>FR990112.1:7640000-12440000 GCA_905404275.2 Hedya salicella | reverse complement strand
TATATGTATGTATATTGTATATTACACTGTACATATATATAGGTACTATGTAATTATGTATTATTTACCCTGCACAAATAACGCTTTATTTGATACAAACATACAAAAAAAATAAAAAAAATCTGTGACCTTCAAATAGTCCGGATCTCTCATATTTTTTTTAAAAATATATTCAATATACAAATATTATAGTTTTACAACTTTATAATAGTATAGATGTCGCACGCAGTTGTCGCACAAATAATTAAAGCTTATATAATGTATGAAAAACAAAATAACAATTTGATGCAATCTACTTTTTACGAGGAACATTCACTACCCCAAAATAAATGGGTACCTAAAACTGGAAATTACTGTAGAAGATCAATCACGAGTTTATTCATTTGTTTAAAACGAAACAAATTGTAGGGAAAAAATAATAATAATAATAATTCCACCTACTACAAAAATACGTTTGAAAACTGCACTCATGATGAAATAAGTCAAACTAGAAATTATTTTTTTACGAGTTCAAATTGGAAGACTTCGTCTATTTCTACAATCATTATATAAAATAGCTTAATCTTATATTTGAAAAGAAATTATTATCTAATTCGATTATTATAGATTAAACAGATGAATGTGTTCTACTTTAGTTCTATTTTATTCGAAGTCTAATTCAAAATCGAATTTATTCTCTTTATTTTTGGAAGGCGAGAAAGAGGCAGAACAAAGTAATAAATGTAAAAGTCAAAGTACAGAGCGCTGTGAAGTTCAAATATTTCGAATTCTGTAACAGATCTAGTACTAAGAAATGACGGCATTCTAAATTAAAAAAAAAAAAACGTTACTTCGCCTCACGCCTTCAGCGATTTTGCAATTTGCATACCTACTGTTTATTCACAGCAAAAACTGCATGTTTGAGCTGCTGGGGTGAAAATACTCTTTTCACCTCACAATATCTGGTTTTGTTATATGTATTTTCAGAGTATCTTACATTTTTGTCGCTGTGTGAGTGAGGTGAAAAGTTGTGTGTTTCAAACAGCTGCAAAATGATTTGGCTTCTCGTGACTTGAAAGCGCTTGCGCTAAACAACATCTGCTCAAAAAGTACGTCATATTAGCTTCGCGAGGCAAAACTAAAATAGTACATTTAGCCCCGAGGGTTTAAAAGAAAGCCATAAAATAATCCCATACAAATTTGTATGAAACTTACGAATAATTAAAAACAAACAAACCAACCTGATCAGATTGGCCAAATTTTCTGATCAAATTGCGCAAACAGTACTTTTAATTTCTCATGAAATATACAAATTTAATGTTAAGTCTTTTTTATTTCTCGCAGTCGAAGTGAAAAGCAGAGTGTTTAACACGTGGCTAAAAGCCATTATGAAACTCAGATATATTGGTCCTCGCTCACTCGTCCAAATAGTCACTTCGTGTCATACTGGCTTATTTTAGCCCCTTCACACAATCTACTATTATTGCACACCTCAATAAATACACAAATCAAACAAGATTAGGTAGAAGTAAACAAAAACCGATCTTATCACTAAAGAGCCAATTCTTCCAGGCAACTTTGGAGCGCGGTTGTTTTATAAAATAATCGTCTGAAATGAAGTAAGGTGATGCAAAACATTTTATTAGTTACTGTACATGAATACTCATACTGAGCATGTGCAGTCACAAGCATCAACATTTGCCATAGCCATAAGAGGGCGAAAATATCTGACTCGTCCTAACGGCGCTAGAAATATAGCGAAGAATAAGAAGTCCGACAGAATAATAATCCGAAATATGAAAAGTACGAATTCCGAATACTAAAATGCCGAATTTCAAAATTCCGAATATCATTACACCGAGCACTAATAAAATCCGACTAAACAAGTCCGAAACATCAGAATAACCTAACCTACAGTTTTCGGTTTTTGGCCGTTGTTCTATTTTGACAATACAAACCTAACCTAAACTACAGTTTTCGGTTTATATTACGATTGTTAAAAATCTCGAATCTGATATTAACGAATGTCGAAATCTCGCATTAGCAATGTCATTTCGGATAATTAAAATTCGAATTATTACTTTTCAGGGTAAAAAAACATCGTGCTTTTGATTCTTCGGGGTTATAAAAATCGGAATATTAAAAATTTTGATTTTTGATATTCGGTAAACTAAATTTCGTGCTTTGCAATAATCGATATTTTAACACAAAGGAAATATAAAATTCGGAATTTCAACAGCCCGAAAAAGGAACATCGGAAAAAAATATTTCGGATTATTTGGCTCTTCCCATGAAAAATACAAGCGAGTTTGTTATGAAAATGTGATTCTACAGCATTTAAATATATTCTCGGTTACTTTTGTCAATTTAAAGTTAAAAAAAGTTAATGAATTTTATTACACAAATCGACCTATTTTCAAACTAAGCAAAGCTTGTGCTATGGGTACTAGGCAACAATATACATATTATATATAGATAAATTATAATACTTAAAGTTAGATAATGAAATAATATTGGACAAAAAGTTCAAAATAATAAAAAATAGTCAGATAAATCGCATTAAGGTTTAGGGCTGGGTGGCTCGGCCTATGGGCTCAATGAATCGCCTTTATTTTTTAATTACGTAAAAAGAGAATAAATACGTGTCTTATATTTTTTTATTAATCGTAATAATCATCAGCTTTATTTGTATACTTAAATACATAGAAAACATCCAAGACCCAGAAACAAACATTCGTGCTACATATACTTGCCCTGGCCGGGATTCTAACCCGGGACCGCCGGCTTCGTAGACCGTTGTTCATTGTGCAACCCACTGAGCCAAACATGATGCGTCACATTTTTGCCGAACTGGTTATACATCTAGTAAGACATTTATTTATTACTAGACGCCCGCCCCGGGCTCGCACTGACCTACTCATATCTTTTCACTCACTCACTCACTTCTTATATGGAGATTTTCAGACCCAAAATGTTCACTGCTCCCATGCAATTTTGAACATATTTTCTTACATAAAAACCTTTTCCTGACAAACACAATAATAAAAGAATTAGACAAATAGGCGTACCCGTTCTGAAGTTTTGCGCAAACACACATTTCTTCAATAGATTTTTATATATATACCTAGATAGATACCATCAAAATAAACAGCCATCTACAAAACTATGGCGGTAGTGTCGCATTTGTAACCGCAAATTCTTATTCCGTATGTAATTAAATTTTCTATGTGGTTTAACTTCTGAGATCGCCAGACTCTCGTGGCTTGCTGCAAAATTTCATAGGTTACTGGGTTACCCCGGCCTTTTGACACCTAAATCAAATAATACTAACCATTATTTCGTTTTCCCCTGATCACCCTAGTACTATTGCCTACACTGAAATGACACCTCGCTAAACTCATGAATAATTATATGGATTAAAAGATACCAAATACCGCGTCCAATAGATCTTTAGATATAATTTTTCGTTAAATTTATATTCCCTATGGGTACATACAACGTCATTTTATACGAACGTAAATTTTTACTAACGATAGTTTTCAGTAGTGTTATCAACAGTATTATTGAAAAAGTATAACAATAGGGAACATTTAATTTCTCTTTCTTTTTACTTTGGTCTATGTAAATGGGACAAAAATTAGGAAGAAAAATTAACAATTTAGCTGAATGTCGTGTTTTTTTTTTCTTATATATGTAGACCAAAGTAAAAATGTATTCATACGGGGGAACTGCAGATGTATATGTTATGTGAACGTATACTATGGAGAAAAAAATTGAAATGCTGACATCTAAGAAACTAAACGTTTCCAATTACTCGAGATAATATTTAGCTTCTATCTTATTACTAGGGGTCCTTACGGATACACTTCGACCCAGTGAGATCTTTTGTGTAACCTCCCTTCTTGCTACTCAATAATTTTGTTCTACCATCTCCATAAACCGTATGATATAGATACCAATGATAGCATTTGGAATTCCCTTGGTCTTGTATACCCAATACCAAATTCCTTCATTCTTTGTCTGGCGAGGGCATGACATGCACTTGCTATGTGTTCCATTGTTTCTGCCTCTAAACCGTACATTTTACAATCCGTATTGTCAGAAAGTCCGTTTGGCCAGGAGTCCGTTGTCTCCGTAGTGACCTGTGAACACCCCCATTATGATTCTGAGAAGCCATAAGTCATACGTTCATAAGTTTTTTTATTTGCTCAAGATAGGGTCCATTTATGATCTTATAAGTGGTCTGTGTTAGAGCTATTGTCGGAGCTGGATAAAATGACTCATGCAGACCTATATTTAAAAACCTAAACATCCTTCCGCTCCCGTGCCAAATGTTAGGGTGTAAACTGTATTGGAGTGTCTTGTGACAGTTCACATAACTTACTTCTGTGCGACAGGTACTTGAGGGATATGTCCACACTTGGTAATGCACCGTGCTAATCAGCCAAAGAAATATCAAGGATGTCGTGGGAAATTTAGGATCGTGATAGCGGATGTTGTAAGACTAGTATTGATCTTGTTAAGAGAACAATTTAAAATAAATGTGTGTTCATTAAAGAAAACGAACACCTGTTCGAATTATATAAAGCAAATTAGTTTAAAGACAAATGCCATTTTGCATGCTAATGAACGCAGCTCATGTTGATACAATATGTTTTTAACAACACCTATTATGTAAAATCTTTTTGGCAATAAAATATATTCATTTTTATAAATTAATATTGAGATCTAACTGTTAGGGTGTAAACTGTATTGGAGTGTCTTGTGACAGTTCACATAACTTACTTCTGTGCGACAGGTACTTGAGGGATATGTCCACACTTGGTAATGCACCGTGCTAATCAGCCGAAGAAATATCAAGGATGTCGTGGGAAATTTAGGATCGTGATAGCGGATGTTGTAAGACTAGTATTGATCTTGTTAAGAGAACAGTTTAAAATAAATGTGTTTGTTCATTAAAGAAAACGAACACCTGTTCGAATTATATAAAGCAAATTAGTTTAAAGACAAATGCCATTTTGCATGCTAATGAACGCAGCTCATGTTGATACAATATGTTTTTAACAACACCTATTATGTAAAATCTTTTTGGCAATAAAATATATTCATTTTTATAAATTAACATTGAGATCTAACTATCCTGTCACGCAGTGACATGCAATTGTCTTTTGCTGTAGTTCCACATTTTCTTGGTCCAGCTTGATTCTACTCATTCTATGAATAGCTTTGCATGCCTCAAGCCCACCACCTTCTTCCACTCTTGTTGATGTCGGTTTTTGGGATGGTCCTTAATGGCCGTCACTATGGTTTCCTGTGAGAGTCCCACACACGGTTCAGGTCCAACGAAGTTAGTTGCAGACCCTTTTTTCTAGCTAGTAGTTGTTACTGTTGCATTCGTGCCGAATTAATTTGTACGATTTCTTTTTTTTTAATATGTATATTTCAAATTATGTTCTTTAGCACTTTTACTGTGTGTCCTTAAAATGTAAGTTCATACAGGGTGATTACGGGGTCGTGGAGCAAGAAAGAAGCATTTAACTTAATTTCTACTAAGGATCACGATAGGTTAGGACTAACAGTACACCAGCGACTTATTTTAGTCAGCAAAAAAAAAACTCCGATAATTTAAGATCATGGTCACCCTACTATTTCCGAAGAAAACTTATGTCAAGTGCATGGACTTAACAATCGTCGCAGTAAGGTTGTTATGACGATACTGATCACAGATAAGATAAAAATTAATTTGATGCCTACTGCGATTACGTGGATTACTTTGTCGTATTTAGAAGGAAAAGACAGAATAAAAATTCAAAAATTTATTTAAAAAAACAACGCTACACGTACTTCAAAAGTTGTTCAAAATGTGAACCCTGTTCCTGTTCGCACAATTCCGCCCGTCGCCTAAGATTGGCCTTTAATCTGTTTAGAGCATAGCGGTTTTGCTTAACCGTTTCAAAGGCTAAAATAATCCGCTGGCGTAGCTCTTCTACGGTGTTAGATTCTTGCTCATACACCAAACGTTTCACCTCTCCCCAGAGAAAAAAGTCTAGCGGTGTGAGGTCGGGGCTGCGAGGTGGCCATGGAACAGGTCCTAGGCGACCGATCCATCGTCGCGGAAATTGTTCATTCAAATAATCACGAACACGGTTATGGAAATGAGCAGGTGCACCATCATGTTGATAATGCAGGTTTTCCAAATAATGTTCCGGGACGCCTCGCAATAGTTCCGGCACAACTTCGCGTAACAAGTCAAGGTAATTCATACCATTCAATCTGCCTTCAATAAAATGAGGTCCGATAACAACATCGTTAATAATTCCCGCCCAAACATTTAAAGAAAATCGAGTTTGATATGCGTTTCTCCGAGTAAGATGCGGATTTTCTGCACTCCAAAAATGTTCGTTGTGCACATTAAACAAACCAATACGCATAAATGTACTCTCATCAGTCCACAAGATATTCGTTTCTTCATTTTCTAAAATCCATCGACACATTTTCATACGTAAGGGAAGATCAGGGCCGACGATATCCTGCACAGGCAGAAAATGGTATGGATGCAGTCCAGAAGCGTTGAGCAGTTTCCAGACAAAACTTTGGCTGACATTGTACCTTCTAGCAGCTTGTCGGGTACTGCGTTGCGGATCTCGGAGAAAATATCTGAGTATGCGTTGATCCAGGTTCTCGGGATTGCCTCGCCTTGCTGGCCTGTCGCCACCTCGTGCTTGGGCGTGGGTTGGAACGCTGAACTGCCCGTATTCTCGAAGATTATGCACCATTGTATTAATCAAACGTCTAGTTGGTATTGGCAAATTGGGATATCTCTGATGAAACATTTCACTTGCTCTGGTAGTGTTGTGTGTTTGATAGTAAAACATAACCATATCTGATCGCTCGATATTAGAAAATGGGTACGGCGCAGGCATAATTAATTTATTTTATTTTAAATCTTTGTTGAGACGTTTATTGACTTTGACGTGTTGTGACATTATTAGTCATAAATTATTAAGTATTCTATCAGACAGTTTGAAAAGGTGTAATATGGAAAGTAGGGTGACCACGAATTTTAAGTCAATAATTAATTTTAAATAAAAATACGTAAATAATTATTGAGCTTTGTTTCAATTAAATTATATACAGATAGAATCGCAATCATTTACTGAGTCAGAAAAAAATGGTTGGGATCACGACCCCGAAATCGCCCTGTATAGAATACACACTGTAAGCTGTACTGCATTGCCATCTAGTGTCGAGTAGTCGAACTAATGTTATTTAACTTGAACGACGAGAGAACCTGAAAGCTACATCAAAATAGCGTTTGATTTTGTAGCAAGTGCTGCTATCTGTTATCTGTTTACTTTATTACTTTCGAAAGGTTAGGATTTCGTTTAGTTGGGAAAGGTCGTTTGAGAGTTATTTATTGATTGCTCTGACAAACTTGCTTTGCAGAACACGTGCAGTCAGATTATGAAAATATTGAGCACTTTAGTGCTTTGTCATATTAACATGCTGCAGGGTTCTCTAATCACGAATTAATTTATGCTGCCTTCAATATTCGTCCTCCGAAGAAGAAGCATAAAGTTATTATGCGTCAAAATTTACATGATATAGACCTGCAGGCGTTTCAAGACGATATCTCCAGTGCTGATTGGCGTAGTATTGAGCTCCTATCTGACATCGACCTCAAGGTGCGGGCTATCAATGACATTTTACTTGCGATTTTTGACAAACATGCACCACTAAAGCCGACGCGAGTGAATCATTTCCCTGCTCCATGGCTTTCGGAAGGAATCAAACTCCTTATGGCCAAAAGAGATCGAGCACGTGTAAAATTACGACACGATTCTTCCAACGTAAACCAACAGAATTACGTTACACTACGGAACCGCTGCAATAAGGTTTGTAGGGAAGCTAAACGACGCTACATTCATAAATCCATCGAGGAACGTCCCCCTGCCAAATTGTGGAAGTTTCTCAAGTCACTCGGGGTGGGCAAAACTCACCAAACTTCTTCCGGCGTTCTTGACTTAGACGCTATTAATAAACACTTCTGTACCTCTCCGGTAATTCTTGATCCTTCAATTAAAAATTCAACTCTATCACTTCTTGCCAATGCCATACACCCTGACACTCCTCCTTTTGAGCTTGGGCCAATTTCTCCGCAAGAAACTCTTGCCTTTCTCAAGTCTATTAAAACGAAGGCGGTCGGTGAGGATGGCCTTAGTGTGGATATGCTTATGCTCGTAGCGGAGTTCATTGCTCCCATCCTATCGGATATTATAAATTTCTCCTTTTCCTCTAGTACATTTCCTTCCGCTCGGAAGAATGCTCAAGTCATTCCACTCCCTAAAACCACGAATCCTGGCTGTTTTTCACCATTTCTTTACTCCCAGTCTTGTCAAAAATTATCTGCCTATCCCACCTAAACAGACATGCGCTGTTTAATCCCTTTCAATCCGAATTCCGCCCCGGGCATAGCACAGTCACCGCTCTGGTTAAGGTCACCGATGACATTCGTTTTAATATTGAAAACAAAAAGCTTACCATCCTTGTACTTCTCGATTTTAGCAGCGCTTTTAACACAGTTGATTTTGATATTCTTCTGGGTATACTCCAAACTCTGAATGTTTCTCAGAATGCTTTATCTTGGTTTCGCAATTATCTCTTTCGGAGGCGCCAGAGGATTAAGGTTGACGACAAATTGTCCGAGTGGTGCGATCTCTCCGCTGGTGTCCCTCAGGGAGGGGTGCTCTCTCCTCTTCTCTTGTCTATTTTTATTAATGGTATTACTGAAACCCTCAAGTCATCTTATCACCTATACGCAGATGATCTACAGATCTATGCAGCGGCTAACATTGAGGATTTCTCGGCATTGGTTGATCAAATCAACATTGACTTGGAATCTATTCGGTCTTGGGCATTTAATTTCGGTCTGAAAGTGAATGCAAAGAAATCGCAGGCGATTGTCATTGGTAGTTCCCATTATATAGCCAAGTTGTCTGATATGGTGGTTACCGAAATTGTTTTTGATGGAATTTCTATTCCTTATTCCTCTACTGTTAGAAATTTGGGTATCACCTTAGATCAGACACTCTCTTGGTCGGCTCATATTGCTGGAGTCAGTCAGAGGCTCTTTGCATCTCTTCATTCTCTGAGGCGTCTGCAGAATTTTCTCCGTCTTCCTACCAGCTCGCTCTGGCTCGATCTCTCTTACTACCTCTCTTAGATTACGGTGACATTGCGTTTCTGGATCTCAGAGAAGAGCTGCTTGATAGGCTTGAGCGTTTACAAAATGACTGTATCAGGTACGTATTTGGTCTGCGGAAGTATGACCATGTTTCAAATTATCGCGCACAGCTCGGATGGTTGCCGATCCGCCGGCGCAGAGACGTACATATCCTGTCATTGCTCTTTAAAATACTTTATTATCCGGCTTCTCCTCCTTACCTCTCTGAGAGATTTAATTATATGGCTGTTGGCAGTGGACATCGCTTGCGGTCAAGCACCAACCTGACACTTGCTATACCATCCAATAAGACGCGAACATATTCCAGGTCTTTCACGGTACACGCGGTTAAGTTGTGGAACGAGCTGCCGTTATCTTTCAGACAGTCGCAGTCTGTGGCATCACTCAAGAGTAAATTGAATAAGTTGTGGCTTTCCAGTGATTTGTAAAATGGTTGAATATTATTTATATTCATTCAATATTATTGTTATATTTTATTTTGTTATATAGTATGTACATATATATCTATTTATTTATATTTTTTATTCATATACATTATATTATTTGTACAGGGTGTTAGTTTGTCTATCTTCCTTATATCTTCACTCACTTGCTCAAAGGTTAACTGGAAGAGATCCCTAATAGGGATAAGTTCGCCTTTGTACTTAAATCTTTTAAGTTTATTGCTTTTGTAACTGGTTACTATGTACAATAAAGTGTTTACATACATACATAACCTCCAAACAAGTGACGGGGCAAGAAAGAATCAAGCATGTCAATTGCATAATGACGTATACCTACGATTAGAGTCTAGGTTCCTATTCAAATGTAGCTTTAAATGTATATCACTCACATTTTCTACAGGAATCGAACCACATGAAATGTAAGTTTCTAAGTCCAACTAACAATGTAGACCATATATTATAAAAAGTTTCGCCTCCAGAGGAGAGGGGTGAATTAGCCGCTTACTGAAACAGACCGAATTCCACGTGGGCGGGCACAGCTATATTACAATAATGGTGCTGGGTAACCTGCAACCAAGAGACAGGACAAGAAAGAATCAAGAATATAAATATTCAACATTCAATAGTTTCTTGGGCCGATGTTACATCAACCACTATAACCAGTAGTAGAAAATCTACCTTCTTATTAAAAAATAATAAAAAAAATATAGTAATTAATTGTCTGCATAATTAATTATATAAATTACAAGAGAATATTTTTTTAGTCCTGCCAACCCGTAGAGAAGCACCGACATACTCGCCGCGTATTACCTTTGTATACGGCGATGAAGACTCCGCTTGTCGCGCGACACAGCATCCCCATCTCTTTCACACTGCTGTACTGAATGAAAAAAGGTACATAATATTTGTTCCGCGACAATGAGTTGCGATTACAGTTGTACTAGAGGTACAGGAATGACCAGGGAAGGGGTTCAAATTTATCACGAATGACCAGAAACCCGCGCTCTGGTCATACTGGTCGTAGTAGGTTTCGCTACATAGTTACGCATTCTGGCATGTTATCGGTTACGAAAGTAGCGGATCGCAGCGCTACGAAATTAGCGTAGCGTAGCGCTACAAAAATCTTAGTTATGAATGTGTTAACTAAATCGATGAGTGATTAAGAGTATAGGTAGGTATAAATACGTGTAAGCAGTGATTGGAACCGGTATTTTTAAAATCTGCTAAAGTACACGCTGTATTTAGCAGAAGAGGAATTAATCACAAAACACCTTATTCAAGTTCTAGAGTTTTAATAGAATATACGAAAATCTCGTAATTGAAGGAAAAAAAAATCGTGATTTCGGATATATTTCATAAAAAAAAAACCAGTGCCGATCGCTGCGTGTAAGTATTCTTCGTTCGAGTTTCCTCTCACAAATAACTTACAATAGAATACAACTTTGTAGGCCGCCATAGAACTTTGTCACATTCCGAATGGTAAGTTAGTCATCAACTCTATACTTTCTTCATTGATGTCAACGCAGAATAAATAGTGGAAATCAAAAAGTGCACAGTTCACTTGTGAATAAATTTTATTTTTATCAATGTTTTCAAATTACTTTGATACGATATATTCATACTAACAGTACATAAATAAAAGTTTTGACACATTTTTTGTATTCATTCATTTTTAACAACACGGATTTAAAAATTACACAAGTTTTTCACTGACTAGAACATTTACAGCACATCATGAACGGGATCATTAAGTTTTCCAGAGATGTGCAATGTGATAATTACGTTATTTTTCGATCGTTAAGCATTACGTAGTCTCATAATCTAGACATAGTTTATACTTATGTCTTTTAAAATCTCGCTGTATAATTTGCTCAACCTTATGCATTTACAGTTTGGTTACAGATCAAGAAAAATTAAAAAGTTACCTTAGCTTTTTTATATAGCCTATGGTCTTAGCCTGCCCGAAAGTACAAAAGAAAAAAAAGTTACTTTTTTATTTATTTTTTCTAATCAATTTCGAACAAAGTAAAAAATGTACATAGTCGGACAAATTGTTCAATATCACATCGAGGTTTTAAACATATATATATTTTAAAACCGATACGACATAAAAAAAACTATTTCTAGATTTTATGCCCTCGTGCCCACCTCTAAAAAACTTATTTTTCCCATTATCGTGATACTCAGACATATTTAGATTACTTACACGACGTTGTCCGCGTATTGTAATCCAAAAATCATTATCGCAACACATCAAACGGGGCTTAATCGCGTATAAATATGATTTTATTTAATTACCTTTCGTTTGTAATTCTTCCACGTTTGATGTGTTGTACTAATGAGTGAAAATCATATTAGTTTAAATCAATATCCAAAAATCACTTAAAAATATAACAGATTATCTTATCAAGAGCGAGGGAATACACGTATTTATGATTTTTTCCCAGCAATAGTTAAATGACTAGTTTCTATGATTATTACCTGTAATAAAAGGTTAATCGGCGTCGAAAAATGTTTCGTCATGTGTCAAAACATCACAATATGACATAACATCACAACAAGATATTACGCGGCGGATTTTGTGGATCACATATTCAATGATAACAAGAATGACAACAACTATAACGGTACTTACTTACCTTATTTTATTTTTAATTTGCTTTTAAATAACGTAACCATTCTCCAAAATCCCACTGCCTATCCTATTTTCATATTATAAACTGCAATGTCGTTTGCGGAAGATCAAAAATTTCATAACACTTTTAATATCTTCAGTGTGAGTCGGTAAAAAGTATTCTATGTACGTATGCTCCTGTGGATGCCCAGAAAAAGTATCCTATGTATCTACCCTTGAATAGCAGTTTCGGCGTGGTGAAGCTACGACACATATAAACATACAAAAAAATCAATAAAAAAACCACTTAGTGACCTTCAAATATTCTGTTTCACTTTTAATTTTTACAACTGTATAAAGATGTGAAAATTTATGAAGATGTTTGGATGTTCAGATGTTTCAATGTTTGTTCCTTAATAACCGTTGAACGGATTTAAATGAAACTTGGCACACAAATAGATTATTTCAGGGCTTAAAACATATTACTAAACTTAATGTCTGGTTTATACCGCGGGAATATATTCTAGGCGCAATGTCCGTTTTATTTTATTAACAAGCACAGTTAAAGTTATAACATTAGACACTGTGCAATAATCAAATGTAAGAACATAAACATAAGAATTATGATACGCCATCTACTGTTGATGTTAACATTGTTACCCCATCAACGATTCCATGCTTTTAATATATCATCATTTAAATCAGTCTTCAAATGCACGTACGTACAAGAATCAAGCTCTGAAAATAGTTTGTTTTCAAAATTTCACATTATTTTATAATGCGAACTGAAAAAAAAAACAATTACCTAGGTTTATTAGGTAACTATTACGACTACTTTTTTCAAAAGAAAATTGAAATTATATTTTTATCATAATTGACAAAACTAGAAACGCTCCTAGAAGTATATATTCTCAACCGTAATAAATTGACACGCTTTTTTGTTGCTTAAGTATATTATGAAAATCACGATACGAAATTTGCCATTCAGTATAAAAATAAATACTTACATTCAAATGTTATGACAAATATATCATCTGTATAAATGTGTTCTACTAGGTAGAACTTTACACATGTTTTCACTTATAAAAAGTTTAACAAAAAATAATTACTAAGATCTTTTTAAGCAAGAAGAATACCTTTTTAATCAAGTTTCTTTCGATGCATTTTACTACCTATATGCCTATTTTCCTTGTAACGGATCATGTACCCGATTTCGTATAATAAGTATTTTATCCTAACGTTGATTGTAATTAAATTACGTATAGCTACGATAAGTGCCTAGGTTCCCATTCAAATGTAGTTTTAAATTTATAAATGTCACTCATATATCCTACATCACGAATTAATTTAATACTACATAATACGGAAATTCTGAATCCATATAACAATGTAGACGAAATAATAACAACAGTGTGGTAAAGTATAGATTGTTAACTCATACTCGGGCAGTTAACACACATACTTACATTTATGTTACCTTGAAAATAACTGTTAGGTACGTCTCAATGGGATAATAACATGATTTTTTTCACTTTTCGAAAGCTTTTTCTTGGTACCTAAAAATTTTAGTGAGTTTTGGGCTGACAAACTGACTGAAACTGCCCTCTAAATAGGAATTCCGAGCCACTACTGTTTCATGTTATTTTACAATACACACCTAAATAACAGATACTGTACTACATACTAATTACTTAGTTAGTACCTTAACATGGAAAAAGTCAACTATTGAAATACAAGAGACAAAAAATATCTGGTCTACGAAGAAGACTACAAAATATCTGCATGCATCAAGAGGAATGTCACAATCTTAATAATATTTTCTTCTGTTTCCGCGATTATTACTCATTGAAATAGAACAATTTAACGGATTATATCGCGTATATTATCTCATTTTAGTTCCCGACGTTTCGGAAGCTTTCCAGCTTTTCATGGTCACGGGTGAGCTTCCGAAACGTCGGGAACTAAAATGAGATAATTCATAAAGGAACAGGAAAAAATCCTATCTAGAAATCCGGGTAACCATTAGGGTTACCCGGATTTAGCTATATATGATAGCTAATGGCTCAAAACATGGTTAAACATGATATTTTCTTCTGTTGATGGTTAAACATGGTTAGTCTACAAGTGGAGTGGAGCTTCAATAGGATTTTGTTGAGACCAGTAGTTGCAGTATACAGGCCTCAGAGAGAGAGGTATGCACCCGTATTGCATAACTATATCTACACGTATGTAATACCACTAATAGGTACCTAACACTGAATTACTACTTTGAAATCGGTGGGGTCACGAAGAAAAAGCCTACAATGGAATTAGTGCTCCATGGTTCAAATAAACTTTGGTGTCACAATTTTCATATAACATAAAAGCGCTGAAGTGTCACCGATCCGGAATTTTGACAAGAATCTCAGCAGTGGCAAGGTGTCACATATTTTTATTGTTGTAAGATGTGTTGATATTCTTATTTATGAATATGAGGCGAGGTTCTATAATTGCAGTACCACTGAGTCTTGCTGTTGTGCAACTTATAATGTGAATAAAAACCTCGTTTCTCGTAGAGCTTACAAAAATATTATCCATAACAATTATAAAACCAAATAAAGCCGCGTTTACGCGTAAGTCAGCACGTTGATACGTGCCATCCCCGAACCCTATTTACGGAAACAGCAGAGAAATCCACAGAGGTATTTCGGGGAACGAATCTTAGTTTTTAAAGGCGACGATGTCGGGAGTTTCTTATATCGCGGCTGTTGGTACGGTATGATCAGTTCGAGGACTGAGGCATCGTCTTCTTCGGACGGGGTCAGTTCGACTTCGAAGAGGGAGGGTGAGACGTGGGCCGCTCGTTGCTGTTCCGCGTAGGAACGGTTTGGGTGCTGGGCGCAATAGTTCCACGGAACCGGCACGTTGATTTCCACGGTAACATCGCTCTCTTCGTCGAGGCTGTCCTGTAATAGTAAAAACATTCATTAGCATTGTTTTTTATCAGAAAGTAGACACTTCTGAAACGTTCCATAAAGTTTGATTTTGTTCATGATCATGCTCTTGTTCTTACTCAAGCCGTGCTAAGCCGACCATCGCCACTGACTGTCGTTGTACAGATTTAGGCACAATGGTTTATCTGTTTACAGACTTCTTTATATCATTCTGGCTATTTTTATTTCTATAAACTTTATTGTATAATTTAAAAAAAAGTACGAACGAACGGACGTACTCGTAGTGTAATAAGGCATTATCTACCAGGTAACCACTACTCAGGCATAAATACTGTTCCTTCCATATCGAATAGCACTCTAATTTTTATTGTCCAAAATTTTAAGTGCTTACAGGAGTTGCTCCTAGTTCTGGAGATAATTAGTATTTACAAAATACAAAAGATGCTGCAACTATCAGCTTGTGATATGAGAGGGCAATAGGGAGATTACTTCCAGGCGGATTTTATGTCTGGGGACCGACAGTTGCTTGGAAATTGTATTTATGCAACCAACTTGAAAACCTCGTTAGCGCGATGAAGAATATGTTAGAATTGACAGATGACAGAAATGACGCCACATACTGGAAAATTCAATTAATTGTTAACTGCTAAACGTAACTTACCAATTCCGCCGCTCTGGTTAGTGATATTTCCATTCACAATCTCTGCAAATTTATTCACTGTCCTACACGGCCATTCTGCGAAGCTGCACCAACGTCATCTATCCAGCTGTAATTATAGATGACGCTACATTCACTCATCGTCTTCTACTCAGACATCCTGCTGAATTGCTGATGTTTTATCTTCCTGCGAAGTTTCGTACGAATTGACCTCATTGGCGCTTATCGCGTTGAACTGTCAGTCTAAGACAAAAACCTGTCAATTTGAAGCCAGCAGTGTTGCTTAAACATTGCATCTCTATGTCCTCTCCTCGCTCTCTCCTCTACGCCACCGTCTTAATCGATACGATAGTTATATTACCGCTGTTCACTGACCTTATTCTGTTGTGGACGCCGATCATGCAGCTCGCTATCGGGTCTAACGCCGGTAGCAGCAACCTCTAGACTCCCAGTTTATAGAACCAATGCCATGTGGCTTGTGTATTGCGGCTCTCTGTCCTTCCGTCATCGTCTTCGCCACTGTCTCTACCGATATCGTTTTATTAACGATGTTCACTTTCTCTAGCACTGAACTCATTCTGTTGTCGTTCGCTGTCCATCTGTTCACTGTCGATGCCGCTGACTGCCCGGTTGCGCCGGCAGCAGTATTCCACGGCCCTCTTGACTCCTAGTTTGAAGAATGCTATGTGGCTTGCGCATTGCTGGTCTCTATCCTTTCGTCACTTCTATGCTACTGCCTCTACGGACATCGTTATATTAACGCTGTTCACTGTCTCTAGCACTGACCTCATTTTGTTGTCGTCGGCGATCGCGTCGTTCGCTGTCCGTCTCGTCACTGTCGATGCCGCTATCTGCCGGGTCTAACGCCGGCAGCAGCAGTGCGCGACCCTCTTGACCCGCCAGTTTGAAGCCTTACACGTCTACTGAAAATGAAAACGTCAATTGGTTAAAACACATAAATATATTATGCAACAGTCAAATACACACACCAGTTCCGATCAGAACCGGAATCTTAAGTACAAAATTTCACGATATTTCTATACGTACTATACACATATTTATGTAGGCGGATAATAGGTTCATTGGAAGTATCCAAAACATAAATAAGTACTTTACGACAAATATGGGGAAATTTTATATGACTACACTATACATATTACTATAAACGAGCTATTCTTGTATAAATATATGTATGTAAGTGTGCATTTGTTTTCACAAAAACGGCTCTACTATTTGGATTTAATTTGTTGTTTTCCTCAAAAATCAAAAAATCTTACACAAAAGCAAAGTTTGGTCAAGCAAGTTATTCTTTCTTAATGATGTAGCAGTATATCTGTATTTTTTACAAAACCTATCGCGATGAAGCGATAAAATTCACGACCTGCTGCTGCAGCGGGCTTATGACGGTGGCATTTGGGGTGCGATAGATAAATGACAATGCAGTCATCACTTTCTGACAAGTATATGGTGTGAGAGTGACGGATGCTTAATCACTTATTTATCACGTGATAAACGTGACCATCATAGCTTAGCATATATAAGCAGGTGGTAACACGGGTTTAAAGACATTTTGGGTGTCTTTTTGAACTCTATTTCCAGGCGCCTCTTTCCCACTGGGTACACGGGCACGTGGCCGTGTACACGGGGACCCCGAAAGGCCTTAAACGACGATTTTTTTTTACAGACTACGTTTCTAATTTTATTAATGAGTGCCCTAGGGCCATAATTTTTGAGTGTTCCCCTATTCCTGAGTGCCCGAGGTTGGCCCGCAATGAATAAAGATGGCCTTGTTTATTCCGTCAAACAACTTGTAAAATTATTTAATTTAATTAGTAATCTCTACTATTGACGAAAACCTTATTCTACATAAGTATTATTTTTTGGATAATTAATTCAAATTAAAATACAATTTCACATTACTACAAGATAATTGCAATAGACAGGTAAGTGAGTTGTTGTTGCCGCATTTAAAAACCGGCCAAGTCTGAGACTGACTCGCGCACCGAGGGTTCCGTACACACTCTCTAAACCTAACCTAAGGCCGGTTGAGTTCAGTTTGCACCTAATATCTATAGCGTTGCATAAAAATGACGTGTAAACTTAACGCAATCAGATTTTTCGATATAAGCATTAAAAAAAATACGCATACCAAAGCCTAAAAGAACACGCTTCTAACATTCTTGCAAATAATATCACATGTTTCACGTTAGGAAAATGACAAAATCAACACTTTAAGCTATTCACGATTTCCAAAACCATCGTCTAAAAAGCAACGATTAACCGTACTCACAACAAATCAGCACACAATACAAAATAAATACTCGTATCAATGTAGTTATAACACCGATAAATTACGTCGATAACGTCATGGTTATTCCAGGTATCAAAAATCGTCCAATATAACTAATTTAAAGAGTATAACAGTGAATAATACGTACAATAATCGTTCCAGATCACCGTGTTTGGAGCTGAAGCTTTAAAGCTGAAAGCTTTTAAGTTTCACACGTCACGCGTACAGCACAGTAGATTTTACCGAATGAAGTACTGCCCAGCCACGTCTTTGTAGCCCCCGTGTCTGTTGCCATGACGACCAGCGTGCGCGCGCAAGCTCATCTGACGTTGTATTTTGACAAAATTGTTTCGAATTTGTCAAACTTTTTGCAGTGGGATAATTTTGAGATTTAGTGAAATAATTATCTATAAAAGGAACAAATCGTTGCAATGGCACCGAAGAAGGTACGTAAAAATTAAAACAATAAGATATGTTAATTTGAAACTTACTCTGTTCGAAAATTTTCATAACTTTGTTAGAAATAAGCACTTGGCAATATTGTAATTATTTTTATTATTTCGTTAATTATTGAGATTATTATTTATTATAGTCAGATTACGAATAATTTCATTGTATTTTATGTAGTTTGAAATATTTAAAATATGTGATTATGTAATGTATCTATCGCATTGATCAAACACATATCACGTTGCTACTCTACGAACTTCACGACATCAAGACTCGTAACAGGGCATTCTCGAGAACTGATGCAATAGGCTTGTGTCCTAAAAAAATATAATTAGGTCGTCAGTTACATCCAAAGAAAATATTGGACGCGTATTTTTTATTTTGTCACTTAAACAAATAATTAATAGTTTAAAAAACACTAGAAAAACACGCTTTACATGCCTTTTCTAACAAATCCAAACAAAGCTATGATACGATGTTCCATCACTAAGTTCCAGTTCATATCTTCCGGCTCCATCATCAGATCAGTTCGACAGTATCATATAATTGTATTGTCATCAGAACTACATACAGCTGCCAATTTTCATGACGCTACGATCCTTGAAAGATGGTTAAATTAGTTACCTTAGATTCCATTACATAGTTACATACAGGTTGACCTAATAATAGCGTGTTAAAAAATATGAAGATATGGTATAGCCCGTTAAAGTTCCCCGTGACGTAACGTCGACCGTCTTTCGTACGGCGTGACTACAAACTTTGATGCGCTTTATCTTTGTAATTTTTTGTTTGATTGACAAAAGAAAAAATACGTGTCCAATATGTTTACATTATATAATTGACGGACTAATTCGAATAATATTTTTTTTACCCAGAAAACGACTCTTTTAAGTGTACCTAGCTAGCACGATACATATAAATTTAAAAATGTTAATAACATTCCCCTGTATAACTCTTTTGAATTAGTTACCTACACTTAATTTGAAAATGATACTTAAAAAACGGAAAATAATTAATATATTCTTTATTACCCATGTCCCAAGTACCTACATCACTTCTCGCGAAAATGCCCAACAACGTATGACTTAATATCTATGCCACAAACTTAACGACTTTAGTTTTTATCTGGTCCCTAAAAACTACTGTTTCCTCATGTAAGTAATAAGATTCCCAAAATATACTTCAATTCAAACTCTACAAAATGATCTACTTCCTAACGCATTTAACAATGATATCAGGAAGATCAGTGTTTTAAATTCTAGTATTCCAAATGATATTCTACGAGTATACGGGATTATATTTTGGTAGTCTTGACGGGAAACGTTTTGCAATCAAAAGGACGAATACCAAAGAGTATAAGGTAATAGGGTGATACTGTCTATAAAAAATACTTGTCTATGGCAAGGGTCGGCAGCCTTTTGAGTCGAAAATTACACTTTACAATTTTTTTTAAAGGCACAAAAATAATCTTGCCAACAATAAATTAGTGCTCTCATAAATAAAGCTTTTTGATATAAAAAAACTAACTATACTCAGGTTGCCGACCCCTGGTCTATGGAAATCCTTGTATCAATAGATGTTTGATATTTTTTCCAAAGGCAAGACTTTTTAATCAATAATGTGACTATTACCTTTCTATTTTCTGCTAGTAGTTACTTACACTTTACACCCCATTTTGTACTACTATTTTCGATGACGACTCATAAATAAACAATGTACTTAACTATATAAGGCAAATGAATATTACATATGTAGTGTAATATTCGTTTGCCTACAACTTTTAAGAATTGGCAACGCTTAGTCCATTTTATCTAAAAAAATCTCTTTTCAATCATTAGTATATTAAAATTAAGTTCTAAATAATTATCGAGATATTTTTAAAAGTTATTTTATTAAAATCCGTTTTTTCAATTCAATATACTATTTTAACAAATACCAGGCTATTCAAACATTAATTAAATATACATTACAGCTAATCGATGTATTCTGACTTTACATTTAACAAGTACTAATTAATAAATGAGTTTTATACATATCATAATTAATGAAGTTGGAAATAGGAATCGACACAGTACAAGAAATGATTATTTATATGTATTTTTTTTTGTTTTGAAACTTGCAAGTTGATTTTTAAATAACTTCATATGACGGGATTAACATTTAATTAAGTGTGGTACATCGGATCGGATACTGGGTACACAGTACACTTAAAAAATGATATCGTTCATCGTTTTAAAAAAAAAATATTCAGTTAGTCGTGATGGTGATAGAAAAACACCAGAACTATTGTAAACCATAATAACTATAGAAAATTAAAAAAAATTAAAAACCCCCGACTTGTTCCACTAAAAGCTGAATATATTGGAGACGAGAGCTCCGATTTTCATGAAACAAAGCTTCTTAGCTAACACACGGGATAAAATTATCTATGACACAAAAAAACCGTACTCAAATCGGTCCATCAGTATAGCCGCTACGATGCCACAGACAGATACACAGATACACAGAGTCACAGACACGTTAAACTTATAACACCCCTCTTTTTTGTCGGGGGTTAAAAATATTACTCAGAAATTAATTATTTGCACATCACAATGAAATTGATATAACAAGTTCTTGTAAATATGCAATAAAACCAATTCTACCAAGCACTAAGAGCTCTTATTGAAAAACGTTACTCAATTCGTTTTAACCTTTAATATGTAAATATTTTTTAAATCGCGAGATCTAGCCTATTGAGTAAAAGAACATATCTGTAAAAAATTGCAATTAATTGCAAATTGCAAAATATGGTTTTAAAATGTGGTCAGAATTCAAAATAGACACGGACGAAAGATTAACTATGACTTAACACACCATTCATTGCGACGAACAGAAGAAATAACATGCTAATGCTGCACAGTACAGTGAGTATACATTGCATTTTACATATTATATCAATATCAATACAGAATACTCACTTAATATTTCGCAACAATTACCACTGGCACAAGGCAACAAAGCCAACAGAACAAAGAATTAAAAATCATAGAATTAATGATGATCTTAATGATTTGCCCAGCTCCCTACTCTGCCGGGAACTAAGCAAGGGTCAGTTAGGCTGCCTGAACTTTGGCAGAGTAAATCCAAGGAGAAATCTCTTGGAAACCTACTAAAGCGCCTTACTGTGAGTATGAGTCCTTAGGACCCTGCCAGTTTTTGTCTAGACGCTTATGTGCTGTCTGTTTTTGTACATATTTTCGTCCTTGTCAGCTATATGTCTGTCCTTGTCCAGTATCCGAACTACTTATATAGGCGTAATCTATTTAATTGGAACTACACCTGTAAACCGTCCTATCTACTCCCAAGTTTGAAATTGTATGTTCGCGTCGTCGTTACACCCGCTCTTATGACAAGCAGCATTTGCATGAACGGGATGGCAGAATACGAACTTCAAACGAAGAGCCGTGATGTACAGGGCCAGAGTTGCATTGCAAGTTTTGTCTTTAATAAACATTCTCGTAGCACTATTGAGCTGTCATGGGGACTTCTCGTTTATCGACTTCGGATTATACATATCTGTATATCGATAAATACAGAATACAATTTTTAAAATATGATAACGATGAACGACGATTTAAAAATGAGCGATCTCTTCGAAATAACCTTTAGTTACAACATATAGGAAATTTTAAATTATATTTTAAAAGGAAATTGATAAATTTTAAAACACTGAACTGAACTTATTAAACGTGAAATTGTTAACTATTGACTTTTCATTGCTTTTATTGCAAATCTCTATTTAACATTTTCAACAATTCAAAAGTTATCTAAAAGAGATCGCTCGTTAGCGATAAGACCGCCCGTTGCTTACCTCTACTCTCGATCTTCTTTAATATGTTGTGCTCTAAAATGTATCGATAAAATATGTACATCGGAAGTCGATAAACGAGAAGTCCCTATGACCTACGAGAATTTCGGTCTCTGCTAATAAATCTCTTGTACTCGTACCTATCTGTATTACATAAGAGCTTAAGAAGTCAACTTCGTCAAGCTTTTACGATTGTCAGACGTAACATGACAGTTGTAAAAACAAATGTATTCACTTTTGGACCTTATTACAATAACGCGAAAAAGTGGATACGTCTTTTTGAACGACTGTACTTCCTTTTCAATCTGAGCTCTACATATGTATATTTAGCGACATACACTAGTAAATAAATAGCTTATATGTGAACGTCTTATCATTATCTCTATGCGACCTTGTCTAACTTTAGCTTATCCTAATTTCGGGATTGTTGGAAATAGATTTCGGTATACTTAATAGAGCGAACCGATTAAAGAAGCATTAGTTATGCGAAATCTATTTTAGTCAGCGAAATTCCAAGAGAAAGCTAAATAACGATAGGTATTACACGGATTGGCGATACACCGACTTAAATCAAATGTATCTGCAGACAGATCGAATTTGTAAAGACTCACGACATGCCAGGGGTCATATTTAGAATACAAAACGGTACCTCACGTCCATAAGCCTAGACCATTCCGAGAATCTCATTACAGCATGTTAAGACGCGACTTGCCAATCTAACCATACTATGTTAGTGTTATCGACTGACTGTCAATTTGCCTGACAATGTTGACCTAATGGGTAATCCCAGCATAATTAGCCGTTAAACAGTCGTTAGTAATTAACAGAGCGTGATGAAATTGGGAATAAGGATCTCAACTTGTCTTACCTTTTATAAAAATTGACACATTTGGAAAGGTCTCTGAAGACAACTGTCAGGGACCGCAACAACTTTTACAATGAAAAGGTAATGGGGGAGTGTAATCGATATTTAAATTGTAGTATCTTATCTTGAGCGATTATCGGTATCAGCGTCATTATCCCATCGATCCTTTGCCATCATTCATTCATCAGAAGCACGCAACACGGAAGGGCCACTGGATCGTAAAATTTTATGCTTATAACAATAAAAGCTCATTTGTATTTTCCTGCACCTGATCACGTCACATGAATGTTTGGTGGGATGCCGGTATTGCTTACCCTTTTATGGTCTTTATATATTACGTAGACGACAATGTAAGCGGTTCGTAAAAAAGAACGTACTGTTTTGAGCAAGTCCGAAATTAAAAATCCCTGAGATGTAAACAAAATATATATGTATCTCTGTTTGACCCTGCGATTGACTGGTGGAGAGGCATTCAGTCTGCTATTTATACGGTCAAGGAATTTAATTTGTGTACCCTTTGTCATAGTGACATTAATTTGGAATCTCTATCGGCTTTCATATTGATTTTGACTGTGACAGGGTACGAAAACGAAATGGTATATAAATTAAATTCCTTGACTGTACTTGCTTTTATTTTGTACAATAAAGTTGAAATAAATAAAATGTCATATAAATAACAGACTTTAAAGATGAATGTAACTTAAAAATACCTATTCAAGGCATATACCGACAAAACTGCAAAAACATTTTTCTTGATAGTAAATATAGCTCCACAAATAATAAAAAGACGTAAGAAAAGAAGAAAATTAAAAGCCCGAGATTGGTAAAACAATAAAATAATCAACCCGTGAACACGGAAAGCTGAAAAGCTTCCGAAACGTCGGGAACTCAAATGAGATATAATACGCGATATAATCCGTTAAAATTGTTTTATTTAAATGAGTAATAATCGCGGAAACAGAAGAAAATACAATAACATATTGTTAATTAATTAATTTGTTAAAATTATGGTTTTGAAATAAACTAATAATAGATACTCACTAACTCAAGCACTCCAATCCAAGTAATTAAAATAAACACTGCACATCTTCCTAAACAACAAAATAACTGCTACTAATCAAACGACAACGTCTAGTCCTTAGAATGTTCTAGACTTGGATTTTATGCAAACGACTGATATGACTGAGTCCGATAGCAAGCTGGAAGTATGTCCACGGCAGCACGATGTCGTGATGTCGCAGTGCTAGCTGACGCCAGACACGGTTAGTAATTAGAATTTGGTGACACGCCCAGCCTGGGGAGTCATTTGCAAAGTTTGTACCGTTTGCAAAATAAACATATAAAGCGCAAGCTAAACTAGTCGTAGATTATAATAAGTCATTATAAAGACCAAACACATTTGAAAAATAATAAACCTACTTAGCTGGACTAGCATCCGAACTTCATGATGGTATACTACCATCCTGAGGTTCGGATGACTGCGTGTACGCAATTTTGGATAAAATATTAGATTATTTGAAAATAAATTACAATATATCTAATTTGCCTCATTTCACTCACTTAGTGTTTACTCAGTGTCGTATTTTCATTAAGGGCTAAAAGATCCGCTTCAGCCCTGGTACTATTACTATTAATGCATAATAAACACGCTTCTAGACCCATTGCGTTAAGCTTAAGCAAGTTATCTATCTGTCAATCTCTCTAAAGATATTCGTATTAAGTAAAATACAAAGCTCATACTGAGGTTGACATTTAAATAATGTTTCATTCCTAGGTTTGCTAACGTTACTTTCAGCTAAACTGTGGTATCGGTATGGTACAGTTTACATTACAGTTAATGTTGGTAAGTAAGGAAGTTGAGCGCTATTAGAAACAAGTTACTTACAAAGTTCCCTACAATGAAGCAAACGCGCTCGCTACGTTTCGTACCGCAGTCGCTTTTAACCGTTCGCAGGTTTATTGCGTATATAAAAAACAATTCATTATTTTTTTATTTAAAAAATGTCATTGGACTCAGATATTATCGACAGCGATAGTGATGTAAGTATGTGCGTTACAGTATAAGGATGCCTGAGACTTTGTACCAAACTGACGGACTTTCTTTAAACGATATTATTTATTTTTTATTTTTAAATTGGAGTAAAATTGAGTTTTAGTCCCCACTGTATGCTTTCGTTCGCTATTATTGTGAATTCAATGTTCTTTTATTGCGTGACCATTTGATCGTTTAATTTTTATTGCGGTCGTAGAACGACGAGTATCATAAAATATTATTTAATGACTAATATTATTCAAGTAATCATTTCTACTATCTTTATTAGAGTAGTTCGTTGTTAATAAATAAATAAATAAATAAGGGCAGAACTTATACAAGAATAGACTGCAATTGTAAATTGTACCTACGAGGGATATCAACATAATTATTATCATTTAATAAATCCATGAAGAACGTGAAAAGCTTTCGCCTTTTTTGAAGCCTATACCGATTTAATAAAGTTGCTCTTAATGTGTAAAACTGCTGCAATGCATCAGGCGCTGAATTTCTAAAAAGAAAGCATTCTTTAGGCACGCAAGCCTCCTTAATAGTTTGTTTACGCATGCTTCTCTACCCGAATTATGTTCGCCGCATTTAAATAGACTATTTACATGATCCGCCCAAATAAAGACCTAACAACGAACGCTATGCTAATTCGGAAAGCTTTTCAAATTTGTGGAAACCTCAACAGTATTTGATTCGCCGTCAGCCGAGGCTTGCGTGTCTCCAGTTTTCGTTTAGCAGATTTTTTATTTTCCACCATGCTGCGGGCTATGATAAAACGCGCTCTTCACAGCGACGACCATAACGCACTTTTAAATAAAACACTCAACGTCATAAACGTATGTTGCAACTGGTAGATATATGTGTTACATGTGTTCAAATTCTTATTGATTTTATTTTATAATTGTTGGTTGAACTCCTCACAGAAAGAAGTAAGTAAGTCGAAAGGCAACGTAATCGAGGATGAGGCGCTGGACTGGCTGAAACCACGTGCCCTCATGAAACCTGAAGGCCAGGAAGAAGTACCCGAAGCCGTGAGTATTTCTCAATTTTTTATTTATGCCATTTTTTATGAAAATTTGTTTAGAGTCAATCATACCCTTAGGTTGTACATCAAAGTACAAAGTCCTACCGTATTTTTCTAAAATACGGTAGGACTTTGTAGGTACCCATAAATATGATTAGAAAATTATTTGTACACTATTTGTTGACCCTATTCGTAAACCAATAATGTGTATTTTTACGTGCTGTGAATGCAGTCATAATTTTCGTCGTATGTCTAAACCTGTAACCCTCGACAAAGAAAGGGGTGTTATAATTATAAGTTTACTGGTATTTCTGTGTGTCGGTCTGTCACATCGTAACTCTGGAACAGAGATGGACCGATTTCTGCAATATTTTTAGACATGATTAAAAATAAATTGCTTTTTGAAGATTATCTGCTTTTAGGGTTCCGCAGCCAAAATGGCAAAAACGGAACCCTTATATATTCGTCATGTCTGTCTGTCTGTCTGTCCGTCCGTATGTCACAGGCATTTTACTCAAAAACTATAAGATATTCATTGATGAAATTTGGAGCATAGGTGTCGTGTGTAAACCGCTACTTAGTTTCATAGTTAAATAAAAAATATATATATTTCTAGGGGGGGCACTCCATACAAGTAGCCGAAACTGAAAAAAAAAAAATTCAGCAAATATTAATGTGTAGCACATATTTCGAAAAATTTTTGATTTAGTGAACAGTTTCCGAAATATTCGCTCCGAAAGTAGCAAAAATTGTGTCCCCCCCCCCTCTATTTTCTAAACGGTATGTTCAAAAAATTTGAAAAATTTACAAATATAAAACTTAATAAATACTTTCAACGAAAACTGTTTTCAACATGGTCGAACATACCGTTGTTAGGTTATTGCCAAAAAACTGCGCTTCTCAGCAAAAGAACGTAAGTGCCTGGGAGATACGCTCGTTTGTTAGTGTTTTTTTTTGCATATCGTATTTTTTTTCATCTGTAGTGCATTTTCTTGTATGAACGGCTGCGGAACCCTTCATGGGCGAGTCCGACTCGCACTTGGCCGCTTTTATTTTCTACACGCCTCAGATGTTTCTATAATTTCAAGAATTACTTTTCTTCCATATGTCATGGGTTTTATGTAGTAGGTAAATCTCTAATTAACTGACCAGATAATTTACTTACTGGACACAACTTTTATCGGTGTTTACCACACGATTTGTAAAAAACTCCCTAAGGTACTTATTTAGAACACTATGTAGTTACTATTCAAGAAATCAAATTTTTGTACATATCCCTCATCTAGAGCCTGGCTATATCCATACTAATATTATAAATGCGAAAGTGTGTCTGTCTGTTTGTCTGTCTGCCTGTATGTCTGTCTGTCTGTCTGTTTGTCTGTTACCTCTTCACGCTTAAACCGCTGAACCGATTTGGATGAAATTTGGTATGGAGATAGTTTGAGTTCCGGGGAAGGACATCGGCTACTTTTTATCCCGGAAAAATACCCTTATCCGCGATAAACGAATTTAAGGCGGACGAAGTCGCGGGCAGAAGGTAGTGTAATATATTTGCAATTTGGCCAGTAACCGGAGGGAGGCCAGTAAAATACAATTTTCTATATAAGTAAAATACATATTATAGTATAATGATAATTTACTATTTATTTAAATAGGGATATTGACAACTTTTTTGCGTATGTTATAGAAAAACCTTTCAATAATAGAAATACTGGTGAAAAAACTACTTCAATGTCATAAAAACTCCACGAGATACAACAACGTTAGAATTACATTTTTGGACTTTCCCAAAAACGCTCCATACTAAACCCTAGGAAGGCGTGACGTCACACCTTCCTACCTTATATGGGGAAATTAAGAACTTTGTTCTGCAGCTATGTTAAAACTCGCGTTTATCGAAACGGTTTCATAACAAAAGTTACCATACATTTCATGGGTTATTCAATGGTATTATTATTTATTAATATTTTCATAGTTCAAAACAAGATACACCTAAGGTATCGAACTCAAAGTTTTTTTTTAGGATTTTCGTCATTAAAATTACCATTTTCCATCAAAATTTTATTATTATTTGAATACAGTCAACATCCCCATTGTATTTAGGATTTGGACGAGGACGTCGGCCGTGTACTGACGCAGATCAACCCACAATGGGTGGCCGACGAGGTAGCTTACCACTATGGCAAGCACATGTTCACG
The DNA here is from genome assembly GCA_905404275.2 of Hedya salicella. NCBI lineage: Eukaryota > Metazoa > Arthropoda > Insecta > Lepidoptera > Tortricidae > Hedya > Hedya salicella. The sequence continues at coordinate 12,411,410 of FR990112.1, read as the reverse complement.
CCCAAACCTAAGCCGGTGTTCGGGAGATCCTACCCGCTGTTCATCTACCAGGGAACCGCCATTCGTAAGGATTCAGATGAAGCAAAGGCACAAATTGCTGCAGGGTACGGTAAGTGTCCTAAATTTAACACGTTCACAGTCCCCATGCAAAATGTTTCGATTTCCTCGTACGTCCATGCTCCACGTATGGATCACGATCACGGTCTATAGTGATCCATGTGTAGGGCACGGACTGGTAAAGATATTTCGTCCTGACCCATGTATGGGGCACTGGACTGTGAACGTGTTAAACACACAATAAAAACAAACATTACAATCCACTTCGATTTTATCCAACTGCCTCAGAAAGAGGGTTATGTTTTTCGAGAGTATGTATGTCGCTTGCCGGATTCAATGAGCGCGCAATAGAAAAATCGACATTTTGAGAAATCGTCAACCTTCAAAGATTTGAAACATACATAATGCTTAAGGCATGGAATTAAGGAAAGATATTGTTTGTTTCAAGACGAACTGGCATCAAACTCAGCAAACGATGTATGTATATACTAAGGGGATGTATTTTTTCCTTTGGCACGTTCTGTAGCCTCAACAGCTTGATTGATTTTGACGATTGAGATATGTTTATATAGATTCGGTTTGGTTGTGAGAGGGACACAGCCTAGGTATAATATTATTCGCTTGGGTTTTTTACTCAGAGCACTGACAATATAGTTGTTATAGTTGAATCATCGAGAGCGTGGAATTGCATATGTAGTAGTATTGTTTGTTTACAGGCATTCTATATTTGAATTTTCTATTTTCTTGTACTATCAGCATACAAAGAGGTTGTTATATATATATATATATATCGAAGAACTAAAAACAAAAATAATGTCAGTGTGAAATTGTCAATATTATTTACGTTGTGCGTATATTTTTACATCTGATTTGATTGTATTCTCAATTAATTATTGTGTCCGCCCGTACGACTACGAATAATTTCTATATTTAAAAAAAATATGGCTGTAAGTAATTTTGGTCCCATTGAAAGTCAAAGTAAGCAAATAATTTTCAACTGTTATAAATATTTTGAAAATGAACTGACGAAAAATTTAAACTTGCCTTACACCGCTGCCCACTTAGTTGAAAAAGCTACAGGTGTTTGTCTCTCTACTGTTTATAACATTGTGACTGAGAGCAACAGCGAGAAATTCGCAACAACAAAGAAATTCACCTCCCCGAAGAATAAAAAGTTGCGTCCTTGTCCGTCATCAGCAGTAGACGATTTTGATCGGGAAGTCATCCGGAGAACTATATACAATTTTCATCTGTCCCATAAGCAATTTCCAACCTTAAAGGGACTCCACTCTGTGTTAAAATCCGATGTAGATTACAAATTTGGCATTTCCACCTTACGAAAACAAATACAAAAATTTGGATTTAAATGGAAAAAGACCGAGGACAACCGAAAAATATTAATGGAAAAACACAACATACGACTGCTAAGGATAAATTACCTTATCAAAATTGCGGAATATCGATCTCAAGATAGACCACTAGTTTATACTGATGAAACCTACATCCACACTTCACATGTGTCCGGAGAAGCTTGGACCGATGGAACAGAATTTGGTGCAAAAAAACAAATCAGTACAGGCCAGCGGTTAATAATAGTGCACGCAGGAGGAAAAGATGGTTTTATTCCCAACGCTTTGTTAATGTTTAAGGCAAACCAAAAAACGGGAGATTACCATGACCAGATGAACTTTGTCAACTACGAAAAATGGTTAAAAGAAAAATTAATACCGAACCTCAAACCGAATAGCGTACTTATCGTGGATAATGCGCGTCCTATCACAACAAACTTTTGAATCGTGCTCCAACGTCAAATTCTAATAAACAAGAAATGATGGATTGGTTGACAGAACACAACATTTCGTATAACCGGTTGATGTACAAAACCAGTTTGTATGAATTAATTAAACAAAATAAAGAGCGGTTTCGCGAGTACCACATAGATGCAATTTTAAAAGAACATGGCCACTCCGTATTACGATTGCCACCGTATCACCCGACATTCAATCCGATCGAAAATATTTGGTCCATGGTAAAAGGATATGTAGCAAAAAGAAACGTTTCATTAAACATGCAAGGCATTATGAGTTTAGCAACTGAACGAATGAATACCATCACTGCTGAGGACTGGGAAAATATTTGTTACCACGTCGAAAGTGAAGAAAATAAATATCGATGTCAGGAAGGAGAAATGGATCAAATAACAGACAATTTTATTATCAATACTTGTGACAGCTCAGATGAAGAACATGATAGCGAATAAAAGAAAAAAACAGAGGACTACTACTTATTCCACTTCTTGGGTATGTCATTTTATTAAGTTAAGAGAAAATTATTCTCCTTTTGTTGCAAACGGTACAACCACTACAAATGCAATTCCATCTTCTCGATAATTCAACTATAACAATTAAGTAATGAAAAAATATTTTTTGACATATACCTATTTTGGCCTATTTTTAAAAAAAATGTCTTAAATATCAAAATATATTTTACATCTTATATGTAGTGGAGGTATGTATTTTTGCAGAAATGAACTGCGATTTAAAGAACTTAAAAAAGTGATGTATCACCATTTCAAATTATAAAAAACTAGTTTAGAACGATTCTTTAGTGATATCAGATTAGACTTTACCTCTAAATTTACACAACTGCACCTCTAGCACAACTGTGATACGTGACTCTTTGTCGCGCGACAAAGACTATCTGTCTTTTTCCTTTCATTGCAATGCGAGAAAGACGGGTGATGCTATCTATGTAGCGCGGCAAGCGTAGTCGCGGAGAGTTGTGCTAGACCGGCTGGTCACGGAGTGGGTTCCGCGAGACGAGTGGTGACGACGCGGTAGGCCAAGAAAGAGATAGCGGGATGACCTTGACGTGTGTCTTAAATAATAGCCGACCGGATTTGGCACAGTATCGTAGCAGTTTTAGTTCATTTAAGGAGGCCCTTGCCCAACTGTGGGACACAATACAAGGGTCACAAAAAATGCAATATTTAAATGGGTTTCATTAATTTAGGTATGGTGGGATTCGACGACGCTGGGCCAAAACGTGTAAAGGTCAAGAAGAGTGCTGAAGATGCGGAGGAAGAGGAGGAACAACAAGACCACGACGCGCCGCCGGCGGAGGAGGCCAGAGCTGAAGGTCACAAGCTATCATTCAAATAGTTGTAGACTTTTATAGTATCTCGATATTTAGGCACTGGTCCCGCCAAGGGCGAGGAAGCGATTAGCTATCGGCGATTTTCTTGCCCAAGAGACGAACAAAAGATATAGATCCTGTGTTAGTAAAAGAGACACATATATTAACACTTCATCGCTGGCTGTTCAGACTGCCAGCGAGAACTCTCTCATATAAATATCTCTTTTATTGACACGTAGTCGACATCTATTGTGCGTTTCGTGAGCGAGTTGGGCGAGAAAATAGTCGATAGTTGCTCGCTTTCTCGCCGACGGTGGGACTCGTGCTTTAAGCACAGAATACAACACACCAACATACAACGAGAGAAATAGTGCAATAGAGCTTAAGGGGCCACCATACGCGAATGACCTTCGATCCGTAGCTCTTCACTTTTCTGTGTTGTATATGTTTTGTGTTTCAGTTTATCTTTACGAGTCACCGAAACCAAAATAAACAACATCAAAATTTGTTATTTTTACGAGGGAAAACCAGTTTTTGCTACTTTTCTTTAAAACTATACAACCTATTGAAAAACCAGTTTACAATTTTAAAGTGAACTTCATTCCTCACTTATTGGTTTTTGTCCCATGTCTAAGCATCGCTTGACGAGGGAGCCTATTTATAATAGAAAAAAACAGGCCAAGAACATGCCGGACCATGCTCAGTGTAGGGTGCCGCAGCCGTACATACATACAAAAAATGCACTACAGATGAAAACATATGCTCTTTTGCTAGTGCACTTATTTCATATCGTATCTCCACGGCACTTACGTCCTTTAGCTGAGAAGCGCAGTTTTTTGGCAATAACTCAAAAATGGTATATTTGATAAAGCTTTGAAAAGTATTTATTAAGCTTTATCTTTGTAATTTTGCTCATATTTTTTGGATATTACCTTTAGAAAATAGAGGGAGGGGACACAATTTATGCAACTTTCGTTTGGAGCGATTATTTCCGAAACATTCACTAAATCCATTTTTTATTAGAAACCTCAAAGTTTCTTTAAAAGAATTGTGAAATATGTGCCACACATTGATATTTGCTAAAATAAATGTTTCAGTTTCGGTTACATGTATGGAGTGCCCTCTAGAAATATATTTTATTATTATTTAACTATCAAACTAAGTAGCGACTTATATAAGACACCTATCCTCCAAATTCCATCATTATACATTTAGTAGTTGTTGAGTAAAATGCCTGTGACATACGGACAGACGGACATGACGAAACTATAAGGGTTCCTTTTTTGCCATTTTGGCTACGGCACCCTAAAAAAGACTGTACGAATCTTTTTTGTCTTTTGATTTATTAAGTAAATATTATAACAGTCCAGTTGATAAAAATATAGGCCAAATACCAAGCTACAATCAGCTACGATATGTATATTTTAAATGTGGTTTGCAGCAAGAGGAATAATTTTATATCAATTTAAAAACAGTGATATTTACCGAAATTTTCCAAGTAACCCCTTAATATAAACTACGGTAGACAAGTAAAACCGCCTATGATCTTATCGCTAAAGACCGATAGACAATATAATAATAGTATAAGTAGGTACTGTCGTCAGCATCAATATCTTGCCTTAAGAAAGCGGGCGAACATATCTGACACTTCCTAACAGCCCTAGAAATAGCGTCGTGTCAGATATTTATGCGCGCTTAGTTGAGGCAGATATTAATGTTGCTGACTGTATAGAATGCGCACTATTTTGAACTTGTTTGAAACCACATGTAGGTACAGGTCAAATAAAATATTTATTGTTCCGAGATAGAGTCGATAATCTCTTGAACTTCCAAGGTGGCTGGTACGATTTTTTTATATATGTCATTTTCATGTTGGTGTTTTGTTGTTAAGCACACTATGGCATTGTTTCCTTTTACACAAAAATAACCAACATACTACAGCGAAAGAGAGGGTACCGCGCGCAAGCAAGAGCTCGCAATTTTGACCAACATTGCGCTCAATACGTGAATGTTCATAACTCATAACGCACGATGTGCGTCAATCTATATCGAGCTGCTTCTAGGCTGAGCTCTTTATACCATTGAATAAATTTATTTGATTGCTGAACCCTTCAATGGGTTCTATTCATACATATATGCAAAATAAAAATGTAATTTCATTGTAGCACCGTTTTAAGGAGTTGAGGTGAATGATTACACACACAGCTACATGAAGAACTGATTGCAAAAAAGGGAATGAATGAAATGAATGAGTGAGTATAAATTTAAACAAAAACACTTGAATATATATTTTTAATGAGTATAAAAAACGGTAAATATAAAAATAATATTTTATAAACTACGGCTACAGTCACTTGGTATATCTTCATCTGATTCGTTAAGATTGATTAAAAGGTAAGGGTTTTCGGATAAATCATTAATCTTGGGTTCCATTAACATGTATCTTTCTTCTTTTTCTTGAGTTTTTCTGAAAATATTGTGAAACGTCTCTTTGTCAACTGCTTCAATTTCTTCGTCTAGTTTTCTCATTACGCTGTGAAATGCATATCTGATCATTATTTATTCATATAATCCATTTATTCAAATAAAACTATTTGAAGTGGTATCTATAAATATTTAAATAAAATAGATCATAATATTTCATATTCTGTTTTGTTTGAATTAGATGTACTTTTATAAATAATAGTTAACAAAATAGTTTAAAGAAACTTTTTGGTGTATCTAGCAACGCGCTGTTGAACTTGCTATCGATAAAAAAAAAAGTAATTTAAAATCCCGCTGACATTACTTGACATGTTGTTGTGTGCGTGACCTCAACTCTGGGGTGTCTCTCCTCAACCTATAGCTCTGTGACCTCTAGACGTCACGAGTCTTTCAACTCCCCATATCTCCGGCATTTTCAAATATTTTCAAAAAACTGAATCGTGGAAAAAGTTCAATATACTAATTATTGAACCCGCTCATAAAATTTCACGAGTATCGATTGAAAAATGTGAGATGTAGAGGAAAACAGTCAACCCGACACACGAAAGCATTTTTGTCCATTCTAAAAAGACGCTTCGCTCGCTACATCAATTATTAATTAAGCCACACACAAGCGCACTTAAGGGCGGAACAACAACAATAAAACTACCCACTATGAGTCTCAGATAGATATGCCTGACCAGGCTATACAATACAGTCACTGTGGCCGAAATCGGCCAAGACTACGAGTATTCATATCATAATCAATTATTAATAAGAACAGTATTTATTCAGAAAGTTATTTTGGAAACTTTGTTTTTAGTAGCAAATAATTTCAAGTGACGCTTATGGCGGTTATCAATCACACTAGGTACTGCGAAATTTGCAACATGTACAGATGTAGTGCGTAATTGTTTTACATCGTATTTTCATGGAAACGTACGAACGTGTCTTGCTATTTCAGTCGGTCACAGTACAAGAAGTACTGAGATTGACTGAAGTAGCATGAAAAATACGAACGTATCCGAGAAAATAAGAGAGAAAACCATTATGCACTACACCTGTACCTTTACCGATTATAGTAGATAGTAATATGGACAGCACAAACCTGGTGCGTTTTTCGCAGATATGATGATAATGAACCGCCTATGTAGTCTATAAAAAGCCTAAGCCCGGATAAGGATAAATTTCATTGTAAAGCTAATTTTTTATTGGATGTATCGGATATAGAGGAGCAAAAAGCAGAGGAAGAAAAAGTAGCCGAGGAGGCGGCTCCGGAAGCGGTGGAAGTCGAACAACAGACCGAGGGCGCAGGGGACGACGTCGCTGAGGAGGCCGAGGCTGAACAAGGTATTGTGCTGTGTTTTACCAAAAAGTGACAGGTAAGCGCACCCCATGGCCATACAGGGTGTTTAGTCGATTTATGTTTTTTTAACACGCTTTTATTAGGTCGACCTTTATGTAACTAACTATGTAATGGAGTCTTAGGTAACTAATTTAACCATCTTCCAAGGATCGTAGCGTCATGAAAATTGGCAGCTGTATGTAGTTCTGATGACAATACAATAATATGGTACTGTCGAACTGATGTGATGATGGAGCAGGAAGATATCAACTGGAACTTCATGATGGAACATCGTATCATAGCCATACACCGGTTTGGCGGGGGCAAATCTGTACTGACGTTTAATAGTGCGAGGATACATTAAACTAATTTTATTAGTTGATATCGATAAAAATGATGTACAACCGTTGGGTAATTTCAAGAATTTGAATGAAGAAGAAAACTACATACACAAAAATAAACATTTTGCGTAATAAACTTTTTTAATATTTAATATAATTTTCATAATATACAATCAAAATTTTCTCCACATTTTCAGCCTTTAATCTTCGTCGCCTGGGTGACAATATCCATTTTAGCCAACAAAATGACCTTTCTAGGTCAACTGTAGTAATTGGAGCAAATTCAAACAATTTATAGTATTGATGAATTTCTGCTATATGACTCAGTTCTATTTCTTTTCCGGATACCAAATCATTTAATGTTTTTAAAGTTGAAATGCCGACGTTTTTCTCTAACACTGTTTGAAGTTTTTTGTGAATAATTTTGCCCTGAGGATGCAAACGTAATCTTAATATATGTACTTTTAACTTATGGACAATATTCAAACTGGCTTCTAGACTTAAATTTTGTGTTTGTAATTTTCAATGGTACTTGGTATGATGGATAGATTGTTGGCTATCCATTTCAAATCGTTGAGAATGTTTATATCATTCATTGCCCGTTTTGCTTTTAATATACACGTTGATTCTTTGTTATTAAATGTTCGTACGACTTGCTTGATGGCTGGTAAATATTTATGATAGTAAATAGCCGCTTTCATCCATGTTCCCCATCGTATTATCGTCGGCTGTGGTGGCAAAGGAACGTTCGGTAACATTTGGTGAAATATTTTTATTCTTTTAGGTGATTTCAGAAATACCTTTTTTGTATAAGGAAACCATAATCGCACTTGTTCAGCCACCCTATTTACTCCATGTGCCAAACATGTGACGTGTACTAAATTCGGAAAAACCTTTTTCAAATTCTTACCAGCTTTCAGCATGTAGGCTACGCCATCCGTAAGAAGCAACAAAACTTTATCATGTTTGTTGTGGTTACTTCCCCACAACGTCTCTAGGGCATTTTGAATAAGATTTGTTATACTAACATTATTTACTTCCTCTAGACAAACGCTAGATATTATGTGTGGGGTTCCCAATCTGACGCCCATTGGCATCTGTACTTTCGTCTACACTCACATAAATTCTAGAATTTCCTAGTTTAGTCTTAATCTGTTTCATCGTCTCCTTAAAAGCGATGTCTAAGGTCGTTTTTCTCAAAACTGATTCGTTGGGAATATATGTTTCTGAACCATATTTCCCAAATATGCAATCAGATATAAAATTGATGAAAATGGGATTTCCCAACTGGGTCCATGGTATGTTGCAAGCTAAAATAAATTTTAGCAAATCCAGGTTAAATACGTTTTGGTTTTTAGCGACGCTGTGATGCCTTTGGCTTCTTATATGCCTTTGTACGGAAAACTTTTTTCGTGATATATGAAATTTTACATGTCTTGCAAAAGTAAGTCGTACCTTTATCATCTATATCTGAATGGTCAGGTTTCCATGAAGATGAATGATCTTTTTTCTTGCGAGGCATTTTTAGCCGCCTTAGGAAACAATAAGGTAGTTTTAATTGATCGGAATGCAAAATAATATTGTAGTACTGGATGAATTATTCAACGATTTAATGGTTGTCAAAAGTGACTCGACACAGTCAATGTCTGATATCGGTTGTTTATAGTTGCGATAAGTATAAATGAAAGAGGTTTGCACATAGTTAAATGTATTCAAACTTAGCCATTAGTTTAGTTATGATAATGATGATTAAAAATGTATTTTTATCGATGACGAGAAACTTAGTCGATTTTTAATTAATCACTAGCACTGGTACATTTTTGCCCCCGCGAAACCGGTGTCTGATCATAGCTGTGTTTGGATTTGTTAGAAAAGTCTTGTATAGCGTGTTTTTCTAGTGTTTTTTACACTATTAATTTATTTATAGGAGAAGGAACGGCTAATCCATACTAATATTATAAATGCGAAAGTGTGTCTGTCTGTCTATCTGTCTGTTTGTCTGTTACCTCTTCACGCTTAAACCGCTATACCGATTTTGATGAAATTTGGTATGGAGATAGTTTGAGTCCCGGGGAAGGACATAGGCTACTTTTTATCCCGGAAAAATACCTTTTTCCGCGATAAACGAATTTAAGGCAGACGAAGTCGCGGGAAGAAACTAGTAAGTTATAAAAATATAAGCTCCCCACGGGCAGAAGCTAGTAATAAATAAATAAAATTATTTTATTTCAGACAGAGCCCATACCCAATTCAATTAAATTAAATATCAGGCAAGTTCATTATTACGTATAAATTAGAAATCAAATTAAATTAAATACAGATTTCAAATTAAATTATAAAATTAAATAAAAGTCAGACATGTCAGCTTTAAACAACATATTAAGTAGTATTTTATAATTAATAATCGATATCGTATGTCACATTTTTATTATGTTGTATCATGCAACAGTGGTTCATAAATACACAGTCGAACCTGCTCGCGATCAATGTATAATACAGTACAAATAGAAACTTAAAGAAGTATAAAGCCAATTACAGAAACTCAAGAATAGAAGATTACTTCAACATTTTGCTCAATACATTCACTGAAACTATTATCAGCAAAATGTACACGGTGTTCGATCATTTTATATTGCTTACTGATATAGACAGACATCAAATAATACTGTTTTTAGTATTTGTTGTTATAGCGGCAACAGAAATACATCATCTGTGAAAATTTCAATTGTCTAGCTATCACGGTTCATGAGATACAGCCTGGTGACAGACAGAGAGACACGTACAGACAGACAACTGAACAGTGAAGTCTTAGTAATAGGGTCCCGTTTTACCCTTTGGGTACGAAACCCTAAAAATAAGTGATACGAGTACAGGCTATTTTTTTTTATATGTTTGTATGTATGGTGTGTATGTGTCTTTGCAACCTCACCACTACAAAATGGTGGAACGGATTTCAACGATTTTTGCTACAAAGATAACAAGACACGAAAAAGAGAGTAGTTGAGGCATGTCCAAGAATAAGTACTGCTGGCAATAAAAGCTTGTCACCGCCATTCCCAATATTTGTGACTTATTTGCCGCAGGTTGTGTATAATTGCCGCAACCTTTTACAAACATATTATATGGAGTTACGGTAATTAGACTCAGGTACAAATCTGGAGAATGGCTATTAAAATGTAATTTTTGTCAGATATATTTCTCTCACTTAGCGGAAGAAGCGCAACCTGAAATTCCTGGCGAAGAAGAGATCGTCATAAAGCCGCGCGTCAAGAAGTTGGCCAACCAGTTCAACTTCTGTGAACGGGCGGCTCTCACCTACAATAATCCTCGACGTGTGAGTTTTTAACCGACCCCGACGGTCTATGAACACCGATTTCGAAAAAGGAGGTTCTAAATTCAATTTTTTTTTTGTATATGTTCACTGATTTCTCTGTCAATTGTAGATCGAGTTTCAAAATTATTTTTTATCGCTTTTCTTAACAAAATATCTAAATACCCTAAACACGATTTCAAAAAGTGAAATTAAAATTAAAAATCAGCCACGAAAAACGCATGATATAGGCATTTTAGAACTACTAATTAGACAGCAATTTGACAGAGAGGTCCGACATGCACTGGTAGGTCATAGTACATTCCGGCCATATAAACTCCATATTAAATTCTGTTATGCTGTAAAGAGATAATGAAATGTTTGATGGCTTATATTTTGGTTATAGTTATTATATAGTTATTCGAAAAAATATTGTCTACTGCTCGTAACATGAATGAACTTTTAATAACCCAAAAATAAAAAATCATGCATATTCCTAGCAATAGACACGACAAACGGGGTGTCAATTATTGGAATTAAGTTGCCAGCATTGGGACGTTTTCCTTACTTATCATTATTCTATAGCAACTCTACAAGTCACAAATTGCCAGTTATAGTAATTTTTATAATGGCAGTCGGTGGAGACACAGACTGTGCCACCAGCGCGGGCGAACTATTGCGCCGTGGCTCTGCAGAGCGTTATATTCGACTTCTACCAAGAGGACTGGGCGAGGAAACTTAAGGAGAAGGAAGATGAGAAACCAAAGAGAGTAAGAACTTTTTTGCTGTTATTTACTTCTTATTAGAGGAACTTTTTGTATTTTTGATCATTGTTTAAAGTTCTTGTTATGCACTACTTATATCTTAATAATAACTCCTTTCCGAAAATGTTTTAATTCAAATCATGATACAGGCACGAACTGATAAATGTTACTGATGATGTGTTTAATTTATATTTGTTTGTATGTCCCTTGAACTTACGACATTTTCTACCAGTCCTGTTTTCTCATAGGGTTTTGTTTGGACTGACTTATTTCTCAAAGAATGGCAGTGATTTTAATGGATCTTAATAACTATTTTGTTCAATGAATTATTCGTAAATTACGTATTTACGAGGTGCCATATTTAATAAAGCTTTGCTTCATTTATAGCCAGTAACAAACAGATTCTAGAAAACGGATTATTTAGGAAACGCTAGTGACGGGAACGGCCGTTTCGGAGGATTAAGTGTTTTTTGGAAATAAATATCAAACCAAACGTATTTTTTGTGAAAAGTACGTAAGTATTGTGGGAAACACATACATCGGAAAACGGATTATTAAGGACACGGTAGGAATGGGAACGGGTGTTTTGGGAACGTTCCGAAAGCATATGCAAGATATGTATTTAGTTTACTTCATTACATAGTACGTTCATTTGTTTATGACAAAAGTAAATACGCAATAATTATTCATCTCGGGGATTTGATTGTAGCTATGGCAAACTTTTAGGTTGATTAAAATTATGACGCATTCCATTTGATTGATTTGATATTCGACTAAATGTACTTAGATGACAAAGTACTGCATCAAAATAGAATCATAACAAAAGCTATTTGAATAAGAATGACTGTGCGAGTCACTATTTAAACTTGTTCCATTACGTGGACTCAATTTTGACAAAGTGTCTGTAGATTTGGAGCAAGTAAAAAGAAAAATTGCTTCTGCATACTGAAGGCAGAAACCATGAAGTAAAATGATCCGGGGCGCTTTTTAAAACGTGCTGACAGATGCATGTAAAACCGTTATTAAATAGACTAAACTTAATGATATTTGGCCTAGCTTTCCAGCACAATCGACTTTTTGGTTGGTATCTTTCTAGCGAGCGAGCAACTCAGAAACAAAGGAATGCTTTATGCCGATTATAAACCGCGAACGTACCAATGCAGCTATCTGACTTGAGAATTCATAATTAATAATAATTCATGTTATCAGTTGCGCAAGAAAGCAGCGAAACATGCGAAAACAGCGCAGCAGATCCACGACGAAAATCTGGCGAAGCGTGTGCGAGAGGCCTGGGCTGTGCTTGAGCGACTCGTCAACCAGAATATCTACGACGACATCGGTGAGCCCTTCCTTTACCCATTTGAACAAAAACCGCGAAATATGTGAAAACAGCGCAGCCGATTCAGGACGAGCAGCTGGCGACGCGTGTGTGAGAGGCCTAGGCTGTACTGGAACGACTCACCAACCAGAACTTCTAGGTACAACGTCATCGGTGAGCCCTCACCTTTACTGATTTGAGCAAGATGGCCGCGAAACATGGTAAGACCTCTCAGCAAATCCACGACGAGCAACTGACACGCGAGTGCGAAGGAAGAGACCTGTGGGCTGTGCTAGAGCGACTCGTCAACCAGAATATCTACGACGACATTGGTGAGTCTGCCCCTTTACCCAGTTGAACAAGAAACCCGCTAAACATGCGACACCGTGCAGCAAAGAAACACAAATAGGTATTTAGAATAACTGTTAAAATCAGACGGACTTATAGCTGAAGAGCAATACCTTTTAGACTACTTTTGTTGCTTTGGTTCCGGATTTCGTCATTTTTAATTCAGTTCCGTTGGAAAGCTTCAAGCATTTTATTGACTTGATTACTATTCGTATATTTCGTCCTCAGCTCAAGACTACCGCTACTGGGATGACCCATCAGACGAGTTCCGAGAGGGCATGGGATCGCTGTTGCCTCTGTGGAAGTTCCAATATGAGCCCATGCGAAGCCACGCCGTCTGCGAGGTCGCCTGGAACCCTCACTACCAGGACCTATTTGCCGTCGCTTATGGATCGCGTAAGTATACTATTCTATACAGATTTTGAAAATAAAAGATGCTCGTAGTAACTTGTTTTATTCTTGACAGTTAACATTACCCGAAATCACAACAAAAACTAGCCGCTTACTCTCTTATACATAACAGAAGAAAATATTATATCTACCTTGTTTTAATGACGTGATGCCATACGTGACTCAAATACTGAAATGTAAAAATAATATAAGTGTCAGATTTCATGGATATTCAGCGTTAGCTCATTTGAAACTTACACAAACACTCGTAAATATCCCATGTACTCGTATTTAGCGGCTGCTCTTGGGGAGAAGAGAATATTAAACATTCCGCTCCAATCTTGATGTAACAGATCTCTCTGAAGTCTTGTCTCTATCTTAGCTCTAGACTTATATACCAATATTTTGAACACACAGTGCAGAGCTCAATTTAAATTAGCCTAAAGTATAATAACTGATAACTCCAATAGTATCCATTTGACACTATTGTAAAATTGTAATTCATGAGAAATGTCTGGATCTCAAAATTAAGCGACCTCATATCTTACAGTGGATTTCACCAGCCAGCAGAAGGTGGGCTGTTTGTGCCTGTACAGCATCAAGAACCCGGCTTTCCCCGAGTACGCCGTTGTCACAGAGTCGCCGCTCATCTGCCTTGACGTGTATCCTGAGACTCCGTATCTTATTTGTGTTGGTAAGATCTAAAGATGAAACTCAAGACTAGTCATAATGTTAAACGTACATAAAGTATTAGGGCATTATTTTACAATGATTCAAGTGGATCCAATACGTGCTTTTCTTGTTTTACCTAAATACTTTCAGTAGAAAACGTTACTGGGACAAAGGAAATCAGAATAGCTTTATTATGACCGCAAAGATACTGCTTTTGTTGAGGTAGCAAATTAAGATTGAATATATTTAATACATTCACACAGACAGTCCCTCGTTAAACCAGAGCAGATTTGGCTTAAGTATTCTTAAAAGATGGCAGATGGTACACAATCCTCTCAGAATCGGTTTCTATACACGTATCTTCACTAATATCTGTATTGACTTTCGCTTAGAAGATGCGTAACTGACTAATGTCTGCACTAATGTTGTGTAACAGGGCGGTACGACGGTAACGTCTGCGTATATAACGCTCAATTAACGTTGGAGTCGTCTTACCAGTACAAATCGGACTCCGTCAGAGACAAACACAGCAATATTGTATGGGAGGTAAATTTCACAATTTTTCTAATTTCAAACAACTAATACTGATCGTAATTTTGATCAAAAATCGATTGGATCTATTATTAAATTTATTTTATATGAAACCCTATTACTTACCTGGATCCATGTGATTATAGTTTGGAAACCCATCTCGTCTTTTTCATAAATATAGTTTCTAGAGACATTGCAGCATATCAGATTAAAAGACAGAGTATTAACCAGTAGGAGTAGATAGACCTATCTATCTGCAATAGATCTGTTGTAAACATCGTTATACCTATGCATGCACCCAGATCCGCTGGGGCCCTCGCCTCCTGGACGGCGAGGCGTCATTCTTCTCCATCTCTGGCGACGGACGCGTGGTCCAATGGGCCGTGATGCCAGGCGAACTGCAGGCCACGACCATTATCACACTACAGTCCTCTGTGCCGCCCATCCCCGGACCTGATGGCACCATGCTCACTGTTAATAGTAAGTATAGACTTTGAACCTTTAACACCACAGCCAAAGATATATGTATACTGGGTACGTTTGAGACTCTACTTTCTTCTGTAGGTGAGAGTAGTAGTAGAGAGGTGTTCTTCTCCATCTCTGACAACGGACGTGTGGTTTAATGGGCCCTGATGCCAGGAAACCCGCATCAGCATGATCACGCTGCAGAGTTTCGTGCCGCCGATCCCTGGATCTGATATAATGTTAACATTAACTAAACTTCGTACCTATACAACTGAAGCTACGAGAAAGACTTTCTATCCATTTTCTACCTTTGAGTCTCTCAAATCCTGTTAAGTGAGGCCTTGTTCTTCAGCCTATCTCTCAGCCTCGTTGTTCGGTATAGTTTTCCAACTGATAGAAAACTCTTGCTTCTCTTATATAAAAAAACAACTTGGCAAAGATATTTGCGTACATTACGTGCATTCTAACTACGTTACGTAATAGCTTACCACTGTACATAAATTTTTTAGGGTTTCCCGTATCAATCTAAACGATAAAAACTAAGCCCTTTCTATAAACCGTATGCCGTCAGTCTATCTATTCATCTGTCTGTCGGGCTGTCCTAGCTGCATAGCGTAGCCTCGCACGACTGCACTGTGGAATAAATCGTCGCCGGCTGTATTTCCGGACCAATGCGACCTTCAAGCCTTCAAGAAAAGAGCGTAGGCTGGCAACACTCTTGTGTTCCTCTATTGTGCAGATGTTTATGGGCGACGATCACATCATTCTGTGTAAAACGAGCATAATTTTCCAAGGTTGCGGCAGCTGCATCTGCTTCCACCCTGAAAAGCCGGACATCTTCATGGTGGGTACCGAGGACGGCATGATCCACACCTGTTCCCTGAAGTACAATCGGAACTACGTGCGCTCCGTCCAGGTAAAACAGTCTTGCTAAAAAGCTTAATTCCGCCGTTAACCATTATTTTCCGCACAAAGAGATAAAAATGTAACCCTTATGGTCTGGATCTACATCTCAGGAACTACTTATGCTATCTATTTAAAATTTGGAATCGTTTTAAACATAGATAACCCAAGTGTATTCCAAATATAAAATTACTTGCTTCTAAGAAAATTACCACTGTAGGAGGGGGGGGGGGGGAGCAAAATCATTATGAACCCAAAGTTGATAAAGCTAAAAAAAATTAAAATATTACACACTAGAACGCAACTTAGTCAGCGGAGGAGAAAAGATAACCCTATTTTTTCTTCAGCGTAGTCGCGTAAAAAAGTTAGTATTCTATAACCATCCGTAGATGCCCAGCTACCCATGTGTACCAAAAACAGTTGAAATTCGTTTAGCCGGTTTGGCGTAATGAACTCACAACGGCACATTTTTTTTTTATACTACTAAGGTGGCAAACAAGCGTACGGCCTGCCTGATGTTAAGCAGTCACCGCAGCCTATGAACGCTTGCAACGCCAGGGGCATTACGTGCATGTTGCCGACTCTATAAGAACCTATTCACTCCCCTCTTGAAGAACCCCATACTGTAACCTCCAGGGAAAACCGCGGCAGGTAGGTCATTCCACATTCGGAGTGTGCGCGGTAGAATATTCCTTTGATACCGCACGGTGCGCGACCATTTTGGTTCCAAGGTGTGTGGATGAATATCCTGCCGATGGCGAGCGGTGCGATGGTAGAAGGTGGCTGTAGGCATCATGTCGAACAATTCCTCGGAACACAGCCCATTATACAAGCGGTAGAATACACATAAAGAGGCGAAGTCCCTCCTTAGACTTAAAGGTTCAATACCGTTTGTGAGCATAGGATCGTCAATAATTCGTACAGCGCGTCTTTGAACCGAGTCAAGAGGGCCAAGCTGATATCCAGGTGTGGTGTAGTACATGACGTGGTATCCACGTCATATAGAATAATACTGTATCAATATAAATGCCACATTACGTAGCAATACAAATGTCATCCTATTAACCTGTTAATGTCACGGACTAACCAAAGGTTACGTGACGCTTAGAATCACTATATAAACCATATGATTTCTCAAATAAAGATTCATTATTACACCGACTCTCGAGGTATCATTCTATACCTACCTAACTCCATATATCACACAGGTGCTCCAGCCCAGAGGTGACAGCAGTACTCCATATGGGGACGGACCTGCGATTTGTACAGCAGCAGTCTTTGCCCAGAGGTGAAGTAACGCTTCGCTCTATTTAGGACACCAAGCTTTTTTGATGCCAGCTTGGCCTTCTCTTGCAAGTGACCTCGGAATTGAACGTCGCTCGAAATATCAATACCTAGGATCCCAATGCTCTTCGAGATGGTGAGAGCCGTGTTCTGGAATTGTGGGGCCACAGTAAATGGGGTTTTCTTAGCGGTAAACGCGCAAACTTGTGTCTTGGTGGGGTTAAATTGAACTAAGTTTTCTCGACTCCAATCGGAGACTCTAGATAGAGTGGTCTCGATTTCGGACACAAGTTGTTTGCGACTTTCTTCCACAATGGAGCGAGGGATGTTTGCTCGGCCTGTATAAGCGCCGGTACTGTCGTCTGCATAACAATGAATACTATCGGTGGACAACATGTCATTGATATGCAGCAGAAACAGCGTTGGAGATAGTACGGAGCCTTGCGGGACGCCAGCGTTAATAACCATGGTTTTGGAGCAGCTGCCATCAACCACGGCTTTTATGCTTCTGATGGTTAAAAAGCTGGCGACTCATTTGCACAGACCCTCGGGCAGTCCGTAAGATGGCAACTTCGATAGAAGACCCCGGTGCCAGACCCGATCGAACGCCTTGGCTATGTCTAGGCTAACAGCCAATGCCTCACCTTGACTCTCAATGGCGGAGGCTCAGCGGTGTGAGATACACTAGGAGATCACCAGTGCAGCGACCGTGGCGAAAACCGTATTGACGGTCGCTAATCAAATCGTGTTCTTCTAGGTATCTTAGGAGTTTCGTGTTTATCACACGCTCCATCACCTTTGAGAGAAGGGAGGTGATAGCGATAGGCCTGTAATTTGATGGATCTGACCTGTCCCCTTTTTTGGGCACTGGATGCACATAGGCAGTCTTCCACGAAGACCCTGCGAGTCGCTCACCAATTCTGCCGACGAAATCAAATTTAGCCTTGGCAGTTTCTCGTTTACTGGCCCTTGAAGCAGCATTTAATTTGCGTTTCACATCAGATATGTTAAGATCCTTATTAGTACGGGCCGTGGTCCAAGCCTCATACAAATCTTGCCTTAGAAGTCTGGCTTCCTTGCAGGGCCGATTAAACCAGGGCCGTTTTTTGGCTCCCGCAGCCACTAGTGCAGTGGGAATAAAGCATTCCATACCCACCAGGATTGCCTCAGTGACACTAGCCGCGCAGGAGTCAGGATCTTCTGATGCGAAACAAAGCTGCTTCCACGGATACGATGCATAAAAGTCACGCAATCCTTCCCAATCTGCTGACTTATAGTGCCACATGCGTCTTAGGTTAGTTGGCTGAGGTGGTTCGAGCCGCGCGTATGGTACACTTGTCCGGATAAGGCAGTGATCGGATGAACCCAGTGGTGCAACCACTGAGATCGTATATCTGTCTGGACGTGTGGTCAGCAGAAGGTCCAGTAAAGAGCTTGTATGGTCCTCAATATCAGGTATTCTCGTCGGAGAATGTACCAGTTGGGAGAATCTATAGGCCAGAGCAAATTCATGAATAGATCTCCCCGCATAGTCAGTGGATCGAGACTTCAGCTATTCGACATGGTGAGCGTTGAAGTCTCCTAAAATCACCAATTCTGCGGAGGGATACTGCTCAAGAACTTTGTCAGTCGTCGATTGCAGGTGCTCAAAGAGCCGAGCCGTGTCCGTTTCACCGCTGTGAGACCTTTATAAGCACGCGTAGATGCAGGTGTGGCTACCATGGTCCATGCGCACCCACAAAAATGGCAGGTCTCTGTCTTCATAGCTGAACCGTTCAGCTCTGTTCTCCTAAACTGTCCCTTCAAGGATTTAATAATGTACGGGAGGCTAGAAATGAGGAGGCAGAATTTCCGGTCAATAAAATATTTATTCGGCCCAAGGCCGGCTCAGTCGATAAAAACCAAAAGGGCGTGGGTTTGAGCGAATACACACATAGCCGGATTCCACTATTCCGTGCAGATAAGTACTCCCCTGAAATGCGCCGTAGGTGGACGTCGGCGCTCTGGTTGGGCACGGGAGCTCACGTTCAGTATTTGTGGTCTTCTAAAATAAGCAGCCAGAAGCAAGCGGCAAGCAGGCAGCCAATAAATTGTCACTCTAGACATTGGACCCTGGAACGCGCCGTCAAACAGAGGCGTTAGAAGCGATCCAGCAAATCGTGTGAACGCCCACGGCAAGCAGGAGAAGCACTATAATGTAGTCGTGTTGCCGTGGATGTTCACAATCAGATACGGAGATTACACTTAAATGGAATGAATTTAGCAAACAAAGAAATGTATAAAAAGTGCAATTTTAAAAAAATGTGAGGGTGGAAATAAACAGTAGTTATGACTAGCAACTTTCCAAAAGTACGTATGATGTGCAAAACTATTATGTACCACACTTGCAATACGAAACAATTGTAAAAAATGACTATGAAATGATTGTGAGATTAAAACGTTAAAATTACCAAGCTATTAATCAGTACTAACTTACATCTAGGCAATATGCATTTAAAATATACCACTTACCCAGTTTGGGGTATAACTGATGCACTTAAATAACACCACTGTGATTTTAAATTGTCGAGGAACGCTCAGAGACGACAACAAGAATATCGATTACGATTTATAATTAAAACGTATCCGGGATCGATATCAAGCGACGTGCGCTCACTCCGACAGTCTCTCGCTTCTCATCGGCGGCCGCGCCGCGCGGGCGCAGGTGAGTGAGGTCACGCGTACCTACATTCGTTCGTGAGCGAATGAATGAAGGAACATTTAAAGGGAACAAGACCGCGACATATTTGAAGACATGTTTAAGTGTTGATGATTTTATGTTGCTCTGTTTATTTGTTTCAAGATAGTTTTAAGAGTAGCTTTAGTTGTAAGTTGTAAATATTGCTTTTCATTTAGGTAAGTAGATATTTGTCAGTTACTTTTTATTGTTTAATATGTGTAAATGCACGTATAACGTGACATAGCAGAGGAGACGGTGGCAACAGATATCCTGCCTGGCGTACATACATACTCCGGCTCGTCTCAGGAATTTGTGTTCGAGCATGTAACCGGGGTAGAGTAAGTACGATGTATCGGCAGGGCAAGATATCTGTGTCTCCGTTAGAAATAATAGTGTCGTCTGCGCAGTCTCTAGATGTTGATGGACTGCGTTTAAATTTGAATGAAGTCCCCTGACATTGCAAAAGTCCACTCTAGTGGAAGGGGAGGCCGTTGGTAGGACACTATTTCTTTTTCTGGCCATAGAGGGAGGTTTTAGGGTTCAAAGGGATTCGCTGTGCTAAGGGACAAAATATATGGTGAAAAAACCTACCAAAAAGTCGGAATAGGTAGAGCAGTTTTTCGGCGCAGCGTACGGAAGGGCCCCCGGTCCCCCTCCTGTTATAGTAGCCGGGTCCACTCCGGTCTCCTCCTCCGGCACGACTACAACTCCAGGAGATTATTCACAGGTTGGCGGTTCAGCCTCCCAGGGAACCGTACTAACCTGCGGGCGGCCAGCGGACAGCCCTTTCACCGGGTCTCCCTCCTCCCGAAACTCCGCGCCTACACAGACCAATGGCCGTATTATAAACACCAAAAGTCCCCCGCTATCAACACAGCGCATCCCAGGAGCTCTGGCGACCTTACTCACCACAGGAACACAACACTACACGAGTGCAGCGTTATTTGGCTGTGATCTTCTGTAAAGTGGAGGTACTTCCCCAGTCGGGCTGCTCCATTTATGAACAAGACATGTGAATGTCTCGTTATGCCCTACCTCTCTCGCACATATGAACATACAAAAAAATAAACGATTCAGTGACCTTACATCACTTTTTTTAATATCTTCTATATACAGACATTTCATTTTTATTACTTTATAATAGTATAGATATCGAACATCCAATATTTCCCCCAGGCTCATCATATGCCAGTCTACAGAATCAACTACAACTTCTTCAATAACAGCATCTACGCGTCCTGCTCTGGCGATTGGAGGGTTAAAATTTGGGAAGATGGGAGAGAGTGAGTACAAAGATTCGGTTATTCAATTCAGTCACGAATCTTCATCTTTCTTGTCATCTTTGCAGCTTGCAATTGTGCATTTTATTTTCTCCGTTTAGTTGGTTACAAAAAGCTGTTCCCCGATTTGTACAACGCCATCTATGTATAAGAATTAAGCGGTTACCCTCACCTGGCATATTTTTTTTGTCATATCATAATCATAATTTGGTATAAAGCATTGTTTTTCTGAAACTGTAGAATTTTCATGCAGTAGTAGGTATTATATGCGTGCATTATTTTGTATTTAGAGTAGATTGCTTTTTACTGGCCTCCTTCCGGCAATACTGGCCAAATCGCAAAAATGTGATATATAGATAGCTAGATTCTACTGAACCCGTCAGACGACCCGTCTGCTCGTTTGTCTCCTATGTCATAAAAAAAAACCTGGGGAACTGCGACCCTAACGTGTGAGCGAAGCGAGCGAGCCGCGGAGGTCTATATCGAGTCTTGCCTTTTGTACAGTACAATTTCTCACTCACTATTTAATTATTGCAACCGACCGAGTTTAGTTAGGAACAGTACACGAAAGCAAACTGTGACATTGGTAGTATAAACGATATGTATAGACAGCGTCACATAGTCTGTCGCATCCAAAGCACTAAGTAACTTAAGTAATAAGGATGTGTTGAGTTGTTGTGTATGAGCACCAAATATATCGCACACATCTTTATTATTGAAGGCATAAAGATGTGTGACGCTGACGATATATTTGGCACTTTGGATGCTACAGACTATTTGACGCTGACTGTACTAATTCGAATATTTACTACATATCATTATAAATATCCTTAGAGTAATTTTACAAATAGCGTAGTAAACGCTGACTAAATTTATGGCCCGTAATTAAATAATCTGGCCAGCTATTGCCGATTTACTGTAGAAGAAATGATTTCGGGATAAATACATGACGCTTTCCGACTGATGTGAATTTGAATGTGATACTTAATGTGTTGCAGCGAGCCGCTGTTCATGTTTGAGCTGGGCTCCCCGGTGGGTGACGTGAAGTGGGCCCCCTACTCCAGCACTGTGTTCGCGGCCTGCACCGCCGACGGCAAGGTGAGAATGGGGAACTTGCAACAAAAATAGGCATTACCGTATCTCTACAGGTTCGAAAACACCACGTTTTTACATTAAAATTAAAATCCACAATAAATGTACATTTCTCATATAGATATTGCATTATCAATACATAAGTTTTTTTAATCATTCAATAGTAAATTAAATACTACTATCCAATTTCTTTCACTAAATTGAAGAAAAAAAAGTAATACAACCATGTACTTAAACGTACTTTTTCACGGCCAATTATTTTGTCATCATCCCTATTGAGCCTTAACATAACCCGTTACCCCACCCCCCGCACCGCTACAAACCCGTTAGGTGGGCGATCTGCTCGTAGCAAGTTTTCGCTACATGCGCATTTTCCCATGTTTTGTCGGCTACGCGCGTATCGCTACGAAAATCTTGGTCTTTATATTTATCTGTTACGTATTATTATATTTAATTACATCGATTATATAACCGAAATGCTACATTTTCTTATACACTTAACTAAATACTTTTTAGGGTTCCGTTGCCAAAATGGCAAAAACGGAACCCTTATAGATTCGTCATGTCTGTCTGTCTGTCTGTCTGTTTGTCTGTCTGTCCGTCCGTATGTCACAGGCATTTTACTCAAAAACTATGAGATGTACATTGATGAAATTTAGAGCATAGGTGTCTTGTGTAAACCGCTACTTAGTTTCACAGTTAAATAAAAGATATATATATTTCTAGAGAGAGCACTCGATTCATGTAACCGAAACTGAAAAAAAAATTTTTCAGCAAATATCAATGCGTAGCACATATTTCGATAGTTCTGCTAAA
Organism: Hedya salicella; assembly: GCA_905404275.2. Lineage (NCBI taxonomy): Eukaryota > Metazoa > Arthropoda > Insecta > Lepidoptera > Tortricidae > Hedya > Hedya salicella. The sequence goes on along the minus strand of FR990112.1, from coordinate 12,388,177 downwards.
AACACTTTGAGGTTTCTAGAAAATGATTTCATTTAGTGAACATTTTCCGAAATATTCGAATTCGAAAAGAAAATGAATATGTTCAAAAATGTGGAAAAATTTGCAAATATAAAGCTGAATAAATACTTTCAACGAAAATTGTTTTCAACATGATCGGACATACCGTTTTTAAGTTATTGCCAAAAAACTGCGCTTCTCAGCAAAAGGACGTAAGTGATGGGGAGATACGCTCTTTTATTAGTGTTTCTTTTTCATATCGTATTTTTTTTCATCTGTAGTGCATTTTTTGTATAAACGGCTGCGGAACCCTTCATGCGCGACTCGGACTCGCACTTGGCCGCTTTTTTTTATTTGTATACATAACAAAAAGAGTAGATATGTCACAGGGAAACGGCCAAAATAGAGATTTGAACAAATCTCTAAGGGGTATGACCAAATCACGCAGGATGTTGAAATGGCGAATCCATTTTATCATTTCCCTAGAAAAGTCAGTCATTTGATGAAATCACTGAATCTGTTTAGTGAAATGACGAAATCAGCCAAAAAAAGGCAACTCGTGTTTTCATTTCACCAGATTTGTTTATTAGTGATTTGATAAAATCCCTGAAATATGTCAGTGAGTTGACGAATCGAACTCGCTAAGTAAACTCGTTTTATCATTTCACTAGACATGTTTAGTGAAATGATAGAAATCTCAACTCATAGCCACTCACCGCATTCAACGGAGAGCGACTAGTATCGTCGGTTGCCAGAGTATTTCAGATTGGCTTGATAAGATAATGTAGTGCCAAGGAGTCAAGGCTATCTGAAATAAAAAATTTTATAGTTGACTTTGCGAGTTCGTTTCATCAACTGTCAGCCATGTGGAAATGGAATGAGCATACATTCAATACCGTGGTGTAAATACACATTTATAGGCTACTAGAAGGTATGTAGTTACTCAGGTACTTCGTTCGCGGAGGATAACAATGTTATGGTCCTGTTTTTCCTTCAACATTGTCGGGCAAAAAGCATCCCATTTGTAGATCACAAATCACGTGCGGATGCCGACCTCTGTACAGTCACGGAATAAAAAGGGTCATTACTCTTCAACCTGCCCATTTCAGAAACTCTAAAATGGTCTTACAGACCAGAAGAGACAAAAAGGAATAAACAAAAAAAACTCTTCAACCATTGATAGGTACCATCATATGAAGTCGAAAAGTGACGAACCTTTTCATTCCTCGACTACTTCTACCACAAGTAGTTGAAATCCGTCCAGCCTATTTTTAATCAAATATTACAATGTACAGTCATCTTATTTTTACTATAAAATGTATAACATTAGTACCTACCACCCACACATATGAATTATGCCCATACATTGCAAAATAGGGCATTTCAGTAAAAATTACATAATAAAACCAATTATTGTTAAACAAAGGCTAAAAATTTACAATAGGCTATTTGTCATTTTTTTTATGGTATGTTATAAAACGACGTCTTAATAATAGAAATATTGGTGAAGAAACTACTCCAATATCATAGAAACTCCCCGAGATACAACGACGTTAAAAGCACAGTTTTGGACCTTCCCTAGGGAAAATAAGAACCTTGTTCTGCAGCTATGTTAAAACTTGCGTTTATCGAAACGGTTTTAAATAACAAAAATTGCAAAACATTTTATGGGTTATTGAATGGTTTTATTAGTTATTAATATTTTCATACTTTAAAAATGGTCTTTCCCACCCGACTTTAAGGACTCATTAAAACGAGCTACACGTAAGGTATCGAACTCAAAATTTTATTGTAGTTTTTTATTTTGCTTGTTTTATCAGGATCACTTTTTTTCTACTGTCATATACCCTATTGTGGATTTTCATTTCAACCCTAGTAACCTACCTACTGACGTGCCCGCTCAGCGCCTCTTTTAAGGCAGTTAATGTATTAAAAAAAAAACTGCTTATTTTATAGAAGTTCTAACGTTATACAGAAAAGAACTTAACTTCTAATTTTAAAAATTAAAGAGTTATAAAGCTAATAAAGGAGTTTTTTAAATAACACTTTTACTACGCACAATTTTCTAACCTCAAAATGTACGAAAAGGTTACTTTGAGGTGTAGCATTGGCACCAATGGGACCAGTGCCCCGCGTCATGCAGCATAAAGTACCAACAAACACAACCACACCAGTGATGACTTTTAAATAAATAACCTAGCTTTGCATCATTGCCATTTTTTTTTCATTGGTTTTCACTAGACGTGGACGACTATTTATACTAATATTATAAATGTGAAAGTGTGTCTGTCTGTCTGTTACCTCTTCACGCTTAAACCGCTGAACCGATTTGGATGAAATTTGGTATGGAGATAGTTTGAGTCCCGGGGAAGGACATAGGCTGCTTTTTATCCCGGAAAAATACCCTTATCCGCGATAAAGGAATTTGAGGCGGACGAAGTCGCGGGCAGAAGCTAGTAGCATTATAACTCGATAAAGACTTAAAATACAGCGACACGCATACAGACAAACACCACTCACACACCGACAAACGTATACAACCTCCGCGCCCATATAGGTTTAGGTTAGGGTTAGATGTAAATACTTAAAGTTAGTCTACAGTTAGAACTCGAATCAAGTATTTTATTTGTCATTATCGACCTTATAACTTAAAATACGGTAAAGAGGTTAGAATGTTGTTCACTAAATAAGACTAGTAAGGACGAATAGCCTGTACCTACATGGATATATGTATATATATCCACACATCATGTAATAGTTAATGTTAATAGCACGGAACTATTTATTCAGGTGTATGTGTTCGATTTGAACGTCAACAAGTACCGTCCAATCTGCATGCAAGCCGTGGTCTCTAAGAAGACGAAGAAACTGACGCGGATCGACTTCAACTCTCGACTTCCTGTCATCGTCTGCGGAGATACAAAGTATGAGAAAAAAATATATTTTCAATTGTAGTACATACTTAAGTAGGTACTACTTACAATCTAATTATTTACCAACGTAACTTATGATATGAAACTACTAAGGACGTTTGTGCCAAAATTTTCACTATTGTTTGGTATAATAATCGGAAATAATTAAACATTAATCATTATCAAAAAAATATTTGCGCTCCATTATCTAAAATCCGAGGTTAGATGACGTCAATATTAGCTTCTAAAGTGGGTACACAGTTTCTAAATCAATATTTCGCCAATTCCGTCAGCGCCTCCATAGCTCAGGGGTTAGAGCACTGGTCTTGTAAACCAGGGGTCGAGAGTTCAAATCTCTCTGGGGGCAGTAATTGGATTCGTTTTTTCTTTTTTTTTAGTTTGAATAGATGGTTTTTCGTTGATGAATAATATTTTGTTTGTTAGGGGAACCTGTCACGTTTTGAAGCTGTCGCCTAATCTGCGAGTCATGTGTAAGCCGCCTAAGAAAGCTGTTGGAGTTGATCAAAGAACGCTACAGGTAAACATACTTTTCAAAAAATAATAATAATAAGTTTTTCATTTTTTTTGAACACCTTACATTACATAACATCGACAGTAAAATAAAAAAATATTGTTACGAATTAATAAAATCTTAATTCAAAGCAATTTCACACAGAGGCCGAGCCATTCTGGAAAAATCGTTGCTACTACCCCCCTTTTTAGATTTGGCAAATTTTACACAAAACCCTTAACCCTTTGAACGCTTTCATATTTGAATGACGTTGTAGTCATTAGTAGTCAGTATGTAAGCAATTATTTTTGCGAAGATTTTTGACACCTTTAGACGTTGCTGGCGTGGTATGCACGGTGTTAATGGCGTTCAAAAGGTTGAAATCAATTCAGCCGAAATTATACTTAATATTACCAATACAAAAATGCTTGTGTATTTACATTACGTTTCTGCGAAAACATAATAATTTTCTTTATTTTAGGTAATGAAGTTGGATAAACTGCTGACTTTAGTGCGCGACCCGCCTTACACCGTGGGAGTCTTGGACGAGAAATTCGACGATGAATAATTGAATATTTATTATTTACTATATTTTCCATATGGTTTCCATAGGGAATATAGATTCAGGGGATGAACTTTTGATGCGGCATCAAAACAAAATGATGACGCAAATGAACGTGCTACTAAGTTTTTTCGTTTTAGTCACAAACAATAAAAACATTCAACAGAAACCCGTTATTGTTTTCGCCCATTTTCTGTTTCTACCTGTGACAATAAATTACAATGTCGGTTATTATGTTTTTTACTATTCAACTTGAGCGTGAATACACTTGAGTAAATTGAAGCGGCCAATTGTTTGGTAACGATAAATAATGTAAAATCTAAACTGAATACGCAAGTTGGACGTTATTTGCATGTCATCGCCACTAAAAGTTCACTACCTATTGTTTACGTATATTAACTGTTAATGTATTAAACTACGTTACAAATAAAACTTCATAATATTTTTAGACATTTTATTTATTCCTAGTAAAGCTCTGAAATTAAAACAACCTCAGGCCCTAAGCCTTCAACTACAAGTAATCGATAAACTCTAAAAAACAAAACAATTCCATTTCGAATGGTTTCCAAAAGTCACAATAGTTAAAAGCCGACAATTTTACTGAAAGCCAAACTCGACCAAATCTGCGTGACTTTGCCTATCTAGAATACATTATTAAACTTAACAGCAATTTAGCATAAAAGAAGTTTCAATTCGAAGTTTCATTCGACGTGTTTATGTTTATTCTGAACTCAAGATAAGAAGTAAAATCAGGACAATTTTTTTATATCTCATTGAATAAATTATCACATTATAATAAAACTATTTGAATAATTCAAAAGTAGCTTCAGAGGGTAGATAAATTGAAATCTGCCATCTCATATCAAGCCATTCCTTTGGGCTAACACCGTACGAGGTATCATTTGATATATACTTACTACTAAGAAAAATATCGCAAAGAACATTTAAGTAAACGCATTGGACTCACCCTTGACCCTATATTTATCGATATTTGGACTTTGCAACCAGGCCATAAAATCCAAAAACAGGATTAACTTCTTATTTTGAGTTCAGATACTGAAATTACTGTAAAATCACAGTGATAATTTGATTGCGTGTATCTATTATTAATAGCCAGAGACCGGAATTCTCGTGGCACTTTCATCTGTCATCAGTGAGTTCACACTTATCGACTTTCAATATTCATATTGATACATTAAACTTAGAAATATATTATTAGGAACTTATCCTGTCATGTGCTCATTTCAGCGCGGGCAATTAATATAATGACCTTTCATTAGTAGTTTTACAGACATATTATGTCACTATGTAAATGATTAGCCATTTTTGTTGCAATTTTCTACGATAATATATTATCGATGCCTCGAAATAAGAAAGGTATTGACTATTCAAATCAAACCGGTTTATTGCAAATTGATTCATTACAAATACTTTCGCACGTCAAATAAATAAATATACAAGACGTATTTGGCGAAGACTGTTTGTTATTTATTTGTACATCGAATTTTCTTTTAAAATTTGTGTTCTGTATTGTAATTTATCGATATATTGTGTATATCCAGAGTCGATAAGTGAGAATTCCCTCATGACACATGAAAGTGCCACGAGAATTCCGGCCTCTGTTAATAACCATTGACATATTGTAATAGTCACTCAATGTTGATTAACATATGCGTCTATGGGTTACAGACAATTTATTTGGTCAAGTTGGTTATCTGCTACAGAATCGACGTGAATGAAGACTATTTCAGTTTCTATTTATCCGAAAATAATCAATGTGTAGTTATATCAATTTTCGGGCAAATCAAATAAATATCATGTAAAACACCTTCATTCATCATCCAACGAGTTTTAATTTTTTTCTTACAAGACTAGACAATACTTTTGAGATCAAAAATTACACTACAATCTAAACACAATCGTGTTTTCCATTCATAGCAAGCACAAAATTAATCTAGTAGAATCAAAAATACTTGTACAAAATGACTAGTTTTCTTTTGTAGCATAATGATGCAATAGTGCAATGAGAACGAGTACACCAAGTAAAGAAATTTTACACAAAACAAAAACTTCGTGGCATGTCCATCTTGATAAACCTTTTTTACCTACCCAACTACCTTGATATATCTTAAGGTGCGTCCACACTTGTATCATTTGCTCGTACCCGATCACCGTGCCGTAGCATGACTGTGTATCGCGCTGCTTGGACGCTTACTGTCGGTGCGCCGATAATGCCGCACTCTTCCGATACAAGTGTGTGATACGCGTAGCAAATGGATTTCGAGTGATCGGATCGGCGCAACGTCCAAACGCGTGATCGTGACACGCGATCATGCTACGCGACGATGATCTGATACGGGCAAATGATACAAATGTGGACGCACCTTAAGATATTGGTGTAGGGATATTACTACTGTAATAGAGAAGATGCATTATTTTTTCAATAATATTAAGTATCTTTACTATTTTATGCAGACGTTACATAATGCCTTTTATTTATTAAATCTTTATTGCACAAAAGAAAACTTATTGTGCAAAAGGCGAACTTAATGCCATAAGGCATTCTCTACCAGTCAACCTTAGGGCAAAGCAGAAAAATTGTGTGCTTTTCAGTCGAGTACCGTGTTTATACCACGACGCTTACGACTTAAATTGTTAATTATACAAGATTATACTACGAGTAAACTATAATAAATGAAACACAGCTAAAACAAAGTTTCAAAAACACTGATATTTTTTTAATGTCATTATAGTTCTAATTGTCCGACAATTTTTCCTTAATTGAACCGTAAATAATAACAAGGTAACGTTTAATTTTCTTTTGGGGCAAAAAAATACTGAAAATTGCATCACAATATAAAAAAAAGATATTCCTACTTTTGTTTAATAAAGGAAATATGAAAAATAAACGCATTGCATCTTCTCTTTATACATCAACATTGCTTTCACAAAGTAGGTAGGTATAATGGAGTTTTGAATTGGGATTTTCGTGCTAAAAGATTTCTAGCAAGAGCTATCGATACGAGTACAATTGTACTGAACACGTAAAATATTCAGTACTAGCATCTATCCGCGACCTCACCCGCGTTATAGGGAATTAAGTCTTATGTTTTAATCCATGACGTGTTTCATCTAAATACGTACGTTATTTTACGCATACCTTGAATTGTAATTCAATTCCAAAATCGAACAGAAACCAGAGAAACGACGTATGCGCCATTCCGCTCAAAGACGACGATATAATTGATAGATATATTTACTTATATACATAGAAAACATCCAAGACTCAGGAACAAATATTTATGCTCATCACACAAATATTTGCCCTTACCGGGATTTGAACCCAGGACCTTCAGCTTCGCAGGCAACGTTACTCCCGCTGAAATGACACTGAATTACAAAAACTATAATAAATATTCAAAAAGAATTAACAGTACGCTTTTTTGGAATACATTGAAAGATTTAAAATAGTGCCATTAAGGGTACAGCAATTTGGGGCCGATGCGGTTGCACCTCTCGACGGCCCCGCCGCCCAGCTTCAAGTCCAAGAAAGCACTCGCGTCGTTTGGTGCCGGCGCCTGGCGACCCGCGAAATGTATCTGTGTCGAGAAAATAATTCATGTTTCTGTATTTTTTTACATTGAACAAAGTTGAAGAACCCGTGACAAATAATTATGAAGTTTTTTTTACACTACATATGGAAGAACCAAACTGATCTTTACTAGACGAAGAACTTCGTTCGCGGAGAAGAAAAAGTCATAACCCCACTTTTTTTGGACAGCGTAGTCGGGTAAAAAGTATCCTATAACCATCTGTGGACACTCGCGTACCAAAAATAGTTAAAATCTGTTCGGCCGTTTTATTCAGCGTGATGAAGCCACAACGACACATACAAAACAAGTCAAATGTTGACATTATTGGCTCCGTGCAGGAGTTTAGCTCCACAACTTTGTTAGCTCTGACGTTTTGACATTTTATCGCGACTTTGTGAGAAAATATTATTATAATCCAAAATTATCTATTAATATATTTCTAAAATTACTGTGATACCTTAATTTGGGTGGAGAAAGGGTTTTGAAATCAATTTTCGTCATTCAAATCAAATGGGGTCAGTAAAATTGATTCAAAAAGTGTTTTTTTTTGTTTTGAATATGTCAGGGTTTGTTTACTTTATTTTTAATTGTAGCTTTACTGTAAAACGAGAAGCTAAAGCTGCTTTAATGGTTTCATTCAATAATAAGAAACATACATAATTGTTCCTGTAGTGATAAATTAAATATCGTTTTCAGATCGAAATGAGTATTATTTTAAGAACCGGGTTTATTCAAATTGGGTAACCAAGTCTAAACAGATTACTTTGAGATATGCGAGATAACAGCGCCAACATTAGTTTTACTTTTGGCCACTATGAGCGCTGCGATCGATTATATTACCCCCACCTAGTACTCCGCACCCAGCGAATTCTCTATCTACTTTTGTAATGGTATGCATGCAAACAAGCCCATAGTTTGCGTGATGGCAAGTGGAGTCTGAGGCCCATGGACAACCGGACCATCTACAATCCAAACCGAAACTGAGAATTAACTAGGATTGAATATCACTGTTATTAATCACTTCATCTGTTGCCTTACTTACTTGAGCTAGCGACCCTGTAAATAGAAAAGTTATGATAGATATTAACAAAAAGAATCTTGGTTTATAACATTATTAATTTCATTAAACTAATTTGTATTCCTTTCTGCAATGACATTTAACCTTCTTTATTATTATAATTGGTTTTTCCGCACACTGATGATAAATATTACATTGGGATTGTTCTATAACTTTAAGAGTCGCCTTCAAAGCTTGGCCGAATTTCGCCCGAAACGGAGTTTCGTTCTCATTTTAAAACTACGCGTTGGATTGTAACGAAACTTTGCATATATACGATGACATGAGGTATAGGCCTGTAAATAGTTTATATGGCTCCAGTTTATAAAACAAACGAAATACGGTAAAAATAAGTTTTGTATGAAAAAATTAAATTCACTGTATTTTTTTTACTATGGTACCTGAAGCTATATAATTACAGGCCTGCATATACTTAAATACAAAGTTTCAGACCAAACTAGCTAGTCGTTTTAAAATGAGAGTAAAGTTTCAGAGCAAACTAGCTAGTCGTTTTAAAATGAGAGCGTAACTACGTTTGTATGGAGAACCGAGCTTGAGGGCGACTCTTAAATCATACCTGCTGGTAAACATTGATAAAGTCTATGACGTAGCGAATGGACCCAGAAGATGCCTATAATTTACGTATGTCGCCTTCGCCAGCGAGGTTGACTCTAAGACTATACAACGAATTCGCAGCTAAGAACCCCGTACCTATAGTTGTCACGCCCAGAGTAGATCGCAACGCGAACACCTAGACGAAGGCCTCGCACGAAGCCCTCGGGGTCGGCTGCAGCCACAGCCCGCGCGACTCATCCGACGTGTGGATGCCGATCCTCTCGTGCTCAGCCTAGAACAAGTCGCTTCTGGAACACCTGGGTACCTATAGTAGTGTCCCTTGGTGGCGCGCTCCCACACGAAACCCTCGGGGTCGGCGCCGCCGCGCTGCAGCCACGGCACGCGCGACACGTCCGACGCGTGGATACCGATCTCCACGTGTTCCGCCCAGGGAAGGAGGTCGCCACTGGAATTCAAAGTTAAAAATTGCGATAAAAGTTTGAATGGTATTCCAGGCAGCATGTTTTGCGTAGTCTGTAGCAGTTTAACCCTTCGTATGCAGTGTCCCAGATCAGTACCTATAACAGTAGCGTGCAGAAGCGGCTGCACACGTCGTACGCCTTGTCCCGTACCCGTATCCATATGTACACCTGTAGTGTGAAAACCCACCTCTTCTTTCAACAAGCAAACACTAAACACTGTCTGCATAGTAACAAGAACGCAGTCCGTTTCGCCCCCGCGACCCACAGGCTAGCGAAAACTAAACGGTCAGCTTACGTTCTCGGCCCTTTAATTTATAACCAGTTACCGGACAGTATCAGGGATGCACCTTCCTCACAAACATTTAAAAATAGACTGAAGAAATGGCTGCTAGAAGCACAATTTTATGACTTAACTGAAATTATGAAACAATGAATTTATAATATTAAATTTTTACAATGTTGTAATTAATTAATTAATATTGAATAAATTTGTTATGTATGTACGTAGATACACCACAACTAAATATATTAAATTAAGAAACCTACTTGTAACAATGTTATGAATAAATTTTTCATTTTCATTTTCTTACATCTGTACCCGTCGTCTGCTGGTACATCAATATGGAGATTCAGTTTAAAACGTCGTTTTACACTTACTTAATTAATAAATTTAAAAAAAAATTAAGAAATTATATTTCAAAATTACCAGGATGTAATTGGACTAGTTTGGATACGGATATGGGACACGGCAACCGACTGGTGTAGGTACAGATCCGGGACACGGCGTAATACAGATACAAGCTAGTTTTGCTAACCGCTTCGGCATAGCATCGTTGTAGGGGGAACTTGGTTTCCTTAAGCAGTGTTTCTACACCCTTCACCTCCCGTCGTAAGAAATACAAAATACAGAGCTTATCTTGGCCAAGCTACACCACTGATATGGGGCCTTCTGTAAGTGAGCTGAGAATGTAGTAGAACATTATATCTTTAGACTTGTCATACCGCACGACTGCGCCCAGAAGCGACGTGGACTCGAGCCAACAGCGCGCGCCGGCCTGCGCCAGCGCCCGGAGCACGTGGGTCGCGCTTCGGCGCATGTTGCGGCGACAGCACGGTGGGGTGTTGCGGTGGGACAGTATGTAAGAGGGTGTGCCTTGCACTGATGGGAAGCAGCGCTGAAATTACACATTGTCATTAAGCATTTCAATACTAAATTGGCAATTTTTTATATAACTGGTTGTGTGACATGAGCTCTGGTCAGTGCGGTTGGTCCTTCTAGTTTTAACACTTGTAGGACAGCACACAATGTTCCGGGAATATATTATAGAAGACATGATATACCGAAGGAGCAACAACAAACAAAATAATTTGAAGGCTTTTAGAACATTATTTCATCTCGCTAATTTAGTATTTTCATGAGCAAACATGTGTGAACCAGCCTAAATAAATTATGAAGATTAATAACAGATACATTATTGATATTCAAGCATTTATATAAATTATTTTGTGTCAGGAAGCATCAAGTACTATCTTACTGGTGTTTCCCTTTTGCATCCAAACCACTGCACCCTTCCATCTTCTCTGATCATGGCTTTGACTCCCAACATCTTATAGAGAGCAACACGGGAGTCTCTCAAATGCCGCGATGACTTCTGTCTGGCTGAGGGACTTTTTAGTACTCCTCGTCCGACTCCTAACTTTCCTTCAAGAATTTGTACCTAAAACATAAATAGTTTAGGTATATATAAACAGGTAAAGTACTAAACTAGTACACATTTGTGCATTTGGTCGTACATATAAATATGTCTGCTCTGCCTTAACTAACCAACAGTCTTTAAAAGAAAATATGGAACACCTAAAATAATTAAGTGTTGTTGTGTAAATACATCTCGACTTACCTTCAATTCTTTTGCAGACATTTGCAAATATAATGACTCTGGGAAAGGCAGTGCAAACGGCTGAGGGAAACTGTGCAAATGCGATGTCTTGATCAAAAGGGCATGTTGACCGTGTACTGCATCACAGATCTTCCCAGAAGCATCTTTATTGTACTGAAGAGTCCAATCTGCATAGTTCCATTTGATATGTTGGCAAATAAGACGCGCGTTCGCGACTCCAATAGCTATAGCAGGAGCCGACGGGGCCGTACCAGCGATGGCCGCTTGCTGCAGAACGCGCCGCGACACACGCGTAGAGTCAGGCACGAACAACACATAATCAGTCAGAATATAAGTCAAGGGATTCAATTCCTTCGGAGCAGAGTTGAGCCTCAACTCCAAAGACATCACCTTCACGTTCCGAAGGGTCTCATTGTTAGCGGAGAAAGGAAATGGTGGGTACGGTGCTGTCTCGCACACAACAACCACCGGCACGTTCGGAAAGGCCGACACGAACGACTGCACGCTGTCCGCGACGTCATTCTCGAAGTCCTCGAACTGCCGGAACACTACAGTCAGCAATTTAGATATGTGCCGGGTCGTCCGAGGGTGTAAAGGACTTGGGGCTACAGTCACAGGAGCAATGGGATACAATTTAAACTGAGGACACACATAAACACATATCCCAGTGAGTGCAGTTAGAGTTATCAGTATAATACGACATCGTATAACGCGTAAAAGCATTATTTTCATTCAGATTTGAAATATTTATTCATTGCATTCATGACATTTTGATACAAGCATTTTTTGTGATGGGATTACGCACAGTAGCCACAGTGATTGACTGATTATGAATGATATGATAATATTGATAATGATAGAGCGAGAGGAACGGAACTATATGGAACTATGTCAAATTGTCGATCAATTGTCAAATAAGACATTACTGTGAATGAATGAAAGGAACGAAATAATTTTAAATGATCACGTTTGTTCGAGGCTATGTTAAAAACTTGAAATGTGTAAAGCACTTTTTTATTTTACGACTAAAATTTTTAGTCATTTTCAGTAATCCATAGTGATTTTCAGTTTGTTTTGTCTGTGGTAATCTGCGTCTATCATCTTGCATTGTCAAAATTTGGAATGGAACTAATGGAAGTAGATTAGACATACGTACGTCGTCGCATGTTTACCGTTCTTTAAAAATAATAAGAGTAATTTCAACTAATCATGGAGGATAATCAAGCTTTGGACGTATTGGAGCCATCTCTACGTAATGTTATAGAACAGACTTCTCTACGTTGGATTTTTGTTGGAGGAAAAGGTGGTGTTGGCAAAACTACATGCAGGTATTATAAGGAGTCATTGTAACCTCTTGAAACAAATCTGTTCTTTCATGACTGTAAGAAATCATACAAACTGAGTTATATTTTCAGCTGTAGCCTTGCCGTACAGCTGTCGAAGGTTCGCGAGTCAGTGCTTATTATTTCGACGGATCCCGCTCACAACATATCAGACGCATTCGACCAGAAATTTTCGAAGGTAATTAATGTTACAATTAAAATCCAACAACGCCGGTACCAATTAACGGTTGATTTGCTTCTTTCATTGATTAATTGTTTGTTTTAGGTGCCCACTAAAGTGAAGGGTTTTGAAAATCTGTTTGCAATGGAGATTGATCCAAATGTGGGGTTGAATGAGTTGCCGGAAGAGTACTTTGAGGGAGAGACCGAGGCAATGCGGCTTGGCAAAGGAGTCATGCAGGAGATAGTTGGAGCATTCCCTGGGATTGATGAAGCCATGAGTTATGCTGAGGTACTCATTCCATATATATTTACTTACAATTCGGATCATTCAGTAACTTCTTTCAATACCACTGCCCATTGACAACCATTGTTTTTTAATTCACACATTGGCTTATGTCCCCAACCATATTTTCTAATAAGAATTTGATAGGGATATTGATGGCTAAAAGTGGAAACATAGTAACCGCTAATGGATTCAGTTGGCAGTCACTATGTTTCCGCTTTTTATAGTCAATTTATTCCATATTCATTTATTTATATGTCCATATAGTGAAATTATTTCACCAATCATTAAATTCAACAACTTTTTTCTGAGGTATGTTATAGAACAACCTCTCGAGACTAAAAATATTGGTGAAATAACTACTTCAATCTCATAAAAACTCCCTGAGATATACGGCAATGTTAAAATAACATTTTTGGTCTTTCCCAAAAACACTTCATACTGAATCCTACTAGCTCAGTTATGTCACACGGTTAGTACCTTGTGTAGGAAAATTGAGATCTTTGTGCTCTGCAGCTATGTTAAAACTTGCTTTTATTGAAATGGTATAACCAAACACAAAAGTTACCATACATTTTATGGGTCATTCAATGGTATTATTACTTATTAATATTTACATACTTTAAAAATGGACTTTCCCACCCAACTTTAAGAGGTACAAAAGCAAAAAGGGCAGAAAAAGTTATATGTAAGATATACTCAAAATTTTAACATAGTTCCTTATTTTGCTTATTTTATCAGGATCTTATATAATTATAACAAATTATGAGATCAGGCAGCATCCCTGTTATGTGCACACTTATCTACTTATACAATAACTTCAAAATTTGGAATATGATTTTTTTATTTTTAGGTCTTATGGCATAAAATATTAATTCCTCTTGCTAGCTGTGAAATAATAAATGTATGTGTCTACCAGGTAATGAAGCTTGTAAAGGGCATGAACTTCAGTGCAGTTGTGTTTGACACTGCACCCACTGGCCACACACTGCGTCTACTGTCATTTCCACAAGTCGTGGAAAAGGGGCTTGGGAAGCTGATGCGACTTAAATCAAAGGTATATCTACATATACAATTACTGCTATTTAGATTACAATAGTGGTTATTCACATCCTTAAACTATCACTACGAACTAGTGCAAGAAGGACAGGACAGTCTCTGTCCTTCAGTCCAGCTCCTTAGTACACCAGTGTGCACTTGTGTCTGTGTCTCTTGACTAAGGAGCTCACCTTGGAATATACAAAACATGTTGACCAGTAAATAATCCATACTAATATTATAAATGTGAAAGTGTGTCTGTCTGTCTGTCTGTTACCTCTTCACGCTTAAACCGCTGAACCGATTGGAGTGTATTTTGGTATGGAGATAGCTTGAGTCCCGGGGAAGGACATAGGCTACTTTTTATCACGGAAAAATACCCTTATTCACGATAAATGAGTATCAGGCGGACAAATCGTATGTTACGCTGGAATTCAAAAACGTAACAGACTTGCGTAAAATTCTACAGTAATATAGCTTAGATATCAGAATAGGACATAGGCTACCACTTTTGAGGGTATTCATTCATAAAAGGGTATTTTTTAACAATAAATGGTAAAACATGACCTTTTGTTCATTGACGTTTTCTTTTCTAGATAATGAATAAACAATTGGTAACCTTGCAATAGTAATCCTACCTACACGATTAAGCAAAGAACACACCATTCGTATATGACGTATCATTCAAATAAGAGCATATCTTAATATAGCCGTAGTGCCTAGTGTAATGTAGCCTAGTGTACATTTTGGACTTGCAATCATCTCTGAATGATAAACTTTTTGTTACAAAAATATGGTTTATGAATAAGATAAATACATAAAACGAGTTCTTTTTAACAATAAATGGAAAATCATCACTTTTTTGTTAACTGAAATTTTTATTCCCAAGAATTTTAAAGAAATAATTGCTTTATCGTTCGTAAACGCTTTTTTTATCTATCTTCTATACATCTAAACATATAATAAAGCTGAAGAGGGTCGAAAGTCTGTACATGGAAGATATTAAAAAAAAACAGTTTTTAGAATTTTTGTCTGTTTATCTGTTTGTCTGTTTATTTGTACGCGCATCACGTGAAAACGGCTGAACAGATTTTGATGCAAACTTTACGAATCTGTCGAGAAAATTCCCGGCCAGGTTATAGGCTATAAAAATTTAACCTCTAAAAGGGGAGGTAGCCACTACACTTGATTGAGTTAAGTTTGCATCTGAATCTTATGGCGCTACTTAGGAAGAAGGTGCAAATTTTTCTCAAACCTACTCTAGCTGTTTCTCGAGCCTACGAACTATCGAGTACCCCGCTAAAGTAATACGTGGCGCTAAAATAAATATCTTATTATATAACTTAAGCCACTGAGGAAGCATTTTGCCAAATTAACTCTAAGTTTAGAAGTGGGGGTACGGATATCGACAAATTTAATTGAATAATTGATTTATTAATACAACAAAATACGAGATAAATGGCTCAGTGGTATCAACAAGGAGGAGGCTCACATGTGCAGGAATTCGCCCAGGTACTGCTTCAGGTGGGAGAAGGACTTCTGGAGGAAACCAACGCCCTGGTTTGATTACCAGAGACGTTATGCAGGATCATTCCGTCCGACGAAGACCACATTCGGAGCGTATAGGGAGACCTGAGCCAGGTGACGCGACATGAGAACTCATGGGTTTGTGAGAGAGCTGTTAATGCGCGGATATTGGTGGAAATCGAAGGTGAACAGGCAGTATATAACTCCATTAACACTGTCGTGGATGAAGGCAACGTCACAACATACCCGATGGAGTTCCTAAACTCATTGAGCGCTTCAGGACTCCCACAGCACACACAATGGGGAATGGATGAAAATTTTCAAAAATCTTGAAATTTTAATATTTTCTTCTGTTTCCGCGATTATTACTCATTGAAATAAAACAATTTAACGGATTATATCGCGTATATTATCTCATTTTAGTTCCCGACGTTTCGGAAGCTTTCCAGCTTTCCATGGTCACGGGAGGACTGAGAAAAGATGTATTTTCCTCTGTCAAAGTTACAATTTGTGCAAACTACCCATTTTTTGAAAAAACACAAATAAAGGTGTACATACATGCCAGATGGGCCTAAGCTGTAAAGACAGTTACACATGTGCCAGAAGGGCTTAATTATTTTATTCTAATAATTTACCAAGCAACATTTCACAAATGAGGCGTACTGAGGAGAAAAGAAACGCTGCAAAGAAAAACTCCCAGGCTACCTCATTACTAATTATAATATTTAAAAACAGAGACTATTAAACTACTTTTAAACAGATAAGATATTTTACACCGTTCGGAAATTAAGGTTTTGCAGTCCTGTGTCTTGCTTGTTCCTTGATGAGATGTATTACAGGATCCCAAGCTGGTGGTAGTGACAATCCATCTTCTCTATTGAAATTAGGATGCTTTTTAATCTCAATAGCCTCGCGTAGCATCCTGGGAAAATATCTTTTTTCTTTGGCAAGGATAGAAGGTTTATCAAACTTAATTGAGTGGTTTGGTTTGTCAATGACATGTTCAAAAACTGCAGACCTATTACACCGACGGTGCTTGACATCTGCTATGTGCTCCTTCACCCGGGTTGATACACTGCGTTTCGTTTGACCAATGTATGAAAGACCACACTCGCAGTCCAGCTTATAAATGCCTGCACTCTGCAAAGGGGTGCTACTCTTCACGGGTCTAAGGTATAGGTAGCAGACACCTTCTTCAACGGCTTGAAATATGTTTTTATAGAAGCACGCTTCAAGATGTTTCCGATCTTGTCTGTGACCCCTTTCACATATGGTAATACGGCAGGTTTACGCTCGACTGTTGGTTTCTTCATACTGGGATTCTGCTTGGAACGTGGTATCTGGAGCTCGTTGGCTCGAAGCGCACGTTTGACATTCTGTAACTCAGCAGTCAGATGTTGATTGTCGCAGATACCCCTGGCTCTCTGAAACAAAGATTTACCCACTGTAGCAAGTTGACAGGGATGGTGGTGAGATTTGCCATTCAAATACCTATCTGTATGCGTAGGTTTCCTATATACAGTATGACCTATGTCATTTTTAGGACCTCTAATTACTAGCACATCTAAGAATGCAAGTGAATTTTGATTTTCCAACTCCATAGTGAATTTAATTTTACTATGCATGGAGTTCAGATGTTCTAAGAAAGCTGAAACACTAGATCTAGGTAAAATAGTAAAGGTATCATCTACGTATCTTTTAAAGATCCTCGGCTTGACAGGTGCCAATGAAAGCGCTCTCTCCTCGAAGTCTTCCATGAAAATATCGGCGACGACAGGAGACACCGGAGACCCCATTGCCACACCATCAACTTGCCCGTAGAATTCACCATTCCATAGCATATAGCCAGATGTAAGGCAGTGTTGTAATAACTCAGCATATTCTATTGCCATCTGTTGTTCACCCAATCTTCTTTTCACAATTTCGATACATTCTTGAACTGGTAGGCATGTGAAGAGAGACTGGACATCAAAACTGACCATAACTTCATCATCAGTTAGTCTCAAATCCTTAATCTCACTGACAAAATGGTATGAGTCCCTTGTGTATGCTTCCGTCTTCCCTCGCAGTAAAGAAAGTACACCTGCTAAGTGCCGAGCTAATCGATAGGTAGGAGCATCGATTTGACTCACTATAGGGCGTAACGGAGCACCAGGTTTATGTATCTTTGGTAACCCGTACAACTTTGGTGGCACCGGGCAAGAAATTTGCTGAGTTATTACAACACTGCCTTACATCTGGCTATATGCTATGGAATGGTGAATTCTACGGGCAAGTTGATGGTGTGGCAATGGGGTCTCCGGTGTCTCCTGTCGTCGCCGATATTTTCATGGAAGACTTCGAGGAGAGAGCGCTTTCATTGGCACCTGTCAAGCCGAGGATCTTTAAAAGATACGTAGATGATACCTTTACTATTTTACCTAGATCTAGTGTTTCAGCTTTCTTAGAACATCTGAACTCCATGCATAGTAAAATTAAATTCACTATGGAGTTGGAAAATCAAAATTCACTTGCATTCTTAGATGTGCTAGTAATTAGAGGTCCTAAAAATGACATAGGTCATACTGTATATAGGAAACCTACGCATATAGATAGGTATTTGAATGGCAAATCTCACCACCATCCCTGTCAACTTGCTACAGTGGGTAAATCTTTGTTTCAGAGAGCCAGGGGTATCTGCGACAATCAACATCTGACTGCTGAGTTATAGAATGTCAAACGTGCGCTTCGAGCCAACGAGCTCCAGATACCACGTTCCAAGCAGAATCCCAGTATGAAGAAACCAACAGTCGAGCGTAAACCTGCCGTATTACCATATGTGAAAGGGGTCACAGACAAGATCGGAAACATCTTGAAGCGTGCTTCTATAAAAACATATTTCAAGCCGTTGAAGAAGGTGTCTCAATACCTTAGACCCGTGAAGAGTAGCACCCCTTTGCAGAGTGCAGGCATTTATAAGCTGGACTGCGAGTGTGGTCTTTCATACATTGGTCAAACGAAACGCAGTGTATCAACCCGGGTGAAGGAGCACATAGCAGATGTCAAGCACCGTCGGTGTAATAGGTCTGCAGTTTTTGAACATGTCATTGACAAACCAAACCACTCAATTAAGTTTGATAAACCTTCTATCCTTGCCAAAGAAAAAAGATATTTTCCCAGGATGCTACGCGAGGCTATTGAGATTAAAAAGCATCCTAATTTCAATAGAGAAGATGGATTGTCACTACCACCAGCTTGGGATCCTGTAATACATCTCATCAAGGAACAAGCAAGACACAGGACTGCAAAACCTTAATTTCCGAACGGTGTAAAATATCTTATCTGTTTAAAAGTAGTTTAATAGTCTCTGTTTTTAAATATTATAATTAGTAATGAGGTAGCCTGGGAGTTTTTCTTTGCAGCGTTTCTTTTCTCCTCAGTACGCCTCATTTGTGAAATGCTGCTTGGTAAATTATTAGAATAAAATAATTAAGCCCTTCTGGCACATGTGTAACTGTCTTTACAGCTTAGGCCCATCTGGCATGTATGTACACCTTTATTTGTGTTTTTTCAAAAAATGGGTAGTTTGCACAAATTGTAACTTTGACAGAGGAAAATACATCTTTTCTCAGTCCTCCCGTGACCATGGAAAGCTGGAAAGCTTCCGAAACGTCGGGAACTAAAATGAGATAATATACGCGATATAATCCGTTAAATTGTTTTATTTCAATCTTGAAATTTTGTTTATATGTAGATAAGCCTCCTTATTGCAAAAAAAAAAAAATTACAGAATTTTCTGTAGCTTAGAAAAAAATAGAAAGATGAAAAGGTCTTGGTGGTCTTATATACCTGCAGCATTGATATTTTAGATTAAAAATAAATAAATAAAAAAAGAACCGACTTCAAAATAAACTAAAAAGCCAAAAATAATCTTTTATGTACGGTACGGATCACATTTGCATCACCTTTTTTAGTCGGTGCCAAACCATTAATTTATTGCTATTAAGAACCGCGCAGGCGAGCCTTTAGTTATTATCTATCTATTTATTTAGTATATACTATATATTTAGTCATAGTAATTCGTATTTTTGGTGAATAAAGAACTTTATTTGCAACTGGTTTGGCACCGACTTCAAAAGGTGATTCATATGTAATCCGTACCGTACATAAAACATTATTTTTGGCTTTTTAGTTTATTATGAAGTGGTTTATTTTTTAGTTTTTGCTTTTTAGTGATAGATTTTAGTAGTGATATAAAGTATTTTTTAGAGCCCAGAATGGGAAGATTGAGGAGGCACTTTGCACGCATCTCGAGTCTTGGGAAGTAAGAAATGTAAAAGTTGGTTAGTTCATTGTACCTTCCATCGATTTACATTCGAAGATGGATTGTCACTAACACCAGCTTGGGATCCTGTAATACATCTCATCAAGGAACAAGCAAGACACAGGACTGCAAAACCTTAATTTCCGAATGGTGTAAAATATCTTATCTGTTTAAAAAGTATTAAACTACTTTTCTCTCTCTCTCTTTCCTCTACAAGTCTCTGTTATTAAAATATTATAATTAGTAATGAGGTAGCCTGGGAGTTTTTCTTTGCAGCGTTTCTTTTCTCCTCAGTATGCCTCATTTGTGAAATGCTGCTTGGTTAATTATTAGAATAAAATAATTAAGCCCTTCTGGCACATGTGTAACTGTCTTTACAGCTTAGGCCCATCTGGCATGTATGTACACCTTTATTTTATTTTTATTATTATTCTTTCAAAAATGGGTATTTGCACAAATTGTAACTTTGACAGAGGAAAATACATCTTTTCTCAGTCCACCCGTGACCATGGAAAGCTGGAAAGCTTCCGAAACGTCCGGAACTAAAATGAGATAATATACGCGATACAATCCGTTAAATTGTTTTATTTCAATAAGCAAAGCTTGTACTAGGGGTACCAGTTGATCATACACATAATATTTTATACTAATAGATAAATTATAATATTGAAATACATAGAAAACATCCAAGACCCAGGACCAAAAACATTCTTTCTCATCACAAGCACTTGCCCTGGCCGGGATTCGAAACTTGGGACCGCCAGATTCTTAGGCCGTTGTACACATAAATATATTTGAGTCTGATAGTCTGTGATAGTTTTATAGTAAAATAAATCATGTCTGATACCTTACAGAAAACAACACAGGCGGACTCATAATAGTGATAGAGAACTCTTCTATTTATTATTGACAAGATTTTGAGTTTTTAATTTTATTTTGTTATTATTACCAACTCTCTCAAAATTACTTCTAAATAGCGCAACTGTGATAATAATGCAATAATTTAAGGATATGATACGTTGAGAAACTTATTCCTTCAAGTAAAAAATAAAGCAGGCATCATCTTTACCAGAAAGTAATATAAAGCACATTGATTACAGGTGGCGCCTTTCATCAACCAGGTGGCAACACTGTTTGGTTTGGCAGAGTTCAACTCCGACATGTTCAGCAACAAAATGGATGAGATGCTCTCCGTGATTAGACAAGTCAACGCGCAATTCAAAGATCCCAACCAAACCACTTTCGTTTGCGTTTGTATAGCCGAGTTCCTCTCTCTTTATGAGACTGAGCGACTGGTTCAGGAACTGACCCGTTGTGGTATCGACACCCACAACATCATCGTCAACCAGCTATTATTACACTCCTCCGCACCGTGTCAGCTGTGTGCTGCCCGGCACAAGGTCCAAGAGAAATACTTAGAGCAAATCGCAGACCTCTATGAAGACTTCCATGTTACAAAACTGCCCTTACTGGACAAAGAAGTGCGCGGAGCCACCGCTGTCAACTCTTTTTCGGAATACTTGATCCATCCCTACACAGTCTCGCCTTCCACTTCTACATGAAGTTAATCTAAAATAAAACCATATCAAAAATTCCTTCTTGTGGTGGTATCTTAACAGCTGACCACAGTTCTGCAGAAAGAGGCCAGAGGGGCTACTCCGACTTACGCAATCCGAAGTTCGTATCGCACTGTCCCTCACGCATATACATTTTAACATGAGAGCGAGGGAGATGGTACAACTCGAAGTTCGAATTTTGAAATTCTGTGTAGTCCCTCAGTTCTGCAAGATATTCTTGCATACATGAAGTGTGTACCAAAACAAAGTCTGATGTATATCAATGTGCAAAAAATGTATCATTTTATTAAGTATGCATTCGTAATTTTTCCGCGCCTCTGTCGATATTTTTGCATAACTACAGTTAGCTATGGATTAATTTATTTACGCCATTACGTACTCTATATTCAGATTATTTTATGGTGCTAGCATATATATGTTGTTAATAAATGTCAAATTATTTTTTCTAGTTGTAATATTTAGTGTTCATATTTGGTATTATTCCACATATACAAGTGAGACTTCGAACGTTCATTAGTAAATTGTATAGTATTCCCTATCTAAATAAATGTAAATATTACATTTCCGTTGTTTGTTTAATTTAATGAAACAATAATACATATCTATACTCAATTTATTCAAATTCATAATAAAAAAAAACCAATTCCTTTCATAATTTCATCAATGAATAAAGCACACAAATCAAGACACTATTTTGGCTTTTTCAATTACACCATAGACAGACGAAAGATAATGGTATTGCTCAAAAGTGTAAGGCATGATCTAGCTTACAAAAATACTGATGTTACAATGCATATTCAATTCGGATTATGAAGCTCCCTGCTAGGACGTAATTTTTTACCGACAATCGACCATTATATTGTCACAAAACTAAAAAAAAACTTTAGTTTTTCACTTCTAAATCTCAGTTTCTCGGTGCTATACAGAGTGGGATCGAGTATACCGACAGACTTTAACCATCGAGTTCAGTGGCTGATTGGAGTACATTGGTATAACGTTCAGGTAAAAAAACTTTTTTTTTAAATTCACTTGTATCGAAGATGTGATCCGACACAAATTACACTCAATAAAGAAAAAAAAATGTAATTGCATACCCAACGTATTGCAAAACCTAATACAAACTAGTCAATAAGCATGCAGATACTGCTTCTGTGTATAAACGTATGAAGTCAATGTCTACATCACATCATTAAGGCGTGTTAGTCATGATATATTGAGATTTATGAATTTATAAAAATAATTAATAACTCGAAAATTACGCGTTTTCGGACTACATGTTGTTACTCGTTCCCACCCTGTATACAAAATTGTAGGGTTATAAATTACATCGAATTGCACGCGTTAATTGCCCATCGAAAAACAAAAACCGAATTGTTTACACATGGAAAAAATGCTTGACAGTAATGATAAAACCCCCCCAACACAACTATTTGTAACTAAGCGATTATCGGTAAAAACAACTAGCTACCAAGAGACTTAAAGTAGAGTAAGATACTATAACTATGGTGTTTCGTTTTATGCCTAACATTCAGTCAAGCGACGCATTCCGCAGCAGATACTAAATACAAATCAAATACTATGAAACAATATCTATATTATGGTCATTTCTTGGCAGTGTTGTAATGGACAATTTAAATCTATACATTAATACCAACTAACATCAGACTAGTAAAGACAGTCAGAATTGTGACAGTTCAACTTTCACCTAATTAATTTGATACAAACACGAAAGAAATACTTGTTTAAAATCACTCTTCAACCAACGTTGTTATCGACGCGTTTACCTTTAAACTATAAAAATGCTAAGTCGATTAACTATTTCTAAATTGGTAAATAGCAATGTTATCGTATTGCGAGTTAGAGCCAGGTTCGATTCGAGTATTTAAGGCTTTAAGACTGGGGGCCCTTTGAGGCACCTCCTTGCAAGTCTAAAAAAACACCAACCAATATTAAAATAGTAAAAATATCGACGACCTGAGCCTTCAAGGCTCGCGAGTGACTACGACTCAAGCCTTTAAGACTCGAATCTAGCTCTAATTCACTACACTAGTTGGTTAAAACAGACTAAGCTTAGAAGTTTCTTTACAAAATAAAATAAGTTACAACAGACTGATTTCACAGCTACTAGCCTGCTGTCTTAGCGACTTCAGAGTATAGTGCCGATTATGTTACTAAAAACTAATATTATCTGTCTGTACATATAAGTGTTAAAATGACAACAGTTTTAAACTGGATTCCACACGCAATAACGCCTAGACACCTGTTCGCTTAACTAGATAACCACACTACCAAGAAGTTTATAATTATGTTGTACAGTCTATAACACCAAAATGCCATATCTACATCGTCACGCATCTTTATGCCTACAGAAATAAAGATGCGTTGCTGATATGGCTTTTGGAATATTACATAGAATACATGATGTATACTGCAGATGGAGGCTGCATTCAGATTGATGAAAAGATAAGTTCTAAACGAGACTAGGTTGGTCAACTTAATAATAAGTATAACGTACGCAGATATCAGTTTCCGATCCCTGTTGGCCTTGCAACAGTCAGCGTAGTATATGCACTGTTGACAATCAAGTAACTCAATAAATAAATAAAAACATACTTTTAACAAAACTCGTCTCTTAATATATTGATTTAAACTTACACAATCTTCACTCATTATCACAACACAACAAAACGGGGCTTAATCGCGTATAAACATGACTTATTTAATTACCTTTCGTTTTCGTCTCTTGATTCAGTAGCACAAATATACAGGAATTTACAAACATACGATGTTTTGAAGAGTAATGACAGATTTATTAGTGAGTTTTGGTTGCCAACAGACGATACAGACTTTGATCACTCTATGTTTCTATTTCTAAAATCAGAAAAAAACAGCATTACCAACTTCACAACAACAACAACCTTTTAGAATTTCAATAAACAGGCTATGGCAGTGTCAGTTACAATCTTATTTTACATGGAATAACATTTAAAGTTGTATCATAATTGTTAGTTAAATAAAACGCCTTCTCTGGCAATAAATACCACTAAACGCAACTCAACCCGTATCTTAATATATTATGATGATCTTTTAAATTGCACCAGCCGTACAATCTAAAAAAATTAAAACATTCCTATTTATAAAACTCCTTGCACATCTGACGACACATCTGTCACTAATTCTACTGCTAATCTCGAAATAATTTTTATAATAACAAAGATAAATTAACAAAAAACTATCGAATCGATAATCCCTTTTGAAAAGTCCTCATGTACTAGTCTTAAGGCACTAGTCCCACCGCCGGCGAGAAAGCGAGCGACTGTAGACTATTTTCTCGCCCAACTCGCTCCAGAAACACACAATAGATGTAGACTCAATATGTCAATAAAAGAGATACAGATATGAGAGAGTTCTCGCAGGCAGTGTGAACAGCCAGCGATGCACTATAAATATATATGTCTCTTTTACTAACACAGGATCTATATCTTTTGTTCGTGTCTCAAGCGAGAAAATCGCCGATAGCTAATCGCTTCCTCGCTCTTGGTGGGACCAGTGCCTATAACTTGTAGCCACAGCCTTAAAACGACGGAAGGTCGTGGCGATCAAGTCTTTGACTGTAAATACAACACTTTAATACATTATAAACAATCAAGCATAGCAAATACTTTATGTCAAGCCGTCAGGCTTGACATAAAGTATTTGCTATATGTCAATAAATCTATCTACACAAATATGTATATTAACTCCGTATTTTTTTGTTTTTTGACTCGCACAAATATTTACATTAAATATAAAACTCGGTTCATAGTAATCTATCAATCAAATTACGTGAAACTTCTTTATAATCTTACATTCGCGTGGGAAAAGCGTCTCATTTTAATCACGCTAGTGATTTTCTGAGGATATCAATTTTTTTTATTAATATTTGTACCTTAATTCACTCCTTTTCTTATAAAAAATAAAATAAAAAATCGCTATCGTATTTGTGCTTCAAAGCTTTTCTCGCACGAATGTACTAAATAC
This sequence comes from Hedya salicella, assembly GCA_905404275.2. Lineage (NCBI taxonomy): Eukaryota > Metazoa > Arthropoda > Insecta > Lepidoptera > Tortricidae > Hedya > Hedya salicella. Next base: position 12,362,357 of record FR990112.1, on the reverse strand, counting down.
CATAAAAACAACAGTGACTCCTATTGTTTAAAGTAAAAACGCATTGGTCGTTTTACAGTTAGGCTTGAACTATAAAGACGCGCAAGCCTTCCAAAGGCTTGACCTTTTCTAGCTGTTAGCTTTTCTATTTTGATACAATTTTTTTAAATGCTAAACAACACTATTGCTATTGGTTATTTTTTATAAATAATATAAGAACCTTAGAGGCAAATCGAGTATATATTTTCTGATTTATAAAAAATAATCAACCAAATATCAATCAAGAATCAATAATAATTTATGTACACACTTTTTTAGAACTCCACTTAAAGCACGGAGGTTCTCAAGACAACTTCTTACAAGTCTCGAAACGCAACACATATACCTATGTTAAAACAATAGAAGTCTCAACGCCCGGAGCCTTAATACGACTCGAGTTTTTAAGACTCGAATCAAGCTCTAATTCACAACACTATACACAGTCAATCATTAGTATAACATACGATACGGATCGTACTTAATCGACCTGTAAAATACTCCTCTAGTATCGAACAGTTAAGGGCACAAATATCAGTAAAATAGCTACGAAATACAACGCTCAAAATGGTCACAATTCGCGACGTCAAAACTGACTTTACAAGTAAATGTTTTGATTTTTTTGAATTTTGACACCATTAAATGTCGCATGAACTATTAAGGCAGTAGACTACGTAGCTGTTTTCCTGGATTGGTGTACGTGCTCTTATTGTCAGCTCAATTCGCAGTGTACAATGTTGAACAATGAGAGATTTCAGACATCGCCACCACGTAGCACGAATATGTCAAGACGACTTTTAGTCAAAAGGTGTCTTCACCACAGCAGAGAATTCGACGATTTCCGGAAATCCCCAAGAACCATCGCTTAAAACTTGAAATTGAATTGATAAAATATCAAACTAATATGTCCAAGTTAAATTAGTAACGGAATTTGAATCTTATTCTTGTTAAAAAAAAATCAAATTCAATTAAAAATATTTATCAACTCAATTATAGCTTAACAAGATCTTTCGTGACACTCCCATGGTCTGCGGGGGTGGGTATGAAGTGTGTGCGCGGCGGATATCTATCTCCCCCCCGTCGCCCCCCCGTCGCTTGCAGACCATGGGAGTGTCACGAAAGAACTTGTCAAGCTATAGAAATCTACTTATCGACTTGTAAATTTCCTTCTAAAACCTCAATTAAAGAAATATCTGCGTCGGTAGTGCCAATTGGTGATTATTCGATATTGAGCCAAACCTTTTCCTCAATATCAACTCTTAACTTATTTATGTCTTGACTGGTTAGCGGTTCGTCCTTAGTGTTTGTGTCAACTGTTTCTCTGCTGAACAGGCATGTGATAGGTCGCAAGCGCAGAGCCAATGATGACGCCCAGTAGAGCCGCGCCGCACGCGCCCGCCTCGAAGAGTAGTTTTGGTGTGAACACGCCCCAAATCATGAGGTGGCGGCAGTGGATGGTCGCGGATAATGCGCACATGAACGACTGTAATAAATTATTACTTATTAATAGCGATCATAGTGGACGGTTTAAAAAACAAATATTAATAGAAAATCGCAAATCGATGTACACGATAGCCGCTTAGTATACAGGTACTTTTTAGGGTTCCGTAGCCAAAATGGCAAAAACGGAACCTAGGTATAGTTCCATCCGTATGTCACAGGCATTTTGCTCAAAAACAACAAAATATATATTGATTTGGAGTATAAGTGTCTTGTACATGCCTTAAGAGTCCACAGTAAGCTCGGCCGAATTTCACCTTCCCATACAAACGGAGTTTCGTTCTTATTTTAAAACTACGAGTTGGATTGTAACGAAAATTTGCATATACAATGACATGAGGTATATCCAGGCCTGAAACTAGTTTATATGCCTGCAGTTTATAAAACAAACGAAATACAGCAAAAACAAGTTTTCTATGAAAAACTTAAATTCGCTGCATTTTTTTTACTATGGTATCTGAAGCTACATAAACTAATTACAGGCATGCATATACCTAAACGTATTCTAAGCACAAATTTTCAGAGCAAACTAGCTAGTCGTTTGAAAATGAGAGCGTAACTACTTTTGTATGGAGAACCGAGCTTACTGGGGACTGTTAAATGTTAAAAATAAATACTTCTTGGGGGGGTACTACATACATGCAACAGAAGCTAAAATAACCTATTTTTTTTAACAATCATAAATTTGTGGCACCACACATTTCGACAGCTCCTTTATAAACATTTTAAGGTTTCTAAAAAAATTTCTCCACTCCAAAAGTTGCATAAATTGTGTCTGATGATTGTTTTAAGCTATATCTTATACATCGATTTGTTTTTTTTTCGACGACAAGTTTTTAAAAAGCCTTTAATAGTGGTTATTAGGGTTTTTAATCTGGATCCATTACGTTTGAACTGATCACCACTACTAGTAGTGTGATTACTTAATACAATAGAAAGCGCAGTGGTTTTTTATGTGGCAATTTTTATATTTTTCGTTCTATTCAGAGAACACAAGAGACAAGCGCAATCGTGAACTGTCTGTGTTTTAACACTCGTATTTTTATTTTTATTACGTTAAAAATTTGGCAATTAAATTGAAGCTAAATGACATTGTAACAGAGTTTAAATGCTCTGCACGGAACGGCTGTGTATCACATACAAGGGGTGATAGAATACTTTTTTTTACTAAATTAGTTGGCAAAAATGGGCTCAATTTGTAATATATCTCGCTTCCTATTGTTGTAAAATTGGACGATATAATGCGTTTACGCCAAACTCACTAGAGTAAATTTTCACGTGGGCACTTCAGTGAGTTTGGCTCCCAGATACAAACATGCAATACGAAAATTATCGCAACACACTCAGTCAAAAAGTGTTGTACTCACCCTAAGAGAAAAGCAGAGCGCGAACTTCAGGGAAAGCAAGAATACGGCGGTGAGTTGTGCGCGCGCGCCCGCTGCGCCTGCGCCGTGCCACAGCGCCAGCAGCGGCGCCGACGCGCCGAACAGGAGAGGCATGCCTGTCGCAACCGACTATGAGTTATGCGGTAGATGGTGCATTCGTTTTAACACAGTGAGAGCAAATTGTATCGACCGCATTTAAAATAAGCGAACGTTAAAACTGGCGCTAACTTTGAACACCTTTAGAGCTAAGCTCAAGCTTAATAATAGTAATGTATTATCTGAAAACTCCCGCCTAGCAGATTTGGCCGATAATCGCGTTGTTACCCTGTGTCCAAGAAATGGTACCAGACTAGTAGTATCCACAGGCAGGCCGTGCTTGAAGTGTAATGAGTGTGTGTGTAATCAACCCCAAGTCTTCGGTAAGCAATGCATTCCCGAATAACCCTTAGCTTCCTGCCTCACCAAGGGTATCTTTCCAGTAGATCAGGGTCAAAATAAAACCCCACTATTGAAGATAATACTGCCCTACTATTAACTTATAACACAGACTACTATACTAGAACAGACGCACAATGTCGAACAACAAAATTGAACGTCACTAACTCTGGCTATACAACTGGCTATATTGTTTTCCCTGGTTCTCCGCCAGATGGCAATAACGAGATCGTGCGCACATTATCGCCATCTAGTGAAGAATTGGGGATACGATAACTAGCACATCACAGGGTCGGCAGATGGCGCTTAATACCAACTTATGAATGGTTCAATGCGAACGAAGTTTTGGAAATGGCTACCTATTTTTAATATTCGTAAGTCTCGCAGAAAAGTGATGCGTCTCATGCGTCGCTTTCGAGCCCAGTCCACGTACATGAAAGAAAAGTTTGTTTCGGTTTGACTTGGTGCTTAGGGGGAGTCGGACATACTTACTTATTATTTTACAATCCTTGGATGGACAAATTCTTAAGTATCTATATCGCCAGTAATAAAACTGGTGATGGCTGGTGCGACTATAAACACACAATAGGTACATACAGAAGAGCCATATCAAATCAAATCAAATCAACTACTTAAGAACATAAAATATCAATATTTTTCGATTCGTGGGTTTTCAAGCATAGCCTGTTTAATTGGGATGTAGGCTGTAGGTACTGTGACTGGCTAAAATAAAAATAAAATTTGCGCAATGGTAGTTTCCATGACAGAAATCGTAAACAATTTTTAGTTCCTATTTGTTTCTAGTTTGGTCTTATATGGTCTTATCAATTTACTCAACTACCACGCACAGGAAACAGGATGATTTATATTATGCAATTTATTTAAACTTCAAAGAGATAGTTTCGCAGATTTCAAAATTCCCGCTCCGCGCCGTACCGCGCTGGTCGCTTACCGATCGAGTACAAATTAAATCCTTTTCATATTAAGTACTCTCTCACCGCTGAGTTCCTAATTTAAAAGGCCGTTTCCGATTAAGGGAAGAAAATATGCCCATTCGTGATAATGGACAGATTTTTTTTTCTACAGTCTGTTACGTCTAGTAGAGTAACTGTGTCAAATTTGGTTGAAAAATTCATTGCGGTTCCGCAGAAAAAAAAAAAAAAAAAAACAGAAAAAAATCATCTTTATTACTGTCATAATATGTATTTATTTTAATTTCGGTAGAAAGAGGATTAATGCGTGGCGAAAAAAGAATAGTTTGTAATTACAATTTCAAGATAATGAAGTCATACCCGAAAAGTCTTTTAATTTCCATTTTACAGTTAGTGTCCGATTAAAACCTTTAAATTGATAATCTGGTATAATGTTAAGTAAAGCTTATATACCTGCAAATAGCAAAAATGATTAATATATGCATAGTTTTTATGTTGTTAGAAAAATAATGACATTTTCAATAACAATAAAAGGTAAATGTCACTAACTGTCAAATCTTGTTCATTTGTAAAGAGGATGTATGCTTTGGTTATTTGGAAGTGTTAGTATAGCTTACTAATAAAATGTAATAAAATCCAACCCAGTTATTTATTTCATTTTGACACAGTTACTTTCGGATTTTATCCATCAAATTAATATGTGTTACAGGACGTTAACTAAGGCTTATTTTGAAATGTCAATTAGAGTGGTATCTCTCACAAAAGTAAAAAAATATATATATTAAAATTTTGACTTACATATTTTTTTACATAATCGTTAGATATAGAAATACCATTTTCACTTAAAACATGAACTTGACTAAGCTTTACAGAATGAAAAAATAATAGTAATTGTTTTATTTCAATGAGTAATAATCGCGGAAACAGAAGAAAATATTAGTACATTAAAGTTAAATAGTTTTGGAGAAAAACCATATTTCATTATTTCCGTTTTTATTTTTTTTCTGCGGAACCGCAAAGAATTTTTCAACCAAACTTGACACAGTTACTCTACTAGACGTAACTGACTGTAGAAAAAAAGCTAAGTCATAATATTAAAGGGCATTTTTGCTTCCCTTAATCGGAAACGGCCTTTGAAACCACGAAAGATGAACTAAAATGATATCAACACTTTTTGTTTTACAAATATCATGATAATAATCACAATTTTTGCAATTTATTAGTGGATCACTCCACTAGCGTTATTATTATAAACAAAGATCAGAAACAAAAGACAAAATTCGTCGACTACTGGTGTGGACGATTAGCTCAGATGGTAGAGCGTGCTGCCCCGGTCTGGCTCAAGGCACTGGTTCAAGTCCAGTATCGTCGAAAAATTTTTTCATTTGTTTCTGATCTTTGTTTATAATAAAATGATATCAAGTTTATAAATAATCATCATTTATATTTATTTTAAGTTACAGCTAGTAAGTTATTAGTTTGTTACGAACTTAGGTACTATTGGAGATTATAAATTAATTTGTTCTATTATTTTGGAACAAAAGAATAGTATATATTTATATACTCGTAGTCAAAAATTACAATTTAAGAATGAAAGTGACTTAGAAAAATTTAGAACAAGCAAGATTTTGAGTCGTCGGTATCCAATTCACGACAATAGGGAATATTTATTAAAAGCTCATTCATGTAACAAACAGTAGACAAAAATATTTTTTCGAATAGCTATAAAAATAACCAAGATATAAGCCATCAAACATTTCACTCTTATCTCTTTCTCGCAAAACAGAATTTAATATGGAGTTTATTTATATGGCCGGAGTGCACTGTGACGTACAGTGCATATCAGACCTATCTGTCTAATTACTAGTTTAAAATGCCTATATTATGCGTATTTCTTGGCCGATTTTAATCACATTTTGAAATAGTTTTTACGGTATTTTGATGTGTAGTTAAGAAAAGCGATTAAAAAAAATCATGCATGTACCGTACCCTATTGTAAATACGATTAGACCGTGACGTTGTGATTTTACCTTATTTATATTAAACTATTAAGAATATAACAAAGTACTGCTACTAGTAAAGTAGAAGTAGGTACCGTAAACGGGGGTCAATAGACAAGAACAGATTTTTATAAAAACGCATATTTTTCATACTGTGCTTCTTTTCTGCATACTTGCGAAGAAATTCAAGGGTGTAGTGAAGTCTCCAATCCACATTGGGCCAGCGCGGAGACTAAATTCCATTCACTCTCATCCAAGAGAGGAGGCCTATGCCGAGCAGTGGGACGTATATACAAGGTGCCCGCGAAGAATGGGAAAGATTTTAACCGCGCATTCCTTAGGTCATTAGAACAGTACATTTACAGCCATTTTAATCGAAAACATCAATGGTGCATTTGCCGTCCCGTATAAGCTGTCATATGGGCCCACCAACACCTTTTCATCTTTTTATTTTTTTCTAAGCCACAGAAAACTCTGTAATTTTTTTCTGACGATAAGGAGACTTATTCCTACCTATAAACAAAATTTCAAGATTTTTGAAAATTTTCATATATTTCACATTTATTGTGATTACTGTACTGCGAGTACATTAAGCTTTTTTGATCGTGACGTTGCCACATAGGTATGTTGCCTAGTTTGGCGTCGTTACTGACAGTCTTCAAAGTGACAGCTACTCCTCTCTAAACTCATCCTTTTTTTGGAAAAACAAATGGTTACAATTGAAAGGGATAATTTTTATAGAGAAGCGAAAGCGAAAAAAAATTATTCAATTTTTATGTACAAAAATCGACTTAACTAGATTTTGTGTCTTTTTTGCTGAATTTGACCTGGGTTCATATTAAATTTTTTACTCGTAATGGCCTCAAGAATGCGTGGTTATAAAATCTTTCCCATTCCTCGCGGGCACCGTGTATAGGCTGATGATGATGATGTGCTTCTTTTCGTTGGCAAAGTATAGAAAAAAACCTACTAAACCATAGCTTTTACTACTTTTTCTTTTCTTATAATAAAAAATAAGTGCAGATTAAGTCGCCGAAAAGCCAATAAAAAAAGATGTGTACTGCTTGAGTGAGACGAGTAAAATTTGACTGCGATGGGACAGCGATGTGTTACTTCGTCTTGGTATTTCGACTAATCACGTAAATGTTAGTATGAAGTCGGCCAGCCCGCCGCGTGGCCTTGAACGATGCTGCCCTGAGGGGCTACTCTGAAATTCAAAATTCAAAGTTCGTATCGCGCCATCTCGCTCACTCAAATACAGTTTAATATGAGAGCGAGAGGGACGGCGCGATACGAACTTCGAATATCGAATTTCAGAATAGCCCCTCTGCCCCCTGTTGATGCGACTTGTATTTTCTTACAAACTTTTTGTCGTCATCTATACTATTCAGTACATTGAAGATATTTTCGTAACGGACTATTTTTTTTGGATTTTTTGTATGTTGTATGTGTCTAAACGGATTTCAACTATTTTTGGTACACGAGTTGAGTATCTACGGATAGGATACTTTTTACCCGACTAAGTACGCTGGAGAAAAAACGAAGGGTTAAGTATGACTTTTTCTCCTCCGCGAACGAAGTTGCGGGCGCCTTCTAGTTAGGTATAAAATTAAATTCTTTATCGTCCACTTGTATCTTACTTATCTTAGTTTTGATAGTGGCAACATCAATCAGCTTAGTCGGCCAATGAAAACGTTGCAAAGAGTACCTACTTAAAATCTTGTCAAAATAATGAGAATTTGAAAGGTATTTTTGATTCTGCAGATTTTTCACTGCTCGTATTGCAAAACTTGTTGAATTAATTGGCAACAGACCGAGACTAGGTTAACTACTCGTAAACTCGTTATGTATCTACTTATTATATACTTACCTACTCGTATTCTTATTATCAAAATATTAATAACCATTTTATCATTCAAAACACGCCTAATATTTGTACCTAGGTCCATTATATCGCTAATTCATTACATCTGTTTTGTGCAGACTGAGGACTGTAAAAGCAGTCTGAACCCCTTTCGATAGCTTTAAGAGCAGTATAGGTGAAGTGGAGAATAAGAAGTCACAGTTTATATCGAAATCCCGTTCCTAAACCAATACTTTGGCTTTCTATTTTAACTATGATATCTATCTGACTGAAGCTAATTCACTTGACGATTGTTTCTGAATGATAACTTTCCCTTGACTACAAAGTAGTACCGATAACAACTGAATAGTAACTAACGACTGAATAGTACGGGGACTATTTCTATATTTGTGTGTTCATTCGTATGTCACACATAGTGGGGTTATTGTCAATAGAATTAGCTTCGGCTTTTATCCTCAGCCGTATATTGGTTAGGGAGGGGGTAATTTTATTATTAATTTATCAATTGTTGTGCAACTTTTTCGATTTCCATGGAAAATTATGAGTCTTTATGCGACGTTAGGGAATAGTTGTGAAATGTTGCGTAGTTCGTATGGAAAGTTTACATACATCAGTTTTCTATGCAATTTGTCGCCTTATGGGCTTTATACAATTGATATTTGATTAGATAAGAGTTTTATTCCTTTGACTGTTTAGTCAAAGTAATGATTTCATATCTTTCTATCGGGGTTAGATAGAAAGGTATGAAATGAAGTTTTTGAACAAATTATATTTTTTATGAGCTTATAAGCTATGTAGGCATTTTAGGTCTTATATTAAATCTATATAATACTATAATTGTGGGGTCATCCGGTACATGTTTTCAAATATTACTTACAATGTCATTTTAAACTCCGGCGCGCGCCACGTCGCCGCTTGCCGCGACGCGCGAAATTTGAAATTAGCCAATTTTTAAATAAATTGCACAATAAAAGTCAAACGTTCACAATTAAATCAATTGATTAGATTATTTAAGAGCGAAATTACGAATTTTCATGCAATACTAGAAAAGCTGAAGAAAAAAAGAAAAAATTCTTCAGCACAGTTCTTATTTTAATTTTTTTTATACAGTTTCGACTAGTTACGACAAACTCATAGAAAATCATTTTACCAACATCCAAATTATATCATTCAATTTATAACGACTGCGTTTTATCTCGTCGTTCCATTAAAAGTATTTTTTTTTATATTTTCTATAACAGTATTATTAAATAGTTATCAGCCCACAGTAATTAACATTTCGGACATCCATTCTATATTTAATGCAAAAAATATAAATACGAAATACCTATAACGCATAATTCTGAAATTCGTTATTTATAAATAGTTAAATAGACATTATTTATTCACTAAACAAAGGCAAGCACTTCTGAACTATCAAAACTTGTCAATGTAATACACGGTCCGCTTACTGGCCTATTTATGTATGGTATTGTTACGAAACGCGTGCTGTTTACCGTACTTGTACCTCGAAGTACACCATCATCATGGATACGTGGTGAGATATAATGTATGCCGTCCTTTTCTTACGTACATCGTTCGAAGATAATGGCATGCGTGGCTCGACCAGAGGGGCTACTCCGAAACCCGATAAACCAAGTTCGTATGGCACTATCCCGCTCACTCAAATACAGCTTAACATGAGAGCGAGAGGGACGGCACGTTACGAACTTCGATTCTCGAGTTTCGGAGTAACCTCTCAGTTTCGGCTAATGTCTACAATCTTAAGCTTAGTTTCAGATCAAGCGCCATCTAGTGTCGCTACTGTAAACAAATATGAGAGGTCGCTCGAGCGGAGCTTGAATTGGCATGTAGAAAATCTGTTTTTAATGGTTTTTTGTTTTAATCAGAATTATGCATATAATTAGTGTTAATGTGGATGTTTATTCGTAAAATATACAATTTTTTATTTTAAATCCCATAATTTTCTTAAATTCGACATATTTATATTGTTTCATTTGAAATTGTTACCTATGGCGCCATCTATTGGTGATTGTTAGCCCTAAAAATGTTTGTTAGAGAATGGGACACCATGCTTATAAGTACATTTGGTGCCGTGACCAGGATGAAAAATTATTAAAATTATTTTGTGACTTGTCACAGTATAGCTTGTTTAATATGTAGTTACACTATTCTTACCAAATAGCTCGAGCAGTACGAGGAAGCCAACGATAGGCGGGCCCAGGCCTGTGTAATGAGGGTCGCCCGCATGGAAGGCCGGCGCCCAGCGGATGTGGCTGATGGTCGCGTGGTGCCCCGTGCCGTAGAAGTGGTACGAGGCTAGCAGCACCCACAGACAAGCTACGCTTGAGCTGCAGCGGGTTGAGAGCGCTGCGAAATTTTAAATATGAAAGCATTGCAGTAATTCAAAATGGAGGATGTTTAAAATTTTGAGATACTAATTTCATGCGTTTCAAATTCGGATGCGTTTAATTTTTTTTATTGTCAAGGACATATTTCGACTGACGTCACTGCTGACTGACGAAGGTCAAAATTAACAACACAAATAACTTATTTCAGAAATCATATCTTTCAAATCTAGTAATTGCAAGCGGTTTATTAAACCCATTCCTTAAAGTGGTTTTTGAATGACCATTGGCCTTGTAAAATATTGGTACATCCTAATTGGCTTTCAGATTAGTCGTGGCCAAGGACTATTAAACCAAGAGGACAATCTCCATACAAAAAGCCATTCCCCGATATGTACAACGCCATATATGTATAAGATTTTTTTTTTTACTATTATTTAACTTTGCAAGTGTGACACAGTATTTAAATGTTACGATTTATGTATTATTAGCAATTTGCGAAATATTTATTACTATAACAACAACAACAACAACAATTCTTTATTGCACGCCGACAACGGAAACAGTACAATAGAGCCTTAACATAAAATAGGTAAACAATAGGCGGTCTTATCGCTAAAGAGCGATCTCTTCCAGACAACCTATACTATATTATGTTTCTTTATTCAATTATAACATCGTTAAATGTTTAGTTTTTAAGCGCCATCTAGTTTTTACCAGAATAACTCCTTGAGATCGGAACACGCTGCAAAGTAGGGCAACTGTCAGTCCTCTTGTTTTAATGGTCCTTGGTCGTGGTACAGATTTTGAATTTATTGGAGTCTGTTGTTGAACATTTTTTATATACTGAGCAGCTTGTCTGCTCGATTTTATTGTTGTAGTGAGCGATCTTCATACTGGCCTTCAAAGCATCGTCAGAGTGTTGCACCGGGAGTGTTTTTTATACAAACAGAAATACTTGCATACAATATTAAATCTGCCGCCACGCGCCAGCGCGCTATGGCCAGTGTGGAGACCACCTAATACAATCTTATTACATATTTTTTATAATTAAATGGGGAATATCCATAATTACTGTGCAGGTATATATAGCTTTGATATTAAGATTTTGCAGGCGGTGATAAAAAAAATATCATCTAGTGTTGGACCAAGTTTCAGTCCATTGTATATTTTGACATAAAATAAAAGCCGATTAATCAATTCTATAAACTTACAGGATTTAGCCGATCCCTCATTCTTCAGCAGCGACACAACGTTCAGAGCCAGGAACCCGGACAGAAGCGCCAGCGCAGCCGCCGGCGCGAACGCCGCCCCCAGAACCAGGGTGTTTCCCACGTAGAGTAGTAACGCGGACGCTAGTAGTGGCAGCACTGGTCCTTTGCCATCGCGCCGCAAAAGTAGTGCGGTTGTGCCGGCGAGCGCTAGCCACGCCCCCCGAGCCAAAAGTCGAGAGCGAGCCGGAGAACCCAGCGACCCCCACCCCACTGCCCAATGCGCGCACGCGAACAAGCCGCCTACGACCACCCCGTGTCCGCGCCAGTCTACATGCCTCCTCCCTACTGCTACTACCGCGGCAACCGATCCTAGCGCTAGCACTAGTGCCGCGCGCGACGCTTGCGTCGGCACCGCCCCTCCCGCCGTCCAACACTCCCCTTGCTCCTCGCGACACCCCCTATAAGTCCGTGACAAGGCCAAAACTACCCCAAAACTGGCCCACAAAATCGCCGCTTTTAGCGTTCCTATATTCCATGCCATTAAACCTATAACAGAGAGAGATAGAAAGGAAAGCCCGGCTCCCTCTTCTATAATGTAGCTATTAGATACGAGGACCGCAGCAGACGCGACGAGTGCCCCCCTTGCAAAGCGCTCGTAGAACGATGATCGTCCTTCGTACCATCTCGTAGATATGCCGTCCCAGTGCATTATGACTAAAGCGGAGGTCAATGCGCCAGATACTAAACCGGTCGATAAAATAATCGCATGAATAACATCGTCGATCAGTTGTAAATAAAACGCGGTGTAGCACAGGCATATGCAAACAGCCATAGAGATATATCCGGTTGGGACGAAAGAGCTCGCGAATATTAGCGGCACACGGTCCATAGGGAGGCCCTCGGTGATAAGCCAGTTGAGGAATATGGCCAAAATGAACAGTAGTAGGGCTCGTAACATCGATAGTGAGTCGAATTCCACCCACACTTCTCGGAATACGCTGCGCGTATTGTTGACCAATGTCCTGAAATTAACGAAGCGAATGATCATTGAGTATTTATGATGATAGTAAGACTAAGTGATAATGACACCATGACAAAATAATACGGTCAAAGTATGGCATATTTTCTTGTATGATGAAACTAACTTCATACTGTAACTAGAGCAGAACCTCGTTTGGGCGTATGATTGCCAGGTACACAGGCACAGGCGGTATAATTTTGGCGTAGTGTTCATTAAAATGTCGAATATTTTATGTCTAACACTGCGATCTTTCTACTTCATGTAATCATTTAGCTGATTTTCTACTTAAGGATTGATTGCGATAAAAAAAGCTCAAGTTGTTTACTGCAAAAGTCATGAACGGGTCGACGGTTTCTTAATAGGCACAATGCATTCCACGATTACGAAACAGCTAAAAGTACACCCGGCGGCTCCAATATTAAGGCAGCTTAAGTATAGATGTACATGCGTAGTGCGTAATCCGCGAACATTCACGTTTTGAGCGATGCAATGGTTACTGCTCACTTTGCAAATGATAAGCAAGATTACTGTGTTCTGTCGACAGTCTCGACGGCGGCAGCGCGGCTCAACTGCTCCCTCGTGTCTCTTATCAACAGGGCCACCCGGTCACTTGCTAAGATTACTATTATTTATTTCGTGTTCTTACTTATCACCGGCGAAGTAGAGTTCAGTCGACAGTCTCCACGGCGGAGACGAGACTCATCTGCTCCCTCGTGTCGCGTATCAACAGAGCCACCCGGTCACTTGCTGACATTACTATTATTTATTCCGTGTTCTTACTTATCACCCGCGAAGTAGAGTTCAGTCGACAGTCTCCACGGCGGAGACGAGACTCATCTGCTCCCTCGTGTCGCGTATCAACTGAGCCACCCGGTCACTTGCTGAGATTACTATTATTTATTCCGTGTTCTTATTTATCACCCGCGAAGTAGAGTTCAGTCGACAGTCTCCACGGCGGAGACGAGACTCATCTGCTCCCTCGTGTCGCGTATCAACTGAGCCACCCGGTCACTTGCTGAGATTACTATTATTAAATTTATTCTGTGGTCTTACTTAACATCGGCGACGTATGTGTTCAGCTCGTCGACAGTCTCCACGGCGGCGGCACGGCTCATCTGCTCCCTCGTGCCGTTTATCAACAGGGCCAACCGGTCGAGAGGCACTTGCTGAGATTCCTCGCCATATCGTATTAAATATTGCGATATCTGTAAAAAAAATATTCAAACCTTTATTATGCGCTTCAATGCAATGCTTTAAGAGTTCTATTCTATATTATAGTTTTTATGTTGACTTCTGAAACAAGCAGTAGCAGAGGAGCGTGCAATAGAGACAGTTATAAAAAATCATTCTGAGGGTTTCGACATTTCATAAGAGACCATGATGTGCAGAGGGCGGAATATTTAATTGCAAAAATCAATTTTAATAGAATTGTAACTTTGAATTTTATCGACTGTCGATTAGTTACAATTACCAAGTGTATTTTTATTTATCTATTAACAAAAATAGACCTCAAATCCATATTTAAGCAAACAATAATAAACTTTTTCACTTCTCCTGTTAAAAATGTACGTCACATTAGCTTCGCGAAGCGGGTCTAAAATAGTACATTTAGCCCCTAGGGTTTAAAAGAAAGCCATATAATCCCATACAAATATGACACTGAAAAAAAAAACTTGCGGCCAGCTACATACTCCTTACGAATAATTAAAAACAAACAAACCAACCTGGTCAGATTGGCTAAACTTTCTGATAGAATTGCTCAAACTGTACTTTTAGTTTTTCATGAAATATACAATCTTAATGTTAAGTCTTTTTTATTTCCTGGCAGTCGAAGTGAAAAGCAGAGTGGCTAAAATCCATTATGACACTCAGACATATTTGGCCTTGCTCACTCCGTGAGCTCAACCAAATAATCACTTCGTGTCGTGATGGCTTACTTTAGCCCTTTGTCAAACAATCTACTTTATATGAACGTATCTGATTTTTACCATGATAAATTCCGCCCTCTGCTGATATGATTTCCGAGGAAAACGGCCAATTGTTCATCGGGAAGCAAGTATACCTGTTTCAGCACATTGTTCAGCTGCAGCAGCATCACATTGACGCTGGTCTCCGGCAGCACGGACAGTTGCAGGTTCCCTAGACACGGCGCGGGCGGCGGCCGGCCGAGCGCCGCGCTCACCGTCGGCGTGAAGTCCGTCTGCTGCACCTCACTGCCCGGCGGGAGAGCGTCGATACTGGAGAAGCCCGCTCCACGGTACGCGAAGAACGCTGCCGTTCGTTCAGATTTGCTTTCTCCTCCATGATCTCCTAGTATCGACAATAATCAATGTTTGAGTTCCTTCGTTCGTAACTTAAGAGTTACGCTCCTGTCGGTGGAGTAATCGCCATTCTTCCACTTTTTCTTTTATTTGATTAAAATAGTATTTTCTTCTGTTTCCGCGATTATTACTCATTGAAATAAAACAATTTAACGGATTATATCGCGTATATTATCTCGTTTTAGTTCCCGACGTTTCGGAAGCTTTCCACCCACCCGTGACCATGTAAAGCTGGAAAGCTTCCGAAACGTCAGGAACTAAAATGAGATAATATACGCGATATAATCCGTTAAATTGTTTTATTTCAATTATTAAAATAGGTTAATCTTGGTCTGCCTCTGCCCCTTCTTCCGTTAACTTTAATGTTTGAGTACTGGGCCAACTTTTGTTTCGTTGTTTTTTTTTTGTTTTGTCGAAAAACATAATCACCCGATGTGTCCTACAAAAGCCGTATGAAAACCTCCATTGAGTTACAAAAATAGTATGTAGATTTCGTAACTAAACGGAAGTTTTCATACAACAGGACTCATCGGGTAATTATGTTTTTCGCATACAGAATGATGGACTCTATGTAAGTACCAATTTTCACCCAAATCGGACGAAAAAACAGAAACTAAACCAAAATAAAAATTGACCCAACTAGTGATTTCTCAAACGCATTGATACCTAATATTATCCGAATAAAAGCTTGTAAAAATTGAACATAACAATAAATAAATTCGAAATACTTGATTTGACAGTGCCACATTATTTATCCCATACCGTTAGCAACTTTAAGTTTAAGCCATAGAGAAATTGATAATAAAGGAAAATTGACGCAGTGAAAAGCCTAAAACTAAAATGGAAATGATTGTATGTAGGTATGTATGTAATGTAATAAATTATTTCTTCCGTGTTGTAATGTTTTAGAATCACACACGCCACACGCATTTAAAATTTAGATTAGTTACTATAATCAACAATGTTATCAGGAACATAGCAAACACAGTTGGACCATTAAGCAAACATTACTGAGTACAAACCATCGTTCCATTCATGTGAGTCTAAAACAATGTGAAAAAATTGTGTTCAGATACAGGTACTTAAATTATTTATTTTGCTCGATACTATGTACTGTCCATCCGAAAGTTTAGTAAATAACTTTCTAACCACTAAGTGTATTTTTTAAAACAATTATTTATTTATTTAATCTTAATTGCACAAAAGAAAAACTTATCGAACAAAAGGCCCAATCAACCTTGAGGCAAAGTTAATAAATTGTCATTTCTCCAAAATTTAATTACTAATGAAGCAATCGCAGGTAAAGCATACATTTCAATAGTGTCCTAAATTTCAAGTTTCTTAATTTACAATAATATATCGCAATTCAAAGAAACAAAAAATACTATGTCGAGGTTAGAATATTAGTTACGAAAAAAGGACAAGAATGGACTGAATATAGAACAAATAAAGGCAAAATATGTAATAATTAAAACATACTGCTTGGCAACATAGTAATCATCAAGATAGTAAAGATTTATCTTATCTAATTCAAATTAAACAATATAAGTAATACCTGTCTCAGTCATGCCATGGTCACCAATGACGTACAGAATGACGTCTGCTGGCAGCATTTCTATAAGCTTCTCTATTCTAGCATTGGTCTCCTCGAGTTTCCTTGTCATCTCGTGATGGTTCGGGCCATATCTGTGGCCGGCATGGTCCACACCCAAGTAGTGTGCAAGTAGAAGATCCCAGTCAGTTTTTTGTGTCTCGTCATATATTTTAGAATCCACTTCTGCAAAGAGAAATCACAATTTCATAAGAAAGTCAATATCCATTTAAAATTATATGGAGATATGAAGCAAATTCAAATGTAAATAACTCTTTAAATACTGACTGAATTAAGGTGTAGCCTACAGACTAAATGATGTTACGTTTTTACTTCTAGAACTGAGCCCTATCCGCGAAGACCACAATACTATTGAGTAGTTAGGCGCAAATTAACATATGAGCATGTAGTAAAAGCAGATTATAACTGTTAAGAGGGTTTATACCTGCTTAACTGGCAATGTCGCATATTTTTTGGTTTTTCTTGATTATTATGAAAAATGTGAATGTAACTTGAACATGATTTCAATTCATTAATTACGTTTTCTGTTGTCAAGCTGGCACAATGCAACATTTCATGATATTGCCACAAACAAACCTCTAAAAATGAATTTAAGTCTATATCTTGTTTTGTAAGAAAATAAAGGCAAAACTATGTATTGAAAATATCTTTCAGTTTCATTCAAATACCACAAAATAATGAAGCAAGAAGAGAAAATTAGCGACGTTGCCAGTTAAACGGGTATAAACGCTTTTAATAGATTATGTCTCCATTTTCTGGACAACAGATTACAAATTAACTGAAAACCTTTATATAATTATTAGAAGGTGCAACTTCGGCAGCAGAGAAAAAAAACAATAACCCTCTTCTTTTACTTCACCATAGGCGGGTAATATGTATCCTATAATGTGTGTGCTAAAATGGTGGAAATCCATTCAGTTGTTTCGACGACGATACTGATACATACAACAAATACAAATATTTCAAACCACTTGGTTGAAAATATTTTTTAAGCAAAGAGACAGAAAATAAAGAAAGATCTCTTTACACATTCTGGTAATGTTGTACCTATCCAACCAGCATTTTTCGTAAGTCTTAAGACAGCAAATGACTTATTCATATTATTGCACCTATTCAAATAATGCTCCATAAAATAGTGTCAAATTGAAAGCTTATGGTAAATGTACCTCACATAGGGTCCATCCTGAAATCAGGCGAGTTTTTTGGGCCACATTTACTGATATTTCATAGTATTTTAACTTGTTATTAACTCTTTACTGTTATGGTATTTCCGGTTATTTTGTAGATGCTTGAACCCTTCCCAAACTTTCGTTCAGTTCTTTTGTTAAATGTTTAACAAAGGAACTGAATTGTATTTCAAATAATAATGATGAATAAATCCATGTGTCTGCCTATTTTTCAACTTTTTCACAAGTTTGTATTTTTCATCAAATTTGGATAAGTTTAAGTCATCATTCAAGAGATGACCTACACTGGAAAGCTTGGTTCTCTATTGTATATGAAACTATTGACCGTACCTATATCAACAGTATCCAAATCCCAGGTGTGGAATGAGTAGAGCGCATGAGATCTCATCCATCTGCCCGGAATGATTCTGGACCAGGTGTCATCTCCCAGCAGCACAGCCTTGCCTCCTGCTCTAAACAGCTGTAATATCAGATATGATTTTAAGAAATAATGATATTATATACAATGTAGTTTTTGTTATTTTAACAGGTGATAGTACCCATTAAATAAATCCTATGGGAAGGAATTTAGGAAACAAAAACAAAAATCCATTCACTACATTTTGGTGAGTTACTATAGACACATAATCATAAGCAGATTTTTCTTTCTTTTCTGAAATGTCTCCCCATTGAAAGAGTTGTTTGTATTGATGTGTACTACCACCTGTTAAAATTAAAGGAAATTAAAAAAACACAGTATCACCATCTTCATATTAATGAGAAGACAGGAAGGTCTTTTAATATCATTGATAGGTATGGTACAATCTCCTACAGCAGGGCTTCCCAAGCACATTATCATTAGCCAAGCAAGCCCAAATTTAAAGTCCCTGAAAAAATTTTTGCTGCAAATGCTTGAGTGACTTAATTTAATTTAAAGTTCAATAAAATATATGCTGATATACCTATTAATATTGTATATACTTAGTTGGTAAATAAGTTCTGTTACTAAGTTTTTTGCAAATAAAATAAAATAATGGTAATTTTTATATTACCTATATTATTAGTATAGAGAATCATGTCTGCAGTTAAGCTGTCAGTTTTGCAGGAAACTGTTTTAGAAATAAGAATTTTATACTTTGTTACATAAATAAACAAATAATAATAAAAAAAGCATTTCGTTCATGCCCTGTTAAAGAAAATATCTGCATGTTTTCTTTCCCTCATTACCATTTTTCGATACTCTCAGAAGAATAAATAAGCTAGAAAATAACAAGACCATTAAACATTGATGTTTACTAGAAACTAAATATCAAAATTACCTGATCTATAGTATTATCCTCCTGCAACTCCACAGCAGCAAAATTAGAGCTAACATCTATAAAGGTTGGCAAGGAGCCGGTGACCAGGGCTTTAATACGCTGCAGCGTGGTGGTGGGCGGGTCCGCCATGAACCGGAACAGCCGCGCGCGCTCCGGCCAGCGGTCGAGCGTCTTCTGGATCACCGGCAGCCGGTTCTGGTAGGGTAGCGGCTTCGCCAGACCCTCATCGTACTCCGTAAAGTCATACCGCAACGCATCTACCAACACAAACATAACCCTGTTCCGTTCCCCCGCGCACACTATCGGCGCACCAGGATTAGACAAAATACGACGGATCTTCTCATCGTCAGTACACGATTGGCTAGAGTTCGACTCCAACCCGTCACACCCGATGTTACTCAAAGGCACGCATTCAGTCACATCGCTTAAAGTCTTGCGGGATAAAAGAAAACCCTGGCCGAACATGAGCACGGCGGACATAATCAAATAAGAAAACCAAAGCAGGTATAAAATAAAATTCCATTTTTCTTTCATTTTTGATACTTTGCTACACTTTTAAGTTACCATTGATTGTTATAAATTAAAGATAATGAAGGAGCCAGAAAACAATGTCGCTGATCTGAAATCACCGAAAATTAAAATTAAATGTCAATGTCAACCTGACATTATCTTTATTCTTCTTTTATCATTTGATACCATATTTACAAGTCACTACGTCTTTAAATATAGCTTAAATAGTATGGTACAAATTTATACAGTGGCAACACCGAAAAGAACGAATGGAAATGTAACTAACCTTTCCTTTATTTGATCTATCTGTCTGTCAAATAGAATATTATGTTATTATGAATATCTTATTTTAGGGTTGTATTTATTTCTTTCTTGCTTATAATCTCTTTTATCTAGACAAGTGATTTGTGCGCGAACATGTGATGTTCCTGGTGTATCAATTCGTTACTTTTTATGTTTTTTTATTCAGACGTAGTAAATGAATAGATGTAAACACTTTTCATTTTCATGCACTTCAAAGTTCACATTGTGGAGCCTCTGAAACTCTGAAAACATAAGTTGTGGGTAGTATGTTGTATTTGTATCAAGTACTAAAATGTCACTACCATCCAAAGTTAACAAGGAGAACTTTCGCCTTTTGGATCTCTCAAGCGACGAAGAGTCCGAAGACTTGCAGCTAGAAATAATTCCCAGTAGAAAAAAGAAGATCACTAGGTAATTATTATTGTTATTTTTAGTACTTCTATGAAGTTTCTTGTCTCTAAGAGACAAGACATAATTTCCCCGCTTGTCTTTCTTAGGAGACAAGACACATTGCCTTTAATAACTGACCTAGGTGGACACACATGATGTTGGGTGGACTCACTAATTTTGACTTAGGCACACAAGTTAGAGGGCTCTGGTACAGGTAGACACAAAATATATGTTTCTTTTTAGTCAACAATTGCAATTACTTCAATGTTGTTTTTTTTGTATATTCTTGTTCTTACCTTTAGTGCATACATAATTCTTTCACTTTCATATTATAAGGAAAGAAATCTAGACTATTATAAAATTGAAAAAAAGAATGAAATGTCTGTACATTGAAGATAATAAAAAAAGTCATTAGGTCTAATGAAGGTCACTGAATCTTTTTTATTATGTATGTATGAACAAAATGACTAAACAGATTTCAACTATTTTTAGTAAATGAGTAGTTGGGCATCCACAAATTATTAAAAAAAGAAGAAAAAAAGGGTTTTTTTTTCCCATTAACTCACAAAGTTTACTGTCACCTTCTAGTACTTAATAAATTCATCATACTGCACATTTAAAACTGTTTTTATTGATTTGGCTTTAGGCAGACTTTACATAGTTCTTTTGGCTGTTTTATTTTTTATTTTTAGTGGGTCTATAAAATATGTACAAAAGTTATTTTATTATTTGTAGTTACAGTGACTTTAGTAAATATGCATTTTAGGAATATATATTTTACAGTTCAAAAGATATCTTGGTTCAACATATGGATCAAAAAATGCTGAACATGTTTCTTGTATGTGGAGCTGCCATTGAGCACTCATACAGTTGTTTGCAAAATAATAGCAGTGAAGCCGGATTTGCAGAATCAAGATGTAACTGTGACTTAAGATTTTAGTTATAATTGTGGTATGAGTTAACAATAAAGTGCATTCAGGTTCGAAGACAGCGATATAATAACCTTTAGCCGCCTAAAGGGCTATTATAAGGCCTTCTCCTATTCAATGAACTTTGAGTCATTTTCTATCAGAATAGAGTTGCATTAGCTTTTAGTGGTTCGAATTTAACACAAAGGCAATATAACCGAATTTCCTACACTTTTGATTCAAATTACGCTGCCAAATTTCTTTACATGGTGGGTGGCTCGAAAATAAAGACACTTTTAAGACAATGTTTTTTATATGGAATGTTCTTTTCAAAATTTGTGTTTTTTTTTAATACTAATTTAGAAATATTAATTGATTCAGTGGCCAGTACAAACAGTCCTTGGGTACATAAATTCTTTTTATGAGCAGTTTTTCGCATCTGCCTTGTTTGAAAAACTACTTACCATGGTACATACATACTGATATTATTTTGCACACAGCTGTATATCTGTCACAGTTCAAAATATATCTTGATTCAACACATGAATCAAAAAATGCCGAAACGAAAAGATACATGTTTTTTGTTAGGGGTCTTTGTGTTACAGTTCTAAATATACCTCGATTCAACATATGAATAAAAAGATGCGGAAAAAAACATGAATCTTGTATTTCAAGTAGGCATATTATAGAGCAAGAGTGGGAAACCCAAGTGACATACAGACAAACAGCAGACGCTTAGCAATAGGGTTTGTTGCCTTGTATTATATGGAACCCTATAAAATAGCCTGAGATTTTAACATTTTAGTGTGTGTGTCACTACACTCCTTACTTTATTTGTTTTTACTTATTAAATAGTTACTTAAGGTGCCGGCAATTTCATCAGTGGAGGAGAAAAAAATCACAACCAACTTTTTTTATTGAGTGTAGTGGAGTAAATAGTATCCTATAACCATTTAGAAATTCCCAGCTACCCGTGTATCAAAAATAGTTAAATTCTGTTTAGCCATTTTGGGGTGATGAAGCCACAACAACACAAACAGAAAAAAATCTAGAAAAAATATTTTTCTATTTAGTGACCAGTAAATAGTCCATTACGATTTTATTTTTTATAATATATTCAATGTACAAACATTTCATTTTAACTTAGATAGATAATATTAAAAATGCTAAACTAGTCGCGTGTTCTCGTGCTCAAAAAGATCGTCACATTAGCTTCGCGAAACGAGACTAAAATAGTACGTCTAGCTCCCAGGGTTTAAAAGAAAGCCATACAATCCCATACAAATTTATATGAAACTGAAAAAAAAAAACTTGCGGCCAGCTACAACGAATAATTAAAAACAAACAAACCATCCTGATCAGATTGGCCAAAATTTCTGATCAGATTGCTCAAACAATTTTAATGTTCAATCTTTTTTATTTTCTCGCAGTCGGAGTGAAAAGCAGTGTGCTTAACACGTGGCTCGCTCACTTCGTGAGCTCGTCCAAATAATCACTTTGTGTCATATTGGCTTATTTTAGCCCCTTGTTAAACAATCTACTATTTTTATAGTTCAGATTAGTTTCCCTAAGTTCTCTGGTCATTATTTGTATACAATAATATAGAAGAGGGTACTCTACATACTAACTTACCTTTACTAACCACCAGTGGCGTGGCGTCCATATAAGCCGATTCCCACCGGGTTTCCCAAGGGAAAGCTTATAACCACCTCACCTATTTCTTTAAATAGAAGTAAATGAATACGCTTCGGCTTCCCTTGTAATTTTTCTAACGTCACGCCTCTACTAACCACTTCCTTTACTCTAACATAATTACCAAGGGTAAATAGTAATTATTATATTTTAGACGGGAACGTAGCAGAGGTCCTGTAAAAGCATCTGAGCCTAACATAGGAGCTGAAGTGCGATGCGCGCTACGCTGGGCGGTTCGCGGCACGCTGGTCGGATGGCTGCTCATACTTACATGGATCTGTGCTGCACTCTACGACCAGGTCTCCACAATGAAAGCCACTGTTGACCACGGTTTGTACCCATATATTTTTCTTTTTAGCAAGTTTTTATTCAGGCTCTAAGGGTAGATATTTTATAAACATGCTATAAAAGTGAAAATTGTATGAATGTTTCTGACTCACTATCATATTTACCAAATGTCAGGTCATGAGCAACTTAACTCCTGGTAACATAACCCAAGCTGGGTAAATTTAATTTAGTTATATGTGAAATATTATTGTAAACACAAATAATATACACCTTGTAAAAACGAATTCCTCGATATGAGGGTGAAGCTGCCACTAAACAATAGTACAACATAAGCTCGTTTCTCATGTTACATAGCATTACGTCTGGAACAAATACTATTCGGAATCTAGCCTTACATAGTCAGACAAAAACAAAAGAGAGTAGTACTGGGACAAAAACACGTACTTATGTAGTCTACAAACAAACCCTTGAGCTTTTAGCTATATTTACAGCATTGTGTAGCATTGTACCAAACATCTGTACGCTCTCATGCCCGTCCAACCCCGCCCATGCCACTTAAGTGCCTCCCTTGTAACTGAGGACTCCCTTGGAACAGCAATTCTGTACGCGAAATGTATGCTATTAACGTTGCTTTGACGTCAAACTTTTGATTGCCTTGTGTTTGTTACTTGTTATTACACTATAACAATGTATTGTTACACAAAATATATGCGGTGCTGCCTTTTAAGTCCTGTCGTTTATAAGCTTCCTGCGATTATTAAAAAAAAACTTACAGCATTATACATTTTTTTAATGTTAGATTCGTTTTATGGTAGAAAATGGAAATCTCCAAGGAAAATTTGCGTGCTTTAATTTGATATAACTGTCGAATAGAATTAACGCGACTCAGTGCTTTGAGGAGCCGACCTCTGCGTTTAGTACCAAAGCACCGTGTCTTAGGACTGTACAACGTTGGTATTTAGAATTTCAACATGGACAGTCCAGTCTAACCCAAAACCGTCGTAACCCAAGAGAACATAAATATCCTTTTTCAAAATATACAAAGTATATGTAACAAACTTCATCTTTTAGAAGCACTTACTCAAGATAATTCTCACATAGATGTCTTATGTATCTCTGAATCTTGGCTGAGTAATGAAAAGTTAAAGTTACTACACCTAACAAACTATAATGTAAGCTCTTTCTTTTGCCGTACACAACACGAAGGAGGAGGAGTATTAATTTTGATCAAAAACGGATTGCAATACTCCGAGCGACCTGACATCACATCTTTATCATTAGAAATGGTATTTGAATTATGTGCAATCGAATTACCACTAATTAATACGCTGATTGTAAATGTGTACTGGCCTAACAGCACTAGGGAAGTAGAAGTATTCTATACGCAACTAAATAAACTTTTAAAACTTCTAGCTCTGAAAGAAAGAAATAAAGTCATTATTCTAGGAGGTGATTTTAATATAGACTTCATTACAAAAAATAGTAATAAACATAGGATATCCAACTTAATGTCAACATATAATTTTCATCAAAGAATTAATAAACCTACTCGGGTTACTATGACTAGCTCATCCTGTATTGACCTATTGTTCACAAACTTTAAAATTAATAACTCTATTGTAAATGTTAAGGAATTTGGCTTGTCGGATCACAAGTGTCTCTTGTTTTCTGCACCTGTCGACAAACCAAAGCTACAAAAGATATCTCTTAATAGAAGAATATTTAACAAAAATAATATTGATAAATTCAAACACGCACTCCAAAACGTAAAATGGGAACAAATTATTTCAACTAATAAAAATGTAAACGATAGCTATAATAACTTTGAAAAATGTATAAATGTAATCCTAAATAAACGCATACCAAAAATAAAATTAAATATAAAAATTGGTTTGAAAAAAACTTATCTCACTCGGGGGTTAAAAATTTCGTGTAGAAATAAAAGAGCCCTACGGTTGTTAGTTTCTCAGAGAAAAAATGAAGTTCTACGAAGCCATTATAAGCAATTTTGTAAAGTACTTAAAAAGCTGTTCAAATATAAAAAAAAAGAGTAACAAATTATCATTTAACAACTCACAGAACAAAACGAAATGTATGTGGCAACTAATAAATAGAGAAACGAAAAGAAACATTAGTCGAAATTTAAGGAAAAATATAGAAATAACAACCTTAGAAAATATTAATATAAAAGACCCCTAACAAGTGGCAGACTCTTTCAACTCTTTTTTTTCGTCCATTGGAAACTCGAAAGCTAACCTAGCAAAAATTTATCCTCTTACCAACAATATAGATAAATCATTTTATCTTAGCCCGGTTACACCAGAAGAAATCCATGCAATATTACAAAATCTTAAAAATAAAAAATCGTTTGGAATAGACGAAATGCCCCCAGTTTTGATTAAAAGCTGTGCTGAGCTTCTGACCATCCCATACACCCATTTAACTAACCAATCTTTATCTAACGGTATATTTCCGGATGCATTAAAAATCGCTGTTGTCAAACCTATCTATAAAAAAGGTACAACAGTACACATTAACAATTATCGACCTATCGCACTTCTACCGACGTCAGCTAAAATATACGAAACCGCTATGACAAAACGGCTTTATTCCTTCTGTGAAAAATTTCAAATTCTACACGATGACCAAAACGGTTTCAGATCTAACCGCTCTACAACACTCGCTATCTACAAATACCTCCAAAAATCTTTGATGCGATTAATGACAAGAAGTATGCGGTGGGCCTCCTTCTCGATATGAGTAAGGCCTACGATAGAGTCTGCTATAAATCCCTCCTAGATAAATTATACACTACAGGAGTCAGAGGCCTGGCATACGAATGGTTTAAATCCAATCTTAGTAACCGCATACAATATGTAGAGATTGAACACACTGACTTTAGAACAGGCAATATACGGCACGTCAGATCTGATAGAGTCGCCGTTACCGGTTCTATTCCGCAGGGAAGCGTTTTAGGATGCTGTCTCTTTCTCATTTACATAAACGATCTCCCTAACATACTAGATAACCACTGTGTGCTCTTTGCAGATGACATATCCGTATTGGTCCCATGTGCAAATAATTTAGAAGTCGAAAATAAACTAAACTCTATACTTAACAAAATCATTAATTGGTTAGACCGGAATAACTTAAAACTCAATTTAAATAAAACAAAACTTATTCAATTCAAACCCCACCAGAAACCAGCCTTATATATCATATAGCTATAATTACTCTAAACTAAAAATAGTGAGCTCTGCTACCCTTTTGGGAATAGACCTGGACACTAATATAAATTGGAAATCGCATGTCCAAAAAGTATCCAAGAAACTGTCTTCATTTATTTATGCCATACAACACCTAAAAGGAGTGACAGATTTGCAGACCGCACTCGTTGCGTATTACGCATATGCATATTCTAGAATGGCATATGGTATAGCTCTGTGGGTAAACTGTACAGATATAGATAAAATTTTCATTCTCCAAAAGAAGTGTGTTAGAAGTTTAAAAAATATTGACCAAATGGAATCCTGTCGTCCACATTTTATTAAACTAGAAATACTCACCCTTCCTTCCATATATATTCTCGAAGCATGTAAGTTTGTCAGGAAACATACGAACCTCTACTCGCCTCAAACAAAAATTAAACGTAATGACCGAGACTTACATCAGCTTAAACGACCATTCTCAAAACTAAAATTAGTAACTTCTAGCCCTCATCATATGCTCATTAGAATATATAACCATCTACCAAATACAATAAAAGACTTAGATAGACCTAAGTTATTTACTAAAGAATGAAAAAAATATCTTATTAGTAAATGCTATTATAGTTTAAACGAGTTCTTTAGTACTTAATAAATACATTGTTGATCCTACATAGATATATAAATAGTAATAATAAGTACTTTAAGTGTAAGTGTGCAATAGAGAACGTTCCTATTAGTGTAATACTAGTGTAAAAAAATTTGTTCCTTTAGTTTTAAGTATTAAGGGCTAGTAAGTCCTCTCAAATTGCTATGCCCTTGCAGGGCGTCACATGTATACCTTTTTCATATTCCACCTATTGTCTGTAATGTGATATGCAATAAAAAATTGAATTGAAATTGAATTGAATTAAATTGAATTGAACATGGACGCTGTGCGACAGCTGATCGTCGAAAATATCCACGTGACATATCGTGAAATAGAGGCATCTGTAGGCATGTTTAGGGGCTGTTCATAAATTACGTCATTTATTTTTGACGAGTTTTGACCCCCCCTAAAATCATCACAAACCTACCACCAAAATCAACCATCATAATTAGAATGACCTCCCCCCACACAATAAATAAAATGATGTTATTTCCAAATAATGCGTTGTTAGCAACAGTTTATACAAACACGAATTTCATTCCTTTTTTAGTCATTGAAGCACTTTTTAAAGATGCGAAAGATGATGTCATCTTGGGTATGAACCTCCTTCGATGTCCAGACCCCCTCCCCCCCCCCCCAAATTTGAAATGACGTAATTTATGAATTAAGCCCCTTATCGAGAATTCAAAAATCTTGCACGCAAAGCTCGTTGTAAAAAGCCGATTTCAGGATAGATAATTGGATACCACATTTGTTGAGCGATTATCATGAAACAGTCCGTCTTAGATGGTGTCGCAAAACTCCGCAAAGGCTGGTCACATTGCCACTGTTGTTTTAGAAGATCGTAAGACAGTTTACAGAGTGGTGCGACGGTTAGCATATCACAAGTTATCGGAGAGTTTCGAAAACAACAACTGAAAACGCCATATGATACTGCACCATGACAACGCAAGCTCACACGCTTACCGAATGGCAAAAGCGGTATTAAATGGTGAAAACGTCGAAATTCTGGACCACTCTCAGGCCTGACTTGAGCCTGGATAATTTTTTCATCCTTCCTAAAATTAAGCAAAGAATTCGTAATCAACGTTTCAGCACGCCCCAAGGAGTCGATGGACTCATACAAATCGGCTATTTTGGCAACCCCAACTTTAGAATGGAAAAAGTCTTTCCAAAACTGGGTCGAACGTACTGATGTGCAAATTGCGGAAACTTTCCAGAATGCTTAAAAAAGGTCTTAAATCGACTGTTAACTGAAATGTTTATAAGACCTTTTTTAAGCATTTTTTTAGTATATTAAAGGTCTTAAGTTAAGTCTAGGGTTAACTTACCTGTTTAAAGACCTTTTTTAAGTATTTTGGAAAGTTTCCGCAATTTGCACATCAGTCGTCGAGCGTATGGAAGAGTGTATCAAATATCGCGGCGATTTCTTCGAAAAACATAGCATTATTAATTTTAAAATGGTTATTTCAAACGACAAAAGTTAAAAAGCAACCCTCGGATGTCATTGGCAAAAATAAAGTTGATGTTAGTAGAAACACTTTATAGAAATTGGTTTTCTCTACATAGATGACCAAGTGGACATAACTTCGTGTGTTACATGTATATATATAGATAAATTAATCTATATTATTATTAAAATTAACTTTTACTGCGGCCGGGCTCATGGCTGGCCTTAAAACTTTAATAATGTTATATAGAATCTCCTAATATATGTCAATAATGTCATCTCTCTGTCAAATGTTTGCAAAGAGATCGACTGGAGTTTTTAGAATAAACTTTTAATTTTAAATCCGCACGTTAAAGCACCTAAACATAAAAAGCCGCATCGAGCCTTCCTGTACCTACATTTACAATGCCAGAAGTGAGTTATATTGTGCACCTTGGAACAGAACCTTCAGAACTAAATTCGGCTTTGCAAGCCACGTTCGGGCACATAACCGACGCGACGCTCGTGATGTTCGTGTACAGATTCACTGTTGACAAATGCGTCAGACAGGATGATGTAGCTAAATTAGTACTAGTTAATTTACAGGATGTAGAAATGCAAGTCGAAGCACACATGACCTTGCACAACCGTAACTAGAACCGTATAGATTTCCGATCCGCCTGAGACATAAGCAGGAGGTTCAGCAATTATACCCTCGTCATTCTATACACGCCCACTGCGTAGTATAAACTATGTACTTGGGATGTTTTACGTTACGCTCCAGTGTTTAATAGGAGTAGGTTTCACTACGTAGGAAGTAACTAGCCATTTAGTAATACGAGGGCTGCTATTTATATATCCGGAAACCGGGATTACAATCTTCTTAAATAGCATATTTGACCGCCATGGTAAAATTTGAACTTTTTTAAGTATATAAGGTATATTTTTTCTTCCTTATTAACGCTCGTGTTTTGTTTTTGACGGGTTTTAAATGTCATCTCGCAGCAAGAATGGAACTCACTCGTGAAAATATTCGTGCTATGATTTATTATGATTTTCGGCGTGGTTTAACGCAACAACAGTGCATAGATCAACTAACTTCAACTTTTGGTGATGAAGCCCCATCTAAAACTACTGTGTATCACTGGTTTAGTGAGTTCAATCGTGGACGTAATATGCTTACGGACGAAGTTAAGGCAGGTCGCCCGAAATCGGTCGTTGTACAACAAAATATCGAGGCTGTGCGAAAACTTATAATGGACGACCGACATGTTACGTACCGCGAGATAGAGGCGACTCTGGGTATTTCTATGACCAGCATTAATAGCATATTACATAATTATTTGGCTGTAAAAAAAATTTGTTCGCGTTGGATACCCCACAACTTAACAAATGAGCAAAAACATGCTCGCGTCGAATGGTGCAATAAAATGTTAAAAAAATATAACCGTGGTGACTCAAAAGCCGTTTATAACATCTATACAGGTGACGAATCCTGGATCTATGCATACGATCCCGAAACGAAGCAACAATCAACGGTATGGGTGTTTCAAAATGAGCCGAACACTACGAAAGTTACTCGTGCAAAAAGTACATTG
This sequence comes from Hedya salicella, assembly GCA_905404275.2. Lineage (NCBI taxonomy): Eukaryota > Metazoa > Arthropoda > Insecta > Lepidoptera > Tortricidae > Hedya > Hedya salicella. Next base: position 12,332,252 of record FR990112.1, on the reverse strand, counting down.
AAACAAATGGTGGCCTGCTTCTTCGGTATTAATGGCCATGTAGCTACAGTGCCACTAGAAAACCGTAGAACGGTTAATTCAGAGTGGTACACGACCATTTGCTTACCGGAAGTATTTGAACAAATTCGTAAAACTAACCAGCGACGAAGAATCATTCTTCATCATGACAATGCCAGCTGTCATACGTCACGCGAAACAACTCTATTTTTGGAGGGTCAAAATGTGGAATTAACGGGTCATCCGCCGTACAGCCCTGACTTGGCACCCAACGATTTTTATTTATTTCCAAATATAAAGAATAAATTACGCGGTCAACGATTTTCGACCGCTGAAGATGCTGTCGACGCATTCAAACAACACGTTATGGAGGTACCTCAGGCGGAGTGGCAGAAGTGCTTTAAAAATTGGTTCACGCGAATGCAAAAGTGCATAGATCATCAAGGGGAATACTTTGAAAAACAATAAAACTATTTTCAGCCGTGTACGTTTGTTTGTTTTTTTGTTTCCGGATATATAAGTAGCAACCCTCGTATGTCGCAGTAACAATAAAAACTGCGATGTTACGAAATTGTCAGAGTAATTGCGAAGTATGGAAATCAGTTTTACTTTTCTCGCTGATCGTATATACTCTATTATAAAGTTGTAAAAAAATGATGTTTATATACTTAATATATAAAAAAAATGAAATGGACTATTCACTGGTCACTAAGGTATGGTGACTAAGTCGAAAAATATTTATGTTTTGTATGTTTGTATGTGTCGTTGTGACTTCATCACGACAACATGGTTAAATAGATTTCAACTAATTTGAGCAAAAATAGGGTTAGGATTATGATTTCTTTCCTCCTCCGCAGGCGAACGAAGTCCGCGACGGGCGCCATCTAGTTGTATTATAATTGTAATAATTGAATATGATACCCGTAAAGCCATACCAATTGCCACTTGGTTTAGTAACTTTTTTAACCGGTGTTCCTACATTGAACTTAAACTGTAGCCTATAAGTATATCGATGGCAAAAAGCGGAAACGTAGTAACCGCCAATGAATTCAGACAATGGAGCTTACCATGAGACTAGTTCGATTGGTGTAAATATCGTCCTGTAATATTTATTTATTTATTATATCCGTTCTTAACCGTGGTACGGTTATGTAGTCCGGCCAGTCGGACGGGTGGAAAGGACCGATCCAAGGAAAAACAAAATCCCGCTGTCCGGTCAACCGAACCATGGTAAAACGTAATAAGAATCAGGTATTGTAATAGGAATCTTCTTTCCTTGTACATCACCGGCGCATGACATTAGCTTTGTACAAGGAAAGAAAAAATCCTTTTACAATACCCGGTTTTGGAGTGGGAATTATTTGTCCTCTCCCAGTGCTGGTTATGTAAGTTGGTTATGTTCGGGGAACGAGGGTATATTTTTACTGTCCCAGATGAATTGAAAGCCTAATTATTACTGAAAAAGAATATGTACATATTTCTGGAAACACGGGCCTGTCATTACCTTCTTCGTCCGGATCAAAATTGGGAAGAAATAGGGGAAGCCGAAGATAACTTGACCGATTTAAATAGGAGTCACTGTGAGGACATCATCACTTACAAACATACAATTCATTTTTACAACTTTATAATAGTATAGATATCAACCAAGGACCATTTAAACAAGAGGGCTGACAATCGCCATACAAAAAGCCGTACCCCGATGTTTACAATGCCATCTATTTAAAACAATTATTATCTGCAATTAATCAACTTTGCAAGCGTGATACTGATACAGTATTTTAAATGTTACGATTTATTTATTATTAGTTTTTTACGAACTAAAAGTTGTGTTTCTTTGTTCAATTATATCATCCTTATAGGTTTAGTTTTAAAGGGCCACTAGTTTTTGCCTAGATATCTCCTAGCGGTTGTCACACAATTGTAAGTATGGAGATTGACAGCCGTCTTGTTTTAATGGTCCTGGATATCAACCAAGGACCATTAAAACAAGAGGACTGACCATCTCCATATAAATAGACGTTCCCCGATATGTAAGTATGTACAACGCCATCTATGTATAAGTTTCTTTTTTACAATTATTTTCTTTGCAAGCGTGACGCAGTTATTAAATGTTACGATTTATATATTATTAGCTATTTGCGAACTAATTGTTACGATATTATGTTTCTTTATTAAATTATAACATAGTTAAATGTTTATTTTTAAAGCGCCATTTATTTTTTGCCAGAATATCTCCTTGCGATTGGATCACAATGCAAAGTATGGCAAGTGTCAGTCCTCTTATTTTAATGGTCCTTGATATCAACATACATTTGGGTGAGGCCCAAAAAGTTGGTCCATCAATAATTGTAGTAACCATACACGCCCGATGAAATTGAAATGTTCCGCTGTGTGACAAAAGTATTGAATACAGTTTGTATGGTTAATTGTTCGTCGCACAACGGAAACGATCATAGAAAATTTAAATGTGTGAGTTAACGTGTCAAACTTTTTAAACTCCGCCCTTTTCTTACACAAAAACCCGAACATTAGGGTAAGAAGTAAGAAGTCGTATAGTGGGGAACTAATTCGTATTCGGCCGTAACGTTGTTCACGGCCAACGAGACGAGCGAACCTTTGTCTTTATCTGATTCATCACTATTAGTATCTCCATCCTTTTCTGTCTCATGCAATTATTTATCTCGTGTCGTTGGACGTGCTTTATTAAAAGGTATAACAAAGTCACATTAAGGCAGTTACGCCTAATTCACGCCCTGAATTAGAGCACAGCACCTAGACAATGTCATTATAGTAAATTGAAGTTAACGAGGTGCTACTTAGTACAAATTGCACCTCTAATCACACGCTTACTACACTGAATGTGTACAAGATATAGCGAAATATGAAATGACACGTTGACCGTGCGATTTTGGGGCATAATTTGCTGATATGGTACTCTATCAATATTTACGAGTAGTCGAAACAAAATGTCAAGTCAGTATCTTTAGGGTTCTGTACCACAAAAGGAAAAAACGGAACCATTATAGGATCACTTTGTTGTCGCTGTGTTCATCTTTTAAGACCCTTTATCTTATAGGAACGCGTGGTGGTATCAAAGTGAAATTAATATCAAATACTGAAGTCTGCAGTCCTGAAGCTGTGGAAAAATCAAACTTCGAAGTCAGCGCAAGCAAAAATTCAAGTGAATACCTATAGCGTACTTCTAGTTGTCCTAGAAACATGAAATTTGGTATGGACGTACCTCTTATAGCACAACTAAAACGAGAAAAACATGGAAATCAAGTATGTTTGTCTATGTCAAAAACTAATATAAAATGACTCCACACTGAGTACATTTTGCTTAGGGTCAGGGCTCTGCTTACACTGGATTTTCATAGATATGTCCGTTTTTAGCGTATATTTTGTACGAAACTGCGTAGCAGTTCGTAGTAGTGGACTATTTTGTACATGCGAAAAACCATCTTAAATCATAACGAGTGGAATATCTGAAAATATTTTTCCAGTCCTTTTTCAATTGCGTCAAGTTTGCAGTATGGTCCTATGTCTGTACTGGAAAGTTGGTTTATCATAAATAGGTACACGTTCAAGTTGCGTTACCTTTAACGTTTAAACGTTAAAAACTAACGTTAAGATTTCGTCTTACAATACTTCCCGATTCAACAATCTGGAATAATCCTATTTTTTTCATGGTTATCTATAGCCAATTTAGTTATGCAAACGATTAATTTGTTGTTCTATTTATTGAAGCCTTCAGCAGTAGACTGATATATGTTTCTTACGTGTGGCCGGTCAGGTGATTTGGCGGTGTCTTATCCAGCCGCTCTATTTCCGACGTATGCAGTACGCACGCGCGACGCGCCTGCGTGACGTCACGACTAGTTCGCTCCCCAACTTCCATGGGGAGTATCGTGTTCTCCGTACAATAACATCCCTAGTGAAAGGTAGTCATTGAAGAAAAGCGTTTGAAACGTAGCGTTGTACGTTTCAACCAAATATTGTTCAATTTTCAAAACGGCAACTGTAGTTCGCGTCCGATTTCTTGTACGGTCTTATGGAGTGTTTCGTTCAATAGTGGCTAGTTTTTATAGTGATATTAGTGACAGTGTTGTATGAGGTTTCAGTGTTTGAGTATTGGTTTCTTGTGAGTAAGCTTAACCTTGCGTTAAGACTGCAATGTTATCGCAGTTTTACTCTGTTCGATCGATGCAAACGGTACGCTATTGGTGTACCGAACAATGGTTTAGAGTTTAAACTTTAGAATTCGTGTTATCCTTGACGATAATAAAAACGCGGCTTTTACGATTATGTAGCTAATAAAACTATCGCTTTTTATCTATTCATATTGGTCACTTTCCATTATGTTTGGTGTTGATAACATTCATTAATTACCAACAATATCAAATAGCATAGCTTAAAAAATAATCGCTCAAGCATCATTGAAAATGAACTCTTTAATGTTTGTTTCTCCTCTTATCCTAGCGTAGAACTGCCACGTAAATATCGCAGACGTCATAGCTATATCTCCCACAGTAGTAAGTACTATTATCGTGTGCATCAAGTGCATTTATATCGTGGTGCTACGAGTATTGTCGCAGCCTCGCGCAGGCGCGTGTTCATTCACCAGTCCAACGGTCGATAACAGTGCCACACTCCAAGTAGTGTAAGTTTGCTCAAAAAGTCACAAACGCTATTATGAACATTAAGTTTCCCAGAGGTGTTTCTTTTTTTTGTCGATAATTATGTAGACTCTAAATCTATGAATAAATAATAAATAAACTAATAAATAAATATCAGGGACAATCTTACACAAATCGACCTAGCCCCAAAACTAAGCAAAACTTTTACTATGGGTCAGATATACTACGGATCACACAAACACTTGCCCTGGCCGTTAGGCCGTTGTACAATGTACAACCCACTGAGCCAAACGTGTCGTCAAATAGGATAGTTTATTTTAATGTCATATTGTTTTTTAAATATCATTATTTAAATCTTGTAAGTGACATTTGTTGACAACAGTCAATTATACATTATTTTACTTTGGTCTGTACATATTAGCAAGAAAAAATAAAAAGTTAGCTGTTAATCTCATATTATTTTTTATTTAATTTTCTTACTAGACTATAAGACTGAAGTAAAAATGTATACAGTCGATAGTCGTGAACAAATGTCACGTCGAGTTAAAAAAAAATATATATATATGAAAAGATACGACATAAAAATGACTAAGTATTCGTAGATTCTGTGTCCATATGTAACGTATACTATGGCATAAAAATATTAAATTTGTACCTCTCCCACACTTGCAATGGCAACTAGGGTTTCCAACCGTACTATAATATATATAGTTTTGAAGAAATATATAGTACGCAAAAATACTGTATTTCGGCCAGTCCTTACGCATATCAACTAGATTTTATACATCAATCTATGTTGTTGGAGTGGAGAAATGGGTTTCTATCCTCTCAGATAGTTGCTCCACCCAATTGCAATAATATGCCGAATGTTAATAAGTAGTAAATATTATGCATTATGTTTAATGAATCAATTATCACTCTTTAAGTATTTTGTACATATTTTTTTCATTGAAATAAAACAATTTAACGGATTATATCGCGTATATTATCTCATTTTAGTTCCCGACGTTTCGGAAGCTTTCCAGCTTTCCATGGTCACGGGAGGACTGAGAAAAGATGTTTTTCCTCTGTCAAAGTTACAATTTGTGCAAACTACCCATTTTTTTTGAAAAAACACAAATTAAGGTGTACATACATGCCAGATGGGCCTAAGCTGTAAAGACAGTTACACATGTGCCAGAAGGGCTTAATTATTTTATTCTAATAATTTACCAAGCAGCATTTCACCAATGAGGCGTACTGAGGAGAAAAAACCACCTGCTTGGGATCCTGTAATACATCTCATCAAGGAACAAGCGAGACACAGGACTGCAAAACCTTAATTTCCGAACGGTGTAAAATATCTTATCTGTTTAAAGTAGTTTAATAGTCTCTGTTTTTTAAAATATTATAATTAGTAATGAGGTAGCCTGGGAGTTTTTCTTTGCAGCGTTTCTTTTCTCCTCAGTACGCCTCATTGGTGAAATGCTGCTTGGTAAATTATTAGAATAAAATAATTAAGCCCTTCTGGCACATGTGTAACTGTCTTTACAGCTTAGGCCCATCTGGCATGTATGTACACCTTAATTTGTGTTTTTTCAAAAAAAATGGGTAGTTTGCACAAATTGTAACTTTGACAGAGGAAAAACATCTTTTCTCAGTCCTCCCGTGACCATGGAAAGCTGGAAAGCTTCCGAAACGTCGGGAACTAAAATGAGATAATATACGCGATATAATCCGTTAAATTGTTTTATTTCAATGAGTAATAATCGCGGAAACAGAAGAAAATATTACATATTTTTTTGTACCATGGGCTGGGAAATACTATATTTGATTAAGAAATAGTTGGCAACCCTAATGGCAACCTACACTCATGCATATTAAACTGTGACTCAAGGCTCTGAAGTTTATAGTTGTATGCGTTTAGTTTCAACAACATACGCTTTACTACATGTTTAGAAATCTGTTCATAGTGCTGTGTATCTTATCAGCACTTATGATTCTTTTCGCATGTGGCCTTATACAGTTTAATGCACATATTTGTTTAGATTCTTGGAACTGACTTTCACGAATGTTTCTGCCGCATTAATGAATAACATTAGTTACGTCGTCGTTATAAAATTAACGTGACAGTAAATTAAACATTTCAAATAGAATTTTAGCTATTATACAATGGTATTTCAGCTTACTTTTCTTTTGAGGGACGTTTGCAGTATTTATGTAAATAATGTATTTGGCTGTGCATTATACATGTTAAAACACAACGCTAAGTAGTTATGAATAGTATTTTTAGCCAACTATAATCAAGTTCTCCATAAAGTTCTATTTTTCATTGTTGAAATAACTAGGTGAAATGCTATGATGCCACAGACAGACATAAGTGCATAAACATTTACACATTCATACACACGCACGCACACACCCACGCACGTGTTAAAACTTTAAGACTATCCGCGTAAGGGGTACGGGGTTAAAATAAGAAACTTCGTTTGAAACCTTTCAGTTATTATTCTCTTACATGATAGATATAAATACTTCTACACTATTGTAAAGATGTAAAAATTAAATGCCGTACATTGAAAATATAAAAAAAGTTATCTCGACTCTTTGAAGGTCTCTGACTGTAAAGATATATTTTCTGGATTTTTTTGTATAAATTGTATTGTCGTTGTGGCTTCATCACGCCAAAACGGCTAAACGGATTTTAACTATTTTTGATACATGGGTAGTTGGGTAGCTGACCATCCGCAGACGGTTATAGGATACTTTTAATCCGACTAAGGTCAAGAAAAAAAAGGGGTTATATATTTTCTCTCCCCTGCTGACGAAATGTTTTTTTTTTTTAAGTAAACATTATACAATGTACAGAGAAAAGCACTAAACATACGTGTAGACTAGTAGACGTTCGGTATAAAACAAAAGAAATGTGTGTTAATATAACAGACATACATTTCCTTTAATTCTCTTTAGAAATGTGTAGAGGTCCCTTTAGAAATTTTTAGGCGCTTGAAACATCGAGCAATCTGTGTTGCCGTTCTCGGCTCCTTCATAACTATCTCAATTATTTCTTGTGTGCTGAAATCATTGCAATGTTTACGTAGTGAAGACTATAATACGCATGCTTTGTGTTTATAGCGGTGTCCTTCATACTTTAGTAGTTTCCGGCTTCTATTTCGTCCTCCATAAACCTCTTTTATTTTCTTATTTTGGACTTTTGTTTTCTGTTATATTTATTTTATTAATCAGCGAAGATGACTCAATTTGCCTGTCCTAATAGTCCACCAAAGAACATTCTGCCTTTTTTGACACGATGTGTCAAAAACCCGATGTCACGACCGGTTTAGCTCAGTGGGAGTAACGTTGCCTGGCAAGCTGAGGTCCTGAGTTCAAATCCCGGTAAGGGCAAATATTTGTGTGATGAGCAGTGATCGTTATCAACGTGCTGAATTGGTGGCAAAGTATGGTTGACAAAAAAAACAAATACTCAAGTATTTTAAATATTATAATATTTCACAAATTATAACATGTATATACATATTTACTATCACTTCTGCAATTATGATGAATAAAGTAATAAAATTTGCTTAACAGATTTTGCCGTCAGTCTTTCACGATGATTGGAAAAAATCCATTTTAAATAACTAAATGACCTTTCGACGTTTACAGAAGTCACGGGAAGGTAATTTAAGCTGTTAAAATATTGCACGCAACTTTTATTGACCTCCGATGTCGATTTTGACGTATATTGTTTTAAAAATATTTAGGGCGGAAAAGGTTTTGTAGAGTGTAGATTTATTATCTAGAGATGTAATCCTATGTAGGCAAGTATTTGTCTTATAGTGATTGTGTAAAACCAGAAAATAAATAAGTGAATATACGCTTTTTCTGTCAACCATACACTTTGCCACGAAAATTGCACGTTGATAACGATCACTGGTGATGAGCAAAAATATTTGTTCCTGAGCTTGGATGTGTTCTATGTATATAAGTTATATATCTATTATTTATGTCTAGTACCTACCCATAACACGAGCCTTATTGAGCTTACCATGGGACTAGTTTGATTCGTGTAAAATTGTCCCTTAATATTTATTTTTATTTATTATTTATTTATGTGTACTGTACTAAGGCAGTCTTAAGATAGTGGAGTCGCCAAGGCAAAAAGCACTTGGCATTAAAAATATCTAAGAACACTTAAACGTAGGTTTTAGAAGCCTCACGAACAATAAAAGGTACCTATACATCCTGTTACTGAGCAGAGCACGTGCCCTTTTCGTACTGGTGAGCCTGCGTTGGACCACCAATTTCCTAATAAATCATGGACACTTCTATGGTATAACATAAACTAACAAACAGTTTGATTCCCCAAGTACATTGCCTTCAGTATAAATGAGCAAATAGGTTCCAGCCAGCCTTGAAAGTTAAGAGTTACGTTTGCTTTAGAATGTTTGCATGTTGTCGGACAAGATCAAGGGAGTTCCAATTGGTTTCATTGTCAACGAGTAATGACCTCAATCAATATAAACCATTTGCTATATACCTGTTACCATTTTTCCCTTAGTTCACCTTTGTGTAGCCCTATATACTTAAATACTTTTTTCTTTCGATATTTAAGCGTACTACATGGCGCCAAAGAGTAAAAATAGCAGGATTATTGTCAATTAACTCGTGCTTTAGTTAGTATAGGCAAACCGTTCAAATATATTGAAATTAAGAATTCTCTTGACGACGTTTGAACTCCCCTGCTGTGCACTAGTTATTTTCTCTCTTACTTGATTGAAATATTTAGTAATAGTTACTTCTTTTTCAAATTTTACACAGCCTAAAAATAATAAGATTATTTTTTGTGCCCGGGTTTTATGTCCGAATTCACTTGTCTTTGAAAATCCGCCAACTACTCTTCGAGACGATAGGGATGATGACTCAGTTTTAAAAATTTCTCCGTCTTGTAGATTAATAAAAAATATTGGACACCTATTTTTTATTTTTTTTATTTTATCAAAAAATAAAGGAGATACATTGAGTGAAAATGTCGCGTGACGTCACTCCTAAGTACAAATTTTACTTATTAGAGTAGAGACGTCACGAGTAGGGCTTCCATTCCGTAATTACGGACAATTTTTGGCCTTTTTATAATAACGTTATTCAAATGTCTAATTCCGTAATTACGTTATTTTAACAGAGTTCAAAAAGTAGGAGATTATATGTATTTTCCGCTGTATGTTCACCGATTACTCTGAAGTGGTCTCGTTGTTACCAAGTCAGGATCTAATGATGGGATTGGATCCCAGGGAGATTGAGGGTAACCCTCAAATTTTATAGATGTTTGTCGGTTTCGGTATTTTAAAAAACAATTCAAGCATTTGCATTGTAAAAAGTATAAATTGGTGAATTGGAACTCATGGAGAAGACCACAGAAGGCCACCGGCACCCCTCAATGTGATGTTATCTACGGTACGGGTGGCGACAAGATACTTATCTCAATTAAGTTAGCCAAGGGACCTCATAGTCACGATTTCAAATGCTCCTGATGAGAATGGTACTGAAGGTGAAGTCGGAACGTAGGCACCGGATCTCCGTAATAAAATAATGTACCCTAGCCGTGTTTGGGCTTGTCGAAATCGTCACGAGAGGAAATTTTACGGAACGATTCACTAAAAAGTGAGAAATTGATAAATACATTTAAAAAAAAAAAACATAAAAACAGGACCCCAGGAAGTAAAAGATAAACTTAGTTTCAATTAATCTTTTTTTTAACTAAATTTAGACAATATAGGTATACAATTAATGTTATTTTGAAGTCGATGTCGTAACAATTTTTAACTTACTAAAATCATCAATTTTGAAAATTTTGCAATTTCTTTGGGTGGCGACGATCCCAAGATAACATATATTGTATAAATTGAGTTGAAAAAAAGTTAACTGAAACTAAATTACTTATTTTTTTTACATTTAGTATTTTTTTTGAGTCAGTTTTTAAGTATTCATAAAAAAAATATGCACCGTATATTTGTAAATTATGTGTGCATTAGGTATATTGTATTGAAGATGTTGTAATATAACACTATTCGACAAAAGCAGGCAACAATGACAGCTTTTACTGATGGATTTGTAACTCCCTGTTTTATTACAGATTTGAGTAGTTGCATTGTATTGATCTCTATTATTTGATGAAAAGGCCTTATTTTCGTTTGTAATGTGACAAACGAAAATAAGGCCTTTTCATCAAATAATAGAGATCAATACAATGTTATCGGTAAACTTCAGGGAATCCCCTTGGAAGACTGTGTGCCTATACTAATGGTGTTCGTAATTTAAGGCATTTTTATTAATTGCTTCAGTTTTTTGATGCACTTTTACCCCCGATTTATTATGTTGTTTTACTTGGTTCTATTTGGTGAATTCAGTCGTATCGTATATTGTAATCAAATCTTGTTTAATCAGTCTATTTAACATTTTTCTCTTCCTTTCCTGACTAGAAATTAGCAGGAAACATGGAAGTTCGATAATAATGCAATAATAGAGTGCCGTATGCAAAACATTTTTTAAGACTAAATAAATCCTAGATCAATTACGTAATTTAACTAACCAAGTCCGGTACTGGTTACGTAATTGAAATATCCGTAATTTTGGAAGCCCTAGTCACGAGCCCCCACTCCTAAACTTTAATGTGATTTATCTGAGTATTTTTTTATTATTTTGAAAAAGCAAAAAATACGTGTCCAATATTTTTGCATTATCTAACTGACAAAATAATTAGAATTTTGATTTTCATGCCCAGTCATCATGCCTATTGTAAAGAGCCTGAACTCGGTAGGTTTGCGTTATTATATTTAAAAGTTTCTATGACCACCTTCCGACTGCATCATCAGACCAGCTCCATGGTGCCATATTATTGGATTGGCGCCGAACTTACATAAGTATGCCAAATTTCAGCTCAATCGGATACCAGGAAGTGGTTGCAGGATGGCTTGTGACCTGTTACATACGAACATTGCATATAAAAAAGTGTATCGTATCTGATGTCGAAATTTTAACAAACAATTTTGTCTCTTGCACCATACTGGAAAGCCGCTTGTATTGCTTCAGGCACAATTGATTAATTTTAGACTTACTCACACCAAATGTCAAAAGTTTTAAGTATTTCTCTCTCCTTTTATCAAGTTGTCGCACCCATAAAATGTAATTCCACTTAAGACACCTTACTTAAGCAATTTTGCCTCATTAATATTATCTTTAACTCTTGTTAGCTAACTTTTTGAGATATTCCTAAGACATAACTTTTATTTATTTACTAGAAGGCGCCCGCAACTTCGTTCGCGTAGGAGAAAAAGTCATAATTTTCCCTTCTTTTTTTCCTTAGCGTAGTCAGGTAAAAAGTATCCTATAACCATCTGGAGATACCCAGCTACCCGTGTACCAAAAATAGTTGAAATCCGTTTAGCCGATTTTGCGTGATGAAGCCACAACGACACATACAAACATACATAAAATCCAAAAAATATATTTTTCGTTTTAATGACCTCCAAATAGCCCATGACAATCATTTTTTTGAAAATATCTTCAATGTACAGACATTTCATTTTTACAACTTTATAATAGTATAGACGATACGAGTATACTATAGATGAGTTGTTATTGTCCCTAAACTATGTTGTAAGTTATGTAGGCAACATTATTTATCAAAGGCCAGTAGTCACGTAGACCCTTCGGTGGCGACCTTAACGAGCTCCTAGTAAACACCTAATGCGGTCACGTAGATCGGGTCTCGTTTCCGCGCAATTACATTATTCTCCAACACCTAGTTTTCTGTATAGCTCTTCCATATAAAGCAAATTGCAATATTACGTAGTAAACAAGCAGGGTTGAATTGAGGAAATAACCGCTTGCGTGATCAAAATTGCTACATTAAGATGTTACTAACATTATGGAAATTATAATTTCCTCGCGAATATACAATACCTACCTATTTGTGTTCACCTCGAAAACATATACAAAAATCGCATAGGTACCCTACCCACTGTTATGAAATCTCATTCATCAGACTTAACACTTTTAGATAAACTCATAGGAAACCCATACACGCCAAACATCTGAAACCTATGACCTTTAGATTATTTGACTCAACTTCCACTCTCGATACTCTCGAGGTGATTAATTCGCCGCGTTATCATTCACCGGTCGAACGCCGACTAGCGTACACGCGTGTTGAGATAAGTGACAGTGGAAGTGTGAGCGAATGCGTGTGCGGTAGCGATCCAGCGACATGGAGAGCGCGGTTCACGCGGCGGTCCCGCTGCGCGTCGGTAAGAAGATGCGCAAGAGGCGGGAGCTTGATGCGCTCGTGGGGGGTGGGGGCGCGAGAGGGGGCCGGCTCCTTTCGGCCTCTAGTGACGAGGGCGAGCCCTGGGGCCGAAGGGCCTCGCGTCGCCGCCGGTCGCGCCCCTTCGTCCGCCTCGCAGCCGCCCTCGCCCTCTGCGTGTGCGTCGTCTCCGCAGCCACGGTCCTGTGGTTGTTCGTGGATGTTCGGCGACAGATCGTCTCCCTTCGGATCGAGATGGACAGAGGTTCGTTAATTGATCGAACACTTAATATACGGTCGCAGTTGCATTGTTATCGCGAAATGTGGTCACGCGTGTGATAAACACATTCTTCTACATTTATTTATTGATTTTGATATATAACATAAAACAAGGTATTGCTTGTTTACTTTTAGTAGGGTTACAAGAAAAAACTTCAATAAAATCAAAGAAAAATCGAATAAACTTTCCGATACTTCATATTTACTGAATCTGGGTAATACTTGCTTGGAAATTGACGTGACCTTAAAGATCTTTTTTTACTGGTGTGAATTAGAACTTCGCGAATCATACTAAAAAAGCTTACTTTTTAGATTGGAGCATCGCTCTATGGTTGGTCTATATTATAAGCCACTGAACTCCCCGCAGAAATATAATGAATTTCAAAAAAGAACGCAGTGTTTTGCAATTTTTTTATAGCTGGGTCACAGAATATATAATAGAACAGCTACTTTGATCTTTACAAAAGCCGCTTTTATTCTTAGCAAAAAACATTATGATTTATAGCCCTCTGACGTCGTCGACTCCAGCGCAAGCCAATTCGAACGTTAAGGCTGTGTACGAACGGTGAATATGAATTTGCTCACTCGCCGCGTCGCCGACAGTGAGGGCTGTCAACGACTAAAAATAAAATAATAATGTATCGCCCATTTATTTCTTGCATTCAATATAGAGAGCAATAAATGTATATTCTTCATACATTATATACATTATTTATCTCTAAAATAATAAAAAGACAACACACAGACAGACAGGGGACGTCGTTTTATAATATTTCGTGATTTGAACGGTTGTTAATACATAGATAGAAAATACATACTAAAGCCTTCCTGAAGAATCAAGCTGCACGTTAGTGAAAACCGCATCAAAATCGGCCGTGTAGTTTCCGAGTTTATCGCGAACATACATACAGACAGACAGACGCGACGGGAGACTTAGTTTTATAACATTTAGTGATTTGAGCTTTTCGAGCAAGCAACATATTATGAATACTTCGAATATACTATGAATAAGTCGTCAATAGGTTACTATAGTCTGCATTAAAAATAACATTGAGTTTGAAAAAATCAAAAACAAAAAAATATTTACATAAATCTTGAAAGTTGTTGAACAAATGTTAATTCTCTTATAGAGTAGACTCAACTCCTGGGAGTTAAAGTTGATGGTCTGAGGCAACCGGGAAAATAGTGAAAACTCTATCAAAACCTGTTAAGTAGTTATGCGAAAAGTAATTTGTATTTAGAGATAATCTTATACCTTTTACTGATTTTTAAACACGATAATTTATTATTGTGAACATGATAATTTATTATAAACATTGTTAGAAACGTGAAGGAAATATATTATTTGAGCAAAATAACTTAATAAATGTGGAACGCTGCTATTATACCATGCAGCTTTTTTTACCAGTGCTGGTAGGACCTACCTGCATACGAATTGTTGTATTAGTAAGTAGGTATGTATACCCTGTATCCCTCCCTACTTAATACACTAGAATCTAAATACCCAAATGTCAGCAAATAATCGATTCTAAATTACATAAAACCAGATAAAATTGTTCTGAGTATTACCTACTTGATTAATCCAGTGTTAAATTTGGAAGTAGGTACCTACAATTATTTTTTATTATTATACAGTTACTACCTAATATATATTATGTTCGTTTACATTTCTCCCGACACATCACAAGAAAGAAAATCGAGAGATTTGAAGTTCTGTCATTGTTCCTACAACCCGCTGCGATACTATATTATTAGCCTTATCTATATTTAATCATTTAAGCACAAGTTATTTCATAATCTTTCTAAATAGGTCCGTCTTTACACATTAAATACACGAATGCGGCACGCTCACTTGCGACGTAAATCCAGAAAGCGAGAGCGTCTAGCGTGCCGTTCCGAGGCAGACCGTGGCAGCCACTGAATAGGCCCGTCTGGAAGGGGTCGCCGGCACGTACTTGTAGCGACGAATGTAAATCTCGGAGTGAGCCCCGCCTGGCTGGGTTTCATGTATTGTTGTTTACTCGTAGAAAAAGTATTGCATACCATGCAATGGTCATATAATTAGTTTTTTAAACCTCATGCCCATGCCTGGATTAGGCCAATCAGTAAGCTTCGTGGCCTAAACGCGGTGCTCGTCTGAAAAAAACGATTGCATAAAATAGTTCTACCTCCCATTCCTTATTCGGACTGTTTTAAGTTGGATTTCTGTTCCGGCGACCCAAATTGATTCAAGATAATAGTTAACAGGCATCATCCGTGTAAGCCTTCGAGCTTTAAATTTTATCTTATATAATTATCATCATTTTCATGCGTACCGAAGGAGTTGACATAACTAGTATTTACCCGCGGCTTTGACCGCGTTTCCGGGAATTAAGTAGCCTATGGTTTCATACATGACCTGACCTATCTCTGTCCCAAGTTCATCTAAATCCATTCGACGGTCAACGCGTTATTGACAAGCAAACTGCCAAACATCGTCACACACTGATAAATAACTACAATACGTATATAGATTTTATTACAGGGATTCCTATCCGGATCGGATACGCTAGTTTTCTAGGACTGACTAGGTTTACCGCATTGTCAAACTGGACCATATCCAACCATATAGACCTAGCATAGCGAGATCGTGTTTATCTTTTAATGAAATAAAACTTTTACACATTTTTACGTTTATAGGCACTATAACAGCGGTATTTCCTTAAATGTGTATATGCATATGTATATTCATAAAACGTTATACCAGAAACCCTTCATAAATTGTTTGGTGAGCGACGATTATATTTGCATAACTCTAGAATTTCCTTGTAACTAATGAAGTAACCAACCAGAACCGATTATAGAAAGGTCTCGTGAATATTTACGGCGAATATTCCGTTGACCTAGACTTGCGACCGTGAAATTTTGCTTCCGGAACCATTTATTTATCTTATAAATGTGTTTACTTTTAATATCCAATCCATATAAGATATAAATAGCAAACTTGTTTGGTTTACCTGCAGGAAAATAATATACATTTGCATTATTTATTACATTTTTAAATATGTACATAATATCGCAGTCAAGCGGTCTAGTAGCCCTTATATTAAACAACGCCATTCAACCACACGATTAGTCTTATAGTTGAATCGTTATGGAATTTAAAACATTCAACATCACGTCTGACTGAATAGCCGCCTTAACAGTATTTTGTATTGTGGAGGGCTTTTATTAGATCTTGATACTTATTTTATGACTATTCGCGGCTTCGCGGGGCTTCTATTTCCGCTCCGGACACAAGGTAAAGAACCTAATTAGGATGATAGTTATTGTATGAGTATTTTTGACTCTGCGTTAAAGTCGACGAAGCCAGTTTGTTTAAACCAGTAAGCTGAGCGTCGAACAATGAATTCAGCCACTCGGTTAATCCACATTTAGGTGTGGGGTTGAATGGCGTTGTGCAATGAACGGGATTGCCGTGCAATAAAACGACTAATTCAACCAGTCGGCTGCGATATACACGGTTGGGACGAGTAACGCGACAGACTTTAACCATCGAGTTTCGTGCCTTATTGCATTGGAGTACATTCAGCAATGGAATGGCGTCCATGTAAGCCGATTCCCACCGGGTTGCCCAAGGAGAGGCTTATAACCCCCTTTTTCTTTAAATATGAGTAAATGAATACGCTTCGGCTTCCCTTGTAATCTTCCTGACGCCACATCATTGGTATATGGTTTAATTAGAATTTTATTTTTATAATTTTGCGTGTAATGAAGATGTGACTTAAAGCTGAGAGAAACAAGTACTATTCGACGCGAATTACCTTTAATAAAAAAAAACTAATTACCAAACGTATAGTAAAACTTTAATATAAACGGGCCAAAAAGCATGCCAGGTACTGTTTCTATGTATACAAGTATTAAATAAGAGGCTACACCACACAGTGTATTCATATTTAATGGAATTTACCTAGGCAACACTGAAGTTTTGCACTACTGGCCACGTTTAAATGCTTATTTGAATTTCAAATGTTTTGTTGTACGAAACATCAGATTTTTCGGATATAATCGGATAGTTTTTGATGTTAAATAAATCGTTTGTCATTTATTTATAATAGTTTAGCGAAGTGTATAATTTTCAGTGCAAATAGGGTCATCATGAAAAAAAACGCAGTGCAAAAATCTCAAAGTATCAGAAGTATGTTTTTACCTTTATTTATTTTTCAGCGTAGAGATTAGCATTTTTTACGATAATTGATTTAAAACATTTCTGACCAACCCTTCAAGAAGTGTTTCAATTTTAAACATAAACGAACTCCATCTCACACTGAGTAAGTGAACGCTCATAGACGCTCGTTCGTCTTGGTGTGCGAGTCAGATTTTTTTAATGTCTGAATCTTAAAATAGCAAAAATTTTATGTAAACACTATGTTAACAAAAATATTTTCAAACAATGACACTTGAACATTTGTTTTGTTCATTGCCTTTTATCATCTTCCTTTTAGTAATGCCATATTTTACGTCAATGCTGATTTTAACAAACAGGTATGTTTTTGTACGCTAACTGGCATGTGTTTGAATTTCATTGATTCAATCGATTATAGATCTGTAAAATCAAAAAGGACATTAGAGAGTGGTGTATTTTCTTGAAAGTGCTATGAGTGACTATAAGATCTTAGAGCACAATCGTACTGAATTTTAGAAAAACTTGAAGTATAGTTAGTATGTTAGTGCACCAATCGAAAAAAAAATGGATATAAGTTTGTAATGCACAAATCTATCTACTGGTATCGAATCCGTATCCGATAAAAATATTTAATGCTGCAATAACTTCGTCCGTGGCAAAGGAAAAAGTCATAATAATATCCAATTTTTCTTCACCGCAGCCGGAAAAAAGTATAACTATCCTGCGTGTCCAGTCAGCTATATTAAAAGTTCACACGTTTTGGTATGATGTGACTAGAAAGACACATACATACATAAAAACATACAAAAAATCCAAAAAACTATTCGGCTCAGCCTGCTTCACTATTTTGATCAACATATTTTCAATGTAGAGGCAAGTCTTTTACAACTTTGACAGTATAGGTTACGTAGATGATAAATTGGTAATGATGCAAAATAGTGATCGTTTTCTAATTAAAACTTTTATCAGCTCCCCTCGCCCCCTACTCCGTTATGTATATTTACTGTACTTGTAAATCTGTGTGGAGTGCCGCATTGTTCATAATAAGTAGCGAGAGATTTCCCGCCCACGGCTTGAGGGTGATTTGCATGGCTGGAAATACTGGCTTACTCACCGTGACTTACTTCTACCTTCATCCTGACATTGAGATTATTCAAATTTTCTTGCAACAATATATTCTCGTGTTCTAAGGGACCAATAAAATCATACGGCACTATGCTCGCTTCATGTATCATTCAAAAGCAGACAGGTGGAGATCCCTTCAAAATAATCCGTTCAAGGTTTTGTATGAAGAATATTGTGATTTTAATGGCGCTGCCTGTCCATTTCAAACAAGTACTGTCAACTTACTTGTGATAGAGATTAGATGAAGTACTTTTTAGTCTGCCTTACAACATTGATTTAATTGTTTAAACTTTATTGCACAATCGAAAAATGTATAAATGGCGGACTTAATGCTAAAAGGCACTCTCTACCAGTCAACCATTGAATTAAATAGAAACGTTATATGTGCTGTTCCAACCGATCAATAATGTTTTACGCGTATAAATTTTTCAGTGTCCGTGTGGCCTACTTACAGAATGCATTTATAACGTACATCTAATTTATTATACAAGTTGATATTGATGGAAAGGATATGAGCAGTTGAACACACCCTACACTAATGAAATGACTATATGACGCCACTAATTAGGTAGGGACGCATAGTTTAGGAACATTGAACGAGCCTCTTTGTATCAGTGCGCGATACCATTATTCAAATGTTTCCATAAAGTTAATAAAATAAATCATTGTACACAAAAACTCTATTTAATGCGAGTACTTTATAGTTGTCGTTAGTTATCATTTGATTGTTGAAAAATTGTTATTAATACACATTACATAAAGTACACTTTTACTTCTATATAGGGCGATTGCACATATGGGAATATGTCAACTCCATGTCGTAACTATTTCATTTAGGCCTACCCTACCGGCCTAGCATAGTTTGTCGCAACTACGTCAGTCGCGTGACATATACCCGTCTCCCTCGCATTTTACTGTATACAAAGAGATGTGTTATTTGTCGCGCGACAACGTGCTAGAGGTCCAGCACCTCTAGCACAATGTGAAACGCGACTGTTTGTCGCGTGACAAAGTTTTTTTGTCTTTTTCTTGTCAATACAATGCGAGAAAGACGGGTTATGCTATATCGTGACAAGCGTAGTCGCGGAGAGTTGTGCTAGACCGGTTGTTGTACGGTTATAAATTAATTTCAAGATCGATGCATACGAGGGCCACCTTTTAAGTTTTTATCAGCCGTTAATAAACTTCATACGATTATCAAAGTTATAGCATTATAAACTGTTTGAATTTGGAAGCCGAAAACAAAACAGTCCCTCTTTATTATAGCGTCTTGTCTTGTCAAAGTAACCAAGTGTGTTGTGAAAATGGAAATTTCCAATGAAAATTTGCGGGCTCAATTTTCTACATTTGAGGAGAGACACTTTGAGGAGCTGACTTCTGTGTTTAGTACCAAAACACTGTGTCTTAGGACTGTAGAACGCTGATATTTAGAATTTCAAGGCCAGTCCAGTCTCCTTGACAAACTACGTGATGTTCATCCAAAAACCGCAGTGATCCAAGAAAATATCGAAGCCAGCAGAAAAGTCAAACATACGAGGGTTGCTACTTATATATCCGGAAACAAAAAAACAAACAAACGTACACGGCTGAAAATAGTTTTATTGTTTTTCAAAGTATTCCCCTTGATGATCTATGCACTTTTGCATTCGCGTGAACCAATTTTTAAAGCACTTCTGCCACTCCGCCTGAGGTACCTCCATAACGTGTTGTTTGAATGCGTCGACAGCATCTTCAGCGGTCGAAAATCGTTGACCGCGTAATTTATTCTTTATATTTGGAAATAAATAAAAATCGTTGGGTGCCAAGTCAGGGCTGTACGGCGGATGACCCGTTAATTCCACATTTTGACCCTCCAAAAATAGAGTTGTTTCGCGTGACGTATGACAGCTGGCATTGTCATGATGAAGAATGATTCTTCGTCGCTGGTTAGTTTTACGAATTTGTTCAAATACTTCCGGTAAGCAAATGGTCGTGTACCACTCTGAATTAACCGTTCTACGGTTTTCTAGTGGCACTGTAGCTACATGGCCATTAATACCGAAGAAGCAGGCCACCATTTGTTTCAATGTACTTTTTGCACGAGTAACTTTCGTAGGGTTCGGCTCATTTTGAAACACCCATACCGTTGATTGTTGCTTCGTTTCGGGATCGTATGCATAGATCCAGGATTCGTCACCTGTATAGATGTTATAAACGGCTTTTGAGTCACCACGGTTATATTTTTTTAACATTTTATTGCACCATTCGACGCGAGCATGTTTTTGCTCATTTGTTAAGTTGTGGGGTATCCAACGCGAACAAATTTTTTTTACAGCCAAATAATTATGTAATATGCTATTAATGCTGGTCATAGAAATACCCAGAGTCGCCTCTATCTCGCGGTACGTAACATGTCGGTCGTCCATTATAAGTTTTCGCACAGCCTCGATATTTTGTTGTACAACGACCGATTTCGGGCGACCTGCCTTAACTTCGTCCGTAAGCATACTACGTCCACGATTGAACTCACTAAACCAGTGATACACAGTAGTTTTAGATGGGGCTTCATCACCAAAAGTTGAAGTTAGTTGATCTATGCACTGTTGTTGCGTTAAACCACGCCGAAAATCATAATAAATCATAGCACGAATATTTTCACGAGTGAGTTCCATTCTTGCTGCGAGATGACATTTAAAACCCGTCAAAAACAAAACACGAGCGTTAATAAGGAAGAAAAAATATACCTTATATACTTAAAAAAGTTCAAATTTTACCATGGCGGTCAAATATGCTATTTAAGAAGATTGTAATCCCGGTTTCCGGATATATAAATAGCAGCCCTCGTAGGAGTGTTTTTTATACCTATATTGTGATTGTTATCTCTCAATCTATATAACTAATTGGCCTGGGTTAGTTTTTTATACAGATACCTCTGTCCCTAGATTTAACACATTCGATATTTATTTACCTACTTACGGGCGAAACCACGATTCAAAGCCAAATTATTATTAATATAACGAGACAACTTTGTTGTTTTGGAATTTCACGAATTAGTGAATAAAATGCTGCTATTTCTTTAGCATTAGCAATAACAATGTAAACAAATATTTATGAACATCCACGGCGAATCCATCCAGTTTTGACAATGATTTGTATGTTATGGCTAATCGGACTGGATTGACTTTGGTTTACGTACGATTTTTTGTTAAAGCTGACTCATTTATCGCGACCACGGTGACCTTCGTAACTCCATCGTCCTTTATCAATATAATCCGAATAATAAAAACATAATAGTGCCCGGGCAAAAACTGGTCGAGGGCCATTTATTGGAGTATAAATTATATTTATATGAATTATGAATATCGATTAAGCTGGTCAAAATAAGTAGCGAGTTTATACGACTATCAGTCATCTCATTAAGATGTAAATTTGTTTGAATAAAAAGGTATTCTATGATAATCGCTAACGTCATAAATATTATATATCCTTGTTAGTTTTCTGTTTTATCAACAGTAGTAGTCCTGTCCGAATGTAGGTACTACTTACTATTACCAAGTATAGTCACCAATATCTATACTATTATAAAGTTGTAAAAATGAAATGTCTGTAAATTGAAGATATTTTCAAAAAAATGATTGTTACGGACTATTTGGAGGTCACTAAAACGAAATTATTTTTTTTTGGATTTTATGTATGTTTGTATGTGTCGTTGTAGCTTCATCACGCAAAATCGGCTAAACAGATTTCCACAATTTTTGGTACACGGGTAGCTGGGTATTTCCAGATGGTTATAGGATACGGGTAAACCGACTACGCAGAACAAAAAACGACGGGTTATGACTTTTTCTCCTCCGCAAATGAAGTTGGGCCGTTAGGCCGTGTCAGATATTTTCGCCCGCTTTGTCATGGCAGATATTGATGCTGGTACATACCTACTAAAAATAGTGCTTCAGACACAACGTTATGCGTTTTTTGTAACACTAGTTCGTAAACTTTAGCGTTGTAGGCGGCGAAGTTGAAGTGGGACTCGGCTGATCACGTCTGCCGCAAGCCAAATGACTTGTGGCTAAGAAGACCAAAGATAGAAGCCACATAACTCAAAATGGAGACGATGATCGACCTTGTTGGTGATGGCGCGACGACTGGTGGACTCCTTTGCAAAACACTGGCCAGATGCTGCTCAAAATCGAAACCAATGGAAGAAAAGGGGGAGACCATTGCCCAGAAGTAGGATATATCAGGCTTATAATATTAATAGTTTGTAAAACCAAGGCAGCTGTTTTAATAAAACTACCTGCAAATATAGGGGGTGAGACAGTACTTTGATGATATGATAAGGGGTGCGTCCCATAATGTATAACAACGTTTGATATAATTTCACTTTATTAACATTCAAAATATATAATGAATGTTTGATGTAACAACAAAAACAGTAATTTCATATCGTATACCTTTTATAAACTATAACAAACGGTATTCATACTAACATAACGTCTAACATTCACTACGGCTAACATAAATTTATATAACATACATCAGGTATATCGTTAGGAATATATAATAACATTTCAAATAGTATACATTAGGCATACTACTTTTGTTGATATAATTACCTACAAAAGTAGGTCATATCGAAAAAAGTAGGTTAGGTTAGGTTTGTATTGCAAACCATATAACCATAACACCGACTGCTACCAAGTCCGACTTCGGTGAGGTTAGGTACGACGACGAGCGAAGCGAGGAGGGTGTTAGGTTGAGTTGTGACCCTAACGAGCGAGCGAAGCGAGCGAGCCGCGCGGTACTTTATAGGCACAAATGTAGGACAATTTTTACAAGTATACAGTATTTTTGTATGGAAGTGAAATAAAAGATTAATATTACATTGGAAAAACGTATTTATTATGTTTAATCTACATTTTAGTGACGTTTGAGGCCTAGATTTGATGCCATTGCTCATAGGAACTCGCACTCAGAATATTCTGCTTTTCGTTTTAATACGTTATCAATTCTTCAATTCTGATTTTGATACATTTTTTTGCGTTTATGCGCAGGTTCACCGTTTTTCGTTGCGTTTATGTGTTCTGTACTTTATACACTATGTAGTTAGAGTTATCGATCATTATAGGTTTACATCATTATATTGTGTACATGTTATATATATATTTCATTATACCAATTATAATTCTGTGTAATGTTCATTATAACCGATGAAATTAGAGAATTTAAATTTATACGTTTCGTTTATTATGAATTTCATTTGTTATATCCAACAAACTTATATATAGTGAGCTTATATATTGTGAGTGATATATAATAAGTTGTTATACGTTCTATTACTTACCCTATGATAAGTGTTTCGGTAGTTATTCTCATCAAGTCTGAACTATGAGCCTTAATTTGAACTTATACAAGTACGCGAGGACTTACGAGGTTAAATCATATTACAATAATATAATAGTAACGTCCAGCAGGTAAATGATTTGAGTACATTGGGAGAATGGTCAGAAGTCCTTGCGTCAAACACGCCTGAGGCAGGCTGTTTGTATATTTAAACACTGATCTAGCCCTTATAAAGCCAAGAGTTATAATAGCAATGTAAGTTCTTATCGACTCTTATTGAGCTACTTGGGATACTTTTGTGCAAACACTTTGAGTTCTACAACTTAGACTGTGAATTGCTGCAAAAGGTAAAATTCCGACAGACAGCAAGAAGGGCTTGTATTCGAAAACCGAAACTTTTCAATGGCAGCGATGATGATGATGATGATTATGTCCAATAACAGCGAACCGTCTTGTAGATTGACTTAGGCTGCCTATGCGAGGAGGAGCGGAGCTGTGCCAAATTAACTAATCACATTCCGTAGATTCAAATTTGCTTGTGTGGGTTTCAACAGCGACGCGTCTTGATTGGTCCATTTCGCATTAGCTCTGCTCCAGTGGATAGGCACTATAGGCAGCCTTATGTTGACTTGTCGGGAATTACTGGCCGGAACTTCGCTTGACGCTCTCTCTCACTGAATCTCTCTTTCACTGTACTGAATGGAAATAAATAGAGAACAGTTGTCACGCGACCCTGTCACGCGACAAAGGGTCGCGTGTAACAGTTGTCCCAGAATTACACGCGTTACAAGACTTCGAGAAATGCTCATTCATAATACTCCCTTTAAAGTGGACCGTCATGTTTATCCGCACTAAACATTTACACTTTGATGGATTAAGTAGATAATACATCGCTATTCGCGTCTTCTAATACCTATTCGTATGTAAAAAATATGTAAACTTATTGAGAAAATATTATGCAGTATATAGGTATTTAAATCGCAAAGTTAACGCTCTAACGTGTGCTCATGAAATTAGATGTCTAATGGATGTTTTGTTGTTGTTTACTTAACAAATACAAACTGTCTGATTATTATTAGTATTGAATGGACTGCCGTAGGTATAATATACCAGAAGCAATCAATTAATGGCTTTGCGATTGTTACGGCTGCATAAAGTGTTAAGTCGTACATTATCAATATTATCATACACAGAAAACAAAGTAGTTCTGCTGCTCTATAACATCTACAATTAGAAATGATACGAACCTTTATTTACTTTGGATCTTATCTCTTACGTATTGATAAACTACACGTAAACACTCCGAATATATAGATACAGTAGCAGCAAGAAATCTATCATATTTTGTATTTTCATATGGGAACCACTACCTAAACGAATATCATATAAAAGTACTTTCAATTGACGGTAAAACCTTATATTTTATTAGTGTGCCTACTTAATTATTTTATCTAAAATTGCGCAAAGTAACTGAAAGTTAAAATACAGATAAAAGTGGTTTATTACAAAGAAAAATGACAAAAGTTACGACTTCTTGACTGATAATATAGGTTTAGTACCTACTTGGTACTGAAACAGATCAGGGAGCCGATTTGATTGATGGTTCAAACCTTTCAATAATATAAATAAGTTGCTTTCCTTGCACTAACACGACGACTCAGATCGATTTAAGTCCGAACTTTGGCTGGGTCATTCCAAAACCCACACTCTACGTTTTTGAACCACTGCTTTACAAGATTAGATGAATATTTCGGGTCGTTATGTTGCTGAAACATAACATAAACGCCCTACTAAAATTCTGGCGTGCCCAGGGAATAAAAATTCTTGTAATATTTATTTTTAAACTTCCTTTGTCATGATGCCTTTGATTCGATGTAATGGACCAACTCCTTGCGCTGAAGCAGCCCCCATTCTACAAGGAGGCCGCTGCCTTTAGACTGTAGGAAGCTGGTAATAATTAGGAGTCATAGCGGGCATTGTCTGGACGTCGAACGTAGGTGATTCCATATATTCTTTATATTCCTAATATAGTAACAAACATGTCTGTTACTCAATAAAAATTGGTTGGTAAGTTATGAAACATATAACAGAAAAACTAGAATATGATAGATTTATTGCCGCTATACTGTATGTCGCAGTTTTAATATGGATCAAAATCGTAGAAGATTTGTGTCTTTAACTATCAGGAACAGATAAACAAATAAGGACCAAAGCTTGTGTGTGTTTAGTTCGGCCATAGTAGAGTATAATATAATAAACTTTATTCGGGATAACTCATTATTACAAATTTATATCGACGAAACAGGCAATATAATACGAGCGGGTGATGAGCATCCAAAAAGGCCTCCACTCAGCAATGCCGTTGGCTTGGCTAGGTGTACCAATGCCAATGGCGCTGGTTCTCTATGGAACCAGCGGAACGGTTGTACAGGATAGCACACTGTGCGACTTAGTATGTAATTGGATCAAGGTTCTTTACCTTTATAGGTATAATTGCAGTCCGTGACACAGTTGTAACTTATAAATGTCTGGTCAACAGTATCAACAACGAACGGCGCCGTCGGCGACGCGCTCCAAGTATGTCACACCGCGTCGAGAGAACTGCGCGGCAACGCCAGCATCCTGAGCGCGCGGCTGTCGAAGCTCGAGCTGGAACACGGGGAGCTGGTGAAGAGGGTGGAGCAGGCAGCCAGCGAGCTGGCCGCGGTGTCGGGGCAGCTCGCCGCCGCGCCCAAGCTCGCTGACACGCCGCGCAGAATCGCCGAGCTGCAGCAAACCGTCGGCTCGTTCGGCTCGCAGGTGAGTGTGTGCAGAGGGTACAGGTGTCGTGGCAGCTCGCCGCCCTGCCCTAACTCGCCACGCCCTAACAAGCTTTGTGGACTGTTGCCTTTTGGTGAGTGACTGCCACAGTGGGCTACCTATCATGTTCTTATTGGTGGGATCTCTCTAAAAACCAGGAGTGGGGTTGATTTAATAGCTAGCAACTAGGAAGACTGAGGAACGATCTGCACGAACGCTTAAGCTTGAGTCTAATCACTAAGAGCTTGTTGATTATGTCAGTGAAATGGTCCATAATGCGTGCGTTGTGATCGCGAGAAAAATATAATACTCATACTTAGTGCCCTTTCTAATACAATAGATTTATCTCTGCCAAAGTTGAATGATACAGAAAAATGTCGTCAAATCATTCGTGTAACAGCATTAATAAGATATTTTCAATCACCAGATTCCGATTGACGGAATATGTGGATTGCGTCTATTCGCGTGAATGATATATTAAAATTATTTCCCCAGATAACTGGCTTCGACGAAACCCTAGCCTCGACGCGAAAACAGGCGCTCGCGGCGAGCGCAGGCGTTGAAGAGGTGAAGAAACTAGTCCAAGCGCTGGACGCAAGGAGCAACGAAACTATAGCTAATGTCACCGCCAACGTGAAGAGAGAAGACGAACTCAAGCAGGAGATATCGACGCTCAACTCCACGCTGGCGGGCCGGGTGGACGCGCTAGAGAATAAGATACAAACGTACACAGTAAGTTCACTAATCTTCTTTCTCTTTCTTACTCTATGGGGGCAATAGGGTAGTTTCCTGGGTAAAAGTTCCGTCAGTTAGGTTATCAAAAAATATTGAACACGTATTTTTTCTTTTGTCAATCAAACAAAAAAAGACAAAGATAAAGCGCAGTCAAAGTTTGTGAGTGGGGGCGCATGAAGTCACGGGGAACTTTAACGGGCTATATCTTAATATTTTTTGTTATATTGACAAAAGAAAAATACGTGTCCAATATTTTCTGATAATCTTACTGATGGACTTATTATATTTTTTTAGGACATAGGTCTATTCGCGTAGTTTTAAATGACTGTACTGTAAATTTATCGAGAAAGTAAATAATCAAGTACCCATCAAAATCTTATAAGTATGTAAAAGCCGAGACATTTGGATACTTTATCATTATTTTACTGCGCGTTAAGCTCAATTGTAATAAGCTTGCCAATAGGGCACGTGGCGGCGTTTGTATAGTGAAACTAGTTTTCTATATATACAATACAATACAATGCAAAAGGGAGTATTTTAGCAAACTAACAACAAGTTAACTTACCAGTTACAAACTCAAAATGATTAGAAAATTGTTCACAAACCAATTTATTATCACGAAGGGATTCCTTACTGTGTTTTTTTAATATTTATTGTATAATACTTCAATTCCAAACTGCTTTGCGCCACCTACTCATACATACAGTTTTTTCTCAATGTCTCGCACTGCCCAAAGGTTGTCTGGAAGAGATCGCTGTTTAGCCATAAGGCCACCTGTTGTTTTCTGTACTTTGTTTTGTGAGGTGTGAAATAAGAATTATTGTATTGTTATATTAATTCCAAACTAGGAATTTTACAGATACCCATTACTTTTGGTGGCGAATCCGAAAGTACATTTTGAAATAGAATGGCAAATTTAATTACGTCACCGTTTAGATTAAAACTATTTAAGACTATTTAATAACTACACAATTACAGTAGTACCACAAATATAAGTTACAACGATGTACCTGCGCCGAAAGCATTTTTTGAAAACAGATTAATCAATTATAAGGCAGCGCGTTTGCGCGGGTAAAATCTTCAACGCCCATTGGCCAAAATTTTGCGTCCGACGCTGGCGCCCGCCATTTTGTCTGGCGCCGCGTCAGTCGCCATGAGCGAGAGCACGAGTTCACCTGTCATTGCATATGTACCGTACGTATAGTGCAACAAGGTATTTATTGTAATATTCACACGTTCGGTTTAATTCGGTACTTGTTAGTCCTCGTCGGCGTGGCTGAAGATGTTATTTAGTAACTTATATTCGTGGTACTACTGTAAAGTGATCTCGTGAGCTGATTGTCGTTCCCCTCATTCCAGAAAACGACGAGCACTGCGGCGCCGACCACCACCAGCACGACGGTGGCCCCCGCGTCGAGCACCACCGCCGCCGCGCCAGGTAATCACACTAGCTCTTTTTCCGGCTGACTGAACACTGCCCAGTATGGTATTTGACACTAGTAATAGTTATTTGTTATGCAAGGCTGCAAAGTTGTTATTTGACGCGAATGCTTGAATTTAAAGCAGAGTAAGCGATGGAATCTACAATTGAACCACGAACGGAGCGAGTGGTTCAAATATAGAATCCTGAGCGTAACGAGGCTTGCAAGGCACGAGAAGCCAAATAATTCTGCAGCCGTGCGGAAACCCAACTTTTCACCTCACTACAGCGAGGAAAATGTGAGATGTAAGAAAAACTATGAAATTATAACAAACCGATTATTTTTAAAACTAGTGATAATGAACTTGTCAAAACAAACAAATAGACATATAAAAAAATATAAATTCGACCTTAAAATTACTTTTTCTCGCTAGCCGATAAAACGAACTTTTCCACGCAGATTTTGCGCTGTAAATGGAGCTTTTCGAGCAAGTGAAGTGAAAAATAATTATTTTTTAATAAACACAGAAACATGAAAATACAGGTAATAAAAGAAACTGTCACTAATTATTGCACTTTAAATGAAAATGAAATGAAATATATTTATTTGCAATTGACATAGTGAAAATAATGATCTTACGATCTAACATTTGTAATCATACATTTAGACTTAAATGAGTCATGCAAATATTTAAGGAAGTCGTGTTTAGTTTATGATTATAAAGAAAAAAGGAAAAAACTGCCAAGAAACAAGTAACCTACGATAAGTACCGTAAACTATTCAATGAAATGCAAAGTATTTTTTTATGTTATAGAAACATTTTTATTTCCAATGAGCCAAGTGTTCAGTTTGTGTTTAATGATTTGGAAGATGGTAGCGCATTGTTAATTTTATAAAAACTGAACAGGTGAAGCAGTTGGACTGTAATGTCACACGTCTATATTTTTCTACAAACTTTATACTAACGGAGCGTTTAGACATTTGGAACACAGAAGTTGATTTGAACTGTCTTACGCTAAATATTAACCTCCGCAGTCCTTATGCCTTGCGTACTGCGTCTCATAACCCATCTCTTAAGAGCCGGTCCAGATAAGGCGTTTTACGCGCGTTTAGAAAAGGATAACGGTATACACTAGAATAAGAAGAGCGTTCGTTTTCTCACCCTAGCATATAGTGTATTCCTCTTCTAAACGCGCGTAAAACGCCTCAGCTGGACCGGGTGTTAGTGACCGCGGTTGGCATTCCCGTTTATGGGTTTGTGCGCTCCCCACTGAATTCGATTACTGGTAAGGAGGCCTAGCCAGGCCTTCCCAGTTCAAAGTCCGGTCCTTAAAAGAACCTAAATAGAACTCTACCATATAACTCGTTACGGTTGATTTTTCATTTAATCTTTATTTTGTAATATTTTCTTCTGTTTCCGCGATTATTACTCATTGAAATAAAACATTTTTTTTTTGTATGTACACCTTTATTTGTGTTTTTTTCAAAAAATGGGTAGTTTGCACAAATTGTAACTTTGACAGAGGAAAATACATCTTTTCTCAGTCCTCCCGTGACCATGGAAAGCTGGAAAGCTTCCGAAACGTCGGGAACTAAAATGAGATAATATACGCGATATAATCCGTTAAATTGCTTTATTTTGTAATTAGTGAGTTTTATAGGACGATCTAAAAGAGTATTCTAAGAACCCAAAAATCTGTTCATTTCGATCCAAAAAGCTAACCTTGAAAAACCAATGATGACGGAGGAAGATACTCAGAGGGTAAAAGACCTCGAGGCCGAAGCCTCAAATGATCGTCAACCATTTGCCAACCAACCAACAGTCGCGTATTTTTTGTTTTTAATGCAGGACTCAAACAGTTTCTTTTGGAAAAATCGTATTACTCTGTAGTTGATTTCATAGCAGACACCTAATGTTCTATTATTTTCTAGTAGTTGTTGACATTTAATTATATTACTTTTGAATATGGTTGACATTTGTAATCAATAATCATTGTTTAACTTAAATTAGTTTTTATTATGATATTTTAATACAATTTTATGACATTGATTTAATTAATTACGAGTATCATAGTAATAATAATGATTATTTGATTTTTATGTTTTATATTGTGTATTTAGTATAATCCTATTGTTAAATTGTAATAGATTCATTCATATTGTTTTATTATTGACGCTAATGTAATATTTACTTTTATTGTACTTTTGTAATTAATAATATTCCAATGTTCGACACAATAATTATTGTTCAGAATGAATAAATAAATAAAAATAGATAAATAAATCACCGCTGCACTCCATCAAGCGAACCTACTGAGCGTAGCCGATGGCAACAGAACTATTAAAATGAAGACTTACTTATTATATAAAAAGTAAATAATGGTTGAATCCACTTTTTGACCCACAATTTTGACTTCTCTGGCGTTACCGAAAATGTCTCTGGGGTTACCAAGAAATCTTGCTTCTAATATGATATGTTCATGTTAATTAAGTGTAACAGACGGGATATCAAACGTTTTAACGTTCACTATAAATTTAAACACAGATAAAACATTATTTTACAGCGAAGTTTCAAATTAGTGGACAGTTGTATGGTTCTAAAAGTTGATTAATTCTAATATGGATGCGGATGTACGCTACATGTATCTTATTTATAATTTTTATCAACGTCATTTTAATTTACGTTCTCTTTATTTTCAGGTCCCATCAAACCAAATGTCTTAGGAGTAGGCCAATGAGGGAACAAATCACACCTGAACTCAAAACTAGAAGTATTTACACGAAACATACGGATGGATTGCTCAGAAGATGCCGATATCGCGGCATTTTACGTCCACAAGACATATACTGTAGGCGTACAGTGCGGCTAACACATCTGACATTGCGACTTTTATGCTCAATTTCACTATACCCTGTTAGTTATTATAGATACATATAGTGACACCAGAAGCGTTAAACAGTTATCGTATGAACGTATTAACGAGTTTATGAGTATTCATATGAAACTTTTTTTTTCATAAACTGACCTGCGTTTAACCCTACGAGTAGTATCACCTGATGGTGAGTGACTACGGGGTCGAGAATGAAGCTCGCTGGTTCAGTTACTCCCTATTATTCACTCTTGCCTTGAGACTCAAATTATTACTAGTCAAAGGGAAGGTTAATTTATTCACTGTATCTGTAACGGCTGATTATACGTGACGATGACGACCATTTGATTAGAGACGAACATTAAAGTTGCAAATCAGACGAGACGTCAACGTTATGTTAAAAGCGATGTTGGACTTTAGGTAGGTGCCGGTTTTTATCGATCCGTCTTTGGTGTTAAACCTGACCATATCCATCGTTGAATAGGCATGATGACTGGGTATGAAAATTCTAATTAGTGCGTCAGCTAGATAATAATAGTAGATTGTTTGACAAGGGGCTAAAATAAGCCATTATGCCTGAGTGTCATAAAGGCTTTTAGCCACGTGTTAAACACTCTGCTTTTCACTTCGACTGCGAGAAAATAAAAAAGACTTATCATTAAAATTATATATCATGAAAAACTAAAAGTAGTTTGAGCAATTCTATCAGAAAGTTTTGCCAATCTGATCAGAATGGTTTGTTTGTTTTTAATTATTGGTAAGGAGTATGTAAAACAATTTAACGGATTATATCGCGTATATTATCTCATTTTAGTTCCCGACGTTTCGGAAGCTTTCCAGCTTTCCATGGTCACGGGAGGAATATAATCCGTTAAATTGTTTTATTTCAATGAGTAATAATCGCGGAAACAGAAGAAAATATTAAGGAGTATGTAGCTGACCGCAAGTTTTTTTTTTTGTGCCATAGGAAATTGTATGGGCTTTCGACGACACGCTTGGCTCTGTTGGTTGTACAACGGCCTACGAAGCTAGCGGTCCCAAGTTCGAATCCCGGCCAGGGCAAGTGTTTGTGTGATGAGCACGAATGTTTGTTCCTGGGTCTTGGATGACTAGGTCGATTTGTGTAAGATTGTCCCTGATATTTATTTCTTTTAAACCCTAGGGGCTAAATGTACTATTTTAGTCTCGCTTCGCGAAGCTAATATAGCGCACTTTTTGAATAGAAGTGAAAAAAATATTGGACACGTATTTTTTGCTTTCTCAATATAATAAAAAAATATTCAGATAAATCGCATTAAAGTTTAAGAGCGACGTCACTCCTAAGTAAAATTTGTACTTAGGAGTGACGTCACGCGATATTTTGACTCAATTTATCGGCTTAATTTTTCGATTATGTAAAAAAAGAAAAAATACGTTTTTTTTTATAAATCTACATGACGGACTAATTATAAAAATTTTGTCATTATCCCTATTCCAAGTTTCGCACGACCATAGTTACCTATCTCATTCTATTAACTACAGTGCGAGAGAGACAGTGAAAGAAGTCGCAAGATGTGCTAGCCGCTCAGAGACGTGGAAATGGAAACCCTCCTGTTGTATGATAAGGATAGTCTCTAGCTGTCAATATTTTTATGACAAAGAGATTTATATTAGAAGGGACGACTAGCCATATTAGTCTACTTTGATTTGACGGAAGCCAGAAGGCGGTGGTTGTACGTTTGCATTTTTAGGGTATTAAGAATGGCTGACACGCGGTCTGTCAAGGAACAGGCTCGGGTTCCGTGTGGATATATCATTTATAAGTGAGGGTTGCATTTTGTTTCGCATATTTATCATTTGTACTATTTTTTTTCTGAAACCGTAAATTTCTCAAGATTGTTGATAAACAAATCTATCGTAACGGGTTCCACAGATGAATTTTAATAAAAGTTAAATCTTATAAAATTATGACATTTGTTTGCTATACGAAATGAAATGTCCCTACGTTAGAAAATGTGAAGTTGGAATATTGTACTTTTTTTATTTTCGCTTTTATGTATACAGTAGTTTCAATGTTATTTTGTCGTTGCACGCCGTGAAATGTCGCAGGCACTTGGGTGTTGTTGCATTGTCGGTGAACTATGCAGTGGATGGGCCGTTCTGAATAAACCGCAATCCTTATTTTTTCGCAAAATCACAAAGCCTTACGATCCTAGTAAGTGAAAAAAAGTGTGGATATGATGTGACTCTTATTTTTATTACTAGTATCGAACTCAGTAATTATAATTAGAAATTCAGTGCAATTTCAAAAATAAAAAACAATAAGACGGTGCGGTGTTTACCGTTTTTAAGAACGGTCCAGAGGCCCGTTTCTCGAAAACTTGTAACTTGTATTGTATACTTGTAGTGGAAGTCTCTTTTTAATACATATTGTTGGAAAGAGACTTTACAAGCGTTTATGAAACGAGCCCCTGATAGACAGGAAATTATGATTCTTGTTATAGTGGAAATCCTTTTTCGAGACCAAAAGCAATTACTATTGTACCCTTGAACAAAACGATTATCTTTCATTATGAAGTGTTTGGCCAATCCATACTAATACTAATCCATACTTAATATTATAAATGCGGGAGTGTGTCTGTCTGTCTGTCTGTTGCCTCTTCACGCTTAAACCGCTGAACCGATTTGGATGAAATTTGGTATGGAGATAGTTTGAGTCCCGGGGAAGGATATAGGCTACTTTTTTCCGGAAAAATACCCTTATCCGCGATAAACGAATTTAAGGCGGACGAAGTCAAGGGCAGAAGCTTGTTGTTTATAAAAAAAAATCTTTACGGCTTTTATTTTAATGTGATCCTTCTTGCCCTAAAAAAAAAAGTTGCCCTTTGTGTGACAAAAGTGTTTGCATACAGTGGCATGCATATGAAGACAATGAAGAATATTCCACTATGAAGACAATGGCTTTGTTTGTAGGTACAATATATAGCAATAAATAGCGTTCAAGTATTACGTAACGAATTTTGGGGTTGGGGGGAGTCTTGTAAAACGTTACGATGCGGACAGGGGTGGGAGGGGGTTTGAACTACGCGTTACGTCATATTGTTTATAACACGCTTTTATTAGGTCGACATGTATGTAACTATGTAATGGAATCTAAGGTAACCAATTTAACCATCTTCCAAGGATCGTAGCGTCATGAAAATTGACAGCTGTATGTAGTTCTGATGACAATACAATAATATGGTACTGTCGAACTGATCTGATGATGGAGCCGGAAGATATGAACTAGAACTTAATGATGGAATATCGTATCATAGCTTTGGATTTGTTAGAAAAGGCTTGTAAAGCGTGTTTTTCTAGTGTTTTTTTAAACTATTAATTATTTTAACCCTTCAGAACGGTCGCGTACAGAGACTCAAGCATTTTTCTCAAAATTTCTAATGGAATGACCAATTTAGGTAAAAATGGTCACTTGGTGGTTATGTAACATTTTAGTAGGGGGGAGGGGTGGTACATAAAAACGTTACGGAGCGTTACATGGGGGGGAAGGAGGGTCAAAAATCTCCAAAAATTGCGTTATGTAATACTTGAACGCAGGGAGCGAACTTTCTTTCTGTCTCGAAATATAATTCCCACTATAAGTACGAGTATATGTGCTTTATGAGTCGCCTCTGTGAGAACGATGAGTTTTTATCATAGTATTATTTTGTGACAATGGATTGTTTTATATTCTTATTACTATTGTGGACCATAGATGCTTGTGGTAATGGGTCGGTAGCTGCTATCCCCGAACTGGATTTAGGTGGAGCAAAACTTCAGGGGACTTATCTGAATTTTTATTTTACTATTTTTCATCATTAAATATTTATGAATTCCCTCCCTGTATGTTATAAGTTGCAATAATGGCGATGAGTGAGAACGATACCAATGTAAATAGTTTACAATAACTTAAAATAATTTAAAACTTTATATGAGCGTAGAGATTATATACAGTGTGGTCGCACTCGGTGTTACGTGGTTTTCAATAAGTGCGTGAGTTTTATTACTTGTAATAAGTTATTGTTAATAGATCAATTATTACACAAACTTTGTTTCATTTATTTGACGACACGTTTGGCTCAGTGGGTTGTACAATGGCTTACGAAGCTGACGGCCCCAGGTTCGAATCCCGGCCAGGGCAAGTATTTGTGTGATGAGCACGAATGTTTGTTCCTGGGTTATGGATTTTTTCTATGTATTTAAGCATTATAATTATCTATATATTATGTATATCGTCGCCTAGTACCCATAATACAAGCTTTGCTTAGTTTGGGACTAGGTCGATTTGTGTAAGATTGTCCCTGATATTTATTTAAACACGATTAAGTGTAATGCTTTATTTACATATTTGCATTCTTAAAACATAGATTTTATGACAATACTTTTAAGAGATATTTCCATATGTAGGACAAATCAAGTTAACTTACTCACAGTGCCTACATCTTTATAAAAATGTTTTTTTTTATTACAAAAGTTATAGTCATATATCTTTACTATAATAAAGTTTTAAAAAAGAAATGTCTGTACATTGAAGATTTTTTCAAATAAATGATTGCACCGGAGTATTTGGAGGCAGTTTGGAGGTCACTAAATCGATATTTCATTTTAATGTTCGTATGTGTCGTTGTGGTTTCTGCACGCTAAATCGGCTAAACGGATTACAACTATTTTTGGTACACGGGTAGCTGGGTATCTCCAAATGGTTATAAGAAAATATTCTAAGATTAATCTGTTAATGGCTAACTAAAATACAATAGTAACAAAATTGGTTGAATCCGACCAGCCGTTTTGACATGACGAGGCTGCAAATATACATACATACAAACATACGAAAATTTAAAATAAAAACATTTTTTTTGATTCAGTGACATGCACTTATTTTATAAAAATATCTGCAATTTACATGCATTTCAATTTTATAACTGTATGGTACTCGTATAGATTAGTTCCGATACGGCCTAGCCCTTGACAAGTCCGATCTTCCTGGCGACGTCTGCAAATGCGTCGACGGCGCGTATGACGTCATTCGGCGTGTGCGCTGCGCTGAGCTGAACGCGCACGCGCGCTCCGCCCTTCGGCACCACCGGGTAGCTGAATGCCACTACGTAGATACCGCGCTCTGGAAAAAAAGAGAACAATTTAATATGGGTTTCGGTGCAGATTTCTTAAGTGGGGCAAATTTTAGGTTTTGAAATGATTTTTAGCTGTGATTTCAACATAGCAGTTATTATTTTTTCGAAAAACCCGCCGTTTCGTAGATTTGATACATAATTTTTTAAAGTCATCATGGTAATCGTCTTCAAAGTTTATGAGGGAAATCTCTAAACTTTAAAGATGACGGGACATCACTTTAAAAAAAACGTCATGCGTTTGTTATTCTAGATTTCTGTGGATGCACATTTTTCGTGTGCATCTGTTTTAGGAACCGTACACTTTGATTGAAGTAGGTATAGTATCCCAAGTAACACAGAAGCTGTATCAGCTTATGCAGCGCTTATAACGCTAAAACTGGCTGTATAACGGCCGTATAAGCTCTTATACAGCTTGTGTGCTACCTGGGTATACTAACGCAGCATGCTCGAGGCGAACCGGACGGCAGGCGGCGCGTCGCCGACTATCAAGGGGCAGATTAAATGGTCATCGGCTCTGCCACGGTGAGTCCGGGTGCCGGTAAGCCCGAGTGGAACTTGCGAGTGTTCTGTTGGAGACACTCACTGCTGCCATCTAGAGACTGTGTAACAAAGTAGGTATACGAGTACGAACGCAGCATGCCTGAGGCGAGCTCGCCGGCGATCAAGGGGTAAATTGGATGGTCGTCGCCTGCCACTGTGAGACTGGGAGCCTGCATCCCGAGCCACAGTATAATAAAGAGTACTACGTACAGTATGGACACTCCCTGAAAGTGCCGCCCACCCGCGCTCGGTTACTTCGCAGTTACCGGCTGAGGTAACTGAACTGTGAGCGGGAAGAGCGCGGGTGGCCGGAGCTTGCGGGCGGCGGGCGGCAGGCGGCAGAGAGTGTCCACAATGTGCCCGAGCGGAAGTTACGGGTGACTGTTGCAGACACACACTGCTGCCTTCTAGAGACTGGTAACAAAGAATACAAGTACTAATAGCGTGCTTGAGGCGAGCTCGCTGACCTTTAAAGGCACATTGAATGGTCGTCGCCTGCCACTGTGAGTCCGAGCGGAAGTTACGGGTGGCTGTTGGAGACACACACTGCTGCCTTCTAGATACTGTGTTACCAAGAATACAAGTAATAACAGCATGTCTGAGGCGAGCTCACTGACCATTAAAGGTCACATTGAATGGTCGTCGCCTGCCACTGTGAGTCCGAGCGGAAGTTACGGGTGACTGTTGGAGACACATCTAGACTCTAGAGACTGTATAATAACGTATACTAACGCAGCATGCCAGAGGCGAGCTCGACGGCCAGCGGCGCCTCGCCGACCATCACGGGGCAGATTGGGTGGTCATCTCCCGCCACCGTGAGTCCAGCCGCCTGCAAGCCTGAACGGAAGTTGCGAGTGTTCTGTTGGAGACTCTCGCGGAGTTCGCTGCTGCCCTCCACGAGATCTAGCGACTGGTCAATAATAAAAAAAACATAAGATCAGATAAAAAGAAAATTAAGTATCACCTGTAGGTAGGTAGGTAGTTATAAAACCGTCTTACCCAACATCAAGAAATATCAACAAATGAGTTTGTCCACCACTTATTAACATAAATATAATATATAACATATCATGATAATAATCACAATATTTGCAATTTATTAGTGGGTCACTCCACTAGCGTTATTATTATAAACAAAGATCAGAAACAAATGAAAAACGGCTAAAGAGTCGGATGCACCATACAGAGATCCATAAGCAAGAACAGATGACAAAATTCGTCGACTACTGGTATGGACGATTAGCTCAGTTGGTTAGAGCGTGCTGACCCGGTCTGACTCAAGGCACTGGTTCAAGTCCAGTATCGTCGTAAAAAAAAATCATTGGTTTCTGATCTTTGTTTATAATACATATTATTACTTAACTAGAAGGTGTCAGCAACTTTAGCGTAGTCGTGTAAAAAGTATATCCTATAACCACCTGGAGATACCCACCTACCCGTGTACCAAAAATAATTGAAATCTGATGTATAGCCGTTTTGGCGAGTTCAAGCCACAACGACACATACGAACATATAAAAAAAAAACATTTTTCTATTCAGTGATATCCTTCAAATAGTCCGTATCACTTATCTTTCGAAAATATCTTCAATGTACAGACATTTATTTTTTACAACTTTATAATCCTTTATATATTTATATTATAAATGTGAATGTTTGTGACAATGTACGTTACGCTGGTACGCAAAAACTACATAACAGATTTGCGTAAAATTCTACAGTAATATAGCTTAGATATCAGAATAGGACATAGGCTAACACTTTTGAGTGTATTCATTCATAAAAGGGTTTTTTTTTAACAATAAATGGAAAAATATGACCTTTTGTTCACTGTGACATTTTCATTTCTAAATAATTAATAAACAATTGGTAACCTAGCAGCAGTAATACTACCTACACGATTAAGCAAATGAGACACCTACCTTATATGACGTATCATACAAATAAGAGTATTATCTTAATATAGCCGGACAATAGCCCGTTGTACATTTTGGACTGATATGATAAACATTTTGTTACAAAAATATGTTTTATAAATAAGATAAATACATAAAACGGGTTCTTTTTAACAATAAATGAAAAATCATCACTGTTTGTTAACTCTGAAATTTTTATTCCGAAGAATTATAAACAAATAATTGCTTTGAAACCAATATGACACGTATTACCTGTTTGCGTAACTGGATGGCGTTAGTTGTAAACGCTTTTTCATTCTTTATCCATACTAATCCGTACATATATTATAAATGCGGAAGTGTGTCTGTCTGTCTGTCTGTTACCTCTTCACGCTTAAACCGATGAACCAATTTGGATGAAATTTGGTATGGAGATAGTTTGAGTCCCAGGGAAGGACATAGGCTACTTTTTATCCCGGAAAAATACCCTTATCCACGATAAACGAATTTAAGGCGGACGAAGTCGCGGGCAGAACCTAGTAGCATATATATAGAAGTTCGTTTATAGTTAACTTGTCACGAGAAACGTGGAATGCGGGCGGTTCGCTGGCCGTTCGGTAGTTCCGTTGTTTCTCCGCCCGCTGCGTGGCGAGACCACGCGAGCTCAGCCCCCGATCTAAGGGGGAAGCAAACCGAGGCACTTGCCCCGAGCGGCAGTTTCATGGGGGCGCCAAATCCTTGAGACAAGAATTCGAAATATCGAACAAATGAAGCCTATTTTCCTACAATCTTATAGGTTTTGGTCACAAAAAATGCTACTCATTGGCAGTTTTTCTCAAACACTGAAAGGAGGGGGCGCCACTATCAAGCGTTTGCCCCGGTTTGAAAAAATCTTAGATGCGGGGCTGCGCGAGCTAAGTAAAATTAATTGTGTGAGATACCTTCAACGAAGCAGCTACCACAGGTGGCGGCGGCGCGTTCGAAAATAAGTACGGTCTCGAGACATTCCTCAATAGGGTGACCAATTCTTTAGGTCCGGTGGTGTAACCGCCGGCGGCTCCGCTGACCGCCTTGCCCAGCGTCGAGCAGATGATGTCGGCTGCACCCATCACATTGCAGTATTCTTCTGTTCCCCTGATAGACATATACGGTTAGAGTTAACGTAGTATAGCCAGTGTGATGGTCGAATATTATGAAATAAGGCAAATCGACGTCCTGCACAAATTTAATTTTATTAACAGGTCGTGGGTTATTTATGCCCGTCTGGTATCACTATCGTAGTCAGGTGGGTGGTAGTGAGGTCGTTAGGCCGGTCCGTGGTCAATTTACTCGTAGGAACTCCCAGGAGATGTCGTAATAATGGATGCTGTCGCACTTCGACCTAATGCTGCAACGGTCATTAGCTGAAGATGATGCAGCTGCCTTGTTGCAATTATTTGAAGAGCACCACTGTTTGACGAGCGTTTATTAAATGTAAAGCCACCTCATGTTAATATTCGGCTGTTATCGTTATCCAGATTTGTGGGCCTGTAGCCGACCGTCAACACTGCTCGGTATTTGTCCACCAGCTTTGCCGTCCTTGGAGAGCACTGAGCATGGAGAAGTCTGTAACTATCGGCCTGATGCACACTGTGCTCCCGCACTTGTGGTGTATGTGCTAACTCACCGTCCGGTGGCCCCGAAGAAGCCAGTAGCGTGGCTATCGTCGACCGCCAACAGTGCTCGGTACTTGTCCGCCAGTTGCCGCAATCCCGGCAGGGGGGCCACGTTGCCGTCCATGGAGAACACGCCGTCTGTCACTATCAGCTTGATGCGCGCTTCGCTGTGCGCCAACAAATGCTCCAATTCTGTGTAAAGATCAGACGTATACTTTATGCAAGTAAGCAAAAGTCACTGTAGAAGTTCATTTAAGAGCAATATATTTTGCATAGGATTTCGAATACCTTAAATAATGTTTGTGGAGCATTTGTAAGATTTTCACACTCTGAGAAGCGAACAGCATTACGGGACTTGCAACATCATACATGTATGCAATGGGTGATGTGCAGAAAAAATGCACATTCCCGGAATGAAAAAGTTCGTCACTCTTCAACCTTAAAGCCATCATATGGAGTCGAAAATTCCATCTCTTTACATATTTCTATGAATGTTTTTTTTATATCTATGAACGTGACACGCCTGAGAAATATTTTTCTTTAGAAAATTTGGGACACTATAAAGGTATTTTTTCCGGAAAATCACCAATAGACGTATCCCATCTACGATCCAAGCACAATTCAGTGCGTTCAAGAAAACGGCATCCTCAGTCGTCAGCGTGACTCGAATTATCTGGCATTCTCTTTGGAAACCGAGACACCCTCACATCGATGGACTTGGACCAGTCTCTGCTCTAACTCATAATTATTGTCAAAAATGATTACCATTGAGATCTCTATGCGGGTAGCGGTACTTTTGCGCCTTACAGAGG
Source organism: Hedya salicella (assembly GCA_905404275.2). Lineage (NCBI taxonomy): Eukaryota > Metazoa > Arthropoda > Insecta > Lepidoptera > Tortricidae > Hedya > Hedya salicella. Next base: position 12,290,571 of record FR990112.1, on the reverse strand, counting down.
CGTATTCCATCGATGATGGAAGCGTGGTTGAGAGCGTCTGAGAAGACAGCATCCTCGGGCGTCAGCATAGACTCGAACAGCCCGGCGTTCGCATCGAAGCACGAACCGTACAAAATGGCGTCTTCGCGCCCATGAAATTGAGCCAGCCGGTGCTCCAATTCCTGGAAATAATTAACTAATACTTAATAAGTTTTATTTACGTTATGTGACAAACGAGCTTGATGGAAAGCAGCAGTGCTCGCCCAGGGACACATGCAAGACTAGGGGAGCTGCCATAGAATTTCCAAGAGTTATCTCTCTCTATGCTCTCAAAATAGTTGCACAATAAATAGATGGTGACTTTCCTTACTTTCCATGATGTATCATAAGGACACATGGGGCTTAAAGACAAGACCTAACAAAAACTCAAACGATGTTTTTTATTGTTCAAATTTTTAAGTGCCCAAAGGCCTAGGTATGGACTAAGGCTGCCATGCCCATCTATCGAGTACCTCTTTTTATGATACAGCCATTTTAAAGAAATTAGACGGCTAGGTATAATTCAGGAGATTAGCCGGGTGACTAGGTTTAACACACACGATGCAAGTCTCGTCGCATCGCATGTTCCATGACAATCGGCAATTGTCCTGTGATCAGTTGAAACTACGGATTAATGAGATGAACCTTGATCTTTATCAACATAGCCCCGTACATCGCTTTCACAATATAGTTTTTTAAGAAAATCGAACAAGCGCAATGCTCGAGAGAAGTTCTGCTGAGCCCCCTCTTTGACTACTGATACTGACATCATGCTAGAAACAATTCATTAGGGTTACGTTAATGATTTTACTAACCTTGTGTAATGTTTGAGTGCCACAGATAAATCTAACGGAACTGAGCCCGGCGCCATATTTGCGCAGGCCCTCTCTCGCTGCCTCCACCACTTCTGGATGATTCTGTAAAAAAAAAAATTTGCAGCAAACTTTTTTATAATGAGAAGACGATCAGCTATTCTTTCCAGCATTATCTTGATGGTAAATGATGACGACAAATTTTGAAGATGTAACTCGATGGTTCAGTCACCGCCTATTCGGTGGGATAATGTAGGGGGTAGTGGAGTGGGATATAATAGAGAACAAGAACATGTAGACTGTCAAAAATAACATGTCTACAAACCATAATTGTTTTGATTTTAATTTCGCTGAAACTTTGTAAAATGAAATAATACGGGTAGTACTTATGTATTCTTGTATTATTGAAGCTGTTGCTAATTATTACAAAACATGATATACTCACCGATAATCCTAAATAGTTGTTTGCGCAGAAGTTCAGAAACTCTCCTTCTGCGCCTTGTACTCTAACCTAAAAAAATATATAGAGATTCAACGGAAATTTATTACGAATAAAAAATACACTATTAATATACACGACTCGGGAAAGATAATAATTGAATTACCCTATTACTAAGTATTACTCAGTGGATACGTAGGCGTGTCCGTTTAGCATAGGTAGGTTATTGATGCATATTTTCCAATTTTTACATTTCGCATTAGGAGCAGAAGCTGATATAGTAAAGTTAGTAAATAGTAGGTACAGGTACAGAGACAAAAATCTGCGTACCACTTAAGAACCCTATCGCAATGAAAAGCCGCCATCACTCAATCTCGTGCGAGTCAAATTATAGGGACAGGTTTCTAACTACCGTAATACGCGAATAAATTTACTTTTACCATGTGTCATGGTGGAAATCTGCTTAAGTGGACGCTTAAATGTGTAACTAAGACAGTTTCCTCTACTCTATATTTATTTTCTTTTATACCTTGTCGTGAGTCAGATGTTAGCTACTAAATTAACACTACCCACACAATCACTACCTCTATAAATATTAAAACGTTTCGATTCGTTGACTTACTCGTACGTAAGTAAAGTGCATCTATTAGGCCTAATAATACCTTTTCAGTTGAATCAAACACGAACCTCACTTACAGACGACTAGAATCAACTAACAACTAGGTACAAATAAAGTTTTTTATTTAATTAGCTAGATGTTCCGGAGCCGTCACTTGTGTATCACAAAATAAATGCCCTCAATAAAGTTGATTATTTTAAATTTTCGAAAAACATACTAGGTACTTACTTAGTACCTATCAAATCAAAGTTACCCTCCTAAACGTGGTTCTTAAATGATGAGGTAAGCCCCTAGTCATTAAAAAAACGAAAAAAGATCAACTTGCGAAAATGTACGTAGCAAAAAATATATAGGTATACTAGCGATAAATCATTTTGTGAAGTTGGTTGATAAATAGAAATAAATTAATAGTTTAAAAAAAACCTAAAAAAACACGCTTTACTAGATTTTTCTAACAAATCCAAAGACAGCTATTACATACGACGTTCCATCATGAAGTTCCAGTCCATATCTTCCGGCTCCAATGATCAGATCAGTTCGACAGTACCATATTATTGTATTGTCATCAGAACTACATACAGCTGCCAATTTTCATGACGCTACGATCCTCAGAAGATGGTTAAATTAGTTACCTTAGATTGCATTTTACATAGTTACATACAGGTCGACCTAATAAAAGCGTGTTAAAAATTGAAATGGAACGTACTTTAGTGTCTTGTGGCGACGTTAGGATTCTCTCATGTTTCCAGGTCTTGGCCTTCTTGATCTCCTGCAGCCGGTCATCCAGAACCTCTCGGAGTCTCGTCACTCCCGCGCGCTCCTTACCTTTCAGCTCGTGGAACTGGCGAGCTTGCTTGCCATTTATAGCATATACTGAAAAATAAATAACTTATATTAGTTAGGTAGTAAAAGATATATTTTCTCCATATCTATAAAACAGTAACGTGAATTAACTATTTTAGGCAACACACAGCCTAAAACCGTTGAAGGAAGGAACATGAAATTGGATACGTATTAAAGACATGGAGGTGCACTTAGACAGATTTTTTGGGAAACGTATTTTGCGCTGATGAAGGACAGAAGTTGACAAAAGCTAGTTTAATATAAAATTCGAAAATCAAACAATCTATAGTACAATCGTCCTTTCAGTTAGGTCGTACCTACTTGAGAAAAAAGCATTTTTAAAATCGGTCCACAATTCAACCTCCTCCTTTTTTGGAAGTCGGTTAAAAACAGATGCGATCCTGTTGCGATCTGCTGTATTTATGGGAACCTTGCATTGTCGGATTAAGCTTTGTAACAAAGAGAATATAAACACTTGGTTTGTAACTTGGCATTGTTCCCAAGGTTTCTTAAATAAAGGGTGTCCCAGAAGTAGAGACATTTTTAAAAGTCTTACAGGCTGAGAGTTTGATTAAAAAGAAAAAAGCTTTGTTGTCATGGTGTCTATGGTTTCGTTATCCGTCATTTAAAGCGAGAATTTCGTTATTGCAAACTATGTTTAAAAATTAAGCGTCAAGAATATGTAGCATTTGCTAATAGGGTTTAATTATCCTAAAATTATACAACGTGCTCGTGGGGAACCCAAATAATTTTACCAGCGTATATCTGAGGTCATTAGGACCAAAAATATCAACTTTTTATATCTTGATATTTGTACATAAAACTTATATAATTTTCGCTTTTCTATGAAAATTATCCCTTTTAATAAAATGGTAACGCTTATTTTTTATAAAAAAGGATGCCTTTAATGAGTGGTAGCTGTCAATTTGAAGTCTGTCAATAGCGACGCGAAACTTGGAAACATACGTGGCAACGTCGCTACCAAAAGAGATTAATCCACTTTAGTAATCACAATAAATTGTTTACATGAAAATTGATGATATCTTTAAAACTAAGCTAGAATTGCCTGGAGTTCGTGTCACATTTATTTGGTCCTAATGATCTCAGGTTTACGCTGGTAAACTTTAACACTTCTCCTAATTAACATAATTAAGTATTACCTAAGGGGCTACTCTGACACCCGAAAAACGAAGTTCGTATGGCACTATCTTGCTCACTCAAAAACAGCATGACATGAAAGCGAGAGGGACAGCACGTTACGAACTTCGTTTTTCGGGTTTCGTAGTAGCCCCTCTATTTTAACGAACTGGGGTGGAACCAAATTTTTCTAACCTTGTGATGGCTCTAGTCTTTACTCCACTCAAGACCACCTCAAGGGAACAACTTTGCTAAATTTCGAAGTTTAATCACAAAGTGCAAGGTGCTTCGCAATTGGATTCCAGCTAAAGGGAAAAACTAAAAAAATAATAACCAAGCGTATGAAACTTTCTTCACCATAATTTCCACCGGATACGTTCACAACTAGTATAGGTTCCCTTTAAGGTGCGATCTTAACAAAATCATCAGTCCAAAAAGTTAATAGAGGACAATCAAATCAAATCAAATCAAAATACCTATTCTTTATTCAAGTAGGCCTAGTTACAACCACTTTCGAAATGTCAGTTACATGAGAGTGAATGTTTGCTGGGAGAAATACAATATGATCCAACATTTGCCCTAAGGATTAGGGAAACCCAGAAAAACCTAATCAGATCATATAATAATACTTACCAACTGTGCCAAGTTATTATCTTTAGCGTAATTTGAATGATTTTTCCGCTTTAATGGCCTTGGTGTTTTGCAATGAGCAAAGAAATAGCAAATGCAGTTAAACACAGGAAAATGGACGCCAAAATTACGCGATCGTCCTCTGGCACTTATTCCGCAGTCATTCATGATTTCAATGTGACTTTAGATTACCTACTTTGAGCCTTCATGTAGTTTTTGTAAAAAATTGTTAAGTCTCATCACCAACACCAACACGCAAGCGGTAGTAAGCAAAACGGTTCTAGGTGATATCGATTCTCAGACCAAGAAAAAAAGGTAGACATGACATTTCGAACAATCTAGTGAGGCCACAAAAAACCATGCCAAAGCCAACTTCAGGCGATACAAATACAAACAAATCATATGTGTGAAGTTGTCTGATTTGTCAAAACCACGCCACAAAAAACGGCTTCACAAGATTGTTCGTAATGTCATGTCTTCTTTTTTTTCTTGGTCTTAGTATCGATTAAGTTTTTTTTTTATATTACGACTTTATTGGGTCAGTTACTATTTCCCATTTAATTTCTTTCAATGAGTAATGGTTTCTAAATATGGTCTGTTTAATAACATAGGTAGGTAGGTAATATACCTTTCTGTTCCACCGATTTTCATAGTGGGTAAGCGAATTTAAATGAGCAACTAGGTATATTATCATAATAGTGTTCACCAAGGTCACTCTTGTATGGTTTTTGCTGATGGTAGCTACTCGTATAGGTCTCTCTACAACTCTACTTGAATTATTTACTTAGTATTAAATATATAAAATTTACTGCATACCTAGTTCACATATTTTATTTTGTATAAAGAACACGGATTTTTTGTTTTTGTAGACTCAATACAGAGGGCCTTCATGACATCACTACTAAAAAAAACTATACCAACAGTATAACTACCAAGATACAACCAAAGAAATATTGCTTGATCCCCCGATTTTTCACTTGAATCATCTCAAACACACATTTAAACACAACTTTAACATCAAAAATACAAATAATCTCTATTGTCAATGCAAATATATAAACCAATATGGCAACTGTGAGATATATAATAAAATAACCTACAACACCTAGTCAAAGTTCGATATTCCTCCCGAGCGCTAAAAACGCTCCAAGCTAATTCCTACAAACGCATTATGTCATATTTATGAGTGGTGTACCAAATTTACTATAGAAAAAACAATAAGTAAGGATGTGTACGTTACCGGTGCGCAGGAGTGGCGAGCGTAGAGCCATCGCGGCGAATGGAGGCGCGGTCGCCGGCTTCGTCTTGTTAGTAGACTAGTCACGCAGGTTTCTGTTTACGTTTAATTTTGTTTTCGTTGCTATGCGGTGTGCCTTTACCAACAGCCATTGTGAACCTTATATAAAAATGAAAACTTATGCGAATATATAATCAAGTCTTTTTATAATATATTTAAACCTAGGCTTGAGACAAGGTACACATCTCCTTAAGTTGGCGCTAGTTAATATGAGAATAGTAAAAAGTTAAGTATTTTTTAAGGTTTGACCCGTGACTAACTTCGATCTAATCGAACACTTTCGCTATCGTTAGCGCTTAGGAAGGTACACCTACATCAAATCTATCTAAGAATAGCACGGTGATCTGGTTATGAATTTTCGCCTAAAACGTACCTACTGGTATAAACTCCTAGGGTTCATTGCTCAGAGACTGGAGTATTGTTATGTTAATAATTTGCATTATTAGGAAAGATAAAGTATTTTAAGCAGGGTATATACTCATGCTTATTATGAGCGTTTTAAATTTAACTTAAGTAGATATGTTTCAACCATTGCAGCCGGTAATTTCAAACTAGATTTTTTTGTTCTGGGATGGGATCGTGGGATAGATGAAACGAAACAGGTGTGCTCTGCCAAAGTAAAAGATGGCGTCACGATTTTGATAATAATATAATAAGCTATATAACATACATAAAAGTGATAGAAGAATGATACAAAAAATAGAACAATGTAGTGAATATAGGTTAAAGATTTCTACATTTATAAACATAACGCACGGTACAACTGTTACATAACTAAACGGTAGTCTCCATAGAGCCTAACTTAATGTAGCGACTGCCACTGTAGATGAAGACATCTTGATCCGGCGCCATAACCTGCAATTAGTGCAATTATAACAACAATTATATAAAATTAATACGATGGTTGCCAAAAACACTTCCTCAAAGAGCGACATTCGCTGACCAGAGCAAAGCCATTATCTATCGCGCGATAAATTTCTATGATCATAGGCGTGGGCATATAATTTGAGAAATTAAGGGGGCTAAAAGCTACTGCAACATATCCCACCTACTCACTTAATATTCAATACCTGCCGTTGATGGCCTTTATTTTTGCATGAGCTGGCATCTTAGGTACCTGATAGTAAAATAACAGCCAATTTTGACGAGGCTAAGGAAGTATAACCCCATCAAAAGCTCATTGCCCCCACAGTAGTAGGCGACGAAGTCCACACTATTGTGTCTACAGCTCGATGCAGCGCAGCGTCGTGAACAGATCCTTTACTAAGCAGATAACTTAGCAACAAGGATATTACACTTGATTTTGAAATAGTAGACGATCTCGACGAGGCTGAGGAAGGCCCACGAAGAGCCCCATGATGGCTCGCAGCCAGCCACGAACTCTACACCCCTATAGGTTAGGTACCTACAGCTCCGAATGGATCAGAGTAGGGAACAGTTTATCCTATCATAAGTAGATTATCAAACCTGTAGGATCTTATACTTGTTAGTGAAATAGTAGACGATCTCGACGAGGTTTAAGAAGAATAAGCTTATGAAATTTACATGATGCCCTTACAGTTTAACACAAAGTTTACCCGTACGGCTTCGAACGACTCAAGGTAGTAGACAGTTCCACAGCGAAGTAGATCATCAAGCCCATTTACCTGATAGTGAAATAGTAGACGATCTCAACGAGGCTGAGGAAGGAGAAGCCCATGAAGAGCCCCATGATGCCCCCGCAGTTGGCCACGAAGTCCACGCCGCCGTACAGCTCGGAGCGGCGCAGCGAAGTAAACAAATCCTCCGCGAAGTAGATCACCAGGCCGGAAGGAATACGCCTAAGTCATCAGGAACGAATATTATAGTTTTAAGATTATTAGATTAGTGCAACAAAACAAAAAAGGTTGTACTAACAAAATTGACCTTTTTTCCCCATTGATTTGTCCCCATATTGACTTGTTGATTTGTCGCTTTTCTTAACTTTTTTTTTTGTATACTCAACATTAATGATCCTGCACTAACTACTAGTTTCTGTTTGGCCCTATTGACTGGTAGAAAATGCCTTAAGGCACTAAGTCCGCCATTTGTAACAGTTCGTATTGTGCAATAAAGTTTAAATAAATAAATAAAATTGAAAATAAAAAAACTCCCGACACCTATTATCATTTCTTCAACCATAATCATTCTTAAATCATAATAAATCTCTCTGCATTCGTATAACACTTTTAACACTTTTAAGACGTTAAACTAATAACACTCCTCTTTTTCCATCGGGAGTTAAATATGTTTTTTTTTTTTGTATGAGTAGGTCCTAAACTGACCCCGTTATCCGTTGAGAGAATTAATTGAATTAACGACATGGGTACCAGCATATAATACGGTTCACACAACAGCACTAGTATACTTAGGTACTATCTACCTAATTATTTTGTGGGCAGGTAAAGCAAAAGCAAACATATTTTATACATAAATTACAATCGTACCGGTCGCATGGTTTGGTTATATTATACTCGTACTCGGGTGATCTGTGTTCTCAGCATTCGGCCCAATTAGCTGGTAAGTGTGAAAAAGGAGAATGCGACTCGATAAATGCTAACAAGTTTCGCTTGTGGACAACTTAGTTACGACTGAGAAGTTCTAATATTTGTATGCTCGCAATCTGCACCAGATCATCGGTCCATCTTGTTGGGGCCCTGTACACGGCGCTGCCTCATCCTGTACGCGGGGCGGCGTCATCCTCTACGCGGTCGCCACTCAAAAACCTTTCTACCCCAGTGGCCATGGGTTCTAACAGCAATGTGCCCCGCCCACTGACACTTAAGCTTCGCAACTATTTCGACGACCTTAGTTCTTCTACGAATCCATTTCTGATTCGATCACGCAAGACTCCGAGGATATAGAAGGCTTCATTGCCCTTTGAGTGACTTTGAACCTTCTTATGCGGCCCACTGTAAGTCGCAAGTTTCAGTGCCCGTCTCAAAAAGATGGGAGTTAAATGTTGTAACTCAAACGCGTGGACCGATTTCAATGCGGTTTTTATATGGCTCGCCATGTTAATTTCATTTGAATCATACCATCCATGTGCTATATCAGGATCCGTGTTGTCCATGTAGTTGGAGAGATTGTAGACAGCCTGTGTGACTTCCGCATCATACTTCAATTCCGTGCAAGCTTGCAGGCAATCGCACGTGTCTTCCAAATCCTTTAGAGCGTTCTTTTGTTTCAGCACAGATTTTCTTAACGATAATTGTTCTGAAATTAAAATTGAACATATACATACCTACATTAAAATGGCACACACACAACCAAACAACTGAGGTTGTGATAAATACGAAAGTGTAAATTCAAATAAATACCCAAAGCGTCTTGGATACATTGGTGCTTTCCGCCTCCGCATACTTTTACCTCTGGGCCATCTGAAAAATAATGTTTTTTGGCAATTTCTTAGTTTAATGAGAACTAGTATTTCCCGCGGTTTTGTCCGCATTACCGGAATAAAATATCCTATGTTTTAATCAATGGCCTGATTTATCTTATCTTCGTATACACGTCCTAATGTCCAAATATATTAAGCAAACTTAAAAATTTATAGATAAACTAGCTGCTGCCTGCGACTTCGTCCACGTAGAGATGCAATTTATAGGTTACAAAGTTCCACCCCCTTTTAGTCCCAAAAAGGGATGAAATTTGACATAAATTATAGCTAGCCTATGTCCTATTCTCATTTAAAAGGCATACATACCTGGAAAGTTTCATAAAAAATCGTCCAGTAGTTTTAGAGATTAAGTGGGACGTACATACATACTTTCACGTTTATAATATAGATGAGAACGTCGTTCACGAAGAAGCATTAGTCATAACGGTATTTTTTGTTTCAGGGTAAAAATTATATTATAACCATTTGTGGATGACAAACTACCCGAGTACCTACCTACCAAAAACGGTTACAATCCATTCATCCACTTTGACGTCATGAAGTCACAAAGACACATACATACAAACAATAAAACAAATAAATATTTTCAACTCAGTCACCCTCAAATAGCCCATCACTTTTTTGTTTTAAATAGCTTTAATGTACTGATATTTTTTACTACAATTACAAGTAGGATTAGTAGTATATAATTTACGATGATGAAAAACCTAACCCACTTCTAGATAACCTAGCAAGTTGAAATTTGGCATCCGGCTGGATAATAGGGAACATGCATGAAATTTGTTCATCGCTTTTCTTAACGAAATATCAAAATACCGTAAAAACTATTCCAAAAAGTGAAATTAAAATTAAAATCGGCCAAGAAATACGTATGATATAAGCATTTTAAACTACTAATTAGACAGCGATTACGTCACAGTCTGCTACGGTCATATAAACTCCGTATTAAATTCTGTTTTGCTAGAAAGAGATAGAATGAAATGTTTGATCGCTTATATCTTGGGTATTTTTATAGTTATTTGAAAAATCCTTTTTGTCTACTGTTTGTTACCTGAATAAGCTTTTAATAAAGCAAAAATTCAAATTCATGCATATTCCCTATTTTCTGTATACAAACCATACGTAAAAAGAGCATTGGTCTACAAATTAAATGATTGGGCTATGTTCGTAGTCTTTATTTTTACAAAAATATCTTTCGTATCTTGGTATCGAGTACCTACCTAGCAAAAAGTAATGATATCCCACCAAGACCTACATGTGAATTAAGAAACGCATCTGTGAGTTCGCTTTGGAGCGCAGAGTAGGAATCTTACGTGGCATGTAGAGTGGAACGCAACCGCAAACCTCGGCAGTGAAGTTAGAAGAGCACTCCAGCTCGCAGTTTCTTTGCGTGTAAATGCGGAAGTATCTGAGGTACCGGTCCTCGGGGAAATAGCACCGACGTCTGAAATGAGTTTTCAATACAATCACTCTTTATTGCACCTCTCACAAAACACAGTAACTACAAAAGAAAATAATACATTTAAGGAGAGGTAGGTAAATAACAGGCGGTATTATCGCTAAACAGCGATTTCTTGCAAACAACCTGTAGGTAGGTACTCATACTACGAAAGGTTGCCTGCAAGATATAGCTGTTTGAACGGTGACAAAAATAATAGAGTAAGTGGCGTAAAGCATTTCGGAGTTTACTTATAAATAATAATATTAATTTGTATTAGGATGTACCCTTCGAACTTTTGTTCCTCTAGCAAGGCCACGAAATGTTGATGAGCTAGGCAAAAAAGAGGGTACGGAGCGGGCGTGTATGAGGTCCTGTACTAAGACCAAGAAAAAAAGGTAGACATGACATTACAAACAGTCTTGTGAAGCCGTTTTATCGGCATGGTTTTGACAAATCAGACAACTTCACACGCATGATTTGTTTGTATTTATATCGCGTGAAGTTGGCTTTGGCATGGTTTTTTGTGGCCTCACAAGATTGTTCGTAATGTCATGTCTATCTTTAGAGTTTCGCACCAAAAAGGTAAAAAAAGGAACCCTTATGGCGCGACTCTGTCTGTCTGTCCGACTATTACAGCGCCATATCTCAAAAACTACTAATGCTATCTGTTTGAAATTTGGAATGTTTAAAATCATGATTTCTAAAAAAAACGACCAAGGGGGGGCAAAAATTAAAAGTCTAGTCACTAGGTCAATTAGGGTATCATATGAAAGGGCTTGATCTGTACATTTTGGAACAATTCTTTTTTTTATTTTTTTTATTAAATTTCATTTTATGAAGGAAAGTTTGGAAAAAAATACCATTCCCCCCTTTATCTCCGAAGTTTACCAAACGACAAATCTGGAATTTTCTGGAATTATGTAATTTAATATGAATATTACACGAAAATTATAACCATACATCTATCTATATTACTTTTTTTTTATCACCAAAAATCATTTTTGAATAACCCGGTTTGGTTAAATTTGCCCCTCATTTGTAGGAGATGCCATAGATACCAGAGGCAAACTTAATTCAAGCGGCAAGTTAAGTCGAAATAAGTGAAAGTTTGTACGGAACCCTCGGTGCGTGAATCAGACTCGCACTTGACCGGTTTTATTTTTTCTTGGTCTGAGGTTTACGCCGGTATTAAACGGTATCGAATAAGAGCGCGAGTCACGACTTAAGCCCATTTCGAAATAGGAGTTAGGTAAAATCACAAAAATTATAATGCACGCTCCTATACAAAATCCGCAGGCCTGAACGGTATTACTTTAGGCTAACAGATGGAGTAAGTACCTAAAGAGTACTACTTGGAGTCCAGATGGATCCCTTTTAATATAGATAAGGATTTTGATTATGTGATGCATACATAGGTAGATGCCAATGCGCTAATGCGGTATTAACTCGAGGAAAAACAAGCATAAATCAAGAAACAACAAGCAAGTATAAATATGAAGTCGATACTAACTTGTGCGGTGAATAACCTTTTAAGCCTTCCGAAGTATCCATTACCTTTGGAGTAATGGAGGCAGCCGATTGGTACTGAATCGGCAACCTGAAGAAGTTCTGACCCATGTTGGGCAACTCCGCTGGGCTGTGGAGCCAGATCTGAAAGAATATTTTACTTGAGGAAACCCTTGTAAATAAGTGAATGACAAGTACTACTAATAACAAGTACCGCGTAAAAAGTAAAGTAAATAAAATTTTACTGCACTTGCATTGAGACAAGGTATAATACTTCACTTTTAATTTAATAGACTTACAAAAAACCAATTTGTAGTAACATTGGTTCACAATTATAGACATTGTTGTTATTGCAGTCAGCACCGGATCTACGATTTTTTCGAACCGGTGCAAAACCTTGATGGTGGCGCCCCCTCCCTTCATTGTTTGACAAAACCTGTTAAAACAGCCAATGAGTAGCATTTTTTGTGACCAAAACCTATGAGATTGTAGGCTATGAGGCTTCATTAGTTCGATATTTCGAATTCTTGCCTCGAAGATTTTGCGCCCCCATGAAAGTGCCGCCCGGGGCAAGTGGCCCGGTTTGCCCCCCCATAGATCCGGGGCTGATTGCAGTACAAACAAGGCGAGTCAGGCGAGTGTCGATCACTGGGACATTTGCCTTAGTTACAGTCTCTATTAAATAACACATGAGTAATAGGGGGAAAATATCAAAAGGAACTTGTGACTTACTTTAAAACCTTGAACGGGTCCGCGACAAACTAGGTCCATGTCTCGAGTGTCGGTCATTAGAATAACTTCGAACTCGACGCCACCGTAGCTCTGAAATTACGTAATGTTTTGTAACATAAATTCTTAATACAGATTTGATTGTTAATTTTTTTCTGATTTGATTGTTAAAGTTTATGTTGTTTTATTTGAATACACCTCTCACACCTGTCGAAAGTAGGTATTCATGATTTTTAACCTCCGACGAAAAAAAAGTGTTATACGATTAACATGTGTGTTTTTCATTCATCCGTTTGTAGCATCGTAGCTCCTGAACATATTGAACCGATTTAGATTTTCTGTTTGTTCCATAGTGACTTCATCGGAAAGTTCATTTAGATAGCTGGCTCAAAAAAATCGGTTCAGCCGTTTCAAAATCATCCTGCTTTTTTTCTAGAAGTCTTCGGTTTTTTTTAATAATATTTTAATAAATTTAAAAACAATATCGGTTCAACGATCACTTGTTGCGACGCGTGGTCATTGTCGTATTTTGAGGTGTACTTAGCAACAATATAGCAATCCTTCCTACAAATTCATTCGCCACAAGTATGCTAAATTAAACGCATGTTTTATGTTAAATGAAACTTACTGGTCCTCGTAAAGGGTAAGTATTGGTATTGGTATCCGGCGGATAGCCCTTCTCTAAAGTCCACTCACTGAAATTCTGGATGGCGACGTGGTAGTAGTCATTGTGTAAACTAAAAAATATAGATTATGGTGGGTTATATTGAACAGCCGATGATCTACGTAAATATTATCGGGTCAAAACAAGAAAAGCAACTGCAAGTAGCGGGCGATGAGATGAATGACATATCTGCACCTCCAGAAGCTACTCGGCTCTTTCTCGCACAACAACTACCTACTGTCTATTTATTTATATTTAGTGCAGATAGGGAAAGTTAGGACGGCATGCAATGATCCCCGATCCCTCGCAAAATCCACTCCCCAGAAGCCGCTTCCAAAGAGGTCGGTACCTACCCCTGGCTCCGGCTAACGTGTTCTCTGATTCGGACAACGAGGGTGGACGGAGAGCAGTCATCGAAAAGATAGCTAGTATCTCTTCAGACAATGTCTTATAGCGTCGACTCCGCATGCGCGGCGGGAGCGGCCAGCCCGTCGTTTCTTATTCTGCCCTATTTTCCCACACCTCCTTCTCCCACGCCCTAAGTAGGGTTGTGAAGGATATAGAGATTAACTACGGTAGAAATTAATATTGAACTCGTTGAAATAAAGAAAAAGTAGTCTCGTAGAAAAAAATCTCATCAAATGCATTGCCAAATTTCCGATACAGTAGGTATAGTAAGTAGTAGAAAATCAAGCAGTGGTAAAAATTATTAGCGACGTAGCGACTAATTGGGGCATAATGTAGAAACCAAGGTATACTTCTTACTTCTCAGTCCGGAACATTTTTTCGGCTGAAAGCATGTTGAAGGTAAAGCAGTAACCGTCTTTGGTGAGGGTGTGGTAGAACATGTCTCCGCAACTCAGGTTCTTCCATAAACACCTAAGGAATAACTCCTCCCGGGTCGGAGCCACCTGAAAAGTTGTACAACAAATAACATTACTATCTAGCTAAATCTGATGGACATTCTTGAACAATCTATTTGTATATTTTTAAGGATTACTAGAAGGCGCCCGCTACTTTGATCGCGGAGCAGAAAAAGTCATAGTCCTCTTTTTTTCGACAGGTTGTATCCTATAACCAACTGGAGATAACCAGCTCCGCTCCCCTTTTACCAAAAAAAGTTGAAACCCGTTTAGCGGATTTGGCGTGACGAAGCCACAACGACACATACAATCATACATAAAATTCAAAATAGTAGATTGTTTAACAAGGGGCTAAAATAAGCCATCATGACACGAAGTGATTATTTGGACGAGCTCACGAAGTGAGCGAGGACAAATATGTCTGAGTGTCATAATGGCTTTTAGCCACGTGTTAAACACTCTGCTTTTCACTTCAACTGCGCGAAAATAAAAAAGACTTAATATTAAAATTGTATATTTAATAATAAAAAAATAAATTTAAAGTATAGTTTGAGCAATTCGATCAGAAATTTTGGCCAATCTGATCAGGTTGGTTTGTTTGTTTTTAATTATTCGTAACTTAAGTAGTATGTAGCTGGCCGGAAGTTTTTTTTTCAGTTTCATAGAAATTTGTATGGGATTATATGGCTTTCTTTTAAACCCTAGGGGCTCAATGCACTATTTTAGTCTCGCTTCGCGAAGCTAATATGACGTACTTTTTGAGCAGGAGAAGTGAAGAATATATTTTTCGCTTCAGTGACCTCCAAATAGTCCGTTACAATTTTTTTTTTTTCAAAATATCTTCAATGTGTACAGACATTTCGTTTTTACAACTTATAAAAGTATAGATTAACAGAGGTTTCGCTTGTTATTTAGAAGTACTGAAGTAGTTGGAGCCTTTATTAATCTTTAAAAAAATATGAGCAATTTCCTAAGATTAATATACCTAGAGAGAGAGATTAATTACCCATATGGCTTCGCCCGCGTTACTGATATTCTCCATACAAACCTCCACCGCCCGTTTCACCCCCTCAACGAGAAACTATCGTAATAAGGCCTCAAACTCTCTCCATAACAAATTCCATATAAATCAGTTCAGCGGTTTCAGCGTCAAAAAGACAGACAGACAGAATTACTTTCGCATTTATAATATTAAAATGGAATAGTATGGGGATACACTATAGAGTTAATTTGGGTGAAGTTCAGGGTATCCTGCATCGGAAACGGTCATGAAGGTGTAAAGGAAAACAAGAATATGCCGATTTGTACCTTTTGCAAAGTTTCAATTGAACTCAAGTTTGCAAACTCCGGACCATCGCTGTCGGGATTGTTGCACAACAACAGCATGTCGTGGTAAGTTTTTAAACTGAAACACATACAAAATGCAATATCCACTTAAATGCTCTCCGTAACTGTATACGAGTAATTGCATGTCACATTCTTATTTCAAATATAAATAGAGTTCAACCCAAAATCACAAGCACGGGAATGGACATAATATGTCAAGTTCATAATAAGGTCACAGTGTAAAAAGTATACAGTGGGCCGACGCCTCTAACGTTTGCGTAAATGACAATGACATGTCTAACTATTACGGACTACGCAACTCGGGCTCGCCAAACCCGCGTCTCGCTCCTTGCACCCGCACGATTTCTCTGCGTAAACGGCTTCGTCGGATGACTGTATTGATTTCTAGACTGTGGTAAGGTGTTCCCACTTCATGTAGTTCCACATATTATCTAAAATAATCGATGATATAAATAGAATACGTGATAGTCACAATGTAAGCCTGAAATTAGTGAAACGTACTCTTCCGGACTAATGGCTTGTGGCGTACTTCTTCGCTCGTGGTAAGCCTTGGTGTAGTTGAATACCCTTTGCCGAGGCTTTGTTTCACTGCACACTGTAACGGCTGGGAATGGAATCTGTAGATATTATAAAGCATAAAATGATTCACGAGCCTTCAACTTTCATTCATAACAATATGTGTCAGGATCATAGATTTTAGAATATAGCCGTCATTCCTGATAATATAATTCGTCTTGGCGGGGGTCTACTGTGCCCCCAGATAGTTAATGGCTTGGGTACCTACATATGGTGATTAGAAATGCTATTCTAAAGTTCATCACACACGGCGCCGATACTATATATAAAATGCGATATCAACTGACCATATCGCTTGTCTCACGCGTGAAAATAAAATTTCACGCTTAAAATATGTCAACATAACAATAAAAGACAATTTACTTAACTTAAGACCAGCTTAAGCCTAGTTAAAAAGGCCCCTCGAGTTGTCCCTGGCGCAAAGTTACCGATCACACTAGCCGCGTTGCTTTTTTAAATTTAAATACTTACTACGTACACTTGTCTTTCCAAATGGCTACTCTTTATAGACGTAAATATTATTATTATTATTTTAATCTTAATCGTTTTATATGCTCCGACATTTAGAATTTTATTCTAGACACATTCTAGATTATTTATTTTTTATTGACAATCCTTTTGGGATTTATCTTATTGATTATTTTAATTTTAAAAACGATGATTTTATCAATAATATTACACTTAAGTTAAATTATCTGATTAGGTTTTTCTGGGTTTCCCTAATCCTTGCAGCAAATGTTGGATCATATTGTATTTCTCCCAGCAAACATTCATGTAACTGACATTTCGAAAGTGCTTGTAACTAGGCCTACTTGAATAAAGAATATTTTGATTTGATTTGATTTGATAAAGTATTCTCGTGTCTGAATCAAAGGGCGAAGAGGTATCTAGATCTAGACCGTGATTATCGTACAATTATTCCTAGCATCGCGAACTGAGTCGAATTGGTACTTAAAGGAGTGCTTGCTACCTTGCGTACAGTTGAATACAATTAAGTATCGTTAAGTACAAAACCATTGTGTCTTGTTAAAAAAAAAGTTTATAAGGTATTGGGATGAGCCAATATTTTACAAGGTATGGTCATTCAAAAACCATTTCGAGTACTTAATAGGTTTAATAAACCTCTTGCAATTATTAGATTTCAAAAATATGATATCTGGGATAATTTTTTCGTTTTTTTAATTTTGACTTTTATTTGTCCTTGCTATACCCTAGTACAGACGTCAGTCAGTAGTGACGTCATTCGAAATATCACCTATTAGGTAATAAAAAAAATTTAACGCATTATATTACTATCTTAGAATAGCCTATTTTAACGAAAAAATACATTATAACCCGGGTATTTTTTTGGCTCATCCCAATTGTGTTCTCGAGAAGGTGCTCAACTAAAACTAAAGTAAGTAATTAGACAAAATGAATGATACGTAAAGTCCAAACAGAGTTGCTAGTATCCGCGAAGCTGACGATGACTGGCGTTTCATCCCACTTGATCCAGACTTTTCTTATGAAAACGGCACACACTACTATACTCGCAATCACCATGCACAGCCACCATAACCTGTAAAGTTCTCTTTTATATAATTACTCCTGAATATAGTCAGTACATATTAAAAGTGAAATCCTGACTGATGTGAGCGCCCAGCTCAAATACTTGAATCTAAAAAACTATAAAATATTGCGTTGAAGTTATCTTTCGGATGTAGATATAGACAACTAGCTTCTGCCCACGACTTCGTCCGCCTTAAATTCGTTTATCGCGGAAAAGGGTATTTTTCCGGGATAAAAAGTAGCCTATGTCCTTCCCCGGGACTCAAACTATCTCCATACCAAATTTCATCCAAATCAGTTCAGCGGTTTAAGCGTGAAGAGGTAACAGACAGACAGACAGACAGACACACTTTCGCATTTATAATATTAATAAGTATATTAATGAGTATGGATATAAGCCTGGATTTTTTGAACTTCTATTGCAAATTTTAATGAACAAAATGCTTATATTTACAGCTTAATGCCAAATTTAGTGATAAGAATTAAATTTTTCTAAGGAATGCAAAACTGCATTTCTACTAGGTATTGTCGACGAGTTAACCTCCTGGCAATCTGCCAGTTCTAATCCAGGACCTGTATGCAGTGAATGGGCAAGGACGCGAATGAAGTGTTAAACAACGTTTACCATACTGCTTTTACAAACTTAATATCTTAACCTATTCATGAATATTTATTTGCGATTTTTGACATGATAACGTCTTATAAATCGAAGAACGCGGGCTGCACGCACAAAAAGCATGACTCATTGTCACGTTCCACTGTCACGTTCCATTGTCACGTTCCACGTGCAAGCGATAGAGAGGCACGATCAGCCTAAGCGTTCGGCTTCTCTTCCACATTATCACGTAAAATTGTGATGCTTTACTCCTGTACAAAGAAGGATTTTATTCTACCTTTCAAACCAAGAAGATTGATTGTCCAGCAGATACCGGAACCCATGCAGCGTGGTGTTCGACAAGAACTCTTTCGTGTTCTCCCATAGCGGGTGACGACGCCTGCGAGGTTTTAAATCCTTATCATTACTCTTGAATTTATCTGCGTCACATTTATGCGGATCTGAAGAGTTGGAGCTGCAAAGAATGTGAAAATTAATATTTATGTTAACCGTTTAGTCACCTGCAATATCTCCTATAAAAACCCCACAGTTGAACTCGATTTCATATACTGTCCAGTGCTCCAGAGTTTCGGCAGCGTCAGGATTGGATCGGAAGCAGGGACTAAATATCGGTATTCTTCCCATATAATCATCTTTCGCTTGTCCTTATCCCATTTACTCCCGACCCCAAGTACTCGTGTACTTGGGGTCGGCGCATGTTTTTTTCTTCTATACCTCTCTATCACTCGCTACCTCATCACTTATATTCTTCCTGTCGATGTCGTCTCCCTCGCAATCCCACCTTTTCATTGGTCTACCCATTATTTTACATCCCTCCTCATGCACGCTTACTTAATACCCTTATGGTCACACGACTTTCATTCCTCCGCATAAGTGTCCATACCACAGGGTATTAGGCTTTCAGCTTATCGACTGCGTCTGCAACTTTCAGGCTTCCTCTTATAAGTATACTCATTCCTTATCCGATCTATTCTCGTCACGTCACTCATCCATCTCACCATTTTCATCTCCGTAACATGCAATCTCCACTCATCCGTCACCTTTGCGGCCCAACATTCCGATCCATACACGATGACAGGTCATACAATATAATATAAACCCTATTTAATTCAGATACATATCTTGTTATATTATACATTTTATATGTATGTGCGCAAATTCAAAATAGAATACCGATAGGTACTTAAAAATACCATTTAACTTATAGAAATATATTTTGAATTTTCATTTATTTTTATGACCGGTTTAGCTCGTCAGCGGTAGTGACGCTGCCTGTAAAGCTGGCGGTCTTGGGATATCAAATATCATTCTTAAATTTCGCACTCAACCGCCTTCAGTTGGTCCCTTTAACACATATACCTAGGCACGTGAATGTTCCAGATCACAGGTCAAAATATATTGGTCCGTCAAGCAGGTTGTCAAACAAAACCACTTAAGAACGCGAGCCCAAGGGCAAGGCCAAAGAAAACGAATTCATACTAATATTATAAATGCGAAAGTGTGTCTGTCTATCTGTCTGTCTGTCTGTTACCTCTTCATGCTTAAACCGCTGAACCGATTTGGATGAATTTTGGTATGGAGATAGTTTGAGTCCCGGGGAAGGACATAGGCTACTTTTTAGCCCAGAAATATACCCTTATCCACGGTAAACGAATTTAAGGGGGACGAAGTCGCGGGCTGAAGCAGTCTGTCAGCGCAAGTGCGTGCAACGCTGACGCACATTTTGTGAAGCAGACAGCTGGTTTCAAATCCCGGTAAGGTAAATATTTGTGTGATGAGATGAGCATACATTTGTTCCTCAGTCTGAGACCGGATTTTTTTCATATGTCCTCGTCAAGTACTCATAACACGAGCCTGAGCTCACCATGGAAGTAGTTAGAATAGGGAACATGCATGAAATTTTTTCATCGCTTTTCTTAACAAAATATCAAAATACCGTAAAAACGATTCCAAAAATTGAAATTAAAATTAAAATCGGCTAAGAAATACGCATGATATAGGCATTTTAAACTACTAATTAGACAGCGATTTGACAGAGAGGTTCGACATGTACTGTTACGTCACAGTCTACTACGGTCATATAAACTATATATTAAATTCTGTTTTGCTAGAAAAAGATAGAATGAAATGTTTAATAGCTTATATCTTGGTTATTTTTATAGGTATTCGAAAAATTATTTTTCTCCACTGTTTGTTACATGAATGAGTTTTTAATCCACACCGAGAAGCTAAGAAGTAAAGTAAGGACCAGAAACAACCTAGTCTAAAAAACTTACCGGAACCACTTGGGGAGCCTCTGCGTCGTGCTTGCGCACTACGGCCTTGGCCCTGGTTTATTCCACGGCCGAGTACTGTGCTCCGGTGTGGATGAACAGTGAACATGCTTCTTCCGTGGATGTGCAGCTGAACGAAACCATGCGACTAATGACTGGCTGCCTCAAACCAGTAATGACTGGCTGCCTCAAACCAACTCCAACATTCTGGCTCCCAGCCCTCAGCGCGATAGAGCCACCTCATTTGCGGCGGAAAAGGTGTCAACTCCGTGAGGCAATAAAAACCAACTGCCAGCCCACGCTGCCTATCCATAAATATCTCACGGATTTCGGAGAAAAACGACTCAAATCCCGAAACCCACCAGCCCTAAGTATGATGCAGCTAAGGAACAGCAACTGGGACATACACGACTCATGGCTGACCGAGTGGAACGAGCAATTTAAGAGCGACAACTTTTACACGCATAGTCCAAAAGCCCGCCCGTCTGGCTTCGGCTATCCGCGAAGAGTCTGGTGCCAACTAAATCGCATTAGAACAGGTGTTGGAAACTGCGCCTACCATTGGTACAGATGGGGTCGGTGTGACTCCCCTCAGTGTGTATGCGGCGCACCCGAGCAGACAGTGGAACACATGGTTCTGGATTCCCCGTCACGAAATTCCAGGGACAGGCAGATGACCTCGCAAGCCTCAGCGAAGAAGCCACTGAGTACTTGAAGAAGGCTAATCTTAACATCTAGTTTAAGTTATTCTAATATTATTATTTTTGAAATCATATCCAGTGACTAATGCCATACGATAAATAAATAAACCTACCTGTAATTTTCCGACATTATTATTTTCTGTCGCTATTTTAATGATGTCAGTGAAAGTTAATACAACAGCACGTTAGAACTCCATGCTTACAAATAAAATTGTCCGGAAAAAATTGGTCCATTAGGGCTGTTATTGCAGGAGTGGCTAATGCTTAATTAATTAGAGGATTACACCCTTGGGAGTACTACTGTAAAAAGGCTATCCATACTTTACATGGACATGGAGTGAGCGATACGGTTACTACCGTTATCGGTATCCGACTAAGCGATACGGTAGTAATCACAAGTTTTACGAAGTCACATGATGAGAATTATTCCTGGTCTGAGAGGATAAACGTGTTTATTTTAGAATTGCTCTTAATTTGTTAGTTATTCATTTTCATTCATTTTCCTATGTGCGTTCGCCCTCTAGTTTCAGTTATAATAATATACTCTCATCTAGGGTTCAGTTCATTCACTATATACCTACTGAATAAATGCCTTTTCACTTTCACGCAAGTCTGCCCGGTAGTACTAGTGCCTACCTCGAACAAAAAAAAAAGTAAAACTGCTTATCTTCGTACTTATATTGTTATCACAAGTTATTTCCAAAATACCATTATCACTAATTGCATTGGGAGGTCGCACTGGTCGCAGATCGCTGTAACCTCATAATTAGGTTACGCAGTTACAGAAATCAGACAATTAATTAGAAATTTTAACTAATAATAAAAAAATACAAACAAAAATACAGTTATCAGAATGTTGAGCGGTTATAAACGGCGCCTTTTTAACCGACTACCAAAAAATTTTTTAAATATAAAAAGAACCGACTTCCAAATAAACTTAAAAGCCATAAATAATCTTTTCTGTACGGTACGGATCACATTTGAATCACCTTTTGAAGTCTGTGCCAAACCATTCATTTATTACTATTAAGAACCGCGGCGGCGAGCCTTCAGTTATTATCTACCTACATATATATTTAATCATAGTAATTCGTATTTTTGTTGAATAAATAACTTTATTTACTTCAGGTTTGGCACTGACTTCAAAAGGTGATACAAATGTGATCCGTACCGTACATAAAAGATTATTTATGGCTTTTTATTTTAT
Organism: Hedya salicella; assembly: GCA_905404275.2. Classification (NCBI taxonomy): domain Eukaryota; kingdom Metazoa; phylum Arthropoda; class Insecta; order Lepidoptera; family Tortricidae; genus Hedya; species Hedya salicella. Next base: position 12,267,887 of record FR990112.1, on the reverse strand, counting down.
TTTGAAATAGGTTCTTTTTTTATTTAAAAAAAATTATTTTTTGCTTTTTGTGATGGATTTTAGTAGTGATATAAAGTATTTTTTAGAGCTCAGAATGGGAAGATTGAGTAGGCACTTTGCATGCATGGAGAGTCTTTGGAAGTAAAAAATGTATAAGTTAGTCCTTCCATCATCATGAAATGTTGACAACCAGAGGAAGACAAGTGATAACTTTAGAAAAATATATACAAAACATTGTTAATGCCTATAATATTTGAGGGTTTCTCTCGATTTCCCTGGTATTCCATCATCTAATCCTGGGGTGCCTCTTGAAATCTCGACAAACTTTTCATCGAATTTCATTTCATCGAAAACGATTCTTAGAATATTCAGTATAAATATTATCGCTTGGAGTATTATGGCTTCATCGACTATTCATTTACATATTATATCAATTATTAGAGCAATGATATAGGGAATTTTAAATGCTCAAAATTACATTTACTCGATTAATTTAAAGATAGAACATCAACTAATTTATATTATTTCATCGACGTATTATACAACTAATTCATTTTATACTTAAATACATATTTTAAGAAAAAAATAAAACAAACTCAAGCAAGTATAACATATGTTTGAAGGCTTGTATTCTTCTGAAAAATAAAATAAATATAATTACTATTGCTATATTAGGTTAAGTTGATTCGCTCCCTGAACAGTAGGTTAGGTTAGGTTAGGTTAGAACTGCGCCCCTAACAAAAATAATTCGCTCCCAGAACAGTAGGTTACGTATTCTACTTTAAGGCAGGTCAGACTTCTGTTAGGTTAGGTACGACGACGAGTGAGCGAAGCGAGCGAGCCGCCGAGGTCCGACTTGCTTACGATATGACTTTATGGCGGTTCCTATTTTGCTATTGAATAAGTAATTATTGAAGTACTTTTCGGCATTAATCTAGTTCTAAGGCAGGTCCGACTTGGCTTAGGTTAGGTACAACGACGAGCAAAGCGAGGAGGAGTGTTAGGCTGAACTGCGACCCTAACGAGCGAGCAAAGCGAGCGAGCGAAACGCCAGAAACAACTTCCACCGCATAACTAGACCTGCGTCCCTAACAAAAAGTTCAAAAAAGGTAGTCGATTTTCTACAATGTAAAATTGAAAACAAAATAATAAAATATGAAATAAAGATCTGCGAAATAAAGTATATAGTAAATAATATATCTACAGATAAAAAAAAAGCTGATATAATAATACACCATTTAACTGTTCGATGTAATGAATATTCGATGAAATGAAAAAATGTGTATCGTTGACTTTGAACTGAAATTCGATTAAACGTTTGTCAAAATTTCAAGGGCAAACCCTAATTCTGACTTGGTGATAAGGAGACTACTTCAGGAACACACTAAAAAGAATATGACTAACAGTCTTATCGTACTTACCTATAATAGATGATTTTTTTAAGAATTATCCTCTAACTCGTAACTATGAAGGAGTTGTACATTCCGTCATCAGCTCAGCATGATGAGATGATGACTACCATATGCAAATACTTAAATAGCTTAAGAAAATATATGAAAAACGTTATAAGTGCCTGTAAAATTCGGGAGTATATTCTTTCAAATAAAAAAATATTTTTTTTATTTGAAAGGATATACTCCCGATCCCGAGGTGGTCCCATTGCCACCAAGTTGGGACCTGATGATGGGATCCCAGGGAAATCGAGGGCAATCCTCAAATATATATCAGCCACAAGAACTATTTACTGTAAATTCTTTACTACAATGTTTTGAAAATACGCGGGCATGTAAAAAAACATATCAGCTGTCAAATAAAATGTTTTTTATTCCGACGGTTTATCTTGTGGCTGAAATGACTTTATTACTTATGTTTACTGGCAATAATCAACCGTTCATTCCATTCACTTGTCAGTTCGTTTCGGTCATTCAATCAGTGATAGCCAAGGTCATGATACTCTATCTCGCTCATTGACGAGAACACATTAATGTGATAAAATGAGATAGCGAAAACAAACAAAACAAGAAAACAATCCATCGCCTCGTCTGTCCTCGTTTCTCGTTTTATTTTCTTTTCGTCTTCTATGTTGCGTAGACGCATGTTTGTAACTGTCATTCACTGCAAATATACATCAATATCGAAGAATTTTGTGTGTTCGTTTGTGTACAAATGTGTACTAGCTATTCTACTCTAATGGACTACGTGCTTTACTTCCTCTGTTAATAGTAGAATAGTTAACAAGTGTAAATTACTTTTGATAACTAGTTTAACTAAGTGGAACTCGTTCTACCATGTCTCTGAAGCTGTGCGGTTTGTTGGCTGCGGCCCTTCTGGTGGCCCTGCCCATAGTTTTCGCGTGTAACGAAGCTATTTGCGCCAGTGTTGTGTCCAAGTGCATGTTAACTCAGTCTTGCAAGTGTGACTTGAAGGACTGCTCGTGTTGTAAAGAATGCTTCAACTGTTTAAGCACTTTGTACAGTGAATGCTGCAGCTGCGTTGGTAAGTATCAATTTCACTTTTAAAAGATTATTTCTATAGAATAGTTCAGTCGAAAATCATGTATTTAGTTTTATCAGACAGATGTATGGTACCTTCCATTTAAACTATACCAGCGAATATCTTGACTGTATTCCAAAGTTTCAATCCAATCCCATATGAATGCTATTTCCAAGACTTCAATCATTACATTTACCTGGTCAGTGTTGAACTCTGTACACAAGTATTTAGCACCTGGAAAATTTAGTTAGTTATGTTATAGTTGTGCTGTTCTCAAAAATGTAGTCCATTTCTCTTCTGTAGAACATTCTTAGTTGGGATTATTTTCCAATTAAAATGGAGAAATTTTTTGAGAAATGTTCCTGACCCCTAAGTATTCCTACTGCCATTTTCATAAAATAAAATCTATGATCATTCAATGGTGGTCAGCTTAGACAGGATTGACTCAGTAATTTCACAATAAATAATAATTTTATCCCATACAGGTCTGTATGGGATAAAATTGACTGAAGATAATATTAAGTTTACACTTAATATTATCTGTGGATTAATATATGAAGGATAAACACTAAATTACACCTTTACAGATATGTGTCCTAAACCTAATGACACTGCAACAGCATTATCCAAGACTTCATATGTGGAAGAGCTAGCAGCAGACAGTGTCCCTGTACTGTTCAGCAGTCTGACCAGCGATCCAGATCCAGAAAAGAGGTGGCTGTCTATAACATACCCTGTAGACATTGACATCTCCGCATATCGGCCAGCTAAAGACAATCAGCTAGTGTACCATTTGCGTAAGTCGATTTTGAAGTATATCAAATGATTAATCCCACCATGTACCATGTATACGGTGAGAATAAGTTGATACCTCTGCAGAGAAAACATGAATGGGTAGCATATGCAATTGGTTCTTTAATAATTTTTTTGCGTTTATGTCTTGAGTTATCAAACTGTTCCCGCCGTTTATGCTATATTGCTGCTGAATGTGAGAGATTCAGATAACAAAGAAATATACTGTATGAATAGCTATGAAATGTGCTATTCATGCAGAATAGAAATTAAATTTCCCTAAAAAAATATATTTTAGGTTGAGAGTTAGCAGATATTTTCTAGGTAAGCATGTTTCATATCACATTATATCAGGTGAGATCAAGGTGAACTGTTAAATAAAATAGGTATAATTAGATTCTAGAGCAATGAATTTATTACTTAAAATTATACTTATAATAAAATTTCAGTATTTTTTATGCATTAGAGATTACTTTCTGTTACACTAAACTTAGCATACCTAGTTGGATAAAAAGAATCCTATTACCATATTGGATGTCCAGCTATCCTTTTACCAAAAATTTTCAAATACCCAGCTCACTTCACTTTTTTTTAATATCTTCTAGAATTAATTTTCTACAACAGGGGTTCCCAAACTTTTACCCTATGCACCTCACCCAACGTCATGCAAGAATACTACGCCCCCCCTAGGGGACAAATAACACGGGGACAATCTTACACAAATCGACCTAGTCCCAAACTAAGCAAAGCTTGTACTATGGGTACTAGGCGACGATATACATAATATATAGATAAATGATAATACTTAAATACATAGAAAACATCCAAGACCCAAAAAATAAACATTTGTGCTCATCACACATGGACTTGCCTGGCCGGGATTCGAACCCGGGACCGCCAGCTTCGTAGCCCATTGTACAACCCACTGAGCCAAACATGTCGTCGAAATAGAGAGTTCAAAATAAGAACATTAAACAAACAATGAAAATATAAATGAGTGTGTTTATTTTTATTTAAATGACAAGTAGGTAATACGAGTTCAGTTAGTGAGAGCACTGTGGCTGGATTTTGTTAACAGCTGAAGCCACCGCTCCTCCCCTTGAATCGCCCTACGCTCCCAAGTGGGACGCGCCTCACTGGTTGGGAATCCCTGTTCTACAACTTTATAATAGATAGATATAAAACTTGCTGTATAGACCATGAAACATCCTACCGGTATCCAAACTCATTCATTTCAAACAACCACACAATACACAATAATATCAGTTCTAAGAAGCAAGCACCAGTTTTTGCTATGCTGATTAGATAACTGCAAATTTCCACAGCTACTTAACGGTTACATTAAATTAGGAATAATACAGTTAATCTCCACAAAGGGACCCCACAAGTGGGTAATAAAAAGATTCCCCACAGAGTGACCCTCTAAATGAGTCATTATTGTGGAATGTCTACCTGCTTTGAGTGCTCCAAGTCCGAGTCAATATTGAACCTTGCATTTGGTGTGATAAATGCGTATTTAAACACAATACGAAAACAACATCTTGATTGAATGAATTAAACAGCACCTGCATCTTATTATGGTAATTGAATCATATCTACAGTTGTCACTTTTCATAAAACCGATTTTGTAGAAAACAAAATGGGAATATTAATAGCGCATTAAGTTGTAATTTATGTAGGATTGGCGTAATATAACGCGAGTCATTTTATGTGAAATGAATATTGATATTATGATTAGCTAGTATGTATTATGAGATTAATTGATAAAAATCGTTAATTTCTTACTGTAAATAATTTATTCTTATCGTGTTTTTTCGCAATCTACTTACAAGTAGCAATAGCAGTTAGTGAATTCACCAACAACTTAGCAGCTAAGAAATGTGATCTAGAAAGTGCTTAGGTACCCCAGAATCGGAACGCACTAATAAAGTTTAACCCCATTGCTGACATACTCATTGGCCTAAACTAGAGCCAGGAGTGATGATACATAATTACATTTAGAGAATACTAGAAGATGCCCGCAACTTCGTTCGCGGAAGAGAAAAAGTCATAACCCGTCGGTTTTTCTTCAGCGTGGTCGGGTAAAAATTGTCCTATAACCATATGTAGATACCCAGCTACCCGTCTACCAAAAATTGTGGAAATCTGTTTAGCCGATTTTGCGTGATGAAGCCACAACGACACATACAAACATACATAAAATCCAAAAAAATATTTTTCGCTTTAGTGAGCTCCAAATAGTCCGTAACAATATTTTTTTTGAAAATATCTTCAATATAATAATATATAATATAATAATAAATATCAGGGACAATCTTACACAAATCGACCTAGTCCCAAACTAAGCAAAGCTTGTACTATGGGTACTAGGCGACGATATACATAATATATAGATAAATTATAAGACTTAAATATATAGAAAACATCCAAGACCCAGGAACAAATATTCGTGCTCATCACACAAACACTTGCCCTGGCCGGGATTCGAACCCGGGACCGCTAGCTTCGTAGGCCGTTGTACAACCCACTGAGCCAAACGTGTCGTCAAATGTACAGACATTTCATTTTACAACTTTATAATAGTATACTTAGATGATTTATCTGCGATAGCAAAATCACGATCGTACCCCCATAAAGGCCAAGTCACACCGGCTGCTTGTGCACGTAGACGTGCGCGTGGCGTACGCGTTATGTAGTACGAATTCTCATAAGAGATGACACACCGCCGCTGCACATGCCACATCTGGTATGGCTCGGCCTTCAATCTTAAAACCATTGTCGATCCTAAAACGCCTGCTCCTATTTTCAGAAAGCATAGAACAGGAGGCGGAGCCTACGAGCCGCGATGTGGTTACTTTCAACTGCACCATCGCCTACATGTCGCAGTGCATGTCCAGCGACAAATGCCGCACGCTGTGCAGATCCATGGGCGCTAGTAGTCTACGGTAAGACCTACTAACACTTTTGAGAAAGCTTAGGGAAGAAGAAGCCAGAATCCGCGAACTGCCACGCAGTCACGTTCAACTGCGCTGTAAGAACAACTTAAAATTTAAATATTACTAGAACGCGCCCGCAACTTCGTTCGCGGAGGAGAAAAAGTCATAACCCCTCTTTCCTATAACCATCTGGAGATACCCAGCTAGCTACCCGTGTACCAAAAATAGTTGAAATCCGTTTAGCCGATTTGGCGTGATGAAGCCACGACACATACAAACATTTCATTTTTATAACTTTATAATAGTATACATAAATGTGCTAACTTATCAAAATGTTTGAAACTATAAAGTACAACCAAAAACAGAGGCTAATGAAAACTTGAGCCAACAGAACTTTTGCATTCCAGTGGTAAATAGGTATTTTGTTATCGCTTATCAGGGAAATTAGAGCTCTTAGAAGGAACTTTCAGTGGTTTTGCATTCTCGATAATTTTGCGCGACAATCTCAAGTTCGTTCCTCCTCGTTTTTAGGCTTCCGTACCAAAAAGGTACAAAAGGAACCCTGATGGTGCGACTCTGTCTGTCTGTCCGACTATTAGAGCGCCATATCTCAACAACTACTTACGCTATCTATTTGAAATTTGGAATACTTATAAACATAGTCAGCCTACATGTATTGCACAAGAAATATTTAAAAATATATTTTATTTACTAAAAAAATGACGAATATGAGGGGGGGGGTAAAAATTAAAAGTCTAGCTACTGGATCAAATAGGGTATCATATGAAAGGGCTTAGCCTGCACATTTTCGAACAATTTTTTTATTGTGATTAGTTTATGTTTTATTAAGGAAAATGTGAAAAAATACACCATTTCCCCCCCCTTATCTCCGAAGTTTACCAAACGAAAATTTTGAAATTTTCGCAATTTGTATAAATAAACATAAATATTACACGAAAATTATAGCCATGTCTCTAACTACCATTTTTTTTTTAAATTTGCAATATACCTATTTGAACAACCCGGTTGCGTTAAATCTGCACCTCATTTGTATATCAGTTGCAAACTTAACTCAACCGTTACCGGGTAATAAAGTTAGGGTAAGTGAAAGTTTGTACGGAACGCTCGGTGCGCGATTCCAACTCGCGCTTGGCCAGTGTTTTTAATAAATGTAACCACGTTAAACGTTCCTCGTGAGTCTAGGCTAGAATATACAGTACACGATATCTTTGATATCTTTCTAGATCGGTAGTCAGGTTACGCATGCTACCCGTTTTACTTTCAAGTTATGATAATTTTCTGACTCTGCAAGATGCCTCCATTCCTGTGTTACATGCGATATGGAATCAGATTCCGTGGATTTCGCCGCAAATTTCAGATGTCTTAATATTTGCACTAATTGTTTCCAGGTGGTTCCACGACGGCTGCTGTGAGTGCGTGGGCGATAAATGCCTGTCGTACGGCCTCAACGAGAGCAGGTAGGTTCAAATTCGCATGCAATCGATTCCGATGTGTGCTCGTTATATAAACAATCGAGGCGAAAATAACCCGCCGCTGAAAGCTACACAACACTCCGTGAAAACATGTGCTTTATCTCGCGATTTGAACAGAAAAGGTAAAAACTACTAAGGAGGTTTTAAAGGCATGTGACCTCTGTGGTAATTCTGAATGTTTTAAATTACTAGTAATGTTTGATGGAATCTTTTGTTAATTACAGTAACTAGTAATACAACAAATAGAAACAGATAGGTTAATTAGCATTTTTATAATTTGGCGAATACGAATATTTCTATTTGTAACATTTGTCAATTAGTTTCCATGTCACGCAAATAAATGGACTGTTTATATATATTCGTACGAATACATATTCGTACAATGGATTCTAAATCTAAATGTACCGAATTCGTATAAAATATTCAGTTACCTCAATAATGTAGGGCCAATAAAAAAACTTTTGCTTCTCAAAATTATGAGACACTAAGGCCTCCCGGAACATAGCCATGTAGTATATTTTAAGCTCTTTATCCTATTTAATGTTGCAGACAGATTTATATCAAAAACCTCCCTTACTCTCGCCATTCGCTTCTGCAACAGAAAATCTTATTCTTGGTACAGATCGTATCGGAAGCCCAATAAAAATGTTCGCTATTTATTTAAGTCCAGGTAGTTTTTGGCGGCGTTTTGGTGACTCAATCAGATGGGACTTTTACTCTTTTTATTAAACGCTAGAAGGCCCGCAACTTCTTCCGCGAGGAATAAAAAAACTCATTACCCGATTATTATTTTTTTACTACAGTCGGCTCAAAAGTATTATAGCACGCTTTTATTAAATCCTTACATATTGTACCTGTCCCTACACCACAAATGGAAAGTCGCTACAAAACACATATACATACATACATAAATAAGATTCTGTCAAAAACTTCATTTTTCTGGCAAGCTGTTATTGCTGACTGTGATTTTCTTTGAACACCGTCAATTACTCATTGAGACGATTCTAAAGAGCCTAAACTCAGTAGGATCGCGTTACTTTGTTACAGAGTTCATATCACCTTCTGGCTCCATTATCAGATAAGCTTGATGGTATCATAATATTGCATGTACATCGAACTTACATAATTATGCCAAAGAGCTCAATCGGAAACCGGGAAGTTATGAACTTGCAAGATTCCCGACTAACAACAAAAAGCACAACTTAAATCGTAAAAGCTTGTAAAAAGGGGATCTCCAAATCTCATTTTATCTCGATTAATTTTGTCATTAATGTACGCACACTACATTTTTATAATAGACCCTTCTAGGTACCCCGACAACATTTCGGCCGCGGAGGAGAAAAAACTCATAACCCGCTTTTTTGCTTCAGCGTAGCCGGGTAAAAATTATCCTATAAGCATTCTCATACGTCCAGCTATACCCAAAAATGGTCTCGTGGTACCGCTTTCACGTCATGTGGCTACAATGGCACAAATATACACACAGACGTACAATACAAACATCCAAAAATCTTAAAAAAAAATCATTTCATGGACCTTGAAATAGCCAGCTCCACTTATCTTTAGTTAAAATAAAATGTCTTCCAATGTACATTTAAGTTACCCACTTTTAAAACAGTATAGATAGTAGATAGAGATATCTTTATAATAATAGTTTTGATTTCTAAGAATGCCTATAGTTGTATCCCAGCCACCTGCGCGGGCGAGGCGGGCATTAACATACCGCGGATATGAAGTATATCAAATATCACACAGGTGTAGGCAATGCGTTGTATTAATTAACCAATCAATAACTTGTAGCGTCGCCGAAGTGAGATCTTAGGACTTATTAATACACGAATGTATTTATTATTGCCTGATAATAATCGTGGCATATATATAATCTCTTTCAATAGTTTATTTTAAATGAGTGATAGTCGGCAACGGAATATAATATTATTGATTATGCTAGTATTTTCCTGCGCCTTCGCTCACATGATAAATGGTTTTCTAAAAAGCAGCTGACTGGTAGAGAATACTATATGACATTAAGTCTGCCTTTCGTATGATGCGTATTTGTTTGTGAAATAAAGATTAAATAACTAAAACAAGAAATGCATTTTCGTATTTGGGTTGTTACAACTTATACAGTTTTTGATTTATTTTAAATGTTAAATTATCGTTACCTGCAATATTTTATATGATAGCGTTATGGTGACTTTGCTTTGGATTTATATCTATACTAGAAGATGCTCGCAACTTCGTTCGCGGAAAAAAAAAGGTCCTAACCCGTCCTTTTTTCGTTGCCGGTCCGTGACAACCAAAGTAGCATAATACCAGGTTACATATTTTGACTCAATCTCACATTGGCATAGTTTCAAAATACCAAAAAACTCAATTTTTTTTTTTCTTATATAATAAACTAGCTTCTGCCCGCGACTTCATCCGCCTTAAATTCGTTTATCGCGGATAACGGCATTTTTCCGGGATAAAAATTAGCCTATGTCCTTCCCCGGGACCCAAACTATCTCCATACCAAATTTCATCCAAATCGGCTCAGCGGTTTAAGCGTGAAGAGGTAACAGACAGACAGACACACTTTCGCATTTATAATATTAGTATGGATTGTCATAATGACGTTTACATGTTATATCCGATATCCAAAATGTATAGTGGGTAAAAAGGACAATTAGTCTAAATGCCAAATTATCATTAAGACTGAAGGTTAAAACGCAATAGTTTCATAATTGCCAAAATTCAAAAATACCTTTTTAACTGTCAGGCCCTAAGATCAAAACGACATTGCCTCATAATATCAAAAATTTTGACTAGGTAAATTAAAATTTTACCAGTTTTTTTAAAAACTTAATGTAAAACATTTTTTAGAAACTGAATGGAACTAGTAATTTGATAATTAGTTTAATGATTAATGACTTACATGAAAATTTAACAATCACATGAAACAGAAATTCCGAAAATTAGTCATTTTTCCATATGAATTGAATTTTAGGTATTTTGAGCATTTGATGTTTTAACCTTATGACAGTTTTGTATGAAGGTAATATAAGTTTAAGACATTTTGGGACCTGGTTGAGTTCAAAATTAGTAAATTCACGATAAAGTTAATTTTAATTATAGTTAATACCATACTTTCTTAAGTCATTTCAACACTCTTTTTTTTTAAGTCATTTCAACTTTTAGACATTTTGAAACTAGTCTGTTTGACAATTCGACGTAATAGGAACATGGTATTATGATATTTGGTTGAAGCAAACCGGTAACGTTTTTTCTTCAGCGTAGTCGGGTAAAAAGTATCCTATAACCATCTGCAGATACCCAGCTACCCGTGTACCAAAAATTGTGGAAATCTGTTTTGCCGATTTTGCATGATAAAGCCACAACGACACATACAAACATACATAAAATCCAAAAAAAATACTTTTCGTTTTGTGACCACCGAATAGTCCGTAACAATCAATTTTTTGAAAATATCTTCAATGTACAGACATTTCATTTTTACAACTTTATAATAGTATAGACTATTATAAAGTTGTAAAAATAAAATGTCTGTACGTGTCGTTGTGGCGTCATCACGCTAAATCAGCTAAACGGATTTCAACTATTAGAAAAAAAGAGGGGTTATGACTTTTTCTCCTCCGCGAACGAAGTTGCGGGGCGCCTTCTAGTATATTAATATAACTTAAAAAATTACTTAAAAATACTTACCTAATGTAGTATTTTTGTAATTGACCTTAAGTAACTATTTCCGGCTGGGAGGAGCCAAACTCCCTAACACAACTTTGTGAAGCATGGAATACTGACTGTAATATCACTTTAATATGCATTTTTATCTATAAAAACAAGTCCAGTTTTGCAAATAATAGTAACAATAGACCACGCAGATTATGCAGAGACAATTTTGACATTATGTTACCAGAGTCAAAAAATTATGTACATTTTAAACGTACTAATATAATGGTATACAAATTTATAACTATCTAAATGAGGACATAAGACAATGTGAATTTTCCAGAAAATTAAAATCCTTGATTATACGACAATTTTATAATTTAAATGAATATTTTGATAAATTGTATGATCAGAGTATTAGTATTATTTGTAACCTAGAATAAGATTTTGCATGCCTAATTATGGCGAAACATGCCGTCATGTAACTAAATCATACTGACATGTACGTTGTTACTACCACCTGTGTATGTTTGGCAAAATAAATGATTTGATTTTGATTTGACAAGTATTGTTATACTTACTAGGAGGGGCTTACCGGGAGTGAGGGCATTTTTTGATTTGACCTAATTAAAAGCTTGTTAAAAAGAACAAGTAGAACAAGCCATTTATTTGAATAATGTTATGTTGATTCCAGATGCCCAGGGTGCCCCGCCGGTAAGGAAGACGAGGACGAGCTCGCAATCGACGACCTGGACTACGGGGAGGAAGTCATGTCCGTGGCGGACTCCAAACAGAACTCTTAGCCGTTAAAGCGTAAGATCTGAGCGACTTCTCTATGATGGTCTTTTAGTAGCTTGTTGGTAGTTGTCGCTTACATAGAGTGCCATAGAGCATTATTTTTTTAGCGCTACAGTTTTCACAAGGAGTTTAGTATTTATTATGATGTACGTCACAAGAATATGCATGGGTACTATTCACAGTGCTTTTTATTTCCTTTAATTTTAACAGACGGTAGTGCTTCCTTAATTTTTTGAAATATACTATAATAAATACTAAGGAATGAAATAAAAACTGCCATTTCCTACATTTTGGTTGAGTTACAACGAACACAGTATGAAATAGCATTCTTTTCATTCGTTTCCGAAACGTTTCCTTAAAGTTGTTCGTAGTGACGCGTATACCACCTTTTAAAATAAAAGGAAATAAAAAAAAACTTTGTATATTTTACCATAATTTAATTATAATTGAACGTGGATAGATAGACCACATGGATAAGCAGATCTTGATATAATTAAAAGAGCGACCTTTACCTTTAAGAAAAGAGCGTACTCCAACCTGAAAGGTCGGCTACACACTTGTGATTCCTCCGGTGTTGCAGATGTCAATGGGCGACGGAGATCGTTTTCCATCAGGCGATCCGTCTGCTCGTTTGCGCCCTATAACATAAAAAAAGTATTTTACATGTGACTAAGACGCGGCCAGCTAGTATTTATCATCGATTCACCAAATGTTTCTCAAATAGTTTAGAAGTAAATACAAGAGCTACATAAAACATTTCAACTGATGAAATTTTTGAGGAGTTCCGTGTATTGCTTTCACTAAGATTTCCAGAATTTTATGACCCAACATGCAAGTCTAAATTACAAAAAAAAACCAAGTCAGTTCATGGCAACTTGTGATTAAAAACATAGAAAAAATTAAGAAACTTTTTGAAATTGGTTAATAACGGCCGCTGATGAAAGGGATTGTTTTCACCTTAATTGTAACGCGGTAACGTCACTTACTTAGTACTCTGAGGGACACTTCCTGTTTGCTATAAACTCTAACGATTAGAAACGATTATGAATCTCTTATTTATTATAATTAATTCCATTCTCGATATGACAAGGACTTTGTTTTACGTAAAAATCGCCTTATATATTTATAAATTGTCTATATATGTTGATAAATTATGTCCTTTTTTATTTCAATGTATTTAAGGTCTATATTATATTTCTTAACTAGTGTTTAGTAGTATAATTTATGCATTACTACTTAAATTACATGCCATCAAACGTCAGTGTTGCGTTAGCTTACTTTGTATACTCGTTTAAAATGTAAGGTCGTACAAAAAGGACACAATTATTAGTTATAAGTATATAAGTAAATGTATGAGCTTTAAAATTATTAGATACAAAACTTTACTGTCTTATGTATGTGTGGTTTAAAAATATTTTTAAGAAATAAAACTTCATCTTAGTTTTACCTGACACTGTAAGATCAGTTGAGGTGAATTAATTCTTGCGGGAAAATGTACCAGTATTCTGCATAGATCCTAGTTGCCACTTACCATCTTAATTCATAACAATAGAGATGAAAAAAGGATGTCTTATTTGAATTGGCGGTATCAAACCCTAGTAATTTTAACTAAACCTGCATACATTCAGGAATATAATGCCTTATATAGCTATAAGCTACGTGCCGTTGTCTCCGAAAAGGGAAAATTTCTCAGAGCTAAGCTTTATTAATGATCGCCAATACGTACTGTACATTACTAGTATAATAGATTCATATAATACACTAAAACTTGGATCTAAATTACTACTTAGCTATAGTGTTATTGAAATTTCCGTCCCTTCGCGCCTATTACGTAATTTTGGAATTGTTTACAACCCAAGCTACGTAGAATTATGTAAAATCGGTATGTACAGCAGGTACTGTCATGTGTAGCAAGTCTCCAACTGCCAAATGCGTTGCTTGTACAAAATATGCCATGTTTATTAGAATAAAAGTTGAGTCCGACTACTGAATGCTCACTTCACATCGCACAGGTGGTAACTAGTAACAGGGCAATCATATCTCGTGTTGTGTTATGATAACTCTATAGAAAGATTTAATACAATTAATTTGAAATACATACATTTTCTTAATATTGTATTTTGAACGTCATGTTCAAATACCTATACGAGATATGAAATCGAATGTATCAGTATCATGTGTTACGATGTTGCATGTAAAAAATGCAGATATATCGTTTTTAGCACAGGATACCGCGCTGAAATATTTTTAAATTTGCCTGCAGGAGACAAAATATTAAAGGTTTGAACAGTGTCTAAAAAGTACATTAAATGGAAACGTAAGATTTTTGTTTCAAACTGGCATTGGGGCAGTGTTGAAGCGATTTAACATACCTCGCTGGTCCGAAACCAACTGCGCCGCACGACGCTGCTGTGTTGCGTGACAAATATTAATTGTCTCTTTCCACTCAGTACAGTGTGAGAGAGACTTCAACAAGCACGCCCACCACCAAACCGAATACCTATAGAAACATACTATAGCCAGCATTCAGTAGTCTGACGGCTGTAGTTTTATTTATAAACCATGTTATCGTATTTCTGTATGAACCGCCATAAAGCCCTAGTGCAGTGCCTTAACAATATTACGTAAGATTATTTTATTTATCTTAAGAATAGTTAATAAGTTGCCTTTTGTAGTATTTTTTTATGACATTTACATTTTTGGGATGTGTATCCATAAGAAATAAATAAATTATACGGTTTATATATTTGTTTCAATATTCAACAAAAATCATGCTTTCCTGTTTCATGTGTATGCACCGAATCTAAGGCATAGCTTTAAAATACGGGAGATTTTCTTTGTACCGAATAAAAACTATTTGTCTGTTGATACCTTCTTAGTTAATCCACGTATACAAACCGTTAGGTGGTTTGTAAATATTATGAGTCTTATGTGTCTTCAAAAAATAATTAGAAATAGTGGGTCCCGCCATAAAATATGACAGTATACAGGTTGTTTTTTTACGTCACCTTAAAAGGAACATTTTTCAGGCCAGTTAGCAGAATGCAGATTGCAAGTCCAGAAGCAAAAAAACGCAAAACACCCACAGGAGTCATGGTGGCTAAATGTATAATTTATTTCATGCTCTTCAGGTCTCGTGGCCGCAAGTATTCATTCAACATTGGCTTTGTGATCTGTTTTGACTAGTGACACATTAAAAACATTTAAACGCTATTTCTGTATTGCAGTCGACACTACTGTAGTAGGAGTGCATTGTAATGGGATCTTGTATAATCCATATTTTTTAGAGGGAGCTAAAAAAACCTGATGTGACGTGTTTAAGATATTCGGCAATTTCATTATTTTAATTAAGTACCTATGTTTTTTTATATTATTCAGTGTATGAAGTCCTTAATTAATTTTCCTGTTATCTATAGTCGCTTTAAAGCTCCGTCTGTCATAAATAATTGTAAAGTTTGATCCAGTTAAACATAAACTGAACATCATATTAGCCGTTGAAACAACATGTATTTATTATGTATGAAAAAGTTAAAAATAGTCCCAAATCAAGAGAATACTTCTCTGGTAGTTTTTGTGAATATAGTAATATTTACATAAGTTAATGTAAATAAAAACAACTGCCTTTAAACATTACCATTTCAATTCGAAGACATTCACCACTAAACATAGGTGTCCTCACCACTAAACAAAGCTTCCACAACGAACTACCCCTCCCCTCGAAATCTGGCGGCTAGGACTTCCAGCACAACTTCACCTTGCGACTGTGGCGCCACAAATATAACCTATCTCTTTCTATCAGGTACAACGCGAGAGACGTGCGACGACATATCGCACGACAAAGTAGTATTTTTAATTAGCTGGAGTAAACTGACAGGTGTCAACGTGAATATTTCGTTGTTTAGAAAGAATTTTACAGAAATATACATGAGAATACGTGTAATCGGTGATATTAGGATAACTTTTATTTATAAGAAATACTTTACTTCAGCTATAATGAAGCAAACACGGCCGACGTGTGTCCGTAAACGTCAGTTTACTTCAGCTAATTAAGAATCCTACTTTAGTCAATCCATCTTGTGGACACCCTTACTTCGAGCCACACGTCCAGCCTTTTGCCACTTCAACCTGCTCTCTTTGGGGCTATTCACTTGAAGATTAACATGGCACGGTACAATTTATATTTATCATATCATTACTGTCCAAATAGGTTTTGACGTTTTATCATTTGAGCAGCGCCAAGATAACAAGATAAACTGTCGTTGCCTACAGAATTAGTTGTCATACCTACGCTGAACCGAGTGAAGTATGGTTTTAGCAGCAGCAATGCATGTATTGTAAAATTAAATCATAAGATTTATCACCAACCACAGCAAATACCTCTTGTAGCTAAACTGCTGGTATGAGTATCTGGTTACATACATGTCGATACTTATATTATAAATGCGAAAGTAACTGTGTCTGTTCTGTTACCTACTCGCGCTTTTCCGCCCAACCGATTGAGATGCAATTTGGCTTGGTGATAGTTCCTGGAAAGGACAGGATAGTTTTTAGCCTGGAAATCAATCCTTAAAGGGGGGGAAAGGGTGGATGGGGAGTCGATCATTAAAAAAAGACGACTGTGGAAAAGAGAAATAGCATAAGCGACAGCTGGGTGGCGTTTAATAATATACCCATTTAACTCATTTTATAAGGTGTATAATTGAATGTCTCAAAAATCGCGCGTATACCATTTTTCCTTTCCACCGTCGATATTCTACTCTGGTGGTAAAAGCTAGTATTATTACTTATACATACAATTTACAGACACATGCTTCATATCTTAACTATTATAATTATTATAAAGTTGTAAAAATGAAAAGTCTGTACATTGAAAGTATTTAAAAAAAAATAGTGAAAGTGTTTTTTCTAAGGCTACTGAATCGTAAAATATCTATTTTTTGTATTTGTCGTTACGGCTTCATCGCGCCAAAACGGTTAAGGGATTTCAACTATTTTAACTGTTTTACAAGAGAGAAAAGTGTTATACTTAACTCTCTTTTTTTCTCTTACGCTAACGAAGTTGCAGGAACCTTCCAGTATCATACTGATCATACTTATATAGAGAAAAAAAGGCGTCTCCGGCTCCGGCTGTTCACAAAAGCAATAAATTACATGGTCATTTCGACGACGTGGCGAATGTGCGCTATTAAAGCGTTTCGTTTTGTATCGTATTTTTCTCAACCATGCAATGAAAGACCTATTGACGTTGTGTTCCTTATATTAGACCCCGAAGTCCCACATTTCGGGTGCGACGTGACGAGAGGCACATAATGATAATTTCGTAGGAAATGTCGGCCCATGGCCTGGAACGCTACCTTCTTTTGATTCAAATTGCCCCGAACCCTGCTGCGCGCCGGGTTGCGCCGTGCCGCCGATACGATATAACTTATGTATGCCTGGTTAACACTCGGCCATCTATAACTACTCCGCCGGCAATCCCCTACTTCGCAGCCTCTGCAGTAATATACTACTGTATCATGGGTAACTTATATGTAGGCCGCAAGCTTGTGGGAGTTGTAGGGATGGCATTTCTAGTTATACGTCAATTAGAAATGACATCCACACAAGCGGATCGCGGCCTACATAGCTAGTTACGAGTACACAATACATCAGTATTAGTTGCATACTAGCCTAGGCTGAGCCTGGAAGACAACGTGAGATGGACTGTCGAAGTGGTAGAGGGCGCCCGACCCTGATGTGGGGGAACCCGTGAACCTTATGGCCTTATAACTAGGGAGACTACCCGTAGGTAAGCTGCTGTGGTGATCACCGAGTCGTAATGATGATGGAATAACCTTAAGGTAATTTACAGCGATGGCAGCAATGACGGAAAAATAGCTTGTCAATTGCGGGGGCGTATTTTGAAATTTGTCGCCCTGGGCCAATAACTTTTGCTACCCCAGAAATTAAGGAAACTGCCCAAGTGCGAGTTGGACTCGCGCACTGACGATTGCTACGCCGCCCCTGGCTGTTTGCCACCCCAGGCCATGGCCCTAGGGTAAATACGCCCCTGGTTATTAGGGTTCTGTACCAAAAGGTTAAAATATTATGTGACTTGGTGCAATTTTCTCTGTCTGTCCGTCCGACTGTTACAGCGCTATATCTCAGCGCTATGATTTTATTTAGAATTTTAGAATAGTTATAACGATGTTTTGCCCACGTATATTGCAAATAAAAAAAATATAAATATTTATCATTTCCTATGAAAAAATACTAAAAGTGAAAGTTTGTACGGAGCCCGCGGTGCGCGAGTCAGTCTCGCACTAAGCTGGTTCTTCTTAATTGTATAGTAAGTATAGTTTGACGACTGTCTGTATATCTGTATGTCTCATTGCGGCTCTTGAACGGATGAACCGATTATGGTTAGAAAGGTAGCTGAATCGAGTGTTCTTAGCCATGATCTAAGAAGATCACTTCAGCCCCGTTTGAAACTTATCAGTTTTTTCTAGACATGTCCAGGAGTTTTTAACCGACTTCCAAAAAAGGAGGAGGTTATATGTTCGATAGTTTGTATTTTTTTTTTATGTATGTTCACCGATTACTCCGCCAATTGTGGATCGATTTTAAAAATTCTTTTTTTATTTGAAAGGATATACTCTTGAGGTAGTCCCATTGCCACCAAGCTGGGATCCGATGATGCGATCCCAGGGAAATCGATGGCAATCCTCAAATTTTATAGGCACTTATAACGTTTTTCATATATTTTCTTAAGCTATTTAAGTATTTGCATATGGTAGTCATCATCTCATCATGCTGAGCTGATGACGGAAGGTACAACTCCTTAATAGCTAAGAGTTAGAGGATAATTCTTTTAAAAATCATCTATTATAGGTAGATACGTTAAGACTGTTAGTCATATTCTTTATAGTGTGTCCCTGAAGTAGTCTCCTCATCACCAAGTCAGGATTAGAGGATAGAATACCAGGACAATCGAGAGAAACCCTCAAATATTATAGGCACTAACAATGTTTTGTATATATTTTTCTAAAGTTATCAGTTCTTTTCCTCATTCTGGTTTTCCTCATTCATTTCTGGTTGTCATCATTTCATGCTGAGCTGATGATGGAAGGTACAATAAACTAACCAACTTTTACATTTCTTACTTCCAAAGACTCGAGATGCGTGCAAAGTGCCTCCTCAATCTTCCCATTCTGCGCTCTACAAAATACTTTATATCAGTACTAAAATCCATCACTGAAGAGCAAAAAATATTTTGTTTAAATAAAAAAAGAACCGACTTCAAAATAAACGAAAAAGCCAAAAATAATATTTTATGTGCGGTACGGATCACATTTGAATCACCTTTTGAAGTCGGTGCCAAACCTGAAGTAAATAAAGTTCTTTATTGAACAAAAATACGAATCACTATGACTAAATATACATGTAATGTAGGTAGATAATAACTAAAGGCTCGCCGCCGCGGTTCTTAATAGTAATAAATTAATAGTTTAGCACCGACTTTAAAAGGTGATTCAAATGTGATCTGTATCCGTACCGTACATAAAATATTATTTTTGGCTTTTTAGTTTATTTTGAAGTCGGTACTTTTTTCATTTAAAGTTTTTATTTATTGTTTCAACGAACTTGTTTACTAACAGCTATTGCATTCACAAAATGTTTTGTTTGTTACATAAATTCATTCAAATCATTACCATATCGTATAAATACAATATGCAGTAATGTGTGAAAAACGACACATGAATGAAGCGATCAAAAAGTCGAGCTGCGCGGATTAAGTGCACTTTATATAAGACATGCGCAAATCGTGCACTTCTCCGCGGGCGGGAGAGTGAGAGGTGGCAACAGGCACCGGCTGTTTTTATCTCGAGCTTCTAACATAAATATAGGTGGGACCTATGCGATTCAGTATGTCAAAGTATAGACAATCGTGGAACCTATTTGATTGAGAGCAATAGCTGCAGCCCATACAACATCAGGGTTGCAGATGATTTATACCCTAAAACTAGGATGTAATGTCCCATGTACGCGTAATAACCCTGGCTCTTTTAGTCTTCAAAACAACGGAAATAATTACTGAAGTGCAATTCCTGGGAATATCTTTCATCATCGTCATTTCATCAGACAGACACGAAGAACGATCGCACGCTTTCGACATTCATCGTTAAGTTTCCGTATCGATATTTATATACCATAGGTACTTAGCTACTTTTTAATCCACCTTGTGATGTATGTAGGTACCTAGTTACCCAGATGGCCTGTACTTATACAAAGCCTTCCACCAAGTATGACTATAACTACAACACGTACCGAATAGTCGAATACAAAGATACTAAACTTATCTTCTGAAAGATAATGTTTTGTTTCACGCGATAGACACGGATAAATATCTTCTTCTATTCTACTGTGGCGAGTGTAATTATATATATATGCTATAGGTAAGAAGTTATAAATGTCTAGATACGATAATACTTGACTTTGGAGGGTCAACGCGGGCGAGTTACGAGCAGGTAAACATATGGCGACATGCCGGATTTTGATGAAAATAACACATCTCTGAGTAGCGTCACGATATGCTCTTTAAACGAGTTTGTTAACACAGCACACAGCCATAATAAATTCATGTTTAACTTAAAAGAACAATAGAATTTTACCCGATTGTTGCATAACTAGATACCTAATGTATTGTCTATTTTCTCTATTGATGGCCAAGACCTTAAAAAGATTCCCTGTGAATTCGAATTTTGTTCGTTCGTTTATACCTATCATAATTGCGTAGCCTAAAATATAAATGGCCCTGAATGATTTCAATATCGGAGACTATTCTGTTTATTTAAGATAGCTTGCTTTGTTTTTTATTTGCTGACCCTGTTGATAATGTTTCTTAATGCCAACGTACTGAAATCATAATGAATTAAGAGTAAATATTTCGGACCTCTTCAAGATACGGTATCAAGAATCTCGATGAGTCTTCAAACAAGACATGAATTAACACCGGCTAATTAATTTGGCGTGTAACTACGTTACATTAGCGGTAATTATTAGGTTGTCTCTAAGCGATGATCCACGACACGTGACTCGTAAGGGACACCGGTTAGCTAACAGTTAAACTGCATCCAAATAATTCCATATTATTTATAGTGGGCGAATCAGCTGATGGCGCGCGACGGCAGAGCGCGCACCGCGGTCGCGCGCATCGCACCGACCGGCGCCGGAGCACCTTATCGTATCGTAGTCACACGTGAACCACACCGCGGCGACTGCGAGCTAATGCCGCGAATAATTACGAGTATTTACGAGGCTCGCACCGCACCTACACGCCGCGCTCCAGTGATATATTGTGATACAAAACCAAACCAATTATGTTACGTAAATATTTGGTAAACGTGTGAACGGTTAGATTCGAGTGTGTGTAAAGGGTTGATCGTGGCGTGGTGGGAAGGCAAGATGCGGAGCGACGTGATGGTGCCCAGCGAGCTGGAGGGGACGGACTACCTCCTCTCGTCCACCATGCGGCTTGAGGACAGCTTTCTGCAAATACTCGGTGAGACAACATTGACATTGCGAAACACTAAGCCGCATGCCGATGCTAATGGACTTTTAAATTACTTGTGCGTCTAAGTGAAATACACTAAACCAACCTGGGAAATGGTATGCAGATGACAATTTTCTTTTTCTTAGGTTGCTTTAAATTTTTACGATTTTCGAACTTAGACATTTTAACAAATCGCGAACATATGCAATTAGATTCGAATGAGTCAATTTCTCATAAAAATTTTATAGTTTTGTTCAGTGTAAATTTCTAGATAACGGCAAATAATATTAAAAAGCCCGAGTCAATAATTCAAGCACAGATATAACATCTACTTATATATCGAATTCTGACTGACCGCA
The DNA here is from genome assembly GCA_905404275.2 of Hedya salicella. Taxonomy (NCBI): domain Eukaryota; kingdom Metazoa; phylum Arthropoda; class Insecta; order Lepidoptera; family Tortricidae; genus Hedya; species Hedya salicella. The sequence continues at coordinate 12,245,815 of FR990112.1, read as the reverse complement.
TTTACGTGTTACACTGCACCTGCTGTCGAATTTTGAGCGGTGCACTCAACTGGTTTAACTGGTAGGTACGATAACTGCACTTAATTTACGCAAAAACGTTGAAAACATCGATCGCCTCTTATTAGCGTCAGTCTCCAGTCTCGAGATTTTATGAAGCATTATTTTTAAACGAAGTATCTTTTTGAATGAAGCTGCTTATAAAAACTAGCCCTCCTACGTACAAATTGTTTTAAGTGAATAATTTTGCAATTGTCGGCATCAAGTCGTCTAAAAATTGAGTTAACTTGACTTTTCCGACCTAGCTCGTGCCTCTACATTTCATGGTCCGACTGTCACAGACGTGTTTCGGTAATTAAACATATCCAATTTAAGGTAGGTGTCTAATTAAATACTGATTGCTAAACGTAATAACTGTACATTTACATAGCTCTTAAAATAATGTTGGAGGCGATTTATACTAATGGGGAACATTTGTCTAACAATACAATACAATAATTATTTATTGCACACGCACACCTCACAAAACAGTATAGAAGAAAATAATACATTCAAGGAGAGGTAAACAACAGGCGGTCTTATTGCTAAACAAAGATCTCTTCCATACAACCTTAAGGTGCGTCCACACTTGTATCATTTGCTCGTATCCGATCACCGTGCCGTGGCATGACTGCGTATCGCGCTGCTTGGAGGCTCACTGTCGGCGTGCCGATCATGCCGCACTCTTCCGATATAAGTGTGTGATACGCGTAGCAAATGGATTTCGTGCGATCGGATCGGCGCAACGTCCAAACGCGTGATCGTGACACGCGATCATGCCACGCGACGATGATCTGATACGGGCAAATGATACTATTGTGGACGCACCTTGAGGGTAGTGGGAGACGTTGAGAAGAATAAAGTATACCTATAGGTAAGTAGGTGGCGTCTTAATTAAAGATTTCTTCTTTATGACTATCAGATAAGAGAAATGCAATTATGTAGATATGTAAATGCTACATCACTAATGATTAGACTTCTTTTAGTATTTTGTTTTTCTGCGGCATTTTTGTATCGTTTTCTAATTTTTCTTAATCAATTATCATAATATTCGATTAGATCACTAAAAACAATGGAATGAGGTGTATCATATAAAATAACAGCCTACAAAGTAACCAGCGTGGCAAGTTTTGTAATTTTTTACATGCTGTCGTGTTACTTAAAATTTCTATATGTGAATGCGCATCATCATTTACACTTACCTTAATCTATTAAGGTGCGTCCACACTTGTATCATGTGCTCGTATCCGATCACCGTGCCGTGGCATGACTGCGTATCGCGCCGCTTGGACGCTTACTATCGGCGCGCCGATCATGCCGTACTCGTCCGATATAACTGTGTGATACGCGTAGCAAAATGGATTTCGAGCGATCCGATCGGCGCAACGTCCAAACGCGTGATCGTGACACGCGACGATGATCTGATACGGGCAAATGATACAAATGTGGACGCACTTTTAGGTGAGAACTTCTTAAACTAAAATATGACATATTAGAAGGCGCCCGCAACTTCGTTTGCGGAGGAGAAAAAGTCATAACACCACTTTTTTCTTTCGCATAGTCGGATAAAAAGTATCCTATCTACTATATCCATCTGGAGATACCCAGATACACGTGTAGCAAAAATTATTGAAATCTGTTTAGCAGCTTTTGCGTGATGAAGCCACAACGACACATACAAAAAATAAAAATAAAAAAAAATCATTTTAGTGACCTCCAAATAGTCCGTAATAATCAATTTTTTGAAGATATTTTCAATATACAGACATTTAATTTTTACAACTTTATAATACTTAGTAGGATATACCTATAGATAAATGCGCTCAAATTGTATTTAAAGTTAAAATCTTGTAACTCATTAGAAACAACGGCAGTAGTCACCTTGAAGGTTGTCCATCATTCTTTAATCATGTTGTGATGCGCTATCATAGAACCTAACAACTATAATTGCAGCAAGTGCCTAACGAGGTTGCCTGGCTCGCCATCACGAATAGAATTAAACCTAAATTACTTGTTCAAAGGTTCAAAATGAATAACTGATCGAAATTATTGAGTGTTAGGCATTTTAATGATCTATTATAGACACTGATTACTTGCATACCAAATGTGTAAAGTTATAATGATATTTTTTTCGCGAATACATGGTGAAAACCGTTTTCAAAAATTAAAGTAAAACCAAATAACCCGATAGATCAAAATAAGCCATTTAAAAGAATATCATAACCATAACTACTATATCATCTCTTCGGTTCTGATATAAAGCTTGTTTGAAGTCGGTTGTTAGAAAAACAGACGAGTAACAAAAGTGATCCTGTCATAGTTTATGTCATTACCGACTGCGATACCCAATTCTAAATAAATTAGACAGTAGGAAGATAGGAGCTTTTCCTTAGTGTTTCGGTGTGAGTAAGTATTATCAGGAAAATTTATAAATATTTAACCGGCGACGAAGGATTTTTTGAAATTCGAATTGTTCGAGTCTCGGGCTAAGTAAACTAGAAAATGAGAAATGCGTTCTCTGTCATATATCTATCACGATATAAATAACTCCTAACCTCAATAGACCTGTCAGGTATAAAGTAAAGTTTAATTCGTTATAGTATAAATACAAGGTATCTATATCGAATAATTCGCTTTCAATAATACAATTTTTTTTACAAAACATGCATACAATTATTTTGAATTGTACGCTATCAATATCTACAAAGCATTACCTTTATCTACACAATATCGTTAAATTTACAAGTAGCATTATACTTTATCTACCGTTAAAAAGCTCGTACTAAGCGCCTGCGCAAAAAAAAACGCAGTATTCGTTTCATACAGGGGGTAGGTATCTAATCTATGAAGGTGGATTGAAATTCGTGTATCGTAAAAATAAAATATATTTACAATTATCTTATCATTATCAGCGATTAAAAATAAAAATTAGGTGAGTATTTAGATTATACGGACTGTGTCGCGACATTACAAGATTAGACGGCATTAAAACGGACGTTCACGATATCATTTAATTTAAAGCAATAAAACGTATAAATAAATAAAATAAAATGTAACCATAAAAATGGGCGTGGTACCTTACTTCCATACTATTACAAAGTTGCAAAAATGAAATGTCTGTACATTGAAGATATTTTCAAAAGATTGATTGTTACGGACTATTTGGAGGTCACTAAAACGAAAAATATATTTTTTGGATTTTATGTATGTTTGTATGTGTCGTTGTGGCTTCATCACGCAAAATCGGCTAAACAGATTTCCACAATTTTAGTACATGGGTAGCTGGGTATCTCCAGATGGTTATAGGATACTTTTTACTCGACTACGCTGAAGAAAAAACGACGGTTTATTACTTTTTCTCCTCCGCGAACAAAGTTGCGGGCATCCTCTAGTAATCTTATATAAATCAAACGTACGTTGCAGTTGCAGTACATATAGGGATGATAACAAAATTGTAATTGACTAAATACCATCAAAAGAGGACTGTCAATTGTCATACTGTGGATCGTTCCCTGACTGCAAGCAGATATTCAGGTAAAAACTAGATGGCACTATATACTACTATTATAAAGTTGTAAAAATATAATGTCAGTACATTGAAGATACATAAGAAGAACATATGTAACTGCGTCCCTAAAGACATAAAAAAAATCTGAAAGTGACACGGCATTCTCCAGGAAACTCAAATCACTGCTTGCCTATCTCGCATGCTATAGTGTAAACGAACAAGCACATATTATCGATATACATAATGATCTACGGTTATTATGACAAGTAATCGGTAAACAGACAAATATACCGACATATCTAGAAAAAACTGATAGTTTTCATAAGGCTGAACGGATTTTCTTGAAACATAGCTAAGAACACTCTTGATGAAGTCACCTTTTGACCACAAAAAAAAACTAAATCAAAATCAGTCCATCCGTTCAAGCGCTACGATGCCACAGATGATAGACACAGAGATATATACATAACAAACTTGTAACAATTTGTTGATCTGTCAGTAGGCAGCCGTACATACAAAAAAAAAATGCACTGCAAATGAAATAATATGATATAAAAAGGGTATTAGTAAAAGAGCGTATCTCCACAGCACTCAAGTCCTTTTGCTGACAAGCGCAGTTTTTTGGTAATAATTCAAAAACGGTAAATCCGATCATGTTGAAAACCATTTTCCTTGAAAGATTAAGCTTTATTTTTGTGATTTTTTACATATTTTTTGGAGGTACCGTTTAGAAAATAAAGGGAAGGGGGTACAATTATGCTACTTTCGAGGCGATTATTTTCGAAAATATTAACTCAATCAAACTTTTTTTTTAGAACCCCATATAGTGTTTATGGAAGAAGCTGCCTAAGGTATACCTACTTCGTATGTTCTTTGGCAAACACTCCGTTTTCGCACTGACACTAAAACATTTACGATATGCATAGTTACGGTTACGGATACAATACTAAATACTTATATAATTATATATTACGAAATACTTCGATATGCAATCTTGACCGATTTTGTAAAGAAAATCTTAAGATCAAAATATCCTCCGGTTACAATTTGCCTCCGCCAGTGGCAAGATCGTTGAAGCTCATAATCATATCATATCACTAGAAGATGCCCGCAACTTCGTTCGCGAAGGAGAAAAAGTCATAACCCGTCGTTTTTTCTTCAGCATAGTCGGGTAAAAAGTATCCTATAACCATCTGGAGATACCCAGCTACTCGTGTACCAAAAATTATGGAAATTTGTTTAGCCGATTTTGCGTGATGAAGCCACGACACATACAAACATACATAAAATCAAAAATAAAAATAGTTTTAATGACCTCCAAATATTCCGTAACAATATATTTTTTTAATATCTTCAATGTACAGACTAGATGCAACGGATAGTGGTTTGGCCGGATACCGGATATCCGGCTGTCGCGGCCGCCGGATATCCGGTATCCGGCCGCCGAATATCCGGCCAAAACATTTTAACCTAAAATACCTAAATGGAGTAAATTCGACGGCGAGCGGGCGCGAAGGGCGGTGCAGGTTGCAACGTGTTTCTCGTTATAGGCATGTTGTAGGCATTTTTTGATAGAAAAATAAATATAATCCACACTCAGTGCGCATTGAACTGTGGCACGTTATTGCTATTTGTTTTTTTCTTTCTAATGTTTAAAATTATTTGTTAGATTTACTGACTTTAATATTGATTACTTTGTGGATTGCTATTTATGTTACTCAAATTTTCTCCTTATATTAGATACTAAATTATTATCCGGTATCCGGCCGGATACTACGCAACTATCCAGTATTCGACCGGATAGTAAATTGTGGCCGGATAGGCCGGATACCGGATAGTGACCGGATATCCGTTGCATCTCTAGTACAGACTTTCATTTTTACAACTTAGATAAGATATAGATAACGTTTATTGCACCTTTGCACTATGGTAACAATTTCTTATATGGGTATCACATGGACCCTGAAAGAGTATAGCAATGTTACCTTTGTTAGTATTAATTTGCTACCTAGCTACCTTTGTTAGTAGCAATTACATCAATTAAATAATAATTAAAAGTTACATTTAGTCATCATAATAAAGCAGACCAACGATTTTGTAATGGTCACAAAACTCACAATTTTTTTATGCGATTAGGGGATAGAGGTGGGAGTCCTTGGGATACCGGTGGACGTTTTTCGATGGATATGAGTGCAAAATGTTCCTTCTCGTTTTATTTTATTTTATTACAAAATATAGAGCGTCTTTACTTAACCTTGACGTTTAAGGTAAACGTCCCAGTGTGCGACACTCTAATCGCAATAAATGGCACCGTTTTTTTTTTACCCGACTGCGCGACGCAAAGGAGTATGTATGTATGTATGTATGTTCCTATCTGGCACTCTAGAGACCAAACGTGTGGACCGATTTTGATGATTCTTACGTCAATCGATTCGTCTTAATTGTCCAAATGTCACTAAAGACATGAAAATGATGAAAACTTAAAATGGCGACAATGAGACGCTATATTGTGAAAAAGAAAAAACAATAAAATAAACGTACTATGTCGAGTGGGGTATTATTGAATAGAAATTTTAACATCATTATTAGGTTTCTTTTATCATTTTTAATTTTGAATGACCAGTTAGGAGCTATAACGATTTAAAGTTGGTTAGCAAGCCGTTCTCACGAGTTTTTTATTTAATTGTTATAAATCTGTGCAAGCTTCTCAATAACCCCCACGATAAAGATTGCGAAATTTACTGACTTATAATTTGAACTGAAAAGTATAAAATAAAAAATAAAAATATAAATAAACAATTTAACGGATTATATCGCGTATATTATCTCATTAACCGACTTCTAAAAAAAGGATGAGGTTCTCAATTCGACGGATGGATGTTCACCGATTACTCAAAGACTATTTGACCGATTTCAAAAAGTTGGTTCCATTTAATTTTGGTGAAGATCTGATGATGGAATTCATGAGGAATTGAAGGAACTCTTCAAATATTGTAGGCATACATATAGCGATTTTGGTATTATAAGAAACATAATAAGCATTTGCATTCAGAAAATGTAAATTAGTGAAGTGGAACTGATGCAGAAGACCACAGAATGCCATCGGAACTCCTCAATGATAAATGATTTACGGGTAGCGACAAAATATCGTGATTAATTTAGCTAATCAATAATAATAAGATAATAATAAGATAGCAAATCAATTCGATGGTACCATTCCTGATGAGAATGGTACCATCGAATTGATTTGATGATGGAGCCGGAAGGTAGGCACCAGATCTGTGTAATAAAATAATGTATCCTAGCCGTGTTTGGGCTTGTTCGAATCGTCACGAGATACACTTTTAAGTAACGATTAACTAAAAAGTGTAAAATAAATAAAATTTTAAACAAAAAAATAAAACCGACTCCAAACAAAACTAAAAGTAAAAAATAACGCCATAATTCAGTTTCTGAATATGAAACGTGATTCGTGTCTCTTCTAGTCAAGACAAAACTAATTGCGGATCTAATGATATCTTGGTAAGTATTGCCATTATCTTCACGGATGTCGTATCCACAAACTAGGCAGATAAGTAATCGACAACGAGGTACCGGTCCTCTTAAACATAATACATAGAAACTTTATAATTAAAATGGAAGGTAAAATAGAGGTACAAAACTAAACGTAAACTACGTTCACAGAGAAGAAAAAAAAATTTCACCTCACTAGCTCGGAAAACTCCATTTCCAGCGACAAATCTGTGTGGAAAAGTTCGTTTTATTCGCTAGCGTGGAAAAGTCATTTTTTGAAGATCCTATTTATATTTTTTCAAAATTATTTATTTGTTTTATTATGAGTGTGTTTTGTAGGTTCATTATTACTAGTTTAAAATGAGAAAATAATCGGTTTGTTATAATTCATAGTTTTTCTTACATCTCACATTTTCCTTGCTGTAGTGAGGTGAAAAGTTGTGTGTACTCGTGCCTTGAAAGCCTCGTTACGCTCAGGAATATATATTTGAACCACTCGCTCCGCTGGTGGTCAATTTTAATTATATTCCTTCGCTTTCTCGGCTTTCAATTCAAGCACTCGCGCTAAATAACAACTTTGCAGCCTTGCACAACAAATAACTATTTCAGCGTAGTGGAATTAAAATTACTTACCTATCTTATATATATAACCGTCGACGAACATACAGCTATTCTTGTACCAAAAATGGTTGCAATCTATCCAGCAGTTAGGACATAATGTCGCCGCAAAGTCACATAGGTACATACATACAAACGATTCAAAATCAATAATTTTCGAATCAGTTAACTTCAAATAGCCCGTTCCACTTATTTTATATAGGAAAATATCTTCAATGTGCAGACATTTCATTTTTACAACTTTTATAATAATAACGATATTAATTATTGCACGGGTCAATTTATCTGTTTGGAATGTGACCTTATATCTCTTTGTTCACTATAGGTATTAACAACAATTAAATGCATTCGGCGTCAAGGAACGAGGTGAAAAGTTTATCAGAAATTTCAATGTCAATATATTTTTAGCTACAGTTACTTAGCATATTTTCATGCATAGACACGAGTGTGTATCATTATTATTCACCATAATTCACAGTTTTGTACTTTATGTACTCACTAGAAGGCGCCTCGTTCGCGGAGGAGAAAAAGTCATAACTCCTCTTTTTTTCTTTAGCATAGTCGGGTAAAAAGTATCCTATAACCATCTGGAGATACCCAGCTACCCGTGTACCAAAAATAGTTGAAATCTGTTTAGCCGATTCTGCGTGATGCAGCCACAACGACACATACCTACAATACAAACATACAAAAAATAAAAAATAATTATTTTTCGTTTTAGTGACCTCCAAATAGTCCGTTACAATCATTTTTTTGAAAATATCTTCAAAGTACAGACATTTCATTTTTACAACTTTATAATAGTATAGATATTGTTTTTTGTTTCACAACCGCATGTTCAGGTAGATTTTGCATCTGATAGCGATTACCACCCTATTACCAAGTTAGAGTTGTGCCTTCCTCAAGAACCCGTTCTGTATGGAGTGAGAACGTTCTCGAGAACATTTCCCACTAAGCCAAACAAAGAACCATCCCGGGAATTCTCAAACGCCACTATATACCATTGATAGCCTAGATATATTTTATATTTACTAGACCAAACAGTAACTAGTTGCGGTGCATTATTACTTAATTTCGATTGATTTAAAAAAAAATACATTAAAGAGGTTGTTTATCCACGTACTGACGATTACAACTTAATTTATATTAAAAACTTCGAATTTAGTTTTAACAATATGTGGCATCTAGGCTTCTTCAGAAAACGGTGAAGCTAAGATGCTGTTACAACTCATAAATAAAATGCAAAAGGCTCTACAACTCCACTTAGTGTCGAACGCTATTATGGATATTGTGACGGATATTGCGGAAATAAGTAATTTTTCGAAATCACCCCAATGCACCTGTAATTAAACGTGCGGACTATACGCTACGTTTAAATCTGTATGCTGTATGAGCATATCGACTAAAAGAGACCCGATTGAAATGCTAAAGACCTATTATAATATTCATGAACGGTCTAATGTAGAACAATACAGGTCGCAACCCCCGAGCCGAGTGGATTCGTTCGTTCCCCGCCCTCGGTGCGTTTACGTACATGAAAATATGACCCGAACAGGTCGTAGCATATACTATTTCCTGCGGGGTTGAATTAGGAATGGAGCTCCACGGAAGAAAGGGTGGTCGATATAGCTCAGAGAATTGCCAGTGTGTGAGTGATAGGGGCAGTGGCGTAGCTAGGCGTAGGCGAAGCGGGTCCACGCCCACGGCCACGCACCACCGAAGGGCTCCAAGCGTAAATGTACGATTTTTCATGGTTTTTGTTTTGAATCTAGTCCATGGAATGGCCAAACTAACTTTCGAAATATGGTTAATATGATAGTTCGGTTTCTATTTAACATTTTCTTCCAATCGAAAATTAGAATATATTTCTATGTAATTAATTATGGATTTTTACAGAGAGGTCTATAAAAATAAAGATTGCGTATCTATTCTCTCAATAAACCTTTGATAGACTCAAAACTTATTCCTAATTATTCATTATGAAAACACCAAACTTGCTACGCAAGCATTTTCTTTAAAAAGCGTGTATTTTTGAGAAAAGTGGCAAAAACTGGTTTTTTGTCGTAAAAATAACAAAGTTTGATGACATTTATCTTGGTTTCGGTGACTCTTGAAGATAAACTGAAACAGTATATTGGTAAAGACGGTCGCTGTCAACATGATGTGACATATACAACACGGAAAGCGAAGAGCTACAGATCGAAGGCCATTCAGAGCTGTAAGCCCCTTAATGGAGCACGCGCGAATCCCGCTTGTGGATGATGAACATTCTCTTGAAAGAAAAAGGGCGTCGCTAATACGACTGAGCCTACGTCTAGATTAGTCCACGCTACGCTACTGGCTATGGGCACATACTCGTAGAACCGAGGGCGATTGAGGGTGACAGGTTGAGATACCACCTCATACCTAAAGATTGCATCGTGCGAGACCCCGAATAAGGTGGACTGACGAATTGACAAAGATTGCAGGAAACTGATGAGGGCAGCGCACGAGCGGTGCTTGATCCTTGGGTAGACCATTGCCCAGCAATGGACATCTTTCGGCTAATATAATGGTGATATGAGGTACAATTAGTTTCAATTAAAAGGAACTATCCCGTCTTGTACTATATTTATTTTTGCTACTGTGCTTTAAGTACCTACATATTTGAATGGCGGATTTCCTCTAACTTTAGAAAATGGAAAGTGATTACGCTCCCGATTTTTGTCTCGAGTTCAAGATATTTTAGGTTTTAAATACATAATTGATAGATTCAGGCGTCGGGTGGACGCCGGACCGTCAAGATTTCCTGAATCTCCTGATGATGCCTCGTAGAGAGGCGAAACACGTGTCGAGGATATACTGTCTGGTATAGTAGTTTGTTGTATTTGCATACTTACGTGTTTTTTTGTGGAAACTGCATGAAAATATGCGCATGTGAACACAATTTATTTACACATCTAATCTAACCAGATACTTTGTCGCGGAAAATCAAAGGAACTATGTATAATCCATTAATGTGTAATCTAGGTTTTGATTTTCTCGAGTTCGGTTTGAGGGCTGTGCGTAAGCAGAGCATTAAAGGTGGAGTGAGTGATTCCAATTCCAACCGTTTGTATTTGTAAGTTAGTTAACAATTGTGTTTCGTATGACAGCTGACAGCATCACTTAATTAATGCTAATCGATATATTAAATGTGGTCAATGCAGACGCGTGCAATCAGCTCTTATCTGGCTCTTAGTCTATTTCAGTTTAACTTGTTATGGAGAATTATAAATATGTTTTTACCGTGCAAAATGCTAATTTAGATATCGGTCAATATATTAGACTATCTGTCTTTATCTTGCTAAGGTGAAGTAATCTATTTAAGGTTATCAAGGGACAACATTAGTATTAGCACTGGCGTGGCGTCCATATAAGCCGATTCCCATTGAGTTGCCCAAGGAAAGGCTTATCACCTTTTTCTTTAAATATAAATGAATACGCTCCGGCTTCAATCGTAAATTTCCGAACGCCACGCTTCTGGTACTTAGTTGGTATTTTTTAGTACTGACTACTCTTTTTCAATGGTTTTACCCACGACGAACGTATTTTACTTATCGTTCGACCACCGGCATTTCTCTATGATAAAATATAAAAAGCTACCTACGTCACTTTCTGGCCCCATTACCTATCTCTATGTAAAAAAATGCTTAATTTCTCACTTGTTGTGTGAAAGAACTAACAAAATAATCTAATCTCCTCCACATTTTTAAGGATTAACGTTATATAAGTTGATAGCCTTCAAAAATATCAACGATGTATGTATGTACTTACTTATGTTTCTAGTTGTTTTCATGTTATATCATTGCTAATTTTAGTAAGTCCCTAGGCATTAAACAAACAAACTTATCAAAGTCAACTTAACAAACCGTCTTTATCAGATAAACTAAATGTAGGGGAGACCGGGGACAAAAGTAACAGCGGGTCGAAAGTAACAAAGACTTTGTAGATGTATCCAATGACCAGAATGCCGCGCGTGGCCGAGTAGAGTTAGCAGATGATGTTTCCCTGCTTGTGAGCAGGCATCACGCATGTATCCTAATCAGAGCTTAAATTAGAGGACAAAATACGAATTTTACGCCTCTAAAGTAACATCTTCACATAGATTTCTTTAGCGCTTATTTAGCACCGGGGGGATTTTATCGATGTGTCTATATGCCTAGACATTTTTGATTAGATTCTTTATAGAATGTTATAAAAGATTTATGTGCAGGGCATTCAGTGTTTTGCTACTGACGTGTGTAAGAGAAAAACTTGGTTGGGTACGAAAGTAACACAGCACAACGTTCAAAAGAAAATTGCTCAAAAGTGGCATTAAAATCATAAGGCGGGCTAAGAATAATTAACTGACATTCCATCCCATCTCTAAAAAATCCCAGCCATCGAGTGAACCAGGCGCATAGAGCTTTAATGATCATAATGTTATTTTTATCATAAAAAATTAAACCATAAGTTCCTATTATTACAGTAAAACGAATATACATATGAGAGCAAGAAGTCTCTACAGTTACACGGTACATATAAATAAATTGGACCTTCACAGGATTTCTTTACGATCCGAGGCGTGTTACTTTCAACCCGAGCCTGGGTACAAAAGTAACAATTGCCATTTCTTTTTCTCAGCTTCGTAACTCTTCAAATTCAAAAACTATTCAATGGAAATGTATTCATATATGTAGAGTATAAATGAAATTTACATATATCTGCATTTATTTGATAAAATATGTAATAAAAAGCTAGAAATAGGAGCAAAACTACAAAGTGTTACTTTTGTCCCCGGTCTCCCCTACTGCGTATTTTCAGAGCTAGCTGTCAAATAAAGTGCTAGTAATGAAATCGGCAAAATGTTTACCGAGGCACCTCCTAAATACCTACCTACTTGGGATAGAGTGGCCTCTTAACTTGTCATTTAGGAGTGGGATATTGCTTTTAAAAGCTACTGGACTTAGGCGTGCAAGTTGTATTGTAATTATATTACCTACGCTGACTTTTTAATAATGTGTAGTGTATTGCATGCCTGTAAGGTGTAATAATGTACTGTAATTTATATTTATGATCTATATGACCATTATTTCGAGCAATAAATTATTATGATTATAACCACCTCTAGCACAACTACAATACGCAACTCTCTGTCGCGCGACAAAGGTCTGCCACTTTCACTTTCCTTTCACTAAAATGCCAGAAAGAAGGGTGATATTATATGTCGCGCGACAACCGTAGTCACGGACAGTTGTGCTGGACCGGCAGGTCTGGTGGTAACACCCTTTGAGGTGCGTCCACACTTGTATCATTTGCTCGTATCCGATCACCGTGCCGTGGCAAGACTGCGTATCGCGCTGCTTGGACACTCACTGTCGGCGCGCCAATCATGCCACATTCTTAAAATTTAAGTGTGTGATACGCGTAGCAAATGGATTTCGAGCGATCGGATCGGCGCAACGTCCAAACGCGTGATCGTGACACGATCTGACACTGATACGGGAAAATGATACAAATGTGGACGCACCTTTGGAGAATCAAATTGAGAATGTCAAAATAGGACACGGCACCTACATTTAGTGACCCAATATTGAACGCGAGAGGGTAGACAAATTATCAAACTTAATTGAAAGGTTTGGTTTGTTAATGACATGTTCGCAAAGTCAATTATGTTTGATAATCCTTCTATCCTTGCCAAAGAGAAAATATATTTTCCCAGAACGCTACGCGAGGCTATTGAGATTAAAAATCATCCTAATTTCAATTGGGAAGACGGGTTCTCGCTACCACTAGCTTGGGATCCTGTAATACATCTCATCAAGGAACAAGTTAAGGCCGAAACACACCGTATGCGTGCGAAGCACGTGCGCGTGTGCGTGGAGTGCGCGGTGTATCGTATGAAATGTCATAGTAGATGGCACACCGCTTGCATGGCGTGCACGTGCGCAACGGTGTGTCATCTCTTATGGGTATTCGTACTTTACAACGCGCACGCCACGCGCACGTCTACGTGCACGCCACGCACACGCATCCGGTGTTGCTTGGCCTTAAGACACAGGACTGCATAACTTTAATTTCCGAACGGTGTAAAAATATGTTATTTGTTCAAAAGTAATTTAGTAGCCTTTGTTTTTAAAATAATATAATTAGTAACGAGGTAGTCTGGAAGTTTTTCTTTGCAGCGTTTTCTTTCTTCTCAGTAAGCCTCATTTCGTGAAATGCTGCTGGTAAATTATTAAAAAAATATAATTAAGCCTTTCTGGCACATGCGTAACTGTCTTTACAGATTAGGTCCATCTGGCATGTATTTATTTGTTTTCTAAAAGTGGGCAGTTTGCACAAATTGTAACTTTGGCAAAGAAAAATATATCTTTTCTCAGTCAACCCGTGAATACGGAAAACTGAAAAGCTTCCGAAACGTCGGGAACTCAAATGAGATAATGTATGTTGTTATATAAATTGTTTTATTAAAATGAGTGATGATCGCGGGAACAGAAGAATATATTAGAGAACCCGTTTCTCAAAAGCTTTTGTAACTTGTATTACAAACGGAAGTCCCTTTCCAACTATATGAATTCAAAAGAGATACAAGTTACAAGCGTTTATGAAACGGGCCCCAGATCGCAGCAGACGTTGGAACTATTGTATTTTTAGGAAAGAGAATCAGGCTATGAGAATGTAGTTTGGATGGACAATTTGTTTCGGCTATTGTGATTGGAATGCGTCACCAGCCATAACCACCAGATCGATCGTTATCTGTGGCCGGTTATGACACGTCACTCCCTTGATGGGCCCCCGTAATTACCGTCATCAAGACTGCCGGAAGCAACACGGAGGTGTGGGCTAAGAGGTGTCGAGAGGTGTATTGCGGTATCTCCGAGGGTACTCGCGGCGTTATGCCCTTTAACACTAGTAATCTTCCACACCTCGAGTATATAGGGTAGCTTTAACGCTCCTCTCTGGACAGCCAACGAAGGCAAGCCAGAGCTAAGAGTGCTACGGGTCCTCTTGGTCTTCCAGTCCGGCCGATGAAGACTCGCACCGCAACGCAAGTGAGGACCCTAATCGACGCTCGGGTCCGCGAGGTCGTCACTCTATAACAACTATTATTGTCTCCACTGTCTGATCGCGATAAACTCAAAAACTACTCATCGGATTTTCATACACGTTTTCACCAATGGAATGTGATTATTGAGGAAATTTTAGGTGTATAATTTCTAACGGTTTATGTAAATTGGCTAAAATAATGACAATAATAATTGAAGAAGTCGGAAAAATCCTACCGTTTGAAAGCTATCTCAGCGTGCGCTGGAGAAGCCGTTACATGTAAATAATGTATGGTGGGATGGGTTTATTATTCTTAAAACTGATACGACACTATTAAGTATGTCGCCTTGCGAAGCCGGGGCGGGTCGCTAATTAGTATTATAACCGCCCGCGACGTGGCTCTTGGTGCGACACAGCTTCATCCGTTTTTCTTGCACTGTATTATACAGAAAAGGATAAACATTTGTCGTGCGACTAATCTAGAGTCGCACGTGACAATTGTGCGTCAATTCATATTTTAAGTAAGTACCTAAAAGAACACATTTTAAAGCACGTGTTATTTACAAATAATGCATTTACAAAACACTTGTAAAGGTAGATAACAGGCGGTCTTAAGACTAATAACTGATCTCTTACAGACAACCTTTTTGTAGTGAACAATTTGATTACAAAAACTATTACTAGGCGGTGCAAAACAGCATAGAATTTAAGAACATTAGACAATATTACATGCATAAAATACATAAATACAATATCTATCTATCATCTTTTGTGTGTAACAATGGTGTATAAAAGTATGACCTTCGTTTTTTTTGGAGATACTTAACTTAAACTCTTTATGACGTAACGTTTGGCGAAATATAACTCAGTTAAAGTACGTTTCGTATAATGTTATATTACGAATAATTAATATAGTACATATATATAGCCAAGTGTCATTCGTCTATGACCTGCCCAATCACAACTTGTCAAGGGCGAAGAGTAGAATGTGTTTCAGTGCCAAAAACCTTTATTAACCTGTGCTGTGGATTACGCAGTCATACTTACGATTCACTAGGTAAAAGAGATATTTGATAATAATAATGAGTAAATATGAGATTTCAAGAGTTTTAGTTTTAACCTCGTCCCTGACCTATAAGTAGTAACAACTGCCAATAATTACCGTGCATGTGGCCAATATTTTTTCAGTTTAAGATTGGCTTTGTTTATTAATCTGGGATTACGGCATTATGTCATGGGTGCATTGAGAAAACTAAAAATTTGTTATACAAGCACTCCTGGTTCAGTCATCGAGGTCAAATAGTCACTACGTTCATTTGTTATTTCGACCTATCCCGGCACAAAAATAACATAGAAGTAAACAAGAGACAGCAGGCCGATGGACGGCAGAATGAAATATCAAAATAACTGAATGCTACGATTTTACTTTGCTACAAACCTTGTCACTATCTATTTGGGACATTTTTATGCAATCGTCCAAGACACGACGCAGTATTTATTAATGTGTTTGTTTATTCACTTTACACTACCTCAGTCTTGGCGATATACTGATGTGATATGATATGTCAATAAAACGAGGCCTATAATTGTTTATTATTCGATTTTACGGTTGATTCCTTATTAGCTTTTAGTTTTTGAGCAAGACATGTTTGCCAAGCTAATTCTGCGTTTTTTTGCCACTCTAGTGTCTTATGCGGTGACAATATCGAGTGATAACGATATTTTAGCCAACAAAATAAGTGCTTAATGTACCAGTGACGAACGATCGTATTATAGGTACTCGTACAATCACTTTAAGCAGAAGCAACCTTACGTTTCCATGAAATATTTACTCTATAGTTTATTCTATTAGGTAATTAAAAGAAGTAAAAACATCCAGCTATATCTGTAGACCGATGCCACTGCAACTAGCAGAATGACAGTCACGTGGTTTTATTATTTGTTTACGCTTTTTAGTTGTTAGTTGCCTTTATTAGTTGTGACGACTCACAGACAGACGCACGGGTGACCCTACAAGGGTTCCGTTTTTTACAAGCGTTTATTTGCCCTATTTGTTGCGTCAAATCTTACAAGTTATCTTCCCGGTTTCGATTTGCGCAAAAAAATGGAAAATGTACTTAATATGTAAGTTCGTTGGTAACGATACCATGATACCATCGAGCTGATCTGATAATGGAGCCGAAGGGTAGTCATAGGAATTCCACAAAATAATTTAATCCCACCGAGTTTGGGTTCTTTAGAAACGTCTTATGAGTAGTTGACGGGTGTTTAAAGAAAAGTATAGTCAGCAGTTAAAAATAAATTTTTGACTGAAACTTATTGCTTTTGAGGTGCGGAACCCTAAAAGCACTAGCTAGACTACACATAGGTTTTATTTAACGGTTTAACTAGATTGTTCGAGTAACAATCCGTTTATTTTTCCTTGGTTTAAGATTACTCCCTGAATATTTTGGAACGTCGTTAAGACAGAAACTGGCGCTAACAAGCCAAAAGCCGTCATTGCGATGATTTGTGCAGCGGTTTGCCTTGAGCCAGCTTGATTACTCAGGGGACCAACGACTGCTCGTACTAGCGCCATCTTTGACAGTTACTAGCGTACCCGATATGAGTTTAATACGTAATCGACTCTTAACAACTGCGTCAGAAGGTGGA
This sequence comes from Hedya salicella, assembly GCA_905404275.2. Classification (NCBI taxonomy): domain Eukaryota; kingdom Metazoa; phylum Arthropoda; class Insecta; order Lepidoptera; family Tortricidae; genus Hedya; species Hedya salicella. The sequence continues at coordinate 12,228,438 of FR990112.1, read as the reverse complement.
CTATTTAACTACTTTTTTACAGGAATCCGTTCTTTATCCTCATTTAAAGTGCGTATTACACTTTACAGAATTTACGGAGTTCATTTAGGATGAAATATACGCTTTTTATTCTAAAGTGCGTAGGTAAGTATTTCACTTATCCTAACTAAATAGAATGCTAACGACAAGGAAGCAGCAATACGTTGGAGTAAGACGCTTTAACTCCCCTAACCATTTAGGATGCTACATTCAGGAAAGTATAATACGCGCTTTACTTCTAAGGCGCGTATTACGCTTATCCTAACTAGGAAGCTAAAGGGCTTATTACACTTTGATAAATTTAGGATTCTAAATGGGAGAGGGGAGTTGAAGCGTCTCACTCCAACGTATTGCTGCTTCCTTGTCGTTAGCATCCTAATTAGGATACGTGTAATCCGTCCTTAACGACTGGGAAGCAGCAATACATACCTACCGGAGTGAGACGCTTCAACTCCCCTAACCATTTAGGGTGCTAAATTCAGAAAAGTGTACCTAATATGCGTTTTACTTCTTTTAGGAAATATATTACCTTAGGGAGCGTTCAAGTATTAGGTAACGCAATTTTTTGAGATTTTTGACCCTCCCTACCATACATGTAACGCGCCGTAACGTAACATTTTTCTGTACACTCCTACCCCCTAGTAAAACGTTACGTAACCACCAAGTGGCCATTTTTACCTAAATTAGTCATTCCATTTGAAATTTTGAGAAAAAAATGTTATAGAAATGCGTGACAGAATCTGCGTACGCGACCGTTCTGAAGGGTTAAAAAAAAACAATATTACGTAACGCGTAGTTCGAACCCCCCTCCCGCCCTTGTAACGCATCGCAACGATTAACATCACTCCCCCTCCCCCCAAATTCGTTACGTAATACTTGAACGCTCCCTTATCCTTATCCTAATTAGGACGCTAACCACTTGGAGTGAAACGCTTAAACTCCCCCATAACATTTAGGATGCCAAATTCAGCAAAGTGTAATAAGCGCTTAAGGAATGTTTTTCCAAAATTCCATGCTTGTTTGTATATATTAGTCTTAGAGTGAAGTGATTAAAGTACCGTTGTTGTAGATATATACTCTATGAAAGTATGAATATACAGGGAGTTGCTCTATAGGATTACTACCTAATGGGAAAAAAAATCTTTTAGTATTTTCAGGTGTAAACATTTTTGGGGTTCTGCTATCTTCTCTATTTGTTACCAGTCACCACGTACTTAAGCTGTTTTCCTTTGCGAGTTTTGTCTCTTGGGATTTTAACGAGAAAGTATAATAACGAATAAGCATAGTAATTTCTACTAAAGCATTGAAAACCAAAACAGTAGGTACTTATAAATACAAAAATAAGTAATTGACTCATACGTAAACAACAAAGCTATTTTGGGATATTTGGGAAATACAACCGATCGTACGTAGAAGGTCAAGTGCGCTTCGGAGCCCAACAGCAGCCGTGGGCGGTGCCGCTGATACAACCCATTTCATTTAACCCTACATAAGCTAAAACGTGTATACTTATATGTAAACGGATCTATTTGACATAAACATAACTGAAGGTAGGCACGTAAAAAACGTAATTATGTGGTAAAATATAAAGACATATGTCAAATCGTAGAGACAAATTACTAGATAATGATTTAATGATCAATGATATAATATAAAAAGAGGTAGATAGATTATCTACACGATACTCCACGTGTAAAAATGGCCAGGCACACATAAATCTGATAATATTGCCATAACACCCTAATCGTAAATGCTTTTAGACGCTTTTATTGAGTAATTAGTGTAAAATATCAGTATGCATGACGGCATGTTTGTTTATTTGACGCATTTTCCAATATATAACAAAGTACTCTGCGCGCGCGACTGAGTTAAGGTTTGCCAATTGGCGTACTTTTGGGTGCCATTTTCGGAGCCCGTATAACCTATCTACCTCTTTTTATGTTATATCATTGATAATGACTTTCTACAGGGGAGAGATAGAACCCCCTCCTTTTTAATGTTGGTTGGAAATATAGACCAGTTGGAAGGCAAACGTTGAACATTTTTTTGCCCGGTTGAATTAAAATGTTTAACCACTTAAGATGTATTCAGCGTGGTCGTTAGTTATAGTTAGATTCTATCTATGTATAAATAGGCACTCGTAATAAATACGGCGCTCTGCCGTACTACGAGTGCCTATACTGCCTATCATAGAAGAAGGAGTGATATCGAAATTAAAGTACTTAATTTCAATGAAAATAAACAAAGTCGATTAGCTCAGAGGTGCTCAAATTAAGTGGCAGTCGGCGGCGCACATTTCTCGTAGAAACAGTGACCGCTGGGCAGAAAGGATGACGCAGCATGGAAGGCCCCCGACATAGTGGCCCGATGATGTAGTGAAGATAACGGGAAACCGTTGGATGAGGGCGGCGTACGATCGGTCTATATTGAAATCCTTGGGCAGGCCTTTGTTCAGCAATGGACATCCTAATAGTAGTAGTAGCGCTGATATGAAAGATGATACAAAATCTATAGCGAAGTCTGTTGGATTGTGTATTGATGTTGCACTGTTGTAATATTTATATATTTATGAAGGTAGACATTTCTGTAAAGTATACCCACATAGATAAATATAATCAGTTGCAATTCAGATATGATGTTTGTCTTACAAGCTCCCTATTATAAAATACTTCATGGTGTCAGGTGTGGTTCACCGAGGATTGCAGTGATTTAAATTATGTAAAGGACAATAATAATAATAGTATGATAGAAAAAATATTTGTGTTAGATGTCGATAGCAACAGCTTGTTAGGTATGCATGTAAAAAATTAAACCTTATAAAAAGGATATCCGTTGAAAATGTTGATTATCTATTAAACACTTTTACAGAAGATTTTAAATGTGTTTTCGAAGGTATAGGGTGTTTACCCACCAAGTATAATATTCCAATTGACGAACAATAACATTTAGAAGCCTATTACTGGATAGACATCCATTTCACATTGTACAATCATTTATATCTATATTACATGCATACACATATTTAATAATTATCATGTAGGGTTTTCTAGCATATTAATTAGGAACTTTTAAACAATTATACATTCGCAGGTACTGTTAAGTATTATTATTATGGACAGTCCTAGTCCTACCGTATTCTACCGCGCTGGCACTTCTGTTGGCTGTATTTGCCAAATATTTGTAATTATGTTGATTTTTTGTTGTATAATATAAAATAGAGAGATATTTTATCCAGCGCTGTTAACGCATGTTAACGGCAAATATACATATAATATATACATACTGTTGTATAGGTACCTATATATTTTTAAATTACAAGTCTCCGAGTATTTCTCTAAATATTTGACGGAACAATGGAATTAATATTAACATAACCCTATTAGTTTAAACGAGTAATTTTTAACCGACTTCCAAAACAAGGAGGAGGTTCTCAATTCGACGGAATGTTTAGTTTTTACTTTTATTTTTTTTATGGATGTTCACCGATTATTCAAAGACTATTTAACCGATCTCAAAAAATCTTTTTTGGTTTTATAGAAGGTACTTTCTAGTTGCTCCCATTTAATTTTGGTGAAGATCTGATGATGGGATCCATGAGGAATTGAAGGAACTCCTCAAATATTGTAGGCATACATATAGCGATTTTGGTATTATAAGAAACATAATAAGCATTTGCATTCAGAAAATGTAAATTGGTGAAGTGGAACTGATGCAGACGACCACAGAATGCCATCGGAACTCCTCAATGATAAATGATTTACGGGTGGCGACAAAATATCTTGATTAATTTAGCTAAGCAACTTCATAGTCACAAATTTAAATGTTCCTGATGAGAATGGTACCATCGAATTGATTTGATGATGGAGCCGGAAGGTAGGCACCTGATCTATGTAATAAAATAATGTATCCTAGCCGTGTTTGGGCTTATTCGAATCGTCACGAGATACACTTTTAAGTAACGATTAACTAAAAAGTGTAAAATAAATAAACTTTTAAACAAAAAAATAAAACCGACTCCAAAAAAACTAAAAAGTACTCAATCTATACAGTATATACAATTAATGTTATTTTGGAATCGGTGCCATCGTGTCACACCTTACTAAAATCGTCAATTTTCAATATTTTACACATTCGCCTATGGCACCGACGCCAAAATAAGATTAATTGTATATACTGTAAAGATTGAGTATACAAACGGTTACTTGGAAGTAATTTGAAGAAACTGAATTATGGCGTTATTTTTTACTTTTTAGTTTTTTTTGGAGTCGGTTTTATTTTTTTGTTTAAAAGTTTATAGTATATAGGTACCTACATCGTGTTTTTTATTTCCTTTAATTTTATCAGGTGGCAGTACTCGTCCATAGGAACAACTTTTCCTATGGAGAGATATTTCGTTGAGCTAACTAACATATAGTACCTATTTATTTTTTATACTACTAAGGTGGCAGACAAGCGTACGACCTGCCTGATGTTTAAGCAGGAACCGCAGCCTATGAACACATAGTATTTGTTTATTGGAAACGGCTCTAACGATTTGGCTCAAATTTGATATGTAGACATAGTTTTGCCTTCCAAATTTATCTAGATAAGTAGGTTTATCTAGTTAGGGTAAAACTCGGTCGCCCAATAGCTAAATTAACGCTTCTAAATTTATGAAATACCTAAAATGCCTACTCTGTGAATGCACAATATACAAATTAAAAATAAAAATAAATGCTGATGATTCTATCTATAGGTATAATCTGTTAAGATTAACAACTTATTTGTTACAATAATAACAACTTATTTACCGACCGCCCATAAGGTTCGCAGGTGTAGTCAGCCGTTATTAACTAATAGAGTATGGAGAAATTCGACCTTAGGCCGTATGACACTCTGTTCTTGTTTCTGCACTCGTAAGGTGATGTTTTTATTAACGTCGTAACTTTATTTCACATAACGATCAATCATGGCGTGGCGGTTATGGACAGGCCTACCTGCAGCGGTATGAATGGATCGCGTCACACCGCTGAGCGACCGTGTCATTGAACGAACTGCACCCCTGCCAACTGCAGTCGCCTGCATGCTGCCAACTTCTGCTCTCCTGGTAACAACGACCAATGTACCATGGACAGTCTTAGCCGTTATGCCCTTTTGGCATCAGTAAGTCACCGATATTTATACCGCAGTATTATTAAAACATTATGCATTTGCGGTTATGCAAGGAAGCATAGTGGAAGCGTGACCTAGTATTTACAACTCAAGTCGCAAACTCTCTCCCTAATGTCTAAGACAAGTTGAATTCAAAATGTACCGACCTCCTGTAAGTTTACATAGTATAGGAAAGGAGGTTATCTTAACAAAGTAAAAATTAAAAAAATCAAATCGTATTGTAATTTATAGCAACACATATTTACTTTACTATTTTTAACCCTCTTAAAATTCATAGTAGGTACTAGTAAAACAGAAATTCCTGGCCGTAGTATTTCAAGTCAGTTTTTCACGATTCTAATAAAGTAAGAGAGGTTTTCTTCACGAGTTCACGACGTTCACGTTTTCATTCACACACCCCAATTGTAACGACGTCATCATCAACCTGCGATTTGAATGCAGTGCTCGGAATGCTTGACATTACCTCTAATTTCTGACTTTTCTAACCGTTCGATTTTACACATCTAATCTTCACGAAATAGGCAGCATGCCAATTAGATACAACTGAGGATGCGAAGAAACCCCGCCCGATTCTCGGATCCGTCGAGATGTCACTACCGCGACATTGCATGGAAATAACATGATAATTATAAATTCCATGGAATCGTACAAATTGTATAATCAAGGCTGATTCCGGAGACACCATAAGTACCTATATTACGCTTGTTTCGGGATCATGACTTTGACATTAGAACTACCACTGAAATTTCAACATGACATTTTGAACGACGATTCTGAGAGAGCTGATGTAAAACAATAATTAAAAATCAAGACTTGTGATAGTCATGTCATATCATAATTTTAATTTAAACGGCAGCATGTTTACTGGTACCGTTGTCGTTGTGCTGGGCGGTAGAATGCCACGACATCCTCGGTACCTAGCGTGTGGGGGCTGTCGCTCGCGGGCGCTATTACGAACAGCTATAGTGTACCTAGTCTAAACAATGTTTTTATTTATGTGTCGGTCTATATGTATGTCAGTTAGTCGACCTCTTAATTCTATCGGAAAATCCCATGAGAGTGAGAGAAGTGAAACTTTGCATAAAGGGTTTCGGCTGTGTAAAATTAACAATGAGATGTTTTTAGGGTAGTTCAACAGACGCCTGTAGTATATTTTGAAAAAGAAGTCACAATAAGCATAACGACTTGGCAAAACTATAATGCACCTAGTACCAACTGCGATTGCGGTGGAATCTATAATAATTAATTAAAATGTTACAATTATTCTGGCCAGAATTTCTTCAATATATGTGAGAGAAAACTGACCTATCCTATCCTAAAACAGTTTATAAATCTAATACATTGTTAATTTTACACAGCTGAAACAAGATACTATATCTATGTCTACAAAGAGCTTTTGTTGAGCTACTGATTGTTTGAGCTTTTAAACTTTTCAATATATAGGTACCTACATTTATGTCTGGTAGTTAAAAACAAAATTAGTAGAAGAACTTACTATCCATACTTACTTCCATACTATTATAATGCGAAAGTAAGTCTGTCTGGCTGTTACCTCTTCACGCATAAACCGCTGAACCAATTTAGGTGAAATTTTGTACCTATCTACATAGTTAGTTTGAGACTCTAGAAAGGACCTGGGATAGTTTTTACGCAGGAAAAAATACTCAGTTCTCAAGGGATAAAAGCCGCGGGAATATCCTAGTTTATAACTTTGATATTTTCTTTTGATAGTCTAGACAGATATTAAATATAATCCGGGTCATTATCATTCGTTGTATATGTTTGAATGCCTAAGATTATCCGTCAACATGAGTTATTTTAATGCCAGCTAAATTCAGACTGGGTCAAACGTTCCAAACGCCAGGAAACCAAATTATTGACAAACTACTCTAGATAATAGCATCTCTTGTTACACAAATAATAAAATTGTGTAATGGTTAGTAGTTTATCTCGTTGCGATAAACGTTGACACTAAACATTTTTAATGCTCAGGAACATTGTGACCCGTAAGCCCCACTAATTGTCAACCTGTCCTGTATACAGCGCGCTCAAAAAAGGAAGTAGCTTATGTAATGACCTTATCAGGTAATTAAATTTGGATGCTTATCGATATTTAAAACTATATTGACATTATGAACATTATCTATTTTAATATTACCTTACTTTTGACGGTCATGATATAAATTAGTATAATTTTGAAATGAACTTTGCATGGTACTTTCATTGTGATATTAATTGTCTTATCACCACAGACTACTATACTAGAACAGACAAACAATGTCGAACAACAAAATTGAACGTCACTAACTCTGGCTATACAACTGGCTATATTGTTTTCCCTGGTTCTCCGCCAGATGGCAATATCGAGATCGTGCGCACATTATCGCCATCTAGTGAAGAATTGGGGATACGATAACAAGATCGGCAGATGGCGCTTTATCCCAACTTATGAATGGTTCGATGCGAACGAAGCTTTGGAAATGGCTACCTATTTTTATTATTCGTAAGTCTCGCAGAAAACTGATGCGCCTCATGCGTCGCTTTCGAGCCCAGTCCACGTACATGAAAGAAAAGTTTGTTTTGGTTTGACTTGGTGCTTAAGGGGAGTCGGACATACTTACTTCAGTATTATTTTACTATCCTTGGATGGTCAAATTCTTAAGTATCGATATCGCCCGTAATAAAACTGGTGATGGCTGATGCGACTATAAACGCACAATAGGTACATACAGAGCCATTTCAAATCAAATCAAATCAACTACTTAAGAACATAAAATATCAATATTTTTCGATTCGTGGGTTTTCAAGTATAGCCTGTTTAATTGGGATGTTGGCTGTAGGTATTGTGACTGGCTAAAATAAAAATAAAATTTTCGCAATGGTAGTTACCATGACAGAAATCGTAAACAATTTTTAGATATTTTTTGTTTCTAGTTTGGTCTTATATGGTCTTATCAATTTACTCAACTACCACACACAGGAAACAGGATGATTTATACTATGCATTTATTTAAACTACAAAGAGATAGTTTCGCAGATTTCAAAATTCGCGCTCCGCGCCGTACCGCGCTGGTCGCTTACCGATCGAGTACAAATTAAAACCTATTCATGTTAGGTACTCTCTCACCGCTGAGTACCAAATTTAAGATTTGAAACCACGAAAGATGAACTAAAATGATATCAAGTTTATAAATAATCATCATTTATATTTATTTTAAGTTACAGCTAGTAAGTTATTAGTTTGTTACGAACTTAGGTACTATTTGAGTTTATAAATTAATTTGTTCTATTATTTTGGAACAAAAGAATAGTATAATTTATATACTCGTAGTCAAAAATTACAATTTAAGAATGAAAGTGACTTAGAAAAATTTAGAACAAGCAAGATTTCGGGTCGTCGGTATCCAATTCACATATTCACGACAATACGGAATATGCATGAATTTATATTTTTGCTTTATTAAAAGCTCATTCATGTAACAAACAGTAGACAAAAATAATTTTTCGAATAGCTATAAAAATAACCAAGATATAAGCGATCAAACATTTAATTCTATCTGTTTATTGCAAAACAGAATTTAATATGGAGTTTATTTATATGGCCGGAGTGCACTGTGACGTACAGTGCATATCGAACCTCTGTCCAATTACTAGGTTAAAATGCCTATATTATGCGTATTTCATGGCCGATTTAAATTTTAAGTTCACATATTGAAATCGTTTTTACGGTATTTTGATATGTAGTTAAGAGAAGCGATTAAAAATAATCATGAATGTACCCTATTGTAAATACGATTAGACCGTGACGTTTGTGATTTTACCTTATTTATTTTAAACTAATAAGAATATAACAAAGTACTGCTACTAGTAAACTAAATGTAGGTACCGTAAATGGGGGTCAATAGACAAGAACAGATTTTTATAAAAATGCATATTTTCATAAAGTGCTTTTTTTCTGCATACTTGCAAAGAAATTCAAGGGTGAAGTGAAGTCTCCAATCCACATTGGGCCAGCGCGGAGACTAAATTCCATTCCCTATCATCCAAGAGAGGAGGCCTATGCCCAGCAGTGGGACGTATATACACGGTGCCCGCGAGGAATGGAAAAGATTTTAACTACGCATTCTTTAGATCATTAGAAGCAAAAACTGTTATATGATGAATCCCAGGCAAGTCCGGCTTAGCTTTAAAGATATTATCAATTTTCATGTTAACAATTTATAGTGATTACTGTACTGTGAGTATATTAAGCTTTTTTTATCGCGACGTTGCCACATATGTTGCCTAGTTTCGCGTCGTTATTGACAGACTTCAAAGTGACAGCTACTACTCTCTAAAGTCATCCTTTTTTTTGGAAAAACAAATCGTTACCATTTTATTGAAAGGGACAATTTTCATAGAGAAGCGAAAGCTAAAATAAAATATTCCATTTTTATGTACAAAAATCGACTTAACTAGATTATGTTTCTTTTTTTGCTGAATTTGACCTAGTTTCATATTAAATTTTTTACTCGTAATGGCCTCAGGAATGCGTGGTTATAAAATCTTTCCCATTCCTCGCGGGCACCGTGTATAGGCTGATGATGATGTGCTTCTTTTCGTTGGCAAAGTATAGAAAAAACCTACTAAACCATAGCTTTTACTACTTTTTATTTTCTTATATTATAAAATAAGTGCAGATTATTGCGCCGAAAAGCCAATAAAAAACGATGTGTACTGCTTGAGTGAGACGAGTACTACAGACTGCGATGGGACAGCGATGTGTTACTATTTCGACCAATCACGTAAATGTAAGTATGAAGTCGGCCGGCCCGCCGCTGCATGGCCTTGAACGATGCTGCCTTGAGGGGCTACTCTGAAATTCGATATTCAGTTCGTATCGCGCCAACTCGCTCACTCAAATACAGTTTGACATGAGCGCGAGAGGGATGGCGCGATACGAACTTCAAATATCGAATTTCAGAATAGCCCCTCTGCCCCCGGTTGATGCGATTTGTATTTTCTTACAAACTTTTTGTCATCGTCATCTATACTATTCTGTACATCCATACTAATATTATAAATGCGAAAGTGTCTTTGTCTGTCTGTCTGTCTGTTACCTCTTCACGCTTAAACCGCTGAACCGATTTGGGTGAAATTTGGTATGGAGATAGTTTGAGTCCCGGGGAAGGACATAGGCTACTTTTTATCCCGGAAAAATACCCTTATTTGCGATAAACGAATTTAATGCGGACGAAGTCGCGGGCAGTAGCTAGTTGAAGATATTTTCGTAACGGACTATTTGGAGGTCACTAAAAAGAAAAATATATTTTTTAGATTTTTTGTATGTTTGTATGTGTCGTTGTGGCTTCATCACGCAAAATCGGCTAAACGGGTTTCAACTATTTTTGGTACACAAGTAGCTGAGTATCTCCGGATAGGATACTTTTACCCGACTAGGTACGCTGAAGAAAAAACGAAGGGTTAAGTATGACTTTTTCTCCTCCGCGAACAAAGTTGCGGGCGCCTTCTAGTTAGGTATAAAATTAAATTCCCTATCGTCAACTGATATCTTATTTACCTTAGTTTTGATAGTGGCAACTGATTGCAATCAATCAGCTTAGTCCGCCCATGAAAACGTTGAAAAGAGTAATACCTACGAGTACTTAAAATCTTTCCAAAATAATGAAAATTTGATAGGTATTCTTGATTCTGCACATTTTTCACTGCTCGTATTGCAAAACTTCTTGAATTAATTGGCAACAGATTGAGACTAGGTTAACTTCTCGTAAACTCGTTATGTTTCTACTTATTATATACTTACTTACTCGTATTTTTACTATCAAAATAATAATAAGCATTTTACCATTCAAAACACGCCTAATATACATATGTACCTAGGTCCATTATATCGCTAATTCAATACATTTATAATGATCTGTGTTCAAATATTACTTACAATGTCATTTTAAACTCCGGCGCGCGCCACGTCGCCGCTTGCCGCGACGCGCGAAATTTGAAATTAGCCAATTTTTAAATAAATTGCACAATAAAAAGGCTTATTAAAAGTAGCTTAAAATAAATATAACTTTTTAAAGTGTATGACGATTAAATCAATTGATTCGATTACTTAATAGCGAAATTAAGGATTTTCATGCAATACTAGTAAAGCTGTGAAGAAAAAAGGAAAAAATCTTCAGCACAGTTCTTATTTTACTTTTTTTTATACAGATTCAACTAGTTACGACAAACTCATAGAAAATCATTTTACCCACGTCCAAATTGTATCATTCAATTTATAACGACTGCGTTTTATCTCGTGGTTCCATAAAAGTATTTTTATTACATTTTCTATAACAGTATTATTAAATAGTTATCAACACACAGTAATTAACATTTCGGACATCCATTGTATATTTAATGCGTATAAAAAATATAAATACGACATATTATTCTGAAATTTGTTATTTATAAATAGTTAAATAGACATTATTTGTTCACTAAACAAAAGCCAAGCAAATGAAAATGAGATAATATACGCGATATAATCCGTTAAATTGTTTTATTTCAAAAAGCCAAGCACTTTTGAATTTAAAACTTGTCAATGTAATACACGGTCCACTACTGGCCTATTTATGTATTGTATTGTTACGAAACGCGTGCTGTTTACCGTACTTGTACCTCGAAGTACACCATCATGGAGACGGGGTGAGATATTATGTATGCCGTCCTTTTCTTATGTACATCGTTCGAAGATAATGCATGCGTGTCGCGACCAGTTTCGGCTAATGTCTACAATCTTAAGCTTAGTTTTCAGATCAAGCGCCATCTAGTGTCGCTACTGTAAGCAAATATGAGAGGTCCAAAGCTCGAGCGGAGCTTGAATTGGCATGTTGAAAATCTGTTTTTAATGGTTTTTTGTTTTAATCAGAATTATGCATATAATTAGTGATAATGTGGATGTTTATTCGTAAAATATACAAATTTTTATTTTAAGTCCCATATTTCTCTTAAATTCTATATATTTATATTGTTTAATTTGAAATTGTTTCTTATGGCGCTATCTATTGGTGATTGATAGCACTAAAAATATCTGTTAGAGAATGGGAGCCCCTGTTATCACTTATCGTATGATGAAATAGTCTAAGCATCCAAAGCGCCAAATATATTGCAACACATCTTTATTCTTATACTTAGGCATAAAGCTACGTGACCATAATATTTGACACTTTGCATGCTACATACAGACTATTTGATGCTGACTGTACATGATGGGTGAGTTACGCATTGAAACGCCATGTTTCGAGAAATAAGTATAGAAAATAGAGCATCTATAACGCGATGTCTGGAAGTCAGGGACATCTGTTTAATATTTCGTAGCCGATAAAGGTCGGATGGGTGTTGTAATGAAACAAAACAACACGCAACAAACAACTTAGATAAATGTCCGAATACTTGACAATGCCCCAATAGTTTGCACGTAAACCTTAATCCAAAGCAACAAAGTTGAAAAACTTGGTGTCAACTATTGAAATTAGGCTATCGAGCTTTGGTACGTTTACCTTACAAGAAAAAACTACGTTTACTGATCACAACGACCTTGGCAATGGATAAGTGCCGGTATCAATCGGAGACCTCAGCAGGTATGACATCGAATTTCGTGCACTAGGTATCATATTTTGATTTTACGATAAAATAGTTGGTAAGTACCTACAATTATATTAAATGTCATGAATGACGGGCGCGGCCACTCAATACAAATAGTGTATTTAACCTACTATCACCCACTTACGGTCTATTTCTTGAGATCGTATTTTCTCAAATTTGACTCGCCCAGAAGATCTCCGAGTCATTGCGCCTTCACCCGCATAAACAATCAGAACAACCCTTGGCAGATCCAAATACTGCAAAGCAAAAGCTTTCCATACAGTTCTCCACGAACGCCAAACTTACACAAACCGCACTTTAAATATGGTAAATAAGTGTGAGTGACATTAAAACAGAGGTTTTTAAACTTGGGCGTGACAATATTGAAGGAGGGACACTGAAGAAAAATTATCTACTAGACTTGTCTCATTATTATAAAAAAACCGGCCAAGTGCGAGTCGGACTCGCGCACCGCGTGTTCCGTACAAACTTTCACTTACCCTAACATTATTGTGATATCTATAGCATTGCATACAAATGAAGTGCAAACTTAACGCAACCGGGTTGTTCAAATAGGTTTTTTGAAAAATAAAAAAAAAATTGCTAGTTAGAGACATGGTTATAATTTTCGTGTAATATATATCCATACTAATATTATAAATGCGAAAGTGTGTCTGTCTGTCTGTCTGTCTGTCTGTCTGTTACCTCTTCACGCTTAAACCGCTGAACCGATTTGGATGAAATTTGGTATGGAGATAGTTTGAGTCCCGGGGAAGGACATAGGCTACTTTTTATCCCGGAAAAATACCCTTAACCGCGATAAACGAATTTAAGGCGGACGAAGTCGCGGGCAGAAGATAGCATTATTTATAAATTGTGAAAATTTCAAAATTTTCGTTCGGTAAACTTCGGAAATAAAGGGGGGGAATGGTGTTTCTTTTTACATTTTCCTTAATAACACAAAATTTAAATACAATAAAAAAAATTGCGAGAATGTGCAGGTCAAGCGCTTTCATATGATACCCTACTTGATCCAGTAGCTAGCTACTGGATCAAGTAGGGTACTTTAACTTTTGCCCTCCCTCACCCCTTATTCGTCGTTTTTGTAGAAAATAAAAATATATTTTTAAGTATTTCCTGTGCAATACATGTGGGCTGACTATGATTATAAAAATTCAAAATTTCTAATAGATAGCGTAAGTAGTTTTTGAGATATGGCTTTCTATTAGTCGGACAGACAGACAGACCGACAGGCAGATTCGCACCATAAGGGTTCCTTTTTGGTACGGAACCCTGACATTATGCTAATTACGTCAATTGCAAGGTTATTTACAGGTAGATATTATATATTACTAGCTTCTACCCGCGACTTCGTCCGCCTTAAATTCGTTTATCGCTGATAAGGGTATTTTTCCGGGATAAAAAGTAGCTTATGCCTTTCCCCAGGACTCAAGCTATCTCCATACCAAATTTCATCTAAATAGGTCCAGCGGTTTAAGCGTGAAGAGGTAACAGACACATTTTCGCATTTATAATACTAGCGGCCGCCCGCGACTTCGTCCGCCTTAGATTCGATTAAAAGGTATTTTTCCGGGATAAAAAGTAGCTTATGCCTTTCCCCAAAACTCGATATTTTACGAATTTAAATATGAAGCATATCTATACATATAATAATAAAGCTGAAGAGGGTCGAAAGTCTGTACATGGAAGATATTCGAAAAAAAGTTGGCCGGGGATACTTAAAATCGATAACAGAACACGTTCCAACAGTTTTTAGAATTTTTGTCTGTTTGTCTGTTTATCTGTTTGTCTGTTTATCTGTTTGTCTGTTTATTTGTACGCGCATCACGTGAAAACGGCTGACAGATTTTGATGCAAACTTTACTAATCCATCGAGAAAATTCCCGGCCAGGGTAAGGCTATAAAAATTCAACCCTTAAAAGGGGGAGTAACCAATACACTTGATTGAATTAAGTTTGCTCCTGAATCTTATGGCGCTACGTGGCGCTACTTAGGAAGAAGGTGCAAACTTTTCTCAAATATGTGCTACACGAGCCTACGACTACTATTGAGTACCTTGCTAAACTAACAGGTGGCGCTAAAATAAATACCTTGGCATTTTGCCAAATTAACTCTAAGTTTAGAAGAAGGGGTACGGATATCAACAAATTTAATTGAATATAATTAATTTAATAATACAACAAAATACGAGACAAGTGGTTCAGTAGTATCAACAAGGAGGAGTCTCACATGTGCAAGAATTTGCCCAGGTACTGATTCAGGTTGGAGAAGGACTTCTGGAGGAAACCAACGGCCTGATTCGTTTACCAGAGACTTTATGCAAGATTGTTCTGTCCGTTGAAGACCACATTCGGAGCGTATACGGAGACCTGAGCCAGGTGACGCGACGTGAGAACTCTTCGGTCTGTGAGAGAGCCGTTAATGAGCAGATATTGGCGAAAATGGAAGGTGAACAGGCAGTATATAATTCCATTAACACTGTCTTGGATGAACGCTTCGTCAAAACATACTTGATGGAGTTCTGATCATGCTTCTTCGGAATTTGTCACCTCCAAAGTTATGCAACGGAACCAGGCTAAAAGTAGTGCAGCTGCAGCGAAACCTCATCGAGGTGCAAATCCCGATGGGGTGCGGCGCTGGAGAAGCCGTGTTCATCCCCTGCACCTCCCCTACATTCCGAGCAACTTCCCGCTCCGCTTCAAGCACCTACAGTTCCCCGTGAGCGTCTGCTTCGCCATGACCATCAAGAAGTCGCAGGGGCAGACGCTGCGCGCCGCCAGCGTGGACCTGCGCACGGGCTGCTTCTCGCACGGGTAGCGCGTCACCAGCTGCACGGAGCTGTTCGTGCTGATGCCCACCGGAAAGACTCACAATGTGGTGTACAAAAAAATTGTAAAATGACAATTTTATGTAAATATACTTTACATACCTACTTTTGGAGTATGTAACTGTAGATATAATTATGTATACATATTTAGTTGTGCATACATAAACATAACTGTAAATAAAATGTAAATACTTGACCTCAATATCTATATTCACCTTTCCTCTAATCTTACTTCTAAATAATATTAGACCTAAATTCGAAAGGTTGTTAGGAAGTATGGATTTCTATGTGTATATTTCTTACCTTTTCATGCTTAGACTGATTTGACTGGAGGACCGATTTGGGTGATATTTGCCATGGACTTGATATAGATACTACAGTCAAGGACGTAAAAATAGAAAAGTGGTACTGTGTCGTCCGATATACACCTCTAAGTATATACTCTGTGTCTTTTAAATCACGTCAAAAATTTAAATAAGTGCGAAAAACGATTGATTTTTATTCGTATTTATTTAACATTTTATCTGGACTTTACTTCAAGTCTCGGCTCCAGGGGAGAGGGGTGAATTAGCCGCTTACTGAAACAGACCTCATTCCACGAGGGTGGAGCCGCGGGCACAGCTAGTTACCAATATTTCAAGTTCCTAGCGTAAAAATATATTTACTGTCCATACAAATTTTCATCCCCATTTTCGTCTCTAAAAGGGATGAAATTT
Source organism: Hedya salicella (assembly GCA_905404275.2). Lineage (NCBI taxonomy): Eukaryota > Metazoa > Arthropoda > Insecta > Lepidoptera > Tortricidae > Hedya > Hedya salicella. Next base: position 12,212,079 of record FR990112.1, on the reverse strand, counting down.
GACATACAATATAGCCTATGTCCTATTCTGATATATAAGGTACATAACTGGAAAGTTTCATAAAAAATCGTCCAGTAGTTTATTCGATTAAGTGGAACGTACATACATACTTTCACGTTTATAATATAGTAAGGATAAGTTGGTAAGGAAGTAAGAAAGTAAGGATAAGGGTAAGTATATATGGACAGCCTCACGTTCACGTATTTCCTTAATAGATTTACGAGACAAGGGGGCGTTAGATATCATTCATCTGCAAAAAGGCGGAATAAAAGAATAAAGTTGGAAACCCCCACATTCTGAGTCTACACTAAAGTAAAGACCCACTACATTTTAGGTTAACCGTCACGGAGAGAACGTCTAGAGTAGGTAATACAAATGCAAAAGTGCGTTTGTTGGTTTTTTCCTTCTTTCACGCGATAACGGAGCAACGGATCGATTCGAACAGATCGAAGAGTCACAGACGACATATTAAATAAAAAAATATGTCAGAAAAAAATGGAATAAAAAAGATCTCACTGGCGAAGCCGTGAGAAAATCCTAGTTTATTATAAACTGTTTACTAAAGAACACGCGCTAGCGCCACATACACGGAATCATTACGCTAATTGCAGTCAACTACCACTAGTTAGTAGCTAATAATACCTACAGACCGCTTAGATCTAACAAGTAACAATGCTGCATGCAAATGCAGCATGATATGGACTAATAAGAGTATCAATTTTCTTTTCGAGATGAGCTAAATAAGCATATGCCTAATCAAAGACAATTGGGTACAGTAGATAGGTACAGGGTTACGATAGTGAGTGCTGGAAGTGTGAAGGGATCGCATTGCCTAAGTAACATGAGGATTTAATATTTTCTTCTGTTTCCGCGATTATTACTCATTGAAATAAAACAATTTAACGGATTATATCGCGTATATTATCTCATTTTAGTTCCCGACGTTTCGGAAGCTTTCCAGCTTTCCATGGTCACGGGAGGACCATGGGACATGGAAAGCTGGAAAGCTTCCGAAACGTCGGGAACTAAAATGAGATAATATACGCGATATAATCCGTTAAATTGTTTTATTTCAATAACATGAGGATTGCTCAAGCACTTAGGTACCTACACAGCTATAGCTGCGAGTACTTACCTAAGGATTACTTTAAAAAGTTAAAATCTGTTAAGTAAATAAATATTTAGAAAAAGTAATTTCTGTAATTTTCTGTAGGTAGGTCGTCTCCAGTGCCTAGGTTTCCTTCCACCTGTGTGACGACAACAACTACAACGTAAGCCTTCGTCGCCGAGGACCCGGTTCCCGATACCTGCCTCCTTTTCTAGAGGAATAGTAGGTAAACAGGTGTACTGAAAATCTACAATTATATAATCCAAACTATGTCTACTCTACGTCGAGTCGTGATCCAAGAAAAATCTTAACAGCGCGATCTGCAAATGACTGTTTCGCAATTTTTCGGTCAGAAAATACTTGTGCGCTGATCACGCCAAAATCAAAATGGTATGGAAGGATAGTTATGGAATGATTTTTATTTAACTATTTATACCTACACTACACCGAAAAAAAAGAAAATTATGCTTTTTATCTCCACAGTGAACGAAGCTACGGGCACTTTCTTGTTCTAAATAAAGAAATTGGTATTTAGGTGTCTCAAAATATCAAAGAAACCTTATGCTTGTTCTAGCCGGGGTTCTAACTCAGGACCGCACGTTTAAGATGCATTTTTATAAAGTTACTAGCTTCCGCCCGCGACTTCGTTCGCCTTAAATTCATTTATCGCTGATAACTCAAACTATCTCCATACCAAATTTCATTCCAATCGCGTCAGCGGTTTAAGCGTGAAGAGGTAACAGACGGACAGACACACAGATAGACGGACACACTTTCACATTTATAATATTAATATGGATGGATGGATGGAAATAGCAGCACAAACCTCACTTCATTTATTAGGTAGTAAAACATTACTTAATGCTAATGCCATCTATTGTCCTTGTACAGCACAAAGAAATCAATAAGTTCGGCTACCTATCGCTAGATGTCACTACGAAGAACACAGTTTTATTTTTTTGTTATGGCAATACAAAGACCATCATTCACTCTTTCATTCAATTTTACTTACTTCCGGATGTCAAATTGGCAGCTGCCGTCAATTATTTACATATTTGTTAAATTGAAATACTTGTTAACAAATAAATGTTTAATTGTGTAGAAAATAACAATTACTTGCCTACTAAAGTAGTCACGAGTGAAGCGCCAATAAAAAAGACAACTGAAGGAAACATGGGACTCTGTGATGAAGGTATTTATATACTTTGTTCAACCTTAATCGTCATCGTGGTATCGTGATGAGGTAAACAAGTTAATTATCCAAGGCATTTACGTATATATTTTTCGTATTTTTAACGTGTAAAATGTGCGTTTGTGCTTACTTATCTGGAAGCTACTATCGGTTAGTTGCCTGCGACAGAACGCTTTGATTTGTTTTGCTGAGTGACAAGTTTTCAGTTTGTTTAGTTGAAGGTATTTGTCTTAACACTTATTATCCTTCCATGCAATCTCATCACGGAACTAATGTACAAGAACAGGTTTGACCTCTAATCTTGTTTACACAATGTTTATACTGGAGATATTATGAGTAGAAGGGTTATCTGCCACTGTATATTTAGGTCAATGGAATGATTTAACATGCTCTTATTGACAGTTAAAGCTAGGAAATGCTATAAACTATTTAAAAACAATATGTTATTATATAGTTATAACTGTTATTTATGTCAGATATTAAAAAAACTATTAACTGAAGTGGTTTATAATTGTGTGTTCACAAAGCTTTAATGTTTAACTTTGTTTCTAATATGAAATGTAATTTTCTTCTTCTAATTATTAATGTACACTCTGGCAAAACAATTGAAGTAAAAATAAACACATCATTTGCTTATGGATTTGCAAACAAATTAAAAGTTGATATTTATTAAGATCTGAACACATCATTTTTTTTCTAACGTTTCCAATAAGCACATGTGAACAGGTATATACCTTTTATTCATCAACACTTTTGTAAAAAGATTTTTACTAATTTTGTAAACCATAAATTAATATTTAAAAACTATCATATGTCCATTTAAGAGTCTCAAACTATCTCCATACCATTTATTTCACAATTTCATCTATATTGGTTCAACGGTTTCAGTGAAGAGGTAACAAACAATGAGTTCCTTTGGCATTTATAAAGTATAGATTGATGAGTATTTCTATATAATTCAGTAATCCGAATATTTCAATAACCCGGCACCTCCCAGTTTTAATTGTGTTGAATTAGGAAGGTTCTACTGTATGTTACTATACCCATAACTTTCAGACGAGTATGTGGATAGGAGAATGATGGATGCTTTACCATTTATTTATAACATAGTAAACAAAACCATCATAGGTCTGCTGTAAGGAGCAGAATTTTCTACAGTGACATAGTTTATCAGTTGCAAGTTTTATGATCGCCCATAACAAATGTGTTATAACGGTACCATTATTATTATATTATGATTTTACATAAAGATTAAAATGTATGTATGTGCTTGTTCTGCTGGGAAACACACAAACCTATTGACTGGCAATCTAAGAACAATTTTCGCATTTAAGTGAGGGTGCTTATAGGCCACTGTAGTCTACATAAGCACATGCAGACAATTGGGAAAAGTGGCACAAGGTTGTGCAGACTCTGCCAAATAGCGGAGGAAGCACCATTGCACTTTCTCACGGACTACCCCTCCCTAATATGTAACCACAGCTCTGTATTGAGAAAACATATACTGTTCCCAGAAGAGATAAAGACTGAAACAAAAAAGTGCTGAAGTTCTTTGCAACAACAGAACTTCTATGGTCGCAGTGATCATCTATGTGTATGTATGGCTATGAAAGATCATCTATGGTTGCAGTGATACAGAGGCTGTATAGCCTGGATTCTAGGCCCTGGAACAGCCACTACCAATAGAATAGAATTGACTGGCAAGTAACATAATACAATTATTCAAATAACATAATACAATTGTTCAAATGTCAGAGATAATCTGATAGGGATTGGAGAATAGAAGAGGCATGTCACCATCACCATTACTATGTTCCTCATATTTTCACAGTCACTTTTAAGTATGTGCAGCATCTTATAAATAACAAAATAATTTCAGAATGGCTCAAGAAAAAACTTTTAAAACTTATCATAAACTAGCTTCTGCCCACGACTTCGTCCGGCTGAAATTCGTTTATCGCGGATAAGGATATTTTTCCGGGATAAAAAATAACCTTTGTCCTTCCACGAGACTCAAACTATCTCCATACCAAATTGCATCCAAATCGGTTCAGCGGTTTAAGCGTGAATAGGTAACAGATAGACAGACAGACAGACACACTTTCGCATTTATAATATTAGTATGGATTTTAGAACCTTGAGTGACTTCTACAAATGTTAAGTTTACTCGTGCTTAAAAAATACTGACCGTAGGCATCATTGCTGTACCCCTTGTTAGATGCAGGGTAATGCAGTGGCTAGCTGCAGCCCGGAGGACACAATTAGTTTCAATTGTGCGTACACCGCGCCCGGCAATTGGTCCAGTTACGTCGTTAAAGCTACGCTGGTTCGTATGGAAAAAACTCGCTTCAATCTCCATGTTTATTGCTAATTACATTACGTCACGCGACTTGCTCTGCCTAATATTAGTCGTAAACAAATGAGTTCTTTAGGGCTCTATGTAATAACTGTATTGACACCCACGCTCGTATTTACTTAATATTTATGTAGGACTTAGTTAGGATTAATACCTATAATTAGTAATGTAATTCGTCAGCGCCTGTTATATGAAGGAAGTGCTAACCACTTCTACTATTGTTACCTGTAATGAAATAAAGACTATTCTAATTTATTCTAAATCTCGGATTTTCATTATATTAGTAATACAGGGATACGGAATTATGCATACAGAAATCCAGATATTAGAAGCGCTAGTTAACTTTTATCCCGTATTTAACTTTTAAAACTTAAATTACTTCGATTAATTCCATCAATATGGAATTCCGCAAAGTAACTCTGCATATGACAATTATTCAAATTACTTAATAAAATAAATAATTTCGCTGTGTGCCTATAAACTTGTTTCATCTGAATTGATAGTCCAATGAGCAAAGAAGTTGAAGTCAAAAAATAACTCACCTGTCTGTGAAATTTTACAGAATGTCATCTCGACTCAACAAAACGTAGTAGTATAGTTTAAGAATGCAAAAAAAACTGCAAGACATTATTTGTAGTGTTTTTAAATGTTGTACTTAATTCTGCATAATAAAACTGTAATATTGGCTGAAAGGCCAGTTTATACAAATATATGCGGCAAGCGGTTTGGCACTATACAGTTTGTATAAAATTATCATTGCGCACACATGTCAATTATCTATGGCACACGACCGAGGAAAAGACGTAATAAAAAAGTGTTGTTGTTAATCATCCCGCGCGTGTCTTCAGAGTAGACTACATACATAACAACATAGCTATAACTACAAAGTATCAGAATTGTTTTTTTTTTGTCAGGTTTTTCTTTTAACAATGCTACTAATTGACTAGAGTATTATGATGATGATGATGTCCTCTTCATCGGATCCTATGACAGCGACTTCAAGAAGTTGGGCTCGTAGGAGGCCTATGACGGTGGGCGCGAATAAGTTTATCAGAGAATATCCGGTCGGTAGGTGTACGCGTAAGATGGCTAGAGTATTACGAGTATATGATTAGCACGTATACGTTTTGACACATACATAGCTATCACAGACAGAGTACTGGACGCCGAAGGGTCAGACAATGTGCTGCCGAATCCGGCGCGTCGGCGGTTCGCAACGGCCTCGCCACCCTGCCGGTTATCTAATACCTACTTACAACGTAACGTAACTGACAGCTTTGTGATTGGTGCAGTGAGTCGATTCATTCCACTGTCCACTCTGTCCAGTAGCGTTGCCCCTAAGAGCAGCCGCTCTAGTTATCAGACGTCGATGGGCGCCGATATGGTGCGAAAAAATAACAACGATTAGAGACCAGTTTACAGTTTGATTAGTGACTACTTAACGTTTCGTACTTGTGTTCAGTACTAAATATATCAACTCGCAATAATCACTAATCAAAATGTAAACAGGGCCTAAGTATCTAATCGTTGACGTGATAAAAACCGGCAAAGAGCATGTCGGACCATGCTGAGTGTAGGGGTGCAACAGATAAACATAATACGATATGAAAAAGCGTACTAGCAAAAGAGCGTATCTCCACGGCACTTGCATCCTTTAGCCGAGAAGCGCAGTTTTTTGGCAAAAACTCAAAAACGGCTAGACCAATTTTATTCAACATTGTTTTCATTGAAAGTATTTATAAGGCCTCATTTTAATGAATTTTTAACACGCTTTTATTAGGTCGACCTGTGTAACTAACTATGTAATGGAATCTAAGGTAACTAATTTAACGACCTTCAAATGATCGTAGCGTCATGAAAATTGGCAGCTGTATGTAGTTCTGATGACAATACAATAATATGGTACTGTCGAACTGATCTGATGATGGAGCCGGAACATATAAACTGGAACTTCATGATGGAACATCGTATCATAGCTGTGTTTGGATTTGTTAGAAAAGTCTTGTAAAGCGTGTGTTTCTAGTGTTTTTTAAACTATTAATTTATTCCATAATTATTTGAAACGTATTTGAAAAGTTAGAGGGGGGGGGGGGGTATTTTTTTAATTTCCTGACCGAATCTGACTTTATGAGACCCCTATTTTTTTGAAAAGACCTATTCAACGACACCCCACACACTAGTGTAGAAACGAAAAAAAAAAACCCCCACTTTTTTATTACCAGAGGTACCCACCCTAAAAAGTTTTTTTTTATCTTACCGTTTTGCCGGCGTGATACATACACATACTCATACCAAATTGCAGCTTTCTAGTACTAATGATCACGGAGCTAAGCCGCGGACGGATATGTCAATGGCGAAGCTATAAGGCATTGTTGACTACGGAACCCTAAAAATCCCCGATACGTCTAGATAAAAGGTGATAATTTTCAAACGCCCAGCCAGTTTTCTCTCGAATCATGGCTTTTCTAAATCGGTCCATCGGTTCAAGAGCTACGACGCCTACGGTGCAACAGATATACACTCAGATAGTATCTGAGTGTATATCAGTTTCACTTGTGTATAGATCTGACAGATACACAAGTGAAACTTATAACACCCTTTCTTTTTTATCGGGGGTTAAAATAGTTATTTGTCATGCTAGGCTGCAAATGTTATTTAGCGTGCAATCATAACAGAGTACAATCACCTGTTAGAAATTATAAATTCGGACCTCAAATTATTTTTTCACACTAGCGTGGAAAATTGACTTTTCGACGCTGGTTTGGCGCATAAATGAAATTTTAGATTCGTTCGGTTTCTCGTCTTTCAATCCAAGCACTCGCGTCTAATAACAACTTGGCAGCTTGGCATGACAAATAACTATTTTTGAGAGGTGCGCGGCAGAAACCATCAGATAAATACTAATTGACATAATTCTAACCACATACCTGCATGATGAAATTTAACTTAATCTTGTCGGTGAACAGACATAATCGGGATTTCATTATTGTATTTCCCTAATGAACTTAGGATATCAGGTACAATAGGGTGGCGCATATATTTTTCGTGCACGTAAAAGAGGCGTAATAGAAAAGTTTGCGAACCTTTTTACTACAGAGAAAGTTCCTGACATGGTCCTTATTCTAATACTTAAGCGTCCATAGAAACCATTATTCATCGACATGGCCCTAGTGCCTCCTCTATTACTGTGAAAGAAGTGTTTGAAAAAGAAGAATATGTTAGACGCCACGACTAGCACGGCCATCGCTGATAATTTATTAGATTTTCAAAAAATAATTAATGGTAACTACGCATTCCTAAGGCCAATAGGAGCAAAAAAAATGAATGAACCCATTCAAATCCGGTTTAGTTTTGAAGATATTATCAGTTTTCATGTAAACTATTTATTATGATTACAAAAGCTTTGTTGGTCGCGACGTTGCACGTTGCCACGTACTCGTAATTATGTTGCCAAGTATTATCGCGTCGCTATTGACAGACATGAAAGTGACAGCTAGCACTCACTAAAGTGATTTGATTTGAAATAATCGGTACCATTTTATTAAAAGGGATGATTTGCTTCCCTATAAAAATTATCCCTTTTAATAAAAAGGTTATTCAATTTCGATGTACAAAAATCGACAAAACTAGCTTTTCTTTTTTAACCGACTTCCAAAAAAAGGAGGAGGTTCTCAATTCGACGGAATGTTTTTTTTTTTTTTTTGGATGTTCACCGATTACTCAGAGACTATTTGACCGATTTCAAATTTTTTTTTTTGGTTTTATAGAAGGTACTTTCTAGTTGGTCCCATTTAATTTTGGTGAAGATCTGATGGTGGAATCCATGAGGAATTGAAGGAACTCCTCAAATATTGTAGGCATACATATAGCGATTTCAATAAGATAAATCCCAAAAGGATTGTCAATAAAAAATAAATAATCTAGAATGTGTCTAGAATAAAATTCTAAATGTCAGAGTATATAAAACTATTAAGATTAAAAAAATAATAATACCTTAGGTATTCCTTAAAATAATTATTCATATACCTACATGACGCTATAATTTACATTAATCCCACGCGGCTTCATCATTCATGTAGTCTTGTGTGCTTTTAGCTTTAGAAAAAAAAATTTCGTTTCACAATATTTTTGAATTTACCAATAGACAACTCAGTTATGCTGCTAGGAAGTTTATTATAAAATCTCACACAGTTACCCATGAATGATCCTTATTTTATGGAGCCTAGTAGCAGGCACTGCGAGCTTATGCTTATTTCTAGTATTAATATTATGTATATCACAGTTCTTCTTAAAGTCGGTAATATTTTTATGTACATACATAATATTTTCATAAATGTATTGACAATGCACTGTCATTATATTAATGTCCTTAAACTTATCTCTAAGCTATAATAAGCATTTGCATTCAGAAAGTGTAAATTGGTGAAGTGGAACTGATGCAGAAGACCACAGAATGCCATCGGAACTCCTCAATGATAAATGATTTACGGTTGGCGACAAAATATCTTGATTAATTTAGCTAAGCAACTTCATGGTCACAAATTTAAATGTTCCTGATGAGAATGGTACCATCGAATTGATTTGATGATGGAGCCGGAAGGTAGGCACCAGATCTATGTAATAAAATAATGTATCCTAGCCGTGTTTGGGCTTGTTCCAATCGTCACGAGATACACTTTTAAGTAACGATTAACTAAAAAGTGTAAAATAAATAAAATTTTAAACAAAAAAATAAAACCGACTCCAAAAAAAACTAAAATGTAAAAAATAACGCCATCATTCAGTTTCTTCAAATTACTTACAAGTAACCGTTTGTATACTCAATCTGTACAGTATATACAATTAATGTTATTTTGGAGTCGGTGCCATCGTGTCACAACTTACTCAAATCGTCAATTTTCAATATTTTACACATTCTTTATATGGCACCGACGCCAAAATAAGATTAATTGTATATACTGTATAGATTGAGTATACAAACGGTTACTTGTAAGTAATTTGAAGAAACTGAATGATGGCGTTATTTTTTACTTTTTAGTTTTTTTTGGAATCGGTTTTATTTTTTTGTTTAAAATTTTTTGCTGTATTTGGCTTGGGTTCGTATAGCATCAGGAATGCGTGGTTATAATCTTTATAATTTCTCGCGGGCACCTTGTATAGATAGTAAACTGTATTAGTGACTGACAGAAAGACAATGCACAGCTTAAAATGGTGGGTCTACAAGCATGATGGACGACGACGACGACTCCATACATATAACCGACACTGATATTGTAGATTATACCGTTTTTGAGTTATTGCCAAAAACCTGCGCTTCTCAGCTAAAGGACGCAAGTTCCATGGAGATACGCTTCTTTGCTAATGCACTTTTTCATATTGTTATTTTGTTCATCTGTATTGCAATTTTTTGCTGCGCAACCCTTCACTGAGTATGGTCGGACATGCTCTTGGCCGGTTTTTTTATTTAGTAGTTATTGTCTGATCGACTTATCATTGCAACAACATGTTTTACCTACATATGAGTTAGTCATTCAGTCAGACGTTGTTTTCATGCTTCGGTATGACGCCTATGACTCATGGGTGACCCACGATCGGGTATTCCTGGAAAAATGTGCGTTTGTTACAATCTATGCAAGAAAATTACAATTAATTATTGAATAGTTAAATAATGAGTAAGGCAGTTACGGCCTAGCAACAGTCTTGATTTATCCATAAGCTTTGCCGGTTTGGAGAGAGCGTCTGGTATTATATTTCTTTTTTTAGTATCGCGTACGCCGTAGGTCCTGAAATTTGTGAACTGCGCACTAATTAAATTTTTTTATGAGGCTCAGAGTACAAATTTAGTAAACATCTTCAGTTGCTTTGCTCTTGTTGATGATATGATAGTATTGACAGGTTATCTGCGTTCTAAGTGATAAAAATAGCTGGCATAACTGATCAAGTTTGTGTCGGACCACGAACAATGAAGAATCGCACCTCGATAGTCTAGATTAATATATACTAGAAAATAATACGAGGGCTGCTATTTATATATCCGGAAACCGGGATTACAATCTTCTTAAATAGCATATTTGACCGCCATGGTAAAATTTGAACTTTTTTAAGTATATAAGGTATATTTTTTCTTCCTTATTAACGCTCGTGTTTTGTTTTTGACGGGTTTTAAATGTCATCTCGCAGCAAGAATGGAACTCACTCGTGAAAATATTCGTGCTATGATTTATTATGATTTTCGGCGTGGTTTAACGCAACAACAGTGCATAGATCAACTAACTTCAACTTTTGGTGATGAAGCCCCATCTAAAACTACTGTGTATCACTGGTTTAGTGAGTTCAATCGTGGACGTAGTATGCTTACGGACGAAGTTAAGGCAGGTCGCCCGAAATCGGTCGTTGTACAACAAAATATCGAGGCTGTGCGAAAACTTATAATGGACGACCGACATGTTACGTACCGCGAGATAGAGGCGACTCTAGGTATTTCTATGACCAGCATTAATAGCATATTACATAATTATTTGGCTGTAAAAAAAATTTGTTCGCGTTGGATACCCCACAACTTAACAAATGAGCAAAAACATGCTCGCGTCGAATGGTGCAATAAAATGTTAAAAAAATATAACCGTGGTGACTCAAAAGCCGTTTATAACATCTATACAGGTGACGAATCCTGGATCTATGCATACGATCCCGAAACGAAGCAACAATCAACGGTATGGGTGTTTCAAAATGAGCCGAACCCTACGAAAGTTACTCGTGCAAAAAGTACATTGAAACAAATGGTGGCCTGCTTCTTCGGTATTAATGGCCATGTAGCTACAGTGCCACTAGAAAACCGTAGAACGGTTAATTCAGAGTGGTACACGACCATTTGCTTACCGGAAGTATTTGAACAAATTCGTAAAACTAACCAGCGACGAAGAATCATTCTTCATCATGACAATGCCAGCTGTCATACGTCACGCGAAACAACTCTATTTTTGGAGGGTCAAAATGTGGAATTAACGGGTCATCCGCCGTACAGCCCTGACTTGGCACCCAACGATTTTTATTTATTTCCAAATATAAAGAATAAATTACGCGGTCAACGATTTTCGACCGCTGAAGATGCTGTCGACGCATTCAAACAACACGTTATGGAGGTACCTCAGGCGGAGTGGCAGAAGTTCTTTAAAAATTGGTTCACGCGAATGCAAAAGTGCATAGATCATCAAGGGGAATACTTTGAAAAACAATAAAACTATTTTCAGCCGTGTACGTTTGTTTGTTTTTTTGTTTCCGGATATATAAGTAGCAACCCTCGTACTAAGGAGTAGATATGTTTTTACGAAAGAACTGGTGTTATATATTTTTGGAATCCTCTCATGGAGCCCTTTCATTCGATACTATTTTCATGTTAAAAATTGATAACTTCCATAACTGGAAAATATACCAGATCGAAAATACTAAGACTTATACTCAACTTTCCTGTTTTTTTACGATGATGTTGAGTAAGTACCAGTGGCGTGGAGTCCAAATAAGCCGATACCCACCGGGTTGCCCAAGGAAAGGCGTATAACCACCTTTTTCTTAAAATATGAGTAAATGAATACGCTTCAGCTTCCCTTGTATTTTTCCCTGACGTCACGCCTCTGGTAAGTAACCAAAGGGTATCAACATCAACGGCTAAGCTTCCGCTGTCTGTCTGTCACAGGGCTCTAACTCTTGAACCGTAATAGGTAGAACACTTGGCATTTTCGAAGAATGTGTATGGCTGTACTTGTAATAACAATAAAAATAAAAATGAAATTGAAATACCTACATGGAACATGTTTTAGTGTTTTTTTGCGTAATGTAACGAATCCTAAGTATGTTTTGGACCGTAAAAAGAGTTTGGCCAGAGAAACATGATATTGACCTTGAAAGAGAATTCTTTATATGGCAACAATTTCAGATATTAAAAAAGCTGTCAAATTATAAAACCTACTTCGTTTCTATGCATTCCATATTGCCAAGGTCATGATTTTTTCAAATTTGCCGCATTTTTTTAATATCATGTTTCGCTTGCCAGACTCTAGGTATTTTTTTACAATATGAGTACTATTATAGTCGGTATTACAACAAATAACAAAAACAAAATAGAATAAACACAACGTGTAGGTAATACCGTGGTACGGAACCCTTTGTGTGTGACACCGACTCGCACTTTGATGATTTTATCGAATCCTTTGCAATTTTTATTAATTTAATTATTATATATTAGAATGATCATTTGTGTAGTTGCTGGGTTTATGAATGTCCTTGTATCTTATCTGAAAGATTTAGCTCTGATTTAATCACGTTTACATTTAGTCGTGCGTACTAGCGTGCGTGCGTTTAGTCAGCGGCATATAGTCTGTAACATCCAAAGCGCCAAATATCGCAAGTATCGCAACGCATCTTTATTACTATAGGTACAAAGATGAGGCCGATATATTCGGCGCTCTGGCTGTTACAAACTATTTGACGCTGAATGTACCATGCCTATATATAGACTAAAAAAAGCGATAAAAAAAATATTACTAATATATTAAGTAAGTAGGTAATATTACAAATGTTATGTCTTTATTTACAAACCATGTCTAATATAGAGGTGAAGGACCACCTACTACAAATATTTATGACAACGATTAAACAAACATTAACCATAATAGGTAAAAAATCGAATGCTAGAAGTTTGTTCTTTGCACCCTATTAAATCTCTACATCGTCTGTCTCACTCCGCGGTCCGAAGTCCGCCTTTAGTGGAACAGTCCATTGCATCATTTAAACTAGGTTCAACCAACTGCAATATATTGTATTTGTTATTTAAAATTTGCATAGTAAGTAAATTACACCTCTTTGCCAGTTCTCACCAATTTAGAACCGTAGCAACATAAATTCAATGTAGATTTTTAAAAGAAAATTTTCAATCTTTGTTGTGTGTAATTTATATGGTAATGCTCCTGACTTACGTGTATTGTCTGATAGTACTCGTAGGCATTAGCGAAGCCTACGAATGGAGCAAACCCAGAAGAAAATGAATTCCGTGACCGGGATGCAATCGGAAATACTGGCGTAGATAGAGGTTTCCTTGAGCCTATATTGATTGCCATAAAATTGAAAGTCATAATGTTTGTACGAATTCTCTCCGAAGTCATTGATTGTAAAATGCTAAAACATGTTGACGTAACATGACACTTACTTACTAGTGTGCTGATATGGAAGAACGCGGATTAATACTATTGTTCATTGGGTATCTAGTGCTATCAGGCAAAGTCCTGATATCATTCGTTTTGAGTATATTTTCATCTGATAAGACGTGCTTAGGTTTAGGTATATCTCTTTATCACAAATATTTTATCAAACTTCGCGCCATCGGTCGCCATAGGGTCCAAATTCGAACGATATCTGCGTTTGCTTTTATATTATTAAGTAATGGTACTCATATTGTAACGATGACAGTGCATTGCTATTTCTTATTCAATTCCTAAATGTAATTGTGCGTTCACACCAGTAACGGTCCTACATGTGTGGTTTCTCCGCACTATGTACAAGTATGCTGCACTGATGACAGACCCCGCAATTTTATCACGGTAAACATTAAATTGACATGTTCCAAACTGGAAATCAAACCCCTGCAAAGTCGACCGTCCTCTAGACGGAGCATCTGATGTTGGTATTTAAATAATTTAATTTCAAGAGTCATGCCCCCTATGCTCGATTCTTTCGCTCTCTCTGACGCCGTAAGTTGGGTTGAACCGGTTTAGCCTATCTCCGAAATCCTTGGGCCTTACGCACGGCGTCCCCACCCTACTCCAAGTGGCCGCTAATGGAATTCCCGTTTGTGTGTTTGTGCTGCCCTCACTGAATTCAATTATTGGTAAGGTCTAACCTACCCAGACATTTCAAAGTTAGATTAGAATAATTTGTGATTATTTATTATTAAACATAACTGACGTTCTCACTTGCCATGCGCTAAATTTATATAACTCTACAGTGTCATTGATGTTCTTAAAATTAAAGTGAGATTTATATACACCTACTAGAAGGCTTTTCAAAACTTGACTCCGAGCAGTATCAAAACTTAAACAACCTACTTCCTAATAACTGACTGAACTGAATTCGGAAAACTGACATTAGCACAAGCTTGCTTTATTATTATTAAAAATAATAATAATACTAGAAGGCGGGCGCCTTCTAGTAGGTGAATAATAAACAACAGGCAACTTCGTTCGCGGAGAAGGAAAAAATTATAACCCGCTTTTTTGCTTCAACGTAATCGTATCAAAAGCATCCTATAACCATCTGTGGATGACCGCTACCCGTGTACCAAAAATAGTTGAAATCTGTTTAGCCGTTCTGGCGTACTGATGCCACAACGACACATTACAAACCATACAAAAAAATCCAATTTTTTTTTCGATTCAGTGACTTGCAAATAGCCCGTTTCAATACAATATTTTTTGAAAATATTTTGAAGGTATCGACATTTACAACTTTATAATAGTATAGATATTGGGAATAACATACCTATATCTACATAACGAGAGTTATTTACACGCTTATTCGTTGACGTCATACGGGACATTAGGCAGAAATGTATCTACGCGTTTTCTCACCAATATAATTTAACATAGAGAAGTTTTTTCTGAATATTAATGGAAGAATAGAATAAATTCACGTCACATTCTCATTCAGACGTAATAAAAAGTGGCCAAGAGCATGTCGGACCATGCTCAGTGTAGGGTTCCGTAGCCGTTACTACTACTGCTAAAAATGAACTAAATAGATGGAAAAAAATACGATGTGAAAATAGCACTTACGTATAAGCACGGCGATATGGCACTTCAGTATTTTTTTTTGTAAAGGCAATTACTCAAAAACGGTATATCCGATTATGTTGCAAATATTCTTCGTTGAAAGTACATATTCATTAAACTTAATGTTAGAAAATAGAGGGGGGGGGGGGGGGGGTTATTTTATGCTACTTACGGAGCAATTATTTTCGAGAATATCGTAATAATGTGCCACACATTAATATTGGCTGAAAAAAAAATCTGTTTCGGTTATATGTATGGAGAAAGACACCTATACCTACTCCAAATTTCATCAATATACATATCGTATAGGTAGTTTTTGAGTAAAATGCCTGACATATACGAACGGACAGGCAGGACATGACGAAGGTATAAGGGTTCCATTTTCGCCATTTTGGGTGCGGAACCCGAAAAACTGTATATCCGGTCATGTTGAAAATAATTTTCCTAAGTATTTATTTACCTTTAATTTTTTCATTATTATTATTATTGCAAGCCTGTTATGTCCCACTGTTGGGCAAAGGCCTCCCCTCTTTTTCATTTGGTCTCGATTTTGAGCATCATCTGGCCAGTCCTTTGCAAAGGAGTCCAAGTCGTCCCGCCGTCGCCGACGAGGTCTGCCACGTTTTTTCATATATTTTTAAATTGCTATGAGAAATTTGGTTTCCGTTTATGCCTTTTCGACGATAGAACCCTTAAAAGTAGAATATAGTAGAAATGCCTATACCACTACGTTAATAGAAGAGATGCAGCGAATAGTCGTTTGGCCGGATACCGAATAGGTACATACATTGGTAAGATTATTTGGGTTCCTCACAAGACACCTTGTATATAAAAAAAAAAAAATGTACTATTATTGATTGATAAAATGTATTATAGATTTATAGACGGTAGAATATAGATATAGGATAACAGAAATTACACATATGTGTATGTAACATACTCGTACATATTTATTCACCATCATTGTGGCCTTGGTATCAATCAGATTTTAGCCTTGACATTGTGTGTAACAGTAAATAAAGTTTCCGTATGCATACAATATTATGTCATTTGTGAAGATCAAAGTATATAACGAAACATGAATATTGTAGAATGAAGTGTGTAGGTATATTAAGTATAGTGTACATACCTACAGACTTTATAATATAGGTATATATACTTATTTATCTACCTGCATTATACTTATAAGATTAAACCTGTAAACAATAAAACTGATATCATAATCTTTTTATCAATGTTCCAAAAGCAAAAAAACACTTCTAAGACATTAGGATACGTCTTTATCATCTTACACGTGACTTCAAACTGATACACGTAGCGGTTTTGTTACGTAATGCCGAAATTAAGGTAAATGGACTTTGCACTCTCGAGTGGTGACTACAACTTGTGAGTCCAAAGTCCTTTGGTCATTTATGTTAGTGCAAGTCACGATGATGTGAACGTATTATCAGAAAACCCAGTGGTTTGCTATAAATACTACGTTAGTTAAAGAAAAAAAGTAATTGAGATGATCCCACACGGAGATTTCGCTTTATTATAACACAACGTTGATTTTATTTCCTGCTTCAATATTTGTATTTTTGCAAGTTTTTTATTGTTTGCTAGCTTGTTTGGATCCTGTTTGATGTTTATCTCTAAAAGTATTGATCCGATTTAAATTAAATTTAGTAAGTACAATAATATATATTTTTTTTATGTAAAGTATTCTTAAACGATGAACACGGTAAAATAAATGTTGCATTCGCGTTCGAACAATATGTGAGAGAGTTTAGTAAAACGTCTCACTTTGTCGATTCTAGTTACGGAGTTACGGGCAGTTTAGTGAAATATGGCAAAACCTACCGAAAATCGACTTTCAATGAAAACTGATAGAACATACTGTAATAAACCTATGATTTGATGTCGACCCATAAATGTCTAATTTAAGCACCTTTTTAAGGCCTCAAAGTTTAGTGCCCAGCGTCCCACTTTGTCGAATAACTAAAAGAATCGTCGATATCATATTTGTGCCGGTATAGGGAATAATTTCTACTTTATAACATTATAATATTTTAATTTGAAATCCTTAAAGTATGCCAATTCATTTAATACTAACCACTCCATAACTTCAAAGTAGGTACAAGTGTGTTTTTTGCCGTCCCAAACTTTAACCAACGTTTTCTCAATTGTCGCTTATTCACTTTTGCAAACATGAAGAATTTAAAAAAAATAACTATAGCACCTAGAGACATATATCTTTCACCAAAAGATAGCGTATGATCTGTAGTATTAGGAACTACTCATAACTCCATATCGACAAAGTTGACCTTTTCCCAAAAACTGTCACATATGTAGTATGAAGAAAGGACTACATCACATAAAAATATCATTTTCCTAGGAATCGGTCAGGTAACGTCACTTCAACGTTATTGTTACCAGGAAAATAAACATCCTCTAATTTACCTCTCATAGTAACAGAGGTGGATATTTTATTAGGTAATTATTAAGTGATTAAGAACATACCTTTAACCAATTTTGTCAATTAACATATATACAAATTGAACAGATCAAACTTCCAGAATTTTATCAAATATGATTAAGGACCGTCGAGCTAACTAAAAAAGTATGTCAGTCTAATGAAGAGATAACGCTGTCTTATAAAACTACGCATTCAAATTAGTTCACGCGTTTGAGATAAACAGTGCCACTAACAAACAATTAAGTTCTTATCTTATATCACCTGTGTTTCTGTCTGTGTCGCGATGGTTCTTACTTATTTCTGATAAAGATCAGATCAGCCAATTCGATGATTGAATGTAAATCTACGTAGTGATTACATTGTATCAAACGCACACTGATATCGTTTAAAAGTGTGTCTATATTACACAATATTAAATTAAAATGACGACGTTGCGTCCAGGATGTCGTTTAGTAGGTGCCTATTAAAAGACCGTGATTCCTACGGACGTAATGGCCCTCTCTGACAATAGTACTATCTAACGAGGTAGTTATTCCGTATCGTTCCTATACAATAAATACGTACATATATTTGGTTAATAATTTAATTGCATTCTATGATCTTATGCATATTAAGCTATAAAATGGACTACTTAGTGTCAGAGATAACTAGCCATTAAATAATTAGTGTAGTTTTCAAAATTGATACAGTACTTCAGTTATTATATATATAAACCTTTTGAGGCAGTCAGGTAGATAAATTTTAACAATATTTCGAGTTTCGAGAGAAAAATGTTTGATATAGTATAAGAATTTACGTATACATTAGTATAGGCACAGAATAGATATTAGTACAAGTACAGAAGGCTCACTACTTTGATCTTTACAAAAGCCGCTTTTTTCTTAGCAAAAACATTTTGATTTATGGCCCTCTGACGTCGTCGACTCCAGCGCAAGCCAAACGGAACGTTAAGGCTGTGTACGAACGGTGAAAATAAATTGGTTCACTCGCCGCGTCGCCGATAGTGAGGGCTGTCAACGACTAGAAATAAAATAATAATGTATTGCCCATTTATTTCTTGCATTCAATATATAGAGCAATAAATGTATATTCTTCATAAACTATTTCATTATTTATCTCTAAAATAATAAAAAGACAACAGACAGACAGACGCGACAGGGGACTCCGTTTTATAATATTTAGTGATTTTAACGGAACGGTTGTTAATACATAGATAGAAAATGTATACTAAAGTCTTCCTGAAGAATCAAGCTGCACGTTAGTGAAAACCGCATCAAAATCGGCCGTGTAGTTTCCGAGTTTATCGCGAACATACATACAGACAGATAGACGGGACGGGAGACTTTGTTTTATAAAATTTAGTGATTTGAGCTTTTCGAGCACGCAACGTATTATGATAGTACTTCATATATACTATGAATAAGTCTTCAATAGGTTACTATATCGTGCATTAAAAATAAACTTTTAAACAAATAAAATAAAACCGACTCCAAAAAAAACTAAAAAGTAAAAAATACCGCCATAATTCAGTTTCTTCAAATTACTTACAAGTAACCGTTTGTATACTCAATCTATACAGTATATACAATTAATCTTATTTTGGCGTCGGTGCCATATAAAGAATGTGTAAAATATTGAAAATTGACGATTTTAGTAAGTTGTGACACGATGGCACCGACTCCAAAATAACATTAATTGGGTTTTGATAACTCACTGCATCTGAGGAATTATTGATGATGGGAATTAGGGTCCAAGTGGGCTCTACCGCCTTTTCCGCCTCGAGAAAGGGCCATAACAGCTTTGAGTATATTCCATTCATGAGCGTCTCTACTCGTGGCAAATTTGTGCTATCAGCTTGAGTGAGTCAGTCGGATTTCTTCATTTCTCGAATCCGTGGAAAAGTCGACTCTTTAAAGGGTTAGAACCAATATCCGTGGAAAAGCCGAGTTGTAAAAAAGATGCGAATCAGTGTCCGTGGAAAAGCAGAGTCGCAATAGAACAATCGTAAGCGGGAAAATAGTGCACGATCGAAATTTAAGCAAGACAAAGCAATGACATATTTGGATTTAACTGTCAAACGTGACTTAGTGACAACCGGAAAAGATATTTTTTTCAATCTATGGAAGGCATTTTGAATATCGGCATATTAAAAATAAAAGAGGATGGAAGGTTAAAAATAATTATTTTTAACCTTCCATCCTCTAAATAACGTCATCTTCCGGTTTAGCACTTTTAGCTATTTTTTTCGAAAAATAGGAGAAAAAAAATCTTAAATTTTTTTTTTGGATTGTATATGCATTTTTCTATACATTTGATATCAATTTAGGGCTATAGCTCAAATATGAAATCTTGTCAATTGCGCGGATATTATGGATTGAAACCCTCGTCGAGCGAGTCGGGGTCACACTTACCGAATTATTTTACCATAACTATGACTAAAAATATGACGCCTTTTTAACCCGTCTAATTATTTTTTTTGAATACGTTTTCCGTTCATACAACCCGTGGGACCTTGCATGAGATCACACGTCATAGGTTTTTTTTGTGTAAGGTTAAAAGTCAATTGAAGTACATGAGGACAAATTCAATTTTCATAAGCAGTTCTAGCTAATAACGGTTCATTATTCCGTCTAAAAATAAAAAGCCATGAATCGTTATTTTAAAACCTTGTCCTTTATCTTTGTGTCACCTTTTTCTCTTAACTGTGCGAATAACGTTACTCTAGAATTATATAATAATTGTAAAATTATGTAACAAATTATGTTGACGAAACATCTTTTCAAAATTCAGTTCAATTCATAATTTAATGAAGTATACAAAATAAGTGTTTGGAATCACCTCCCAAGGTCCCGCGTAGCGTACAAAATGTTATACTTTTGTAATATTTTCTTATTATTTTTAAATCGGAAGTGTAACTACATTGCGAACGGTATAAACTTAAATGCGAGTTTTTTGTCGACGGTATCTTGTTCTTGCATGTCAATTTCAAGTGAATCCAATTTCTAGTAACAACAAACATTTTTTTATGCAATCTTCACATACCCAGTTATGTATAAGTACAAAAATTAACGGTCCGATTTGACCAACAATTTTCACGTATTCACAATCCTCCTCAGCTGCTTTACCCATTTCGCCGATGTAAAATGTGTATTATAATGAATTTAAGGACCATTGTTTACTAATTAACTTGCGGTGTATTCTATTGTTTATGGCAGAAAAAATATAAACCGCTTGCAAATTGCGATGAGCTCGCCGCGCAACCGCGATGAGCACGCTCACTGATCGCGTCGCTTGCAAACCGTTCTAAAATCGCTAGTGTGATAAGGCCTAAGTACGTTCGTCATCCAACTGTATTAATTGTAAAACTGGACCGACGACGTTGCCAATCTATCTGTCTGACCTATGTTTAGAGGAATGTTTATTTCGAAACGTGTTGTTTATGGCTAAAGCGAAGGAGAGTGGAGCGGAAACATGGCGTCGTATGTACCGGTCACCCGCGATAGCCGCGACCTGACCCGCGATAAACGTCTCGCCTGAGATCCTGCGCACGGCTTGATATCTTCATTAATTTTGGGGCCTTAAACCAAACGTGTGTTTCTTACCTATATTTACATCATTCGCCCTTGTAGTTAATAACTTATGGAGAACGAGGTAGACGTTTTCTGAATGGCGTTTTTATAGCCCCTGAGGAGTAATAGGAGTAAGTAATATTGAGATGAAAAAAAAAAGAAAAATAATGGGTCAAAATAACTGTAATATAGGGTAAGACTTGTTGCAATTGGTAACAATGTGTTCTCGCATGTTGTGGTTGTGGCGATGTGGCGTATAGTTTTGCAACTGCCTGACTGTCTCGATATTTAGTCAACAAGCGTATCATGGTCGTGTTTATCGTCCATAAACTCTGTCGCTTTTGCGATAACATGGGAAAAGAGAGGAAGGACGGGTACTTTATCTGCTTACTATTATGTATTTATCTATGGCTTATACATCTCATCATCAGGGCAGCAGACGTCTTTTAGATCATCCTAATATGTTACATAACATACGATATTCAAAATGCCTCCTTAAAGACGAGGTACCGTACTATAAATTTTTATAAATAATGCCTACGTATTAATTCTTTTGAACTATTGAAACAACGTGATATTACACACTCCTTGTTCTCCGATATATAGATTAGTAGACTGGAAAATATTGAAATACATATGTATTACAACTCCCCCCACTTTAAATCGATTTACAGAGATTAGAATAGGGAATATGCATGGATTTTTATTTTCGCCTTAATAAAAACTCATTCATGTTATAACCAAGATATAAGCCATCAAACATTTCATTCTATTTCTTTCTAGCAAAATAGAATTTAATATGGAGTTTATATGGCCGGAGTGCACTATGACGTAACAGTGCATATCGGACCTCTCCGTCAAATTAGAAGTTTAAAATGCCTATATCATGCGTATTTCTTGGCCGATTGTAATTTCAATTTCACATTTTGAAATAGTTTTTACGGTATTTTGATATTTAGTTAAGAAAAGTAATTAAAAAAATTCATGCATGTACCCTATTATTAAAAAAATAATATATTTGCAATTACTAGCACAAATTGTTGACGAATTGGTATTTTTGTACAACACGATACTTATTGTGACATATTTTATAGATAATGCACATTCTGCAGATTACGCCTATTGTTTACATTTTATTATTTTCAACATTTTACTCGTGCTTTATAATCTCTCTCTTATACGAGCAACACAGCTTTATCTATATCCTGGAGTCAACTGTATTAATAAAGAAAACAGCTGGCAACAAAGGAACAAAGCGCGTGCGTGTGATCTAATTAGTCATAACTTCGCTAACTAATATGCTGTTATGGTAAAAGTTCGTCAGCTGCTGGCTGGCCGGCGGTGCGTCGACGCATCCGCTGCATTTCCGATAACGCGTGAGTCAACGCAGCGCAGAACGCTGATCTCGCACGGGTCATTCATTAGGTGACATCTTTACCTTGTCAGCGGTTTTCGCACTCGGCCGGATATAGGTGTAGTGGTCACCGTACCCGCTCCTGCCACTAGTCGAACCAGCGCTGCGAGCGAGAGCGCCCGCGTCCGGCTCGGCTCCGGGGTGTAAACATGACTATCGTCCGGACACCAATAGTGTGATAAAAACGAAAACAATACCCTGCCGAATCCGCTTAGTGACCCTCTAAGTGTTACAGTGATTTTTAAATATCCCGCTCTTATCAGTTATCGCTCCAAACATTCGGAGACTTGTGTGTCAACAGTGATAACGGCGGTGACAGTTATTTCGGCGCATTACATCACCTGTTAATTAGAGTTATCAATAGCTATCAATCGTTGATCGAGGGTGCCCGTCAGTAGTGGATGAGAAGTGGAAGTGGTAGCACTTCTTTTTGGTGGCGCTGGGAAAATGCCAGTATACGGTTACGACATGTTGACATCGTCCGAGCTTTGCCCCATGGGGTACGGAGCGGCGCCCGACTACACGATGCCGGGGCCTCCCATGACCTGGGACAAGCCCCACGAGAGATCGGTTTACAGCTACGGTCACAGAAGTCTCACGGAAGAGCTGAACCGACCGCCCATGGCGCCCATCACATACAACAAAACTAGTGGAGGTTGGTTTTCTAAAATATCACGTGCCGTTGTTGCCTTATGTGTAATGAAATGCCCGTAGTGCAGCTAACTTATTTCAAAGATGTCAAGAGTGTCAGAGATCAAGTTCCACGATATTCAAATTAACCGAGCGTCGCTATTGATTGCATTGTGTTACCATTGGCTGTTGTAGCTATACCTAATTGCTACAAGCTATTTATTACAATAATTAGGTGTGATTTTCTAAAAATACTTCATTCGACAGCTATCGTATGTGCGCGCGTTCCTCTTATTATCTTTATGGAATGTTTCCATTTTTGTAGATAGGTCTGTTAGCTAGAAGATCATATCAGAATTAATACGCGGATATCGCCGAAGCGATAAAAATAAGGCGACTTCGAGGCGTATTAATGAGCTTATTAAGTAATTAAACACTTTGTTTTGCGAAAACAGAAACATGCATTTGCAGCAAACTCGCGAACCGGTACTATGCCGAATGGAAAAAATCTTCACTACCTATCTTATTACCCTACTTAAGAATGTGAATATGTTGTGAAATATAGTCCTAAAACTATGTAAGTTCTAAGTCCTAAAACCGTTTCGTTTTTAATTTTCTCCATTACTTTAACAACGAAACAGATTTAAATTCAATTCAGTTTTATCAACAGTTATCTATGCTCTAAATATGCATTTTATCAATAGACTTCGTAAAAATTACATGAATACAACACAAATTTTCTTTAAAATATTTATTTGTTTCAACTATTACACAATACAAGATGGTACAAATGGCGGACTTAAGCCGTAAGGTATTCACTACATGTCAATCATAGAGCCAAACAGAAACTAACAGTAACAAAATATTCTGTAATCTTTGGAACCTTTAGTAAAATCATTGTTTTTGTTCAAACCGCACTACATAATCTTCATCTAGATTTAAACTAATCCTAGAACCCTCGAAGGATGAAAGGATGATACAAAAGCCTACTGTTATTTAGTAAAAAAAAGTGCATTCTGATTTCTGTAAGGTATGTATGTAGATGGAACTTAGAATAGTATTAGAAGTATTAGAACTTTGAGTCATAATCATAATTTTGAGAAGATGAGTCCCATCAACGTCTTGTACATTTCGACAGTTCTTTTAAAAACACTAAGGATTTCCTTTATCTTTTAAACCGTGTGTCCAAAAATTATGGAATAAATTACAAAGGTAAAAAAATGCTTATAATTTCATTTAAGTACTTTGCTTAAAAACTATCTTTATTAATAAAAGACAATATTTATATTTAATTTAAGCAGCATACGATGAATTCTTAGAAATAAAACAATACTAAAGCTAAAAGAAAAACATAAAACGATATATACAATATATACAATTACTATAAAAAGAAAACCCCGTCTAGAAGGTCGGCCTGCGGCATAGACCCCATTACGCTGGCGGCGTTACCTCTCTGGATCGCGAGAGCGATTCTCTGTGAGAGGTACGCGCCAGCTCTGGGGTCCCCCGAGATGCGGACCAACTGTGCCGACAGGGCCTTCATCAATGCATTCATGTCGGCCGACCAGGGTCCCAAGGTTTCAACCGCAAGCGCCGCAAACTCGTAGTCTTTTGACAAGGACGAGTATTTGCGGCGCTTGAGTATTTGGGCCTGGTCGCCCGCTGCGCCGGCTTGTAGTCGAGTTGCCCGAATGTGGGACGCAGCGAACGTATCAACGCAAGTTGCGTCCCACACCAAGGCTCTGCCCAGTTTCCACGGCACTAATGTGGCTCCGTCCGGACGCCTGCCATCGTCTCTAGCCATACCCAAGGGTTCCAATATAGCAGGCACAGAGGCGGTGGCAAGCGCACGGCGGACCAGGTCATTTATGGCACCGTGGCGATATAGACGGCCGGCGCTTCTGGGGCATGAGAGGCCGTGTCAGCCCAGCTGGTCTACGCTCTTGCCACAGCAACATGCATGGGGGCCGCATATTCTCGACCCAAGCCTTTGGCAAACTGCTATTCGCAGGCAGCCTGGATTGAGAACTGTTCCCACATTGTGGGAGGGCAGAGCACGCAAACAGGGCCCTGATTCAGCCGCAGATACCGCCAAAATACGGGCACGCTCCAAGTCTTCTACACTATTTTCAATGAGGGCTGTGTGGGTTGCCTGGAGGCGAGGGGCGTCCCAGGCCCTCTGGCAAGATTTGGAGACCGGGATGTCGGCCCCGGGACAGGAGTCGCACCAGGCATTCCCTGCCTCCACCAGGCTCGCTAGCTCTGCGTCGGATATCTGTGGTAGGTTCAAAATAATACCGACCAAAGACAGCGAGCTGTAGGCGGAGGACAGGAACGCCGGAAGTGCCACACTGGTTGAGGAGCGAACACCCAGCCCCTCAAACCTTATTGGGAGAATTGCTTGAGTCCAGGTCCTGTCATGGAAATTAAGATTCAAAATTTTGGAAATCGTTGAACGGAGGGAGTCATCTATGGCCGATAAAATATAAGGAAATTTCCATACCGGGCAACTGCGGAGTAGATGCATGAATTTTGGCGTAAATAAACAAAACCGGATAATAAAAAATCAAATATTAAGGGAAAGAGAAAGTACCATATTTCAGAGAGTAAGTTATTTATTTATGTGCTTGTGACGACCAACATTTTTTTTATAGTAAACACATTTACATCACATCATCGTCTAAATTAAATAATTGAAAAAATAATACACAATGTGGGTAGCTATGTATTGTGTTATAAAACATACATTTACGATGTAGGTATATAACATAGGTAATTATCTAAAAGTTCTCGACACAAGTCGACCCGCGTCAAGGCTCCCCAAACCAGCTCGCTGACGACAGAGTCAGCCGCTGACGGCATCAGATGATGTTGAATATATTACTTGACGCTTTGCTGTTATATTATACAGTGTACACTTACTATGATATTTATGATTCGGATGGATTCCGTAAAGTGGCGTGAATCTTATCTTATATGTTTTGTTAAAAACATCTTGATGGAAGTTTGTTAATTATCTGACCATTAGAAATACCCGAAAGTCGATTTACAAAATGTAATTTAAACAAATGACGGAGACGGCAATTCTCAACGCTTTAAGTATTTATCTCTTCGAAATTTATTTCCGACGACTTGAGAACCTCCCGTAAAATGTTCAACGACGACACGACAAAACTTTTTTATTTCTTTGTACACGTTTATTCGCGCTCAACTTGATTCATTTTGAGTGAGATTAATGGATGCCATACTATACAACAAAATATAATGTGTTAATATACAATATATAGCTTTAGTCTCGCCGTGTTAAATGTATTTATGAATAATAAATATAAATTATCATTGTTATGTCCTTGTCCACAGACAGCGACATGCAGTTAGAGACGAGCAGCAGCGAGGCGAGCGCGGCTAGCTCGGCGGCCTTATCCCAGCACTGCGCTATCTGCGGGGACCGCGCCACCGGCAAGCACTACGGTGCCTCCTCTTGCGACGGCTGCAAGGGCTTCTTCCGCCGCAGCGTGCGCAAGAACCACCTCTACACGTGCAGGTAACTAGAGGCGAGCAGCGAGGCGAGCGCGGCTAGCTCGGTGACCGTGTCCCAGCACTGCACTATCTGCGGGGACCGCGCCACCGGCAAGCACTACGGAGCGTCCTCCTGCGACGGCTGCAAGGGCTTCTTCCGACGTAGCGTGCACAAGAACCACCTCTTACACATGCAGTTAACTAAAGACAAGCAGCGAGGCGAGCGCGGCTAGCGAGGCGACCGTGTCCCAGTACTGCGCTATCTGCGGGGACCGCGCCACCGGCAAGCACTACGGAGCGTCCTCCTGCGACGGCTGCAAGGACTTCTTCCGCCGCAGCGTGCGCAAAAACCACCTCTACACGGGCAAGTAACTACAGACTACAGCAGAGCTTGAAATCGTCTTTTTTTTAAATTATACATTTAATTAGGAACATTACGCCATAGTATACGTTACATGGATACTAATATAAGTAGGTAATTAATTTTTATGCGGTATCGTTTTTTAGATATACATTTTTAAAACCTCGATGTGACATTTGTTCATCACACTCGACTGTATCTGTCTACATGGCTACTTTAGTCTATATGGTGTAGTATGAATTTTTTTTTTTAATTTTTTCTTTAATTTTTTTGCTAATCTTTTCGCGGATGAAGCGGATTACAAAAATGATATCTAAAAAACAATATGATATAAATACTTACGAGTGGTAGGTGTATGTATGAATAATTTAATTCCGGGAGATTATTATAATCCGTGACTCTCGTAGTTAAGGTAGATCGAGCTGACTGCATGTATGTAACCTGCCCGCTATTGCAAGCCACTCAAGCCTGTTATTGGAACCTCGTACTATGTACAAGATGTTTACACTTTACTCGCGCCATTACTTGACAATTTGTCCGAGCATACACCATTAGCAACACCTAACATTGCATGTCTGTGAAGGGACTTCCAATTGTACGAGCGGGTAGAATCACATCTGTTTATTATTATCTTATTACTAGGGGTCCTTACGGATACACTTCGACCCAGTGGGATCTTTTGTGTAATTACCCCTTCTTTCTACTCAATGTTTTGTTCTACCAACTCCATAAACCGGATGATAGATGCGTCTGAATCTGAATGGTAGCGTCTGGAATTCCTTTGGCCTTGGGTACCCAACGCCAAATTCCTTCATTCTCTGTCTGGCGAGGGCATGACATTCACATAATATATGTTCCATTGTTTCAGCCTCTTCACCGCACATTCTACAATCCGTGTTGTCAGAAAGTCCTAGTTTGGCCAGGAGTCCTTTGACTCCGAAGTGACCTGTGAACACACCCATTATGATTTTGAGTTGTCTTTTGCTGTAGTTCCACAGTTTCTTGGTCCAGCTTGATTTTACCCCTTCTATGAATAGCTTTGCATGCCTCAGGCCCTCCACCTTCTTTCACTCTTGTTGATGTTGGTTCTTGCCATGGTCCTTAATGGCCGTTACTATGGTTCCCTGTGAGAGTCCCACGCATGGTTCGGGTCCTACGAAGTTAGTTGCAGACCCTTTCCTAGCTAGTTCATCTGCGTTTTCATTGCCGATGAAGCCTTCATGCCCTGGAATCCATACCAGCTGCACCTTATTGAGCCTTCCGAGCTTGTTTAATGCTTGAATGCCGTTGTGTTCAAGTCTAGAGTCCACTTTGGGCGCTGATAACGCCTTCAGTGCTGCTTGACTGTCGCTGAGCATATAGATGTGTTTTTCCCTGGTTAGTCGATCTATGTTCTCCTGGGCACAGGCGATTATAGCATATGTCTCTGCTTGAAAGACCGTTGCATAACCTCCCATACTTGTACTGACATTGTAGTCATTTGCATGAATGCCTGCTCTCGTACCTGATGCCATTTTTGAGCCATCAGTGTACCAAATACTAACCTCACCATCCATTGTCAATGGTTTTTGATCCTCGGCCCATTCTGCCCTTGTGGGAACCTGCACTTTGAAGTTCCTATGGAATACATACCTTGGTTGCATTTTATCGCAGCTCATGGCAGTTATTCTGTCGAGGAAATTGTTGTTTTCCATGGTTGTGTGCTTAGTTTTCGGCGCACAGTAACTCCACAGGCCCATGGTTTTTAACCTGTGCAGTGATTTGCGCGCTTCCGACTGTATCACTATGTGTAGCGGTGGTAGGTCTAGCAATACTTCTAGCGCCGCGGTTGGCGAAGTCCTAAACGCCCCTGTTATAGCCATGCACGCCGTTCTTTGGACCTTCATTAGGTCGTCTCTGCATGTGCTCTTTAAAGTTCTCGGCCACCAGACCAGGCTGCCGTACAGTATGATCGGTCTTACCATCATAGTATAGATCCATCTCAGTACCTTAGGGTTTAATCCCCACGTCTTACCGTATGCCGATCTGCACATTCCAAACACTCTAAGCGCTTTTGTTATGTTACGATCAACATGCTTTTTCTAATTTAGTTCCTTATCTAGCGTGACACCGAGATATTTCACTTCATTGGACATCTCAAGTACCCTTCCGTACAGTTTTAGTTGCTGCATGTCCTTTAGGGTTCTCTTTCTAGTAAATGGTATTACCACCGTCTTGCCTGGATTAATGGACAGTTGGTGTTTGTTACACCATCTCTCCACTTTCTTCAGTGCTTCATTCATTATTGCCGAGACTATACTGGGAAATTTCCCATTTACAAGTATCACTAGGTCATCCGCATACCCTACCGTATGGATAGGACCGGTATTGAGTTCCTCCAATAGTGAGTTCACCACCAAGCTCCATAGAGTAGGCGAGAGTACTCCACCTTGTGGACACCCTTTTGTTGTCGTGGCCATTATCTCGTCCCCCATTAGGAATGACGTTATTAACCTACCGTTTAGCATATTGCCAATCCATTTGCATATGGTCGGCTCTATGCCATGTCTTGCAGCTGCTTCATCGATCGCTTGGTACGTGGTGCGGTCAAACGCTCCTTCCACGTCTAGAAAAGCCGCCAGACACAGTTCCTTACTCTCTATGGCCTGTTCAGCTCTGGTTGCTACCAGGTTTAACGCCGTGTCCGTTGACTTCCCTGGTTAATAGGCACACTGTAATTTGTGCAGAGGATGCCTTTTTAATGGGCCATCCCTTATGTGTCTGTCCACCAGTTTCTCTAACGCTTTTAGAAAAAACGATGACAAACTTATAGGCCTGTACGATTTGGCGTCTCCGTAATCTGCCTTGCCTGGTTTTGGCAGGTAAATCACCTTCACCATTCTCCATACCCGTGGTACATGTCCGAATGCTATACACGCTCTGTACAGTCTGCATAGATGGGGAATGAGTACATTTGCGCCCTCCTGTAGTAGAACAGGGTATATTCCGTCTGGCCCCGGAGCCTTGTAGGGTTGGAACGTTGACAGGGCCCATTTTAATTTGTTGTGTTCTACTACCTTCTTCGATGTGTCCCAGTTGTGCCTTGTTGTGCTTGTGGTTTGCTCCTGTGCACTAATCACATCTAGAGTAGAATCAGACACCTTAATAACCTTATTTGCGTGTCTGACACTACTCTGTCTACTTATACAGCGACATTTTTTTATCACTGCGATAATGGGCACTCGACGTACATAACAACTTAGCAACCCAATACACGCGTACACACATGCGTATAAATTGATGACAAAAAAAGTACTCAGTATTTGATAGCACAACATAAAAACTGCTATTGAAGTCAAATGCTTGCCTATCGTAAATAAAAAAACAGCAAAAGTGTTAATGAGTTTCATACTTGTGTTACACCATTTTCAATCAGACACAAAAAATTCGCACATTATCAGTTTTCGTATACCGTTTTTGGAATTGGCAAGTAGGAGACAACGATCATATAATATGGAAATATTAGAGCGACACTGTCTGAGAAATGTGTCTTTATAATAGCTGCATAACTAGATAGCTTTATTTATCGTCGGTCGTTCTTAATAAAACAAATATATGGCCAGCAAAATGTTGATAATAAAAGTAGGTAATTAAACAATATCGCATTAGACGGGTGAATCAACAAGCCACACAAATTTGTCCACAACTTTTAAACTTCGCTGTAAAATAATGGTTTCTCTGTGTTTAAATTTATGGTGACGTTCAATCGAAACGTTAAATGTTTGTTAAACCTAATAAACAGAAAAGATCATTTTAGAATATCGATTAATTGGTACTCGTAAGTCCAGAGATATTTTCGGTAACGCCAGAGACCTCAAAAGTGTGGATCTAAAAGTTGATTTACCCAGATTGTCGCATCATCTATACTATTATAAAGTTGTGAAAATGAAATGTCTGTACATTGAAGATATTTTCAAAAAAATGTTTGTTACGGACTATTTGGAGGTTACTACAACTAAAAATATTTTTGTTTGGATTTTATATATGTTTGTATGTGTCGTTGTGGCTTCATCACGCAAAATCGGCTTAACAGATTTCAACAAGTTTTGGTACACGGGTAGCTGGGTATCTCCAGATGGTTATAGGATACTTTTTACCCGACTACGCTGAAGAAAAAACGACGGGTTATGACTTTTTCTCCTCCGCGAACGAAGTTGCGGGCATCTTCTAGTATATTATAATTATGCTTTAAATATATGGAAAATGACCGAAGATAAATATATATAAAGAGAAGAGTAACATCATGCAGATTTCTATAACAGAATATAGTAGAAGAAAGGGTCTTTACCATATCATTTCTGTGTACTAAGTACTACTTGCAAGGGCATTTGGGAAGTATTTCAGCTATTTACCTATTTATTACTTCCATACTCTGGTATAAATGCATTAATAAGCGTCTTGTAATAACACTGAAGTTGTAATCTCATTTTTTGTGATTACAGATTTAGCAGAAATTGCGTAGTGGATAAAGACAAAAGGAACCAATGCAGATATTGTAGGCTAAGGAAATGCTTCAAAGCTGGCATGAAGAAAGAAGGTGAGCGATTTAAGGACATTACTTTTTACCCGCTATGTAATGCAATAACCGGTCGAATCTCATAACTGGGATTCGATCGGTTATGACCGATAAATAACCGAAAATAATGAGCACAAATTTATGTATAAAGAAATAATAGAACCGAAACAAAAATAAACGAATATGGGCGGTTATAACCGGTTACCCGGTTTCGGTTAAAACCGGTTTGCATTACTGATTAACCGGTTATAAATATAAGCCAATATGGGCTGTTATAACCGGTTACCCGGTTTCGGGTATAACCGGTTTGCATGCGGCTATTTCCACGTCTTAAGTAACAAACATTTAAACGTCTTCACAAACTGTCGCATATATAGAAAGAATTGAATAAATCATATCAGTCCTTTTAGGGGTCAATGTATTTGAAGTAAGAAAGTCATTTAAATACTATTTATTTCTTACGCCGATCTTAGGATGGAAAATACGTCCGTCTCGTCTTTTGATATATACGTCATTGAATAACGTCAATGAGACTTGGTACCTATATTAGGAAGGGAAATTGTACATAAAATGAATATAATTTTCCTGTTAAGCAAGTAATATTTATCGGGTTTGCTTGGTCAGGAGGGGTTAGTTAGAGGGACAAAAGTAATGTGTAAGTGTAGGTATGGGTATTTCTCTGACTCGACGTAAAATAACTCCTATCCGTCTTACCGCATTGTTGTTACATATTGCATTAATCAGTATTAGTAGTCGATGATTACTTTATTTTAAGTACCTATAATTCAACTTACCACATTCGCAGTCGCATAGAGCGATTGTCATGTTGTCAATAAATGTTTCCATAAACATATTTATGCCTTCATACACCTCATGTTGATATATACTATATATATGTCTGTACTGTTCACATAAGCATGTCGGTGTTGGGTCATTTCTTAACGATATGTATTGTTAGTTTTGTAATTTTGCGGTGCATTAATGCATTACGAGTATTGGTTTGTTTAGTACACAGTTAGAAATATCTAAAAGATCGATAGGAACACTTAGAGTAATACCAATCTTAAAATGAAAGCCCCGGCGCTGAGTTTACCACATTTGACTATGTTTCATTTGTGAGTTATTGCAGGGACGTTCAGTTTAAGATTGGTTTTCTTTAACCATTTTACAATCCAATAATAATTTTCAATGCTATAACTCTTAAGTCTGCCATATCAATATCAACGAAAATGCATGATATTTAATACACGGACGTATAACTTAAGAGTCCCCAGCAAGCTCGGTTCTCCATACAAACGTAGTTACGCTCTCATTTTAAAACGACTGTGCTCTGAAACTTTGAACTCAGAATAACTTAAGTTATATGCAGGCCTGTAATTAGTTTTTATAGCTTCAGATACCATAGTAAAACAAATGAATTTAAGTTTTTCATACAAAATTTGTTTTTGCCGTATTTCGTTTGTTTTATAAACTGGAGCCATATAAACTAATTACAAGCCTAGATATACCTTATGTCATTTTATATGCAAATTTTCGTTATAATTAATATATTACAAATAATATATTAATTATTAATATAATATATAATAGTTTTAAAATAAGTACGAAACTCCGTTTGTATGAGAAGGTGAAATTCGGCCAAGCTTGCGGGGGACTCTTAAATCTATTGACTAAAATGTGTTAAAACTAGTTATTTTTACAAGACGGCTGCAATGGACGTCTTTCGAATCTTTTGTTTATTCTGAACTGTCTAAATATAATGTTAGTCAATAAATCTAAATTGTGTGGAAAGTTAATAAAATTACAGAGGTCTGAGGTCGTCAACCGATATACGCCCTTAGGCGCTGGCTTTATTGCCCATCTCAAGGAAACGAGATTACAATATTAATTAAATGTACCTATTTACTTTAATTATCTGCCATCTATCTATATCGCAAACATTTCGTCGTAATTAGCTACAGTTGTCATTACACGGTAAATACGCTAATGAATATACATCAACACAATTTATTTGTAAACCCATTTATAATGAAATCATTATAATATTTTGTTTAACCATTCAAAGATTTCATGCATTTTAATGCGGTTGTTTTGACGTAAGCGAAGGGAAATAACAGGACTTATTTCCTTACGATTATTAGGTACAGTCGTTCACTACCTACAATACCATTCATGGTAAAGTGAAATTAGTCATATGTAATACTAATATAAATTGACCGCATGTAATCCTATTTCTGATAACTTTACCCGCATGGTATGTACGCAAAATATATTGGATTAATTCACCTCAAAACAATCGCAAACTTGTACCTACTCGTAGTGAGTCTATTCAACACTAAATAACGTTATATCAAATGGCAACAACTAATTATCTTTGTTGTCTACATTGTTCATATTATTTAACAATCGTTTACTAGAAGCTTATATCTGAGGATGAAAAAAAAAATAAAAATAACTTAAGTTTAGCCATCACAAATAATATCAACTTGCTGCCATCGGCATCGGAGCCCCAGCGACCAAATGAGACACAGGTCTCTTTAAAAATGTAAAATATACAATAATAAATACGAATGGTCTTGTGTGATTTCTTGCCACCACATTAACCCATTAACACATTAGTTAGGCCAAGGATTGTGCAACATTATTATTCTACTTGAAAAATTGTATGTCATGACCAAAAACGAGTTATTTACATTTTGGCTAAAAACAAGTTTTCGCGTGCCCAAACCATTCTACTACCCTGCACGAGGCGATCAATCAAAATTTATCCTGGTTGTTTACCATAATAACCTGCTTTAACTGCGTCATCTTATTTGCGCGCTAGTTTTCTGTGCTTAGGACAATTACAGTAGGAACGAATTATTAACTAAAGTGTGGTATATTTTCAGCCGTTCAGAACGAGCGAGATCGCATCAACTGCCGCCGGCCGTCGTACGAGGAACCCACGCAAGCCAATGGACTCTCTGTGGTATCGCTGCTCAACGCGGAACTTCTCAGCAGAAAGGTCATAGACGAGGTGAGACAGCAGTACCAAAGTACCAACTATTATGGAGGAAACATCGCAAGGACTTGAGAGATAATCATGGCCGTATTTAGGGGAGGGCAATCGGGGCTGGAGCCCTGGGCCTGCACAAATGAGGGGCTCTCAGAAATGAAATTTCTATAAACAAAAAAAATGTTTGATGTATTTGGAAATTACTAGGGGCCTGCACTCACTCGGCACTAAATCCGGCCCTGGGGATTACGACTACGTTTGATACGGGATTTCGAACCATCTCCAACTCTGGTGCGCAAAGATACCTACGTCTCGAACGTTAAGTATGCACGGTGGAATGTGTTATTTTTCGCCTCGGTTGCAATATTGCGTTACTCGTTCAGTCAGAATAAAACCAAACGTTTCGAAGAATTAAATGCATCTCTATTCAAATTCGTAACCTTATTCTCCAAGTAGGCCTCAAAGGACACTTCAACATGTCTGATTTACAGTAAAACATTTATCCAAAAATTACATCAAAGTTATAGTCTGTTCTTTAAGATTTTTAAAAAGTAAACAAAAAACACGTGACTCCTGTCATTCCGCCAATCAAGGCAATCTTTTGTATCTGTGGTACGAAGCTACTGGCTGAATTTACCCGACTCACGTGGTTTAAGTACCAGAGTTTTCCTGACATGTCAGGAACTTTGGCCATTTGTCAGGAATACAAAAATATCAGGATTTTTTAGTAATAATAAGTAATGTCCCTTTTTATTAACACAAATAATCATACAATGATCCTTTACTTACTAAGGAGATGTAAAAGGGTTCTTTTCTCTTTACTACTTGTCAGTGAGATATATGAAGAGACGAATGGCAGCTTCCTTAGTTCCTGCTACGAGTAATAATACTTGCAAGGCGTTGATGATTTACAGCAAAAGTTTGCTACGGTTTCGCTGCGAAAATGCGTCATATATTATTATTAATTCAGCTGAAAAAAGAAAAAATCTAGTTATTTTTATGTCCGATAAACAAGTTAAATGTAGATTTTATCATTATGCTAATAGAACGAATGTCATCGGTTTTTAGCACTATCATGTCAAAGTAAATATTGTATCACCAAGGTGTTTAGCAGTATAACAATTCATATAGGCCCATGACTGTGCCGTATATAGTATCTTTATTATACCGTCGCGTACTGCTTAAGCCGGCCTACGTAAAAATACCCTCTGTTCTTCTAAACTTCAACCCTTCGACAGAAAACAGCGACGAGTACAATCGCGGGGTAGTTATCACCATAAAGACCTAGCGATCGATATGGTCGGCTAAGTTAATTGGTCTTCCACTTTTGAAACGTAATACATATGAAATAGAATCGAAAAGTTATTGACCATTTTTTTAGCCTACCGCACGTAACCATTCCAGGAGGACCCAGGTTCGATACCTCAGTCTGTTTAATATATATGAAACTGATTCCTATATTTTATCGGGTTTCTTTTAAAAAGTGCGCTGAGCACAGGTACACATAAACACAGGGTAACGCTGTAGTAGTAGGTGTACTGTACACATACACATCCGTTCTCAATACAGTTGATGTACAGATGTGAGTAATGTTTTGCGTTTATCTTCGTTTCGTATTTATCTTGCTGTCTCCAATAGTTTACGGAGGGCATAGAGGGTTGGTTGAGACGGCAAGATAGATACGAACTTTCTCGATAAAATACTATGGCAAAACATAATTCACTACATCTGTACGCTGAATTATATTTGTACTTTTAAAACGGATGTTATAATATCTCCAAGGACAACAGTAGCGCCAAATAGTCGTGAGAGGCAGCTTTGATCGATCAGAACTTTCTGTACTTCAGATCCAGATTTTTTATTGGTAACTGTGTATTCCAATTTCAAGTCTATAAAATTGTTTATTATTGTATATCGTATTATGTCGCACCTGCTCACGGAACAATGGTATGTCGGATTTTTTATGAAATGACAATTTAATGAAATGTAAGGGGGACACCGCGCGGGTGCTGTTCCTGCCCTTATCGGGGGATCGTGCACAGAGACAGCACCCGCCAGAACCGTATCTTATTATTATATTATCAAACATTTAATTTATTTTGTTTTATGGTGTTTGGGTCACCGTTGCATCTGTAAAAATTCGTTTACACTGTAGCCTGCAAGGTCGGCAAGCAGTGATTTGAGATTCGTGGAGAATGCCGGGTCGCCTTTAGTTTTTTTAGGTCTGTAGGGACACAGTTATATATACATATTAGGTCCAACAACGCTGAGCTGTGCAAAGGCCTTCACCAGCCGTTTGCGGGGGCACTAGGTGGTTGCGGCCTAGGTGAAGTCCTAGGGTAGCGTTGGCCGTAGGTTTGGAAGTTAGGAAGATTGGATCGAACATATTGACAAGCTGTTACTTTAAATACACATGGCAGGATTTTTAGTTAAAAAAGTGAAGTTTTTAGTTAAAAAAGAGTGTCAGTGGGCGATCGGCCGGTTTTTGATCAATGCTCTACTGGTTGTGTATAATGTATCTTATGGTGTTGCCGGCAGACCATCAACGTGTCAGACGCGGAGATCAACAACCGAAAGCTGGCGAAGATCAACGACGTGTGCGACTCCATCAAGCAGCAGCTGCTCATCCTTGTGGAGTGGGCCAAGTACATCCCTGCCTTCACCGAGCTACACCTCGACGACCAGGTAGGTGAATCTCCGAGCGTTATGACCATCCGGTACGAATGTGATTGTTGTCCCATTATTACCGAAAAGGATAGGTCGCAAACATATTGATCCAAACTAGGCTTTGCGACTGGCTTTCGATTTCATAAAGCAGCAAACTGCGATGCATTCTCACTCTGCACGCTGAATATTGAGCCAGGTAGAAGACTATCATCAGTATCCTATTACAGTCCACGCGCTGGACATGCTTGAGCTCTAATACCATGCTAACTGGGCCTCTCAGTCAACCGCCCACAAGTACGCATCCAGCGTTGAGGGCACGGTGGGCATATATCTATCGTGACCGAGTTCGTCTCCGACTCGCACTTGGCCGATTTTTGGCTGGCCGTGACCACAACCTTTTTCGAAGGCTGGATTCGCGCCTTCCGCCCTAGCAAGCACGTTCTCTCGTCGATTGTCTATGTGATGACGTCTGGCCTATATTACTTAATCAGAAGAGCAAATATTTAGTCTCGTTTCACTGTGGTACTTGAGTTCAGTACAGTTTAGTTTCGTAAGACTAACGTTATTTTAAGAGTTCATTCCTATTTTTGGTAAAAAAAAGCGTCAGAAATAGAGAAGTTTGCATAAGTCAGTTCCTTATTTTTTATGAAGCGGCATCAAAGAGTAGCACTGAATATCTATATACTAGTATAAACTTGTAAAAATTAAATGTCCTCACATTGAAGATACTTTCAAAAGAATAAGTGATACTGACTATTTTGAAGGTGGACTGAACCGATTTTTTTTTTATATGTTCGTATGTGTCGTTGTGGTTTCATCACGCGAAAACGGCTAAACGGATTTCAACTATTTATGGGACACGGGTAGCTGGGCATCCACAGATGGTTATAGAATACTTTTTAAACGACTACGCTGTAGCTATGATTTTTTCTCCCCCGCTGAAAAAGTTGCGGGCACCTTTTAGTATTAATTAAATTTTCCCGATTATCGACAGCAGTTTTCTGAAGAGCCCGCGAAGCCACGAAGTTTGAGCGCTTGATACTTTATGAAGTCATATAAAAGCCTATTTGTTTAAATGTTTTTATAACCGGCATTATCCTTCTTTTACACGGCGGCCTCAAATTTTTGTTTTTCAACAAAATTTTCTCAAACTCTTAATGAACGGGTCCTCGTACGTCCCAGTGGATATATTTAAAGTTTGGTTTGTGTTTTCCAGGTGGCGTTGTTACGCGCACACGCAGGCGAGCACCTATTGCTGGGCTGCGCGCGCCGCTCGCTGCACCTCAAGGACGTCTTATTGCTGGGCAACAACTGCATCATCGCCAAACATAATATAGGTGAGTGCTGCCAATATCTCAGCCCGTGTTCGATGGCGTATTTCTGACATACGAGAAGTAACTTACATAGGCCACAAGCCGACGTGTTGAGTAAAACCATGTCGTCCGCATAGCTTATATTGTTTACACATACTGAGTTAATATGACAGCCGACATGCATTTTACCCAGCGCGTGCAGAAGTCCATCCACATAAATATTAAAGAGCGTGGGCGCGGTCAACCCCCCCTGCCTCACTCCACATTCCATGGTTGGAATTTCCGACCTGCATGGATCCTACAGTGTACCCGCCCATCTAACGCTATTGACCCGGCCTCCATACCAGTACCTGAGTATCCGTATTGTTTCAGTCGATAATTGAATGCCTTCCAGCTTCTTCCATAGTACATTGTAAGAAACTAGGTCAAAAGCCTTAGATAGAAAAAGTTTAGTTATGTTTATTTTATTATGACTGACTAACACTGGTAATAAGATTTAATTGTTTACATACATGTTTGGTCTGAATTAAATGTTTTTAATTTAATCCATACTAATATTATAAATGTGAAAGTGTGTCTGTCTGTCTGTCTGTCTGTCTGTTACCTCTTCACGCTTAAACCGTTGAACCGATTGCAATGAAATTTGGTATGGAGATAGTTTGAGTCCCGGGGAAGGACATAGGCTACTTTTTATCCCGGAAAACTACCTTTATCCGTGATACACGAAATTAAGACGGACGAAGTCGCGGGCAGAAGCTAGTATTTATTTATGAATTAAAAGGAAAGCTGCATCGTCAATTAGTTTCGATATTCAAAATAAAAGCTATAATATTTTACAGACGGGCGCATGGACATCGACATCAGCATGATCGGCATGCGCGTGATGGACGAGATCGTGAAGCCGCTGCGCGAGATCGACATTGACGACACGGAGTTCGCCTGCCTCAAGGCCATCGTCTTCTTCGACCCCAGTCAGTATTACGATACATTCTCTTTATCTTATCATTACATTAGATATGTAAGACTGTATAGAGATATATTCTACTGGGTGTATCTCATAACCCATAACAAGGGATGCCTCTCATTTCGTAAAAAACGATAGATTTTTTCTTTCGAACATTTTCTTAGAATCGTTATTTCATAGAAGCACCTTTAGTAGAAAATCATTTCAAATATGGTCAATTTGGTAAAAACATTTTATATAGAACACACTATCTATACTATTATTTCTATTGTAAAAATGAAATGTTTGTATGTGTCGTTGTGGCTTCATCAAGCCAAATCTGTTAAACGGATTTCAACTATTTTTGGTACACGGGTAGCTAGGTATCTCTAGATGGTTATAGAATACTTTTTACCCGACTCCGCTAAAGAAAAAAAAGAAGGGTTATGACTTTTTCTCCTCCGCAAACGAAGTTGCGGGCGCCGTCTAGTATTCTATATAAATTATTATTACATCCAGTTTATAATATTTTTTGGTCAATTTTCAATATCTAGAATAACGAGTGCATGTTAGGTTTCTTCGACTAGTAGTATTAAATTACGACTGGGTTAGGTTCATTACCTTTCGTTCCTCAGAGCGGAAATAGGAGCCCCACGAAGCGGGGCTCCGTCGATTTGTCGGTGGGTCGAAATTTAGACCATATGAATATTATAACTAAAACTGTACACAATTTTAACGCATGTTTACCTATTGAAATAAAACAATTTAACGGATTATATCGCGTATATTATCTCATTTTAATAATATACGCGATATAATCCGTTAAATTGTTTTATTTTAATGAGTAATAATCGCGGAAACAGAAAAAAATACATGTTTACTTATTTTAAAAAAAAATTTCGTTCCACAGACGCCAAAGGATTGTCGCAGCCGCAGAAAATCAAGCAGCTCCGCTATCAAGTGCAGATAAACTTGGAGGACTACATCAGCGACCGGCAGTACGACGGGCGCGGGCGCTTCGGCGAGCTGCTGCTGAGCCTGCCGCCGCTGCAGAGCATCACCTGGCAGATGATCGAGCAGATACAGTTCGCCAAGCTGTTCGGAGTGGCACACATTGACAGCCTGCTGCAGGAGATGCTGCTCGGAGGTGAGACTCATTGTACCAGGGATGCAGAAACGCGTGGCAGACTAACGATCAGATTATAAATGTAAAAGCTTGCCGCGGGCGTTTTTTAAGGAGTCTGGTGATTTATCTTTTCTAATGTATATAGGTAATAGGGAATATGCATGAATTTTAATTTTTGCTTTATTAAAAGCTCATTCATGTAACAGACAGTAGACAAAAACATTTTTTCAAATAGCTATAAAAATAACCAAGATATAAGCCATCAAACATTTCAATCTATATCTTTCTTGCAAAACAGAATTTAATATGGAGTTTATATGGCCGGAGTGCACTGTGACGTAACAGTGCATATCGGACGTCTGTCTAATTACTAGTTTAAAATGGCTATATTATGCGTATTTCTTGGCCGATTTTAATTTTAATTTCACACTTTGAAATAGTTTTTACTGTATTTTGATATTTAGTTAAAAAAGGCGATTATAAAAATTTCATGCATGTTACCCTATTCAGTTTGTGCTGCCCTTGCTTCATTTCTAATCCGGCACCGAATCGTACTTTACAGATATTAGAACTGGACCGGGTTTAACTTCCATCCCTTTTCGTGATCTTGTACAAAGGACCATGTAGTATAATGATTGAAGGCTATTGTAACTGTAACAAATTATAAAAAGGCCGTATGTGTCGCAGGCGCCTGCGCGGAGCCGGCGACGGATGGCGGTGCGACGGGCGGGGGCGGGGGCGGCGGTGGCGGGGGGGGCGCGTCGCCGGCGCCGCAGCCGTCGCCGCCGCTGGTGCCGCAGCTGCCCGACGCCGCCATGTTCGAGCCCGCGCCCTTCAAACAGGAGCCCAATATGTGAGCGTCACTTCTATCCTACATCTGTATATTATCATATTCGTACATGTTTGGTAAATGTTTTGTTTCTAAAGTATTGTAGAAACCCTTTAAGTTCACTTCGTCCACGTTCTCATTTTGTCAACTTCCTAGCTTGTCGACGATCCCATTACGTCCTCGATCAATTCCCAAATCGTCCACTCCTACCTCGTCTACATTCCCGAATCGTCGGCATTCCCGAGTCGTTCACATTCCCAAGCAACATTGATAAAAAAATAAAAAAAACTTTAAAAAAAATAATGTAATTTTTAATCCTTTTGTCTTAATGACTGAAAAAAACTAAATAATAAGTAAAAACTTTCCTAACTTGTGTGAAAAAGTTGAGAAATGAATGATAGGAAGTGGATTATTTCAGAATGTTGACGATATAGGAATCGGACCATTTGCGAATGCAGATGAGAAAAAAAAATGTCGATTTGGGATTCTAGATAAGATAGGACAGGGGACAAAATGGGAATGTGGACGAAGTATACCTAAAGGGTAGAAACGTCACGCTCGTTTTTGCAACTGACACGTTCCAAGTCACATATGTAAACAAATAGTGTGTAACGTCCTAAGTGCCAAATACATTGCAATACCGTTATTACAGAGCAGATATAAAATGTGTGACTATGGCTGACTGTACCACTTGACGGCGTTCATTATGATAAATATCTACGACAGCATGCATACTCATAAGGTTTTGTTCGAAAGACTTGTAACGTGTTAATGCAAAGATCGAGCATAAAGAAATATAACTTGTGGTTGATTCAATAAAATGAGAAAGCTCCGGAGGGACCGAAATTGATGCGCAGAAAAGACTTCAATATATTTTGGAGACGTGCGATTGAAAGTGTTTTTATGTTTTTAATGAAAGGCCGACTTATCGTTGCCTGTAATCTGTTATATACCCTCTCTATCAACCACAATTGATTTATCAATGCATTACTCCGCTCTGTGAGAAAAAGCACTACCCATATCATGTACTTTCTGCGTTATTCCTCACAACAGTACGCCTAACATGAGTTCGGCACGATCGAGTATCGAGCGCTCGATGACGGTCTATCTCTTTCGCACTATTAGCGCGTGCGAGAGAGGTGCACTGACTCTCGATACGAGAAACTCGCTAGCGCCGATCGTAAACTCAGCTCATGGTAGGTACACAGAAGCTCATTCACGTCGAAGCCAAATATTATGTGCCTTAATGATTGTTGGTGTTTAAAAGGATATTATAAGTGGGGAAGGGTGATTTATCGGTGAAAGTAACGAGATGTTTATTCTAAACAATAATGGCGTAGCATTTAGCATACTTACATGAAACTTGATTAGCCAGCCTATTCAAAATTTAGTATAGGTAATTCTCGGATTTAACTGAAACTGAACTGATGCCACGTCA
Source organism: Hedya salicella (assembly GCA_905404275.2). Lineage (NCBI taxonomy): Eukaryota > Metazoa > Arthropoda > Insecta > Lepidoptera > Tortricidae > Hedya > Hedya salicella. The sequence continues at coordinate 12,168,786 of FR990112.1, read as the reverse complement.
TTGCTTAGAACCCATCTCATCATACTCATTAACATCTAAGTATAATTATACTCCAACGTTTTCTACTACACTCATAAGATAAGACCAATTCAAGTATATATAACTCGTCCGTTAGATTCCATAGAGTAGGTTGATATTTATTTCTCTGTAGATCTCATACGTGTTAGCTTCATATTCTATGCTCTTGTCTCATTTCATTATGTGCTACTTGTTCATGGGCGCTGGTTGATTTCTGTTTAGTATTCTCGTACGATGAGTATCTATAATGTTTATTGTTTGTTGTCCGAACCAGGAGCCCGGAGCACTCCTCGAGGCTAATGAAGAGTGGCGACATAATCTTGTTATAATACCGCGCAGCTTGGAATGCGGGTAAAGTGATGCCCGGCGCAAGCAGCTGGCTATAGTTAGGAAACCTGTTTCTTATAGACACAGACTTGTACACGTCTGAAAGTGTCTAAATATGAACTATTTATATTATACGTATTGTCATTTCGACGACGCAAGAATATTTTCGACTGTTTATAAATGTTGCAGAGAATGTTTGTCAGGGTACGGGACCCGTTTTACTCTATAATTATGTGGTGCCTGTATTTTGTAGAATTTATACACATAGGTGTAGGTATATGACCATTTCGCCCAATATCAGAGTTTTTATTTATACATAGTTTAGTTGTAAGTATGGATACTCCTAAGTGCAATTAACTTCTTTAACTCGGCTGTGTGACTCGAAATGTATTGTCGTGAACAAATAACATATCAATCAATTGACCAAGATATGTGTGAATCAAAAATAAATCGACGGAAAACATTCAGGGATATTCTGTAAATATTGTTTTTCTTTAATTATGCTATCAACTGATAATTCTTGAATATTAGTTACCATTAGTAAACTTTAGGTGATGGTTCCCTTGATTCTGTCATTAAAAATGTATTTGCTTAATTCTTTTTGAGTCAAACGAGTTGATTTGTAGGCATTTTTCTATGAAATATAAAATGTAAAACGTGTGATTTAATGTGGACTGTATCTACACAATAAGTTATAGTATTTTAATGCGCTTCCTATAATTATTATAATTTTGTAGTCCATTTATACCATTGCTATGAAGTGCTCAATAAAAGTTCCGTGTCTGGAGAAGTTTTGCCATATGCGGTGAAAGTTATGTACGTATTAGATATTTACTACGAAATGTTGGGTTTGAGTAGATGTTACGTAAATAGGTGCCTTATTGAGGTGTATTGTTGAAAATGTACATACTATGTTATGATTTTTTTAGTAGAATATATTTTAATAAATAATAATCTGTTACAATAACTACATTGTTTTCATTTAGCACTGAATATAAAGTATACAAAGGCAATGACTAAACCTTTGTGCTTGAAAAACTAGCTTGTTGGTTTTTCGTTGACATCCATATACCCTTGTCTTCTGTCGTTTCGTGTCTTGCAGTACAAGTACAGTACGGACAGCGCGGAGACCGCGGACATGACGACTAGAGGTATGTACACAGAAAACATGATCAGCTCATCTCGCACTGAATAACTAATAATAAATACATGACACAATGTATATTGTTTCCAATATCGAATGGAATATACAGAGAAATACTGATAAGAAAAACGATAACTCAATGACAACGGACGTCGGATTGTCAACTTGCATCGCTGCGCTGTTGAAGAGGTGGGATTATTATCATTTTATTTGTGGAACAATAAACCGATAGTAATCCTTCTTTGACGGAATGTGAACAGCCCTGCGTTTACATAATATTATGCCGGCACTACACACAGGCTCGAGTGGAGAAGAAAATGAGATGCATTGCCCGTTTTTTAAAGCGCAAAGGACAGCCACAGTGTGGTATACTGAACGCAGCTTAAGCAATCACTTCTCTCTTTCCCACTTCGGTCTTCTCTTTCTTTCGATATTCGTTTTGTAGCGTGTGTTTCGGCTCCGTTAGAAATAAACCAGAATTAATGAATTTCTGCATTTCATTAAGATATCACAAACACTTTCAGAATAAGTCAATGTATCTCGGTCTTGTCTCCACTCGCGTCAAAGTGTAGCATTACAGGGTTAAGCATTTTTTTTTAAATATATGTTATCACTAGCTTCCGCCCGCGACTTCGTCCGCCTTAAATTCGTTAATCGCGGATAAGGGTATTTTTCCGGTATAAAAAGTAGCCCTGGGACTCAAACTATCTCTATACCAAATTTCATCCAAATCGGTTTAGCGGTTTAAGCGTGAAGAGGTTTTTTTTTTATATACTACTAAGGTGGCAAACAAGCGTACGGCCTGCCTGATGTTAAGCAGTCACCGCAGCCTATGAGCGCTTGCAACGCCAGGTAACACACAGACAGACACACTTTCACATTTTTAATATTAGTATGGAGTATGGATTATGCATCTTTGGAAACGAGCGCACACTATGATGACCATCCACGCCGGAGCAGAAAATACGCAGCTGCACCGTAAACGCACTTAGACGTGTGTTAAAGCCGTTACAGACGGGTTGCATTTCAGCTGCTTTTGGGCTGCAACATCGCAGATGAATGCAGTTATTTTGCAGACGACATGCATCGAAACTACAAACCAACTGTGCAGTCTGCTTGCAGTCCTGACGAATGCACACCAGCTGCGAGCTTGTACAACTGCAATAGCCCCCCCGCCTCTCGCCATCAAGAACACGTGCGTACTCTAGCAATCTGTAACTGAATAATACAATAGGCGGGTGGACTAGTACAGTTGAAACCTCATAGTCATGCATGATATTCACAGTTGTGTCACCCGTATTTGGAGGGATGCTAGACGACAATAGTAAAGTAGTTTAATTTATCCTTTAGCTGCGAGTTGTACATTTACGCTGAAAATAAAATAGAATAGGCTTATTCACAACTAGAAGGCGCCCGCAACTTCGTTCGCGGAGGAGAAAAAGTCATAACCCCACTTTTTTCCTTAGCATAGTCGGGTAAAAAGTATCCTATAACCATTTGGAGATACCCAGCTACTCGTGTACCAAAAATAGTTGAAATCCGTTTAGCCGATTTTGCGTGATGAAGCCACAATGACACATACGAACATACAAAAATAGAAAATAAATATTTATCGATTCAGCGACCTCCAATTAGTCCGTTATACACATTTCATTTTTGCAACTTTATAATAGTATAGATGAGGTATAATCTGCAAAAATACGGTTTTTCACAAAATAATACAACATATTATTAAAAATATAAGTATTTATTACATACTAGCTTCTGCCCGCGACTTCGTCCGCCTTAAGTTCGTTTATCGCGGATAAGGGTAGTTTTCAGGGATAAAAAGTAGCCTATGTCCTTCCCCGGGACTCAAGCTATCTACATACCAAATTTCATCCAAATCGGTTCAGCGGTATAAACGTGAAGAGGTTGTTACCTATATAGATAGTTTGAGTCCCGGGGAAGGACATAGGCTACTTTTTATCCCTGAAAACTACCCTTATCAGACAGACAGATAGACAGACAGACACACTTTCGCATTTATAATATTAGTATGGATAGTATGGATTTAAATGTCACAAAGATCTACAATTACAAAACGGGAACTTGTAGAAATGTATCCTTTCGTAATAGACACGGTTGCTTTGGTCAAAAGAACCAGACACTAATATTTGCTTAGCGAATAAATTAATACAAGAGAAACGGGAAAACGCTATGGCTAGAGTTACGAGTAAGTCGTTATCGAGAACGGTCCCAGTTTGGCATGGAGTGATGATGTTCTCGACAACCTTTACTATACAAAACTGAGAACGTTCTCGAACCTTCTCGGTAACGGCATAACTCTAACAATAACACCACATGTTTCTGTAATTTTTATAATTAATGCACATAATGTTTGTGTAAACGTAAATTTGATAATTTCAAAAACGTAAATTTTAGAGCATCTTTTGACTAGTAGGTACACTAAAATAATGCTTTTACCAAATCATTTACCATGAATATAAATGCCTAAAAAAATGCAACTTTTTCTAAAAGTACCTAATAGCGAACGAACGATTCTAATTTTCAACACTGACAAGATGAGGCACCAATTTGACACTACACAATTGAGTAAGTACCTAATATATATTTGTATTTATTTAGTCCAAACTTAATGTAAAATAAAGCAGAAGAAAATCTCATATCTCTTATGATAATGAGATTGATAAAGTATCACGATATTTTCTTAATTAATAACCAGTAATAATTACTAGTTTATAAACAAATTAAACAGACGAAAGTGTACTTGAATTTTATTGTCACGATAACGTTGACACGATATCTCCACTATTTTCCTTTTTCTTTAAAGTACTGCCCATAAGATACATGCGCGTTTGTTTCTTGCATGTTGCATATTTTATGATTTAATACTTTATAGTTAATTAAAAATCCATATCAGGAAGTGGTTTAAAAATGTTTTGCAAATTTCGAAACCACAACTTACATAGTTACAAGCGAACGTTGCAAGTTAAATAAAAGTTTTTAAAAACCGGCCAAGTGCGAGTCGGGCTTGCGCACCGAGGGTTCCGTACAAAATATACGCTACAAACGGCCGTATACGCTATAAATTCAGTGTTAGCAGAGCCCTACTCCAGAGCGAAATGTACGCGGTGGTCGATCATTTTATATTGGCACTGACATAGATAGACATACAATTTTTTTTTTTTTTATATTTGTTGTTATAGTGGCAACAGAAATACTTCATCTGTGAAAACTTCAACTGTCTATCACGGTTTATGAGATACAGCCTGGTGACAAACGGACAGCGGAGTCTTAGTAATAGAGTTCCGTTCAGCCCCGGATCTACGATTTTTTAGAACCGGAGCTTATCTTGATGGTGGCGCCCCCTTCCTTCAGTGTTTGAGCAAAAACTGTTAAAACTGCCAATGAGTAGCATTTTTGTGACCAAAACCTATGAGATTGTAAGAAATTAGTTCGATATTTCGAATTGTTATCTCAAGGATTTGGCGCCCCCATGAAACTGCTGCCCGAGGCAAGTGCCCCGGTTTGCCCCCCCTTAGATCCGGGACTTTCCGTTTTACCCTGTGGGTATGGAAACCTAAGAACAGAGCTTAGGGCGACTTCTTCCCCGCCCGGCACCGCTGGCGTGTGGTGTTGGTGCCGACGTAGCAGAAGCCCGTGTCCACGCCGTGCTCTCGGAGGTAGTTCATCCACTGGATCTGCTTCATCGACGGGTGGTCGGAGTCACTCTTGACTTCCACGAATTTAATCTGCAAAATATTCAACGATCTTTAAAGATTCAAATTTAACGACCGGTTTGGCTCAGCAAGAGTAACGTTGCCTGCGAAGCTGAAGGTTGGGTTCAAATCCCGGTAAGGGCAAATATTTGTGTGACAAGTATAATATGTGTTCCTGAATCTTGGATGTTTTCTATGTATGTCAGTGAATATATCTATTAAATATATCGTCGACTAGTACCCATAACACCAGCATTATTTAGGTTACCATGGGACTAGTTCGATTTCTGTACAATTGTCTCGTAATATTTTTTTATTTTTCATAATACTAAAGATGTGCGTGGCCACAATGTGAGATATAGCCGTTTTCTAAGCCTGAATACAAAAATCAAACAAATATTTTATACATACATACAAAAATAAAGCTTTCTAATTTCAAAAACGTCGAAATGGTTGTCCCCATTCTTCCTTCTTTTCATGCTATAGATACGTATCCAATTCCAATGTTTTCTTTACGAGAATCATAATTTTACAATGTTCAGACGTGCGACCTCGTAATGGTGCGACCTCGTTAGAATGCCATCAAACTACCTATATGTTCAAACGAACAATTGAGAACTAACTAAGGTTGATTAATCAATCATCAAAGGGACCAGACCGAGTAATGTGCCTAGGGCACTACTCAGCCGACTCGGCCTACTGCATGTGACGTCGAAGCGAGAGGCACAGCGCCGCCAACACACGTGTGCCCAAACATAACACCGATGTAGTTTTTAATACAGTTGTCAAAAAAGTGCTACTTTACTTAGCTGTTTAGCGTGCGCAAAGTTGGTTTTCGCGAACTAGTGCTTTTCACTTTTCCATTTTTTTTAAATGTATACTTGTTCCAATTCATGACTACTTTTTGATGAGTCTTGCCACGAGCCGTAGGCGAGTATATCTCGGTACTCGTGAAGCAACGTACTTTCCGCACTAGCATCGAAATGTACTATTATAGTACAGTTGATCTCACCTGATTGTTATGGACGTTCCACAGCGTGACGTCGGGGAAGCCGCTGTGCGTGTAGCGGTAGTCGCGCGCCAGCCGCGCGCACAGCGCCGCCAGCGCAGGCGCGCCCAGGCACGCCGCTACTGCGCGCACGTTGTCCCAGCCGATACTGCGGTTCATCCCCGAGATCTCATCTACGATATTGATAAAGTATTTTCTACTGGTGAATAATCTGTGAATAAGAACTCCGCGAATCATACTAAAAAGTATGCCTTTTTAGTATGCTTTTCGGAGTTCTTATTCACAGTTCACGAGTAGAAAAAATGCTTTCGTATCTCCGTCTGTCCGGATGTTCTCCTCTATATGTAACATTTCTCAACCGATACTCATGAAATTTTGTGAGCTAGTTCGATAAGTATATGTTTTTTTGTCGATTCAGTCTGGGAATTTTAAGTTTTTGGCTTTTATTGTAATTAAGTCGCGATGACTACAGCTCATATAGAGAGCGACTAGTACATAAAATTCGCGGAAAATGTAGTGATATAGTAGTGGCGTGGCGTGAAAAAAAACACCTACCTTATAGAAAAAGCCTTCTACTCGCAATAAAATCTGCGTGTTGTTGTATGCATCGCCTTGCCGTTAGTATTAATCACCTTCGTCACACTTGACATCACTGACGTCACATAAACAGTTAATATCAAGTATGACAAAAGTGGCTTTGAAAAAAGCCGTTTGGAGGTATAGCAATCACACACAGCACACTCAGCACAGTCCACAATCCAGTTATCATAACAATTAGTAAACAAAACATCCACAAGTCAAAACACGTTAATAAATGAAAACCAAAACCAGTTAAACTTAACTCACTCGTAAACACTTCCCGAATCCGAAAACAAAAGACACGGGAAAAAAACAATTTGTTTACTTTAAAACTACTAGTCAGCCAGCTATATTTATCATATAACGCACTGTGGAAGTGTTTGAAAAGACCTTCTTTTCGCTTATAATCAATTTTTAAATGGGGGCGAGCACGGTCTCTCGCAATGACATGCTTTTTGTTTTCAAATGATAAGTTTGAAAAACATGTATTGAGCAAATAATCGACGACATAACATTGTATTTGAAAGAAATGACGGCTTATATACTTACGCTATATTCGACAACATAAACAAACCTTTTTTTATTAAATATTCGCCTTATACGAACACAACACTTCTTATACAAACAGAAATACGTACACGGGATACTAGTTTACTAAATTTGACTGGTTAAGACAGCAATTAAACAAAATTTAACACAAAATCCACGAATTTAGAAAATAAATACATAGATCTCTTGCTGACGCTGATGCGAATTGCATGTTGTTGCTGCAAATTTCACAAATTTTATTTAATCGGCAAGATTTTAAGTGAAGTAGTACAAAACAAGGGTTTTTAAAAATGGACCGTAAATGCTAAGTAGTAAGGTTTAATTTTCAATGAAGCTGATACTATAAAAGCCACAAAATTTCGGCTTATTTTCGAACATTTTCTACGAAAAATAAAATACGTATGCCGTTCGCCTGAACTGGAGGCAATTATTATTACTAGTTTTTACTTGTAGAATTACTCGTACAATAGCGGGTTGCGCGCGCGATTTGAATTATTGATTGACAAGCTATTGTCTAAATGAGATGTGATGATTTAATAAATATGCTGTAATTTTTAATATAAATCGTAAACTTTAGTTCAGGTGATAAGGTTTCGATAATACGTGGAAATTTTTTGGGAAGCCGATGGGAATCGAGTTGTATGGACGCCACGCCACTGTGATATAGTTATCTTAATAATAATATAGACATGTCGTTTTCTAGAAAAAAAGGGATTATCTAAAAAATATGTTTATAAGTGTAAATCTTTGAGTTTTATTTTTCCATATATAAGAACAATAAAGATCTTGGCATGAGAAGTTTTTAAACACCTTTAAGCAGACACAGTGAGAATCAATAACGGAACCATAGCTTTACAACTTACATTCAGGCCTTTTGTTCCAAGTATATTCCATCATATTCAACAATTCCTCCTCAGTAGAGTTCTCGATGAGACTCAGTCTGTCATCGATGAGTGCCTGGCGGTTCATGTAGAAGCTCTCTGAGAACAGATCCAGTGGGTACACTTGGAAGTAGCACAGGAATATCCCACGGACACCGCGCGGCTTTGAGTAGATGATGTCCCAGAATAAGAGGAAGAATATCGTAGTGATGATTCTGCCTTCCCAGTGCTCGCCTGTAAAACAGTTTGTGGTTAATGATGATTAACCACAATATCTCACCGAGTATTCGAACACTGGTAATCATATGCAATCAAAATCAAGTATCCCCACTTTATAGCAAAGTAGTTATTTTAAGCGTCCAGTTCGTTGACGGGAAACTGTGCCACAGACCCAAGCAACAAATCAAATGTAAAGTCAGCATCAATAATAGTCTAGAGCATTCAAAGCACCGGATATTATTTTATCGCAACACATCTTTATGCCCATGAGAATAAAGATGTCTTGCGATATATTTGGCACTTTGAATCTACAGATTATTTAATGCGGACTGTACTGCACTGTATAGTGGCAAATAACGTTGCTATGTCTGGGGCAGATTACATATATTTCTTCAAATAAAGGGTGAATAAGCACAAGCAACTCTCCACAAAATTGAGCACTTGCCTATAGTTAATGTGTAAATTACATACCAGATGGCGTAAGTAGCAGTCAAAAACCATTTTTAATGCGAATCAAATGGTTGCCGAGAATTCAAACATAATTCTTATCCATAAATATAATGTAACTAATGATTAATTACCATTTTAAGTGACGTTCAAAAATACTGGCGCCACTGTCTAAGTAAAGGTAGTTATTTACTATGCGTTAGTTAGTTCCAATTTCCTCCACATCTAACTTAATTTCAAACACGAATATCTCCGTTCTGCAATGGATCTCAGCATTGTGCCTATAGTAAAAAATGAAGCTCATAAAAATACCTATCTAATGGCATAACTCTCATCTCTATTGGTTCTTGGCCCATTTTGACTCATGGTCCTTTGGCGCTTACCTACAGTTAAATGCTATTTTGGAAAATACTCAGAAAATATCTATGAAGATTCATTTATACACATTTGACGATTTTAAAATGGCCAGAAACTAAAAATAAAGAGGCAATTCGACCATATCGCATTATGACGTCATAAAACAATAGCATCAAATTGTTTACACGTCTAGAAGTCTAGTGACGAGTTAGTTACCGTGGGTGAACGTTCCAGTAGAGATGCAATGGGTGATGCAGTACTCTTCTACGCTCTGGATAACCCTACCCTCGGAAGTTTTCGTTTCAAACCTTGCTTTCCCTTTGGACGTATTCCTGTGAAATATATTTTTTTGTTAAGAGAAGATCTTATTAATGCGGATTTTTAATATGTCAACATTACATAAAAGATTTCAAGTTAATTCGACGAGTGGAAGTGAAAACGGTCTAAAGATGTGTGTGCCCAAACCTATAAGTGAAGACTTAAAATAGTGATAACTTACATAACTACTCTTTATTTTATGAGTACGTACAGTAATATTTTCTTCTGTTTCCGCAATTATTACTCATTTAAATAAAACAATTTAAGGTTAACTGGAAGAGATCCCTTAAAGGGATAAGTTCGCCTTTGTACAAATGTATTACATTTTTTTTTGTTTTAATGTTTTTATAAAGTGTTTACAATACAATACAATACAATTTAACGGGTTATATCGCGTATATTATCTCATTTGAGTTCTCGATGTTTCGGAAGCTTTTCAGCCTTCCATGGTCACAGGTTGACTGAAAATGAAATCAGATAATATACGCGATATAATCCGTTAATTTTTTTTATTTAAATGAGCAAGTACAGTGTTAAGTACTGTCAGCATCAAATACTCTAGCATTCAAAGTACCAACTACATATATCGTCATACACAATTATGCTTTAGTAGTACATTTGTATTGAGGTATATACATGGCACTTTGACTGTTACGAGTACAGATTATTTGAAGGAAGGAACTTACAAACGCGGTGGTAAAGTATTGCTTATAAAATCTTAATAAGAAGTAAAGAATAACTCACTCCATTGGTTGTTTGTAAATGTGCTCTGCGCTAAGATTCTTCTCAAGTATCTCGTCTTTACTGGCATGCTCCAGTAACTCTACTTTCAGGTGTTCGCTCACTTTGACCGATTTCTGACGAGCTATCTTGATAGCGCGGCGGCGCATGATGTCCTTCTCTTCTTCAGACAAGTTGGACTTGAAGCCTTCGATTAAAACTTCAGCTGCCTGTGAACGCGAGAACACTTGAGAATTCATCGATCCACCGAAACCAACGGTATTTGTAGTCACGTCCAAGGGCTAGATGGCGCTAGTCGCGTCATACCAATTGTATATTATAGGATATATACAGGATGACCCAGAGACTCGTATTTCTTAAACTAAGCCCATTTGCATGACAAAGTTGAAGAACATTAAATTTCCTAAATGTTTGTTGGAGAACAAGATTTTCAGGCCCTATGTTAACGATCTGATCAAAATTAGACAAAGTTTTTTAAAATTTAAAGAATTGCGTAACTACCTCATACCATCATTTGTAAGTTAATTAATCACTCATCAATATCAACGTCTTGAAATACCTATGACCTCCCTCCTCCAAACGTCACCATTTCCCATTATAAGAAACTAGCTTCTGCCCGCAACTGGCCGCCTTAGATTCGTTAATGTATACGTTATGGGATCAGGATATTATTCCGGGAAAAAAAATAGGCTATGTCCTACCCTAGGCTTTAAGCTTTCTATATGCCAAATTTAATGTTATTCGGTTCAGTAGTTTAGCTGGTGAAGGAACAGGCAGACGGAGTATATATTAATTTTATTTCTATTTAATTTTCAACATTACAACAAGCCCCCTCCCCAATGACATCATATTGTGTTCAACGTTAGGGTTTTTGGTGTCCCTATCGGGTTTCGTATATAATGCATCTATCTTAATATAATGAATGTGAAAAAAACTAGAGGCCCTAGAGGTCGAAAACTTAGGATAGTCTGCATAGTGTATCCCCATACAACCTGCCCGGCTAGCGCAACTCTCCGCGACTTCGCTTGTCACCCTACATAGCATCACCTGTCTTTCTCTCACTGCATTGAAACGACAGAGACAGACAGTCAGTAGTCATTAGGGGTGGTCTGAAAACCAGCGCTGCGTGCGCAGTGCACGACAGTTGCCCTGCGCCGCGCCGCAGCAAACGCTGAGTCCACCCCTATTGTCACACTGTGTTATTCTGTTTCTCTGCTCTTAGCCATTAGTTAGTAGTTAAGTTTTGGTAGTATACTTTTTTTCATGTAAGTTCTTTGCTATACTACCACTCACCTCATCACACCTGCCGAGCAAGCTGTGCAATATCAGCGCCTTCTCCGCATACCAGTCAGACTTCTTGTGTTGCCGGAACGCCGTCTGCCCGATCAATCGCGTCAGTATCTCTAACGCGAGCTCGTAGTACTCGACAGACTTGACTTTCTTCAAATCTTGTATGCCGTAGTCTAGGATCCTTATGTATAGATGAACCGGTGTGAACCTCCGAAGCCAGCTTGGTAATGCTTTATAACTGAAATAGAAGCAATTTTATTTAAAAATACCTCAGCATTGTTACCACAGAATACATAAAAATACAAATACAACAGGCCCTTTCATTTGATCTTAGCGAAAGCTGGACATAACCGCGCGTGATCGAGACGGCAAGCGGATTATCGCCATCATTACAGCGCTCAGTAAGAGAACGATCGTAGATTACGCACGCTGCGCGTCAAAGGCCGCTGGTAGGTACTTGTTGCTGCGCTGGGTGATCGAGGACTCCACCATGCCTGTCTATACACATACTTTTTAAGACAATTTATATACTCATATTAAAACTTACCGTAACATTTCTTCGTCGTCTATTGCTTTATAAACCTGATAAACTTGTTTGACAAGAAGGTGTTTTTCAACAGAACATGCATCACTTAAGAAATCCTCATAAACATTATGTGCAGTCATGTACCTGACAAACAAAATAATTAAAATTAATTTAATAACTGCTTTAATCATTAACATGACAGGGCGGACATAACTTTTATTTATGCAAATACATATGATAGAGATAAATGTGTGCTTAGTTGAAATCATACAATTTGAGTCAAATGTTAAAGGATCATCTTAAAGCAATCAGATCATAATGATATACTTTTAATGTAAAATTAATGAAACCATAAAATCTGTATGTGAAATTCAAACCTTTCAAATTCATCATTGCTTTCAAACACTACACTAGCATTGTCTAGCACCATGTCTCGGTCCACTGGATAAGTTTCCCTTTTTATCTTATCATGGATAAGAGCCAGCTCTAGTTTCTTGTCCCGAATAAGGTTGTAGTCCATACCGAGGTACATAAGTACATACAGCTGGTCAAGTGCTTTTCTACCACAGTCCGATAGCTTGTAACAAGAGCCCGCCTTTTCTCTCATTCTGATAAAAAAAAAGGTTAATTCTATACTCAAGACCTGGTTGGATATAGCATCCATAAAGATTTCATTAGATATACAGCTTTTTTGCCAACAAATTGACAACCACTGGCTGTGCTAAAAGTTGTATATTAATATTGTTGCATATTTTTATTGTAAACGAGTCTGTAGAATATTAAGAGAAAATGCTTACATTTTCAAGACTCTCGAAGTGTTGTCACTAGTTTTGCCATTAGTGAAATAGCTACAAATATTGGAAGTGCGTCGGCTGTAATTCTGCAGTGATTCAATCGCTTCTTGCTTTGTTCCGCCTTTGAGCTTTAAATCCTTGCAAATCAACTTGAGTTCATCAACTTTCAAAAGTATTGACAGTTCTTCAAATGTCATACAGTTTCTACCTGTGAAAACAATTCATACATGTGAATGGTTTTCAGTTTGTGTTATTGAAAACAACTTAATTCAAATTCACTTAATTATAAAAATGGAACTCCATGTATCAGTCACTTGTGAGTTTGCAATCCTATTAATACCTCTTTGTATAAAAAAAGATCATTGTTGAGCACTACAGTTACTAGGATCATTCAAATGGTAAATGAAATGAATATTTATTCATTCAAAACTACACAATTTACAATGCAATACTTACTCTGTATTAACCAATTCCTTTCAACTAACGAATGAATCATTGTTTCAAAAATATTGTCATACAAGGGTTCTTTGTCCTCACTGACAATTTCAGTGACCTGTTTCCTCCTGTACCAGCCCTCCTTGCGCCAAAACAGTCTGCAGACCAGCTTCATACCAGGCTTTGCGGTTGACTGGCTACTTTGTAGTAGTTGTTGTGTTCTGACATTTAACAATGGTTTCAATGTAGTATCTTTGAGGTATCTATTAATTAATTGCAAAAGGAAAATAGCTGAAAAATAAATCATTATTAATAAAATAAGATATATTTCAACTCAAAGACTTTTCTAAAGAAAATCATGTGGAAGAGCTTACTTTTGTCATCCATGCCTTCACATGAATAATCAAAACATACATCCTCCACAGATTTTTCTACAGAGTATTCATTTCCAATCAACTCTTTGGTCAAATTTCTCTTGCTTTTGATAGGAGTCCTTTTCTTTACACTACGATTTTTTGTTGGAGAGAAAAATCTGTCTTTGGAGCCTGGAGTATGGATTTTGGAAGTTGATCCATGATTAGGAGTGGTCTTAGGAGTTTTCTTGGGAGTTAGCAAAGATTTATTCGGCGACGGAGTATATATAATTGTTTTATCACTGTCATTAGAGCTCTGTGAAAGATTCAGAGGCTTTGACGGCATTGGTGTGCAAAAATCATCATCATCACTTAGTAAACATACATTTTCTTCGAGTTTTCTTTTGGTTGGAGTTCTAGTCGGTGTTGAAACTTTAGTAAGACTTAAATTTCGTCTCTTTTCCTTAACAATGTCCATGTTCTTGCCGAAATTCGGAGATGGATGTAATTTCGTCTTGAAAAAGTTTGTTATGGTCAACTGTTGCGACATATTATGTTTTACTTTTATTACCCCGTTGTATTTACTACTCAAGCTACATAATATTGAACCACAAAGCACTAAAGTGTTTTGAACTAAATGGCACGAAAATAACTTATTTTGTCACGTTGTTCATTGTTCAGTGTTCAGAGAAATTCGCGAATTTAGTGTTATTTATATATATATATATATATATATATATAAAGAGAAATGGCAGTTCAAGACTTGCCAGAAAACGTAGTGATTATATTCTCTTTGCTTGCCAGCATCAATTTTGAAGATATATTAATTACAACACAATTGGTAAATTACACTACAAAAGTCATCTCGTTTAGAGACTAAGGTTACTCTAGTGTTATTTATTACGTTATTTTTATTTATATACAGAGAAATGGCAGACACAATTAGTATAATCCTTTATTACGTTACGCTCGCAATCGCCAGGTAAAACGTCAAATTGATAGTGACACTGACAGTTGTCAAAACAAAAGCGTTTTTATTCGTGCCTGAAACAGATCGAAAAATTGGCAAATGTCGTAGTGATTAGGTACAAGTTCAGTTGTAATCTTGAGATGATAATAAGCTTTTGGCACAGTCACTAATATAATAGAGGATTCTTTATTCATTTAGTTTGCATTGTGGTAGGTTACAAAGGAATTTTGTTGCATTATATTAAGTACTGAGTGTTGATACTTAGTATCTGGTTTGAAGGACCAAATCTTACAACTCATTACTTTAATAATTACCACAATACAAATATACAATAGCACAAGTAACTGACACGAGTCGAATTTTTCGTGTAAACTAGGTGGTTACACATATTATAAAATACAAATACATACGTGTATTTAGTCTGCTACGCACTTAGATACAGCAAACAACAATAATGCCATCGGGCGAGTATAGAAGATTCTCCTTCCGCATTCCCAGTGGGCCCAAACGCAGCCTCACCAAACCCGTTGGTATAATTAATTCCACATCCTTAGATCATCCCAAAATTTCAATTTTAATAATATACATATGTATATTTAACTACTAGTACCAGTACCTAAGAAAATAAACTGACGAATATATAATGTTCATCTAATCCTAATGTTCCGCCAGTTACTTTTATGCGGGCTGTACAAACACATAGGCAGAATTCCTATATTCCACTTAAGTGTGCACCTCGTACGTATGCAATGACATGATCGCTAGGTGCAAACTTAGCTCAACCGGTAGTAAGTAATTATTGATCAAACTTTGCAATGTCCGATAATCAGCCGGCGCCGGTGCTCAAACAGGTTCGCGTGTATCAGCCGACGTATCAACTGAACCCGAGAAAGCGTTTCAACGTTGAGAAGGTGGAGAAAATACTAGCGCAAATACTTGACACGGAACTTGAAGAACTCGAGTACAGTGAGAAGGTGGTTCCTGACATGTGTGTCAGCCTGGCTGAAAGCATCCGCAACGCCGTCAAAGAAGAAAACTATGACAGGTTGGTGACGTTGGACATACATATATTATGATCATTTGATGATAAAAAACAATTTTTGCCACCACAGGTAGGCAACCTACCTATTTTGTTTTATACGCAGCGTTTAAGCCGTTCAAAAGAACCGACGCCACGAGATGGCAATATACTATCGTACCTATTCCATCACTTACATTTTAATTCGTTCTTTCATTTCCCGCACCGCACTGGTCCAGATTCGAGTCAAGAACAAAAGGCAACAAATTGTAAAGTCCCAAAGACTACAAAAACTTTTGTTTTATTCTCGTGTTTCCCCATAATGAATAACTGTTGTTTGGTTGGCTCCGTTGTTTAAATACGAGTACAGGGTTTGATCCTACCATAGATCCTAAAGCTGAGGGAGTATACATTGACGGACGTCGTACATAGTAAACGAAAGTACACTTTTTGAGCGCCGCAATGGTTGATCTCGGTCGTTCGTTAAGATCAAAAGAGAGCCTTCTGTACTTGTACTATTATTTATTCTGTGGGAGTTCAGTGTAACGATGCTAAATGAAGGATGTCTTTACAGATACAGGATAATCGCCTGCGTGACTATCTCCCAGCGGCGGCAGCAGAGCCTGAATGCAGCGCATTCGTTCCTGTGGGACGCGGACCGGGACGGTTTTGCCTCGCACATCTTCCACAACCCGCACATCCACGCCTACGCGGCAGTCTACGGGATATACTTAGACTGACCTGTTTTGCTACGGCCTTTTACGATTATTGTACAGTCGGCATCAAATAGTCTGTAGCATCCAAGCTGTCGTCACGCATCTTTATGCCTATAAAAAATATATAAATTCCAAGTGCTGTGGACAGACATGGGAACACTGAAAATGATTTATTCGTAAGCAAGTAATTCAAAATATCTAACGGCGTAGTGGAATCATCAATATTAAACATCGGTAATAATTGATAACACTAGAGAGCTCGAAGTCCTCCACATCTGAAGAGCCAATCATTAGATCAATATGCTTTTTTTAGGGTTTCGTACCAAAAGGGTAAAAAAAAAAGGATAAACGGACAGCGGAGTCTGAGTAATAGGGTCCCGCTATTACTAACTCCGCTGTCCATCTGTCTGTCTGTCTGTCCGTCTGTCACCAGAGCGTATCTCCTGCATCGTGGTTAGACAGTTGAAATTTCACGTTTAAACAAATGTTATTGTGTATAATTAAGGACACATAGTACTTAATCACTACGATTAAGGAGCCACTAATGGCGCGCCTTGCTTTGCTACCGCGCCCGGCGTGAGCAATAACAAGGACGCCAGGTCTTTGAGGGCGCCAGCTCCGCGAGCGGAGAATCTTTGGAGGTGTCGCGAGCGGCGGTCGGCGCCACCTAAGACGTGCGCCTGTGTGTGCTGCACACCCGGCACTATAGGTAAAGCCGGCTTTGTGTGTTGTGATATATTTTACACTTTGGATTCTCCAGACTATTTCATGCCATCCTTCGGTTGTAGTCTGATCGATTTACTAGCGCTGTGGGCGATTACAGAGAAAAAGTGTAGCTTATTCAAACGTTCATGTAAGTAGTTTGTTGTTTTTCGACAAACCTCAAATTCAAAAAATGTGGAGTTTTTTCTCAGTATCTCAGATGTAGATAAGTACCTGATATTAATAAATATATTTTTTTAACCCCCCGAGTGGTAGTTTTTTTATCAGAATTGAGATCTAATTATAGAATCGAGTTTTCCATAATAAACTCGGGCATTTTCTCCCACGATTTTCATTTAGTGAGCTGGAACTTACATACTAAATAACTATAGAAAATTAAAAAACCCCCCGACTTGTTCCACTAAAAAAGCTAAATATCTTAGAGACGAGTACTCCGATTTTCATCAAACAAAGCTAAGAACACTCGGGATAAAATTATATATGACACAAAAAAAAACCGCACTCAAATCGGTCCATC
Organism: Hedya salicella; assembly: GCA_905404275.2. NCBI lineage: Eukaryota > Metazoa > Arthropoda > Insecta > Lepidoptera > Tortricidae > Hedya > Hedya salicella. The sequence continues at coordinate 12,151,133 of FR990112.1, read as the reverse complement.
CGTATGGGCGCTTCGATGCCACAGACAGATACACTTACATAATGCGGTGAGTCTGTCGAGGTTGGTACAAGCAATTTATTAGCTTATTCTTGTCGGTATTAAGACCGGATGATGGGATCCCTGAGGAATCGACGGAACTGTGGATTAGAATTTTGCTCGGAGCATTCTTTTTTTCACTTCAGTATGAGAGGAATGAATAAACTTTAAAATAACGATTTCGGCCGTAGGATTCTGGAGTTTCTAGGGTCTGAATCATTTGCCCAATAATACGAGGGAGCAATCAATGTTCAGTAACTTTAATTTATGCTTCTGTATCAGTTTCTCAATTGATACAATTTTATCTGCAAGCGATATGCCCCGCCCACTATCACTTATGTTTAGCAATTGTTTGGGCTATGTAGGAACTTAAGTTCTCCTGCAAAATCTGCGAATATCTTCATCCTCGCAGGTGCTTAAGAAGATATCTAACTATCGATATTTGGTGAGGGTTAATAAAATAAAAGACTCCAGTAAGCATTTTTACAGATCATACATATTTATTTATCCATTTCATAGTATAGATATCACACTGGCCCGCCCTTATAAAAATAAATGTGTAATACAATAACGACCCAGCCTCTGAGCAGCGAGCGCGCGCGGCGGCGGAGACTCCCTTCAATAAATATTGGCATCGACCTAACTACAACAACCCGCGGCCGCCGCCGCGATCGACTCCGATAGGTACTTATACGAGGAAAGTCGAGGATAAATCTAAACCATTATACAGGTCGATATACACAAGATTTAGGTAATAATATATGTTAACATTACAAGAAATTCGCACATAGGTATTTGACACACAAAGCGACGAAGATTACTGATTAGAAATAGATATTGGTCCGAGACACTGAAGCGAGTCGTATCCGCGTACAATACAAGACGAAACTAGCACCAAGCCACCGTACGATAACCAAAGCATCTCGCGACTATAGTCGAAATACAAAAGCTAATGAGTCAGTCTGGATCGTCAGCTTACAACCGGCAGCGGCTGCTGGGACATTCTGTGGGCATCCGTCGAGAGCTGGCGCGCGCCGGCGCTCTCGCTAAATGTTCTAAAAGGGTAAAATGTTATAAAAATCCTAAAGTCCTCTCTCGCAGGCGAGCGGCCGGCGCGCGGCTCCACTCCGCTACTTGAGCATCACTCCGGCTTCCGGACTGGACCGAGCCTCCGGCGTCATCCGCATGATATGTGTAGTACAGATATAACGTTAAGTAGTACTGGGTACATATACTTAGAACCATACTGTACATTATGGCGGTAAAACATTACTTACAACCTTACAAAAGATAGATAAATTAACACTAGGTCGTATCAAAAAGAAATGCAGTGAATATCGGTATCAAAATATTATCCTAATTTTACATCGTGTGAATGCGTTCTATGTGATTAGATATGTGATATTTGTGTGTAAAGATACGTAAAAAGCTTTTAGAAAGAGATAGTCATAGTCCGAGTATAAAAATATGACTCGTTCATCATTTTAAATGTAAGCTTCGAACCCGTCCGAGTTATCAAAAACCCTGCAGACGGCCACAAAAATACAATTTTGATATTACAATTATTACAAGCTCGCCCGCGCGAAGCGGGGCTCCCGGCCCGGCCCGGCCCGGGCCGCCCGGGCCGCCCGCGTCGCCGAGCCGTTCGGGCAGGCCCGGGCGGGCCGGGCCGGGCTCCGCGCTTCACGTGACTGCAACACTAAATAAATTCTGTCAACTCTTTTCTTAACTAGAAAATGATTTACAAAATTTTTAATATAAAAATATAAAATAAATGCATTCGAGCTCAAATAAAAATGTCACGTTTGGGCAGCTCAAAAACACCGCAAAATATCTAGCATACTACGAAAATATCACACGTAACGTTTTCATTGGTTCGTTCGATAGAGTAGAGACGACGGCGCGGAGCCCGGGCGGGAGGGTCTCGTGGGCCAAATTTTAAACATTTACTAATAAAATATTAAAGCTTAACATACATAAAGATTAAGCATCTCTGCACCTTACATATAGGTATAATAGCCATTCAAAATAACTGCAGATTAAAATATCTCATCTTAAAAATAAAGTCTTAAAAGTTAAAACTATAAAAAAATCGTAGACGAATTGAAACGATCCTAACTTAGGCCAAATTAATCTGAGAGAACGGAATAAAAAATATAATTATCTTTAATTTCGCTGTCGCATACGAAGTATTTATACCGATCACGTAACCGTTTAATAATTTATATTCGGGAACTAAAATAAAAGGGAAGAATGTAATGATAGACGGATTAAACACTAAGTAAGAATATGTACGACATTGCTCGATCCGAGGGCTTCACGGGATCTCAGTGAACTTAATACAATGCACCCTACTAAGGCATCGACCAATCTCGTAAGCGAGCTTATTCATATAGACGAAACATAATAAAACATCAGGCAACATAGTACAGATGGACGGCGCGCGCCGGTTCGGCGCGGCGGTCAAACGAACAGCTTCAACTATAAAATAATCAATTGGCGGTGGTTTATCTGGTCCTGTCCTCGGGGGAGGCAATTCAGCTAGACTCCTTCTCCTTGTCCTTCGACTCTGTAGACAAGCGCAGACAACGATCGATAAGTCTACAGAAGCTTATACTCTTGTACCGCGAGCTGACACTTAAATGAAGGTAACTATCTGACACGTCTTTACAAGATACGACGGTCTGGTTCTCAGCACGCAATACGCGACTATTCGCGTATTGCGTATGTTTGTTTACAGCTAAACGGTTGATTACTATGGTATAAGCTTTATCTCACAATAAACTTAATTTAATGGGTTCTTCAGTTAATAGGCAATCTGAAATTGATGATATACGTCCGAGTTGTTATTTTATGTATCTACTTAAGTCCATGCCTCGCTACTTTGTTTTCAATCACCTCTAAAACTTGCACTCTGTGCATTCAATGCCTGCAACCACCAACATATGTAAAACGTATTCATTCAATTCTCTGTATCTTGTCTATAGCGGGTTGCGGGCAGTAAATGCAACGATAGATAACATCTTGCATAAATAAATATAAAATAATTTAATAATCGGTATATGATACTATTTAAAATTATGCATATTTCACTTCGGGAACAGCGCATATTTATCAAAAATAATAACCAGTTCCAGAAGTGAAACTACCTCCCATCTTAGATCTATAAATGAAGGTCCCCGACCCGACTTCTCATGACCTGTCTGGCTAAACGTCACGTCATGTACCGACTAGATTTTACTTATAGCTTAAGTGTCTCGCGTTCCTTAACGATCAATGCTCAATAGATGATGTAGCTAGTTAGAACTAGGTAGCCTAAATACTTTGAGATTTGCAACCTCAGGTTGTAACTTTTTAACCGCAATAAGACATCGCAAGGCGTACATCATATATGGTTCACAATGTGTGGACACGTGTGCTCAATCTGAACGACGAATGCTCATAGTTAGCACCAGGATTAGTATAGACTCAAGCCAGAGGCATAATATGTGCCGAATCATTTTTATTCCATCTTACAGACAGCCAGTTTGCCAGTTCATACTGGCTAGCGCAACTCTACGTGACTTCGCTTGTCGTGCGATATAGTATCACTTATTTTTCTCGCACTGTATTGAGAGGAAAGAGACAGACAATCGTCGTCGCGCGACAAAGAGACACGTTTCACAGTTGTGCTAGAGGTGCTTGACTATCTGTCTCCGATAATTTATTGCACTTTTTAAATGATGTAACCCTGGACGTATTAGCGAATGAGTCTATAAAGAAGAGTATAGAAAGAAGAAGAAAATGGAAGTTGCGTAGTTTTTTACATTACATTGTAACGGGTAATGATTCGCGTTAGGAACCAGTGTGTCAGAACCCAACCTCCGATCTTTACGAACCCTTTGAGTAGGCGAATCATACGCGATTAATATACCTATCTCTGTCTACATATATGCCTTTTTATGATACGGACACGTATCAAAAAAAAAATACAAGCTAATATACCAATAGTATATTTATTAAAAACCATGCAAATAAACAAATACTATTAGCTCGTATCTTATGACCTGTCGTATAGATTGTTCCAAACAGCGCGATTTACGAGCTACCCACCAGGAAGTCAGCGAGCGAAGTACTTAGTAACAAATTCTTTGATATCATTTGCCCCCTGATGTTTCAAATGAGCATTATGGGATGTTTATGTAATTTCTATATGGATCTTGGTGATAAGTTTACAGAAATATGTAAGCAATCTATTAATTGTGATGAATTTTAAAGCAAAGTCTAATATAAAAAATATACAGCAGGTTTACCACTCATTGGGAACATGAAGTTTTCCAGAGGTGTGCAAGCAGTACGACTTAAAAACAGATTATATAGAGAAAAAATATAATATGCACACGTCTAGGAAACTTAATGTTTCCAATTTAAACCTTGCCTATAGAAGCTGCGCGAAACGCGAGGTGTGTGATGATTGGAATGACAGTTATCAGCAGAGGTCCGAATATGTAGTGCTTGTTCACCTAAACTTCGCGGAACGACGTAATTAAACTCTTAATTACGTCCTTCCATCTCTTATGATTTCCCAGATGACTTTATACACATAAGTTCACTCTCGGAGTCAGTCAGTCCTGCGAGTATGTCCGACGGACCTATTATGTCCACTTTTGGGTTGTCAAAGTACCACTGACATATGCTTTTATTCCATTGGATATTCGACTTTAAGACTAATACAAAAGAGTTTCTATTACAAACAAACGACGTTTTGACAGTGTGTAAGTAATATAAACTTTTTTACATTAGTGTTAAAATCGAATATCCAATGGAATAAAAGCATATGTCAGTGGTAAACTCAAAGTAATCGTATTGTACTAGTAATATATGCTGTAAGTCAGTCAAGTTTCCCAACGCACGCACATACCATGGGCGATGTCCATATTGTTATTTTTTTACACCATCGGCGAAATAAGATCGTCACTATTCTAAGGGTCAAAGATGTAAGTGAATATATGTTGCTAGAACTAATATTTCCTAAATCGAAGCTAAACTAATCTAGCAAAACCTAGTATAAAAACTACGTAATGATAGAGCAGTTACCTTATTTTTGGTGGTCCGCAGGTATGCATAACGGATGCGTCTTACCAAAAAAAATCACTTTTCTGTGTAATGGAGACCCATAAAGCTACATCTAAGCTTTGATACAAATCTAATGAAAAAGCTGATACTAACAAAAGCCTAGAGGAGTGAGCTACCATAGGTACTCTTGTAACGTCATCTAGTACTCATAACACGAGTCTTATAAAGCTTACTATGGAACTAGACTGATTTCTATAAAATTGACTGCTAATATTTATTTATTTATGAGCGCAGTGTACTAATTGGAGAATTAGAATGACTAGGTACACGACGCGCGTTTAGCCAGTGCGTGCGTAGATATAATACTTAAAATATAAGCGTAAACCAAAAACGCATAAAATACTATACGTACGATGCGAAGCCTCTACGCATACGCATGCTCGGTCACAATTTATCGGGACTGACCTTCATCGCTGTTACCGTTAGTGAGCGGCTCGTCTTCTCTCTCACCGTTCTTTTCTCCGTTCTCTGCGGGTTTCTTCTCTTCTTCCTTGTCCTTGTCCTTCTTCTCTTCAGAGTTCTCCTTGGCGGGTTTCTTATCTTTGCCAGACTTGCCCTTGGCCGGGGTGGCGGGCTTCGGTTTCGGTTCCAGCGACGGGTCGAGCACGAGTTTGCCGATGTTCTTGCGATCGTGCATCTTCTGCATCGCTTCACCGACCTGAGCACAAACCATTGAGCGTAAGTTACATACATGTTAACATAGGTTCTCGGACATGTTGACATATACCAGGGGCATAATATTGAGGGGCATGATACGTTCTGGTATGAGAAGTGGCGTTAAGAGCCCATTCGCATTTCGGGTAATAAAAAATCGTCCGAAAAGGATTTTTGACATTGTATTTCTAAGAAACAGAAGAGATATTTAAAGTAATAATTAGTTATTTGCGTAAGACAGTTCCTTGTTTCTTATGTAGCTGTCTCAAATTTGAGTAGCACTGCATATTTTAACTAAATTTAATAACTGAATACCGACAGTAGTTTTCAGAAGAGCGCGCAAAGTTATAAGTTTGAGCCTTTGAAACTTTATGATGTTATATAAAAACCTTGTTGTTTAAATGTTTTTTCACAGCCGGAATATATCCATTTCATAACATCTTTATTATTTATACAATATGTACCAATAAAATCCTACTGAAAATACAAGGATTTTCTCATTACCGTTGAATTATTAATATTATGCATTTCATTAAAGGTATTTGGGTCGAGCCGCGGAGGGTTTTAACCGCTGCACTTTTATGTAACTAATTTTCTACATTATGCGTGACGAAATTCGATCATTTTTTCTAATAAAAAGTAGCGTACACAATTCAGTAAAAATATCGAACTTATTATTAAATAAAAAAGTTGTATAAATATTCGGCAGCACGCGCTGGAAGCCCTCAGTACTGCGCGAGTGTGTTTTAGGAAAGGGCTCGCTAGTTGCGACTGATGAATGCAGATGAACTCACGTCCTCAAGCGCCCAGGTGGAGTCGACCAGCGGCTTGACCTTTCCGTCCAGCCACAGCTGGAACACAGCGTCGACGGCGCGGCGCACGTATTCGGCGCGCCCGTGCTGGAACAGCAGGTGTCGCAAGTTCAGCCCCGCCAGGCTCTTGTTCTCGTCGAACAGCTTGATCGGGGACACCTTGTCCACTTGCCACCACTGTATGGAAAATAATAAATAAATATCAGGGACAATCTTACACAAATTGACCTAGTCCCAAACTAAGCAACTTGTACTATGGGTATTAGGCGACGATATACATAATATATAGATAAATTATAATACTTAAATACATAGAAAACATACAAGACCTAGGAACAAACATTCGTGCTCATCACACAAACACATGCCCTGGCCGGGATTCGAACCCGGGACCGCCAGCTTCGTAGGCTGTTGTACAACCCACTAAGACAAACGTGTCGTCAAATAATGATTAGTATGGATATGGATTTATAACTGCTAGGCGTGCCGCAAATCGTAAATATCTTAATCTTCAGCCATTCTCTTCCTTTAAGCTCTGTGGCAAAAGTAACGCGGATATGGAAAGGGAGCGTAGACGTATAAATCTTGTTATTACTAACTGCGACGTTACGAGCGTATTTTAGTTCTAAGTTTAAACTCTAAAATAGTAGGACGTAAGTAGGTCGTAAAATTGATTGAAACCTAAGATGTGTGGTTTAAACCACATAAAAGGTAACGAAAGCTGTAATTTCGGTCTACGGCACAATCATGGTTTTTAGGGTTCCGTACCAAAAAGTAAGAAAAGGAACCCTTATGGTGCGACTCTATCTGTCTGTATGTCTGTCTGTCTGTCTGTCTGTCTGTCTGTCTGTCTGTCGGTCTGTCTGTCTGTCTGTTTGACGATAAAAGCGCCATATCTCAAATACTACTTATGCTAACTATTTGAAATTTGGAATATTTGTAAACATGGTCAGCCCACATGTATTGCACAGGAAATATTTAAAAATATATTTTTTAGCTTATCATTTCTGTTATTTTATCCTACGTTATATCATTGTTATAATATATTAGCATAACACACTAACTTAACAAGGTCCTGTGCTCAATTAACTGACATATGTTGCTATCGGGTTTTATTTCAGGACAGTACTAAATTACATACTTATCAAACGTATCGTTTTTGCCCAAACGGTTTCACGACAAGTTATTACTATTGAGACTTCGGGCTAAGCAGTTATGCGTTTGTTTTTAAAGTTATATTTGATGTACCTAGTCGCTATCATTTGTAAAAAAAGGTCACGGTGAGCTGCTGTATTAACTCTTATCTATAAGAAGAAAATACTGGCAATAGACGCCAGCTATAAGTTTCTATGTTGCGCACTATCGCTTGCTCTATCGCGAAAAGCTCTTAACAGTTGCCACCGCAAGATCCTACTTTATGGATATTCCACGTCGAAAGTAAACTGAACCACGCAACCGTTTGATAATATCTATGGAGGCTAAGCAATAGAACGCGGAATTTTAATGGGCGAGGTACAAAGATATCTAATTTTATTTTAGTCTGACGCGCTCCTACCGACGACTGATAATAACAGGGCTCGTGCGGCTCAACGCTGTACAAGAACTGTCTATATGATGTTTGGTACTAACATGGTGTATGAACGATATCTATACATTATAAGGCCACCTTTTATCATAACATTGAAATGATCTTTTGTGCGATTCGCATTTGTTTGTGCGATTCACATTTTTATATACCTAGAACGCCTGATCTTTCAATCATCATATAATACATTGCGTTAAAAGAAATGTTCTTTTACCACGCGAAAGAATTCGTCCTAATGAAATTCTTGTATAGTCATTTTTTTCCTGAGAATTAGGAAGGAAGTAATTAAGTTTAGATAAATCGTGTAGGTATACTTAGTTGTTTATTAAGTTCTGTTACGAGGTTTTTTTGCAAATAATTACGGTGTTTTTGTATTTTAACTATTTATCAATTCAAAGCTTAGTTTTTGGCAGTTAACAAAAGTGAATTTTTTTCAAAATATAATGCCAGTACCAGTATCAGCCCGTAAACTTTTTGAAGTACCTAAGTAAACTTTGAGACAATAAACCTACTATAAAAATACGCACAAGAGTCAAGTAGATAATCAGTCCCTCACTTTAAATACAGTTTCTTTGTAGAGTTTATGGTTACGAAAGAAATTAAACCGATCTTTATTTTAATGTGCAATTTATGTAGGTCGAGGCGACACAATCGCTAGTATTCGTGTTTGACGTACTAAGTTCCGTTGCACGCTAGTGAAATTACTGTATTTTGTGCAAAATTGAAAGACTACCTTAACTTCTTGATTGGAATATTTATTGTAGGGACGGATAAAAAAAATTGCTGCCCAAAGCCCTAAAATAGAAGTTTCAGAAAACTATAACATATCCTTTCTTAACTATCTTTAACACTGGGTTTAAATCAGTTTTAACAAAAGATTTTCATCAAATCTTGTGCGTAATTCCAGCGGTGATAAATCTCTCGAATTGGTAAAGAAAGTAGAGGGACTAAATTTAGGAAAATTTTATGTTTTCTTAATTAGCAAAACTTAATCTTTAAATTGATGCACGGTAATATTGTAGGGTATATATTTATGTAATTTTACGAGAGAAGAGTCTAATTTAAAACAATTGCTGGTCGGACTCGCGCACCGAGGGTTCTGTACAAAATATACGAAACAAACCGCCGTATCTATGAAAATTCCGTCTAACCAGAGCCCTATTCCTAAGCAAGTTGCGCGCGGGTTGGAGTCATTTTATATTGGTTATTGACATAGACAGAGACAGATAAAAAATACGTTTTTCAGATTTATTTCATGGGTTGTGCTATAAGAGCAACCTTCATACCAAATTTCAGGTTCTCCATGGACGACAATTGGTATGGAAACACCTTTATTAATGACTGTACCTTTGAATTGCGTTGACTTTGAAGCCTGACTTTTTTACAGCTTCGAGCGACCGCAGACATTATATTTGGTTACTATGTACAATAAAGTGTTTACATACATACATATCAGAGGCGTGGCGTCAAAAAAATTACAGGGGAAGCCGAAGCGTATCCGTTTACTTATATTTAAAGAAATGGTGGCCTACGCCTTTCCTTGGGCAACCCGGTGGGAATCGGCTTATATGGACGCCACGCCACTGATACATATTTGATGTTAATTTCAAATTGATACCTCCACGCGTTCCTGAGAAAAAGAGTCTTAACAGACAGACGGCAACAGTGATCCTATAAAAGGTTCTGTCTTTTCCCTTTTGAGGTACGGAATCCTAAAAACATGTTACTTCATTTAAAATACAATGACGGTAGGCGAAAATACGGAGGACTCATACTTCCTCAACTACCATAAAGTAAAAGAGATACATAAATTCGAGAAAGTAGGATAAGTTTCGTAAAGTTTCTTACATTACATTGTAACGGGTAATGATTCGCGTTCGGAGCCAGTGTGTCAGAACCCAACTTCCGATCTTTACGAACCCTTTGAATTAACTTCCCATGTTACGAGATAACTTACACTTCGAGAAGTAACTAAGCAAGTGTTCACAGCAAAAGTATAGATCAGTATTCCAATTACGAGTTTGACGACTCATTTATTGACACAAAATATAATTCTTTCTGACAATTGCACGTAAGTGATGTCACGAATCTCTATTTTATATTACGGAGTCAACACTTTTGTGTAGCTAGAGTTCTTAAAGTACCAGATTCCCATAACATTAAATTCCTTAAATGATAGTTCATAGTTCATAGAATTTATTGGTAAATAATTTCATTTACAAGTCAGAATATTGATACCTACATGCATGTTTCTGTCATCTTTTGTCTTTTTGAGTGGGTAGGTACTGTTTTGGGCAGTTATATTGTTCTAGGATTGTTTAGATGACCTTAAGTTTTTGATTTCTAATATTGTCCAGCAGCCAGGGAATTAGATTACGCAGATACACACATAAGCTCTAAAACTCTGTGAACCTAAAAAACGGGTATAAAACAACAATCTACATTCGGTACCTAGTTGAAGCTGATGGTCGAACTATAACCGTGGGTTCCCAGTTGCACCTGTTGTTGTGAGAACATAAACGCTAACGAAGGTTTGTGTATCTAGTCGTTAGAAATATGTTGAGTTATAGTACTGATGACCAAACCCCGGATGACGGGAGAAATTATGAGTTGACAGCTTAATAGTGCGAGGACACACATTTTACAAGTCGATGTCGATAGAAAAGCACGATGTACTGGACCACCGTTATGATGATCAGAAATATTAATTATTGTTGTACACAAAATTAAAACGAACTGTTTGTATTTTTTAAATATTTTATAAAAATGTTGTAATATACAATTAGCATTCTTACCATTAGCAAGCTTAGGTACCTGATGTAATATTGTGTAACAACCTGACATGTAAGGTAAGTTTGATAAATAAATTTCTGATTCAAAAGTTGTTCGTATGGATGTCGATAGAATAGTCGATATTTAATTAAGCACTAGGAGCAGAAGCATTTTTGCTCCCGTCATCCGGGGTTTGCTGATGACACTAGTGGGTACTGTGTATTTGTTCGTGTTTGCGGTAAATATCAGATAGTAGCGGATTGTAGGTACTCACGGCACGCGCGGCACTGAAGAAACTCTTCGTCTCGCCGGTCACGATGTTGGACGATCCTGAGATAAAATTGCCCGTTACAACATTTAAATTAAAAATATTTTTAAAGTAAATGAAGCACTACTTAGTCATTGTTTATCCAAAAAAGGTAGGGTAACGTTCCGTTTTACGAACTACTTTATCTGAGAAATTATATTGCGAAAAGTTAATGTTACTTCGATGAAATCTCGAATTAACAGATTCGAGATTCTATTGGTGAATGAAGAATACGGAAGTATTTATTTATAAGAAGTGGGTACAAATTAAAAAAAAAACCGAGAATCGGCACCCGATACTTGAGGTATGGTAATAAGAGATGGTGTTACTCTTACCGTAAAGGATGTACCGGCCCATGGGCTTCAGCAGCGAGTATCCGCGGTTGCACTCCTCTCCGCAGAGGCAGTCCAGCACGATGTCCACGCCATCCGGAGTAATCCTGATGACAAAATCATGAATCAGAATTCCATCAAAATACAGTAATACTAAATAGTCGGTTGAAAGAAACAAAACGTGCATTGATGGATTATTTCACGAGGGTTTCAACTGCCGTCACTTTCATGACGGTCAGATGCATTTTAAATAGACTGTAGGTACCATTCACAACTTTCAACAAACAAGAAACAAGGTAAACAACGATAGATAGATAATTTGTGAGATTTGATTTGCGATTTAATGCATCATGAAGTCGCTTTAAAGGTACGTTTATGCACTCTTTCATATCTAATCTGAAAATCCATTACGATCCCGACTACGAGTGAAAGCGGCCATTACGAATATTAATTCTCGAGCTCAAATAACTGGCTACAGCAATATCCATTTCCCTCCTCGGGCGAAGGCAGTACATATCCGAGGATATCTTTAGTTTATTTACATCGATTGAACTTGTGTGGTGCGGCTTGTTTACGCTTTAAAGAGCTCACCAGATGTAAAAATATCTTTTTCTATTTACGAGAATTAAATGCCGCGGTTGTTATGAAGCAGCTGCCCTAAGGAGCGGGTTATAAACGGAACAATTAACGTGCAGTAAGTCCAATATGATTGGACCTTGACTTTACGGTGCGCTCGTCCTCCCTGCTATTAGATTGTGTGCGGCAGTTAGGAGGAGGGGGTCAAGTTAAATTGGTGGTATTCGACACACGAGCCGGGCTGCGTTTGAAATATGTAACTGTAATAAACACCAATTAACAAAGCCTGAGATCGAGAACAATTTGGCTTATTAGCTCAGAAGCGGTAACCGAGTCAAACACTTATGTCCAACTTAGAAGTTATGTTACATGCATTCTATAAACTGCATGATTTTAGAAGACCATGTAAGGGCTATTTTGAAAGAGCCTCATGGAGGTGCTTAAGCCATCTGTAATTAACACAAGTATTACTAATTAGCTAGCTACTATTCATAAAGAAGTCTGATAATTTAAATGTTCTAAGAAAGCAGATAAGTACAAAAAGGATTAAGTAACTTATTTGACGGTGATTGTTCCACGTCGGCGTTAAATATAGGTATGTATGTAGTTAATATTTTTAGGTACCAAGGTACACAATTTTGCAAGTTACCCGGAGGCGTCCAGAATCCAAATAACGAGCTTGAAATAGTTGGTAAATTTAGTGACCCTATTAAATTACTCAAAGGCTAGGAAGATAAATGACCTTTTTAACATAACTTTGCATAATAATATAATAACCAACATTGGTGTAATGAGTTTTAAATCGTTGTCGAAATAGTGGATGCGCGGAACTCGCTTGATGTATATAAATTCCCGCGTCGCGTTAACACAAACAAGGGATTAGCAGATGAAGGGCCGCTGAGCTGGTTATTATTTTTAGCGCCTCGTGATTTCATCCCTTCATTTTTAGAATACACCGCGCAATCCACTCAAACGATACGCGTGATTCAGAAATTTTAATACAATATTAAAGAACGGGTAAGTAGTTTACGTAAAGGCTTGCTTAAGGGATAAAAACCTTATCGCCTTTCTATTAAAATGTTTATCTAGTCTACGATCATAAGCTAGAAATAAATAAAAGAAAACTGTAGACACAAACACAATCTGCCGACGGAGGAAACGATGCGTCCAACGCTGGCGATTTTTCCGCACGTAATAGTGAAATGATTCCCTTTAACTTTTTGTCGAACAATGTTATATCTATGAACTATGAATCGGCCTTGTACTATATAAGGATTATCTTAGCTACACTGTTATAATAAGATTAGTAAGTGCCGCCAACTTTTCTGGTCAGCCGGTAGCGTCACGTCCACTAACTTAACATTCATGGGCCTTTATCAGTTCTCCATCATTCCCCTGAACAGATAAGTATTATACTTATAATAGTCTTGTGGCAGAGCCTTGTGAAGATACTCACTTCCTGACTTCGCTGGTGTAGTCGCTGCCGCGCTCGAGGAGATGGTCAATGTTATTGTTGTTGGCCTTCAAGGCTTCGTGCTTGGTCTTAGAGCAAACTCCGAACACTGTTACGTTGTCCACTGTCTTAGCGAGCTGGGCTACTGCTTGACCCTGTAGATAAAACTCATTTATAGTTTTCATCATATTACATCAACAGTTATTTAGAACTTGGCTACTTGACCACGTGTTGACCCGCCCTTCGCGTTGTATGTTTTTACACCTATGTATATTATGTATACGCCTCGTTATCACACCGACCAATTATTTTGACGCGAATCATCCATGATGAAAAAATTCCCTGAATATGACACTCGTGTATTGTTATCCCTAATTAATTGTAGTGGTAATGATACTAAACTGAAATGAATATGACACGCAATACGACTTCGATCAGACTTTTAGGCCAAACCCGTAGACAAAAACATTTTTTTTTGTTTCTCTATGTCGTTATCTTTACCAGCCACCAGTGACTTAAAGAGGAATGACAAGTTAGTTATATAATTTTGGGATAAAGAAAATGAGATATTTGCATAGAAATCTGTGTGGGAAAGCGCGTAGTACAACGTGCCGAAAGAATCTCGAGCCATACGGGTGAGAGCGTTCCGCAACGTTCGCAATTGAATTCTCATGTTCAGCCTAATCGAATCACGGCGTAATTGATACTTCGATATAAAGTGGTTCATAATATGCGACCGGCAGGGGACACAATTATGGAAGAAACGAAGAAGTTTCTACGGCACCCTTTGTAAACCTATTAAGTGTATTGCTCGTTGGTTTAAAATGGATACTCGGCTTTATTGGACAGACATAGTAATTGATTGAACCCCACCCAAAGTTAGCCTTTCGCAGACGCGAACACAGGTCATTGACGCAAAGGGTTATATGACGTCACGGGCGGAAGCAACGAGATTCCTAACCAAGCAACAGTTTTTTCACCTAATTCAGAGCACCAATTAGAGAACTAGTTGGATTGTTTGCAGAGCTATTATGAAGTTCACATGCTCGCGCCGACAATTCCTGGAAGATTTAAAATGTTGCTACCGAGCTTTGAAGACGTAACAATACAAAGTCAAACATATCTGCCAGGGATCTTTGTTATCTCTGTTTTATATTTGTTAAGACTAAGAATGTTTGTTTAGATATGTACTGAGAGGAAACTTTTAAACTTTTATGCGATTGATAACTAAATTAACCTAATGGTAAATTGCAAGAAGAACGAAAATGTAGCTGGCTGTTTCAGTAAAATAACTTGACCAAAGTTCCATTTGAAGAAAAAACAAAACCCAAGTCAACTAGATTTTAACTTAATCCGAATCGAATTGTTGCATTGCAAGAGCTGCTTGTGATTGCACCAGCGTATCAGCGGCATATTTGCTAATCTGTCAATCTTCCTATTTAGGACAATGTACGAGTAAGAGAGCCGAATGTGGTCTACGACGGCCAATTGTGCAAGTCTTTCTACATGACTTAGGTTACAGAAACTTGACGACTCACCACACCACCGCCGGCGGAGTGAACCAGCAGGCTCTTGCCGGGAGCAAGATTGGCCATCTCGAAGAGCAGCAGGTAGGCGACGACGTAGTTGGTGGTGACGGCGACAGCGTCCAGTGGAGTCATGCCCGTCGGCAGCGCGTACACGTACTGAGCGGGGACCGACACCAGCTCGGCCCAAGCTTTGTATTCGGGCAGAGCCACCACTTGATCGCCAACCTGGACAAAAGCAAGCATTTATTTGTGGTTCAAGGTAAACAGTTGAATATTTGGATAACATAGTAGGCAGTGTTCTAGTAATTAGGTATATGGGACGCTGGTTATTGTGGGTAGGCAGTACACAGTGGCGTGCACAGGGTTTTTACCAAGGTAGGCAGTTTTTCTGTGTCCATATAAAGCCATGGTCGTTCAGGGCTTCAGGGTAGGCAGTTTCTTAGTGCCTCTATGGAGCCATGGTCGATCAGGGTAGGCAGTGCCTTTGTGCCTATATAGACCACACGCCATTGGCAGTACATTTTTATGTATCGTGGGAAACAACGAAAGCAAACGCGAACCTTAATAGGATTTTTTCCGGCTTAGTTTTTCAGTTGTGAGTTCATGTTATTCGATACTGGCCCAGATGCTTCTTAGAATTCCATAAGCAATTAGTCAGCAGTCATGTCTCATTAAGTATGAATATCGTAATAAAAGTATGTAAACCATAATTTACAGCTAATGTTTATTATAACTTCTGGTGTTAACATTACAACGTGTTAGCGTTAAATTTACGGTTTTATAACTACCAAGTATAGATACTATCTTGAAATTTACGCTTTAATTGATATCCATGTCCGTTGCCCGGTGGTATTGATATTAATCTACTGCCATCCTGTTATTTTCCCAATTACGTACTTTATTAACTTAACTGTTACGAATTATTTATTGCCAGTATTTCAAAAGAGAAACGCAAGTAAAGTTATTTATCATGGTTTGCAATTATATTTGAAGTGATTTCCTTTGTTTAATGGTTAGCCTGTAAGTAATCTAGTAGTAACTAACCCCGAAAAAAAGGTTTCTTAGGTATATACTTGTTTAATAAGACGATTAACCTAATTCAATGGTAAATCTGTTTACAAATTAAATAGCCAGCTTGTTTAAGGTGAGGTTACTCACAACTATTACAGCAAAATAGGTGGCATACCTATTTGTTTATTGATTTATCACCGACTTGCCGGAGTAAATATGCGAGTGCAATCCCTCATGCGTGGCAAACACTGGACATTGTTCATTCATGTACATATTTATAATGGAAACGTGTTATTTGCTTTCATCTATTTGCTTACCTTGGTAAGTGTTCGTTGACTAATTGACATGAAATTTACTGAGAAGATATTTGCTGAGCCTTAAGTAGGTTAATAACTTGGTTTAAACTGCTTACTCAGTCATTTTTATTAGCCGACTACGGCGACACATAAGAGCCTGGTAATTTGTTTCACGCAAATGGGAGTGTGTATTGCATTCCATATTTATCTTTCGGAAACATGTGGTTAAGGCGCATATGGACATTCTGGTTATACGTAATTAACTAATTATAAAACAAGTAAGTTGCTTGAATCTTTGTCCGCTTAATTACAATTCCAAAAAAATGGGAATTTGCATAAAATTCACCCCGAAAAATTGTAAAAGAAAAACTTAAGCTTTCCCTACTTTACACCCTGTAACATGAATTGCATAGATAAATGGGTACCGAAATGATATTTGTCTACAAACATTCATGATGAAAATGATGCTTGAATTCGCACCTTGAAGTTGGTGACTCCCTCGCCGACCTGTTCGATCTCGCCCGCGCATTCGAAGCCCAGAATAAATGGGGTCTTCGGCGGCGAATCGATGGCGCCCTGCCGCACGATCAGATCCTGGAAGTTTAGCCCACTGGAACAATAGAAACGTAACGTTAAGTCTTAGAAAAAATGCAGTCTGTGATCGATTGGGTTGCATGTCATTTTGCCATAAGTGACACAACACGTGAGCCATGCAAAGTAAACTATCGGCTACCACAATCTAAAGTATTAATCCGTGGCAAGCGTAACGTTAATGTATGCTAATAATAAAAAATAAACTATACCTACTTAGTCCAATTCTAAAGTATCGCACATTTTTATAAATATAATTTTCTAAGATGATACGCAAACCGCTGAGCTCATAATCTCTGTATTAGTCATATGCCGATTCAAAGAATACACCCCATTCTTCATTATTCGACACCGTTCATTATCTTTATGTTTCAAACGATTACCAGCGATCTGGGACGACGATACTGTTAAAAGGGGCTGGGTTACTCATGCACCAAAATAAGAACAATTAAACCTTTGGGTTGCCGACAGATCCGAAATACGGCGGTAAACACCCACCATTAATCTTCGTTTTAGTACATAGATTTTAACTTATTTTGGCAATAAGCTTCTCGTTAAGTTAAAAATTGATTATTTGTAAGAAAAAGCGGCCACAGCGCCATCGCTACCAGACCGAAAGGCAGTCCAAAATGAATGTGTAAGAACTGAGACTGCATTTAACCCACCATTTGAAACCCTTCAGCAGCAAGCTATCTGGAACGAAAGCAAGTTACAGCCGTACAATGAGCATTGCTCATCGTGTAATGTGGTGTGATGCACAGCGCACAGCAGCACTGTTTGTTTAATCGTACGAGGCGCTCGGTTTAACTTCATCGTGCAACGATTTAATAAAACTGGTAATTAACAGACTGGGGCATGGAATGCGGCAGCCATTTGTTATTATGCCAGAGGCACCAAGCGGCATAAAGATACCCACATTTAAATATTTAACGCTGACGTATCAATCAACATCAATATGGAGACCCTCTACTGCGTCTTACTATTGTTATGTGTTTACTATCCGATACCCGTGATTAACATGGCTCGGTTAGCCTCTCGCGCCAATCATTCATAGCGGGTGCGAGTATATTTTCCTACTACACTACGTGACGTTGAAACACTTATGAAACATTCATACATTCCTTTAGGACGAATGGGAGTCGGCCAAATAAAAGCTGCTCCAGTTTTTTCCTGAGGTGCTGCGCGATTTGATGTGTATATTTGATCGAATGAGCTATAAAGATAGTAATATACTTAAACAATCACAAAACCAGATCAGCGCCGCCTGCGTCATAGCCGCAGATTGTGAATGTTTAGTTTATATGCACGACTTCGGAAGCCCCGTTGCCGAACATATATTATAACTGTTTTCGGGAACCTGTTGCAAATGATATTGCAAACAAATTGAAATTGGTTGCAGCAAGAGGAACTATAATTTTCTTTCACATATTGCTTAATTGTAAATGTAGTTCGGATCCAATTAAAAAGGTTTAAGTATTCGGAACGAATTAATAGAAGTAACGTAATAAATATATTATAAATACTTAACCTTCAGGTATCATATAGATGTGTTAATTAATAAATATGTAACAACAGTCATGCACGTTGTAGATTGTTTGGCGCGCTGCGTGCCCAGCGTCACAAACCGCGCGGCGGCCGCCGTCGGTAATCGATACGACTTGCGATTGTCCCCTCGCTTGCGACATGGAGGTGTCGCGTTGTCTGTATAACTTATACTTGTCTACTACACAAGTCTACAAATGCACGTTACGTCTTCAATTGCAATGAGTCTACTTGTAAGGGTATGCCCGCATACTTACATGTCTGCATTAACTGTCTGTCTAACCATAATTATTAGCATAATTCCTACCTGCATATTAAAAAGATGAATTAGCAACCGTTAGTCACAAGTTGAGCGACTATGGGGCATCTGTTGTGACATAGCTCATCATGATAAATAATAATCAATACGACAAATAGGGAACATCCATGTTAAAATGTGTTCAGAAGCGGAGAGTTTCGTATCTTAGGTACACAAACCCACAAAAGAGATTTCAGAACAAAGAAAAATCCACCGGACGTACCTACTAATATAAATATGAAACCTATGCAAATTATGTCCTGAATTATATTTCCACTGCATGCCAATGGGTTGGGATAAGGAGCGACATCAACATTGACAGTGTGGTTTAACCCACTGTATCAAACTGTGTCATTCCCATTGTAAACCCGGCTAACGGCTCTTTGCTGTGGATTAAACCATAATCGTTAGCTTGCTGCAATTAGCATGTCGGATAATGTCTCGCATTTGCTAGCACACTTACAAGCCGAGTTACGTCTAAATTCGATTAATTTTACTAGGTACCTCAAGTCGCTGCTGGTGTTAAAACAATTAGCCGCTTTTTATACATTTTATCGCCGCAATATTGCGTTTTAACTGCGAGTCATAAACCTTAAAGCACCAATTGGAGTTAAATCATGGTATACGTCATAAACAACAAGGAAATGCACATTCTAAGCAAAGCCAAAAATATCCCTAGCACATAGGCACCTAGTAATCTCTACATACGAGTACAATGTAACTGTACCGTACCTACTCCTCAGTTTTCCCAATCCAATTTGTTTTGCGTGTTTACGATCCAATCGGCAGGATATCGTATAACAGGGATTTTCAGGTTGTTTATAGCTGCTATTTAGGAACCCTTTGCTGTATGTGTCTTAATCATCCAAAGTTACTTGGGAAAAGATTTGAAGCATATATTAGATGTAATTTAAAGCTAAAGAACGAGAAACTAGAATATTTTCCACTATAAAAGTAGTTTGGAATACTTGATTTTAAACATTGGGTCGTTAGCAAATGTCAAATAGCAAACCTTGCCGTTACTGTTTGCAAGTATTCCATTTTGTATTATTGTTTAATTGCTTAAAGTGAATATCAATGCATCGTGGGGGCACTAATGCACATGCACGCTCCCCTCAGGCACCCGGCGCACGCAACCCTGACAGGCCCACAACAATGACATTAATGCATTAAAGCTTCGTAATTCCGAATAATTACAGCGACATCGGAGTCGCACGAGCTGCTTCTCAGTCACTCGCCCGTTCGCACCCGCATACTTTTTATTGGGTGAATTGGACGCGGGCACTATCGTTTTATCATCAAAAAAGCTTTGTGCTATATCGTCGATTCCTGGGACCCACATTGCCGGGTCGGAATGTTAAGCCGGGATAATCTGTCGAGCCTCGTATCGAATTTTACAAACGCTACCTGAACGCTTACTCGTATTCAACATACTTGAATGGCTTCCTTTAACAACAATAGTCGGTAATGCGCGTCTCATACGCAGGTAGGAAACTAGTTTTTGTTATTAATCCGTAAAATTACTGACGCATTGTCATAAAGATTATAATCCATTGTTGCAACGGAAACTCGAAATTCTAGGATTGTATCACGAACTTATAAATTAGGCTTGAAGTTTTAAGCGCCCACGGACACTAAGCGATTGTTACCAGTTGCGTGTCAACAAGACTTTGAGCCTTGTGTCAAGGCCCCAACCCCAGGTCGGCGACTGTTCCAATTCCCCAAGCACCCGAACGAACTACCACGAGACTTGTGCCAACAACCCTGGCCTCCTGCGACTATCTTAATTACTCGCTATTTCCATAATTATGTGGATGAACAGAATTTGTTTTTTTAAATAAAAACTGCCATATACTTCGTTGGCCTCGATGTACTATATTAACGTTTCAATGTAGACTACTCCTAACCTAAAGGGTTATTTATACCTATGTGACGTCAAGGAGACTATGACTCTTTCAGAGGGTACATGGATATCAAATATAGAAGATGTCCGAAATCTAGCAACAAATTAAACTTAAAAGGATATCAATGTTACCTACGAAGATAGAAAAATATCATACACCGTGTCCAATTACTTCGAGTACAAATTAAAAGTTATATTAAAATAATGTAGGAATCGTTAGTAGTGTGAAAACAATATTTTATTCAATATATTTTTATAAAGAATATTTACATCAAAGGATTCGGAAGAACTCCACCTTTAACTATATTTACTAGCTTCAAACTTTAAATGCGTCACACGCGGCTCGCACCGCTTTCGTTGGTATTTTGCCCCAAATATGCTAGCTAACATAATTAAAATCGTCGAAGTTACTGATTTTATAGTTATTCAGATTCGAAAGAAATTGTATGAGCATACAAAATAATGTAATACATTAAAATCCGGAAAACGGAGTCATTTATTTTTCGGCAGGAAATCGGCCAATTTTGCCCACCCAGGGGCGTATTTTGAAATTTGGCGCCCGGGCCAATAAGGTTTGCCGCCCCAGAAGTTAAGGAAAAAACCGGCCAAGTGCGAGTTGGACTCGCGCACCGAGGGTTGCTACGCCGCCCCTGGCTGTTTGCCGCCCCGGGCCATGGCCTCCTTGGCCCTAGGGTTAATACGCCCCTGGAGACACCTATATGTCGTAAAGGTCAATATAAACTGAAGTGTATTCGAACTTATTGGACACAGTGTATATCGCCGTTATATGATGTAGTTATAGCAGAAGAATACGAGGAAGAAAGCGAAGTCTGAAGATTCTGTTCTCACGCAACTTGTAAACGAGTCTTACAACACAACTAAATACAGTCTATTTGAAACTTGAAAGAACAACGAACATTCAGTTTGCATTGGATGAGTAAGCCTCACGATCGCGGGGTAAATGAGTAATTGTAAATTGCATTGGGGTTGTAGCGGCGTCGGCGGCGGGCGTCGCGACGGCGCGCCGCCGCCGGTAGGCGAGGCAGACACGATCGACCTGCATGGGGTGATATATTTTTAACCTCTACCCTATGGAGTCCAATAGCCTAGGCCCTAAGGTCACCTACATCAGGTCTACTGGGGGAAAATGCTATTCGTAAAGTTATTGGAATGGATAAAGCATATGAATAGACGTTAAGAAATAATGTAGTCAATTTTTTAAACTAATAATAACCTCTAATACACAACTTTTAATCAAAATACACCAACAAAGCTAAATAAACCTAGTATTCAGTCCGTCTGTAATCTAATTTGCAGTTATTTAGGACCAAATCGGGATAGTAACGTTCGCCCACCTTCGAAATTCGATTAAGATGTCTTTGTTTACTAGATAACTTAGTTTATAATGTTAAGATTATATTAGCATGTTAATTAAATTAGGTTGTAATCAAGTCTTCTATTATAAACATAAGAAAAGAAATATACCTACTGCAACAGAATTAACAAGAAAATAAGGCTCTTGCAATAACAACATCGAAACCTTAGAATTTATTTTAATGCTTCGAGCGTTTGCGCATCGGATGATTTTTCTTGTGGTTTTATGATCATAACAGTGTTTATTATCTCTGCTTCCAAAGCGGTAACAAACGGTTTGTTAGTGTAAATTTCGTAGCATTCACAGGGAAGGAATTTGCGCAAGTCGGATGTCGAGCGTCACGTTCCATTGCGCTTCGGCGAAATCCTTCGAGCGCGGCCTGGTGGCTCTGCGCGAAAATGCATCTCCAACTTACTTTCATTTTCGATACATGCGCATTCCAGCAGACGAACAGGAATTTAGCTATCGAATACGTTCGATATCGACAGGTCGTTTTATATATAAGCACCGACAGTAAAAAAAAACAGCAAATAAAAGGACTTCATTTCAAAGTTAATCTTACACTATCATGCATCGTTATTCCAGGAGGCGTAGCATGTGTGGTGCAGAGCGGGCGAAGACGTCATTGTAATGCAGTGTGGGTGCTACATAGAATGGAATGGTAAATAATGAAGGATGTTTGGCTTTAGCTTCATACTTCAAGTTCTCGGATAGAACACGTTTCTCGCAAGTTATACGCTGGTATTATTGGTTAAGTAAACCAGCGGAGTATCCTTGAATCTTAATTTGCATGGAATCTCATTAAAAGTCGCCTAATTAGTAGTAATTGGGTCCAATTAGGCGCTTTGATGAAAAATGCTTTAAAAGTTACTGCCGGGAGATAAATGGGTATAAAATACTCTCAAAGGAACATGAATCTGTTCTAGAAACACGGCATAATGTAGGTAAATCTGCATATAAAATAGTAGGTAATTATCAATTCCCGGTAAAATATCTTAACACGTTATCAAGAAAATCATACAAACGCGCAATGCTTCTTTTCTTAGGACTTTTTAATATGGGCAAAAATTCCTAAAACAACGACAAGTATCAATAATTTACCATTTTATGAATCTTAATATGTATGTATCTTAATGAATATATTACAGAGCAATTATTTGAAATAATCCCATTATTATATTATCTATAGCCAGAGGGAGGTAGTTCGATCCTAGACTGGAACTTATTTTACCTGATCTTCATAAAGTATACGAGTATACTTTCTGATGTATTATTATTATTATTATTACCCGTGAAGCAAGTTACTTCACATTTGTCAGAGCAGGTAAGTACGCCCTAAGTCCTAACTATGACTTATAGCCGAAGCGACGAGAAATAGTTCGCAGTATATTAGCATGAGTACGTATGTACTAAAAGGAATTTCCTCACTCAAGTACGTACTTTCTGATTCATTTGTATTCCGGTTCGACGTGTTGGTGAGTTAACGCACACGATTATGCGTCTATTACGGCCAGGAAGCTGACTCTGCTCATTCCCTCATAATACGATATGAACGGACAGAAACAATGCTAGCTATACACGTATAAGCACGTAACATACGACCTATTTGTTATTTAGCCGCCGTAACCGCAGAACAATGCGTAATTCTATAAAATAGTAGTCATGCTTGTCTTATTTAATACTTGAATATGACACGTGTATGACTTTTGATGAATAATATGGTAATACAGTTTTCGTCTAGTTTTCATAGTTCCTCTACCGCAAGGTAAGCGCCAAGCTAATTCTTCTGACGGGCGGACATTTGGACAAGCTTATTATTTATCTGTGAAATTCTACAAAATTGGGAAAAATGTTTTACCAAGTGAAAACGAAAGTGGCCTTCTAGTAGTAGTAGCGCCATTTGATTATAGATTCATTCATTTATGGCATCGTATTTCATTTGTCGTCATTAACAACTGGGAGTATTGAAGTCCTTCGATGACTATGACTACCCATTACTTATGTACCCATTTTAATTGTAAGCATGGAATGTCAACTAGGAAAATTGTCGCATGAGTGCTGACTGGAATTGTGCCAGTGTGTCGAACAAATAGCGTGACTGGACTCATGGACCGCATTTTTACTTAAACAGTCTAGCCGCAATGAATTAACCATGTCCAAAAATAAACTGGGACCACTCGTGCCGTCACGTATATCACGTAGTCCATAAGTATATTAAGTTGCTGATAAGCAAAAGGACACTATGCTATTCTAAAGACGCTGCTTTGATTCAGTACAAATATGAAAAGTACTTTTAAAGTGTGTTGAGGTTCGAAAGGGTTTTTACGATAAAATTTACAGACGCGCGAAACTTTTTAGTTTGTTGTGTTTCTTAGTTTTCGATTCGGTTCCAATTTAGGAACGACAAAGCACCTGCTTTTTAGAAGCGGCTTAATATCCGGCTAGCGGTTTGGGCTAGCAGAGTGAATACAAACAATGTAACGCGTGCAACCGCGGCGTGACGACTCTATCGGCTTCCGATCTCCATGCCACGGCGACCTGCGGCTAGGGTTGTCTGATACCTGCTATGGTGAGGTCGGAAATGAACTGCATAGCTTACATATTTCGGTCCTTAAAACATAAGTACCACGTACTTCTAAAGCGAGTGTCACACGCGTACTCATATTGTTCCATTTCATATTAAAAAAACGCAACGTAACAAGGCGCTGTCAACTCCTTTACCGAGACAATGGGACATTTATGAAAACAAAGGGTAGGTCCTCCCCGTAACATATTAAAATATTCAGCAACTTGATTGTTGTGGAGTGAAATCAGATTCCCACAAGCATTTGCCGTATTGGTCTTAAGAAAAGTAATTTAACAATTTTTCACTATCCCACTGAAAACTTAACACCGCGCCATTTAACTGGAATGACGATATCCGATTTTGGTATCTGAAAATTAGAATGCATACCCAACCACATTAAACTTAAAGGATATATATACTTCGTCATACAAAGTCGGTAACTGAATACCAACATCTCATGTCATAGGTACCTAACAGAATAATCGATACTAATGTATCTGTCGTCTGCAACCCTGACTAATGCGAGGCTGCAGGGAGTCGTCACAGTTTCATACATCATAATGGCCTCTGCATTTCGTTATCTGACATAATTGCCTTTACATACTCGCGCGTATTACTCCTGTACCGGTATGCACGTCAGGCTACGAGCAGCCATGTTATGCGCACCACGTGCTACTCCTGTGTGGCACTTTACACACATGTTTAAATGTATAAAAACTTTAACGGAAGTATCACTGTTCGTGATTTTTCTGAATACAAACGTTAATGTATTTTTAGGACGACGCTCAAGGACTTTTTTGATAGGTGAAACATCAATCGACATCATCCTTTGCCGCTGGGAATCAGATGCGCAGGGCAGAGGGACATGAAACTGTCAATTTCCATTTAAGGCGGGCCTTAACTTCGTCGTCAATAATCAATTCTATTACACCTTCAAGCTTCGCGACAAATTCAAATTAAAACAATACCGACATAAGTGCTTAAATAAAACTATTAATCACAAACAACTTCAAAAGTTAGTAAATTAGTGTCTAAACGAGTAAGCCGGTGGCTGTAGTCGTGAAATGGTACGGCCGAAAAGTTTGCGCAAGTTATCCGCTAATTCCAAGGGTTCAACACTCTGTCAACGCTTAAAATTGTTCAGTTCACATCGAGATTGGAGGATTACAATCTACTGAAAACTTTACAGGCAGCTACCACATACAATCTAACATTGGTGCAGTTTGAACTCTATTTCTTAGACGGTTAAACCTCTTTAATACCAGTGAGAGCTAGCGTGTACATTACTATAGCATAATTAAGTGTTGCTAGTGGCTTGACTCGAAACCAAGTAATTGACGGGGGAATGTACATTTGCAAGCTCACTACTAATTAGTCACCCCACAAAGCAACAACGACACACGACAAATATTCGTCACAGTCATCCGCGTTAATTGTCCTGCCAGGAAGTGACCCAACGCGTCGTAGGGGTTACGTTATTGCAAGGTCCGATATGTGGTATTTTGGGAACATATCTTATCGAGAATTTTAGTTGGTTCAGTTTGATTTAAATCTTGTCCTTTACCTGGGACCTGTATCTATTCTATAACCTATTTACCTGAATTTTTCGCTTTCATTTCATATTTTGTTTAACCCTTGAGATGACTACTTAAACCGAACGAAGTACTGTAGCTGATGATAACTATCTGTAGTCTATAATCTTAATATCAAAAAAATACTCCCATTCAGTAATGAGAGTATTGTTGCTGCTAAAATAATGTTTATTAGGCACCGCCGTAGTAACGCCTTAGTAACGTAGTGATATTAGAAGAATGTAGTCTAAACTATAATAAAGTTGTAAAAATGAAATGTTTCTGTTTGTATGTGTCGTTGTGGCTTCATCACGCTAAATCGGCTAAACGGATTTCAACTATTTTTGGTACACGGGTAGCTGGGTATCTCCAGATGGTTATAGGATACTTTTTACCCGACTACTCTGAAGAAAAAAAAAGGGGTTATGACTTTTGCTCCTCCGCGAACGAAGTTGTTGTTGAAATCCGTTTAGCCGATTTAGCGTGATGAAGCCACAACGCCACATACAAACATTTTATTTTTACAACTTTTTAATACTATAGATAATATATTTTTTTAGAATGAACTAAATAACGACAGTTAGCAGTATTACAGATTTAGAACGTAACATCGGATGTCTACAATTACCATCACATTCAAGTTTTCCCCTATGCTTACTCACGCGTGCTCTCAGAGCGTCTAATGGCAATGCTATAAACAGACAAGAATTCGATTGATGAACCACCAATTAACGCTCTCAGGAGCCCACTGTTACACAATAACTGATAATAGACATTGATTTATTTAGACGGGTTTAATGAATTGTAAGCTATAGCTTTTGTTGAGTTTAAAGCCGTCTTAACCTTTCATCTGTGTGTTTAGGTCCTGCACATTTTAGGCCATATAATTGAATTTGTTTTACAGACATATTTTTTGCTCAATACACAGACACTTAAGACTTTAGACTGGCAAATTTGGTAGCTGAAAACGCATTTAAGTGACTATTTGTAGAGTTCATAAGATTGGCTTGTATACTTCTTTGACTGTAACACCAACACGTTTCATTAACAGATTCCCATTCATTATGTCATTTGATGTGAATGAGTTGGCAAAGTAGTAGACATTTCAGGATAAAATCAACAGCATTTTCCGAGGCAAAGGAATTGAATGCGTTCTGATTGCCTCCTTCCATCAGCTAACGAAGTCCGAACGGCCACAACGACCGGCATTTATTTAACACCCCGCCGTTGACTAGTGAAGTAGTGAAGAATATGTAATGTACTATAAAGTTGAAATATATTTTATATGTATAGTTCTCCGTGACATAAAGATTTTTATTATATATTTAAGAGATCAAATTATGGTATACTTTTAAAGTTTTACAAATTGTTACAAATAATTGTGGTCCACATATTTTGATGTGCAATTCAGAAAAAAACGCTCATTGTGTTATTAAATGTGTAAACATAACGAGAACGATATCTACGAGATCATAACTTCTAAAAAAACCAGCGTTTCTCAAAAATCGTTTCTGATGGTTCACGGGGTCAGCAAAAAGTATCGTGCTATCTTCTTTCCATGATAACAAGTTAACGATTCCTTTGTTTTTATTTTAAAGTCGATAAAGAAACAAACACAGATAACTTTTTATCATTTACCAGAAAACTAATAGAAAGCTCCAGATAACAGAGGATACGCATTTTGAGTCAGAGTAAAACGTGACTTTTCGATTATATTTCCGATAATGACATGACTAGGCATCGGAAATTCGGATGCTTTTATACCTACAACTAGCAAAATCCCGGAAAAAGCTAAGCCAGTATGCAGTCGGCTTCTTAAAAATAATATTTTAATTTTTCAATTCCGGGAAACCCGGGATTATACAAAACGTTATGAAAAGGTCCTTTTTAAATTATTTAGGTTATGACGTTAAATGTCTACGAGTTAAATGAAACACATGTGAATTAAATACAATTTTGTAAACAAGAACTACTAGAATACTTTTTTTCAATACCTTGATACGTACGTGGGTGGATCAAAAAGTACCTGTGTTAGAAATGAAGACGCACATACTTTTTAAAAGGTTTACTTTATTCTTCAACATAATCTCCTTCTAGGCTCTTACACTTTCCTTTTCCCAGCGTTTCAGCCACTTCTTTAACCCCTCCAAAAATTACGATTTGTCAAACTCTTCAAAATACGCTTCTGTCTCAGCTATAATCTCCTCGTTTGACCTGAATTTCTTTCCCCCGAGCCATGTTTTCATATTGAGGAACAGAAACAGTCACAGATCCGGTGAGTAAGGCGGGTGCGGCAGCAATTCGTGACGTAGTTGGTTTAATTTGGCAGTGACAATTTTGGATGAATGTGCTGGTGCGTTGTCATGATGGAACAACACTTTCTTCTTTACCAAATGGGGACGTGTCTCCTTTATTTCTTTATCAAACCGGTCCAATAACGCACTATACTACGGCCGTGTGATAGTTTTCCCTTTTTGTAAGAAATGTATAAGGATTATTCTCTTACTATCCCAAAAAATCGTGGCCATGACTTTTCCGGATGATGGGACCGTTTTCACCTTTTTTGGGGCAGATTCGTCAGAAAAAATTCATTGTTTAGACTGCCGCTTGGTCTCAGGTGTATAATAATGGATCAAGGTTTCATCAACGGTAACGACACGACGGAAAAACTCCTGCTGATTTCACTCAAACAAGCCGAAGACTCCTTCGACATTGACAGCCGTAACCGCTTATTTTCATCCGTGAGCAATCGCGGCACCCATCGGGCGGACACTTTTTTCATATTTAATTTGTCGTGTATTATATGAATTACTGTTCCGTACGACATCCCTACAGCCTCTGCTATTTCACGCACTTTGGTGCGTCGATCGGTGACCAGTATGTTTTTTACCTTCTGCACGACTTCTTCGGTAACCACGTCGGCCGGGCGCCCTGGGCGGTCTTCGTTGAAAACAGATGTACGATCGTTTAAATTCATAAAACCAATATCTCACGGTTGTCATAGATGGCAAAAGACCTTCGTAGACAGCATCTAACTTAACTTTTATTTGTTCGCATGTTTTTCCATCCAAAAATAAGAAGCTAATTACGGAAAGATATTGCTCTTTCTCCATTTTGTATGAAAAACAAAACAAGTCTTACAAAATTTGCCGCCAAAAAAAAACTGAACCATAGACAATTGACAGTTTTCATTTTTTTTGTTTGATTAGGTCAATACTACACGACGGTAATGCCAACTTTCCTAAGTAACATCACCTACCATCAAACACGGGTACTATTTGATCCACCCAGGTATGAACTTATTGATTATATACTTATTTGCAGTGTGCTGGTAAATCACGGGAATTTTGTTAGTAAAATTAGATAGAGTCCGGCACCATGCTAGTCAACATCTACGCGGTGTAGGTACTGCGGCCGAAGTTTAGGTATAAAAGCATTCGAATTTCCGATGCCTAGACATGACACTTAACCTGCAAAATCACGCATATTGTACAAATTAGATTCCAAATCAAAATATTACAGCATTATGCAACAACCATAAACGTTAAGAAAAACAGTATAATACGATATGCTAATGTAGCACACCCTTACTAACATGTGTATGAATGCGGGCGCAAAAAAATGACTCAAAATACAGGCATCGAGACGATGCCGTCACTGGGTAATAAACGGAATATCATTATAGTGTCCCAAATGTTGCAGCAAAAAACGTTGGCGGAGCGCTAGGGCGTGTGTTGAAGGCAAAGAAGGGTGCCCTTACTATGTTACTAAATATAGTTCTGCGACTCGACTCCGTACCGGAATTCATACTCTAAACACGTCTTGCGTTCCCGATCCCAATCCTATACGACTAGCGGATTATATGCCAGAGCCACCTACTAGCTCAATTAATTTAACTTAGCCTTCGAGTCGGCTCGCTGCCCACAGGAATGTTTCTCACCACGCGTAGTCCTTGTATAACACAAACAATGGGAATGCTGCAAAACACTATAGTTTTTATAATTGCACAAATTGGCGTCGATGAAAAAGCAGTGTTGATAACATATAATTTATGAATTGTTATTTTTTGCCGACCAAGTTCTTTGCAAAATTAAGGAAGAACAATCTTACCTTTTATAACTTTAGATGGTGAAGTATCAAAACGTCGATACGAATTTACAATCAACAATTATAAATTCATTAGGAAACATAAATAATATATAGTCAGTTTCTTCCATCCTTACACAACTTGAAGTTAATGTTAATTAAGTGTAACTTCATTAGGATCCATCTAAGCGACTAATAGCTTCTAAACAAAAACCGGCCAAGAGCATGTGGAACCATGCTCAGAGTAGGGTTAAGTAGCCGTTACTACAAATTTAAAAAATACGATAAGTAAAAGTGCACCCAACAAAAGAGCCTATCTTCAT
Organism: Hedya salicella; assembly: GCA_905404275.2. Lineage (NCBI taxonomy): Eukaryota > Metazoa > Arthropoda > Insecta > Lepidoptera > Tortricidae > Hedya > Hedya salicella. Next base: position 12,120,400 of record FR990112.1, on the reverse strand, counting down.
GGTTTCTTTATGATCACTTTTGTTGAGAAACGCAGTTTACGGCAATAATTCAAAAACGATATATTCAACTTGATCGAAATTAAGTTGATAATGAAGAACTGTCGGAATATGTGCCACACAATGATGTTTGCTGAATAAAAATTCAGCCTCTTTTACATGTATGGTATGGAGTACCCCTGGAAATACATGTATTTATTTTTGCTATTTAACTACTAAACAAGATAGCGGCTTATACAAGACCCCATATGTACATCTTGTCGTTTTTTAGTGTAATGCCTGTGGCAGACGGACGTATATGACTTAACTATAAGGGTTCCGTTTTTTAATTCATGCTACGGAACCCTAATAAAAAGTATAGAAAGTCTATACTTATTTATATGTAATAAAGTACCTCCTGAACATAATGTGGTCTGTGATAAGTATAACACAACTTAAATATAGGTATAGGTATATAAAGCTATAATTATTGTAAAAAAACTGGCAAGAACTGGTTCATGTAATCCGTAATATATCATAGCGGAGATCCAACCTGTTCTACTAACAGTAGATATACTTATAAGCAATTAATAGTGGTCTAATTTAACTTCACCCTGACGTATTTTAATCAGAAGAATATGTATCAATTCAATGATTTCAAAATGTATGACTCTCTTTATAAATGTCTACACGTGTACAATAAAATTGGATCAGGAGAATTTATTTCTTTATTACCTTTTTCAATTTAAATAATCTGAAGTTAATCCGAAATTAATTTAAATGGGGGCCACAAAGAATTTCTTATTTTGTAGGATAATCCTGATTTATAGATTGGAAAGAAATCACAGGCTTTTCGAATAGTGAGGTATTAAGAATAAAATAGAAAACCAATGAACAAACAGTGGCAACATCTTACAATTTTCATAGTTAGTTTTATATGAATACCCACGATACGAAACAAATGTTATTACGTAGTCTTTGAGCATTACGTTCAACAAGTAGTTGGTAAAGTCAGTAACGACTCGCGCCGGCCTAAGAATCGGACCGATAATCGAAAGCTATCGCGGGAAGAAAGACTGTGCTCGATTGTATCGAATATGAATTATTAACATAAGAATGGAAAGATGCCGCTATTCGAGAGAAGAAAAAATATCAACACAATGTGCTTCTATTCATTTATCGGAGAGCTTGGTTAATGGGTGCTATAAAAAATAAGCATTGGCGTCGAAAGAAGTAGGGCCTGCGGAGATTGGTCGGCGTGAGGTAGTGAGGTGAGGTGAGGGCAGGGGACGCGTCGTATTGATCCGGCGCGCCCTCCCCCGCCTCGCAGACATTACGGGCGCCGGCACCCCTCGCCCCCGAGTGCGACGAACACCTCCCCACGCCGCTGCCGACCACCCTGCCACGACGCAACCACACCCCTTTCCCATGCAACAACCTAGTCACGGGATTTTCCAATTCATTTTCCCCAGCAACTGTGAAATACCTAACTACCCTCAATAAAAGCCGATGGAGACATATTATACCGATGCGCAAAGATGATAAATTCCATAAAAGCGCGACGAGACCGAGATTGATTTTAGATTCACATCTGAATAAGGGCACACGCACGACACGACGTTTAAGATTCCCAAAAATACCGGTCGGATATTTTGGAGATTTGTTACCTGTCATGCGTGTTTTATTTGTCAAAAAAGATAAAAGAATGCGACTTGTTTACTGCCATATAGAGCGGAGAGTTGATTCGATTATGGGCACAATAAGCGAAGGAGCATTTTCGTAAGTTCAATGACTTGGCAGACTCACAATGTGGCCGCGAGCGGCAGGCCGCGGCCCGCCTGCATCATCTGCTGCGATGAAGGATTTTATAGATAGGCACATGTCCCGGCCGCGCTTCCGTCTCGGCTTGGGGAAATTGGAGATCACTATTCTGCCTTAACCTTATAATATCTACAAGAACACATCACATTACCCCCCTCGCTAGATGCAATCGGCTAAAAGAATGATATTCACGAGTCATGCCAAAAAAACAACTTTCAGTAAGTATTACAATATAAGCTGTAGATACACTGAAACCCCGTTGGTTGCCATGCCTATCGTATGTTTGAACTGACTAATCGATGACTTATCGCACATGCAATTAAATGTAAAGCGATAACAAAGCTGCGATGGCTTTAGACATAATCAATAATTAACATCAGTGAGAAATATAAATATAATATGATATACAGTTTTGTTTACGTTTTTTTATATCTCAAATAAGAATGCATAATTGCCAATTTAATGACAAATTCTGATTGTTTACGGAAGGGCGAGGATACGACGGCTGTATTTAATACTTGTTTTATTTTTAAAGGCAGTTTATTTGTTTTGCAATGTAACGTGATGAGTCAATTACGATACTACCGTGGCTGACTCATTTGCGTAAGTTAACTATAAGTGCGAGAATAAAGACTATGACACATCGCCTCACTATAGACTGTACGGCCAACATTTAGTTGATTCAATTGTTTTAACATACTGATCTTCCTTGAAAAGTAGAACATTTCACAATAAAAATAAAACGTCAATGTTAACACCGTTTTATAACGAGTTTGACTGTAAACATAAGCTGCCCATCAAACTGACCATGATTGATTGAAAGATGGATAGGCAGTTGCATTTTGACACAGCGGAAGATAACGTGTTATTATAAAACATGATTAAACAACCCCGTTTGTTTATGCCTATCAATAAAAAATTAAGGCCAATATGACTAATACTTATTTACGTCCCTAATTTTTAAGTACCTCACTAGATAACAAATATGAGACTTGTATATAAAATACTTTTACGGGAGTTGATCATGCGCAATAAGAACTGCAATAGTAATTGTGCTATAACTACAGCGGCATCATGGATGTGCAATCTCGGGAGCGAGTCCACCTACACAGTGGTTGCAGGCAGGTAGAATGGCGAGTTATTCCAAACGAGTTAGCTCAAGAACATAGCTTTCTAGTGACTCATAGGAAGAGAGCTATCTCGCGCAGACGCTCTCAATAAGGAAGAGGGTAATAAACAAATTCATCTCTCCCATCTTATGTGGCTTCAAAGCCCATTAAAATGCACAATACTGCACTTTATACCATAGAGCGTGGTCGCATCACCAGGGGCAGACGCTATTTTTAGTTTTTAAATTGATACGCCAACAAAGGAAAGGATGTAAGCAATTAACGAGCACTTTCGCCACAAAAAGAAGACCAATTACGTCATGCATGAGATAGATGGCTCAAATTCTATTTGACAAGAGATTTTTAACCGTAATTGAATGCACTTGTGATGCAATAACTTAGATCGACGGGAATGTTTAGAGATCAACGCATCATACAAAGTATCTCGGACAGCCATAAAACAGGGTTTCCCTAATGCCCGTATTTCTAAGAAGTGGATGTATGATGTAGAACAGATGCCCGCTACGGAACAAAAAGTCGACGATCGCATTTCCCATCCCTCACTACTTATCTCCACATATAATTAAGCACTCTCGGAATCAAAAAGAAAGCCACTCACGAAAGGCGTGAGTACGTCGATTGTTCTTGGAAGACGTCTCACACTGGCACCGACTTGACCTAATTGAAAATAATGGTATGTTATTCATTGGTCAGAATCCTTTAAGAAGTCTTACTAAAACACATTAGCTGAACGGCACGATGGCGCGACGGCAGCTCGAATGCATCGACGCTCCACGCCTCATCGGATAGATTTAATTTTATAACGGTCACAAGTCATTAATTTAATGGCACCGTTAAACAAGGCACCCTTGTTTTGCAGCTCGAGCTGATTGATCGGAAAAGAAACAAATACTTTCGTTTACGTAAGGGGACTACTTGACATTGTACTATACACTACTTTTGTTCACGACTTTGTTTAACCACAGAATCCATATAAATACGAGTTCTCAAGCTTCCTTTTAGGTAGGCCGATAAAATAACGCACGTGCTTCACATGAATCATCCGACCCAGCACGGCTTTGCGATTTTATTTATTTCACGACTGAAATAAGCAGCTTAATTAAGTGAGACATAATCCAGACCCCTTTCAGGAGATTCGGGACAGGATTTATTTTTCTTATACACAACTAAAGTTAAACAGAACTCTGCAACACACATCGTGAAGAAAATGCCATTTATATGGAAATGAATCACATCGATCGCACACTACTGCTGTAAAAGTTATTGTAAGGAAAGTTGAATTACCCACTTACGAACTAGTCTCTTCGTCGTTGTAAAGTCATGGCCACCAGAGCGGCGCCGCGTGACTGGAGGCTAGACAGGTATTATTTAAAACATTCGGCGGTTACCTTACATTATAATGACTATTTAATTGTGGGTCAACCAACTCGAGAGATAATAATCTAGTTAAGCAGTTTGTTGGGTATTTGTAGAGAACTTCGTTATCCTTGAACGGGTTCATGTTTTTTATTTTATTTGAGTAGTGTGTAACATTAACACTTCACTCCACTCACAACTACCCAATGTTTGCATCGAAAAACGCTTCTAAGAGCAATAGATTTCATAAGTTTACCGAAACTGCAGCATAAATCATTTTGTTTTGTTTATACTGGAATAAATAGTTATAAAGTCAATAAATGTGAGGCTTATTTTCTCAACGGTCGGAGTGCCGGTGCGCGCGCGCCGTGTGGGCGGAACTCACACGTTTTTGCAGTGCAGTCTAGACTCAGAACTTGTATCTGGTGGGGCACCGGTCGATGCGACCGGTACGAGGCGTGAGCCGACCGAGTCGGTTCATAATTCGCGGCAGCTGGCGTTTGTCGCGGACATTTCCATAGTAAGCTGGAGATAAGGCGGCTAAAATTAGCGCAGCCCGAGGATGCACCTCCTTGCACATAGCTACACAGCCGTTGGAGAAAGGCAACAAGTATGTATGAAACCGATACATTGTATCTGCCCATTTTGGATTAACACAGCTTTGCCTCAGGACGCGACTCACTGTGGCTTCGTGCTTATCTGACCGCTGACTACTTGACCTATGCCATTATACATTAAGAATTTTAGCTAAAAGTAAATATGAATATTATCACCGCAATTTACAAATCCAGTAGGGTTTAATTGCCCTCACCGTATGAAGATGAGTTGCTTATCAAAATCTCATGTTTTCAAGGTTTTTTTTTAATGTTATATACGCCTTATGGTAAGCGATTACCGTCGGCCATAGACACCTGCAACACCAGAGGAGTCACAAGTGCCTTGCCGGCCTTTCAGGTGGGAGTGCGCTCTTTTCTTAAAAGAGCTTGCTTGAATGGGGCGAAAATTTATTCCACAGTTCAGTCGTGTGAGGCTGAAAATCTCAATCATAATCATAACGCACAGTTGTGGACTGACAACCATGTAAGTGGTGAGAATGGAAATATTGTCGCGTAGGACTATGGGAGGGATCAATCCGAACATTTCCTCGGAGCACTCCCTGTTATACTTGCGATAGAAAATGCAGAGCGAGGCTACATCTCTAACCAGTGCCAAGGAGTCAAGCCGATCTGAAATGCGCTGGCAACCGACGATACGAGTAGCTCTCCGTTGACTGCGGTTTGGATCATCTAGGAAAACGAAATTAATTGGAAAAGGTGGATAGCAAAACGGTAATTTTTGCAAACAATTGACAGTTTTTACATTGTCCGTAGTAAAATTCGGTTAATTTACATTTCTACCACGAGGATCTGCATGGAGGAGTCCAATAGAGTCTTTCCTAGAATCCGTAATATGATGTTGATGTTCAATGAAGTTACATAAATTGTCCGATAAGTAAAACTTGTTACCTTACGTACTGTGTTTCTTAAATTTGTATCGGCGAATTTTCGCTGTTTTTCAAGGATACCAAGATAAGTGTTAGCAAAAATTGGAAAAAAATATCTGCTTAAACAACTCTATAGACTAAACTACTAACTAAAGAACTATACGACAGATACAGACCTGTCTATTGCTTAGTGTGGATTAAAAGTTTTATAAATATAGTTTGGCTAAACTCCGCTCCATTCATAGTTAATATCTGAAACGATCGCAGATTAGGACAAGAAGATAAATTCAAAAATTACTTTTGTGATGAATAAGATTAATAAGTATGGAAATATATATGATCGAGCTGAATGGAAATCAAGAGGCGCTCTTTGCCCAGCAGGAGGGACTGTTGAGCATATCACTAATCATTAATATTAAATGACTTCCTACCATCGAGCTTCTAAATCTGAGTGTCGCGTGCAGTGTCAAGTTACTGTTAATTGAATGAAAGAAATAATGTCATCTAATTATTTTCATATCAGTTTAAATTCTTATGATCCTCATTATCATCAAGTTTCTTAGTTTTCTTTGGAATTAGAGTGGAGACTCTGAAAGCTACATTGAGAGAATGTGAAGAAGATTAAGAACAAGAACCATTTATTTAGTCCATATAAATGACAAAGTAGGCTTAGGGTCCTACCGAAAAGTTCATGCATTAAGAACACACGACGGAGTGCCTTAGATCCTAACTCTAAAAAAATGACACAGCCAGATCGACTAAAAAAAGATTACGTGTGTATGGATCAATGGTCAACGTCTCAATAACTGAGGGGAGTACAATACAAAAGCGAAATACATCATTCATCGTTAAGTAAGAAAATTGCTCAAACAAACATCAGTTAACTTTAACAAGAAAAGTGGCCGATAACTCATGACCGTGTCGTCTCGCCAGCAGCGTCGAGTTTGAGGCAAGTCGACTGCATTATCTCAAGCACTGGAGCGATAAAAACGAACAAAGAACAATGTCAGTGGGCGCTCAACTCACTTTCGCACGAACTCGCTACGATGCGGCTTCGTATGACAAAATATCATTAAAATTGTAGGCTCCACTCCACGCGACGCCGGCGCGGCCGCGACGACACGCTCCGCTGCGCCGACGCATGCGTGAACGCAGCTACTCGACGGTTCGAATGCGATTTACTTACCATAAGTATTCACTGAATAAACAATAAGCTATCTAGCGAAATCGATAGAGATCACGACACCCACAGCTCCGCTAGAACGAACGCGATCTCCCACTAATCCGCTCATCGTTATTCCGTTCTGTCGAATCGGAAATGGTAATGGATTTTGGCGAGCTTCCGAAAGCCTGTTTTATTATTTCGTTCAGGTTTCGCGATGCAAACAATTACGGTGGGTTTAACGTGTAGTTCCGTCATGATGGTCGCTGAAGTGTAAATCCTGAAGGGCGCGTCACGGGCCGACCGTGGATCAGATTTGAGGTGCGCAGAATTTTCAATTGGTTGAATGCATCTCGGTACGGTGGCGGCAGATGTGAATCAGCAATGTTAATGAGGCAGGCGAGACACTGCGCATGCGACCGGGGCCCGGCGCGGTATTGTAAAATCAGCAGCAGATAGGTATATCTACACAAATGAAGAAGAATATCTACTCAAAGAGATATTCTCGCGACTCTGATAACGCGAGTGTAAAAGCTTATGAAGTTAATATGCCAAGACCTGAAAGCTTGAACGAAAACACTGAAAGAGACACAGTTTGCTGAGTGGAACTGCTCCTTGTTTAACGTCGATCAAGTCACTAATCTGTTTAAATTTTTGATCCTGAAAAATTACGACGAAATATGTGTGTAGCTCACGATTCCCCAAAGTCAGTATCGACAATGTGCAACTTTATTTTAATCTTATCTAAAACCTTAACAATCACGTACAAGAAATTTCCAGTATTCTGAAAACATTAACTGCAAAGTACCCTCTATTAAGCATAATCATCCGGCCTACAAATTTAAAAATCAATTTAACACTTTATACAAACACGTTGCGTTTAAAACTCACAGGAAACCTGTTCGGATCCTGCGTTTCAGATATTTTAGCAAAAAGTTTCAAGTAATATTAGTACGGGTAGACAATGCGAAAGGGACTCACCAGGCTTTGACTCGGATGAGGACCTCGCCCTCAGCGGCAGTGGGCTCGGGCTTCTTCAGGATCTTGACGGTCTTGAGGCCGCCGAAGCCGGTCAGGACGACGGCGCGCATCTCCTTGGGCGGCGGGGTCTCCTCTTCCTTTTTCTCGGCGGCCTCCTTCTTCTCGGGAGTCTCCTCAGGGGGAGTCTCGGTGGTCCCGTTCTCGGTTGGGGTCTTTTCGGGTGCCGCGGCCGCGGGGGTGTCCGTGCTTTCCGTCATCGTGAACGTGTGGGGTACGGGCGAAGCGATACGGGTAACGGACGCAACGAGAATGAGCCCGGGTATCGGAAGCCGGCCGGCGAGTGGACGCGTCGCGGTAAGAATGAGGGGAGGGAGTCGGCGCGCGCACCTCGGGCGCGCGGCGGGGCGAGGGTGACTGGCGCGGGCGCGCGGGGCGGGGACGCCGCGAACAGGTGGCCGACGCGGAGCCGCCCGGCCGGTTTGCAGCCGCGCCGTGCACCCCCGGCGGAACATATGGGTAGCCCTGATCTTCGTATCCCGACGTTGCGAAAATTTCATCCTACATACTATATTTGAGTACTAAAGATTTACTTAAGTGTACAGAAGCAACTTTGAAAAGCGCTTCTGATTCTTATCTCATTCTAAAGCATTTGTTACTTAGATAAGAACGAAGGTGTTGAATAATTTCGACCCTTATTCTTATTAGCTTCTAAATGCTTCGCATAGTATTATTTACAAATAACTGGAAATAACTATACTTACAAACATTAATCCTGCAAGCTTCAACATAAAGCTTTAAAGCACTGATTAACGAAACCAAAAGTACCCAAATACCCCAAAAATTAAGAAATACAGAACACGTAAGTTAGCATGCCTAGATAGATTTTTATATCCGAAACACTGTAAATTTATCAGGGTAGAGGAATCGGCGGGGAGCGCTCGTAGTATCACATAAGCCTTTAGGTATTAGACCTTCCCTTATCTAAAAATATATTTCTTAGCGGAATTCGGGATCAAAGCAGGCATTAATGATTAGATGATCGAGCCCGTAAGAAAAAGCTATTGCAGAATCGCGAAGCACCCTCCTTCATATTATATGTATAGCGAGGAGTCAAGGTCTCCCTGTTTCCACCTGAACGTGACCTGAAGTCTAATAACCTATTTTTTTCAATTCGAACGCTCAGAACAACTACCCTCACATTCGGCGCGTGTTCCGAAAGATAGATCCCGCGGTGCGTGAAATAAGTGTTTTATTACGGAGCTGTCGGTTTTCATTCCGGTTCGTACAGACGTCGAAGGGGGGAAATATGACATACTTATTATACACCGTGTCTTTTTGTTTCCCTTAAATTTTAACAGGTACCCGTCAATAGAAACAAGTTTTCCCATGGGGATACATGAAATAAAAGTCTACATTCACATTTTGCTCGAGTTACTTACCACTAAACTAGCACATAGTACGTCGTAGTTAAAATAAAAGCGAAGGGAAAAAACACAGTGTATAAGCTAGTCTATTCGCCATGAAAATAGTGACACCTTGACCCGCCGAATTTCACATATCAGACAATAGAAAATATGTATTGCACATCAAAGGAGGAAGCTAGTTAGTTAATTTGGGGTTATGGTGCAAAACTTGTCCTATCCAAGATACAACCAAAAAATCACCTTATATAAATAAATTAAATAAATAACACAAGGACAATCTTACATCAATCGATCTAGTCCCTAACTAAGCAAAGCTTTTACTATGGGTAGTAAAACGTCCCCACTTTGTCGATTCTAGTTTTGGAAATAAGGGCAGTTTAGTGAAATATGGCAAAATCTACCGAAAATCGACTTTCAATGAAAACTGATAGAACATACTGTAATAAACCTATGATTTTGATGTCGACCCATAAATTACCAATTTAAGCGCCTTTATAAGGCCTCAAAGTTTAGTGCCCAGCGTCCCACTTTGTCGAATACCGAAAAAAATCGTCGATATCATATTTCTGCCTGTTATAGGGAAACATTTCTACTTTGTCGATATGGTGTTATGAGTAGTTTGTAATATAACAAAGCATAAGCTATTTTTCGGTGAAAAAATTATGTCTCTAAGTGCTATAGTTATTTTTTTTAATTCTTCAAACTTGCAAAGGTGAAAACGCGACAATTGAGAAAACGTTGGTTAAAGTTTGGGACCGCAAAAAACACACTTGTACTTTGAAGTTAGGGAGTGGTTAGTATCAAATGAATTAGCATACTTTAAGGATTTCAAATTAGTCGAAATCATGTATGTAACCTTAGTAGTTTGAATGTTACGGAGTCTTGAACATAAAAACAGAACAAAAATATGTCAATCCTGAATATGGGTTTATTTTCTATATTTATAACACGACCCGCAGATTCATCATTAAAGTTGTATTTATAAATGTATTCTCATGCTAAAAAAGACAGAAATAATGCTATGGATCCCTTTAGTTATGTCAAAAAGTTAATACTAACCACACCATAAATTTGAAGAATTAAAAAAAAATAACTAGCACCTAGAGACATATATCTCTCTATCACCAAAAGATAGTGTATGATTTGTAGTATAAGGAACTACTCATAACTCCATATCGACAATGTGGGACCTTTTCCCAAAACAGTCACATATATAGATAAATTATAATCCTTAAATACATAGAAAACATCCATGACCCAGGAACAAACATTTGTGCTCATCACGCTAACACTTGCCCTTGCCGGGATTCGAGCCCGGGACCGCCAGCTTCGTAGGCCGTTGTGCAACCCACTGAGCCAAAAGTGTCGCCAATGATCAAATAATGAACATTATTATTTCTTGTAGCGTCTATATACAAAGAGACATTTAACAGAGTGGAAAAGGGAAACAAATGTTTTTACACGTAGAGCCTGATTGAATTTTACTGCACTATTACGAAGAATACACATAATATAAACCTTCTGAGTCGATCTTTGTGGAACGCTTTAGATTATCAGGATAAAATGTTCCATGTCCTTACTCAACAAGTGAAATCTATCTATCTACTAGGCGAGTTCCATTCAGAACGAATCGGCGGATTAAGTTCAAAAAAGAAAAAGATAAGCTAAAACACTTCAACCACTTAGAGTTTCTTCAAGTGCAAGTTTTTACATTGTTACTGTAGCCACTCACATCGAATTGGTAAGTAAATGAATAATGAACTATTCCAGGCGATTGCTCAGGAGTGTTAAATCTTGGATTGGGTTTATTAAATCAACGGTATTTCGAGATCTGATTTCCTATAACACAGGAAAATCAGCCGCCCATAACATTATGTGTTTTGTATTATGTCTATTTCCATGCATTGTTATTGTGTGATAGCGCACGCCGGAGCAAGCGAGTGCACTTGATAACATTATGGCATTGTTTGCGTTCGAATGAGGTTGCAGAATATCAGCGACCTTACAAAATAAAAACAAGCTTGTTTATGTGTTATTGTTGGAACGGGAACTTCCAATTAAAGGCTAATGAAAAACAGGCCGATGAGATGTTAACACGATAGCACTTCTGGTAAGCTTTTGGGAGTATTCTGGAGTGTTTATTTTACAAGTTTTCGACTTCAACAATACAGATGAAATGGAATTGATCTTGAATATAATCATACAAGACACTGATTTAATCTACACAAAACGGAGAAGTGCGAGTCAAAATCGCGCACCGAGAGTTCCGTAGAAAATATATGCAAAATCCGGCCATATCTATAAAAATCCTGTGTTAGCAAAGCCCTACTGCTAAATGTACGTGTTCGGGTCGTTTTATACAGTCATATTATGGCTACTGTATGTGCCATGTTTAGCTAATAAATGACTGATTCTGATTCTGACATAGACAGACAAACACACAAGTTTCTAGGACAACTGGAAGTACACTATAGGTTTTCAGTACATGGCAACTTGTATGGAAACACATTTTTAATGACTGTATTTTGATTGCGTAGACTTCTAAGTTTGATTTTCTATCAAAGTGATCCTACAAGGGTTCCGTTTGTTCCTTTTGAGGCATGGAACCACAAAAAACTACTTCCTGGATGCAGCTTGAATACTCATAGGTCATTACATCCAAAAATCTTTTCGACGTAGGTATTCATCCCAATTCGTTCCTGGATACTTTGATTCCGCCATTTTTTAGATAAGATACCTAATATTAATTTCAACCCAGTACTTAAATGTGGTAAAGGTATGTACAGTTTATATTTTTCTAGATTAGAGTCTGTACGGAAAGAGAAGAGTCGTGGCAGAAACGGGAACTAACATTATGAATTTTACATGGCAATCGAACCTTATACACCTGTCTTATAGACCGCAAGCCTTAGAAACCGCAAGGTTTATGTATTTTGTTGTCAGCATGGCAAAAAATATAAAATAGCACTGACACACTCTAAAATCCTACGATTCTTCTCTTTCCGCACAGACTCTACTTACTAAAGGCACTTTGCTGAAATTATAACAACGTTAAATGTCGGTAATGGTATGGTAATTCACTTTTCTATCGCATTGGGTTCGACCTGTAAAGATAGATGGATCGACCTGTAAAGATAAGGATTTGAGTAAATAAATAATAAATATATGTTCTAGCGATCAAGACACGATCAAAATTATAGTAATTGACAGTTCTATTGTTTTAAGAGTCCCCGCCAAGCTCGGCCGAATTTCACCTTCCCATACAAACGGAGTTTCGTTCTCATTTTAAAACTACGTGTTGGATTGTAACGAAACTTTGCATATACAATGCCATGAGATATATCTAGGCCTGTCATTAGTTTATATGACTTCAGTTTATAAAACAAACGAAATACAGCCAAAACAAGTTTTGTATGAAAAACTTCTGTAGTTTTTTTACTATGGTATCTGAAGCTACATAAACTAATTACAGGTCTGCATACACCTTAACTTATTCTAAATAGAAAGTTTCAAAGCAAACTAGCTAGTCGTTTTAAAATGAGAGCGTAACTACGTTTGTATGGAGAACCGAGCTTGCTGGGGACTCTTAATGGTCCTTGCTAATATATACTAGACTACAGTTTTAGAGTGGCCAAAACAGAAGTTTTCTTTTATTTAGTAAGTAGAAACAAGACAGGACTTAAAAAACCGCGAGTCAAGTACCTATTCGTTTTGCATTTTGGCAGGGGAGGTAGTCTGAAAAACGCACACAGCTCGATTACTCGCCACCTCGATCCCTTGAGACGTTGCAATTGCAACACGTTCTTAATGTCGACGTAAATAAAATATGGGTCTATATCGCATTTGATCTTCACGTCTGTTCTTGCGGAAATATTTTGATTGGATTGTTTTCACGGTCCTCAGTCATGATTATAAAGTAGGTATAGTAAACAAAGATTGGCTAATAGTAGCCGTGTGTACATTTTGCCTGCAACTAGAAAGCAAAGTAACTTCGAATAAAGGGGAGAAGAACTTTGTCAGTGTCGACCATTAGACGAAACTGACGTAATCAGCCTTTACTAAGTTCTGTTGTATTGCAGAACGAGCTGTGTTTACATCTGTACTATTATAAAGCTGTAAAAATGAAATGTCTGTACATTGAAGATATTTTGAAAAAGGTGGTTTTAACGGAGTATTTGGTTTGACACTAAATTGAAAACATTTTTTTTTGTATGTACAACTCAATTAATAGATACAGTTATTAAAAAAGGTGTTTCCATACAAATTGCCGTGAACTAAAAACCTATAGGGTGCTTCCAGTTGTTCTAGAAATTTAAAATTTGGTATGAAGGTAGCTCTTATTAACACAACCAGTGAGAAAAATCTGAAAATCTTAAATTTTTATGTCTGACTTTTGATGTCTTTTGATGAAATGACCCCACACTCAGTACATTTTGCTTAGAACCAGAGATCTAGTAACACTGGATTTTCATAGCTGCCGCCTTTTTAATTGTACATTCTGTAGCGGGGGTTCATTGCGCATGTAATGAGGGTTCATTGCGCGAGTCCGACTCGCACTTGGCCGGTTTTTTTATACTACGATTGTGAAGATCAAGTGTACACCTGTGCCTGATGGTAAGTAGTTAGTAATGTAATCTACTCCTATACACGATTTCATGATTCTATACGCATACCTGGATCTCGGATGTTTTCTACATATTTATATTTACATTATGTATATCGTAGCCTGGTACCCATAGTACAAGCTTTGCTTAGTTTGGGACTAGGTCGATTTGTGTAAGTTTGTACTTGATATTTATTTTTTTATTTATACCCTCCGTTACGCTCCGTGTTGTACGAATGGATAGTGTACGCAGATTATAAGTACGCATAATTGTCTGTAAAATAATTTCGTGTCATTTCAATTACAAATAAACTGCGACAAGGCCATTTAATTAAGAATTCCCTACTATTGAAAAACAAAAGCAAGCACAAACTTTTAGCCGATCGTGGTTATAACCCAACCTTATCATCCAAATGTCTAACGACGCAGATGTCATCGGCTCCTAATCACTTACGATCTGTTTGTTGACACACGAATAGACTGTAGTAATAACAACCGTTTGTACCCGTCTGATAGTTTGGGAAAACATGTTTATACCAAATCATCGAGCTAAGGATAATAATACCTATACATATACCCTGTACTATATTTATAGTGTAAAAAAGGTACGTTCTAAAAATGTTAACGAAAATAATGTAAGTACCTTTTCGGGACCCTAAACCTTTCCACACTAATTAAACTTGATCGCACAATTCGAATGGCCGATCTACTGCCTTTTATTCATCTTCTAATGCACCGGTGCATTATTTGATCCAAGAAAAACATAAATGTTTTTTTTTAAGTATCATAATCATAATTCCCTCAAAAGGGAAATTCTCCGGTAAGAAATATCGCTTTCTCCTGAGCAGGCTTTATTTTCAGAGACAGCCCTATTTACTTCAAGTAGGTACACAGAGTATTGCTGTCGTCTTTAAGAGTCCCCGGCAAGCTCGGCAGTTTCGTTCTCATTTTAAAACTTCGTGTTGCGTTGTAACGAAACTTTGCATATACAATGGCATGAGGTATCTCTAGGCCTGTAATTAGTTTATATCACTCCCGTTTATAAAACAAACGAAATACAGCAAAAACAAATTTTGTATGAAAACTAAAATTCGCTCTATTTTTTTTTACTATAGTATCTGAAGCTACATAAACTAATTACAGGCCTACACATACGTTAACTTATTCTAAGTACAAAGTTTCAGACCAAACTAGCTAGCCGTTTTAAAATGAGAGCGTTACTACCTTTGTACGGAGAACCGAGCTTACCGGGGACTCTTAAAATGGCTAAGCTAGGTTTCTAGCTAGGTTTGCAGTCTGTGGCATCACTCAAGAGTAAATTGAATAAGTTGTGGCTTTCCAGTGATTTGTAAAATGGTTGAATATTATTTATATTTATTAAATATTATTGTTATATTTTATTTTGTTATATATTATGTAGATATATATCTATTTATTTATATTTGTTATTCATATACATATAATTTGTACAGGGTGTTAGTTTGTCTATCTTCCTTATATCTTCACTCACTTGCTCAAAGGTTAACTGGAAGAGATCCCTAATAGGGATAAGTTCGCCTTTGCACTTATATCTTTTAAGTTTATTGCTTTTGTAACTGGTTACTATGTACAATAAAGTGTTTACATACATACATACATATTCTACGAAAAGGTGTCCGACAACAATATTCATAGGGTGTAGGGCCTGGCCGGGGCCTGTTAGCTTTATGATCATGACCTACCTAATTCAACTATCATCCTTTTCATCGCGAACTACATACATACCTACTATACACCGCATACGCCCGTATGTTTGAATTGCATATATCCAATCAGAATGAAAACAAGTGCATAACGTTTGTACTAGCTATAATTAAAGAAAATAAATAGGTAACTAACATCATGGTGGCGCGGCATCCGGCTCCGAGGGGCGCAGGTCCTCGCAGAATCCCTCGTCGTCATATTCATCCTCATAGTTTTCGTCATCGCTCCAATACTCTTCGTCGCGTATATCACGTTCGCGTTCCTCGAAAACTATACTGTCGCGAGCGTTGCGCAGTTCTTTGTGAAGTTTGTTTTGTTGAATCTGGAAAGAGGTTTCTAATAATAATGGCTTCGGGAAACGTAAAGTTGTGTAATATGTAACATCAGAACCACTCCTTCGACCGTCACTTTTAACATATAATTGACGAGAAATGTATGTTTATAATGCGATTCAAACTTTAATTGAATTCCGTGAGTTTCAAGTCTGAATAAAATCGAATCTCATAAAAAAACGTAAAGCTATTACTCATAGTTGCCAAAATATTGCAAGGAATGTGGTACATATTTCACACACTTTCGACCATAACCACACACGTTGGACACGTTCGACCATTTCTCCAGTGAAACTGTCTTACGACTGTGTGCGCAACTTTTTTGATTGAGTTTCTAATGCATTTCCCTTAATTCTACAGAATAGAACTAAGGTTGTGGTATTTGAGTTTGCAATTGCCTCGTTGCAAATATTTCGGCAGTAAAATCCACCAGAGAAAAATGGACTTGCAACAGTTCATCTCATCTCAATAGAGTATCTCTCCAGATTCTCAGTTTAAGTTGAGAAAAATTTATCTTCATTGTAGTCACAAACTAAATTATGTATGTTTATTCGATAATACATTGATTAAGGGATTGTGTGAATTGAGCACCCTCTTTTATGCCCCTATAATCATCAAAGACAGATTAATGCAACAATAAAAGTATTATTATACCGTGTAACAAATCGCTGTTTGTCAAAGAATCCCCTATTGCATGTAATATATTAAATCATAAAAAACCAAACAAGCGCGCAGGCACGCCTTTGTAAGGGTTCCGTAGTCACTTGATACTTTACCTAATTAACAAATACTTTATTTTATAATTTTTAAAGGAACCCTTTTTGTTGGCAGTATTTTATTACTGCATCCTAATCAGAGCTTCATTATCATTATGTATGCTCAATTGCAAATCAATCAAAGAACTAAAACTGGGTGAATATTGACTCCCAAAATTTGTAGAAAACAAATAAATATGTTACGCAATGAAGGTAAATGTAGGTGAGATTCCATAGTACTTTAATGTAATCCAAGCAAAATAATATACGCAATAGAGTCACTCAAGGAAAACGTATTTAGCGGAAGGAGTATAATAAAACATCCTCGCATTTCCGCGACCTATTTTACCAGCGGTAAAGTCCCTGGGATGAAATGGGGCGTCGCAATGACAATTGTGTGACCAAGAGCGTGAGCCTAGATTCTCGGCAACATCAATATCCATTTCTGTTACAGTATTGTATAAGAAGAAATTTAGCCATTGAAATCATCTTGAATTGGATCTCATATCTGATCTACTCGTAACTCCTACTGAAATTCATACTAATATCATAAATGCGAAAGTAACTCGGTCTGTCTCTTCTTCACGCTCAAAAAAACAATGTTCAGTGGTTTCATCTTAATTAGTTAATTTAGATGAAATTTCGTATGGAGATAGTTTGAGACTCTAGAAACGGCATAGGTTAGTTTTTATCCCGAAAAAAATGCACGGTTCCCAACGGAGAAATAAAATATAAGGCCACGCGAAAATCCTAGTCTTATACTATTACAAAGTTTTTAAAATGAAATGTCTATAAATTAACGATATTAAAAAATAAATATTGTAACGGACTAGTTTAGAGGTCACCGATTTATTTTGTATTGAATTTTTTGTATGTTGTATTTGTCGTTGTGGCTTCATCACGCCAAAACGGCTCAACTATTTTTGGGACACAGGCAGCTGGGTATCTACAGATGGTTATAGGATACTTTTTACTCGACTACGCTGAACAGAATAAGTGGGTTATGTTTTTTAATTTTCCGCTGACGAGTTGCGGGCGCCTTTTACGAGGTCTGCTATGCTACTCGTACTTCTATACTATTATAAAGTTGTAAAAATGAAATGTCTGTACATTGAAGATAATTTCAAAAAATTGATTGTTACGGACTATTTGAAAGTCACTAAAACACACTTTTGTATGTTTGTATGTGTCGTTGTGGCTTCATCGCGCAAAATCGGCTAAACAGATTTCAACAATTTTTTGGTACACGGGTTGCTGGGTATCTTCAGGTGGTTATAGGATACTTTTTACCCGAAAAACGGGGGGTTATGACTTTTTCTCCTCCGCGAACGAAGTTGCGGGCATCTTTCCTAGTATGTATATAATTATCTACCCAGGTGACAAATACTGGATTTATGCGTGTGATCCCAAAACTAAACAACAATCAAGAGTGCGGGTGTTTCAAAATGAGCTTGCACCCTACGAAAGAAGCAGGTGCAATAAGTACCTTGAAGCAGTTGGTGGCCTGCTTATTTGGTACTAGCTTCTGCCCGCGACTTCGTTCGCCTTAAATTTGTTTATCGCGGATAAGGGTATTTTTCCGGGATAAAAAGTAGCCTAAGTCCTTCCCCGGGACTATCTCCATACTAAATTTCATCCAAATCGGTTCAGCAGTTTAAGCGTGAAGAGGTATCAGACAGGCAGACAGATAGACACACTTTCGCATTTATAATATTAGTATGGATTAATGGCCATGTGGCTAAAGTGTCACTAGAGAATCGTACAACGGTTAATTCGGAGTGGTACACGTCCATTTGTTTGCCGGAAGTATTTGAAAAAATACGTAAAAACAACCAGCGACGCAGAAATCAAACATCGCGCTAAACAACTCAATTATCAATTATCATTATTTTTCACGATTCTGATGGAGTTGTTAGTTTATTTCAGATTATTTCTGTGTAGACTTAGCTGTCTCATACTGTATAAAGAATTGTATTTCAAGGTTGACAACGCATTTGGACTATTTAGATAGCCGATATCCATGGACCACTTACAAAGAGTCCACTTAGAAACAGATGGCTTGCGTGCTCATTAGATACCATAAGAATGTAAGTAAAACATATCGTACCTGTCTCTTCAACAAGAATGCAGCCAATTCCATTTTCTGGTTCCCAGTTTCGTCGTCAACCGGCCTGTCTGCCGGCGCTCTGTACGATATCACGTTATTGTCTACATCCACGTTCCTCCATGCGTCGGCGCGTTTCTTCCTCGCCGCCAGAAGCCTGGACATGATTCTGGCGTGGTCCAAACCGTACACGTTGTTGACCATCTCAGGTAGTATTTCTTCATCTACTGGCAACTGATCTTCTATTTGTTTTATCTTCGCCTATGAATAATATTGCAGCAATAAGTCTCTATTTTAATCTTATTTCTAAGCGACCACAACTAAATGTTCACACGCCGACGTTGACATCGACGAGCTCTCATGTATAGTAAAGGAATTTAATTTATGTACCATTTCGTACTTTGTCACAGTCAAAATCAATATGAAAGCCGATAGATTCTATATCAATGTGACTATGACAAGGTACGAAAGGGTACATAAATTAAATTCCTTAACCGCATCATTCATAGGGCTTTCTTTAAACAGTGACTTTTAACTGGACATGCCAGAGGGGCTAGCTTCTCCGAAACTCTAAATTCGAAGTTCGTATGGCGCCATCCCGCTCACTCGAATAAAGTTTAACATGCGAGCGAGGGAGATAGCACGTTACGAACTTCGTATTTTGATATACGGGTTAACCCCTCTGGTTAGACTTCCTTGCCAGTAATCAGACACAGTAGAGTAAGCGCAAATCCACAAACGGGAATGGCATCGCAGTTACTTAGAGGAGAAAAGAGAAGACTGAACCAGTTCAACCTGATATGTGATGAAGAGAGAGAGAGAGAGAGAGAGAGAGAATCGGACAAAGGGGAACAGAGAATTATGGAGTTGCCCCACCGGCATGGTTTACAATTAAGACATCGTCGACGCAGCAGGCTTCCGATGGTGTGATTACGTAGTCTTGGTCAAAAAGCACGTCCCTAGGATGCCGGTTAAACAGGCTGCTTACGCTTAGGAGGCGGTTTCTGTAGAGAGTGGATCAAACTACAGGATCATAAAGTAGCCGAAGGTAGTCGGTTTCTTTCCTAACTGGTGCGTTCCAAGTATTACTGAAAAACGCCTAGACCTAGACGCTATTTTGGATTCATATGGCGTATTTAGCTCTGCACATATCCACCTGAATAGATAAGTTCCTGATTCTTTATATTGGTTTTAAAAGCACACGGTTCTTTATATTGGCTTTAATAATTTAATTGGTTTTAATAATACTACACTACAGGATGTGTGTCACTATGAGGAAGCCTAAAATAGTAATTTAAACTATAAAAATGGTTGACTACGTTTTATACTGGCAACACACCCAGCTCGCCCTATATCATAGAAATTAAATAATAATACTATAAAATCTACAACCTTCTAGGGTCAACAGTTTGAGCAGGATACTGTTGACTTAGGCAGTAAGTGAGTCAGGATTTTGAGCATTGAAATTATATTGAACAAAATTACTGATTATGCAGACCAACAGAACGCTTGTGTGTATGTAGTAATAATCACGTTAAAGCGACTGGACCGATTTCGACCTTTTTAGGGTTTCGTACCAGAAAGGTAAAAAAGGAACCCTTATGGTGCGACTCTGTCTGTCTGTCCGACTATTAGAGCGCCGGATCTCAAAATCTACTTATGCTATCTATTTGAAATTTGGAATATTTACAAACATGGTCAGCCCACATGTATTACGAAGGAATTTTTTAAAAATATCTTTTCATTTTCTAAAAAAAACTACTATGAGGGGGCAAAAATGGAGTCGAGTCACTAGGTCAAGTAGGGTATCATATGAAAGGGCTTAATCTGCACATTATCGAAAAAAAATTTTATTGTGCTTAATTTTCGTTTTATTAAGCAAAAGTAAATTTTATCTCCGAAGTTTACCAAACGAAAAATCTGGAATTTTCTGGAATTATGTAATTTAATATGAACATTACACGACAATTATAACCATATATCTATCTGTCTTACTTTTTTTTTCATCACCAAAAATCATTTTTGAATCTGGTTTGGTTAAGTTTGCCGCTCATTTGTATGTAACGCCCTAGATACTATAGGCAAACTTAACTCAAGCGGCAAGATAAGTCGGAATAGGTGAAAGTTTGTACGGAACCCTCGGTGCGCGAGTCAGACTCGCACTTGACCGGCTTTTATTTGATATGTACGCGAATAGGAGCCCACGCCGAATTGAAATCGCTTGCTCACATTTGGATTGTAGAAGTTTACAGAAATGAGTCTTATAAATTGCATACACTGATAAGGAATCACAGTACTTACTAATCTTGTTAGCTCATTACAATAGTACAAGTCTCTTAATTACCTCCAAGAAAAATATCTGAGGAATTCCCGAACAAAACTCAAGATATGTCGGCGGCGGTCTAAAATTCTTTAATATCTATGAATGGAGCATTTATGATTCACAATGGGAACAATTGAAATGGAACACAAACGCCGATTCACCCGCTTTAGGTACCAAGATAAAAATATGAGTCAGACTGTCATTAAAGGTTTGATGTCACAGACAATGACGTCTCAATTCCGCCTTAACTATTATCTGTTGAAATATTTGGTAGATGTCTGGATGTCTCTATGGGATAGTTAACACTACTAGATTAAAATATTTTAAGAACCAAGTTCAACCTTCATGTGCTTCTTTTTTCTTTACATTTTTTTAATTCCTCAAGTTATCACGATTAAGGTGGGCTAAAACCACCAGGTGGGTCCTACAAATTCAGAAACGAGTGGAACCTGGACAGATATTGCAAGATAAACTTAGCGCTTTTCACTACGACTGCTGGGTGATAGCTGAGAACCTGGCATTTGGGGAACAAGTGAGAAGCCTTGCTCAGCAGTGGGAAACCCTACATTCTAAAATTCTTACCAAGGAGACGAAAGTGTCGATATATAAATGCTAAACTGTTTTTTGATCCGTTTATTTATTAGATTGTCTTGCTACGCAGCTTTGGATCGTCGTAATTTTTGCATAGACATTGAGACATAATTTATTTATTACTAAATAGTAAATTTAGAATATCTATTGATACAAGGAAAATGTCCCTTGCTTATAAAATCAATGAGCCAAAAGTCTGTGGTAATATGTTCTCGGAATGCCCCACATCTAACGAAACCTCGTGAAGATCCATCGTAAAAGAGGAGGTGCGAGCGAGAACTAACAATCCTTCATGACCAAATCATGGACACCCCCAATTAACAGGTACCTTCATTTCTGGAGACAATTTGGTAGTGAGCGTGAAGTCTGTCCTTAGCAGGTGGCCCAAGTCTGTGGGCTCGTAGTCTTCCCCGTAGTCGGCCATAGCGAGGCGCCGGTCCAGGTCTACTATCTGTGCCTCGTGCCGATCTAAGGGTAAAGTTGTAAGTTGTCGTGTGAAAAAAATATTATCATGGCTTTACGAGTCTTACCAATCTTTCAGTAATGTCTGGTAAAATGTGATAAAAAGTTAGATTCAATGTCTGCCGCATTTTTTTTTTCAAATTTATGTTTGGCACGAAGAACAGACTAGGCGAAACACGCAATACATATATAAATGTTTTAATAAATAAATATGACAGCACAATTTTACACAAATCGGACTAGTCCCACGGTAAGCTCAAAAAGGCTTGTGTTATGTTATGTTATGTTATGTTATGCTCATGACTAGGCATCGGAAATTCGGATGCTTTTATACCTAAACTTCGGCCTCAGTACCTACACCACATAGAGGTGGACTAGCATGGAGGCGGACTCTATTTAATTTTACTTACAAAATTCCCGGGATTTACTGGCATACTGGAAATAAGTATAACATCAATAGGTATACTTATTGATGTTATACTATCGATATCGAGGTATTAAAAAAACTATTTTAGTAGTTCCTGTTTACAAAATTGTATTTAATTCACTTGTGTTTCATTTCACTAATAGAAATTCACTGTCATAACTTAAATAGTTTAAAAAGGACCTTTTCATGACAATTTGTATAATCCCGGGTTCCCGGGAATTTAAATATTATTTTCAATAAGCCGACTCCATACTTGCTTAACTTATTCCGGGATTTTGCTAGTTGTAGATATAAAAGCATCCGAATTTCCGATGCCTACTCATCACACAAATATTTTCCGTTACCGGGATTTGAACCCAGGACTTTTAGCTTCGCAGGCAATGTTACTCCCGCTTAGCCACACCGGTCGTCAAAATAATTAATTTGTTTTGTACTTTAATTTACATTTTTTACCAAATATTTCGAGCCAGGATCGTCATGGAGTGGAAACCCAATCTCTAAATGTAGAAGAGACAAACCTCCTTGGCGATGAAAGGATGAACTAAACTACTTTCTTAAGGAATGGCCAGAAACTGCCCAGGACAGTGGACATTGGGGGAACAAGGAGAGAGCCCAGCAGTGGGACACAACAGGCTCAGAATAATAAATAAATACCTTTAACAAAACTGATATAGGGTACCACACCCATGACCCGTAAACTGGACAGCTCAGCTCGCAGCGGACCTCCCACTTTATGCAGGATCTCCTCCAACTGCTCATCTGTTGAGTCTCCCTTGCAAACCCAGAACACATTGACTGTCTGGAAATCTGGTGTTACCTTCACCTGTTCACAATTAATGTCATTAGTAGAATTTAGGTCCCTAATTTAGAGGCCTTTTCATATGTGCCAATGCCAACAATAGTTGATTGCAATTTGTAATTGTGAAATTTTGATAGAGGGTTACTTTTAAACCCTCTACTAAAATTTAATATAAATTAGGGACAATAATTAAGAAAATGGTAACAATATTTATTCTATTATTCTGCATTCTATGGCTACTTTCCGTAAACCTCAAGTTCTATGTGCAATTATTTGCACACTCAAACAGTGGAATGGTGGCAGGGTAGTAAGAGTGGTACTGGCAAGCAGCCGGACGGCAAGCAAGAGGGTCTTTATCAATGGTGTAAGCATAGCTAGAGTGTGATAAACAAATCTGACTAAGTATTTTTTTTATGTAAATTAAAATTAATATGTTAAAGTATTTTTTATATACAGAGCTTTTTTACAACCATATAATCATATTTTAAATATAGTATAGTGGATGATTTTTGTATACAACACAGAGAAGTACAAATATACAAAGATGGTCCTTTTGCCAGTAAATACAAAACAACCTGTGGAACCTGAACTCTGTCTCCAAAGGTTGTTGTGGAAATAGAAATAGATAAGTTAAATATACCGTGAATACTTACTTTCGATATTTCAATACCATGGCCCACCACATTCATAGCCAGGGTGCCTGTAGACAGTAGGTCTGTAATTTGTTTCATGAACATTTTATTCAACATTGCCAATCGCCGCTCGCCACGCTTGCCGGGCTCGTGCTTCACCTTCGTTAAGCTCTTTACGGTCGGCATGCTGTTTATTTTATCGTCGAATGTAGCTGGATAAAATTGCCTGCAAAAATATAACCTATACGTTACCGAAACATTAAAAAAAAGTAAGTGCCACTTATTATTTTATTTCTGCCTAGTCATTACAAATTCGTGAAAGGTACTGTTACAAACAAAAAAAAATATTACTTTTTTGCCTTCGGATTGACCATTTTCATAAGTTTCAAGCCTTGCTTCTTCATATTGAAAGTTACACAGGAAACGTGGTATAAACGACGTATCATTTTTATCTTAAACTAGAAGTTGAATTAGTAAGAAAAGTGCTTTTATGAATACTATTCTATAACTATCATATTTATAATATTATTAAATTGAAAATATATTATCATAATATTCATCAAATCAAACGTCAAAACATTACATTTTTTTTTTATCAAAACATTACATGACATGTAAAGTTACCATAACTAAAATAATATAAAAGATTTTATATAAACAAGTATAAAACTATAAATACCAAAACATAAGCTTAGTATATTAGAATATTTAGTTAGAATATATACGTACACATATGTGCCTTTTATTGAATAATTTAAACTAGCGGTAAATGAATTATTTACCGGAAGTTTATATGTGAACGTGGCAACTTTTTTGGTATAATCGTTTTGCTAATGTTTATTTTTCAAAACATTTTTCCGTAAAATGTATTGATTATTCGTTTGTTTTTATTTGTATGTACATTTTAAAGTAAGCTATGCAGATTTTAAAAAATATATTATCAATAAACTGCAGTACCAAAATTACAGCATAGACAAAATACAGACAAGACAACCACCTACAACATAAAAAAGGCGCGGGTGTGTGGGTGGAGGCGCGTTCTTCCCGCCAAGAACCTGTCAAAATTGTCAAATCGGGATAACTTTGCAATCCCGATCCACAGTTGTTTATTTTTAATAAATCAAGCATTGTTATACACATTTATAAATTGAAACTTCTCCATAAACATGTCTAAATCAGAAGAAAGTGAAGAAAATTGGATATCAACGATGGATAGTCTATGTTCTAAGTTAAACGTAGACCCAATTGCTGCGAAAAAAGCCAAGGATTCTTTTTTGGAAATAAAACGTAATTACACTCTAGATGTGAGTATTAAACAATTAAATATTAGTATAAGAGATAATTATAAAAAAGAGAGGTGTAAATTCTTTGTCACGCAATGTTATGAATTGCACCTACAATTCAGTTGTCCTTTATTACGTCAACAATTGCATTAATCCTTGTGTTTCAATAATGTTGATTTGTTTTTCGTATTTCTCTCTTAGGTTTCATAATTGAACCTTTAGACCCACCATAACACTTGGATAGTAAACAGTTTCCTTGTAACCTTTAGGTTGCTATGTGATGGTCCCTCAAAATGTTTAAAAATATCGAGTAGGCAAAGTATTGATTACCAACATCAGATTCCAGAGCCAATGCTAATGGACTTTAGACCATTCAATGCATAACATTTTCAATATTGAACTGCCAAACAACCTATAAATATTAAAAAAAAAATACATTATGCTATTTATAAGTAGTATAAAAACCACAAGAACAGTATAATATAAAAGTACTGGGTATCTACAGATATTCAATTATATATAACTTGGCATGTTAGGAAGTTTAACTCAGTTGATTTGTAAGCAATTTGACTTGCTTCTATTACTATAGGGAGAAGCTCTACACTGGATGGCATGTGCAATGTATGTGGCATGCCGCACAACTCCTACTCCAACATTGTCCGGGAAGGCTGTGGAAGGAAACTGTGTGTCCTTGACTAGGTTACTACGAATTTGCAACATAAGGTTTGTATATCATTTCAATATTTACATTTTAAGTAATTATTTGTCAACAATGTTATCTTTGGATTACACTATTACTATTTATCAATATTAAAATTCCACAGTATACAGCTCATTGGACTATTTGCTATTTATTTTATAAATTTTTAGTATGATGCATTCTGATTATGGTTTTATTTAATGATTGTGACAATAGTTAGTAACTAATAACTATACTTATTATTCCATTATCCCTATTTTATAGATACTATACTGTTGTCCACAGTCTTATCCAATTTTTTAATAAAATAAAGAAATGGATGGAAATGGCGGCCATGTCAACAGATTTCAAAGAAAGAATATCGCACCTAGAGCACAAATTTGCTGTATCAACTGTGCTCTTCAGGAAATTCCAACCAATTTTCCAAGAAATCTTTTCAGGATTAACAAATGAACCAATGAAAAGCAGCACTAAAAGCAAGAAGCCAAAGTAAGATATAATGTTTTAATATAAGTGTTTAAAAAATTATACTGTAACATTACCCACAGTAATTAAAAAAGCAAGATACTGTAATAGGAAACACATGGTGTATTTTTAATTTATATTTAGCTTAATTGTAACAAAATTATTAAAATTATATTGTGATACCATGAATCAGAATTTGGACCCGGATGTTTGATACTTTTAACAGGGACTCATGGGAAATCTTAAATTACAGGAAATCTTTTCATTGATCTAAATAAAAACTATTTTATAATAGTACAATTTTGATCTACCGTGTTATCTTAATGGACAGACATTTATTTATCATAAAAGTAAATGTTGCAGTTGTATGTATGTATGTCTCTTTAAGCTATTTTTATGCACCATCATACTTTAAATGTATCAAAATATATTTCTTTCATCAATATTATTTCAGATTACAGCCATGCACCACAAATGCCCTGTTTGAGTTCACCTGGTGCCTATACATCTGCGTGAAGGGAGAGTTCCATGCCTCTGCTGACGACCTCGTCGACATGTACCATATTCTGTTGTCTTGTCTGGACTTTGTGTTTTCTAATGCATTCATGAGCAGGAGGATTGACTTGATTAATCCAGGATTTAAAGGTAGGTTTAAAATTTAGCAATTTGAATGAACATTGTACATAACTTTGTGGTGTGAAGGAATCAATTAACTATTAGTGATATATTCATTGTCTGGTACATAATAATTTGATTGCCCATAGTTCATTTAGTTTTTGAACCTTAATTATAGAACCTGAGACTTTAAGTGAAGTTTTGTATGTTGACATTGTTGACTAAGTCAGACAAATTGTTATAGCCGTTTTTGAGAAACCAATTACATATACTTGTAGACAAGTTGTTAAGTAATCGAAGAACAGTTAGATCTTCATCATTAATTATTTTTATTTTGAGTACTTTGTTTTATTACATATTACGATAGAAACTTGAAGAATTTAACAGTTTCAAAATATTATTATGGTTTCAGGCTTGTCAAGTGACTGGCTCAAAGACGATTTTGAGCTGCCAAAAAAAGCACCGTGCATCATATCAACATTGTGCGAAATCAAGGAGGGGTTGGCTGTGGAAGCTGCCACCATGAAGGAGTACAGTTGGAGGCCTGTTATCAAATCTTTCTTTGAAAAGGGGGTAAGTGTTCAACAATATCTAATGTTGTTGTAAGTGTAGTAACATTTAAGGGTAACCACTGCGTTGAGTGGGAGCCCGGTGCGGGCGTCTGCCCCGGGTGCCGTTTCCTATAAATTCATAGAGCAGCGCCGCGTCTGGCGGATCATCCGCCGCGCAATAGACGTCAAGCCTGGCTCCTACTCAACGCAGCGGAGACCTTAATGCCTTAATATCGATGGCAAAAAGAAGACCCGTAATAACAAGCCAAAAAAATTGATTGACATAGATATTCGGATTCAGTGAATTTTTCTGCGTCAAATAGTCAGGGTCCCATGGATCTTTGCTATGATGATTAGAAAAAACTGGAAAGAGAATATCAAGGTTTGAAGACTCCTAAAACATGCTTTTTTTTGCGTTAATAAACGCCCATTCATGTAACTAACATATGTAGAGAAAAGTAGTTTTTCATATGTAGAAAAAAAGAGCATGTCGAACCATATTCAGTTGCAGTGTAGGGTTCTGCAGCTGTTCATACAAAAAAATAGAGAAGATATGAAAAAGTGCACTAGCAAAAGAGCGTATCTCCACGGCACTTACATCCTTTTGTTAAGAACCGCAGATTCTTGGCAATAACTCAAAAACGGTATATCTGATCATGTTAAAAATAATTTTCGTTGACAGTGGTTATTAAGTTTTATCTTTGAAATTCTTTTCATATTTTTTGGACATACTGTTTAGAAAATAGAGAAAAAGAGGGGGACAAAATTTATGCTACTTTCGGGGCAATTATTTCTGAAAATATTCACTGAATCGTTTTTTTTTTTTTACAAACTGTTTTTTTAAGTACTGTCAAAATATGTGCCAGACATTGATATGATGCTGTTTTTTTTTCGTTTTGGTTACATGTATTTTTTCGTTATTTAACTATCAAATTAAATAGCGGCTCATACAAGCCACCGAGATACTCCAAATTTCATAAATATGTATCAGGTAGTTTTTGAGGATGTGCCCCTATTAAAAATAATTCCCAAAAAATATGTAATTAAATATTAATACCAAGTAATGGTGGTATTAACTACTCTATAGTTCAAGGCCAAAAAGACGAATAGACACTGGGTGTTGGATTGCAACTGAATCAGTAAGGGTTTATTCAGATGTACCATAGCCACCCGACAACGACAACCAAGTGGCTGGGCGATAATTTATATGAAAATAAATAGTTCTATTCACACGGACCTCATTGTGCCGTCAAACGCAACCGTGTGGTCGGTCCGACCACATTAAAACAACTGCAAGAAGCTGCAGCGCAACTATTCACACGTAACCACTGCAACACGACTTTTTGTCGCTCCATTGTCGTGTGGTTGTGGAACGTCTGAATAGAGCCTTAGTTAAATTTTACCCGAAAAACGAATGTGATTCTGAGAGTTCGGACTTGTATTGACTGTCAATAAACACCGTGTTAACAGTTATGCAATAATCCATACTAATATTATAAATGCGAAAGTGTGTCTGTCTGTCTGTCTGTGTGTTACCTCTTCACGCTTAAACCGCTGAACTAATTTGGATGAAATTTGGTATGGAGATAGTTTGAGTCCCGGGGAAGGACATAGGCTACTTTCAATCCCGGAAAAATACCCTTATCCGCGATAAACGAATCTAAGGCGGACGAAGTCGCGGGCAGAAGCTAGTATTTACATATGTTTTATTTTCAGATCCTTCAGGGCGACAGTGACCAATTAACTGGTCTGTTAGATATAGGACTATTTGATATAAATCTAAAATCATTAAATAATGTTTACGAAACATACGTACTCAGCGTAGGAGAGTTTGACGAAAGAATATTTTTAGGTAAGTACTCCGTCTATGCATAGAGAAAACCTTGATTTTGAACCATAAGCTTTTAATGTCAACTGATATATTATTTTAATCAAAAAAGTTTCTATACAAGTAAATAAGCTACATAGAACTTTTTTGGAAATGTCAATTTATATCAATTTGACAGATCAGTAAATATAAATGTGCTTAGAAAATGTCTGATTACTTTTACAATTATTCAATTTTAGCTTGCCTCACAGAATATAATGATGGTCAGTTGGTTATTTCTTTACATGATTGTTAACCCAATGATGTTTTCTTAATTTTAAACCTAACTGCTTTATATTACAGGTGAACATGCCAATGAACAAATCGGCACAAAAAACAGGGTGTCTGGAGATGAAATATCAGAAGTTATTGCCACTTTTGGACCGGTAAGTTTCAATTAACTTATTAATTGATGGTGATCATTTTCTTTTCAAATCTTCTGAAATTAAATAAATGAAATGAAATGTGATTTATTTGCAGAAAAAGGGTTAGTTACAGGTGTAAATTATATTATTCCACCTTTTTCAGCTGTTTCTAAACAGCATGCAAATGTGTGTTAGCAAAAGACTGACTTTCGTAGTCGCCAGTATTTTTTAAACTTTTGGTTAAAGTACTCGTATTCGCAGAAATATCCCTAAGCGATGGTCCCTAAAGTTACCTGGACTGCAGCCCACTACTAAATATGAAAACTACTAACTACTGACTACAAACATCCAATTAGGAATCACTCGGATGACTCTGGACTCTGCTGTCGACTGTCAGCCGCTCGTGTCAAAACTCGTATTGGCAGAGTGCAAAGCGGGTGGAGAGGGTAGCCTAAACGATCACAGCGCTCGCTACGGCTAAAATTGTCATTTTTGTCGCTGACTTGAGCTGTCAAATCCATATTGCAGTAAACATTTTCTAATCGTTTTTGAGATTAAAATATGGTCCTGGTAAGATGTGTTGTTGTGAATTGTAATAACACCAAAAATAACACAAGATTTCATTAATATTTTTCACAATATTTACTTACTTCTTGTTTGACACCGGTGACAATATTGTCCATAATGGCCGTCTGTCACGTGGCGCTGTCGTCGCGCTCGGTCCCAATTGTTGTAGAGTAGTGGAGCGTGCCCTCACACTGTTAGGAATCGTTTTTTTGTAAAAAGCAAAATAGATTTAAACACAACCAACATTTTTTTGTAGAGAAAAAGGTGACATCGTTGGTTTTTTTATTACTATAGCAACGGACGTACGTCACACTCCCAAGTGAGAAAAGCCGGGAGGCTACCTAGTTACCCTAAAATATAGTCAAATACGTGCTGGGGAAACTTCCTGACTCTTTTTGATGTGGGTCATTAGTGTCGTGGAACCAGTCATTTCAGTCGCACGTGCCCTAACGCTACACAGTTCCAGAGAAAAAATACGCTGAACAGGTCCTGCTGAAGTTCTTACTCGTACCACCCTCGCGACACCGTCGGCACCAGAGCATACTTAGTCACGCGTTCACCTTCTGTTCCTAACATAACATCTCCCATTTGAAGCGGTATCTGGCTGAGATTAAAGTGCTCGCGTTTTTGTATTAATAAACGAATATATTCATACCTGAAACGTTTTTCTTAAAATATCGCCTAAATTTTGACAGTAGCGATATCTTATGTCCTAGGCTCTGTTGTCGACCTCGTCAAAGCCCGCTGGATGATGAGGCACCAATGGCTGAATGAACATCGTGGGCGTCAATGGTTGTAGCTCCTTGTAACCACATATGTATGTGAGTGGTCTGCTGTTAATGACTGCTTCTCAGTCACAGAGTATCGTTCTATGTTTCAAGGCTCACTCAATATTCGCTCGCGGTACACCAGTTGGTGTCAACCGCTCGTGTCCCTAGTACTACAAAGGTCGTATTGTGTTGCAGAGTGGTCGAGCGTGCCCCGACACCCCGCTGACGGGGCGCGGGTACCTGGGCAGGCGCGCGCCGCGGACGCCGGTGTCCGAGGCCACCAACAGCCTGGCGCGCCTCGCGGCCTATCTGCACCACACCAAGCCTCAGCCCTCGCAGCACATGAGCAGGCTGTTCGCGTGAGTATACTGGTGTAGTACCAGTAGCGTGCGGTCCATATAGGCACAAAGGCACTATCTGCCCTGAGCGACCATGGCTACATATAGGCAGAGAGATACTGCCTACCCTGAAGCGCTGAGCAACCGTGGGTCCATATAGGCGCAGTAAAACTGCCTACCTTGGCCAAAACCCCTGTGCACGCCACTGTGTAGTAGAGCGATCGGTCTGCTACTGGGTATGATACTGGGCTACATGGGCCCCCGCCGTGGGGATAACAGATAGGCGGGGGGACGATCCTTGCAAGATGCATCCCCCTACATGTTTCAACTTTTTTAAACATAATCTGAAAGCACAGACTTTAATAAAAAACATGCAAATTGGACAAAATATTAATATCAAATGGCACTATTTTCAACCCACCCTAATGCTTAGACAAACGTATGCCCCTCAGTGAATGCGGCGTGACGGAAGACGTGATAAACACCAGCGTGATCCAGCCTTGCAACCGATGGATGGAGCTGTTCAGCAACAGCCTGAGGGAAACTAACTGCAGCCCGGAGACCATCACCTTCCGCTGCAACATGGTCACTTGTCTCTACTACAAAGTCTTCGAGCATATCATCAAGGAAGAGCACCGGAAGAAACCGCACATCTCACTCCAGGTACGTTAATTTCTGGTAATCTGTCCCTGAAACCTGACCCTTTCGTTATTACAACGTATATGGGTAAACAAATTGAATGCATGAAAATGAATTAGGGTCATGTCCAACAGATCTAGGTTTACCAGACGTCAGGTTTTTTTTGCTATTTTTGAGGCTTTGTCATGCCATTTTAATTTTTTTTTTTTTATTGATTTTCAAACAAAACTAATTGGAACCCCCTGTTCTGTACTTTTTTATCTGGAGCAGGCAGGATTTTTATTCGCAAATCAGGAATTTTCTCAGGTATTTCAAAATCGGTATCTAGTATCTAAAATTGGTAGCTTTTTATGAACTACTAGAAGGTGCCCGCAACTTACCACGCGGAGAAGTAAAAGTCATAACCCTCTTTTTTGCTCAGCGTTATTAATAAAAAGTAGCCTGTAAACATCCACGGATGTTTATGCTATCTTTGTACCAAGATTGATTAAGATTCAGTTGTTTCGACGTGATAAGGGCATACTATTTGGTTTGTTCCTAGATCGCGCTATTAAGATTTTTCTTGGATTCGTGACCTGCATCTGGATTTTTTTAATTTTATAAAAGACTCTGAGAGTAAGAAGATTCAAAGAAAAAATAACGGCATTATTGCATTAAGTGGTCAAATGCTCCATTATTTATTTTTTGGTCATTTTCAAAGCGCTAATAGCGCAAAAAAACTACATCTTTCTGTGAACATGTCATGTTTCCCGCTATCACCACCCCCCTGGATTCGCGCTTGAATATATATATAGTCCTCCTCATCGATTTCGATGACGGCGACCCTCACTACGAATAATTATGTATTTTACATTTAACAAATATATATATATTCACAAAGAAAACGAAAATATTTAAATTGATTTATTTTCTAGCATGAGCCCTAATATGGCTCGCTAGACCGAACTTATTCTTAAATATTCTATCGCACGGGATACAATAGAGCTGGCCTTGCGAGTTGTATGAATAGGTATAGGAGGGCTTAGGTCTTTCTTTTTGAGTTTGGCGTGTTAGGTCAAGCGTTTTAAGCCGGTTTTCCTCAAAAATCTTGAATCGCTTGAATAGTATGGATGTGTCACTCCCTTAGGTCCTGGTGACGCAGCAGACGTACCAGCTGTCGCTGTTCGCGTGCTGCACAGAAGTGGTGCTGCACGCGTACGGCGCGCACTCGCTGCGCTTCCCGCGCGTGCTGCACATGTTCCAGCTCAGCGCCTTCCACTTCTACAAGATCATCGAGCTGGTCGTGCAGGCCGGCCACGACAAGTTCAGCCGGGACCTCGTCAAGCACCTTAACGCGGTAAGGAACTTGACTGATTAACCTATAGCTTGACCAATACCGCTGTATCGCACCTTAGGTATGCGAGCGGCGAGACGGGGGGCAGACGACGGCGGAGTGACGAATCAGCGGCTGCGCTGAAATGGTATACTGTTATACCGTTTCCCTGAAAAACACATGTTTTAATTAGCGCAGAAAGGAAATATGTTACCATTAAATGGGGCCGCATCATGAAAAAGGTTGAAAAACACTGGCCTACTGAAAACATATTATTACATCACAGTAGACATTAACTGTCTCGCATCGCAAAGTTGATCATCTCCAGAATCATGTCATAATGATAAATCATATGTCGACTTACTCAAAATGTTTTCTCGCCGTCCACGACTAAAACTTAAATATTAACCTTCGTATCAATCGAATGTAAGGGCGCGGGAAAAAACACTTCGGAATGATAATTATTAATAATTCTATTTTCATATAGCTATGAATGAATTTTCAAATGTCTCATGTCTATAGTTAATTCTGCAACTAGAGCACATATACGAGTCCGGATCTTCTAGCGCTTCGATTCCAAATATGACATCTGACAGACAAAATTCTGCAAGAAAGTCTAAAAATATATTTGTGCGATAATTAAACACGGGAGTAATCATAGTCAATTATATAATTTACAGGTGGAGGAAGAAGTGCTAGAATCATTAGTCTGGACGTCGGATAGTCCTCTGTGGGAGCGCCTCGCTCAGGGGCCTATACCAGCATCCACTGACGTGTACCTACAAGACTCGCCGCTACGTAGGGGCAATGGTACGTATTTACTCACTTGTAGCCAGCCACACCATACACTACCATATTGCTAGCGAGCCCAATTAGAAATATATCTATCTTCTTTATATACAGGGTGTCCCAAGAAGTAGTGATATACTGAAGCTGGGAGGTAGAGGACCTAGAGCCCTATTGGGTAATTTAATCATTCTGGGCTATCTAAATCACCCCCATGTATGTTCCGCGATTTTTCGTATTTTCGGAGTTGTGACTTTTTTTTTAATTTTTCACCTATCGCCGAGTACGATGAGATTTTTATTTATGGTGACGTGAATTATTGCGGTAGATGCTTGTTTTTTTTTGTGTGCTAAGCTGATAGATAGGCCAATTCAGTATGGTAACATTTACTATCGTTAGATCTTTGAATGGAATAAAAAAAAATTAAATGCCAAGAATGATTGCGCCCGTGCGTGATTTAGAACGAAATTTATTTAGAAAGTTAATTAATTTTGCACTTGCCACATTTAGATTTCAATTTTTTGATTGAAGTTTTATGAATAATAAAATGGAATTTTCAGGGTAGCTACCTGATAGATAGAGCAAGTTTTTAAAAGCCAAACGGTAATTTTCTTTAATGTGATTTTATCTTTTTAAAGTCTCTTGAAGTTGTGAACATATTGGGTAATTTTATCATTCTTGGCATTTAATTTTTTTTTATTCCATTCAAAGATCTAACGATAGTAAATGTTACCATACTGAATTGGCCTATCTATCAGCTTAGCACACAAAAAAAATCAAGCATCTACCGCAATAATTCACGTCACCATAAATAAAAATCTCATCGTACTCCGCGATAGGTGAAAAATTAAAAAAAAAGTCATAACTCCGAAAATACGAAAAATCGCGGAATATACATGGGGGTGATTTAGATAGCCCTCTAGGTGCTCTACCTCCCAGCTTCAGTATATCACTACTTCTTGGGACACCCGTATATATATAATTCTTCTGTACGTGTGTTTGTCACCTAAGTCCTCCTAAACTACTGTATCGATTTTTTGTGAACCAAGTAAACTTGGGTTCCGCAGGTGGTTTGCAGTCGCCAGTTTCAACAGTCATCGACCGGTTTCTGCTGCCGATGGCCGATCATGCCAAGAAGCAGCTCTTCAAAGACAACATCAAACCAGGACAGTCACTATTAGGTAATTCAATCATCCATCAGATACTTTTCCAGCCATCACACAAGTTTTTCTCACGAGCCCGATAAATATTTTATTTAAATATCTGAAAAACATTTCATTTGAAAAACATTACGCGCGTCGCCGCGGTTAAGTAACTTGTATGTTGCAGTGTTAGTAAAGAATGGAGCGTATTATATCTAGTATCAAATTCAGTGCTGCCAATGCACATATGCTTTGATATTTGTACAACTTTGAGGGCTTTGCCCTGGCTAGCAGTGGCAGTCCATAAGACTCGATTCCCACCGATTTACCCATTTTCAGACAGCTGACAACAGTATTTGAAGAAAAAACGGCTTGTCTATGGATAATGTTTGATGCCACGCCACTGCTGGCTGGTAACTTGTATATCTACTATTATTATCCATGAAAGTTGTCACTGTATTAATTATTTTGTATTGTTTTCATTTCAGTACCAAACAGTAGCATAGTAAAGCAAGAGCCTCAAACACCGACACCTCAGAACTCAAACGCTGCCAACGGGGAAACGACGCCCAATTCCACACCCAAGAAGGCTAACAATTCATTAGTGCTGTTCTTTAGAAAGGTAAAATCCTATTTGTCTTCTTTACAAACTGCATTTTTAAGCTTAATCGGCCGTGTGAAATTGGGCCAATTTACGCTTGACGAAGTGTCAAGCAAGGACCATTAAAGCGAGAGGACTGACCATCTCCATACAAAAAGCCGTTCCCCGATATGTACAACGTCATCTAGGTATGTATAAGAATTATTTTTTACAATTTTTCATTCATTATAACTTTGCAAGCCTGACACAGTGTTAAAATGTTACGATTTATTTATTATTAGCTATTTGCGAACTAATTGTTACTATACTATGTTTCTTTATTCAAGTATAACATCGTAAAATGTTTAGTTTTAAAGCACCATCTAGTTTTTGCCAGAATATCTCCTTGCGATTGGAACACGATCCAAAGTATGGCAAGTGTCAGTCCTCTTGTTTTAATGGTCCTTGATGTCAAGTAAATCAACTGCGGCAATCAATTGACCGGAATAGTCATTTTCCGCTTCGACCAGTGGTGGCCCCGTTTCTCAAAAGCTTATAACTTGCATTATAAGCGGAAATCTCTTTCCAACAATATGTGATAAAAAGAGACTACCACTTGTAATAAAAGTTACAAAGTTTTGGGAAACGGGCCTCAGGAGTTTAATTCCTAAATTTCATACTCGACCGCATTCAGTTCGTCCCTAACATAACTAGACACGTGAAATTGTGGAACATGTTCCAAATCACAGGTCAAAATATATTGGTCCTTAAAGCAGGTTGCGAAGATTGAGTGAGTAACTCATCTATACTACTATAAAGTTTTAAAAATTAAATGTCTGTACATTGAAGATATTTTCAAAAAATGATTGTATCGGACTCTGGAGGTCACAGAATCGAAAAATATTATTTTTTTGTACGTTTGTTTGTGTTGTGGCTGCTTCATCACGCCAAATGGGCTAAACCCATTTCAACTATTTTTGGTACACAGGTAGCTGGGTATCCACAGTTATAGGATACTTTTTACCCGACTACGCTGACGAAAAAACAGCGGTCATAAATTTTCTCCCTCGCGAACGAAGTTGCACCTTCTAGTATATTATAATAACTTGAAAAATGCAAATAATATAAGCTATGAACATATTGACGAGACGAGCACTACTTTGACATTATTATTATTTCGCGTACACAGCTAAACCTTTTTTTTTTCATAGTTCTACAGTCTGGCGGTGGTCCGCATGAACGACCTCTGCACGCGGCTGCGGCTGAACGACGAAGAGTTGAAGCGGAAGATCTGGACGTGCCTGGAACATTCCGTCATGCACCAGACACACCTCATGAAGGACCGCCACCTCGACCAGATACTCATGTGCGCCGTCTATGTTATATGCAAGGTTAGTTCCATGACCAAATACGGCAAATCACGCAGAAGGCTGAGCACGAAATGTCATTAAGCTATTTTCAACACAATTGCTCGTAAAGTGGCACTTATCACACCGTTTTTATTGCTGTTATCCATTCCATTAAAACTCGCGTTTTTTACATATAAGCGCACTAGTGCTTTTTCATTTCATTTTTTCAAAACTTCAGCAAACAGTTTTTATGTAGGTACAAGAAACACTTTTTTGAGTAAATCTAACGTAGTAAGTACTAGGTAAACGTGAGCAATTTCTATAAATTATATTTTTTTCTGAACATAACGTTTATTTGTATTAGATTGATATAATTATTCAGTTTATTATATTATTAATGTTTGGCTGATTGGCGACTTAGTCTTTGCTTCATCGGTCTTGCGCGCGCATAGACAATGCACTCGATGTAGCGCGCCATTTTGATTTGATTTGACATATTAACAAATATTTCGTATTGAATTATGATTATTTTCAGAAATTGTGAATTTAACGATATAAATAATTTGTAAATGTAAATATGTTCAAGTACTCAAATTAATATTTAATCATTTACATATTCATCCTTTTTAGTTTAAAATTTTTGAAAGCATAAATTTGCTATACAATTGGTATGTTATTGTATGGCAAATTTATGCAATCAAAGAATTACTTTAAGATTGTTAAGCCAGGCGGCTGCGTCAGGAGTCACATCATCCAGGTCTTCAGCGGGTTCATCGCTATACAATGAAAAACTTAGATTTAAAAAAAAACAATTTCTAAAGAAATTATAATAAAATAGGACAGGTCGGTAAATCCACTGAATTTTGACGCTGTTTATATTGCTAAAGAAAATTGATTATTCCAGGTTTCGAATAATGCTAACAATCAAGTGGAACGAACGTTTGCGGAAATCATGAGGTGTTACCGACAGCGACCTCTGGCGGACAGTCATGTTTACAGATCGGTCTTGATCAAACAAAGCACTGGAGACAGTAAGTACTATACTTTTGTGTAAATACAAAATACCCTTATTGTATGTAGTAGTCGTGTGTCAGTATAGACAATTTTCCGTCTTCGGAAAATAACACGAGTTTCATATGAATTCCGCGCTAATACATACAAAAAGGGCATTTGTTAAGTTATTTAGCTATACCTCGATATCGAAACATATCTTGGGCATTTATATATAACCTAATGGTATGTTGGCGTCACAATCGACGATTATTGCAATGTATACCTACTATAGTTGAATCATCGAGAGCGTGGAATTGCATATGTAGTATTGTTTGTTTACAGGCATTCTATATTTGAATTTTCTATTTTCTTGTACTATCAGCATACAAAGAGGTTGTTATATATATATATATATATATATATCGAAGAACTAAAAACAAAAATAATGTCAGTGTGAAATTGTCAATATTATTTACGTTGTGCGTATATTTTTACATCTGATTTGATTGTATTCTCAATTAATTATTGTATCCGCCCGTACGACTACGAATAATTTCTATATTTTAAAAAAATATGGCTGTAAGTAATTTTGGTCCTATTGAGAGTAAAGTAAGCAAATAATTTTCAACTGTTATAAATATTTTGAAAATGAACTGACGAAAAATATTTAATTTGCCTTAAAAAATTTAAACTCGATCTCAAGATAGACCACTAGTTTATACTGATGAAACCTACATCCACACTTCACATGTGTCCGGAGAAGCTTGGACCGATGGAACAGAATTTGGTGTAAAAAAACAAATCAGTACAGGCCAGCGGTTAATAATAGTGCACGCAGGAGGAAAAGATGGTTTTATTCCCAACGCTTTGTTAATGTTTAAGGCAAACCAAAAAACGGGAGATTACCATGACCAGATGAACTTTGTCAACTACGAAAAATGGTTAAAAGAAAAATTAATACCGAACCTCAAACCGAATAGCGTACTTATCGTGGATAATGCGTCCTATCACAACAAACTTTTGAATCGTGCTCCAACGTCAAATTCTAATAAACATGAAATGATGGATTGGTTGTCAGAACACAACATTTCGTATAACCGGTTGATGTACAAAACCAGTTTGTATGAATTAATTAAACAAAATAAAGAGCGTAATATTTTCTTCTGTTTCCGCGATTATTACTCATTGAAATAAAACAGTGCAGGCATTTATAAGCTGGACTGCGAGTGTGGTCTTTCATACATTGGTCGAACGAAACGCAGTGTATCAACCCTCGTGAAGGAGCACATAGCAGATGTCAAGCACCGTCGGTGTAATAGGTCTGCAGTCTGTGAACATGTCATTGACAAACCAAACCACAAAATTAAGTTTGATAAACCTTCTATCCTTGCCAAAGAAAAAAGATATTTTCCCAGGATGCTACGCGAGGCTATTGAGATTAAAAAGCATCTTAATTTCAATAGAGAAGATGGATTGTCACTACCACCAGCTTGGGATCCTGTAATACATCTCATCAAGGAACAAGTGAGACACAGGACTGCAAAACCTTAATTTCCGAACGGTGTAAAATATCTTATCTGTTTAAAAGTAGTTTAATAGTCTCTGATTTTTAAATATTATAATTAGTAATGAGGTAGCCTGGGAGTTTTTCTTTGCAGCGTTTCTTTTCTCCTCAGTACGCCTCATTTGTGAAATGCTGCTTGGTAAATTATTAGAATAAAATAATTAAGCCCTTCTGGCACATGTGTAACTGTCTTTACAGCTTAGGCCCATCTGGCATGTATGTACACCTTTATTTGTGTTTTTTCAAAAAATGGGTAGTTTGCACAAATTGTAACTTTGACAGAGGAAAATACATCTTTTCTCAGTCCTCCCGTGACCATGGAGAGCTGGAAAGCTTCCGAAACGTCGGGAACTAAAATGAGATAATATACGCGATATAATCCGTTAAATTGTTTTATTTCAATAAATAAAGAGCGGTTTCGCGAGTACCACATAGATGCAATTTTAAAAGAACATGGCCACTCCGTATTACGATTGCCACCGTATCACCCGACATTCAATCCGATCGAAAATATTTGGTCCATGGTAAAAGGATATGTAGCAAAAAGAAACGTTTCATTAAACATGCAAGGCATTATGAGTTTAGCAACTGAACGAATGAATACCATCACTGCTGAGGACTGGGAAAATATTTGTCACCACGTCGAAAGTGAAGAAAATAAATATCGATGTCAGGAAGGAGAAATGGATCAAATAACAGACAATTTTATTATCAATACTTGTGACAGCTCAGATGAAGAACATGATAGCGAATAAAAGAAAAAAACAGAGGACTACTACTTATTCCACTTCTTGGGTATGTCATTTTATTAAGTTAAGAGAAAATTATTCTCCTTTTGTTGCTAACGGTACAACCACTACAAATGCAATTCCATCTTCTTAATAATTCAACTATACTTTCGTCTTGAAGCGGTCCAGGTTCATCAAATAATGTTGTAAGAGTTACTCTAGCTGTCCTAAAAAAACTACACTCCATATTATATCCTATAGAATATCGATAAGTAGAGGATTTTTCTATAGTGATCAAGTATCTCCTTTACCAAATTTGGATTCCCGATGAGCATTAGGTTATTATCGATGCAAAAAATCTAGTGCATTTGCGCTTGCCAGAAAATAAGTGGTCGTATTTTTAGATCTTCATAAACGTTTAATATGTTTTTGATGTAAGATAAACACGTAATTATTTTTCTAGATTCTCCAGAGAGAGGCGATTTGATCAACTTTTACAACAAAGTGTATGTGCAATGCATGCAAACCTTTGCACTCCGGTTTACTGGCAGGCATGCAGATGTAAGTATTATATTTGGATATATTTCAGCGGCTATCTATATTGATAAAATTTTATATAAAAAAATACAGATTTAAATTAAAAGTTGTTACACCCGATTATAGTATTATTCAACTTTACATATCTACTCGATATATTAATCCGTTTTTTTTTCTTTTTTTTTAATGAGTAGGTGAAAACCAAAATATATATATTTTATATTCGTTTTGCCTACTTCCGAAAATATATTTATACAATCAGTCGTTAAAACCCATTAACTAATTCACTACTGAAGTTCAGTAAAGACACCGCTGCTAACGAATAATTGCCAGCGGCCATCTAAAACTTATCGATTAGATTAACATCAAAAATTGCTTCCGCAGCTGTATTTACCATACTAAGTACCGGTAGGCACTTGTGCCATCGCCGGAGAGTAAGCGATGAGCTATGGGATTTTCTCGCCCAAGAAACGAACAAAAGATAATCGCTCCCGTGTAAATCGCCGATAGCTTATCGCGGGCGGTGGGACAAGTGCTATACACGAACACGTTTCGAAATAATCCGAACACTAGCAAAAGGGGCTGTTTTTTTATCCCCCCCAAATCATCCAACCATCATAATTCAAATGACCCACCCTCGCCTACCAAATAAAATGATGTCATTTCCAAATAATGCGTTTTTAGCAACAGTTTATACAAACATTACTTTTTTTACTCATTGAAACACTTTTTAAAGATGCGAAAGATGTCATCTTCGGAATGACCCCCCACCCCTCCTTCGTCATGCTACCATCAACCGATGTCCAGACCCCCCCCCCATTTGAAATGACGTAATTTATGAATAGTCCCAAAGCGCGCAGTTCGTGTCCCTCCAAGCTTCTCACCGCGCTATCCCCGCAGGAATGCAGCCTGTCGCCGCTGCCGGCGGGGCGCGGAGACGCGCTGTGCTCGCCGGGCGGCCAGCGCGTGTCGGAGCGCCACCAGCTGTACGTGAAGCCGCTCACGTCGCCGCCGCCCGCGCTGCACCAGCTCACCTACCGCTTCAGCCGCAGCCCCGCCAAGGTACCGCCCGCCTCGGCAACTCAATATGCGCTATCTAAATACTAGAAGATGCCCGCAACTTCGTTCGCGGAGGAGAAAAAGTCATAACCCGTCGTTTTTCCTTCAGCATAGTCGAATAAAAAGTATCCTATAACCATCTGGAGATACCCAGCTACCCGTGTACCAAAAATTATGGAAATCTGTTTAGCCGATTTTGCGTGATGAAGCCACAACGACACATACAAACATATATAAAATCCAAAAAAATATTTTTCGTTTTAGTGACCTCCAAATAGTCCGTAACAATCTTTTTTTTTTAATATCTTCTATGTACAGACATTTCATTTTTACAATTTTATAATAGTATAGATATGCTTAACTAACGAGAGGCCGAAGGTCGAGCTTCTACGTAGTACCGAAGGCGCGATGCCTGACTATTCGCTCCTTGATCAAAGTGACTACACAAAATAAAAATCACTTCAAATATAAATTCTCATTAAACAGCAGAATGTCACTATTTGAATGATTTTTGATTTTGTACAGTGTCAATTTGATTTTCTGTGAGCAATATCCTCTTCCCTTCCCCTTCTTCCATCCTTTTAGGTATACTGAGAGCCTGTGTCGTCGGTTCTTAATACATTGAATGTGTAACACGGACTGTAAAGATATTTCTTAGACTGTCATACTCTATGACAACTCCCTATTGTTTAGCTATGGAGTATAACTGTATCAAGGTGATGCATGAAAAAACCAAATCGTTGTAGTTTTGTCAGGGTGAAATCCCGTCCCATATCGTAAACAATTCGTAAAACAACTCATAATTGATGATGATATGCATATCTGTCCAGGACCTACACGCGATCAACACGATGGTGTCGTGCGAGGTGGGCGGCAAGCGCGCGGGCGACGCGGCGCTCGAAGTGGTGAAGCGCGCGCGGCTCGGGCTCGTCGCGCCCGGCGTCGCGCGCAAGCTGCAGGGGCTCGTCTCCGACCGACAGGCCGTCTGAGGTATGTGGGCGGGACCCACACGCGGCAACACGATGGTGTCGTGCGAGGTGGGCGGCAAGCGCGCGGGCGACGCGGCGCTCGAAGTGGTGAAGCGCGCGCGGCTCGGGCTCGTCGCGCCCGGCGTCGCGCGCAAGCTGCAGGGGCTCGTCTCCGACCGACAGGCCGTCTGAGGTATGTGGGCGGGACCCACACGCGGCAACACGATGGTGTCGTGCGAGGTGGGCGGCAAGCGCGCGGGCGACGCGGCGCTCGAAGTGGTGAAGCGCGCGCGGCTCGGGCTCGTCGCGCCCGGCGTCGCGCGCAAGCTGCAGGGGCTCGTCTCCGACCGACAGGCCGTCTGAGGTATGTGGGCGGGACCCACACGCGGCAACACGATGGTGTCGTGCGAGGTGGGCGGCAAGCGCGCGGGCGACGCGGCGCTCGAAGTGGTGAAGCGCGCGCGGCTCGGGCTCGTCGCGCCCGGCGTCGCGCGCAAGCTGCAGGGGCTCGTCTCCGACCGACAGGCCGTCTGAGGTATGTGGGCGGGACCCACACGCGGCAACACGATGGTGTCGTGCGAGGTGGGCGGCAAGCGCGCGGGCGACGCGGCGCTCGAAGTGGTGAAGCGCGCGCGGCTCGGGCTCGTCGCGCCCGGCGTCGCGCGCAAGCTGCAGGGGCTCGTCTCCGACCGACAGGCCGTCTGAGGTATGTGGGCGGGACCCACACGCGGCAACACGATGGTGTCGTGCGAGGTGGGCGGCAAGCGCGCGGGCGAAGCGGCGCTCGAAGTGGTGAAGCGCGCGCGGCTCGGGCTCGTCGCGCCCGGCGTCGCGCGCAAGCTGCAGGGGCTCGTCTCCGACCGACAGGCCGTCTGAGGTATGTGGGCGGGACCCACACGCGGCAACACGATGGTGTCGTGCGAGGTGGGCGGCAAGCGCGCGGGCGACGCGGCGCTCGAAGTGGTGAAGCGCGCGCGGCTCGGGCTCGTCGCGCCCGGCGTCGCGCGCAAGCTGCAGGGGCTCGTCTCCGACCGACAGGCCGTCTGAGGTATGTGGGCGGGACCCACACGCGGCAACACGATGGTGTCGTGCGAGGTGGGCGGCAAGCGCGCGGGCGACGCGGCGCTCGAAGTGGTGAAGCGCGCGCGGCTCGGGCTCGTCGCGCCCGGCGTCGCGCGCAAGCTGCAGGGGCTCGTCTCCGACCGACAGGCCGTCTGAGGTATGTGGGCGGGACCCACACGCGGCAACACTGACGAGAATATGTGCCGCAGACAGGAATAAACCAAAAGTACGATACGATAGCAATGGCGTCTGCGAAATAGTTTTCTGGCGACTTGCAATTTTGTCTCTAAAAAGTTTGACGATAACTTTCACATATATATAGCTTGCA
The DNA here is from genome assembly GCA_905404275.2 of Hedya salicella. Lineage (NCBI taxonomy): Eukaryota > Metazoa > Arthropoda > Insecta > Lepidoptera > Tortricidae > Hedya > Hedya salicella. Next base: position 12,075,728 of record FR990112.1, on the reverse strand, counting down.
TACTTACATACAACTTACTTGTATGTGATTTGTGGTGTTATTAATATCTCAAACGAACGGATAATTTCGTTAACGTATTGTACTTTATTAATATTTACGTTGGCCTTTTTCAGATGCACCGGGCCGCACGGGGCATCAGACGTTCGCTATGGATTTTATGTATATTTTATTATTCGGTATAGCAATAAGATTACCTTTTTAATTTTACTCGCGGGAGGCGGACTACATTTTATTTGGATTTGAATAACAAAACGGCAATATCTTATTGCTATATTTTACCATGAGTCTATTTATTACGAATATTAACCAAATACCGCTTCTGGCTCTCTAACGGCTTCACTTGTAAATTATTATGACGATATTCGAATTTGTTGCGAATTAAAAATCAATTCTGAAGTGCAGCATGGATGTTTGGTTACCTATGGCTGGTTCCAAGTTATACCACTGGTGCTAGAGCAATCGTCAGACTTCGGCAAGAGTGGCGCCAGCATTGAACTGACACTAATGAACCATATTGATCTCATCTTTATTTATGTTGGTTATGATTTAACTAGGTATGCCATAAATAAACTAAACTTGCTCATTGCTAATGTAAACTAAGATTAAGTTAAGGATTGAGGAAATGGCTGTGTCAGATCAGGTTAGTTCATAAGTTCATGTATCGGTTCATGAATTACTGGCGACTGTTCCGATAGCCTCCACAAGTGTAAATTATGTACTCTTATCTTATTAGGTTAAAACTGACAAGCTGCAATATGCGTTGCTATCAAATCGATTTATATGTTATTTAAGAGAATCACAATTTATTACACAAAAATAGTTTCTTAGTAACTTGACTAATTCGAATAGTTTCATCGATATAATGTCTTATTGTCTTTTAAAAACAAATGTATACCTATATCCTTAGTTAAAAGATTACCACTTATCGTGTAACTAAATGGAACTGTTATTTCAGTAAAATTTATCATTTGCTTCCATATTAATGATATTATTTGTTAGTTGTAAGTAATCAGAAAAACGTTTAAAATCAAATTTGTTTTAACTTTAATCAAAATTAAATGATTCTATATTTCGGACATAACCATTTTATCACTTATTGTATGAAAAGTTTACTATCTAGAATTAGTAAAAAATGCGTATGTGAATTTGGGCTTTTATTTATTATATCTTTAGATAACAATAACCTTATATCCAGAATACATCAAATGCCTGCTACTAAACCTACAAAATGCCAATCTTTAGCGTTTTTACGGCGTTTATTTTTCGTCAGTGTCGTCTCAGTAAAGTATCTTTAAAATAAATGATATTCAGAATATTTTTTTATGAAACCGAAAAACAGTCCCGACGCTGGCTGAGTTTATCTTGGTCGAAGTTATCACATGTTGTCTTTCCGTTATGACGATAATCGTACTTCAATCGAGCGGTCAAAACGCTCGGAGATTTGCGCCAATACAACAGTATAACTTCCTCATTGCGTATATGCGTCAGAAATATAATGAATGGTAGATGTCGCTGGTCACAGTAGTTCCAGCTTACTTTTTACAAAATTAACAACAACAAATTTTAGGTATTGGATAGTTGATATATGACTGGGATCGTGCGATTCCCGATATTATATAAAATTAAAGTAGTTTGTGCAACTGGTACATAAAGAGAGGTGTCAAAATAGGAGTGTGCTGTTTTAAGGTCTAATTACGTACAGTTGCATACACTAGTTTATCTACATTCATATATATAATCCTTTTTCATGTGCAACAATTTAGTCAAGAGCCATGTTTACCGGCACTCTGCCCGCGCGGTGGCAGCCCGGATCTGTACTTCTGTCAAGTAAATCTGGTCGATGATGATATAACTAATTTCAGCTAATAAGAATTCAATTATTTACACTTCACGTCTGCACTTTGGAAACTAGTGTGTATATTAGTAGTCGACTATTATATGTGATTACAATATCAAGTAAGTATGCTTTGTTATATCACTATATAGACTTATCCTAGTGTTATCGATGCTACTCGCTAGGTTATACGAAAAAAAATAGTTCGTAACGGCGACTACTGAGAATATCCTACAATATAATACACAAATGCTCGGCAAGTACCTAGATGTATGGGCCACTTTGCGAATGGGTAATTCCCAACTCGTGTCGATGTAATAATCACCGCCACTGGTAAACAACTTTACTGTTCTTGTATAGTAAATAACTATTACACTATCATACTGTGTATAATGTACATTACTATACGCAGTGATAATGGCAGTCTTAGATTACTTAAATACTTCTTACGAACAAAATAATGGATTTAGTTGGAAAAAAATATTTCATCAGATACATAGTGGATCTTATGAACGGCTTTAAAGAGTGATCGCGACCAAATTTCAATATAAACCTTTCGTACTGCAATTTATATTTTATTTTTGAAGGTTCATTTTATTTTATTTCTGTGGCGTGTGGGTCACGTATTACTTCGCTGCTTGGCACTCAAAAGGTTAACGAGTATCAAATACACAGGCAGCCAATTCTCAGGACGATCTAGCATACGAATCAATTAAAAAATATTATAGTTTCGTATCGTAGATCGGCCGGCACTATCCATACTATTATAAACGCTTTCACAGCTGAAGCAATTAAGATGAATTTTGTTTGGAGATAGAGATCCTGGGAAGGATAGGATAGTTTTTATACCGAAAATCATCCCTTTAGTTAGGGGACGAAAGTTTGTATGGGGAATTAAGCGTTTTTGAAGGGATATAAAATTTAACATGATTTTATTATACTTTTACATAAAACAGGCTACTCTGTTTCATCTGTCTAAAAAAAAGTACGTCACAGATTAAACTAATCAACACGGCTTTGCATTCCGCGTTTTCTTTTATTTATGTGCACTTAAGCCAACAGGGACAATGACAATTAAGTACTATTCTTACTAAGGTATAATGCTAAAGCAATATAACTACAGAATATAGAAGTATATATCTATTACATCGTGTTATGTTGCTTCACAGAAGGAATACAGTATACATTAAAGATGACCTAATAGTTCTTAGGGGTATGACACGCGAACACTAATATATAATAGAAATATATCTAAATAAGTAAATAACCAGGGACAAACTTACACAAATCTACCTAGTCCCAAACTAAGCAAAGCTTGTACTATGGGTATGAATATTCACAACTCTTTATTATAATTACCTGAAGCTTAAAGAATACTGTCCTCTTTTAAATTGACTCAACCTGTGACCATGAAAAGCTGAAAAGCTTCCGAAACGTCGGGAACTTAAATGAGATAATATATACGATATAATGCGTTAAATTGTTTTATTTAAATGAGTAAAGAAAACAGAAGAACATATTAAATACTGTCCTCTGTCCATTAGTCTACCAGAGAATGCGTGATAATGGACTGAGTTTTAATCCGCTAGCGAATCCGCCATATTAAAATAGGCAGCCAAAACTAGGCCCGATCGGGAATATAAATCAACTCACGATTCCATAGCAGTGACTTTTTGATACCCTGACGATAGTATGTATGTTCTCATGGAAGCATTTCGACCGAACCAAGTAAGGCCAAGACTTTTGCCTGCCGACGTCATAAATGACCGCGTATACCTATTCACGTCTACATAATCACTAAATAGCGGCTGACGTATGCAGTTTACATGACATTAACATTAATAGATATTGTTTATTCATGTACCTGAAATTATTTATAAAATCACCATGTCACTAATCGAAAACGAACAAATAGGTGTTAATTATTAATTCGTAATATACAAAATAAGCAAATGCAGATCCAAAAAAATCACACATATTTATGTTCAATTAACCTGTTCACCTCTAGGTATAATAAGAAGGTAGTGCTCGAAGTGTACTACACGCCAACAACCGCAATAAACGAAAAAAAAAGGTGTTTTCCGTGTCGGTAACTGTTGGGATTTTCTAGCCGATTATGTTCACGGAACATATTCTTTGGACGTGGCGCTGAGCTACGCTAAACGAAAACTTTCGGAGGTGAACAGGTTAATGAGATGTATCCAATTCCCCTTATGAGACCAATTTAAATGACAGCCGATGTGACCTATGGTGAAAATTAACAAACGAAGATATGACTTATGGTGAAAATTAACAAAAGAAGATATGAGCTATGGTGAAAATTAATAAAATAAGGTGCCCTGCAACTTCGTCAGCGGGAAAGAAAAAAAACATAACCATCTTTATTTTCTTCAACGTCATCGATTAAAAAATATCCTTTAACCATCTGTGGATGGCCAGCTACCCGTGTACCAAAAATAGTTGAAATCCGTTTTGGCGTGATGAAGCCACAACAACACATACAAACATACAAAAAAATCTAAAGTAAATAATTATTTTCGATTCAGCGTATCACTTATTTTTTTGAACATATCTTCAGTGTACAGACTTTTTATTTTTACAACTTTTTAAGTATAGATGTTAGTATCGATCTTCTTTAGTAGTTATAACGAACATCACTGGTGAAGCGATTACAACCATTATGGTTGGGAACGAAAAACTGGAGGTGGTCGAGCAATACTCGTATCTTGGACATATTCTATCATTTGACAAAACGCATCAGCAGAAGGAGATCTCCAGGAGAATCCAGCTGGGCTGGGCGGCATTCAATAAACTAGTGGACATCCTTAAACCCGTTGACATTCCACGATGCCTGAAAACTCGCCTCTTTAACCAATGTGTCCTACCCACTATGACCTACGGTGCCGAGACGTGGAGGCTGTGCATAAAATCCGCGTGGCAAAGAGAGCCATGGAGCGCGCCATGCTCGGCATCACACTTCAAGACCGAGTGAGGAATGACGAGATCCGACGTCGCACCAAGGTGCAAGACATCGGATACGTCATCACCAAACAGAAATGGAGCTGGGCGGGACACGTACCTAGGCAGAGTGATGGCAGGTGGGCCAAAATGTTAACGGAATGGTAGCCGCTTTCAGACGAAAGAAGTGCCTGGCGTCCGTTGGCTCGTTGGGTGGACGAATTTCGTAAGATTGCGGGTCACTTCTGGATGAGATTGGCTCAGGACCGGGATAAGTGGTGTGCACGAAGAGAGGCCTATGCTCAGCAGTGGGCGATAGAGGGCTGATATGATGATGATAATGATAGATCTTACTTAGGAACAATTCAAATCTTACGTCAAGCTTCAGATCCTGTAACCGTATTCTTTCAAATAATTACAATTTGAATTTTCAGAATTTTACTTGTGTGATTTCAGTAGTCTCGTTATTGTTACTAGGTATATGCATGTATGAGTTAATATTTTTACTAAATCTTATTTTTTGCAGCTGCATGCCTACATAATAGATATAGGTTAATTAAACAATATAGGTAGATATTGTTTAATTTTACTTTACTACCTTGTACTACCTAATTTAATATTTAACTTGAATACTGATCACAGCATTTCGCAGCTTCCCTTGTTATTTTCAAAGCTAATCAGCCCAGTGAGCTGATGTGGAGGCATGCCTGGTGCGGTGCGTTAAACTGTATTTACTTTTAATAGCTACTTCTTCGGTCGATTTAGGGTAAATTGCCAATAACTGACTGGCCACAATTTTTGTACACGTTTACTTATACTACGCGATTTGTAGAAATACTCCAGGGGCATGTAGTTATTGTTTAAAAGTCTAAGTTTGTTACATATCCTTAATCTAAACCCCAGCTTATTATCATATTTTTCCGATTTGGCTAGTAATCGGATAGTGGCCAGTAATATTATAGCTTTCTATATTCTCAAATACCTATGATAACAATTTAAGCTTCTGGGTAAAAAGAAAGTTTACTAATAACTTAGAAATCTATAATAAATAACCGAATACAGTCAAACCTATTCAAGACAAATATATGCACACAAGGTATCATTTTCTAATTTACCCTTTAAAGGGAGAATTTTAGGGCTAGGCCGCGGACGTTCCAACCGCTGATCCTTTTGTGTTACAAAATATTAACAAATACGATGACAAATGGACTTAGATTTTAGGGATGCAGTTCAAATGTAAGCTTAACTTCCAGTTTCATTTGTCATCGCATCTATTATTATATAATACTAGCTTCTGCCCGCGACTTCGTCCGCCTTAAATTCGTTTAACGCGGATAACGGTACTTTTCCGGGATAAAAAGTAGCCTATGTCCTTCTCCGAGACTCAAACTATCTCCATACCAAATTTCATCCAAATCGGTTCAGCGGTTTAAGCGTGAAGAGGTAACAGACAGACAGACACACTTTCGCATTTATAATATTAGTATGGATTTCGTAACACAAAAGCACCGGCGGTTGAAACACTCGCGGCCTTAGCCTTCATCGAGACCACCTCGGTCGCTTACAAGATTTTCCTAATAGAAAGCCCTAGAATAAAATAATTTGGTAAAAGAAATACGCTATCTTGCCATAAAATTTCATGAAAAATTCAACTTTTTATTCTAGCGAACACAATGCCGCTGTCCGCCATGTATAATAAAATTATGACGTCATGGTGGTATGTAAACAATACTTACATGACAGAACACTTTCAAATATGATAGCCGTTCATGACTGAACTGACAGCGTATTGTTTTACCGCCCTGACGTCACACCATCACGGCGGGTCATGTTCCAGGTCACGTGATATACATTGAAAATATCGACTTTTAACGTAATAAAACAATTATGTGATTTATGAGTCGAAACCAGAATATGTACGTTTATTTTTACATACATTTACATTTTATTGATTTTTATAACTTATTGTTCACCACCGAAAGTACCCTATCGATAAAGAACATAAGGCGTAACAGACGTACAAAAACAAATAGGAACTTAGCGAGCTTCGTTGTTTTGTAAAGTTTGTTAGAACTGAGTGTCACATTGTATAGTGTACAGTCTACAGCAGGGAGTCGCTGGAGAGGTCGAGGCAGCGCGGGTCGGCGCGGGCGGCGGCGTCGGCGCGACGCGCCTGCGGTCACGTGGCGCGGCCCTTGCCTTCCTTGATGGCGATCACGTAGCGCTGCGCCACGCGCTCCGGCGGCGAGTAGCCGTCCGCGTACGTCGAGTCCTGCCGCGATATGGAACATTATTGACAGAACTATAAAGGTGCGTCCATATTTGTATCATTTGCCCGATCAGATCGTCGTCCCGTGGCATGCTCGCGTGTCACGATCATGCATTTGGACGTTGCGCCGATCCGATCGCTCGAAATCCATGATGCTACGCGTATAACACACTTAGATCGGGCAAGCGCGCAACGCCGCGCCGACAGTGAGCGTCCAAGCAGCGCGAAACGCAGTCATGCCACGCCACGGTGATCGGATACGAGCAAATGATACAAGTGTGGACGCACCTTAACACTCACTAGTGACAGAACTGGAAATAGCTGGAGTCCCCCCAGAAATATATGCAATCGTTATATGCTCTTTCAGTCGAGTACCGCGTTTAGGCCATTAAGCTTGCTGATTAATTAAGGTAAGAGACTTAAAAAAGCGAATTATATAACTATTGTATACAATACTACTTCTACGAGTAACCCATAAACTACAATAAGTGACACACGGCTGAAAAAATAATGCAAAAACACTGCGTTCTTTTTCTGAAATTCATTAAAGTATGATTCGCGGACTTCTTATTCACAGATTACAGTGCACGAGTAGAAAAATATAATTTTGATGCAAGTGCGGAAAGTATGTCATCATGCACGAGTCCCGCGGCGTCTTGACCCGAGCCGACAGGCGAGCGGCAAGACTTGGGACAAGTGAAAATAACACTTCCACACGTGTACACCACGTTTGTTAATACAGTTTGGAAAAAAAATAAACTAAACATTTATTTTATTCGATTATGGTAAATGAACAATCTTTCTGGAGGGGTCGTTGTGAGACGCGAGGCGGACTATCTGGAATGTTTATAAACGTAATTCTAATAAATTAACACGTCATTAAAAATAATACATAATCCTAATAAAACATAATTCTAAAAAAAAAGAGAGATGGGACGTTTTACCAAAAATGGAAATACACTAAACAAGACCTCGTACCGGTCAGCGGCGTTAACTAACGTGGAATAACGCAATCTGCTGGTACAACACCATCGCTAATTCACAATAGCATCCTTGGGCATGGAGAGTAGAATACAAAAGAGAAGAGTTTTGTTCAGCATAGTCGGGTAAAAAGTATCCTATATCCATCTGTGGACCCCCAGCTACCCGTGTACCTAATATTTAAAATCCCTTTAGCCGATTTGGCGTAATCTAGCCACAACAACAATACAAAAAAAAAAACACTTCGTGACCTCCACTTAGTCCGTTACAATAGCTTTTTTAAAAATATCTTCAATGTACAAACAGCAACACACTTAAGTGACCATCTATAGGCCTTATCGCAATGTAAATAAGGTCTACCAATGGTCACTTCGGTATGAGGCTGATGGTACAGATGTTTCATTCAAAGAACTGTCCGCTTAAGGGCGTTAAATTGGAGGCACACGTGCGTAAAATAAATTACCATAATAATGGCAAAAAAATGCACATCGATGCAAGATAAATAATTTTAAACACAATTGAACATTTACATTACAAGAAGAACGAAGGATTAAGTAGTGTTTTCCTATATGACATTGGCCTCCTTGCCTCTATGCTTCATGCTCTTGGGGAACAGCGCGTGCGGATCTGTTCACATCAGAGCTTAAGAGTCCCCAGTAAGCTCGATTCTCCGTACAAACGTAGTTACGCTCTCATTTTAAAACGACTTGATAGTTTGCTCTGAAACTTTGTACTTAGAATAACTTAAGGTATATGCAGGCCTAAAAATTAGTTTATGTAGCTTCAGATACCATAGTAAAAAAAATAAGGCGAATTTAAGTTTTTCATACAAAACTTGTTTTTGCTGTATTTCGTTTGTTTTATAAACTGGAGCCGTATAAACTAATTACAGGCTTAGATATACCTCATGTCATTGTATATGCAAAGTTTTGTTACAAACCAACACGTAGTTTTAAAATTAGAACGAAACTCCGTTTGTATGGGAAGGTGAAATTCGGCCAAGCTTGCTGGGTACTCTTAACAAGAGTCGCTTACTCACTTCGAACAAGACCTCGTACGGGTCGGCGGCGCTGGCCGGCAGCCTGTTGACCACAGCCCGGTAGAAGCACGTGGTTTGCGGGTACAGCGCCATCACTACCGCGCCCTTGGGGAACAACGCGTGTTCGTCCGTGCGCGGGTCGGCCCGCATCAGGGGGAGGGGCACGACACGCCGCTTGCTCAGCACGTGCCGGTTCTTTTGCTCTTCGTCGATGTCGTCGACTTCATACTTCCCTTGGGCCGGCAACCAACTCACGACCTGTCCGAATGGGCGGAAATAAATAAATTGTGGTACGGATTTTTTTACGCCGAGTGTATTTGTTAGTTCAGAACACGAACGTATTTGTGAAACGTCAGGTTTAGTTAAATCGCAAGTTCTGAATTCTTTGTCAACAAATGTAATTAGTACTAGAAGGCACCTGCAACTTCGTTCGCGGAGGAGAAACAGTCATAATCCCTCTTTTGTCTTTAGCATAGTCGGGTAAAAAGTATCCTAAAACCATCTGGAGATACCCGTGTAACAAAACTAGTTGAAATCCGTTAAGCCGATTTAGCGTGATGAAGCCACAACGACACATACAAACATTTCATTTTTACAACTTTATAATAGTATAGATGTTGGGGTTCAAAATCAGCGATACACTATTTAATGTTGGCTCAAATCAGTATATTTTTTCAAAACGTCATAACGACCGGTTAATTTAATACTACCGAACCGGTTCCTTTTGACGTTTCGAAAAACAACATACGAAGTTGGTCGCAAAATACTTGCGAGTGAGGTCGCAGTCAAACTGGTATAGGTATAGGTATCCGAGTTGAGGTACGTACACAAATTCAAGTCATGTACATAATGTACCGACTGACAGCGGGATTTCGAAATTAGAGTTCCTTTTTCGCAACTGGCACACCCTCGTAGGTATTTCCTGAATCAAAGGTTGTCTATCGCGGTTCAACGTAGAAATGCTGCGTGTTATGGGCACCTTTGCATCTGGAAGAACGTGGAGCGAGTATTTTGAGTAGATTCATTAGTATTTTAATCTAGTTGTGTGTGTGTTTCTGAATTATAATAGAAAGAAAGAAAACTCGTTTATTCCATAAAGTACACACAACAAGACTTCACTGCCAAAGCTCACCTCGGCCAGGATCCAGTTCTCCTCCTTGTCGGAGACGCGCACGAGCGCGGCCACGGTGTCGCCGGCGCGCGCCACGTGGCCCGCGTCGGCGGGCATGGCGCCGCGCCCCCCAGTATCTGACGTCCGCCCGCACGGCTCACCTCGGCCAGGATCCAGTTCTCCTCCTTGTCGGAGACGCGCACGAGCGCGGCCACGGCGTCGCCGGCGCGCGCCACGTGGCCCGCGTCGGCGGGCATGGCGCCGCGCCCCCCAGTATCTGACGTCCGCCCGCACGGCTCACCTCGGATAGGATCCAGTTCTCCTCCTTGTCGGAGACGCGCACGAGCGCGGCCACGGCGTCGCCGGCGCGCGCCACGTGGCCCGCGTCGGCGGGCATGGCGCCGCGCCCCCCAGTATCTGACGTCCGCCCGCACGGCTCACCTCGGCCAGGATCCAGTTCTCCTCCTTGTCGGAGACGCGCACGAGCGCGGCCACGGCGTCGCCGGCGCGCGCCACGTGGCCCGCGTCGGCGGGCATGGCGCCGCGCCCCCCAGTATCTAACGTCCGCCCGCACGGCTCACCTCGGCCAGAATCCAGTTCTCCTCCTTGTCGGAGACGCGCACGAGCGCGGCCACGGCGTCGCCGGCGCGCGCCACGTGGCCCGCGTCGGCGGGCATGGCGCCGCGCCCCCCAGTATCTAACGTCCGCCCGCACGGCTCACCTCGGCCAGAATCCAGTTCTCCTCCTTGTCGGAGACGCGCACGAGCGCGGCCACGGCGTCGCCGGCGCGCGCCACGTGGCCCGCGTCGGCGGGCATGGCGCCGCGCCCCCCAGTATCTAACGTCCGCCCGCACGGCTCACCTCGGCCAGAATCCAGTTCTCCTCCTTGTCGGAGACGCGCACGAGCGCGGCCACGGCGTCGCCGGCGCGCGCCACGTGGCCCGCGTCGGCGGGCATGGCGCCGCGCCCCCCAGTATCTAACGTCCGCCCGCACGGCTCACCTCGGCCAGAATCCAGTTCTCCTCCTTGTCGGAGACGCGCACGAGCGCGGCCACGGCGTCGCCGGCGCGCGCCACGTGGCCCGCGTCGGCGGGCATGGCGCCGCGCCCCCCAGTATCTAACGTCCGCCCGCACGGCTCACCTCGGCCAGGATCCAGTTCTCCTCCTTGTCGGAGACGCGCACGAGCGCGGCCACGGCGTCGCCGGCGCGCGCCACGTGGCCCGCGTCGGCGGGCATGGCGCCGCGCCCCCCAGTATCTAACGTCCGCCCGCACGGCTCACCTCGGCCAGAATCCAGTTCTCCTCCTTGTCGGAGACGCGCACGAGCGCGGCCACGGCGTCGCCGGCGCGCGCCACGTGGCCCGCGTCGGCGGGCATGGCGCCGCGCCCCCCAGTATCTAACGTCCGCCCGCACGGCTCACCTCGGCCAGAATCCAGTTCTCCTCCTTGTCGGAGACGCGCACGAGCGCGGCCACGGCGTCGCCGGCGCGCGCCACGTGGCCCGCGTCGGCGGGCATGGCGCCGCGCCCCCCAGTATCTAACGTCCGCCCGCACGGCTCACCTCGGCCAGAATCCAGTTCTCCTCCTTGTCGGAGACGCGCACGAGCGCGGCCACGGCGTCGCCGGCGCGCGCCACGTGGCCCGCGTCGGCGGGCACGGCGCCGCACAGCGCCGGCGCGCGCTCCCCCGCGCGCCCCACGTGCAGCGGCAGCGTGGCCGCCGCGCTCAGCAGCATCTTCATCAGCGCTCCGCAGCCGATCGTCTCCTTGTTGCCGGCGTGTCGGGCCTGAGAAGAAGTGATACCTTATCTACACTGTATTTTTTTTAGGGTTGATGAACTTTTTGTGATTCGCTTTGCCATGGTTACATCAACAGAGTCCCCCTGTTCTAAGACCTAATTAAAAATGATATCATCGTTGAAATAAAACAACTGGACCCACCCGTGACCATGGAAAACTGAAAAGCTTCCGCAACGTCGGGAACTAAAATGAGATAATATACACGATATAATCCGTTAAATTGTTTTATTTCAATGAGTAATAATCGCGGAAACAAAAGAAAATATTATGATATCATCGTGTTTTAAGCCATTATGCGACCACACAAGTCTGAGCAGTTGGGATACTAATTAAAGCTGTTAAAGGAATGCTGTTTGGTTACTCAATGTTGCAAAAAAAAAAACAAAGTAAACTGCAGAAAAGAAATACAAATGCAGAAAAATGTTTACCTGAATTCGTCTCTCATTTTTGATGCTTCTTATCTCATAGATCCGCATTAGTGCCGCACGAAGCACCCTTTCTTCTTGTTCAGTGGCCGTAAGTCCTGCCTTATACAAGCTCTTCAGTTGCATTTGCTATAACAATAGAAACTTCTTAAATATTGCTTCTAAGACATTTAGCGAAATAAATACACCATGCAAATTTAAAAAGGTAACCATTTTCAAATTAAATACATATTTTGATCAAATTTTGCGACGAAAATACTGACATGACTACGATCAAAAAATAATTTGAAGCTCAAAAATTTTTTTTTTTAATTCCCTGTACTTTCATATGTTGTATTTAGTGATTAGTGTAAAACAATTTTTAGAATTAATTAGAATGGGTAAAATCACATATAACATAATAAAATAACTTGAATATGTTTACTGAACCATGCTATACCTGCTGAGATGATCCTGAAGAATCTTCATTTGAGGGTAGAGACTCGGCCGCCTTCTCTGCCCTTAATATGGATTCTATGCATTGTTCATTGCGAGCTCTTTCCCCTTCAATGTCGTATATAAGTCTATGTAATGATCTTAGACGCTCCTGAAAAGAATATGAAGAAACAATTATAATAACAGTGGACTAGAATACAGTTTCTCAGATAATATTAGTTTCGGAGATTATTTAGTTTATTTGAAACAAATTTGTAACTACTTGAACTATTTGAAATAAATTACAAACAGGTAGTAAGTAACCTTTTAAATTATATCATATAAATCGTAGAATTCATACGTGATCATTATTAGTTGTACCTGCACTTGTTGGGCTGCAACATCAGCGGTTAGCGGCATTATCAGACAATTTAGTAGACAATATCCAGCTCAAATAACCTACGTGCAGCCAAGTACAGCACACAAATACCTGCCAATAAAATAGAAGTAATGATAAAGATGATAAAAGCGTTAAACGAACTAGACTGTAAAATGTAATAAAAAAATTACCAGAATAGCAATTTCATGCCAAGTCAAAGTGATAAGCATTAGACTTCAAGTTATTTATTTATTACAAACAAACCCCCTAGTAATTTAAAGTGGAGTTTTAATTTATTTATTCTCAGAACATACACATACGCTGAACTTCGTACAATCAAAGAGAATATAAACACTATGTTTGGAATTACTAAAAAAAATGTAGCAATAGACAGCATAGACTTGAGTAGCACAGATATTACTACAAATTGACGTAATTGAATGAAATTGAATGGGGAATGGAAGAAAATTTTCAAAAATCTCGAAATTTTATTTATAGGTAGGTTTAAGCCTCCTTATTGTCAGAAAACAACGAAAACAATTACATATTTTTCTGTGGCTTAGAAAAAAAAAATTAAAAGGTGTTGGTGGGCCTATATACCTGCCTTATATACGGCTAAGGCAGCATTGATATTTTCGAATAAAATGGCTGTAAATGTACTGTTATTCTTGCCGTACCGTACCGTATAAGGCGGGCATATAGGCCCACCAACGCCTTTTCATCTTTTAATTTTTTTCAAAGCCACAGAAAAATCTGTAATCTTATTCTGACAATAAGGAGGCGTATTCCTACCTATAAACAAAATTTCTAGATTTTTGAAAATGTATCCATTCCCCATTGACCTCATTCAAACGGTTCAAGTCATGACTGCTATATGTTATAGAAAGAAGCTAATGTGTCCATACCTTATACGTGGTCCATACTGTAAAATGCCACGTGCGAAGGTAGCGTTATGAATCATAGACAAAGTTCAGCTGTCAACATATTTTTATTCGCCAAGCGAGATTGTCATTTGTCAGTCAAAAGTGTTTGGTTTGGCGTTTAACTTTCGGTTATCAGTATTTTGCCAAACAAATCTATTAATATCTTAAAAATTATGATATTTTTATGAAATTGTTCCTATAATAAGATATTCGGTTGACCGAAAGTAAGTAGTGCTACCAATATTTTTTATTTAGGTCAACAGCTCGTTAAAAAAAATTGGTTACCGGTACGTCAATAGCCGATGTAGCATCTTCGTAATAATCAAAATTATTATCATGGTCAAAATTATGTTATTCTTAATGCCGTATAATTTTTCAGATATTCGCCAGTGTATTTGTGTGTCCGCAAATATTGTATTAATGATACAAGAGGTGTCCGGACATGGCCGATAATGATGATTATTTAGATTCGATTGACAACAATCATTTAGACGGAACCAACGGTTCCCTAAATATGACCGACAGCAGCCTTGGCGTGAGTACACCCTCTTTATTCTTAAAGCGACGCGTGAAATAATCTTTTATTAACCATGTTATTTGTCAACAACACAAAGTTTTTGTTAAGTGCAAACACTTTCCTGACCAATAATTTCGAACCGTTACCTAATTGATTACCTGTAAAAACATCAATATTTAAATTATATATTATATTATTTTCGAGTATAAGTAATCATTACCATGCTGGAATGTTGTGACAAATGTAGCTAACATGTACATGTTATATTTTTATGGTTCAAGTTTAGTAGTTCTGAAGACTATTGTATAGACTCCATGTAGTTTTACTGAAGTAATTTCATCATTAGTTATGTTATTATGTCTTGAACACAAGAAATCATTTGGTCCATCCATAAACATCTATTTAATGATACAGTATTAATGCATGAGTAATGATTTAATTATTGTGTGATATTTGTGGGTGAATCAACTTTTAAGGTACTCCCCAGTTTTCAACATGTCTCATTATGTCACCTTATTTTGATAGAATGCCATGAAAGTTTTTGATGAATTGTACTATTTTTTATACAAATATATCAGGTAATGCAGGAGACAACAGTGTCCCTGGGATTTGTACGAAAAACATGCATTTTGCACTGTGTTACCATGTTTCTACAAAATTATACAATTTTATGATTATAAATAGTGAAATCCGAAAATTTTATGATATAATTTTAACATATGTAAACAATAAAATTTTTATTAGCTTGTAGAAAAAGAGTACCTTAAAATTAAATTCACCCTTGTATCAATACACACATAGCAAATATAATGTGTTAAAGGATCATATTCAGCATAGGCATGGTGTCAAAAAAATTGCAAGGGAAGCCGAAGCATATTCATTTGCTCATACTTCAAGAAAAATGTGGTATTTTTGGGCATCCCGGTGGGAATCGGCTTATATTGATGCCACACCACTCATATCCAGAGAACTTGCTTTTTTATGGTTACATTATTAATTAAGTAATTGTTGTATAATAAAAAATACCTACCTCTAGAACTATAAATATATTTTCCTGTCAAAAAGCTATTTAGCCACTCAAGTGCTTTTTGCAACTGTAGTTGCAAGTCACCATTCTCATTTCAAGTGTAAATAGAGTTCAAACCTAAATCACGAGCATGTGAGTGGCTATAAGTATTTTGTATTAATTAATAATAATAATAATAAGAATAAAACACGTATATTCACTTTTGCATAGGTACATAATTGGGTTTTGACTTATATATGGCAATTGTTATGGTAATTGTTGTTATTAAGTTGGAAAGTCATAAATATAGTATTACTAGCAAATGTTATTCATAAAGCAAGTCTTTAAACTTTTTGAATGATCACTCACTTTCCTCTATACATTTGTAAGTTTCAAGGGCCACGGTTTATCTTTCATAATGGGAGGTACCTCAAAATGGACAGATTTACATTCATACATGAATGTTTACATGTATCCAATCCGGGTTGGTTCTCCTGCAGGCCATTCTTTGGTAGCCCCTGTTACAGAGGTATGATGGTTGCAGGGAGGAGATGAGGCGGCGGGAGGAGAGGTGCCCGACCTGGCGGCGATAAAGGCGCGAGTGCGCGAAATGGAAGAGGAAGCAGAGAAGCTTAAGCAGATGCAGACCGAAGTGGACAAACAGATGAGCATGGGCAGCCCGCCAGGGCTCAGTGAGTATTGTATTGTATCTATTACAACAATGTCTATGGCTAGACTAGATATACTATAACACAAACTTAAACCCTAGTAAAGTGAAGCAACACCTTGTTAGAATATGAAACTATAGTTTTACTAGCTTCTGCCCGCGACTTTGTCCACCTTAAATTCGTTTAGCGCGGATAAGGGCATTTTTCCGGGATAAAAAGTAGCCTATGTCCTTCCCCGGGACTCTATCTGCATACCAACTTTCATCCAAATCGGTTCAGCGGTTTAAGCTTCAAGAGGTAACAGACAGACAGACACACTTTCGCATTTATAATATTAGTATGGATTCAATAGTTTAGTTGAGGTGCTGATATTAATTACTTGACCAAATTTGTTTTTTTATAGTTTCTTATTAAAATTTACAATTTTAATATAATATTTACATAACAGTAACCAAACATATTTATAAATCTGTGTGCCTTCAGGCAAAGGCCTCCCCCAGTCTTCTCCACTCCTCCCTGTTGCCACTCTGGTCCATGTCCTGCCGGCTATCTCCACTATATAATCCTCCCATCTTTTAAATTGCCTGCCTCTCTCTCTCTTTTGTGGCCTCTTTGAGTACCATTTGGTTAGTATATTGCTCCATTTCTCAGGTCCTCTTATTGTATGTCCTGTCCAGTTCCATTTTAGATGCTTGACTCCACATCCTCTAGTTATGACTTTTCTCTCAGTTCTTCATTTCTTATTTTGTCTAATCTTCTCTTCTTGAGTATGCTTCTTTCCATAGCTCTCTGACTTACTTTCAGCTTCTTACACTGCACTTTCATCAATGCCCAAGTCTGACAGCCAAATGTAAATATTGGCAGAAAACATGTGTTGAATAGCTGTCTCTCTATGTTGATATTAATTTGAAGGTTTTTCATAATGTCTTTTACTTAACCTGATTATATAGGTATAAATTAAAATCAAATAAGTGAGTTTGTCGTCAACATGATATTTTCGTAGCAATAGAGTATATAGGCTTGATAGTAATGTTGGCCAGTTTTTGTCCCTGAAAAATGGATACTTCCCAAATGCATAACAAGGAGTGATGTTCAAAATTTAATAACTGATTTAAAAAAAAAGAACAAACATTTCTATTATAAATAAATGTTATATTAACAACTATCAATTTATCTTCTAATGCTCGAGGAAATATTTATTCCCCAAATTTTTTTTTTTACTTTTAATAAAGGTGAAATATAATATGATATACAAGATAATATTCTAAATTATTGCAAGTATAAAACTCAAAACTATAGATAAAAAAGTTCCCCCTTGTCCCTCCCAGATGGCAGGGTGCCCAGAAGTCTGGTAGCATTGCCACGCTGAATGGCAATGCTGATTCTCTGGGCGAAGAAAGTGCCAGCCCTCTGATCACCCGATGCTTCGCGTAATCCCTTTGACACATCTTTAAAGAGTGCTGTCACGCTCGTTCCCCACGGCCCCAACGTTTCTACTCCAAACGGCGCAAACATGCAGCTACTACTTATGGCTGCATATTTGCGCCGCTTGAGGCACTCCGCAGAGTCTGCAGCAACGCCGGCTCTCACTTCCGTCGATGGAAGATGGGACGGCGCGGGTGTTTCGACTCACACAAGTTGCACTCACATGCCCAAATGACAATATTAATTATTTTGACCAAGTTTTTCTATGAAATTAAATAAAGGATAAAAAATTTAATACATAAAATTTAAATGATTTCAATCATTTAAATTTTACATTTAAATGATTGAAATGAACCGGCGAAGTGCGCGCACCGACGGTTCCGTACAATTACCCCAACATTACCAGGTTCCAGTTAAGTTTGCACCTGATATCAGCGTTTCATGCAAATAAAGTGTAAACCTGTGAGGTTTATTTATACAAATTTTGAAAGTTGGACAGACAGAATCGCACCATAAGGGTTCCTTTTTTACCTTTTTGGTACGGAACCCTAAAAATGGGTAAATAATGAACATAATGGGTGTTCACTGAAATAAAACAATTTAACGGATTATATCGCGTATATTATCTCATTTTAGTTTCCGACGTTTCGGAAGCTTTCCAGCTCTCCATGGTCTGGGTGGACTGAGAAAAGATGTATTTTCCTCTGTCAAAATTACAATTGTTTTATTTCAATGAGTAATAATCGCGGAAACAGAAGAAAATATTATAATGGGTGTTGTTTCAATATTACTAGGATATTTTAAATGTTGTCAATTAGGCCGCGGACTGGACGCTAGCAGGCAACGGGGCGGTACGAGCGACACGATCAGATGTATACAATATAATGAACCTGTTCTGTGTGCCTACCATCAGCTGAGTTTACGATCGGCGCTAGCGAGTATCGAGAGTCAGTGCACCTCTCTCGCACGCGCTAATAGTGCGAAAGAGATAGACCGTCACTGAGCGCTCGATACTCGCTCGTGCCGAACTCCTGGTAGGCGTACTGGACGACAGCGGCTAGGGCGCTGTCGCTTGCGCCGCCCCGCTACCCGCTGAGGTCTAGGCTGCAGCCTTATAGGTAGCATTACTATGGTGTGACAGGGTATGCTACACAATTGTGGTTATAATTATTTTTTGTTTGATTATAGCAAGTCCACTGAATATGTCGATCGAGGAGAAGATAGAGGCTGACAACAGATCGGTGTATGTGGGCAATGTGGACTATGGGGCTACGGCTGAGGAACTTGAGCAACATTTTCATGGCTGTGGCTCCATTAATAGGTATTATTGTATTTTTTTCTCAACTACTTAAATATGACTAAATGGTGCTCGCAACTTATTTCGCGCCGAAAAAAGTCATACCTCTTTTTTTTATTCACCATATTCAGGTAAAAAGTATCCTGAAACATAACTTGCTTCTCTTATTTTCCTGAAAATATCTTCAATGTACAGGCATTTCCTTCTTATTATATATTACTAGAAGGTACTTCAACGTCATCATACTCGACTTCTTCAGCTGAGGACAAATAAATCATAACCATCTCGTTTTCTTCAGCATAGTTGAGTAAAAAGTATCTTATAACCATCTGGAGATGCCCAGCTACCCGTGTACCAAAAATTGTTGAAATTTGTTTAGCCGTTTTAGCGTGATAAAGCCACAACGACACATAGAAACATACAAAAAATCCATTAAGAATATTTTTCGCTTCAGTGTGCTCCAAATAGTCCTTTAATCAAGATATTTTCAAAAATAATTGATACGGAGTATTCAAAGGTCACTATTTATTTTTATTTTTTCTATGTTATCTGGTCATTCACAGATGGCTATAGGATATTTTTTATCTGACTATGCTTAAGAAAAAAAGAGATCAAGTTAAGTTATTAGTATTTCACCAACTAGAAGAAGCCGTTTTTAACTTAATTTTATTTTTATTATTTGTTGTTAACAGCGACAGTAATACACATTCCGTGAAAATGTCGAGTGTCTATGGGTCAAAATATACAAGTCTGTAAAAAAAGACAAACGGACAGCATTCACAATTCCATTTATAACCCGTTGGGTACAGACCCCTGAAAGGTTGACCACACATTACCACACCCAAGTAGTACAGAAGCTGTATTAGAGCTTATACACCCCCTATAACGCTTAAACTGGCTGTATAATGACCGTATAAGCTCTTAAAGCCGAAAGTAACCGGGTGCGTGGCGTGCGTGTTGTATCGTATGAAATGTCATAGTAGATGGCATACCGCTTGCATGGCGTGCACGTGTGCAGCGGTGTGTAATCTCTTATGGGTATTCGTACTTTACAACGCGCGCGCCACGCGCTCGTTTACGTGTACGCCACGCACACGCATCCGGTGTAGCTTGGCCTTTATACAGCTTGTGTGCTAGCTACCTGGGCATTGACTGATTTTAAGGAGTCTTTTTTGTTGTTGTTTACAGGGTGACAATATTATGTAATAAGTTTGACGGACATCCCAAGGGATTCGCGTACATTGAGTTTGGTGACAAAGACAGTGTACAGACCGCCATGGCCATGGACGAGTCATTATTTAGGGGGCGACAGATAAAGGTGAGTGAGACATTATTGAGATTAACAATTTTTTGAACATTTAACTCTATGAATTCTAGAACCACAGCATGCTACCAAAAGTGTTAGTCATTATATTTAACTTATCCTTTAGAAACCGCATTTGTTTTTTTACTAATAAAAGGCGACCTATGTCAGTCGGGCCCATAATACGTTTCTAAGTAAAAATATATGTTGATCAATTACTCTGCTGTTATGAAATCGCATTGATTTAAGCTACTACACAAACATTGGTTTAACACATTCACTGTCAAGAACGCCCCTAGGGAGTTCTCAGTAACTTTGCTCACATGTCACCCGACTCCCGAGATTATAGATGGCCAAAGGCAATGTCATCCGACTCCTCTAGCGAGTTCTTACGATACGAGGGTTGCTACTTATATATCCGGAAACAAAAAAACAAACAAACGTACACGGCTGAAAATAGTTTTATTGTTTTTCAAAGTATTCCCCTTGATGATCTATGCACTTTTGCATTCGCGTGAACCAATTTTTAAAGCACTTCTGCCACTCCGCCTGAGGTACCTCCATAACGTGTTGTTTGAATGCGTCGACAGCATCTTCAGCGGTCGAAAATCGTTGACCGCGTAATTTATTCTTTATATTTGGAAATAAATAAAAATCGTTGGGTGCCAAGTCAGGGCTGTACGGCGGATGACCCGTTAATTCCACATTTTGACCCTCCAAAAATAGAGTTGTTTCGCGTGACGTATGACAGCTGGCATTGTCATGATGAAGAATGATTCTTCGTCGCTGGTTAGTTTTACGAATTTGTTCAAATACTTCCGGTAAGCAAATGGTCGTGTACCACTCTGAATTAACCGTTCTACGGTTTTCTAGTGGCACTGTAGCTACATGGCCATTAATACCGAAGAAGCAGGCCACCATTTGTTTCAATGTACTTTTTGCACGAGTAACTTTCGTAGGGTTCGGCTCATTTTGAAACACCCATACCGTTGATTGTTGCTTCGTTTCGGGATCGTATGCATAGATCCAGGATTCGTCACCTGTATAGATGTTATAAACGGCTTTTGAGTCACCACGGTTATATTTTTTTAACATTTTATTGCACCATTCGACGCGAGCATGTTTTTGCTCATTTGTTAAGTTGTGGGGTATCCAACGCGAACAAATTTTTTTTACAGCCAAATAATTATGTAATATGCTATTAATGCTGGTCATAGAAATACCCAGAGTCGCCTCTATCTCGCGGTACGTAACATGTCGGTCGTCCATTATAAGTTTTCGCACAGCCTCGATATTTTGTTGTACAACGACCGATTTCGGGCGACCTGCCTTAACTTCGTCCGTAAGCATACTACGTCCACGATTGAACTCACTAAACCAGTGATACACAGTAGTTTTAGATGGGGCTTCATCACCAAAAGTTGAAGTTAGTTGATCTATGCACTGTTGTTGCGTTAAACCACGCCGAAAATCATAATAAATCATAGCACGAATATTTTCACGAGTGAGTTCCATTCTTGCTGCGAGATGACATTTAAAACCCGTCAAAAACAAAACACGAGCGTTAATAAGGAAGAAAAAATATACCTTATATACTTAAAAAAGTTCAAATTTTACCATGGCGGTCAAATATGCTATTTAAGAAGATTGTAATCCCGGTTTCCGGATATATAAATAGCAGCCCTCGTATTAGGGCTGTCACTTTACCTCGTTTTTTAGGATTAGAAAAATCGTGCTTTTTTTAAGAAAAACAATTTAAAAGTTTGCATATGTTCCTCATTTTCTTTTACATAACGTTAACAATGGAATATTAAATCTTATTCTCTTAAATGTTTTTTTTAAATATTTTTTTTAAATTACTTAAAAATGCTTGGTCTGCATTTTTGGTCTGTGACAGCCCTGATGAACTCCCGAGCGGAGTTCTTGACATGCAGCGTTGTTTATTTGTCAAGTGCGCGATTGGACTCCACGGGGGAGTCTTATATAGTTGTTTGTTTTTACGCCGACATGTAGCGAAAGACATGGATTTTGGCCTGACAGTGAATGTGTTAATACTATAGTCTGGTTTAAGACAATCATCTCTTTTAATTCATTATTTTGAACTAGCAGATTAGTTCTTAAATTTCATTATTTTTGGTTTGGGTTGGTTAACTAACAATTTAGAGGAGAAAAATAGACGTTTGATTATATATATATATAGTGAGACAGCCGTGATTTGATGTACCCACTTCATATATTTTATCTATATACCAATGACCTAAGAGTCAAACTTTTCTGGGTAACCCAGGATTGAAGTAATTCAGCAGTGTACAATGGCTGAAACTGAAATACTTTAATAAAGTTAGTCTGCTGGGTTCCAATGATGCATTCACACAAAAACTACTCAACTGAATTTCGAGAAATTTGGACAGGATTATGAGTTATTATTTATCCAACCATGCAAATAGATAAATTATTTATTACATAAAAAAAAGTTGTGGTGTCTACTAAATATAAAAGAGAGAGAGACACACAAACTGAGTAATAGTAAATCATGTTTCAACCTAGCTTATTTAAAACAATACATGCACTACATGCATGAGGTTATAACAAAAAAATATACAAATGCCTTTTGTAAATGTGTAAAATTGATATGGAACGAGAGTATTTTTTCTAATCAGGACCATCAAACTTGTCTATGTGGATATGTTACTACTAGTATAATTTATTGTGTAACTGAACTTGTGCTTCAATTTGATGCAGTATTTATTTATTTACATGTAAATTAACAGTACAAGTATACCAAAACATTTACATGACATGCCACAAACAAAAATCAATAAAGTAAATGTCAAATTATCAAACGGAGGAAACAAAACAGAGTTAACAGTGCACATCTAAAATCAGGTTTGACCACACAAATAAAAGACTCCGGGACCGGGACTGTCAGAGAATACGTCAAGTATGCATGCACTCTATCACTCTATCTATGCACTGTCTCTTGTAGTTTGCAAAAAGTTGGCACTTCTACAACCGTTTCAGCCGATGGGATCTACTGTAGTCACATTATTATCAGGATGCTGCGAGGATAGTATCATTTTCGGTAATTTTGTAGAGGACACTAACTAAAGGAATAAAGTATTCAGTAAATTAAAAATACATGCAAATCTTGAGAGATTTCATCAGTAATGCAACTACGGGTGGTCCTATTAGTTTGTAAACCCAGGTGTACACACTCGCCAAGACCAAGAGACGTACGCGTATTCTTTGTACGATATAAGGAAGAAGACGTCATGCGGGTCTCGCCTGGTCTGGGCGATCGTGTACAAGCGGGGTAAAGATTTTAGAGTCTGAAGAGAGTAACCTAGCTATCCTGTCTTATATTTTCCTTTATCCATTGTATTTTGACGGGGCCGGCGGGGCTGCCGGAATGTCCGTATTGTCCGTATGCCGACTCTGGCGAGGGGAGTGTGAGAGCTAAAGCGGTGGTGTGCTGCAGGTGATGCCCAAGCGCACCAACAAGCCGGGGCTGTCGACGACGAACCGGGCGCCGCGCGGCGCGCGCGGGCGCGGCCGCGGCTTCCGCGGCTTCTCGTCGTACTACAGCGGCTACCGGCCCGTGCGGCGCGGCAGGTACAACCCATATTAACGGACCGACCCTCCGACCACTATTAGATCGAATTACGCCCGCCCAGTTCACGAAGGTTGTGCATGATCGTTGTATTCGTGTTATATGGTTTCTTTGTTATGCTCTACTTATGTATTTATTTACTGGCCGGTAGGGCGCGAATGGGATCGGTGTGCGATGTCACGCTCGCCCGTGTGCCGCGGTGCTGTGCGATTACTGAATAATACATTCAATAAAAACGCTTGGAAAGGAATATCTTTAGCGCTGTATCTAAACGTAATAAATAATGTACACCGCAGTGACTCATTGCACGGGGATAACGAAACGTCACGTTGCACACCTATCTGACTTATAATTTCTTATACATATCTAAATTATATAGAAATATTTCGTATATTTGGCACTATTATTTGTTTCTTAAAACTTTGTCCCTTTTATGTTAAATGTTGTACATTGCACTTTATAATTTGTATCACATGTAATTCGAAGTAATAGTGCTCGAAAAGCCTTATTAGAATGCAGCTCACTTTTGGCTTTGTATGTGGATGTAGTCGGCTCTTGAGTACTGGTCTTGGCATGGGCCTCCAAAATCAAACAGGTCTCCTATTATTTAGTTGGAGTGAAATTTTATGAATTACCTCTCATTTGTCGAGAGAAAATGCATTTTATAGTATGATAGGTATGCATGTGGGTCGCGACATCTTTTGTTCGTATCGAGAAGTACACTGTAGAATTGTTACAAAGATCCCTTATTTTTACTATGTTGACAAAAAACAATATTTATACCCACTCTACTCTATTATGTGAAATAAAGTTTTTTTTATAATAAAGTATGTATTTTTAATACCTCTACCTCTTCCTAGTTTCAGTATGCACGTTGGGGCCGTTTGCATGCGCGAATTAGTGCATCCACCAGTAGGACTGTCGTATCGTAGCCACTCGTAGATATTAATATCGGCGTGCCTTGTTCGCAGAGGTTTCAGACGCGGCATGTATTACTCCCCGTACTGAGTGCGGTCAGGGTCGCCGCCCGGCCGCGCGACCACCGTAGCTATAGCCGTAGCCGTGTAACGTTAGTGGCCGCCGCAGCTCCCGCCGCGCCTGCCCGCTGCCGACCCGCACCGGACTAGGCTTCCTTCCTATCCGCACCACTTGCGACGATTATGTTTAGGTTATGTCTCCACTCGCCGCGGACCGAGGCCGCTTGGAATCTAATCTACTTGTAAGGTAGCTCCGATGAACTAGATGTACGCGATGTGTTGTTGCGTATACAGAGTTATTACTGAATAGGAAATTGAAAACAAACGATTCGGATTACTCTTAAGCCTATTGAAATTGAAGTATGTAGTATGTAAGAGAAATATTAACAAAAGTGACTACAAACTATTTTGAATAAGAGACTCAGAAAATCTATTGACTCGTGTGAATCTTATCTAAGTATAGATAATTAATTGTAAGTGTTTTGTTGACCGTGGTTTAGGTGTGCCTAATGATTTTGTTAGATGTTCGATCTATAGCACTATTCATATCGCGTTTAGATGTTAAAATGCAAGGTGATGGTAAAATATTGACACCATTAGAGCGGTTTAGAAAAGCTAGCCACGAGTTTCGAGTAGTAATGTATCTATTAAAATGTCCTGCAGTATTTTTATTGTAATGTGTTGTGCCGTTTTTCTGTTTGTTATAAGTACACCTTAATTATCACAACATTTTAAATCGAAGGGAATAGTCACATTGTTGTATTATGGATAATGGATGTCTCATATTGTATCAGTTAATTAATTTATGTCATCTTATATTTCCTGTTTAATTTTCTTTTTTTAATGAAATAGCACACAAAAAGGTTTGAGAAAATGGAAAAAAATGTGCTAATTAAGAAATAATAATTAAGAATAATTTTAAGAACGCACTCGGTGGTTTTATTTAATCATGTACCCTTATTTATAAGACTCGAAAGATCCTTCACTATGTATGTCGTAATATATACTATATATACACGGTGTGACCGAGTAACCCGTGCAGACTAACCATCAAGTGCCAAATTTTTTTTGAGATTTTTTATTGTTATTAATTCGCGTGTAATGAAGATGTGTACACGCGTGTGTGTGCGTGTGTATTTAAAGAAAAAAAATACGAATTTTATAATAATAACATTGTAAAATTTAATACAAACTGGCCAAAAGGCATGCAGGTACTGCTTCTGAGTATAAGTATTAAAATTTAAATGTACTCATAAGATTTATAAAAATAATTAATATCAATAATTGCGCATTTTCGAACTAGATGTCGGGTTACTCGTTCTCACCGTCACCGCAAGACATCTTTATTCTTATAGGCCACAGACTAATAAGAGATATTATAGACTTAGAGAAAGACAGGCGAAACGCGTGTCGAGGTTAATACTGTTTGGTGGTTATTTGTAAAGAAGGAGGGCACATTAAGATTATTATAAACTGCATGAAAATATACCTAAGTCAACGCAACATATTATCGACGACTAACAACATATTTCGCGAAATAGCAAAGAAACTATTAGGTATCCAAATCCATCTGTGACGCTCGTTCCATTTAGTACTCAAATCTCCTCATACATGCCTTCATACTTTTCACATCAGCTGGTGAGCGTGCGTGCATTAGGCGCTATGGAAGTATGGCTGCTAATAACTATTTGATGCTGACTGTACAATAGAAGATTCTTCCCGTGATACCTCGAAGCAGTGCTCAGTACTGAACGCGATGTATGCACAAAGAATCACCGTTACGGCATTTTTTGTATCATGACATCCTTTTTAAACTTACGTGAGTAGGATCACATGGCGTGCGTTTCGCTCCCGTTCTCGGCGAGTGTGTAAACCGGGACTATGATGAAACAATTCGCTTTCGAACGCTGCATTCGACATCGTAATATCCGAACGCCCCATCTTTCGTCATCAACAAACGTCAATGTCATGTCATGATTGTCATCACATCATGTCATGTCAAATTGTGTTGTTATTTCGTATCATAAAATTAAATTTGTCTTCTCCAAAAACAATAAATAATCACTCATTCACTATCACTAACCGTTAGCTGAACTCAAAATGTCAGCGGTCACTCCTGAATATTACGAATTTATAAAAAAGTTGGAAGAAAATGATGATAAATTGATACCAAATCCATTGGAACAGCCTGTAGATTTCGAGTTCAACGTAAGTCGTTAAATAACGTTTTGTAAGATTCATATATCTCTTCGGCAAAGTAAACAATGAAGTGTCTGATATCTGTTACAGAATTCCACGTGCCATGTCTGCAACGGCTATTACGGGCCCAGTTTTGGTGAACCCGTGTGCGTGACTTGCCATGCTTTCCTTTACCCGAATTTTCCATCATTTTGCCCTAACTCGTACTACTACAGCGAGAAAACGGACGACGGTGACTCAGGGAATGATGAGCCTTCAGACCTCAACTACAGCTCTGACCGGAGAGTCAACAGAGTTTGTATGGTGCCAGAAAGCTGGTGGTACATAGTAAGTAACATAAGTCCAACTTAATGATTGCTTAACACTTTCACTACTGCACTGGGTGGGTGATTTGCTTGTAGTAAGCTTTTTGCTAAATATTCATTTTCCCATGTTATCAGCTGGGCACGTAACACTACAAAAGCCTTGGTTGTGAATGTGTTAATTGAGTAATAAGAGTTTTTTTTATTTCATTACAGTGAGTTTAATTTATGAAATATCGTAAGCCTGTAGTGTACTATTAGGTAGAGCTACCAGGATCAATATCTGCCATAACAACGCCGGCGAAATAGAGTTGTGTCAGATATTTATGTGCGCTTTGTTGTGGCAGATATTAATGCTGTGACTGTACAAAAAAAAACAAACCAATCTGAATCTTGGTTAAAATGCAATTGCAAAATAGAAGCTTGTGGAAAAATTGCCGTCTAACATTACATCATTTTTCACCACATTTGTATTTTCTTTGCTAGGATTGATATTGAGAGTTGCTAGACAATTCTGGTGAATTCAATGTAATGTTAAAATGTTAATTAGCATCCATGACTGCATATTTGCTTAACTTCTGGTGTTTTGCCAACATTAGGTAAATATCTATCCAAATTTCTGATCCCGTTAATTAAGGAGTGTTTTAACAATGTAGTAACAATTTTTCAGAATTCCTTGGACAGTGAAAGCCCAGAAGATGAGGCTAGTAACTCTGGCAATGCTGCAAGTGGTAGTGGCAGTGGGAGCAACATCAACGGGAATGGACACGGGAATGGGTCTGACCATCCCGACATGGGTGATAATGAAGAGAAGGCTCAGCCCCCAGCCTTGAGACCTCCGCCCTGCTTGGCGCACTCCTTGCAAGCCTTGTCTACCCCACGCCCACCAGACAATCTAGCACCTGAGTTAATTGCACAGTTGCCCACAGAAGGTAAGGTAATTCCATGGTAACTTATGTTACAATTCGAACTTTTCTTTACATAACATACAAAATATATTGGTATTTTAACTAAAAAAGCTATATTTATTCTAAAATAAAGTAAATATAAATTTTTATTTAAGACTTTTAAAAACATAATTTTAATGTAATATTCACTATTATTAAAAATATAAAAAATACCTAATAGAAAGAAAGAAAGAAAAACAGTTTATTTACCATAAGTTATTCAAATCACAAAGAAAGAACAGTGATTTCCACACTAGGCAAGGCCTGTTTCGTGGAATTCAGTACCAAAAGAGTTACCATAATAATGCGGCTATTTGTAGCTGTTATAATGTAAGAAACATTTGGCAGAAATACATAGGTATCATTCACTCACTATTTTAAGATGTGGACATGTTTGTTTATGTGTGTAGTGTGTAAGTTAGTATGTGTATGTATGTGCACAGTGAATAAGCAGAAGTGTGAGAGGTAAACAGCAGCCCTGCAAGAGATAACATTTCTTGGGATCGATGACAAAATTGCCGATCACTACGTTTACCCTCCTACACATTAAGTATTTCCTCGGACGTGTCGTAGTTCCACGTTGGCAAAAGGTTCTGTATACAAGCTTTGGCCTCATTAACCGGATAATACCTTATATCACAAAATCTTACCATCTTATTATATATGTGTGGGAAAAGAAATGCTGAAAATCATTTCGCAAAGGCAGTATTAACATAATAATAAAGGTAAAGATGCAAAATAATACATAAAACAATTTTTATACATTCTTTGCATTTATAATTTAAATACAACATTGTGAATCCTTTTTGTTAAACTTAATATCAGCCGTCCCAGCACGCTATAATGTGCTGGTAACACGCTTTTCATAAAAAGGACACAACATTTTGAGACTTCTTATTGTAAGTGAATATTTCTCTGATTTACTCACGGTAGTTTTCTTTTGTCTCAATAAAAACAATGAAGTCAGGAATCAAGGTATTTTAATGTAGCAAGGAGTAACTGTATGTATATGTCATACAAAATAAAATAAAACTTGATTCCCACTTAATTGTTTTGCTTGCGTTACAGTAAGATGCATTACCCCTAAACTGAAATGTAATTATGCAGTTACTTACTAAAAAATAAGATACTCGAAAAATACTTAGTACTAATAATCTAAGATACATACGCCATGACATTTTCTTCGTTGAGCACATTAAAGTTTTTGGATATTAAACCCTTTTGGAGTATATTATGTCTGACGAACATTATCTGACACTTCAGACACTCCAAGAATCAATCAATCGATCGTTTATTTGTCAAACATAGGTCAAGAGATGTTATTACAAATACATAATTTAGTTTCACTATGAGGCGCCTAAAGGCATACAAATTGTGTGCAGCATGCATGTCATACTTAATATAAAATATCACCTCAAAATTCTTTACCAGAATAATAAGCTTTTTCAGACAAAAACTTGTTTAAAGCTTTTTTAAATGTATTAAGTCCTCCTATTTCTATAATGTCTTTTGGTAATTTATTAAAGATCTTAGGAGCCATGCCAACAATATTTTTTTGAAATAACTTGGTTTTTGGTATTGTTGCATATGATTTTTTATCGCGTAAGCGTGTACTTTTAAATTAAATGTTAAGAATTTATTAGAATTACATTTTACAAAAATTGCTAATTCATAAATATATAAACTAGGCAGAGTTAGAATGTTCAATTTTCGAAAATGGGGTTTACAGAAATCGTCATTGTTAATAATACCACAAAATGATCGTATGCATTTTTTTCTAGCTAAAAATACAGCTTCTCTATCTGTCGAATTTCCCCAAATTATCACGCCATATCTTAGGGTTGACGTTACGAAAGCGTGATAGGTCGTCAGTACTACAGATTGACTTGTTTTTTTTTCTCAAATTATACAGAACATAGAAAAATGTGTTTAATTTCTTACATATATTGTCAGTTGGAGCTTTCCAAGTTAACTTATTATCTACGCTTAAACCTAAAAATTTTGTTGTTTTTTTTTTATTATTTATTATTAAGAAACAAATAGTTTATACACATATCATGAACACAGTCAATAGACTACATTACTTAAATTATAGACCTATAGTTTCCTACATTAGATTTTAAAGAGAATAAATGTATTTTCTTTATTTCTTAAAGTCGAAAAATTTTCACTACTATGACCAAACAGTTTAAAATCTGCAAAAATTTGAGAAATTAACTAAATAGAAGCACCATACTAATTACTTCCTACAAGTAAACATATATCTATATATTATTATACCTTAGGTACGTTAACACATATTAAAAAAAAAAAAAAAATATATATATATACCTACAAGTCTCATCGTATCGCCCTATTAGCCTAACGCCGATATTGTCTAAATTGTGGGAAAGGATCATCCTTGCGCGATTAGGTCCTTGCATGGAAATGGCCCACTTAATACCTGACCACCAATTTGGCTTCCGAAAGCAACACTCGACTGTTGAGCAGGTACACAGAGTATACAGCACTATAAGACAATGTCTCGAAAATAAAGAATACTGCTCGGCTGCGTTTATTGACGTCCAACAAGCGTTCGATCGGGTCTGGCACAAAGGGCTCTTGTACAAAATTAAAAAACTTCTACCTCACTCCTATTACCCCCTAATGGCATCTTACCTGAGCGACAGAATGTTCCAAGTGAAGCACCGAGACGCAAGATCATCCCTTTTTAGCTGTGGAGCAGGCGTACCCCAAGGCTCTGTGCTCGGTCCGATTCTCTACAACATATGTACCAGCGATTTACCTCTATCTCCACAAGTTTCTGTAGCTACTTTCGCCGACGACGCGGCGTTCCTCGCTTGCAGTTGCGACCCAACCGAAGCAAGCCGATTTCTGCAAGAGCAACTTAATACCACAAACGCCTGGTTGATCAAGTGGCGCATAAAAGCAAGTGCACCAAAGTCTCACCACATACATTTACCCTCAGACGTGAAACTTGCCCTAGTGTCAGCCTGGGCCCCGACACTACCACAATCAACCTGTGTCAAATACTTGGGTTTCCACCTGGACCGAAGGATGACATGGAAGGACCACATAAAAAACAAGCGCAACGAGATTAATCATCGTTTTAAAAACTTACTCTGGCTTCTCGGAAGGCAGTCTGCCCTATCCCTATCTAACTAGCTGAGAATTTACTGCTCGATAATAAAGCCGATTTGGACATATGGGATTCAACTCTGGACAACCGCTAGCAAATCCAATATTCTGTGCCTCCAGAGAGTACAAAACAACATTTTGCGGGTTATATCATCAGCACCCTGGTATGCTCGCAACTCAGAAATCCATGAGTACCTGGAGATCCCCACAATCTTAGAAGAGGCGAACCGCTACACCGCAACCTACAAGAATCGTCTGATAAATCACCCAAACCCACTTTCTCACACGCTTTTGGATACGAATCGTGTTAAAAGACTGAAAAGAACCGACGTGCTGATTAATTGAGAGGAGTTAGGACAGTGGTTCTACCTCTTCAAACGCCTATCTCCTTCAACACACCTGCTTATAGTCCATTGGACTGATCGCAGATGCAAGTTATATATATATATAAAAAAATATCTACCTACATACACATACCGATTAAACATACAGCTTTCATAACTAAGATTCTAACATTATAACTAAGATTCTAACATGGAAGATACAATTTTTTTTATATTTTGCTAACGAACTGCCAAAGAAATCTGCATTTATACATTTTTCGTTATACAGCCTACATACGCGCTTAAGGTACGATTGCTGTGCGTATTTAGTTTTGCTTTTGGCAAGACTGTCGTGTTGTGTCGGTTTCATAAATTTTTTGCCCATCATAGGCTAGATGATGTGTTTGGTTGGTTCTTTGCTGAAATGACATAATTTTAGTTTTACTTACATTAATTTTTAAATTGTTGTAAGTTAACCATTCTATTATTATTTTCAATGTTTTATTAATATCAGCTTCGTATGATGCCAAATTTGTACCAGAAAGTATTATTGTATCGCCAGCAAAAAGCACCATCGGATGTTCACATGGCAGGAGCATGGAATTGCAGGAGCTTTTAGAAAGCAATCTTCTAAATTAAGAAGTCAAGCTCTTTCTTCAATTTCCTTTGTTGGAACTACAACCAGTTGTACAGTAGAGTTGTAGGCTAAAACAAGCTGCTTGGCATTTAATAAAAAATAAAATACGAGTACACAATGAATAATATGCGGAAAAGGATGACAATACATTACTTATAATATAAACAATGATTCGGATTCTTAAATGCAACAAATAAAAAAGATTTGATCAAAACTATTCACTAAGCAGAAATTTTACAACAAAAATTAGTTAAAATGCGCATGTTAACTAATTTTTGTCGCTAACTTTTGAAAAATGCAATTTTTTACTCTAACTGTGGAATTACCCGATACAGTCAAAGGCAAATCAAAAAATCTAAAATGATTATTTGCTTCAGTACAGATTGCAGGTCTTATATGGGTATAACAATTATTCTGTGTACTATGACTGCATGCAGGCGTGCAAATATAGAAATTAAAATAATAATTAATAATTCGCAATATAAAAATAATTATACAATAAAAAATAAAAAACACAATGTCAAATAAGAAAAATTATACAGTCAATTAGAGAAAATAAAAGTAATCAAATGTCAAGGCGTATACACAAAATAATAATAGAATGTCAATTAAATATTAGTTTAAGATAATAATAGCAAAAAAAATACGCTTAGTAATAAGGTACATGCATGATTTTTTTATCGCTTCTCCTAACAAAATATCAAAATACCGTGTAAAAACGATTTCAAAACGTGAAATTAAAATCGACTAAGAAATACCTACGCATGATAAAGGCATTTTAAACTACTAGTTCGATAGCGATTTGACAGAGAGGTCCGACATGAACTGTTACGTCATTGTGCACTCCAGTCATATAAACTCTTTATTAAATTATGCTTTGCTAGAAAGAGATAGAAAGAAATGTTTGATGGCTTATATTTTGGTTATTTTTATAGTTTTTCGAAAAAGTATTTTTGTTTACTGTTCATTGACAATGTTTCTACTTTTCACAATGTTACGACACCGCGGATGACACGAAAGGTTCATTATGTATGCTCTAGACGGCCTGTTTGATAATTCCGCCACAGTTTGGAATATGTAGGGTGTGATTTCACAAAATAATTATTAAATAACACAGGGACAAGCTTACACACTTCGACCTAGTCCCAAACTTAGCAAACGTACAAATCTCTTTTAAATATAAAAAGGCAAAGGAAGTATTTTTTTGTTTTTATAAGAGAAGGGAAGGGGAAGAGAGATAAATACGCACCAAAAGTTTCAAAAATATGTTCAGACCAACTCTACTATCATAGTAATAAGGTTTGTATATACATATATTTATCACAAAGCAACTTTTAACTAACTGCCAGGAGACAATTGTCAGATTCAATTTTTTCGGGCATATTATGAGATCTAACCTGCACAACCTCGAAAGGAGCATTTTACTGGGCCAAGTCGAAGGTAAGCTTTCCAGAGGTCGAATTTTGACACGGTCAGGCACCATGAAAAATGCCTCTATCAGCGGGCAGCCCATATGACCCTTGACCGCTCAAAGATTACTGTTTTTCACGATCCTCAGCCAAGATGGAGCGACTAAGAAATTTTATGAGCTTTTGTGGTGTTTACTTATCTTTGCTCTCGACTGTACTATGACTCTATTAATTTTATCTTTTTTTTAAATTGGGATGTACACATTTTTAACAACCAGTGCTATTTTATAAACTGTGTGAGGAACCAGATTCTTAAATGCAACAAATAAAAAAGATTTGATCAAAACTATTCACTAAGCAGAAATAAAATTCTAAATAACTAAGTAATAATGTTTTTTAATTTTATTCAAAAATAATGAATCTTTTTATTTCAAAATGGTGATAGAAGATAAAAAAATTGCCAAATTTTTGTTTGATTTATTCCGTGTTCTGCATGGGTCCTCAGAGGAAAGTTAACTATCTTTAAAGGTGAAAATCGATTTGCAGTATGTTTGAACCTTGCAGTGTTGCTGGGCATCTTCAGCTACCTGGACGACCTGTCGCTGAGCGCGTGCGGCGCGGTGTGCGCGCGCTGGCGCGGGCTGGTGCGCGCCAAGGTGCGCGCGCCGCGCTGGGCCGCCTTCGCCGCGCGCCGCTGGCCGCTCTACCGCCCGCTCACCAACAACCGGGACTGGCACAAGGTACCTACTCCGTGCTGCTGGACATTAGCCAGCTGGACGACCTGTCGCTGGCGCGGGCTGGTGCGCGCCAAGGTGCGCGCGCCGCGCTGGGCCGCCTTCGCCGCGCGCCGCTGGCCGCTCTACCGGCCGCTCACCAACAACCGGGACTGGCACAAGGTACCTACTCCGTGCTGCTGGACATTAGCCAGCTGGACGACCTGTCGCTGGCGCGGGCTGGTGCGCGCCAAGGTGCGCGCGCCGCGCTGGGCCGCCTTCGCCGCGCGCCGCTGGCCGCTCTACCGCCCGCTCACCAACAACCGGGACTGGCACAAGGTACCTACTCCGTGCTGCTGGACATTAGCCAGCTGGACGACCTGTCGCTGGCGCGGGCTGGTGCGCGCCGCGCTGGGCCGCCTTCGCCGCGCGCCGCTGGCCGCTGTACCGCCCGCTCACCAACAACCGGGACTGGCACAAGGTACCTACTCCGTGCTGCTGGACATTAGCCAGCTGGACGACCTGTCGCTGGCGCGGGCTGGTGCGCGCCAAGGTGCGCGCGCCGCGCTGGGCCGCCTTCGCCGCGCGCCGCTGGCCGCTCTACCGCCCGCTCACCAACAACCGGGACTGGCACAAGGTACCTACTCCGTGCTGCTGGACATTAGCCAGCTGGACGACCTGTCGCTGGCGCGGGCTGGTGCGCGCCAAGGTGCGCGCGCCGCGCTGGGCCGCCTTCGCCGCGCGCCGCTGGCCGCTCTACCGCCCGCTCACCAACAACCGGGACTGGCACAAGGTACCTACTCCGTGCTGCTGGACATTAGCCAGCTGGACGACCTGTCGCTGGCGCGGGCTGGTGCGCGCCAAGGTGCGCGCGCCGCGCTGGGCCGCCTTCGCCGCGCGCCGCTGGCCGCTCTACCGCCCGCTCACCAACAACCGGGACTGGCACAAGGTACCTACTCCGTGCTGCTGGACATTAGCCAGCTGGACGACCTGTCGCTGGCGCGGGCTGGTGCGCGCCAAGGTGCGCGCGCCGCGCTGGGCCGCCTTCGCCGCGCGCCGCTGGCCGCTCTACCGGCCGCTCACCAACAACCGGGACTGGCACAAGGTACCTACTCCGTGCTGCTGGACATTAGCCAGCTGGACGACCTGTCGCTGGCGCGGGCTGGTGCGCGCCAAGGTGCGCGCGCCGCGCTGGGCCGCCTTCGCCGCGCGCCGCTGGCCGCTCTACCGCCCGCTCACCAACAACCGGGACTGGCACAAGGTACCTACTCCGTGCTGCTGGACATTAGCCAGCTGGACGACCTGTCGCTGGCGCGGGCTGGTGCGCGCCGCGCTGGGCCGCCTTCGCCGCGCGCCGCTGGCCGCTGTACCGCCCGCTCACCAACAACCGGGACTGGCACAAGGTACCTACTCCGTGCTGCTGGACATTAGCCAGCTGGACGACCTGTCGCTGGCGCGGGCTGGTGCGCGCCAAGGTGCGCGCGCCGCGCTGGGCCGCCTTCGCCGCGCGCCGCTGGCCGCTCTACCGCCCGCTCACCAACAACCGGGACTGGCACAAGGTACCTACTCCGTGCTGCTGGACATTAGCCAGCTGGACGACCTGTCGCTGGCGCGGGCTGGTGCGCGCCAAGGTGCGCGCGCCGCGCTGGGCCGCCTTCGCCGCGCGCCGCTGGCCGCTCTACCGCCCGCTCACCAACAACCGGGACTGGCACAAGGTACCTACTCCGTGCTGCTGGACATTAGCCAGCTGGACGACCTGTCGCTGGCGCGGGCTGGTGCGCGCCAAGGTGCGCGCGCCGCGCTGGGCCGCCTTCGCCGCGCGCCGCTGGCCGCTCTACCGCCCGCTCACCAACAACCGGGACTGGCACAAGGTACCTACTCCGTGCTGCTGGACATTAGCCAGCTGGACGACCTGTCGCTGGTGCGGGCTGGTGCGCGCACCGCGCTGGGCCGCCTTCGCCGCGCGCCGCTGGCCGCTCTACCGCCCGCTCACCAACAACCGGGACTGGCACAAGGTACCTACTCCGTGCTGCTGGACATTAGCCAGCTGGACGACCTGTCGCTGGTGCGGGCTGGTGCGCGCACCGCGCTGGGCCGCCTTCGCCGCGCGCTGCTGGCCGCTCTACCGCCCGCTCACCAACAACCGGGACTGGCACAAGGTACCTACTCCGTGCTGCTGGACATTAGCCAGCTGGACGACCTGTCGCTGGTGCGGGCTGGTGCGCGCACCGCGCTGGGCCGCCTTCGCCGCGCGCCGCTGGCCGCTCTACCGCCCGCTCACCAACAACCGGGACTGGCACAAGGTACCTACTCCGTGCTGCTGGACATTAGCCAGCTGGACGACCTGTCGCTGGTGCGGGCTGGTGCGCGCACCGCGCTGGGCCGCCTTCGCCGCGCGCCGCTGGCCGCTCTACCGCCCGCTCACCAACAACCGGGACTGGCACAAGGTACCTACTCCGTGCTGCTGGACATTAGCCAGCTGGACGACCTGTCGCTGGCGCGGGCTGGTGCGCGCCAAGGTGCGCGCGCCGCGCTGGGCCGCCTTCGCCGCGCGCCGCTGGCCGCTCTACCGCCCGCTCACCAACAACCGGGACTGGCACAAGGTACCTACTCCGTGCTGCTGGACATTAGCCAGCTGGACGACCTGTCGCTGGTGCGGGCTGGTGCGCGCACCGCGCTGGGCCGCCTTCGCCGCGCGCTGCTGGCCGCTCTACCGCCCGCTCACCAACAACCGGGACTGGCACAAGGTACCTACTCCGTGCTGCTGGACATTAGCCAGCTGGACGACCTGTCGCTGGTGCGGGCTGGTGCGCGCACCGCGCTGGGCCGCCTTCGCCGCGCGCCGCTGGCCGCTCTACCGCCCGCTCACCAACAACCGGGACTGGCACAAGGTACCTACTCCGTGCTGCTGGACATTAGCCAGCTGGACGACCTGTCGCTGGTGCGGGCTGGTGCGCGCACCGCGCTGGGCCGCCTTCGCCGCGCGCCGCTGGCCGCTCTACCGCCCGCTCACCAACAACCGGGACTGGCACAAGGTACCTACTCCGTGCTGCTGGACATTAGCCAGCTGGACGACCTGTCGCTGGTGCGCGCCAAGGTGCGCGCGCCGCGCTGGGCCGCCTTCGCCGCGCGCCGCTGGCCGCTCTACCGCCCGCTCACCAACAACCGGGACTGGCACAAGGTACCTACTCCGTGCTGCTGGACATTAGCCAGCTGGACGACCTGTCACTGGTGCGGGCTGGTGCGCGCACCGCGCTGGGCCGCCTTCGCCGCGCGCCGCTGGCCGCTCTACCGCCCGCTCACCAACAACCGGGACTGGCACAAGGTACCTACTCCGTGCTGCTGGACATTAGCCAGCTGGACGACCTGTCGCTGGTGCGGGCTGGTGCGCGCACCGCGCTGGGCCGCCTTCGCCGCGCGCCGCTGGCCGCTCTACCGCCCGCTCACCAACAACCGGGACTGGCACAAGGTACCTACTCCGTGCTGCTGGACATTAGCCAGCTGGACGACCTGTCACTGGTGCGGGCTGGTGCGCGCACCGCGCTGGGCCGCCTTCGCCGCGCGCCGCTGGCCGCTCTACCGCCCGCTCACCAACAACCGGGACTGGCACAAGGTACCTACTCCGTGCTGCTGGACATTAGCCAGCTGGACGACCTGTCGCTGGTGCGGGCTGGTGCGCGCACCGCGCTGGGCCGCCTTCTCCGCGCGCCGCTGGCCGCTCTACCGCCCGCTCACCAACAACCGGGACTGGCACAAGGTACCTACTCCGTGCTGCTGGACATTAGCCAGCTGGACGACCTGTCGCTGGTGCGCGCCAAGGTGCGCGCGCCGCGCTGGGCCGCCTTCGCCGCGCGCCGCTGGCCGCTCTACCGCCCGCTCACCAACAACCGGGACTGGCACAAGGTACCTACTCCGTGCTGCTGGACATTAGCCAGCTGGACGACCTGTCGCTGGTGCGGGCTGGTGCGCGCACCGCGCTGGGCCGCCTTCGCCGCGCGCCGCTGGCCGCTCTACCGCCCGCTCACCAACAACCGGGACTGGCACAAGGTACCTACTCCGTGCTGCTGGACATTAGCCAGCTGGACGACCTGTCGCTGGTGCGCGCCAAGGTGCGCGCGCCGCGCTGGGCCGCCTTCGCCGCGCGCCGCTGGCCGCTCTACCGCCCGCTCACCAACAACCGGGACTGGCACAAGGTACCTACTCCGTGCTGCTGGACATTAGCCAGCTGGACGACCTGTCGCTGGTGCGGGCTGGTGCGCGCACCGCGCTGGGCCGCCTTCGCCGCGCGCCGCTGGCCGCTCTACCGCCCGCTCACCAACAACCGGGACTGGCACAAGGTACCTACTCCGTGCTGCTGGACATTAGCCAGCTGGACGACCTGTCACTGGTGCGGGCTGGTGCGCGCACCGCGCTGGGCCGCCTTCGCCGCGCGCCGCTGGCCGCTCTACCGCCCGCTCACCAACAACCGGGACTGGCACAAGGTACCTACTCCGTGCTGCTGGACATTAGCCAGCTGGACGACCTGTCGCTGGTGCGGGCTGGTGCGCGCACCGCGCTGGGCCGCCTTCGCCGCGCGCCGCTGGCCGCTCTACCGCCCGCTCACCAACAACCGGGACTGGCACAAGGTACCTACTCCGTGCTGCTGGACATTAGCCAGCTGGACGACCTGTCGCTGGTGCGCGCCAAGGTGCGCGCGCCGCGCTGGGCCGCCTTCGCCGCGCGCCGCTGGCCGCTCTACCGCCCGCTCACCAACAACCGGGACTGGCACAAGGTACCTACTCCGTGCTGCTGGACATTAGCCAGCTGGACGACCTGTCGCTGGTGCGGGCTGGTGCGCGCACCGCGCTGGGCCGCCTTCGCCGCGCGCCGCTGGCCGCTCTACCGCCCGCTCACCAACAACCGGGACTGGCACAAGGTACCTACTCCGTGCTGCTGGACATTAGCCAGCTGGACGACCTGTCACTGGTGCGGGCTGGTGCGCGCACCGCGCTGGGCCGCCTTCGCCGCGCGCCGCTGGCCGCTCTACCGCCCGCTCACCAACAACCGGGACTGGCACAAGGTACCTACTCCGTGCTGCTGGACATTAGCCAGCTGGACGACCTGTCGCTGGTGCGGGCTGGTGCGCGCACCGCGCTGGGCCGCCTTCGCCGCGCGCCGCTGGCCGCTCTACCGCCCGCTCACCAACAACCGGGACTGGCACAAGGTACCTACTCCGTGCTGCTGGACATTAGCCAGCTGGACGACCTGTCGCTGGTGCGCGCCAAGGTGCGCGCGCCGCGCTGGGCCGCCTTCGCCGCGCGCCGCTGGCCGCTCTACCGCCCGCTCACCAACAACCGGGACTGGCACAAGGTACCTACTCCGTGCTGCTGGACATTAGCCAGCTGGACGACCTGTCGCTGGTGCGGGCTGGTGCGCGCACCGCGCTGGGCCGCCTTCGCCGCGCGCCGCTGGCCGCTCTACCGCCCGCTCACCAACAACCGGGACTGGCACAAGGTACCTACTCCGTGCTGCTGGACATTAGCCAGCTGGACGACCTGTCGCTGGCGCGGGCTGGTGCGCGCCAAGGTGCGCGCGCCGCGCTGGGCCGCCTTCGCCGCGCGCCGCTGGCCGCTCTACCGCCCGCTCACCAACAACCGGGACTGGCACAAGGTACCTACTCCGTGCTGCTGGACATTAGCCAGCTGGACGACCTGTCGCTGGCGCGGGCTGGTGCGCGCCAAGGTGCGCGCGCCGCGCTGGGCCGCCTTCGCCGCGCGCCGCTGGCCGCTCTACCGCCCGCTCACCAACAACCGGGACTGGCACAAGGTACCTACTCCGTGCTGCTGGACATTAGCCAGCTGGACGACCTGTCGCTGGCGCGGGCTGGTGCGCGCCAAGGTGCGCGCGCCGCGCTGGGCCGCCTTCGCCGCGCGCCGCTGGCCGCTCTACCGCCCGCTCACCAACAACCGGGACTGGCACAAGGTACCTACTCCGTGCTGCTGGACATTAGCCAGCTGGACGACCTGTCGCTGGTGCGGGCTGGTGCGCGCACCGCGCTGGGCCGCCTTCGCCGCGCGCCGCTGGCCGCTCTACCGCCCGCTCACCAACAACCGGGACTGGCACAAGGTACCTACTCCGTGCTGCTGGACATTAGCCAGCTGGACGACCTGTCACTGGTGCGGGCTGGTGCGCGCACCGCGCTGGGCCGCCTTCGCCGCGCGCCGCTGGCCGCTCTACCGCCCGCTCACCAACAACCGGGACTGGCACAAGGTACCTACTCCGTGCTGCTGGACATTAGCCAGCTGGACGACCTGTCGCTGGTGCGGGCTGGTGCGCGCACCGCGCTGGGCCGCCTTCGCCGCGCGCCGCTGGCCGCTCTACCGCCCGCTCACCAACAACCGGGACTGGCACAAGGTACCTACTCCGTGCTGCTGGACATTAGCCAGCTGGACGACCTGTCGCTGGTGCGCGCCAAGGTGCGCGCGCCGCGCTGGGCCGCCTTCGCCGCGCGCCGCTGGCCGCTCTACCGCCCGCTCACCAACAACCGGGACTGGCACAAGGTACCTACTCCGTGCTGCTGGACATTAGCCAGCTGGACGACCTGTCGCTGGTGCGGGCTGGTGCGCGCACCGCGCTGGGCCGCCTTCGCCGCGCGCCGCTGGCCGCTCTACCGCCCGCTCACCAACAACCGGGACTGGCACAAGGTACCTACTCCGTGCTGCTGGACATTAGCCAGCTGGACGACCTGTCACTGGTGCGGGCTGGTGCGCGCACCGCGCTGGGCCGCCTTCGCCGCGCGCCGCTGGCCGCTCTACCGCCCGCTCACCAACAACCGGGACTGGCACAAGGTACCTACTCCGTGCTGCTGGACATTAGCCAGCTGGACGACCTGTCGCTGGTGCGGGCTGGTGCGCGCACCGCGCTGGGCCGCCTTCGCCGCGCGCCGCTGGCCGCTCTACCGCCCGCTCACCAACAACCGGGGCTGGCACAAGGTACCTACTCCGTGCTGCTGGACATTAGCCAGCTGGACGACCTGTCGCTGGTGCGCGCCAAGGTGCGCGCGCCGCGCTGGGCCGCCTTCGCCGCGCGCCGTTGGCCGCTCTACCGCCCGCTCACCAACAACCGGGACTGGCACAAGGTACCTACTCCGTGCTGCTGGACATTAGCCAGCTGGACGACCTGTCGCTGGTGCGGGCTGGTGCGCGCACCGCGCTGGGCCGCCTTCGCCGCGCGCCGCTGGCCGCTCTACCGCCCGCTCACCAACAACCGGGACTGGCACAAGGTACCTACTCCGTGCTGCTGGACATTAGCCAGCTGGACGACCTGTCGCTGGTGCGCGCCAAGGTGCGCGCGCCGCGCTGGGCCGCCTTCGCCGCGCGCCGCTGGCCGCTCTACCGCCCGCTCACCAACAACCGGGACTGGCACAAGGTACCTACTCCGTGCTGCTGGACATTAGCCAGCTGGACGACCTGTCGCTGGTGCGGGCTGGTGCGCGCCAAGGTGCGCGCGCCGCGCTGGGCCGCCTTCGCCGCGCGCCGCTGGCCGCTCTACCGCCCGCTCACCAACAACCGGGACTGGCACAAGGTACCTACTCCGTGCTGCTGGACATTAGCCAGCTGGACGACCTGTCGCTGGTGCGGGCTGGTGCGCGCACCGCGCTGGGCCGCCTTCGCCGCGCGCCGCTGGCCGCTCTACCGCCCGCTCACCAACAACCGGGACTGGCACAAGGTACCTACTCCGTGCTGCTGGACATTAGCCAGCTGGACGACCTGTCGCTGGTGCGGGCTGGTGCGCGCACCGCGCTGGGCCGCCTTCGCCGCGCGCCGCTGGCCGCTCTACCGCCCGCTCACCAACAACCGGGACTGGCACAAGGTACCTACTCCGTGCTGCTGGACATTAGCCAGCTGGACGACCTGTCGCTGGTGCGCGCCAAGGTGCGCGCGCCGCGCTGGGCCGCCTTCGCCGCGCGCCGCTGGCCGCTCTACCGCCCGCTCACCAACAACCGGGACTGGCACAAGGTACCTACTCCGTGCTGCTGGACATTAGCCAGCTGGACGACCTGTCGCTGGTGCGGGCTGGTGCGCGCACCGCGCTGGGCCGCCTTCGCCGCGCGCCGCTGGCCGCTCTACCGCCCGCTCACCAACAACCGGGACTGGCACAAGGTACCTACTCCGTGCTGCTGGACATTAGCCAGCTGGACGACCTGTCACTGGTGCGGGCTGGTGCGCGCACCGCGCTGGGCCGCCTTCGCCGCGCGCCGCTGGCCGCTCTACCGCCCGCTCACCAACAACCGGGACTGGCACAAGGTACCTACTCCGTGCTGCTGGACATTAGCCAGCTGGACGACCTGTCGCTGGTGCGGGC
Source organism: Hedya salicella (assembly GCA_905404275.2). Lineage (NCBI taxonomy): Eukaryota > Metazoa > Arthropoda > Insecta > Lepidoptera > Tortricidae > Hedya > Hedya salicella. Next base: position 12,032,782 of record FR990112.1, on the reverse strand, counting down.
TGGTGCGCGCACCGCGCTGGGCCGCCTTCGCCGCGCGCCGCTGGCCGCTCTACCGCCCGCTCACCAACAACCGGGGCTGGCACAAGGTACCTACTCCGTGCTGCTGGACATTAGCCAGCTGGACGACCTGTCGCTGGTGCGCGCCAAGGTGCGCGCGCCGCGCTGGGCCGCCTTCGCCGCGCGCCGTTGGCCGCTCTACCGCCCGCTCACCAACAACCGGGACTGGCACAAGGTACCTACTCCGTGCTGCTGGACATTAGCCAGCTGGACGACCTGTCGCTGGTGCGGGCTGGTGCGCGCGCCGCGCTGGGCCGCCTTCGCCGCGCGCCGCTGGCCGCTCTACCGCCCGCTCACCAACAACCGGGACTGGCACAAGGTACCTACTCCGTGCTGCTGGACATTAGCCAGCTGGACGACCTGTCGCTGGCGCGGGCTGGTGCGCGCCGCGCTGGGCCGCCTTCGCCGCGCGCCGCTGGCCGCTCTACCGCCCGCTCACCAACAACCGGGACTGGCACAAGGTACCTACTCCGTGCTGCTGGACATTAGCCAGCTGGACGACCTGTCGCTGGTGCGGGCTGGTGCGCGCACCGCGCTGGGCCGCCTTCGCCGCGCGCCGCTGGCCGCTCTACCGCCCGCTCACCAACAACCGGGACTGGCACAAGGTACCTACTCCGTGCTGCTGGACATTAGCCAGCTGGACGACCTGTCACTGGTGCGGGCTGGTGCGCGCACCGCGCTGGGCCGCCTTCGCCGCGCGCCGCTGGCCGCTCTACCGCCCGCTCACCAACAACCGGGACTGGCACAAGGTACCTACTCCGTGCTGCTGGACATTAGCCAGCTGGACGACCTGTCGCTGGTGCGGGCTGGTGCGCGCACCGCGCTGGGCCGCCTTCGCCGCGCGCCGCTGGCCGCTCTACCGCCCGCTCACCAACAACCGGGGCTGGCACAAGGTACCTACTCCGTGCTGCTGGACATTAGCCAGCTGGACGACCTGTCGCTGGTGCGCGCCAAGGTGCGCGCGCCGCGCTGGGCCGCCTTCGCCGCGCGCCGTTGGCCGCTCTACCGCCCGCTCACCAACAACCGGGACTGGCACAAGGTACCTACTCCGTGCTGCTGGACATTAGCCAGCTGGACGACCTGTCGCTGGTGCGGGCTGGTGCGCGCACCGCGCTGGGCCGCCTTCGCCGCGCGCCGCTGGCCGCTCTACCGCCCGCTCACCAACAACCGGGACTGGCACAAGGTACCTACTCCGTGCTGCTGGACATTAGCCAGCTGGACGACCTGTCGCTGGTGCGCGCCAAGGTGCGCGCGCCGCGCTGGGCCGCCTTCGCCGCGCGCCGCTGGCCGCTCTACCGCCCGCTCACCAACAACCGGGACTGGCACAAGGTACCTACTCCGTGCTGCTGGACATTAGCCAGCTGGACGACCTGTCGCTGGTGCGGGCTGGTGCGCGCCAAGGTGCGCGCGCCGCGCTGGGCCGCCTTCGCCGCGCGCCGCTGGCCGCTCTACCGCCCGCTCACCAACAACCGGGACTGGCACAAGGTACCTACTCCGTGCTGCTGGACATTAGCCAGCTGGACGACCTGTCACTGGTGCGGGCTGGTGCGCGCACCGCGCTGGGCCGCCTTCGCCGCGCGCCGCTGGCCGCTCTACCGCCCGCTCACCAACAACCGGGACTGGCACAAGGTACCTACTCCGTGCTGCTGGACATTAGCCAGCTGGACGACCTGTCGCTGGTGCGGGCTGGTGCGCGCGCCGCGCTGGGCCGCCTTCGCTGCGCGCCGCTGGCCGCTTTTACGCCCGCTCAGCAACGCAATCCTATATTTAGACTTTTTAGAATCGTCTTGGTAAGTATTAACGGATGTTCAATGAAATGTATCGTCGGCAATAGAAGCCCGACACAAAATGCTATTTATGACATGACAGTGTTTTTTTCTAGTTATCATAATCGACGGAGATTATATAATTTTATAATAGATTAGATGTTGTGTGTGTCGGCAGATTTACCAGTCGCTGGTGGAGTCGTGCTTCTGCCGGAACTGCCTGGTGCAGATGTGCGTGCAAGCGCAACCCCCCGGCGAGGAGAGCGCTTGGCGCCACAACCGCCTCCGCATAGAGCTCAAGGTGACTTACCTGCCATATTAAGTTACTGCCGTGTGGAGTGCTTCCGCCGCAACTGCCCGGTGCAGATGTGGCACAACTCGGATTCGATAGATAGACGGTATAAAACTATTACCAAATACCTAAACACCGACATTATTAGATTGTCAAATATATTCGGCAGCTCCTTATCCGTTAAAATTGTTCATTGAGTTATGAATTTCATGTGTTCATATCATGTTTCCATTATGATACAGATGATGCGAAATGATCCACCTGAGGGAATCGCGGCGACTCCGCTGGACGCGCGCTGCTGCCACTGGCAGGCCTCCGTCACCGGCCCCGCCGGCTCCCCGTACGAGGGCGGCATTTTCTACCTCTACATACAGGTGCCTTACGCGTGAGTACACTCCGACACTGTGGTACAGACGACACTGGCGGGTCTCCGTCACCGGCCCCGCCGGCTCCCCGTATAAAATATCACTGGCTAGCAGAGCAACGAAAAAATTACTGACTGTTGAGTCTATAGTGGATATAATACACCTATGAAAACATTTGCGTATGTACACCACGCGTCTACGTTATGACGACACGTTTGGCTCGATTGTACAACGGCCTACGAAGCTGGCGGTCCCGGGTAAAACGGGCCGGGTTCGAATCCGGGCCAGGGCAAGTGTTTGTGTGATGAGCGTGAATGTTTGTTCCCGGGTCTTGGGTGTTTTCTATATTTATTTATTTTTTATTTATTCGGAGAACCAACAGCTAAAAGTAATACATTTGCGGCATAGAATAAGTATCAGAAAGCCAATTACAGGTTCCCACCGGTAGTAACATGATACAAAATGGAGATACTCACATAATGCACAACATCGCAGAGCCTTCTAGTGATTACTATGACTAAGTGAAATAAACTGCAACAAGTTAAAACTACAATCAAATAAAATAACATTAAATTCAACAAACAATGCTCCGGTCAAGGCACGCTCATTGAAAGAAACCGTCCGTTATCCTACGCCGCACAGTTGGGATATTACTATTGAAAATATCGATATCCAGCTCTTTAGTTAGGTTATTCAAACTTTTGCCAGCACGTAACAGAAAGCTATTCTTCCTATAATTACGTGAGGAAAAGGGAATTGAGAGAGGAAGGAAATGTCTTTTTAGATTATTATTGAATATTTAAGTATTATAAATTTATCCATATATTTAATGTACATAATATATTTATATTATTAGAAGGCGCCCGCAACTTCGTTCGTGGAGTAGAAAAAGTTATACCTCTCTTTTTTTCTTTAGCATGCTCGGGTAAAAATTATCCTATAACCATCTGGAGATAGCCAGCTACACATGTACCAAAAATAGTTAAAAATCCGTTAAGCCGATTTAGCGTGATGAAGCCACAACGACACATACAAACATTTCATTTTTACAACTTTATAATAGTACTAGCTGTTGCCCGCGACTTCGTCCGCGTAGAGATGTAATTTATAGTTTACAAACTTTCACCCCCTTTTCGTCCCTAAAAGGGATGAAATTTGACATAAATTATAGCCTATGTCCTATTCTGATATATATAAGGTACATAACCGGAAAGTTTCATAAAAAGTCGTCCAATTGTTTTTGAGATTAAGTGAAACGTACATACATACTTTCACGTTTATAATATAGTAAGGATAGATAGATGTATATCGTCGCCTAGTACCCATAGTACAGTAGCTTTGCTTAGTTTGGGACTAGGTCGATTTCTGTAAGATAGTCCCTGGGTTATTTATTTATTACTAACTTCTGCCCGCGACTTCGTCCGCCTTAAATTTGTGTATCGCGGATAAGGGTATTTTTCGGGATAAAAAGTAGCTTATGTCCTTCCGCGGGACTCAAACTGTCTCCATAACAAATTTCATCCAAAGGTGCGTCCACACTTGTATCATTTGCTCGTATCCGATCACCGTGGCTTGGCATGACTGTGTATCGCGCTGCTTGGACGCTCACTGTCGGCGCGGCTATCATGCCTTGCTTGTCCGATCTAAGTGTTTGATACGCGTAGCAACATGGATTTCGAGCGATCGGATCGGCGCAACGTCCAAACGCGTGATCGTGACACGCGGTTGCCACGGGACGAAAATCTGATCGGGCAAATGATACAAATGTGGACGCACCTTAAATCGGTTCAGCGATTTGAGCGTGAAGTGAAGAGGCAACAGACAGACAGACAGACACACTTTCGTATTTATAATATTAGTATGGATTTATACAGGTACCCGATGAGCCCGCCCGTGGTCCGGTTTCTCACTCGTATCCTGCACCCGAACGTATCGCGGCACGGCGACGTGGGCATCGACTCGGTGCACCACAACTGGTCGCTCGCGCTCACCATCAGCAAGGTGCTCATCTCCATCCAGAGCCTGCTGACCGACCCGTATACTGCCGTGAGTACAGGGATGATGCTGCATGTCGAATTTTACAGCCTACTGTAGTTAGATGATAAAAAAAATACCAATGCATCATGAAAAAAAGAACCGGCCAAGAGCATGTCAGACTATGCTCAGTGTAGGGTTCCGCAGCTGTTGGTACAGAAAAAAAGCGTATCTCCACAGCACTTACATCCTGTTGCTGAGAAGCGTAGTGTTTTGACAATAACTCAAAAACTGTCATTTACATAGTCGCTAAGTCATATATAATGAGACCGATAATAAGTTGGCAAAAAGTCTATGCTCTATGGTCTATAAAAGCATTGTTTAGCGTGCTTTTATAGTTCATAATTTTTTCATAAAAGCACTGTTTACCAAGATAATAACATTAACTTTTTTTTGAAGTAAGGCTTCAGTTCTAATTATTAAGTAAGTAATTACAGCAGTACCAACTTCTTAAAAAACAATATTACACAAAATAAACTCAAATTTACAAGTTAAACATTGTATACTTATTTATTTTCAATCTTAGGGTAGGTTTTTTACAATATATAAAAAGTAAAATACAAAAAGTCATAACATTGTATTATTATTATTATTATTTTAATCTTAATTGTTGTATATACTCTGACATTTAGAATTTTATTCTAGACACATTCTAGATTATTTATTTTTTATTGACAATCCTTTTGGGATTTATCTTATTGATTATTTTAATTTTAAAAATGATGATTTTATCAATAATATTACACTTAAGTTAAATGATCTGATTAGGTTTTTCTGGGTTTTCCTAATCCTTGCAGCAAATGTTGGATCATATTGTATTTCTCCCAGCAAACATTCACTCTCATGTAACTGACATTTCGAAAGTGCTTGTAACTAGGCCTACTTGAATAAAGAATATTTTGATTTGATTTGATTTGATTATTATTATGTTATTTACTATTGTATGTAACAAAGCCATCATCAATTCTGTTTTAATTATCAAATTTTATTCCTTTTAGATATTTTTATTAAACTAGACAGTTGGCATTACTATCCAGTGCAAACAAATAAAAAAAATAACAAACCATAGACAAACGTCATATTTGAGTTCTCACCAAAAATTGTAACTTTTTAAGTTCCAAGTTACTATTGAAAAGATAATAAACGTTAAAAATAATTGATTCCTTTCTTCTTTCTTTTTTTCTAATTAAATATTGTACTTAAACAGATAAAGTATGTTCTGTTTCCATAAATAAACAAACTGTACATATACCCTAATTTTGTTTTATTTAAAAGTAGGTATTTGTAGAAAAAGTATTGTATGCAACGGTGTGTAACTGTTCTAAAAACGCTCGTGGCGTATTTACTTGCGATGTTCGCCAAGGCTCACATCGCAAGTAAATACGCCACTCGCGTTTTAAAACCCTTCTTATACAACAGTTGCATAAAATACTATTAGGACACACCGTTTAGAAAATAGAGGGGAAGTTAAAGTTCTGTCCAAATACGTTAACACACATTTACGTGCTACCCATTATATTTGCTAATTTTTTTTTGTTTCGGTTACATGTATGAAGTGTTTTGAAATCTAAAATCAAATTTATGTATTTTTTCAAAATTTCATAATAATGGCAATAGAAAGCAAAACCCTTTTTTTTGATATAGGTAGATTTGGTACGCCAACTCAAAAATGACGTCACATTTGTGTAACAATTAATATGGAGCGATTGGAGCGTTTTCATCGCTCAGTAGGAATGCCGAAGTTTAACTATCATTTCTGACTTTTAGGGTACTCTATTTGTATTTAGTTCCATATAGATATTTGATCCTTACGAAAAAAAAACCGCTATCATCCCAATAGGGAATGTGCATGAATTTTAATTTTTGCTTTATTTAAAGCCCATTCATGTAATAAACAGTAGACAAAAATATTTTTTGTAATAACTATAAAAATAACCAAGTTATAAGCCATCAAACATTTCATTCGATCTCTTTCTAGCAAAACAGAATTTAATATGAAGTTTGTATGGCCGGAGTGCACCATGACGTAACAGTGCACGTCGGACCTCTCTGTCTAATTAGTAGTTTAAAATGCCTATATCTTGCGTATTTCTTGGCCGATTTAGTTTATAATTTCACATTTTGAAACAGTTTTTACGGAATTTTGATATATAGTTACGAAAAGCGATAAAAAAATTCATGCTATTGGCGGGAAAAGCCATGCATTTTGTTGATTTAGTGGTTTTTCGTGTAAATGTTTTGTGAGATTTCACTTTTTACTGAGTATAGATAGATAACATATTGTTATACTTACAAATACTACATGATTTTTTTATCAAAATCAAAGCACGTCTGCTAACGAAAATCCAAATGTAAATATTAAGGAGAAAAATACTCTTACTTATGAATATAATAAATCTAAGAATATGTTATAAAATTGGAGGCTATTATGAATTTATGTTTTGCGAAACCGTAAAGTGACAGGAGTACTTTGTTTGTTCCAGGTGTGCATGGAGCCAGAGCTGGGTGAAATGTACGTGCGAGACCGAGCGCGGTTTGAGAGCCTCGCTCGGCGCTGGACCTGGCGCTACGCCATGCAGGACATCCTGCCCTACTGAACGCTCCGCCACTGGAAATGTGCACCGATATCGATAAAAAAATACTATTTAGCGTCACGATTGGCCTACGGTTTCGCGTCGAGCAACGCCGGTACTCCTATTGGTATAAGCAGGCCTGGCGCACTACGCGATTACAACACGCAGATACAAGTACATCCCGGCGGTCCGAAGCCATTCCGTAGTGAATGACGCGAAACGTGCAAATAAACATCCACTATTTCGAGCGCCGCAATGATTACGAGGCGGTCCGCACGGCTTTCGCCGAGATCAAAACAGTGAGCCTATTTACTTGTACACTTGTACTATAGTACAATCTGGAGATTCGTATATTAATCTGGAAAATCGCAAGATCGCTTGTAACAAAAGAACAAGATTTACTGAACAGTAGTGCCAAAGCTTACAAAATATTTAAGCACTTTGATCTCAAAGATGGCACCAACTTAAAGAATAATGCAATTGCGAGGAGCTCGGGCCAAGCCAAAGTATATCCATACTAATATTATAAATGCGAAAGTGTGTCTGTCTGTTACCTCTTCACGCTTAAACCGCTGAACCGATTTGGATGAAATTTGGTATGGAGATAGTTTGAGTCCCGGAGAAGGACATATGCTACTTTTTATCCCGGAAAAATGCCCTTATTCGCCCACCCGTATATATAGGCCCATCTAACAACGTGCGTCAGTGGTCCCTAAAGAAATGTAGTGAATGTGCGCCTGTATAGGGACGCCAAATCCATGTGTACATTATAGTTTTATATGTGAAATTGAAATGACAAATAAATGATATTGTTTACACTTTTAAAAACATCTATCGACCATTTGACTGACAGAGAAATATTAGACTCCTCATGCAATACATATTTTTATATCCAAACTAGAAGTGCCCGCAACCACGTTCGCGAAGGAGAAAGTCATTACACCTATTGTTTTCTTCAGCGTAGTCCGATAAATAGTATCCTATAACCATCTGTGGATACCCATGCTACCAATATAGCAATAATAGTTGAAATCCGTTTAGCCGATTAATGGGCGTGATAAATCCACAGCGACACATATAAAAGTCCAAAAAGAAGTATTTTTCAATTTAGTGAACGTCAAATAGTCCGTTACTATCATTCTTTTGAAAATATCTCCAATGTACAGACTTAAGTTTTACAACTTTATAATAGAATAGATAAAACCTAGGGTTTTATTTATGTCTCAATGTTTTTTTTAGATATTATGAACTGTAGCGTAGCAACACGCTCAATGTAAAAAGTATACTATATTCTTTGGGAATTTGTACTTTCCCATTGTTGTTCTTCATGGTATAGAAACTTTCGGTTCTTTTTGCTCACAATCAAAAACACAATTTTTTGCAGTAACCTTGCTTTGTTATTCAGACATACTGCATAACTATATATAGATAACAGACACTGATAACTTAGGGGTACTGGATGATAATAATAATGACTGCTTGTTTTCTCAACCCCATAATTTATTTATTATTTATTAGAAGAACCAACAGTTACAAACATAATGCCAAAATTCTTCTGTAACATTTTTTTTGGGAAGTCCTGTTGTCTTCATGGAATATTAATCCTATGGATACTTACTGAAGGAATTCACTCATTATCAATTTATAATAGGAAAAGAAGTAAATAATGTTAGACTTAAGTATATGGATGAAAATAAAACAATTATCATATCGATCGCAACCTCATTTTATTAATGTACCCAATTTATTTGTTTTTTACTGGTCTATAAAGAAGGTCATACTTAGAACTGCTCTTAGTGCTCTTAGTTCTATCCTTCTGATCGTCGGTTACGTGCCACTTTAATTCCCACTCCTTCAACAGATATTCACAGTCGCAAAACATCGGTAGGCACTTGTTTGTCCCTGGAGCCATACAGTACCCTGGGTAGGGGCCCTGGCTTGCATCCAACCAACGTCGGGTCCCCAAAGGGCCATTCACTTCGTTCTCAATCTCTTGTGTCGGGTACAGACGCACTCTACGGATCTTGGTTTCCAACTTCAAGCTCCCTGGCGTAAAGTAGTGAAGATACGCCGTAAGCCACAGAAAGCCCTAAAATTTAAAAAATTATACATTTTTGACTTATATACAAAAGTAACTAAAATACAAAATCTTACTTGTACGTCGGCTAATTCTGTAGTAATCAAATACATGGTTTTAATCCACGACTTGTTCCACAATGTGAATCTGTAGACACAAAGTCGTATTTATGTAACAAGTTCTCTTATCTTCCAATGACGTGCATTCATTAAAAGATAAAGAAAATTATCCACATAACTATATTGCATGTGTCGTAAATTACTTTGAAAATGTGTGCAATTTAACCAAGCTTTCTAATGGCTGATCAGCCCCTGACTAAGCCTGTCAAATGGTATAGACGTCATCAGCCTATAAAACTAACAGACCATGGTGAAATCGGGCCTTATTATAGTAACTGCATCTAATTTGTCGTTTATTTCTATTTTATTTTGCGATTAAAACTTACTTTAGTAACGTATGTAGATCAAGGACCGAAAATGAAGAGGACCGACAATCGCCAGGCTAAAACTAAACATTTAACGATGTTATAATTTAACAAAGAAACACAGTAACAATTAAATCGTAAATAAATCTTTGTGACACGCTTGTAAAGTTGAATAATTGTAAATAATAATTCTTAATAGACACGTCAGCGTTGTAAATATCGAAGAACGGCTTTTTGTATGGCGATTGACAGCTAGTCCTCTTGTTTTAATATTCCGTAGTTAGTATAGATTATCATTAAATATGGCCAATTATACTGCCTTTAGTATTTTCATGCCGAGTAAGTTAATGCCATTTTCATTTCTTGCAATTGTGCAATGTCTTATTTCTTGCAGTTGCAGCAACAGCTTCTGCCTCTGGAGTGGGATCTTCTGTCATTGGAACGCGAAGTCATTTCGCCGCAAGCTCTTTTGCGGTGTCCAGAGAGTGATCTTCCCCTGGATGCTCTTGATCTGTCCTTGGAGTTATCGTGAGATCGCCCACATGACCTACCATGAGAATATTCTCTGGAGTGTCCGCGGGATCTTCCCCGGGAGCGACCGCGGGATCTTCCTCTAGAACGACCGCGGGATCTTCCTCTAGAACGACCGCGGGATCTTCCTCTAGTACGACCGCGGGATCTTCCTCTAGACCGACCGCGGGACTTTCCTCTAGACCTGTTTCGCGATAGACTCATAGACCGCGAGCGATCTCTGAACCGATGCGTAGATCGAGAGCGTTCCACCGCTGTTCGAACAGATTCCTCACCTTGGTCGTGTCGTGACGCCAGCTCTGTGCCGCGAACTTCGATGACGATTGCCGTATCCATTTCCAGGCACTTCGTAGATCTGTAACACACAATCTGGTTGCTCGCAGTGATTAATTAAGATACGTATAATTGTTTTATGCTGAACAGTATCGAGAAGATTAGTAAAGTCGCGTTGTTATAACACTTGTGACTGGTGATTGTCTGGGACGGACGCGATACTGCATTATATACACATTACATTGATTGCACAATGTTGTTATAATATTGCCTGCATATTACACGAATGTTTCAAGCCATATTGCACAATTATTGCATAAATTGTGTAATATTTTCATAAATTGCGAAGTGTATAGAAAATTCCCGTTTTCTTAGAATAATTATTTTGTCGCGAAAGACCGCGATGAACGTGAATGGTAAGATTATATTATTGTCGATAGTACGATTTTGACTGGCAACACAATAGTGATAAAATGTGAGAGTGGTTTTCTTGAGGGTATTCTGTTTTCTAAGACTGACTGACGACAGAAGGAAGGTGCCAAGTGAGTTGGTGAAAAAGGGATTAGAGTTGTGAATCTAAGTATATGTGTTGTATGCAGTCAGGTGAGTGATTTGTATATTTAATAACTAGTTACCACTTATGGGCAATGTTGACGGATAGTCATTTAAAGGATTGGATTAATGTTTCGGAGGTCAGGGCTGGTACGAGGGGTTATGGCGGTGGTACCAGGGGGCCTTCGGGCCCCACCCACTGCCTGTCTGGTTGGGACGCTACTGCCGTGCAGTGAGAGTGAAACCATTATGATGGCTCTCCGGGAATAGTATTGGCCAACCGGGCACGCAGGGGGGCATAACGTTAAATGTAATAATTGTTAATACAAAGGAATGCTATCTCTCCTCATTGTCGTGTACTACACTTTGTCGGTAACGAAACTATTGCACTAGTGAACCTAAGGCAACTTGACAGTACATGACTTAATATAGTGAGGATCGCCGACAAAATTGGTGGAGGTGCTGGGACACTGTGCGATCACAGGGAAGTGAGCGGTCAGACTCAAGAAAATGACATGGAGGTTGACCTACAAGAGGCAGCTTCGGGGGGAGTAACCGACATTGTTTCAGAGACATCACCGGAGTTGACCAACGGTGACATGGAGGGTCAACTAACCGAGATGAGCCCGGCCTGCGATAACTTAGCATCACAGGACATGAGGGTGAGGCGGAACGCGGCCTTGCGAGCAAGAGACAAGATCGCCGAGTGGACCCGCCAGCTCTTCGCCGTGCTGTAAGTCGCTTCGCCGCCGGGAGTGTCGCGAAAGACCGCGATGAACGTGAATGGTAAGATTATATTATTGTCGATAGTACGATTTTGACTGGCAACACAATAGTGATAAAATGTGAGAGTGGTTTTCTTGAGGGTATTCTGTTTTCTAAGACTGACTGACGACGGAAGGAAGGTGCCAAGTGAGTTGGTGAAAAAGGGATTAGAGTTGTGAATATGTGTTGTATGCAGTCAGGTGAGTGATTTGTATATTTAATAACTAGTTACCACTTATGGGCAATGTTGACGGATAGTCATTTAAAGGATTGGATTAATGTTTCGGAGGTCAGGGCTGGTACGAGGGGTTATGGCGGTGGTACCAGGGGGCCTTCGGGCCCCACCCACTGCCTGTCTGGTTGGGACGCTACTGCCGTGCAGTGAGAGTGAAACAATTATGATGGCTCTCCGGGAATAGTATTGGCCAACCGGGCACGCAGGGGGGCATAACGTTAAATGTAATAATTGTTAATACAAAGGAATGCTATCTCTCCTCATTGTCGTGTACTACACTTTGTCGGTAACGAAACTATTGCACTAGTGAACCTAAGGCAACTTGACAGTACATGACTTAATATAGTGAGGATCGCCGACAAAATTGCATGTTTTTATTTACATGCAGAGCAACAAATTAAACTATGTTAGTAGTATCTTAAATAATAATAAAGAGCCAATTACGGACTCACATGTAACACGATGTTGGTATTTTACATTAGTAACTTAAATAATACACAAAAACGTTAGGTCACATGCACTAAAATATAAAAATAGAAATCCCAAAGGGGTCTCATTCATGATTAATGATAATAATCGAATTACAGGCTATACAGACTATATCGGCAACAAACAGTAACTGATTGGATGATAATTTGGTCGTAAAGATATTTTATTCCAGAACAAACAACTACCTGCAAGCAAGTGACGTAGAAAAACCGGCCAAGTGCGAGTTGGACTCGCGCACCGAGGGTCCCGTACAAAATATACGCTGCAAACGGCCGTTTCTTTGAAAAGCCAGTGTTAGCAGAGCCCTACTCCTAAACAAAATGTACGCGGTGTTCGGTCATTTTATATTGGTTACTGACATAGACATAAAATTATTCTGTTTTTAGTATTTGGGGTTATAACGGCAACCGTTCATGAGATACAGCCTGGTGGCAGATGGACAGACGGACTGACGCGAGTCTTAGGAATAGGGTCCCGTTTTATCCTTTGGGTACGAAACCCTAAAAAGAAAATAAAATTAAAAGGTTAATCGGAATATTCACTCAAAGAAGCTTCTCGCCAATTTACGCCTCGCAGAAGGAATTAATCAATTGAAAATATCACTTTCTAGCTCTTATGTCATATTATTTAGACTTAATATAAGAAAAATATATATTTTACTGATATTATTAATGATTTAATAACTGGGACCAGGGGCCCGTTTCATAATAGTAGTTTATGCAACTGCTACATAATGAGAGGCCTTAAAATACGAGTGTGGTTTTAGAAAACGAGCGTCAACGAGTTTTATAATAGGATCACACGAGTGTTTTAAGGCCTAATTATGTACAGATGCATACACTACTTTATCTACACACATATCATAAGTACTCTAAGATGGGTTTAGAAATAACCGTAGGGAAATGACCTGCATTGTGACTAGTGCTACCCGTAAAATATCAATAGGCCATATGTTGAATGTGTGGACTGTATTGGAATACTTCTTTCTTGATTTAAAATAAAATACTTATTTCTTCATGGTAAGTAGATTTGCTAATTAGCCATAATCAGCTAATATAGCCGCAAGAGAGTAGTGTAGAAGACTGACCTAGCGATCAAAATGGCCAATTATTATTCCCACATACTAGGGCCTGAATTAGCGGCTTATCGGCTGATGCAGGCGAATTAATAAATGCGACAAAAGATATTCTTTATTCATCATAAGTTTTACAATAGAATGATTGATATACACAGTTATATTAATTTCTTATACTATAGGATACAACATAACACGTATTTTCTAAAACAGGGTAAAAATATATGACACAGATTGGTAAATGAAATAAAATAATTTACAATTAAAAATAGCGACATAATATTGATTTAGCTCTTATAACTAAGTTTACACAATTAATCATTTCCTAATCCTAGTTATTTCCCACAATATCCCCCGCGTGTGCAAACACCATTCTCTTGGTTTCTAGGAAATAACAATGAGTCTGGAGGCTGGACGACGGATGGAACCCGCTGCTGTGCGTACTTCAGTGACTCGGACTTTGCCGTCTGGACCCGGGTAGACTTTGACTACCTCACCTCTTGGCCAGGTACCTCTGGGCATTGTACTGTCCATTATGAGCACTATGTCGCCTTCTTTCACGTTGTCGTGGGCGTTATTGGATCTAGCTCTCAGCGACGGGCGGTATTCTTTGATCCATCATTGCCAAAAATGATCGGCTAGTCGCTGCGCTGTTTTCCATGAGCTTGATGTAAGAACGATGTCGGAAAATGAGCCGAATGGTGACATGGCGTTAGAGCGGCCGATAAGAGAATGGTTCGGTGTGAGAGCTTCTTTTTCCTCGTTTAGCATAACCGGCGTAAGAGGTCGCGAGTTAATTACGTGCTCGGCCTCTAAAAGCAGGGTGTGAAGCACTTCTTCGTGGGGGTGCTTTTCATTAAGGGTAGCTCGTAGGGCGGTTTTTACTGAGCCTACGAGCCTCTCCCATGCGCCGCCGGCGGAAGGGTTACCTGGTGGGATCTTCTTCCAAATAATCTGACGCTGCCTAGCGTATTCTAGCAGTTCCCTGGTTGCGCTATTCATGGCGTCTCTGATCTCACGTTCGCTTCCATAAAAGTTTGTAGCGTTGTCCGAAAAAATGATTGATGGAGTACCACGTCGCGCCATCATTCTTCTGAGTGACATGATCATAGCCGAGCCAGATAAGGAGTTCACTAGCTCAAGATGTACGGCCCTTGTGGTTAGGCACGTATACAGGACTCCCCAACGCTTCTCGTGTCTTCGTCCGACTGTGATAGTCATAGGCCCGAATAAATCGCAGGCTGTGGCGGTAAAAGCAGGTTGATTGACAGTTAGCCTTTCTTTAGGCATATCGCCGAAAGGAGCCTTTGAGGGTGACCCCCTTCTGACACGACACCATTGGCATCTGTTGCTTATGAATCTCAGAGCACCTCGCAATCCTATCACGTAAAAATGTTGGTTTATCTCGTTCATCACAGTGGAGTGGTTACCGTGATTGAACATAGCGTGATAGTGAGCGATCAGGAGGCGAGTGAAGTCTTCTTTGGCGTGAAGTATCGGCGTGGCTTTCTCTCTGTCGATTCTCCCGTCCAGCAGTAGAGTTCCGTGGCGGTCCATCTTCACGGCGAGCTTGCTGAGTGCAGACTTCTTGGGTATTTGTCGTCCAGCCTCGATGAGTTTCATTTCCTCGTCGAAATATGCCCGTTGACTGCGTTGAATATTTAATAACTCGGCCATTTTCAAGTGGTTATTGTTAATTTCAGTTTCTATTTTTCTATTGAGCATTTTGGACTTAAAAACCTCAGCAGCTAGTAGGGTGGTAGCAGTAGCCCTAATTAAACGCGTGTATTTCGAAAAACGTTCTATCTTCGGTAAATACGAAAAGGACTTAAGCGGCCTATCTGTAGTAACGGCGGTTACGACCTTTTTCGCGCTACGCTCCTCCCGTGGTGGGAATTGGATTCTTATTAGACTTATCGATTTGCCAGTCAGATTTGTTGGCTATCGTATCTTTGGCTATAGGGTACCTATCACTGAGATAGTCAGCTTTCCTATTTTCCATATTCAGGGCAGTGGAAGGCAATGAAACAGGCTTAAAAAAGGGCCTTTTCGTTTCAAATTTAGTGGATTCACTCTGCCTGTCCCCCTCCCTCCATAGGAAACGTTGACTATCTCCGTCCCTTTCTAATACTTCGACCGGCGCGGGCGAAGTTTTTCCCGATTTCCCCTCACAACCGACGCGATATCTTTCCTTATTTTCCGACTTATCGCAAGTTAAGTCTGAGATTTCTATTGCGCGTGGTTCAGAATCGGATTTAGGAGGGCGATTTTTTACTCCTAATGACTCGGTCAAGTCAGATATCTCGTGCTTTGTGATTTTCGCGGTATGTAAATGATTTACGACGAAAGTACGGTCACTAGGTACGTCATGGCTACCGTGGAGCGACCATCCTAACTTCGTCAGAGATGCAACGGGGAGGCCTTTGTCTCTGCTTAAAATGCGGCGAGGCACTAAAAAATCCCAGTGATCCTGACCTATTCATTGTAGGTGACGTTTGCTCATAACATAGCTCATCTTCGATATCGCGTAAATGTTCGCATTTTCGTACCAAATCGCGAGATACCGCCTGAGTAGCGAGATTTAATTTATCTATTGTGTACGCGGACATTTTCATTAAATTCCTACTGCATGCTCCACGGATGTTGAAACTAATTTTGCACGACTCTTTTTCCGACAATACGTTTCCGCCGACACCCTCAATCGATAGAGTATTTGAGTTACCACGAGGCGATACTAAATCAGCTACATGCCTCTCAATAAGTGAAATTGAACTGCCGTCGTCTAAAAGAGCTGTAGTCTGTACAGACCCTAAGGGCCCTGACAACTCTACCGGAATTATTTTCAGGTAGGTGTCTGCGCTACGTACGTGATTTACTAACCCGGTATTACTTTTTCGCGATGGAGTCGTGTTAAGCATCAATCCGTGTAACATTTTATGATGACCTGATTCGCACTGATTAAAACCGCAAGGTACGTATTTACACTTTACGGGACGCCTATGGTTAGATTCCAGGCACCTAAAACACAGTTTATGTGTTCTGACCGTTTCCCATCTTTTTTCTATAGTTAAGCTAGCGGAATCAGCGCATTTACTTAAAATATGATTTCCGCTACAAATTATGCACTTAATAGTCGCGGTGGGGGGGGGGAAATCGGTTCGCTCGTCCTGGTTTCTACCATACGCGGTTTTTGGGGTTTTTTTTATGAATAGGCGCGTTATTCCTATTTTTCTGCGTTTTAACGTTAACTTGAGCTACCGTTCGCGGGATAAATTCATCGCAATCCGAATCTGATGACTCGTAATTATGGCCTGAGGCGTGCGATCGAGACGGCTGACGCGCTCTCGTCTCTCCGCCGCGCATGCGCGGTGGTGAATCGCAAGCGGTTTCCGATATAAAATTTATCGAGGACCGAACTCGTTGACGACCGTGAGCTTTTCGGGTAGCTACACTTATCTCATTTAAAAACTGAGACATGGCTACTAAACCCGGCGTCCCCTTGTTCGAAGCCCTATATTTATTCCATTCATATCGCACGATCAGATTCAGTTTGTCAACGATTTTATTCACTAACTCGGGCGAATAGAGAAATTCGTCTTGGTGGAGCGCTTTTATGGTGGAAACTACGTTAGCTACGGTTCCCGCGAAAGTGGTTATATTACTGTTATCTTCCGCTAAGCGTTGCATTTTTTTTACGTTATGCATCTCCGCCAAGACGATTTCCTCCGGGTTACCGAAATGCCTCTCTAACGCTTCGATTATCTCTAACGGATCCGACACGGTGTACATGATAGATTTTACGGCTATTTTCGCATCTCCGCGCAAAGCCCTACGCAATCTACCTATGTTACTGATATTGGAAAATAGAGGCGCGCTGTCCGTAAATTCCGATCGAAATGCTATCCACTCGGCGATATTGCCATCGAAAGGAGTTAATTCTGGCACGTGTCTTTGAATAACTGGCGTGCTCTTACTACGATTAACTGTCTCTACCACTTGACTGGATAACAGCTCGAAATCCCTATTTTCGAAACTCGTACGCGGTACGTTCATAGGCGCGAGATTTGACTCTATTTCCTGCACTGGATGGTTCAGACTCTGTCTTTGCTGTTCTACGCATCCTAACACACGCGCGTTCCTAGGCACTGTCTGATCGAACGTGGGCACTGAATTGTTGGACGCTTCCATCCTAGCAATTTCCAACCTACTTTTAGCCGCGATCGACCTACATCTAGCCTGCTCTAATTCCGCGTTATGAAAATTTAATTCGGCAATCAAAACGGAAAGCTGCTGATTTACGTTAACAATCGGCGCGTTTACCACAGTACCCGACGCACTCCTACTATGACGGCCTACGGGGTCTTGAGCTAACGGCGGGTTCGCGGTCGGTGGCGCGGCACCGTTAGAATGAATAACGTTCGCGGGATGTGTCGATTTGTTCCCTAGGTGGCTACTACTACCAATCCTACTCTCTCCCGGTTCCCTGCTCCATGTATTAGTTTCCTCACTTGTTGTCTGACCGGAAGGCGGCGTTTCTTCATATGTGCGCGAACGCGTCTGACGCACGATACGACCCACCTCTTCGTTGGTCGACATTTTTACACACACGCGGAGAATGGGGGGGAATCACAACCTAACACCTAATTGCCCTACGCGAGCGCTACCGGCACTTGACGCTCAAGCAACGCCCGGGGACTTAAATCCCTACGTCTTCTTTCTTCTTTCTTCAAGTGATAATACTCACTCAGGGGTGCTGCGCAATCCGTGTTAACAGAGAGCGAGCGTCTGGACCATGCCAGAGTAAAAGGCGAATCGTTTAGAGGGTCGCCGTATGAAGGAACAGACACCGAAGCTTCATAAGTTCCCCGGAGTCGAGACTAGCCCGAACCCCGTCAAGAGACAAAAGCCCGAGGGCTACAAGAGGCAAAAATGATGCACGCCGCACGGGGGGAAGCTGGTGGCTTCACAGTATGGTGCACGACGCACAGGCCCTTGCTGACTCGTTGAAACGGGAATAGCTTCGATCTTCTATTTATCTTGCGCACCTCTGCTTCATTGATCCGGCTCTCGAAGTACCATTGTTGAATGTGTGGACTGTATTGGACGACGTGTTTCTTGATTTTAAATAAAATACTTATTTCTTCATGGTAAGTAGATTTGCTAATTAGCCATAATCAGCTAATATAGCCGCAAGAGAGGTGTAGAAGACTGACCTAGCGATCAAAATGGCCAATTATTATTCCCACATACTAGGGCCTGAATTAGCGGCTTATCGACTGATGCAGGCGAATTAATAAATGCGACAAAGGATATTCTTTATTCATCATAAGTTTTACAATAGAATGATTGATATACACAGTTATATTAATTTCTTATACTATAGGATACAACCTAACACGTATTTTATAAAACAGGGTGAAAATATATGACACAGATTGGTAAATGAAATAAAATAATTTACAATTAAAAATAGCGACATAATATTGATTTAGCTCTTATAACTACGTTTACATAATGAATCATTTCCTAATCCTAGTTATTTCCCACACCATAGATATTAAAATCACAGAACAGAAAAAACAGTTTTTATTATTCCGTGATTAAAATAATGCAATAAAAAATAAACTTGAACAAATACAGAAGGAAAGAAATTATTTATCACATAAATTCGTGCGTTTGATCATTATCCAATCTAAAAAATCTATATACTTTTTTACTAGTACTAAATTTGGCTATCGTTTTTTCTGACAACAAGTTATTTGTAGCAATCGTGGCTGCATTTACAATATCCGGCGGAGTGTTCATATAGTTCTCGGAGTCACTTCTACACGTATTTTCAACTTAAATGTAAATTAAAAACAACTTTCCACAATTCTACTTTTGTAACAGCAAAAAATTAACAAATAAATGACAACATTAATGGCGGCAATTCGATCCTCCGTCAAAACGAATGTATTTTTTTTTAAATCATAGACAAACGAATGAAGTCCTTATTCTCATATCACTTGAGATCAGATGTCGTGCGGTTTATATAAAAAACATACTGAATTGACGTTTCATGTCGATAACTGTTTTAATATCTATGGATACTAGAATAGAGATCTACTTGAGTTTTGACAGCTGTTCCAAATTTCAACTCATAACGATACAAAAATCTATACTGATATACACATTACAGTACAGATTTTACCTACTACCACAGACAAGAAAGTTCTCATAGTAAAATTGGTTGTAATAATGCTGGTCATTTCCTACGGTTTCTGAACGCATTTTAGAGCACTAATGATATGTGGGTAGATAAACACTTTAACTTTTATTACAAGCGGAAAACTAAGCCGGATTTGATTGGGACTTATATACATTTTTTAGCTCCTAATGACGTAAGGAACGTGTGGTTAAATTCTTTAGGGTTTCTGGCACTTTGTATTTTGTCAGCTTGCACGAGGTTTCAAAATTTGAAGGGGTTCATTTAGGCTTTAGAAACTTCATGATTATGCTTTCTTCCTAATATGAAAGCAATATTAACATGCCTATGTACCGTGGTGTTAATATTTTTTTCTACTCGTCGACTTTAATCCGTCAATAAGAACTTCATAGACTAAACTTTAATAGTATACTTTTCAATGTCGGATACTCTATTGCACTTCCAAATGAACTGATATATTCATACGCCAACACTTTATTTCATAAGCCAACACTTTGAATGCACTATAATGATTTCAAAAATAAAACTTTTGTTGCGAAAAATAAAATTTCTTTGTTTAAGGAGACTCGTTTTAATGCAAATATATATAAAAATAACATCTCCTTTTAAGAAAGTAAAATTTTCATGGGTAAATAGCTTTTCCATCCCTAGGGTGGAAAGAATTTTATTGTTACGATTAATAGCCACAGAGTCGAAGATAATTGAGGTACTGGTAATGGTGATGATGATGGTGATGATGATGATGATGATGATGATTATTATTATTTAAAGGGTTAAACTAAGCCGGTTTTGCCTGGGGTTCATATTACATTTTTTACTCCTTATGGCCTCAGGTATACATGGTTAAAATCTTTCCCATTCTTCACAGGTATCATGTAAATCAATGGTTTTTTTACGAAATGAAGGACTCCCTACAAGAGGTATTCTTATATCCTTAGGCAGGAGGATAAGGTAATCGAATTTAGAATAGATTATTTTGAGTTTAACATGGAACTACCCCGGAAGAGTGACATTAACTTATGTAAAGTGTGTAATTTAAAAAGTTAGAAGGTTCCTGAATTAAAACTTATGTCTATTATTGCTATTACTTTATTTACTCTTAAAAGAAGGAAAGAAAATTGTCAATTTACAATTCATTAGTCAAATATAGACCATAATTTGCAGAACTCAATATAATAACGAGGCCGTCTCTTTAGTAATTTACGGAGAATTGGAAATGTCCATGTTATCTGGGGAGTTTTTGTCTTCAGCGATGTCGGGGGCTTTCTCTATAATTGAAACATCTTTTTCTTCTATGGTGCTAAGGTTGGCGCTGCGCTCGCGCGACCTCCTGTCGTGCGGCGTTTTGGAGTCGCGGTGGGAGCGACTCTTCGACCGGCGGCTGCCAGAGCGAGAGCGTTTGCGATCGCGCGAGCGAGTCCGCTTCCTGTCGCGCGACCGAGTGCGCTTGCGATCCCTAGAGCGGGATCTCTTTTTGTCGCGAGATCGCGATCGTTTTTTGTCGCGGGACCTCGATCGCTTTCTGTCCCTGGATCGAGAACGCTTTCTATCTCTGGAGCGGGAGCGGCGCCGCGACCGGGACCGCTTCCTGCGCGAGCGCGACCGAGATCGGCGGCGAGAACGAGACCGATCCCGCTTCTTATCTTTCGACCGAGACCGCTCCCTCTTCTTAGATGGACTGCGCTCCTTATCTGGATCCTTTTCCTTGTCATCGGCGGGAGTCGACGCCTTTGACTTAACTTCGGCGCCATTCCCGTTAGTTTCGGCTTCTTCTTTAACTTCCTCCTTCTCCTCCTTGTCGACGTCTTTGGAGGGGGGCGGCGGCGGCGGCGGCGGCGGTGGGGACTTGGACTTGTCCTTTTTGTCCTTCTCGCCGGAGTCCTTCTTGTCTTTCTTGTCGCGCGAGCGGTCACGCTTGGAGCGCGAGCTGCGGTGGCGGGAGCGCGAACGCGAGCGCCGGCGGTGGTGCGATCGTGACCTGAAAATAATAGGAAGAATTCAAGTTTTGTTTTAAATTGTGTTAAAATTATGTAATGCCGGACGCGACAAGACTAATTATAAAACTACATGTTCTATTTTTACTAGCACTTTATTTTTGCATTGTGCAGTTAATCTTATATGCACAGGGAAACTTACATTGAAAATTGTTTGTATGCGAAACCAACCTCAGAAATAGACTATTTTGCTATCAACTGCTTGTTTATCCATAGATGGGTAAACTACAGGCATTTCAACCGCTATCATTTTCCTGTCGCATATATTGAAGAAGCGAGCTACAATAATCGTAACATTTTATTAAGTTAGATACTAGCACAGTATATACCATACAACATTAATTGACGAAGGAACCGAGACCTGCACCCGTATTGCCTAACACATTTGAAGCTCTCAATCAAAATCAAGTGTCATGATTTTGTATGGGCTATGACAGTTGATTCGGATACCAAGTGTCAAAATTTCGTTAGTCAATAACCCTCCGGGATTTTGGTCAGGTGAGAGAGAGTGCAACATTAGGCAGGCAGGTGACCTGGAGCGATGGCGGTGGCGGGAGCGCGAGCGGCGACTGCGGTGGCGGGAGCGCGAGCGCGAGCGCTTGGCGCGGTGCCGCGACCGCGAGCGGCGCGAGCGCGACCGCGACCGCCGGCGAGACCGCGACCGGGAACGCGTCCTGAAACAATAACCACATCAAATAGAGAAGATGCAGTGTGCGTTATTTTTCATAATTACTACACTACATAGAGATATCAAATTGAGTCTAAAAAGGTGAAATGAAGACTTTGTGACGCATAATTAAGGTTATATACATATATATATTAATAAAATAGCGCAGAGCGCGGTACAGGCGCAGGAGAGGACTAGAAGAATACTCTCTTCTGATACGAAATAATTAGTGCGAATAGGAGATAAGCGAAACCCATAGCCTAGTTTCCTGAGTGCAATGTTTCTGAATATTATTTTGCTTTGTTTAATTGAACTCATATAGTGCGATGATTAGGTAGATTAAAATAATATTTCCTTCAGTATTAATAAAGAATACATATAAATATACACTTAAGTGGCAATGGGCGGGGTACATTGTTCGTAGAACAGGTGGCCGCTGGGGCATAAAGGTTCTTGAGTAGCGATCGGGTACAGGATGAAGCAGCATGCGAAGGCCCCCCACAGGATGGACCGACGATCTGCTAAGATCGCGGAAAACCGTTGGATTACGACTGCGCGTGACCGGCCGTTGTGGAGACCGTTGTGGGAGGCCTTTATCCAGAAGTAGACATCTTTATAGTGAGATGTAATGTTTATTATAAATAAACCAGGTTTTGTTGGTTGGTTCCGTCGACATCAAAATTTGGGAACCCCTGTCTATACACTTGTGACGTGAGTGACTTCATGAGTATTGCTGGATTTCTATGGGGCCATTTAAAACCCAGTCGTTATTCCAGACGTTTAATCGCTATTGTATACTGTTTTTGCAATTAAATATCTTTATCCGAAATGGTTAAAAATATAACCTTTTTTTAATGTTTTTCTAACACATATTATTCGACTTGCTTCCCATTTTTTTTTTTTTGATGGCGTAGGGGGCAAACGAGCAGACGGGTGGCCTGATGGTAAGCGATCACCGTCGCCCATAATCACTTGCATCACCAGAGGAGCCACAAGTGCGTTGCCGGCCTTTCAGGTGGGAGTACGCTCTTTTCTTTAAGGTTTGAAGATCGCATCGGTCCGGAAATACTGCATGCGGCAATTTATTCCACAGTTCAGTCGTTCGAGGCAGGAAATTTCTAGAAAAACGCACCGTTGTGGACTGCCAACCATCTAAGTGGTGAGGATGGAAATATTGAATGAGAAAAAGACTAAATGTGTCAAGTTTGTCACGAGTAACGTAAAACACGAGCAAGCAAGCGTTATGGTTAAAGGTGAGGAACTGGAACTAGTTAATAGTACAGTCTTTCTCGGTATAACATTAGATTCTAAGCTCCAATGGGGTCCCCATATTACTAATCTCTCGAATAGACTGAGTTCTGCAGCTTTTGCAGTAAGTAAAATTCGTCAATTAACAGACGTGATAACGGCTCAATTAGTGTATTTCAGTTATTTCCACAGTATTATGTCGTATGGCATCTTACTATGGGGCAGTGCTTCCGACATTAATACTATATTTGTTCTGCAGAAGCGGGCTGTTCGTGCGATATATAAAATGAACTATAGAGAGTCGCTTAGAGATAAGTTTAAGGACATTAATATAATGACAGTGCATTGTCAATACATTTATGAGAAAATTATGTATGTACATAAAAATATTGATATGAAGAACTGTGATATACATAATATTAATACTAGAAATAAGCATAAGCTCGCAGTGCCTGCTACTAGGCTCCATAAAATAAGGAGATCATTCATGGGTAACTGTGTGAGATTTTATAATAAACTTCCTAGCAGCATAACTGAATTGTCTATTGGTAAATTCAAAAATATTGTGAAACGAAAATTATTTTCTAAAGCTTATTATAGCACACAAGACTACATGAATGATGAAGCCGCGTGGGATTAATGTAAATTATAGCGCCATGTAGGTATATGAATAATTATTTTAACGAATACCTAAGGTATTATTATTATTTTAATCTTAATTGTTTTATATACTCTGACATTTAGAATTTTATTCTAGACACATTCTAGATTATTTATTTTTTATTGACAATCCTTTTGGGATTTATCTTATTGATTATTTTAATTTTAAAAATGATGATTATATCAATAATATTACACTTAAGTTAAATGATCTGATTAGGTTTTTCTGGGTTTCCCTAATCCTTGCAGCAAATGTTGGATCATATTGTATTTCTCCCAGCAAACATTCACTCTCATGTAACTGACATTTCGAAAGTGCTTGTAACTAGGCCTACTTGAATAAAGAATATTTTGATTTGATTTGATTTATTGTCGCGTAGGACGATGGCGGAAAGATGCAGCTGGGATCAACCCGAACAATTCCTCGGAACACTCTCCGTTATACAAGCTATAGAAAATGCAAAGCGAGGCTTACATCTCTATGCAGTGCCAAGGAGTCAAGCTGATCTGAAATACGCTGGCAACCGACGATACGAATCGCTCTCCGTTGAATGCGGTCTAGAGGGAGAACCTGGTACTGTGGAGCCCCAGCCCACAGATGAGAACAGTATTCCATGTGCGGGCGGACCTGTGCCTTGTAAAGCTGTAGGAGGTGGGCCGGAGTAAAATACTGTCTCGATCTGTTGAGCACACTAATTTGGCCTTACCCTCTAGATGGCCGCGGAACTGGACTTCAATCGATATATCGACGTCAAGGATTCCGATAGTGGCTGTTGCAGTTTGGGGAATATTCTCAAAACGAGGTGATGCAAAAAAACGCAGACTTTTTAGCGGTGAAAGCGCAAACCTGTGTCTTTGTAGGGTTAAAACGGACTAAATTAAGTCGACCCCATTCTGAAACTTCTTTTAGGGAAGTTTCAACTTCAGACACAAGTTTGTTACGGATCTCGATGACGTTATCCCGAGAAATATTGGCGCGGCCAGTGTAGGAGGCATCACCCATGCTATCATCCGCATAACAGTGAATGCCACAAATTTGCAGCATATCGTTGATATGCAGAAGGTACAGCGTGGGCGATAACACACAGCCTTGAGGGACACCAGCATTCACAGACATGGATTCAGAGCATGCACCGTCAACTACGACCTTTATGCATCTGTCTGCTAGGAAGCTACTGACCCATTCGCATAATTTAATTACGAAACCCATTACGAAATTGAAGATTAGAATAATGTATTTTACGCATAAGATGATATTTTAGTGTTGAATACATTTTGCACAGACTGCTTTCAGTGAAGATTAGTCAGTTTAATAGCAGAATACTAATAGCTTTTGGCTATTGTCTGTCTGATACCTGTTGTGTATCAATTTGTTTCGCATTTTTATTATTTGATTGCATTATTCAATCTTAACTCTTTTCCAGGCACAGTACGATTTATCGACCATATAGGTGGTATTTAAAAATTTAAACATAAAGACACAGCTTTAAGGTTGAAACCAGATAAAATTTTCTCGAAAAGTAACTTGCCTTGAAATTAATTCCCAATTCCTTAACTATTCTGAACGTACGTTTTGTTTTTTTATCATGTATCTAGATAGTTGCGGCCTGGAAAAGGGTTAATGTAACAATTTAATCCAAAATTTTAAAACTTCCTCTGTTTACAATAGCCACAACTTAATTATTTTCTTAGGCAAAGCCAATTAAGAAAACCTTATAAAATAGAAAATTACATCATCTTTAAACTGAGGTGTCAAATGCTTAAATCAATAACAGTTTTGTAGTTATTACAGACCGACTATAAAGTAAAATTAAAGGAAATCAAAGAGAAAACTAAATAAAATAAAATTTAAATATATACTTCAATTCCGAATTGCTTTGCGCCACCTACTTATACATATCTAAATCATATAGTTCATTTCTCTCAACATTACCCCCACTACCCTAAGGTTATCAGAAAGAGATTGATGTTTAGCTACAGGACCACCTGTGGCGCCCGTTGTTTACCTCTCGTATTATTTTCTTTTGAACTCTTTTTTGAGGTGTGCATTAAAGAGTTATTGTATTGTACTGTTTCTTTACTCATCTATGCTACAGATATTTTCAAAAAAATAAGTGATAAGGACTATGTCCTTGTGGTTCCATCAAAACCAAAATGGCTACACGAATTTCAACTATTTTTTTCTAGGCTAGGCTTTCACAGATGGTTATGGGGTACTTTTTTACAGGCCTATGCTGAAGTAAAAAAGAGGGTTATGCCTTTTTTCTCTTCTGTAAACGGGCACTCTCTAGGTATTATACAACAGTTTGACTCAATCATACTAAGAACAATATTTTGCTGGCCTTATTGGCTTTAGAGGAGCCAAAACATTGTCCATTACACAAAACCATAAATATAAATGAACTTTTAAGAAAGATAACAGAGTTTGGGTGAAACAAATACAGAGGAAGTCAAATTAAGGAAAATGTTTTCTCTCAAATTATAAGTAAACAGACTCTAGTAAACTATTAGTAATTATGTTGAACCAACAAAATGATATTATCTTGGACCAGTCATTTGATGCCCTTATCAGCAAAGATGTGCATTCCATTCCTGGTAATCATTCTCAAATGTTCCCATATAGGAAACATTCTCGGTTATTACACATTACGACTTGTGCCCAAGATCATCCCATACAAAACAATATTTTTAGAAGGACAGAATGACCGACAGATTTTTATCTCACAATGAGTACAGGAAAAACTGGGAAAAGCTAATATGAAGTGAAAACACAAACCTCCTTTTGTCCTTAGAAAGCAGCCCAATTACAGGATCTATGGCTGCAGAGATCAAATTCTGGGCTTCCTTCACCCGGCACATTGCCTCTTCAATCTCTCGCTGTGCTGCCTCATTGCTCTTTGTTTGTGGTTTGGAGATGGCTTGAGTTGCATGGAGCACCTGAAAATTATGTATCAAATAAATATTATTTTACCTGTCATCTGCTGATAGCTTTCTATGTACGTAAATATCATAACCAGAGGTCGGGGGTGAGCTATATTCAGTTTTTGCATAACATGGACATATGGTAAATGCCCCACTTATAAATGAGGTCAGACTTAGATTTTTTTAGGGAGTATGCCGAAAAAGTTTCAGAAGCAACAGATGTGGAAAGCATTTTAATGTACAGTTTCACTCCACTCACTTCAGTAGATGTAGAAAGATCTTTTTCTATCTATAAATGGATGTTAAGCCCAAGGCGAAACTCGTTAAAAATTGGAAATATAGAAAAAAATATATATATTTATTACAATAGCACCAAAAATTTACAATAAATAAAAAAGCACTTAATACATGTTTTGTAAGGCAGTTTCATTTTAGTTTAATCATTTCAGTTTTGTCTTCTTTTAATATTTCTTTATGGATAGGTACACCTTATCCACATTAGTATCAACATGACATTAAATGACGTAAAAATAGCTCACCCCGCCAACCTCTGATCACAATCAACATCATATTTCCAAATAGCATTAAATCGAAACCTATTTCACTTATCCATACTGATCCATACTAATATTATAAATGAGAAAGTAAATCTTGTCTATCTGTTACCTCATCATGCTTAAACTTTGGAACCAATTTAGATGAAATTTGGTAAGGAGATAGTTTGAGACTCAAGAAAGGATGAAGGATAGATTTTATTCCAGAACAAAGCACAGTTCCCAAGGGTAACTAAAATTGTAGGCTATGCAGGCAAAGCCATGCCAAAAATGCTAGTTTTATAGCATCATATAAAAAAGTATATAATATCTAATAAGTTTTGCATTACAGTAATAATAATGATTATATTACTGTAATGCATATGTGGGACAAATTTTTGAATTTCGTTTTTTTATATGAAATAAGATATTTTTTTATTCACTATATGATTTGATCAGGATAAAAATAAGAATAGTTATTAATTTATTTAAATTAAATCTCATAACACTAAAGTTTCAACAAAATTGAGGCATCTGAAAGTATGAGTCATGTTATCTAGACCCTTTCATAGCCTGATTCAGTAGTTTTCCTTCCAAAATGAAAAGCCTGCTCACCTGTATAGTTTGTCCTTCAATAGTTGAACCATTGAATTGCAATGCTTTCACAACACTCTCTTGTTCTGACATCTCTATTAGAACATACTTCTGCTTGTCTGCATCACGCTCACAGAAACGCAGATATTTCACTTCTCCGGCCTGCCCAAAATGTTCCAGTAAGTGCTGGTGATTCAAGGCACCTACATCACCCACCAAGACAGTTCTTCGAATTTCCTCAATCTTTCTCGAGTCATAAGCAGCAGGAAGTGGTGGATATGGTGGTAACCCTAATGATGCTATTTTGGGATCATGTGTTTGAATAACTTGGTTTGGAGGGACGCCTTCCAACGTGTTTATGACATGCGCGGGAAGCCGCGGCTCCACTGTACTGAGACCTGGCACTAGGGTGCCATTGCTTGACATCTCCAGGGCCCGGTGTTCATCAGGTATCTCTCCTGACTGCATAGGAATCACGATCAAAGCGCGATCGATGAATACCGTATTCGTCATATGCTGTGCTACATTAACAGTCGCCGAATCGTAATACTTTACGTAACAAATCCGTGACTGGACCGGGCAAGAGACATCTCGGATAGTCGGATATAATCTGATATCATCTATTTTACCCAAGTAACCAAACAACGTCTGCATTTGATCCTTCGTCGCTTGAGGCGCGATGTTGGTGACTTGTATCACCCTCGTGCTGCCCGAAACCATCTTGGATGATTTACACATCAGTACTTTTTATGCTTAGATTGATACTTATTTAAAATTATATAAACATTTTACTTGCAATATCTACATTTTAAACCGTTATTATGCCGACAGAATATTCGTGAAACAACACGCGCACGCAATCCTCAATTTGCAGTTTTTTTTTATAATAAAATATAAATGCCAAGCGCGAGCCACAGATAAAGTAATCGTTTTTGTCTGGGTGACAGACGCTGCCTAGCGCAATAAACAATTTTCTTTTGCCTCGCAGCGAAATTCAGTGGCGCAAACTAGCACTTAAACATAGCGCGAGGCTGTTTAAAGTTAGTTTAATACCGTCGTACGACGTGATTGATTATATCTACTAATGCAAATTAATCAATGACACAAATAGTGCCGCATTGGAGCCAATTTCGATATCATATCAAACATAAAACTCCGTTAAGTATTGTAAAGTGTACAAGATGAACGATAAAATATTTATATTGAAAAGTAATTTAACATCAGGTTGGTTTAAATTATCTCTCGGCTATAGGCAGCACAATACTTAATTTATTTCATAAAATCCTAAACCCAAAGCGTTAAATTAATACAAAAGTGCTTCTTTTATTTATTTTCAGTTACCAAACAAAAAATGAGTACAGAAAAAGACGTTGGAAAACTTCGTATTACAGGTAGTGCTTTTTTTCAGGAACTTACCACGATAAAGTCTGAATTAGACATGGTAACTAAGCAACTGGAGGTAAGAATAACTCGAACGTCAGCGGCACCGAATAGTCAAATCAAATCAATCAAATCAAAATATCCTTTATTCAAGTAGGCTTAGATACAAGCACTTTCGAATTGTCAGTTACAATGAGAGAAGTCTTTGCTGGGAAACATACAATATGATCCAACATTTGTTGCAAGGATTAGGGAAACCCAGAAAAACCTAATCAGATCATTTAACTTAAGTATAATACTTACTTATTATTGATACAATCATTATTTTAAAAATTAAAATAATTAGTAAATCTAGAATGTGTAGAATAAAATTCTAAATGTCAGAGTATATAAAACAATTAATATGCGTGTACCAATTAACTATTACAATATTGTCTTAATTATACTTAAAACTTTTACAATTGTGTTATAACTAATTTATAATTGATACACGCAGAGGAGATGTACAAATCCTCCAGATCAATGTTAATATAAAATATAAACTATTTTTTTTTTAGATATGTATAAGGTCTCTAGGCGGTATAACATGCAAAAAGATAAAATTAGTTAATTAAAATCCTCAGAAATGTTTAAGGATATACCTCTATAAATAAAACAAAACTCTTAGAGATGTATACAGTCTCTAAATCAAATAAAAAAAGAATAACTTCAATTGAGTACAGTATGAAGTCTCTCACGTCATCAGTTCATTAAACACTGGTAGGCAGTTACTAGGTATACAATTAATTTGGCCCTTGCTAGCATGAACAGACCGGACCCCACAAACGGCACCCGTTCACGAGCATGACGCATA
Source organism: Hedya salicella (assembly GCA_905404275.2). Lineage (NCBI taxonomy): Eukaryota > Metazoa > Arthropoda > Insecta > Lepidoptera > Tortricidae > Hedya > Hedya salicella. The sequence continues at coordinate 12,002,218 of FR990112.1, read as the reverse complement.
TCTCAGCCATCGCCTCCCTCAACCATATTTTAGAGAAGGTTGCCACCCGATCAACGACGCCACCGTAAGCAAAGACCTTTAAGCGAGCATGACATGCTCACACTGCCGGGCATTAAACACTAATAGTATTGCCCTGTGAGAAACAACAAATGTGCTCTCATGTTACATTAAATGCGAACTATTATTACCTCTTAAAATAATGCTTACTTTACATACACAAGACTAAACTACTGGCTTAAAGACATCTTTATCGTCTAAAAAGTCATGTACAGTATAATACGCCTTGTTTAGTAGGTGACGTTTTATGTAGGACTTAAATTTGCTGCAAGGTAAATTCACTACATCGATAGGTATTTTGTTATAGAAGCGTACGCAGTTCCCCACGAACGAAGTTCCGACCTTGCGGAGACGATGAGCAGGCATGGCAAGCTTGTTCTTATTTCTTGTATTGTAGTGGTGAATGTCACTGTTGTGTTTGAAATCATGTTGATTTTTCCGAACATACATAATATTCTCGAGAATGTACTGAGATGCTACGGTGAGAATATTGGTTTCCCTGAATTTTTCTCTCAGTGATGCACGAGCTCCCAGTGCATAGATTGAGCGTACTGCCCGTTTTTGTAGTACGAAGATGGTTTGTATGTCCGCCGCCTTGCCCCACAACAGAATTACATATGACATTACACTATGAAAATAACTGAAGTACACGAGCTTTGCCGTCTCGACGTTTGTTAACTGTCTGATTCGCCTCACTGCATAGGCTGCGGAGCTTAGTTTACCTGCAAGAGTGGCTATATGCGCATTCCATTGCAGTTTAGAGTCCAAAGTAACACCCAGGAATACTGTTTTGTCTTCAAATTCTAGTACATCGCCTTTCAATGTCACCTTGGCACAATCTACTTGTTTCACATTCGGTAATGTGAATTTGATGCACTTGGTTTTCTTGGCATTTAAAAGTAAGTTATTTGCAGTAAACCAATGTACAATAGTAGACAGCGCATCGTTTATAGTAACGAAGTTATTCTCTCTTCTTTTCACTTTAAAAAGAAGAGAAGTATCATCTGCGAATAACACGATATCATGTTTATCTTGCATAAGGTTTGGTAGATCATTGATATACACTAGAAACAGAAAGGGGCCTAGAATTGAGCCCTGGGGTACCCCCATAGCAACAGATGACCCAGTTGATTGCATCCCGTTGATGACTACGCGTTGCGTTCTGTCTGAAAGATATGATGAGACGAGGTCAAGTGCACCGTTCTTTATTCCGTAGTGTTCCAACTTACGCATTAAATTATTATGATCAACGCAATCAAATGCCTTTGATAGGTCACAAAAAATCCCAATAGCATCTTGAGCGTTTTCCCAGGCATCAAAGATGTGTTTAACTAGCACTACCCCAGCATCAGCAGTGGAGTGACCTTTGGTAAATCCAAATTGACTGCTATGAAGTAGGTTATATCCATTAAAATGAGATGTAAGTTGATTAAGAATAAGTTTCTCAAAAACTTTACTCAATGCGGGTAGTATTGATATTGGTCTATAATTTGTGGGGTCTGTTTTCGTTCCTGATTTAAATAAAGGAATGATCTTGCTGTGCTTCATCAAATTAGGAAATACTCCAGTGTCAATACATTTGTTGAATATATCAGCCAAATATGGTGCAATCGCCTCTATTATTGAATGTAACACTTTAACGGAAAGGCCCCACAGGTCTTCAGTCTTCTTCAAATATAACGATCTAAAGGTTTTGATAATAGTATTTGGAGTAACATAAATAAATTTGAAGAAGTCTTTACATTCTGGTACATACATTTTTAATATTGATTGAGCAATATCTGGCGATGAATTTAAAGATTTTGTTGTCTCTACAGGTATATTAGAGAAGAACCGCTCAAACTGATGCGCAACTTCAATGTCCTCATTTACTGTTTCATCGTTGATTTTGAGGCTAAAATGAGGATTTTTTACTTTAGTTTTCCCAGTTTCGTCATTTATGACCTTCCAGACGGCCTTCACCTTGTCACTAGAATTAATATTTTTTTTAGACAAATATTCCGATTTAGCAGCAGCGCACAATTGTTTGAAGGACTTGGAAAAATTCTTCACGTATTCTAGAAATTCCGGTCTCTTATCAATTGACCTTTGATCATATAGATCGTAAAGACGAAGTCTTTTTTCATGAATATCAGGCGTAGCCCAGTCGCTAAATGTAGTTTTAACCTTGCCTTGTACTTTCTTCAGATTGAGACAAGAATCAAATTATTTTTTTATGCAATCAAATAAGACCGAGCACATGCCGTCGGCATCCTTTTGAGTAAAAGAAAGATAACACAGTTTCTCCTGAATTTTCCGTTTAAATAAATCTAAGCGATACTCAGAAATAGGTCTGCACATAGTGTCTTGTGGTTTCTCTTCATTTTTTCTACTGAAACTGAAGGATGCATGTTGTCCACAGTGGTCAGAGCTTAGTTTATTTATGATAGATTTATCCAACGCATTCGTGTTACTAAATATGTTATCAATACATGTTGAACTGGTGGCTGTGATTCGGGTAGGCTCGCAAAACAAATTCTCTAGGCCAGAAGATTAGAAAGTGCTCAACAAACAAGTAAATTTCTGTATAAAAATGCATGTACAGTCAGCGTCAAATAGTCTGTGGCATCCAAAGTGACAAAAATATCGTAACACATCTTTATTTTTATGGACATAGGTACTTAAAGTTGTGTAACGATGTATTTGGCACTTTGGATGTTACGGACTATTTGACGCTGCCTGTACAAACAAACACTATACAGCAAAATCACAGTAAATTTTTCGGCCTGTTCATTTATTACGTAAGACAATTTTAACCACTTTCTGACGCCCCATCCCTCGAAAGTAAGTAAGAATAAACCTTGAGGGATGAATATAATACTCGTTCGGACCCCTTCCTCCCTAAATTGTCTTACTTTTTGTAGGTTATTTAGGAAATATGACATATTGTATGAAACACAAGCCTGTAAGAAAATATATATCCACGCCATATGAGAACGAGTACTAGACAGACACTATATTTTATCGCAATGTGTCCCCATTAAAATAAAATGCGACAAAAGACCGTAATTTTTTAACACCTTACGAAAACCGATTGATGTAGGTACCTACATCAATAGCTCTAACGTGTTTAACTTATGTGTCTGTCTGTGGTATCGCGTTGTTCCAAAAGGATTTTGATTTAGTCTTTTTTTGTAAAAGGGTACTCCATGGAGAGTATTCTCTGGTATGATTTAAGATATTCGGTTCACCAGTTTGAAGATCGTAAGATTTTTGTAAGTTTTATATAATTTCAACGGTTATCTAACTTATCATAGGAATCAAAATCGCAGATGTCTCAAGCACGTCATCAATTGGCTATGATAGACATTTGTACACGCTCTGAGAGGAGTAAGGTCAGCAGCCACGTCGAACATCTAAACGCTCACAAAGAAAAATTTAACGAACTGTTTAATAAAGGTACCGCATAATTATTTACAATTTTAAAGTACAACTAACAAACTAAAAACCGGCTGAGTGCGAGTCGGACTCGCGCACCGAGGGTTCCGTACCAATTTTCACTTACCCTAACTTTATTACCCGGTACCGGTGGAGTTCAGTTAGCACCTGATCAGAATAAAAAAATTGTTCAAAAATGTGCATGTCATGCCCTTTCATGTGATTGATATGATACCCTACTTGACCCGGTAGCTAGATTTTTAATTTTTGTCAAAATTTTTGTACAAAATATACCTACGCTTAAAGGTGCGTCCACATTAGTATCATTTGCCCGATCAGATCTTCGTTCTGTGGCATGATCGCGTGTCACAATCACGCGTTTGGACGTTGCGCCGATCCGATCGCTCGACATCCATCTTGATACGCGTATCACACACTTAGATCGGACAAGCAAGGCAATGATCGCCGCGCCGACAGCGAGCGTCCAAGCAGCGCGACACGCAGTCATGCCACGGCACGGTGATCGGATACGAGCAAATGATACAAGTGTGGACGCACCTTAAAACGGCCGATCTATGAAAATCCAGTATTAGCACAGCCCTATGTTCAGCAGTGGACGACTGTGGCTGATAGCAGAGCCCCTTTCAGGCTTTTCGCGTTGTTTGCTATAGGAGCTACCCTCTACCCAAATTTCAAGTTTGTAGGACAATTAGAAGTAGGTACCCTGGAGATTTTCAACTGACGACAATTTTGACGGAATTATCTTTTCCAATTACTGTATCTTTTAATTACGTTGATTTCGAAGTTTGATTGTATTCAACAGACTGCAGAATTTGATGTTAAAATCAGTTTGATACCTCCATGCGTTCCTGTGAAAAAAAATCTTGTCAGAGGGCCAGAAGGACGTATAGTTGAGTAATCGAGAAGATGGAATTGCATTTGTAGTGGTTGTACCGTTTGCAACAAAAGGAGAATAATTTTCTCTTAACTTAATAAAATGACATACCGAAGAAGTGGAATAAGTAGTAGTCCTCTGTTTTTTTCTTTTATTCGCTATCATGTTCTTCATCTGAGCTGTCACAAGTATTGATAATAAAATTGTCTGTTATTTGATCCATTTCTCCTTCCTGACATCGATATTTATTTTCTTCACTTTCGACGTGGTGACAAATATTTTCCCAGTCCTCAGCAGTGATGGTATTCCTTCGTTCAGTTGCTAAACTCATAATGCCTTGCATGTTTAATGAAACGTTTCTTTTTGCTACATATCCTTTTACCATGGACCAAATATTTTCGATCGGATTGAATGTCGGGTAATACGGTGGCAATCGTAATACAGAGTGGCCATGTTCTTTTAAAATTGCATCTATGTGGTACTCGCGAAACCGCTCTTTATTTTGTTTAATTAATTCATACAAACTGGTTTTGTACATCAACCGGTTATACGAAATGTTGTGTTCTGTCAACCAATCCATCATTTCTTGTTTATTAGAATTTGACGTTGGAGCACGATTCAAAATTTTGTTGTGATAGGACGCATTATCCACGATAAGTACGAGGGTTGCTACTTATATATCCGGAAACAAAAAAACAAACAAACGTACACGGCTGAAAATAGTTTTATTGTTTTTCAAAGTATTCCCCTTGATGATCTATGCACTTTTGCATTCGCGTGAACCAATTTTTAAAGCACTTCTGCCACTCCGCCTGAGGTACCTCCATAACGTGTTGTTTGAATGCGTCGACAGCATCTTCAGCGGTCGAAAATCGTTGACCGCGTAATTTATTCTTTATATTTGGAAATAAATAAAAATCGTTGGGTGCCAAGTCAGGGCTGTACGGCGGATGACCCGTTAATTCCACATTTTGACCCTCCAAAAATAGAGTTGTTTCGCGTGACGTATGACAGCTGGCATTGTCATGATGAAGAATGATTCTTCGTCGCTGGTTAGTTTTACGAATTTGTTCAAATACTTCCGGTAAGCAAATGGTCGTGTACCACTCTGAATTAACCGTTCTACGGTTTTCTAGTGGCACTGTAGCTACATGGCCATTAATACCGAAGAAGCAGGCCACCATTTGTTTCAATGTACTTTTTGCACGAGTAACTTTCGTAGGGTTCGGCTCATTTTGAAACACCCATACCGTTGATTGTTGCTTCGTTTCGGGATCGTATGCATAGATCCAGGATTCGTCACCTGTATAGATGTTATAAACGGCTTTTGAGTCACCACGGTTATATTTTTTTAACATTTTATTGCACCATTCGACGCGAGCATGTTTTTGCTCATTTGTTAAGTTGTGGGGTATCCAACGCGAACAAATTTTTTTTACAGCCAAATAATTATGTAATATGCTATTAATGCTGGTCATAGAAATACCCAGAGTCGCCTCTATCTCGCGGTACGTAACATGTCGGTCGTCCATTATAAGTTTTCGCACAGCCTCGATATTTTGTTGTACAACGACCGATTTCGGGCGACCTGCCTTAACTTCGTCCGTAAGCATACTACGTCCACGATTGAACTCACTAAACCAGTGATACACAGTAGTTTTAGATGGGGCTTCATCACCAAAAGTTGAAGTTAGTTGATCTATGCACTGTTGTTGCGTTAAACCACGCCGAAAATCATAATAAATCATAGCACGAATATTTTCACGAGTGAGTTCCATTCTTGCTGCGAGATGACATTTAAAACCCGTCAAAAACAAAACACGAGCGTTAATAAGGAAGAAAAAATATACCTTATATACTTAAAAAAGTTCAAATTTTACCATGGCGGTCAAATATGCTATTTAAGAAGATTGTAATCCCGGTTTCCGGATATATAAATAGCAGCCCTCGTACGCTATTCGGTTTGAGGTTCGGTATTAATTTTTCTTTTAACCATTTTTCGTAGTTGACAAAGTTCATATGGTCATGGTAATCTCCCGTTTTTTGGTTTGCCTTAAACATTAACAAAGCGTTGGGAATAAAACCATCTTTTCCTCCTGCGTGCACTATTACTAACCGCTGGCCTGTACTGATTTGTTTTTTTACACCATATTCTGTTCCATCGGTACAAGCTTCTCCGGACACATGTGAAGTGTGGATGTAGGTTTCATCAGTATAAACTAGTGGTCTATCTTGAGATCGATATTCCGCAATTTTGATAAGGTAATTTATTCTTAGCAGTCGTATGTTGTGTTTTTCCATTAATATTTTTCGGTTGTCCTCGGTCTTTTTCCATTTAAATCCTAATTTTTGTATTTGTTTTCGTAAGGTGGAAATGCCAAATTTGTAATCTATATCGGATTTTAACACAGAGTGAAGTCCCTTTAAGGTTGGAAATTGCTTATGGGACAGATGAAAATTGTATATAGTTCTCCGGATGACTTCCTGATCAAAATCGTCTACTGCTGATGATGGACAAGGACGCAACTTTTTATTCTTCGGGGAGGTGAATTTCTTTGTTGTTGCGAATTTCTCGCTGTTGCTCTCAGTCACAATGTTATAAACAGTAGAGAGACAAACACCTGTAGCTTTTTCAACTAACTGGGCAGCGGTGTAAGGCAAGTTTAAAATTTTCGTCAGTTCATTTTCAAAATATTTATAAAAGATGAAAATTATTTGCTTACTTTGACTCTCAATAGGACCAAAATTACTTACAGCCATATTTTTTTTAAATATAGAAATTATTCGTAGTCGTACGGGCGGACACAATAATTAATTGAGAATACAATCAAATCAGATGTAAAAATATACGCACAACGTAAATAATATTGACAATTTCACACTGACATTATTTTTGTTTTTAGTTCTTCGATATATATATATAACAACCTCTTTGTATGCTGATAGTACAATAAAATAGAAAATTCAAATATAGAATGCCTGTAAACAATCAATACTACTACATATGCAATTCCACGCTCTCGATGATTCAACTATACCACAAAGTGATCCTATAAGGGTTCCGTTTCAGGTATCCCTTAAAATAATCACATTTTAGACTTGGAAATTTGCTAATTTAATATTAAATACTAGCTTGTGCCCGCGACTTCGTCCACATTAAATTCGTTTATCGTGGATGAGGGTATTTTTCCGAAATAAAAAGTAACCTATGTCCTTCCCCAGGACTCAAACTATCTCCATACCAAATTTCGTCCAAATCAGTTCAGCGGTTTAAGCGTGAAGAGGTAACAGACAGACACACTTTCACATTTATAATATTAGTATGGATTTCAGAACGCGCCCTATCTGAAGTGCGTGAGAAAGAGTTAAGGGCGAAGGAAGCCGAAGAGATGGAGTCGGAGCGTCAAAAACGCAAGATGGCGGATGCTAGGAACGAGCAACGCACGCGGGAAGCTGCTGCGCTCGATGCCGAGAGCGACGCGATCGAGCGAGCTTGCGTGGTGCTAAAGGTCTGTTCAAAGGTGCTTGACCGAGGATAACGGTATGGCACTTCCCATTTGTTTTCTAAAACGGGACTCATAGAACAGTTAAACGCACATAGGTGGGTCGAGAATAAAATTCTACTATGGAATAGTTGTGGTACAAAAATTACCTTTTCTGTTGTGTAAAATTATTAAATTACACGTTTCTTATCAGTAGGTAGTTGTATATTAAACAGAAAGGGCAATTGTTAAATTTTTTTTGTTCCAATACTTCCGCGGTATTTTTGTGGTAGCAACAGTTGCAACAAAAGTTTTAACTATTCTATGACGTCTAGAGTAAACCGTACTGAACAAATGCGAAATACCCTAAAAAGATAGATGAGGAGAGGAGGATCGGATATAGAAAACCGAAATACACGCTGAGCTCTCAGTAACTCCCTTCAGGAACCTCGTCTGCTCAACAAGAGGCATCTGTCGATAAACTTATCGATAATAATCTAGATATTTGAGCATTTCTAAGTAGTTTACACAAAACATTGTATAGGCGCGTTAACTATCACAATAAAAAAAATTTTTCCAAAGAAAACTAAAAACCGACTACAAAAGAATTACCAAAAAGTAAAAAAAAAAGTTATGAGTTTGTCGAGTTACTCGTCCCCGTCGTGTATACATTAATCACTTAGCATTGCGGAGTTCCGATAACAATCTGTGGTCTTCTTTCACCAATTTATATTTTCTGATTGCACATGCTTGGCTTTGTTTCATAAAATACAGAAATCGATATATAGATGCCTATAATATTTTAGGATTTCCTTCGATGCCTCATGGATCCTATTATAAGATCTTCACCCAAGTTATATGCGACCAATTTGGAGATACTCCCTTTAAAAAAATATTTTTTTTTTTTTCGAAATCGGTCTCCCAATAATCGGTGAACAAACATTGATAAAAGATTCCGACGAATTGAGAGCCTCCTTTTTCTTGAAGTCGGTTATAAATATCAATCAAGAATTATTAAAAATATTGGTAACAATATAGCAAACGAAACAATCAAGAAAGCGTTAAATGATGTAGGTACCTACAAACTTTTAAGATATTGATATATCTATTTTTTGAAATTATATAAAACATTACGGAGCCATTTTTTCTGCTTTTTATTATATATTAAAGTGAAAATCAGTACAAATATAATATTTAGTTTAATTACTTTTTCGACAGTGACATAATTTTAAGTCATATGAATGTATTCTCCTTTTAATATATTCGGCAGTAGCCGATGCCAGTGTCATTTCGTGCATGAAGTCTTGCATAGTTCTAACACTCCGCCTCACGAGATGCAACTATGTTCATCATTGTCCTCAGTTTTATGAACTTTGGTGTCGGTAATGGCTTAGTCAAAAGGTGTGCTTCCATTTCTTCAGTGGGACGGTATTTGACATCTATGTGTCCGTTTTTCATGGCATCTCTAATGAAATGTTCCCTGATGCTGATATGTTTTGATTTTGTACTAATTATTGGATTCTTGACAAGTTTTTGAGCGGCTTGATTATCATTGTAGATGTCAATAATGCCTCAATATTTAATTCATTTAGTAATTTTTTTTGGTATATGGCTTCTTTTGAAGCTTCTGTTAGAGCCATGTACTCCGCCTCAGCCGTACTCAGTGCAACGGTTCTTTGTTTTTTTGCTTCTCAGCTTATTGCTGTTCCACCAAAGGTAAATATGTATCCAGTGACCGTTCGACGATCAATGGTACATGATGCCCAATCTGCATCGGCAGTTCCTTCCATTTTCATGATACATTTTTTGTAAGTCAGTCCCAATTCTTTCGTTCCTTTTACGTATCGCAGTACTCTTTTGGCTGCTTTGAAATGTTCTGATGTGTAGCAGTTATTGAATTGACTTACTGCAAACATTATATCTGGACGTGTGGCAATCGCTAGGTACATAAGCGAACCTATAAGGTTTTGATAAGGTATATCCTTTTCTTTTACAGGACTTGTTTCTTTTTCCAACTTCAGACCTATCTCCATAGGAGTAGATGCTAGCTGGCAATCTTTGCATCCAAATTTATCTAATATTGTCTCGATGTATTTTCTTTGTTTTAATACCATTCTATTCTCATTTCGTTCGAATGTAATTCCAGGACAGTAGTTCAGTTCTCCCAAGTCTCTCATTTCAAACTTTTTTAGGAGTAACTTCTTTATATTATCTATATTTTTCTTTGATTTAGACGCGATAATTATGTCATCGACATATATGCTAATCATAACGTCATCTCCGCCTTTCGCATATATGTACATACATGGATCAACTTTCGTAGGTGTAAAAAATGGATTTTAATTCAGCGTCTAATTTCTTATAACATTGTCTTCCTGCTTGTTTTAGTCCATATACTGCTTTATTTAGTTTGCATACTGTATTTTCTTTATCTAAGTTTAACTTTTTTAGCATTCTAGTAGCTTTTTCTTTTATATCTGAATCTTTTGTACTTTTAACAATCTTTTCAAGATAATTTTCCAATTTTTTAGGTTTTTTCATGTAGATTTTCTCTTCGATATCATTTAAGAATGCTGTACATATGTCTATTTTGTTTAAATGCATGTTTTTCTGAACAGCTATAGACACTAGTAATCTAATTGAACTTAGACGAGTCACAGGTGCAAACACTTCTTGGTAGTCAACACCTGGTATTTGTGAAAAACCTCTGGCCACTAGTCGAGACTTTTTACGTTCAACATTCCCATCTGGTCCCAGTTTTTCTGTTAGAAGCATCTTGCTATCAATGATATTGCGACAAGGTGGTTTCTTTACTATGGACCAAGTTTCATTTTTTAGGTGTGCTGTTATCTCAGAGAGTATTGCATCATTCCATTTTGAATTTTCTTCTTCACTCATACATACTGTGCATACGTAATCTTTTGTCCAGAGTGGTGGTGCTCTAGATCTTAGAGGTCTTTCATTAATTGAATTGTCATAATTTTGATTTTCTGCTACTTGAATGTCATCAGTAACATTTTCATCAATTTCAGTTTCCTCAGTCTCAGTTATTCTACTATTATTATGAAGATTGTCTTTACTATTATAAACAAAGATCAGAAACAAATGAAAAAAATTTTCGACAATACTGGACTTGAACCAGTGCCTTGAGCCAGACCGGGGCAGCACGCTCTACCATCTGAGCTAATCGTCCACACCAGTAGTCGACGAATTTTGTCATCTGTTCTTGCTTATGGATCTCTGTATGGTGCATCCGACTCTTTAGCCGTTAGCGCCGCCTAGTGAAGAACTATGAAGTTACTTTCACCCCGAGCAGATACCTTTACAGGTACCATTGCTCGGCGAGAGGTGGCGCTATTATCAAGACTGTACTTTGAATGAAAAAATCTTCTTTGTTTATAATAATAACACTAGTGGAGTGATCCACTAATAAATTGCAAAAATTGTGATTATTATCATGATATTTGTAAAACAAAAAGTACAGTCTTGATAATAGCGCCACCTCTCGCCGAGCAATGGTACCTGTAAAGGTATCTGCTCGGGGTGAAAGTAACTTCATAGTTCTTCACTAGGCGGCGCTAACGGCTAAAGAGTCGGATGCACCATACAGAGATCCATAAGCAAGAACAGATGACAAAATTCGTCGACTACTGGTGTGGACGATTAGCTCAGATGGTAGAGCGTGCTGCCCCGGTCTGGCTCAAGGCACTGGTTCAAGTCCAGTATCGTCGAAAAAATTTTTCATTTGTTTCTGATCTTTGTTTATAATAATAACACTAGTGGAGTGATCCACTAATAAATTGCAAAAATTGTGATTATTATCATGATATTTGTAAAACAAAAAGTACAGTCTTGATAATAGCGCCACCTCTCGCCGAGCAATGGTACCTGTAAAGGTATCTGCTCGGGGTGAAAGTAACTTCATAGTTCTTCACTAGGCGGCGCTAACGGCTAAAGAGTCGGATGCACCATACAGAGATCCATAAGCAAGAACAGATGACAAAATTCGTCGACTACTGGTGTGGACGATTAGCTCAGATGGTAGAGCGTGCTGCCCCGGTCTGGCTCAAGGCACTGGTTCAAGTCCAGTATCGTCGAAAATTTTTTTCATTTGTTTCTGATCTTTGTTTATAATAATAACACTAGTGGAGTGATCCACTAATAAATTGCAAAAATTGTGATTATTATCATGATATTTGTAAAACAAAAGTATTGTCTTTACTATGTTGTATCTCATTTTCTTCATCATCATTGATTACGTCAGAGTACGACTCATTATTTTCTGCTGGTTAATATATTTCATTATCGTAATCCTCTTGATGATATATTTCCTCATTTTTTTCTTTTTTGTTAATGTGAATTATTTCGATCAATTCTTTTTCATTTTCTTGATTGGTAACTTTTTCTTCTTTTTTGTATTATACAGTTTTCATTACTTTAACATCCCTGCTTACAATAACGTTTTTTGTTTCAGGTACCAGTACCCTGTAAGCTTTGCTATTTTCTGCATATCCAAGAAATATTCCTTCGGTTGCTTTCGATGTGAATTTTCCCTTTCGTTTCTTGTTTTTGTTCAATACAAATGCTTTTGATCCAAATATTTGTAAGTGTTGTATAGAGGGTTTCCGTCCAACCCACATTTCAAATGGAGTTTTATTTTGAATGATTTTTGATGGTGTTCGATTCAGTAGGTAATTTGCGGTAGATACAGCTTATGCCCAATATTTTTCAGGCATGTTTCCGTCAAGTAATAGGCATCGAGCCCTTTCTTGTAGGCTTCTATTCTTTCTTTCTGCTGTACCATTTTGCTGTGGAGTGTATGTACAGCTAAGTCTTCTACTTATACCAAATTGTTTTAAGTATCCATCAAATTCTGTGTTTACATATTCTGACCCGTTGTCAGTTTGTAGAAATTTTATTTTATTTTCAGTAAATCTCTCCATTTCTTCTTTATATTGTTTAAATTTATCCAACACTTGACTTTTATTTTGGATTATATATACTCTTGAGTATCTTGAGTGCTCGTCAATAAATGTGACGAAGTATCTTTCTCCACCAACAGATTTTACATTGATTGGCCCACAAACGTCTGAGTGTACTATTTCAAGACGTTGTGTCGTTCTTAGGTTGTCTTTGTTTTTAGGGAACGGTAATCGGCTTTCCTTTGACACATATTTCACATTCGTTTAATTTCTGATGTATATCAAAGCTCATTCCTTTCATAGCTTCATCTTTTAGGGCTTGTTTCAAAGTTGTATCATTTACATGACCAAGTTTTCTGTGCCATTCGTCAATTTCTACATTGAAAGTAGTGTCTTCTTTTTGATCGAATTTATTTTTATCATTTTTGTTCATTAAATAATAGAGACCATTCACGTTTCTTGCTTTGAGTTCTATTTTATTTGTTTTTGTATCTTTGACAGTAGCAATGTTTCCTTTAAATAATACTGTTTTTCCTTTTGTTGTTATTTTTGATACAGACAATAGGTTTGTAGCAAGATTTGGTACGTACAGTGAGTCTTCAAGTTTTATATTTTTATTGTCCACTGTAATTTGAACATTTCCTTTACCTTCGATTTTAGCAATACTATCAGTTGCTGCTAATTTGAGCAAACCATCGTGCTTCTTTATTGACGAGAAGTCATTCGTGTTTTTGCACATGTGTGAAGTGCATCCACTATCAATGCACCATCTTTTTGTGTCATTTATTGGTTCTGTGCTTAGACATATGTTTTGTGCCGTGTTAGATCTTTCTTGTTTATTACGATCGTTTCGGAATCTACAATTTTGTGCTTTGTGACCTCGTTTTTTACAGATATTGCAGAAGTTAATTTTATATTTGGGAGGATAGTTATTTTTCTTAAGATACATAGCATTATTGTCGATTGTATTGTCCTCTGAACATTTCCGGGCTTCGTTTTCTTCTAAAAATTTTATTTTTAGCTCCTCGGGTGAAGGTAGGCTGTCGCGAGATTCAATGGCTATGCGAAAATTTTCGAAATTTGATGATAAGGAATATAGCATAATGACGGATAATAGATCCTTGTTAATATCAACGTCCATATTTGCCAATTTGTCAACAGTATCTGTCAAATTGTCTAAATGCTCGCCAAGATCCTCGCCTTCTTTGTATCTTGATGCAATGAATTGTTTGAGGAGCGAAGCCTTTTTAGTGGGTCGCTTGCTTTCGTATATATCTTCGAGCGTTTCCCAAATATCTCTAGCTGTTTCACATTTTTTTACATTTTTTATCTCTTTAGAAGATATAATTAAGAGTAATTCTGACCTTGCGATAAGTTCCTCTTCCTTGTATTTAGCTAAAGCAACAGGATCATTTTCTGTAGTCAGTTTGGGTTTACAACGAATTTCCACAGTCCAGCTTTAATCATAATTGCTTGTGCTTGAATTTTCCAAGTGTCATAGTTTTCTCTATTTAGTTGCTCTATACGGTATGATGTACCTGCCATTTTACTAACTACTTTATTATTTCCACTTCATTTGCCCATAACCTATTATATATTAAAGTGAAAATCACTACAAATATAATATTTAGTTTAATTACTTTTTCGACAGTGACATAATTTTAAGTCATATGAATGTGTTCTCCTTTTAATATATTCGGCAGTAGCCGATGTCAGTGTCATTTCGTGCATGAAGTCTTGCATAGTTCTAACACTAAGTTTGCGCAATGAAAATAATTAAAGTGAGCGCCAGTTGAAAACGACAAAAATGTAAACAAAAATGGCTGATTATCATTTGCATTTCATTTGTTGTCTATGAAAATAGTGATGTGAATAGTATTAACATTCATCGACTAAAAATATCCTTCGCGAAATACTTACGAAGTGGAAGGAAAACTAAATAAATATGTAGGTATTACTAATTCTTCTATCAATTTTTACCCAATCATAGACAACATTATGTTCAAGTAATTTGAGGTTTATTTAGCTATCGAAGTCTGTGATAAATAGCCTCTAGGCTTCCCAAAAGTAGTAGGTAATAGAGAAGAAAAGTCAATGGGAGATTAAATTTAAAATTATTAGAATAAAATGCATTCTATTTGAAATTATCGAAGATATTTATTTTCAAATACTTCCACTGTCACTGGATGCACTCTCCCCGTCCGAAGTGTTATCATCAGTGACTGTGATAGTGAAAGGCTATGTGATAGCCGCATTATTTATGATGGTGTCGGAAATCCCGTCCATTTGTTTGATTTTTTTCTCCTCTTTTATGACGTGCCACACACAGTTTGCCCATTGTTGAGCACCGACTTTGGCTAAACCTTCTCGAAGCAAACTTTTGACCTCCGCCATTTTGAATGTTTTATTATTCCTCCCCACATACTACTTCACTTGTGCCCAAATTAGCTCTATGAGGTTAAGTTCGCAGTGGTAAGAGTGGAAGGCGGGGCACAATTTTATCCTTCGACTTAGCTAATTCGTCAACAAATGTGGTCTTATACTTTTCTTTACATACAATTTGAAATAATTAAATTATAAAAATCCCGTGTCTGAATCGAATCGATAACAAAATAACACTGGTCATGTCCCATCACTACCAATTGAAGTTTTTTCATAGACAATATAGATTTCGACGAGTAAAAAATCTGGGCTAGCCTTTGACACTTATCGTAAAACACGTTCGTAGATTTCTTTTAACTTTAATACTAATAAATATCAGATATTTTAACTAAAAATGTATGTGAACTCAAGGTTTTTTTTTTCCAAAATTACATAACTTCATGCAACTTAAATTATCTCGCCAAACTGCTACAGACAGTTTGTTGGCGAGATCGCGCTCACATCCATTATTTAAGGTTTTAAGTTGGTGATAAGACCAAGATTGTGTTCTGAAAGTGCGTGATTACGAAATAATGCAGGTTTGTAGGATTGTTTACATTTTTTCGTTTTCAACTGGCGCTCACAAATTATAAAAAAAATGCTAGGGGACTGTTTGCCGGAACCTAAATATGGGAAGTTTTAAGACTTTATCGAGAAACACCACCCAGTTGTAAGTTCATAATCTCTACGTTCTCTAGGTAACAGTGTGATTGATCATTATTTAAACTTAATTTCAGAAGCGAAATAATGCGATAATGCTGAAACTACGTCGGAAACTTGTCGAAACAGAAGACATTCGCCGTGAACTTCTAAAACTAAAAGAACAGGCCAAAGGTTAAATATCTAATCTGCAATAGATATTGGGAAAAAATCTACTTCAAATAGTAAATGAAGATACACACTAATTTGTAGCCAGTCTATATAGTTTATTAATAAATTAACAATAATAAATAACGATTACAATAAAGGAACGAGTAATATTTTGTATTAATATATTTAATGCCCCGGAGTCAATTGGGGCCAGAGAGCCCGCAGGCTTAGTGACCAAAATATTTCTTTGTAGGAGACTTTACCCCTCTAATCGGTCAACCCAGCTCGCAGGCTCAGTCCACCACTAATATCTAATATCTAACGCTCAAAGGACTACTTAGCCTGCGGTCTGTGTGTGTGCTGCGGGCTCAATTAAGAGTCTACTCAACTCGTGAGCACAT
The DNA here is from genome assembly GCA_905404275.2 of Hedya salicella. Lineage (NCBI taxonomy): Eukaryota > Metazoa > Arthropoda > Insecta > Lepidoptera > Tortricidae > Hedya > Hedya salicella. The sequence continues at coordinate 11,985,813 of FR990112.1, read as the reverse complement.
CCGACCACTTTCTACACTTTGCGGTCATCACACTAAGTACAAGGATTCAATCGCCCATTTAAAGTCTGAAAATATTATAGTACAGTATGTGCTTGCATTTTATTATAGTAAGAATATGATCTTTTTCCACATTAACTTTCTCAAACTATTTCCGCACCGAAACCTACTGGATAAGATTAGCATGCCTACAGTTCATTTTGAAAACTCGGCGATGGCCATTATAGGACAGTATCGTTCTATTCTCTCCAATTTTCGCCCTTATGAGATAGTTTTGACATTTACCATTGAACCCACTGAGTAGACCCTTAAGCAGTAGATTGTGGTTGATTGAATCCGCGGGCTCGGTTCACCGATTAAAGGCCAAGCCACACCGGATGCGTGTGCGTGACGTGCAGTACGAATCCTCATAAGAAATGACACACCGCTTGCGTGACGTGTACGGTGTGCCTCGGCCTTAAGTGGGTCGAGATACCCGCAAAGAAATTAAAGTGGTCAACTGTGGCCCACGGGCTCAGTGGGCTATGGGCTCAGTTAACCCTGAAGCAGGCGCGGTCCGAAAAGGAGGGTCACAGGGGACATGACCCCCCAAAAGAGTATATGTCAAATTGAAAAATCTTCTAAGTACTTACAAAATAAAAAAAGGTATTTTCCTGCCAGTAAAAATAGAAGGCTTCCTTTTGTTTTATAACGTGTGCAATAAAATCGTGTATTGTGTAATAAAGTCTAATTTACTCGACATATTCTATTATTATTATGAGTGACCCCCTCCAAAATTTCAGGCTGCGACCGCGCCTTATTAATACTATCACAATCGGTAAAAATAGTCTCTAGACGAGTGAAGCGTTAATAATTTTCATAGCACGACTCTATCAATGTGCTATATTTGGATGAATCAGCATCACAATGATAATATACCATGCATATACTCTACAATAGTCCATCCATATACGACTGGACCTACACTTAAGTTGGTTTTCAGAATAAATGGACTTTGTTTTTTGTAGGGTATATAAGTGTTGTACTTTACGACGAAATAATTACCTAATTGCCTGTTTTTTAATATACTACTAATAATATCCTCTAATTATCTAACTGCAACAATAAGGCAACACTTCGCTTAATCCAATGGGCAGAAGGCATATCTGAGGGCAAATAAAAAGCTAATACAAAATTAGAAGAATGTCCAGTGGTTGCTAAAACACCTTTCCTTTCTAAAGTTTTATAAAGAGGACATTTATACCTTGTCCCTTCATGAAACTCTGATTTTAATTTCGGGTATAACCAAACTGCAGGCATATTGTCATTTAATATTTTTGGCAGCTGTTCGCCTATTGTGTATGTCTTTCTATCCCAGCGTCCACCATCCATGAAAAGTCCATGTACATAAACACCAAATTCGGCAGCTTGAGGTTCGTAATCAACACGACGGACTTCAAAATCGAAAACTAGCAAGTCTATCGGGATGGTCTTTGCTCTAGCATAATTTTGCACCGACCCGGTAAGGAAGGCTTGCGTAAAAAAGAAGCCTGAAAGCCAAAACGTTGTAGGCTTACCGTTTTCGTACCATTCCTGCAGCATGTGCAGTCTTTCGATAAAATCTATAACATAACTTGGTAGTGGCTTCAAGCTAGGATAGGAGACTTTGCGCCAGTTATCAGGAATTCTGCCTAGTATCATCGCGTTAGCTTGAAGATCTAGAGCTGGTGACATCACGATGAGACCTATAACAGCCTTTTGCAAATCTACCAAAGAAGATTTAATTTCATGTAACAGTTTGTTGAATCTTTGCATTTCTTGTACTAGGACAGTATTCATGGACTCATTGTAATCAACTGGATACTTTTTTTGCGCTATTTCAACATCGAATAAAGAAGGAAGTTTGTCCAATATGTCCGTAGCCATATGGACAAGTACTGCCTCTGTATTTCCACCTTCTCCTCCGCCACCTGTACCTTCTACGAGTACTAACGCTTCAGTTAAGGCCATTGACATAGCAAAATCACGAGTAATGCCAGCATTCATATGTAGGCCGTAAACCTCTGGTGGCGGGTTTATAGGAACAGACTCTATATGCTTTAAATAATCTTGATATTCGCATCTACGAGGCAACCCGTATTGAGTCCCAATGTCACAAAATGTATAATTAGGATCATTCACGACTCCCGAATTCACGTAATTATCTAAAATAGTAATAATAAGTCGTCTATCCCAATCATCGGTGACCCGACCACCATAATTACACTCTCCTGTCAAATATTTTATGGCCACATACTGAATTTCTTCATATTGATTTAGAAACAGTTGTAACTGCATAACAGATATTTGAAAGTCGGAATCGTTAAATCCATACTGAATATTCCATCCTAAAGGACCAAACTTTTTTCGTTCTTGTACTACCGCATGAAAGAAACTTATGCCATACAAAAGTTTGCTAAAAGTTTTATCTTTTCCCGGGCAGCCTTCAAAGAACTCAGGTTCTTTCAAAGGTTCCGAATTGTAAGACCGATTTAAATTATGCTGAAGTCCAGTTGGAGGCTCGTTAGTCATTTTCACCCCAACTTGTAAAACAGATTGAGGGAATCTTTCAGAAGGATAGCTTGTGAGCCAAAGCCTAAAACTGAGGTCAGTGTTAGTTAAGTCAAATCCTTCAACAGTTTTTTCGAGTACAGGTAGCCAAGATACCGCTAAGTGGCAGTTTTGTAAACACACCCAACCTGATTCCAATTGTGCTCGTTCTATCATTGCCTTGGCGATTGGTCCTTGCCCTTGCCCTAATGATATAGAGTTAAATCTATTCGAGTAACCCATTTTCTCACAGTATTTTATAAGTGCACCCATGGGATCTGATCCAGGCGAAAGAATGAATATTAATGGCGCTAGACAGTTGGAGTCTGCGAAGGATTTACCGATATCAAAGGGAGGCGGTGTAACATAATTTCGGCCCAACTGTTTTTCTACAAATTCAGAAATTGCTATTGTTAGTTTATCAGGCCTTAGCACCCTGATGGCTAATAGCTTTTGAAATAAGCTCAACTTAGTTTCCCACTTGCCAGGCAATGCTTTATTTTGAGGTTGCAAATCGTCATAAAATTCTTTCCATAGATTTATGTTCTTTATAAAATCTGTTTTAATTCCACGAAAAGCTGGCAAGTCATCAATTCGACACAGCTCGTCCCACGCTTTATCTGGTAACCAGTCATGAGGTTTTTTCAAAGGATTTTCAACAGCAATCCCTCCAGTTATTAAAAAAATGAATTCGTCGTTCTCCATTTCCCCTGTAGATAACATCATTTTTGAGCACATGATAAAAGAAAACATTAGTTTATCTTTATCGAACAGTGATCTACATACATTACTGTATAAATTATAAGTAAATGTATCTCTCAGAAATTTTAATCTCTTCTCTAAATCTTTGGATTTATTGGCATTCTCGATTGATATAATATAAAGACTAATAAACCAGGTCAATGAGTATTGATACATGGGATCTACATTCGGCAGTTCAGTGACACAATAGTATAATACTGCCGAATGCGAAGCTATAGGCCTGTACCCAAGTCGAAACTTCTCTATAACAATTTCAGTTTCAAGACTAGCTTCTTGTTTTTTCATAATATCAATAGCTAGTAATTTGGATGAATCCAAAACTTCTATAGCGGATTCATCCTCTAAAATATCTCCTTTAGATTCCTGTAAGGTTCGCAATATATCATCTTCCACACCTTTTAGAGCAGCTTTATTTGCCGCACCTTGGACTATAAGTTTTTCACGCTTCTCTTGCAAGTCAGGGCGTTCTTTAGCTACAACTATTCCAAGTAATTGATCTTCTAAACCATCCTTAGTAAGAGCAAAATTAATTAATGTTACTTTATTGAAGATTTCGGGAAGGTAGTGGGGGTTGCGCAGTTTTGTAGTCATGTAAAGCCGAAAATTAGGATGATATTCTATTACATTCTCACCCAGCGCAATAAATTCTTTACCACCTTGCATATAAGTATTTTTTAATAATACGGGATCTAACGGTGCTTCTACGTCCTCTAATATACAATCGATTAAAGCAGGTTTACCATACTCTAAGCATGTTTCGATGACTTTCATGTAATTTCCATCTGTAAACTTAAGTACTTGAAGATCATTCGATTTTTCCATTGTTTTGATCCATTTATTTGCTTGTCCCTGCGGATCAATTAGCAATGACCACCTCATCGAACTATCTTGTATAATACCATTGTCAATTGAGAACGTATCTCTAGGTAATCCGGCGATACACCAATTTTGTATTTTAATATCAGAACCCAAAACGTCTTTGAGAACATACACCTCTGAATGAGGCATATCTAGTTTAATTACCAGTTGACGCCATTGCTCTGTGATAGTAGTTCTCACCGGTAATGTATAAGGTGCTAAATATGCAATTATTCCACATGACACCAAAATATCTCCCGCTAAATTATCAAATAACAACTGCAGATTTTCAGCAGCAGCAGTCCAACGTACTTTCTCTCCTCCTAAACCACCTATCAATTTTTCAGCTCTCCATAGTTTATCTATACACAATTGAACTTCATCTTCAAGAGCTTTTTTCTGAATATTTGCTTCCATTAATGCTTCATTTAATTCAGCCAGTTTTGCTTCCAAGCGCGCCACCATTGCTTTTTTTTCCTCTAATAAAGCCATAGTTTCGGCAAACTCTTTTTCAGCCGCGTTTAATTTAGCCTTTTTTGGAGCCACTACTTTAGCGACTGCATCGTACATATCCATTGCAATTATCCATTTGCACAATCCTTCAGCAGCCGTTGAGGCTTTAGCTATAATATGGGGCTGAAAGTCTTTATTTGGTAAATATTCTTTTCTAATTTTTTTCATTGTTTCTGCAGGTATATTGTCTTTGTCATAGTTTTTCAAAGATTCTAAGAAACTCATATCACCTAATATTCTTTTACTCGGACCCCAGTAATCAAACATCTTTTTTCCTGGATTGTCAGGATCTGGAATTTTATCTGGAGGTATACCTTTCATAACGCAAACTGCAGCCATGACTAATTTTACGGTTGCTGGTGGATTTTTCATTGACTTGACTATAGTTATATCAGCAGGTTTTAAAGTGTTTAAAGCTGCAACAGCGTCTTCTAAAATTGGCAACGCAAGGGCTAAATCAGCTTCACAATCTTTTTTCAACTCTGTTGCAGCTGCCGCCTGTACATTTGCAACTTTTTGATCTTCTCTAACTTGTGCTGCAGCTTTGTCGGCAATCGCAGTTTCTTTTTCTATATTTTCCATCATTTTAACCGACTTAGCAGCCATTACAATAAGTTTAGGTTTTAATTCATTTAAGTCATGTTGCATTATCTGTACAGCTTCAGCTGCTTGGCCAAGTTTATCTAACCCATTCATATATCTGAGTTTGGCTGCCTTCAGTTCCCGCTGTTTTTTATTCGTCAATGATGTGAAAGATTTTATCAAATCCAAGTAAGAAGCAGATGTGATATAAGTTTTTCTTCTAAACTGGTTATAAAACTCTACTGATACATGGCGAGCATCTACGTGAAATTGTTTACAAGCTACAACAGCAGCTGCTTTTACTTTATCAGGTACATTAACTTTCCCCATATAATGATTAGCTACCATTGTTAATGCGTCTTCAGGCCAACTGTCGTACCAATCGATGGTACAACAGTTAACCAGTGCTGGGTAAAGTCTCAGTCGTGTCCGAAAAGCACTGCCGATCGGACTGAAGCATAATACGCAATGTAGTTTTGCCTTACATCTCGCGATAAAGAAGGCCAATATTTGAAGGGGACCAATGTCTAAATTTCGGTTGCCACCTTGTGCTGCCAATCGTACTAACTCAAGAATTTCCTGTTTTTCATCCAAGCCATATAAATTAGGGACTTCGCCTGAATTCAACAAACTGTCTAAGTTTTGAATAAAGACTTCTTCTTTTATTTGACTCTCGGTAAACAAAAATGTTGTATCTTTATTAAGACCCCCGGACTCACGAAGGACTAATTTTACGTCGTCTTGCCAGTCTTTAACGCTGTACGATTTAGTAATCTCTGGTTGGAAAACGTTTTGTCCCAACACCGTACATGCTAACCGTGTCAGAGACTGACGGCCCGAACCACCTACACCAACTAATAAAGCATTCCCTGAAGGCATTGACAAAAGGCGACATATTCTTGACAAATGTTCTAATGCATAGTCGAACAGTACTATATTCATTTTCGCTTTATGCATTGTATTGTATTCAATTAACATAGTGACAGAAATATTTAGAAGAACTTCCTTAGAAGGCAACTCATCGTAACGTCTTTCACCTTCACTGCTATCTAAATCTAAATAACAACCAAACATCATACTTTTGATGCTTTCTGGCGTTACATCGCCTTTGTCATCGGCATACGTATCCAACGCAGATTCAAATGTATCCTTCATGAAATCACGTGTTGACCGTTTTAGAAGATCGTAAAACCAATTCCGGTCATCATCGTCCACAAGTCTATCATAAAATACACGCATAATTTCATGTACCCAAACTCGAACAAAAGTCTTTTTACTTTCCGCCGATTCTTTTCTTAATAACGCACAACCCTGAATGACTCTTGAAAAATCTCTTAAATTAAAGATGTAATGGGATTTGGCAGGCGTTGGTCGCAATCCTTCGCCAGCCTGCTTGTAAATTTCCATTGTAGCTGCAATTATGTTCATTATTGTAGGCTGGGTATCTTGACCAAAACCATTTCTCTTCCAACCAAGCTGCAATAGAGTCGTAAATATTTTGGACATGCTTTCATTAGAAAATTCGTTTATTGAATAAATGTTAAAATGACGCAACATTCTCGGATATATCAATTGTCGGCTACCGCCAACGGGGCCAATAGCCCCATAGAAGAATGTATCTAGTAGATATAATTTATCTGTTGTCTTTAAATCATACCAATGTTTTTGGTCGAAAAATAGTCTGAGTAATTCAATAGCAGGTTGTGCTCCGTACTCTTCTTTAGCTGGCATATTCATATCATCTATAAATATAATTCCTAATTTGCCTTTTGGAGGACCATAAATATTTTTTCTCCTTTTGTTTAATTTTGAAATCACTAAATCTTGTGTTTGATTAGCTGAAGTAGTCGTGGTAAAGGTTATAAAACCCGGGGTATATTTTTCAATGTCGATTCTGTTCATCAAGAAATTTTGAACATAAAAACTTTTACCAGTTCCAGTCGGTCCAATCAACAATATAGGTTTAGTAAATTTAGTATGTAGGTTTAATAAGTACATAAACTTTTCTGTTTCCAAAGTAGGTATGACCGTTTGCAACAGATTAATTTGTTCTTTAACCACAACTGCTTTCACAAAATCGGCCCATGGTTTCCAACAACCTTTACTCTTATATACGTAATAATGATCAATGATCATACCTTCAGTAGGAATGGAAACATCTAAACGATCTATATTTTGAGGTATTCCTTTTTCGCCTCTAAAATATTCTTTCACAAGGTCATCATATTTTTCTCGGGAATCAGTATTTAATATTCCGCCCACACCCCATATTAAGGCAGTCATGAAAGATGCAAGAAACCAACATCGCGTATATTTAGTATCTTCTTCTCCTTCGATAGCATTCTCCATCAACATTTCAACAAGTCGAAGGGTGCTTATTACTAAATTCACTTCTCCTGCTGTAACCAACTGCACGCAGTGTTTTCGAACGTAATAAATCAATGGATCCAGTAACCATTCACACATATCATGAATGTATTCTTCGTTTTCATCAAGCCATACAGGATTTAACGTTTTTATCCACGATGTATAGAATGGAGCGAAACCAAGTGAAGCTGACTCCATATAAATCATGCCACACCTGGACACCGTTGCAGGAGAGGCTTGTGAAAGATCCATCACTTCGAATATCATTGACATTACATTTGTCATAGCCATTACTTCCCCAGAGGTCAAGCAAAGTTTTTTGTTGTCATCCAGAACAGTGTTCATATTTTCAATCCATACAGCATCTACGGGACCGTCAAAAACAATCCATTTCCTTATCGGTGTATCTTCAGATGCAAAATTTCTGAACATTGTGGCTACAATTCCATCCGTCCATTCATAAGAAACAGGGTCAAATGCCCCGTAAAGTTGTCCCATTGTTACAGCTTTAGGGTTAAGCACTTTATAAGTACTTGCACAACCTCCCGGTTGATTTCTATCTTCCATTAACGTCAGTGACTCGGCCAGTATTTTTAACGTCATTGATTTCCCAGAAAAAGGATCCCCGACCAACATAAACCCATGTCTCACAATCATCATTTCGTATGTCTGAATTATTTTCAACAAAAAACAATGCTCCGGTTGAAGATTATTTCGTTCACAAGTGTAATGACAAGCATTTAAGAATAATTCGTAGTCTGGTTTCGGTAATGTTATGCCAGGAAATAAATCTGAAATAATACCTTCAAATAAGGGGACATCAAATGATAAAAACTTTGGTAGATTTACATCCGTGATCGATCTCAAAAGTAATATGCTCTCACTTTCATTGGGAAAACTTCGCTTTAAATTACCTGCAGCAGATAAGACCGTTTTAACAGCTCTCATTCCATAATCGTAATGATTTTGAGATGACAACTGTTCAGAACAAAGTTTGTATGTCGTGACTATTTTTACCGATAAATTTCGAGCGTCTAAAAATCCAAAGGAGTATAAAGATATTTCTCCTATCATAGCATAATCAGGGACCATCATGGCGACAGTGCGAAATAATACTTTCAAATTATCCGGTAATTCTGACCTTCCAGCATAGCCTGGATTCATTGTAATGCAAACATAACAAGCAGGATTTAACGTTAATGTGGTTCCTTCGAAATCAAACGTTTCAGCATGGGCTCTTACTGCTTGAACAATACATAAAATTTGTTGAGCTATAACTGATAAAACTTCTAATTCTATTCGGTTAAATTCATCAAAACACACCCAAGCACCACATGACGCTAAACCTTTAAAGAACTTTCCCATAGCTTTGTAATCTAAACCATCAGAACAATTGAACACTACACATTGAACTGCAAGGGCTTTTGCCAAATCTTTAGTAGTTTCTGTTTTCCCAGTACCAGCAGGACCTTCCGGAGCACCGTTTAAATGTAAATAATAGGCGCCAATCAGAGTGCGATAGCACCTATCTGTCAAAGGAGTTATCACTAACCTATCAGAATTTCCTAAATATTCATAAGCAAAATTTACAGTGGCATTAATAATCTTTACAAATACTTTCTCTTCTTCCCAGTAATAACGCAGCTGGGCCAACCATTGAAAATCAGTAACTTCTGTTACATTTTTACCTACAAGTTCATAAATTACATCCTTTGCATGTACATCTATTACAATGAGGGCTTTTACGGTAATGGTACTAAGCTTGGTTAAGTCAGTGCGTCGAATTACGGCAACAGTTTCATTCAATTGCTTTGTCAAGCTGTGATGAAAAGCTTCTAGCTCGTGCAGTTTATGCGTTGCTAGCGCTTCGTGAACATCGACGGCCCAGTAAATTTGTGACACAGCTAACACAACCATACCTTCCCAAGACAATATCCATTCCACTCGCCCTAAATTTGGGTATTCGTAATACGATAATTCCGTTTCCATTTTAACCGCCTTTAACATTTGATCTTCTACTTGCACAAGCCATTTTTCAACAGAACCTCTTGCAGCCTCCACACTTATGGTTTCCAGAAATTCTACTTGCTCTCCTTCCATCGATATCATGGCTGTTATATTAAAAACTGGATCAAAAACTAATCTATTTATTCCTTCAAAACATTTTTTCAAATGCGGCTGAACTTTGAGAGGATTCTTTGTTTCAGATAATATTTCTAGCATTTCGTCATTTGAAAGAAAAAAAAATCTTGGAAAATAAAGTCGTTTTTTTTCTAAATAGCTATTAACTCCATCGTTAATTTTTTCCAACATTGCTGAAGCAGCTTTAAATGATTCTAAAACACCCATTCCTCCGGCGATATCAAGAGCATGGGGATCTTTAGCAACACTCCCCATGTATCTCCGATATATATTATTCACTTCTACAAACATAACTCCTTCTTCTGGCATTTGTGCCACAATGTCCTTTGAAGAAAAAATTGGTAACAAATATAGCCATTGACTTTGAACCTTTCCCCATTCGTCAACAGTTGCATTGACTCTTATAATTTTTTCATACCAAGACCGAACTTGGGTTTCAAATGGTTTCACAAAAGCAGAACCTCGCATACCAATTGTTTTAAGTATATGATCATCTAAAACACTTTGGATGTCATCTAATCCTGACAATATATAAATACCAGTGTCCTTATATGGACTAGTTTTGAAGCAAATGTCAGTCCATTCGGCTATCATTTTGTTTAAATTAGTTATAAGTGCTAATTCCTTGGTTGCGGCAACACTAATTATTTCATATTGATCGATGTCACCCCAAAGATTAAAATTTATTATTTTTCGTAAGGTGGTGCCAGCATTAGGGGTTAAATCAAATCCTGCAATTGATGACATTTCATCCCAGTGTCTCTGTACCAAAGCTCGATTGCACATTATATGCGCCATCAGTACATTGGGACGCCAATCTTTAAGCTCAGCGATGGCCTGCGCGCAAAGCTTCATAGGTGCCGGAAGATTGTTTACGTCTGTATCATCAACCAAGCCTTGAAATCGTCTTTCACTTCCTTCAGCGATCTGTTGTTTGATTTTTGTTCGATATACTTTAGACAATTTTAAGAATTCTTTGTAATAAAAGTCGTGATCTTGTTCAATTTGTTCATGTTCCAAATATTCAAATACACCATCCATCCAGGTATAATAACTACGTTTCCATCTATGAAGTAGATGAACTAGATTATAGAAAGGTAATATGAAGTCTTTAAGTTCTTCCAGATCAACAAACTTTGTAACTGGGAATTTGAATGTTTGTTCCTCATTATTTATCCATCCTACTAACTTATCACAATCAGCCAAACGATAAGCAAACTTACGTAAATATTCAAGATATTCCAGTGTATGATCGACGTCGTCCATATTATCAAGTTGCTCCAAATAAGGAAGCATTTCTGATACTTCATTATTAATGTACGTTACCTTGCGCAACAGATTATCTTCCATTTCCCCTTTAAATGCTTCGTAGGCTGCAGCGTTTCGGTCGAAAATTGGTTTTATGTCTTTCAACCAATTGACCGTTCGCGTATTTGATGCAACATGCTCAGGCGAGAGGGATGTCATTTCCAAAAGATTAGAAACAATACTTATTTGCCTTGATATTCTTTCTTTCAATGCCTCAACTAGTACAGTTTTAGCGTGTAACACGTAAACTCCTTGTTCTATTAATTCAGCAGCATTTTTAGGCTCTGCCAGCGCCTTTTCTTTAATTACTTTAAATTCATTACAAATGCTTTCATTCTCATCCATATGCGTTTTCACTATTCCTGCTATAATATCATTTATGAATTCCAGTGCTTTTCTTTTCAAACCCACTACCATTCTTAATTGACACACCACAGATAGGTTAAAATATGCATTTTCTAAGACTGCAGTAATCTCAGAATCAATATCTTGAAAGTACAATATTTTATCGCGAGACTCTTCAAATGTCTCAGCGTCTGTTATAAATTTTAAAAGCGCTTCTTTCGCCGCAACCCCATAAAGCATATCGTATTGCAAACGAAGTTGTTCTAAATATTGAACAAGTGGATTAAACGCAATGTCTAGTTGTTCTTGCAGCCGGCAATGTCCATCTTTAAGTAACCAATGATTATACTGCACAGGTAAAGCATCATAATCATAAGGTAGTCGAAGATACTGTTCGATTGGCATCAACCTCTGGGATATAGTTGATATAGCATCAGCTATGTCGTGAAAAGTTTGAAATACGGTATCTAATGTCTCGTCATAAATAAATTCTCCGTCAAAATCTAAAGCCAAGTTTAAAATTGGTACGGAATCGGGGTCCTTCATGGCGTTAATTATCGTATCAATAGACCTGCGCATTAGTTCTTGTATTTGCATTGAAATCATTTTTTTAGCGCATCGTACAAACTGGGGAATTCTCTTAGGTAGCATACCTCTTAAACATCTTGGATTTTTTAACCAATTCACAAGTATAGCGTACCAAGTACTTGAGACCAGATAGTCGACCCGCTTAATTTCTTCCATGATCTTCGTTCGAAATTCGATCAAACCCATAGGACCCATCGCTCTATATTTCTTCAAATTAATAATGGCCGAGGGAAATGTTTTCTCTGATGACTCAACAACAAGTCGTATGAAAGGATGCAAAATTAGAGAGCCAGCTTGAAGTTTTTTACGAAATTTGAGCATTTTATCGTAATTTGGTGTAACCCCATGAAATTTAAAATATGGTTCTTCGTACCTTTTGCGCGAGACACCGGGCACATCACGAATGACGGTTTTCACAGCCTGATCATGAAGGTATCGGTTCCACTCGGATTTGCTTTCGTTTATTATTTCTTCAGTGACTGTGGGGAAAGCATTGCGTAGTTTGGAAGGGACGAGGCTAATAATTCTTTTTTCCCAGGATTTGAGCATGGGGGGAGGCTGCATTTTGTCAGCACTCTCCCTGAGCACGGCGATGTGCCGCTCTTGCACTATTTCTAGACGGTCGCGCTCGAGGCGCGGAAGTGGCCCACGAGCGATTTTCACCTTCCTCTCCGAAGCTTTCTCTTCCAGGACTTGTCGGAATAGTGCTTGCTTCTCCTGAACAAATACAATTACATTTTATGTAGTAGATAACACCAACGAGAAAATAATGAAATCCCTAATACAAATATTGGGGATTTTTTATAATAATACACAATAACAATTATGGCCACAGCAGAGATGCGACTAAAATTTATCAATTAGTTAAGTATTATAAAGTTTTTGTTAATAGGATTTTATACATATACCTAGAAGCGATCACGGTTATGGCCACGGCAAAACATGTATGGCAAAGAACAACTTAGAACTAATGAATGAATTTATCATTTGAAAGCGAAATTCGCAGCGATGCAAGTTTAAAAAAATACACACTGACTGGCCACATGCTATTACGTGACGTAGTGAGTGGTGGAAGATTTAACATTGTATGCAAGTATCTCTGTTCGTATAAAAACCGGCCAAATGCGAGACTGCCTTGCGCACCGAGGGTTCCGTACAAACTATCACTTACCTAACCTAACCCATATAGCCATTTTTGTTAGCCGTTACGAAAATTGTCGACATAATGTGTACACATAGACTGATGTCATCGCCGCGACTAAAATCGGGGAAGAGTCGACACAGTAACTTTTGGTTTCACAGTTTCGTCGCTGTGTGGTAAGAATTTTCCCAGATTGAAACCAGTCATCATAGAAATCATTCGTTCATTCACTCATTTTGACAGAAACAGAACTAGTTGACATTTTTCGTAAAAGTGAACTTAATTTCGTATTGATTTTAAATAATAAATAAGAAGAGACGCCATTGTTTGACAACTTAAGTATTCGCTTTTAGTGTTAACTCGATATCGTTATATGTTGAAATCTTAATGGGAAAATAAATTCTTCGTGTCATTTTATTATATTTGTTGTAATTTGTTAACGCGCCACCATAATAAACATAATTAAGCTAAATTAGCCAAATGCATGGTAGTGTATATTTTGCATTATTTGAATAAGTCCATACATTTAAAGGGCTCCGAAGCTTGCATGGACAAAATAATATATTTTAGCAAGAATCCATACTAATATTATAAATGCGAAAGTGCGTCTGTCTGTCTGTCTGTTACTTCTTCACGCTTAAACCGCTGAAGCGATTTGGATGAAATTCGGTATGGAGATAGTTTGAGTCCCGGGGAAGGACATAGGCTACTTTTTATCCCAGAAAAATACCTTCATCCGCGATAAACGAATTTAAGGCGGACGAAGTCGCGGGCAGAACTATAAAACTTATTGATTATGATATAAATATGTTGTAATGATGGAATAACATTGCATTCACAAGTGGTCGCACAGGTACTAGATTGTGTCGAAATATGTCGACGTGAAACTTAAAGTAGTAACAAGGTTATTTAATTTACAAAAAGGTTCCATGTAGTTACTTAGTTTTTTGTTTACAGATATTCTCAAAGTTTCACGGACACCGAAAATATGCCGTTTTATCGTTGCCGGATCAAAAACCATCTCATATAAATAATTACCACCAGGATTTATCTGATTATTGTTGTCGTTTTGGAATGTTTACGTTTTTCTTTAATATATTTAAACTATTTTGACCCCAATGTTGTTAATGTTGGTTAAAATACCATTTGGATGCTGCAAACCATAAATATGAGTTTACATTTAACATCTTGTAAATCGTATTGTTTTAATTCATATACAGGGTGTATGGCAGATCGTCTGCCAAAAGACTATGGTGGGTAGGTAGAGTCACTTGCAACATATTTTGGACCAATTGATATTCGTCCTGCCACCGTGGATTTGCAATTTTTTTAATTATTCGCACAAAAATCACAATTTTGCTTGCCTATCTTTTTTTTAATGTAACAGCACAAAAGTGTTTGTATTTTTCAAATCTCTAATGTATGCGTACCCTATTGAAATTTTATTTTCATTTAGAAGGAAATCAAAAAAAAATGAGACGACAAAGTGTGAAGGCAGGAAATAAAAATCATCGAGCTAAACTTTATGGCACAATTAAAAAAAATTTGAAACACCTCAGATCTTATTAAACTTCTTCAGTTCATAACTATTCTAACGGTATACCACATGACTAGAATCACTTTAAATTTTGCGGCAAAAAATGGTTTTTGTCTAAAATGGTGACGTAATAAAAAAATAAGATATGATAAAATAAATAAATTAACACTAAATGCACTAAATAAATCAAATCTATTCGACTAACCATAAAGAAATCAAAAAAAGTCATCTAAAATAATATTTAAACCTAAAATTTCTACAAATTTATTTTTATATTAATCCCTTATCCATATCTAATATGCAAGTTGCGACCAAAAATAACGTAATTTATTTTTTCCTGATATTTTTGCATGATAATTTACTCAATTCAAAGTATTCAAACAGGTAATAATAAAAAAAAAAGTTAGCTGCGAAGGAGGACATTAATTTTAGTAAAGAAAGAGAGGCATTATTTTAGTTGGCTCTAAAGTTCTGTCGGTTGTTTATTAATATTACACCACAATAACTTTATTGTTGTTATCAACATGGCTACATACAGTGATGAGATTCCTCATTCATTACCATACCTCGCAACAGAGGTAGCAAAACCGTAGCATCTGACAGTTTTACTAGACACAAACTAAAAACAAAGTGTATAAAAATGTGTACACACAAATGTTTCCGTTATGCGTGGACACAGCAACAACAAACAAATAGTTTAGTTAGTGGCTTAGTATTGTGTATTAATTGTTACTACACTTAGAAACCAAAACCCACCACAGTCGCAATGTGCCGTAACAGTTATAAACTATTGTGACTTGTAACTTCTTTGAAGATTCTGCGACCGAAAATGGCTATATGGGAATTGGCCAGTTAAGTTTAACATCTGGCCCCTATTTCACAATCGTGACAAATGTCGGATGACAGCGACAATTTCACGTACATTGCGTGTCCAGTATAAAGTAAGGAGATGTATCAAGCTTGCGGGATCGCATAAAATTGTCGCTGTCACCTGACAGTATCCCTACATGCATGAAATTTTTTCATCGCTTTTCTTAACAAAATATCAAAATACCGTAAAAACTATTCCAAAAAGTGAAATTACAATTTAAATCGGCCAAGAAATACGCATGATATAGGCATTTTAAACTACTAATTAGACAGCAATTTGACAGAGGTCCGACATGTACTGTTACGTCACAGTCCACTACGGTCATATGAACTCCATATTAAATTCTGTTTTGCTAGAAAGAGATATAATGAAATGTTTGATAGCTTATATCTTGGTTATTTTTATAGTCATTCGAAAAAATATTTTTCTCCACTGTTTGTTACATGAATGAGTTTTTAATAAAGCAAAAAAAAAATTGAATAAAAAAAGAACCGACTTCAAAATAAACTAAAAAGCCAAAAATAATCTTTTATGTACAGTACGGATCACATTTGAATCACCTTTTGAATTCGGTGCCAAACCATTCATTTATTACTATTAACACAAATTACACGCAAGAACCGAACCTTGGAACCAAAATGGTCGCGCACCGTACGGAATCAAAGGAATTTCCTACCGCGCACACTCCGTATGTGGAATGACCTCCCTGTCGCGGTTTTCCCTGTAGGTTACAATATGGGGTTCTTCAAGAGGGGAGTGAATAGGTCCTTAAAGGGTCGGCAACATAGGCTGCGGTGACTGCTTAACATCAGGCAGGCTGTACGCTCGTTTGCCACCTTAGTAGTATACAAAAAAAACCGCGGCGGCGAGCCTTTAGTTATTACCTAAATTTAGTTATAGTAATTCGTATTTTTGTTGGATAAAGGACTTTACTTCAGGTTTGGCACCGTCTTCAAAAGGTGATTCACATGTGATCCGTACTGTACATAAAAGATTATTTTTGGCTTTTTAGTTTATTTTGAAGTCAGTTCTTTTTTTATTTAAACATATTTTTTTTGCTTTTTAGTGATGGATTTTAGTGACGTAAAGTATATTTATAGCTCAAAATGGGAAGATTGGATTGAGAAGGCCCTATTGTAAATAGGTAAATAAGACGAATTGTAGATAAGACTATTGTAAATAAAATCTAAATTATAAGAATTGGCTAGTTCAAAATGGTTAAGTCCAGTAGCTTGCTGGTTAAAAAGAATACGACTAACAGTCTCAACTGATCCATAATATTTAAAGAATTATCTCGCAACTCAAATTGGGGAAGAATCTCGAGTGATGTTGAAACGGAATATTTCCGTCTCTGATGGACTAGTGAATGGAGCTAGGGCATATAAAACAGAAATGGCCGGCCCTAAGACGAAATCAGCTGGAGGACGGGGAGCTCCCGGAAGCTGTGTACGTAAAAACACGTACGTAAAAATTTGACGATGAAACTGTTGGTCTTAGGTTAAAAGATAGTGAAAGTTGCATACCCATACCTCCATCATGTACTACGTTTCAAGTGACAAGGGGATACGGAGATGTGGAGCCTCGTATGTTACCTTTAATATTAAGTTGGGCTGTTACTGTTCATAAGCTACAAGGTACCACCCTCGAGAAAGCTTTGATAGACCCTGATAAAAAGAATTTCGCTAAAGGGTTAATATATGTTGCACTAAGCCGTGTCAAAACTTTGGAAGGCATAGCGTTGTTAGATTTGGACGCCAACAAATTATTAAATCGACCACATGATGAGAGATCGTTAACGGAAATAACAAGACTCCGAAATCTGCCTTCTGACGATCGAAGCCACACATAATACACGACTTTTATGACTTCTACGACTTATACGGCACTTACAGCCATATTGCATTCTAATGTCAATTGCTCACGACCTTTAGCTGAACGTTGCTATTTCAGAATCAGGGCCGTTAACCGTTGAGGAGTTCTCTGGTTATCCACTTTGCTACCCTGATTTTAACTAATTTCTGCCTCTAAGCAAAATATGATAAATAATTATATTGCGATTAGTGAATTAAATAACATTGGTTGAGCCCTAATTAGTGACTGGTGGCTTGTGTCTTCATCATCAGTTTTTCTTCACCAAATGATGATTTTCCAGTGTAAATGCTTGTTCTACTTTAATAAACACCAAAATCGCCATAGATGTGCCCATAACATTTGAAAATTCCTTCGATCCTCATCGATCATCAGATCTTCACCAAAATTTTATGGGATCAACTTGGAGATTCCTACTCTAGAAAAAATAATTTTCTAAATCGACTTGCGATCCGCGAATTAAATAACACTAGTAGAGCCCTCAGTGGTAACTGATGGCTTGTGTCTTCATCATCGGGTTCTCTTCACCAAATGGTGATTTTCAAATGTAAATGCTTAAACTACTGTAATAAATACCGAAATCGCCATAGATGTTCTCATAATATTCGAGGAATTCCTTCGATTCCTCATGGATCCCGGCATCAGATCTTCACCAAAATTTTATGGGACCAATTTGGATGTACCTACTCAAGAACAAATAAATAATTTTCCAAATCGTCGTGTAAATGACGGAGTTCTGAGGTAACAAACATAAAAAAAAAATTAAAAATTCAACCGAATTGAGAACCCCCTCCTTTTTTAGAAGTCGGTTAAAAAGAAAAACTTTTAACCCTTGGTTAACAACTACTATTATAATTTTAAAAAAGCTTAGACAACTGGCTAGATTGGCAGTTCACACGGTTGACCGCGCGACTTGCACTGAATATGTCACGTCTTTGGTAGATAGGTGACGTAATGGCTGCAGTAATGGACGGCTTAAGGATCTTTCGGAATTGTTTTGGTTATATTTGGTTCACTTTTCAAGTTTAACGGTTAGTTAATACATTAAAATATCCCTAGCTAGCTAAAATAGCCCAAAATATGGCGGACATAATTTTTTATGAAAAAGTCACTATGGGAGTCGTTTTGTGGGTTCTCAGGGGTGCAGATTTCGAAAATGAGCTACATTTTAGAATTCAAGATGGCGGACACGACTTTCAACGAAAAAGTCATCATGGGAGTTGTTTTGTAGGTTTTTAGGGGTGCAGATTTCGAAAATGGCGACTATTCTGGAATTCAAGATGGCGGACATTATTTTTTATGAAAAAGTCATTATGGGAGTCGTTTTGTGGGTTCTCAGGGGTGCAGATTTCGAAAATGGGGTACATTTTAGAATTCAAGATCGCGGACATGGCTTTTAACGAAAAAGTCATCATGGGTGTTGTTTCCTAAGTTTTTAGGGGTGCAGGTTTTGAAAATGGCGACCACTCTGGAATTCAAGATGGCGGACATCACTTTTAATAAAGAAGTCATCATGGGTGAGTTTCCTAGGTTTTTAAGGAAATCTGCTCTCCTGAGAACCTACAAAACGACTCATGATGACTTTTTCATAAAAAATAAAGTCCGCCATCTTGAATTCCAGAGTGGTCGCCATTTTCAAAACCTGCACCCCTAAAAACTTAGGAAACAACACCCATGATGACTTTTTCGTTAAAAGCCATGTCCGCGATCTTGAATTCTAAAATGTACCCCATTTTCGAAATCTGCACCCCTGAGAACCCAGAAAACGACTCCCATGATAACTTTTTCATAAAAAATAATGTCCGCCATCTTGAATTCCATAATGGTCGTCATTTTTTAAATTTGCGTCCCCGTAGCGTAGTGTAAGATTTAATTTGTACGGCCGCATGTTTGCTTTGACCGTTGTCGTAATTTGGTGTCGGTCGTTCAGTTGCCGACTGCGCCAGTATCCCACTTACTAACGCATGCGACGTTGCCACGTTTATGGGTATCCGGTACTCGAAACCGAAATCATTGAGGTATCCGTTTTATCGGTCAGCGTAATTGTACGGGTAATTTTTCGGTCAGTACCTTTATTTAAAACGGTAC
Organism: Hedya salicella; assembly: GCA_905404275.2. Lineage (NCBI taxonomy): Eukaryota > Metazoa > Arthropoda > Insecta > Lepidoptera > Tortricidae > Hedya > Hedya salicella. Next base: position 11,966,277 of record FR990112.1, on the reverse strand, counting down.
CGTTTACTTTAGCGGTACCGTTTACGTTAGCGGTACCGTTTTAAAAAGGTACCTATTAAATTTTATATATTCGGATATCGTTACTGTTGGATACATTTTCAATTGATACCTTTATTTTAGGTTATCGGTCTTTTGCGGTTTTTCAGTCCCTGCTTTAAAGTGTTGTTATATAAAATAGTATTAACGTTTATTACTAGTTTAGTATACATTATTGTAGTTAGAAGTTATGGATCGAAAGGAAACCACTGTATTCTTCTTAATAGGGATCGGTCAAGCGTATAGCTAACGCTTCAGATTTTTTTTACGCGACTGTTTAAAATCGCTATGTTCCACGTTAGAATTTATTATTTGTTTTATGTGAGTATCGATCATGAATCATGATTCATGAAACATTTCCATTATAACTTAAGAGTCCGCAGTAATCTCCGCCGAATTTCACCTTCCCGTACAAACGGAGTTACGTTCTGATTTTAAAACTACGTGTTGGATTATAACGAAAATTTGGTAGGTATACAATGACATGGGGTATATCTAGGCCTGAAACTAGTTTATATGCGTGCAGTTTATCAAACAAACGAAATACAGCAAAAACAAGTTTTGTATGAAAAACTTAAATTCGCTGTATTTTTTTTTACTATGGTATCTGAAGCTACATAAACTAATTACAGGCCTGCATATACCTAAACTTATTCTAAGTACAAAGTTTCAGAGCAAACTAGCTAGTCGTTTGAAAATGAGAGCGTAACTACTTTTGTATGGAGACCCGAGCTTACTGGGGACTCTTAACAAATTTAGTAGCGCGTGGGCGCGTGGCCTGTGTGTAGGACTTGCACTTCGTTAGTGGTGAGTGACGCCATTAACACCAAGTGCAAACTTATATCAATTGAGGATTGTCTTTTCAAAAGGGGTTATTTTTCCCTTGGCTTCCATAAAGAAAAGCCCTTCTGAAAAGACACTCCTTAATGGTTGTTCCACTGCTTTGTACGTTTGCTTTATAAGTTTATAAATACCTTGATCCGATTGTATGGCGGTTGTGGAGTAAAAGGTAATTTGTCCATGACATGAACATCAGGAATTGGTGGCATCTTCGGAACTCTGCATCCAGTTTTCGTTTGTAAAAGTTTTCTTAATTCGTATTCTTCCATTGCGATGTAAGTAATTAACGTTTTAATTATTTATACCGTTTTGTATTACGGAAATTTTATATAAAAACAGCTGTAATCCATTGCAGTAAAATTAATAAAAAACAATTCCTTTTCGTTAAATATTCTAACATTTATTGTCAAATGTATTTGACAGAAGAATTCTACAAATTGTTTTGTAAATAAGTTCCATAGCAACAGCAACAGATTATATCTAAAGGTGCAGATGTAGATATAAGATATAGGCTCCGAGTTAAGGTTCAGATCAGATCAGAGACACTTCATGTCATATAGGGTCGTTGTGGCAACAGTGAGTCAAGTGGGCACACCAGGTCAGCATCATATTGGACAGAAATAATAGGGCAATAGCTGCGTCTTTTACACATTAGAAGCACGGGTGCATTTGTACCTGTCTATGCTAGTCAGTGCCCCGCTCGGAGCCGCAACGTTCATTGTGGAAGTAATTTTTTTCTTCTCCTGCTCAAAAAGTACGTGATATTAGCTTCGCGAAGCGAGCCTAAAATAGTACATTTAGGGGGGGGGTTAAAAGAAAGCTATATAATCCTATACAAATTTAAGCCAAACGGTAATTTTTTTTTATGTGAAATTATCTTTTTAAAGCCCCTTGAAGTTGTGAACATATTGGGTAATTTTATCATTCTTGGCATAATTTTTTTTTTTATTCCATTCAAAGATCTAACGATAGTAAATGTTACCATACTGAATTGGCCTATCTATCAGCTTAGCACAAAAAAAAAATCAAGCATCTACCGCAATAATTCACGTCACCATAAATAAAACTCTTATCGTACTCGGCGATACGTGAAAAATGAAAAAAAAAGTCATAACTCCGAAAATACGAAAAATCGCGGAACATACATGGGGGTGATTTAGATAGCCCTCTAGGTCCTCTACGTCCCAGCTTCAGTATATCACTACTTCTTGGGATACCGTGTATATTTTTTGTATTTTACCATCAAACTAAGTAGCGGTTTACAAACGACACCTATGCTACAAATTTCATCAATGTACATCTTATAGTTTTTGAGTAAAATGTCTGGGACATACGGACAGACAGACAGACAGACATGACGAATCTATAAGGGTTCCGTTTTTGCCATTTTGGCTACGGAAAACCAACCAACCCTAAAAACCAGGTAAGTTTTGTTGTTCTTCTTGCGTAGCTATTAATTTTATTTACTAAGTTATTGTTTCTATAAAATGAGTCGTTCAATTGAGAGTAAGACAGGTATTGCTATCACAGTACAAGTTATTGTTATTGCGTCAAAAAAAATAAAATGGCGTGGGGGGTACACAATGGGTCGTTTCCAAAGTGGGCACAGTGAGTCGTGACCTACTGTGTATATCTATCATCGAATGTCTAAATAAAATTATAATGTTTTTTTTGATAACAGAATGTCTAAAAAGCGACCATTGTGTACGAAAATAGTAAACCACTCGGCAGAAGATATGAATGTAGCTCTTTGTTATAATATTGATTTAATTAAATAGTATTTTGGCTATTTATTGTGATCTCATGTTAAGTTTAATAACTTCCTATGCTCTAAGCGTATTCTTAAATATTGATTGCATAATAATTAATAAAAGTATATACAATAACCTGTTTCTTTATATTAAAATACCCTTCTAATTCACTGTGCCCTGAAGGTTGACTCATTGTGTCCACCTTTGAGAACATTGTGTCCTCAAAGGTGGACACAACGGGTCAATGTCCACTTAAAAAAAAAACGATTTTTTTTCTAAATCTGGCATATATTATGAAGACTCTAAAACATAAAATGCAGCTAAACAGCTGATCTTTATTTCATTTGAGTTTGAAATGAATAGCTTCTATAGTTTCGGAGCTGTGTGCCTCTAAAAAAAAGGTGATCCACACTGCTATGATCTGCGGGCGACGGGAGGAATGACAGCGGGGGCGAGTGAGAAGTGTGCGCGCGGCAGCGTCATCTTAATACCGTCGTGCGCACACTTCATACTCACCCCCGATGCCTTTCCCCCCGTCGCCAGCAGACCATGGGAGTGTCACGAAAGAAGTTGTCAAGCTATAATATTCTCTTTCGCATCGATACTAAATTCAACAGCAAACTGCAGAATCGAAGAACATTTCCTTCTAATATATTTTAGTAGGATTTTCTTTATGAAAATCTAAAATTTAAATAAATGTTGTTAAATAGACTATATATTATTTAATCGGGTGGATCAACATTTGCTTGTTGTTATTCTGTTCCGTAACTCGGGATATAATAAGGATATTAAACGACTTATGCAATAATATTGTTAGTACACTACAGATGGCTGCCGCTAGTACTTGCCGTTTTTCTCAGAACGGTGCATTACGGAAGAAACAGCAAGTCGCCGGCTGGAATCATTATGTCAGGGAGGTTCATGGGATAGCGAAAATGCATTTTAAGTGGTGGGTGGAGGCTGGTTGCCCTAGTTCTGGCACTTCTTTATGAAAATATGATTAATAGTCGTAAAGTGTTTAAAAATAAATTAAAATGGTGCCAAAGAAATGAGGGAGAAATAAAAATGAATATCCTAACAATAAGCAGATACAAGAATAATTTTTCGAAATTTTGGAAAGCAACGAAATCGCTCAATTACAAAGCAGGGCAAATTGCCCGTCTCGGTTAATAGTACCAGCGATCCGAAACAGATAGCTGACATGTTGGCCGCTCATTTTAAGGCCTCGCCTATGGACGTAGAGTGTGTGCCTGGCGATGGGCTCGCGGCTCCGGTGACCCCGAATGACACTTTGATCACTTTTACGCAGAGTGACATTGCTAAAGTATTGAAATAAAACAATTTAACGGATTATATCGCGTATATTATCTCATTTTAGTTCCCGACGTTTCGGAAGCTTTCCAGCTTTCCATGGTCACGGGAGGACTGAGAAAAGATGTATTTTCCTCTGTCAAAGTTACAATTTGTGCAAACTACCCATTTTTTGAAAAAACACAAATAAAGGTGTACATACATGCCAGATGGGCCTAAGCTGTAAAGACAGTTACACATGTGCCAGAAGGGCTTAATTATTTTATTCTAATAATTTACCAAGCAGCATTTCACAAATGAGGCGTACTGAGGAGAAAAGAAACGCTGCAAAGAAAAACTCCCAGGCTACCTCATTACTAATTATAATATTTAAAAACAGAGACTATTAAACTACTTTTAAACAGATAAGATATTTTACACCGTTCGGAAATTAAGGTTTTGCAGTCCTGTGTCTCGCTTGTTCCTTGATGAGATGTATTACAGGATCCCAAGCTGGTGGTAGTGACAATCCATCTTCTCTATTGAAATTAGGATGCTTTTTAATCTCAATAGCCTCGAGTAGCATCCTGGGAAAATATCTTTTTTCTTTGGCAAGGATAGAAGGTTTATCAAACTTAATTGAGTGGTTTGGTTTGTCAATGACATGTTCACAAACTGCAGACCTATTACACCGACGGTGCTTGACATCTGCTATGTGCTCCTTCACCCGGGTTGATACACTGCGTTTCGTTTGACCAATGTATGAAAGACCACACTCGCAGTCCAGCTTATAAATGCCTGCACTCTGCAAAGGGGTGCTACTCTTCACGGGTCTAAGGTATTGAGACACCTTCTTCAACGGCTTGAAATATGTTTTTATAGAAGCACGCTTCAAGATGTTTCCGATCTTGTCTGTGACCCCTTTCACATATGGTAATACGGCAGGTTTACGCTCGACTGTTGGTTTCTTCATACTGGGATTCTGCTTGGAACGTGGTATCTGGAGCTCGTTGGCTCGAAGCGCACGTTTGACATTCTGTAACTCAGCAGTCAGATGTTGATTGTCGCAGATACCCCTGGCTCTCTGAAACAAAGATTTACCCACTGTAGCAAGTTGACAGGGATGGTGGTGAGATTTGCCATTCAAATACCTATCTGTATGCGTAGGTTTCCTATATACAGTATGACCTATGTCATTTTTAGGACCTCTAATTACTAGCACATCTAAGAATGCATGTGAATTTTGATTTTCCAACTCCATAGTGAATTTAATTTTACTATGCATGGAGTTCAGATGGTCTAAGAAAGCTGAAACACTAGATCTAGGTAAAATAGTAAAGGTATCATCTACGTATCTTTTAAAGATCCTCGGCTTGACAGGTGCCAATGAAAGCGCTCTCTCCTCGAAGTCTTCCATGAAAATATCGGCGACGACAGGAGACACCGGAGACCCCATTGCCACACCATCAACTTGTCCGTAGAATTCACCATTCCATAGCATATAGCCAGATGTAAGGCAGTGTTGTAATAACTCAGCATATTCTATTGCCACCTGTTGTTCACCCAATCTTCTTTTTACAATTGCATGTGAAGAGAGACTGGACATCAATTGTTTTATTTCAATGAGTAATAATCGCGGAAACAGAAGAAAATATTATTGCTAAAGTAATTCAAACAATGAAACGCGGTAAGTCGCCGGGACATGACGGGCTCAGCGTCGAGCACTTATTCTACGCCAGTGACGAAATATGTCGAGTTCTGGCCGATTTTTTCAACTCGTGTTTAGCGTCTAGCTATCTTCCTCATGACATGATGAAAACGGTAGTCATTCCTATCGTAAAAAACAAAACGGGAGATCTGTCTATAGTCTTAATAACTACAGGCCTATTTCCCTAGGTACTGTAATAGGCAAAGTATTTGAGAAACTGTTGCAGCCCGAATTGGCAAGGAACCTAAAAATAGATCGTGCGCAGTTTGGTTTTCGTCCAGAACTTGCAACGGATTTGGCGATACTGGGTCTAAAATATTCTGTAAACTATTATGTTAATAGAGATACATCAGTATACTCGTGTTTTTTGGATCTCAGTCGCGCTTTCGATCTCGTTAATTATAATATACTGTGGAGAAAACTTTTTACGACAGGTACACCTCCCGAGATTGTCAAACTGTTGCGGTTCTGCTACGAAAACCAAACTAATCATGTAAAATGGGGCGACTCGCAATCTAATGATTATATACAAGGTGGCTTGACATCTCCGGACCTTTTTAACTTTTACGTCAATGACCTTATCGGGGAGCTGAGACGTACTAACGTTGGTTGCCACATTGGTAACGTATGTGTTAACAATCTGAGCTACGCGGACGATATGGTGCTTCTCAGCCCCTCGATAAACGGTTTGGTGAAATTACTTGCTACGTGTGAACGTTACGCAAGTATTCATGGCTTGAAATATAACGTCAGCAAGACCGAAATGCTTGTTTTTAGGTCTGGTAAGGGTCCGAAGGTGGTACCTACTGTGTATATGAACGGCTCGTCAATTAGGATTGTAAAAAGTTTTAAGTACCTGGGGCATGTCTTGAACGAGTTCCTAAAAGATGACGCCGATATGGAGAGGGAACGCAGGGCTCTGGCAGTGCGGTGTAATATGCTGGCTAGACGCTTCGCGCGTTGCTCGAGTGAGGTGAAAATAACTTTATTTAAGGCCTTTTGCCAATGTTTTTACACATGCCAGATGTGGAAATTACATCAAACGCTCATTCAACGCGCTGAGAGTTCAGTATAATAATGCCTTTCGTATCTTGCTGAAACTTCCACCCTTCTGCAGTGCGAAAGGTATGTTCGCCGATGCGAGAGTACCTGACTTCTTTGCCATATTAAAAGCCCGGTCAGCTGCTTTTCGGACAAGACAGAGAGCCTCGGGCAATGAAGTTCTATCTCTGATAGCCAATGACTACAGCGACAAGTTTTATAAACATGGATTTAGCCTGCACCGATCTGAGAATGCGCAGCTGTGATTATAATATTTTATTGTATATTTGTGGCTGTTTTATTTTTATGTTTTAGAGTGTAAGTTTAATTTTTACATTGTGTTATAATGAATTTGTATACTTTACTATGGGTTTCTTGCCTGCTAATAAACGAATATTATTATAGGGACAGAGTTAATTAGCAAAATTCCGATAATCTGGGCTATCATAGTAACGTCATACATAACATGGTGTCCGCAGTCGAATGTTTAAAGCAATCCCGCGGCGCTCCAATTACAGGCGGAGTTGGCATTTGTTCGTGGTTGTAGACAGTAGTCCAACTCATCAATCTCGGTGTGTCCGTCACAGCCACTTTGGTCCCCCGACTTATGCGGGATGCATAAACGCATTTCCACAGCGTTAAAAAAATGCTATCATAGTAACATGATCGACCCTTGAAAAATGTACCTATATAGGCATGAAAAAAATATACTTTTGTTGCCATTATATCTCTTTGAGAGAGACTCAGTAGACGTAACCATGACAACGCGATACATAAAAAAGTCCGTTTAAATTTTTTTCATTAAAATGAGTAGGTGAAAACCAAACCAGTAATAATAATCGGCCGTTATTGGACCATTTCTTCCCCGTTCCACTTCCGTGGACACCTGTGTTTGTGAAAATGCCTGTAGATTTTAAACTATTTCTTAGAAGTTCGATTTCCCTTGAATAGCTCAAATGGCATTGGCAGTCGGGGAATGAAAAGGTTCGTCACTTTTCTTATGTGATGGTATGGTACTAAGGTTCAAAAGTGACGAATCTTTTCATTCCGCGACCGCGATATAAATAAATAAATAAATAACACAGGGACAATCTTACTCAAATCGACCTAGTCCCAAACTAAGCAAAGCTTGTACTATGGGTACTAGGCGACGATATACATAATATATAGATAAATTATAATACTTAAATACATAGGACACATCCAAGACCCAGGAACAAACATTCTTGCTCATCACACAAACACTTGCCCTGGCCGGGATTCGAACCCGGGACCGCCAGCTTCGTAGGCCGTTGTGCACCCCACTGAGCCAAACGTGTCGTCAAAGCATTATATTCATTTTTATTAGGTACCTCCTTTCAGAAAATATATGCAATCAGTCGTATACACATAAATCACATTCTCTACTTTTTTGCCATTTTACTACTACCTATAAAGGCCATTCTTACATCTGTCAAGCCTGTGGTCGCGTGTGCCGTTCCCGTATTGGCTTACATAGCCACAGTGAGTCGTGACCTACTGTGTATATCTATCATCGAATGTCTAAATAAAATTATAATGTTTTTTTTTTATAACAGAATGTCTAAAAAGCGACCATTGTGTACGAAAATAGTAAACCACTCGGCAGAAGATATGAATGTAGCTCTTTGTTATAATATTGATTTAATTAAATAGTATTTTGGCAATTTATTGTGATCTCATGTTAAGTTTAATAACTTCCTATGTTCTAAGCGTATTCTTAAATATTGATTGCATAATAATTAATAAAAGTATATACAATAACCTGTTTCTTTATATTAAAATACCCTTCTAATTCACTGTGCCCTGAAGGTTGACTCATTGTGTCTACCTTTGAGCACATTGTGTCCTCAAAGGTGGACACAACGGGTCAATGTCCACGCGGCAGCGTCATCTTAATACCGTCGTGCGCACACTTCATACTCACCCCCGATGCCTTTCCCCCCGTCGCCAGCAGACCATGGGAATGTCACGAAAGAAGTTGTCAAGCTATAATATTCTCTTTCGCATCGATACTAAATTCAACAGCAAACTGCAGAATCGAAGAACATTTCCTTCTAATATATTTTAGTAGGATTTTCTTTATGAAAATCTAAAATTTAAATAAATGTTGTTAAATAGACTATATATTATTTAATCGGGTGGATCAACATTTGCTTGTTGTTATTCTGTTCCGTAACTCGGGATATAATAAGGATATTAAACGACTTATGCAATAATATTGTTAGTACACTACAGATGGCTGCCGCTAGTACTTGCCGTTTTTCTCAGAACGGTGCATTACGGAAGAAACAGCAAGTCGCCGGCTGGAATCATTATGTCAGGGAGGTTCATGGGATAGCGAAAATGCATTTTAAGTGGTGGGTGGAGGCTGGTTGCCCTAGTTCTGGCACTTCTTTATGAAAATATGATTAATAGTCGTAAAGTGTTTAAAAATAAATTAAAATGGTGCCAAAGAAATGAGGGAGAAATAAAAATGAATATCCTAACAATAAGCAGATACAAGAATAATTTTTCGAAATTTTGGAAAGCAACGAAATCGCTCAATTACAAAGCAGGGCAAATTGCCCGTCTCGGTTAATAGTACCAGCGATCCGAAACAGATAGCTGACATGTTGGCCGCTCATTTTAAGGCCTCGCCTATGGACGTAGAGTGTGTGCCTGGCGATGGGCTCGCGGCTCCGGTGACCCCGAATGACACTTTGATCACTTTTACGCAGAGTGACATTGCTAAAGTATTGAAATAAAACAATTTAACGGATTATATCGCGTATATTATCTCATTTTAGTTCCCGACGTTTCGGAAGCTTTCCAGCTTTCCATGGTCACGGGAGGACTGAGAAAAGATGTATTTTCCTCTGTCAAAGTTACAATTTGTGCAAACTACCCATTTTTTGAAAAAACACAAATAAAGGTGTACATACATGCCAGATGGGCCTAAGCTGTAAAGACAGTTACACATGTGCCAGAAGGGCTTAATTATTTTATTCTAATAATTTACCAAGCAGCATTTCACAAATGAGGCGTACTGAGGAGAAAAGAAACGCTGCAAAGAAAAACTCCCAGGCTACCTCATTACTAATTATAATATTTAAAAACAGAGACTATTAAACTACTTTTAAACAGATAAGATATTTTACACCGTTCGGAAATTAAGGTTTTGCAGTCCTGTGTCTCGCTTGTTCCTTGATGAGATGTATTACAGGATCCCAAGCTGGTGGTAGTGACAATCCATCTTCTCTATTGAAATTAGGATGCTTTTTAATCTCAATAGCCTCGAGTAGCATCCTGGGAAAATATCTTTTTTCTTTGGCAAGGATAGAAGGTTTATCAAACTTAATTGAGTGGTTTGGTTTGTCAATGACATGTTCACAAACTGCAGACCTATTACACCGACGGTGCTTGACATCTGCTATGTGCTCCTTCACCCGGGTTGATACACTGCGTTTCGTTTGACCAATGTATGAAAGACCACACTCGCAGTCCAGCTTATAAATGCCTGCACTCTGCAAAGGGGTGCTACTCTTCACGGGTCTAAGGTATTGAGACACCTTCTTCAACGGCTTGAAATATGTTTTTATAGAAGCACGCTTCAAGATGTTTCCGATCTTGTCTGTGACCCCTTTCACATATGGTAATACGGCAGGTTTACGCTCGACTGTTGGTTTCTTCATACTGGGATTCTGCTTGGAACGTGGTATCTGGAGCTCGTTGGCTCGAAGCGCACGTTTGACATTCTGTAACTCAGCAGTCAGATGTTGATTGTCGCAGATACCCCTGGCTCTCTGAAACAAAGATTTACCCACTGTAGCAAGTTGACAGGGATGGTGGTGAGATTTGCCATTCAAATACCTATCTGTATGCGTAGGTTTCCTATATACAGTATGACCTATGTCATTTTTAGGACCTCTAATTACTAGCACATCTAAGAATGCATGTGAATTTTGATTTTCCAACTCCATAGTGAATTTAATTTTACTATGCATGGAGTTCAGATGGTCTAAGAAAGCTGAAACACTAGATCTAGGTAAAATAGTAAAGGTATCATCTACGTATCTTTTAAAGATCCTCGGCTTGACAGGTGCCAATGAAAGCGCTCTCTCCTCGAAGTCTTCCATGAAAATATCGGCGACGACAGGAGACACCGGAGACCCCATTGCCACACCATCAACTTGTCCGTAGAATTCACCATTCCATAGCATATAGCCAGATGTAAGGCAGTGTTGTAATAACTCAGCATATTCTATTGCCATCTGTTGTTCACCCAATCTTCTTTTTACAATTGCATGTGAAGAGAGACTGGACATCAATTGTTTTATTTCAATGAGTAATAATCGCGGAAACAGAAGAAAATATTATTGCTAAAGTAATTCAAACAATGAAACGCGGTAAGTCGCCGGGACATGACGGGCTCAGCGTCGAGCACTTATTCTACGCCAGTGACGAAATATGTCGAGTTCTGGCCGATTTTTTCAACTCGTGTTTAGCGTCTAGCTATCTTCCTCATGACATGATGAAAACGGTAGTCATTCCTATCGTAAAAAACAAAACGGGAGATCTGTCTATAGTCTTAATAACTACAGGCCTATTTCCCTAGGTACTGTAATAGGCAAAGTATTTGAGAAACTGTTGCAGCCCGAATTGGCAAGGAACCTAAAAATAGATCGTGCGCAGTTTGGTTTTCGTCCAGAACTTGCAACGGATTTGGCGATACTGGGTCTAAAATATTCTGTAAACTATTATGTTAATAGAGATACATCAGTATACTCGTGTTTTTTGGATCTCAGTCGCGCTTTCGATCTCGTTAATTATAATATACTGTGGAGAAAACTTTTTACGACAGGTACACCTCCCGAGATTGTCAAACTGTTGCGGTTCTGCTACGAAAACCAAACTAATCATGTAAAATGGGGCGACTCGCAATCTAATGATTATATACAAGGTGGCTTGACATCTCCGGACCTTTTTAACTTTTACGTCAATGACCTTATCGGGGAGCTGAGACGTACTAACGTTGGTTGCCACATTGGTAACGTATGTGTTAACAATCTGAGCTACGCGGACGATATGGTGCTTCTCAGCCCCTCGATAAACGGTTTGGTGAAATTACTTGCTACGTGTGAACGTTACGCAAGTATTCATGGCTTGAAATATAACGTCAGCAAGACCGAAATGCTTGTTTTTAGGTCTGGTAAGGGTCCGAAGGTGGTACCTACTGTGTATATGAACGGCTCGTCAATTAGGATTGTAAAAAGTTTTAAGTTCCTGGGACATGTCTTGAACGAGTTCCTAAAAGATGACGCCGATATGGAGAGGGAACGCAGGGCTCTGGCAGTGCGGTGTAATATGCTGGCTAGACGCTTCGCGCGTTGCTCGAGTGAGGTGAAAATAACTTTATTTAAGGCCTTTTGCCAATGTTTTTACACATGCCAGATGTGGAAATTACATCAAACGCTCATTCAACGCGCTGAGAGTTCAGTATAATAATGCCTTTCGTATCTTGCTGAAACTTCCACCCTTCTGCAGTGCGAAAGGTATGTTCGCCGATGCGAGAGTACCTGACTTCTTTGCCATATTAAAAGCCCGGTCAGCTGCTTTTCGGACAAGACAGAGAGCCTCGGGCAATGAAGTTCTATCTCTGATAGCCAATGACTACAGCGACAAGTTTTATAAACATGGATTTAGCCTGCACCGATCTGAGAATGCGCAGCTGTGATTATAATATTTTATTGTATATTTGTGGCTGTTTTATTTTTATGTTTTAGAGTGTAAGTTTAATTTTTACATTGTGTTATAATGAATTTGTATACTTTACTATGGGTTTCTTGCCTGCTAATAAACGAATATTATTATAGGGACAGAGTTAATTAGCAAAATTCCGATAATCTGGGCTATCATAGTAACGTCATACATAACATGGTGTCCGCAGTCGAATGTTTAAAGCAATCCCGCGGCGCTCCAATTACAGGCGGAGTTGGCATTTGTTCGTGGTTGTAGACAGTAGTCCAACTCATCAATCTCGGTGTGTCCGTCACAGCCACTTTGGTCCCCCGACTTATGCGGGATGCATAAACGCATTTCCACAGCGTTAAAAAAATGCTATCATAGTAACATGATCGACCCTTGAAAAATGTACCTATATAGGCATGAAAAAAATATACTTTTGTTGCCATTATATCTCTTTGAGAGAGACTCAGTAGACGTAACCATGACAACGCGATACATAAAAAAGTCCGTTTAAATTTTTTTCATTAAAATGAGTAGGTGAAAACCAAACCAGTAATAATAATCGGCCGTTATTGGACCATTTCTTCCCCGTTCCACTTCCGTGGACACCTGTGTTTGTGAAAATGCCTGTAGATTTTAAACTATTTCTTAGAAGTTCGATTTCCCTTGAATAGCTCAAATGGCATTGGCAGTCGGGGAATGAAAAGGTTCGTCACTTTTCTTATGTGATGGTATGGTACTAAGGTTCAAAAGTGACGAATCTTTTCATTCCGCGACCGCGATATAAATAAATAAATAAATAACACAGGGACAATCTTACTCAAATCGACCTAGTCCCAAACTAAGCAAAGCTTGTACTATGGGTACTAGGCGACGATATACATAATATATAGATAAATTATAATACTTAAATACATAGGACACATCCAAGACCCAGGAACAAACATTCTTGCTCATCACACAAACACTTGCCCTGGCCGGGATTCGAACCCGGGACCGCCAGCTTCGTAGGCCGTTGTGCACCCCACTGAGCCAAACGTGTCGTCAAAGCATTATATTCATTTTTATTAGGTACCTCCTTTCAGAAAATATATGCAATCAGTCGTATACACATAAATCACATTCTCTACTTTTTTGCCATTTTACTACTACCTATAAAGGCCATTTTTACATCTGTCAAGCCTGTGGTCGCGTGTGCCGTTCCCGTATTGGCTTACATAGCCACGAAAAACGTTGTTTTCCGACATGACTGTTTCAATAGTCTGTAAGAGACTAAGAGGCATTTGATTGATTGATTGATGAAGTGCAGAAAACTAAGGAGTACAATCTGTATGTATTGCACGTTGTAAATAAAAAACAACGAAATACTTAAGTAATGTGAATTATATTCCCAAACAATGAACAGATGCACATTTATACAGTTTTATTATTTTAGTAGATTGGTAGATAATATTGTAGTAGGTACACGTCGGTTTTCTTACAAAAGTTAGTACCTATTTATTATCCTAAATATCTATTTACAGCCCCGATTGGAATAGTACATTACACATCTAGAAATGTCCCAATCGCAATTTGTCAAATTAATTAAAGAAGAGACCACGACAAAGGGTTGGTACAGTCAAACGCAAAGATGAATACACACTAGGGAATGCAACCGAATAGTGAAAAAACCGAGTATCGACTTTAACCGTCCGGTTTTAACCGATTTGAAACTCGGTTTTAACTCGGTTAAAAATCGAGTTTTCCAGTTTAAGTTCTTAAAGAGTTATTATGTTTTTTTTTTAAGGTAAGTAAGTACTTAATAAGTTATTTAAGATTCCTATGACAAAATCAATTTGTTATGATTAGTATACTGTCTATTTCAAGAGTAAATCACGAATTCACGAGTGAGCGATTAAATCAAACTGCAACATTTGATTCATTCGGGTCTTGCTCATTCACTCTTTCCACGCTGATGATTCCAGTCGTTCAGTATCAGTATGTCACTTATATCAGTATAGGTATCTTGCTCATGTTGTTGCCATCCTATGTTACCCCAGTGGTACAGAGGGCCTTCGTGGGTCGTCACCATTCACTCCTGTCCTGTGCCTCGCGCTCCGCGTCACTCCAACTCAGCCCGGCCGGCCGCAGCTCGGCGTCGACGGTGCGCTGCCACGTGTGTGCCGGCCGCCCTGGTCGTCTGCTCCCGTGCGTTCTCCACGTGAACGCTACTCTGACGGTGTTATCCTCTGGTCTTCGGAGGGTGTGCCCCATCTACTTCCACTTCCGTTGAGCAATTTCTCGCTTTATCGGGATTTGGTGGCATAGATTCCATGGATCCTCGATGCTGATAGTTTTCGACGAGAATATGCGCAGGATGGATCTTGATGGGCATTTGTTTACGAACACTTGTAGCTTGCTCGTCAGACCCTTTATCTCTTTCCAAGTCTCACGACCGAAGAGCAAAACAGACTTCACAATGGAATCGAAGAAGGAAATCTTGATCTACCGAGTGAGCACGTTTGGATTCCAGACCGGTTTTAGCTGGGCAAAGGCGCCTTTAGGTTTAGCGCGCGTAGACGTCGTCATTACAGCCACCGCTGTTGGTCACGGTGCTGCCGAGATATGTGAACTTTGCGACAGATTTCAGCGGTATACCATTGAGTCTGATGGGATGGTTTTTGCACGACGAAGGAGTTAAGGAGTCCATCTTCATTTGGAGATCAGGCAGTGAACACGAAATCAACGCTATATCGTCTGCGTAGTCGAGGTCCTCCAGGTGTGAGCTTTTATTCCATGTGATGCCCCTAGGTGTTTCTGATACTCTCCGCATGACGTCGTCGACCAAGACGATGAAAAGCGGCGGTCACAGGAGGCAGTCCTGTTTGAATCCTGCAGTAATTGGAATTGGTTCCCCTAGGACTTTGTCGTGCATTACTTTGCTGATACTACCATTATATAGAAACTGAATGATACCTATATACTTGCTCTTCGCCTGAGACTAGACTACAGTGCGCTCCACTTCACGGAGTCAAAGGCTTTCTCGAAGTCGACGAATGCCAAGTTCGGCATGCCACTCCACGCACGACTCGATGAGGATGCGCAAGATGTTCGTGTGGTCAGTGCATGAACGTCCAGAACGGAACCCGGCCTGCTCCTTTCAAAGTGTCCTAGCGATCTCTGAGGACATACGGACATGCTCATGATTCAACTAAATGTATCCGAGCCGAACGAAAGAAACGATGCGAAGCGGCCGCTTAGTTATCCATTGTATTTCCAGATATTATAACACAAACATCAGGGTATTGAATTGAGACTCCATTAACATTCTGATAAACGAAATAGAAAAAAACATCAATCATAAGCCCATTCCTAAGAAAAAGTGGTTTATATTTCCACCGACATAGTTCCGTTTTTACCGACTGAGGTACAACACCATAAAAAACACAATAACCTCTTTTATTCAATACTTTACTTACAATCAAGAAATACTCGGTTTTTAACCGAAATTCGAATCGAGTTCGAGTTTAACCGATTAAAAACCGAAACTCGGTTTTCGGTCACAGTTGCATTCCCTAATACACACCAAGAGTTTTAAAAAATATGTACACACCAACGCTACTGTCATAGTAATAAGATATGGATATTGATTTATGAGATTTTCTGGTGTTTACTTTAGCTTTGCCCTCGACTGCACCATTCGATATGGGACAGCCATGGCCGTGGGATCTGTAAAATTTAGTCTCCTGGCCATGGAACTGATAAATATCACATACTAGCATTGACCCGCGCACTTGCCCGTGTTAGTTTGTTTTATGTCCTGACCAAATTTTATCTCAATCGGTTCAGCGGTTTTATCGTGAAAAGGTAACAGACAGGAAGAGTTACTTTCACAGTTATAATATGTATTATTTATAATAAGTATGGTATAATCTGGATACGGCCCAGGGTGAGAAATAAATGTATCTCTATTCATGTAAGAAACATACGAAAAATATGTAAGTCTTAGTAGTAATACAAGTACCTTGGCGCAAAGAATAAATAGTTGAACACGTCAATAGACACTCTCTCTAGTTCGGGCTTAAAACATTTGCCTTCAACCGTTTATTGCTTCTAATAGTTCTAATACAACAATATATACTGCTCAAAGGAATATAGGGGCCACTGAGAATTTTGATCGTAATGTGGAAATATAAATTAGTTAGTAAAAAATATTTAATAGTCTCCAGCTACAGAGGCTTTTGTTTTTTTAGGCCAATAATCGATTAATCAAATCGTTAATTGTTTTATTTGTTTTAATTTAAATAACATTAATTTATTGTAACTACAAAAACTGATCAGAAATCCTCAGCGCAAAAGTGTCCTCTATTTTGTTTTGAGTAGTATATAATGGGCGTGGTCATAAAGCGCGTGGACTGCGCAGTCCATGGTACCGCCAATCTACATCATTACGGTATCTGATCAGACTAACTTTCCTTCCCCTATTCATTTATCTCCTACCCAATGGAGGCAGATAATATATAGCCATAATCCTCAGCAATGAGAGAACGAGGAAGACGAAGAATACAAGAGTGTTTTATGTTTATTGCATTTCATTAAATACAATTTCGGAAAACTGGTTCTTTGTTAAACCCTAAAGCTATGGGAAAGTAGATAGGAATAAATAATGAATCATTGGAGCCATACAGAAGACTTTTGACTGCTTCAGTCTTGATTCGATGTTTTAGTATAAAGTAATGTCAAAATACATGGCACTACTATGAGAATCTAAGTACAAAATACCATTATCATAGGAACGATGTAAGTAAATAATTTCCATTGTAAAAATGAAATGTACTTACAAAAATATTTATTTTAATAATTTTGTAAAAGCAAATCACTTAGTGTTTGTACATTTTATAGCAAAATGCAATGCATACAGCATTCACAAGTACCTAATGATCATCAAGGGCGGATCCAGCCTTCTATGGTCAACCTAGACGTAGACTAAGCCCATAGGGCATGACCCCCCTGGAAACCCTCCTCACTCCTGAATCCGCTCCTGTTACTTAATGACTTCAATTCCTCACTTACATACTACCTTCACAAACCGTATACCCCTAAAATTCAACGATCAATGAAGTGACTTATAACGATAACATGTCGGTATTATTTTGTCTGAAATCCCAAATGATTTAGCTTTGACTTCCTACTCTAGTCGTTTAACTTTGACGTGATGTTTAACAATATAGGATACCATTATTAGCTTGGTTAAACTTAAGAGGCCAGTCTTAATTAAAAACCAGTATTTAAACATATATTTGGTACTATTAATAAGGCTAGTATTTTGATTTTTTTAATGTCACGTATGTACTGCTTATAACCCCGTTATATTGACGTCAACATAAAATATTCCGTTTGTTTTAATGATTTGCATTTTGACGATCTCTCAATTATCATGGATGTTAACAATTATTATAGTGATTATCTAAATAGGTACATATTACAAGCGCAAATGCTCTATTTTACATTCACATTACTTGTATAATTTTTTAAAAATCGACAACTTTTCAGGACTTTTTGAAATATATTGTTCAATGAGTGAGTACTGAGTATTTACAATAACATTACTTTAATATGGCTTTAAATCAGGAATAGAATTAACTGTTGTTATATATATACTTTACATTGTGGTATTACTTTATATTGCCATTTACATTTTTTATTTTCAATTCTCATATCCGAAAAGTCGCTCTTTTCTCACATTCAAAGTGAAAAGCAGAGTTTATAACGCGTGGCTAAAAGCCATTTGAACACTCGGATATATTTGTAAACACTTTGTGTCAAAATGGTTTGTTTTAGCCCCTTGTCATAAAATCTAAGTACCAAACACCAAAGCCAAACTTTTGTATTCCACATAATACAATAATTTACATGTTCCGATATTTACAATAATATTGAGTTTTCGTAGTCTTACTACAGATGATTGGTGTACAGCGTACTAGAAAAAACACTATGTAAAGTAGGTAGTATTCAATGCTTCATACTTTCGTTGAAACCGCACTATATCGTTTTGAAAAATTTATACAAAAAAAAACGACGGAAGGTATCTGTAGCTACATCAATACTCGGCCGCATAGAATGAAACCCTGACAACTTAACAATAGCGGTAAGTTGATATACCGATTTTATTTATTTATAGAGTAAAACCAATCTTAAATTGTACGCCCCTCCACTGAGCTAACCCTACATTTGGTTGGATGCATGTTTCATATGTCAGTTAATGGAGGGACGTTTAGTTTAAGATTGGTTTTATTCCACCATGGCTTAACTGTCTCTTATAGTTTAGTTATATTACTAGGGATCAGTGGACCGCTGGGCCAATGAGGATTTTAGAAATCATTTTTTGTCACTTACGTAGCAATATTGCGGCAAGAGATCGTTTTGACAACCCATTTCAAAATACTATCGAATTAAGATCCTTCTCTAGCTGAAGTCTATTACAAAATGGCTTTAGGGAGAGACGGCAGTAGAGAGATATCTTTCCAGGCGGATGTCTAGGGATCGAAGTTAATAAGAGTTGCTATAGCTACATTATAGCTCGTTGTGTGTAGCGCTCCAAGTATATTAGACTTGTTTAAATTATACGTCGCTACTGGTGTTGGTGCTGCCACCTATCACTCACTAGGAGGTGTTTGTAGAGTTGTCTTATTTCTTCACGCTAGATGTCTCCACACATCTTACACACTCACTTATGTTGTCAAAAAACGAATTGCCACTGGCGCCTGCTGGTGACATTAATTCCAAAAACACTCATTATTTTACACGTTTATTCGTGTTTTTAAAATACATCAGTAGGCATAATGAAGGCGTATGAAAATCGAAACACATAATATATTGGACACACATTTTTTGCTTATTTTTAATAAAATAAAATCGCATTGAAGTTTAGGAGTGACGACATCATGACTCAATGTAGCCTTTATTTTTTGATTACGTAAAAAAAAGAAAAATACGTCTCCAATATTTTTTATTAATCTACATGACGATGACGAGCTAAATCAAAATTTATTCATCAATCCTATTGCTCAAGATGGTCCGTGCCGCTATTGATGTATTGGACGTAAAATAAGTGGTTGTGATATATCCGTAAAACTGAAAGTATTGTGATTATAACCCACCAATTGTTATACAGCGATTTACCAATGTACCTGAATGACTGTCGGTATATATTTTGCTGCCACCATAGATTCAATTTCTTTAATAAATATCTACTTAAAATATAGCACATTTATTCGAGTAGGTACATATTGTATATGCAAGTATATCTAGGATTATATGACTATTGTATCACATGATAAATGATTATGTTACACCACTTTTAGATTCCACTTACTTGTGCTTAACAGTGTCAATGACCTCAACATTATTATTTATTACTCGCAAGTTTATAGAAAGGTAAAACTTGTCATTATTTTGGTTAAATCAAATTTTGGAATAAATTCCGAGATTATTGGACTACTTTCTGTTCGTCCCGTTTACATACAAAGGTAATAAGTATAAATAATCGTCACTTTTATTGTTTCTTTCTAAAATAAGGAACTATATTTTGTATGTAGGCCACAAGGGCAATTTTACAAATCTGAGTCTGCCAGCAATAATAATATCACTACCCAGAAATAGGTCTGAACTTAGTATCTTGTTTTCGAAGAATGAGTATTTTATTTGACGTCATTATAGCACTGATAAAAGCGAGTAGGGAAGAGTTCTAAAGCCGGTCTACACTCACCGCGAAAATCCCACGAGAACGAGTTATTATAATAAATTTCTGTAAAATTACGTGGAGATTCTTGGAAGGTTTTTTCCAGAACATTTTTGACATCATTAGGCTGAGACGTTAAATTAATAATGTCTCGGGGTACCGATCCTTTGTAAACTATTATTGGTAATCCCCAAAGTCACGCTATATTCATTTTTTCCCATACAATCTATGAAAATAGCTCTTAAAAATGGTAATAATTTTGAAATATTGCTTTTTGATATCTATACCTTTCAGTTCGAATAGCTGAAACAGAAGTTTTATTCTTGGATGTATAATACTAAACTACCGATTTATTAGATCAAATGAAAATGATGCGTATCCAGGATAATCTTGGCACTGAACCCCCGAAGTAGCTACTTAGCAGTCATCGCCTTTTTCCATTCTTATATTACGTCATCAGCATACATTGTAAAAAAAGAGGACGCCTAGTGGGCATTTCAGTAAAATTTACAAAATAAAATAAATTATTGTTAAATATAAGCCGTGACATTAGTTTACGTAACACGTATGTTCAGATTGTACGAAGAACTAACAATTCTCGATTTGCACATCAATCGATACTACTGGCGTGCCCACTCGGCGTTCTTTTTTGCGATGTATGGTTATCAGTTTCTGTAAGTAGCTACGCGAAATTCTCGCGGCGAGCGTAAACTTGCTTAAAATCTAAGAGATTGCGTTAGTTAAGCCCGGAGCACTCGGGGCTTTGGGTAGGGTCATACGCTGGCGCCCAGCAGCCGCTCGTCCGCAGAGTGGTCCTCTTCCTCCGAAGCTGACTTCTCCTTCTTTATAGACTGGTATCGCACCTGGAGAGGTTCCGTTCGTAAATGCTTAAAGCAAATCTTTACTTAGTACGATGGAATGCGAGTGAAAATGTATCGTAATGGAAATTAGTAAAAGCAACGACTTGTGAAGGAATAATTATTTCATTATTGTAATACGTAGGCCACTCGATAAATTTTGAGATAAAAAAAAACTATTGAACATATTAGTATTCTTTATTTTACATTTTTTCAAAATACTCTCCATTACTCTCTATACAAAGTTCCATTCGTCTGAACCAACTTTGGAAGCACTTTTACCAGTCTTCATTAGATAGGTCCGAAATTGCTTCTTCATATGCAGCCACGGCTTCTTCAGCACTCGAAAAAAACTTCCCTTTTATTTTTTCTTTCACCACCGGGAACAAAAAGAAATCGCAGGGAGCTAAGTCAGGATTGTAGGGTGGATGTGGTAAGGTTTCTATCCCAGCTTTCTCAATAAACGCCTTTGTTCTGAGGGACGTATGTGAAGAGGCGTTATCTTGATGCAGCAAGATTCCCCGAAGTCCAGTCTTTGGTCTCCTCTCTCGCACTGCTTTGAAAACTTGCGGCAATGCTACTGTAGTATACCAATCAGAGTTGACTGACCTATAATTTTCCAACATTGATGTTGATAAATATCCGCCCCGTGAAAAGAAACTAGCTACCATTTTCTTGCCGACGTTACGAGGTCTTTGTAGTTTTGTTGGTAACTTTCCCTCTGAGAAGACCCATACTGACGATTGCCGCTTGTTTTCCGGGTCATATTGGTAAATCCATGTTTCGCCACCTGTAATTATTTCCGATACACGCCGCGATGTCCCGTTGTCGAATCGTAGACGCATCTCACGACACCAATCTACACGAGCCTGTTTCTCAGTATCGGAGAGCAAACGGGGTATCCAACGACAACAGAGCTTCCTTACTCCAAGATGTTGATGTAGAATGATGCTAACGCTCCCCGAACTGTCACCTAAGATATTCTCTGTCTTTGTATGTTATTCGTGGATCTTGTCGCACCAACATTTCAGTAGTCCACACGTTTTCTGCAGCTACTGCTGTTTGCGGGCGACCTCTTCGGTGGTCATATTCGAGGCTGGTTTTACCCCTTTTAAATTCGTTGAACCATCTAAAAACTGTTGCCCGTGAAGGAGCAGAATGTCCTAACGCTGACTGCAATAGTTGCAAACACAATTGTTCAGATAAACCAAATTTAAAATCATAAAATATCATAGCATACAAATGGGCACGTATTTGAATATCGAAAATGAATATATCTAAAGTTTAAAAGTCAACGGTCAAAATATCGAAAATTTAAATATCGAACGATCTATATCTCTTTTTAGGGCACGTATTTGAATATCGAAAATGAATATATCTAAAGTTAAAAAGTCGACGGTCAAAATATCGAAAATTTAAATATCGAACGATCTAAATATCTCTTTATCATTATATCGATGTTTGGAATTCCTTAAACCTAAAATACCGAACGGCTAAAATATCGAAAATTGAAAATATCGACAATCGAATGATCGATATATGTTAATGTCGAAACATACAATATCAACCATCAAAAAACCAACGTTTATAATATCGAAAATTGAAATAGCTAACAATCTTAACATCTACTGTCATTATATCGACAGCTGACATGCCTAGCTCAAATGCCGAGGGCAGGGAAATGGAATATTAGCTATAGGAATCTATATCGGGTATCATAAAATTGCCAGTCTTAATGTAAAAAAGCAAGCATTTTGACGGTCCGCTATACATAGTCACAATACAAACCTAACCTAACCTACAGTTTTCGGTTTGTGGCCCATGTTCTATATTGCAAGGATTTTGACGCTCCGCTCGCTTCGCTCGCTCCGCTATACATATTCATAATACAAACCTAACCTAACCTACAGTTTTCGGTTTTTGTCCCATTTTGACGCTCCGCTATACTATACATAGTCACAGTACAAACTAACTTAACCTACTGTTTTTTAGAACTGCGACAAAATGAAACATGGGTCAAAAACCGAAAACTGTAGGTTAGGTTAGGTTTGTATTGTGACCATGTATAGCGGAGCGAGCGAAGCGAGCGGGGCGTCAAAATGCTTGCATGCTTGCTTGCATTTACAATTGTACACCCGTAAATAGTCTAGTATTACATCAAAATTTAGTAAGCAACCAACAACACGAAATACTTTCCATATTTTAATAGCCAACGAAATTATATTACGATATTTTAGTATTCTACTATTGTACCATTCGGTAATATAGATTTTCGATATTTTTACTTTCGACCTTAGAATGGTTCGAGATTCCAATTTGCGATATTTTATGTGTCGTTATTCCGATTTTCGAAATTAAAGCATTCGATAATTGTACCCTTCGATAATGCATATTTTCGACATTTTAAATTTCGACCTTATAATCGTTCGATATTTGAATTTTCGGTATTTTAACCGTCGACTTTTTAACTTTAGATATATTAACTTTCCATATTCAAATACGTACCCCTCTTTTTATCATTATATCGAACACTGGAATTCCTAAAACTGAAATACCGAACGGCTAAAATATCGAAAATTCAAAATATCGACAGTCGAATTATCGATATATGTTAATGTCGAAACATAAAATATCAACCATCATAAAACCAACGTTTATAATATCGAAAATTTATTCTGCATTATATCGACGGCTGGGATCTAAATCGGGTGGCATTAAATTGTCTGACCTAATGTAAAAAGTAAAATATTGCAAGTATTTTGACGCTCCGCTCGCTTCGCTATACATGGTCATAATACAAACCTAACCTAACTTACAGTTTTCGGTTTTTGATCCATATTCCATTTTATCGGAATTCTAAAAAAGGTAGGTTAATTAGATTTATATTGTAACCATGTATAACGAAGCGAGCGGAGCGTCAAAATCGTTGCAATATGAAACATGGGTCAAAAACCGAAAACTCGAGGTTAGGTTTGGTTTGTATTATGACCATGAATAGCGGAGCGTCAAAATACTTTTACAATATTTTACTTTTTTATATTGTCTGTCCTAATGTAAGAAAGTAAAATATTGCAAGCATTTTGACCAAATGATCGTTCGATATTTAAATTTTCGATATTTTGACCGTCGACTTTTTACCTTTAGATATATTAACTTTCGATATTCAAATACGGTTAAGCTCCATCGTTACAAAGAAAAAACGCGGGAACCGTTTTAGAAAAATGACTGTAACATATTATTTTTTTTAATTGGAGCGAGTCAGCAACTTGTGTTCTATTATTAAATAAATTTGCTTTTTAAAAACATATAATTCAGATGCGTTCCATTTTCGAATTTCGAGCATCTCCAAACTTATCGAGTGACCTACGTAGGTACTTATTCTTACGCTATAGAACCGGAAGCCTACATTGCCGTATCGACATCATCCAGTATAAGTACGGATTGATAAGAGCGCATGGAATCTACACATCTTAACCTGAGACGGTCAAAGGTACATACACACACCAAGCTGATAATTTTGACAGTGTTATAAACTTATAAGTTTTCTTGAAAATAGTTTAACGTCTATGTGTTAGGTGTTAACTCCTTGCGTCGTCCGTTTTCTTATCACTTATCATTCATATTAAAATGCGAAATACCGAAATAATCTTATCAAAACTTCCTTAAGCTACATCCTTAATGTAATTAGAGTAGTACTCATATTATTCGGTATCGGTGAGTATATCTCAGCTTATTGCATTACTATCGTGAATGAAATAACCTTCAACCCTCAACCGTCGTGCTTCATTCGTATAAAGTAACAGATTCGAATTAAAAACATCTTAAGTGGGACTCTGACTGAGTTTTTACAATAGAAAAGAGATATACTTTTATTTGTTTTACCAACTAATCTGGTTAGCATTGCTACATATAAAATTTGTATCTACTTAACCATAAGGCAATAATACAATTACGAAGCTATTTCATAATTATTATGAGAGTATAAAACAAACGTTGCTTGCACGTTTTCTACGCCATAAAACTTCTTATCAGTTCCGATCGTGACAATATTTGAAGACTGTTATCAGTGATTATTTTTGCGCCTAAACATGTTTCGCACAAGTCCCACTCTCTATTATTTTCACTTTGCTCTTGGAACTTGAAATTTTGCACAATTGCTCATTTTATCAAGTATAAACCAGAAATAAAGTACCTTGCCAATAACTTACGGGAGTGAGCCCATAGTTGATCATATGAGTTTTAACAGAGCTCTTGTCCCCCACGGTAAAGACAGTCCGTTTACCTCCATGCTTATGGTTAAGGCCGTCACAGAAGGAGCTATATAATACTCGTACTTATACCGAAATATACATTAATTTACGATATATGTTCTGATACTACTTGACGGAACCCGCACACGCAATTATGATGCATATTATAGCAAGACATCTTACGATATATTTTCCATACTAAACAAGCAGGATTATCGCCACCCGTATATCACTTATGATTGAGGAGTTCCGGTGGCCTTCTGGGGTCTTCTTCATGAGTTCCACTTCACCAATTTAGTTTTTGATTGCAAATGCTTAACTTTCTTAAAATTTGAGGGTTACCCTCGATTTCCCTGGGATTCCATCATAAGATCCTAACTTGGTGACAATGGGACTTACTTTTGGGTTTTACTTTACGAATAAAAAAAAAATAAAATCGGTCCATAATTGAGAGACAAATCGGTGAACATGGGTACATAATAAATACACATCCAGTGGAACTTAGAACCTTCTACTTTTTTGAAGTTTGTTAAAAATGTATAGTAAGATGCCTTGGTATAATATATATTTCGTATATCAATATATATTATAACTCCGTGTGTGACGTCCATCGCCTTTAGAGAGAGACGTGGGATCCAAGGTCATACCGCCCCACTATCCTTGTTACCTACCCTCGCGACTCTCTCTTGTCGGGAGTAGGACTTATTTAAGCGATAGCGATACCCCAATAAATAATTACTACTGTATGATCATGGTCATATATTAATTTGATATTCGTCGAAACAATGCGAACCGGATGTGCAGTAGCTCGACCATTTAATCATCAGGTCAAATGATACGCAGCTAAAGATAGAACGTTATCTTACCTTTGATTTTAACTTCGAACTCACTCCTCTCGGATGATACATTAGGAAGTTGTCTGTCACCCAGAAGATTAATATCTGAAAACGAAAAAAAAAATACAATTTAAATAAGCATCAGAAGTTAGAATCAATCTGCATGGCACAGTTGGGGATGTACCGCCGCTACTTTTATGTAACAAATTACTGGTGAATAAAATGTCAAACGCGTCAGAGTTTTAGGCACAAGGTTGATGCAAGGCATCATTTTCTATTTCTATTTAAATTTTTATCGAATTTACATGTATGATGTAAAAGATTCGTTACATAAAAGTGCAGCGGTTGATTTACGCTCCGCGACCCAGTTGGTAATTTGTATTTCTATAACTACGAATCATATCGCTTTAAATAACGTAATGCTACATTAAAATACTGCGATAGTAACGTCTGCTCAGACACGTCTTGATCGAATGCATGTATACGGGTGACTTGAGTAAACTTTACCTATCTTCGGTCACTCACCACGCATTCAATGGCCGATCAAAGAAATTCCACCGGCAATTTTAAAGGCTACACATAGGTATTATCGTTATTACATAATGTCAATTAATTAATTCCATGCTTTCTATTCTATTTCTATGATATGTTCCATTTGGATATTTTTTATTTCCAGTGGAACTGTACCCAGGACATTACAGCTGTGGACTGTGCCACGAATAAACAATAAAACAAGTCAAACCGTCTCGCTCTTTATATCGCTTCTGTGATGGCAATAACAAATATTTGCACAAGTGAACAAACATTTTATTTTTTCTACATAAGTCGATAGGACTATAGGACCCAGAGGAAGGACAAACAAGCGCATTATCTCATTTTCAATTATTATGTCCATACTTCTTCTAGGGTAAAATGGGTGTGGGTAGTGATGCTGAGGGAATATTCCACTGGGGAATATTCCCGGGAAATTCCTTTGTTCCCGGGAATATTCCCCAAACTGGGGAACATTACAAATAGTATAACAAAGTAAATAAAATATGAAATAAGTTCTTTTTGGGTAGAAATAAAATGTTTAAAAACGAAAAAAAAACCGTTGTTAATTATTCTATCTAACAGTTCCTTATATTTTTTCATTATTATTCAACCGATGAAAAAGATTGTCTGTGTCACTGAGGCATATTGAATAAAACAAACCTTACCGAATGTTACATTGTATATTTTAATGAGAAATACATTTCATCATCATTATTTCATAATAAAATAACACAGATAGTGTTATTTTATTATTTAAATTATATGAATGTCAAAAAAAATATTTAAAAAATATTTTGCCATGTACATTGAATGTTTGTTTGATTTGAGCGTTATGTGTTTGCGTCTCTTTCCCCAATCCATTTGGTGTCCCTTTTTCTCCTGTATGTAGCAAGAATAAAAATCGTAATTCGTAAGAATAAAATCACGTTGATTTTATTCCCGTCAACATTATTAAAATAATTTCATCGTCAATAATTCGTATGAGAGAAAGTTTAATTACGATAACTTTATTAATAGGGAACTTTTATTCACGATTTTTTTATTTGAATAACGTTTCATGAATAAGATTGTAGTCTGGGTATGGACGGGTTTATTGTTCCAGGGCAAATGTGACTTATGTATTATGTGTAGGTTGAATTAGTAGCTAGCGGCGGCTGTGTTTAACCGGTATTACGCGAGGAACAGTGACGCCCAACGGTAGGTGCTGATGGTGATGGTGACTGAGATGGTGGTGGATGGTAGTGGATGTTGGTGTTGATGGTGATGATGTAGGTGATAGTGGTGATGGTGATGATGGTAATGATGGTGGTGATGTGGTGGATGGTGATGAATGTGATGATGGTGATGGTGGTTGATGGTGGTAGATCATGTTGATGATGGTGATGGTGGTGATGGTGATGAGGTGATAGTGTTGGATGGTGGTAGTGATGGCCCATCACGATCATCGCCATCACCGCCCCCATCTTCACCATCATCAACACCATCCACCACCACTACTACCACCACCACCATCCACCACCATCATCTCACCACCATCACCACCATTATCTCCAACACTATCATCACTATCATCACCACCACTATCCATCTTCACCACCACCACCACCATAACCATCACCACCACCATCCACCATCACCACCACCACAACCACCATTACCACCATCACTACTATCATCCACCAATGATCATCCTATCCTGAGTTCCGGTAGGTACCCCCAGGGTCCATCAGAATCTGAAAAAAATGGTTGACTGTCCGATAAAATATAATCGACTGTATTACATTTTTTTTTTGCAAATAACATTTTAGTTAAAGAAAACGTTAATTAGAATAATCCCATTACTCGAATACTTAATCCGATTTTTATTCTTAATTTAAACTAAAAGTTCTATGATTTATTCTCATTATTTTATATAACCTTTTATTTTTATTCTCGAGACTAATTGGAAATTCCCCAGAAACATGGGGAATATTCCCGGGGAACATTGAGAATATTCCCGGAAACATTGGGAATATTCCCGGGAGCATGAGGAATTTACATTTACACTATTTACTGTGCCTGATAAGGTTTTAATTATTTGCTTTTGTGGGAGAAACCATAAAACACGTTTTACAATATACAAATATAAAATTCCCCTATATTTCCCATATGGGGAATATTCCTAGGAGTATTCCCGGGAACGGCACATCACTAGGTGTGGGTGCTATTAGACGAGGCGATCGGCTTGGAGGACAATAGAAGAGTTTAACATGGAAACGAGGAGAGTGGATGGAAGTGGAAGACATCTATAAAAACCCGGCCACGTGCAAGACTGACTCGCGGACCGAGGGTTCCGTGCAAACTGTAACTTAATCTAACCTAATTGGCCGGTTAAGTTAAATTTGTACCAGGGGCCCGTTTCACAAAATCTTGTAACTCGTATTACAAGTGGAAGTCTCTTTTCAATACATATTATTAGAAAGAGATTTCCGCTTGTAGGTATACAAGTTACAAGCTTTTGTGAAACGGGCCTCTAGTCGCATAGAATACGGTGCAAACTTGACGCAACCGTATTGTTCAAAAAGGTTTTTTGAAGATTAAAAAATATAACTCGCATATACATGTATATATATATGATTATAATTTTCCGATAATCTTTATATTAATTTACATATTCATTCATCCTCATCATCATTTCAGCCACAGTCCACTGCTGGACACAGGCCTCCTCAATTGGTTTCCACATGGGCCGGATAGAGGCGACCCGCATCAAGCGAGTCCCCGCAACCTTAACCAGGTCGTCCGACCACATTGCGGGTGGCCTTACGACGCTGCGCTTGCCGGTACCCAGTCTCCACTCGAGAACATTTCTGCCCCAACGGCCATCAGTTCTTCGAACTATGTGCCCTGCCCATTGCCACTTTGGTTTGCTATGTCGGTGACCCTGTTTGCTATGTCGGTGACCTTGACATTTCTGATTCGATCGTAGAGATCCCGAACCTTTCCATAGCTCGCTGAGTGACTCTGAGCTTCCTTAAGAGGCCCATAGTTAGAGACCACGTCTCGGCTACGTAGGTCATCACTGGTAATACGCGCTGGTTGAAATTTACATAATACGTGATAATTTCTAAGCTTTCGATTCGGAGATAAAGGTGGGGTCGTGATTTTTTTATTTCCAAATTTCAATTTGAAATCATAAGTACGACAACGACGTACGAAGCCCGAGATATAGAGACATTCGTAGAGACAGAGATACAGACGGACAGAGCCGAACCACGACAGGGGTCCCTTTTTAAGATTCCGTAGCCATAAACAGAACTTATATGGAATATATCTATCGGAAATAATCTCTCTGAAATTAGCATAAATTATGCCCGTGGGGATGGCATCTTCTAAACCATATGTCCAAAAAATATGAAAAAATATTCTGCCGTCAGAACGAAAAAGGGCACAACTAAAATTTATTTGTGTAATTTTGTAAAATACATATTAGGAAACAGGAAAAGAGGCACACATATATATGTATCTAACACAATTTAAAAAAATATATAGTTGTGCCCTTTTTCGTTATGACGGCAGTATTATTTTCTACATGATCGGGATTCATCTTCATATGCCATATTAATCGTCAGTTCGGTCACGACAGCTAATCCGCTAGTGCTTCATCATAAATTTAAGAGTCAACTCTTGTCAGCGTAGCTGGTGAAGCGTGAAGCTGTTTCCATCTCGCCCTACCCAGGGCACCTCCTCTATTTGTCCCCACACGTCATTTTTTAATGTTAGATAGGCAAGTATTTGACTTCAATCTCCCCTGTTGGTAAACGACGATGAAGACGACGAAGGAGCATGCTTACCTAGATAGTGTCTATTCACTCTCGTCTTGAAGAGATCCATGTTATTTTGTTCCGGGAACAGATATGCTGGAAGAGAATTCCAATCTTCAACATGACGTCAACCTTCTCTTTTATTTGTTCCATGTAGCTTATCATTGGTCTTGCCCTGCCTCGCTTGCATTTCAACCTTTCCTTCTATGATGTTTTTAATAAAAGAGTGTTTATGCCTGTTAAAATGAAAATGCCCCGCTAACAGAAATAGCACGTAATCCTTCTAGTTTTATTGGATTATATTTATATATCGTTACATACATACAGGTCGATTCCCAAGAGCTGACACGAAAGGATTGAATGAGTGCATGATATTATCTATGTTGCATAACAAAATGATTAAATACAGGTTGATTCAATAAGTGATTAAGAATCGGGTTTTTAGATAACTTATAATTTTTGTTTTGCAACTTGAAATTTGATAATGACCCATAAATGAATTAAAGACTCCATGATAGAAATATTTGTATCGAACCGTTAAATTCACGTTTCGCATATATTGGGACTAAGCATGTAAACCGTTACCTGCTTAGTCCCAATAATGTGCAGTATAATTATATTTTTGTATTTTTCTTGAATAACTAAGACGTATTATATACTTGTTTACAAAATATTAAGAGGCCCCTGTATAAGTACAGCACTCACACTGCCACTCACAGTGACAAGTGACATTAAAAAAATAAAATTAAAATTAAATGAACGTATGGTGAGAGACCTTGCACTTCGCACTAAAAGAGCGCATGACATTTATTTAAGTATCATCAATTGAAAGAATTCATTACTCTATGCGATATCGACCTATGCCATACGAGTAGATAATTAGGGTCAACTCACACCGATACGCGACGCGACGCGACGATGCGCGCTTATTTTAATAGAGCTACTTTAAATTATATTTTTTTAACTACATGAAAAGGTACACATTTCATTGTGAGAATTCAAAATACGTTGCACCACGCAGCGTTGCGCCTCGAGATGCCTCGCGGCGTAGAGCGATGCATCGCGACGCAGCGGTGCATCGCCGGTATGCGCGGCCGCGAAGCTGCGGGACGCAGCGCCACGCCGCGAGGCGCAGCCTGAGGCCGCCGTGGCGACATGTCTCTACTATTGCCGTCCAGTCTTCGTGTAGAACGGGTGCACGCAGCGAGTAGACACGTTCCGCTGCACCGCACGTCGACTCTGCGCAGCGAGGCGTCGTGCTGCCAACGATTTTAACGATGCGCCTCGCGTTGTTCCTATGCGGCGCGCGAAGCAGCGCGAAATCTCTGGCTTCTTCCAGTATCGTCGCGTCGCGTCGCGTCTTGGTTTGAGCTGACCCTTAGACAACCACGTTTATACACACGGGTCTTCTTTGACAATGCAACTTCTGTGCATGGTTGAAGGACATTTATTCGGTAGTATAGTTGCAGTTATGCCAATGAAAATGAAAAACATTCCATTGATTCATTCAAACATGTGACACACCATGTATACGTTGTAACAAAAAGTCCCCCAACTAATTTCTAACACAGACCATTTTGGTATGTTATTTCTATTTAGAAGGGTATTGACAGGCATAAATCGTAAAATATTATATTATCCGCACCGTGTGTTTCGCATCTATGCGTTCAGTTTAAAATCACAAAGTAGGCTTTGAAGAGACTCGATGAGGTTCAGGTAGGTAGCCACTGTTGTATCAGTCAGATCAATGATAAGCCGAGGCTCACTGGTAGCTACCAAATGTTGACAGCGGACACCAATTAGCTCGGCTCTCTAGGGTTAGTTACGCCACTGGCGAGGCTACACGTGTAAGTGTCTTAAATCAAAATGCACGCATGCATTACGCACTTGTATTATGTACTAATGTAAATGTTTTGAGTAGGTAATACTAACTACTAACGTGAGGTCAAATAGCTATTATCATAATTTAATTATCTACAAGAATACAGACGCCAGCGCACAGCATGTACATAAACGTCATAACTATATCCAATTACCCACGCACTGACAGACCCACTAACACATTACTGTACTCACATTAACGAAGAAGGGTATGATGAGCATCACGACCGCCAGCTCTAGCTTGGGGTCGGAGACGGGCGAGAGCGGCAGCGTGGCCAGCGCGCCCGCCACGCGCGGCAGCCGCAGTATTAGCGCTAGCGCGGACTTGGCGAACGTCGCGAGCGCCGCGTATAGCACGCATTGGCAGATCCATGCAGAACACATTGGGGGTTTTCCTGCAGACAAATGAATACATGTTTATATTCAAGTCAAATTCAACTACATTGCACATTAATATTAATAACATCATCATATTTACGACACACAATGCAGTTGCTAAACTGAGTGATACCCAAAAATAAAGTCATGTACACACGCAAAATTCATGCACAGTGTTTTGTATATTAGTATGAAAACAGAACTAACAGACATACATATGTGGTATACACTCGAATATAATTGTATGTATATGAATTATGTCTTATTAACTTAAACTATTTAACTATGAAAATTGCCAAAGAAAAGGCTTAATAGCTATGGTAAGTTTTGGCAAATGCCTGCAACTGTGCAGGCATTTGGCAAAAACTTACCATAAACTTACCATATTCACCAAAATTTATAAGTGGTATGTCATAATTTCTGGCACAGTATTGGGCTAGCCTGATGCCCGCCCAAATAATCAATAAGCCTAAAGTAGAGTCCACCATGAAGTTAACTATGTACCTGGTTGGAGAAAAAAAAATGTAAATATTATAATATAACAAAAATCAGATATGTCTGAGATATATAAAAGAAAATTTCAGGTTTTTACGAAAACAATAAAAAAAATTATATTCGCCAACAAATAATTCATTCATGTTAAATCTATACTATTAAGAAAAATCAGGACAAGAGCATGTCGGACCATGCTCAGTGTAGGGTTCCGCAGCCTTTCATACAAAAAAAAAATGCACTGCAGATGAAAAAAATGTGCTATGACAAAGTGCACTAGCAAAAGAGCGATCTCTACGGCACTTACGACCTTCTACTGAAGAGCGCATTTTTTGGCAATAACACATTTTATTTTATTTTATTATTTAACCATCAAACAAAGTTGCAGCTTACACAAGACACCTATACTCCAAATTTCATTAATATACATCTACATCATATAGTTTTTGAGTAAAATGGCTGTGACATATGGACGGACGGAGATGACAAACCTATAAGGGTTGAAGGTTTTAGTATGTTTGTTTGTGTCGTTGTGGCTTCATCACACCAAAACGGCTAGACGGATTTCAAATAATTTTGGTATATGGGTAGCTGGGCATCCACAGACAGTTATAGGATACTTTTTATGTGACTAGACTGAAGTAAAATGGAGGGTTATGCTTTCTTTCTCTTCCACAAACAAAGTTGCGAGCACATTCTAGTGTAACTTAACTACTAATAGATAACTTATTACATTTATTAATGAAGTAAAATATTATATAAATTATCTATACTATTATAAAGTTGTAAAAATGAAATGTCTGTACATTGAAGATATTTTCAAAAAAATGATTGATATGCACTATTTGGACGTCATTAAAACAAAAATATTTTGTTTTGGATTTTATGTATGTTTGTATGTGTCATTGTGGCTTCATCACGCAAAATCGGCTACACGGATTTCAACTATTTTTGGTACACGGGTAGCTGGGTATCTCCAGATGGTTATAGGATACTTTTTACCCAACTACGCTGAAGAAAAAATGAAGGGTTATGACTTTTTCTCCTCCATGAACAAAGTTGCTGGCACCTTCTAGTAGTTCATAAAAATGACTCCAAAAGCAAAACTAGTTGGTTTCTTCAATTTACTTACAAGTAAACATTTTTCTACTAATTCTATACAATATATACAATTACTCTTATTTTGGTGTCAGCGAAGTAGTAAAGCTTTTTTTTTTCAGATATTAAGTATATTACTTACCAAGTACAAGTGTTTCCTTCAAAATGTGGTGAGATCCAAACATTTGCAGCATGTATAATGAGTGCACCCAGGCCTTGCTTTGATGTATCATAGAACCAAATGAGCCATGGTCTCCTGGCATAACGGGGTTCACAAAATCTTTTACCTTTAAACAAAATAAGATCTCAACTTTAAGCTTAGCAAACAACCTTTGGAGCTTAAGGTTTGTACTATAAATAACCCACAGATAATTCTGTTGTTTCAGAAAGTCATAAGCAAATTTGTGGGCATGTCTGCTTCATAGTACAATATAATCATAGGTGTCTTAAAAGTTATGCAAGTGCTGTAACAATCAATGGTGCCCAGTGTACACATACATGCCTCATAACTGCAAACTGTACTTTTATGACTATGAAAATCAATCATGTTTGTTGTTATAGTTATAAACAAATGCAATTATAAATAAATAAATTAAGCTACTTTGTAGTGTAAAATATTGGCATCACTACAAATTGCAATAAGTGTCATCGTATCACAATTCTCAGTAGTACGTAAACCTTGACCTGTTGACTTATTGAGAAAGTAGAAGGAAGACCCTTACCTATTAGGCATGTGAATGCCAGCACTGCCAGAAGAAACTGCATAAACCAGCCATATCTGTCCGTTAGTGCGTCTTTCGAGCAATGGAACTCGGTAAAATACGTACTATTATTCATTGCACTATTTTTATAATTCAATAAACACGTTCACATCACTAATAATATAAACACATGTTTCGTTGAATTACATTTTATAACTTACACAAAAATAATTGTATGGTGTTGAAACACTATAAACGTGTAAAATATATCAAAACTATGAAAAAACTTATACAAAAAACATTTTTCGGACTTTTATCGCAAGTGAATGACGGGTTGACGGGTGTTCAAGTTGACAGCTTTGGTTGACAGTAATGACGGAAGAAACGTCTGTTGCCTTTCTACAGCACGAAGTTTAACGGATTTAATATCTAAAGTTAAAAAGTTAAAAAAATCAAATGTTATTGAACATAAATTATTCAAAAGTTGCCTAAAAAGCCCTCATTCTTCTCAGCAGTCTCACGAGTTAAGTACACGGATAGATTGAAAAAAACTCCTTATATTTCTATACTATATCATTCATAACTTGCGACTCTCTAATTGCGTCATGCGGCAACAAGGGTGGCCAGCTTCTGTTATGTTCAATAGGCTACATGCTACGTTGCCGTGGATGAACGGAAAATTATTTGTCAATGAAATAAATCACGTAGAAATATACAAATCCTATTCGAAGGAAAAGATATTAAATAATAAATCAGTAGCAGTGGCATGTCTATAGAACTTATATAAACCTATTGCTAGGCACGTGCCAGTGTTGATTAGATACCATAGTGTGAAGTACATTGTATTAACCTATATCTTAACAACTCCTTAAAAGAAGCGCTTTACAGCTGTGACATCGACATTACACATTGACGCGAGTAGAGAAGAAGGCAAAATAAATTATCATTTTTCAATACCAGAAAAATTGCAACACTTCCAAAACAACGGTAAATATTAGCATAAAATTGTGTGTTTTCTTATAACTATCGGCACTACTCTTTGGTGGGAGTCAAACAAGACCAAGATTGCCAGATATATTAATGTTATTCTAAAAGTGTTGCAACGGTTCTCATATTTAAAGGGCGGCTCGAAACAAAGGTGATACCACCTTTGTTTCGAGCCGCGCGAATGTGTACAGTCGGCCAAGAAATTGGTCTATCACTTTTCAGCTCTATTTCATGTAGGTACGTTGCGGTATTACCAGACCAACTTTTTGGCCAACCGTACGTAATGTAGGCTTCGTTTTATTCTGTGAGGGACTGACGAGGCGAGGTATGAACGCTAATATGTAAAAAAGACGCACGTGAACAAGTCAGCACTTGTGCTATATCCAGTATATTTTCACGTGAATTCATACGAATGTCGTAGGTGTGGCAGGCTTAGTGCAACCAGTGGAGTCGCCATACGGATTCACTCCTTGCTGCAAAGTACCATCGAAATTACCGATTTATGACATAAATAATCAGTATGAGTGTTTTTATGTGTTAATTCCACCCCACCTAAAAATGCATTCAAAAATGTTCGGTAATGATACCGCTTGTCATCCCCAGCGGTTAAATGGCAGGTTATTTTCTTTTGCACTACTTCATGCGTGACGCACATGTTTGTGTGCCGCATTATGTGAAGGGTAAAATTAGTAGCTTCAATAGTTATCGTATGGCAACATTAATGAAATCTACCAAACATATGCCATTGCCGCCATTTTTATTGCTTTTTGTGGACTAAAATTTTCATTTTAATAATTAATGAACGGTCTCTGTTTTGAGAGTATAAGTATTTCTTACGTTGTTTTATAGTGTTTAACATTCACGGCACTATCGTGGTAAGTAAATTGTTCATAATTCCTTATAATGTAAGTTTTCCACTCGTATGTAGTTGAAACATGACTGTATTGATCGATTATTTTCCGACCGGCTTCATTTCTAATTTATCGGGAATCGTGCCTATTATTTTGTTTTGAGTCGTGACACAACCTTATTACTAACGATTAACCATAGGAAACATACGTATGCTACAAATTATGGCGAAGGCATCATTTTAATATTATGAAATGACACCCACTGAAAATGCAAAGCTGATGTTTTTGATAAATTCATACCAGTAATAGTGTTACATTCTGAAAACGTATATTTTACAACTGTCAATGTGCTGGGGCTGGTTTAGTAGCGACTGACATGCATGGATGAAAATAAATAGGTATCTTGCAACTGACAATGTGCTTGGCCTGAAGCAGGCATCCGGTGTGGAAAATACACTAAGAAATGGAATGCCCATGATGCTACAAATGTCGGAAAGAGTATACGTGTAAGCTCTCAAGGGGAAGTACCAAAGATGCTGCCAACCAAAGTTTTATACCCTAAAACCCACCATTTTATCTTGAAAACAAAGTAAATAGTTTGAGCTCTTTAAACATAGAATGAATTTATTTATTTACAAGCATTTACAATAATTGTCTACTATTGTTACATATCTAGACTAGGGAACTGCATCATGATCTTCACAAATGGAAACCTTCAGTTTCTCAGAGGTGTGCATGGGTATGCACACCTTATTACAGTGAAACCTCTTAACGCGAATTAATTTGCGTTATAGAGTTTTCAACTAACCAAGGTTTTCGATTCTTAGGTCCACACTCGACTTGCGGTAAAGCTTTGAGTTGCAGAGGTAAATCAAATAAAACATTGTGTTACAGAGCTGCTACTAGGAAGTACAAGTCAAATGAAGAAAAATAGGTACATCCGCTTGTTACTTACAAACTTTGAGATATAGAGGTTATAAAACAATGATTAAGTATTTTAAGCTACAGAGGTAAAATATATTTTATTTAGATATAGAGCTAAAATATGTAACTACTGAAATACTGTGTAGCGCATTGAAGGTTATTGTATATTTTATCTCAAAAGTATATGTTAAAAACTTATACTTTAATTCTTTATGGTGATTTACATTACATAATAATAATCGTCAGGAGGTTCCTCTCTGTGCAGCCCTAACCACCGGTAGCTTGGGCCCTGCCCCGCTGCCAGCGGCACTCTAGGTTAGGTTTTTATAATGTGTTTATATTTTGTATTTGCTTTTTGTATTTTACTATTTAGATCCATTTTATAAAACACCTAACTTATGACTACAAATAAATAAAGTGAATAATAATAATAGTAATATAATTTATTTTATCAGATAACTAAGATCCAAGTTGTTGTTGAGTTGATCAAGAAGTAACATTACATTTAGAGGTCAATAACATGAAGTCTTATCGCTAATGAGCAAGCTCTTTCAGTAAACCTTATACTATATTGAATTCTCATTATTTTAATGGCCAAACAGTATTGCATATTAACAATAAATGCAACAATTATTGAACACACTGCCTTAATAAACTTAATTTTATAAAAAAAAATGTTTTGGTTTAAGTAATGGGTACTTAATGTAATTAATATCATTCATTAACTGACTGCAGAAGAAGGAGATTCGTAAGTCAACAAGTATATTTATTTACTTTACAAGCAAGCTGGTTTTACTGACCTGACCCTTCAGTATAACTTAATAGAGCTGAAGCACTTGGTCTCTTAGATACTGCATACAAATTGAGAAGCTAATTTGCTTTAACTAATTGGTTAGCAACTAACATAAACATCTATGCCATCTAAGTATAAGTATATTATTGTTAAGTTGTAAAAATGTTGTCTAGAATAAAGACTTTTTAAAAAAAAATGTTATAGGGACTATTTGAAGGTCACGGAATCGAAACATATTTTTTCTGTTTTTTTGTATGTTTTGTATATGTTGTTGTGGCTTTATCACGTCTAAAAACGGCTAAATAGATTTCAACTATTTTTGGTACACGGGTAGCTGGTCATCCACAGATGGATATAGCATACTTTTTATATAATTATGCTGAAGTAAAAATAAGATTATGATATTTTGCTCCTCTTAGCGTTATTCATATTATGGATAAAAAATATTTAGTGTGTAGAAGCAACTTAAACTAAAAGTCTAGATCTAAAACCTCTGATATATTTGCGACTTTTTTATAACATAGCTGTCTGTTTGAATCTCAGCGTTTAACAAGTAATAGTTGTACATTTTTAAATGGCTGAACAGATTTTTTCGATCAACCACTCTCGGTTACTTTTTATTTCTTTTAAATTTTGTATAAATATTAGGCTACACTCGCGGAAAATGCCGTCAGCACTGCGTGAGCGTGTTTCGTGATCGGGTCTTAAGAAGGTTTGATAAAGGAGTTTCTAATAATGCCATGAAAATGTGTAAGATAATTTAAGTGTGACATTGCCTGTCAGATGACTCCCTTATCTCTTGCCGTTATTTTGTTATACGAGGGTTGCTACTTATATATCCGGAAACAAAAAAACAAACAAACGTACACGGCTGAAAATAGTTTTATTGTTTTTCAAAGTATTCCCCTTGATGATCTATGCACTTTTGCATTCGCGTGAACCAATTTTTAAAGCACTTCTGCCACTCCGCCTGAGGTACCTCCATAACGTGTTGTTTGAATGCGTCGACAGCATCTTCAGCGGTCGAAAATCGTTGACCGCGTAATTTATTCTTTATATTTGGAAATAAATAAAAATCGTTGGGTGCCAAGTCAGGGCTGTACGGCGGATGACCCGTTAATTCCACATTTTGACCCTCCAAAAATAGAGTTGTTTCGCGTGACGTATGACAGCTGGCATTGTCATGATGAAGAATGATTCTTCGTCGCTGGTTAGTTTTACGAATTTGTTCAAATACTTCCGGTAAGCAAATGGTCGTGTACCACTCTGAATTAACCGTTCTACGGTTTTCTAGTGGCACTGTAGCTACATGGCCATTAATACCGAAGAAGCAGGCCACCATTTGTTTCAATGTACTTTTTGCACGAGTAACTTTCGTAGGGTTCGGCTCATTTTGAAACACCCATACCGTTGATTGTTGCTTCGTTTCGGGATCGTATGCATAGATCCAGGATTCGTCACCTGTATAGATGTTATAAACGGCTTTTGAGTCACCACGGTTATATTTTTTTAACATTTTATTGCACCATTCGACGCGAGCATGTTTTTGCTCATTTGTTAAGTTGTGGGGTATCCAACGCGAACAAATTTTTTTTACAGCCAAATAATTATGTAATATGCTATTAATGCTGGTCATAGAAATACCCAGAGTCGCCTCTATCTCGCGGTACGTAACATGTCGGTCGTCCATTATAAGTTTTCGCACAGCCTCGATATTTTGTTGTACAACGACCGATTTCGGGCGACCTGCCTTAACTTCGTCCGTAAGCATACTACGTCCACGATTGAACTCACTAAACCAGTGATACACAGTAGTTTTAGATGGGGCTTCATCACCAAAAGTTGAAGTTAGTTGATCTATGCACTGTTGTTGCGTTAAACCACGCCGAAAATCATAATAAATCATAGCACGAATATTTTCACGAGTGAGTTCCATTCTTGCTGCGAGATGACATTTAAAACCCGTCAAAAACAAAACACGAGCGTTAATAAGGAAGAAAAAATATACCTTATATACTTAAAAAAGTTCAAATTTTACCATGGCGGTCAAATATGCTATTTAAGAAGATTGTAATCCCGGTTTCCGGATATATAAATAGCAGCCCTCGTAGGTACGTAAGTTAAACTTTAATTACATTCCGGATTTAAAAGAAAATGTAACTATAGGTACTAATAGACTATTAAGCCAAGGGCGAAGAGTTCGCAAATAAGGAAATCCATTTGTACTTAACCCTCTCCAACATTAAAACCACTTTATGTACTTTTTTCGTATTTCGGTCTTAATTAATGACTCGTTCCCCTCGCCTCTAATGTAACTGGGTTTAGTTCGGCAATCCATTACGGAGCCAAACAGCTATGAAATCTCCTCTAATTTATCTTTCGGAAATTAAAATAACTTGCCTATCCAAAAAAAAAGGCAATATGTTATATAATCTGGAAAATAAAACATCTTTCCTACATCGCTAGAGGAAAACAGTCTATAGGTACGCTAATTTTAGTTTGATATATAAAAGTATTCAATAACTCATCAGTGTCCAGTGTTTTACGCGTCTATGGGGACATTATAGAGGCACGTTATTTATTCGCCCGCGTGCGTGCTGGAGACTTATGGCTGCTTTTACGGTGTCGCCATTTAATTTGAACGTACATGCAATGTACTCTACCACATGGTCATTACATGGTATGGGAGAGAACGGGGAATGTAATTGTCGCCTCATCCCTCTGCCACTGCGGGCTGGCAAGGCGGGGCGGGGCCGATAGCCACCGGAATCGAAAGTAGAACGTAATAATTATCGTTGGTGGCCGCAGGGGTGGTGGTTCCCGCGGCTCGACCGTCAACAAACCGTCGCGCGGCAACTGCTCATGACATATGCATGAGAGCGGCACGGACGATGCTACCGCTTAAATATACAAGGACCGACGGGGAAATTACCAGAGAGGCAAATACATACAAGATGTCTCCCGCCCGAGTTGCCGTTGTAGCGTGCGGCACGCCCGCGGGCTCTCCAATTACACTCACGAAACGTCCAATGCCTTTCTACTATTCTCGACTATTTTTACCTCCTAACCACCGCCGTCTCTTCATAAGTCATGAAGACCACCCCATTATAAAGTTAAATGCATCATTGTAAATTCCTTTTTCCTTCGTGGGCTATCACGCAAATCTTTAGCGCTGAATTCTCGATTTCAGGTCTATCAACGACATCATTTCCGTTTTTACAAAAAATATGGTTGTTGATTATTTCATTAGTATGCATGATGATTGATGAATAATGATCCGTCTAGACGATCTTCAAGGACATCCTGTGAGAGAGAAGAATACATTATGGATTGGATAGGTTTTGACGATGGAGCGCGCTTTATCATCTCTGCTTGTATTAGTTGTCATTGTATTTAGAAAACGTTAGGCCCAGAGCTTAATTATATGAGATTGGCCGAAATAGATATTGTTTGGTTCAACTTTTAATATGACCATACATTCTGTTTACTAAAACAGAATTTAGTTAAAAATTTAATTATTTAAATTAGTTATTTTTGTGTGTAATTAAATAATTTGGCGAGCTGATGCCATAGAATAGATGCAGCTAACCCTAGATGGAGTGTCTTAGAACAGGCCACGGGTGGCTTCCACCCGCCAGCCCGCACAGCCCGCACCCGTAGACCGCAAAGAAGTTATGATCGATAGGAGCATCAAATATTAACGCATTCCGCCTGCCCACGAGGAAACGGAATGGATAACCGTTGTCTGAAAGGCCACAAGGGGGCGAACTCGAGCCACCAACTTCCCCTCTTTGCCTAATTGCATAACCACTTTCTTCAAATACGAAAGTACTTATAATTTTCAAATTTCAGGACTGAGACGATTAAATATTTAGAAACACTTTCTTGCCTTTGTTGATTAATGGGTACGTTTCATTTCTTTTTACAACCGATGGCTGCTCTGTTGGTGTGATCATTCCATTATGCTTGATGAGATTTGGGTTAGTCATGCCATTGTAATAATCGATTAATTGGGTTGATTCACATACCCCCGATTCAATCATCATGGTTATGTTAGGACTCTCCTTCAATGGATCCCCCTTCATTTCACAGAAAAACAATGGATATATGTATTTTCATATATCCGAACGTAGTTTTGGCAGCATTTTTAAATGAAATAACAGCGTTTCTTAGAATGTTTATTTCATACTAGACTCGTTCCTGGAGGAGAAAAAGTCATAACCCCTATTTTTCCGACAGCGTAGTCGGGTAAATAGAATCCTAGAACCACCTAGAACCATTTGTGGATACCGGGTAGCTACTCGAGTACCAAAGTCTGTCACAGGCATTAAAAACTTCTTGATGTATATTGATGAAATTTGGAGTATAGGTGTCTTGTGTAAGCCACTACTTAGTTTGATAGTTAAATAACAAAAAAAAATATTTCTTGGGGGGCACTTCATACATATAACCGAAACTTTTTTTTTTTCTAGCAAATATCAATGTGTGGCAATATTTT
Source organism: Hedya salicella (assembly GCA_905404275.2). NCBI lineage: Eukaryota > Metazoa > Arthropoda > Insecta > Lepidoptera > Tortricidae > Hedya > Hedya salicella. Next base: position 11,923,263 of record FR990112.1, on the reverse strand, counting down.
GACAGTTTATTTTCTAAAGGGTATGTCCAAAAAATATGATAGTTAAACTACTTCACACTCGCAACTTAAATACTTATTTCTGATGGTACTCGAGCTGATTTGATGTTGGAGTCGGAAGGTAGGCACCGGATCTCCATAGTAAAATAATGGGTTCTCCTTCGGAATCCCTTAAGTCGTTTGCCCTAATGTATCGTTTGCCAAATGTATCATTTGCCATAAACCATTTTGTTCAGAAACCGGAAATTTCTCAGGATTTTTTAAAAGATCGTCGTATAGATTAGGTTAGGTTTGTTTTATAACAATCCTGAACAGTTAACGGTTTCTGAAAAAAATGCGTTATGGCAAATGATACACTAGGACAAATGACGTTAGGGATTCCGATATAGATCCAAAATAATGTATTCTTGCCGTTGTTGGAATCGTCACGAGACATTGTTTCGTAACGATTAACGAAAAAGCGTGAAATTCATTAATTTTTTAAAAAAATAAATCGACTTAAAAAAATTGAAAAATAAAAAATACCTGTATTTATAATTTCTTCAATTTACTTACAAGTAACCTTTTTTCAACTCTATCTACGTGCAACACGATCAACCGTGTAACAACGTACTAAAATCGTCATTTATGAACCTTTTGCATTTTCTTTACATGAAATTGAAGAAACTATATTATTCAGTGAAATAAAACAATTTAACGGATTATATCGCGTATATTATCTCATTTTAGTTCCCGACGTTTCGGAAGCTTTCCAGCTTGCCATGGTCATGGGTGGACTAATAATCGCGGAAACAGAAGAAAATATTATATATTATTCAGTATTTTTTATACATTACTTTATTGATAATGCTATTAAATGTTCATAATAATAAGTGCAGTGTATACGAAATATGCCATATACCACATATTGTAGTAAATACAATAAATGAAAATATACGATGTGACTTTCTACAAAATAAATGATTATTCTATGTATAGTTATTCATTCTATGCATTCAAATTAGGTATACTATACCTTGTTCGATACCGTGAACGCTATACCATTTGTTCTTCTAAGAAATGCAACACACCCCTGCTTCAATATGCCATAAAATATAGGTTTCTCAGTCTGTTAACATGAAACAAATTTTTCCAATTGATCCATTAAAATCCTAGGACTTCAGCAGCTAAGATCTGTCCATATGTTCTTTATGTACCTACAACATTTTTATATGTAAGTCCGTTAATAAATAATCTTGTGGATATAGGGCTAGATTTACGCGTAGATTAGTCGTTTAGCGTCTGTACGTAAGGTTGTAATGCTCTTACAGCTCGTTGGGTCGCGGAGCCGCGAGGGGGAGGGTGCCCTGGTGCGTGAAATACCTACTCGTGATTGCGTTGTTTATATGAAGTGGTGATCACGTGTCGAGATGATACTTCACAATCTTATACGCCCCTACCGATTATTTGGTATTGATTATTAACTAATATGGGTTTATCTCTCGTTAGTAAAAATGTTACAATAGTGAACAAACCTTTTCCAACATGGAATTCTTTCGGAGGTTTATCTAGGTCTAATGTCAGTAGGACTATAAACCAATAACGTTATAGAAGTTCTCCAATAGAAATTCGCATTGGCAAAAGCCTCTATCAATAAAAGATTAGACCCTTACCGACCTCTGCGTATATAGAACTCGTTTGGAGTCCTCAAATTTACCGTGTTAGAATCGTTTTGGAGATATATATGAGACGGGTGTGTTCCTCGGTGTCGTACCTGTCTCTCGGGCTCCATTACGCAGGATAACCGCATATTTATCCTATGAATTATAGGTATCTTACGCTCTAACAGATGACGTGAATGTGCCAGCCGTGAGGCATGAGCTCCTCGTTTATTATAATATCAAATATCTGAGCACATACAGGCACGAATTTCGGTTATACGAATCGTTTCTGCGAGACTACAAAACGACACAGAAATATAAACTGCTTGTGTTGGCTTTGGTTGCGTCTTGTACATGTACCGAGTGTTTTTAACGCGATATACTTATGAGTTTTACACCGAACATGGGCTTAAAACATAAAATAATGGAAAATATAAACTTACTCTTAAATGGGACTAGCGTTAACGTGACCAACTTTATACCTGAAAATTTTATACCGTTTTTTTTTGACACCTTGGATTTTATTGTGACAGTTCAAATATCATTACTCGATATTATATACATAAATAAGCAATAAAAAAACGTGGTATAGTGGAATTCGTCATTTAAAATATGCTTGACACACATGTTACGGAAACTGGCCTTTAATGTGTGGTTAGTAGCTGAATAATATAACTGAACAAGAACACTCACGTCCTAGTTTCAGTAATCACAATGAGGTTTAGTTCTTTACTATGCCCACTTACACATAAATAGCTATTAATGACATTTCATTTTTTCAACCAGGCTATTTTCCGATGAAATCTAATAGAGGATAAAACATTTACTATAACCATATTTTTAAATGTCGCGATGAAAATAAATAATGAAAGATCTTTCGGGTTCTTTGAAAATAGATTAACAAAATGGTTGAAAACTTTATGTGACTTGGAAATTTGAAATGTTGTCAATTATGTAACAGGTATTTATACGACTTTGAAGACACCTGTGTTGTTTCACTGGAAGGTAGACAACGTGCTCAGCGACAAGACGTGTGTTTCTTGGGCATGCTATAATAGCCTACCCGAAGAACTCCCCACGCGGGTGGTGCACGCTGGCCACGTTCCCACTGCTCTGAATATTTCAGCGATTTGCGAGGGAAAATTACAGACTTCGTTTCAGCCTCGCGGCTGCCACAATTACACATTTAAAATAATATCAAAGACGGTACGAACCTCCGACCCCCACTTCACGACAGGTCACCTGTGCTTTCTCACAATTTCATGTTGCAGTATGCACCTGACATATCACACGGTTTACTATTCTTGGCCTATCAACATGAAGTACTGAAAGGTGCCAAATCAGTGCCAATCAATCATTGGAGAAGTTTTTTCTCAAACATGCAATGAAATGTCGTCATTACGTGCGCTATTACTTATAACAAAAAGTAGGCGTCAAAGTATCACGTTTCGGGCCAAACGACTAGTGAGAACTGTAAAAGAATTTCATACAAAGTTGAAGGCCTAGGCCAGGATTTTTTTTTTAAATTGTAAAACATCTTTTATATACGCTTGTTTACTGCAAATAAATCATTCATTCATTCAATGTTAACATGGCGTCTGTGTTCATGTACAGGCTAAACAGCTTTTTTTTCTAGTGGCTGAATGGTTACCGGACCAAAAATATCCTCGTTAATGCCCATAACACACGAGCTGATATTACGAACACAAATTTGTATGATTCATATGTTGATGAATAAATTTAAAATGTTGTCTATACGCAAGTCTCCAGAGACCATAGACAATATTTAAAATCCTCTGTATTTATTTTATTTATTACAGAAATTAAGATTATTATTATAGGTTGCTAGGTATAGGTATAGGTTGTGTATAACGTCCCTAATAGGGTCTATTCGAACACATGCGAAATACAGACGACTTCCGTGAAAAAAACATTAGGGAGGGAATGGAGGGAAAGTTAAAAAGAACTTTTGTCCGTAGTTTTTTGAGTGGTGTAATTTTCTATTAAATTGCATATATTGGAGAAATGCTCTATACATGCCTCTCGCCGTGAAAAGGGCTTGCCGGCCTCCCTAGGCATGCCCTTCCTTCCCGGCGGCGTCTGCAGAAATGTACTTTTAGAATATTAACAGAGCTGAGGAATTTAAACTTTTTAAAATTGTGCTATAATTTGAGCTTGCCGAGTTTTGTATTCTGTCCTTCACACTTTCTGTTTTTTTCGTCCTTCACACTTTGTCTTCTATCTTTTTTGGGTTCCGTACCGCAAATGGAAAAAACGGAACCCTTATAGGATCACTTTGTTGTACGTCCGTCTGTCTGTCAAGACCCTTTATCTCGGTAACGCGTGAAGGTATCGAGTTGAAATTAAAACTACATACTCAAGTCTACGATCCCTTGAAGCTGTGAAAAATCAAACTTCCAAGTTTACGTAAAAAAAAGATACGGCTAAGATGGCCCGGTTCTTAAGATGGGCCACTTTCATTTTGTGCTTTTTTAGGGTTCCGTAGCCAAAATGGCAAAAACGAAACCCTTATAGATCGTCATGTCCGTCCGTCCGTCCGCATGTCACAGGCTTGGAGTATTTAGTAAATGGAGACGCCTTCATGTCATTTCCCTTTGCCAAAGACGTTGGTACAATGTTCCAACCGTTTAAAAAAACTACTTCATTCATCGATTTTGGCAGTCTTGTAATCGTTATTTACGCGTGACAAAGCTCTTTCAAAATGCCTGCATGTGCTGTGTTATGGGTGCAAAAAGCGTTCAAATACATCAAGCATAAAAGGAAGGAATATCATTTCACATTATTGCTTTTATTATATCATATTACAACATATTAATACATAAAACGTTTTCAAGAAACTGAGAGGCATCTAGGAATCGATTACAAAATCAGTTTGAAAAATATGACATACAATTCGTATTTCATTTTGACAGATTCTAGCAAGTTTGACCCCCTTATTTAAGGTTGTAAGGTCTGCTAGCCTTTAAATTTTGTATGAAATTACATGCAAATATCAGTTTTAGCGAATTCAGTATGGGAGAAGGATCTACCTTTGTGTAATAATTAATCCCTGTAGTATGCTTGAAACACCTAGCTTGATTCACCCAGGTGAATCAAGTACACTAAAAGTACATTTAATAGACTTTCAGCATTAGAATAAATTTCATAGATATTTCATGTAAACTTTGTGCACCTGAGTCGGCGGTAGGTAGGTACATTAAGTTTACTGAAAGATAATTTTGTGCACTGAGGTGTTGGTCCACATGTGCATTTTGATTTTGTCATAGGTACAGTCAGCGTCACATAGTTCGTAGCAGCCAATGCCGCCGAATATATCGTTACACGCCTTTATTTCGATCTATTTCTCTGCCTTGGCTGCTACAAACAATATGATGCTGACTGTGCCTTCAGTTAATTATTACTAGTTTCTTCGCTCCATGAAAATAAAACCAAACAAAAACGTTGTCGATATTATTCTTCGCCATCACAAATATCTAAATTATACAGAGTGCTCCAAAATATCTGAACATGCACTATACCGCCTAGAAAATAGAGTCGTGCTGCGATATTTTAGAGAACCTGGTTCGATGCGTTATGTCTAAAGCCGACTGTATAGTCAAGATCTCAATATGACGAAAATATTTGAAAGTATATAATTTTTTGGGCCTGTTATTTATATATCGTTTTATTATTAGTTTTACGCAGAAGACCATCAGCACCTTGCGCGTCCAATATAATAACGGCTTCAGGATGGCTGGGGCTACCCCGATTCTGCAGCGCATCAATTTTAAGTGCCTACGTATTTGATTAGTTACAAAAGACTGTATAGCATTCACGCATGTTGATTGAAACCCAAATCCAGTTGTTTATTTGTTAGCTATTAAAAAAAAGGTTACTAAGTCTTAGATAATGAAAAAAGGGATTTTTAGACAATGGCCTTAGTAACTCACTGGGTGTGAGACGCCCGCAGACGAGTGCATCAATTCAACTTTTAGTAAACTTGATGCACTCACTGGGTGTGTAAAGTACACCAAAAGTTAACTTAATGCACCCACGCCCGCAGACGAGGGCATCAAGTCAACTTTTAGTAAACTTGATGCACTCACTACTGCCGTGCTAGTGAAAAAAGACGTAAAATATATGGAAACTCCTATCAAAAGGCAGCCTTTCAAACTAGCACGGCAGGATAGGTGTGTAAAGTACACCAAAACTTAACTTAATGCACCCACGCCCGCAGACGAGTGCATCAAGTTAATTTTTAGTAAACTTGATGCACTCACTGGGTGTGTAAAGTACACCGAAAGTTAACTTAATGCACCCACGCCCGCAGACGAGTGCATCAAGTTAACTTTTAGTAAACTTGATGCACTCACTGGGTGCACAAAGTGAATAAAGGATACTATTAGTGTAAGTTAACTTTTAGTTAACTTGATGCACTCACTGGGTGCACAAAGTGAATAAAGGATACTATTAGTGTAATTGATTCACCCAGGTGAATCAAGCTAGGTGTTTCAAGTATACTACAGGAATAAATCTTATAAGTAATTAAGGTTAAATATTTATTGCTCCTTGTTAGATAGTTATTTTGCATTAAGACTCCTTGCTATCTTTGTGTAAAAAGCTATGTTTAGGCAGATGTCAGTTTTTTAGTTTGTTCCTTGTCAATGTTAGAATTACCAGTTACGTTTTATATAATAAATTACGTTTATTACACAGAATTCTTGCATTTCTATTGATATTTCTGCTGATAATACATCAGGTTATGGGCTCAGGATATCGATAGCTATGTAAAGAGCAAAACTCGGTATAAATAGTATAAAAGTGAAAAAGTGAGTTGTAAAATTTGGTTGTCAAAAATGGACGGCTCGAAAATGAACGTCGAACGTTTTGACGGAAATAATTTCCGCCAGTGGAAATTCCAAATAAAATGTGCGCTGAAGGCAAAAGGTATCGATTTATCTATATCAAAACCTAGTTTGACACCTGAAAATGAGGCGGCTATCGCGACGTGGCTGCGGAACGATGGGACGGCTATGTTCATCATCACGTCGTCGATGGACTATCGACAAATTGCTCTCATTGAGAATTGCGATAGCGCTGCTAAAATCATGGAAAAACTGGACTCTATATATGAGCAAAAATCTGAGTTCAATAAGATGTTAGTCCATGAGAGATTTTATCAGTATAAAATGAACCCGTCTGACAGTATGGCACAGCATATTTCCAAAGTCGAGAGTTTGGCACAGCAGCTTAAAGACAGCGGAGAAAACATCAGTGACACTGCAGTTATAACTAAAATCATAAGTACTCTACCATCAAAGTACCGCTCAGTCCGTCAAGCCTGGTTGTCACTTCACAACAGCAAACCATTCCGAACCTGACTGCTCGACTTATGGACGAAGACGCCAGTCTGACGACAGAAGAAGAGAATGAAGTCGCTCTCTTAGCTTCTCAAAAGAAGCATAGAGTGCTGGTAACAGTAACACGGACAGCAATCAGCACCGCTTTGTTTGCTACAATTGCAACAAACGCGGACACTTCGCAAGAGACTGCCGTGCGAAGAAACGCACCCAGGGCAAGCCAGTTGATAATACGTTGGCGTTTCACATAGAAGAAAGTGCGAATTTAGTTGACGAGTCGTATAATGACGTCTGGCTTTTGGACAGTGGTGCGTCCGTTCATATGACTTTTAGAAAAGATTTTTTCTCGGATTTGCAACTATTTACTGAAAATACCAATAAATCAGTAAAATTAGGTAATCAACAAGAACTAAAAGTGCGTGGGATAGGAAATGTATTGATTAAAAAAATGCCTGAATGGACAGTGGGAAGAAAATATCATAAGAGAAGTGCTCTATGTGCCAGAATTGTGTAGAAACTTGTTCTCGGAAGGTGTCATTATGCGTTTAAACTATGTCATAGTAAAAAGAAATACCAGCGCGTTAATTTACAAGGACAATGATGTGGTGTTAAGTGCAAGGCAAAACGCGAGCAATCTCTACGTGATGAACTTTAAAACTGTTTTGAGTGCAAGCTGTAACAATGTGCAGCTCTCCCAAAATACTCTTCGTTTGTGGCACGAGAGACTTGGACATTTGAACGTGAAAGAGGTAAAAAATTTAATAAAACATGGTCCCATTCAGTGTAAAGACAGTGGCGATGAAAAGTTTGTGTGTGAAGGATGCATGCATGGCAAGCAAAGTCGGCTGCCTTTCCATGCCTCTTGTCGAGCAGAGCAGTGCCCGGGAGGTCTCGTCTACAGTGACGTGTGTGGACCGATGAGTGAGTCTTCGATACAAGGTACCAAGTATTTTGTTCTGTTTAAAGACGCTGCGTCGAATTTCTTATATGTATTTTTCATGCGTCACAAGAGCGAAGTGTTGGACCATTTTAAGACTTATAACGCTATTGTTCGCAATAAGTTCGGGCATAATGTTGGCATTCTTCACACTGATAACGGAACCGAGTACACTAATGGTCAGTTCAGAGAATATTTACGTCAAAATGGTACAATACATGAGTGCTCGGCGCCTTACACTCCCCAGCAGAATGGAAGGTCAGAAAGAGAATTACGCACCATAGTAGAAAGTGCGCGGTCAATGATTTATGGGAGAGATCTTCCACTGAACTTGTGGGCAGAAGCGGTTAGGGTGTGCAGTGTATGTACTTAATAGGTCCATGTGTACTCAAACCCCAGAGAAAACGCCCCACGAGATATGGACTGGTGAAAAACCCGATCTACGCCATCTAAGGGTTTTTGGCTCAATTGGCTACGTTCATGTCCCTGATGCATGTAGAACTAAGCTGGACAGGAAAAGTAATAAGATGCTATTGGTCGGGTATGAAAATCAGAATTACAGAATGTACGATCCAAACACAAGTAAGATTAAAATATCACGAGATATAGTGTTTGACGAGTTTAGCCCGAATACCGTCAACCAGGTTTTTATTGAGATCGGAGATACATGGTACGACTGTGAACAGCCCTCGGTGACAAATGACACTAACCCGAATGTCGTAAACCAGAACCTCGTTGCGGTTGAAGGTATGCAGCATAACTCTGAGCAAGCCTCTGTACCAGCGGTGACGGGCACTCAAGTCTCCAGCTCAACCCAGGCAGAAGAAAGTAGTGATGATAGCTTGAGGAGTTGTGATGACGATGAAGCTTACGAACCCGGTGTGACGCTCGAACCCACAGAGTTGATATCGGATCGTATTTTAAGACCTAGACAGTATGTAAATTACGAGGTTAACTTAACCGAATACATTGAGCCGTCCACATATGAGGAAGCCATGCGATGTCCAGAGCCTGCGAAATGGAAAGCAGCTGTACAAGAAGAGCTCAAGGCTCATGAAGAGAACCAGACCTGGATTATAACTGACAATAACACTAACAAGAAGCCTATAACCTCGAAATGGGTATTTAAAATAAAAAAGAACACGAATGGCGAGATTGAAAGGTATAAAGCTCGTTTGTGTGCGCGCGGCTTTACACAAGTAAAAAATGTTGACTACACGGAGACATTTGCTCCGACAACGCAATACGAGGGCTGCTATTTATATATCCGGAAACCGGGATTACAATCTTCTTAAATAGCATATTTGACCGCCATGGTAAAATTTGAACTTTTTTAAGTATATAAGGTATATTTTTTCTTCCTTATTAACGCTCGTGTTTTGTTTTTGACGGGTTTTAAATGTCATCTCGCAGCAAGAATGGAACTCACTCGTGAAAATATTCGTGCTATGATTTATTATGATTTTCGGCGTGGTTTAACGCAACAACAGTGCATAGATCAACTAACTTCAACTTTTGGTGATGAAGCCCCATCTAAAACTACTGTGTATCACTGGTTTAGTGAGTTCAATCGTGGACGTAGTATGCTTACGGACGAGGTTAAGGCAGGTCGCCCGAAATCGGTCGTTGTACAACAAAATATCGAGGCTGTGCGAAAACTTATAATGGACGACCGACATGTTACGTACCGCGAGATAGAGGCGACTCTGGGTATTTCTATGACCAGCATTAATAGCATATTACATAATTATTTGGCTGTAAAAAAAATTTGTTCGCGTTGGATACCCCACAACTTAACAAATGAGCAAAAACATGCTCGCGTCGAATGGTGCAATAAAATGTTAAAAAAATATAACCGTGGTGACTCAAAAGCCGTTTATAACATCTATACAGGTGACGAATCCTGGATCTATGCATACGATCCCGAAACGAAGCAACAATCAACGGTATGGGTGTTTCAAAATGAGCCGAACCCTACGAAAGTTACTCGTGCAAAAAGTACATTGAAACAAATGGTGGCCTGCTTCTTCGGTATTAATGGCCATGTAGCTACAGTGCCACTAGAAAACCGTAGAACGGTTAATTCAGAGTGGTACACGACCATTTGCTTACCGGAAGTATTTGAACAAATTCGTAAAACTAACCAGCGACGAAGAATCATTCTTCATCATGACAATGCCAGCTGTCATACGTCACGCGAAACAACTCTATTTTTGGAGGGTCAAAATGTGGAATTAACGGGTCATCCGCCGTACAGCCCTGACTTGGCACCCAACGATTTTTATTTATTTCCAAATATAAAGAATAAATTACGCGGTCAACGATTTTCGACCGCTGAAGATGCTGTCGACGCATTCAAACAACACGTTATGGAGGTACCTCAGGCGGAGTGGCAGAAGTGCTTTAAAAATTGGTTCACGCGAATGCAAAAGTGCATAGATCATCAAGGGGAATACTTTGAAAAACAATAAAACTATTTTCAGCCGTGTACGTTTGTTTGTTTTTTTGTTTCCGGATATATAAGTAGCAACCCTCGTACGACTCTATAAGAATCTTATTAAGTTTGGCTGCAAAGTTTAACTATGAAATTCTACAATTAGATGTTAAGACGGCGTTTCTTTATGGAGTGCTCGAAGAAGAAATTTATATGGAAATTCCGAAGGGGGTAGTGGCTAAAAGTGGTAGTGTGTGCAAACTCATTAAATCCTTGTACGGGCTCAAACAAGCCCCACGTTGTTGGAACACTAAGTTCACAATTTTTTTAAAGTCGTATGGTTTTGTTCAATCGTAATCTGACCACTGTGTTTTTAGTAGTCACTTCAATAATGAAAAGGTGCTGTTAATACTGTACGTAGACGATGGACTTATTTTAGCTTCTAGCAAAGAAACGTTAGGACTAGTTATAACAGCTCTGAAAACTAACTTCGACATAAAAGTCTTAGATTTGAATTGCTATGTTGGATTAGAAATTTGTAAAACTGATACGTCCATTCATATAACTCAAAAGGGTTATATAGAACAGTTAATTAAGAAGTTTAATATGTCTGATGCTCAGTCATGCTCTACACCGGTAGATTGTACAGTAACGTTGGCATGTCATGATAATAGTGAGCTGGTTAACTTCTCGTACAGAGAGGCGGTAGGTTCCTTACTGTACGTAGCCTCAGTATCTCGGCCAGGTATTTCATTTGGAGCAAATTTACTTTGTCGTTATGTGAATAACCCCAGTCCTGAGCATGTCAAGGCTGCCAAACGAATTATAAAGTATTTAATTGCCACCAAACACCCACCTGGGTATAGAATACAAAGGAAACTCCGAGTTGATTGGTTATTCTGATTCTGATTACGCCAGTGACATTGAGTCTAGAAGATCTACTACTGGTTATATTTACTTAATGAATAACGGCCCATTCACCTGGGCAAGTCGCAAGCAGCATAAAGTGGCATTGTCGACCATGGAGGCTGAGTTCATGGCTGCCTGTGACGCTATTAAAGAGTTACTATGGTTGAAACAATTCCTTTCAGACTTGGGGGAGTCCCAAACTTGTATGCATTTATATGTAGATAACCAAGCGGCTATAAGATTGATATGCAATCCGGTATTACATCGAAGATCTAAGCATATCGGTATAAAGTACAAGTTTATACGCGAGAAGGTAGAGCAAGGCATGGTTAACGTCCAGTATGTACCGAGTGCAAATCAATTAGCCGATTTCTTGACAAAACCTTTGCCTTTGCCAAGATTCAATCTTATTAGAAATCAAGTCATGTTTTAATTTTTTTTATTTAAAACATTTGTTTAGCTGCAGAGCACAAAGCTTTAATGTGGAGCATGTACTTACGTTGTTTGTTTTAGGTAGACTATTTAATGCTTAGCTAATGCAAAATTAGGGGGTGTTAGATTGTTATTTTGCATTAAGGCTCCTTGCTATCTTTGTGTAAAAAGCTATGTTTAGGCAGATGTCAGTTATTTAGTTTGTTCCTTGTCAATGTTAGAATTACCAGTTACGTTTTATATAATAAATTACGTTTATTACACAGAATTCTTGCATTTCTATTGATATTTCTGCTGATAATACATCACTCCTGTTTACATGCTGCAGTGTGCGCTAAACTAAACTAGTGATGTGAATGTTATTCTTTACGATACAATATCGATGTGAAATGATATATTATTTGAGATATTTATTCCTATTACGAATGCCTATATAAACATATAATTTATAAACATTTTACAGCGTTCGTGGTCATCGAGTAACGGAGGAAAAAAAAATACCTGTTTCAAAATTTTATTCTTATGTGTTTTATTTTATGAGTGTGAACTTTCGCGATAGCCAAAGACAATATTACATGTACATGTGAATAGGTAAAATGTTTTGTCTCCTCTTTTCCAGGAACTATCCTAATATAAAGTTAGTTAGAGATATTCTATGTAAAATGTATATACTCGTAGTAGCAGCAGTAACGTTATTTATAGTGTAATAATTTACTAAACTTTGTAATCCAGTAGGATATTTTGATATATTTGTGAAAGTATTCCACGAGTATCAAGTTGCGCTATCTATGACGTCTAGAAAAATATATCGATACGATATTCTCCAGACACTTGAAAGCCCAATTAATCGGTTCGATTACGCCTACACTGATAGTTTGAAATTGTGTCCGCATATAGTTTTTACTGCATTAGTGTGATAATTTAACTTGGTGTTGTGGTATTGTTTTAGTGTGGGTGCGTAGTAACGAGAGGAAAAAGTGCATCTGTAGTTAGATTGTTTTTATGTGTGCTGCCTCGCCCCCCTCGAAAAAAGGCAGAATTTTTTTCGAGGGGATTTTAGGAAATTTGTAGCGATGAGTACTCCATTACTAAATAGTCCAAGGTCACAGGCATTTTACTCAAAAACTGTAAGATGTATATTGATAAAATTGAGAACATAGATGTCTTGTGTGAGCCGCTACTTAGTTTAATAGTTAAATAAAAAATATATATATTTATAGGGGGGGCACTCCATACATAACATGTAAACGAAACTGAAAAAAAATTTTTTCAGCAAATATCAATGTGTGGCACATCATTCGACAGTTTATCTAAAAACACTTTGAGTTTTCTAAAAAAAAATTGATTACGCTCCCTCTATTTTTTAAACGGTATGTTCAAAACATATGAAAAAATTACAAATATAAAACTTAAGAAATATTTCCAATTAAAAATATTTTCAACATGATCTGACATACCGTTTATAAGTTATGGCCAAAAAACTGCGCTTCTCAGCAAAAGGACGTAAGTGCTTTTTTTTTTTTTCGTATTTTTTTCATCTGTAGTGGATTTTTTTGTATCAACGGCTGCGGAAGAACCCTACATTGAGCATGGTCCGACATGCTCTTAGTCGGTTATTAGAGTTCCGAACCAAAAAGATACAAAAGGAACGAGGTCAAATGGGGTATCATATGAAAGGGCTTGGCCTGCACATTTTTGAACAATTTTTTAATATTTTTATTGTGATTAGTTTTTGTTTTATTAAGGAAAAGTAAAAAAAAACAACACCCCCTTTATCTCCGAAGTTTACCAATCGAAAATTTTGAATTTTTCAAAATTTGTATAAATAAACATAAATATTACCCGAAAATTATAGCCATGTCTCTAACTAGCTAATCACAACCTATTTGAACAACCCGGTTGCGTTAAGTTTGTACCTGATTTGTATGCAATGCTATAGATATCAGGTGCAAACTTAATTCAACCGGTACCGGGTAATAAAGTTAGGGTAAGTAAAAATTTGTACGGAACCCTCGGTGCGCGAGTTCGCCTCGCACTTGGCCGGTTTTTTCACCTTCCTTGGCTTCGATATAAAGTTGCAGGTATATCTACTAAACTCATTCAAACTTCAAAAAATACATTAGTAGATTATTAACCAAGGGTTGAAAGTGACCCATTTTACCAGAGATATTTCTGACGCTCGAACGAAGTGAGAACGCAAATAGTTCGAGGGTAAAATTAATTTCACCAGAGTTCAACACTCTACTTTTCATTTCGATGTGAGGAAAAAATTATAATAATAATAATAATAATCATCATCATCCATCATCACCGTCATCATCATCATCCATCGCCATCATCTTCATCGCAATCGCGATATGAAAAGCTTTTATTTTATTAATATGTCGTAACCGAATTACTTGCACCCTAGGGATGGAAAAGCTATTTTCCACCCGGCTAAATACCCATGAAAATTAAACTTTCCGAACAGGAGAGATAAAAAATAATTGATAGCGGGCCATCTTAAGAACCGGGCCATCTTGGGCGCAAGTACCTTATAATTCGATATTTTTTGAAATTGATACGGTTACGGCAGTTGTTATAGAAACTTGAAATTAATTATTTATTATAGGCTTCAAATAAAAAGACCGTTGACTTTTTATTTGAAGCCTTTTTGCGATTAAGTAATGAATCGATTATTAAGTAACCTAAATCGAAGTGGCCCAGCCGCAAGTGTCGCAAGTCGCAACCATCAAGTTACAATTTTTAGTATGTATGTATTTTTGTTGGTATCTTGTTGCCTAGGTTACAATTGTCTTCGGTGGCCGTCGCCTCATCATTGTGGGCGATTAGTTATTGACTTTTAAATAACTACAATATTAACCTACATAATACATTATGCTATATGCGAACATATAAGTGGTACCCGGTTCCCGGTTATATAGGTATAGTGTATAGTTATCATTGGTTAGATTTGTTGATATTAGTTTAGCTAATCAAAAATAGGGGTATTGAAGATGGAAAATGGGTCCTGATCTACAAATGTCCCGAGTAAACCGAAAATCTCTTCTTTGGTCCTTTGACGTGTTAATCCGGTCGGATCCTAAAACTGCTACATTTTCACTCCTGTCTGCTGATCCACTAAAAATTAGCTATTCGGATCGGATTCCCCATTAGTCCCACTACATTATACAGGTGTTCCGTAAATCGCCAATAATCCTGAGAGGACTGAATGAACAGCTCAAAATCTATCGGTTTGACCGTATGTATGTTCAACGATTTATAGTATTTTTTTGAGATATCTGAGATGAGCCGCCGTCCTATAGAGTCATACTCTCCAATTTGTTTTATCTTGCTAACGGCGCATACTGTTATTTTGGACGAACATCCTTTTTTATTCGATAATAGTATTTACTATTCTGATCCACCTGCACAGGGAATCTTATCGGGATATAAAATATTTAAAAATAAAACAGATTCTATAGTGGATCACATATTTTAGGGGCTCCGTCCAGAATATCCTTTAGACGGTTGTGGATAAGGGCGATTTTTATTCGTAAACGTAATTTCTTTAGGTAACGTTTAAACTTTCAAGACTATGAATTAAAATAGTACGTTTCGAATAACTTCCATTAAAGTAATCATCATAAATGGGCTCCTGGGAGATGGGCATTTGTTTGAAGGGTCATAAATGTTGCTTTAACTTGTAACAACAAAAATCAACAATCATTTACGCGCTAAAGGCAATTTGTTAAGTGAACTCAGAGGCGCGCATTAGAAGCGGCATCGGCTACTAACGACTTGGTTGCATGCGAGTTATACTCTACTGTCAAAATATTTGACGAAGTAAATAACGTATATTTACATCAAATACCGTGTGTAGCTATCCAAAAAGACCAACTGATTCTTTTAACATTTAAATAACATATCGATACAACCTTACCTCGATGGTTTAATAAAAAGGCTAGTAATTGTGATGTAGATACAAACAAAGCGCAAAGAAAAACACGATTCCTCGCACGTGTTCACACCAGGGATCGAACAAGGTACCTTTGGATTACGCGTCCAACGTGTCACCTCTCCACCAGCGAGCACTGTATAGTGTAAGTACTTTGATTTGTATTTATATCACAATACATAATAATGTGGTGTTAACTTTCACATAATAAAAACAGAAACAAAATTTCTGTTTCATATAAAAAAGGCTAATAAGTTCAAATATGTATGTAAGGTCTACTTTGGAGGTACCGAACTCTAAAATTTAAGCGCTGTGTAGCATACATTTTGTAACAAATAATAACAAAAGTTGATCAACCTCCAAAAGGGCGCCTAACCGCGACAATAATGCGACGTAGAATAAGCTTTTAAGGGTCCGGGGCCAGACCAGACAATCACCATTCGAGACCACATGAACAATGTGGCGTCACGAGGTGCGCTATGCTACGGCATGTTATCTTGGTTAGAAATGGAACATTCAGGGTGTCTTGTGGTGTGACTCGTTAAGTCGTCGTTTCCGGGCCACAATGAGAGGCGGGGGTTATCGACGGGGCCGGTAGTGCGCATGTGCCCAGTCGGCGCCCTGGAGTCTCGCCGGTGCCTACTAACGCCCGCGCGGCCTCCAGCCGATGCCAGTTCCCTCGCGCAAGCCTGCCCTGACGGACGATCTCAGGTGCAACATGCCCCACGCGATACCAACCCAATTACGACATCCTCCGTCAAAATGTACGTCTCACTTCCACTAGGACAAGACATTTCTTGAATCACTTGCATAAAACTAATTGATCCTTCTTCGTTGTTCTAGGTCTGATCAGCCTTGCATTGCTATCCCCTCGATAAATTATAGGTGAGTATCCATAAAACCTTTGTTGATCTCTTTATTTTTCCTTGTTTATTTCAATTTTCTTTAAATTTAGTATCCATTATATAAACTTTTGTTTATATTTACATACAACGAAGAAGTACATAAGTTAAAGAATATTTAATGCAACAAAGTTTATGCTAATTACAAACTGCACTTTTTCGTTAGAATTTTTGATTTCGGTTTGAAGTCGCAAACGTATGTCTCAGCAAATAAATAGGATTCTTAACAATATAAATGAATAAAACAAAATCGTAGTATTTTGAGAAGATGAATATATTATATTAGCAATGAAATTTTGTACGCACTTCAAATTGTTTTCTTTTACAACACATCCCAAAATCATTAAAATACCGAATAAAATATACCTTTATTAAGTATTATCGGTAAATCGTTACGTCAATAAAATTCAGTCAAAATTTTAGATCATGGTAGGATTCATTTTGATAAACCAGATAGATATACGAACATCCAAATTATATTAAACGTCTAAACTAAAACGTCTCAGCTATCGACTTAGTTTGTTTCATTATCATTAATTACACATGGAGAATTCGCGGAAGGCCCGGAAAACAGGCTAACGTCGGGTTCAATTAAGCTTGTCGACTTGCCGAAAGGGGTAGCTGAAACGCTAATTTCATTTCCGTTCGCCAGAGGTTGGCATTATACCACAATAACTTGTGTTAGTATACTGTAATTTTCAACTATTTGGCCATTGTACTTATTTTAACACAAATGAGATATAAAGGAGCATAAGAACCATAAATCTAAATCTAAACTTACATTCTTGGCTGAATCGAAGTAACGTTTCAGCCGCCTCGTCTTCATGCATCAAAAATTCTTTGTCTCGAATGTGTCTGTGCCTACTGTAGAGCAGTCTTGGCGAGCCGTAGCGTAGCAAAAAATGTTTGCGACAGCTGGTAGAGAGACATTTTGATCAAGGCTGGTCGAGTTTTTTTACGCGTTTTTCGGAGGTTCGTCTTTGTGCAGGAACACCTGCCGGCGACTTGGGCCGCCGGCTCCTATACGCTCTCCTTATAACACGCTTTTAATCGTCCTTTACCTGATTCATAAATAGGGTTGCTATGCCTATCTTATGTAAAAACTTGTCAGAGTTCGAGCGGCTTTGCGTGCAAAGGCGTAGAATAAATTAATCCACATTTATATAGGTACTACGTCTATAAGAAACATTTATAAATGTTAAAACACTGATATAATGCTTTATACCTATTTCACGTTTAATACAAAGACGACATTGTTTATTGGTGATACTGAGTGCAAAATTTGCAAAGTGCAAAAGTTCATGATAAACAGGTAAATGACTTTACTTTTAAGAAAGTTACTATTCAATATTTCTAATATTTTATGTGTAAGCATGAACACTTTTACTTAATAAGTACGAAACAGTCCATTGTGACTTATCAGATTGAGAACTTCTCCAACTTTCAACGTGTCAAAAGTACCCAAAACTAGACGAGTGCCAGAGTACAGGAAATTACAGAAAGTTTCAGGTTTCGGTGTTGGTAACCCTTTCGAGCGGTCGCGAATTACGGGTCGCACCTGCGAAAAGTCAGTGACCCCGGCACCTGCTGTCGGCAGACGCCCCATTACCATACGCTGGCACTGAAATTGCCTCAAGGATTTGTTATGTTCGACAAGAGAATTTGTTCATAGGTATCGGCATTTTTACCGTATGACTTGGGTGGAAAAACATACAAATACCAATTCAGTCACTTTACTTTACCCAGGTTCAGATATGTGTATGTGTGTGTCATATAATTGAATAGCCTCTTAATATTCATATTTCTTTTTAAATTGTCAGTTGTTTCAATTAATTTGATATTGATTGATTGATTTACAATTACCTAGTTAGTAGGTAGTTCATATAATCAAGGTTTTGTATTGTGCTACATTTTGAAATTTCAAGGAACTTATACCATGCGAAGAAAATAGCAATCTTCAAATAGGTATGCGACTGACCTGTGCCAAGTATATCAAAGTCCGCAATCACGTCTAACAGCCGGAAACGATCCTTGACTAACGAGCATAGTGGATTATTAGAAATTAGAAACACGTTTGTACGTGCAGCGAAATTAAAATTTGTGTAACAACTCTTCAAACACCAGAAATGTAAAACTAAAACGCATACAAAGGAAAATTGTGCTCAAAACTGCGGCGAACTGCAGTCATGTCGGCAACTCGACACGCTAGCTCGGAAATAATACAAACTTCAATAATATACATGCGGCTAGGTATTCAATTTTCTATATTCTGAAGAGTACAATTAGGTAACTTTAAAACTAGACCTTTATATATGAAAGTTGAATTTTCTAGGGCCTAGATTGACATTAAGAACATTATGTAACTTTTAAGAAGTTCAAATTATACGTACGAGTAAAGGCCTTATACTTATTACGAAAATAAATATTTTTATTTTAGATCTAGATACAGCAGCAGATGTATCTCTGCATTGACAAAATGTTTTAATATATTTCCACAAGCTTTTTTTGACTTAAAGGGATATGTATAGTTTTTGTCTTTCCCTGTAAAAACCTATTATTTGCTAAGAGTGCAACAAAAATAAAGCTCTCGGAAGCAAAGCAACTCAACTCATCGCTTTTGCTCGCAATCGCAAATGTCAAATGTTATCTACATATTCTTTTCTTTGTCGCTTTAACTAGGTTGTCTTTTTAAAAAGTTTATTCACTTGCGTGTTGCTGTTGTCTTTTGGTCCTTTACTTTCGACAAACATCGATTTATGACTGTATTTATAATATTATATGAATTTAAAAAAGAAAACCAAATTGTCCATTGATGGTTTATATATTTACATGGAGAACTGGCAACTTAAACGTTAATAGTGTCTTAAACAGTGATAAAGCAATATCAAGATCACACTAATATTAATATTTTGGTAACAATACGCACAAACGTTACACATATTCATAATTTCTACAGTTACTGATCTATCATTTTACTAAACATTTGTTAAAAAATAACTTGAAAGTAACGAACGCAGAAAACAAAAGGGAGGTTTTAAGATTTGCTCCTTTGCTTCCGATAATTATGTTACAAGTATATCAAAAGGTAAAAAAATATCTATATAACACTAGTAGTACCTACAGTCAAGGGCAAAGATAAGTGAACACCACAAAATCTCAAATATATATATCCAAACCTTATTAGTTATTAATATGTATGACGGTACAGTTGGTGCGTAATCCGTAATTAACGTAGTGTGATGATTATATGATTTAAATCATATAAAAAATGTAGACGATAAATCTGACCGTGCTTTATCTGGTATATTTTTCTACGAACCGCTTATTTAGAAATTGTCCTTTTATTTTAATAATCCTATGAAATAAAAATACGGTCATATTGTATGAGTATATGTGTGAGTTTTCTTTTCTTTCTACTACAATAACTACGTAAGTATATTTACATTTTAACAAAGTGTTTTAAGCTTTTTAGAATAACATCTAACCAAAAAGGTACATTAGCTGACTGGTTTCTACTCAGGGTAGCCAGTAAAACTGCCTATCAAGCACTGAAAGCACTGTTTGTATGAAAGGCAATTATTTAATAACTATTACTCAAAAATAAAAGGGACTAAAGTAGTAAATATTATCACCTAACTACCCCAAACAGAAGTCAAAAAATATTTTTAATTACTGTGAAAAGTCAATATAATACAAGATAAACTAGCTCGTCGAACACTTACATTATATCAATAATTTAGAGGCAGAAATCTGCCAAAAACTCTCAGCGGTTGCTGGACAAATATATAAGTAGGTACTATGTTGGAATATGTAATGACGAAAACGGAACCCTTATAGTTTCGCCATGTCCGTCCGTATGTCACAGGCATTTTACTCAAAAACTATGAGACTTATACTGTTAAAATTTGAAACATAGGTGTCTTGTGTAAGCCGCTACTTAGTTTGATAGTTCAAGTAAAAATATATATATTTCCAGGGGGGGCACCTCCATACATGAAACCGAAACTGAAAAAAAAAAAATGCTAATATCGTGTGGCACATCTTTCGACGGATCTTCTAAAAACACTGATGTTTCTAAAACAATTTATACTACTTTCGGAGCGATTATTTCCAAAAATATTAAATAGGTGAATAAAAGAAAATTGTAATTACCTATACTCTACAAGATAAACACCTTGTAGTTGTAAAATAGTTAGTAGATTTTAGTTAAGTATTAGGTAAGCTTAAGAATCCATGTAACGTTTTGGTGTTAAACTGTCAAGTTGCATTTTACGTGATTCGATAAATAAATAAATACTCTAAAATTCATTGATATAAAATGCCGGTGACATACGCACGGACATGACATGACATAACGTCTTGCGCCACTCATCATTTGTGTTCATGTTATTACATATTTGTTTTATTTACGTTTTAGTGATTTACTTGCTACAACGGCCCGCGTGTTTTTTATTATAGTAAAAAAAATCAAGATAAACAGTGAAATTATCTAATTGTTGTGTTCGACAACCAAAAAAACTCGAAGCAAATATTGGTAGTTTTTTTTTTTTCCCACTAAGTCATAATGTCATAATGTACCGAATTTTCGGTGTCTTTTGCCGACTATTCGCAGACTATAAATGTAGCCGGATAGACGGCTTTCTCGACTAGTCGATACATCTCTAATAACTATAATGATTCCGTTTTTGTCATTTTGGCAACGGAACCCTAAAAACATACAGTGGAACATATAACGGTTCTGGCCTCGAATGCCCAATTTTCCAAATGCCCAGTCCCCGTGCGTCCAATTCCTTGAACGACCAATCCCCGTATGTCTAATTACCTGAACGTCCGATCCCTGTATGTCTAATTACCTGAACGTCCAATCCCCGTATGTAGTATGACACTGACATCACTAAATTAAATGACATATTCGAATGCATGTTTATTATTTTCAATGAATGGCCAATATCACTATTATATAAAGAGTTATACCTACATATATTAATAGGTAAGAGTCGTACCCGACATGCAATTCTTATCGCTATTCTAATAATCAGTAAGATAAAAAAGTAAGTTAAATGAGTGGTAAATGTACATTTCCATGAACGCATAAGACCGTGAAGTAAGTAAAATAAAGGTATCAACTAAAAAGGTATCCGTTGGTAATGGTACACAAATGAATAAAATTCAATAAAAGGTATATTTTTGAAACGGTACCGTTAAAGCAGTTTCGCACTACGTCCGATCCGACTCCGTGAAACCCAGTACCCGTTGTTGTAGCCGTAGATCTATTTCCATGGTGATATGGACATTCAGGGAATTGGACATTCGATAAACGGACATTCCGGGAATTGGACCTTCGAGCAAATGGACATTCGGAAAATTAGACATTCGAGGAAAATGGACATTTAAGGAATTGGACATTCGAGGCCAGATCCCATATAACCTCCTCCTTTAAAGTTATAGAAGTCGTTTAAAAAATGTCCAAAGTATCAATATCATAAATAGTTTTATGCTTTGTATATAATTTATAATGTAGGTTAGTTATCAATCAGTAATTAAGGTAGCGGGATCGATAGCAGCCAGGCGCCCGCCGGGCCGCCGAGGGGTCCTGCATCCTGTCCCAGTTGTCTAGCACACTCATTAACCGGTTAATCTGGCTCCTGCCCCGTCCGCACTGATAATTATACTTTTATTATCATCTCAATCCTTATTGATCGAATGTAACAAAATATTAATAAAAAAAAAGATGTACTTGAAAAATGGTAATGATTTTCAAACCGCAGAACAGCTTCCTTGAACCAAAGCTATAAGACAGAGACATTATTGATCGAATCATTTTTCACACAAAAAAAAACGAAATCAACTATATTAGACTTACAACACTCCTCTGTTTGCGCAGGGGGCCTAAACGTTTAAATAATAGGATAATCATTTTGGAATTGAATTTAGAATGTGAGTTACATTAAATGCACTATACGCTAAATTAACGCGTAAGGTCAACCGGTACAAACGCGACCGGGATAAACTTTTTTTTAAAATTTCTTTAAATCCGAACTCTTTGAAACTAGGTACGCTTTTATTTTTATTAAAATAGGCAGTAAAAGTATAAATAAAAAAGAGAGCATGCAGCGATAGTTGAAAAATGACGTGTTTTTATGTTATTTTTAAAAGACGCATTTGACCCATAGTCGCATTTGTCCCGGGTGACCAGCATACGGGCTGCTATTTTTATACGTATTTATACTTATTTTTTTGTTACACTAGGTACGGTACCTAATCTAAATGTATGGTTGATGATAACCTTTCAAGCGCGTTGACCGATTTGAATGTGGTTCCATCCGATTTTTTTGTACACGTAATACCTGTATGCGTGTCTTGGCAAGCTTTTATTTAACACACAGTATTTATTATTGATTTAGGTCGCAATTTGCAAAACGAATTTTATCCACTTCCGTTTGACCGTATTGACTAGGTAGAAAATATTGTTACCTATAGATTATTTAAAAAAGCCGTCATAAAGTGCCTTTGTTGACTGAATTGAATTTTTGTTCTAATTTTACGCAGGAAAACAAATGTTTTTCTTGTCTCGAATTGTAGGGAGGAGAGCAAACAAAATATTATCTTTATATTATGTTGGAATTCGCTGTGGTCCATAGCGGTACTCGTATTATAATAAGGCACTCGTATGTGAATACTCAGAAAAGCCCGCAACAGTCGAGCGCGGACTCGGCTCGAGTACTGCAGCTATGCGATTCAGCAACTTGTCAAAGTTGACATGAGCTCCTCTGGGATATAATTTGACACTCGCGGTTTTTGAGGGAACAAGTTATAAGGAAATAAATCGCATGCATTTGTATTTCAATACGATTTTAGAGTTAAAACTATTGACCTGGCGAAATCGCCAGTTTTACATTTTCTGTCGTTTCTTCATATGCCATCTACATCCTGCAGGTGGGCGACTATCTGTCTATGTGTAGTCACGGGACTATGGGATTCGTTTTCACCGCATGTATGTATATCAAAAATGTATCACCGTTTTTTTATTGTTGAAACTTTAGAGCACTCCGCTTGTCGAACTAACACCGAATAACGTTCTAAACCGAAGATTAAACATACTGTTTCATCTAAATTGTCCTCTGTATGCGCGAATCAATATTTCATATCTGTTTAACATGTCATGGCGCAGCGTCGAACGTGGAATGTGAGTGCACCACCTAGTATGCTGCGCTGATTTAGAACAGCCCCCGCCAGTTAATGGCTTTATTTTCATCTTCCGCGTAAACGAATTCCTCGCAGCACTGTTTCTCCATACATATATTTTACGATATATATCGACGGCAAAACGCAGAAACGTAATAACCGTCAATGGATTTAGTTGGCGGTTACTACGTTTCCGCTTTTATACCGTCGGTATACACTTACGTCGGTTCTTTATTCTACTTCGATGTTATATTTAAGTAAAATGCATTACTTGCAAAATGAACTGATAATGTGGCGTTTTCTGTAGATCTTTCCCTAGTCGAGGCATTTATAAGTTTTTTGGCCGCATTATTTTAGAAATACTTCGACATTTGTATGTCATGTTCGATAATTTTGTAAAGGTCACCGATCTATCAAGTAACAACGTTCAAATCTCTCGGGATCCCGGCAGTAATGGTTCTATAGAGTAGTGTAGTTACTCTATAAGGTGCAATTGGGAAACTGTCCGTCTGTTTAAATATTCACCCTTAATCTTGAACAATTTGACTTGAATTCAAAAATTTTGGCGACTTAAATAATAGGTACTCTATTTTATTATTATACGTATAAGCCATTAAGTGAGACAAAGCACAGCTTACTGATCGAACGAGAGTATTTATAATTTAAAAGTCCGTTAGCATAGGTTTATCCACTTATTACGGAAACTGTAGCATTTATTCCTTTGTTTAGATAAGATATGAAGCGCGACGCGTACGGCGACGATGGCCCCGCCATGAAGCGGCAGCGCCACCCCGACGACGAAGTCACCTTCCTCATACCTAGCAAGGTAAGTGCTCTACAGCTTATGGCAAATAATAAATTGGGAATAGTAGAGAACAGAATTCTCACATTTGGTCTTTCCCCAAACTGCGCGTACAAAAGAATTACTTATTAAGAAAGCTACAGCGTAAGTAGATGCGCGTTTGCGATTCAATTTATTCCGAAACGTCCTAATTATTGAAGTCGCTGGGATGCGCGGTGTATCGGTCAGTGAGTAGATGATATGCAGGCTCACATTGTCGGCCTTGGCACAGCAAATTGCTGAATAGTGTATTATTTAGCGTTGTTTACTTTTCCCTTAAACTTCAACTGCTACAATACGATATTTGTGACAAAATGTTGATTAGTCACCAATTCTTGATTCTGTAGCTCTTATCGATCGTAAAACGTAGTTTTTAATGCGATTTTTTAATTGCTATTGAAAAATGCTGATCAGATTACAAAAATTAGCATAACATCGATGTTGATAATCCGATTGTTATTCTACATATTGAAGAACCACTTACAATCTGCCTGCTAGCATACCTACTACAATGTGAATAGTATAAAATACGTAAAGGTTTTACTCATTTCTATATAGTTACACATAAACGACATTGATTCAGTTATTTTATTAACAATGAGAGCTATATGCTAAACTGCTTTGTAAGTTGAATCTTTTACGTAGGCGGTTATTTAACTCAAAACTTAAAAAGATGCGCTCAAGACATCTCATAGGATAAACTTTTGATGAACATCCACCCGTTGTTTCTTGGGACTAACTTTGGTCGACAACTATAAGTACTTAAGTGTTGGAGCGTGTGCACCATTCTGAAATGCTCACACATCAAAGACAGAGACTCCTGTACAACCGCCGTTAGAATGCACTAACTTTGACGCAATTATTTCACATGTTTTCATATATATCACATATTATTTGACGACACGTTTGGCTCAGTTGGTTGTACAACAGCCTACCTGCAGAAGCTGATGGTCCAGGGGTTCGAATCCGGCCTGGACAAGTGTTTGTGTGATGAGTACGAATATTTGTTCCTGGGTCTTGGGTGTTTTCTATATTTAAGTATTATACTTTATCTATATATTATGTATACCTATCGCCGCCTGGTACCCATAGTGCAAGCTTTGCTTAGTTTGGGACTAGGTCGATTTGTGTATGAATGTGCCTAATATATATGTATTTATATATATATATATATATATTAATCAGTTCTGCCGAAATTTTCTAAATACTGATGTGCAATTCAAGTACGTCCAAAGCGCAATCTCGCTCGCCCTTTGTGTACGTGGCGGCACTTCAACAGACAAGTACTATATACAACAAGTGTTGAATGAGATAAAATCATGATTGATGTAAATAGACCGGTATTCTTCGATATATCCCTAATCAGTTTGTCAAGAGGTACCATTTATAATTTACATAATTCGGTTCCATGGCAGGTGGCAGGATCCATCATCGGCAAAGGAGGCACCAATATATCAAAGCTAAGAACCCAGGTCAGTATTTAATAAAACCGAAACTAAACGGTTCTAAATGGTGGTATATTTTATGTCAAAAAACTACGTAAACACAGTGTTATATCTAAATGTGACATTACATAGCAAAGGGGTCCTTACGGTACGCATTGAGTTACGTATAAATGGGGTAACTAACACAAACAAAAATGACCTTCAGTGAAAAAAAAAAATTAACCCACTCAAGAAAAACCTAAAAGAGATTTGAAACTCATTTAAAGTATGTTCCCGATAAAAGTTACATAGATGCCTGAGGTGTTCTTCTTAAGAAAACAATCGAAAGATTTTTCAATTCCACCACCACGTTACAAAAAAATTGCCATTGATTATTAGAGCTTCTAATCATTACTTTGTGGACATAGACGTGACACTTAGGGTAAAATGTAGCCTGTAAAGTTGGAGGGCGGTCACGGGTGTGCTTTGTGACCGCCGTATGCCGATAAAGACCAAAGGCAAGGTCTACAAAACAGCTGTGAGAGCTGCTATGGTGTGCGATGCTGAATACTGGGCGATCAAATAAGCGCATGAACAAAAACTCCATGTCAATGAAATGAAGATGTTGAGGTGGGCAGCCGGTGGTCCACTATATCAAGGGATGTGAAACAGGCCCAGCTGAACGAAAACACAACCTGGTGCATGACAATGAGGAGGGCCGACCCCATATAATGGGAAGAGGTACGGAAAGAAGAAGACTAGAAGTAAAATGAATAAATGATTACCCTATTTTATATATTTTTTATCTGTGCTGTGCCATAAGGACGCTTCTGTACTAAATTTTACAACGCATTTTAATATAGAAGTACTTAAGTACTTACTAGTGAAATCAAGGTACAAATGCACTAGTCTTATGCTTTATCAATTTACAAAAAACAAAAAGTTGATTATACTAAAACGTTGATGTCTCCGTAAGTACAAAGTGCCATAAGGACCCTGTTGCTATGGAACGTCACAAATAGTCCGCACGTTTATATTTCTGCGAAAGTATTCATAAGTACATTTGTTATTTTTTTTATCAATTACCAATGTTTTATTTTATGTTTTAACTCATTAATATTTATTTTATGAACAGGTAGTAGAATAACGGGTATGATCACACTATATCGTAATACTATCTCCATCCTTAAGATATGAGGACGTATTTGCCAGTATTTGTAGTGTAAGAAATTGTAATGCAATTGTAAATTACATATATGAATAATATTTTTTCACCACAGCACAGGTCTGATAAAATTTACCTAAACTGTTATTTCTAGAAAGTTAAGGAACTATCGAGTGGGTAAACATACACCGAAGAAAAACACCCACCAGACCCATGTCTCCTAACCGTTCTGGTGATGTTCGCATTTCGAACACTCACTACTCTCGCCTCGAATGCTAACATCACCTTGTGTAGAGTGAAATCTGAGATTAAATAGAAGAACGCATACCGATGGTCGTTACGGCCATCGGGCGTTGCTCAGCGGCCCGTCCGTAGGCTGTAGACAGAATAACCCCCCGGCAGCCAGTTACAGGTTTTAGCGCCCCCGACACTTTGTGGCGTGTTGGCGGCGCACCGGCCGGCTCCCGGCGCCCTGGCTGCCGCGCCAGGGCGCCGCGAGACGGTCGGTGCGCCGCTACAGCGAGTCTTGGTTGCCGGTCCCGCCCCGTCGGACGCCGCTGCCCCGCACCCGCCGCCCCGCCACGCAGTACAAAGCCTCTATAACAGTCCCAGATTGCCCCGGCCCCGAACGGTAAACTATTACGTCAACATCTACTCTCAACAAAGTTTATAATGCCCGAGTTGAGCGGTGCTCGGGCCCCGCTCGTCAACAGTCAGGTGTCGGATCGTGTTTGGACCGCCATCACCCGGCGCTAGGAGCTTCATCCCGTCTCGACCACCCGTCCCTATCATTACACTCCGCAGGACGATGCACTCTCACACCGAACGCCCCCGACTCTTTCGAGCGCGTGGCTTTGTTTCGCGACACTTTAATTTAAGAGCGCTCCCTAGGACTATCCCATCACTCAGTACTTTTCTCCGCACAGGACTGCTCCGACTGATCTCTTCCCCCGCGCGTTGTTCGCCATCACTATTTCATCGCCATCATTTTCCCGCGCTGATCCCGCTCGGCAAACAGACCTCCCTGACCGTTGATTTGATGCGTTGTTTAATATTTATTGAATTGTGTTGTGATGTCATACGCTCTTCTTTTAGCGAAATGTTAACCTTGATCGTTTTTCAGGGTGCTCTCCATAGCAGCTTCGGAAGTGGACACTATTTTGGATATCGTAAAAGATATTCTCCCCAATTTGGCTGATGTAAGTTTCATTTTTCTTTTGTCTATTGCACAATTAAATATACGAATGAAAAGTTGACAAAATGTTTTGTTATATCAGGCTGGTCCTAAAGGAGGTAACAGCGATGACGAGCTGGATGTCCGTCTACTCATTCATCAGAGTCGAGCGGGTTGCGTGATCGGCAAGGCTGGCTCCAAGATAAAGGAATTGCGAGAGGTAAGTTCACATTTAGTCTTTGCGAAATAAATGTTATTCTATTTAGTGGCGCCTATATAATTATTCTGAGCTCAAGCAGATGCAGAGAAGCTTATAATATCATCTGCTGGGAAGAGGTCGGTACAGTTATTTCGGAATGTTTTTTATGGAGGTGATATTTGGCCCACGTGGTGCTCGGGGTGGAGCAGATGCGAGTGCAGCTGCCGCGGTGGATCTCGAGCTTTTATCTATTTATCGGGCGGATGTTTTAAAATATGTAGCTAGCTTACTTGTTATGTGATGTTAGATACCTTTCACTTGTTCGTTATAATGGCATTATGGGCTAGGCGAGAATTGCTGAAAGAAAAATATTTCGCTTTACTTGACGTCAGAAAATAGCGATAAAGTAGTACCAATTTTAGCAAATCACACATCGTCTTTACGAATATGGTTTTTATGGTTGTTTGTTACCCTAAAACATTGCTTGTCGGGCACTAGCTCGATCAAGCAACAAACTTAGTTAACGAGAAACAAACAAGTTTGAGTGTTGCGTCGCTATAGCTGGCGTATTCCGCATCCTCCGTGGAATCGGCTCGCCCGCTGATGAAGTTTTAAAACGTCTATCGTGGCCACCGGCAACTTTGCAATTTCTCCACGCCCAGTTCCAAAACTCACTAATCTGCTTTGCTCCTCGGCAATGCTTGGAGATGGAACTAACCATATCCACTGTTATTGTTTTAACGTGGCATTATCCCCCTCTTAATTGCATAATTTGGAGTACAGTCAGCAGCAGAGAAACGTGACCCCTCTGCCATATAATGTTAGTATAGCAGGGGGGTTACTTTTCTCTGCAGCTGACTGTACAATATTATATCATAGCCTGCTATGTTACCTGAGTATTTCGGAATGAAAGATACGCCGGCTGACCGTAGTTTAGGAAAGAAGGCCGCGGGTTAAATCACGGCAACCGTAGTTTTTTGTTTCGATCAGCTGTTCACATCGTTTTGTTATATGTCCATTGTTAAAGCAACATTCGATGCAAGTGAAATCAAAAGATTTTACCTGTGCAAACGGGTATTAAAAAGTACAATTGTTATACATATTTCAAATCGTTTATGTAACTGGGAGGTATTGTCAGTACGATACAAAAAAAAAAACTCTTTCAGGGGAAACAAAACATTTTAAAACGAAGATCGCCCTTGGAAAGTTTTAGTACAAAATATCACTGATACTATCGTAAAAACAGTAACAGTGATCGTGACAATTATGTGCCTTGTTAGTCTTCTGTAGCCAAAATAGCAAAAACAGAACCCTTATAGTTTCGTCATGTCTATCCGTATGTCACAGGCATTTTTCACAAAAAGTACGTAATGTATGTATATTGATGAAATTTGGAGTATAGGTGTCTTATGTAAGCCGCTACTTAGTTTGATAGTTAAAAAACAAAAAAATATATTTCTAGGGGGGCACACTCCATACATGTATCTGAAACTAATTTTTGCAGCAAATATCAATCTATAGCGGGTACATATTTCAACAGTTCTTCTAAAAACATTTTGAGGTTTCTAAAAACAATTTTAGATTTACTGAATATTTTCGGAAATAATCGCTCCGAAAGTAGCATAAATTGCGTGTGTGTGTGTGTGTCCCCTCTATTTTTAAAACGGTATGTCCAAAAATTATGAAAAAAATTACAAAGATAAAGCTTAATAAATACTTTCGACGAAAATTGTTTTCAACGTGATCGGATATACCGTTTTTGAGTAATTGCCTAAAAACTGAGCTTCTCTGAAAAAGGACGTAAGTGCCGTGGACATACGCTCTTTTGCTAGTGCTTTTTTTTTCATCTGTAGTGCTTTTTTTTGTATGAACGGCTGCAGAACCCTACACTAAGCATGGTCCGACATGCTCTTGGCCGGTTTTTTTTTTCTTCAATTTCTGGAAGAATGCGAACTCGATGACGTAGCTGCGTAGTAAACATACCTAAGGTTTGGGTACATAAAGTTTCGTTTCCCAGATTGCATATAAAGTTGTGTTAATTTGTGCAGTTTTTTCGACTGTATTCGTTTAAACTTTTTGCAATGATTTTTTTTTATTTTCAATTTTCTTACTAATCCGTACAGAGCAAATTGTACAAATTCCACGTGGTGGGTTTCAAAAAACATATCTAAAAAAGCAATACGACAGAAAATAAACCATTTGTGGATCTGTGTCGGCATAACGTATACTAGGTATGGCGAAAAAATATAAATGTGTACCTCGTGGATACTTAATGTCCCCAAATTGGTTGGTAGCTAATTAGAATCGCATGTCTAGTATGTTGTCGACGGTGAAGATCACCATAGTCTTGCTAGATGGCAGGGACCGACGCGGGCGCGTGCTGGCGACGGCAGCTGCGCCGGCAGGTGCGCGCGCAGCCGCCGGAAGGCCGCACAAAAACACGCGCACCTGGGGCCCACACTACCCTATAACCATACCCACACCGACTTGCACAAAGCGCGACGTCTTTAAACGAACGCGCTCACGACATATGCCGTACCCCTAGCCCCTTGATTACCCTCCGACTGTACCTGGTCGGCGCAGGTGACCCACAGATGCTACACATACATGCCAGTATAAAAACACTAAAGTAAACCGTGGCATCATGAAACATTCATTTCAACTTTACGAAATCTTTTCCTTAATGGTTTTTCGCAATTCATTCCGGGAGCTACGAAATTAATTTTGGTAGATTTCAAACAAAAGATTCCCGACTTACAAACAAGATTTGGCAAAAGGGCAGGTACCGTGTCATTAATCCCTGCCATCGAGAAACGTGAGTCGGGAGAGTGTTTCTCGGTCGATTAACGTGTTCGAGAGCACTTACAAAAGTTAACTTTAACCTCAGTCGACTGTCTAGTTAGTACCTACACGAGTAGACTCGCAACTTGCTTCTGTAAATTTGAAACAGTTTCACTGGCTTCTTTAGTAGATGGTGATTGTTTTATGCGTTATTTTCAGCGTTATTTTGAAACCTTCGCAAACGATCCCCAGTCCATTTAAATAACAAAAGATCATGAGTAGTTAGTTTGTCGACGGTGACTCCAACAATTTTCGCATTTACTAAACGGGTTTATCACACTGCAATTTGCCCAAAACCTCGGGCCAATTTAATGAATGTTCTAAATTACCTTATCGTTACATTGAGGGCTCAATAGAGAAATTCCGAACAATAGAAGTGTATGATGCAAGTTTAGTAAAAATATTGAGAGACAACACGTGAAGGGCGGCTAGAAGAGGTTTCGATTCGTTTCCCTCCGGGTCGGAAGCGGCACGCGGCTGCGTCTGCGACGGCTCGGGTTACGCCGGGAAATATTTTTTTGTGACCCCCACATCCTCCCCTATAGGGAGGGAAATGGGTGGAGCAAAAAATGCACTGCACCCGTTAAAAAATAAGTAGTTGACAGTACCAACCACGATATTTTAATTACTAGGCGATTTTTTAAATATCAATATATCCTTACTAATAATATTATAAATGCGAAAGTGTGTCTGTCTGTCTGTCTGTCTGTTACCTCTTCACGCTTAAACCGCTGAACCGATTTGGATGAAATTTGGTTTGGAGATATTTTGAGTCCCGGGGAAGGACATAGGCTACTTTTTATCCCTGAAAAATACCCTTATCCGTGATAAATGAACTTAAGGCGGTCGAAGTCGCGGGCAGAAGCAAGTTATGTATAAATGGAATTGATTTGACTATACAAAGACGAATGTTGGTTTAAAATGACAACATACTATTACTCAACCATCAATAACATCAATTTTTTATGATAATTATGATATGATTTGTGGATGGCAAATGGGTGTACTTCGATGTCATTTAAGATTAATACAGTCAAAACGAATCATTTCATTATGTAAAAATATGACGTTCTATATGTCACCAAATCAATAAAATATCCATAAATAAATATAGTTAGAACCGCAGCATATGTCGTTTGTGTGGTTGGTAATTACCAGCCCTCATTACCGGGTTGTCGTGGTGACACCGGCAATTACGCCGCCGCACGCGACCCGCTTCCGCTTCCGATCGGTAAGGCTTCGCTCACCATCCGATACAGAATATCGATCGCTCATCGATGCCGCACTACGCGATACCGTCACATATTTGACTTTATATATGAGTCAATAATTGACGGTAATGATATTATCTATGTGAACATAAAATATCAATAGAACGCCGATGAATTGGGTGGAGAAGTCTTGTAAAGTATTTAACGATTCATCAAACAAAGGAAGCTAAGCAGTGTTCATTTTATTTTCGCGCTTTTTTTTATCGCAAATTACGTTCGCATAATCTACAGCCACGCAATGCACTTCTCTCGAGCGCGGATTAGGCGGGAATCAATCTCTATATTACTTAAAACAATTAGGGGCCTTCCTTCCCGATTCGATTCGGGGGTTAATCGCAGGATTTGCGGGTAAAGTTTATGACAAATGGCAGAGTCCGACCTTACGCCGTAGGCGTGGCGCGTGCCGGAGTCCAGGAGCCCCACAAGTGCACGGCGCAGCGCGGGGACACTGCCGCGCGGGGGGCCAGGTGTTGCACGGCGGGGCCGTCGCCGCCGCCGCCGCCCGGCTCACTCAGTCCGGCACCTCCCGACGGGAACGGTCGTTCGCTCCCGACTAACATAACCCGATGCAATTATAAATTAGTGATTATAAAATTAAAATAGCACGGATGGATTCAAATCTAAAAAGCAACCGATAGAGTTAAATCCGGAATTTTTTGAAGGTGAATTTTTCCCGTCTTTCGAGTCCGGCTCCTTGAAGATAATGAAAACCTTTAGTCGAAAAAGTTATAGATTAGTGTCTGGTGTCTACCATCGAACATTAGTGACTATAAATGTGGGATTATGTGATCGGTGCGAGCTAGTAGGGCTCGGCGTGTCGGGTGTTGTTTGTGCGTGTCCGGCACGTGCGCGGGTCGATGCCGCCGCGCCTGCGCGCCGCCCGCTGTCACTCGCCGACGGTCACCACTTCTTTCACCACTCGCCGACAAACCTCATCCAACAACGGTCAGTCTGGTAACGCGTCCATCCCTATGTTCCTCTGTACCCTAGAGAATGTAGCGTGTTCTCACCTCATAAACGGAATAATCCTTCTGTTATGTAATTTGTTTGGCACTAGTTCGGCGTAATGGGGTTGGTAGCTATTTTTTTAATTCAGTAGTTATTTACACTGTTTGTAAATTATGTATTAGAACCGAAACGATACGTGATTAACTTTGTAACGTGTGTATCGGGGCAATAATTTTAAATATAAAACTTTATGTTGTTTTATTATTCGAATCAAATTACCAATAGAATAACTTTTTTATTTATATTTTCTACTGTCTCTTGAATCCATCAATGGGCAAATGTTCAGGTTTTGTTTATTTAAATGTAATAAATAGCTACCTGCGTACAACCTTTATGGGGTTTATGGCAAAAGTTGCACGAAGAAATAACATGTAACCAGATACAGATCGTCGTATACACACAAACGCATACCTATCTATATGAATCGCTTCGTGAACTATTTTCTTAATACGACAACGTCGGTTGCAGAAAACTGGCGCCCGGTTGAAGATATTCTCGAACCCGGCCCCGCAGAGCACGGAGCGCGTGGTGCAGCTGGTGGGCGGGCCCGAGGCCGTCGCCGCCGCCGTCCGGGAGGTGCTCGACCTCGTTAGAGAGGTGACCCACATCACACTAAACCACCGCATACGCGCTATCGCTCGACGGTACCAACCCGACTCCGGATATTCACTCCGCTCGTTCGTTTCAGGTCCCCATCAAAGGCGCCATCCAGAACTACGATCCCCACAACTACGACGACTACTACGCCGACGAGTACGGCGGCTTCGGCAACGGGCAGGGTGGCGGCGGGCCGCGCGGAGGCGGAGGCCCGGCCCGCGCCGGGCCGCGGGGCGGACCGCCGCGGTTGCCGCCCATGGGCCCCGGCGGACCCGGGCCCGGCTCGCGCCCACCACCGCCGCGCGCCGGCCCGCCCATGGGCCGCAGTGGACCACCCGGGCCGCGTGGGGGCTTTGGTGACTTCTCCGGCCCCGGCGGGCCCGGGCCGCGCGGCGGCTTCAGCGGACCCCCGCGCGGCGGCTTCGGCGGCGGGAACTTCGGCGGCTCCTTCGGCGGCCGCGGCGGCGGCGGCGGCAACTTCGGCGGGGACGGCGATCAGCAGGAGACCACTACGCAGGTCACCATTCCTAAAGATGTGAGTGTGCCGACCGCTTAAAAGCTAAAAGCAAAGAAAAAAAAAATCTTCGAACCCGACGGACGTCTGACTATTGTTTGTCCGTTTTTTGTTGGCAGTTGGCGGGCGCGATAATCGGCAAAGCGGGGTCTCGCATACGCAAGATTCGGGCCGACTCCGGTGCGGGCATCGAGATCGCCGAGCCGCTGCCGGGCTCCAACGACCGCATCATCACCATCACCGGCACGCCGGGCCGCATTCAGACCGCGCAGTATCTACTGCAGCAGAGGTAAATACTTCCACACGTAACTTGAACGCGCGGTACACATTGATACATAAAACTTTGCGTTTTGGTTCTCCAAAATTCCTCTAATGGCGGCATGAAAGAACACTGATTAAGGGCAGATAAAAAATATGCAAATATCAATGTCATATAACATTTAGTGATATGCATGAATCGGCTATACTAATGTCTCCAGTTTTATATTCGCGCCATTACTAACACGACATTGTTTTACTACTAGAATGTTTGAAGAGTTCCCTGAGTTGGCACCAAACAAGTCTAAGATAAAGTAAAGTTTGTTGATCGGCTTCGACTGTGACGTCGTTGTCGTTTCAATACAAGGTAAAAGTAAAAAGATCTATGTAGAACTATTTAGTGTTCCGTATGTTCTTCATGGGTCTCAGAGCAGTGTTTTAAATTAGTAGTACATTCTTTGTTATCGTAAATCATTTGTCTTCTAACATACGGGATCATAAGATTCATAAGTAATATTCGTTATGCATCATCAGAAAAAGTTGTAACGGTGGTCTTCTTTTTTCGAGCGTATTTAACTAAATCATCCTTGGGGGCTAATTGAAACCCGGCTAGTTTTATTTCTGGTGAAACCTTCATTTCATGTAAAGAGATTTTATTAAGTATTTGTAGCTAATTATCATTGTGTCATTAACCTTTTGACCGCCAAGTGGCTAAGTAATACGACGTGACCCACACGCCACAAAAATAAAATAAAATGAACCTTCAAACATAAAATAGTACTTGCAGAACGAGATTTATTCATATTTTATTTGAAGTTTTTGAACAATGACATTTGGACGGCATATGCCGACGCTGGCGTCAGTGGCACGAATTTTCGATAATGTGATTTGCTGTCTGTGGCGGGCAAAAGGTTAATAAACTTGTCATCCTCATTTGTAATCAGCATTAACTATCTCTACACTTGTGCTAACATGAATGTGGTGAATAACAATGTTCTAGGTGTGTCCACACTAACGGGCGACGTCTGCCGTGCGTTGTATGGAAGACTAGTGATTTTGTTGTTTGTTTAATTAACAAAAAATCACCAGTCTGCCTACAAAGTACCGGTGCTGTCTTCGGACGAAGATCTTCCTCATGCTGTCACCTGCCTAATTCTACTAACTTGTGTAACTCTTTTATGTCATTCATTAAATTGTTACTATGTTATTTGCATGTTACATATAACAATTCGAATGTTATTAAATCGTTGTATTCGGTTTGGCAGTGTTCACGAGAGCAACCCGAACCTCGGCGGCGGCGGGCGCGGCAACTTCTGATTGCAGCCTCTGCCTCGCCAGTAACAAGACCTACACTTGAAGCTTTATTGAACCACCTCAACACCAATCATGTACAATATATTGGCCGCGAGGCTCACGTAACACTCCTCGTCAGTAATATTTGTATTTTACAGAGTGAAATAATAAGGGGAATGCATTTATCATAATTTGTATACATAAAAGAAATTTAACTAAGATTGTGTCAATAATTTGATGAGAATTTGTTACATCGATGTATTTTTAAGTAAATAGAAATAGAATTAATGGAAGTTTATTTTGGAAATTTGTTGTTTTATTGATTACTGTCGCTTAGATTAGCTATGGGAAGAATACCTTTAACCCCTCGTATGCGATGTCAAAAATTGGTCAATCAAATTGAAACAAAGAAATTATAATCGTTTAATCATTGTTATGCACGGATCCGTGTATAAAATTACGAGGGGTTAAAATTCAACTAAGTTTTGGCCTCAAGACTAGCATGAATAGGCGCTTACTGAAACAGCGAGCAAATCTGCGGATATAGATTATCTAGACGATTATAAAGTTGTAAAAATAAAAGGTTTGTATGAGTCGTTGTGGCTTCATCACACTAAATCCGCTAAACGGATTTCAACAATTTTTGGTACAAGGGTAGCTGGGTAACTCCAGTTGGTTATAGGATACTTTTTACCCGTCTATGCTAAAGAAAAAAAGAGGGGTTATGACTTCTCCACCGCGAACGAAGTTGCGGGCGCCTTCTAGTACAGAATAAGG
Organism: Hedya salicella; assembly: GCA_905404275.2. Taxonomy (NCBI): domain Eukaryota; kingdom Metazoa; phylum Arthropoda; class Insecta; order Lepidoptera; family Tortricidae; genus Hedya; species Hedya salicella. The sequence goes on along the minus strand of FR990112.1, from coordinate 11,886,168 downwards.
TCATACAGGCCCAATTTGATATAAAATAATTACTGTCTAAAGCTTTGAACTTTATTAAAATATCACGGAGGTATAAAAGCAGCGCTGCAGGTTTCATTATTAATCTTTTCAAATCCCAGTTTCGAAAGTAATGGTGGCTATTTAGCGCACAATAAACCAAACTTTAACACTATAACAGTCAACGTCAGCGGCACGTACCAAATTTGGCGACTAAGGCTTAGTAACTGAATATGCTATAATTTATATCTTGCTTTTTTCAATACTTGAGTCCCGAACTAGACCCGTTCTCTAGACCTTCCGATCCTATCCTAACTATCGGATAATGTATTGCGCAACTGATCCCAATTTTTAGGTAGGGCCTGTAGCACAATACACTATACGATTTTATCCGATAGTTAGGATCGGATCGGAAGGTGTAGAGCGGGTTTTAGATGTAATAACGAACGATCGATATATTATACACAGATGTCGACTTGAGGACATTACTAATCTTAGTTCCATGGTCACTCCTATCAGCGTACAGCGCCAAAATGGCGATAATCAAATACTTGCAAAAAATATTTCACAGCAGCCATTCCAGTAGAGGTATATAAGTAATCTATACTATACTATTATAAAGTTGTAGAAATGAAATGACTGTACATTGAAGATATTTTCAAAAAATTGATTGTTACGGACTATTTGCAGGTCACTAAATCGAAAAAATATTTTTTTTGGATTTTTTCTATGTTTGTATGTGTCGTTGTGGCTTCATCACGCAAAATCGGCTAAACAGATTTCCACATTCTTTGGTACACGGGTAGCTGGGTATCTCCAGATGGTTATAGGATACTTTTTACCCGACTATGCTGAAGAAAAAAACGAGGGGTTATGACTTTCTCCTCCGCGAACGAAGTTGCCGGCATATTCAAGTAAAATATAAAGGCATGGATTTAATAACTAGTTGTCAAGTCCATGTATAGAGGTCAGTGGGACATATCGAGATGGACTGACGACATTATGGAGTGTTAGTTAAGTATTGCATCCTTCTCGTATTTAAATCGGCAACGTCTTCATCTCCACCGAACCAATGTGTATTGGTGGTATAATATGAACCGCACATATGGAAAACGAAATTCGTCAGTGAAATCCCGAGTTAATTCAAACAAGAGGACTGTCAATCGCAATACAAAAAGCCGTTCCCCGATAAAGCGCCATCTAGTTTGTATACTGAATATTCCCTTGCGGTCGGAGCACGGGCATATTGACTGTACTCTCATTTTAATGGTCCTTGATAATATTACTGCCCGGTATATAATATAAGGCCAACTAAGGTAAAAACAAAAGTTAACTGCCCTAACTGAGGTATAGAAACCCTCTATGCAGCCTCATGGGTCCATACAGCGCCACCAACTTGTCTGCTCAGGTGGGCAAATGCAGTACTAACTACAGTTCTTTTGCACGTCATCGTCAATGCTATCGACGATGTCTACTAGTAAGACAAGTAAATATCAGGTTATCACTGGCTGACCGATACAAATTCATTGAAGTGTGGACTAGGTACACTATGTTGTTCCGAGTGCATGCACATTGATCACATAGTAACAGCCAGCAGACATGCTGCTGTTTGAATTCAAATTATGTTAATTGACAGGCGATCACTGGCAATGTCTACTGCGATTTAGATATTGACAGATTATAATAAACAAAACAATAGGACAAGCTATTAATTGCTACACTTTAAATCATGCAGGTTAATATCCAGTATTGAAACTTGATAGTGCTTTATATAATATTGTAAATAAACATCTAGATATATACTCAAAGCTACAATATGATGTGAAAAATAAAATAACAGAATGGTTGAAAGACAAAGACTACGACCAGATAGAGGAACTGCTAGGGTATATAGCCTAGACATACATACACAAACATAAATAATAGTTAAGTAAAATAGAAATAGTTTTAGATTTAATTTAAGTATACATTTAGTACAGTACTAAACAATTTGTAGATATGGAAGAGCGGTGGACTCCTGGCACAAGTTATTTACATATAACTTACAAGGAGACGCCAAACACCTTAAGATGTACTGCTTGTTAAAATAATAAAGAATTTGAATTTGAATTTGAATTTGAATTTGATTTAAGACTAAACATTAACAATATTAAATTAATTTTAGTACTAAATCACAAGTACATTCGTAAACAGCAATAAAAGAAAGAAAACTCAAATATTTGTTAATAATGATTATTATTCATAGATGGCGTTGTAAATATCGTGGTACGGTTTTTTTAGCCAGCTCTCAAAAAGTACTTAAAAAGAGTCTCTAATTGCAAAGGCATATTATAGGGTAGAGGACTATTTAACAGACAAAAATGCATGGCCCAAAACAGAAACCAAATAATTTACTTTTACTGGGACACGGTTCTTATAAGGTGGCATATCAAATGTATGTAGGTTGTTTTAAATAAAAATAAAAACATTATTTTGCTTTTTTATATTCTATGTTTTTTTTACTTTTATAAGTTTTGATATGTTTTCTTGGAGAACTATGCATTGAGTTTATACTCAAAACATATATTTAGGATAGGCTAAGTACAAATATTGTAATAGATATGAGTTATTTCGAAAAAATTACTGACTGTTGAGTTTGTTTCGACGTTCTTCTCCTCAGTGGGCTCCTCTTGGGAAACGCCTTAGAGTCAGACTTGTAAAAGTGCCCTTGCGGCCTACTTATAGAATAAAGATCATTATTTCATTTCATTATTTATATTTCGATTGACAGTCCTTCAGCCATAATTGAAATAGTAAAATTGAACAAATATATAAATTTAGTTATATTCAGCTCTATCTATAATGAGTGGTCAGTCAAATAATTTAAACAAAATTTCTTATACAAAATATTTTATTTCAGGAATCACATGTCCTCTTAAAATACGGCAATGTTATAAAATTGCTAAAAATACCACCAAAACTTAAAGCTTTTGATCAGATCAAGTATAACATGATCGTCATTGACTATGTACCTGGTGGTAGATCATCAACTATTTTTGATTCCACAAATTCATGCTTATCTAAATAGAATAATACATAAACTAGTGGTATCACAACACCTAGCACCAGCACACAGCAGAGAAGGTGATACCATTTCAAACCAAAGTCTGCACCATGTGATGTTAGTTCTTTTACCACCACTGTTTCAACAGATTCTCGTGGTTTACTTGGCAACAATTGGGTATCTTCTGTGACTGATTCAATTGGTTCTGCATCTGTGTATGGCACAACAGCTGGTGCTAGAGTACTATTCAATACTATAGCATTGCAATCTATAGCAAAATCATTGTTTCCATTTATTTCTTTATTCTCAGTCAGACTACTTGATTGTGGAAGCCCATTGTGGTTATTTATAATGGAATGCGTCCCAGGCATATTTTTAGATGTGGAAGGTGGTGTATCCAAAGGTGGGGGCATCAATTCTGTGAGTACAGAGTAGGGGGTGACTGGCACTTTAATGGTGCGCCTTGCAAATATTTCATTATCTTTATGTATATGGTTAATTCTCTTCAATTCCGAGATCTGAAAATGATAAGAAACAACATTAGCATTCAGTTCAAGCCATCAATGTCATATTAACATTAAAGCTGATTGTTGAAATTGATAAAGAGATAACAAAGTCTTTACTTTTTTTGTATAACAGTGTTGCACCATATGAGCTTTAAAATATCCTCTCTCTTCCAATATATGTAATCACTTAATCATATAAGTGCCTAAAATCAAAATTAATGAAGCCTTTCCAAAATTTCGTATTCTTAATGTAGGAGTGCCTCAAAACAAAAAGGGACTTGCTAACTAGTTTATAAAAATAAACTCATTTTCACTAGGTCCTTCAACCTACCCTTGTTTTTACTCTTTGGATCAAGTGGCCAAGTGCCCTTTTACTATTTACATATTCAACAATAAAGTATGATAATATTTTCTTCTGTTTCTGCGATTATTACTCATTGAAATAAAACAATTTAACGGATTATATCGCGTATATTATCTCATTTTAGTTCCCGACGTTTCGGAAGCTTTCCAGCTTTCCATGGTCACGGGTGGACTGAGAAAAGATGTATTTTCCTCTGTCAAAGTTACAATACAACGTCGGGAACTAAAATGAGATAATATACGCGATATAATCCGTTAAATTGTTTTATTTCAATAAAGTATGATATCAATTTTTTTTATCACATTTCCTATTGTTTACTTGTAATGAAGTAAACAACCAATTCGATTTTGAAGTATTTAAAGTTAAAATGTGTAGTAAATGATCGTGACTTACGGAACAATAGAATCGTAACGCAATAGCTTGTAACGTATCGCCGTCTTGAATCTGAGCCTCAATAAAATGATCTTGCGATCTCATCTTGTGCAACGGGATTTCTGCTGAATCTTCGCCGTCGTCTTTCTTCGCGCTCATGTTAAACCCGCTAAACTCATCCCCGTGCATTAGGCGCGTCCTAATAAACAACGCTCATTAATAACACGTAAACAGGTTTCATTAACTATTTCGACACTATCCTACACTTACCTTTGTTTCATTTTTAGCTACTCTAGCACTAATAACTAACATGACCTAAATGAAATTATCTACCTTTAGATACACTGAATTATTATAAAAGTTTTATCATTAAGAGAAACGAGTAAAACAGCTGTTAGCTTTTTGTTGACCAAAGAAAACTTGGAATTCCCTTCTTGACAATTTGGATTGGAATATTCATTTGACGTCAATTGTCCATAGATAAACTAAGGTTTGTTTACTCTTATTTTCCTTTGTTTGCAGCATTCGTTAAATAGAAGTTTTTTCATGTTTATAGTCTTCTAAGAATCGAATTAGATTTTAAATTATCAATATAACGAATATAACGACTTTGTTGTTAACTAAAACCTAATATACTATTTAAGACAAGAAAACTCAAGAAAAAGATCATAGAAAAACGTCTCTTTGTTAATGATTGATCTTGAATTTACTTGACAGCTTAATGCTTATCTTGCTTCCAAATTTTCGCGACCGAGTTCTTGCAATAAATATTTTGTTTGTATCTAATGTGTGAGTGGAAATACTAAAATAATCAATAATTTTTGTCATTCAGAGTGGTCAGTGTACTTAATCACGTAACACGCATTATTTTTACGGGCAGGAGTTCAGCAAAACGAGCTATATAATAATTATGGACACGAACATTTTATAACTTCAGTTCAAAGTTGTATAAGTTGAATTTGTAAGTCGTCTTCATGTTGATTCTATGCCACAATTATTTCCGGGTCAGCCAAAATAAAAATGACAATGACGATATTCAGCATGTTAGCAAGAAGAAGTTCGTGTTTGGTTTGTTCATCCTTTTATTGGTTGATGTTTTGTGGGTGGTATCATCCGAGCTGACAAAGGTAAAGCATTTACTTAGCATTTTACAGCTACAACATATTCCTAGGCATTAAATATGAGATACAATTCCAATATCAATATTTGTGTTGTATACGACTTATACAAGCAACTTACTGCTCAAGTGTATAAAGTATCAGGATAACTAAATCTGACACATTAAATTAAAATTTACAACACTTAAATATACAGTTTTATTTTCAGTACATCTATGTAGAAGAAAAGATAGATAGGCCATTCCTGGTGTCCTATATCCGCAGCTCATTGTTATTTGTTTATCTTGTGGGATTGTGTTTCTCGCCACCCACCAGAGACCCTTGCCGACCAGCTGATTATACAGTAAGTATTTATTTGTCCACTCTTTACTCTAAAAGAGTAGTCCACGATTATTTATTAACACAAAGCTAAGCTAACAAAGCTAACACAAGGCCTCCGACTTAGAGGTAAAATTTTTGCATATGGTATCCTTGTATGATAAGACTAATGTTTATTGAAATTCACTATGGGAGAGAAATTGAGGCAAAAGCTTGTGAAATAATAAAAACCTGATAACTATAATTATCTACAAATATAATAAAGTTTGGTTAAAAACATCTTGATTATCAAATAATGTAGCTTCAATCAATGATATAGTAGAATGGAATTTGCAAAATATATTCCTGAGAGTTTCAAGAGGTGGGCTAAGAAAGGATTTTCTTTAAATCCAGTCCTATAGGGATGAAACTTTGTATCATACATAATGTTGAAAAATCGATGTGGCCAAAGTTGCAGGGAAAAATCTAGATATTTAATTTTGTATGAATAATAAAGTTTTTAGAATTTATACTTAATTTTAGGAATGCAATACAATTTTTCGTTAATATCAATATGCTCATAACTAAATAAAATGTAATATTTCTCAAAGCATGTCATCTTTGTTATGAATAATGCTACATAAGCTATGTAAGTCTGGAGATACAATACCATTATTTAATGTATGTTTTACTAATGCTATTTAGCATACCTACATAGCAAATTTATCAGATGCACCAACTTTTTTTCCCTTGATTAGTAATATTGTCAAGGTTTTATTTCACTTGTAATTTCATCATCATTTCATGTCACTGATAATTTATTTATTTATTAAAAACAAGTTACATAACATTACAGTGTATACACTAATGCGTCATGAACCGAACAATAATAACAATTAATATAATAACAATTGCCATAATATAATAAATTGTGCTGTAACATAACTGTGATAAGAAACTTATATAATATTTTCTTCTGTTTCCGCGATTATTACCATGGTCATGGTCCTCCCGTGACCATGGAAAGCTGGAAAGCTTCCGAAACGTCGGGAACTAAAATGAGATAATATACGCGATATAATCCGTTAAATTGTTTTATTTCAAAGAAACTTATAACCAAATTTATATCTGGAACAATGTTTTTTTTCAGCAATTGTTAGAGCCCAATGCAGAAGCAGACGAGGACAACTTTTTTAGTGAATCTAACAACAGTTTGGTAAGTTGAAATAGGTATAACATATAAAATTAATGCAATGCTTAATTATTTCCTTATCCTTATCTGCATGTATATGAAAGAATGTTGAATTTGGTTAGATTATATATAATTTATTATCTACTCTAATATTACATTTTATTTAAAGAAGATAACCATGTAAGGGAACAAAAAATGCCCCTGACGGTATTATCCAATGGATATATCCTATGTATTGGTCATAATGCTAGTTATTAATCTGTCAAGTTTTATGTCATAATTATTAACAGTTTCCTTGAAATGTCACTTTAAAGTTTTTTTTTGTTTTCTAAATATCTTAAAAACTACTGGTCCGTTTCTTTTGTGATTAACTTATATTGTTAATGGCTTAAAGATGAATAATTTCGTAAAAAACTACATGTCTCTAGGTCAACATTAACTTGGTCCTTTTTTTTTGACACTTGGGAGTCAGCGACACCCACCAGTTTTTTTTACACTAATGTGAGATCTTTTTCGATACAAATATATATTTGTCTCAAATAAATCGGTGTGGAGCAACATGGTGTTTTTTTAATTTTAAGTATAGCGGCCTAGTACATCACCAAGGTAGTATATATGTACACGTACTACGAGTGTATTGATATTTTATATAAATCTTCATTATTCTACGGATTTTTTAAGCGTAAAGTCCGTTATGAAGTAAATGAAATTTTCTTCGGATTGACTATCCTGAATCTACATAAAAAGTAAATCTAAAATGAAAATGTTTGTTTATTTAACTTATAGACATGGGAATTATTCACACACCAAAAGGAATTAACTTCTGAACATAAACAAAGAAATATATAAACCAACTTTACATAATATTTTCGCCTCTAATTCCAAGTGACTACATAACTAAACCAATTTTAATAACCGTTTGAACAGTGACGGTATGTCTATACGAGCCTAAAAGCTGCGCTTGCCTTACTTGTCTTCTCTTTATATAGTCAGGAACGAACACTTCTCTTTCCTCAGAAATGCTACGAAACCATTCTGCTTGCCCTACTCCAAAACTCACGGCATGCCACTGCCTTAGAAGTATTATTACAAAAACAATATAATTTCTGGGAAATTGACATATAACGATACGTATAGTCGTACATACCTTTTGTATTACCTTAAATATACACTAGTAAAAAAAATAAGGGCCATTCCGTTTTTTCGATATAACGTAATCAAATCGTATCGTATCGCATCCGGAACACTACGCTGCGCTCTGTAACACAAATAACTGATGTTGGAGAAAAAACCGCCAGGCTAAAATGAGACTGGGCCGGTCACGTCTGCCGCATGCACCCGGAAAGGTGGGCTAGTGTGGTCACTAAATGGGTGCAACAAGCTGGGCAACGTAGACGGGGCAGGCCTAGGCGGAGATGGCGGGACGATCTGATACATTTCTCAATAACTGGCCGGAGGTACCATCTGATAGGGAGTCGTGGAGATCTAAGGGACCTCTCCCTGAGATCTCCTTAAACTTTGCCAAGCAGTGGGACATAGTTCGAAAACGTAAAATATAGTTATTTTATAAGATATTGTTTTTGATAATAATAAAATAGCATTATTTCTGCACACTATCAATTGTATTTTTCAATAACGTTATTTTATTATAAAAAATAATATTTTACACTTATATGATTAGGTACCTAAAGTTTATTAAAAAAATCATCATGTTGCTCCACGCCGATTGATTTGAGACAAATATATATTTGTACGGAAAGAGATCTCACATTAGTGTAAAAAAAATGGTTGGTTTCGCTGACTCCCAAGTGTCAAAAAAAAAGTTTGAAATTGTTGACATCAAAAATGACCAAGTTAATGTTGACCTAGAGACGTGTAGTTTTTTACGAAATTATTCATCTTCAAGCTATTAACAATATACGTTAATCACAAAAGAAATGGACCAGTAGTTTTTAAGATATTTAGAAAACTAAAAAAACTTTAATGTGACATTTCAAGGAAACTGTCAATAATTATGACATAAAACTTGACAGATTAATAAATAGCATTATGACCAATACATAGGATATATCCATTGGCTAATATCGTCAGGGGCATTTTTTGTTCCCTTATACGGTTATCTTCTTTGAAAACATTCAGAAATTAAGTATTATATGTGATTATTATAATTTTATAATATTTACGAAACATTATTTTTATCATAAATATAAAGAAAGTTATATACAATTTATGGCTGCTATATTAAAGTACTATATATACACTACCGACAAAAAGTCAAAGACCAAACACAATGTTTAGTTTTTATTGTTATAAATTCTTATAAAAAAACATTAAATTAAATTTGCAATCAATAGAAAACAACGTAAACTTATTATTTTTGGTTTTTTAACCTTAAGCAAATACTCTTTTCAATACGTTTGTAGTGTAGGAAAAAGTATTTCATTGAGAATGCAGTTAAAAGTAAAATTTCAAAATGACTGATATGAAACTGAAAACCAAATGACTGCTCAATTCTTCACATGCCATCCTAGTTCATATAAAAGGACCCAGGTGCCAGGTGCTGGTATAATTCACATATCACATAAAAACTAGAGTGACTCGGTTTCCTAGGGTGTCAAGTGAAAAACCACAAAATAATGGGTAGTAAGCTCTGAAAAATTAAAAATGTTAAAGTACTTTAAATTATGGTAGAAATTAAGGCATGTGAGCACAATTTATTGTCACATCTAACCAAGACACAATTTCGCGGAAAAGCAGCAATATAATCCATTACTCTAGAAATAAAGGCTATTTTATTTTATTTTATAAGCCTCGAACATCTGTGTCGCGAGATAGTCAGGTTAGACAGGAAGGCAAGACAGATCAATATATACTATATAAATTGAATTGCCAATAAATTGATCTCAAACCTTTTGACGGTAGTGTATATTTGCAGCTTATTAAAAAGAAACTGCAAATTTTATTTCACTGACCAAAATGAGGTTTTGTACAGTAGCATCACATAGCTTGTAACAATCCAAAGCACCAAATATAATCACAACATGTCTATCTCTATTGGCACAACGATTTCTGTCATGATATATGTATTCTCACTTTAGCCTGTGGCATCTTACATGGAGACTCTGGCTGTAGTGAATTGGCGGCGCAACTTGTGCGTCTATTCGTTCCCTCCCAGATCAAATTTGATTTTCGACCGCGTGATCGCCATTTGCTAGCGGTGCCAACATCGCGAACAGTGTCTCGTCGAAATTCCCCTCTGGTTCGTGCCTTGCTCCTTTTAAATGGGCTCCTCGCATCAGCACCCGAGTGTGATGTATTTGCTAGTAGATGGGTAGTACTGCGTGATGAATGTTTGAGGTTCTGCGAGGCGATGGATGTGCGTGCCTCCTCAATTTAACTTAATTCTTGTTTAAATGTAATTTTATGTCTTAAGTAACTTATCTGTAACTTCACAGTGCTTTAGTTCTAACTGTTATGCTGTGAAATTAAATTGTAAAACATAAATAAATAAATAAATAAATATGTACTTATTTACAACTTTTGATGTTACAAAATATTTGAAGCTGACTGTACTCGGCTGCTATGCAATTGTATGTATTTGTACTTGAAATATTTTGACAACAACTTTAAAGCTGGTGATTTGTCGAATATTTTAGTACTAGCTTCTGCCCGCGACTTCGTCCCCCTTAAATTCGTTTATCGTGGATAAGGGCATTTTTCCGGGATAAAAAGTAGCCTATGTCCTTCCCGGGGACTCAAACTATCTCCATACCAACTGTCATCCAAATCGGTTCAGCGGTTTAAGCGTGAAGAGGTAAAAGACAGACAGACAGACACACTTTCGCATTTATAATATTAGTATGGATTACTATTTTGAACCACTGGTTATATGGTCAACACATAATGGGGCTCTTAAAAAATTGGGCAAAATACATATTAAGTGTTTTGTATACAGGGCGACTCAACATTTGTGCCTGTCCGGGCCGGCGAGACTACAGACAGTGACGATGCGGCGCCCCGCGCAGTGCGCTTTAATAAAGTTGCTGAGGTGAGCTTCATCCATCGATGTAGGGTTTCTATATATCCAATATGATGCTATTCGTCCAAGATAGTATGCAAGTAAATGTACAAGCGACCTTGATAGCAAACAAAAGTTTCTTAAAAATAATGAAACTGCACTGAGAAAGGATTTTCCGAAAATGCTATGAAATGTAGTATTTCATACAATTTCACTTATACTTGTAGGTGAAGAAAGAGTAGAACTGCATTTAAACCAAACTGAGAATTCTTGTGGCCCTAGACTGAATTAACGATACAATTGAATTAAAATATTTCCTCTTTTTGTGAAAGGCATTTGATCTAGTTAAAATTTATCTGCTTTGGAAAAAGTTGAGTGGGACACACATTCCGGGATAATATATGGCTCTCTTTAGGCACTGGTATAACAATCAGCTCAATCTGGTTCGTTAGACTAAATGTTGTATGGCGAGTACAAATTGGAATGTGGGGTAAGACGGGGAGGGATCACATCTCCTAAGTTATTTGACTTATATGTCAACAAGTCGATCTGTTGACTCAGCAGCATGCATGCAGGATGCTATGTGGGAAGCACTTGTATAAATAACCTGAGCTATGCCGATGACATAGTGCTTTTAGGTCTGTCAATCAGCACGTTGAAAATTCTGCTTGGGACTTGTGAGGAGTATGCCTTAGCCCACGGACGACAGTACAACCCAATCAAAAGTGAGGTCATGATATTTAAAGCTGGTAAAATAAGGCATATTATGTACCTTCTGTAGTGTTTGGGAAAACTCCGTTGAGGGTCATGGACAAGGTTAAATATCTTGGCCACATTCTTACAAGTGAGCGTTGGCGGTCCGGAGTAATTTGCTTACCCGCAGGTTAGCTCGATGTACATATGAAGTTAAATTAACTCTTTTCAAAGCAAAATAGTCAATCATTTTACTCGAGCGGTCTACGGGTTAGGTATACGGGTGAATCAACTTAGACAAACACAAATTAGTCCACTACTTTCAAACTTCGCTGTAAAATAACGCTTTTAAATAATGGTTTCTCTTTTATTAATTTATGGTATACTTTAAAACTTTGAATGTCCCGTCTGTTAAACCTATAAACAGGAAAATATCATATTAGAAACTCGATTTATTGGTAACTTTAGAGACATTTTTGGTAACGCCAAAGACGTCAAAAGTGTGGGTCTAAAAGTTGTTACACCCATACAAAACGGACCTACAACGCTCTGAGAATACAGTAGAATAATGCATTTAGAATGCTGATGGGATAACCAAGATGGTGTAGTGCGTCAGGTATGTTTACCGAAGCTCACACAGATGGTTTCCACGCCATCATGAGGAAATGGATTGTGTCCATCAGTATTCCCAACAGCATTCTAAACTCGGTTGCTAGGAGATATGAATCTATAAGACCTTTTACTAATACACTATGGATTTTATTGTGTCCGAAATAAATAATTTCACTCATTCATTCATTAGCAAAATTGTTTGATATTCATTTAAATTGGCAAAACATCAGCAATAGAAGTGAACTTAAATGTAATAATTTTTAATCATATGCTAGAAGGCGTCCGCAACTTCGTTCGCGGAAAAGAGAAAGTCAGAACCATGCTTATTTTCTTCAGCGTAGTCGGGTAAAAGGTATCCTATAACCATCGGTGGATACCTAGCTATCCGTGTACCAAAAATATTTGGAATCCCTTTAGCCGATTTGGCGTGATTAAGCCACAACGTACATACAATCATACAAAACAAAAATGTTTTTTTTTCGATTCAGTGATCTCCAAGTAGTCCGTTACAATTATCGTTTGAAAATACCTTCAATGTACAGACATGTCATTTTTACAGCTTTATAATATAATAGTACTAATAAGACTTACATTGTATTGTCAAGATGACGTTATTATATTTTTTTCTGTTTCCTCAATTATCACTTATTTTAATAAAATAATTTTAACGGATTATATGACGTCATTGAATAAGAATACACGGGAGCCAGTTTAAGGATCAAAATAACATTACGTGGGTGCACTTGGAATGAACTTCTGTCGGTGTTTGATTATACTGCGAAATTATGGATTATCGAGTCATTACAGAAGCTAGTTTGACTGTCCATTAGCAAATGATATAGCCTAGAAAAAAAATTGCCTACTGGCGTAATCGTGATTAGATAGGACCAAAACATACAATGGTATGTCATAAAACATAAATTGTATGTATAATTGATCAAATATATGTAAGCAAATTTATTTGTTTCTCCTTTTTTAATTTTGTCTGGGTCCAATAACTTTAAAAATTAATATATATATAGGTAATCTTATTTTAAAACAATGGAACTCTTAAGTAGTACTTACCATATAAAATATTATAAGTAATTACTTTTCACATATTGAGGAAAAATATTCTTTATTAAGGAAGTTGACTCAACTTCCTGTGCTGTGATTGGTGGATTTTGACACTTCTTGTGTGTGGAGCCAAGTGGTGAAATTTCCTTTTTAGAAATCCCTCATGGTCAATCGCAAAAAAATAATAATACAAGTACGAACGCAATATCGCAAAACATATGCGAACGACTAAACATGTAAGGGAAAACGGAAAATTAACAGAAAAGAATATTATCCTGGATCTTACGAAATTTTGTGATACCATGTAACATACCCTGGGTCCAAAAAAATGATTACTTACGTTTTATGTAGGTATCAAGTATTGAATTTTTCACGCATCAATAGAATTTAGAAAATAAAATAACTATTCGATTCGTTAAATAATTTGTAGTTTATTAAATCATTAAACAACTCTATGTAGCTACAGTACGATTACTTTGAGTTTACCACTGACATATGCTTTTATTACATTGGATATTCGACTTTAACACTAATACAAAAGAGTTTCTATTACAAACAAACGACGTTTAGACAGTGTGTAAGTAATATAAACTCTTTTACATTAGTGTTAAAATCGAATACTCGTATGTGAATATATGTAATTTTTACGTCGGCAGTCTATTCTTATCTTTGTCACGCGATAAATGATATGATAAAACATATGTCACTCTCGTACTCACTTTACTCATTTATCTATCGCGTGACTAACGCAACTATAAAAAGAAAATAAATTAGCATAATAGTGCACAGCTTTCATAACCGATGACATTTTATATTAAGAATGAGAAACAAATCGATGGTAGTAAGCAAAACTGCAATGGATGAAATTTTAACATCACAACTTGCTAGAATGATTGGTTTGAGTTTCCTTGTCTTTTTTAAATGTGTTACCTTATTATAAACTATTTCATTTCTTTTTAAATCTATACTAATAAACTTGTAAAAATGAAAAGGTTTGCTGATTGAAGATATAAAAAAAACCGATTGTAACGGACTACTTGAAGGTCGGTCACTGAATACAATTCTTTTTTTGTATTTTTTTGATTTTGTATGTTGTTGTGGCTTCATCACGTCAAATCGGCTTATCGGATTTCAACTATTTTTAGTACACGGGTAACTGCGTATTCACAGACAGACTGCGTATTACCCAACTACGCTGAAGTAAAAAATAGGGGTTTACTTTTTGTCCTCGTCGAATGAACTTGCGAGTACCTTAAAATATATTAATAATGCCTAAGTAATGCATTGCAAGGTGCGAGTGATGTCGGCAGCGATGGCGGGCGAGGCGCTGCTCGCTCGTCTGTCGTGGGCCGCGTCGCTGCGCGCGAGCGAGTTCGCGCAGCGCCGCGCCGCCGCCGCCGCCACGCGCCGCCATCTGCGCATGGCAGTCGTGTTCAGCGTGCCGGTATGTACTGAGCGAGTTTGCCAGCTAGTCATGTCGGCAGCGATGGTAGGCGAGGCGCTGCTCGCTCGTCTGTCGTAGGCTGCGTCGATGCGCGCGAGCGAGTTCGCGCAGCGCCGCGCCGCGCCGCCGCCGCCGCCACGCGCCGCCATCTGCGCATGGCAGTCGTGTTCAGCGTGCCGGTATGTACTGAGCGAGTTTGCCAGCTAGTCATGTCGGCAGCGATGGTAGGCGAGGCGCTGCTCGCTCGTCTGTCGTAGGCTGCGTCGATGCGCGCGAGCGAGTTCGCGCAGCGCCGCGCCGCGCCGCCGCCGCCGCCACGCGCCGCCATCTGCGCATGGCAGTCGTGTTCAGCGTGCCGGTATGTACTGAGCGAGTTTGCCAGCTAGTCATGTCGGCAGCGATGGTAGGCGAGGCGCTGCTCGCTCGTCTGTCGTAGGCTGCGTCGATGCGCGCGAGCGAGTTCGCGCAGCGCCGCGCCGCGCCGCCGCCGCCGCCACGCGCCGCCATCTGCGCATGGCAGTCGTGTTCAGCGTGCCGGTATGTACTGAGCGAGTTTGCCAGCTAGTCATGTCGGCAGCGATGGTAGGCGAGGCGCTGCTCGCTCGTCTGTCGCAGGCTGCGTCGATGCGCGCGAGCGAGTTCGCGCAGCGCCGCGCCGCGCCGCCGCCGCCGCCACGCGCCGCCATCTGCGCATGGCAGTCGTGTTCAGCGTGCCGGTATGTACTGAGCGAGTTTGCCAGCTAGTCATGTCGGCAGCGACGGTAGGCGAGGTGCTGCTCGCTCGTCTGTCGTGGGCCGCGTCGCTGCGCGCGAGCGAGTTCGCGCAGCGCCGCGCCGCCGCCGCCGCCACGCGCCGCCATCTGCGCATGGCAGTCGTGTTCAGCGTGCCGGTATGTACTGAGCGAGTTTGCCAGCTAGTCATGTCGGCAGCGATGGTAGGCGAGGCGCTGCTCGCTCGTCTGTCGTGGGCCGCGTCGCTGCGCGCGAGCGAGTTCGCGCAGCGCCGCGCCGCGCCGCCGCCGCCGCCACGCGCCGCCATCTGCGCATGGCAGTCGTGTTCAGCGTGCCGGTATGTACTGAGCGAGTTTGCCAGCTAGTCATGTCGGCAGCGATGGTAGGCGAGGCGCTGCTCGCTCGTCTGTCGTGGGCCGCGTCGCTGCGCGCGAGCGAGTTCGCGCAGCGCCGCGCCGCCGCCGCCGCCACGCGCCGCCATCTGCGCATGGCAGTCGTGTTCAGCGTGCCGGTATGTACTGAGCGAGTTTGCCAGCTAGTCATGTCGGCAGCGATGGTAGGCGAGGCGCTGCTCGCTCGTCTGTCGTGGGCCGCGTCGCTGCGCGCGAGCGAGTTCGCGCAGCGCCGCGCCGCCGCCGCCGCCACGCGCCGCCATCTGCGCATGGCAGTCGTGTTCAGCGTGCCGGTATGTACTGAGCGAGTTTGCCAGCTAGTCATGTCGGCAGCGATGGTAGGCGAGGCGCTGCTCGCTCGTCTGTCGTGGGCCGCGTCGCTGCGCGCGAGCGAGTTCGCGCAGCGCCGCGCCGCCGCCGCCGCCACGCGCCGCCATCTGCGCATGGCAGTCGTGTTCAGCGTGCCGGTATGTACTGAGCGAGTTTGCCAGCTAGTCATGTCGGCAGCGATGGTAGGCGAGGCGCTGCTCGCTCGTCTGTCGTGGGCCGCGTCGCTGCGCGCGAGCGAGTTCGCGCAGCGCCGCGCCGCGCCGCCGCCGCCGCCACGCGCCGCCATCTGCGCATGGCAGTCGTGTTCAGCGTGCCGGTATGTACTGAGCTAGTTTGCCAGCTAGTCATGTCGGCAGCGATAGTGGGCGAGGCGCTGCTCGCTCATCTGCCGTGGGCCGCGTCGCTACGCGTGACCGAGTACGCGATTGCTAAAGTAATCACAATAAATTGTTTATATGAAAATTGTTCATATAACATTTTTTGCTCCTAATGTCCTAAGGAATGCGTGGTTAAGATCTTTTCCATTCCTCGCGGGCACCGTGTATATCCAAAGTGTGAGTGCAAAACGATGCAAGATGAATAATTTTATACACGGTTGTTGAATATTTACATCAGAAGATGAACGAAAGATTGAGTAGCATTTCGATTTGATAAAAAATTAATATGTTGTTGACTTCATACTATTTTCCTACACTAGCGCCATTCTGGACGGATTTGTAACTATTATTGACCCCACGGTCGTGTGCTGCAGTGGTTCGTGTCCAACTACCTGTACCGGCTGAGCTTGCGCACGGCGCGCTCGAGCTCGGCGACGCTGCTGGCGTCGGCGGCGGGCGCGCTGGCGCTGGCGCTGGGTGCGCTGGCGCGGCCCGCGCCCGCCGACCGCTTCACGTTCTGCAAGCTGGCCGGCGTGCTGCTCACCGCGGCGGGTCTGGTGAGTACTCCCCCTTAAATGGGGCGCGCTGGCGCTGGCGCTGGGTGCGCTGGCGCGGCCCGCGCCCGCCGACCGCTTCACGTTCTGCAAGCTGGCCGGCGTGCTGCTCACCGCGGCGGGTCTGGTGAGTACTCCCCCTTAAATGGGGCGCGCTGGCGCTGGCGCTGGGTGCGCTGGCGCGGCCCGCGCCCGCCGACCGCTTCACGTTCTGCAAGCTGGCCGGCGTGCTGCTCACCGCGGCGGGTCTGGTGAGTACTCCCCCTTAAATGGGGCGCGCTGGCGCTGGCGCTGGGTGCGCTGGCGCGGCCCGCGCCCGCCGACCGCTTCACGTTCTGCAAGCTGGCCGGCGTGCTGCTCACCGCGGCGGGTCTGGTGAGTACTCCCCCTTAAATGGGGCGCGCTGGCGCTGGCGCTGGGTGCGCTGGCGCGGCCCGCGCCCGCCGACCGCTTCACGCTCTGCAAGCTGGCCGGCGTGCTGCTCACCGTGGCGGGCCTCGTGAGTACTCCCCCTTAAATAGGGCGCGCTGGCGCGGGCCGCGCCCGCCGACCGCTTCACGCTCTGCAAGCTGGCCGGCGTGCTGCTCACCGTGGCGGGCCTCGTGAGTACTCCCCCTTAAATAGGGCGCGCTGGCGCTGGGTGCGCTGGCGCGGCCCGCGCCCGCCGACCGCTTCACGCTCTGCAAGCTGGCCGGCGTGCTGCTCACCGCGGCGGGACTGGTGAATACTCCCCCTTAAATGGGGTGCGCTGGCGCGGCCCGCGCCCGCCGACCGCTTCACGCTCTGCAAGCTGGCCGGCGTGCTGCTCACCGTGGCGGGCCTCGTGAGTACTCCCCCTTAAATGGGGCGCGCTGGCGCTGGCGCTGGGTGCGCTGGTGCGGCCCGCGCCCGCCGACCGCTTCACGCTCTGCAAGCTGGCCGGCGTGCTGCTCACCGTGGCGGGCCTCGTGAGTACTCCCCCTTAAATAGGGCGCGCTGGCGCGGGCCGCGCCCGCCGACCGCTTCACGCTCTGCAAGCTGGCCGGCGTGCTGCTCACCGTGGCGGGCCTCGTGAGTACTCCCCCTTAAATAGGGCGCGCTGGCGCTGGGTGCGCTGGCGCGGCCCGCGCCCGCCGACCGCTTCACGCTCTGCAAGCTGGCCGGCGTGCTGCTCACCGTGGCGGGCCTCGTGAGTACTCCCCCTTAAATAGGGCGAGCTGGCGCGGCCCGCGCCCGCCGACCGCTTCACGCTCTGCAAGCTGGCCGGCGTGCTGCTCACCGCGGCAGGCCTTGGTGAGTACTCCCCCTTAAATAGGGCGCGCTGGCGCGGCCCGCGCCCGCCGACCGCTTCACGCTCTGCAAGCTGGCCGGCGTGCTGCTCACCGCGGCGGGACTGGTGAATACTCCCCCTTAAACGGGGTGCGCTGGCGCGGCCCGCGCCCGCCGACCGCTTCACGCTCTGCAAGCTGGCCGGCGTGCTGCTCACCGCGGCGGGTCTAGTGAGTACTCCCCCTTAAATGGGGCGCGCTGGTGCTGGCGCTGGGTGCGCTGGCGCGGCCCGCGCCCGCCGACCGCTTCACGCTCTGCAAGCTGGCCGGCGTGCTGCTCACCGTGGCGGGCCTCGTGAGTACTCCCCCTTAAATAGGGCGCGCTGGCGCTGGGTGCGCTGGCGCGGCCCGCGCCCGCCGACCGCTTCACGCTCTGAAAGCTGGCCGGAGTGCTGCTCACCGCGGCGGGACTGGTGAGTACTCCCCCTTAAATGGGGCGCGCTGGCGCTGGGTGCGCTGGCGCGGCCCGCGCCCGCCGACCGCTTCACGCTCTGAAAGCTGGCCGGCGTGCTGCTCACCGCGGCGGGACTGGTGAGTACTCCCCCTTAAATGGGGTGCGCTGGCGCGGCCCGCGCCCGCCGACCGCTTCACGCTCTGCAAGCTGGCCGGCGTGCTGCTCACCGCGGCAGGCCTTGGTGAGTACTCCCCCTTACATGGGGCGCGCTGGCGCTGGCGTTGGGTGCGCTGGCGCGGCCCGCGCCCGCCGACCGCTTCACGCTCTGCAAGCTGGCCGGCGTGCTGCTCACCGTGGCGGGCCTCGTGAGTACTCCCCCTTAAATAGGGCGAGCTGGCGCGGCCCGCGCCCGCCGACCGCTTCACGCTCTGCAAGCTGGCCGGCGTGCTGCTCACCGCGGCAGGCCTTGGTGAGTACTCCCCCTTACATGGGGCGCGCTGGCGCTGGCGTTGGGTGCGCTGGCGCGGCCCGCGCCCGCCGACCGCTTCACGCTCTGCAAGCTGGCCGGCGTGCTGCTCACCGTGGCGGGCCTCGTGAGTACTCCCCCTTAAATAGGGCGCGCTGGCGCTGCCCGCGCCCGCCGACCGCTTCACGCTCTGCAAGCTGGCCGGCGTGCTGCTCACCGTGGCGGGCCTCGTGAGTACTCCCCCTTAAATAGGGCGCGCTGGTGCGGCCCGCGCCCGCCGACCGCTTCACGCTCTGCAAGCTGGCCGGCGTGCTGCTCACCGCGGCGGGTCTGGTGAGTACTCCCCCTTAAATGGGGCGCGCTGGCGCGGCCCGCGCCCGCCGACCGCTTCACGCTCTGCAAGCTGGCCGGCGTGCTGCTCACCGCGGCGGGCCTGGTGAGTACTCCCCCTTAAATGGGGCGCGCTGGCGCTGGCGCTGGGTGCGCTGGCGAGGCCCGCGCCCGCCGACCGCTTCACGCTCTGCATGGCCGGCGTGCTGCTCACCGCGGCGGGTCTGGTGAGTACTCCCCCTTAAATGGGGCGCGCTGGCGCTGGGTGCGCTGGCGCGGCCCGCGCCCGCCGACCGCTTCACGCTCTGCAAGCTGGCCGGCGTGCTGCTCACCGCGGCGGGTCTGGTGAGTACTCCCCCTTAAATGGGGCGCGCTGGCGCGGCCCGCGCCCGCCGACCGCTTCACGCTCTGCAAGCTGGCCGGCGTGCTGCTCACCGCGGCGGGCCTGGTGAGTACTCCCCCTTAAATGGGGCGCGCTGGCGCTGGCGTTGGGTGCGCTGGCGCGGCCCGCGCCCGCCGACCGCTTCACGCTCTGCAAGCTGGCCGGCGTGCTGCTCACCGTGGCGGGCCTCGTGAGTACTCCCCCTTAAATAGGGCGAGCTGGCGCGGCCCGCGCCCGCCGACCGCTTCACGCTCTGCAAGCCTGCCGGCGTGCTGCTCACCGCGGCAGGCCTTGGTGAGTACTCCCCCTTACATGGGGCGCGCTGGCGCTGGCGTTGGGTGCGCTGGCGCGGCCCGCGCCCGCCGACCGCTTCACGCTCTGCAAGCTGGCCGGCGTGCTGCTCACCGTGGCGGGCCTCGTGAGTACTCCCCCTTAAATAGGGCGCGCTGGCGCTGCCCGCGCCCGCCGACCGCTTCACGCTCTGCAAGCTGGCCGGCGTGCTGCTCACCGCGGCGGGTCTGGTGAGTACTCCCCCTTAAATGGGGCGCGCTGGCGCGGCCCGCGCCCGCCGACCGCTTCACGCTCTGCAAGCTGGCCGGCGTGCTGCTCACCGTGGCGGGCCTCGTGAGTACTCCCCCTTAAATAGGGCGCGCTGGTGCGGCCCGCGCCCGCCGACCGCTTCACGCTCTGCAAGCTGGCCGGCGTGCTGCTCACCGCGGCGGGTCTGGTGAGTACTCCCCCTTAAATGGGGCGCGCTGGCGCGGCCCGCGCCCGCCGACCGCTTCACGCTCTGCAAGCTGGCCGGCGTGCTGCTCACCGCGGCGGGCCTGGTGAGTACTCCCCCTTAAATGGGGCGCGCTGGCGCTGGCGCTGGGTGCGCTGGCGAGGCCCGCGCCCGCCGACCGCTTCACGCTCTGCATGGCCGGCGTGCTGCTCACCGCGGCGGGTCTGGTGAGTACTCCCCCTTAAATGGGGCGCGCTGGCGCTGGGTGCGCTGGCGCGGCCCGCGCCCGCCGACCGCTTCACGCTCTGCAAGCTGGCCGGCGTGCTGCTCACCGCGGCGGGTCTGGTGAGTACTCCCCCTTAAATGGGGCGCGCTGGCGCGGCCCGCGCCCGCCGACCGTTTCACGCTCTGCAAGCTGGCCGGCGTGCTGCTCACCGCGGCGGGCCTGGTGAGTACTCCCCCTTAAATGGGGCGCGCTGGCGCGGCCCGCGCCCGCCGACCGCTTCACGCTCTGCAAGCTGGCCGGCGTGCTGCTCACCGCGGCGGGCCTGGTGAGTACTCCCCCTTAAATGGGGCGCGCTGGCGCTGGCGCTGGGTGCGCTGGCGAGGCCCGCGCCCGCCGACCGCTTCACGCTCTGCAAGCTGGCCGGCGTGCTGCTCACCGCGGCGGGTCTGGTGAGTACTCCCCCTTAAATGGGGCGCGCTGGCGCTGGGTGCGCTGGCGCGGCCCGCGCCCGCCGACCGCTTCACGCTCTGCAAGCTGGCCGGCGTGCTGCTCACCGCGGCGGGTCTAGTGAGTACTCCCCCTTAAATGGGGCGCGCTGGTGCTGGCGCTGGGTGCGCTGGCGCGGCCCGCGCCCGCCGACCGCTTCACGCTCTGCAAGCTGGCCGGCGTGCTGCTCACCGCGGCGGGCCTGGTAAGTACTCCCCCTTACATGGGGCGCGCTGGCGCGGCCCGCGCCCGCCGACCGCTTCACGCTCTGCAAGCTGGCCGGCGTGCTGCTCACCGCGGCGGGCCTTGGTGAGTATTCCCCCTTACATGGGGCGCGCTGGCGCTGGCGTTGGGTGCGCTGGCGCGGCCCGCGCCCGCCGACCGCTTCACGCTCTGCAAGCTGGCCGGCGTGCTGCTCACCGCGGCGGGCCTGGTAAGTACTCCCCCTTACATGGGGCGCGCTGGCGCGGCCCGCGCCCGCCGTCCGCTTCACGCTCTGCAAGCTGGCCGGCGTGCTGCTCACCGCGGCGGGCCTGGTGAGTACTCCCCCTTACATGGGGCGCGCTGGCGTGGCCCGCGACCGCCGACCGCTTCACGCTCTGCAAGCTGGCCGGCGTGCTGCTCACCGCGGCGGGCCTGGTGAGTACTCCCCCTTACATGGTGCGCCCTGGCGCGGCCCGCGCCCGCCGTCCGCTTCACGCTCTGCAAGCTGGCCGGCGTGCTGCTCACCGCGGCGGGCCTGGTGAGGTAATACTCTCAGCCTGCTTTACAATCTTCACAGTATTTATTTAGACTGCGGCGTAAACCCAAGCTTTACTTGTGCGTTACAGGTGATTGTAGGCGTGTGCGAGCGATTGGACTGGACGAGCGCGCTGGCGGCGCTGGGCGCGGCGTTGAGCTACGCCGTACACCTGCTGCTGTTCCGGCTGGAGCTGCGCAAGGGCGACGGCATCAACTGCCCGCTGCTAGTCGGTCAGTTCCACTTATAGGGCTTCAAATTCAATGAGCGCGCTTGTGGATTATGGAAACACATGTCAATCTAGCCTAAACGGCTCACTATTGAGGTTGCCGGATGTACTTTTATGGTAGCAACGCGGCGTTATCGTGGAGTGCACTGCGCCTGGCCCAGTAACCTTAGTATCAACTCGGTGGCCTAATATTACAGGGTTCTATGTCACATTTTCAGGGCAGTTAAAATTAGACTATGAACTATGTCAATGTTCAAACTTCAATTCTCTTAGAGTGAAACATAGAACTTTGTGTCATTGGGCCAGCGAACTGTTAATTGAAAAATGAGATGGTGAACCGGTGTCATTGTTGTCGGGTAGGTCTGGTGGGGTGCGCATGCGGCATGATGGGCTGGGCGCTGGGCGGCGCGCTGGCGGCGAGCGGCGCCGAGCGACTCGCGCTGCCCGGCGCGCCCGCCTTCTCCTGGCTGCTGCTCGACGCGCTGCTCGGGCCGCTGCTGCTGGAGTCGCTGTGGCTGTGGTGAGTGTACTACAACACCTACATGCGGCACGATGGGCGGCGAGCGGCGCCGAGCGACTCGCGCTGCCCGGCGCGCCCGCCTTCTCCTGGCTGCTGCTCGACGCGCTGCTCGGGCCGCTGCTGCTGGAGTCGCTGTGGCTGTGGTGAGTGTACTACAACACCTACATGCGGCACGATGGGCGGCGAGCGGCGCCGAGCGACTCGCGCTGCCCGGCGCGCCCGCCTTCTCCTGGCTGCTGCTCGACGCGCTGCTCGGGCCGCTGCTGCTGGAGTCGCTGTGGCTGTGGTGAGTGTACTACAACACCTACATGCGGCACGATGGGCGGCGAGCGGCGCCGAGCGACTCGCGCTGCCCGGCGCGCCCGCCTTCTCCTGGCTGCTGCTCGACGCGCTGCTCGGGCCGCTGCTGCTGGAGTCGCTGTGGCTGTGGTGAGTGTACTACAACACCTACATGCGGCACGATGGGCGGCGAGCGGCGCCGAGCGACTCGCGCTGCCCGGCGCGCCCGCCTTCTCCTGGCTGCTGCTCGACGCGCTGCTCGGGCCGCTGCTGCTGGAGTCGCTGTGGCTGTGGTGAGTGTACTACAACACCTACATGCGGCACGATGGGCGGCGAGCGGCGCCGAGCGACTCGCGCTGCCCGGCGCGCCCGCCTTCTCCTGGCTGCTGCTCGACGCGCTGCTCGGGCCGCTGCTGCTGGAGTCGCTGTGGCTGTGGTGAGTGTACTACAACACCTACATGCGGCACGATGGGCGGCGAGCGGCGCCGAGCGACTCGCGCTGCCCGGCGCGCCCGCCTTCTCCTGGCTGCTGCTCGACGCGCTGCTCGGGCCGCTGCTGCTGGAGTCGCTGTGGCTGTGGTGAGTGTACTACAACACCTACATGCGGCACGATGGGCGGCGAGCGGCGCCGAGCGACTCGCGCTGCCCGGCGCGCCCGCCTTCTCCTGGCTGCTGCTCGACGCGCTGCTCGGGCCGCTGCTGCTGGAGTCGCTGTGGCTGTGGTGAGTGTACTACAACACCTACATGCGGCACGATGGGCGGCGAGCGGCGCCGAGCGACTCGCGCTGCCCGGCGCGCCCGCCTTCTCCTGGCTGCTGCTCGACGCGCTGCTCGGGCCGCTGCTGCTGGAGTCGCTGTGGCTGTGGTGAGTGTACTACAACACCTACATGCGGCACGATGGGCGGCGAGCGGCGCCGAGCGACTCGCGCTGCCCGGCGCGCCCGCCTTCTCCTGGCTGCTGCTCGACGCGCTGCTCGGGCCGCTGCTGCTGGAGTCGCTGTGGCTGTGGTGAGTGTACTACAACACCTACATGCGGCACGATGGGCGGCGAGCGGCGCCGAGCGACTCGCGCTGCCCGGCGCGCCCGCCTTCTCCTGGCTGCTGCTCGACGCGCTGCTCGGGCCGCTGCTGCTGGAGTCGCTGTGGCTGTGGTGAGTGTACTACAACACCTACATGCGGCACGATGGGCGGCGAGCGGCGCCGAGCGACTCGCGCTGCCCGGCGCGCCCGCCTTCTCCTGGCTGCTGCTCGACGCGCTGCTCGGGCCGCTGCTGCTGGAGTCGCTGTGGCTGTGGTGAGTGTACTACAACACCTACATGCGGCACGATGGGCGGCGAGCGGCGCCGAGCGACTCGCGCTGCCCGGCGCGCCCGCCTTCTCCTGGCTGCTGCTCGACGCGCTGCTCGGGCCGCTGCTGCTGGAGTCGCTGTGGCTGTGGTGAGTGTACTACAACACCTACAAATTGAAAGCTTTCTTGTTGGAGAAGTGTTACTATTCAGTAGACGAATTTTACTCTCATAAGTAATGCTCAACTGTGAATTTTATGGTGTTGTTTTGTTTAAATATTGTTTTATTGATATGACTGTAGATATAACTGGCTTCTTACAATATGGACGTTTTAAATTGATTAAATAATTACAATTATAAATAATCAGTATAATCTACGGTTGAAAATTATAAATGTTTTTAATTTTGTAAATGTATTTCAAACACGACTGTATGTTGTTCATGAATAAATAACTTACTTACATGCGGCACGATGGGCTGGCGCCGCCCGGCGCGCTTATTGATCGATTCTTGATTTGGTTCTAAAGAAACGATTTTTTTCCCTTAGTTCATGAAATGATTCGGCGGAATTCTTGGAGATAATGGGCGTAGCTCCAGCAGTTCCGTGGCTGAGTAAATTAGCGTATGCGCGCTATAGTAAATATGATCGCAGGGGACGGTCGCTGACGTCGACGCGCGCGTCGACGCTGGCGCTGGCGCTGGTGCTGCCGCTGGGCGCGGGCTGGGACCTGTGGCGCGCGGGCGGCGCGTGGCGCCCCGCCGCCGGGCTGCTGGCGGGCGCCGGCTGGCTGCTGGTCGCCGCCGACCCCGCGCTGGCGCTGCCCGGCGCCGCCTGGCTCGCGCGCCGCGGCTCCGACCCCTTCGAGTGAGTGTTGTAGCGTCGCGGTACAGGGCCGGCTGCTGGCGGGCGCCGGCTGGCTGCTGGTCGCCGCCGACCCCGCGCTGGCGCTGCCCGGCGCCGCCTGGCTCGCGCGCCGCGGCTCCGACCCCTTCGAGTGAGTGTTGTAGCGTCGCGGTACAGGGCCGGCTGCTGGCGGGCGCCGGCTGGCTGCTGGTCGCCGCCGACCCCGCGCTGGCGCTGCCCGGCGCCGCCTGGCTCGCGCGCCGCGGCTCCGACCCCTTCGAGTGAGTGTTGTAGCGTCGCGGTACAGGGCCGGCTGCTGGCGGGCGCCGGCTGGCTGCTGGTCGCCGCCGACCCCGCGCTGGCGCTGCCCGGCGCCGCCTGGCTCGCGCGCCGCGGCTCCGACCCCTTCGAGTGAGTGTTGTAGCGTCGCGGTACAGGGCCGGCTGCTGGCGGGCGCCGGCTGGCTGCTGGTCGCCGCCGACCCCGCGCTGGCGCTGCCCGGCGCCGCCTGGCTCGCGCGCCGCGGCTCCGACCCCTTCGAGTGAGTGTTGTAGCGTCGCGGTACAGGGCCGGCTGCTGGCGGGCGCCGGCTGGCTGCTGGTCGCCGCCGACCCCGCGCTGGCGCTGCCCGGCGCCGCCTGGCTCGCGCGCCGCGGCTCCGACCCCTTCGAGTGAGTGTTGTAGCGTCGCGGTACAGGGCCGGCTGCTGGCGGGCGCCGGCTGGCTGCTGGTCGCCGCCGACCCCGCGCTGGCGCTGCCCGGCGCCGCCTGGCTCGCGCGCCGCGGCTCCGACCCCTTCGAGTGAGTGTTGTAGCGTCGCGGTACAGGGCCGGCTGCTGGCGGGCGCCGGCTGGCTGCTGGTCGCCGCCGACCCCGCGCTGGCGCTGCCCGGCGCCGCCTGGCTCGCGCGCCGCGGCTCCGACCCCTTCGAGTGAGTGTTGTAGCGTCGCGGTACAGGGCCGGCTGCTGGCGGGCGCCGGCTGGCTGCTGGTCGCCGCCGACCCCGCGCTGGCGCTGCCCGGCGCCGCCTGGCTCGCGCGCCGCGGCTCCGACCCCTTCGAGTGAGTGTTGTAGCGTCGCGGTACAGGGCCGGCTGCTGGCGGGCGCCGGCTGGCTGCTGGTCGCCGCCGACCCCGCGCTGGCGCTGCCCGGCGCCGCCTGGCTCGCGCGCCGCGGCTCCGACCCCTTCGAGTGAGTGTTGTAGCGTCGCGGTACAGGGCCGGCTGCTGGCGTCACTCTTAGAACGCAGAGCATATTGATCTGTCAGGGCCGACGATCAGCGTTTCATTAAAACTAGCGTAACTGGCCGTGACTTAGCTTGTTGTGCGAAAATGACAGTAATTTTATTATACCGTATTTTTTCCCATACGTCCGGTGGCGCCATCTGGTGATATTTCCATTTTAGAAAATCATCCTCGTAATTTTGTATAAGTAAATAGGTCAATTTTGAACTATGAATAGATCTCAAAAATGATCAACTTTTCAGTTCCTTCCTACCTTCGTCAAGCAAAGCTTTATTATAGGCTCGATATGAAGTATGTTTTGTTTCCATCGACAGAGCGATAAGAAACATCTCGGACCTCGACGAGCAGTCGGAGGCGTTGATGTCGTCCGACGAGCCGACGTAGCGCGCCTGCGCGTCGTCTGAGCACCAGTTTGTGTGGACACTTGTTATGTACGTAGCTTGAACCTGGGACGTTGTTGCTACAGATATACACCTCAATCGTGGGTATCACTTATTTACTTTGTTAGTTTAGTTACACTTAATTTATAGGTAGTACGATTCCCAAAACACTACTTTTTGATGAGTAATAAAATTTACACTTGTTACTCTTATTTAAATTTCGACATTGCATGGCCACGCTTTCACGTGTAATTTTCGGGGTTACGGATACTAGTATCAGGTAGCAATCGCTCCAGGGCAAACTGACCCGGTAAAAATCCGGTCACGGTCAAGAGTGCCGCAGAAGCGCTTGAAAATAGTGAAATAATGATGAGTCTTTACAGAGTCACATTTGATTCATAACGTCCTAAGGGAATCATACTAATAGTGGAAATATTGACTGATTGCTTGTTTGATTTTATATTATCAATTATTCAGTTTGTGTGCAATATAGAGGTTAAATTCACAAGCGTCACAAACATGCGATGTATTATGCACCAAGAAGCTTATAAGGGTTGTTAGGGTGAATAGCTTTCGAAGGAAGAAGGAATGATGCCGAATTCTGTGTCTTCTTTAGAGAGTTAGAAAGAGATAAAAATATATGTTTTTCTAGCTTTTTTCATGCTAAAAAGAGATGGCATTCGTCATTGGTCGACAGCATAGGAAAATGAACTTTCAGGTATTTCCAAGACAGGATATTAAATGTTTCTTGAATAGCACATATACGTATCGTATTTTGTCTCCCACGCAACTCGTACAGTCACCGACAGGCAGAATCACGCTGACGCGCAAATGTATACAAGGAGGTGATACTAATTTTTTTGCATTACTGGCCACTTGCAAAGTTTGAATTTCGAATGTGTTTAAAAAAATAATTTGTTTATCACTAAAGTGAATCAGTGAAAATGGATGTATCACATAAATATCAAATCCTTCAGTGTGTCCCTAGTAAGAACGTTAAATATGTATTATGTTTTTTTATTCCTAGCATTTATACATAGACATAGACATTTTAAATGCATGTTAACCATAGTGTAAACGACATTCCAGATAAGTAGTTGTTGTTATTTATTACTTTAGATGTATATCTTAAATAATACATATAGTGTCCAGTTGAAATTACTGCATACGACTATAGTTGACTTTAAGGAGATAAAACTCAACTATTATATACAGGGCGCTTCCTAAGTCAAGAACAGCAATATTTTTTTGTAAGTCCTAACCTGCCTAATAGCTGCTTAAAGTGATAAGGATAAAGCCATGGCATAATAGGGTGACCAAAATAAAATAATACACATAATAGAGTGAGTGAGACCGGAAAGGATTTTAACGGTCATAAATACCCCCAGATATTCTAGATCAGCATACAAAAGTGTATCGAAAACTTATATTGCTGTTCATGACTTAGGAATCGCTCTGAATACAATGTAGCACAGTCTATATTTTTTTTTAATTTTTATGACGTGATATTGTAAAGAAGTAATGAAATTTGGACACGTGTGAGTGTTTTGTGTTTCGAAATTTGGAACTAGTTAAAAAGTACCTATTCGGAGGTACGACATATTTTCTCATAAAACCTATTACTTTAATACAGCACAGTAAGCTTGATCTACTTTTGTATTTTTCATGACTTATCTTTGAAATTATTTATTTGTACATAAAAATATCGTAGGCAGCTAAAAACTGTTGTGTCCTAAATTTCATTGTGGTAATATAATTTGATCCCTTAAACTTCACTGGCTGTAGTCGATCTTAAATAATTGTATCAAATTATGTTTACATTGTATTGTATTGTATTAATGTGCATTGATGTTTTTAAATCACGTTTGTACTCCTAGTTGTACAAAAGTTCTTAATTCTATATTGCACGAGTTCGATGGTGTCGAGTGTGAACACTAACATAATGTCACCGCACAAGTGTTCATAAATTTTAAGTCGCTTTTCAATTTGCAACTTGACACATAACACTTTTGTGCTTCTTTGCTTTAACTAAGTATTGTCTTCTATACCTTCTTTTTCGAAGAACATATCTCTTGTTATGTAAATAATATAAATATCTGTTATAAAACCTCATGTATAAAACATTTGCTATTTTATCTTACAAGTTGTACAGCCAGCAGCACAAAGGTCTACACGAATGAAGCTCTAATTACAACCAATACACAAAAAGCTTGTGTAGATATATATTTGAGCTCCTTCATCTCTGTAGATATATTTTCCGCGGACTATGTGAAAATTATCGCTAACTAAGCTCCAATTCCTTCACGAATGACAATATTCTCTTACTTTATATCTGTGCCTTTCTTGGTAGTAATCTGATCTCCCTTTTAGGAGAATGATGGAATCACTTTTGATCTGGGATCTCAGTAATTTTAAACAATATGTAATTTAAATATCTTCTATTTATATAGCAAATAAAATCTTATGTAGCATACTTAACACACTACATCTTAAATCTCTTTACAGTTATGAAATTATGTCTTGCTTTTCAGATTACAAATATTGAAATTAAAGGCCTGGAGCCCATAATTCTCGTATGAAACGCTGAAAAACATGAAGTAGCTTTTCATCGAAGGTATAGGTATTTATAAGTACTCACTGAAATTATATCTTATAATGCATGATTTTTATGACGCTAATGTTCTAATATGACAATTTTGTGAGAAGAACTATAACGAATGTCGCATTGTGTATGACATTTTACCGCGCAATATTTTTTTGTGATTTAAATTATTGTCATGTTTTAATTAATTGTCTTTTAAACGAATTCATTAGTCCTAAAGAGCGACTGTGTGAATTTCATATACCTAACCTTGTAGTTTATGGTCGAGTACAGTGTGTTTGTCATACTTTGTATGGTGAGAGATTCTTATACAAATTCCATTGCACCCGATATTGCAATTTGTTTCTGTTATAAATTGAGTTTTATTTTTACTATATTTTTGTTTAGGTGTTAACTAAAAGTAATACAAAATTAAGTGACTCTGTCATTCAAAGATGTCCTTTGTATACGTGGGACTAATACCACGTTAGTTATAGGATCATGCCTTATGTAGAGCGGTTGTAGGGGCAAACTCTACAGTCCGAAGAACAAAAAAGGGCGAAATGGGTACAGTCATATCACACTAGGTGGAAGGCTTTGTACAGGCCATCTGGGTGACACCTACAGCACGAGGTGGATTAAAAAGTAGCTGAGTAGCTATGGTATATATATAAATAACGATACGGAAACTCAACAATGCATGTCGACAGCTTGCGATAGTTCTTCGTGTCTGTCCGATGAAGTGACGATGATGAAAGATATTCCCAGGAATTGCACTCCAGTAATTATTTCCGTAGTTTTGAAGACTAAAAGAACCAGGGTTTTTACGCGTACATGGGACATTACATCCTAGATTTTAGGGTATAAATCATCTGCAACCCTGATGTTGTATGTCTGCAGTTATTGCTCTCAATCAAATGGGTTGCACGATTGTCTATACTTTGATATACTGAATCGCGTAGGTCCCACCTATATTTATATTAGAAGCTCGAGATAAAAACAACCGGCGCCTGTTGCCACCTCTCACTCTCCCGCCCGCGGAGAAGTGCACTCGCCGTTCGGAAAAGTTTACATGAGTTTGCAAAGGTCTTTCATTGGTGGATAGGATACTACAGTTTACGTCACATAATTTTTAAGATATTTTTTTTTGTATTGGATTCATATACATGTGTAAATATAGATATAACAAATTTATGTACTTATAGTTTTCTAAAGCTGAAAAATTGTTTCGAACTTTTTTAAAATTATGTTTAATCTAAAGTGGTTCTTAATTTTTTCTTCGCATGAATGAAGATGAACGCAAATGTCATTTAAATTTGACAATATCCTGATATTTAAGATTTTACCTTTTATTGCTCTGCTCTTAGACTGTCCAAAACTTTCAAATACAAATATTTTTATTTTCTGTAGCTTAAGCTTTAGGTCTGTCATTTTGATTGTTAATGGACTGGATTTAATCAAGTAAAGACAACATTAGCTTTTATATTTTCTCCTGGTTCCGCGATTATTACTCATTGAAATAAAACAATTTAACGGATTATATCGCGTATATTATCTCAATTTAGTTCCTGACGTTTCGGAAGCTTTTCAGCTTTCCATGGTCACAGGTGGACTGAGAAAAGATATATTTTCCTCTGTCAAAGTTACAATTTGTGCAAAGTACCCATTTTTGAAAAAACAAATAAAGGTGTACAAACATGCCAGATGGAAAGCTGAAAAGCTTCCGAAACTTCGGGAACTAAAATGAGATAATATACGCGATATAATCCGTTAAATTGTTTTATTTCAATGAACATTAGCTTTATTACGAACCAATATTTATCATGCCTAAGTATATGTTTCACGATGATTCCAATGTGATCAATGCCGCAATTGTGTCTGTAGAATTGATATAAATTTCAAACATTGGGAAAATCTATTGTGATTTGTATTTTATTCTTGGGAACCGAACCATTAAACTGTACTGGCTACGATCGTGTTGACTACAATTTGCAATTTTCTCGCCCTTTTTACATTGCAGGAAATACGACCAAACAACAACAAGACGCGGTTGTTTACTAAATGACACGTTCACATCTCTACCAAGTACGTAAATGCCATTGGTTAGGGCAGTAAACCGAGTTCTTGTAAAACTGTGTTAACTTTTTGTTAATTAAGGAAAGTAAATACATACATAAGCTCCTTCATCCGGGTCGCTTGGTACTAGCGAACACTGACTGCTTCAATGTCAATAATACTCCTAGGTAAAAAAACATGTGTAATTCAGATTCTTCGAAAATATTGTCAACTAGAATATCTTCATGCTTTCAAGCAACATTTTCTATGTAATATAACTGTAATAATACTATTTATAACATTGGCAGTATTAAACGGATTATATGTGTTACAAGAGAAGTGGCAATATATTTTATTATTATCTTGAATGGCGCATTTTTATTATTCATAGTCCTAAATAAGAGTAATAAGACTACATACTAGGCTCACTTCTAGACAACTTAGGGCATTTGTTGGTGTTGGTACATATTCGCATGCACACCGCTTTTTGGAACACCCGTCGACAGCCTTATTACCCGACTGCGCGACGCAAAGGAGGGTAATGTGTTTATCAGTCTATGTATGTATGTATGTATGTATGTTTGTTCCTATCTGGCACTCTAGAGACCAAACGCGTGGACCGATTTTGATGATTAATACGTCAATCGATTCGTCTTAATTGGGCGAATGTTACTAGACATGAAAATGATGAAAACTCAAAATGGCGATAATGAGACGCCATATTGTGAAAATGAAAAAATGAAAATCGACGTACTATGTTGAGTGGGGTATCATTGAATAGGGATTTGAAAATCATTATTAGGTTCCTTTTATCATTTTTAATTTTGAATGACCAGTCAGGAACTATAACGATTTAAAGTTGGTTCGCAACCCGTTCTCACTATATTTCATTTAATTGTAAATAAAACTGGGCAAGTGCAAGCTTCTCAATAACCCCTACGATAAAGATTGCGAAATTTACTGACTTATAATTTTAACTAAAAAGTATAAAATAAAAGTAATAATTAAAAAAACAAAAAACCCGACGGCTTAAAAAAACTAAATAGAAAAAAACAAGTCCAGTACCTACCCTTGTAATGTTATAATGGAAATGTTTCATGATTCATGATCGATACTCACATAAAACAAATAATAAAAAAATTTTCCTTATTTGTAGTTGTCAGGTAGGAATAAGCCTCCATATTGAAAAAAAAAACGATTTTTCTGTGGCATCGAAAAAAATAAAAAGATGAAAAGGTGTTGGTGGGTCTATATTCCCGCCTTATACGGTACGGCAAGAGCAGCATTGATATTAGAAAATGGCTAGAAATATACCGTAAACCGTATAAGGCAGTTATATAGATCCACCAACACCTTTTCATCTTTTTATTTTTTTCGAAGCCACGAAAAAATCTGTTTTTTTTTCTGACAATAAGGAGGCTTATTCCTACGCATAAACAAAATTTCACGATTTTTGAAAATTTTCATCCATTCCCCATTGTAGGCAGAGCCGTCCGTGCGCAGCGAGGCGCGGCGGCCGACTAGCATTTGCGTCCTCTGGGAGTTCATCGTTGGTCTTCTCTAGGGTTTGCAAAATCCGTTCATTATTCGAATTCGGATAATATGAATTATCCGTTTCTTAAATTCGAATTATCCGGATTTTTCGGATTATTTCCATGTTGTAGAAAATAAAATAAAATAAAGACTCCAAGTTGTTTAATAGCAAAAGGTTGTCTTTATAAGGCAAAATAAAAGTGTACATAACAATAAACATACTCAAACTTATAAAATTTGCCGTTAGAAATACAAGTGTGAATCTAAGTCAACAATGTTGGTTTTCTCATTGTGCGCGGGATTACAAGCGACCCGTGAGCCTTGTGTGGGCAATGTTTTGTCATCGGGAGTCGCACTCGTGTATAATTGTAGTGGCAGGAGTCGCTCGAGTTTTTAAATTTGCAGTGGGAAAGTATAAAAAGGAGAGTGAAAAGGTGAAGGAGTCTGCATGCGGGTGTGTTTGCTTGACAAGGAATGGAGGTTGCAAGTGTCTGGGTGGGCTCGCCCCGGGCTCGTGTCGGTGGGAGCTGGTCGTCAGGCTTTGCACCTTTGGTGCTAAGCGGAAGTTCGGCCTTCGGCCTCGCGTTGGCTGTCACCCGCCTTCGGGCCTGCGGCCCTCAGTTGAGCTAAAATCCGGGTGGGCTCGCCCTGCAGGCCCTGTGGGCATTTGAGCTCGCGTAGGTGTGAGTCGGTCGTGACGCTCCACACCTTCTGAAGCTCGGCCTTCGGCCTTGTGTTGGCTGACGCTCGCCCTGCAGGCCTTTAGGGCCCTTGGGCTCGCGTAGATGAGAGCTAATCGTGACACTCCGCACCTTCGGTGCTACGCAGAACGGCCCAACTATTAGCCGGGGGACCCGCGCCAAAGAGGGAGGTCTCCGTCCCCTCTGCCTGCGACGGAGCGGGTGCGCGTTCACGTCTTCCTCGCGCTCCCGCTCCTCCGCCTCCTTCTGCAGCATTACTGTTTCGCAGAAGGAGGCCACTGCCCTCCATGCCCTCTCGCTGCTCAGCATGGCAGATACTATTCTAGGCAGCAAGAGGTCAGCCGCTCTTATAACCGCGATCATGTCTCGTCGCTCTGCGTCCCAACAGCCATGCCCGGACATCACCTGTGTCAACCTATACGATAAGTGGCCAAACTCCCTGCTCAACCAGCCCTCGAATGATGGGAGAAGTGCCTCTATGGTACGGATATCATAGTGGGACTCCTCCAGTCCCGTCTTCCACCTCTCCTTGAGCCAGTCTATCGCTTGTCGTTGGGCTCTCTCGGGATCCGGGAGTTCTCCCCTCGCCCTTGCCCCCGATCTTATGCGGTATCTTTCAGCCAGCACCTGGGCGTCAAGATCCCAGGGTGGTGTACCGGCAAGGGCGCATGCCACCGCGTGGGAGACTGTGGTATACCCCCGGATAATCCGGAGGGCCATCACGCGCTGCAGCCTCCGGAGAAGGGACTTGTTTTATAACGAAAGCCGGTGGTGAAACTCCGCACCTTCAGTGCCGCACGGAAGCTTGGCCTGCAGCCTCGGGATCGCTGCGGCCCTCAGTCGAGCTAAAATTACATGGGGTAAAGAAAGTTTTTGGATGGGCTCGCCATGCGGGCCCTTCGGGCCCTCTGGCTCGCGGAACAACGTCACGCTCCACACCTCTCTCGTCTCTCGCCTGTTTTGACGCTCATCGTCGTGCCTACGGCCCTCGGTCAAGCTGTGATTGCTCCAATTTGTAATTTTTCGATTTTGTCCAAACTTGTCCGAATTTAGTCAGGGATTACTCATACGAAGTTGCCTTTCCGGCTTTTTTGTTATGGTATACCGGTATGCGACCCCGGCTCTCCGAGCTGCTACTGGCTCATACATAGTCTTCCGGGAGAGTAGTATCCTTAAACCCTTTCTCCTGTCTAAATTCGTACAATTCCTTTCTTTACCCTGTTATCCTTCCACCTATTCCGCCAATCCAAGGTATGCCGTATCGATGGATGCGTGGCTAGCGGCGAGTCTAGTCGTTAGCGCCTGGTATGCGGGGCTCTGCTGGGTTCGTTTTTTTTTTTTTTTTGCCTAGCTGCTCGTGGGAACGCAAATGGCGGCGATGTGGTTCGCAACTCATCACGTCTCGGTACCAGCGAGAGGGAAGAGTAGGCTATGGAAAGCTGCTTTGCTACGTTAAATGTAAGGGGAGGAATGAAAGATAAAATAGACGAAGTATGTCAGATGAAGGATGTGAGAAATATTGATATTCTGAGTGTGAATGAGACAAAGCGAAAGGGTTGTGACAGCACAAAATGAAGGAGATTAATGAATGTTGATGAAGCAGCCAGGACCGTAGCAAGTGGAAGGAGGTAGTCTCTGCCTACCCTGGGATAAAGGTGTGATTTTATGTATGTATGTATGTTGTCCGAATTTTCCAAATCTGAAGGTCAATTCGGAATCGTAAGTACCATTGCACGCCCGATACCGAATTTCAACCCTCTCTGAACAATTTGAAAATCAGCCACAATTTTGAAATCGCCTTCTTGAAAAAAAAAATCCATTCGATTGCTATGACAGACCCCTATGACATTAGGTCGAGTATCCCCCACCTATCTCGAACCGACTAGCAACCAATGCAATTACAAAAATTTCCCCAAACAAAAAAGAGGCACAAAAATTTCAAGCCTTTAGGGACCTATAAGTACTTAAATTACATCAGAAGTCATTATTGAAATAATTTTAAAACCTAACGTAGGAATACAAATAACAATATATCTCTTAGTGTTGTTCAAGATAATGAACACCGTCTATTTTTAGTAGTATTCAAAATATCCGAATTATTCGAATTCAGATTCGAATATCAAGCGTAGCGGATGTGTCCTTTCTTGAGAAGTGTGGGGATACCTTTTCTGTACTATGCACACTGAGGCTGTTTCGGGGTCTAAACCTGTAACCACAGGTTGGGCTTTGGGTGTCCTATTTGCGATTTCCGCTTTTTGGTGGGGTTACCTTGCGGGCCCTGTTCTGGCCCCTTGGTGCTACTTTTAGAGATCGGTATTCATCGCGCGGCCTAGACCGTGTGGGGATAGCCTGGATGTACATCGGCTGAACCTGCGAGCTATCATGTTCGCTCTTATCGCCAATGCTCTGCGCTCCCTCTCGATATCAGCATCATCACGCAAATCGTCCGTTACGACATGCCCGAGATACTTAAAACAGGACACTCTTTTCAGCTGTTCGCCGTTAAGTAATATGGGAGGGACATAAGAAGGGCATTTATTTCCTGCTTTAACCTTGTTCTCACTTTTCAGCACAGTGTATTTAAGTCCACGTCGCATAACGTGTATGACTCACAAATGCTGATGAGCCTATCAAGCCCCCGACCGATGGGCTCAGCAGCACCATGTCATCGGCATAGCTAATGTTATTAAAACAGACCCTGTCCACGTGACATCCGACATGCATAATGCTGAGCTCACCGATCAAAGCATTTACGTATAAATTAAATTATTTCAGAGTGAGGCATCCCTGTCTCACGCCGCATTCCAAGCAGTAGGTACTCATCTGAAAAGACGCTACCCCATCAAGCACATTTTTCTGACTCGCATACCAACACCTGAATATACGAGTTAGCTCCTTGGGAAATTTGACCTCATTGAGTTTTTTCCATAATAAATTATAATTGACGAGGTCAAATGCCTTAAAGAGATCTAAAAAATACGCAACAAATAGTTATTATGCCACTGCATAGATTTTTGTTTCGACTCAGGTTCAAAATGATGAACCCGCAAATCTCATCTCCAGTCACAATTCGTTACAATATGTGGGTAGGATTGTCACCGCACAGACTCAAAAATGGTTCGTTGCATCCGCAGCGGTTTGAGCATTTTCGGTAGCCACGTAGTATCTCTTATTAGTCTGTGGTAGGATCCTCATCATTGTTGTATCCGATTTAAAGAGGCGGTGCCACTTGTAAATCATGGCTTCAGCAGGACATTGGTCCCCTTCGATGGCTTTCATTTTAATAATAATAAGTTGTGAGGCTTTCTTTGTTTCGATAGAAATTTTATCATGGCAAGATATTCAATTTGCTCCATAGTCGCAAATTTATTCTGATACAAGCAGGTGTCCGCAATTTCGTTCGCGGAGGAGAAAAAGCCATAACTCTTTTTTTTCTTTAGTGTAGTCGGGTAAAAAGTATCCACCAACCATAAAATCCATTTAGCCGATTTTGCGTGATGACGCCACGACACATATAAAAAAAAATCGTTTTAGTGACCTCCAAATAGTCTGATACAAAATATTTTTTTTAATCATATGTATAGCCATTTCATTTTTACAACTTTATAATAGTATAGATATAATACTACTCTATCCGCGTTCTTCTTCTGATGTAGATATTCAATCGTGTTCAAGATGATCTTTCTTGTATCGTGGATTTTTTTTGACATTTCTTTGGATGTATAGAGATTGTTTTCCTTAGTTTTCTACACTCCATAGAAGGGCGATATCTTTTTTAAACAAATGACGGTATTGGATTAACATTTTACTTTTTTCCAAAGAGTTC
Source organism: Hedya salicella (assembly GCA_905404275.2). Taxonomy (NCBI): domain Eukaryota; kingdom Metazoa; phylum Arthropoda; class Insecta; order Lepidoptera; family Tortricidae; genus Hedya; species Hedya salicella. Next base: position 11,848,538 of record FR990112.1, on the reverse strand, counting down.
TCATTACCAGATAATCACAAAGGTTTTGTATAATAATTGTATCTCCTGCTTCAATCCGCGAACTATTGGACCTCCCGTCGTAGATTCAGAGGGCTTACTCCGAAGTTTATGCAGTGCTCGTCTCTCTGGCTTTAAAATATAAAATAAAGATTATATTTGCGTCAGTGAGACAACTTCAAATTTCGACTTAGGCTAGGCATTAGCCGCTCTGATGTACGAAGCTTAAAACCGGAAATAAAAAACCGTACTATTAATCTCAAACCAAAACTGTCATTGGTACAACACTTATAACCTCTTAATGGGTACTTAACTAAAATTAACTGAATAATGCCATAAAACTGTGAGAATGTCGCGTATAATCAACAACGGCATTAAACATTTATGTGCTGCTACAAAGGGGATCCATCTCAAGAACCGAGTTGTGCACAATGTTATCCGAAGCAGCAGCAGTACAGCCCAGAGCCCAGATTCTATTATAAACAAAATGACCGACTGGGAGACTCTGAATAAAAAGAAAAAGATAAGTAAAGCTATGAAATCCTATTTAGAGAGAGCTCAAGCACATGATGAGTTTATGAAAAAGCAGGAGTTTGAATATAAAATTGGAAAGAGACATCTCGCTAATATGATGGGTGAAGATCCCGAAACTTTCACTCAAAAAGACGTGGACAGAGCTATTGAATATTTATTCCCCAGTGGCATCTACGATCGCGCAGCCCGGCCTCTGATGAAGCCTCCCGAAGAAGTATTTCCCGCAAGAAAGGCTGCAGAGTTTGATGAAGCAGGCAGGCCTCATCATTTTTTATTTTACACTGGAAAGCCAAATTACTACAAACTGCTTTATGATACAGTTGAGAGCATACAGGAATTGAATAATTTTGAGGACAGAGTAAACAGGAAGCAAGCTACATCAGATCCTAATGGCTCCATTAATCTTGGTAGCAGTGTCTGGCTCAGCAAAGACCAGCTTGAACAAGAACTGGTTGAAAAACTCTCGGAACTTGAATATGATAATTTTGTACTAGCTATGGAAAGGCTTGTTTCTTTACCAAACTCATATAGACACAAAGAGTTCATTGATAAACACCGCAAACCTCTAGTATCTCAGAAATTCGCTTTGGAGATTCCAAAACCTGCTTATGACGCTGAAGGTAGAGCTTATGTAACTACATATGAATGCTTAAGAAAGAAAGCAAGAGGAGATGTGACTATCAGATCACCTGGTACAGGGAAAATAACAATAAACGGCAAAGATTTGACTTATTTTGAGGATATACAACCCAGAGAACAAGTGATGTTCCCTTTAGTATTCACAGGCATGCAGGATCGTGTAGACGTAGAATGTAATGTTGAGGGTGGTGGACCATCAGGGCAGTCTGGAGCAATTAGATGGGGCATTGCATGGGGGCTGCGCAGCTTTGTGGACAAGGACATGTTGGAGAAGATGCAAGTGGCAGGGCTTTTGACCCGCGACCATAGGCGCCGCGAGCGCAAGAAGCCAGGCCAGCCGGGGGCTAGGAAGAAGCCTACATGGAAGAGGCGTTAATTTTGTTTTACAATCAAAATATAACAATAGTATCATCTACATTATACTGACATTTCATTTCAAAGTCCATCTTGACCTCATTAACTAGGACTAGTGATGTGCCGAGGGAATATTCCCGGGAATTTCCTTTGTTCCCGGGAATATTCCCCAAACTGGGGAACATTACAAATAGTATAACAAAGTATATAAAATATGAAATAAGTTCATATTGGGTAGACATAAAATATTTAAAAACGAAAAAAAACCGTTATTAATTATTCTATCTAACAGTTCCTTATATTTTTTCATTAATATTCAATTGATGAAAAAGATTGTCTGTGTCAGTGAGGCATATTGAATAAAACAAACCTTACCGAATGTTACATTGCATATTTTGATGAGAAATACATTTCATCATCATTATTTAAATTATATGAATATGAATGTCAATAAAAATATTTAAAAAACATTTTGCGACATTGAATGGTTGTTTGATTTGAGCGTTATGTGTTTGCGTCTCTTTCCCCAATCCGTTTCGTGTCCCTTTTTCTCCTGTATGTAGCAAGAATAAAAATCGTAATTCGTAAGAATAAAATCACTTTGATTTTATTTCCGTCAACATTATTAAAATAATTTCATTGTCAATAATTCGTATGAGAGAAAGTTGAATAACGATAACTTTATTAATAGGCAACTTTTATTCACGATTTTTTTATTTGAATAAAGTTTCATGAATAAGATTGTAGTCTGGGTATGGACGGGTTTATTGTTCCAGGGCAAATGTGACTTATGTATTATGTGTAGGTTGAGTTAGTAGCTGGCGGCGGCTGTGTTTAACCGGTATTATGCGAGGAACAATGACGCCCAACGGTAGGTACTGATGGTGATGGTGACTGGGATGGTAGTGGATGTTGGTGATGATGTAGGTGATGGTGATGATGGTAATGATAGTGGTGATTGTGGTGGATGGTGATGACGGTAATGGTGGTAGATCATGTTGATGGTGGTGATGAGGTGATGGTGGCAGTGATGGTCCATCACGATTATCACCATATCCACCACCACTACTACCATCAACACTATTACCACCATCATCACCATCACCACCACCATAACCATCACCACCACCATCACTACTATCATCCACCAATGATCATCCTATCCTGAGTTCCAGTAGGTACCCCCAGGGTCCAACAGAATCTGAAAAAAATGGTTGACTATCCAACAAAATATAATCGATTGTATTACATTTTTTTTTGCAAATAACATTTTAGTTGACTAAAACGTTAGTTAGAATAATCCCATTACTCGAATACTTAATCCGATTTTTATTCTTAATTTAAACTAAAAGTTCTATGATATGACGAAGGGTCTAGCAGGCTAAGCTTACGAGCTAGACCCTTTTGTATTGATTTGTTTGTGAAACAAAAGAAGTTAGTAATGAAACATATACTCGTATTTCGCGTTACACAAAGAAATCAATTAAATTTTCTTTTAATAAAGCCTTTAACCATAGATAACCCTTAACTGGTATCTACCTGAGCGCCGACCTAATTAAAAATGTTGTTATTGCTTTATGACAGTGGACACATTGTTGTTTCTTTTAAATAAAAGGCAATGAGATAAACAAAAATACAAACTATCGAACATATAACCTCCTCCTTTTTTGGAAATCGGTTAAAAATGATTGATAATAATAACTTCGGGCTTTGTTTCGAGAAATTATTACGAATTTAGACAAAAACTAAATTCTTAGCACTTTCACGACTTACATTTTTGTAGTAGTCGCGTAGCCCACGACATGGTAAAATGATGCGTATGCAATGAAAATTTACTAGTGCAGAGCGGCCACCCAGCAGGTTCCCGGTCGTGACAATGTCAAGAACCTACTTTTTGGTATTTGGGGTATGCGCTGGTAATCCTTTGTGATTTCAATTCAGTAGAGACCATAAGAGGCAAGATAACTGGTTTTGTTCCGATAAAGTCCACTGTATCTATTCAATGGAGTTAAAAAAATAAAACTGTTATACCTACAATTCAGTTGCCTTACAGAGGTCCTGAATGTAAGAAAATACTTAACACATTCACTGCCAGGAAGCCGCCTAGCGGGCGCTCTGCTCGTAGCCAATACCATGCGTTTCCCCGTCTGTAGAGGAGAGTGCCTATAAATAAATTTTTTTATAGCGCTACGAATACCTTGGTCGTGAATGTGTTAATAAGTCTAATAGTATGAACATTGAAAGCAGCGCCATCTCGCGGTAGGAATATATTTGAGGCCTCATCACGTCAAAACGGCTCAACGCCTCTTACCCTATTTGGTTATAAGGATAGCCAAACATCGAAGGATGGTTATAGAATACTATTTACCCGACACACCGAGCAAAAAGGGTTATGGTTATGACTTTTTGTTCCTCCGCGTAAAGGTACTTTTTTTATTCATTATTATTTTTAAAATTGCATCTTGTTTCATCTCTATTCGTTTGTGCACTTTATACAGGGACACACTGTATCTAGGTACCGACTCATCTCAAAGGGAAGGACCAAAATTGAGGACCTTGTGTGTGTGTGTGGTGGGCAACGAATTTTGTTCTTCACAAGGAAAATCTAGTGAAAAATATGCCGTATTACCTACTACCTACTCCAGTACAATTTTAAAACAATAAATTCAAAGTCTAAAAGATGGATTATTTATTTCAAAATTAACAATTTATTTGAAGAGGCTTTCATGTTTATTCAGTTTTTTTTCTTGTAACTTTTCTTCATAGATTTCTTTCTCCCACCAATCTTCTTTTTGAACATTTGATTCTTCCTCTCCGTATTGTGGATGCGCTTCTTCATTACAGATTTCAGTTCTCGTCGCTCTTTTTGTACTTCATTAGACCGAATGTTGTTGAAGTAAGCCAAACCATCTATAAAAAATATAAAGTTTATTTTGTAAGCATAATGAGCATTTTAGAAACTATATATATATCATGCATTGTTTTAGAGTGGCACTAGCACAAGCACGACAGTACTTGTGTAGTGTAAACATAGGGGGTCTAGAATAAATATAATAAACAAACTGAAGCACTTGTTTAAGCAGTTTTTATCGAGTATACGAAGGGTGATCCAAAAGTAATGATAATCAGTATGAAAAACTATCAAAAGTTAAAACAGTAATTTATTTTTCAACGTAATCTCCTAGCACAGGAGTTCCCAAAGTGTGCGCCGCGGCTCCCTGGTGCGCCGTAGAGTGTAAAGAGGGACGCCGTGAAGGAATTCCAGTTTACTCTCCTTTGGAAATGAAACTTACATATTTTCAGGTTTCCTACCTAATTGCAGCCTATTTCGATTAGCTAAGGGCGTCGCGTCGACATTATAAACCTGTAAATGGGCCGCGAGCTGGAAAAGTTTGGGAACCCCAGTCCTAGCAAGTACACACTTCTACTACTAGACCATCGTTGCTCTAGACCAAGAATTCCTTTAAAATTAATTATAAATGCCACCGCAGCTGCCATTTCCTCGAAATATACATTCTAGGCACCCAACTGTGCACAAATTATGTTCATGTGTAGTTCATCAGTTAAGATCCATTGAGGGTCATACTGATTTTTAGTATGAGTTAGCGTTATGCGTCTTTCCTGTGGACACCCAAAAGTTAAGGGCTTTAAATACTAATTTTTCTTAGTGCCCTATAGGCGATGTACAAATTGATTAATACTCTAGATCTAAGCGATAAAAATATCAGTTATATGTACCCAAGCCCTTAACTATTGCGTTGTCCACAGGAAAGACGGCTAAATTCTAGAATCAGTATGACCCTTGAATACAAGATCCCCGTGAGTTCAACTAGGTGCCTGATATTCTTCCTTCTATCTGTCAACACGACATTGAATTTTTTGACGTTTTCTGCAGTAAGGATAGATGGGCAGCCATTGCTCGACCACCCTGCCACTGTGGAATATGGCGGAGCGGAGTTCCCACTAATTCAGTGTATATATGATTAGTACACATTTTATCAAACAGAAGTATCTATTTATAATAACTGCTTTACTGCACTGTTTTACTCCATTTTTGCGTTATTATTCCGACCGTGATCCTGATCATATAATAGGTTAGTTATAGTTGCAACTCTATGACAGACCCATATTTTTAAATATTTTATTTTACTAAGGAGCCTTTACAGTCAGTAATGCAATATCTATTTATTTAAATCGGATACAATAAGTATTCAGTTAACATAACTTTTGGTACACCCCTCGTAAAGAAAGAAATTAAAAATAAAATGAATTAAAAAGAAAGAATACCTTTCAGTCGACTATCATCTTTGGAAAAAAATAAGTTTTCTTTCCAAACAGCCTTAACTTCTGCCAATTCTGGTAAATTGTTTACGATATTAGTTTTCTTGTCTACACCTTCAGCCTCATCATCTGCCTCAGATTCCGACGAGTCATACACAAAGGGATTTTTTTCACCAGGGTCTAGTGGATTTTTTTTTACTTTTTGCTGCTTCTGTGGCTGAATTGTTGTTGTTGGTACTTGCTCTTGTTCATCTAATAAGGAAAAAGAATATTTCTTTACATTAAACTAAATATTTTATTTACTAAATATACACTCCATTAAGTTTCAACCAAAAGATGTGAAAACTTCTTGATTGTGATCTTACCTTTAGAGGCAGTGTCATCCTCTGTAATAAAAAGGCTTCTAAGACTAAACCCTGTAGCAGGCTGCTCAAAAGCCTCTTTAGTAATTTCACTTTTGTAGAATTGCTCCTTCGAAACTTCTACTTTTGGTGGTTCTGGTGTGGGTGCAACTGGTTCAGATACTTCTTTTGATTTCTTTTTAGATTTTTTGGGTTCATGTTTCACTACTTCAATTGGAACCACAAATTTTGCATGTTCTGGATTCATAGGATCAAATCTTATCATTCCCATACCTGGTCTGAAACAGTAATTAATTAACACTTGTATAAAATCGTCACTTTATCACAATGTATTGTTTTCAAAGGTTACTTACTTTACTTTTCGGTCTTTGTCTGGTCTATTTGTATGTGATTTGATAGCTACACCAAGAACATCCTCTAGAATCTTAATCTGGGTTGACTTTTCATCCCCCTGTGTCACATCTATGGATTCACTGTGTTCTACACTTCCTTGATTGTCTTCAACTTCTTCTTCTGATTGATCATCTTCAATGAACCTTTCATCTAAGACAAAGCGTTTGTCAGATTTGTACCTCGATTGTAAATCTAAAACCTTTAAATACCCTATTAAATGTCTGCTGTACACAGAAAAACAACCAAAATTGTAAATAGTCAAATTAATATTACCTTTTGTCCTTTTTTGCCTTCATACTGTTTTTTTATCTCAAAATTTACTTCTCCATCACTCTCATCATCATCAAAAAGTGTGTTCTTCTTTTGTGATTTATGTTTAGAGTAGTTGTCTATTAATTCCTCTCGTGGCTCATCTTCTGTGTCAGAAAATCTCAATTTTTTATTGGGTGTCTTATCCTGAGGAAGTAAGGTAAAATTACTTAATTTTGTACCATTACAGTTTTGTATACTTTAGTACAATAAATAAAGGATTCCAAACTTACCACGCTTATCAACCCTGTTTTAATTATTTGCTGTTTACTTTTGAATTCTTGGCGTTTTTTCTGTATAGATTCCATTCTTTTCTTATCAGATTCTAGCTTCTTTTTATCTGCTGCAAAATCATTTAAGCCATGCGTTTCAATAGTGTCTCCTGGTGCCTTGTGCACCTTCTGTTTATGTTCAACCACCTTGTGTTCTTTGACATTTTTAGCAGGTTGAATTCCATTTTCATTAGTATCAATTTTCCGTTTTCTGGGATTAAGTCTTTCACCTAACTTGATGATGGGATGGTGCTTTGATAAATCTTTGTGTTTATTCTAAAAATAAATGAAGTATAATGTAAAGGATAAGCATGTTTTGTAATGTGTGTACATGTCTCTTCTCACAAAACTATAAAACATGCTAAAGGCTAAACTGACTACACAACTAAATTAAATTTACAATCTTAAAGTAGCATTGTTTTCTGATTGTGTAGCCTTTTCTGTTTCGTTAATATTGGCTTCAATGTATTCTATTAAATACCTTTTCTGATTCTTTCTGTTCATTTTGTTGCCTTTCTCTCTGCAAGCGCTCCAGAAAACTCTCCCGTGCCCTAGTCACGTAGAGTTTACTTCCCTTGAAATCGGAGTTACTAAAATGCCTGATACCTGTAAAAAGACAATTTAGGGCTATTAATTCGTCTTCTAACCTGCCAGCATTTTACTACCGAGCTGTCGAACACTTACAAGCTTCAACTTCAGTATTAGCACTGGATATCGTGATGAATGCAAACTTGGATGCTTCATTTTCCGCACCAGGTTTAGATTTAATATCCAAGGTGGTTACTTCTCCATAGTTCGAAAAGACGGTGCGCAAGTCGTCTTCTTTAAAATTGTTAGGGAGATTCCCGACGAAAAGTCTAGTTTGAGACATTATGATCGAATGTCTCGTTATGAACGATAATTTAAATATATCATTTCTATTCGCGAGAATACGATTTTTAATTTTATTTTAAGGTTATATTTTGAATGTAATGTGAGTTTGACATGACATGCATGTTGACTTTTTTTAAATAGTGATGAATCTCTTACACTGTTTTATTTTTATCGTATGTTCTTATAGAATCTATACGACGGAGTGCAATGCTGAGCTGTGAATGGAGAACTTTATTCTGTGCTGAACTTTATCTGTGACAAATGCCAAACAGTGTTGCCAATTTAGCATATTTAATGCTAAATTTGATATATTTTTATGTTGTCTATTAACATATTTGTTTGTCGTTTAGCATTTAGCATATTTTTATGCATACATAAAAAATATTAAATTAAAGTAAAATCATTATAACAAATACAAAAATCAGTAATTTGAAAGTTGTCCGGGCTGTTCATAAATAATTGACGATAAAAACGATCAGAGTGATCAAGCAAATTCCATTTTCAGTCTCAGTACATTTTTTAGTTTTTGATGTCGCTTAGAGTCTGGCTAGTGAGTGTAGCTGCGGTGTGCCCTACGAGCTACAGTTAATCAAATTTATTGATGTTGTCATTAATTATTAAGTTATTAATTAATGAGAAAAACATTCAAATATGTTTATATCTAGCTCATAAAGGTACACCGCAGCTACATTTTTAAATTTCGTGGTTGATTCCAGTCTCATGTTTCATTAGCCAGACTCCAGTTATGTAATTTTATAATACCCCTACTACACGTAATGGGAGACGAAAACATAGATATTTTGTTTGAAAATGTAATGGAATAAAATGATTTAAGTCTAAATTTGCTTGATTAAAATAAATTATAAAATTTACTGACGTTTTATTTGACATAGAGAACTGTTAGCATAATTTTCGGCATTGGGAAATTTCATTTAGCATAATTTTAGAAAAATAGTTGGCAACACTGGTGCCAAACAAACTTCAAACTCGAAATTCGTTACTCGATTGTTTGCAATGCAAAGAGAATATAATGTAATCACTACGTTTTCAGTATTTACTACGTAATGGAAAGGAATACTAATGTTTTCAAGTTCCAAGGATCCAACATGGTACATATTAAAATTGAATACCAGGCTATTTGATAAAGTATTCATAAATTACTTAAGTATTCCCAGTCAATTTCTCAAATGTTATGTTGTGAAAAACTGGGGCACCCCTTGCATTGTTGAGCACATTACTGGGAACATTTAACGCATGCTGCGGCCGGATAAATAATGAACTAGATGCTAATCCATTATAATTAGTTGTACATTTGGAAATTGGCAATTTCATGCCGTCTCTAGACCAAGGGTTCCTATTTGAGATCTCCGTAAGGCAAAAGATATGACATACATTTATTATATTATATACGTACATTATTTAACAATTGGTATAACTAAATAATGATTATTAATGGTTTCTTAATATAAAACTTTTTCAGATTGTGAGTGCTAAAGGCCCAAACATTGATAGAAAAATGAACATGAGTACCAGTTTCCGATCCAACCTGCTGTCTTCCACCATGGATATGCCACGGAATTTCGAAAAACAGAGTTCTGCAGCATCAGTAGTTAGTCATCGAAGCTTATATTATGGTAGAGAAACTTCACCCACTGGCTCAGTCAGGAGTGACTTGCAACCCAGGAATTTTCATGAACCATTCTATCAAAGAGGCTTCCCCCAAAGATCAGTTTATAGTGGTAGAGGGGGGTCACCTGTATCAATGAGGAGTATAGGTAAGGCTAAACTTGAGATTCTTAGCTAACATAAAATAAGTTATACTTAAAGTAATATAATGTAGGTAAGTTTTTTTTTCATTGTGATTTTGTTTAATTTTCAATATGAACTTATTTATAGGCTCATCAGCCAGCCTAGCAACAGACATTGTTGAAGCAATAAACAATGGAAATTTTAACAGACATGAGTGGAAAAGAATTCAGCAAGCATTCATCTGGAACAATAGAAGAAAACATGACTTTAGGAAAAAAGCTGAGAAGAGGCAGAAAATGAAGATGTATTTTAAAAATCTACGTAATAGATCTGGGGATGACTCTGGTGAGCAGGAAAGCAACTCATCAATCAGCAGTGAAGACTGTGTGTCAACAAGGACAGGGTACAGTCACAGGTTTAACAGAAACTATAAGGAAAACATACCTCGGAACACTGCTAGCTTAGATTGTAGATCAGAGGATATATTCCGAAGAGACAACAGAGAAGCATATGGCTATTCAGAGATTGAATCACAGAACCCTTACCAAAGAGATACCGAATATAACCCTGTAAACAATTATCACAAAGACTTACAATTGGGTAACATATATTTATCACAGAGAAATGGTCCAACTTACAACAAGAGTACATTATATTCCCAAAATAATTCAGTGTTCAGGGGCCCCATGAATACATTTTCCAGTCAAAAGTATATGAATGGTCAAGCAAATATGTTTTTTAATCAGAGAAATACTCTAAATGCCTCTATTTGCTCTACAAAGAATATCCAAAATATGACAATGATGTCTCAAAGAGATAGGTTCAAGGGTGGATTTCAATTCCCATCTCAAAAGTTTAATAAATCTTCAACATTTCATGAAGACCATGAGCAAGTTAGAGGCAATCAGTTTCCAAATAAAGAATGTTTCAATAACATAAGAAATTTACGTGTAGATCAAATCGATAAGCATAGCGACGAAAATGATGATATATTTTTAGATACATCATTAAGACCTAAACCCGTGGCAGTAAAACGTGACACCAGACAAAAGAGAAAAGTTGAAGGTGATATACCAATTTCTGCCAAAAAGAAACCTAAAACTATGTGTGATAATGAAAAAGCTAATAAACAAAGTCAAGAGACAAAGATCAATGAAAAAATAAATTTTGTATTTGTAAAGCCACAATTTCCGATAAGAAAATCTGCTCCTGTGAAGCCCAAAGAGAAATTGATTTCAAAATCAATGGGTGCTCCTGATATAGTATTTAATGATCAAGAAAAGCAGAAGTCACACTCAGTACCAGTTGAGCCTGCCAGACCAGAGCCAGATGTAGAACCAGAACCAGCAGAAAACACACAGTTGACTAACAGTGATATGTCCATGAGGCCAAGTTTTATGAAAAGAAAACTTTTTACTCAGACACTTGATGTCACAGAAAAAAAGAACAACAGCTCTGATAGTCTACCCACAGACAGTCCACAAAGCAACATCTACAGTGCATTGTCTAGAGAAAAACATAAGACAAGAAAGCTGACCACCAGTCAGTCCCTGTTAAGCCGCGATGTTAATCAAGATGACAATAATCTTTTAGATTTGATTCATAAGATTGTGCCACCAAATCAAGTAAATTCAACTATCACAGCTAACATCACCAAATCTTTTAATTCAAGGGTTAGTGGAAATAAACATAGTGATTGTGATGATAAATGGGACATTACTTCAATAATATCGACATGTAATAATGAAAGTGTTAGTGAAACATACACAGATGATGAAATATTCAAAGTTGCTGATGATGATAAGAAAAATAAACCTGAAGTAAAATCTGTCACTAAACAAAGTAATGCAGAAGGCAAGAATACAGATCCTAATGATAAAGCAGAAAACAAGCAAACTGAAAATAATAAATCATATAAACAGTTAAAAGTTGTTCTGCATAAAATACCAACAGTCTCAGCCCCCAAGATACAGACACCTGTGAAAGCTTGTAAGTTTAATTGAATTCATGAACTAAAAAATTATTTTGACAAGGGTTACATATTAACAATTCTTTTAATTTGCATTTAGGTCCTGCTAAAAAAGTTGTACAGACCATCAATTATATTGATTGGTTCTGGAACACTGACGTGGAGAGCGACTACGAGCGTGTGGACACGCCGCGTCGTCAAAAAGAAATAAACCTTCAAGGTAAGACTATTTCGTCTATAAACTGCTATGCCAAACAAGTTCTATGAAAGAAACAAATCGGTAACAACGGCGTACTAAATTACGAAAGCTGCGACAGTATAAAAACATAAAAAATAGACATGAATGTTAAAGTTCAAAAGATGTTACGATATTTTTACCACTTTTAGTATATTAATGTTTCGATGCTATTTACAGAACAAACACCAAACCGCATAGTTAGTTCCAAGCAAAGTAAAACTGAAGTTCGAACAACCAGTTTATTTACTAAGATGACGAAAACAAACAAAATACACGAGTCAAATTCTTTAGCTGGTAATAAGAATGAAAAAACACCCGCCCAAGTTTTGAAAAAGCAATCAAACATGAAAATGCCTCATAAAACACAAATAATAACTTTAAAGAAGTCAAATGATGATGCAAGAACAATGACGTATACAAATGACAATGATAAAACGTTGAAGAAAACAAATGATAATGACAAGACGTCCATTAAAACAAATGATGTTGAAAAAACGTCGACTAAAACAAATGATGATGCAACAATATTGAAAAAAACAAGTGATGGTAAAAAAACAATAAAGAAATCAAATGATGTAGCAAAAACATTGACGTATACAAATGCCAATGATAAAACGTTGAAGAAAACAAATGATAATGACAAGACGTCCATTAAAACAAATGATGATGAAAAAACGTCGACTAAAACAAATGATGATGCAACAATATTGAAAAAAACAAGTGATGGTAAAAAAACAATAAAGAAATCAAATGATGTTGCAAAAACATTGACGTATACAAATGCCAATGATAAAACGTTGAAGAAAACAAATGATAATGACAAGATGTCCATTAAAACAAATGATGATGAAAAAACGTCGACTAAAACAAATGATGATGCAACAATATTGAAAAAAACAAGTGATTGTGAAAAAACAATAAAGAAATCAAATGATGTTGCAAAAACATTGAAGAAAATAAATATTGATGCCATTCAACCTCACAAATCCGATAAGACTAGAAAAGGTACTCCAACTATCGCTTTAAAAACAAGAAGACAAATAAATCTGTCAGCTACTTTCGGAACAGTGAAAAAAGGCCTGTCACCCGATAAAACAGCAGCTATTAAAACTAAAACATCACCATCTAAAACAACAATTAAAAATAAGCCTAACAATGAAAAAAAAGCAACACAGGAGAAAAATGACAGGAAAAAACGCACTCAGAAGAAACAAAATGACAGTCAACATCAAATAAACGGCTCCAAAAAATTGGAAGAAACTCCAAGAAGTCGAAGACGTACCCAAATTGCTAAAGTACAAAATACCGTAGAAAACCTAGATGATGCGGCTGTTAAAATATTGAGATCACGAGCCATCGATCTCTCGTCATCATTCAACTCTGACAAATTTGAACTTACAATGTCTCGCGGAAGGAATTCTCGATCGCTAAGTAAAAGGATTTCTTTCAATAAATCAAAAAACCTGTTGACGAATAACAAGACCCGAAACAAAGCAACCAAGGCGTGATGTGTGAGGATGTCAAAAGGTAGAATTTTATTAACAGTTGTTTTAAGTGCACGCTCATTCAGTGTCTTCACCTCTTCATTTTTATTGTTTAAATAGTTGTGATTTTTTTGGTCTGGACCTTTATCTAGGTCAGTGCTGTTTAGACCACAAACTTGTTTAATTGTAAATAGGTTTTTAGAGTAGTAAGGAAGTGGTTTTAATTCAGCTCGCAAACTTTGACCCACACTAACATACCCGGCAAGTTAAATAAGCTTGTAAAAATAATGTAATCCTACATGGTGTAAGCGAGATTGAGAAATCTGCATCAGAGCTTGCACTACCGATTTTGATAGTGATTTTTTCATGCGATTTTAGTTGTAGAATGAAGTTAAATAAATATTAAGATTATGAATGATAAAAGTCCCATACTCATCACGCAAATAAACATTCAATAAGAGAATGGAAACAAAGCAAGGGCTACGAAATAGCGTAGCAGAATAGAGCAAAAAAATAAAAATGTAATATATATATAAAGTTAAAATGTCCGCACATTGAAGATATTTTCAAAAAAATGATTGTAACGACTATTTATTTGGAGGTCACTGAAACGATTTATTTTTATTTTTTGTATGTGTTGTGGCTTCATCACACCAAATCGGCTAAACGGATTTCACCTATTGAAATAAAACAATTTAACGGATTATATCGCGTATATTATTATTATTATTTTTTAATTTATTTATTTAAATACATTACAAAAACACTTAAAAACATTTAAATATTTACTCGCCAAACTGTTACGTTTGATGGATGGATCTCATTTTAGTTCCCGACGTTTCGGAAGCTTTTCAGCTTTCCATGGTCACGGGTGGACATTACAACAATTGTTTTACTTGAATGAGTAATAATCGCGGATTTCACCTATTTATGGTAGACGGGTAGCTGCGTATCTGCAGATGGTTATAGGATACTTTTTACCCACATACGCTAACGAAAAAAAGAGGGGTTATGACTTCTTCTGTTGCGGCACCTTCAAGTGAATGAATAATTATTATGGTATTAGTAATAGTAAGCGCTGGTAGCTCGGGCCCTGTTCTGCTGCCGATGGGACCTTGGGTGGGTATTTATAACGTTTTTATATTTAGCACTAGCTTCTGCCCGCAACTTCGTCCGCCTTAAATTCGTTTATAGCTAATAAGGGTATTTTTCCGGGAAAAAGTACCCGATGTCCTTCCCCTGGACTCAAACTATCTCCATACCAAATTTCATTCCAATCGGTTCAGCGGTTTAGGCGTGAAGAGGTAACAGACAGACAGACAGACACACTTTCACATTTATAATATTAGTATATAAATAAATATTACGGGACAATTTTACACAAATCTAACTAGTCCCATGGTAAGCTCAATAAGGCTAGTATTATGGGTTCTAGATGACGATATATTTAATATACATATTACTTATATATATAGAAAACATCCAAGACTCAGGAACTAATATTTATGTTCATCACACAAATATTTGCCCTTACCGGGATTTGAACCCAGGACCTCAGCTTCGCAGGCAACGTTACTCCCACTGAGCTAAACCGGTCGGTCGTAGTATGGATTTCTATTGCATTCTACTTTTTACATTGATATTGTAAAACCTAACTAGGCACGCTAATAAATCGTGTAAAAGTTTTACCACCAAATTCTGGCTGTCGTCTATTTAAAGAATTATTGGAACTACTTGCGAAGTTAAGAGTAAATTTAATGTACGTACATTAATATTAAATACTAGAAGGTGCCTACAACTTCGTTAGCGGAGGAGAAAAAAACATAACCCTCTTGTTTTTTTCAGCGTAGACTTATAATAGTCGTCTATGGTGGATGCCCGTGTACCCGTGTACCAAAGGTAGCTGAAATCCGTTTAGCCGTTTTGACATGATGCAGCCACAACGACACATACAATAATAAAAACAATCATTTTTTGATTCAGTGACTTTCAAATAGTCCGTATCGCTTATTTTTTTGAAAATATTTTCAATGTACAGACATTTTATTTTAACTTTATAAAATCTATTTATATAACTCTTGCGTTACTGACCTATTGACAGACAACGCACAGCCTAAACCGCTAAAGATATAAGCATGAAATTTGGAACGTATATTCTTTATAGTTATAGATAAACATTTTGTCGGCGCCATGATATAATATTTTCTTGAATATTGGTTATTTATTTAAAAAGCTGAAGTTAATGAAAAGAGAATGACCCATTTACTCTTATATTAATTACTAGAAGGCGTCCGCAACTTCGTTCGCGGAGGAGGAAAAGTCATACCTCTCTTTTTTTCGACCGCTTAGTCGGGTAAAAAGTTTCCTATAACCATCTGGAGGTACCCAGCTGCTGGTGTACCAAAAATAGTTGAAATCCGCTGAGCCGATTTGGCGTGTTGAAGCCTCAACGACGTATACAAAAAATCTGGAAAAAATATTTTTCAAATCAGGGACCTCCTAATAGTCCGTTACAATATTTTTTTGAAAATATTTTCAATATACAGACATTTCATTTTTATAACTTTATAATAGTATAGATTAGTGTAATTTAAATTATGTGGGCCAGTAGTTTTAATTTTACTTCTGTGCGTGCCGTTATACTTTTTTCTTATACTGCTAAGCTGAAACTTTAGTAGGAGATATTAGCTTATGTCATATAATTAGGCATACATTAATATAACATGTCTAATTGTAAATGATGTAGGTTAGGGACCAAGCGCGTCCGTGCCCCTCTAGAGTATATTGTCAAAATTTGAAAAATGTCAAGATCGCAAATTGTCTCAAACTCGTAGAATGTCAAACATGCTGAATGTCAATAAACTGGCTCAGGGTGACTTTTTCCTGTCCCTGTCTTGTTTCGTTACCTTCTAAAATCTACTTGAATGCCATGTCGTCAGCATACACTTCCATTTTGTCTTCATTACACACTTCCACTAAGGTCTATTGGGACAGTTTTGGCCCTAAGTGTAGGAATATTGAATTATCAGAACAGAGCACCATGTGTCAATGAGGACAAAATAGGAACCAATTACCTGTACACAGGGTTTTTAAGCAGGTTTTTAAAACGCTGGGTTTAAGAAAAGCTTTTGATCTGGTTGAGCTTATTAACGGCTTAACACCACTACACTACTATTAATGTAACAATTACATAGCAAGGATGGTAATTTACATTATTTTGGTTTCATAAGTTATATAATATTTTCTTCTGTTTCCGCGATTATTACTCATTGAAATAAAACAATTTAACAGTTCAGTCCTCCCGTGACCATGGAAAGCTGGAAAGCTTCCGAAACGTCGGGAACTAAAATGAGATAATATACGCGATATAATCCGTTAAATTGTTTTATTTCAATTCATAAGTTATAGTTACTATTTTTTTAAAGCGTTTTTCAATAAAAAGAACCGTCAAGAATGTTAACCCTTTCTCCTAATGCTAAAAAAACGTAGTAGTACGGTACCTTGACGTTCTGCTACCTTGACAATCGCTTATCTTGACATTCTGCTATCTTGACGTTCTGCTATCTTGACAATATGCTCTGGAGGGGTCCGTAGTTATTTACCTACTTGAAATTATAGAAAATATTGACTACCTATAATGTATTTTTATTTGTCGAATATATTAATTTCTACCTACATGTGATGTTTTTTATTGTGTTGTAAATACTTTTCATGATTAGTGTGATACCAATTCATAGTTATCAAAGCTGTCTTAACTGGAACCTAGTAATTCAAATGCGAGCGCGTCCCTCTTATCGCGGGCGACGTCTCAGTTAAACGGTCGGCTAAATCTACGAGACTACTCCTAGATTTAGAACCATGACCGAGGTCTCATTGTAGACGCAAACTGAAACGGTCTCGGCTGGAGTGAAATAAGCCAAAGCAAGGCGGCGAACCATGGCTTCTACCCAGGGCCGTATTTAGAGGAGGGTAAGCGGGGCTGGAGCGCAGGGCCTCCACAAGTGAGGGGCCCCCACAAAATACATTCCTAAAAACAAAAAAAATAAAGATTTATTATATTTGGAAAATACTTGGGGCTGCCAATAATTCGTTGCCCTTGGCCTGTAAAATGCGCTACGTGCACTATGTAAGAATTACGTAATAACTTAAGTCCCCGGCAAGCTCGGCCGAATTTCACCTTCCCATACAAACGGAGTTTCGTTCTCATTTTAAAACTACGTGTTGGATTGTAACGAAACTTTTCATACACAATGACATGAGGTATATCTAGGCCTGTAATTAGTTTATATGGCGCCAGTTTATAAAACAAACTAAATACAGCCAAAACAAATTTTGAAAAACTTAAATTCGCTGTATCGTTTTAAATATGGTATCTGAAGCTACATAAACTGATTACAGGCCTGCATATACCTTAACTTACTCTAAATACAACGTTTCAGAGCAAACTAGCTAGTCGTTATTAAATGAGAGCGTAACTACGTTTGTATGGAGAATTGAGCTTACCGGGAACTCTTAAAACAAAAGGACCCTTAAAAGGACTGAATAAATTAATCGACTTGGTATTACATGGATCTTACAACTTTTTACGGTAGAAGAACTAAGTTGCGAGACTTGGTTTTTTTACAAGTTATGTTTTTGATGTGATCTCATTTCTTTTTGTAGATAGTCCTACTTTTTTCTTCTTTCCGGTACCTTCTACTTCTTGAATACCAACAACGGATTTTCTTAAAGCCCACTCTCTGTTTTATGAGCTTTCTTATTTTTGTAAGTAGTATTCCTCCCATACTTGGCATTTCGAAGAATTTTATGATTTATATATTTTTTGATTGCTCAATAATGAGGCTTGGATTGGTCATTGATTTTGCCAAGAAAAAGGTGTATAACCGTGAATCGCGTATGCGCCCAAAACGATAAAAGTCCCCCCCCCCCCCTCCCTAAATGAGACCATCTAATACTTACGGAAGGACAAATAAAAAATATTTATAATAAAGATTTTATTTATTTATTTGATAAGACATTTACAATCTGAAATCAGAGGCAACGGAAAATCTGATGTTAAGGCAATATATATATATATATATATATGCAAACGTAAATAAATTATTAATGTCGTCATCAATTCTCGAATGTTATTAACAAGTAGTATGTATCATCCTCAATTTCAGTGTTAGCACTTCGTTAAAATATATGTTACATTTTAATATAAATATCGTGTGCTAAAATCTATTAGGCTTTGTTCATGCAGTATTTTGATAAACAGTTATCTAAGTTTTCGAAAGTTATTGGATATATTTAGATTACATTAGCGGTCACTCACCGTGCACCGACATGTCGAGCAGTGCTCGGCGAATGACTGTTAATGATATGTCAGAGTTTCACGGTAGGTTTCTAGTTAAAATGATTGGCTATCGTGAAATCAACAGCATACACAAATACTATATCTGGCCAATAACTACCATTATGACCTTCCAATTAATCTAAGAAGAGATGTGTAACAGAATTGTAAAAAAAATCCATATTTGCTTTCATTACTGCAACATAAGAGTGCTAACTATTACAGAGCGATCCGAGGCAAAATTTAGTTTTTTTTGTATAATAGTTATCAGATTTAGCCCTTTTTCATATTTTATAGAGGTTTTAGGTCTCCTACCTATATAATCGCTTGACAATTGTATATAATACGTTTATAAATTTTACATATCGCTCTTCTTAAAATACTAATTCCATTTAAATGCGTTATCTTACTCAAGTTTCGAGAGTGCAAGAGCATAATGCTAAGAATAATCCAATTAAAATATTTAAACACCAAATTACTCAATACTTATTACTAAAAATGTCGTTCGTTTACTCAGAAAGCATGGAATATAATTAGTTCCCGCCAGGTTGCTTGTCAGCGTCAAAATTTGTTTGCGCGGACAGTTTACCCACAATTCTTTTTTACCTATAAAAGTTTACTAAAGCGTTCACCCAAACGGGCTGCTATATATAGGAAACTAAATAGATATGTTGAAATACGTCTGAAAACGTGTAATTAATGCATACAGAAAATCAAATCATGTCCATATTCTATGTCTACCCAAATATCTCTCCCTACTAGGAATATGATTTATCTGGTCGACTTAGCCGGGTGCAAGCACGCTGGTGTAGGCAAACGTGATAGATAACAATTGTATTGAAACAGGATAGTAAAATCATTCTCGTGTATTGTTTTACTGTGTTAAACATCTGCACAAACACCCTACATTACACGGACCTCAAACATTTCGGATAAATTAATGTCCTTTATGTTAAGAACTACATCGTATAATACTGGGCCTGGACCAATAACGTACAACGATTATCTACAATACACTTCCACAGCCCTCTAGAACAGTATAGTTACATGCCAAACTTACAAAAAAATTACGTCGTCGCGTGACGCACGCGGCCGCCCAACGGTCGCGCCGCGTGGTCATCAGATCTAACATTCAATCACTTTACAATTGTCATAATACAGATTAGATTACCATCAATATATTTCGGAAAACTGCGAAATTTCAACAGAATTAAACAAGTACATAACAGTAAACATCTCATAATTAACAAACTATTAAATGCACGTAAATAGGCACGGGCGGCCCAAGGTGATAAATACAAGGATATTGAGAAGCACACACAGCACCCGCAGTCAACAACCTCGCGCCCTGACACAGAGTAAACAATACAAGAAGATTTATACCATCGAAAGAACTTACACAGAAATAGACAGAAAATCAGTCAAGAAACAATGCTCTCAGTGTATAAAGAATTGCGCTTAGATATGTCACAGCCACATACTAATGACCGAAGGTTCTTTTTCTAAGAATCAATAATCTGCAGCCTTTTAGGACTGGAGTACATTTTCAGCGAGCATAAAGACCACTCGTGTTGTTAACGAGCAACTCTATAATTGGCTTAACTGACTAAAGAAACTCCGGTTGGCAGTCTCTTACAAGCGAACGTTTTAACAGCTCTAACCTACCATGTTCGCATTAATATTGAAAGCCTGTCTTTCTATCAATCCTCTACCAGATAACCGTATATTGCAATGAGCAGGATTGCATTCTAATCTCGTAACGTTTCAACAAGAATGCGACCACAAGAGTTTTGACGCACTATTTCTCTGGAAAAAGTACGAGTAGATATCGCCACGTAGAGAGCTTTATGTCGCGGCCTCCATATGGAATGCAGTGACTGATATCTCGGTCACGATTGGCTGACTGTGAAATACTATAAGCACTGTGGATGTTCGTTAAGCAAGATAATTTCGAGTTTATAATATACAAAGAGCACTATGATACGCATAGATAGTCGGAGTACGCCCTATTCAGTACTCGTCCTCTTCGGGAGGGTGCGGGTTGTCGCCGTCGATTTCCTCGGGCGGCGCAAATCCATCCTGTAACGCCATTTTGTAAATATTGTTAATATATTTTGAACTATTTAGTAATAACAAATTATCTATAGTCCTATTTAGATATGTATGCAAATGAGACGCAGTAAGATATTCGGTAACGGTAACACTCTGTACCACTGCTATTTCAGAACGCTGTTGACGTGTCCATTATGAAACCAATGTGTTCATGTTTTTCGGAAACAAATCCAATGATTTTGAAGTAGGTTTTTATATAATCGAGGCATATATCACATAAGGAAACAGTTTTGAGAAATTCGTTCTGGATTTCGTTCATGCAAATAAAAAATGAATTAGACTAAGTTATCTATGAAACGAAATGTTGATCGATTTTGACTTATATATTATTACTAGCTTCTGCCCGCGACTTCGTCCGCCTTAAATTCGTTTATCGCGGAGAAGGGTATTTTTCTGGGATAAAAGGTAGCCTATGTCATTCCCCGGGACTCAAACTATCTCCATACCAAATTTCATCCAAATCGGTTCAGCGGTTTAAGAGTGAAGAGGTAACAGACAGACAGACAGACACACTTTCGCATTTATAATATTAGTATGGATAAAGTTGTTAAAATGAAATGCCTGTAAGTTTTAAGAGCTGTACTATTGAAAATACATATTTTCAAAATATAAATGAAAGTGACACGGACTATTTGAAGGTTACTGAACATAATTTATATTTTTTGAATGTTTCTGCATCTCAACAGCTGAATGGATTTCAAGCATTTTTAGTACACGGGCAACTGGTTATCAAAAAGATGTTTATAGGATTTATTTACTAGACTCTGGAAAGAATTATGTTTTTTTCTCCTCCGCTAGCGAAGTTGCTACCTTCTAGTTAGTAAAATATTTTTTATATATTTGATTGTTATTCTTAAGTCTGTACTTCATATGATACCTATCCATGTCCACAGTGTTCCGAGGTAATTGTGGTATCAGAGTTGCCCCGATGTCATTAAAGCCTATATAGTTAATGTTACGCAATATAAAATAACTAAACCAATTATTGTGCCACGTTATTTTTCAAATTTCGATTAATTGCTTTGTAGCATTTCTACGAGCATAAAAAAGGCGAAAGACCTACCATTTATTAATTTTGTATTAGTTCACTCAATATGATACAACTTTGGAGTTACAGAATCGGTTTGATAACAATTGACAACATACACAGTCAGATAATAGTAACATGTAACAAGCAATATTAAAGTTACCTTTGGGTAAATTAACCAAAATTAATTTCTATTAACTAAGTTAAAATAAGTGTTAATAGTCATATTCGTTTCTAGATGTTGCAAAGCATTTGATACAATATTACAAAAGGAAAGAGGATAAATTCCACATGAATCAGTTACCAATTGTTTTGAATAACATCCTCCAAAGCATCTTCTCGTTACAGGATTTTTCTGTTTAACTGTTATTTATATTCCTGATTTTTCTTAAAAATTCTAGTATCAGACCAACAATTTACCCCAATTAATGAATTAAGAGTCACCCTCAAGACGGGCCGAATTTCACCTTCCCATACAAACAGAGTTTCGTTCTCATTTTAAAACCATGTGTTGGATTGTAACGAAACTTGGCTTACACAATGACATGAGGTATATCTAGGCCTGTAATTAGTTTATATAGCTCCAGTTTATAAAACAAACGAAATAAGGCAAAACCTAATTTGTATGAAAAACTTAAATTCAATGTATTTTTTTTACTATGTCATTTGATCTGAAGCTATATAAACTAATTAGAGGCTTGCATATACCTTAAGTTATTCTAAGTACAAAGTTTCAGAGCAAACTAGTTAGTCGTTTTAAAATGAGAGCGTAGCGACGTTTGTATGTAGGACAGAGCTTGCTGGGGACTCCTAATCACCAGACGGGTGACAGGTGACAGAGTTGGGAATTGCTTATGTTGTGTCAGTATCGGCCAATTCACTCTCTACAACAGACGTAAATAGATTATGGAACAAGCACAATGTTGCATCCAAAGCCCTTCCCAGTTAGATGGTTATCTCCTAAGTTTATCAGAGCATGACAGAGATTGCTTGGTAAGACTAAGGCCCAATGTTAATAACATCAGAGGCAGTGGCGTAGCTAACTAACCAAGGAGTCCAAGAACCCCATGCTAAGGGAAATATTGGGGCCAAGGTCAGGAGCCAATAGTCTTGCCCTCCGTGGCGTACGTAGCTACCCACTGAACCGAGTTTCTTCTTTCGTATCGCGCCGTCCATCTCACTCAAATCCGGTTTAACACGTTCACTGCCAGTGACACACTGTTTGTGATCAAAAAACTCTTACTTCTATGCCGGTGACACGCTTGCGTGATTTTATGTTTGAGTACCAGCGCCACAACGATTGTGATCAAAATTTCAGTAGCGCGGGCTTAGTGGATCGTTGCCGGCGCCGAACGTGTTAATACGAGCAAGGGAGATGGCTCGATACGAATTCCAATGAAGAACTTCGAAAACCTCTCTGTTTACCCTGTCAACGTTAACCATTTGACAGACGTTAATAGCGAAGCATGGTTTAATTAGATTAAATGACTAAGTGACATGTCTTTGAAGCATAACTTATTTGGTATAAAGTTATCTAATAAGTAACGTCAGTCTCGCGATCATTTACCTCAGTTGCGTATAATATATCCAGGATCTTTTGGACGATTGGACCATTTTGCTGTTCCTCCATTTCTTGACAAATCACCTCTATGTCCCTGAGTTTCCCGAAGTAGAAGTCTCTCTCCTTCTCGAGGCCGTCGACTGTGGCTTTTAGTTCGTTTACCTGCACAATGGAATGTTTGTAAACATAAAAAAATTCAACACAGGAATGTAATGTACACACGCGATTTTATTCCTACAACAGTGAACATATCTATTTAATAAGGGTTCGTTTTTTTATTTTTTTAGTATTGAACCCTAAAAGCTTTTCTTAATAATATGAAAGGAATCTCTTTCTGTTTCAAGGCGCATGATTCTTAATTCAGTGGTTCTCGAACTTTTTTGACGATCAAGCACGTTTTAGAAACAGCATGTTTCATGGAGCCCAAAAGTACAATAAAACTGATTATTAAAAATTAACCTAAAGCAAAATGTTCTGAAATAACCCCTGTTTTTACTAAAATGTAACTTAATTTGAAGTGTTGTCATATTTATATTATTCCGGAGAAGTTCTCTGAAATGTCCTACAGAGCCTCAGGGCTCTCCGGAGTACATTTTGAGAATCGCTGCTCTAATGTAAGGACTGTCAAGCATAAATCGCTGATTTGACGATAAGACACTATTTAAGATTTCAATGTTCCATCTTTAGGTTTATACTCAAGGTAATTATTATTATTATTGCAAGACTGTTATGTCCCACTGCTGGGCAAAGGCCTCGCCCCTCTTTTTCCATTGATCTCGATTTTGAGCATCATCTGAACAATATTGTATTATAATTGTTATTTTCCCGTTACTTCAATAAAGTGTGTTCAGTAGTAAGTGTCTTACATAATCAAATGCAAACACCCTGCACGAATCTGGTATTGTAAGTTACCTGAAGGTTCAGTTCGTCCAGAGCTTTAGAGTCACCCTTGGCGCTTTGATTTAGCCGGGACAAGTTGACGGGCGGCGACCGCACCGCGTTATTTGCCTTGCCTACTGTGGAACAGAATAATAAATCGTTAATATAACATATTATTTGCTTTTCATATTCATTCTCAATTTAAAAAAAATACTTCAAAATTCATGCACTTTAGTACAATTATATACATACTTTTCAACTAGTTACAAGAAAATTTCATTAATAATGTAGCATGCATATTTAAATTTTACAGTTATATGCCAATTCAATTGTTTCTTATGCATTGAAATATTTATACATACATTTAATAAATATATTTGAAAGAAAGAATCAGAATATGAATACGTATTTACACAACTGCATTTGATATAAAATTTAAATTGGAATATATGACGTGAAATAAATAAGCATGTGAGGATCGTGCAACTTCACAGTGATATTATAAGGGTGCAAAGGAGAAAGAGAATGAAGGATAAGTATACTACATAGGTACCCTTTATAATATGACTAATCAGTTTTATTTTAATTAATGGTTGTAAAATGATAAACTAAATTAATACTTTAATAAAAGACTATAAAATGCAATGGTTCATATACAAAATACTAGTAATATATTAACTGGAATCACAATATATCGTTTCTGAGTGTCATCAACAAATGAAGCACAACTAAAGCGTAATAATAAAGAAAGCAAAATAGTACTGGTTTGGGGTCTAGCGGGCACTCGGGCGACGGGCGCCACGGGCTTCTTGGCGGCGCCGCGGGGGGCCGAGGCACCCCCGTGCCCCATCGGCAGGCCCTCGCGTGCGGCTAGCGCGTCATACTCCGTGCCTCCGTAGTTGGCATCAAAGAATTTCTTGAACCATTGCAAAAACTCAAAGTTATCCTGGAAGCGACCCTTCACCAGTTTGTCAATGGGTACTATCTACAAAAGAAAAAAAGAGGAAAGTAAAACAAAACAAATCGACACAACTACAGGCGGCCGAGGCCGTGGATGAGGCGGGCACGCCACACTTAGAAAGTTAGCCGTTACTCCGGTTTAGTGATAATCCGAGCCGACGTTTCTGAGTGTGGGTCAATCCCGGTGATGTGAGTGGTGAGTGAGCGGACGTACTGCCCGTGTGCGGGGGCGCGCGGCGCACGCGCGGCTGAGGCGGCGCGAGCGGCGGCGCGGCACACAGCGGCACGCCCGCGCCCGCGTCGCAGGCGCCCGACCCGATCATGAAGCCGCCCCGCGTCTCGAATGCGTCATACTCGCGCCCGTCATAGTTAGCATCGAAAAACTTTTTAAACCATTGCAAGAATTCAAAGTTGTCTTGGAACCTCCCCTTGATCAGCTTGTCGACAGGTATTACCTATAAAATTTGCGCTTTTAGGATCTGAAGAAACTATTTTATCTCATACATGCTATTTTATATGGTAACCTAAAATACAAAATTAGCATCATATTTGTTGCTGATATGTATACATTTTTCATAACATACAAATGTTGCATTCAAATTTCAAGATCACAGGATTTATAACAACACTTTCAGATAACTTCCTGTGAAAATAATTTGTATCAGGAGCAGTCATCATTAAATGAGTTCATCCACTGACAACTACTTGAGTGACAAATTTCTTGAAATATGAGTCGCCTCCTCACACATATTTACTCCTTTATTGCATTGTTAATGCAATGGCAGGTACTGTGATACCTAGAGTAAGCTACATTTTAAAAAGTAATGTCGAGATTTTTCCATATTTTAGTATAATATATGGATAAATATATCCCATTAAATTTAAATGTATTTAGTTATTAGGTAACATTGATCCATTTTTTAGTTAACATTAACAAACTAGTACATGTTTTAAACTGATCTGATCTGAATAATAATAAGTTTCCTAACTAAATCTATTACATTATTTTACTATTTGAAAGATCTGATACTACTTTCAAAATCAGTTCTTGGTAGAATGAGAATTTGCAATGGTTTACCATCATATGTATGAAATGCAAACACAACTAAAAAGTTATTGTTTTACTAGCAGCTGATATAATTAACACTGCATCATGTTTACAACACCAAACCTAATGAATCCTAAAAGTTTATCTCAATTTAACCAAAACTTACAACTATTCAACAAAATAAGTGGTGATATTGTAAAAAAATAAAAGTAATGGAGCTTTACTATGAGACTTAACTTATGGTCTTGTAAAGGATAAACACGTATAATTACCTTATCCACCTGCATTTTTTTAAAACCTGCTTGTAAAATTTTAAAGTTTTGTATGTACTCATGTTCTAGATTTGTTTTGAATTTAATGCGTTTCATGGGCACGCTGCCAGGGAAGAGCATGTCCATGAACTGGCAGTACGCGGCGCCGGTGCACAGTTCCTCGATTTTCGCGAAGCTCGACTGCAGGCAGTCGTTCACCCACGCCAGCATGTCATGTCGCGACAGATTCTCCGACGTTACGTTCGTAGAATACACGTTTACTGCCATTTTATGGTGCAATCTTCACCTCTGCAATCAAAACACTCCTAAGTTATGTCCGAACAAGAATATACTTAAAGAAAAAAGCCGATCTAAAAATAGGCCGTCGCATATACACTGCACGACAGTATTATCACAAGATTCAACGCAATCACATACTGTCAAAATTGCCTTATACACTGTAATTTACTAACAATGAATTTTAACAGCGTTCGTTGTAAAAATAACAGTAAAACTACTCGACCGACGGCGGATGTGGTTATGATGACAGGCATTGAGGACGACTCATCAAAAATCTGTCGATTGACATTTGGATCAGGTTATCGTTCAAGCTTTTCTTTGATGCAAGTTATGTACGTACCTGTTTTAAATATGATGTTAAGGACTTGCTGTTACCAATTACAAATGTACATATATATTTAAATCTTGAGCAAAGTTGTAAAAGCGTTACAATTTTGTCCTAAACGCTCGCCTTTTTAGCTTTTTTGAGTACAGACAAGACATAGACTTGATAGACTAAAGAGAATTTAATTTCACGCCTCAGTGAAAACCTAAACCGGTTTTTACCGAAAAAAGGCAATAGTTTTGTTTTCTTCTGTTTCCGCGATTATTACTCATTGAAATAAAACAATTTAACGGATTATATCGCGTATATTATCTCATTTTAGTCGACGTTTCAGAAGCTTTCCATGGTCACGGGTCATGGTCATGGTCATGGTCCACCCGTGACCATGGAAAGCTGGAAAGCTTCAGAAACGTCGGGAACTAAAATGAGATAATATACGCGATATCATCCGTTAAATTGTTTTATTTCAATGAATAGTTTTGTTTTCTTGTAATCCGTATTCACTTATAGCCAACCTTACAGATTAAATAGGATGAATACAGTAATACCACTATAAGGCACAATGTACATTGTCAAATTGTTTATTTGCTAGAGTCTGGCTAGCCAAATATTGTTGACAGATATTTCCTTGTGGTATCACTAATTGTCTATGATTTAAAACATGGCTAAAAGTCGGTTGTCAATTAAGTAGGTTGGTGCTCTATAAATATTTTGATACTTTGTGTACTAGTTCTAAAATTTGCCTATAACCTATGATTAGATATACGTGAATTTATCAATACCTGAATCTCATATACAGGACAAAATGTGTAAAGAAACGGATAAACCAGAAGTTCTAGAAAATATCAATAAAATCAAAACATCGGAACGTAAGAAGTTACTGAAAACCAATATTCAGAATAATTCTGCGGACTGGTCAGTAGTAATTTGATATAAAAATATCTTGGCCGAAAATGTCTATATATGAGCGACGAGCGCGTCGATGGAATCCCGCACTTGGCCCATCGTGCCATGCCGGTGCAACACTCTAACCTAACCAATGTCTATACCTACTTAACCTAACCACAGGCATTGGTGATGAATTAATATTATGGTATTATCGAGCTAGATCTTATTTATTTTTTGCCTTGTTACAATGTTATATGGAGAGAAAGTGTAAACATATGTGTTTGTCGTTCACTGTACTGTACATATAGTGGTAGAAATTATAAAATTATGTGAGCTGACTTTGAGTGCACGTCAACGTTTATTTTATTTACTTATTTTCTTAGGTTTAAGTACCTTACGTGTGTACAGAAAATTCAAAATATATTCTAATATCAAAACTATAATTCCTACTTCACAAAGTGTGACCAGCAGAAGATTTTTTGAATTTCGCGCCAAAAATTTGGGTAATATTTCAGTAGCCAGACTAATTGTTTTGATTTTAAAACCTTAGAAAGAATTTCTTAATCTTTCATGCTTTATATTGTCAGTCATTCTGTCAATTGTCATGATGTAATGATTGTAATGTAATGCAACTAAATACCTAAAATGATTTGTTGTCATTGATGATACATAGCGATATAGATAACATACTTCAAGTTGCATATACGACTGTACATATATGTAACTTGAATTGAATTACATTCGTAAGTGTCATATAAACACAATTTATATTAACAATGTCCATAAATCACGAGAGAATTAGCGATGATGAGATTGAGACTAGTGAGACCACACATACCATTAGCGAGATACCTGGAAGACCATTCAGGATTACTATGGAAGTGCCTTTATTCTTAACTTTAATGGGAATATCTCTTTCAGGTATTACAAGTTTTATTGTCATCCAATGACTCACTGAAGATAGTATTAGGCATATAATGTGAACGTATAAAATCTTCATTTCAGGGACTGCTGTAAATAATATTCTGCTGTATCGTACATGCGTTCATATACTAAACCATAGTAAAGATGAATGTAAGGGATTTTTGCTGCCGGACAAAACAAATGAAACTAATGGGTTTGAAAAGGAGGTTCAGAAATATGCGACATTTATTGCAATGGTGAGAACGGTTTTAGAGGCAATAGTGCCTGCTGTTCTATCCCTATTTCTTGGTGTCTGGTCAGATACCCATGGCAGGAAGCCCTTAGTTGTCTGGCCACTGTTTGGTAAGTTAAATATAAACTTCATTAAAAACTATAACTGGTTTGTGCATGGATGGGGACCCAACTGCTTACAGCATGTTGGTTAATAAAAATAATTGGGCAATAAGAAGGGATGATATTATTCCCACACTGAAAACCCTAGCTAGATGTTGGACAATTGACTGTTAACACTATTTGTTATACATATAGAAAATGATCAATGGTAACAACATCTTCTATATTCATGCATCTGGGTGAAATTTTACACAAATCAAGCTAGTCCTAAATTAAGCAAAGCTTGTACTATGCATAACTAAGCTACAATATACCGAGGGGTGAGTGGTCAAATCCGATAAGTTAAGTCAGGAGAATTGGTTATTAAATTAGGAATCCCATAATATGTCTTTATTATTATCAGGCGGATATTTGTATAGATATTTACCTAAAGTTGCCAAAAACCCAGCAAAAGTTGGGCAAATATGTAACATAAGAGAATAATTAAACAAACATTGTTTTTCATAAAACATTAAGAAGTTTATTAGGAAAATTAAATTGACTTTTTCTCCATTTATTTATTTATTTAATATTATTGCACAAAAGAAAACTTATCGTACAAAAGGCGAACTTAATGCTTAGGGCAAATTAGATTTCTTTTTATGTGCGCTCTCATTATTTAATTACTTGGCTCTCTATTGACTATATGTACAATTATTTTTAGGTGTTGCCGTAACATCAATGTTGACGGTGGTGTACAGTATGCTGGATAACTACGGCCCTTGGTGGTTCATTCTGGCCGCGCTTCCATTTTCGTTCACAGGAGGTTTTACAGTGTTGATCACTGGAGCCTACTGCTATGTTAGTGATATTACTTCAACCGATAAGAGGTCTCTTAGGTAAAAAAAATCATACTTATATTTTTCGTAATAATTCATATATCATGTCACCATGTTCATGTATCTGAGAACAATAGCAAGCAAAGTTTCAAATAACAAATACAATATCTTCAGTGTGGTTCATTCCCCCCCCCCCCCCCCCCCCCCCCCCCCCTATCATAGCTAAGAAGCACTGTAAAGCAAAAAATACAGAAAAAATAACCATTAAATTGGTCTATGTTTGTGCAAACACAATGGTGCAGTCACACCAACAAACAGATAGACACGCTGTAGAGTGGTTATACTTACTTATGTAATTCTAAACTCAAAACCCCTTTTTACTTCTTAATTTTAAAACCATGTGAGCCTGGCAATCCAATATTTGAACTACGCGTTGTACTATATCATATCTACTGGAACTTTTTAAATAGTTCGTAGTAGTTAAAATTAACAACGCTTAAAATGTCATCTATACAAAAAAGGACGTAACTGGCTACAAATCTAACGATCGAATGCCCTTTTATGCCAGAATGGTGAAGCAACTCCGTTGGCAGTATTTTATACGCTAGCATAGGTACCAAATATCTCGGCACTACTATTGCTAGTCATCATCGTGTGTGCAATAGCTCTGAAAAACATTTGCACTTTAATGGCTGGATACCTTTTTATAATCCCTATCCAACTAAAATCTGGGATTTTTTATTTGTCTTATCCTGGAGAAGATCTTTTAGCCTCCTTGGAATTTAGCTACTCTATCAATCAATCGCTATGTATATAATAGTGTAGAATGTTTGTGTTCATTGCAGAAAACATGTCTACGACTACTTCTTATGGTAATGAAATGACCTTTTTAAAACAGGTTTTTTAGTTAGCTTAAATGGATATGGGAGCAAGTATAGAAATGTGTATTAAGTATGTAAAATTAAAATTCACGTTGTAGACTCGGCACTCTTTTATATTATGTATTGTCACTAATCGTAGAGGTAAGTAGTAACTGACTAACTCTTACTAATTAATGAACTAACTGGACTGGCACAACGTCAAAAAACAGTCTTGACCTCCAACAGAAAAGCACGTCACAAGCCTACTTTTTGCGCCAATTTTACTGGCCGGAAATTGGGCCCACAATTCACCAGCAACACTATACACTTATTGTTTGACCTTTTGATCGACCAGTATGGTCTCTGGGCCTGTCGATCCTTCTATTCCTTCAGTACAGTATTATAAACTTGTAAAAATGTAACGTCTGTACATTAAAGATATTAAGAAAAAGTGATTGGAACTATTTGAATAATAATGTGTTTTGTTCATATATTTTTTAATGTGAAAAAAACACAATATTTTTAATTTACATTATTGATACAAAGATCTAAGTAGAAAGAAAAAATAATTGCGATCCTTTGCAGTCTAAGCCGGAATCGAACCAGCGTCTCTGTTATACCGGAACACGTTTGTTGTGAATTACAAGCGGTCTGATGGTCTAATGGTTTCAGGTTTCAGGACGCTGTTCCGGTATAACAGAGACGCTGGTTCGATTCCGGCTCAGAATGCAGTTGATTGCAATAAATTTTTCTTTCTACTTAGATCTTTGTATCAATATTTTAAATTGAATGGAATAATATTTTATTTTTATTTTATCACTATTTGAAGGTAACTGAATCGTAAAATATTTTATTTTTATTATATGTATGTTTGTGTGTGTCGTTCTGGTTTCATCATACTAAAAGGGCTAAACTGATTTAAACTTTTTTAGTACACGGGGAGGTTTTTATCCGACTATGCTGAAGAAAAAAAAGTTTTATAATTTATTTTTCTCCTCCGCTTCGTCAAGTTGCGCATACCTTCTACTTTTTAGTAAACCTCTTGTTTTTAAGGATCCATATTGTTTAGTCCCGTGTGTTATCCCAAACTTTATGTACTAAGTGTTATCTACCGTCCGGGATATTAACTTGCGTGTGGTGATTTTGAATAGGTAGGTACCTAAATAAACTTCCACAGTACAGCTGAAATAACATCCATTAATGTTTACGGTTAGCAGTCATATTAAAATCTCAACTTGTCTATTTAAAATCCAGCGTTTAAAGTTTGCGACTGCCGAGAAAGCACACAAGTTCTGGACCAAGTGGTCCGTTTATCGAAAGTTACAAGTGTTTCAGTTGGTATTCATTATAAGGTGCCATTACACATGTGATAAAATTCCCACAACGTTTCACAAATGATGTATATTATAACTAGTAGGTGCCCGCAACTTCGTTCGCGGAGGAGAAAAAGTTATAATTATAACCCCTCTTTTTTTCAGCGTAGTCGGGTATAAAGTATCCTATAACCATCTGGAGATGCCCAGCTACCCGTGTCCCAAAAATAGTTGAAATGCGTTTAGCCGATTTTGCATTATAAAGCCACAACGACACAATACAAACATACAAAAAGTCCAAAAAATATCTCCAAATATATGTTTTTTGAAAGTATCTTCAATGTACAGACATTTAATTTTTACAACTTATAATAGTATAGATGTGTGCTCTCTTATGGAGGTCAAAACAACACTGGTTGTTGTGCTCGAGGAGTTGTGGACTAGTAGGAGTGGGTATAGACATCAAAAACTGTAAAATTTCAATTAATCAAAAACTGTAACATTTTAATTTTTCAGAATGACACTGTTAGAGGCGACCTTTTCGGCCGGAAGCATCCTCGGTTCTATTCTAAGTTCGTACCTACTAAGATCCGTGGGAAACGTCTACTTGCTATTGATAGCAACCGCACTGTATGTTATAGCATACGCTTTCACTAATGTCTGTTTGACTGAATCATTGTCTGGGGCTCTTCAGGTGGGTTCTAAGAAAGAACATTTTAATTTGCAACTTTGGGAGCATTCAAGTATTACGTAACACAATTTTTGTCTCTCCCTCCCCCCATGTAACGCACCGTAACGTTTTTCTGTCTCTTGTTTCAGGGAGGTCTGTGTACAGTGATAGACATCCTTCTAGTTAAAGAAATGATAACTGAATGCTTTAAGCGACGACCAAATTATGGACGAGCAAAGATTTTCTTACTCACATTAGCAAATACCTTAACAATTTTTATACTCTACGGATCGCTCAATTTAGAATACTTATACACAAGAGAGAAGCTTAATTGGGCGATGAAGGAATATACTTTATATTCAGGCGCTAGTACACTGATTGCCTTTTTGGGATCCTTTCTGGGTATAGCGCTCATCCAACGACTTATGGGCGTAGGTGATGTCCCCTTGGCAATCTTATCATTCCTGTCCTCAGTGGCCGATTGCCTGGTCAAAACATTTGCAATCACCGCATGGCACATGTATTTTGGTAAGTATTTAACATAAATAAAGGATCAAGCCTATGATTTTCCATAATACTCCAGCAATATCCCTAGAAAAATCTGCTAACTCTCATAAGTCATAAAATTAGTTTATCGCGGATAAGGGTATTTTTCCAGGATAAAAAGTACCCTATGTCCTTCCCCGGGACTCAAACTATCTCCATACCAAATTTCATCCAAATCGGTTCAGCGGTTTAATCGGGAAGAGGTAACAGACAGACAAACAGACAGACAGACACACTTATAATATTACATTATGTAAGTCGCATTTATAATATTAGTATGGATGATAGTGATTTGTCATTCTAAAAGAAATTTCGTGATATGTAAGTAAAGTTATTAAGTAGGCTTAATTCTGTTATTTGCCATCTGTTACCACATCATAGTTTCTTTTATTGAGATCTACTATTTTCCGTTTCCAAATATTACAAATATATAATTATTGTTTTCAATTAGTATTTGTCCGATTGAAAAACTCATAAATTAATATGATATCTTTTTTTATCTTTTCAGGCTCAGCAATATCGTTCCTACGGGTTCTGTCAGCTCCGTTGATAAGATCTTTCTTGTCTAAAATGCTACCTCTGGAGGACATTGCGAAGGTGTTCGCGCTGCTATGTACAATGGAGTCGATATGCCCAATTCTGGCGCCCGTGGTATACAATACTCTCTATGGATACACAATCAACTTTTTCCCGGGCGCTTTCTATGTACTGAGCGCTGGAATTAATGTGGTGTGCGCTGTTATGTTAGGGTGAGTTGAAATGTATTAAAATTTGCCCTCACTTGCTTGCTTAAGACCTAAGTAGTCACTTAAATCTCACTATGCTCCGTTGGTATGCCTGTTAATTTGAATTAACAGTTGTTCACAACTTGAAAAAAGCTCATTCTAAAAAAAAACTACATTAAAGCTGTCTTCATATTGTGTTCTAACACTTCTAACCCTGACATTTAAATAAAAACGGCCAAGTGCGAGTCGGACTCGCGCTCCGAGAGTTCCATACGAAATATACGACATATACTTCAATGAATTGCAGACTTGAGCATTTGATATTAATTTTAGTTTGATACCTTCACGCGTTTTTCAGGAAAAAAAAAGCAAAACACCCGCAGTTGGGACCCGTAAGAAATTTAGATCGACGCAAATCTTCTCAACAATGGGTCCCGACTGTTTAAAATAGCTATGTTCCACATTACAATTTATTATTTGTTTAATGTGAGAATCGATCATGACTCATTTCTATTATAACGTAACATATTTCTAGGGTACTGGACTTGTTTTTATCTATTTAGCTTTTTACGCAGTCGAGTTGTTTTAATTGGTTTTTTATTTTATACTTTTAGTTAACATTATAAGTTAGTAGATTTTGCAATCTTTATCGTATGGGTTATTGAGAAGCTTGCACAGATTTATAACATTTAAATGAAATTTAGTGAGAACGGCTTGCTAAACAACTTTAAATCGTTATAGTTCCTAACGGGTCATTCAAAATTAAAAATGATAAAAGAAATATAATAATGATTTTCAAATTTTGGGTTTTCATGTCTTTAGTGACATTTGGAAAATTAAGAAGAATCGATTGACGTAAGAATCATCAAAGTCAGGCACGCGTTTGGTCTCTAGAGTGCCAGATAGGAACAAACATACATACATACCTACATACATAGACTCCTTTGCGTCGCACAGTCGGGTAAAAAGGGTCTTGACCGACGGACAACAAAATATTTTTATCAGTGAGTTTCCTTTCCACTGTGTTATTTATGTTTTATTTTGTTTTAGGTTCGTGCAGTTTTATATGTGGAATTCGACGCCATATCAACCATTACAAGTATCGCTTTAAGGCACAACGACGTGTAAAATCGACAAAGCAATCGTTTTGAATTACGAATATAATATTCATCATTGGGCTTTGGGAGAAATGCTTTCAACTTTGCTTTATAATACCTAGATTTATTGAGAAAGGGCTAAAAATAAGACATTCTGACACATATATAGGCTGATTTTCATTGATCCAGTAGCTGGTTCCAGTGCCGTACAAACAGCTGGCTGCCGGCACTGGCGGGAACAGAGCGCCGGCCTATTTTAGGGCACTGGATCCAGCTACTGGATCAATGAAATCAGCCTTACGAATGTCAAAATGGCTTTTAGCCACGCTTTATAAAGTATGCTTTTCACTTCGAATGTGAGAAAACCTATACTATATCATTATTTATAATCATAATGTATGATGAAGCGCTCGCTGATTGCCGACATCTTGTCATAGTGATAACTTAAGACCCTTCGGTCCTGCTCCCCTCGCGGCGCTGGGGCCGCTCGCCGTAAGGCCACAGTGAGCTCTGCTCGTGGCTTTTAACCCCTAGGGGCTACGACCACTTTAATAAGATACTTTTCGAGCATGAGAAGTGAAAATGCCTTTTTAAGTGGCTGCATAAGGCAACACACTGTAATGCCAGACTGCACCTGATAAACGACTGTGATAATATAACTAAACCTGACCCAGCATTAATTGCTATATTTTACATTTGAACCATATTTTTATGACTGACCCTTGGGATAGGAAGAAGAGAGTGCAGTTGTAACGTAGAAAAACATCTGTACCTACAATATGCAATATTAAACTAATGGTCTATTCACTAGGACCATAACCACACCTCGACGCAGCGCCAAAAAGTGGTGAAGCAGTGGTTACGTGTGAATAGTTGCGCTGCAGCTTCTTGCAGTTGCTTTGATGTGGTGCAACCGTCCACACGGTTGCGTTTGACGGCGAAACGTGCTCCGTGTGAATAAAACAATTTATTTTCATATAAACTATGGCCCGACCACGTGATTGTCGTTTTGGCGTGGTTGTGGTACATCTGAATAAACCCTAAATAGTGCTACTATCAGTTCAATACTTGGGTAGTATGAAGAGTGATCGATCTCTTCACTCTATCTACCCGAGACATTAAATTGTAATATTATGTATGAGTAAAATTAGTACTTGTACTACAAGTGCCTTATTGTGGCCCAGTGCTTAAAATAGGTTAGTTACAAACCCAGTAGTAATCGAGTATTAGTTAGGGTAAGGGTATACCTTCCATAGTTAGGTATACTTTTCTAGCGATTTCGTTTAAGGCGACTTAGGCCTGGATTACACTAGAAGAGTTTCGTTTGCCAGTCTTGATCGGCAGATGATAAACGAAATTCTCTTTGTGTATCGCAGGCCTTAGCCGTATGAGAACACGTGTAGGATAAAGTAGGAAAAATTAAAGTTTTAGCTTTGTTCGTTTTTCGTATTTTGCTGTATTGCACACTCGATCTATTACGTTCGCGTAGTAAGTAGTACATGATATAATTAAATCTGTGCTCTGGTATCGTACTAATGTCAATATTGTGGGTCTATTGTATACTTCCAAATAAAAAACGTATGTTTTATATTCCCATATAAATAGGTACCTACCTGAATGGGTGGATCGCTCATATATGAAGAAAAATAAAAATCTATTTTTAGTTTGGTAATACCAAATAAAATGTGTCTAATGAATGCCTTCATTAGACACATTTTATTTGGTATTACCAAACTAGGAAAGGTTTTTAATATTTTTTTGCACTTGATGTTTACCTTCTGCCTCCGCATCCATCTTTAAATTAGTATGGAAATGTCCATACTAAATGAGGGCTGTGTTGTTTTATTTTATTATTTAAAATTTGTGTTAACAACTGAATGTTTATTTCAACTGAATATAGTTTTTATGGTTTTAGAAAACTTAGATATGATGAAAAAAAAAATACAATCATCTTTTATTTTTTAGTGCATACATTTTGTATTTTTTTATCGAACTGCGGAGGCAAATAAATTAAAATGAATATATATCTACAGATTATTCAAATCAAAAGGCAACTTTTTTCAACAATTACATTTCATATATCTCATAAAACGGAAAACGATCCACCCACCTGAATAAGGAAAATTGTTAAATCCTTTTCTTCGATGACTGAACACATTTGCATTGTACGTACCTGGACTTGTATGAATTGGTATTAAATAGAGTACTCAAACTCATATAGGTACATATTTATATAGATAACACGTGTTTTCTAGGAAGGAAGGCAGGTTTAAGGTGGCACAGGTTATCGCTAGTCTTTAAGTCTACAAAATCCAGTGTACTTAAGTAGGTAATATAGATAACAATTTATTTTTTATATTTGTACATGACATGTATTGGACGAACTCGATTCGCTAAAGGAATAATATTTATGCAATTTTAATTTTGTCTTTTTTAATTTTGCTGACCCTTTTCCACGCCAATGCATTTTCGTTGCTCCGGAGTCCAGACTGCAATTCATGCATAATTTACAAATACAATCGATAAGTGCAAAAAAACTCACATGATAAATGACCCCTTGCAAACTTTCATTTTTTTATACTAAAATTTTAATTTATGATTAAACGAACTTGCCTCTTGTGATGTTCTATCATAATAGTTTATACGAGAAGCTTCGTCCGAATAGGTTAGAGAGTAATTTGTAGTAACACGTATTGTGTTGCCATTCATCCACATAGTTTTAAGTAGAAATAAATACTTTTGTTTAATATATTTTTTATGTGGGTAGGTAGCCCACAGGCACACTATTTTGGCCTATCAA
Source organism: Hedya salicella (assembly GCA_905404275.2). Taxonomy (NCBI): domain Eukaryota; kingdom Metazoa; phylum Arthropoda; class Insecta; order Lepidoptera; family Tortricidae; genus Hedya; species Hedya salicella. The sequence goes on along the minus strand of FR990112.1, from coordinate 11,810,312 downwards.
CCCGCCGCGCACTCATTAAGTTGGAAGCCTATGTAAGTAATATTTCACCTTATCGGGAGTACACCTACACGGGGTGGGTGGGATCTAACCTATTCGGACGAAGCAGCTCGTATAATTATTATAGAACATCACTTGAGGTAAGTTCGTTTAATCATAAATTATACTCCTGCTTCGTCCTCTAGGTTAGAGAGTAATTTGTAGAATTTGAAAGCCAAGACATAAGTTGAACAAATCAGATTTGGTTTATTCAGTATATAACTATCAAAACTGGCACAGAATAACCAGACCCAGCAATAAAAATATATGTTATTCAAGGAAAACATTATTTGTGTGGATTACACTAATTGTAACGTGTTTTCAAATTTTAATTATTTAAAATCAAAACAGCTAAATCAGTATGTTGATTATCTGATATAACATTTTTGTTATAAAAACGAGCAAATACATTCAAGTTGTCACTCCACCCAGTATTTCGAATTGTTTCTCTATTGACATCAGAGCTGCAAAGGTTGATACATGACGAATGGAGTGAGCACTAAATATTTAAGTATCAATTCCGCTTTATGACAAAGTCTCCTTGATCCATCGACTAATACTTTGTTAACGTACAGCCTTATAAGGTTTTGAAACTTATAATAAGACGATAACTATTGTTACGATATCTCTTTGTCATATTTATGTATGTTAACAACCTATCAGCTGAGTAAATTTGAAGAGGTGTTGTCTAAAAAACTGAATGTTCAAACAGGGCTGAAATGCTCCTGCTCTGGACGTCTTAATCCAATCAGGAATCTTAATCATTATTTGATATGTCTCAATATTCTTTACATTAATTATAGATAATGCTTGAACCCTATGCGCTAATAAAGTTACAGCTTTTGTTAGTAAGATGTTCAATGTGAATATCATTATTAGTATAACAATTAGCTAAGAAATCTAGCACTATTGCTGGCGACCAAGTAATATTATATTTAGGTAAAGCTGGCCGTAGCCTATAAAATCCTTTAAATAGCCTAGTTAGTTCAGATCCAATTTTTGAACCGAATACTAACGATAGTGCCGATCGGCAACAATAGAGTGTCCCATAACTACTACTAACCTTATTGAATTCCTCTGTCAAAAAACATACATCAGGTATAGACGCCTCATAAATGTCTGTATTATGTTTTGTACGGAAACTACCCCAACATTTTAATACAGAAGAATATTGTTTTTTTGAGGGAATTCTTGGATAAAGAAGCGAGCTTTATATTTAATTAAGCAGGTGGTACACATCTTCTCAGTAACTCTGTCCGGATAATCTCTCTGCTACCAGGGTGACTTGTTGGTGGATGTTGGACACAGATGATAAAACATTATTCTCGCTAGAAAAAATAATGACTCCAGAACAGAACAACTTCTGGAATATAGGGTAGAAAGGCTACGTGGGCCAAAGTGGGACAACGACTATGCCTTCAGACTTTTCATCAATGATTTGAAAGAGTTCGTAAGATAACTGCAAAAGGTTGGAACGCGTAAAAAACATTGCTTTCCAACTAATTGTAAACGCATTGACAGCATCAGCATCTGGATCTCTGTGCCAAGATACATATCTGTCACACTTGTTATTTACCTTACTTGCAAAAAAGGACGTCCAAAGGCTGTGACAATTTGGTTGAAGGTACAGTCGTTGAGCTCCCACTCGATGTCAGGGTGATTTTTTCTTGATTCTGCACCTGTTATTTCATTGTCTTGTAAAGTAATGTAGGATGCGAAAACAAAAATATTTCGGCTTTCACTTCATTGCCACAAGTCTTTTGTCACTTGATTTAGATGGGGAGACTTGACACCTCCCATGCGATTGACATATGAAATAGCAGTTGTATTATCGATCCGTAAGAGAATCTAACAGTCAGTCAGGTCCTTTGCAAAATCTTTAGGCCAAAGCACGCTGCTGTTTAAAAAGTTGATGTGTCTTTCAGTCTCATCACTATTCCATGAGCTGTCTTTACCACATGCAACCCCCTCCCCCCCTGTCTTACTCGCATTAGCATAAATTTCCATACAATAGTCATCAAGCCTGGTGGGGTACTGTTGATAGCATGTCTTATGTTCATTAGCCACCGCGTGAAGTCATCATGCACAGTTGACGGTAATGTCATATAAGACTTCTAATCATCAGTATTTAGTAAAAAGAGATATTTGAAGTACTTCACCCAAATTGTTTTGGGTAAAGCCTACCAACAGGCAACAAAACACGTAACATTATTATTATTTTTTTTCTTGAATTTTAATTTGAAACTTTCGTGAGTCTATTATAAACCCAATATGTTTCAACATTTACAAGAAATTTTTGGGATATTTTTTTTTTGTTAATAACAAAACCAAGTGCTTCGATAATTAATTTTGACTGTGATATATTGTCAGCACACTCTGAATATGATTGCCCAATCATACCTATATATGTCATCTAAATAAATAGTTGGCACTAAACCTAGTGATCGTAAAAATTGGCCGTGTCTAGGTAGTCATTCAATAATTGCTCCCATATCAATCAAATCATTAATAGAATCTTGATACTGATACAATTCCACTTGAGATAACGTTGGTAAAGCAGGAGCATAGTCCTGTTTTATGGGTCCAGAAAATGGGATTTTTGACCCCTTCCCAAGATAGAATAACAGGATCACTCTTTAAGATACACCGTTGTTTATAACAATAAAATAGTCTCTCAGAATTGCCTACCGACTAACGACGTGATGTTGGTGCGCGCGCCTTGGACGAGCGCGCTGGTGGCAGCGCCGGCTGTTTACGACGAGCAGGTGGTGGTTCTGCTAGCACTGCATTGACTTCTGCAGATTTTGCTGTCGCCAAAGGACGGCTGCTATGTGGAAACTTGAAGTTTATTGACGTTGAAGCCCTGTTTTTATTTCCAGGCGCCTTAACAGCCTGAGCCTTCATGTCTGTAGCAGACTTATTTATAGCTTTTGCTGCCTTTAATACATCTGCAAATTTTTCCCCAAACAGGAATTTATCAATCTCAGTGTCATAAAGTTGATCCTTGAGTTCCTTTTTTATTGTTGAACATATAAAACTACGTCTGGCAAGAGACTGTGTGTTGTGCGTCGCACATAATACGACCCGCTTCAATTAGCATAATCTTGGGGTCTTTATGGTCTGAAGACAAAATTTAAAATGTTTGCTGCTTTTGTTTATTCTCTAAAGCTTTATCTTTTTTTAGAAGAGCATCTGTCAGTGCAGCTTTGATTTTTGGATAGAGAGCCGGCGCTTCAATCTTTTTACAATTATTGGGGACAAGATGTTTTTCGACCAGCTCTTTTTTAGCCTCTTTAGACAGGCCAGAAGTGGCAATATGCTCCCATCGTATTGCAAGATCATTTTGAATCTCATCTGCATATTTCTTTTCCTTTGAAGGAGTTTCTCCTAAAATCGAAAAAATCTCGTCATCAAGGATCGATGCTGTGGCTGATGTGTGTGAAATTATAGAGGGACCTTCGATTGGGTCATCTGTTTCACCCACATTAAGAGGCCGGAGGCTCTGCAGAAATATTTCCCAAATCAGACATTTCGGGCGCAGCTTTCTCGACCAACGGTTGCTGGTTGTCAACGTCTGTAAAAAATATGTCATCTAGGAAACAACTGTACCTATACAACATAGCATGTGCTAACATATTTCATAACAAAATATAGTACACCACGGTTATTTTTAAGGAACTTGATGACGTAACGTCCATATGGCGTATTCGTCTAAATTGCCTGCGAGGTAACATCTCTTACAGATGTACACAACACGACTATATGTATCGAGATAGTCCCTAAAACTATCCACATTTTACATTTTAGAACATTATAATGACGGCAACACCCCGTTTAGGTGTACACAACATAATACCGTAACATCAACTATAGGTTTTTTAGTTTTAAACTTCTTTATAGTCGAAAGATGTATGACGGCAACACCCCGTTCAGGTGTACACTACATTGTTCGATATGTTAACTTTATCTGGTTTCACTTGAGGCACTTTTAATGGAGGTAATAAAATTTATTTATTTATTTATCAAAATAATTACACAGTATTACAGTTAAACACTAATGCACTGTGAAACTCAGAATATACAACAGACACTATTACAAAACAATTTTACACTACACACAGTTGACTGCAGAAGGGCGGTCATCCATCGCCTCACAAAACCTCATACATTCATCACATACTAACATCCAGCTACTTGCAAAAACATCACATTCGGGTGCTGATGCGAGAAGCTCGTTCAAATAGTGTAAAGCGTGAACAAGAGGAGAATTCCTGTAAGACACAGTACGCGCTTTAGGTGCTGCCAGCAAATCGCGGGTACGTGGCCTGTAATTAAACCTGGAACAATATATGGAAAATAACTACTTGTTCAGTTAACGGTACCGGTGAAGCATTCGATGATGAGTAGCTACTCGTAACCACAAACTTTTTACGTCGCCGTTCCAGTTTTGATTCCAATGTTCTAATTTTACGGCGAAAGTAATCATCACTGTCCTCGTTATACTATTCCTTCTATGCTATGTTTGGGCATCTTCGAAAATCAAACTGTATCTTTTTGTACGAAGTAACGAGAACGCGTGGTGAACGGCTTAGCACAAAAACGCGAATGAGTGCGCGGGTTGATAGGCCGAAATAGTGTGCTTGTGGGCTACCTACCCACATAAAAAATATATTAAACAAAAGTATTTATTTCTACTTAAAACTATGTGGATGAATGCCAACACGATACGTGTTACTACAAATTACTCTCTAACCTAGAGGACGAAGCAGGAGTATAATTACTCTACGTTTGTCCAGCCCAGAGGCGTGCTGGCGTGACAGGATTTTTGACCAAGGTAGGCAGTTAAAATAGTTTGATCACACGGGTAAGCAGTTTCTCTGTGCCTATATGAAACCATTGTCGTTCAGGGTAGGCAGTGCATCTGTGCCTTAACGCCTGGGAGTCCCACGGTTGTACCTTGTATTATCGAGAAACGTTTATACGGATACTTCATTTCGTCTTAATCGAAAGATTTTTCTCTGGAACCGTTAATAATTTGGGATTGTTATAAAACAAACCTAACCTAACGGTTTCTACATGACGATATTTTTGAAAATTCTATGAAATAAAGCATTCTAGGAAACGTTTGTCGAAGAAATGAAAGGATATAGTGTCCCACAGTTGGGCAAAGGCCTCTCCTCTGGACTTCCATGACGCCCTATTCGTTGCAGACACGGGCCAGTCTGTTTGGAACGCATCTAGCCACTAGCTTGCTTCAGATTTAGGATTGAACTCTATTTATACTTGAAATCAGAATAAAGTGTCAAGATTTTGTATGGGCTATGACAGTTGATTCGGATACAAAGTGTCAAAATTTCGGTAGGCAATAACCCCCCTGGACCATGTTACTTTATTGCTAGGGACTTCTATTGTGTACGGGATTCCTTTAAGCTCATTTTATACAGCGAAGTAGTACTATGTAAATAAAACAAATACTTTATAAATCGTAAGCGATATTTAATAACCTTTCACTTACTTAAAACAAAAACTGGTACTTAACAAAATGAGTACAAATATAACATATTAAATCAAATCTTAAAAACATTTTGGAATTTCGAAGTCAAATTAGTAGTTGAAGTACTTAATTGGTAATTATTGCCACTATGGCAAGTCGAACTATATAATAATATATAACTATTTGAACTGTTACAACCCATGGCTGATGATAAAAGTTCAGAACTTATTCTTAATCATCACAGATTACAAAACACCCTAACATTCAGCTTATTTTGTACATGAAGCTTCAAATTTTAATCACCACTACTGTTCACAATTCGCTTCAAACTACAAACTTTGTAAATGGTGAGATTCTAATGAAGTGGACAAACAGCTAGCATCACAAATAATGAATTAGGTTAACAAATGAGTCACATAGCCCGAAGGATAGCAAAACTCAAGTGACAATGGGCAAGGCACATTGCTCGTAGAACCGATGGCCGCTAGGGCCATGAGTGGCGAAAAGGTGGTCTGATAACTTGGTGAAGGTAGTTGAAGCCCGCTGGATGCGGACGGCGCAGGAACGTTTATGGTGGAACTCTTTGGAGGAGAGGCCTACGTCAAGCAATGGACGTAGATGATGATGATAGTGATCAAGTTTACCGAGTAATGTATGAACCTTACCAGATCAAACACTAGCACTATGTGAACGAGAAGGAAAGTACAGGCCTGATAAAAGCTGTCGCTGTGGACCGAGAGTTGATGACTTTGCCTTTGTCTCGAGCGGTAAATACCCTGATTCTTTATTTTACCCCGCTACGAAGTGTCATGTCATAGAACTGAGTTTTGTATACAGCCCTCAACAACACTGTACAATGTTAAGCTCGGGTTTCCTAGGATAGCGGTGCCGTCACATAGCGGCCGTCTCCATACTTCGCACTAGTACGAAGTACGGAGACGGCCGCCATATGACGGCACCGCTATCCTAGGAAACCAAAGCTTTAGTATACTCGTTACTACATAACTATTGCTTACTGTACTTTACAAATACCTGGATATATCTATATACTAATGCAACTAATTAAAATTTAAACTGAGCAACTTTAATAATAACATCACAGAATGGTAGGGATAAAATAACGAATTATTTATTCTTGACAAAAATAGTTACGGAATTAAATAAAAAAAAAAAACTAAAAAATATAGCCCTATCATTATGAAATGCTATAAAAAAAAAAGAAACTTGACACTAAGTACAACATAATGATGCCTGTGACTACAATCAGGTTTGTTCTATTGATGCCGGAATTGAGCCTTAAGATTAGGTACACGCTTATTTCTAGAATACTTGTCAATATTAGTGGCAGTCTTGTAGTTATAAGAGTAATCTATAACTATATTTTCTTAATATTTATTTGATCAATTAATAAATCAATCAACTCCTATGTCGAGGTCAAGTCTCCGTTATGTGTGGCAAATCTTGGAAACATAGCTTTGCGAAACTAGGAAAGTGTTCGACAAATCAGTTTTATACCGGAATGCTTAAGGCTTAGAGCTAACGCGCAATCCGATGTTCGAGGATTAGCCACGCGTAATAACGACTCGGATTAAGTATATCTAAATTGGTAGTCACTTTAAATTTGCACAGCTTCACCAGCACCAATAAATCAAATAATTCACTTGTTCCATCACATGGCGTAATTTCAAGAAGTCCTTATATCTACCATTCCTCTTCAGGCTCCTGGCCTTGCGAAACAGCGGCGCCCGCATTGTTGAAGTTCTGTAAATTGACAAGGCAATGTAATGTATAGCTTCAAGCATCAAGGAATACTGATTAATCAAGATAAAAAACTAGATTAATATGTATGCACGCGCGTTACATGTACTGTGGAATAGGAAACACGTTCCCTGTCTGAGTGCCTTCACGCAAAGGTGCGTCCACACTTGTATCATTTGCTCGTATCCGATCACCGTGGCGTGGCATGATTGCGTAATGCACTGCTGGGACGCTCACTGACGGCATGGCGATCATGCCGCGCTTGTCCGATCTAAGTGTGTGATACGCGTAGCAACATGGATTTCGAGCGATCGGATCGGCGCAACGTCCAAATGCGTGATCGTGACACGTGATCATGCCACGCGACGGAGATCTGATCGGGCAAATGATACAAATGTGGAAGCACCTCAAGAGCTTGCCAGGATTCACGTTCTCATACTGGATAACAGTTTGTTCGCAGGCCAGTGAACATGATGTATGGTTGCATGATTAGTTGTATAGAATCAATGACACTAATATGCACCACAGTTTCTAAAATATTATGTCAGTAAAGTTTATGTATGTGGATCTTTGCCCGTGACTGTACCTACCTGAAGGTCAGGTTTCATTTTTTTTTTGTACTTGCAAGTTTTTCTATAGTTGAATTATCGAGAAGATGGAATTGCATTTGTAGTGGTTGTACCGTTTGCAACAAAAGGAGAATAATTTTCTCTTAACTTAATAAAATGACATACCCAAGAAGTGGAATAAGTAGTAGTCCTCTGTTTTTTTCTTTTATTCGCTATCATGTTGTTCATCTGAGCTGTCACAAGTATTGATAATAAAATTGTCTGTTATTTGATCCATTTCTCCTTCCTGACATCGATATTTATTTTCTTCACTTTCGACGTGGTGACAAATATTTTCCCAGTCCTCAGCAGTGATGGTATTCATTCCTTCAGTTGCTAAACTCATAATGCCTTGCATGTTTAATGAAACGTTTCTTTTTGCTACATATCCTTTTACCATGGACCAAATATTTTCGATCGGATTGAATGTCGGGTGATACGGTGGCAATCGTAATACGGAGTGGCCATGTTCTTTTAAAATTGCATCTATGTGGTACTCGCGAAACCGCTCTTTATTTTGTTTAATTAATTCATACAAACTGGTTTTGTACATCAACCGGATATACGAAATGTTGTGTTCTGTCAACCAATCCATCATTTCTTGTTTATTAAAATTTGACGTTGGAGCACGATTCAAAAGTTTGTTGTGATAGGACGCATTATCCACGATAAGTACGCTATTCCGTTTGAGGTTCGGTATTAATTTATCTTTTATCCATTTTTCGTAGTTGACAAAGTTCATCTGGTCATGGTAATCTCCCGTTTTTTGGTTTGCCTTAAACATTAACAAAGCGTTGGGAATAAAACCATCATTTCCTCCTGCGTGCACTATTATTAACCGCTGGCCTGTACTGATTTTTTTTTTTACACCAAATTCTGTTCCATCGGTCCAAGCTTCTCCGGACACATGTGAAGTGTGGATGTAGGTTTCATCAGTATAAAGTAGTGGTCTATCTTGAGATCGATATTCCGCAATTTTGATAAGGTAATTTATTCTTAGCAGTCGTATGTTGTGTTTTTCCATTAATATTTTTCGGTTGTCCTCGGTCTTTTTCCATTTAAATCCTAATTTTTGTATTTGTTTTCGTAAGGTGGAAATGCCAAATTTGTAATCTATATCGGATTTTAACACAGAGTGGAGTCACTTTAAGGTTGGAAATTGCTTATGGGACAGATGAAAATTGTATCTAGTTCTCCGGATGACTTCCTGATCAAAATCGTCTACTGCTGATGACGGACAAGGACGCAACTTTTTATTCTTCGGGGAGGTGAATTTCTTTGTTGTTGCGAATTTCTCGCTGTTGCTCTCAGTCACAATGTTATAAACAGTAGAGAGACAAACACCTGTAGCTTTTTCAACTAACTGGGCAGCGGTGTAAGGCAAGTTTAAATTTTTCGTCAGTTCATTTTCAAAATATTTATAACAGTTGAAAATTATTTGCTTACTTTGACTCTCAATAGGACCAAAATTACTTACAGCCATATTTTTTTTAAATATAGAAATTATTCGCAGTCGTACGGGCGGACACAATAATTAATTGAGAATACAATCAAATCAGATGTAAAAATATACGCACAACGTAAATAATATTGACAATTTCACACTGACATTATTTTTGTTTTTAGTTCTTCGATATATATATATATATAACAACCTCTTTGTATGCTGATAGTACAAGAAAATAGAAAATTCAAATATAGAATGCCTGTAAACAAACAATACTACTACATATGCAATTCCACGCTCTCGATGATTCAACTATACCTCCGCATCAGTCTTATGGAAATGTCCATACTAAATGGGGTTATAATGATTTATTTTATTTTTTCAAATTAGTGTAAATAACTGAATGTTTATTTCAACTAAATACAGTGTTAATGGCTTAGAAATCTAAAAATGATGACAAAAGCGACCTATTATGTATAAATTGCGGAGGCCATTAAAATATTTACTTACTTAGTATTTACACTAAAATGAAACATTTTTAAATTACTACCTTGCAAAAGCCTTGCAAAAGAAAAAAAGGCAAGGATCTACCCCAGTGAACGTGCTTACATGTGCGCGTGTGATTGCCTTGTGCCTTGAAATTATGAGAGATAGAGGACGCGATGGCAACGAAGCATTTGAACATATTATTGCTGTCGAGATTATAGCTCACGGTGCGGCAGAGGACACCTACTACAGCTCCGGCTGAATATCTATACTATTATGAAGTTGTAAAAATGAAATGTTTGTATGTGTCGTTGTAGCTTAATCGCGCTAAATCGGCTAACGGATTTTAGCTATTTTAGGTACACGGGTAGCTGGTTATAGGATACTTTTAACCCGACTATGCTAAAGAAAAAAGAGGGGTTACGACTTTTTCTCCTCCGCGAACGAAGTTGCGGGCGCCTTCTAGTCCTTTATAAAAAAGGCTTAATTCGACATCTGGCTCTCGACTGTTTCCTCCTTCAGATTTTGACGTACGTAAGAGGTATTTTCGACATCGAACCAGAACTGGAGGAGTATTACTAGATCAGTGATTGTTTTTTTTTTAATTCACACGAGAAGTTTTGTGGCTGAGGTTAAAACTAGGCATTTTTTGTGTTTTTGTCGTAACCCTTTGCAGTAAGAATAGTTCACTTTCGATAATTATACAATTTTACTTTCCGATACCAAATAATGACTCGGTAAAACAGTTTTGCTTGATTCAGTTAACACTGTACTACATTAGATTTCACAGTGCGCATTCTCGAATATTGCGTTCAAAAAGAGGGAATTTACAGCTAGCAAAATTAAATACATGCCTTAGTTTATTATCAAGGAACCCAAAAAGGGTTATATTCAATTCACAGAAATAGCAGCAATTACTATATCAAATACGCCTTAGTAAAACATTTTTTTTCAGCAACTAGTTTTGAAGATATTCGGGGAAATGTGACAGTAATAGACCTATAATAGTCCTTTTATACGATTTTGTTTTACTTGATTTCATCCAAAACTTGTATCTGTCACATAATATGTATTTTTAGTCAAAGGGTCGTGGTAGGCTTAAGCTCTCGGAATAAATAAAATAAAACCTTCATTGGCTGTGATGTGATATGATACATTATCCTCGTGCGTAAAAAAGGCAAAAAGTAATAAAAGGAAAAGAATAGGGAATAGTCATGAATTTTTATTTTTCTTTATTAAAAAATCATTCATATCACAAACAGTAGGCATAAATATTTTTTCGAATAGCTACAAAAATAAACAAGATATAAGCCATCAAATATTGAAATGTTTCCATGTCTTTCTTGCAAAACAGAATTTAATATGGAGTATATATGGCCGGAGTGCACTGTGACGTAACAATGTACATCGGACCTCTCTGACTAATTACTAGTTTAAAGTGCCTATATTATGCGTATTTCTTGGCCGATTTTAATTTCGCAGTTTGAGTTTTTACGTTATTTTGATATTTAGTTGAGAAAAGCGATAACAAAACTCATGCATGTACCCTATTATTAGACTAGAGTAGTGCAAAGTGCTACAAGTATCATAATTCATAAAAGCCAAGCAGAAAGAAAACTACTTCTATGGATGCCTCGCTACTGCTATTCATTCATACCCGATCTCCTTCTGTCCACTTGTGAAGTAAACGAAAAAGGTAAAATTAACAGGTGTCTGAATATTTTAAAAGATACTTTACGATAGTTATTTAAAAAGTACATGAACTTTACTGTATATAGCCAAACAAATTTTGAATGAAGACACCTTAAAACTGTGTAACTGCAGTCCTTGTACATAATGATTTACTTAAATAATGATGTTACAATAGGTACTTACTCTGACGTCACTGCCACCATATTTGTCGCCACGGTACGTGGCGGTGCCTCCGCCCTGTAGGAAATCTGGGATAGGTTGTTCCGCCTGCCGTAATATTTTAGCCATGTCCGCAACTAATCCAGCATCCTGCAATTTTCGATACAACCAGACTAAAAATATATTCATAATAAGGTGACAAAGTTAAGCTGTTGTTTGATACCCTCGAATTCCAGGGATTCAGTAATTTTTGTATATGGCTACAAAGAAACCCCGATGAAGGCAAATTACTGAAGATATTTTCCGTAACACTTACTTGCTCTCCGTCGAAAAAGGAAACTGCTTTGCCACGATTTCCAACTCGACCTGTACGTCCAATTCTATGGACGTACTCATCTATGCTCTTTGGAAGGTCGTAATTCACGACGATGTCGACGTTCTTGATATCTGCGGAAGCATTGTTATATCATGAAAACTCAAGGCAACTTATTTTTTAGAACCTGACTTCGAACTGAGTAGGTACGTCTGGCTAGGCCCCAAACAGTGACAGTGAGCGCAAACCCACAAACGCGAGTGCAACCGCGGCGCAACTCAGTGGGTAGGGACGCGGTACGCAAGGCACAAGGACTGCGGAGGTAGGTTGGAAGTCGTAGTCGGCAGTTAGTAGGCGTGGCAGAGCGAGAAACACGGTCATAGGGGCGAAAATGCCAGCAACTAGGATTAGTCATTCCCGCCAGCGGGTTCCACGCTAAAACGTCGTTCGACGTGTTAGTAGACATCATTTTGATGGCTGCTGTGAACTCGTCGCCCGGTTGGTGACTTATATGGCGATAAATATATTATACTGAGTATGATCCATTATAATATACAGTGTGTTTGGTCAGCGATGTCGGAGCTTTTAAGGACTTATACTACAATCAATTTTATCGATAAATTATCACGCGATTTTTTTTGTATCAACGGTAATTAAATGGCGGCAATTTTAAAATGTCATAGAACTGAATACGGGTGCACGTGGTCTTTCTGTCATTATCTGTCTGTTATCGGTCCTAAGATTACAAAAAAAATCTCGTTAGATAGCTCATTAAATATCCGCTCAAAACTTTCTTCTAGCTGTTCCATCATCAAAGTTTTATAGAAATTCTTTTACATTCTGGGCTACTGTGTTGTGGAACTTCTTCCACTCGATTTAAGGCAAGCGAAGTCATTGCCTATTTTTAAAACTAAGTTAAAGGATCATTATTTATCTCTCTCATAATTTCTATTTTTAATTCTGCTTCTGGTTTTCTAATCACCGTGATGTCAACTGTATCATAGTTTTCATTCTTACTTTGTATATATGTATATATATATATATATTTATAGTAGTATGTATGTTAAGTATATGTATATGTATAATATGTATGTTTTATTTATTTTTGTATTATATGTAATCTTATCTCACCACCTACTCATTTATAGCTATTTTACGTCATTTCTGCTAACCAAACGTTGTCTGGAAGAGATCGCTCTTTAGCGATAAGACCGCCTATTGTCTACTTATTTTATGTTAAGGCTCTATTGTACTGTTTCTGTTGTTGGTGTGCAATAAAGAATTGTTGTTGTTGTTGTAAATAAGCAATCTAATTAAGTTAATAATTTGACTCTACTATTTCAACAACAAGGCCAATAAAAATATTCAAAATGAATAATAGTAATAAATTCACCTCCATTTTTCAATTTCTTTTATTTTGCATGAAAACTAGGTCGTTAAGATAGGTTTTTGTTGTTGTTATTTGGTAGTACAGGATATTAGCTAAAAAATAACACCAGAATCACAGTTGTACCTTAAGTAATTTAGGAATTACAGGTGCTCAAACATGACCCCTAATTAGGGTTATCGATAATTTGGCATAATCCAAAGAGTTATCACCCCCACTTCCAGTTTTCTTGTTACTATAAAGTAGATCGGTGCATGTTAGAAGTCAAGGGGTGCAGCCAGGTCAGACAGTCATCCCTCGCTCTGCGTTGTGAAAACGATCTTCCTGCTATCTTCAGCATAGTTCAGTTGTAATTGGTTTCAGTTGAAACAAATTTGTTTTATGAAACTTGCATTATCATTTGTTAAAATGGAAGGCGGCCACTTCTCTAGTCAGCACACTGCTGGCATTTATTTTGTTTATGGATTTTGCAACGGGAACACTAATGCAGCTGTTAGAGAGTACGCGAGAAGGATTTCTAACAGACCCTTCGGACATTCATAAGAATTCATATGCGGCTCGCAGAGAACGCCATAAGACAACCTGCTGATGAACGTGCTCGACTCGTGGCACATCAGGAGGAAGAAGAAATTTTAAGGCTGATAGCTCACGACCCTCGACTAAGTATCAGAAGGATAGCCAACCAAATGAATTTAAATAAGTGGAAAATATTAAAAAAGACATCCCTACCATTTTCGACGAGTGCAGGACATCATCGAACCTGACTACGCTGAAAATTCAGTTTTTTGTGCCTGGATTGACAGAAGAACACGCGGGGATGAAACGTTTTTGAAACGCATCATGTGGACAGACGAAGCCACTTTTACCCGATCGGGGTTTAGAAGTCACCGCAACCAGCATCTGTGGTAAATGGAAAATCCTCATGCAATGAGACCAAGTTCGTTCCAGCATCAATTTTCGGTCAATGTTTGGGCAGGAATTATTGATGATATTTTAATTGGACCAATTGTTTTACCAGGAACAATTAATGGTCCGAGATTTTTAGAATTTCTGCAAACGCAGTTCCATGACGCATTAATGGAACTGCCCATTGCTTACAGAATAAGGATGATCTTGCAACTGGATGGAGCTCCTCCACACTTTGCAAGAGATGTGCGGATTTACTTAAACGACCACCATGCCTCGTAGGTTGGACGTGATGGGCATATCGCCTGGGGTAATTAGGGGTCATGTTTGAGCACTTGTAATTCCTAAAGTACTTAAGGTAAAGCTGTAATTCTGATGTTGTTTTTTAGCTAACATCTTGTACTACCGAATAACATCAACAAAAACCTATTTTAACGACCTAGTTTTCATGCAAAATAAAAGAAATTAAAAAATGAAGGTGAATTTATTACTATTATTTATTTTGAATATTTTTTGGCATTGTTTTTGAAATAGTTGAGTCAAATTAATAACTTAATTAGATTGCTACTTTCAATTTTTGCTACTTTCGGAGCGAATATTTTCGAAAATATTCACTAAATGATTTTCTTTATTAGAAACCAGTGATATTAGAAGTTCTGTCGAATGATGTGCCACACATTGATATAAGCTGACATTTTTTTTTCCAGTTTCGGTTACATGTATGGAGTGCCCCCCCTACAAATATATATTATTTTTTATTTAACTATCAAACTAAGTACCGGCTTACACAAGACACCTATGTTCCAAATTTCATCAATATACGTCTTATAGTTTTTGAGTAAAATGCCTGTGACATACGGACGGACGGACGGACATGACGAAACTATGAGGGTTCCGTTTTTGCCATTTTGGCTACGGAACCCTAAAGTTATATATCTGGAACTCAGAAAGCACAGGATTACATTATTTGTTAAACAAATAGTCTACCTACAACTACAACTAACCCATCCACGACCTCGAGCACGCTCGGCGGGCGGTCTACTCGTAGCAAGGTTTCGGTACATATGGTTCTTCCCATCTTATTGGCTACGAAAATGTCAGTTGCGAATGTGTTAATAATCTTGAATATACAATGTAAAAAACGTAAAATAATAATAATCGAGATAATAATGCCGCCCGCTTGTTGACCTCTATCGTAAACAAAATAGCGGATGTTTTTCCCTTTTGTTCTGCCTAGATAACCAGATTTGATAACTAGTTAGCTATAGGGAACATATTTTCCAAGTAGACTACTAGTTCTCAGGGTGGAATTGTCCTTCCATGTTCTTAACTTAGTTTGATAACTAGTTATGTAGGGGTAATTAAATGTCTGTGCGTAAAGAGAACATATTAAAAAAAATTGTAACAGACTCATTTGGAGGTCACTGAAACGAAAAATATTTCCCTTTGGATTTTTTGTATGTTTGTATGTGTCGTTGTGGCTTCAACACGCCAAATCGGCTAAACGGATTTTAACTATTATTGGTAAACGGGTAGCTGAGTATCTACAGACGGTAATAGGACACTTTTTACTCAACGACGCTGAGAAAAAAAGAGTTGCGGGCAACTTCTAGTAAGACTTATTATTATTAAAATGAAAAATACCTAATCCACGGGCGGCAACCGCAGTTGCCACCAGTATACAATGAGCTCCGCTCTTGAAGTTTTGCAGCGCCAATTCTCTCTCGCGCTGCATGCGGTCTCCATGGATGGACGAGGTAAGCATTTGTTGCTCCGATAGCACAGCAGCTATGAAGTCCGCATTGCGCTTCGTTTCCACAAACACCAGAATGCGTTTTCCATCTATAAATAGGAAATGGATCATTAAGTTCCTAGACATGGCTAGATCGTCGAACTAAAATAGTAGTTACTTGTGGAAATTTACATTAATAATTTATAAGTTTTCATAGAATACCGAAATTTTACATTTCGTAACAGAAATGGGATAAAAAACACTTCTCGACATTTTCCCATACACAAAACTTGTAGGACACAACAACACACAATTCTGACCATTCACGATTTATTTCGAAGAGTTATATTTTGTTTCAAGTATGAATAAATGAATGCCAAGATGTATTTAATGCAACCTAGACTTAGACGATGTATATGATAAAAATCAGAACAAAACCATTATACTAAAAATTACCATTCTCCTCAACAAGTTTCTTGAGTGTGTTCTGTTTCTCGTACTTTGTGACTTGATGGAATATTTGTTCTACGTCAGCGCTGG
Source organism: Hedya salicella (assembly GCA_905404275.2). Classification (NCBI taxonomy): domain Eukaryota; kingdom Metazoa; phylum Arthropoda; class Insecta; order Lepidoptera; family Tortricidae; genus Hedya; species Hedya salicella. Next base: position 11,793,754 of record FR990112.1, on the reverse strand, counting down.
CGCCACCGACGATACCGACGGCCACGAACAAGTAGTTGTTCAGGAAGCGCCCGGCCAAATGCTGTATATCCTCGGGGAAAGTTGCGGAGAACATAAGAGTTTGGCGTTGGTCCTACAAAAATAAACAACTTTAAATAATATTCGTTTCTGTTTCCGTGATTATCACTCATTTAAATAATAGTATATTACTGACCAAGGGCTGTAAAATAAAGAAAGCCCGAAATTGCAGGTATTTTGGTAGTTGTAAATATGCGATAGAGGGCTTTCTTTTTTACTGCCCGTGGTGAGTACAGAATTTTAAGTCTTCACCTGGGCATAATGCACGCTACGCGTACGGTTAAACTCGCATTATGGCCAGGTGTGACGTGAAACATATTAAACGCATTATATCGCGTATATTTATCTCACTTGAGTCTTGCGACTTTTCGGAAGCTTTACAGCTTTCGTATTCCCGGGGAAAACTGAGAAAAAATATGGTTTCCTCAGTTACAATCTATAGCTACCCACTTCGAGAAAGCAAACAAAAGTGAACAGACATGCCGAATGGGCCCTAATGTGTAAAGACCGTTACAAGTGTGCCAGAAGAGCTTAATTATTGAATTTAAAAATTATATTGATATAGTCTCAAAAAAAAAAAACCGGCCAAGACCATGTCGGATCATGCTCAATGTAGGGTTAACGGCTGCGTATAAACAAAAAAATGCATTACAGTGTCCCTGTCCTCAGACTATTCCTTACCTTCAAATGAATGAAGTTTGTCGGTTTGTCTTGTAATAACGCAACACGGTAACGGAGAAATCGACATGTTTATGTTTTGTGTAGATTCAATATAAACCCGAAAATGAGCCTGCTTAAACACTCAAAAAAAGTAGTTCTTGAAGAAAAAGCAATCTCCGGGCTTATAATTCCGGAATTTTCGATATTGGCCATACCTATTCACGTGAGCAAAATCTTTTATATATTTATAATATTTTGCTTTTTTTTTTCTTCTATTATAATTTTAGTTTTATTTAAGATGGACAAGTACTAATATTATTATAGTTAACTATCTAAGATTTACACAAAAATACTAACTGTTGGGTTTATTTTAGCTTTCCTCTCAACAATGGTCTCCTCTTAGAAAATGCCGGTATACTCGAGACACAGAATAAATATAAGCTAAAGCAGTAAGGAAACTACAAACAAAACGATCGAAGCGAACGCACACATAGACGCGCGCTTCTACAAGGCCCCTAAGCGGATCTCGCGGTGCCGTCAGTCGCGAGTGCCGCATTGAGACGAGCGAGTGGCAGTGTTTTACGTCACGTGCGCCCAGGCAATCCGCGATCTTTTCATTTTAAACATGCCAAGAGCGTATTACGCAGTGTACGTCTGCTTGAACTCTGCTTCTTCAAAACCGGAGCTTTCGTTTTTTAAACTCCCTGCTGATGTTGAAAGGTAAGAAATTATATATTATTATTATTAAATAAAATGCTTTTTCTGTTAAATAAAACGTTTGGCTGTTTAGATGTTAAGTAGTTGCCGTATATTATAGAGCGCGCTTTTGGTGAAAAAAAATTCTACGGACTTTCATTGTCATTATCTTGCATGTATAATATACTATTAACTTGTCAAATACCTATAGGTAGGTTACCTACCAACTGAGTTGAAAAAAGTAGCCGCCACTTTGAACTTTTTAGGCTTCTGTAGCCAAAATGGCAAAAACGGAACCCTTATAGATTCGTCATGTCTGTCTGTCTGTCTGTCCGTCCGTATGTCCGTATGTAAACTATAAGATATACATTAATGAAATTTGGAGCAAAGGTATCGTGTGTAAACCGCTACTTTATTTGATAGTTAAATAAAAAATATATATATTTCTAGGGGGGGCACTCCATGCGAAACTGAAAAAAATGTTTTTCAGCAAATATCAATGTGCGGCACATATATCGATAGTTCTTTTAAAAACACTGAGGTTTCTACAATTATTTTTTGATTTAGTGAATATTTTCCGAAATATTCGCTCCGAAAGTAGCCAAAAATATGTCCCCCCCACCCCTCTATTTTCTAAACGGTTTGTTCAAAAAATATGAAAAAATTTACAAATATAAAGCTTAATAAATACTCATTGAAATAAAACAATTTAACGGATTATATCGCGTATATTATCTCATTTTAGTTCCCGACGTTTCGGAAGCTTTTCAGCTTTCCATGGTCACGGGAGGACTGAGAAAAGATGTATTTTCCTCTGTCAAAGTTACAATTTGTGCAAACTACCCATTTTTTTGAAAAAACAACACAAATAAAGGTGTACATACATGCCAGATGGGCCTAAGCTGTAAAGACAGTTACACATGTGCCAGAAGGGCTTAATTATTTTATTTTAATAATTTACCAAGCAGCACTGCGTTTCGTTTGGCCAATGTATGAAAGACCACAATCGCAGTCCAGCTTATAAATGCCTGCACTCTGCAAAGGCATGTTGTAGCGTCTCACAAAAGATCGGAAACATCTTGAAGCGTGCTTCTATAAAAACATATTTCAAGCCGTTGAAGAAGGTGTCTCAATACCTTAGACCCGTGAAGAGTAGCACCCCTTTGCAGAGTGCAGGCATTTATAAGCTGGACTGCGAGTGTGGTCTTTCATACATTGGTCAAACGAAACGCAGTGTATCAACCCGGGTGAAGGAGCACATAGCAGATGTCAAGCACCGTCGGTGTAATAGGTCTGCAGTCTGTGAACATGTCATTGACAAACCAAACCACTCAATTAAGTTTGATAAACCTTCTATCCTTGCTAAAGAAAAAAGATATTTTCCCAGGATGCTACGCGAGGCTATTGAGATTAAAAAGCATCCTAATTTCAATAGAGAAGATGGATTGTCACTACCACCAGCTTGGGATCCTGTAATATATCTCATCAAGGAACAAGCAAGACACAGGACTGCAAAACCTTAATTTCTGAATGGTGTAAAATATCTTATCTGTTTAAAAGTAGTTTAATAGTCTCTGTTTTTTAAATATTATAATTAGTAATGAGGTAGCCTGGGAGTTTTTCTTTGCAGCGTTTCTTTTCTCCTCAGTATGCCTCATTTGTGAATTGCTGCTTGGTAAATTATTAGAATAAAATAATTAAGCCCTTCTGGCACATGTGTAACTGTCTTTACAGCTTAGGCCTATCTGGCATGTATGTACACCTTTATTTGTGTTGTTTTTTCAAAGAAATGGGTAGTTTGCACAAATTGTAACTTTGACAGAGGAAAATACATCTTTTCTCAGTCCTCCCGTGACCATGGAAAGCTGAAAAGCTTCCGAAACGTCGGGAACTAAAATGAGATAATATACGCGATATAATCCGTTAAATTGTTTTATTTCAATGAGTAATAATCGCGGAAACAGAAGAAAATATTAATAAATACTTCCAACGAAAATTGTTTTCAACATGATCGGACATTCCGTCCGTTTTTAAGTTATTGCCAAAAAACTGCACTTCTCAGTAAAAGGACGTAAGTGCCGGGGAGATACGCTCTTTTGTTAGTGTTTTTTTTTTCATATCGTATTTTTTTCATCCGTAGTGCATTTTTTGTATAAACTGCTGCGGAAACCTTCATGGGCGAGTCCGAACTCGCACTTGGCCGCTTTTTAGTTATTTGACCGATTGTTTTCAAAATCGATATCTGGGTATCCAGTTAGTCTCCGACATCGAATCCATTAACAGAATGAGGAAAAGTAGCCGCCATTTTGAACTTTATAATTATTGGACCGATTGCTTTCATAATCGATATTTCGGGACATGGTTGATCTCCGACATCGAATCCGTAAACGGAATGAGAAAAAGTAGTCGCCATCTTGAACTTTTTAGTTATTCGACCGATTGCTTTAAGTTTACTAAAGTGGCTTTAAGTTTTTATAAGGAATTACCTATTGTTACGAAGCTGATTTTGATTCACGTTAGTTGCCCGGTTGCCATAGATCGCCTTGTCAGTAAACACACGACTCTCTTAATAAATAATATTAATAAATATTATTTTGAGTTAAACTGTTCTATTATTTGAATCACCCTAACCAATATCCGGTTGGTCTCCAACTTTGAATCCGTTAACAGTGAAAAAAGAGTAGCCGCCATCTTGAACTTTTCAGTTATCCGAATTCTCGATAACAACTAAATATATGATTATAATATTTTCTTCTGTTTCCGCGATTATTACTCATTGAAATAAAACAATTTAACGGATTATATCGCGTAAACAGAAGAAAATATCGGTGTAATAGGTCTGCAGTTTGTGAACATGTCATTGACAAACCAAACCACTCAATTAAGTTTGATAAACCTTCTATCCTTGCCAAAGAAAAAAGATATTTTCCCAGGATGCTACGCGAGGCTATTGAGATTAAAAAGCATCCTAATTTCAATAGAGAAGATGGATTGTCACTACCACCAGCTTGGGATCCTGTAATACATCTCATCAAGGAACAAGCGAGACACAGGACTGCAAAACCTTAATTTCCGAACGGTGTAAAATATCTTACCTGTTTAAAGTAGTTTAATAGTCTCTGTTTTTAAATATTATAATTAGTAATGAGGTAGCCTGGGAGTTTTTCTTTGCAGCGTTTCTTTTCTCCTCAGTACGCCTCATTTGTGAAATGCTGCTTGGTAAATTATTAGAATAAAATAATTAAGCCCTTCTGGCACATGTGTAACTGTCTTTACAGCTTAGGCCCATCTGGCATGTATGTACACCTTTATTTGTTTTTTCAAAAAATGGGTAGTTTGCACAAATTGTAACTTTGACAGAGGAAAATACATCTTTTCTCAGTCCTCCCGTGACCATGGAAAGCTGGAAAGCTTCCGAAACGTCGGGAACTAACATGAGATAATATACGCGATATAATCCGTTAAATTGTTTTATTTCAATGAGTAATAATCGCGGAAACAGAAGAAAATATTAATAAATACTTCCAACGAAAATTGTTTTCAACATGATCGGACATTCCGTCCGTTTTTAAGTTATTGCCAAAAAACTGCACTTCTCAGTAACTTCTCAGGACGTAAGTGCCGAGGAGATACGCTCTTTTGTTAGTGTTTTTTTTCATATCGTATTTTTTTCATCCGTAGTGCATTTTTTGTATAAACTGCTGCGGAAACCTTCATGGGCGAGTCCGAACTCGCACTTGGCCGCTTTTTAGTTATTTGACCGATTGTTTTCAAAATCGATATCTGGGTATCCAGTTAGTCTCCGACATCGAATCCATTAACAGAATGAGAAAAAGTAGCCGCCATTTTGAACTTTATAATTATTGGACCGATTGCTTTCATAATCGATATTTGGGGACATGGTTGATCTCCGACATCGAATCCGTAAACGGAATGAGAAAAAGTAGTCGCCATCTTGAACTTTTTAGTTATTCGACCGATTGCTTTAAGTTTACTAAAGTGGCTTTAAGTTTTTATAAGGAATTACCTATTGTTACGAAGCTGATTTTGATTCACGTTAGTTGCCCGGTTGCCATAGATCGCCTTGTCAGTAAACACACGACTCTCTTAATAAATAATATTAATAAATATTATTTTGAGTTAAACTGTTCTATTATTTGAATCACCCTAACCAATATCCGGTTGGTCTCCAACTTTGAATCCGTTAACAGTGAAAAAAGAGTAGCCGCCATCTTGAATTATTCGAATCTTCAGTTATCCGAATTCTCGATAACAACTAAACTAAACTTAAAATTCTTGCACCAGCTCTCATTAAAATGACAGTACCTACATTATATTTTTTTAAATCTTTTTCAGACGTTCCAAATGGCGTCGCTTAATATCTCGAGAAGATTTGATAGACAAGCCGCCACAAAACTATACCGTTTGTGAAGAACATTTTGATGCTGTAGATATTTTACCGGGAACGCATCGCAAAAAGCTAAAGACTAGTTCATTACCATCTCTTCATCTACCAGATGTCCAAAAAAACATGTACAAACGACAACCGAAGCTGCGACGTTGCTTGAAATATCTTACACAGACGGAAGAAAATATGACACCATTAGCGAGTGACAGTACTCAAACTTCTAGATCTCTTTCATCGGACACACCTCGAAAAAAAAAAACTAAAATCCGATCTAAAAGAAGCAGAAAAAAATATTAAGTTACACGAAATTGAAACTAAAACAGACAAATGTAAAAGAGATATTTTCCACAAATTATGTAACAGATTTCTGACAAAACAGCTTGCTGAGTTGGTAATAGCACAAACTCACTTAAAATTTAATTATCCCGGAAATAGATATAGCCAGAGTTACAAAATGTTTTGCTTGAATTTATATTACACCAGTCCGCAAGCATACTGGGTATTACAAAGTGCTTTATGTCTGCCAAGTCGAAAAACATTAAATAAACACGGAATACCAGTAACATCTGAAATAAATAACAGACTTGTCAATTCTAAAAATTAATGTTGATACCATGTCTGATATGGAAAAGAACTGCTCAGTTGTCATTGACGCCACGAGTTTAAAGGCTAATTTGTTTTATAACTTAAAGCAAGATAAAATTATTGGCTTTCATGAGATCGACGGCGTACAGTCACCGGAACCTGCAAAAAATGCTTTGGTTCTGATGGTTCGAGGGATATTTAACAACTGGAAGCAACCCGTTGGATTTGCATTGCTCTCTGAATGTAGGAACTACAATGAAATAGCTAAATGGATTGACAATTTTTTGGAAAAGCTATTTGAGATAGGACTTAACATTAGACTATTTGTCTCCGACATGGGATCTGATCTATTTAACGCAGCAAAAAAGAGATCCGTTACCGTAGAACGGCCTTATTTTTTTGTCAATGAAAAAAATGTTTACTATATCTTTGATACACCCCATCCCATAAAACTGGTTCGCAACAATTTGATTTCTTACGGCTTTCATTTCCAGGATCGTGTAGCTAAATATGAGCACATCGTTAAATTTTATGAAAATGATAAACAAAAGAGCTTTTAGTTTGCCCACAAATTGACGATCAGCCACATCCATCCGATAAATTTTGAAAAAAAATGAAAGTCCGCTATGTTACACAACTTTTAAGTAATTCTGTTGCCCCTGGCATATCGACTTACGTAGATTTCAATATCATTCAGGAATCCAGGTGGGACACTGCAGAATTTTTAAAAAATATGAATCACTTATTTGACGCATTAAACTCGTCAAATTTAAAGGATAATTACGAATACTGAAGAGCGTTTTGTGGAAAACAATCGCAAATAACTTTTTTCAACGAAATGTTAAACTTTTTTCAACATCTAAAATTAATCAATCCAAAAAATGGTAAAGATGTTACATCAAAAGTTAAGTTTATACTTGGCTTTCAGGTAACTATTACATCTATTATGCAATTTTTTGAAGATTTGCAGTCAGAAGGATGCACGTTTTTATTTACAAGGAGGCTCAATCAGGATGTCCTTGAATTTTTTTTTTGACAAATACGAGCTAAAAACGGTCTGGCCACAGAACCCACAAGCAAGACAGTTTAGATCAGCTTTTCAAAAAATATTTTTTTTCCAATATCATAAAACCTCCAAAAGCAGGTAATTGTGAAGACGATTTAGGAAAACTTCTCATTCAGACCAGCGCGTTAAGTCAACGAAATGAAGAATCAATAAGAAATGAGGAAACCGAAATCCCCGCTACAAACGCTGAAGAACCATATAACAACGTTGAAGTTGTAAGCTCAGATTATAACCAACTAGATATTCCCGAAAAAAACTCACTTTTTTATGTTTGTGGCTATCTTCTAAAGAAATGTGCCGAACGCCACAGTGATTGCCAAATTTTTAAATCATATATGATACCAAATCAAACCGGCCCACAACTTTAGTTCAGAAAGTCGGTACACGAGATACAGAGAATACAGCAAAGATTCTAACCGAAGTTTACTAGTTGTACAACCGGATGATTTTGTTCAATATGTCGAAAAAATGGACGAAACTTTTCGATGTTGTTTTCAGAGACAACACATAAATTGCAAAGTAGCTTTATTAATTTACAAAGTAGAAAAACACAATTTTATAGTGCCGTGTCCATATTTTCCAATAGTTTATTGAAGAAAGCTATTCATTCGGATGAGAATTTTTTATACCATCAAATTTAATAATAGAGCTTTCCGAACGTGTCGTAGCAGGCGAAAATATTTTTCAGTAAGTAATATATAATGATAGCTAACAAGCTAGACTATCCTCTGTTGTGGATAATGGGTCAGAGGACTAAATCAGTCTTGTCTATTCATTATTAAGAATCTAACATTAGACTAAGTAAATACCTAAAATTGGACCACTATATTGTCTTTAAATAAATCAATTATTATTGTAATACTTACCTACCAACGAATAAAAAATCTTAAACTGTTGAAGTTTTTTTTACCCTATTTCATTTATTAACTAGTTAATTCATTCGATTATTTAATTATTACAGAACCCAAATAAACATTTCGTTGCTTTTTTACAGAAATTAAGGGTGCCAACCCTAATACTCTTAATTAAGTGTAGCTAGTTACCTACTTTAAAACAGGCCTTATACTAGCTGAGATTATAGCGATAAACAAAAACTTTTAAATTTTACAAAAATTAAAGCTACAACCCTAACGCTTTATTAGGGCGTAGGTATTTATTTCAAAAAATAAGCCTAGTTTCCATACTGCTCTGTTTATTTACTGTGCTCGAGACTTGTAAGTAGTTCTTATAAAATAAAGATCTTTATTTCGAGAAAACTTAAAAATATATATTTCTTACCACTGCAATCATGCTGGGATGCTCCATCATCTTCTCCACGCTTGGCATGAAGCCCATGTCGAGCATCCTGTCTGCCTCATCCAGCACGACAAAACGGATGCTCCCGAATGACACACGATTGCGATCCACGAAATCGTGCAGTCGCCCCGGTGTCGCCACGAGAATGTGGCATCCTCTCTGTAATATATGTTCCAGTTTGTGGTATCAACCGTCATTCAACAAAATCAACTAAGTGCGTGATTTTGGACTCAGCGAATGATTATTTACATGCATTTTCCATTAATTTTGACAATTTATATAGTAGGAATTGATATCTATTTAAATTCATAAGAGTGGCAAAGTTATTTTTCAATTAATGCGACTGACAATGAATAATTAATGAGATGTCTAATTTTTTTTTATAAAATAATCATATTCTCTAACAACAAAATGTCACCTGACTGCCAAGGTTTTATTCAGTAGTTGCAATGTCTTCTCAGTGATTGATTAATGATTATATGAATTTTGTGATATGACCTTATTATAAATTCTGCGACACAGAATAGAAATAGTATTTAAATTATCAAATCTCGTCTCATTGGTTTAATTCTTATTTAATACATTTTGTATTAGTAACTCATTGTTTAATTAGTTTTGTTCGCTATCCGTCGTTTATTTCTTTGGTCAAATTCTGTAAGTTGTCTCACTTAACAAGTCTTAGATACTAAAATCGAGGGATACAAACAAAGAATGAGTCCAAAGAAGACCACGACGAAAAATGAATAAGACTTAAAAGAGAGTGACAAATTACAGAATTTGACAATGAGATAGTGATGGAAAGCGAACAAGCCAAATACAGAATGAAACGAAATAAAATTTAAATTAATTACGCACGCGACGAGATAATACGATCGATACCTTTTCAAAGTGTGATTTGTTGCGTACGGACCATATATATTTTTTTAATAAAATTATAATCAAAACCATTTAGTACCTAGTATGAAATAATTGTACCCGTTCACATAACAATATTACCAAATATACGAAAGTTGATTTCAAACTAATGTTTCGTACCTGACGAGTAAGTTGCGTACGGATAAAAAAATGGACTTATTATTTTCCTTGAGGTCTCAATTTAACTTATTTTATTTTTAACTACTCGTTCGTACGCAACGTACTCGTCGCGTTCGGACCAGTAGTTTAAATTTCGTAACCGTTAAGGGGTACGTTTATTTTATGCTAGGTACTAAATAGTACAATATGATGTAATAAACTATTTAAAAATATAAAAGATGGTCCGTACGCAACTTAGACACACCTTTTTAAAGTACTTACAGAAATGTTGTCACCTTGATGTCGCACAGCAGTACCTCCATAGGCAACAGCTATTTTCAGTACAGATCCGTGAGAGAACTTTCTGGCTTCGTTGAATATTTGCAGTGTCAATTCACGAGTAGGTGCCACTATTACAACCTGGAATATGAATTTTGCATAAATAATATAATTTTCTCAAACATGAAATGAAATGTCATTACGTGCGTTAAAACAGGCTTCAAAGTATCACGTTTGGGCGGAACAACTTGAGAGAACTGTAAAGGAATTTCATACAAAATTGAAGGCCTAGGCCGGGAAGTATATTTTTTAAATTTTAGTGTAAACATGGCGTCTGTGGTCATGAACAGGCTAAATAGCTGAATTATATTCTTTTAATTTTCTCCTTGGCTGAATGGCTATCGGACTAAAAATATATATTATATATTAAGCACACGAATTTGTATCATTCAGATGTTGATGAATAAATTTAAAATATTGTCTATACGTAAGTCACCAGAGCCCATAGACAATATTTAAAATCCTTTGCATTTATTTTATTTATTATAGAAATTAAGATTCTTATTAGCAGGTTGTGTATAACGGCCCTAATAGGGTCTACTCGAACACTAAACACGCGAAATACGGACGACTTCCGTAAAAAAATACATTATGGAGGGATTGGACGGAAAATTGAAAAAACTTATCGTGTAATTATTTCGAGTGTTGTATTTGTTTATTTCAATTCATAAGTTTGAGAAAAGCACTATACATGCCTCTGGCCGTGAAAAGTGCTTGCCGGCTTCGTATCACTATCCGGCCTCCCGTCTATATCTACTCACCCGGCAAGCCCTTCTTTCCCGGCGTCTGCAGTAATGTACTATAGTTGTAAGTATGGCACTTGACTATGTTTTACTTTAAACTTTATGATCGATTTTAGTTTTACCTGCGGTTGCGCACAGCCTCCTAAAGTGACGAGCTCTCGAGTGTCTTGCAGCAATGTGTTTATTATAGGAAGTAGAAAAGCGGCCTGTAACAATAAACAATATTTTCACAACGGGACTAAGGCTTATTGTTTTTTTTATCGCTATATTAAGGGTAAACCAATGACGGTAACTTCGCAATAAACTTAGCTTAACTTGAGACAAAAAATAAGAGTATGAATTCACATTTCACACTTTCTGCGTGTTCAGGTAATATGCTTTTTGGTGCAAGTAACCTGAAAAGTTAAGTTACATAAATGTACAAATAAAATAACACTTACTGTCTTCCCAGATCCTGTTTGGGCGCAGCCCATCAGATCCCTGCCGGCCATTATGATGGGTATGGCATGTTTTTGGATGGGAGTAGGCTTTTTATAGCCAGACTTGAGTATGTTGTCTAAAACGTACTTCCTGAAATTTGCAGATTCGAAACTATCAATACTTCTAGGCGGATTTTCACCTGTAACCTGAAAAAAAAAAGAAAATATATATATGATAGTGTTAGCCTATTTTGACCATTGGCTTGACTCAATCAGATCAATAAGAGTTTTTAGGTTATCGCATCCTCTGTAAGAAACTGATTGCACTGAGCGGAAGAGATGATAATGTCTCTGTGATGTTTTAATGTAATAACGCTAAACGGATTAAGATGAAAATTGACACATACTTAATTTTTAAGTCATTTCAGTAGCATCATTTTGTATGCATCTAAGGGTAAATAACAAAACTATACAGAATAACTATATAAAATGTACTCGAAATATCTTATGCACAGGTTAGCTAACTCGCCGTCTAACCGATAAAGAAGAGATATCTCACCCTGACTGCGATATTGTCGAACTTGTCAAAGTTGATTCCCGAGCTAATGCTGCTGCCAAATATCTCATCCTCGTTCTCCGTGGGCTCGGGCGGCACGTAGGTGACGGGTGGCTTCTTGGGCTCGCCGTTCTCGTCGAGCTCAGGCTCTTCGCCCTCAGCGCGCTCCCCGTCGCGGTCGCCACGGTCCCCGCGGTCGCCACGGTCCCCGCCGCCGCCGCGCCCGCGCCCCCCGCGACCGCCCCGGCCCCGGCCACGCCCGCGCTCTCCGCGATCTCGGTCGCCGTCCTTGTAGTCGTCGCCTGTTGCGTAATTTTATTATAAGCGGACATCAGTAACTATACCGGCAAATGTACGTCGTGGACAGTCTCTAAAATTGATGCCCATAAAATACCGGCCTATAAAGTACAAACTTTCAACTTATTCCAACTTAACTGGCCGATTGGGTTTAGTTTGCCTCTGATATCTATGGCGTTGTATACAAGTGAGGGGAAAACAAAGCTATTCTTGTATTTTTGGCCCCCTTTGGAGAAAATTATTTGGACCGCTATCTTTATAACTTTTCCAAATTTCAAATAGATAGCATAAGTAGTTCCGGAGATATAGCGACGTGACCAGTCAGACAGACAGATGGAAATAGTAGCACCACAAGAGTTCCATTTTTGACCTTTTTGGTACGGAACCCTACAAAATAGGTAGTGATTGTAGTATTTGTTGACTATATTTACTTTAGTTAGTCGCGATGGGCAGTAATAATCGGTGGTAACTTGATAGCTTATGCTACAATATTTTGCACATTGTTCGTTTGCGGTGTCATAGACTGGTTTTCATTACCTAAATAACAGTAATGTAATAGACCATCGAAATGTATATTTTAATAATGGAACGATAAGACCCTATATCGCACGAGATGTTTTAACCAGAATTCAAAAGTTAAGTTGATGCCTTTTATTTAAGTTACTTGAGGTGCCTACCACTTCTAGAAAAAAAAACCATAATTGTCTTTCTGTCTTCAGCGTAGTCGAGTAAAATATAACTATAATAACCAAGGAACGAAACTATGGTGCCGATGACAGACGTATGACGTCAAGCTACATCAGTGTTTTCATCTAGATTATATCACAGATACTCATTACCTACTGATATGCAAATTGCAGAAACTTTCCAAAATGCTTAAAAAAGGTCTTAAGGCACTTGTGCCACCGCCGGCGAGTAAGCGATGAGCTATCGGCGATTTTCTCGCCCAAGAAACGAACAAAAGATAATCGCTCCCGTGTAAATAAAAGAGAGAGTTATATTCATAGTTCATCGCTGGCTGTTCACACTGCTATCTATCTTATCGCACGCGGTGGGACAAGTGCCTAAGTCTAGTGTTAACTTCCCTGTTTAAAAGACCTTTTTTAAGCATTTTGGAAAGTTTCCAGAATTTGCACATCAGTACTCAAACATGCTGGGATACACATATCGCGCATTCTGGCAATATTCTATACGTTATGCCTAAGACACGCATACCTTCCGGGGCAGCTCACTCGAACCGTTGTGGTCCCACTTGCCAAGAACAGGACAGATTTGTCTGACCAGGGGAACTACAGACCCATCTCGTTAGCAACCATACTTAATGCACAACTGAGTAAGCACATAAAGTTGCTCGACGCGCAATTCGGATTTAGGCCCGGCCTGTCGACGAAAAGTGCAATTTTGTGCCTTAAGCAAGCTGTTAGGTACTACAAGGACAGAAACACGCCTGTATATGCGTGTTTTCTGGACTGTCCAAAGCGTTTGACCTGGTTGTATAGGATAAATTATGGGACAACTAACTAAAACTGGGCTACCACCCGAGTGCACAGAGCTGTTAAAATATTGGTACAACAACCAGGTCAATCAGGTCAGATGGGTTGGGGAATACTCAGACGAGTATAGGTTGCAGTGTGGGGTCAGACAGGGCGGTTTGTCCTCGCCTACCCTGTTTAACCTCCATGTGAACGAGCTTATTGAGGGACTCAGCAGCACACGTGTAGGGTGCCATATTTGGGGTACTTGTTTTATCAACATAAGTTACGCGGATGACATGGTGCTGCTGGCTCCAACAGTAGGCTTGTTGAGGAAACTTGTCGGTGTATGTGAGGGCTACGCCGAGCGGCATGGTCTTAGGTACAACGCAACCAAGAGTGAGATAGTCATCTTTAAAGCTCGGAAATATAACCCGATAACAGTACCTAGAATCATGCTGGGAGGCGTGCCTCTTTAAGTTGTGGATAAATTTAAATATCTGGGGCATATGCTCACCGAAGAACTGAAGGATGACTCGGACCTTGAGAGGGAGAGGAGGGCTATGGCGGTAAGAGGCAATATGCTTACCCGCAGATTTGCACGTAATAAGCAAGTAAAACTGACGCTCTGTAAAGCATATTGTCAGTCATTTTATACGTGCAGTCTGTGGGTAAGTTTTACGCAAAGGGCCTTTAACGCAATTCGGGTGCAATATAATAACGTCCAAAGGGTGCTGTTGAGGCTGCCGAGACATTGTAGCGCATCCGGTATGTTCGCTGAGGCGCGAACAGATGATTTCTTTGCCATCAGACGTAAAAGAGTAGCGTCGCTGCTAAGGCGCATGCGCGGCAGCCGCAATAGCCTTCTGAGGGTGCTGGCCGAGCGGCTCGATTGCCCACTCTCCAAGTACTGGGTTGATGTGGTGATTGGCAGAGCTAAATAAACCGGTCACTCAATGCCAGTATTTGTCAATATTGTCAATATTTTTAATAATAATGACTTAATTAACTAGTATTTTTAGTACGAGGGCTGCTATTTATATATCCGGAAACCGGGATTACAATCTTCTTAAATAGCATATTTGACCGCCATGGTAAAATTTGAACTTTTTTAAGTATATAAGGTATATTTTTTCTTCCTTATTAACGCTCGTGTTTTGTTTTTGACGGGTTTTAAATGTCATCTCGCAGCAAGAATGGAACTCACTCGTGAAAATATTCGTGCTATGATTTATTATGATTTTCGGCGTGGTTTAACGCAACAACAGTGCATAGATCAACTAACTTCAACTTTTGGTGATGAAGCCCCATCTAAAACTACTGTGTATCACTGGTTTAGTGAGTTCAATCGTGGACGTAGTATGCTTACGGACGAAGTTAAGGCAGGTCGCCCGAAATCGGTCGTTGTACAACAAAATATCGAGGCTGTGCGAAAACTTATAATGGACGACCGACATGTTACGTACCGCGAGATAGAGGCGACTCTGGGTATTTCTATGACCAGCATTAATAGCATATTACATAATTATTTGGCTGTAAAAAAAATTTGTTCGCGTTGGATACCCCACAACTTAACAAATGAGCAAAATCATGCTCGCGTCGAATGGTGCAATAAAATGTTAAAAAAATATAACCGTGGTGACTCAAAAGCCGTTTATAACATCTATACAGGTGACGAATCCTGGATCTATGCATACGATCCCGAAACGAAGCAACAATCAACGGTATGGGTGTTTCAAAATGAGCCGAACCCTACGAAAGTTACTCGTGCAAAAAGTACATTGAAACAAATGGTGGCCTGCTTCTTCGGTATTAATGGCCATGTAGCTACAGTGCCACTAGAAAACCGTAGAACGGTTAATTCAGAGTGGTACACGACCATTTGCTTACCGGAAGTATTTGAACAAATTCGTAAAACTAACCAGCGACGAAGAATCATTCTTCATCATGACAATGCCAGCTGTCATACGTCACGCGAAACAACTCTATTTTTGGAGGGTCAAAATGTGGAATTAACGGGTCATCCGCCGTACAGCCCTGACTTGGCACCCAACGATTTTTATTTATTTCCAAATATAAAGAATAAATTACGCGGTCAACGATTTTCGACCGCTGAAGATGCTGTCGACGCATTCAAACAACACGTTATGGAGGTACCTCAGGCGGAGTGGCAGAAGTGCTTTAAAAATTGGTTCACGCGAATGCAAAAGTGCATAGATCATCAAGGGGAATACTTTGAAAAACAATAAAACTATTTTCAGCCGTGTACGTTTGTTTGTTTTTTTGTTTCCGGATATATAAGTAGCAACCCTCGTATTAAGTTCACTAACGTAGCTTATAAGCCCCATTGTTACTAACAAAATATGGATCCTGAGGTCTGAATTAAAGATATTTTATTTTTATTTTATTTAATAAGAAAGCTTGTATTTAGTTAGTTTACACTATGCAAAAATTCCATATCAAGTCATTGTTTTTCTATAAAATTACAGAGCAGAACATTAATATTATTCAAACATAGATTTTACTCATTAGTTGAATGAGTGAGCAAAGCCTTCCCTTCCGTTTCAGCTTGGACAAAAATGCTTTCATAAGTCCGGCTGTTCTCTACAGGTCGCATTTGTCAACCGATCAATGCTGATGACATTTTGTGAGCAAATTAAATAAGGATTCTTTTGTCGATTTGGTTTTGGAAAATTTTCAAAATGGCAGAGTTATGGAGGTTGAAAGAGTCACTAGTTATGTTTAAAGAACCTAGTGTGCTCAACATATTCACTTACCGGCAACGAACATGTGTCATTTAGACAGTACACATTTATTCCTAAGAGGCGTGGCTCGTCTGTGAATGCGTTAAAGGCCTGTTGACACTTTTATTAGTGACTAGTGCAAGTTCATACATTTCCTACTCACATTTGAAATAATAATGATCTTTGTTCTGTAAGTATGCAGCAAGGGTACTTTTACAAGTTTTGAGACTTGTAAAAGTACCCTCACTGCCCCTACGGCCCAATGAAAGACCACTGATGAGAAGAAAGCCAAAACAAAGTCAACGAAATAACTCTTTAACTATTACATTATGAATACTTAGCCTCTCTTAGATATATCTTTTTTTAAGTATAAATCTAATGGGTAGTTCTCCAAGAAAACTTATAAAACAAAAATATAACAGAAGAAAAAAGCTAAATATGATTTTTATTAAGCAACTTGTGTATGTTTGATATGCCTTCTTATAAGAACTGTGTCCCATTACAAGTAAGTTATTTAGTTTCTGGTTTGGACCATGCATTTTTGTATGTTAAATGGGTAGTCCATGGTAGAGGATGGACAGTTAAAATGTTGATTTTTAACACATTCCATGTCCGGATGCCCTCAATGTGGGACCATAAAGCTTGTTTTCAGGAGTCCATGCTCCCACTGTGGGGTCACATCCCCATACTAAATGTGACAGTAGGACTTGGGACATTTTCACATCATTTTGTATAGGGACAGTGAACATTTAAAAAGAGTAACAAATGGTTCTTTTTTGTAGCACAAATATAGTCTGTATGTCAGCTGATTTGCCCTAAACCAGAATACAGTATGCCATGATACTATGAAAATAACTATGTTAAACTAAGCAAACAGTATCAAAATTGGTCAATATTGACTGATTTTTCTAATAGCAAAAGTGGCTCGACATATAGTAGAATCCACTACTCTAACGTTAGGTAAAGCAAATCTAACACATTTAGTTTTCTTAGCTATCAATAGCAGATAAACCAGTAAAGTAATTTAATCTGTATTTCATAGATTTCGGCATGGTCTGATGCTTTTCGGACAATAGAAAATTAATGATGTATCAGCAGCAAGGACCATTAAAACAATACGACTGAGCATCGCCATACAAAAAGCCGTTCCCCAATATGTACAAGAATTATTTTTTACAATTATTTAACTTTGCGAGCGTGACACAGTATAGGTATGTTACGATTTATATATTATTGGCTATTTGCGAACTAATTGTTACTATACTATGTTTATATATTCAATTAATATAGTTAAATGTTTCGTTTTATATTTTAATTTTTTCCAGAATATCTCTCCTTGCGATCGGAGCACGATCTAAAGTATGACAACTGTCAGTCCTCTTGTTTTAATGGTCCTTGATCAGCAAATAGTACTTACTATACCACATCATCTACTAGGTATATCATGTTTAGTAGCAAAAGTATGAACTCACACGAATCACTCTGTGTGTGGGGTACTGTAAACAGGCCTAAGAAAAAGTTTGGACAATCTAAGGCGACTTACCACCATTAGTATCTTCATGATCGCGTGACTCCCAGCCGCCGCCGCCGCCGCCGCCGCGCCCCCCACGACCCCCGCGACCGCCACGACCACCAAACCCGCCGCGCCCGCGCCGATCGCCGAAGCCGTTGCGCATATCAGACTTGTAGCCTGGAGCAAAGGGTACTTATCAATTATATAATTACTTATATATTATCAATGTGGCACTTATTACGGCGCATACGATGGGTTGACCAAGGCATAGCCTTTTTACTAGGTATGTACCGAAATGCGGGAGACAATAGTGAGAGAGCTACTTTAATATATTGCAAATAATCTAGGCTATTAACATACTGATAGGCCATTGGAAAATGGACCTAGGTACATTGGTTATAAAAATATTTTTGTTGCCTTTATATATACTATTATAAATATGTAAAAAAGAAATGTCTGTAGATTGAAGATATAAAAAAAATAACAATTTGAAGGTCACTACACCAAAACAAATATTTTCTGGGATTGTATGTATTGTCGTGGCTTCATCACTCCAAACCAGCTAAATGCATTACAACTATTTCTGGTACATGGGTAGCTGGGTATTCATAAATGGTTATAGGATACTTTTAACCCACCTATGCTGAAGAAAAAAATAGGAAATAATGAATTTTTGCCTTCGGCAAACTAAGTTTCTAATAGTAGTAATAGTTTAAAATCGTAGCTATCAAAAGTGACTCAGTAGAAATAACCATGGCAACAAAGTTCAAAAAAAAGTTGATTGACCCAAATATGTAATTAATTGATATCATTTATGTGCTTGTATGCTACTCAACAGCGACTTTGCAGTAGGGTTGAGCCTAAGAACAAGACTTCTAATATATCCTAGAATTATATATGTAGAATCTGGACAGACCCTTTAGAAAAGTTTTGACTCATTACTGGACGACCTATGCCCAGTCATCCCAAGCAAATGTGAAATTTTGATTTAGAACTTTTCATTTAAGCAATTTTAAGACAGTCTTAAAATTATATTCAGTGGTTCAAAGTATTTTTTGTGGTACTGTTAGCATCAAAAGGAGCTGACAATTTTATTCCTGGAATAAGGCAAATTGCATATTAAAATTATCACTTACTTTTGATGCTGACTGTACCTACCTACCACACATAGAACTACAATGGTATTGTGATATCAATTTCATAAAATTAATAACTCTCACACAAGTAGAGGTTTTAATTTCACAATTATTATATTTATGATGATACTAATATGTTATAAATTGTAAAACCTTCCTAACAATAATTGTTTCATTGTTATAGCCTAGCGACATATTAATAATTATAAAAAACAAACATGATTAATAAAAAATATACTGCAAATGCGTCCTAAGTTTTAAATTACTTTGTTTATACTATGCCAATTTATAGTAACAAAAATATAAATTAAATAAGTTACCATCTTCTTCATTGTCAAAAGACTGAAAGCCTCTTCCTCGTGAAAGACTGTGTCCCTCATCCACATTCGAATCATATTCATTATAAGTATTACTCCTTACTGGAGGAGGAGGCACCGCCACCTGTAAAAATTAACAGGCCATGAAATAACAAGTCAAATAATACATTAAAATTGTAATCCATACACATAAGAGAGTTGCATAAATGGAAGCTTAAGTACTAGCTTTAAATAAAGTTTAGTTTATCGCGTTGCGCGGAATGGGTAAAGCTTCAGTTTCAAGGTCAAATTGAATTGTTCGTACACGGGTCGTGATAAATACTTACAACTTCCGAAGAATCATCCCACTCATCATCCATGACCTGAAAGTTGATATTATTTAAACATTAGTTTTCTAATGATCCACATATAGGTACTTTAATTTACACAAATCTCAAGGACTAATAAGAATCTTGAAGATACCTACATAAACCTTATTATAGTTTGGTTATATATACTGTGGATAAAGCTGGAGTCATGGCAAAAGCAGTGGTAATAACAGTAAACTTTTAACTCAAAACTACTTTATAACCGTCTTCTATGGTGATGTTGAATTTGAAAATGGAATGCCGCGGTAGGTCTAAAATGTATGGTAAGCAACTTTGCATAAGATACCAATCTGACATTTTGGTTTCCTTCTTCTTAAAAACACTGATCTTAATGAGTTGTAACAAAACTCATGTATTTTAACAAAAAAATATGGAAAATAGATAATATTATCAAAACCCGGTTCCCTTGCACGTGTATAAAATAAGTCTAGATATAAAGTGGTGTCGGTGCAAAAATTGTAACAACAATAAAACAATGTATCTTACGTCTTGTATTTAGTCTCCAAATGGAACTTCTGTATAAATTTGAAGAACAAAGGATGGTTGGTGATGAGGTTCAACTTCAACGAGTTCGAGCTGCAATGGCGACGGGCGCCGGGCGAACAGGACGTCGAAAACAAAAACAGGCTGTGATTGATTGGACGACTCCCGACTCCGATTGAAGTTCATAGACAATTTTCTTGTCTATGTGTATACTCTTCTGAGATTCCGGCTTGAAATCATATAATTATCATTGAATTAATACATTCACAATGAACTAATATTCAATTTCTACAAAAACTTGATTTATTTTAAAAGATTTATTACTTCGTTAAAATTGAGTACCGGTTTTCTAACAGTGAAGTGGACATCACTATAAATATTGACAACTGACAACCGAAATAAAAAAATACAGCGTAGTGGTGACGGTGACCTTAGTGTGATATAAAAATAAACATTAATTATTGAAGATTCCGTGTGTACACACATTTAGTGTAAACTTATCAATTGCAAAATGAACGAGTTATCTGCGGGGCCGATGGAACCCCCATTTATTCGAATTTAATCAGTGTGCTATCCTGTTGGCGTCCCTTGTTTTTTATGTTGTTTGTGCATTTGTAAACGATGGAAGGAGGCGAGACTGTTAAAGTGTCGGTAGTGATTGATCCTAAACCTAACATAATACCTTGTTCGAACACATTTACTGCCGAAGAGCTGTGCATATTATTGTGTAAAAAGTACAAAATACCTCCGCTAACCCGTACTTTGTTTGCATTAAGACTCAGAGGAAGAAATTACTTTCTTAAAGATAACACCCGCGTTTTATCAAGCACAAGAGATTATGAACTGAGGATTCGTTTCAAGGTTTGTACCAATTTTTTAATATCTGGTGTTAGATATCTGGTTCATCAATGTTGCATACATCTTACTACTCCATTATGCTACTTTGAACTTCTTTTAAAGTGTAGTTTGTATTATTTGGCAGGTACCTAGGATTGGACTGCTTATTACATTGGATGAGACCACATATGATTACTATTTTCAACAAGCTCGGAATGATGTCTATGAGAACAAAATTCCTGAAGTCAAATATCCTGAACACAAACCAGATTTGCTGGGTCTTGGAATTACTGACATGTAAGTTATATTCTGCATTTTTTATTGTTATGATTAGAGACTTTTTCTTTATCAATATTCTTTAGTTGATATATGCTATTGAATTAAATTGTGTGCATTAGCTACATTGACATTGTCTCTTGGCCTGTAATGTAATATTTATTAGGTGACAATATGTATCAGGAAAACCAGCATTTTTTTTGGTTTAATCAATCAAACAACATATAAATATATTGTTTGTATAAATAAATAAATATTACAGGACAATTTCAACACAAATCAAACTATTCCCATAGTAAGCTCAATAAGGCTTGTGTTCTACATCTGGTTTGGTAGTGGTTGGCTGCCAATTAAAACATTCACTAGTTACCAAAAGCAGTCAGATAATGTTGTGACTTAGTATTATTAGCAGAAACAAAATGTTGTACTTACTGTAATCATCTTGGAAGTTTTCATCCTGATGCCATGGTTTCTTCGAGCAAAATCCAAGTTGTTTCAATATTTGACTTTCCTATTCTGACCCATTTTAAGATTGCATTACAAAATTCTAGAATTTAAATATGTGTTTACAACATATTCTTAATAAAAAAAAATCTACTTCTGTGCTTTCATCATGTCTCATTATAATTCTGTTGCAGTTACATACTATTAGCTGCAAACTTTTTAGAAGTTTCATTAATAAACAGAATTTAATAATGGTTTTTTTTTATTGGTTATTGTTTATTGCAATGAGTAATACTTTCATAAATGGCTAGTTTATAGTCACAGATATTGTATGCAGATACTAAATGCATTGACCATTCTTTTAACATAATAGAGTTAATACAAATTGATTCTAATAAATATATACATATCAATATCTAGAGCAAATGTGGCTTTACTTCTTTATTATTAGGAAACACATTGCTTTTTAATGCAAGATACAAGCCATGCCTTGTCTATTTAAATTACACTCTTGTTTCTCATCTCATTTTATTTCTGAATTTGGCAACATTGGTTTTTGTGCTACCCCAATTATAGCATCCCCTATGTTGGTTCTTGATGGTGACAATACATTTGGAATTTAGTGATTGCATATTCCATAGCCCGCAGAGTCCACTTACCATCATGTAGCTGGTGCACTTGTTTTCCTACAGCATTCCATAAAATTTAATTTACTTTTTACAAAAAAATAAATAAAGGCAATGCATTATAGTAAAGGTTGTCTGGAAGAGATCACTCTTTAGTGATAAGACCACCTATTGTGTACTATAATTTATGTTAAGGCTATATTGTACTGTTTCTGTTGTTGGTGTGCAATAAAGAATTATTGTATTGTATGTCTTTAATAAAGAAGTTAGTACCTATCTCTATGGGTGAATATTTGAGTGTTTTAAATGACTCCTTACAATCGCCACATTATAGAGAAACTGTATAAATTGTTTTATTCATATCAAAAATTTACTTGTTTACTCTTATGAAATGGCCAATAATGTGGTGATGGTAAGAAGGCGTTTTAAAATAATCTATTATAAATGGGATGTACCAAATATAGTTCAAAGTCCAGCTGGTTTGATATTATGATATGTTTACTAACACAAATACTTGAAAATAAAAGAATGTATACAGAAGACATCAATAGTTTATTAAAGAAATTTTCATTGAGATGTCTTTGTATCAATGAAAAATTTTATAAACTCTGTGTGAAATACAAAGAAAGGCTCCAAAAGCATTCAAACCAAGTAGCCGGGGACCTCGTCCAGACTAATAATTATATCTGAAGGCTAAATAGATGGCAAATGTTGCAATTAGACCAGAGACACTACACTGTGTTCTCTTCTGTGAAAAAGGGGGAAAGTACTCACTGGATTACCTATTGAAAACGCCAGTATTACACCAAAATATCTTATTATGACCAGAATGGTTGATTGCAGATGATTTAATAATAATAATTTAATAAAAACATAGGGTAAATTGCCCATAACTGGCCAGATTATTCAATTTCTAGCCACTACTTTTGTCCGCGATTACCAAGCGATTTATAAAAAATATTCCAGGGATATTTATGACCATATTAAGTTACTATTTAAAACATCTTTATGATGTCGTAGATTTACTCATTATTTCTTATAATATTAATGTACTTAACATACACATGTCAGCCAGTTAGTTTACCTTCAATTACAATGTTTTATTACATTTCAACATTCCCTTACACTGAAATGTTGCATGTTCAAAACATTTTATGATGTCACAGACAGATAAAAGACTTAAATGTGTTTACACATGTCACAAAAAATAATAAAGTAGCATGTAATCAACCACATATTTTTGAAATTATGACTGTATCACATGATGTGTCTTTTTAGTTATATAATTAGCAGTTGTTTTGAAGTAGATACAATTTAACTTAATGTAGATAGATATAGAATATTAACATTAACATTGACATCTAGTGATGAGTGTAAACTGTAATTATTTATGCCCAACTTCACAATCATCTCTCAGTGTTAACGGTTGATTAGGTACGCCTGTCAAACAGTCGTCGGCACTAGCCATTAATAATTAACAGAGTACTGCGAACTTCACAATCAGTTGTTAGAGTAGGCAATTCATTGAGCGTTAACTGCAACGTTCGAAGCGTTAGGCTGTTATAATCTATTTCTTTAGGTATTTAAAAGAATGTAAACAAAAAACCACGTGACTCGTGTCATTCCGCCAATCGAGTAATTTTTTTGTATCTGTGGTACGACGCCACTGGCTGAATGATTCGAGTCACGTGGTATTTGTTTACATTTTTTTTAATACCTACAGAAATAGACAAGAGCCTTTAACTTCTCAAGATAACAAGCTGTGTCACTCTTAGCGTAATGCGTGGCGCACAACGCACTACGGAAATATTCCAATTTGTACAAATGCATACAATATGTAGATAGTCAATAAATCACCTACAAACAAAGTAAATAAATCACCTACAAACAAAAAACGTACACACACTGATAATTTATCATATCTGCTTACATGTTTTTTCGCATATATGGCAGAGGGTAATGCGTCCATATGCCATGTCCAGTTGTTAAATGCTCTAAGGGTAGGCTAGTCTAGTTGATTGTGCAACTGCCTACTGCTAGCTGGGTTGGCAGTTGCTGAGTTGCTGCATAATAAACCCTGAACTTCTAGAAGTTCAGGGTTAGTTAGGTAGAACGCAGCAACTCAGCAAGGAATATTGTAAATTTTTCATCTTGATAGTCAATATTTGAGCGTAACGGTATCTATTCAGTAGCCATAATGCAAGCATTGTTTACTACGGGACTAGGTTGAGTTCCGTTAAGGTGCGTCCACACTTGTATCATTTGCTCGTATCCGATCACCGTGCCGTAGCATGAGTGCGTATCGCGCTGCTTGGACGCTTACTGTCGGCGCGCCGATCATGCCGTACTCGTCCGATATAACTGTGTGATACGAGTAGCAAAATGGATTTCGAGCGATCCGATCGGCGCAACGTCCAAACGCGTGATCGTGACACGCGATCATGCCACGCGACGTTGATCTGATACGGGCAAATGATACAAATGTGGACGCACCTTTAGATTTCCAGGTAGGTAACAACGAACCAATATCAAATAATGTTCTTTTCGCTCAACTCACAAAAGTCCCATCGTATTAAGGCTGTACGGCATCAATTAAATTTTGTGTAAGGCGTGAAAATAGTTATGAGTAAAGTTAAGATTCCGTCGTCGACGGCTGCTTACACATTATTTCTGTTCAGAAATTCAGAGACTCCGCTGACTATAGACTATACATAAAAATTCCCCATTTTATCACATGTGACGTGCGAACATATCGCAGCGTGCGTTCAGGTGCGGTGGTTTATTACTGAGCGTCCTAAATCTAAATCTTTGCTGCAACTAATGTGATGTTACATTCTCTTGTACTTATCTTATTTATTTAGGGTTAGCGCGGCATGTTTTTTTTCCATCCCTCCGCCTGTTATCTCGTTACTTTTTTTTGTTCGTATACATAAAATCTTTCATACGATCCGTCCATCTTTTCTTCCATATTCCTATTCTATAACGTTCTCTTCGCGTGACTTTCTTCCCTCCACATCACATTGGTACCGCTAGGCGGTTAGCTCATAACTTATCTAGAAATAATAGGTAAGTATTACAAACAATTCAATACGGTCTCTAAAACGTAGGTATAGTTATGCCAGTGGGGTGATTCCCACTGGCTTTAAGCACGCTTTAAAACATTCGAGAGCCGTTTTGTACTGTTAAGAAAAAAAAAACTCCATGTAAACGGTAATAAGCCGAAGTAGGAACCCAACCCTACTACAGCTTATACCGTCTAGGTATATGGAGTTTTTTTAGGCCTATGCTTACCACCCCGCCATAGCCACTGATTACTTGTATCTCAATCCAATATTACCGGAATATATTGAAAGTACATAATAGTTTCCCGTTTTTAGTACAAGTAAAGTAACACTAAATATGACAGTTTGGCGGCAAAATATGTACCTCAATGAAACTTTGTTCATAACTTTATCTTTGCACTAGAAATGAAAAACAGCCGAGTCCTACCAAAATTTAGGGGTCCTACTTCCTCCCAGGGGGTGTGGGCAGAGGGGAAATTTTAAAAACTAGGCGGGTGATGTGTCATTTTCAATGTATTTTTTTGCGCTGAATCGAATGAGACCATACCCATACTTATAGGATCAATATTTTTCGAGATATGAAGGATTGTTGTTGGAAAAAATTAACCTCAGCTAACCCTTTTTTCACTCAGTGTCGATTGTGTTGACCGTTTTCTTTCACAATTCTATCTTAAGAATTGATGATGGGTCAGAGGGGATGACTCATTTTATTGCAGCCATGTTGTGGAAAATTCCATATTCATCGTATTTACGTTTAAATCACAGCTGTCGAACACAAACTGGACAGTCGCTCCCTACTTAATCGTATGCCCAGGAGCCATAACTACTGATGCTTCCAATATCTTTAAATCGTGGTATTTATTTGCTACTAGCTTCTGCCCACGACTTCGTCTGCCTTAAATTCGTTTATCGCGGATAAGGGTATTTTTCCGGGATAAAAAGTAGCCTATGTCCTTTCCCGGGACTCAAACTATCTCCATACCAAATTTCATCCAAATCGGTTCAGCGGTTTAAGCGTGAAGAGGTAACAGACAGACAGACAGACAGACAGACAGACAGACACACACACACACACTTTCGCATTTATAATATTAGTATGGATATGGATGGATAGATATGGCACAAAAGGGTAGGGTAGCTACACAACCCCAAGTTTGACAACGAAGTCCCGAACCCCAAGGGGTAAATTTCGATGGGACTCGGCAGATCCTCACTTCTAGTGCTAAGATAAAGTTATAAACAATGTTTCATTGAGGTATATTGCCGCCAAAATATACTATTTTTCCTCTCAAGAAATACCAATCACGAATTTTTTTTCTTATCTACATTTCTTCAGTGTCATCGTAGTTAACGGTCAATATCGTTGAGCCGCCAAAAGCTTGTTTTATCATATCTACGCGGCGTTTGTTACTTTCCTAACCGTAACGGTTTTATAGGCAATAATATTAATATTCATAGTTGATTGAGTTGGCCATAATAAAAATCGACAATAACATTAAATTAATTTAAAGGTAAGCCGGCTTGTTAGCAATGTTAATTTGATACAATTAGATAATGGCACCCGATTTGCAATGTAGGTAATTAGTTAATTTATTTGCGAGAATTATGTTCATTGTGTTTAATTTCGTCGGTGAAATCGGTTTGATTAGGTCTGTAGTAATAGGATGTCTGTCTGTACACAGTCAAGTACCTAGATGTACGTTGCCAACCCTGAAGACTAAAATGTCTTTATCTCTATGATAATACTTTCAATTAATGTCTCACACATTGAAATGAAACACAATAAAGCGAATATGGTAGTGTTCAATCCGGTCGCAAGCGGTTCTACCACCTATGGACCCGGATAGATAATACTGACTGGATTCATTACCACGACCAAAAAACTGACTAGTAACCAGCTTTCTATTTATATGGAACACTAAGCACCCAGTTACACGATGCGGGCATGTTTAGCCCAAACCACAGGAAAGAGGTTTTCAGACTAAAGCTTTGTCAAAAACCGGGTCCATATACCAGTCAGCCTGGTATGAAACACCATAGATCAATTTACGCGGTATACTCTGAAAAACCACGTCGAAAAATGGGTTCTCAAGCTACAATAATGGCCAGAGGTGAAACTCTGTGAATGTTCAAGCATCGTATCCTGTTCAGTGACAGTATAGCGACATAATGGACTATAAAACGTAATTGCAGCCACGAGGAAACAAAGGCGCCTTAATCATAGACATTACAGACCAATCTTCATTGTTTAAGATCCGTTTAGGAAGTATTTTTAATCAGAAACTCCGTGTTAAAAGATGAAAAATGTAGTTTTTTTTTAAACTGTAAATTTACAATGCACCGTTTAATCCGGGGGGTCGCGGGGTTTAGAAAAATGAAATTATACATATGTGTTTCTTTCATTTCTCTTTCACGTTTCTGATTCGTAAAACCTATGAGGGATTGAGGTAGAAGTTCTAAATAATACTGTTTAAAATAGGGCTGCTGATTTTTATTAATTGCTCTCACTCTATTCATGTATTTTCAATGGTAATCATTCATTCATTCAATGGTATCAATAAAAATATATAGCATTAATAGAGGGAGAGCAGCTAAAAACTTTCGTAGGTCCTAGGTATCTGCTGCCGGTTTGTGTGTCAAAATTGTCAACAAAATAAGGCGTATCAACATACTTTGGCCTCGGATTTCAACGAAACGTAGACGCGAAATGTAAATAAGAAAAATGACATTGCATAATCTGACTATACATACAAATACAACGTCTTGTTTGCTAAGTTTTACACATTATTGCACACAGTCCCAAATTAAGATGGAGTAGGGTTGTATTATGGGCTCCTTTATCGCGTTATCCTGGAGTCCTGGAGGCTTGTACATTGTGCCCACTGGTGAAGACGGGAGTTAAATACAGCTGGTATCGTAGACAGCGTACCACGAACCACGATTCCATTCCCTTTATTCAAAACCCATAGTAGCTTTGCTATAAGAATTTATTGATAGCGGATCGTCGCCCGCGGCATATAAATAGCATATTTGAATTAATTATAATTTATTCACGGTCGTAACTTATCGCAAATGACAGATGTCATTTACATAATTGTTTTCGGCGAACATAAAAGAAAAATAATAATTGATGATCCTGATGATGTTATGGTTTGGAAATGAAGCATACTCATGCAGAGCTTTCATCAACAAACAATTTGGACATCAACGTCACCTTCGTCGGCTAAAGTCGCAAACGTCTAACTATTTTTTTTTTCAAAATAATGTTTTGGCACTTTTACATAGTTAAAGTCTTAACGCATATAATGGCAAATCTCTGATAGGGATGATGAATTGATAATTGATAGATTCAGGCGTTACTTTGCGGAATTCCATACTAGATCAATGGATTATAGTTCCTTTGCTGTTCCGCGATGATGATGATGAATTGATGACTAAATTTTAATAATTAGTTCGTCATGTCGATTAATAAAAAATATTGGTGACGTATTTTTTTTTAACCGACTTCAAAAAAGGAGGGAGTTCTCAATTCGGTTGCATTTTTTTTTTATGTTTGTTACCTCAGAACTCCGTCATTTACACGTCGATTTGGAAAATTATTTCTTTGTTTATAAGTAGGTATATCCAAGTTGGTCCCATAAAATTTTGGTGAAGATCTGATGCCGGGATCCATGAGGAATCGAAGGAATTCCTCGAATATTATGAGCACATCTATGGCGATTTCGGTATTTATTACAGTAGTTTAAGCAGTTACATTTGAAAATCACCATTAGGTGAAGAGAAGCCGATGATGAAGACACAAGCCATCAGTTACCACTGAGGGCTCTACCAGTGTTATTTAATTCGCGGATCGCAAGTCGATTTAGGAAATTATTTTTTCGGTTAAGAGTAGGAATCTCCAAGTTGATCCCATAAAATTTTGGTGAAGATCTGATGATGAGATCGATGAGGAATCGAAGGAATTCCTCGAATATTATGAGCACATGTATGGCGATTTCGGTATTTATTACAGTTGTTTAAGCATTTACATTTGAAAATCACCATTTGGTAAAGAGAAACCGATGATGAAGACACAAGCCATCAGTTACCACTGTGGGCTCTACCAGTGTTATTTAATTCGCGGATCGCAAGTCGATTTAGAAAATTATTTTTTCGGTTAAGAGTAGGAATCTCCAAGTTGATCCCATAAAATTTTGGTGAAGATCTGATGATGAGATCGATGAGGAATCAAGGAATTCCTCAAATATTATGGGCACATCTATGGCGATTTTGGTGTTTATTAAAGTAGAACAAGCATTTACACTCGAAAATCATCATTTGGTGAAGAAAAACTGATGATGACGACACAAGCCACCTGTCACTAATTAGGGCTCGACCAATGTTATTCAATTCACTAATCGCAATATAATTATTTATCATATTTTGCTTAGAGGCAGAAGTTGGTAAAGATCAGGGTAGCAAAGTCTGCAACGAGAACCAGAGAACTCCTCAACGGTTAACGGCCCTGATTCTGAAATAGCAACGTTCAGCTGAAGGTCGTGAGCAATTGACAATAGAATGCTTTATGGCTGTAAGTGCCGTATAAAAGCCGTAGAAGTCATAAAAATCGTGTATGTGTGGCTTCGATCGTCAGAAGGCAGATTTCGTAGTCTTGTTATTTCCGTTAACGATTTCTCATCATGTGGCCGATTTAATAATTTGTTGGCGTCCAAATCTAACAACGCCATGCCTTCCAAAGTTTTGACACGGCTTAGTGCAACATATATTTGCCCCTTAGCGAAATTATATTTATCAAGGTCTATCACAGCTTTATCTAGGGTACCTTGTAGCTTATGAACAGTAACAGCCCAACTTAATATTAAAGGTAAGATACGACGCTCCACATCTCCGTATCCCCTTGTCGCTTGAAACGTAGTACATGATGGAGGTATGGGTATGCAACCGTCACTATCTTTTAACCAAAGACCAACAGTTTTATCGTCAAATTTTACGTACACGGCTTCCGGGAGCTCCCCGTCCTCCAGCTGATCTCGTCTTAGGGCCGGCCATTTTTTTTATTATGCCCATAGTTCCATTCACTAGTCCATCAGAGACGGAAATATTCCGTCTCAACATCACTAAAGATTCTACGCCAATTTGAGTTGCAAGATAATTCTGTAAATATTATGGGTCAGTTGAGACTGTTAGTCGTATTCTTTTTTAACCAGCAAGCTACTGGAATTAACCATTTTGAACTAGCCAATTCTTATAATTTAGATTTTATTTACAATAGTCCTATCTACAATTGGTCTATTATTTACAATAGGGCCTCCTCAATCTTCCCATTTTAAGCTCTAAAATCTTAAAATCCATCACTAAAAAACAAGAAATAAAAAAAATTAAATAAAAAAAGAACCGACTTCGAAATAAACTAAAAAGCCAAAAATAATCTTTTATGTACGGTACGGATCACATTTGAATCACCTTTTGAAGACGGTGCCAAACCTGAACTAAAGTCCTTTATCCAACAAAAATACGAATTACTATAACTATATTTAGGTAATAACAATATCTAAAGGCTCGCCGCCGCGGTTCTTGCGTGTCATTTGTGTTAATAGTATTGAATGAATGGTTTCGCACCGAATTCACTCACTTCATGTCACATTTCAAAAATAAAAATCTGTTTATTACCAAAAACACAACTCATGTTAGACAATATCTTAAAAGTAAAAACTTAAAATACACTAAGTTATAAGCGATTTTGGTAATAGGTACCAGTCTTAGCGTGTGCCGGGCTAGTGTCCCAACGCTGGTTTTCAGGCTGGTCTCTATGACAGGGTTGGTCGTAACATTACGTACTTAACATTAAAAATTTAAAAAAATGATATAGTTTATTTTTATTAATAATTTGGCTGCCTAAAAGTGTACATTCTAAAGGCTTTATAACATTAATGGGATTTAAACTTTGCACAATGCGCAATTGGCGGAGTTAATGTCTAACAGAGATGTAGTGTAGTAGTGCAGTCAGATAGAACCAGTTGTACCCGTTGATAATGTGTCGTGCCTCAGATTAAGATAATCAATAGGTACATATTATTATACATATTATAAGATGGTTGTGATAAGTTGAACAGCAAATAGATTCTTTATAACTGTTTTTTTCTTACAGGACTCGGGCAGTTGTAGAGAATAAAATGACACAGCATGAGGTGGTGAAAAATTACAAAAAGTTTATACCAAAAGTAATAGTGAGGAAGCACGGGCCCTACCCAAAGAAGTACGCGCACGATTGTCTGCCAAATCTGGTATCTGTGGGAAACAGCGTAAAGTAAGTTAATACATAAAGTTAAATTTCCACAAAAACATTTTCAATCTTAAACAAAGAGTTATATTTTATTGAATTGTCAGATTCGTTCTTTTAACGCAACCGTCACACACGATTCTTTGTCGGGCGCCAAATAATTTCTATCATTTTGGGAGAATCGGGCACCACCTTGTAACTCGAGATGCTCTGGCAAATGTCATCTCAAACATAGTATACAAAATTAATTATCTATCACACATCTCGAGTTATAAAGTGGTGCCCGTACCTCCCGACTGCAAAAGGTCCCCTACCTTCCCTCCTATACAGGTTACGCTGTGTCGCGCGGTCGAAGACGCTGCCAGTTATGCTAACTGGCATCTCAGTTGTTTAATAAAACTTCTAGTGCCTTCCAGAACTGAAATTTCACCGCGCCGCGAGAAGCCATACGTTTTAATTTTCCGATTCTTTGACTCCCATGCTTTCGGGTTTTGGTAGTGTTCACGGATTACAGAATAAAGGGGATATGTCAAGGGGGCGTGGTTCGTGTCTTCCCGATATGGTCAAAATTGACATACCGGCGCGGAACGTAGCACATTGAACGAGTTCGAGTGAAAAATAAAAATGACAGCTTGTTCGGTAAAAGTATGCAAAAACCGAAGTGGAAACGTTAATTTAAAATCAAAAGGCATAACATACCACCGGTAAATCCATTTCCAAGCATTGTTTCTATTTATTTTTGATTTTCAAAGTAGAAGCTTCAAGTCCGAGTACACACTAAACGTAGTGCAGGTAGAAATTGTTTATCGACTATCGATAACTAATTTAACAAACCTTGTGGATTGGTTATTATGATTAATAAAATAAAAATAGCTATATTTCTCTACTACAGTGAAACGTTATAACTTAAACTATTTTCAATGACTATGTATATGATCTATAAATATGTTTGTAGTAGTCGCCTCTATGGCGTAGGCCTTTCCTAAACTTTCGAGGTGTCTCTTTCCCGTGCCTTTTCTATCCAGTTTACTCCGCATTCATGGCTAAATATGTCTCCATTTTTTCCGGGATCTCCCTTTCCCCTTTTTTATCCCTTGGTGTCCATTCCGTTAAACGTTTCGTCCACCTATTGTCGTTCAATCGACAAACATGACCAGCCCAGTGCCATTTGAGTAGTCTAATCCTTTTCTTTACGTCTGTTAATTTTGTTCTGTCTCTAATGTTTTCATTACTATTTTTATCTGATAATTTTATTCCCAGCAAGCTTCTTTCCATTTTACGTTGGCAAATAGCTACTTTTTCCTCATATTCTTTTCTCAATGACCACGTCTGGCCGATAAACAATAAAATATAATAGCCTGCCGGTTATTATGATTAAAGAAATTTATAGGCAGGCAACCTATCGAAGTTCAACGTTCGTTTTGAGACCCGTAATCAAACTATATATGTATAATATGTATATGTATAAATTGTGATATAGATACAAGTCAAAGAGCAAAGAAAAATACGATTGCTCTCGCACAATTGTCACACCAGGATTCAAACCCGGTGCCTGTCAATTACGCGTCGAGCGTGTCATCCCTTCACCAGCGAGCACTGATAATAATGAGGTGGTAATTTTCCCACATTAAAATCACAGAAACACAAAAAATTGTGTTTCATATTAAGATACATGTATAAATGTTAACCATTAGAGATTCCTTAATGGGATAAGTTTGCCGTGTTACGTAAAATCTTAATGTTGGTCCATTGTGTTTGCATCCTTGTTTTCTTTTTCAATAATATATTACAACATGCATACATGTAGGTATATTAGTAACATTATGCCTTATTCGTCTGTATCAATGTATCTGTTTGTTCGTCCCTATGCACACTGTCGCAGTGTTTATTCAAAGGCTTTAACGATTATGGTTTAGAAACTTGGTTCAGGAAGAGATAGTATTACTTAAGGAAGTTTACTTTCTTATTATTTTTCTAATAATAAGAAAGTGTACTTTTAACTCGTTGTGAGAAACGTCATTATTTGTATAATAATTATATTTTTTAGTTCCCCTCCTGATGCCAAAATAAAAGAACAATACATAGCAGCTACAGGAAGGTCGAATGATTGGTTTCCAACCAAAACTATTACGATTTGTTCGGAGCAATTAAAAGAAACCATAGACTAATAGAAACTAATCGATTTTTTTGTCGTTTGATAAATCTGTTTTTCTGGGGGTTGTCGAATCAATAAATACACTGAATCTAAGCGAAGGAAGACGCGGTAAAAGCTATAAAACTTAAAATATCAGTCATCGTAATTTTACTTTCCGGCCTCTTACACCTTTTTAGTCATGCCAGCTACTAGTGTTATCGATAATTCTTGAAACAGTAATGGTCACATCCCTAAGCGAGTAGCTCTAGAAGATTCGACATGCTTATAAAGTAATGCTAATAGAATTGAAACCTTAAATTCACTTAAATAAGGTTCTATAGTACTATAGATTTAAGCGCCCTCGAGCGTTGAGTAGCCCTTTGTGGTAAAACGTCCAAATAGCACCATCTGTCGGCGAGTTGCTGACTTACAACGTAAAAAATCATCTTTAAGCTTATACAAACCTTATTAAACAATAATAAAGTTTAATTTTGTATAAATGTTAAATTACGTTATGTTCTTTTGAATTTGGGAATTCTGACCAATTACGATCAATTTGTCTTTGTAGAAGTGTATAAAGCGTCTGTGTAAAAATCACACATTCTTAAAATAGGCGACACGCGGGCCCATACTATTTCGCAGTTATAACATATCCCTTTTATTCCGTAATCCGTGGTGGTGTTAGTTAATAAGCATTTTTTTGCCGGGTGTTAGCGTCGGCAAACGGCCTGTATTTTAATGAGCCAGTTTAAATGGTTTCTGTAGCCATTATTGTCTAGTAATCTCCATAGTCTCTTTTATACAATCAGCCAGTGGCCAATTTTCCCCCTTTGTTTTTGTTTTTCTTATATATGTGCAATAAGTAATATTTTATTGTATCATGTTATTCAATTGATGTCTCAAGCGTTTGTAAATCGAGCCTGAACTCCGAGTGAACTCTCAACAATGGTTGTTTATTGTCCCCGTCCGATCAATCGAGACACTAAGTGCGGCATAAGTGGTCCAGCGTCGTGTTACCAGAGAGTATGAAGTTATAATGGGATGGTCCACCTAGAAAACTTGTGCTATAATGTTCACAAACTACATCCTGGCTTATCGGTGGGTTCTTAGTACAAATTCCGTGTAAGTATGTGATTGGTGTCGTAGATAACGTTATGTACATATATGTATTATGAAAACTGATTTGAAAATCCTGAGTTCTTATTGCGTTGGCTTAACGACCCAAGATGCATCTTGGACTCGGATGCAAATTCACGCCACGGTTCTATCCTAGTTCTCGTCAATTGTAAATTTGGATTCGTTACCTGGGTGGGGCGTCCAAGAGAGTAGTCTGCTGCTGCTGGGCGGCCTAGGATCTCTTTGGTTCCGACCTTCCTCCATTCTCACAAGACACCTTCATTCGTATTAAATAATATTATTAGGTAATAGATTTTTAGTCCAATATCCCGTAATGTCTGACTGACTTTCGACAACATACTCGCTCACGATGGACCTTATAAGGCCACTCAAAGAGCAATGGAGAGGGCTGTGCTCGAAGATTCTTTGCGATATGGAATCAAAAATGAAGTGATTCGTAAAAGAACCAGGGTCCTGACATAGCCCAAGGGATAGCGTAACTTTAGTGACATTACTCGTAGAACCGATTGCCGCTAGGGCCAATGAGTTCTTGAGTGGTGACCACGCACCATAAGACGCAGCGTGGGCAGGCCTCACACAAGGTGCACTGATAACCTGGTGAAGGTTACTCCGGACTCCGCTGGATGCGGGTGACGCAGGACCAGCCATGGTGACGTTCTTTGGGCGCGGCATAGGCCCACAAAACGCCCCTGGAGATAGGCCTAAGGTTATTATATAGATTTGCCATTTAATTGAGTAGTCCTGTGGAAAGAGAGAGGCGGGACGTGACGACAAAGGCATTGAAAGGCGAGCACGTGGCAACACGGTATCAATTACTAGCCAAAGCCTTGAACCTCACCGCACCTCTCTTCGGGGGTCTGGAGGCCCTGGAGCAACGAATGGGAGGAGGCCCTTGGGTGCTTGTTTTATTAATAACCAATATCAATTATTTTCGTTATAAATAAATAAATAAAACTTTTTCAGTCGTGTGAAGAAATTATACCTCCAACACTTGTACGGTTTGGCGCCAAACTACTTAGCAGAGGAGTTCGACAACGTGCTCTGGCGAAATGGTAGCGATACGGTGCCCGTGCGAATCGTGGTCACCCCCTTCCATCCACACGAGCCTGGCATCCGGCTGTACAACACTGTTACTAGAAAGGTGAGTTTGTAGTTTTGATAGGCCGTTCTGCGATATTATGCCCTTTTCACGTCCGTTGTCAAGCCGTGTAAAGGATCTGAAACTGGCCTACAGGCAAAAAAGTTGGAAAAAAGAAGGGCGATGATGCTTGTGAAATTTTACAGCCTACTGTAGTAAGATGATTAAAAATACCAATGCATCATGATATAACGAAAAGCAATCGAAAAAATTGAAATGCAAAACTTCAAAGGTACGCAAATTTTGTGATTTTTTATCCAAAATAAAATGTAAAGATTTTTTTTTAATCTTTACAATCCATACTAATATTATGAATGCGAAAGTGTGTCTGTCTGTCTGTCTGTTACCTCTTCACGCTTAAACCGCTGAACTGATTTGGATGAAATTTGGTTTGGAGGTAGTTTGAGTCCCGGGGAAGGACATAGGCTACCTTTTATCCCGGAAACGAATTTAAGGCGGACGAAGTCGCGGGCAGAAGCTAGTTATTAAATAAAACAATAATTGTATGGCGACCATGTAGTTAAACGCGGTTGCCACGGATAAAATACTTATCTGTACTATTATAATATTGCAAAATAAAATGTCTGTGCATTGGAAATATTTTCAAAATATAAGTAATTCGGACTATTTGACGATCACTGAATCGAAAAATATTTTATTGGATTTTTTGTATGTTTGTATGTGTCGTTTGTGGCTTCATCACGCCAAAATGGCTAAACGGATTTCAACTATTTTTGGTACACGGGTAGCTGGTTATCCACAGATGCTTGTAGGATACTTTTTCTCCGACTACGTACAAGAAAAAATGGGTTATAATTTTCTTCTCCGCTGACGAAGTTGCTCTGACTTTTTCTATATAAATTTTGTACGCCAACTCAAGAATGACGTGACACTTGAGTAGCAATTAGTATGGGGGCCAATCTTTAGTGTTTTTAACTTTTTACGGAGTGTATTTTTCGTCATTGTCGTCTCAGCAAATATCTTTAAAATAAATGATTTCCAGAATATTTTTTTTATTAAACCGAAAGACAGTCCCTAGACTGAGTTTATTTTGGTCAAAGTTATCACGTCTTGTCTGTCGTTTTGGCGATAATCGTGAGACACCAATGACTATTCAACCGAGTGGTCAAAACGCTCAGAGATTCCCCGATGGAGCGTTTTCAGCGCTCAGTAGGAATGCCGAATTTTAAATATCATTATCAAACTTATTGTCACCTTAAAAACATCGTATCATCACAATTTGATCAGCTTTCTCGACAAGTTTGATTTCGACATCGTGTTATAGTAACATAGTCATAGTGCCCATGCAAATCGTGGTTACCTCCTTCACCCACGCGAGCAAGGCATTTAGAGTACTACGGAATTGTGAACAGAGCTTTACATACTTGTCAGATGCCTTTGACCGCGTGATATGGGGCAATGGGAATGGGAGCATCACGGCAGCTCTTAGACATCGATTTATTGAATTTATGCACTGAAGGAGACTGTATGTATGTAGACACTTTACTGTACATAATAACCAGTTATAAGTGCAATTAACGTAATAGATATAACTACAAAGGCGAACTTTTCCCTATTGGGGATCTATTATAGATAACCTTTGAGTAAGCGTGAGAAGAGTGAGAAGATAGACAAACTAACACATTATATAAAATATATAAAACACTAAACTGAACACATATGAATAAAAAAACATTCATGTATATTCTGTCATCAGCTAATCGTTGTGATTGATTTTGAGATATAGATTATATTAGTTTTTGACATTAAAAAATATTTTGCCACAATGGCGCAAGCTGTAACGTCTTATAGTAGCTCTTTTCGTTATCAACTGAATGTCGGCCAAAATCGCATAGAGCCCAAAATAGTTATTTATTATACAAGGGTGCAAAGTTGTATTTTACCCGCGAGTGTGGAATTGAAACAAGAGCAAGCGAAAGGATACTATAGTTGAACCACGAGTGACTGTTTCAACACACAAAAAAACACAAGTAACATGCAAAAAACCGGCTAATAAAAATAAGTCTTTATTTGTACACATTATAATCATCATCAGGTTAATTAGCATCATCATCAATAGAAAAGTTTTTAAGTAAAATTTTGTTGACAATCTTGACATTTCTGACGATTCGTTTGGTAAATTGCATCGACTCTCTCATAAAAAAACAAATGTTTCTTATGGAAGTTTATGACTTAAAATCATTAAATGACCCCAGTTTTATTAAATTCTTAAAGCATTTATTTAATGATAATTAATATCGAACGAAAAGCTACTCAGACAAGCTTGTGATGTAGCAGGGCGACTGCTACCACATATCCCTTGATCCGGATGGGATCTGAAGGGTTTCCTGACTAGCTCAAGGAGGGAAAACTACGGGGACGGCGGTTATGAGTGAAAACACAATCGGTCGGACGATAAATGGCTCGACGGCCTTATATTGAATAGAGAACTTAGGTCTAGTCTTAAGGACGCGGATGTCCTGGCTACGGGTTATCGCTTATACTAGTTAGCGGGGACAGGAGTCCTCCGGCAAAGGTTATGGCCCTAGCGGCCGTTTAACGTTACGGGGTTAGGTACTTATGCTAAGGATCAAGTATCCCGTGGCGAACGCGGAACGGAACCACACTGCCACGCCGGGATACGGGAGCGTTTGGTCGAGGGCCAACGCGGATAACCACACTGCCTCGGGACCGCACGAAACCTTCCTTCTGGCTGACGCGGTTAACCGCACCGCCTGAGAGGAAAGGCAGGATACCAGGACCTTGGCTGATGCGGGGGAACCACACCGCCTAGGACTGGTTGGAAACTTCGTTCCGGCTGACGCGGGTAACCGCACCGCCTGATAGGAAGGGGAGGAAGGCTGGAGGACTAGGACTCCCTTTGGGCTGACGTGGTTAACCGCACCGCCTCGCAAGGGGGGATAGCAATGTCTACACGAACTCACAAGTGGACCGCTGTAACGACCGCTCGTTCGGAGCGCGAGGTACAGCGGGCTCGCGGCTTATATACGGTCGCGCGGGCTGAGGCGGGGCGCAGCTCGGCCCACACACGACGCCGTGACGTCACTCGCTTCATAGGCGCGCCGCATCGGCGCGCCCGTCTGGTTTGCTCGTTATAAGCTCTAAGGTCAAATTACTTTCCCGACTAGCGGAAAAAATGCGTTTTTACCCACTTGTCTTAAAGGATAAAAGACGGCTTTTCGAGCTAGTGAGGGGAAAGGTATTTGTTTTGTAAATTTCAGAGTGTGGTG
The DNA here is from genome assembly GCA_905404275.2 of Hedya salicella. Lineage (NCBI taxonomy): Eukaryota > Metazoa > Arthropoda > Insecta > Lepidoptera > Tortricidae > Hedya > Hedya salicella. Next base: position 11,754,400 of record FR990112.1, on the reverse strand, counting down.
AAATATGATGCCCCGTTAACAGCAATGTGAATAAATTATGTACTAACATTTAGTGATGCTCTATATAGTAGTTATTTATAATTAAGACATGTATGTATCTAAATTTTGCGGTTTGTTTCCGCAGGATTAGCTTATTTATTTCACATTTTTCCGGGTCATTGATACCAGACTTATTTACCGCAGTACTAATTTGGTAGATACATTACATAGTGTTACAAGTATTATGTATTGATGAATTTATTATTACAATAAAAATATTTTATATAAATTTCAAGTCCATTGGCCTCGTATGACGATTGTTGTATTATTTTGCTAAAAGTAAAATAGAAGTTCAGTTTATTCAGGTGTTTTCTCAATGACGTCAGCGTGTCGTTTGGTAAATGACCTTTTGATAGTTAAAAGGTGCCATGCTGGGAGCGTGAAGAATTATATGTTGGAGACATAATTATTTTGTCCTGAATACTAGTTGCAACTACCTTCAATTAAAAAAAACAAATTTGAATGTCATCTATGTCTTTATCGGTACCGGTAACAAATCTTTATGGCATATATAAAATCCGGCTCCACGCAACTTAAACCAACAACCATCTCCATAACTGTAGTAATCGGAAAAAAAAAACATACAAATTGTGCCCAATTTTATTATGCAGCTATATGGCAAATCGTTTTTGCTGATTAAATAAATTTATTATATTTTTATTTTCAGTGGTTCCATATGTGCACGATAGAAGAATTAATTTATTTGACACGAAACGGTGAGATGTCTATAGAAGTTTCGAGAAGGGGGACTCCTTTATTTTTCAAATTTAAGTCGGAAGAGCAGTTGTCATCTTTTGTCTCGGTCTGTGATGGTTATTATAGGTAAGTACTTGCAATTTTCCAAGTGCGACCAGGGTTAAGGATATCAACTTTTTATTTTTGTTATTCAGTCCCGTAAAGGTGCGTCCACACTTGTATCATTTGCTCGTATCCGATCACCGTGGCGTGGCATGACTGCGTATGGCGCTGCTTGGGCGCTCACTGTCGGCGCGGCGATGACGCCGCGCTTATCCGATCTAAGTGTGTGATACGCGTAGCAACATGGATTTCGAGCGATCGGATCGGCGGAACGTCTAACGCGTGATCGTGACACGCGATCATACCACGGGACGAAGATCTGATCGGGCAAATGATACAAATGTGGACGCACCTTAACTCAGCAGACAATATTGATAGTCCAAGTAACTGTACTTGGAAACATGCTAATAATTTAGGCTATTAACATACTGACGAGATGGTCCCTTGAAAAATGGACCTATATTGCCTGGAAAAAAGGGTTTGTGTTGCCTTTATATCGTTTAAAATCGTAGTTTTAAAGGGTGACTCAGGAGACGTAACCATGGCAACGAGATACAGAAAAAAAAGTGATGGACCCATATACTTATATAATTTGATATATATCATAATGTATAGCCGATATATCAAATGATTTTTCTGTGATATATATCAATATAAATGTGGTTTAACGTGGAGTTAAAACCACTTTTGTTTTATTTTTCCCGTATTTATATAGTTGTGACTTTAATTTCGTGCGTAAAAATGCGTAAAAACAATATTGCTGTGTAACGGATGTGTGTTTTTTTAAAATCATTTATCAAGTTTATAAAATACGTATGCAAATGCAAACAGTATATATGAATAAATAAGAATATAATAAAATAATAATATGGCTGTTATACAAAATGGCTATATATAAAATGTTTGATATGTATTGGATATATATCCTAAACATTATGTAATATATATGATATTTATTTTAATAAATATCGGATATATTCGAACCCTGATTGCGACCGGACTTAAATTTCAAATTGCGAAATCTATTCTTGTGTAGGGATTAAGAAAACCCTCTTAAGTTATTTCACAATTTAATTATTAATAAACAATTTGTATTGTGATTGTTTTTATATGCATTATATTATGTTTTAGGTTGATGGTTAAATGGATTTTTAATTTATCCAAAGATGACGAGACCCCGTCTTTGAAAGAACTACAAAGGATCAAATGCCACGGCCCTGTTGGGTGAGTATAATATAAAAATATATAGACGACCAGTTTGGCTCAGTGGGAGTAAGGTTGCCTTCGAAGCTGAGGTCCTGGGTTCAAATCCCGGTAAGGGCAAATATTTGTGTGATGAGCATAAATATTTGTTCCAAGGGTCTTGGATGTTTTCTATGTATATAAGTAATATATCTATTAAATATATCGTCGTCTAGTACCCATAACACAAGCCTTATTGAGCTTACCATGGGACTAGTTCGATTTGTGTAAAAATTGTCCCGTAATATTTATTTACTTATTTTGTATATATATATATATTTATTTCTGATTCTGATCCTAAACTGCAAATTTACCTACCTAAGTATTGTGTGATGAAAGCTAGTTAATTTCCAATATGTGTGTATGCTCGACACTGATGAAATGCTATCATTTATTTTTCTAAGCCTTGAATGTCTATCAATTTGTGTTTTTTTGCAGCGGTGCGTTTTCTTATCGGAAGTTAGAAGAGAAGAGAGCCAAGAAACACGGCTGTTATATTTTAAGACAATGTCAGGACGACTACAACCTTTACTATTTAGACGTTTGTACAAAAAACAGGTAACTATCCATGTTTCAAACAGGGCCAACAAGCGAGCCATCCACAACTATCTTATCCTCATAAAACAAAGAAGTCTAGACTATATATACTATCTCTAGTAACTTGCAGCTCGCTTTTGCTTCACTTTATATCATCTCTCGTCGCTCTTGCGCTGATTAAATTCGACTAGATTAATGTATTTCATAATACAAAAGTATAATCAGCATCATCATCATCTCAGTGGAGTGCAGTTATTGCTCTTATGAAAATGAGCAATATAAGGGGGCCAAAATTCAAAGTCTAGCTACTAGGTCAAGTATTTCACATTCTTGAGCTGCAAAAATCATTATTAAACAACTCGGTTGCTCAACCCGGCTACGACGATAAGGTACGAGGTGCACAACTTGACCGGCTAATTAGGTTAGGTTACGTAAAAGTTTGTACGGAACCCTCGGTACGCGAGTCTGTCTTGCACATAGCCGATTTTTATTTAATAAATACTGTCAAAGATTGCGTCCATGGTACGAAATTGTTGACTTGGTCTTATTAATGCGATCGGATATCCCTATAGCAGCACAAACACTATACAATTAAAGTATTTACAGCCGTTAAACTCCGTTTTAAGAGTGATAAGGATATATTAGTAACCTAGGGCGGTAAAACTACATCTCAGTTCTCAAGCATTTATCACACGAGCCGGGGGCGGATAAAGAATTCCCATTCTTTATCATCGTTACTTGTGTGCGCACAATTTTATTTCTTCCTCTAGCCAAGAAGTAAGAGTTTCTGGCTCACGTACCGGGTGGTAAATACCAGGGTGACGCAAAAATTCTTACGTAGTTTCTGTGTAACTTGGATCGTTATCGCTTTGCAGGGGTCAAAAAGTACAATACACATTTTATCTTTTGCAGCACGACAGAAACCTATCGTATAGAATATCATGGCCACTGCTATATATTTAACGAGCAAGAGTTCAGTAGCATCGAGAAAATAATAGAGTATCATCAGAATCCTGATGGCAGAATATTCCTGAACGAATGTATACCCCCGTCAGAATATGGTAAGTCGATTTGGACGAAATCTACAAAACAGACATTTACCGTACTTTACCTTAGAGGTAATCTAATCGTATTCAACTTAATCGCGCGAGTGAAAAAAGGTATAACAACAGTGCATGGACGACGGATACTACTCGAGCCTATCGAGATAGATATTCATTTTAATAATGTTGTCAACAAAATTTAACTTCTATTTTTTATAAAATATTTTTACCTGCCGTGTTAGTGTGTCTGAGTCAAATCTTGCAAGTTATTGACCCACTTCCCGGTTTCCGATTTAGCTAAAATTTGGCATACCTATACCTACTTATGTAAGTGAGATGACAATGACAATACAATATTATAACGCCATCGAGCTGATCTGATGATGGAACCGGAAGGCAATCTTACAGAGTTTGGTCTCTTAAGAAACGTCTCAATGGTGTTCAAAGAGAAGTACAGTCGGCAGTAAAATTATTGTCAGAAACTTATTTTACTAAAAATTTATTTTCTCAGACAAGTCACAGTTGCTACTGTGCGGAGAACCACAGAAAAAAGGAGTAAGAATTGACCAGACAGAGTTACAGGAAATACTAAAAGATAATAAAAGCCCTCGATGCTTACCGAGCAAGGATATATTACTATACACTGGTGAGTATAAATGCCAGAATTCAAAGCGTTAATATAGACAGGCTATAAAAAATCATCATCATTCTCTTGCCCTTGTCCCTTTTATTTGGGGTTGGCGCTCAATGTTTTTTTATTCCACATCCCTCTCTATCACCCGTCTTTCGGTTGTATAGATTCTTCCTTCTCATGTCGCCTTTCATACAATCTATCCATTTTTCCGGTTCGGTCTTCCTCTTCCACATTCATACTTAACGATGATTTTTAGAGTTTGAGAAAAATGCTGATTATAGTATATTCGTAGGTTCCGAAAAAATAGGCTCGGAAGGTTTGACGGCGACGTTCAAGGCACTATGGCGACTCGATGAAACTAAAAAACTAGTGGTTGCGTTCAAGACTCTACAGAGAGAGAAGACTAATGACTATTTAAAGGTAATTTTTGGAATAAAACAGTGAAATAAAATATGTTTCCCGGGAGTCTAGGAAATCTTTAGTTTTAGGATTTATTCAATAAAATCTGCGCTGCAGCAGTGTACAGGCCTTTGCTCAGCAGCAGGATATTGAAATAGGCTAGCAAGAAATATACTTTACTACAAAATGTAATTCTTACAGGACTTCATCGATCTGGCGAGTAAATGGGCGTGTGTGCAGTCCAGTTCTATCGTCCGGTTGTATGGCATCACTCTAAGCTCTCCAACTGCCATGGTACTAGAGTACCTGCCTTATGGACCTTTTGACGATTATCTCAGGTTTGTTATCTAATATAGTGTTTGCTAATATATGATTTGATACATGATCCATAAATGTTCACTCATACTTCGCGTCAGACTACCACGACTGATGGACACGCCTGAGAATCTTTTGTTTTAGGACGCTTGTAAATCGGAATGCTAATAAACATAGTCTGTTAGTTAGATTAGCAGATCAAAGAACAAACGAATCATCTCAAACTAAATTTTTTGGCATCACGTTAGATTATAAATGCTTCTGGAAGGATCATAATAGATACTTTGAGTGGTAAAGTGAACTCAGTTTCCTACGTTTACGGCGACTAACAAAGACTTGTAACAAACATGCCGTGGTACGCTTGGAATACCTTGGTTACGTTTTGTTCTTGCGTAGATACGGCATTTTTCTCTGCGGACATTCACAGCATGCAAATTAAATGCTGCATCAGCGCAATATGCAATGTAGACGTTATGACTTCATGCCGTCCCTTATACATATAAATACTTGCATCTGTTAACTGTTCCATCAATGTATGTTTATGAAATTTGTAAATAATGTTCTGCCACATTCATTTATGCGCAAAGTCAAATATGACTACATATTTTATGCCATATAGACTTATTATTAAAAAAAATATCTTAAAGCAGGGTGAACCGCTTTGAAATATTAATTTAAATATAAACAGAGAGAACGGGTCTTCGGTGTCAGTACTGATGCTGAAGAAAGTGTCAGCGACGCTGGCGCGAGCGCTGTGGGACCTGAGCGAGGCGGGCGTGGTGCACGGCTACGTGCGCTGCTCGCGCCTGCTGCTGGCGGCGCGCGAGCCGGGCCGCCTGCAGGTCAAGCTGGCCGGGCCCTCGCTGCACCGCTACACCGCGCAAGAGTAACTACACCCACCTCCTACTGTAGTCTGTTGTCGCGCTGTGGGACCTGAGCGAGGCGGGCGTGGTGCACGGCTACGTGCGCTGCTCGCGCCTGCTGCTGGCGGCGCGCGAGCCGGGCCGCCTGCAGGTCAAGCTGGCCGGGCCCTCGCTGCACCGCTACACCGCGCAAGAGTAACTACACCCACCTCCTACTGTAGTCTGTTGTCGCGCTGTGGGACCTGAGCGAGGCGGGCGTGGTGCACGGCTACGTGCGCTGCTCGCGCCTGCTGCTGGCGGCGCGCGAGCCGGGCCGCCTGCAGGTCAAGCTGGCCGGGCCCTCGCTGCACCGCTACACCGCGCAAGAGTAACTACACCCACCTCCTACTGTAGTCTGTTGTCGCGCTGTGGGACCTGAGCGAGGCGGGCGTGGTGCACGGCTACGTGCGCTGCTCGCGCCTGCTGCTGGCGGCGCGCGAGCCGGGCCGCCTGCAGGTCAAGCTGGCCGGGCCCTCGCTGCACCGCTACACCGCGCAAGAGTAACTACACCCACCTCCTACTGTAGTCTGTTGTCGCGCTGTGGGACCTGAGCGAGGCGGGCGTGGTGCACGGCTACGTGCGCTGCTCGCGCCTGCTGCTGGCGGCGCGCGAGCCGGGCCGCCTGCAGGTCAAGCTGGCCGGGCCCTCGCTGCACCGCTACACCGCGCAAGAGTAACTACACCCACCTCCTACTGTAGTCTGTTGTCGCGCTGTGGGACCTGAGCGAGGCGGGCGTGGTGCACGGCTACGTGCGCTGCTCGCGCCTGCTGCTGGCGGCGCGCGAGCCGGGCCGCCTGCAGGTCAAGCTGGCCGGGCCCTCGCTGCACCGCTACACCGCGCAAGAGTAACTACACCCACCTCCTACTGTAGTCTGTTGTCGCGCTGTGGGACCTGAGCGAGGCGGGCGTGGTGCACGGCTACGTGCGCTGCTCGCGCCTGCTGCTGGCGGCGCGCGAGCCGGGCCGCCTGCAGGTCAAGCTGGCCGGGCCCTCGCTGCACCGCTACACCGCGCAAGAGTAACTACACCCACCTCCTACTGTAGTCTGTTGTCGCGCTGTGGGACCTGAGCGAGGCGGGCGTGGTGCACGGCTACGTGCGCTGCTGGCGCCTGCTGCTGGCGGCGCGCGAGCCGGGCCGCCTGCAGGTCAAGCTGGCCGGGCCCTCGCTGCACCGCTACACCGCGCAAGAGTGACTACACCCACCTCCTGCTGTAGTCTGTTGCGCTGTGGGACCTGAGCGAGGCGGGCGTGGTACAAGGCTGCGTGCGCTGCTCGCGCCTGCTGCTGCTGGAAACGTCGGTTTTTGTCGTCGGTAGTCGCCGACCAAAAAGACCAGGTGCCCGTTGTCGCCCGCTGTTGAATTTGATTTTGCAACAACTTTCATTGCTGTTAGTATTTAGGGTATAAACAATTGCTAGTTCGGTTGGTTATCGTGTTGGTTAGGTTTGACGCTCACTTGCGCTTTGCGCATTTCTCATTTCGTCACTATTTTCGTTTATATGTTTCTTTGTGATGTAGGCCCATGATACGCTGGACAGTAGGAACTGTTGAATGAGACTTATATGTAGATATTCTCCCTCAGCGTTCACTGGATTCCAGTGGAGTTCTACTCGGACATGAGCCTGGCGCGGCGCTCAGTAGTTGGGGATATCTGGGCTTTCGCAACCACGCTGTGGGAGGTGTTCTCCTACGGCCAGTCTCCCACCGACACCAACCCTGTTCTCACCGCGCGGGTGAGTTATATTAGTCGTAGAAAATACAAGTAATGAATGGAGTAGTTTTATTTAATCTGGTTGAGGTTCTAGAGAGTATCGTAAATTTTTTTTGCCGTTCTACTATTTTCCATGCCAGGCACTTGAGTGTGGGTTTTTGGTTTATATTCCTTTCATCTATTGCCGTTTCTGGACGGAGTTACGAATAGCGCGTTCAGTGCCTTTACTATCAGCAGGTAGGCGCAATGATCGAAGATTTGATACGATAGACTGTAACTATGTCCTTCTTTGTTTCATTAGAGCTACGAGATGGGCGAGCGACTGATGCGACCAGCGCGCTGCCCGAGCGAAGTGTGGGCGCTGCTGCGGCCGTGCTGGCAGCCCGACCCGCCGCGCCCGCAGGGCATCATGCGAGACATCAACCACATGCTACACGCAGGTATGTGCAACACGTCAGGGCACGAGATGGGCAAGCGACCGATGCGATCAGCGCGCTGCTCCAGCGAAGTGTGGGCGCTGCTGCGGCCGTGCTGGCAGCCCGACCCGCCGCGCCCGCAGGGCATCATGCGAGACATCAACCACATGCTACACGCAGGTATGTGCAACACGTCAGGGCACGAGATGGGCAAGCGACCGATGCGATCAGCGCGCTGCTCCAGCGAAGTGTGGGCGCTGCTGCGGTTGTGCTGGCAGCCCGACATGCTGTTCCACACGTCAGAGCACGAAATGGAGGTACGCGCAATGAATGAGATACGCAGATCACAATTAATATCAAGAGTTTATTCTGCACTGATCCGCGGGCACTTGTAAGTCAGTCACTGTCAGCACTCCAGAAACACCGCAAGAAACTCTGCAGTCAGACTTTTAAACAATACAATATTAAACCAACAAATAACATTGGATACGCAAAGGACATTTATAGATTTCACATGTCAATGTTGCAATTGTAAATTTTAAAACTAACTATAACCATGTAGATGACGTAATTATCTGCCCTTATGATGCGGTGTTGGCGCTATTCCGGCCTTGTTTAGCCTAATAAAACCCACAAATTATGTAATGAATGAAACATTTGAATTATTATTTGTTTACAGAATATATGCCTATTCACCAGTACGAGGAACCAAAGATTTCCCTAGACAACATGGATCACGCGGAAACTGTTTCGAGTAAGTTACTCAACAATAGGTCTCGGGCTATACACCGTGTATTTTTTTATATCCTTTAATTTTCTGCCCTACTCAACATTTTGGTTGAGTTACTACTAACACATCGTATGAAATGGCAGGTACGTTATTTCGTTTTCAAAATATTCTCCCCATAGGAAAAGTTGGTCGTATTGACGGGTACTACCACCTGTTAAAATTAAGGGAACACAAAACAATATGGTGTATAAACTCTTGTCCTCGCGTTAACTGTTAATATTACATGCTTGTCTTATGTGTTAAGGTCTAAAAGGGGAACGTTATTTTCAGGCGACAGGTTTATTCCGAGTGAGAGCGACGCAGGCAGCAACAAGTCGCTAATATCGGAAGACAGCAGTGTACCTTCAATGAATGGAACTCTATCCGAACAGTACAATAATTCTGTAAGTCTTACACATTAACAAAAATATTAACAAATAGGTTTCTGTCGAAAATTTCATTTTTGTTACGAGCTATTTTTGCCGATTGTACTTTCTTTGAACATCCGTCAACTACTCATCGAGACGATTGTAAAGATCTCTAATCTTCTCAAACTCGGTAGGATTGCTTTATTTTATTATAGAGTTCCTATGACATCGTTCCTATTCCATAATCATATCAGCTCTTAATTATTTAGACCTGGGGCCCGTTTCATAAACGCTTGTAACTTGTATTACAAGCGGAAGTCTCTTTTTAACTCGTCTTGTTGGAAAGAGAGTTCCGCTAGCAATAGAAGTTACAAGCTTTTGAGAAACGGGCCCCAGGGTCCTATTCAATAAAACTTACAATTTACAATTTGTTATTACAATTACAATTTACATGTTTATGTATATCATGTTTAATAAAAAATACAAGTTCCAATTTTGTAATGGTGGAAAATTTACAAAATTGTCGGGTTGTAACGACAATTCTACATATTTCTGTTCAATAAAGATTTTCACTTGACAGGCAATAATTTACAATTTTGTCAGAAAAACCAGTTTATTAAACGCATACTTGTAGTTACAAGTTTACATATTTGTAGAATTGTAACAAAATTCTGACAGGTGCACTGACCCGGTGTAAATATTGTTGAATACAGTTTAGTCATAGCTTTTCGAAACCTAATATGATGCACACGTCATCATCGAGTAGTGAAAGTGACAAAGAATATCCAGTGGTTATTGTGCGACGCAGGCGAATATTTCGAAGAAGGAGGAATTTCACTCTAGATGTTACCGATTTCTCATTTAATGAGAAATTCAGAGTAAGCAAAACTACCGTCGAATATTTGATAAATGCAATGAGCAAAGAGCTTGCTCACGGAAGCAACAGAAACGCAGCTTTTACACCCGCCGAGCAAATTTAGTGCGTTTTTCATTGGATGGAAATTGCAATGCAATTTTTTGACCAAGTTGGCACTTGAATTTTATTCTACCGTCATTGTTAGTCATTCAAAAACATAATATTACTTAAACTTAATTGTAAATTGTAACTTACCATGACATATTTGTAAATTACAATTGTCATCGAAAGCGACAGGCGTTTTTTGCAATTGTAAAGTTTTATTGAAAATGGTTTAAAAATGTGAAATTTTACCATTTTTTAGCAGTGGTACAATTACAAATTTGTACTTTTATTGAACAAGTTTTTACCTTATAATTCTACAATTATGCCACTTTTTTTACAAATTTGTGGGATTGTAATGTTTATTGAATAGGGCCCAGGGGCCCGTGTCATAAACGCTTGTAACTTGTATTACGAGCGCAAGTCTCTTTTTAACTCATATTGTTGGAACGAGAGTTCCGCTTAGAATACAAGTTACAAGCTTTTGAGAAACGGGCCCCTGCTGTGTCAAAACTGTTTAGGATTGAATTAAAGTTCTTTGCATTGGAGGAAAAGATACTACCTATATGCACACTTGGATGTAATATGTAGGCATTATCGAAAGGCATCCGAAGTTCGTTCGTATAGCCTATGCTTGCACATAGGCCCCCCAAAGGAGCGCCACCATGAATGATCCCTTAAATAATAAATAAATATTACGGGACAATTTTACACAAATCGAACTAGTCCCATGGTAAGCTAGAATAAGGTTTGTGTTATGGGTACTAGACGACGATATATTTAATAGATACATATATTACTTATATACATAGAAAACATCCAAGACTCAGGAACAAATATTTTTAATAGTCCTAGAAGATGCCTGCAACTTCGTACGCGGAGGAGAAAAAGTCATAACCCGTCGTTTTTTCTTCAGCGTAGTCGGGTAAAAAGTATCCTATTACCATCTGAAGATACCCAGCTATCCGTGTACCAAGAGCTTCGGAGGAGCTTCGTTCGCGGAAGAGAAAATAGTCATAACATTTTTTTTACTTTAGCGTAGTCGGGTAAAGAGTATCTTATAACCATTTGTGAATACCTAGCTACCCGTATACTAAAAATAGTTGAAATCCGTTTAGCCGTTTTGACGCGATGAAGCCGCAACGACACAAACATAAAAAATATATAAAAAAACATTTTTCGATTAAATGATCTTCAAACATTTATATGTATTTAAATTGTCTTTATTGTACAAACAGTTAATTTCTACAACTTTATAAACATCATCGTCAGCGAAAAGTCGTCTACTGCTGCACATGGGCCTCCCCAAAGGAGCGCAACCGTGACTGGTTCCTTTATGATAGTAAAGATGTAGTCCTCAGGCCTATAGATGACTACTGCCAAGCCCTTCGTACTGTTAGCTTTTACAGTAATGTTACGTGTTTATCCTCAGTTCGGCGACAGCCGCAGCTTCCACTCGCTGGGCTCGCTGGGGTTCCCGGGCGGGCTGCGCACGGGCACGTCGGCGCGGTCGCTGAGCTCGGCGGGCGGCGGCGCGGCCGACGACTGCCTGCCCGGCTCGCAGCCGCGCCTCATGGAGTCCATCGTCAGCCAGGGCAAGACCTACCTCGTCACGCTCAACAGGAAAATTGGAAGCGTGAGTGCCTTTCCACTCTGCAAGGACCATTAAAACGAGAGGACTAACAATTACCATACTTCGGATCGTGCCCCGATCGCAAGGAGTTCTTCTGGCAAAAACTAGATGGCGCTTTAAAACTAAACATTTAACGATGTAATACCGGTTCATGCATGCAATTTTTTTATCGCTTTTCTTTACTTAAATTTAAATTGACCAAGAAATACGCAATATATAGGCTTTTTAAACTACTAATTAGACAGAGAGGTCCGATATGCACTGTTACGTCATCGTGCACTCTGGCCATATAAACTCCATATTAAATTCTGTTTTGTTAGAAAGAGATAGAATGAAATGTTTGATGGCTTATATCTTGGTTATTCTTATAGTTATTCGTATCGTTATTTTTGTCTACGGTTTGTTACATGAATGAGCTTTTAATAAAGCAAAAATTAAAATACATGCATATTCCCTATTACCATACTTCGGATCGCTTTCGGCGCTTTAAAACTAAGCATTTAACGAGGTTATAATTGTAAGAAGAAACGTAGTACAGTAACAATTAGTTCGTAAACAGCCAATAATAAATAAATTGTAACATTTAAATACTGTGTCACGCTTGTAAACGTGAAAAATTGTAAAAAATAAATCTTTTTCATAGGTGGCGTTGTACATATCGGGGAACGGCTTTTTGTATGGAGATTGTCAGTCCTCTTGTTTTAATGGTCCTTGATCGTAATGATACCAGTCGACTCGGTTTCATATGACTAAGAAATATATTTAAGAGTAAGGATCAAATGTCTTTATGATAATGATAGTTAAAGTTCGGCATTCCTATACTGAGCGCTGAAAACACTCCATACTTAATGCTGCTCAAGTGTGATGTCATTTTTGAGTTGGCGTACCAAATTGATATATAGAAAAAATAAACTTCCTCTTCATCAGCGGAGGAAAAGAAAATTATAACTCTTTTTTTCTTGAACGTTGTTGAATAAAAAATATCCTATAACCATCTGTGGATGACCAGCTACCGTGTACCAAAAATAGTTGAAATCCGTTCAGCTGTTTTGGCGTGATGATGATGAAGCAAATACAAAAAATATATTATTCGATTCAGTCATTCATGAACTTCAAATAGTATGTATCTTTTTTTTAAATATCTTCGATTAAGTACACAACATTTAATTTGTACAACTTTATAATAGTATAGATATTTTCCTTATTATCCAGCTGACACGTGTTAAGAGTCCCCGGCAAGCTCGGCCGAATTTCACCTTCCCATACAAATGGAGTTTCGTTTTCATTTTACACCTACGTGTTGGATTGTATTGAAACTTTGCATATACAATGACATGAGGTATATCTAAGCCTGTAATTAGTTTATACGGCTCCAGTTTATAAAACAAACGAAATACAGCAAAAACAAGTTTTGGATGAAAAACTTAAATTCGCTGTATTTTTTTTACTATGGTATCTGAAGCTACAAAAACTAATTACAGGCCTGCATATACTTTAACTTATCCTAAGTACATACAAAGTTTCAGAGCAAACTAGCTAGTCGTTTTAAAATGAGAGCGTAACTACGTTTTTGTATGGAGAACCGAGCTTACCGGGGACTCTTAAGCGGTAAAATTAAGTTTGTATTTTGTCTACAGGGCAATTACGGGCACGTGTTCAAAGGCGTTATGGAGTGCGACAACCAGGAGTCTGACCGCAAGGAGGTGGCGGTGAAGAAGCTCACTCGCAACGCCGCCGAGCGGAACTCTACACTGTATGAGGACTTCAAGAACGAGCTCGAAATTATGAAGGTATGTAACATTCCGAGCCGCATTGCGAAACATCTCATCTTTACGAGCTCATTCGTATTTTTGGTAAAGAAGCGTTGTAAACGGATTTTTACGTTGTATTTATATGAAACAGAAAAGATATTCCATTACTTTTTTTGCATAAGTTAGTTCCTTATATTTTATGTAGCGGCCTCAAATTTGAGTAGCACTCAATATTTTAACTAAATTTACCCAACAGTACTTTTTTCAACAGCATGCAAAGACATAAGTTTCAGCCCTTAGAAAACCCAGTTGTTAAAATATTTTTTCATAACCGGAATATATGCTTTTTTTATATTGCGACCTCAAATTTTCGTTATTTTCTACATATAAATATGTATATAGTTCTTATTTATATTATATTTTTCTACAAAATCACACTGGAAACAGATATTTTCTTATTATCGTTGAATTATTAATATCATGCATGGAACATTACAATAAAGTACATAACATTGATTTAAAGTAACATGATTTTCACTCATTATCACAACAGCTAAACTGGGATTCATCGCATATAAAATTGATTTATTTAATACCTTTCGTTGGTAATTCTTAGACGTTTCGGACGTTGTGTTACGTCCATACTCTCGAAGGAACTGACTGTTTTTTGTGTTGTGATAGTGAGTAAAGATCGTGTTATATGAAATGAACGTCTTCTGCCATTTTCAGTAACAATTACAGTAATCATTAAATATTCACAATATAAAGATAAATCTTATTATAATTATGAGACAAACATTATTTTTGCCGGTGGACTGTTTGTAGGATACTACAGGGGATTGTTTATGAGATTAATTTTAATAGTAATTGCGTAGAGCAGAGGCGGATTAGGTAATTATCTTTTAAGGTTAAGTACAAATTATATTATAAACATTTTTTTTAATAACATATCACCCTGGAACAATGAATTACGAATTTCTATAAAACATTTTTTTTTTTGTTTCTGTGTTTTTAATGTGGCAAAACTAACACCACATTACTATCTATTGTGACATATTCCACGTGCGAGAGCAATCGTATTTTTCTTTTTCGTCACAGAAGAATTACGAGTTTAATTATAGATAGACACCCAGAAATATATTCAGATCAAATAATATGATATTCGTAAACAAAGTTTACCCCCCAACGTATTAGAGCACCGTTGGATAATGTTTCATCACAGTAATTTTCCGTTCCTCACAGTCGCTGGTCCACGTGAATATCGTGGAGATATTAGGCTACTCGTGGATGGGTGGCAGTGATGTGCTGATCGTGATGGAGTACCTGGAGGAGGGCTCGCTCAACTACTACCTCAAGTTCCAGGGCGACAAGTTGCGCACCGCGCACCTGCTCAAGTATTGCCTCGACATCGCCTCTGTAAGTATTAAATTTGTCAAATTAAGGCGTTACTTTGCGGGATAGAGAAGATGCATTATTTTTTCAATGATACCAAGGATTAAAACAAGAGGACTGACAGTTGCCATACTTTGGATCGTGGTCCGATCGCAAGGAGATACGCGTATTCTGGCAAAAACTAGATGGCGGTTTAAAACTAAACATTTAACGATGTTATAATTGAATAATGAAAAATATGATTATTATTATACAACAATTAGTAGGCAAATAGCAAATAATAAATAAATCGTAACATTTAAATATTGTGTTCTTCCCGCTTGCAAAGTTGAATAATTGTAAAACAATATTCTTATATAATATTTTCTTCTGTTTCCGCGATTATTACTCATTGAAATAAAACAATTTAACGGATTATATCGCGTATATTATCTCATTTTAGTTCCCGACGTTTCGTTTGGCCCATCTGGCATGTATGTACACCTTTATTTGTGTTTTTTCAAAAAAATGGGTAGTTTGCACAAATTGTAACGTTGACAGAGGAAAATACATCTTTTCTCAGTCCACCCGTGACCATGGAAAGCTGGAAAGCTTCCGAAACGTCGGGAACTAAAATGAGATAATATACGCGATATAATCCGTTAAATTGTTTTATTTCAATGAATATTCTTATACATAGATGGCGTTGAACATATCGGGGAACGGCTTTTTGTATGGAGATGGTCAGTCCTCTTGTTTTTATTTATGGTCCTTAAATGATACCAATCGATCCGGTTTCTAATAACTAAGAAATGTATACATATATGATACTAATTGACAATTTTACACAAGAAACGTTAAAACGAGATTCAAAGTCAGGCGCAACGGCTGGGTGGTAAAACGACCCACATAAATCGAGCGACACGTGTGACGTTACTCATGTCACAAGTGTATAAGAGGAGTGAGGAATGTTAAAAGTTCTATTAAGTGTATAGTTGTCATACATCTTTTCCTTTATAGAAACCGTAAAGAATCACAACGTTCCGTTTAATTTTCTTTTAGACAACAAAAAAACATACTGTAATATTGCGTCGCAATATCTTCAAAAAGACAAAACCGTTTTTCTTTACTTCACGTTTTTAGGCTCAATTTGATATTTCAATGTCTGTTTAATTTATATTTTATTTTATTTATTTGGCACACTCATAACACTCAAACAGATAACACTCAAACTAACATAATAACAATACATAACACAGGCTTTGTAGAAAAATGCCATCCAAAACAAGTATGCACAACATGATTAAAACAATACAGTAATATCGTAAAATATCCTAAATTAAAAAAAAAAAAAACTATGATCAACATGGCTAAACTGTTAAATATAACATAATGATGTAAGATATTTATTTACTGAGCATCGCAGAACAGATTTAATACAGTACATATAAAAAATAAACAGCTCTCCCCTCTTCCACATTAGACTAATGGATTATAGTTCCTCTGCTAGAGTTTGGCAAGAGAAACATGATATTAGAAATATGCGGCAAATTTGAAAAAATCATGACCTGGCAATACGAATGCATAGAAACGAAGTAGGTTTTATAATTTGACAGATTTTTCAATATGTAAAATTGTTACCATATAAAGAACTAGCTTCTGCCCGCGACTTCGTCCGCCTTAAATTCGTTTATCGCGGAGGAGGGCATTTTTCCGGGATAAAAAGTAGCCTATGTCCTTCCCCGGGACTCAAACTATATCCATACCAAATTTCATCCAAATCGGTTCAGCGGTTTAAGCGTGAAGAGGTAACAGACAGACAGACAGACAGACACACTTTCGCATTTATAATATTAGTATGGATTCTCTTTCAAGGTCAATATCATGTTTCTCTGGCCAATCTTTATTCCGTGACATAGTGCCTAGGTTAGATGTCACAATAAGTTGTGCTCACATACGCATATTTTCATACAGGGTCCGCAAAAAAACGAGGATAATAGTTTTGTGGCGGTTTGTTGTATTTGCGTGTGCGTATACGCATGTGAGCACAACTTATTGTCACATCTAACCAAGACACTATTTTGCGGAGAAGCGAAGGAATTCTATCTAGATGACAACATCTCTGGGAGACTTAATGTTACCGATTGTATAGTTTTTAGGGTTCCGTAGCCAATGGCAAAAACGGAACCCTTATAGATTCGTCATGCCTGTCTGACTGTCTGTCTGTATGTCACAGGCCTTTGACTCACAAACTATAAGATGTACATTGATTAAATTTGGAGCATAGGTGTTGTGTGTTAACCGCTACTTAGTTTGATAGTTAAATAAAAAATATATATATTTCTAGGGGGGGCACTCCATACATGTAACCGAAACTGAAAAAAAAAAACAGCGAATATCAAGGTGTGGCTCATATTTCGACAGTACTTTTAAAAACACTTTGAGGTTTCTAAAAAAAAAATGTAGTGAATATCTTCCGAAATATTCGCTACGAAAGTAGCAAAAATTGTGTCCCCCCCATCCGTTTTCTAAACGGTAAGTTCAAAAAATCTGAAAAAATTTACAAATATAAAGCTTAATGAATATTTCCAACGAAAATTGTTTTCAACATGATCGGACAGACCGTTTTTAAGTTATTGCCAAAAAACTGCGCTTCTCAGCAAAAGGACGTAAGTGCCGGGGAACGCTCTTTTGTTAGTGTTTTTTTTGATATCGTATTTTTTTCATCCGTAGTGCATTTTTTTGTATAAACGGCTGCGGAACTCTACATGGGCGAGTCCGACTCGCACTTGGCTGCTTTTTGTATAGATAGCGTTCATTGGCATAACAAAGCAGGTACAAATATCTGACTCGTCCCTAGAAATAGAGTCGTTTCAGATATTTATGCGCGCTTAGTTGTGGCAGATATTAATGCTCTTAACTGTTATTTTTTGTACAATAGACAATATACATTATTTTCGATAACTATTAAGTAAATGCTATTTCCGTAAATACGCGGAAACCACCAAATAGCATTTATTGTAGCGATCTTAATCTATCCAAACTATACAATCGGTAACATTAAGTCTCCCAGAGGTGTTGTGTTCCAGATTCTAGACTGTTCTTAAAAATAAGCTGATTTGATCTGTAAAGCAAGTATTGTCACTTTCACATTATACGGTCGACAATTGGTGTATTTTACAATTATAATGGTTCAACTATACCTATAAGAAGATGAGTGATCGTTTAGTTTGGTATTGCCTCAAGTAATGTTTGGTGTTGATAACATCATATTTCTTTCTTTTTCTCAGATTTTCATAGATAGCCTTAATGTTCCGTATTTTATTGACTTTTTGTAATACCCCGTTAAATTACCTAGTACTTGTGACGGTCTGGGTTCAAGGCTTCGCTGTGACCGATTCTAATTATGTTTAAAACTCTCTCCTTAGTAATGTTACTTTCCAAACATGTTCTAAGTGCGTTACGTTTCAAGGGAATGGACCACGTGTCATCCAAAGGCATCCTGCACCGCGATTTGGCGACACGCAACATTCTCGTGGTGAACAAGTACCACGTCAAAATCTCGGACTTCGGGCTGGCGCGAATTCTGCCAAGGGAAGAGGACAACTATCGGCTCAAGACACTCAGGCTTTTACCTGTTAACTGGTAAGTATACACAATTTATTTCGCAAATCATATTGATCATTTTCTTCATGTAACTTAAAATATGTGGTTAGTAGAAGTTTTAAAGAATAATAACACTATTAGGAGGAGTATGTTGTCTTCCACACTGGGACAGTTAACCCTGCCCACTATTATACACAGAGTGTGGTTAGGATTGCCTAGTACAGTCACCAGCTGCCAGAACAAAGCGCGAATATATATGTGACACAACTCTATTTCCAGCGCCGTTAGGACGTGTCAGATATTTTTGCCCGCTTTGTTATGGCAGATATTGATGCTGGTGACTGTACCTGTGTTAGTGTTATTAATGATTATATTTTTTTATAATTTTAAACATTATTCAGGTATGCACCGGAGTCAGCAGTGAAACCGTACCACTTCTCGATGAAGAGCGACGTGTGGTCTTACGGCGTGACGGCGTGGGAAATATTTACCCGCGCCGCTGTCGAAGTGCCCAAGTTCGACGACGAGCGCCCGCAGGAGAGAGCCTCTTGGTGAGTCGCCTTTCTGTTCAGACATCAGTATACATTGCTGTATACACTGAAGTCGGCAGTGATACCGTACCACTTCTCGATGAAGAGTGACGGCATGCGATATTTACGCGCGCCGCCATCGAAATACCCAGGTTCGACGACGCAACGACGATACAACGTCCATGGCCCCCGTCAAAAAAAGGCACGAGCCCCGTCAAACACCAAATGAGTACCTAGTGTGTTCATAAGACTTGAGACGATTTTAATGCTCAATGAAAAAAACAAAAGTTATCTTCTCGAAGCACTGAAGTCGCGTTAATCCTCTTCGAAAATTGAAATTTTCTTTCGTATCTCTCTTAAACACTCTGTGTCATTGTTTTTTCAAATATATAAATATAGTTCACCCCAAAATCTCAAGCACGTGAGCGGGTAATGTTATTTAAAACATGTTGTTTGCCACAGCTTTCCGAACCCGAAAGACTGCCCTTGGGAGATATACGAGCACCTAATGAAGATCTGCTGGAAACTAGACCCCAAGCAGCGGCCTACGTTTATCAATCTAGTTCACACCTGCAAACGCTTTATGGAAGAGTACAAATGAGCCGGTTCCGTGATACGCGACGGCTTCCTACAAATGCATCGCTAAAGAAAAAAGGTAATAAGTTGCAATTGAACTTGTACTTTAAAGAGATCTTTGTCTTTTGGCAGCGTAACTTTTGAAAGGAGTCCGATACAAATGTTATAGCAGATATGTCAGAAGATGCGCACTAATTTGATGCTTTTAGCATGACATGACATCAGTTTCTCACTTGGATATAAAGTGATAGTCATTGGTTTCGTCAGTGCTAATAATAAAGTTTGAAACAGATGAGGTCGGAAAAGTGTAGTTGAGGAATTGTTACGAGGTTTTAATTTTATTATCTGTGTCAAATTTGCCTGACTTGCCTTGGGAAGACCGATTGGTTTTTATTATTGAGTGTACAGGAAGAAATGTACAATTTGTTGTACAACGACTTGCAACACTGTCCTCTACGTTGAAAATCTCTTAAAATTGTACTGCACAATTAATGTTATTACAGTAAACTCGAGCTTGCTAGCTTACTGCTTTCTCGTCGATCGTTTTTAATGTCAGACTGTACACAAAAGCTTGCCTATAATAGGATGATAAATTATAATTTAAAATTAATGATGAATGTTATGGCAGATTAATAAAGCCTCGAACTCAGTTAGGCGACACGGGAACACAAAACTCTCACAGTCGCGGACTGTACATGTTTAGTTTAGGTTGACAGTTCATATTTTTTGTATTGTGTCAACCTGTTCCGTGACTAATATTTAGGTGACTCCGCGGCAGCACAAACAACATAAACCTATCAGACTTATTTATGCTTATGCGTTTTTGAAGAAAGAATGTTGTTGGTGAATTTCTGTTGTTTGCGGTTAGAGTTGTACCGTTCTCGAGAAAGTTTTACATTTTAAATATTGAGAACGTTGGCATCTTAATATCAACATACAAAACAAAACACGTCCCTGAGAGTTCTCGAGAACAGTTTCTCGCAGGTTGCCTATGATGAACTGGTATGACAGAAACAACTGTTTTGATTAGCGGTTTCTTGCCAAATATTATATTATTAGTGAGTCCGTTGGTACTGTGTCGCTCGAATGAATGGCTATTTACGGGTAGATATTTTGTAATTTGTATATTTATTACTCGATATTGAGATATGAGTTTGATGCGAATAATGTTTTCCTAGTTGCACAGTTGGTGCATGCACTATGTTATATACATTTTTGTAATTGTCATTTTGTGGTTCCTGAAAGCATTTTCATCTGTAACTTTTTCATAGTTTCATTTTATAATCTTATTTATTTGTAAGTCATTTTACTCATACTGTTTTATAATAATTAGAGTCGGTGAGTTTTAATGGTGGCAATATATTTTTAATGTTGAATGAGATCTTATCGTTAATATTATAGTAATTACGTGTCCCTAGGTGTTTTATAAATGGCTTGACGCGTTAAATAGTTGAACAAACTGTTCAATAGGATTGCCCTTTAATCTTCAACTTAATGAGCATACTTGCTTTAACAAATATAAACAAATTTATGTAATATGTATGTGAACTGGTCAATCGTTGCTTCAGTAACTATTAGAACTATTACCCTTACTGTCAGTCATGTGTCAGAATTACATTTTTAGTACTATTGAAACACTGACCGATTTTTAGCCAAGTCCAAAGCCAACCACAATGTGACAAAGAGTTTTGTACTAATATGTACTGGTGACCATTGAGCGGTACAAAAAGATACGAACGGGACAAAAAAAACAAATTATCCGTACAATCAGGCTTGCAAACTTTTATCATCTATAAAAGGTATCGAAATAGTGCGGCAGTCTCCACCCCACTTCTTCCAACAATCAAATATTTCAATCGACATCAAAATTGTTTCGATGGACGTTTAGATCCATGCCAGGATATTTATATTTATATGATGGGGTATTTCCATATGATCTTACATAAAGGGAGCGTAATCTTCTGGCGCGTGTCTACATAACAATATGTGGTAGTAATATAAAACATAAAGTACCTAAAATGAATTGAAAATATTTGCTAAAGAATTTTAAAGCTGTACAAATTATTTAATGTTAAAGTTATTTTAAGTCAATTTTAGAATAACCTATGTGTTGGAGCAACTTGTTATAGACTAGGTTTTATTTTAAGCGTGACGCGATAATGACAACAGTCATATTAGTAATGGCAGAATATATGTATATGATAGATTTGGAACCTTGAACACGATACAATGCGTCTTTAAATTAGCTTTCTTTAGTGTGTAACTATAACAATACGCAAAATAATATGAAATAATTAATGAATAATCGCAAAATGTATAAGTTCAAACGAATGCCTCCTTAAATCTGTGGCATACTAGTCTATGACGAGTTCCTACGTTATATATGTGTCTACTTATTTAATTTGCTAGTCCAACTGTACTAGAAAAATGTCTGCAGTCAATATAAGAATTATTTTACACCATTTCTTATCCTCGTAGCGTAACCAGTCTAACTTTGATATAAAGTTTTCTAATATGAAATATCCGGATTTTATTTATTGTAAAACATAGGAAAAATGTATATTGTACCAAGTAGGCTCGTCGTTTTCACATACCAACATTTGTATTTGTAAAAACCCAGTTACGCCGATTGGACACACTTTGGGACAGTTTTGTTTATGGTCGTAATTTATTCTACTGCTTGGTACCACCCTAAATATTACCAAACTTAGCTGTCCTCCAAAGAGTAATGTTGGCCGTTAACGGGTTAATTTAGCGATTGTTCTAAAGTTAAACTGGTTACACTGAATATGAAATAATTATACCAAAGATGATATTAAAAAGATCGTTTACTTACAAATATAGAACAATTTATTTTTAGAATGATATTAAGTGTATGTTAATATTTTAATTAATGCTGCAATTTGCTGTTGTGAGAGGATTGTATGTTAGGTAAGCTTTCTACGTAATCGTAATCATAAGTGTGTTCCGTCGAAATTGTTACGACTTCTACTGCATTGGTCTTCTTATCTTTCACTTTTGCAAATGTTAAAAATTATGAATGATGTTAACGGATTGTGATCTGTGTTTGGGTTGTTAAGTAGAGACTGAAAAAAGAAAAGAAAAAGGGTGCTATAATTGCGGAAATTGGGCCTTATATTATCTTGTTGATCGTTTCGAGGTTTCGTGTCGGCAGGCGGCATTGTTGTAGAGCAATAGGGAATATGTATGAATTTTCATTTTTGCTTTATTAAAAGTTAATTCATGTGGCAAACAGTAGATATATTTTTTTTTAATAACTATAAAAATAACCAAGATATAATATAAGCCATTAAGCATTTCATTCTATCTATTTCTAGCAAAACAGGATTTAATATTGAGTTTACATGACCGCAGTGTACTATGACGTAAACAGTACATGTCGGACCTCTCTGTCAAATCGCTGTCTAATTAGTAGTTTAAAATGCCTACCTCTTGCGTATTTCTTGTCCGATTTTAATTTTAATTTCACTTTGAAATCGCTTTTATGGTGTTTTGATATTTTTTTATGAGAACCGATGAGAAAAATCATGCATATACCCTATTGTGTTAAACTCCATAATTAGGTGAATCAACTTGACAGTTAATTTTTATTACATACGATTGTTACCATAGTTTCACTGGTGCTGTTATTATCGACATAAAAAAAAAAAACTTTAGCAGCATTATTGAGTTTTAAATCAAACGAATAATTATTTTGATACGAAATAATAATAAAAGAACGCTGATGGAACAACATGCATCAAATAATACTTGAGTCTGTTAATTAATAAATAATTTGCTACCATAAATTCTTTTATTTTTTACTTTATACATACAACCAAGAGGCAAAGGAGCCGACAAGCCACCTAAAAGGAAGTGGTGGTCATAACAGCCTTATTTTTATTTTATACCTAATCTGAGGAGCTAGTATTTTATATTTTCGATATAAAGCGTTTGTCAAGTATGTGAAATGTGATCGGGAGAAGTATGCCTACGAATAGAGAACATTAATTGAATCAGATTTGTAGTGCGTACAAGGTTATATCGACTTAAACCTATGACTATTATTGTTTTCCTTTGCTTGATAAAATTTTAAGCTGTCAATCTAGTTCGCTTAATTATGGTGTTTTAGATACTTTGGAAAGTCCTAATATACTTTAGAGTTAAGAGGCAACATTAAGAAAGTTGAAGGTGAAATTTGGGCCTTATGTTATTAATAGGACACGCGTATGATAATGGCTCACACTAAAATATTTTATGATTCCGTTTTTTATTTCATTATTTATTTCAATGCAATAGTTTTAAAATATTAAATTTTACTACGTATATGTACGTAGAATTTCTGAATTACCTAGTGGATTTCCAACGAATTATAAGAACAAGAGGCCAGGGAACATGTTTATCTTGTAGCCATTACCATTATAGTAGTAGGTGTTGCGTTCGTGTTACGTTCCGATTTCGATAACAAATAATGTTGGAAGGCTTTTTTTGAGGTCTTCTTGGTATGAAAGAGACTGCGCGTTCTAAAACCGTAGTATGTGAATGTATACCTAGTGTAATGGTATGTAATGTGCATTGCCGGAAGTCAATGGCCTAATAAGCCCCACCAATCATACTAAAACGGGCACTTTCGATCACTCCTCAAAGACAAACATATCACCATTACCTGGAATACCTCGTATCTCAGAGCGGCGCACCGTAAAAACACACTGTAATTGGTAAGGAGTCGCTTGGAAGAGTGTATTGGAAGGACTGATGACATGTTTGTCTAACAGTCTGTCAAGAAGAAATATTTTGTAGTTAAATTTGACCTTTCCAGTATGACATCGTATTGAGTAGTAGGTAATAGAAAGTTTGCAACGAGGTTTCTATAATCAATTTATAAAACTATTATATACGTTGTTCTAGGGATGATACATGGTATTTTTCACGTTGTCCGCTTAGTTTTTAATAAAAGACTGAATCGATAAGACCATCGCGTAGGGAACGACCATGTAGGGCAGCTTTTTTGGCCACATTCTGTATAACAGAGGTAGAAATATGTTGATAGAAATTGAATTTATTATTGAACTAGCTTCTGCCCGCGACTTCGTCCGCCTTAAATTCGTTTATCGCGGATAAGGGTATTTTTCCGGGATAAAAAGTAGCCTATGTCCTTCCCCGGGACTCAAACTATCTCCATACCAAATTTCATCCAAATCGGCTCAGCGGTTTAAGCGTGAAGAGGTAACAGACAGACAGACACACTCGCATTTATAATATTAGTATGGATTTCTTCACACACAAATGGCACTGCCCAAGTAGCGCATATAAAAGTAGCTAATTAAATAAAATGAAAACAAACAAACATCATTTAATCAGTCATTTAAACTCCTGAAGACGCGTGAAGTTATAGCCCGTATAATATGTATTTATCTGTTTCTTGAATTATAATAGTAACTTTATTTTCTCTCTACTTCTTGCGTTAAGTTTGCGGGCATAAATGAATACAAATTAAATTACCTTTCCGAGTGCAGTTGTTCCCTTTTTTGTATTCTACATCTACAAATTACATCAAAGAAGCAAATTACACGTTGAACCTTTTGTAATGTATACAATAAATCAAAAAGGCTACTAAATGAATGATCGTTGGAAATGTGTAGACGTTTGTGAGTGGAATTTTTTCTCTTTCTAATAAATCTGTCAATTAAAATTATACGAGATTAAATCGAATTTCAACGAAAACTTAAAATATTGATGTTGTGACTGTGTTAAGTGTTTTATGACAAATTATGTCTGATTGAATGATCCGTAACATATAATGAATGTAATTGTAAATACGTAGTTCCGTGACTTTTGATCGTATAACGAAGTGACCAGTGTATGTACTAGGTATATATTTTGCTGTTAAGGAATAATACGTGTAAAACCGTTTTATTGTTAAGTGATAAGAAGGCGGGGAAGTTTCTTTCAGTGTAAAATAACAGTAAAATGTTAAACTAATTTAGTTTGAAATCATGTAACAATATTTTTACTTATAAGTATAACTACATTTTGGGACTGAGCCA
Source organism: Hedya salicella (assembly GCA_905404275.2). NCBI lineage: Eukaryota > Metazoa > Arthropoda > Insecta > Lepidoptera > Tortricidae > Hedya > Hedya salicella. Next base: position 11,728,756 of record FR990112.1, on the reverse strand, counting down.
AAGACATTTTACCCGAATGCGAGAGTTGATTGCAGACGTAGGTGCGTGTGACGTCACCGTTAATAGTTATTGACCTAAAGGTGGTTTTTCACTATGGGACTTTTGCTTCGTCCTCAACTGTTACGTAGCATTTTGCTGAATCAGATCTCTTATTTTCATAACTGTCTTACATGTATAATAAATTGAAATAAAACAATTTAACGGATTATATCGCGTATATTATCTCATTTTAGTTCCCGACGTTTCGGAAGCTTTCCAGCTTTCCATGGTCACGGGAGGACCATGTTGTTTTATTTCAATGAGTAATAATCGCGGAAACAGAAGAAAATATTATGTATAATAAATATTAAGAAATAGGTGCTTGACTTAAGGATTCTGCTTTTTTATCGATTGTTTTTAGGGTTCCGTACCCAAAACGGATCGTCATGTCTGTCCGTCCGTATGTCACAGGCATGTTATTCTAAACCTACAAGATGTTAGAGATTAGTTTAGTAGTTAAATAACAAAAATAAATATTTTAGGGGAGCACCCATACATGAAACAGAAGCTGAATTTTTTTACCAAAAATCAACCTGTTGCACGTATTCCGAAAGTTCTTTTAAAAACACTTTAACGTTTCTATGCAATTTTTTGATTAAATGAATATTTTCAGAAATAATTGCTCCGAAAGTAGCATAAATGTCTTATATGTTTGTAACCGTACGTCCAAGAAATATGAAAAAAATTACAAAGGTTAGTAAATACTTTCAACGAAAATCATTTTCGAGATGCGATGCGATGCTTAACAGGACGTAATGGCATGCAGATACGCTTTTTTGCTAATACACTGACAAATCGTAGGTTTTTTTTCATCTATAGTGAATCTCCTTGTAGTAACGGCTACCCCTACAATGAGCATCGTCTGACATGCTCTTGGCCGGTTTTTTAAGTTTCAACACAATTAGCCAATCATTTAATAAATCGATTAATTATTGTTAAGATATTTATATTGCGACTGTTATTGAATTTGCGTGAAAAGAATTTTCTTCGTCTAAGTAGGTGACAAACCATTATGATTATTGAAATATAGGAATAATTATGGTAATGTGAATTGTGTGCATACAACAATCGGCCCATTGGATGCAAAACGGCTGCAACGTGCTTTATTATTGTGCACCATGTAATTTATCCATGATTATATTTGGCTTGTGTATTTATTAGGTATTGTTGTTTTACACTGAGTGAAATTGCACCATCTTTGTTATTTGCCATAAATTTAAAAATAAATCTATTAATTATTAGTACAGCTTGCATTTTTATTGCCATGTCCTTATACATTTTAGCAACAAAAAGCGTCAATATCGCAGATTGACGGAATTAAGTTGTTTTATCTACACCCATATAGTTAATCCTCATTAAGGTGCTACACGGAAAATTTCGATAAATTTCACTGTTTTTGAAGCGATATAACATTATTCCTCTTGCTGTAAACCATGTATTTTTTTATTGTAGCCCGGTATTTGGCCTATATTTTTGTCTACTAGAATGTTATAATACGTACTTAATAAATCAAGAGAAAAAAAGATTCGTAAAGTGCTTTTTCTGTCTTAAATTGTCATAGGCTCCCTCGTCAAGCGACGCTTAGACTATGGGACAAAAACCATTAAGTGATTTGAGCAAAGCGAGTTGTTCCAGTATAGATTTCCGAGCGTAGCGAGGCTTTCAAGGCACGAGAAGACAAATAATTTTGCAGCCGTGCGAAACACAATTTTTCACCCCACTAAAGCGATGAAAATTTGCGATGATTACATTTGCGATGATTGTTATCATGTTATCATGAGTTTTATTAAAAACTTTGAACATATTTAAAAAAACGGACCGTGCCTGTAATACTAGGCCAGGATAGCATTTCCGTTAAAAGTAAAGTGTTTTCTTTTTTTAAAATTTACTTCCAAAATAATATACCAAGCCGACTTTAATTTGCATCTTTTTAACAAGGACTGCGTTTAGTTATTTACAGGGCTTTATCATAGGAATCGAATTTTTACTGTTAAAAGCATTTTTTATAGCGTAAATAATGTTTATACAAGTAATAGCTTATAGAAACAATATAAAAAATACAATCCCAAAATACTAACATTTACCTATCTTGACTTCTTTCCACCATTATACGGTTTAATTATGAACTAAACGTAGCTTAAAAAGCAAAAGATTTTTCCGCGCTAACCTCTTTGGTACATTGTTTTTTTTATATCCATCACGTGGTTTTTTTATCTGCTAACACTGTCAACCTCCAACCTCCAATCTCTTTTCATTTATTTTTTCCTGGATGGAAAATTGCAGTCGTACTTAATAATGGAAACAATTAATCGTGTGCATATTAAAAATATATACTACATTTTTAAACAATAAAAATATATATATTTGCAATAAGTAAAATAACGTTTAACGATGATTAATCAACTTTTTGATTTCATATACGACCGCATCGTAGTCCCATCTTTAATCATTGTGCAGGTCAGTTTTGAGAAAAAATATAAATTCGAACTTCAAATAACTTTTCCACGCAGATTTGGCGCTGTAAATGGAACTTTTCTGAGCGAGTGAGGTGAAATGGTTATTTGTTATGCAAGGCTGCAAAGTAGTTATTTGGTGCGAGTGCTTGAATTCAAAGCCGAGTAAGCGAAGGAATGTAAAATTGAAATTTTAAATATATATTCCTGAGCGTAACGAGGCTTTCAGGGCGGGAGAAGTTAAATAATTTTGCAGCCGTGCGAAACATACAATTTTTCACCTCACTACAGCGAGGAAAAAGTAAAGTGTGAGAAAAGCAATGAATTTATACAAACGGATTATTTTTTCATTTCAAAATAGTGATAATGAACAAATACACGAAATATAAATTCGAACTTCAAAAGACTTTTCTACGCTAGCGAATAAAACGAACTTTTCCACGCAGATTTGTAGCTGTAAACGGAACCTTTCCGAGCTAGTGAGGCGAAACATGTATTTTTCTTGAGCCATTGGAATAATGTTACCTTGAATTGTTTAAACGGAAGGTCTTTTATGTCTTTTGGTAATTTATTACTTATATAATAGAATTGACAGTTACATTAGTTCTGTTTTTTGAGCCTTAATTCGGAAATCAAAATTGAATTAACCTGTACTTCTCGCTTGCTTTCTTTGTAAGCATGTGAAAGAGACATAGCACTATGAAGTTCTAATATTTTTAAATTTTAAATAGACTCAGCCCTGAGAACTGACGAGACGTGGCATTCTATATTAAAAATTAAAAGTGACTTTATCTCACGCTCGTAGCAAAATGGCATTTTGCACACTGTTTAATCGCAGAAATAGCAAAAATAGCTGCTGATGAAAAAATAGATATTATTCTAAACCTACATATAGATTTTTTTTTGTTATTTTGTGCTGAGTGAGAGCCTCAATGTAGTTACCTACCTATTTCTCGAAACATCTAGAAGCAAAGCGGAAAACAAAATCGTGTTTTTCGAACACAAATAAGTCTAAACACTGTACAATCTGACATGCACTTTGTTGGTTATTTAATTATTTTTCCGCCCGGAGTTTGGACAACCCTATTGTATTCTTATCGGCACAAATGGACGAAATACAAATGATTCGGGTTCCTTGTCGGAAAGCGTTGACAAATGATGAAACTTTATCCGGAACGACAAAAATATAAGGAAACCGATTTTTATTTCGCAAAACTTATTGTGATCTTTTCCTCTATTTATTTGTTGGTAGTTAAAATGTTTATAAAGCAGTCTTAATAATTTGTTTCGTGTCTTTTCTTTAATCAGTAGGTACCTATTTCTCGGCAAGTGTTGCACAGTTTGGTTTTGTGAAACTTTATCCAAGTAAATAGGTACTTACTATTATAGTTTTACCCCGAGTCCTAAAACTTTATTATTCTGAAAACTCGACTTCATACAAAGACAGAGACGCTAACGTAACTTGTTTTGGATTACGGCTAGAAGTCGATCCATTGAGTGGAGAAACTCGGTAGGCACACCTGAGGACCACTGAAACTAAAACCTCGGAGGAAGACCGACAAAGTAAATCGTAAAGTTAATACAACTACCCATCGCATTCTTATCGCTTTAATATGCCGGGACTCATTGCACAGCGAAACTATAAACGTATCAGAATATATGTGCCTGTAGTTGATTATGCACCGGCTGTTGACATACACCGCTTTTTTATTTCTTCTTCTGATGGCCATATGAAAGGAGTGTACTTGTAATAGACCATGCATCGTATTCACCCAGTTCATAGGCAAATCAATGCAATAAGATTGTCTATCTTTGTTATAACTTGGTCAACTTCTGGCCTTCATTTTGTTACTGCTATACGCGGTCTAGATTTAATACGGAGATGAAAGATATGGCGGGATCCCATATAAACACGGGAGAGACAGTTATTACCTTATTACTATTTGGATTACGAATTACGTCCAGTTTTGTTGTGGTAGGTGTGTAAAAATCGTGTAACTTTAATTCTATGTTTAATGAAAGCAACAATTTATCATCGAGCATCGTTCGGTAAGGACACTTTTTATTGGAGTGATGTCGATTATGATATGTTCAGAAAGCAAAAGTTTTCTGAATACAAACTTTCATCAAAATCATGAGAGCTGGAATACATATGTATCATTAATAATAGACCTAACTGTATATATTTGTATGTATCTCCAACATGACGTCATGCGCAATTTTAGGCTTAATTCAGTGACACGTCATTTGTCACAGCATGATGAATGATGAATAGTTCAGGCGGCCTGATCTGATACCCCATGTTCAAGTACTTGCCAGTGTTCATTGTTATCGATTAGTATGACCAGAACCAAAAAAATAAAGTTCTAAAAATTTCATTTAGTGTTTGTACATTGAACATAATAAAAAAAATTATACGGAATATATGAAGGTCACTGAATCGAAATATATTCATTTTTTATTTTATGTAATGTCATGTCCGCCATTTTGAATTACAAAATAATCGCTATTTTCGAAACCTGCACTCCTTATTTATTTTATCGTATCGCGCATATACATAAACATTTCAGAAATAAGTTGACAATCCAAAAATTATACGAGGGCTGCTATTTATATATCCGGAAACCGGGATTACAATCTTCTTAAATAGCATATTTGACCGCCATGGTAAAATTTGAACTTTTTTAAGTATATAAGGTATATTTTTTCTTCCTTATTAACGCGCGTGTTTTGTTTTTGACGGGTTTTAAATGTCATCTCGCAGCAAGAATGGAACTCACTCGTGAAAATATTCGTGCTATGATTTATTATGATTTTCGGCGTGGTTTAACGCAACAACAGTGCATAGATCAACTAACTTCAACTTTTGGTGATGAAGCCCCATCTAAAACTACTGTGTATCACTGGTTTAGTGAGTTCAATCGTGGACGTAGTATGCTTACGGACGAAGTTAAGGCAGGTCGCCCGAAATCGGTCGTTGTACAACAAAATATCGAGGCTGTGCGAAAACTTATAATGGACGACCGACATGTTACGTACCGCGAGATAGAGGCGACTCTGGGTATTTCTATGACCAGCATTAATAGCATATTACATAATTATTTGGCTGTAAAAAAAATTTGTTCGCGTTGGATACCCCACAACTTAACAAATGAGCAAAAACATGCTCGCGTCGAATGGTGCAATAAAATGTTTACGGTTATGTTAAAAAAATATAACCGTGGTGACTCAAAAGCCGTTTATAACATCTATACAGGTGACGAATCCTGGATCTATGCATACGATCCCGAAACGAAGCAACAATCAACGGTATGGGTGTTTCAAAATGAGCCGAACCCTACGAAAGTTACTCGTGCAAAAAGTACATTGAAACAAATGGTGGCCTGCTTCTTCGGTATTAATGGCCATGTAGCTACAGTGCCACTAGAAAACCGTAGAACGGTTAATTCAGAGTGGTACACGACCATTTGCTTACCGGAAGTATTTGAACAAATTCGTAAAACTAACCAGCGACGAAGAATCATTCTTCATCATGACAATGCCAGCTGTCATACGTCACGCGAAACAACTCTATTTTTGGAGGGTCAAAATGTGGAATTAACGGGTCATCCGCCGTACAGCCCTGACTTGGCACCCAACGATTTTTATTTATTTCCAAATATAAAGAATAAATTACGCGGTCAACGATTTTCGACCGCTGAAGATGCTGTCGACGCATTCAAACAACACGTTATGGAGGTACCTCAGGCGGAGTGGCAGAAGTGCTTTAAAAATTGGTTCACGCGAATGCAAAAGTGCATAGATCATCAAGGGGAATACTTTGAAAAACAATAAAACTATTTTCAGCCGTGTACGTTTGTTTGTTTTTTTGTTTCCGGATATATAAGTAGCAACCCTCGTATAAACTAATCTAATTTTATAAATCCACACTCAGGGACCCGAGCCACGAAATAGCGTCAGGTGTTAAGTTGTACAGATTTTCCGGAGAGCCCGAGTACAAGTGCAGAGGGCAACGCTCTATGATGTGCTCCACGGTTTGGGCCTCCACGCCGAGCCGAGTCCCGCCAGCCCCATTTATGTCGGAAGTAGTTGCAGCGTCCGTGACCTGTCCTCAATCTGTTAATACGGCACCAGAGTTTGCGCGGCGGGTTGAAACCATCTGGTTTGGCCGTGGGGTTTACGGCTTGCAGGGCAGGACGTGTAACCAGTGATGTCCACTCTTCTTTTTTTTTTTTTTTTTTCATTTATTTAACATTAAAAGAAACTTATAACTATAATAATTGTTTGGTGAACGAAAACCGCGCGCGGTTTATCTGCCACCAAGAGATCTCTCGCTTACAAAGCGTTATCAGTGCACGCATTTGTGCGTCCAGGCCGGCTGGCAACCGCCCCGACGGCAGCGAGGCGACCGCGGGGACGGAGACAGCGCTGTTTCGTCATCGCCGTCTCCGCTCCCGCTCCCACCTCGTGCCGTCCAGGCGGCCGACAGTCCGGGCGCTAAATAGAAGAAGACATGAACATGTTTTTTTTCTGTTACAATTTTTCATGTTTTTAGTTAGGGCTTGACAAACATCGTTAGGCCAGTCGTTTAGAATATAAGGTAACAGGATTACCTTATATTCTAAACGACTGGCCTAACATCCGTTTCCCATAAGTATTACTATATGATGGAAGTACATATCTAGATAAACGTAACTCGCTCCTTAAATTCGAGGGTCTTGTTCTATATTTCAAGTTAGATATATTTGAGATTTCGTCTTTCCACCTCTGCTTGAGGTCGAAATCACTAAGCTTTTGAGCAGTGACGCAGGCAGGCCGTCGGGATTTTAGCCGTTGGGGTGGAGGGTGGCAAAAAAGCTGGTGAATGGGCAAAGACTGTTGCGACTGTATTTTTTCCGCTTCTCTCTTTAGCGCTTGCAATCACCGGAGATGTGGTGGAGCAATATGGCTGAGAACCGAGAGCCAATGGAGCGAGGTCGATCTTATTGTGCCTGAAATGCATCGCATAGCTTCGTTTAGTTTTGCATCCACTTTTTGCGTGTGTGCGCTTTCAAGCCAAATTGGAGCACAGTACTCGGCAGCCGAGAAGACCAGTGCTGTAGCCGACGTCCGCAGGCAGTCAGCGGAGGCACCCCAGGTAGTCCCGCAGAGTTTATGGAGGATGTTGTTCCACGAGGAAACCTTTAGAGCCACTTTCTGGAGGTGTTCCTTGTAAGTCAAAGCCCTGTCCAAAGTCACCCCCAGTTATTTAGGGGAAGGGTTATACTTCAGCTGTTCTCCTCTAAAATATACGCTAGGTTGGTAATTAGCAAACCGGTTATTAAGGTGAAAGCAGGCCACGTCCGTCTTGCTAGTGCTTGGTATTAGACGCCATTCAGCGAAGTATCTATTGAGCTTCTCTAAATCAGATGACAGCACTTCTTCGCTACGCTTGAGATCATTGCATTGGTAAACAAGCGCTAAGTCGTCAGCGTATATAAATTTAGTTGACTCAGTAGGGGGCAAGTCGAATGAATGTAAACATTAAATAGAATCGGAGCGAGCACAGATCCTTGTGGCAAGCCATTGTTCAGTCTTCTTTTGCGACTTTTTTCATCTCCCAGGTAGAGCTCGAACTCTATTGCTGAGCATAGTCATGATAATGTCTACTACACTCGGGTGCAAAGAAATCGGACCACCCCAGCATTTTTAACAATTTTCCAATTTCTGTAAAAACTGTAAGGGTGACCATAATATATTATATACCATATGAATGGTAAGCTTTTCCTCTATAAATTCATCTGATTTCCGAAGGTGTGCGGCCAATACTTTCAGATTTCCAGGGCTTAGAACGTTACCGCCCTAAAAATGCGTACTGGAGTAAAACTTTTGCCTAAGGGGAAAACAATGGTTCTAAGGAAATCGAGGAAAAATTAAAACAATTTTCAGCAATTTAATATCGTGTATTGCCTCCTCTAGCCCTACGACAGGCCGTCGTACAGTTTTTCATCGACCTTATTAATTTTCTTACGATATCTTGAGGGATGCCCGCCCATTCTTCTTCGATCGCATACCTAAGCTCCAATAAAGTTTCAGGGGCGGGATTTCTGGCTCGGATTTTTCTCCTCCTCTTCCAGGTAGTCCGTAGTGGTCCTAACTGTATGCGGCCGTGCGTTATCTTGCATGAGGATGAAGTCATCGCCGATAAAACCCTTAAATGGAACCACATGATCAGCCAGGATTTCCTCTACGTATCGAGGAGCAGTCAAACCGCCCGCATTTCGCCTTGTACCAAGCCCTGTGATGAACACAATGTCCGTCTTCGCTTCCAGAGAAATGCCAGCCCAGATCATGATTGACCCGCCACCATAGGCAACACGTTGCTCGATGCAGCATTGAGAAAACCGCTCCCCAGGCCTCCGGTAAACTCGTGCTCGTCCATCATTACGGAACAAAGTTATCCTGCACTCGTCAGAGAAAAGTACGGACCTCCATTGCTGAAGGGTCCAATCTTCATGTTCGCGAGCGAGGACACGTCATGCACAGCGATGTCCTGGGGTAAGTTTTGGGCCATTGGCAGCCCTGTGAGCTGTCAATTCCTTCTCCTTCAGTCTTCTTCTGACAGTCCATCGGCTGATAGATACATTCCGGGTATCTCGGAGCTTCTGCTGAAGCTGAACAGCATTCAATCGACGATTTCGTAGCGAGGAAACAGCGATAAAACGGTCATCTCTCTCTGAAGTACTGCGAGTTCTGCCTGTTCCGGGTCTTCTGGAGAACGTCTGATCTTCGCGGAACCTCTGGTACACACGTTGAACTGATGACTTCGATAGGTTCAGTTGTCGAGCCACTTCACGTTGACTAAGCCCACTCTGCAACAGGGAAACTGCTTGGGCGGCTTCATTTGGGGTAGGTTATGTTTCTTCAGTTTTTCAGGGTCGAGTCGATGAGAGCAGTGTTCAGGAAGACGTATCAATTACGAATGATGCATAAACAATGATAATTACTGGTTTTATGTCTAATGATAAGTGGCCAATTAGTGCATGCGTTAACGAGGCAGTTGGACGGGGGTGATTTCCACGCCCACATTTTGCACAATATCCATTCCCGCCCTTGAATATTGGTGTCATTTGATAGGGCAGAAAATTATCTATCACGTGGTATTTAAATTGTTACGGTCAAGCTTACAGTTTTAATAGAAAACGGAAAAATACTAAAAATGCTGGGGTGGTCCAATTTTTTTGCACCCGAGTGTATTTCTTTGCTGGGGACTGTTTTTAGAATTTTGTATATCAAGCCTTATTTCCAGACAGTATCATACGCCGCAGTTAGGTCCACAAAAACTGCAGTAGATTTCAATTGTTTTTGAAAACCGACTTCGTTATGCGTGGTTAATGCCAAAACTTGATCGGTGCAGCTCCTTCCTTTGTTATAATGTTTGTATTGGCTTGGTGAATTACTAAAACCAGCCTGATCTTGTGGGATGATGGCATCTATGTGTGGCGTGATTCTAGAAAGAATAAGACGTTCCAATAGTTTGTAGGTACAGCTGAGAAGAGAGATGGGTCGAAAGGTTTCAGGTCGTTCATCTGTTCTGCCGGGTTTCAGAATAGCGATGACTTTTGACAGTTTAAATTCCCTTGGGAGGCGATTGTTGTATACAATATTATCGAAGAGGGCAGCAAGCCAGCTCAAGCTCACAGGGCCCATAGCTCTAATAAATTTGTTAAAAATGTTGTCTGGCCCTGCAGCTTTGCCGTATTTTAAAAGCTTTATGCCATCCTCGACTTCAGCAGCATCGAAAGGTCTTGAGAGAGACTGTCCTGTCGGGGCATTCTTTCTGGCAGTGTTTAATGCTGTCTTCAATTGTTTCGTGAATATTTTATCTCGCTTTACTCTGATTACATCTATCATCCGGTTTGCAATAGCGTCAGGTTTTACCTTCGGACTATGTGTTTTTGGGTGTTGTTTCTCCGACAAACGGTGTAGGACTTTCCACGCTTTTCTGCTCGACCTTTTAAAATCCGTATTGGTGACTCTGCTTTCCCACTTCTCTTTCCTGTAATGGCTTAATGATTGGAGTAGGCTCCAGTGCTGTGGTCTTCCGTCTCTTGATATTCTTGGTATAGTTTTTCACTATCAGCATTCCAGCCCGGTACATACTCCTTCTTATAGCCCCTTGGAACATTGGCTTTGGCTGCTTTTATGACTAGCTCGACAAATTTATTGTAATTTGGAGTGATAGGTTGTAGATTTTCAGCTGCAAGTTTCGTGTCTAGTGTCGTTTTGAAACCATGCTAATCGGCACGGTTGAAATTCCATCTAGGCATAGGTATTGAGTGTGCTAATAGTATCTTAATGCCTATTTCTGTAACAACTGCTCTATGCTGGCTATTTGGGAAGTTACTTAGAACTACGCGGGTTGCAGGTAGGTGCTGGTCTAGGAGGTCTCTTGAAACGAAAGTCAAATCAGGGTTGTAGTCTTTCTTCCATCTTGCGCTGTGGAACGTTCCCTTATCCTTGGCATTAAACAGCAGGTGTAAATCATTGATGTCCACCCAGAGTGCAAGTGCTTCTCCGTTATCGTCTGAGCTTTGGTAACGCCAGTTTGAATGGTGGCTGTTGAAATCTCCAGTGTACAAAGAGGGGTGATGGAAACCTGGTAGCACGTTTAATGGCCATTTCTCTTTAGGGGTGATTATTTGAGCGTTTTAACCGTCTCATTAGTCTGCCCCCTATATTGACGAATTCCATATGAGTTGTGGCGCCATTTTCGGATGTATTGTAGAAGTCGTGGCTTTTTACAATTATTATCAAAAGTAGGTTGATTGCTTTTATGAATTGGTTAATATTGCGAACAGACTAATTAGGCGGTTAAAACGCTCGAATAATCACCCTTAGGTGGTTTAGACACGTTAGTCATCGTGAGCTTATTTAGTTGGATCGTGATTGTGAAGATTTCGTTCAAATTACTGGTGTCTATCAGCTGGACATCCTTTAGGCTTAATTTTGCGTAAGTGGCTATACCATATTTTGGGTGGGGTACAGCTTTAACTAGCACATATCCTGGTAGTCAGCCTCTCCTTTCTAAATCTGAGTCATCTTTCGTGTGGACTTCCTTTATGTTAACCACGTCGATTATCTTTTCGTGCAAAAGCCTTTGCAAGTAGTCGCTTTTAGCTAGGCTTATGCCTTCTATATTAATTTGCATGATGCGGACTGATGGTCCGACATCTCTAGTCACAGGGCCCTAAGAGGGGTCCTTATGAATAGCATTCCTTGCCACGTGGATATTGCTTTTGAAACTTTTTGGATTTTATTTTTCGAAAGTTTATTTCGCCGCTAAGTTTGTCACTCTTTAGTACCACCCAGGGGACACGTGCAGGGCTGTGGTAGGTAAATCCTGCGGACGCGAGTAACAATCGTCCCCTAAAAACCTAGAAAACGACATCCATGGTGACATTTTCGTTAAAAGTCATGTCCTCCATCTTAAATTCTAAAACGTACCCCATTTTCGAAATCTATACCCCCAAAAACCTACAAAACGACTCCAATGATTTTCGAAATCTGCACCCCAAAAAACCTAGAAAATGACTCCTATGATGAAGTTTTCACAAAAAGTAATGTTCGCCATTTTGAATTCCAATTCCAAATGAAATCGACGCCATTTTCGAAATATATGCCCTCAAAACCTTAAAAACAAGTTTTTTATTCGACCCTCTTTTTCTCGGCAGCTTCGAATTTTTTGGTTTCTAATTCGGTGAGAAATTTTCTAGTTAATTACTTTCAGGTGGAATCTCCACTTAAAGGCCCTCAGGGGGATGTTGAGGTCGTGGTGTCGGGGTCACCCGAGCGTGTCACAGCGATACGAGTCGCCTCAATAATAAAGGGTATGGCAAGAGGTAAGTCACCCGGACACGAAGGCCTCAGCATTGAACACTTCCAACATGCTGGGCCACACCTCCCCAGGCTGCTAGGATTACTATATACGCTTTGTATTAGACATTCATACCTGCCCAGTGGGTTAATGATGACGATCGTGGTGCCGATACTTAAAAATAGAACCGGTGACATTTTGGACAAATGCAACTACCGGCCGATATATCATTGCCTACAACTGTAGCGAAAGTGCTTGACGGCCTGCTTGAGAGACAGCTTAAAAAACACCTTCATTTACATGACGCACAGTTCGGGTTTAGACCCGGGCTATCAACTGAAAGTGCCATTATGTCACTCAAGCATACCGTTAGGTACTACACTGATAGGAACACGCCAGTGTACGCAGCTTTTCTAGATCTCTCTATAGGGCATTTGACCTAGTTAGATATGAGATTCTCTGGTCTAAAGTAAACGCCACCAGTGTACCGGGGGAACTGGTAAATATCTTTAAATATCGGTACGCACACCAAACTAACCAGTTCAAATGGCTTAATGAGCGTTCTGAGGAGTACGTGCTTGAATGCGGAGTGAGGCGGGGGGGGGGGGGGGGGGGTTGACCTCACCTTCGCTTTTCAGCCTGTATGTAAACCAGCTGATCGATGAGCTGAGCGCCGCCGGTGTCGGTTGCTCCATTGACGGCCACTGTGTTAACAGTATAAGCTATGCTGATGACATGGTGTTGCTCAGCCCATCGATCTCAGCACTCAGAAGATTACTGAGTATATGTGAAGAGTATGCGAAGTTGCACGGACTCTTTATATAATGTTAAAAAAAGCGAGCTTGTAATATTTAAACCTCGAAATCGCAAGGTGACGGTTGTGCCGCCTGTACGTCTTAAGGGTACTGCTCTTGTTAGGTCTAAAGAATTCAAGTACCTAGGCCATGTGGTTACTGAGGACTTAAAGGATGACAGAGACAAAGAGAGGGAGAGGAGGGCGATGGCGGTCCGCTGTAACATGTTGGCTCACAGATTTGCGCGATGTAGTATTGAGGTAAAAATTACTCTTTTCAAAGCATTCTGCCAAACCTTATATACGTGCAATCTGGTGGTCAACTACACACAGCGGGCCTTCAACGCACTCCGAGTGCAATATAATAATGCCTTCAGGGTGTTGCTGGGGCTCCCATGCTACTGCAGCGCCTCTGCGATGTTTGCGCATGCGCGCTCGGACGGGTTCAGTACCGTAGTCAGACGCCGAGTTGCGTCACTCATGCGCAGAGTGAACGGCAGTACCAACACCATCCTGAAGGTCATTAGCGAGAAGCCAGACTGCCCCATTCAGAGACACTGGACACGAGTACACACACATGTGCCTGGTGTCCCAGGAGGCAGATACCAAAATTAAGTAATTATCTGTTGCCTACTATAGTTTTTCATAACTACAATACATACTAACATAAACATGGACGCTGTCTGAAATAAAATTATTTTATTTTATTTTATTTTTTTATTTAATTAACAAATTGTACATCACTGGAACTGGATACGAGTAGCCATAAAAAATTGCCAAGAACCAATCATGTACAATGGTCCAAGATTGGATATCTACAAAAAAAAATGATCCAGTAATAAGCAATGTCTCAAAATAATACTATTTATATTCTAGCGCGCTATGGCGCTAGCCTCGAATAATAATTTTTAAATGTCTAACGTTTCTTACGAAATCATTCAATAATAATTTTATATAAAGAAAATATAAAAAAAAAACGTAACCAAACCTTCTTAACGATTGTGTTAAGAAAATTGCATTATCTTATTATTTATGAACAAAATGGTTGACGCGCAAGTCATATTTTTCTATAGTCTATGGAAAGTCTACCTAGGTACTTCACGGTCCAAATGTTGTTACTGCTTAATTTGTCTCCTTTTTCTTAATTTTCGCTTTTAAATACAATTTTGTACATTACTGGTTCCTCTACGTTAGTAGAGATATATAGCAAAAAAACGATGTTAATGAACACTTTCTTATAGGGAACTCTCCTGGCAATATAAAACCAACAGTATATCTATGGCTTCCGTGGAGAGTTATTTATAGCTCTCGCTGTTTGTTAACTTTGCTGTTTGAGACAGGTGAAATATGATGATATCGCATGAGTTCGCGTTAGATTTGTGGTCGCCTTAATGAGATTACCACATCTCCGTTGATAAAGGTGGAAAACTTACTGCCCCTCCAACTCTGATCCTCTGTTACTTTCCATTATTGTTATTTATAATTTATACTTTCCATTATTGTTATCCTGTAACGAAGCGTGTGGTATATTAATAATGATTATTGGGTTTCACGTATAAACTACAGTGCGACATAAAAGAGTAGAAATTAAATGAGAGCGCCATTTTCTACGTAACTGTGACATTTTTGACGCAAAATGATTAAACATGGCAACAATTTAGTATGGATTTTTTCATTTCCATTTCATTTAATTTCTACTCTTTTATGTCGCACTTTAACTTGGGCATGTTCTTCTCTATTTTAATATACATAATTAGATTACCTGGTAACGAATGCTTACTAATTGGTACCTCTTAATAATCGAAACTGGGTCCTGTAACACAGAGTTTCCTAGCTCAGGACACAGGGTCGTGATTTCTTATGGTGTTCAATTTTAAGCAATAAACTTTTTTCATTTTAATTTTTTCATAAGTTGGAGAGTAGAATTATAAAATCAACAGTAGTAGAAATATCTTGCAACGCGTTTCATTGCAGCCGCTGTTTATTAACTTTGTTTATACCTTGTTATAAATTGCAGCGAGCGAGTCAGAGGTAAAATATGATGATATCGCACGAGTTCGCGGTAGATTTGTGGCTGCTATAATGGGATTAGCAGCTCCGTTGATAAAGGTGGAAAAGTCACTGCCCCTCGGACGCTGATCCCCTGTTGCCTTTCATTATTGTAATTTATGACGCCATATACAAGCCGTGTGTAATTTTAACAATAATAATTTGGTTTCTGGTTACAAATTAACTTGCGGGCGTTTTTTACATGGAAAACACACCGTGATATCCCTTACAATACAATACTAACTACCTCGTTTTCGGTAACAAGGCTCGAAAACGAGGTTGTTATTATTGTCCCTATCGTGAAGACGTTTTTATTAGCTTGTCGTAATTAACTAACTTAAACTCCCATGATCTGGATAATCAATTACAGCACACTAGGTGTATGGCGAAGGAATGGAGATATCTATTTATAACTTTTAAAAAGTTGAAATAAAACAATTTAACGGGTTATATCGCGTATATTATCTCATTTTAGTACCAACATGGAAACAGAAGAAAATATTTTATAAAGTTGTAAGAATGAAATGTCTGTACAATGAAGATATTAAAAAATATATTGTAAGGGACTAGGTATTTGGAGGTCACTGAAGCGAAAAATATTTTTTGTATGTTTGTATGTGTCGTTGCGGCTTCATCATCACGCAAAATCGGCTAAACGGATTTCAACTATTTTTGGTTCGCGGGTAGCTGGGTATCCTCAGATGGTTATATGATACCCGACTACACTGATGAAAAAAAGAGTAGTTATGACTTTGTCTCTTCCGCGAACGAAGTTGCGGGCGCCTCTAGTACTTGAATATAACCAAAGCTAAAATAACAAATAAAAATTCTCCTTTAGATGGCTGGTATCTTATAAAATTATATTTCCACTAACTTCCAGATTATGATTTGCAAAGCAGTTCTCTGATGTACGTCTTGTTTGCGATAATATTTAGATCTTCATAATGCGAGTGCTTAATCAGGTTAAAGGCAAGTAGCTATACTCTATATTAAATTTGTGTTGTTCTACGAAATCGTTTCCTTAGGTATCGTGTAGCGAGGTGCCTTTAGAACCTTATTCCTAACCGGCTTGCCTATAGGACGTTTGAGGATCCAATCCCATAGACAGGATCCTCAAACGCACTAAGTTCTTTAAACGAACTTTGTATCGACACAAACGCCATACGCACAGTCGCAAACGAGTCAGTTATTCGGCTGCTCTGTAGAAATTGCTATATATAAAGATATACTGAGGGACAAAATTAAAGGAACGTGTATAAAGGACGACGCTTGGTGAAAGTCGCCAATTTCCTTAACAGAAAATAGCAGAATAACAGGAAAAGTTCCTCCGGTAGTGATGCCAGGGGACCAATCTTTTGAAGTGCGTTAAAACTCCGACGCAGGATGCTTGATTATATTGTTTTTTCATTTATTCTTATAAGTACTTAAGCTTACAAAAATACCGACATAAGAAAGTCATGCTAGTGCTTGTGTAGTCTTATTTACGAGCCTAATCTATTATTAAGTTAAACATATGAACTTTATTTTGTAAGTACTAACAACGTACTCAAGTGCCTACCAGCGTTTCCTAAAAAAATCCGTTTCAAAATCGGTCCACCCGTTCAAGAGTTACGATGCCACAGACAAATACACATGGTTTACTGATGATTCGGCGAAAATTGTTTTCAAAAATATCACTTCGCAAAATATTTATCCCAAAATATGATTTCACCGAATAATCAGATTGCATTTACAACGTTTCGCACCTTAGACCCTTGGGAAAAATAGGTTTGCCAAAAAATTGTTTAACAAATACATCAGTTAGTCATGTTTTATTGTGACGTTTATCTTTTTGTCGAATGTATCATTTTGTATTTTCGGGGCTTGTATTTCCGCTTTGAGGGACGCAAGGTATAGTTCAGCTTTTCCCAGATGAATTTTTCGCTTCGAGCCACCCGCATAAAAACCTTCGTATCAGCTCTAGCTTAGCATGGTTAGGTTCGTTCGCTATAGTTCGGCTTTTCTCAGGTGAATTTTTCGCTTCGAGCCCTAATCTTTCAAAAGAAGGCCATTGTCTCTGTTATCGCATAGCCGCTAGCTACCAAGTTAGCACGTGCCACTACAACATTCATATTGAAAAACAAACGGTATCGTCATAGTATTAAGGTATAAAAGGTAAAATAATATGAGTGCCGTATTGCTTCGGGGCGGTCTATCGTCCTACACTACAAAAACGTAATATCAAGAATATCAGTGTCATTAAATTTGAACCTTAACTCTATGACAATAACGTTTGTTTTTCAATATGAATGTTGTAGCGGCACGTGCTAACTCGGTAGCTGGCGGCTATGCGATAATAGAGAAATTGGCCTTTATTTGAAAGATTAGGGCTCGAAGCAAAAAATTCAAATGAGAAAACCCGAACTATAGCTAACGAACCTAACCATGCTAAGCTACAGGTGATACGAAGGTTTTTATGCGGATGGCTCCGCCCCCCGAGCCCCCCCATAACCCTTTTTCTTTCTAACGGTTCGTCCCCGTTAGGGTTGGAGAAGCAGTTCTAACCTTACCGGATTGTTTCCATATGTAGATGGTACCTATACTTTTATATTAATGCACATGACTGAGACCGAGTCGACGAAGCCCCGCGAAGTCTTCTTCCGCTCAGGCAAGGCAAGGTAACTAACGAACCTTACCAGGTTAAACTAGCGATATTTTTTTTGAGGGGGGTGGGGGGGGGGTTGTTGGGAAGTGAAATTAGACAAAAGATATTTCGAAGAAGGCAGTCTACCAAACAGAGGGGAAAATGTGTGATGTAAGAAAACTATGAAATTATAATAAATCGATTATTTTTCATTTAAAATTAATAATAATTAACCTACGAAACACACTCATAACAAAACAAACCAATAATTATATTGTCGGGGACACAACAGCCAAAATACCTAGAAAAAATCCTTCTTAATTATGTGACCTTTAAATAGAAATCACTTATTTTTCAGAAAATATCTTCTATGTACAGGTGTACATATTTTTTTTACTACTTCATTATATATATAGTATGCTTATTGTTGCCAGCAGCCCCTAATCCCCAATGAAGTGTGCGTGGACACGAACCAGTCAAATCCTCTCACTAATGGCTGCCATCAATAATGAACGATGACTCAACATTAAAGCCTGTAAAATGTAATCCATAACTGACCAATGTATCTGTTTTTATAATTACTCTTATATACATTCAACAAAAATAAACATGTCGCATTAATTTACTCATTTACACAAAACAACATATTTCCTAAAGTATTTTGATCATCTATACATGTCATCATTACCTATTTTGTAATTTAGAATATTGTGCGTGTACATTTAATACACCGATTACGGATTAAAGTGAAACGTACCAACCATAGGGTTGTTTTCCTAAGTTTAGGATTAGACGAAATTCTATTGAATTTAAAGAAAAGTATGATTTTTTTATTTTTTCTTCGCCAGGGTTGTTCAAAAACGTCGTATGTACCGTCGCGTGCGTTGTTGGGCATACACACTTGGCTTTAATACTGTCCTCTTTTAGGCTCGAACTGCAAAATATCCTCGTGTATAACGAAAGTAGCGCACTCGTATTATAATGCAGGTACAGTCAGCGTCAAAAGTAAGTGATCAAAACCAACATTTCAAAATATCTTCTAGCATGACACCCCAATTACAAATTATACCAAAGTGCCAGTTTTTACTGAAGTTTTAATTAGTCAAAAGAAAATGATCATATCAATATCGAGACACAGAAACGAAGTGTCAAATCAATGTTTCAAATTGAAATAATAATACACGATGTCATAATTATGTCTGTTCTAGAAACTTCAATAAAGAATCAATACCTACGTAATAAATCCTGCCCAGTGAACTAGAATTTCCTTTAGCATTCAGGAGGCAAGTCAACAAGGTCTCATCATTATTCCTTGCGAAATTGTAAATATCAACATATTTTATTGGTAGCTTTTTCCACTTTGTCCGCGTGGCAAGCTTGTTTTGCTAATACGGCGGGAATCGTATATTTTTCCGGGATAAACAGCACTATTTGTCACCGGTCTACATATTCTATTTTTTATGCAAAACTTCGCGATCCGCTGATACCACGCATGCGTATCTCTTTTTTTTTCACATATTCCATTTAAATTTTTTTGTTATGTGTAAGACGAGAAAAAAATTCTGTATTACTTGAAAGGTTTTTACCATGGTTGTTTAGATTTCAATTATACATAAAGTACGTACTCTCTGGCATTTGAACTATATTTGCTAATCTATGCTTATTCTTATTCTTACTTCCTTATCCTTACTATATTATAAACGTGAAAGTATGTATGTACGTTCCACTTAATCTCAAAAACTACTGGACGAAGTTTTATGAAACTTTCCAGTTATGTACCTTATATATCAGAATAGGACATAGGCTATAATGTGCGTCAAATTTCATCCCTTTTAGGGACGAAAAAGGGGATGAGAATTTGTATGGACAGTAATTTTTTTTATGTTAGTAATATGCTTCACATTTAAATTAGTAAAATATCGATTTTTGGGGATAGACATAAGCTACTTTTTATCCCGGAAAAATACCTTTTATCCGTGATAAACGAATCTAAGGCGGACGAAGTCGCGGGCGGCCGCTAGTCTATACTATTATAAAGTTCTAAAAATAAAATGTTTGTATGTGTCGTTGTGGCTTCATCACGCTAAATCGGCTAAACGGATTTCACCTATTTTTGGTAAACGGGTAGCTGGGTATCTCCAGATGGTTATAGGAACCTTTTTACCCGACTATGCGAAAGAAAAAAGGAGAGGTTGTGACTTTTTCTCCTCCACGAACGAAGTTGCGGGCGCCTTCTAGTATATAATAAAAGAATAGGTCATAAGCAAGTAGAATATTTGACAAACAATCGCCTCGTAACAAAATTCCTCTTTAATCCTCTTTTAGTGCACAAAATATATTATCGTCTCAAGATGTAAGCTTATAGGGCAGGCCCTGCAGGGATTTGTAGTACGAAGAAGCGCATTGTTATCCAGAATTCATGGGCCATAAAAAGGACAGTTATCACTTCCATAAATTCCCATTTGCAACGTCCACAGCCTCTGAACAGTTCAGCAAATGCCAGCATCTTCATTATTAACATTTTTCTTTTCAGTATGAAAAATGTAGCCGCTTTATTAAAGCGGAGTTATTTAATGATGTCCAATTCTTGTTACAGTTACTACTCGGCATTGATATTAAGTATCTAGTTGAGCAGACAGACACTGATCCGGGAATTTGTTTAGGGCTGGTCCGCTATGCAAATTGAGGGTAAATAGCACAACGGACGGAGCGTTTAATAACTTGGGTGTCTAACCGTACCAAGCTACTTCTCAGTATTGGGGTATCTCACATTTCTTGGTAGATCTTATGGGTACTAATTTAACATTACATATATAGGCTTGCAATATAAATTATATATCTATTAAAATTGTAAAAAAAACGTGATTGATTAACAAAGACTTGATGACTGAAATTAATTTCTTTAATATGATAAGCGTGATAAAGTAGGATTTCCTTGGTTAATGGTATCATATATCGGACAGCGCATGCTTTCGTATGTAGCATGTTTGTTACCTAATTAACTTAAAACAACTGTTGAGCGATTTTCAACCAAGCGTTGTTCGCTGAAAATCAGTCGTCTGATGATAAAGGATATTTTTGCCCAACTTCAGTAAAGCAACAAAGACGATCCATGGAAGGGGATGTGGCTCCTACAAAATGATAGACGGCGTGGCAAAATACTTTCAATGGTCTAATATGGACACATATTGTAAGTACCTACCCTACTATTCAGAACACCTAGACAGAAGGCTAACGTGGAAAGATCATATTAAAACTAAAAGACATCAGGCTAACAAAAAACTTAGAGATCTTTATTGGCTAATAGGAAGACAGTCATCATTACTAAAGTACTCATTTACAAGTGCATCATCAAATCAATATGGACTTACGGCATACAACTCTGGGGCTCAGTCTGTCACTCCAATATGAAGTCCTACAACGATTCCGGAACAATGCCCTAAAAATAATTTGCAGTGCTCCATATTTTATAAAAAATACAGAAGTCCTTGAATACTTGGAAATGCCAACAGTAAAAGAGGAGATACAAAGATTTTGTGAAAAGTACAAATACAGACTAGAACACCACACAAACGTGTTAGCCTCAAACCTGACAACTTGACACATCAAATTGTAAATTTCGGCTCAAAAGGAAACGTTTCGCCACAATATGACCAAATTTAAGGCAAAGGGGTGGGCAAATCACTGAAATCGAGGTGTTTTTGTGCATTTTTTTTATATTATATGTAGCATGTAGAGATCTGGAAAGTAACTATTCAGGACACAAATATACTTAATTATGGGTTGATAGAGTAAGTGTGTTCCTATCTGATGTATCTAGGCCTAGAAACTATATTTAAGAAGCAGGTTTTTAAAAATCTTCTCCATCTTTTTTTCCACCTGTGAGCAATTCTACATTACCAAATTTTGCACATGTACTTTACTTTATTCTACGATTTAGTACCAGTATAATTATATCAAGGTCTGTGTTTATTATTATTACGAACCGCTAGTCTTTGTGGCGTTGTTTATTTCGGGGATTTGTTATGTTGTTTTGTTTGTTATTGTTTGTGTTGTGTATGTTATTTGACATTGAACATGGTGTTTTGTGACGGTGGTGCATGATGATGACGATTGTGGTGTGGTAGTGGATAATGGTGGTGGTGGTGATGGTGGTGGTGGTGGAGTTGATGGTGACGGTGGTGCATGATGATGACGATTGTGGTGTGGTAGTGGATAATGGTGGTGGTGGTGATGGTGGTGGTGGTGGAGTTGATGGTGACGATGGTGGTGGTGGTGATAACGGTGGTGATGGTGTTGATGTGATAGTGGTGGTGATGGTGCTGATGGTGACGGTTGTGGATGGCAGTGGATGATGGTGGTAGTGGTGGTGGTGGTGGTGTTGATGGTGATGATAGTGCTGGTGGTGATAACGGTGGTGATGGTGATGGTGGTGATGATGCCATCCACCACCATCATAACCATTACCATCACCATCACTATCACCATAACCATCACCATCGCCACCATAATCACCATCAATATCACCACCACCACCACCACCTCCATCATCGTCATCACCATCACCACCATCACTATCAATTCCACCACCACCATCA
The DNA here is from genome assembly GCA_905404275.2 of Hedya salicella. NCBI lineage: Eukaryota > Metazoa > Arthropoda > Insecta > Lepidoptera > Tortricidae > Hedya > Hedya salicella. Next base: position 11,706,345 of record FR990112.1, on the reverse strand, counting down.
TCCACTACCATCCACTACTATCACCATCAGCACCATCACCACCATCATCACCACCACCACCACCACCACATTCATCATCACCACCATCAACACCACCACCACCACCACAATCGTCATCACCACCATCAAAACCACCACCACCACCACAATCGTCATCACTACCATCAACACCACCACCCCCACCATTATCACCAACGTCACCACCACCACCATCATCCACTACCATCCACCACCGTCACCATCATCACCATCACCACCATCCCAATCATAACCATCACCACCATTCCAATAATTACCATTACCACCACCACCTTCATTACCATTCACCACTATCACTACCACCATCCACCAACCCTGAATTCCAGTAGATACCCCCAGGGTCCATCAGAATCTGGAAAATGGTTGACTGTCCGGAAGGTCTTTATATCCTTCCGAATCACATCACATCAATGGATGTGCTTCCTTCTGTTATATACACTAGAACATATCTGTTTACTGATCGCAGATAGATAGCATAAAGTAAAAAAAAAATAAAGACGGTTTTCGACTTTGTAATTTTCGCGGGCGAATATGGGCATACCATACCTATGGAATATAACCAATGTTTCGTCCATAAATCACGTAAAAGGCAACACAATGAGATAACTATTTAATATGCTCGTGCTGTCTTTAAAGTCTTTTTCCCATATTGTCAGAATATGATAAATAGGTGCAATGTCGGTGCAGTCCATTTAAAACAGATCCATCACAATGACGCTTATGGCTTACTTAAATACTTATAAAGTTCTAGTCGTAATATGTTGTTTTCGAAAAGTGCGCAGATCAACAAATAACTAATAATTCGCGTGTTGTATAAGGTCGTAAGTGTAATTAAGGTTCCGTACTAAAAAGGAAAAAAAGGAACCCTTATGGTGGGACTCTGTCTGTCTGTCTGTCCGACTTGTGCTATCTATTCAAAAAATGGAATAGTTATGAACGTGATCGACACAAATGCACTTTGCACACTTTCGAACAATTTTATTATTGTGCTCTAATTTCGTTTAATAAAGGAAAATGAGGAAAAAAATACCCTTCTCCCCTTAATCTACGAAGTTTACCAAGCGAAAAATCGTAAATTTTCTTCAATTAATATGTAATATTTTAATATTACACGAAAATTATAACCATTAACTGTGTTACAGTTTTTTTAATCACCAAACACCATTTTTGAATAATCCGGTTTGGTTAAAAGTTTGCCCCTCATTTGTATGTAATGCCATAGATACCAGAGGCAAACTTAACTCAACCGGCCACTTAAGTCGGAAAAAGTGAGTTTGTACGGAACTCTCGGTGCGCGAATCAGACTCACACTTGACCGATTTTTTCTGTTTGTGTTCACTCCGTTCTTCATGTCACTTACGCCAAACAAAATATGCATGAGGTATTTGCCAAGGTACCTACTTTAGTTGTACATTGAAAGACATACAACAATTTGCCCTAGTTTTAAGAATGTTACACAAGCCGACCAGGTCCCAAACTAAGCAAAACTTATTCTATAGGTACTAGACGACACGATAGACCAACTTACATGTGTAGATAATTTATTATACATATACTTAAAAAAAATCCAAGACGCAAACAATTTCCTCGGTCGGTATTCAAAACCCTACTTATGTAGGCCGTTGTGAATCTGATTTAGCGAAACGTGTCAAATTTCACTAAGGTAAAAGTAACACCGAAAAAAGGTTACTAAAAATATTAGTTTAGGATGAATGATTGACGTCACGGTATAAATATACTCATACTCAAGCCTAATGGCGATTATGATGTCTCCATCTAATGCCAAATAATGTGTTCGATTCTGAATCTTATCCGCCACACAGAAATATCAAAATGGATTCATATTATTAGACAAGATTACCTGTAGACTTTCCCAAAGTTTTCCTAGCACATTAATCTAAGAGCACTTATGATACAAACCGATGATGTCAAAAAGGTGATATGGAATAAGTTCTTTAGGTATCAAGTATTCGAGACGACTTTTATGAATGAATCTGTGTAACGCTAATACTTTGCCGACTTATGTGTGTAACTATCGTTTGTATAATATTTACTTGAACATAGAAGATGGGCACCAGTAATTCGAGATGGAGAAAAAAGTTTTAATCCTCTTTCGGTATCAGGGTAGTTGGGTAAAAAGTATCCTGTAAGCATTCTTGGGTGTCCAGCTATTCTTGTACTGTAATAACCTTAAAGCTGAGACGCTTCTTCACGGACCTGGCCCTGCTACATAAAGTAGTAAACGGAAAAAATATAGAACTATGCCTGCTGGAATGTCTCAATTTCAAAGTGCCCAAAGTAAACACTTGACCTCGTCCTCGCACGACCTTTTGCCCTATCCTACAAGGACAAAACTGGGCAAGTCGCTACCAATTCATAGAATGTCCCAGAAACCAGAGCCAAAGGAGAACCCACCCACGGAGCCGCACCTGGCGTTCACGAGGCTTCATGATATAACTTTTCGAAACATTTTACAAGTTATCACCCGAATGGAATTCGAAAATATTTTAAACGGATTAATATATTGCGTCGATTTGTAAAATTGAACAACATTACAGTCCGCTTAAAAAACATTTATTTAAAATAATAGATCTGATTATTTTATAAAAAAAAAGTGTATCAAAATACATTCGAAGAAACTGTAGTTTGCTGTTGAATTTACTATCGGTGCGAAAAAATAACACTAATTTCAGAATTCCGGTGTCAATACATGACATGTAGTTGTGTGCGTGACCTCCACTCTGATGTTTATCATCTGCTAGTATACAACCCCATAGTGGAACGGACTCCCGTTTTAAAGTTTGATTAGAACTACTGATTCCTTTTTAGGGTTCCGTAGCCAAAATGGCAAAAACGGAACCCTTATAGATTCGTCATGTCTGTCTGTATGTCTGTCTGTCTGTCTGTCCGTCCGTATGTCACAGGCATTTTACTCAAAAACTATAAGATGTACATTGATGAAATTTGGAGCATAGGTGTCGTGTGTAAACCGCTACTTAGTTTGATAGTTAAATAAAAGATATATGTATTTCTAGGGGAAGGGCACACCATACATGTAACAGAAACTGAAAAAAAAAAAATGTTTACCAAATATCAATGTGTGGCACATATTTCGACAGTTCTTCTAAAAACAGTTTGAGGTTTCTAAAAAAATTTTTTGATCTATCGCTCCGAAAGTAGCAAAAAAATTGTGTCCCCCCTCTATTTTCTAAACGGTATGTTCAAAAAATGTGCCAAAATTTACAAATATAAAAGCATAATAAATACTTCCAACGAAAATTGTTTTCAACATGATTGGACATACCGTTTTTAAGTTATTGCCAAAGAACTGCGCTTCTCAGCAAAAGGATGTAAGTGCCGGGGGAGATACGCTCTTTTGTTAGTGTTTTTTTTCATATCGTATTTTTTTTCATCTGTAGTGCATTTTTTGCATAAACGGCTGCGGAACCCTTCATGGGCGAGTCCGACTCACACATGGCCGCTTTTTTAATTATTGTGCAAAATTATATTGGATTAGGATGATCGTTCAAGATATAAGGCCGAGTCACAGTGTGCGTGTCGTGTGCGTGTCGTGTACGTAGACGTGCGCGCGGCACGCGCGTTGTAAAGTACGAATATGTACTCAAAAGAGATGACACACCGCTGCGTACGCAAACGTCACGCAAGCGGTGTGTCATATCTTACAGTGTGGCTCGGCCTATAAACAGCTCTGAGGTGAGGTCTAAGTATTTTACTGCTTATAATTTACATAATATAAAAAAAAGTTTTGTAACTATTTCTAAAGCAGTAAAATAATATCAAATTCGTGTGTCGCCGTCGATAGTCCAAGGATCCTTATAAAAGCCGAAAGGTTTTCTTAAAACACCCGGACAGTAGCTCGCAAGTAGCTCGGGTGGACAACCCGTCTTATAGGAACTCCTTGCTTCGAAGGCCTTATGATATGATTCATAATAATAGGACAAACTCCATTTCGAGGCAATTAATTACGTCCCCTTTTAGTGGGGCCGGGCGCCACACCTGTGCCTCCAATTCCAGAGAGTCTTCCACAAAATTATATCTTAAAATCAATAGGTAATCACACAAGTTGGTACACGTGTAGACTGAAGGTACATTTTCGCTTCATTTTGCTATTGAATAGTTGTTTATGGTGGTTAAAGCTATGAAACCTATTTATGAAAAGAAAAGTTTTCAGTGCGTTTTTACGTCAAGAGTTAGCACCATAGGAGGCACTAACCTCCATCTGGTCCATATTACACATCGGTGATGGGGGAACGTCTGAACATATAGGAACCTTTGTTTGGCCTATGCTATTATATAAAAATTAAAAATGAAACTGTCTGTACATTAAAGATATTTAAAAAAAAACGTTTTTTTTGTATGTTTAAATGAATGAATAAATATTACGGGACAATTTTACACAAGTCGATGGTAAGCTCAATAAGGCTTGTGTTATGGGTACTAGACGACGATATATTTAATAAATACTAGAAGATGCCCGCAACCTCGTTCGCGGAGGAGAAAAAGTCACAACCCGTCGTTTTTTCTTCAGCGTAGTCGGGTAAAAAGTATCCTATAACCATCTGGAGATACCCAGCTACCCGTGTACCAAAAATTGTGGAAATCTGTTTAGCCGATTTTGCGTGATGAAGCCACAACGACACATACAAACATACATAAAAACCAAAAAAAATATTTTTCGTTTTAGTGACCTCCAAATTGTCCGTAACAATATTTTTTTTGTAAATATCTTCAATGTACAGACATTTAATTTTTACATCTTTATAATAGTAAAGATACTACTTATATACATAGAAAACATCCAAGACTCAGGAACAAATTTTTATGCTCATCACACAAATATTTGCCCTTACCGGGATTTGAACCCAGGACCTCAGCTTCGCAGGCAACGTTACTCCCACTCCCACTGAGCCAAACCGGTCGTCGTTTGTATGTGTGGTTGTGGTTTCATTACACCAAAACGGTTAATCAGATTTTAACTATTTTTGTTACGCGGGTAGTGCAGCATCCACACTTACTTTTTACTCGATTACGCTGAAGAAAACAAATAGTGATGATTTTTTATCTCCTTCGCTGATGAAGTTGCGGACGGGCGGTTGCGAGCACCTTCAAGTACTTGTATTTTATTTTTAATCAATTAAACCTTTAAAATGACATAATAAAGAGGGTAAATAGGTTTTTTTAGCCAGTAGAGTGGTGCCACTGTGGGTGGCAAAGATGTTTGTATGTTCATTACCATTACTCAATAACGCTTACCTTCAAACAGATTTAAATGTGGCATATTAAAGCATAGAGTACTTAATTTCATGTGGAGCGGTTCAATAAGTGTCAAGCAAGATTAAATAAAAACCGGCCAAGTGCGAGTCGGCCTCGCGCACCGAGGGTTCCGTACAAACTTTCACTTACCCTAACATTATTATATGACCCGGTTCTGGTTGAGTTAAGTTTGCACCTGATATCTATAGTATTGCATACAAATGGGGTGTAAACTTAACGCGGTTGTTCAAATAGGTTTTTTGATAATAAATAAAAATTACCTAGTTAGAGACATGGTTATAATTTTGTGTAATATTTATGTTTATTTATACAAATTGTGAATTTTTTTTTTTTATTCGGTATACTTTGGAGATAAAGGATCGGAGGCCAAGACCCACTTCGGGTCGCTGTACCAGAGGAGTAATTTAGTAAGTAAGTAGGATTAATAAAAAATATAAATAAAAAAGAACCGATTTCAAAGAAAAAGCCATAAATAATCTTTTATGTACGGTACGGATACATTTGAATCACATTTTGAAGTCGGTGCCAAACCATTCATTTATTACTATTAAGAACCGCGGCGGTGAGCCTTTAGTTATTATCTATCTACATATATATTTAGTCAAAGTAATTCGTATTTTTGTTGAATAATGAACTTTATTTACTTCAGATTTGGCATCGACTTCAAAAGGTGATTCAAATGTATCCGTACCGTACATAAAAGATTATTTATGGCTTTTTCTTTGAAATCGGTTCTTTTTTATATAAATTTTTATTTATTGCTTTTTAGTGATGGATTTTAGTAGTGATATAAAGTATTTAATAGAGCCCAGAATGGGTAGATTGGGGAGGCACTTTGCACGCATCTCGAGTCTGGAAGTAAGAAATGTAAAAGTTGGTTAGTTCATATTAATTTGTACCTTCCATATATACCATAATAACTTTACAAAAATATAAACAAAACATTGTTAGTGCCTATAATATTTGAGGGTTTCTCTCGATTTCCCTGGTATTCCATCATCAGATCCTGACTTGGTGATAAGGAGACTACCTCAGAGACACACTATAAAGAATATGACTAACAGTCTTAACATACCTACCTATAATAGATGATTTTTTAAATAATTCTCTTCTAACTCTTAACCATTAAGGAGTTGTACCTTCCGTCATCAGCTCAGCATAATGAAATGATGACTACCATATGCAAATACTTAAATAGCTTAAGAAAATATATAAAAAACGTTATAAGTGCCTATAAAATTTGGGGACTCAATTTCCCTGGGATCCCATCATCAGATCCCAACTTGGTGGCAATGGGACCACCTCAGGAGTATAGCCTTTCAAATAAAATAAAAATTAAAATCGGTCCACAATTGGCGGAATAATCGGTGAAAATCCAAAAAAAAATACAATCTGTCGAACATATAACCTGCTCCTTTTTTGGAAGTCGGTTAAAAATAATATTACAACACCTGAAGTCACAACCACAACTCGTGCGCTGATATTGTTCGCTCAATTTAAAGTTACCTAAGAAAAAAAAGGCTTCAATATAGAATCAGTATTTTCCCGCTTTTATACCGTCCCGGCTGGTGTCGTTTGCTTGTTCACAGGCGGGCTATATTCACGGAAATTTTAATAATACGTATTGCAAACGCATCGTTATTGATTCCGTTTTAAATTAAACCTAATTGAGCCAAGTTGCTGTTTATTATTCATTGGTTCATGCAGTCATTAAGTTCTCAAGGTATTATGGTCACTAAACTTTTAATACGGTTTTAGCAGCGATATTGGCGTATACTAATTATCCTTCGACAAAAGTGTATCGATTTCCAGGATAAGCAAATAAATATCTTTTTTTTTATACTACTAAGGTGGCAAACAAGCGTACGGCCTGCCTGATGTTAAGCAGTCACCGCAGCCTATGAACGCCAGGGGCATAACGAGCATGTTGCCGACCCTTTAAGAACCTATTCACTCGCCTCTTGAAGAACCCCATACTGTAACCTCCAGGGAAAACCGCGGCAGGTAGGTCATTCCACATTCGGAGTGTATCTATCCTCAGATGATAATATTTCTGTACATATGATGTGATGGTACATAAAGATAGATCTCAATTACTATTATAATCTTCATCTTGAAATGCATATTCGCAAACGCTTATGCAATTTAAACTAAGGTAAGGCCCAAAAAACATCTAAGTATACTATTATAAAGTTGTAAAAATGAAATGTCTATACATTGAAGACATTTTCAAAAAATTGATTGTTATGGACTATTTGCAGGTCACTAAAACGTTTTGTATTTTATGTATGTTTGTATGTGTCGTTGTGGCTTCATCACGTGACTTATATATGTACATACTAGAAGGCGCCCGCAACTTTGTTCGCGGAGGAGAAAAAGTCATAACCCCTCTTTTTTCTTTAGCGTAATCGGGTGAAAAGTATCCTATAACCATCTGGAGATACCCAGCTACCCGTGTACCAAATTTAATTGAAATCAGTTTAGCCGATTTTGCGTGATGAAGCCACAACGACACATACAAACATACATAAAATCCAAATCAAATATTTTTCGTTTTAGTGACCTCCAAATAGTCCGTAACAATCAATTTTTTAAAAATATATTCAATGTACAGACATTCCATTTTCATAATATGTACATATATAGGTTGTTCTTTTAGGTACTTAAAAAAAGGTAGGTAAACAAAAAATCCACGTGACTCGAGGTCATTCAGCCAATGGCGTTGTACCACAAATACAAAAAAATAACGTCTTCGGCGGAATAACACGAGTCACGTGGTATATTTGCTAACCTTTTTTAAATATCTAAAAGAGCAGACTATAGGCATAAACAACATATGATCAAAACCTTATACAGCGGTGCATGGTTGTTAGATTTTTTGTGTTTATAGAGCTCGAGTTAATGGAATCAAAACATTGCATAAATTCAAGTGAAATCTTTTCAAATAAAATTGAAAACAACACTAAAGCCCCTTTTATTTGATTTGGCAAATTGATCAATTGATGAATTGGAATAATATGAATCTTTCAATAAATTAAATTCGTAAATATGTCATGATTTATCAATTTTACTGAGATAATAAAAGGAATGTTCCAAAGGCACTTAGAATCTGGGTAAGAGGGTCCAAACAGTCGAAAACAACCTTTTTGTGTGAATGTTCACCGCGATATAAAAGGATGTAATGTGCACTACAGTAAAAGGCAAGGCCTTTTAGATTAAATTGAAAACCCTTTGTGGTAGGTACTTAAAGTACAGTTCACTACATGAGCTAAAATAATTTAGTGATAATGTTACTTTATGTAATTGAAATAAAAAATCACATCATTTACTTCAGGTTAATTACTTACTAAACGTAGACTATGGTAGTTAGATAAAATGATACTGAAATATAAAAAGAATTCAGCAACCTGATTTCCATTTGAAATAATTACGAACATTAGGGTAAAGGCACCAGTGGCCAGCCAGGGACCAGTGGTCAACCTTTTGAGTAGTTTATTGGTCGTTAATATCTGGTATATTCGTTTTAACAAATCGCGAGTATTTAAATAGGAGCTCTGATTCCTTATTGGTCAATACATAATGCGACAGGTGCGGTGAGGGATCGGGGGGATGAGATATACTCGTTCATAGAGATGCTGTTTGTCGACGAGAGCAGTACTGCCATGTCTGCCATATTTTTTGCTGGTCGCGGTGTTCTCTAAACAGGTATGAAAAACCATGTTTTCATGTTTGGAGTTGATCAATGGATTATAGTTCCTTTGCTGTTCCGCGAAATAGTGTCTTTGTTAGATGTGACAATAAATTGTGATCACATGCGCATATTTTCATTCAGTTTCCATAAAAAAATACGCATGCAAATACAACAAACCAACACCAAACAGTATAATCCTCGACACGTGTTTCGCCTCTCTACGAGGCATCATCAGGAGATGCAGGAGATGTTGACGGTCCGGCGTCCACCCGAGAAAAAAAGAATTCATTTTCTCGGGTGGACGCCGGACCGTCGGACAACACGACGAATTGAGAACCTCCTCCCTTTTTATGGAAGTCGGTTAAAAAACCGCGACTAAATTAACTATCAAAGTGTTCTGCGATGATATAGAATTATAGATCAAAAGTTTGACTGATTCTTTTCAAGTATACCCCATATCTTTCTTTTCAAACCGTAAATTTCGGAATATTCAGCTTCCGTTGAATTTAGGACCATAAATATCAAAGTGAAACTTCGCAATTCGGGCTGACTGTATTTGTGTGGCGGTCAACAGAGACAAACAGTCGGTTAAAAAGGTATCGCCGCCAAAGGTATTGACAACGAATTCGGTTTGTAGTATAGGAATGGGAATAAAATTGTTGAAAGGGGTCAATAAGGTTTTACAATAGGATATGTTTTTAAAATCTTAAATGTGACTATTGTATAGTTTGTTCGTACGAATACGTTTTTACTTTTGTCTACATAGATCAGCCAGAGAAATTAAAAAAAAATACTGTCAGTGTCATGACTTTTCATTGACATTTTTTCATTACAAATTTACGTAGACCAAAGTAAGAAAATATTCATAAGGGCAATCTGTACAGATATCACATCAAGGATGTAAAAAAAGTTCAAAGAACAATACGACATAAAAATAAAATCATCTCCTTTAATGTATTGTTTTTCTGTTCTCTGTTTTTTGAGGTGTGCAATGAGTTATTGTATTGTATTATTCTGCGTCCATACAATTACAACTTACACCTACTATCGGGAAAAACTATAACATGCACAACTCTGGGTACTGATGTGCAGATTGCGGAAACATTCCAACATGCTTAAAAAAGGTCTTTTAATCAGGTAAGTTAACACTAGACTATATACTAAAAAATGTATAAAAAAGGTCGTATAAACATGTATGTTAACACTACACTTAAGACTTTTTTTAAGCATTTTGGAAAGTTTCCGCAATTTGCACATTAGTATCTCTGGGCAACTTAATGTTCCCAATTGGAATGTTGAAGGGTCATTACGACTTTTAATCGTTATTGACCGATTTTGTTAGTGCTGTGGTAATATCACTATCCAGTCAACGTCGGGTTGATACCTTAAAAAAATATAACTTGAGTCTGATACTACAAATAAACGGACGTTTCTTAAAACATCAATTAAATATGGATCCGATAATGCTATCTTCTACCCTGGATATGGCTTTTGAGGGCTAAGAAAGCACTAGCAAAAGCTGCGGGAAAAACTATAGACACGAACTATTTAAAATAGAACACATTTCGTATGGATCGTCTGATTAAAGTAATAAAAAGTGCCAGTAATTTCGGAGGAAAAAAGTCATAGCCATCTATTTACTTCATTGCAGTCGCGTAAAAAGTATACCATAACTGGTATCACATAATTGGTTGAAATCCATCCTGTTGTTTTGACGTGATAAGGTCGCAAAGACACATATGCAATATATGCATTTCATAAAAATAAAATATTTCTTCACTTCTCCTGCTCAAAAATGACGACATATTAGCTTCGCGAAGCGAGACTAAAGTAGCACCTAGGGTTGAAAAGAAAGCCATATAATCCCATACAGATCTCTATGACACTGAAAAAAAAAAACTTGCGGCCAGCTATATACTCCTTACGAATAATTAAAAACAAACAAGCCAACCAGATCAGATTGGCCAAACCTTCTGATAGAATTACTCAAACTGTACTTTTAGTTTTTCATGAAGTGTATACAGTTTTAATTTTAAGTCTTTTTTATTTTCTCGCAGTCGAAGTGAAAAGCAGTGTCGCTCACTTCGTGAGCTCGTCCAAATAATCAATTCGTGTCATAATGGCTTATTTTAGCCCCTTGCCAAACAATCTACTACTCTATTCAGTGAACTTTCCTTATTTTTATGAAACTATCTTCAATGTAAACAAATCTCATTCTTACCAACTTTTTAATAGTACCATATATGTCCCTTCTATCTGCACGTGATATGAGAGTAGATATGTTTTGAATATTGGAAAACTCTGATAGCAGGATGAAGTTCAAATTATGAGAACAGTTTTAAGTTAAATTAGAACTCTTAACTTCCTTACCTTGGCTTGGGCTTTACTCGCGATTTACACCAGTCCGCTTCTGTTTAACAGTTTAACGACTGCTATTTACAAGATGCGGTCCGGAAGTTTGAGTTTCTCCCCGCTGGTCGTAAAATGAATTGGCTATTGCATGTTGATGTACGAGTTCAAACCTGGTAGGTGAAGAATTTACTGAAGATACGTATGTAGAAGCGATGCTAATTTTTCGAGAGCTTTTTTACTTTTTTGATTTACAGACTCGTATACCTGCGAAACATGTTTCACATTTTCCTGAAATAGTAGCTATAAAAATGTTTTTGGGCTCTTTATCAATAAAATGGGCCTTGATTTAATTATTATTTACTCGGTAAATGTCAATTTAGTTTCAAAATCAGACAGTTCCCGTTTTGATTGCCTACTTTGTTATTGATACATTGTTTCTTAGAAACAAATCAGATTTCGTTTTTACGAACAAGTGAAATTAGGGTAAGTTTTATTTATAAAAATACCCTACACTAGCACGAAAATGTAGGAATCATAGCGAAGTGTAGCTAAAAATTTGGTATGGAGATATTTTGAGTCCGGGGAAAGGACATAGGCTACTTTTTATCCCAGAAAAACACACTTATCCGCGAAAAACGAATTTATGGCGGACGACGTCGCGGGCAGAAGCTAGCTTCTTTTCAGTCCGCGATTAATAAAAAATACGCCTCGTGTCATTCATTTGCTTTGCGTAACGAAGCGGTAGTTATCGAGATCGTGTATGTTCCATGAACTGTCACGGAACACCTGGTGGCAACCACTGATAGGCCTCATTAATTAGGCCTCAAGTACTCGTAGGTACTTTTAGCACCACGGCGTAATCATTTAGTGCACCGCGCCTGGTTATACAACTTTCTATGAAATTAAGTTATAGTTGGGATGACGGTGAGAAATGCCGGTAGCCTCAGACTTGTAAGAGTGCCCTTACGGCCTACTTACAAAATAAAGATCATTGTTTCATTTCATTAGTAATTACCAAGTCCATTAGTTAATGCACTTAAAACTGTTTATTATTTAATCTCGAATATCAGTAGATCTTTTGGCAACCACATCAAGGTCTGCGGGAAATAAACAAAAAACGAGCTATAAGCTAAATATTGACTAATGCAAACTATTTTTACTGAACATAGCTATCAATGCGTTGGCAACCCACCCGGGTTGGAAACATTGGAGGTCATGAAAACATTAAAAAAAAAAAGGAAACATTGGATTCTTCGTGACCTTATTATTGGCACTCCAGTCATCAAAAAATTTAGAACTGTCATCAGGTTGTTTTGAATTATGTTTTTAATTTTGTAGACTACAAAGTCCTGCCTAGCTACCAAAAACACTAATATTTTCTTCTGTTTCCGCGATTATTACTTATTTAAATAAAACAATTTAACGGATTATATCGCGTATAGTATCTCATTTGAGTTCCCGACTTTTCGGAAGCTTTTCAGCTTTCCATGTTCACGGCTTCACTGAGAAAAGATATACATATTTCACTCTATCAAAGTTACAATTTCTGCAAACTGAAAACTGTACACCTTTATTTGTTTTCTCACTTTGAGACTCATTATAAATTTTTATTACAGATTAGGCCCATCTGGCATGTATGTATACATTCATTTGTTTTCTCACTTTGAGAAAAGTACTTCATCCTTCATCAAGTAGCCCATCTGGCGGTTCTCTTATTTTTCGCAGAAAATTGTTACGCCGATTATCACTTCCCAACTCCCGTTTCGCGGAATTTTATTTCGCCGACCTTCCCAACTTATCAATTGCCAACTTATTATTTGCCTACCTCACCGTTACCAACTTAACCTTTGGTCTGTGTTTTATTACGTAAATTTTTAAAATGCCACCTTTCATGTAGCAGAATGTTTAAGTTGGCATAATATACACTTAGTTGTTTATTGTTTACCAAATGTTTTATTGAGTAGCGTTTCGTTTTAAAAAATAAACAAAATATGTAGGTATGTGTATGTATGTGGTAAATTTACCAATTACAAACTAATATTTAAAACTAAAAATTAAAAACTATTCTAAAAGTAAATTATAAATATATGTATAATTTTTTTTTGTAATACTTGCGAGCATATTAATATTACCTTCATGCAAGCAAGCAATCTGACGCTCCGCTCGCTTCGCTCGCTCCGCTATCCATGGTCATAAAACAAACCTAACCTAACCTACAGTTTTTGGGTTTTGACCCATATTCCATTTTGTCGCAGTTACTCTTCCTTGCCAGAGTTTCGGCCAACCAAAAAATATGTAAGCATTGGTATGTATCTTTTTCTTATTTGTAACTTGCCTAATGTATGAAAAGGGAACTGTTTTATCAACTAAACGTTAATCGTCCAAAAGTTGTTCGACCAAGTGAAAGATTTGACTAATGATTAGTCTGCCAAAAGTTTAGAGGCATAATAATAATCTGCTTTACAATAATTCTGCCAAGTGAAAAGTTGTCATACAAACATTTGGTAATCGTTAGTTGTCAAAGTGAAAAGTCGGCGAAACGTTAGGTGGCAAATGAAATTCGGCCAAAAACACCCCATCTGGCATGTATGTACACATTCATTTGTTTTCTCACTTTGAGTACATACATGCCAGATGGGCCTAATCTGTAATATAAATTTATAAATAAAAAAAGAACCGACTTCAAAATAAACTAAAAAGCCATAAATAATCTTTTATGTACGGTACGGATACATTTGAATCACCTTTTGAAGTCGGTGCCAAACCATTCATTTATTCCTATTAAGAACCGCGGCGGCGAGCCTTTAGTTATTATCTACCTACATATATATTTTTTCATAGTAATTCGTATTTTTGTTGAATAAAGAACTTTATTTCCTTCAGGTTTGGCACCGACTTCAAAAGGTGATACATATAGATGATTTTTTTAAGAATTATCCTTTAACTCTTAACTATTAAGGAGTTGTACCTTCCGTCATCAACTCAGCATGATGAGATGATGACTACCATATGCAAATACTTAAATAGCTTAAGAAAATATATGAAAAACGTTATAAGTGCCGATAAAATTTGAGGATTGCCCTCGATTTCCCTAGGATCCCATCATCAGATCCCAACTTGGTGGCAATGGGACCACCTCGGGAATATATCCTTTTAAATGAAAAAAGATTTTTTAAAATCGGTTCACAATTGGCGGAGTAATGGGTGAATACATACATACATAAAAAAAAACATACAAACTATCGAACATATAACCTCCTCCTTTTTTGGAAGTCGGTTAAAAACCGTTACACATGTGTCAGAAGGGCTTAATTATTTCATTTTAATTACCAAGCAGTATTTCACAAATGAGGCGTAGTGAGGAGAAAAGAAATGCTGCAAAGAAAAATTTCCAGACTACCTCGTTATTATAATGTTATTTTAAAAGCAAAGACTACTAAATTACTTTTTAACTGATATTTTACACCGTTCGGAAATTAAGGTTTTGCAGACCTGTGTCTTGCTTGTTCTTTGATGAGATGTATTGCAGGATCCCAAGCTGGTGGTAGCGACAACCCATCTTCTCTATTGAAATTTGGATGCTGTTTAATCTCAATAGCCTCGCGTAGCATTCTGGAAAAGTATTTTTTCTTTTTGACAAGGATAGAAGGATTATCAAAATCAATTGAATGGTCAATGAAATGTTCACAGACAGTAGACCTATTACATCAACGGTGCTTGTCAAATGAAACGCAGTGTATCAATACACTGCGTTTTGTTTGACCAATGTAAGAAAGACCACACACAGTCGTTGGTCAGCCTGGCCTGATAATTGGTAGCTACTATTTTCTTTCACGAGCCGTTTTATTTGGCATCATGACAAGTAAATTGGTGAGTTATGTGTTAATGAATTACCAATTATATACGAGATACATAATATTAGCTACCACTCATTATCATAGCTCGGTTGGCTGTATATACTCGTATTTGTGCAGCATTCTATTAGTATTCGACGGCTTTAGCTCAACTTTCTGCCAGACACACTTTGTATCCACGTAACAAGAAAAGTTGTTTGCTCTTACTGTGTAAATATGTCTCGTATTCCTACAAATGTGAGCAAATCTAATCAACGGTTACATACAACTCGTACAATACCCGCGTCCCCGGTACATATTGATCCCAAGATCACGTTTCTATAGTCGTATTAATTGAGAGGATTGAACATCGTGCGTGAACTCGTGATCCGTGTTATTGTTAGCTTTCTGAATATCGTCCTGATTGTATCCGATATCCTTTTGTATACTAGGTTTTCGTAAGTACGCTTTAACTGACATATCGTATACCTATTGGTAACCCCGTTACTCATTTGTCTTCCCCTTGTTGCATTAAATGAAATGAAATGAAATTGTGATGCGACAATGTCACCTGCTTATTTTTGCGGTATAGCTTGACCAACCCCGCTGTACCGCGTCTTAGGTATGCGAGCGGCGAGACAGGGGAAGCAGAGCAGCCGCTGATTCGTCATTCCGCCGTCGTCTGGCCCCCCCGTCTCGCCGCCTGCATACCTAAGGCGCGGTACAGCGGTAGTGGTCAAGCTATACATCGTTTTTCAATCACGGTCCATCCTATAAGTTCAATAAATATTGTAGTTTTATTTATGGGAAAATATAGATACAATAAAACTGTCTACCAAGGTATGTTGTTCATATTTACCACAACATAAGCTCTGGCACAGACACGCACCACCGATCCACATACTATGGTTTGCTAGTTACATTATACAGATTTAGCTTCTAAATCCTCCTTCCTACTACGAGTAATATTTTATAAATGTGAAGGTTTGTGAAAATATTTAGACGTTTAGATGACACGTAAAAACTCAAACGGATTTCGATGAATCTTGGTAAGTAGCTAAATCTGGCCATGGATTGAAACACTGATACTTAATTCCCGTAACGTGGGTGAAGCCGCGAGTAAATGCTCATTATTTATATTTTCTATTTGCGAAAATGCGTGGGTAGGTACTAGTGATGCCACGGATAGTGATTTTGCTGAATACCGAACACCGAATATTTGCCTAAGCTCTCGGTCGTGGTGCCGAATATTCGGCAGCCAAATTTTTGGCGATACTTAGTATTACATTTAGCAGGTTCCAAAGTTGACGTGCGTGCGCCGACTACGCCGAGGGCATATTTGCTTCATTTGCGAGTAGGTCTCAATAGGTAAAATATTGGTTAAAGTCCTTTTTTGTGATTATTATTACGGACAATTTTTTTGCTGGTGTGTTATTCGGTAATCGGCCGAATGGTTCGCATTATTCAGCCGAATACTTTATATTAGAAAAAAGTAGCCGAATAGCCGACTACCGAATAATACCGAATGATTCTAATGTGTACCTCTATGATATTGATACAGGTGAATACTACGTCACTAACGCTACGTGTGGCAATAATAAATGTAAAAATATAAGTGGCCAAGCGTGTATTGGACGATGGACAACAAAGCGTCCAGTAGTCGTAATCGAAATATTAAAAATTGTTACTTCAAAAACGAGTAAATCAGTAATTTAAAATGTCTTCAATTAAATCAGTTGCATCAAAACGGTTCGTTGACACCTCGGACACACAAAGGGCTGGCAGCGTCCTCGCTCAGCGTATCGGTACGGTACACATCGAGGAAATGCTGCTAGCATCCATGACACGGAGGGCCTTTTTAGATATACTTAAATTGTTATAATTTTCTTATTTAAAATGATCTTTAATGTAATGAAATAATTATTTAGTTCATCTAAACGATATAATCATCGTAAAGAAGGTAAAGCAATAAAAACTAAAGTGATTCCTGGAAGAATTGTTCATATGTTCAATTATTTGTTACTCTAGAAGGAAATAGTTTAAAAAGTAATTTAAATAGCTGGCTGCTCGACGGCTGTTTCTATGGTGTAAAAGTTTTTCTCGAGTCATGTAGAATTAGGTAGAATTATATTATTGTCATACTATATTTTATTTTCTATAATTAATTGTTTGTACTCATTAGTTTTACGTAATTATCCTTAATATTTGCATGCCTGTTTGCAGGCTGAATCCGAGGTACTTTTTAATTACATTTAACAACTGTGTAACTGTATTCGTGGCATATAAATCTTTGAATCTTGAAAAAATATATCATAAGAATAGTAATTATAATATTTATAATTAATGTTCATAATAATTACTGTTCATTATTATTTATTAATGTTTTAATAAAGACTACTCGTACATTACAAGTTGCAACGATTTTAGAAGACCAGTGCGCTAGTTAGTAATCTATACCTTTTTGCGTGCGGGTACTGGGATTAGCGAATACTTTGTCACATTTTAACAGATCGACGGTGGAAAGGAAAATGGGATAAGCGAAATTTTTGAGATATTGAATTATACACTTTATAAAATGAGTTAATAGGGTATATTACTATACGCCACCAAGTTATCGCTTGTACCATTTCTTCTTTCCACGGTCGGGATCATAGGCAATGGCCTCCTCCCTCCAATTCGAACCGTCCTTATTCTGTGCCCAATCTGACCAGCCGGTAAGAAACATGTTCAGGTCATCCCGACATCTCCGTCTTGACCTACCGCGTATATATAACTACCCATCTACTATGCACCCAATCCGGGGCCAGTTTAGCCCACTTCTATGGATGCATACGGCAATGCCAAATGAATTATAAAATTATCATGTACATACATGCAGTTTTAATCAATTGAATAATGGTTTTAAATTCTAACACGTTTAATAAGTAAATATCTATTGGACAATCAGACCATTATGGTTAGTTTTAAATATTTACAACTGTTTGAAGTACTCAATAGGGAATATGCATAATCTTTTCTTTTTGCTTTATTAAAAACTCAGTCATGTAACAAACAGTCGAGAAAAATTTTTTTTCGAGTAACTATAAAAATAACCAAGATAAGCTTATATCTTGGTTATTTTTATAGTTTCAAACATTTCATTCTATCTCTTTCTAGCAAAACAGAATTTAAAATGGAGTTTATATGACCGTCGTAGACTGTGACGTAACAGTCTATGTTGGACCTCTCTGTCAAATCGCTGTCTAATTATAATTTAAAATGCCTATATCATGCGTATTTTTGGCGGATTTTAATTTTAATTTCACTTTATGGAATAGTTTTTACGGTATTTTGATATTTTGTTACGAAAAGCGATGAAAAATGTCATGCATGTTCCCTATTGTTGTTGATATTTATATTTCTGACAATTCTATCGTGTATCGGATTTTGATATGATAACAACCCTCCAACTGCTTATGTCTACCCTGAATAACGAGGTACTGAGTGGGCGCGGACGACGTATTGGTCAATTCTGTGTCACACGTCGTGCTAACACCTCTCCCAATCAATCGATAGTAAGTATGTGTAAATCACTCACTAATATATTAGTGCCTCGCTATTGAAGCAATGTCAAAGCCCTCTGACGGTCGAGTTAAATATAGATTATCGTCAAATAGTTTTCCACAGCAGCATTTTATGAGTAAAGTGTTTTGTGAGTAGACATAACTACCTATTTATTATGTTTGACATATGTACAGTCGAGTTCATAAATTTATGAGCATTCAGGCTTAAAAAAATAAACGTACATAGAAGGGGCTTCCACATCTGTACAGATTTAATAATGAAAAATGTATAAACGTTTCAGTTGTCATATTTATTCATCTGAGCAAGCCTCTTAATAATATGTAAACAACTGAAAATTAATAAAGATCTGTACTAAGATTTTTTTTAATTATTCACCCAGTGAAGCTCATAAATATCGGTACAAACAAAATCGATTTATGAAATATTACAATCACCGAAAAGAGTACCCTACTGTCATATGATACATTTGTCTATTTCAGTTTGCGTGTGACGTCATAGAGGTGTCATTAGTCTTTGCTTCCTTCTTCTTACTATTCTTGTTATTTTCGTAAAAACATCGTTCTGCTGAGTGAATTTCAAACTCCTGAGTCTTATTATATTGATATAAACTTTAACAGCAGCTACAGCAATCCTACTAAGCGAACTTAAATAAAAGCTTGTTAAAAGGCGAGCACTCTGATGCGGTCTGTGGGTGAGTGAAATTACTACTTAAGCGCAAACGGAAAAGCGAAGCAGAACTTTTCCTGCTGTAATAATTATATTGTACTTAGGTAATACTATGCCGTACACTGCGCCTATATTTTTATAACTTTTGTATGTAATAAGTGGCGAAAGAGCAGACGCCCCACGTATTTAATGGGAAGTAGTCAGCCGCCCATTCGTTGCCGACCCTTTAGTACGTACCTATGTACCCGTTTACTAATTTCTTTAGTAGAAACTCATGTAAGATACTACGTTTGTTCTCTACTTCTTTGGATGTTCACATTTGGATGAAAAAACCTACATACACAAAAAATTTCCAAGAGATGTCGCTTTTCTAATAAAAAATTATATCTAGCTACGTCTATTCATGAAAGCATGAACTCTTAAGTGAACATAGTTTTTATTATAAGTACCGTATAAGTTAAAATACATAATAGTAAAACTGAAAACATAAAATATCTATCTATTACAATTATTTATCTGGGACTGTGACGTTAGGTTTTAATGTCAGGTCAGGTAGCCAACTGCGGCGACGAAAACACATCTTATTGGTTATAGGTACCATTATAATGATAGATTGTTTGACAAGGGGCTAAAATAAGCCATTATGACACGAAGTGATTATTTGGACGAGCTCACGAAGTACACTGCTTTTCACTTCGACTGCGAGAAAATAAAAAAGACTTAAAATTAAAACTGTATATACTTCATGAAAAACTAAAAGTACAGTTTGAGCAATTCTATCAGAAGGTTTGGCCAATCTGATCAGGTTGGCTTGTTTGTTTTTAATTATTCGTAAGGAGTATATAGCTGGCCGCAAGTTTTTTTTTCAGTGTCATAGAAATCTGTAAGGGATTATATGGCTTTCTTTTAAACACTAGGGGCTAAATGTACTATTATAGTCTCGCTTCGCGAAGCTAATAAGACGTACTTTTTGAGCAGGAGAAGTAAAAAATTATAAAAAGCACCCGGCCAAGTGAGAGTCGGGCTCGCGCACCGCAGGTTTCGTACAAATTCAAAATCCTTAAAATCTGCTTAGCCGTTTTGGCGTGATCACAGATCGCAACGACACACAAACAGTCAAACATACATAAATATATATATATATATATATATTTTTTTTTTTCGTTTCATAGAATTTCAAATAGTCCGTATCACTTTTTTTTTAAAACATCAATGTACTGACATTACATTTTTACAACTTTATAATCGTAATAGATGTAAAACAATGTGTACCAGAGACAATTGATCCAGTGCTTTCGAATAAAATTGGCTGTGTCAGACCGACGGACAGGTAGACGGACAGACACACAGACAGACACACGAGTGATCCTATAAGGGTTCCGTTTTACCTTTTGACGTACGGCACCCTAAAAAGGTTTAATATATAATTTCCTCTTCAACGAATGAAGTTGCGGGCGCCTTGTGTAACATATCTCCTCTTAGAATGTCCCTAACTGCTGAGATTGCGTATTAGTTTGTGTATTGTGTACACGATCTGCCCATTAATCGACTTGAACACATTTGCAACGTTTGTGATGTTGGCGATCGTATCTTAGAGTTTTCCCGGGAAAAATATAGAAAGGAAAAACGTATTCTATCTAACTCGCTGGATACATCGACCTTTAATCTGCTTTGTATTAAAACTTCAATTGCATTACGTTGGTTCATCGTAACCCAGGGTAAACGGTGTTCATATTTTATATTCATTTGCGGACATGTATTTTTAAAAGCTCATTGTAGTGAAACAGTTTGTTTTGGGTTCAGCTTCTAATTTTTTTTAAATATTTTTCATACAAAAAAAGCGTTGCAGCAGAAGAGTTGATCATTGTTATAGCAGTAGTAGATAGCTCGAGTATTAATTTAAGAAATAATTAAGGTTATGGAAGGAATACTTAACCTATTCTAGATTCTAGTCTATGTGACCGGCATTAAAGAGTCTCAAATATTTTAAGAGAAGAAAAATATACAAAATGAAAATTCTGCGAAACATATTAGGGTAAACGTCCTAATGTTTGGCAGCTTAATTCCAATGGATGATGACTGATCTCAAAATTTGTAATAATTATATGTTAAGATCCATATAACGAGCAAAATAAGAAACTAACTACGTTAAAAGTTCGATACCTTACGCTTACGAGTACCTTGTTTTATGTACCTTTAAAGTTGGGTTGGAAAGTCGTTTTAAACTATGAATATATTTAGAACTAATAATACCATTGATAGCCCATAAAATACATGGTTTTCGATAAAAGCAAGTTTTAACTAAGCTGCAGAACAAAGATCTTAATTCCCCATACAAAGTGGAAACCTAGCTCCTAGGCTTTAGTATAAAGCATTTTTGGGAAAGTTCTAAAATGTGATTTTAACATTCTTGTGTCTCGGGAATGTTTTATGAGATTGAGGTAGATTTTCTTTATTTATTTATTTATTTAAACTTCATTGCACAAAACAAAAGTACGTACAATTGGCGAACTTAATGCCAAAAGGCATTCTCTACCAGTCAACCATAGGGCCAAACAGAGAAGCATGAAAATGGTGCAGTGGGGAAAAACATTCAGTACTGAGAGCGTTAGTTCTTTCACCAATATTTCTAATATTAAAGGTCGTTTTATAACATACCACAGAAAAAAGTTGTCAACATCCCTATTGACACCCTGTTTATCACTGCTATTGTTACGAGTTAAGGTGGGTCCACACTTGTATCATTTGCTCGTATCCGATCACCGTGGTGTGGAATGACTGCGTATCGCGCTGCTTGGACGCTCACTGTCAGCGCGGCGATCACGCCGCGCTTGTCTGATCTAAGTGTGTGATACGCGTAGCAACATGGATTTCGAGCGATCGGATCGGCGCAACGTCCAAACGCATGATTGTGACACGCAATCATGCCACGGGATGAAGATCTGATCGGGCAAATGATACAAATGTGGACGCATCTTTACGGTTGAAGGTGGTAACCAACAAAACAGCGTCCAGCACTGGGACATTTACCTAACACAATTTGCGAAAATTCTGCAATGAAAATGTTAGTACATGCAGAACTTTCATTGTAATTATTCGATTGGTTTTAAGACATTGGATTCCGAGTAAGAATTAGGTACGTATTCGGTATTTGATCGTACACAATCACTAATAACACACAGCCATTAAGTCCCCATAGTAAAAGTACAAAAGTCTTTATTGCACATCAAATACACGATACAACTAAACTCTAAACATACAGTCATATATTTCAGTGCATAGATGTGAAGCTTACATGAAATAAACAAGAGTCCACTCTCTCTGTAGGAACTGTAGGAACTCTTATCTTGTCTTCGGTGACCAAATCATTTTCTCTAAACAGAATTTTCCTGTACATATTCTTTAACAAACAAAACATAAATAGTTTGCACAAATTGTAACTTTGACAGAGGAAAATACATCTTTTCTCAGTCCTCCCGTGACCATGGAAAGCTGGAAAGCTTCCGAAACGTCGGGAACTAAAATGAGATAATATACGCGATATAATCCGTTAAATTGTTTTATTTCAATGAGTAATAATCGCGGAAACAGAAGAAAATATTAAACAAAACATAAGTCATAAAACTCTATCGGTGAACTGCAACTTACTACGAGTGCTACTTAATACTATGAATGACAATATTTATCTTAACGTTATTTACATTGTCGCTAGCGCTATAAAGAGAACTTTTCCGAGCTAGAGAGGTTAAAAAATAAATTAATGGGTGTTCCATATTAGACTAGTAGGTACACCTATACCTAAAACATAGAGGTGAAAATTGTATACGTATACATATGTTTAACAAATAAAATTCTGATTGTAACTCTGATTTTCTGCCACAGGCAAAATCTAAACGAAAACACTGCAAAGAACGCGGTTTTCAAAGCGTAGATATCTGGTTTTTCTTTAAAGTCTACTTTAACGGTGTTTTTATTATTATTATTTTTTATTATTCGACGCAAAAGTTTTTTTTTCTAATCATCAGATGTGTAGAGTCTAATGATAGCTAACATATTTTTAGTGCAAAACAAGGTGTTAGCGTTAATGATAATAACTTTTAGTGTAAGCTTTGTTATTGGTACTTGACAGTAGGTTTCTCGTTTGATAGCCTGGCTGCGAGTGGTAAAATAAAGCGGTGGCGATATGGCAATGCCGACATAGAAAGTTGATTCTCAGTTTCGCGCGAGCTTGCGGACGACACGGCGGTGGCCGTGCCCTGCCCGACGCATATAATTACTTACTTATAGTGCTTACTATAGACAGGTGTACACTTTTGCCTATAATATGGTACATTTACAGATATATATCGCGTAGGTATCTTCATGTAAACATTTGAAGTGTGTGACGCAAATGAAACAATTCACGAGCCGTGCGAAAAGCAAAAAAGTAAACAAACTTTTTGAGGATAAATATTTTAGTTACGTAAGTATATATTTATTGAATAATAGCTAATATTTTGTTTATGCTATATAAAAACATAGTATTTTGATTTATTGGTAGCTGTTTCTCAATTACTGATAAGTTTTGGTCTTGCCGAAAATATTTTGTAATTATCCGTCCCGTAACTCTTATAAAAAAGTACAGTTTCTGTTGATTTTCGGGTTGAATTAATTGTATATCTTTTATACAAAATCTAATTTAACGTTTCAAATTTCAGAATCCTTATATTTATCAATTGTATAGCAACCAAATAGATAAACTGAGTTTTTCACGACCATAATGCCAAAATACTTTTCTACGATACAATAAATTTATGTCACGACGTCACACTTGAGTAGCAATTTAGAATAGAATAGAAAACTTTTATTGAATAACTGTGTACATAAAATGGACATCGTATTAGTATGGAGCGTTTTCAGCGATCAGTAGGAATGCCCAACTTAAACTATCTTTTCCTAATTTTAGAGTACCCTATACGCATTTAGTCCCATAAAGACATTTGATCCTTACGAAAAACAGAATCTATTGTCACCTTAAAAATACTGTCATCATTCAAATTATTATATTTTGTTAAATAGATTGTAAACCATATGTTTCTTTAAATTTGAACATCATGTGTTAAGTGCCTATGGTGTTTCTATTTCGTGAAGGAAAGTGCCTATCACAATTACATATTTGAATGGTGATGAGAGGATCTCTACTAGTGACGTAGATAAAAAGAACACACCATTTAATTTAACTAAATGTAGATTTTTTCGGTTATCGTTATCAGCGGAATTAATAGTATTAGCCGATTCGCAAATGTTATTACACTGAAGTATTTCTTATGCGATTACAAACATCGTTTTGACATTTTCTATCGATAAGATGTCCCTTTGTTTCCCATACTTTATACCAGAAGGCCCAAATTCGTTCGAGAAAGAGATAAAAGTAATAACTCGTAACTCTCTTTTTCGCTTGAGTGTAGTCACGTACATAGTTTTCTTTAACCATCAGTGGATGCCCAGCTACCCGTGTACTGAAATTAGTTGAAATGCGTTTAGCCATTTTGGCGTGATGAAGCCGCAAAGACACAATAACAAACATACAAAAAATAAACATTTACCGTTTTTATTAAATTAATAAATAAAACGACTTGGCCAATCGCACAACGGCAATAAACTACATGCAGCAAACCCTACCTAATTGTATTAGCCCTTTGAACGTAAACGAAGAATTAATTATGTTGCCGAGCGATGGCCAAGTCATTTTATTAATTAAAACTATGAAGATGTGTAATATTGATACGGTCACTATAACGGTCACAATAAAATGTTCCTAGTTAACTAATTCAATGAACATTTATAAATGACAAAGGTGTTGGATAGATGCTCACATGGGTAGGTATTACTGAACTAATTAACCGTCACAATAACATGTTGTTCGTCCGGTAAACATTTATGAATGACAAAGGTATGGGGTAGATCCTTCCCTGGATAGGTACTACTGAATAAATTAACCGACTTGGTTATTATATCTCACAACTTTTTGTGGTAGAAAAGGTTGCGAGACTTGGCAATCTTTTTACATGTTATGTTTTTGATGGGATCTCATCGCTTTTTGTAGGCAGTCCTTCTTTTTTTCTTTTCGGGTACTACTTATACTTCAGCTACCAGTTTTCTCAAAGCCCACTCCCTGTCTTTGTGGGCTTTTCTCCGAGGCTTTGAAGTGACAATTTATGACAAGTCTGGACGATAAATGCTTCTAAGTCTATTGTATTCTGAAATGGCGGATTCCTGCGCTTTAAAACTACCGAAATCGATATTAAATAGATGTAAATCACCCAAACTTGTCACTCTCGAGAATGCCACGTACGCTTGCCCGCATTTAAAAACTGCAGAACCAATATCCATCATGTGCACTATTTACACGTAGACCCTGGCTTTTATGTATGGTAATAGCATAAGCTATACATATGGGAAACTGTTCGCGATGGACTAGTTTTTATCTTTATCTAGTATTGATCGCTACAGATCAGGTATCTGGTATGGGGTAACGGGTATATCTGATATCTTATTTCTGGTATTTGGTATCTTGTCTTTTATCTAACCCCCTTCCCCTCTCTTCTCCTTTGCCCCTTTTCCCTCTCCCCTTGCCATCCTTTCATCTTCTCCTTCCTCTTTTTTTCCCCCTTCGTTCCTCCTCCTTTCCTCCCGCCCCTCCGCTTCCCCATTCTTCTACCTCACCATTTCCCCCTTCTTTCCGCCATCCTCTCTCTGCTTTCCCCCTCCTTACCCTTCTATTTCCCCTTTCTACCCTCTTCCTTTCCCACTCCTTGAAGGCTACATTTCTATAGAATTACAAATTTATTTATACACCTGTTATATCTGGAATTCTAGACTGAATTTGCAGAATGTTTAAGTTTTCTGGTGCTTTACAGACTAAACACTAACAGGGTTCAAAATTTCAACCTTGTTCTATGATCGGTGAATGAGTGAGAGACAAAATTAAGGAACTTTGACTTGCATTAAATCTTTAACTACAAGTTATAATTGACTGTAATTTGGAATATACCTATGGTGTATGACGCCCTCTTGGTGACTGAAAATTCAGGCTTCTAGCTTCATCAGCAAATAAATTACAGAGGGTCAAAAATGTCGTGAATGGCTTCGAGAAAAGTATGGTACGGCGTGCCTTTATTTTGCTCGACTTGGCCTATGGTTGGCTTGGCCTTGGCTAGATTTGTACGGAACCCTCGGTGCGCGAGTCCAACTCGCACTTGGCTGGTTTTTTTTTATAAATCAGATATATCATTCTTACAACATTATAATAGTATTGATGTTTTACTGCAAAAATCGTTATATGTACTTTTTATGTTGTGCGCAATAAATAGATAGAGGATATTTTCATTGTCTGTGGGGCAGGATTTTTCCACTTTAGGTACCTTTTTTCTCGAAAGCCGCTAAGAAGTAATTTCAGACGTTTTAGTGAATCTTATAGGGTTTATGTGGCAAAAAAATACTGTGCTTTCACCATGTGTCTTTTAACTTTGGTCTTGTTTCGGTGTTTATTACTAAAAATTATGCGCAATTTTACCCGATGCGATGCGATAAAGGGGGGGGGGGGGATGGTATATATTTCCACATTTTCCTTAATAAAACGGATTTTGAAACACAATTAAAAACCTGTTCGAAAATTTGCACATCAAGCCCTCTCATATGATACCCTACTTGACCTAGTGGCTCGAATTTTAATTTTTGCCCCCCCCCCCCTCATATTGGTGGTCTTTTTAGATAATAAAAATACATTTATATTTTGTAACGTTTTGTTGGCAATACATGTGGGCTGATGACCATGTTTATAAATATCACAAATTTCAAATAACATCACATAAGTAATTTTTGACTGAGAGAGTCGCACCATAAGGGTAATACCTTTTTTACCTTTTTGATACGGAACCCTAAAAATATGTAAATTTTGAGGAAACGAATAAAAATTTACCTGTAATGCAATATCACCATAACGCTATAATTTTAAAATATCGTAAGATAATTTATCATAAAATGTGCAATTTGTATCGTAAAGTAAGCGTGTATTCAAGACGGGGTAGGTACCTAACATTTGGAGCACCAATTGGCCAATTTTGTAATAAAATGTCCCCAAACCCCATTTTACCCCCTAGGTAGGGTTAGCCCCTACTCTATTTTTGGTCACAAAACTTGTAAGCAAAACAAATACAGTCCAAAGAACTAGAAGTACCCCACGACACTCCAGCAAAAAAAGAAATAAAAACAGTTGAGCACCATTTAATAGATAAGTACGAAGATATACGTGGTGTATGTAAGTCATCATTGAACATTCTGTATCTTAATGCAAGGAGTATTTTAAAAACAGGAAAACTGGATGAACTAAAGTGTATATTAAAACGAATAGCAGGCACCACTCATGTAATCGTACTAACTGAAACTTGGATGAAATCGGAAGACGATGCAAAATTGATAGAAGTACCTAATTATACACATTACTATAGTTACAGACCGGATCGTATAGTAGGAGGAGCATCGATATACATATATAATGGAATACAACAACATAATTTAATAGAAAGTAAATATAAAGACGGGAACAACTATTTGTGGGTGCATACGGAAAAATTGGGATTAGACATTGGAGCTGTATATAAACCAGGTGATACATCGATTAAATCATTTTTTGAAGAGTTCGAAACACAATCCAATCAAAAGAAGAGGGCAATACTTTTTGGGGATTTTAACATAGATCTATTAAAAAAAGATTTGAATACTAAAATCTATACAGAAATAGTTAAAGGATCTGAATTTATGTTACTAAACAAATAGACTCCAGATACTGTACTAGAGAAACAAACACCACAAAAGCTGTGCTGGATCACATCCATACTTATTTAAAACAAAATTATTTTAAGATGTCCATCATAGATTCTGCTTTCTCTGACCACAAGCAGATACACTTAGAAATAAAGAAGATTAATCCCGAATGAAAACATAAAAAACAGTATATAGCGGTTGATTACACAAAACTTTACAAAACTGTGGAAGAGACACCGATAGATAATGAAGAATGCAGTTACGAAGTACTAGAAACATATATTAAGGCACAAATAACTAAAAGTCAAACTTTAAAAAGGAAAACCCTCAACAAACCTCAGGATGAATGGATAAGTAAGCAGATAATGGAAGATATACGTACAAGAAATACTTTGTGGCGACAGAAGAAAGCAGAACCAAATAAAAAGAAGATTGAAAAGGACTTTATTAAGATACGTAACCAAGTGACTGTTAATATACGTAAAGCTAAAAATAAATATTACTGTGATTCGTTTAACAAATGTAAAAACAAACCTAAAAAATATGGGATTTAATTAACATGTTGGCTAGTAACAAAACTAAAGAAAGTTCTATTCCTCCAAAGTTAGAAATTGAAACGGGCACATTGAATAGTGGCTCAGAAATCTGTGAACACTTTAATAACTTTTTTTCTAATATTGGTTACGCACTAGCTAATGAAATACCTATGCATTACCATGATTATACAATACACACAAGGCCTACAGACGTATCAGGGTCTGCTTTTGCCAATTTTAATCTATGTACGGAGGACGAAGTCAGCAAAATTATTAAAACACTTAACTCAAACACTAGTACTGGGATAGATGGCATAAGTACGAAAAGTCTAAAATGTATCCATAAAATTATACTTAAAGATCGAACCTCGTACCGTAATAAATGTTTGGTAGAGGGTTATTTTCCGGACGGCATGAAAATAGCAAGAGTCACACATATCTTCAAATCGGGTAATAAACACTTATGTGGTAATTATCGCCCTGTTTCAGTATTGCCAGCCATATCAAAAATCTTGGAAAAAATAATTTACCAGCGTCTGGAGTCCTATTTAAACTCCATCAACGTTTTATATGAACGTCAATATGGATTCAGGCCTAAGTCAAACACACTCACAGCAACTGCCGATCTTATAACCGAAATAAAATCAAACATTGATAACAAAATGATAGTTTTAGGAGTCTTTATCGATCTTAAAAAAGCATTTGACACTGTAAGTCACTCGCTATTACTAACCAAACTTAAGAGTATAGGCATCGATGGAGCTGTACTTAATATGCTAGAAGCATACCTTTCTAATAGATATCAACTTGTAAAAATTGGACAATATCAAAGTAATTCCAATCTTATCAAATATGGCGTACCTCAAGGATCCATTCTGGGTCCACTGCTGTTCCTGATCTATATGAACAGTATACAAGATCTGGCTATACAGGGACAAATCACACTATACGCCGATGACACATGCCTTTTCTACTTTGGTCACAGTTTAACCCACCTTATTAACCAGGCCCAAGAGGATCTGAATACACTAACTGAATGGCTTAAATATAATTTGCTCACCATCAATGCGTCAAAAACTTCGTACATAATATTCTCGGCAAAAACAAAAAAATACCTGATCATGATACGTTGGTAATCGATGGCCAGACGTTACACAAAAGTAGCAAAGAAAAGTACCTCGGACTACTGTTAGATCCTAAACTAACTTGGAATGACCATATTGAAAGCATACGCACAAAAGTCATTCAACTGACTGGCTCACTCCGACGTACAGCAGGTTGTTTCCCACGCTTTGTCAAATATATGATATATAATTCATTAGTAAAGTCACATCTTGAATATCTCATTGAGATGTGGGGTAATGCTCCAAATACATACATGAAAAGTCTGCAAATAGTACAAAACAAATTAATCAAAACTTTATTTAATTACCCATTTCTTACTCCAACATCCACTATATAGAAAGATACAAAAATTATGCACCTAAAACAATTATATACAATTAAAACATGCCTTTTAATCTACAAAATTGTAAAAAGACACATACATACTCAGATCACATTCAAGACCAAAACACATAAATATAGCATGAGAAAAAGACATTTACAACAATTAAAACTTACCAGATCTCGAACTGAATTTTACGGCAAAAGAACGCTAACGCATGGGGGAGTGAAACTCTATAACGATCTAACCATAGCTATAAAAAAGCTAAATTCTATAAATATGTTTAAGAAACATCTTAAAAAATATGTTTTCGAAACAATTGATGTATTATAATAAAATAGTTTACGCAATTAACTACCTACTTACTTAAGAATTTAGAGCAATTGTATATATACTTATTAATCTTAGAAACTGCATGTTACTTGTTACTACTCATTTTTATTAATATGTTTAGCTTGTAAGTTCTCATTTAAGTGAACATGTACCTTTGCTCTTATGAGAATAAATTCTTTAAACCGAAACCGAATACTGCCTCGCCGTCATTCTCATCTATCCCAGTACAGATACAGTGTGCCCATTTCCCACAGAAAGAATAAGCGGCCCATCCTTGAATTTCCCTTATATTACAATATCTTCCGCATTTTCATACTCTATTCACTCCATTTCTCTCTCTGTGTCTTTCTTTTATAATTGCTCACCATCCTAAACAAATTAAAACATAACTAAGTTATCAAAGAACCATAAAGTGTCTTAAGGAAATAATTTGAATTTCTTACATGGACAACTATATACCCCATCTTGCCCTCCTATGTAAATTTCAATAAAATAACATGCCTTGATAAACCAACTGAGGATATGGATACTATCATGCTCTTTACCTACTGCTAATGTAATCGTTGATGAATAATTTAATTTTTGTCAATTTTTTTTTATTAGAATTTAATGGAAATTGAAAACCTATTTTTTTTTTTTTTTTTTTTTTTATTATAAATAGATGGGCATTTGACCGCAATCTCACCTGTTGTTAAGTGACGATGCGGTCAAGGATGTATCATGTATTTTTTGCGCCAGAGCAAAAACGCGTGGAGCTACAAGTCTGCGTAGTGACCAGACTTGTAAACAACATGGCGGCGCTTCATTACGAGTCACAGCGGCTGTGATTGGTCGCTGCGGCTGTTAAGGCCCTTTACGTCTTGCCCGCTACCCCGAATTTTCCCCATTCTCCTTATCAGACCGAATTCGAATCTGAACCGCGTCCACAACGACTCTCCGAGCCAACAGCCTCTTGACAGACTAAGCTATCGAAGCCAGGGCTTCACTAGTGTAATCGTTTTTTCGATCAGTCGCCTCATTTTTATACGCCTTACGAAAGTATCTGGTCTGCCAGGCTGAGTTCTTTTTCAGGACATGTTTTATTTCTGAATGCCCAGTGCCCATATACTTTTTTATATGATGTTGGTTACAATTACAATATAAGTTCTTCGGGTCAGTACTAGTCCAGCCAATTAGAGTGACAGGACGCAAGTAAATCATTTTTTTTCATGAAGTTGACTACTCCGTTAAAGGCCTGCATCGTCATTCGTAAACCATGCCCCAAACGCCGAGCGGGCCAATGCGCAGAATTTGTAATAAGGAACGCATATTTATTGCTCGCGTGCACCAAGGAAAGAGAAAGCTAAAACATTACATGCTTGGGGTTTTTTGCATAAGCGCCAGATGTAAAAAAAACATTCCGTCGAATTGAGAACCTCCTCCTTTTTCTGGAA
The DNA here is from genome assembly GCA_905404275.2 of Hedya salicella. Lineage (NCBI taxonomy): Eukaryota > Metazoa > Arthropoda > Insecta > Lepidoptera > Tortricidae > Hedya > Hedya salicella. The sequence continues at coordinate 11,674,351 of FR990112.1, read as the reverse complement.
GTCGGTTAAAAAGTACAATGAAATCGAAGATATTATTATGTTTTGTTAACATTTAAGTAAATCACATAAAAGGAAGACTGACATTTTTACATAATTTGGCCGTTTATTAATGTGTCGTTTGTACAAACTAGACAAAAAACGGAAAATGAAGACGTGTTTTCGGATAACTTTTCTATCGAGCAAATTTTCAACAAACTTGTTTCCGCAATAATCTTTGAACAGGTTATATAGTCAAAAAACACGTATCTGTAAACCACCTTGTTTTATATATTAGATTCTGACTAGATTTGATAAAAATCACGCAAAAAACCACCTTAAGTTTTCGATGTATACCCTTTATACTCATACTTTTTAATAACACTCAGTTACTAACCTCGCATACTTTGTAAAGTCAAATATATCAGGTAGGTAAATCATGTACTCAGATATCAGTTCGTCGTGAAAGGTCTTCATATTAATTTACTGCTGATAATTACGAGTCCTTCGGCGGAGTTAAAGGGTGCCTCCGTAACATTTCATTAACGCAACACTTTCAATAAACTTGTAATTATACTCGAGATAAACAGTTTGCTACTTATTTCTTAAATAACATCAATTAAGGTTTCTAAACAAAAAATAGAGGGCTAAAATATATATTTATTTGTCATTGGGAACAAAATTATCGTTAGGGAAAGTGGAGTTATAGCTTACGTACTTTTTATTCAAGAATAGTGATTTAAGCTGAATAACTGTAGAAAATTTATTTTTTTAAAAACCCCCCGTCGCAAATGAACATAACAACAAAATTTGGAGTTCCTAGCTTCAATATTGGCTGATATCCGGTCACATGTTACACTAAAAGCTGAATATCTTGGAGACGAATGCTGCGATTTTAATCAAACAAAGCTAAGAACACTCAAAATAAAATTATCTATCACACCAAAAAATCGCACTCAAATCGGGCCATCCTTATGGGCGCTACGATGCCACAAGACTGATACACAGATAAACTGATGCACAGAGTCACAGACACGTTAAATTTATAACACCCCTCTTTTTTATCGGGGTTAAAATAAAAAACCGAACCCGAACATATATATTGTACATACTGGAAACCTCGTTTCTTAAACTGGCCCATCCGGCGAAAAACATGAAACCTGGCATGCATATAGCTTTATTATACTTCCCAAGTTGGCTCAAAGACCCTAAATCAATCTTACGGCCCGGCCACGACAACGAGCGGCTAGCGGCGCGGCGGGTAAATTCTCCCTTCATTGCACGGTTGAGAAGCTTACCGTCACAGACTACCGCAGTTAATTGGTATCACACGCAATTTATCAGGAATTTGCTTGCCACACCACTACCACCACGCCACGTGGCCGGGCCCTTAGTCTCCAGCACAAGATAAACTCCACTTTTCTCGGTTTTACACCAGTTCTCATCAATTGTTTATTTGGGTTTTGCGCAGATCCGCCTCTAGCACATCACTCCAGTGATACCTGGGATGTAAGAAGGGGCGTCGCCCTACTGGGCAGTCCTACTTAAGCTCTCCTTTCGCTCCGACCTCACGAGACGGGCAAGCAAATGGAGCCAGCATTTGTTTCCTCAATGATATCTTCGCCACTAGTTCTTCTACTTCAACGTTCTTGAGGACTCTCCATGGAATATATCTTACTGAGGAACTTCCTCTCGGCGTCTAAAAGTATGATATCCGCCCTGAGTGTTAGTGGCCAAATCTCGCATCCACGTGCGCAGGATTGGGTGCAATTTGGTTTTAAGGATTTTTATTTTGGTCTTTTTACTAAAAAACTTGGTCACTAACTTCCTTGTCAAGGGCGTCACTTTACCACAAAGTGCTCTGTATGCAGATGTTAATCTATTCTTGTAGCTTGAATGTATGTGTTTAAATTTTGGTGTGGCTCCACTTTGATCGAAGAAAGAAGAGAGAAAAGATAGATCGTCTGCACTCTTCTAGAGAAATTTGAAATTTTAAAAGGGTCTTTGTGTAGGTGTCATAGTCATCGCTCATTTTCGGAATACAGTCACAATCCATAAGGTAGATAGTAAAAAAATAACGTGTTTTTTTATCTCATTAAACGCAGGTTGTTTAAAATCGTCTGTAATCGTATGTACAGTTAAAAACCGTTGGTATGTGAAATCTGAAATCAGACGTTTCGGCGTTATGTTTTCAAAAATGTTAATCGGTTTGTTTGCAACATTTAGGTCATCAAGTACATGTACGATGCAACATTTAGGTCATCAAGTACATGTAGGGCGTCATGGATCTTAATCGAACCATGAGAACGATCACAAGTCGTATCTACACTCAAAATACTCCATACCTCCACCCATACTACTCTATACCTACCATAATACTCTATACCTACAATCAAAAGGGAGATGTCCCTTTTGATTTTGCACCAAAAATTCCTTGAGTAAAGTTCTAAAGTTCCATTTTCCCATATTTTTTATAATCAGCTCTTCAAATCTTTCAGCAACGTTCTGTCGGGCTATTTTCAATGACATCGACGTGCTTGAGTCTTTGTTAAAAACACTTTGATATTGGCCTTTTGTAAGTCGATTCTGGTATTTCTGACGTTGCGTTATTTGAATAGACTCGTATTTATTTTTCAATATATTCATAGAAGGACTTTATTTTTTTTAATTTATGGAAGAATCCATAAGTGTACTATTTTTTGTCACGCTGTGCTCGACTGCAATGTACGAGGAGGGGCATATACCTACTTTCGTGATAGATCATTTCGTGAAAGTTACGCAATCTATCCAATCTATCAAAGGTCTTTAAGGTTATAAAGGCTACTTACTATTCCAAAGTAAATTGAGCCAACCTGCCAGATCCAGCGGGCCTATGATGGTCGCGTTTATCACGAGATAAATGATATGATAACGCGTCTGTCACTCTCGCACTCACATACTTGTCAGAAGGCGACGGCAGCTATGTCACTTATTTATCGCGTGACAAATGCAACCATCATAGGGCCGCTGGCTTATGGTCACAAGCACTATTTCAAAATAATTCATGTGCAAAAATAAGTTTCACAACTCTGTAACGGGTTTACGTCACGTAGGTATAAAACTAATGGAAGAATATTGCAAATGATTCATTTTTAAACATAACGTATAGTTGTGAAAATTGTCAAACGTTCTTATTTATTTGTTTGATACTGTCCTCCTAAAGTTTTTTGCGTTTTTGATATTTGTTTTGTTATATTCTATATATACTTCACATCATCTTTTGTTCTTGTACAGCAATATTGTTAACAAGTACTAAATTATACTATACGTTTTTCTTTAACAATCCATGGAATTTCACTGAATATTTCAAGTAAAATGAGTAAGCAATCAATCAATTATGTTCTGATGAAAAATTAAAACAATAATATGATTTACCGTACGATAATAATTATTCAACACACTTTTCTTTTCTCGTAAAGTGGCTCTTATTACACCGTTTTTATGGCTGTAATCCAGTCCATTACATACGCGTGTTTTTTACATTACGTAATCACACTAGTGCCTTTTCATTACAGTTTTTTTCAAACTTCAGCAACTAGGTTTTAGGTACAAGATACATTTTAGGTTATTAATAAATCTAAACTGTTACTTGTAAAAAGCAATTAATTTTAATAAATTATAAAGTTTTCGAAAGAAAATACCATTTTGATAGTATAATTATTCAGTTTATTATATTATTAATGTTTGGCTGATTGGCTAATTAGCCTTTGCCTCAACGCTCGTGCGCGCGCATAGACATATGCACCCGTCACAGCGCGCCATTTTGATGTGATTTGAAGACATCTATACTATTATAAAGTTGTAAAAATGAAATGTCTGTACATTGAAGATATTTTCAAAAAATGATTGTTATGGACTATTTGAAAGTAAAGTTAAAACGAAAAATATTTTTTTTGGATTTTATGTATGTTTGTATGTTTATATGTGTCGTTGTGGCTTCATCACGCAAAATCAGCTAAACGGATTTCAACTATTTTTGGTACACGGGTAGCTGGGTATCTCCAGATGGTTATAGGATACTTTTTACCCGACTACGCTGAAGAAAAAATTAAGGGTTATGACTTTTTCTCCTCCGCGAACGAAGTTGCCTTCTAGTATTTCATATTTAAAAATATTGCATATGAAAATATGATTATTTTTTAAAAATGTCAATATTGTGTAAATAGTTTCAAGCAATGATATTTAAAATATAATCATTATGTAGGGACGTAAATTTTAGGTACTGATGACGGATTAATATAAAACTTACGACTACAGGATTGGTTACGCATATATATAACCAAGACGAAATTTTAAGTAAGGTACGATTAAAATGAGATAATATACGCGATATAATCCGTTAAATTGTTTTATTTCAAGGTACGATTGTTTTTTTGCTTTTTCCTCGCAAGTGTGTTGAAAAACGTCGTATGAAACTCGTGTGCATTGGTCATTACACTCTCGGCTTTATACAGCACTCGTCTATGACTCGTGCTGCAAGATTTAGCCTCAAATGTAATTACCAACGTACCACACTCCTATCATAATGTACTATTTCGGTACTGGATAAGAATAGTATTTTGGGTCGAAAATGTCATAGTTGGGTTTCCATAGGTAGTAAGTCAACCCTTATATCAAATGGGCTCGGGTTTTTTTGTGTGAGTATCTTTTATAGTGAAGAATATTTTTGCCGATTATGAATATTCTACTTGTTATAAACTTTGACTTATTATTTTTTAAACTTTTTTTCTTTGTATTGTTTTTCTGTTCGTTCAATTTTGAAATGATCACTCAAAAAACAAATACTAGTTACGATATAAAAAAGAAAAAAAGACCAAATTAAAAAAAAAACTTTTTTACCTGATTATGAAGTAGAGACACCTCTAGTTTTTTTTAGACCATACATTGGCGTATTACTCGCCTAAATATCTAAATTTTCCATGCAGTGCTTCCTACCAAAAATCAGAAAATGTTCCAAGTTCAATCAATGTTTTTCAATGTATTCAAACTCTTCGATTATGTTTAAGTTTTATACACTTAAATACGACAAACTGATACTCAAACATAATCTTTTATATTTATTGAATATTATATACACCATGAAATTATCAGTTTTGTTATTATATCAAAAGTTTATTATGCCCCTTAAGTGATTATATTCCATGAAATTATGTAAAACAAAAAAGACGAAAATATTTTTCGATTCAGTGACCTCCAAATAGTCCGTAAACAATATTTTTTTCAAAATATTTTCAATGTACAGACATTTCATTTTTACAACGTTATAATATTATAGATGTTATATCCAGTGAAAATAATACATATCTAAAGTTGTTATACCTTTCATTTTCATTACACACTCCTTATATCATACTATAATACGTATGATATAAGAAATAGGGAAATCTCAATATCTCACGAGCTACAATGACCGAATGTTTATTTTAATCTAATAAAGTAAAATAGTAGCACCTAAGCAAAATATAAAAGTAAATAAACTGGATTATATTCCCCGAAGCTTTCTACGTAAAGCCGGTGTTTAGCAATTCAGAGTGCTGTCACTTCTACACATTTCTGATTTGTACTCGGAGACTACAGAATAAAGTATTTCTTTGAAGTCAGGGGAAAATGGCTTTTCTTGTAAATATCATCGCTTCATTTATTTTAGAGTATTTTAAAATATATATGAGTATAAAAAGTAAAATACAAAACACTTAGAGTGCCGTTGGCAGCGGGGCGGGTCTTAAGCTTATTGGTGGTTACGACCACAGAGATAGGAACTTCCTGACAATATGCGCCAGGAGTACTGTTTTCTGTATCTGACACTTGATCCAGACCTCTAGCAAGAACCTCTTTCGAGATGTTCTTGAAACGACAGATACTGAGTCAATTTTCTCAAAAAAGACTAGAATGGCGTTCAGGGACTTAATTACTGGTAGTCCAGCAAAATTTAAGTAATCGACCATCTCTGTCGCACAGCGCCGGATAGAAGAAGACAGGTAATATTTCTTGCGTCGTCTTGAATAAACTAAACTCCGCTTTTATTATTTTCCTGATTTTGATAGATCGTATCCGTGGGAGACGGTTGCTTACTGACGTCACTCTGATAGCTTTTGTGAAAAATGTAGACGCATATTTTTATTATAAGTTCAGTTTACACTATCTATTTACTAGAGGCGAGCATACTTATTTTTCGGTTGATTTTTACTTTCGTACTCGAATACACACAAATTTTCTTGCATTTATGTGGAAAATTAAATTTTATAACGCGGGGGGCGGGGGCGCGAAGTGGAAACACACGTGTAAGTGCGAGTTACTTTATTACACGAGAAACGCGTACAGAGCTGAGCGAGGTGTATCCCCACGAGGGGAGGGAGCACACCGAACCCAACACTATAATAACTGGTATACGACCTTAAAACGACTCAGCTGGTGAGAGCGCATAAAGTGCATGTACCAGGTCCGTAGCGAGTAAGTACCCATTAGCTTTAACACAGGGTCCGGGTCATGAAGATAAGGGAACACTTCGATAGCGCGATCTAACTCGATCCCAGCGCCATCTATCCGTGCGGCGTGGAGACTCACGCAGCACTAGCGCCATCCGGTGATGAATAGCTCTGGCTTAGTATGCCGTAATACTGGTTACCAACGACATCTATACGCGTCTTGTGTAATTATAGGTTGGTTGTATTATAGATCTCCCCCTCTGTCCATGACGTCGACCCGACGATTAGGACAGGAGAGACTGCTATTGTTAAGTTTTCTTAGACGGTCTACCACGGCGTTTAACCACGTCGTTTTTCTTAACCACATTCTGCTTGCGAGGTCTTCCTCTTTTTCTGATTGGCAATGTGGGCTCTGGCACCGTAGTATCGTGAGTTCGGTATCTCACTAAAGCTGATGCATGATATATGCCAACCGGGATATTCGTGTCAGTTCTAGCAATCTCGAAAGAGCTGGGTCCATGTCGCCGAACGATAACGTATGGTCCATCACGCCGCGGAGCCAACTTTGAACTGAACCCTTGACTGGATTTACTCAGTACATGAGTAGTAGCCAACACGAGATCGCCAGGTTGATACTCAGGACAAGCTTGTCGTTTCTTATCAACGTACTCCTTTCTCTTTTCTTCTTTTGCTTCCTGAATCTCCCGTGCTCGAATTAAAGTGTCAGCCATCATACGCAACCGAGGAGTAATCTCTTTGATGAAGTTATCATTGTCTAATATCTGTCGGAGGTCGTGCTCAACATCGTCTGGAGTTCTTAGTTCTCGTCCGAACGTTAAATACGCAGGTGTGTATCCAGTCGAGCAAGACGAAGCCGTATTCATAGCGAATTGGATGCTGGGTATCTTCTCTGCCCAAGTCATATGATTGTCTTCCACCAGAATAGCCAATTGAGTCTTCAAGTCTCGATTTCGTCGCTCTACTGGATTGGTCTCTGGATGGTAGACAGGTGTGAAACCATGTTGAATGTTCAAGGAATATGTCAATTTTTGAATGACACTGCTAACAAATTGCGTGCCATTGTCGCTGATGAAGCGGCGCGGAGTTCTATATCTGAGGATTATTTCCTCTAACAGTATTTTACCGGATTCCTCGGCCGTAGCTCGCTCCAACGCGAATAACTCCACCCAGCGGGTTGCGACATCGACAATGAAGATCCAGTTTCGATTGTCAGCAGTTCGAGGCAACGGCCCAAATAAATCAAACGCGATCACTTCAAAGCGTTGATTGTGGGCTGTGGTCTGAAGCAGACCAGCAGGCTTTTGGTTTGAGGGTTTAAAACGCTAGCATTGTATACAGTTACGGACGTATGATTCGATGTCTCGTCTCATGCCCTTCCAGAAATCCCTTTTTGCTACACGTTCGAGAGTTTTATCTGCTCCATAGTGTCCGGCAGTTGGATCATTATGGTAAGTGGTTATAATGCTGGCTTGTTCGTGTTTGGGAATGACTAACTGGCTGTTATCCGCCTTATCGTCCTGATTGTATCGATATAGTAGGCCGTTGTTCATAAAATACCCTTTCTTGCTCCAGTATCGAGCCTTTTCTTCTTCATTACCTGCCAAACTGTATACTATCTTCACGATTTCTTCATCTTTATGCTGTTCCTTCCTGATTACCTCTTTGTTCTTAGCAGGCATATCAACTACCACTGTGCAAACTCCACAGGCGTCTTCCGATGTGGGTTCACAGCTAGGCCTTGACAAAGAGTCAGCCACGACATTTACTTTGCCAGCAATATACTTGATGCTGATGTCGTAGGGTTGTAAAAGTAGGGCCCATCGGGCCAGACGCCCAGTTGGCGATTTCATAGACATGAGCCATCTTAGGGCTTGGTGGTCCGTCAGGATTGTTATTTTGGCACCTTCAATGTATCGTCTGAACTTGTGGACCGCCCACACAACCGCCAAGGCCTCTCGTTCGGTCGTAGAGTAGTTCCGCTCCGGTTTTGTCAGAAGCCGTCTCGCGTACTCTACAGGATGCTCCGTATCACCCTCCCCCTGCACCAAAACTGCACCGAGCGTGTAGCTGCTAGCGTCAGTTTTAATGGTATATGGCCTAGTTTCATCCGCTTGAGCAAGAACAGGAGCCGTCGACAAGAGTTCACGTAACTTTGCAAACGCGTCAATTTGGTCTTGCTCCCATTGCCAGCTTGCATTCTTCTTGGTAAGGCGCGTCAGTGGCTCTGTGACTTTAGCGAAACTGGGTATAAATCTTCTATACCAGGAACACATCTGGATGAAGGAGAGTAGGTGCTTCAGATTTCGAGGAGGCTGCATATCTAGTATGGCACTAACTTTTGCATGGGTAGGCTGCAATCCATCGGCAGTGATATAGTGCCCTAGATATTTTAACTTTTGGCAGCAGAAGTTGCATTTGCTACGATTTGCTGTGAGGTTGAATTCCTTAAGTTTGTTGAAGACATCTTGCAAATCTTTCAGGTGGTCTTCGAAGGTAGCCGACATGACGATTAAGTCATCCAGGTACACCAACAGCTTTATATGGCTAAGTGCAATCCGAAACCGATCCATCATGCGCTGAAAAGTGGATGGAGAATTACGCAGTCCAAATGTCATCCGGCGGAAACGGTACATTGCGAATGGAGTAACAAAAGCTGTTTTGTCCCGATCTTCTCTAACACTTATTTGCCAGTACCCAGCACGCAGATCTATCGTGCTCATATACGGTGCGGGTTTAGCGTTGTGCAGGAGGTCATCAATCCTCGGCATAGGATAGGCATCAGGTGTTGTCACTGCATTGAGCTGCCTGTAGTCAACGCAAACTCTGACAGTCCCATCCTTCTTAGGCACCATGACTACGGGTGCTGCCCATGGAGATGAGCAGGGCTCGATCACTTTCTCAGCCAACATCTTTGCTATCTCCTTCTTCAGGATATCCGTCTTCATGGGTGATAGGCGATATGGTGGTACATATATTGGCTTGTGATCTCCGGTTTCGATAGTGTGTTCGAAGTCCTTTACCGGTTCTCCATTAGGTATGAACACATCTCGGTTCCTTTCTAGGAACTCTTCTAGGCTATTGACATCAACAGAAGATATTGATGTAGTTGGGACGTACTCATCGAAATCAACCAACTCGGACTCCTCGTCGTAGTTTTGGAGGTTGGCTATGGCGTCTTCATACAGAGCATCGATAACAGGTGAGTAATTTGCCAGATGGCGCATGTCCCGTTGCCTCTTTCTGGAAGGAGAGGATGGTTTTTCTCGTTTCTTGAGAGGGCCATAAGCATCTACAAGACTAGATGCAGAGTTGCATTCCTCAGGCAACGAAGGAGACAAAGAAACGTCTTCAGCTGTCATGATGGACAGCGCTACTCCTTCGGTAAATTTGACAAAACTTTCTTCACAAAGCTCGAACTCTTCCGAGCTTCTAGTGAGCGTCTTGAAGAAACCCGACCCCGAGGAGTGTACGATTGCGGCGTGAGTCCGGTAGTACCAGCAATGTAGTGACCACCGTCCTCCGGTTGTTGATGGTAATCGGTGCCTGAGTAACTAGCACGTTCTGCTGTTTTCGAACACCATCAGCTAAAGTGATGCCAACTCCTAACTCCTTGAAGGCATATCCCTCTCTTTTCAAATCACAGTATAGGGAATACGAAGCGATGCTTGATTTGGCACAGCTGTCCAAGTATGCTGCTCCAGTAGTATTGCCAATCTTGACGTAGATAACCGGACGATCTCTTGCATCAGTAGCGGTGCTTGCATCAACTGCACAGAATCTAATGTCAATTGGAGGGCGATGAGCCTTGTTAGCATGGCACGTTGAGCAGTTACTTCTCACGACTCCCGGAGTACCGCAGCCGTAGCATTTAAACTTGGGTGCAGAGGGTGAGGGAAACTGGGTAACCGCTTCCATTGCATCAGGCCTTGTCGCTTCCTTGTGTGCAGTTTCCTTACGGGCGGCCAGCTTTCTGCAATTATCAGCCGTATGTCCAAGTATCTTGCAAAATCTTGGTCTTGCGATTTGGTGCCATTGATGATCGGGTATCCTTGCACTCTAATGGCTTCGGTAATTCCGCTGGATTGGTACTGTACTTTTCTTTAAGGACGTGCTCCGCTGCCTAAGCAGCCCTCAAAAGGTCCCTGAAATCCTTGACGCTAGCGCGCGTAACCTTTTCCCGAATGTCCACTCGTAGTAGTCCGTACGTCAAATCCAATTGTTGAGATTCATTTAGACCCGGATGCGGCAATTGGGAACACAGCCATCGCTTACGACGAACGAAATCTTCAGTGGTCATTCTTGGTAGCTGTTTCTCCTGGGTGATGTCGTAGAAGATCAGGTATGGTTCTCTTAGAGGAGAGAAGTTTTCTCGTAAACGGGCCTCAAAGTCTGACCACGTAGTGACCTCCTTTCTCACTCCATTCCACCATTTTGCAGCGTCGTCTTTTAACAAGAGAGACAGTTCTTTTACTGCTGTGCTTTCGTCTACACCAGCCGCGCGCCTGTAGATATTGACGGCCGATAAGAATGCTTCCACTATTTCGCCATGCTTAGCACAGTTGTAGGTATAGTTGCAGTGTATGAATGACCCCTTATTTGGCTGTGGCCTAGGTATCCTATCTATAAATTCAAGGAATTGCTCCGGCGACATCATTTTTGCTGGTTTTCGGGTAACTTTCACTGTGGTTATACGTCCCGAACGCGTAACGTAAGTAGGGATTTTAGATTTCGCAGTCCCGGTACCTCCAGGCATTAATGCTTGATATAGGTCGTCGAACGTATGACGTTGCTCGTAGCGCAAGAATGGAAGTCGTAGCGCCGTAGCCGATGACGTCACGGGTGTCGAAGCGCGTAGCAGGATACGTAGCGCGTAGCACCGCGGTCGATGACGTCACGAACTTCGTAGCAGGCTGAGTAGACCGTAGTCGATGACGTCACGGGTCTCATAGCCTGACGTCATGTTGACAAGCCCCACGTTGGGCGCCAGACATAACGCGGGGAGGCGGGGGCGCGAAGTGGAAACACACGTGTAAGTGCGAGTTACTTTATTACACGAGAAACGCGTACAGAGCTGAGCGAGGTGTATCCCCACGAGGGGAGGGAGCACACCGAACCCAACACTATAATAACTGGTATACGACCTTAAAACGACTCAGCTGGTGAGAGCGCATAAAGTGCATGTACCAGGTCCGTAGCGAGTAAGTACCCATTAGCTTTAACACAGGGTCCGGGTCATGAAAATAAGGGAACACTTCGATAGCGCGATCTAACTCGATCCCAGCGCCATCTATCCGTGCGGCGTGGAGACTAACGCAGCACTAGCGCCATCCGGTGATGAATAGCTCTGGCTTAGTATGCCGTAATACTGGTTACCAACGACATCTTTACGTGTCTTGTGTAATTATAGGTTGGTTGTATTATAATTTGAACAATGATATTCTTCTTGAAGTTTATATTTTTACAGTATGTTGTAGATAATAAAGTATAAATACTTTTTTCAGATTCGCGGAATTATGAAAAATTTGTTTTGTACGCTCCACCTTGGAGTCTCTCACTGAATCGAAAAATATATTATTTAGATTTTTTTGTTTGTATGTGTCGTTGTGGCTTCATTACGCTAAAACGGCTAAACGGATTTCAACTTTTGTGGGTACACGGGTAGCTGGGTATCCACAGATGGCTATAGGATGTTTATTACTCGACTACGATAAAATAAAAAAGAGGGTAATGATATTTTCTCTTCCGCGAACAAAGTTGCGGGCACCTTCTAGTTACTATTCAATTTAATAGGAAAAATGGTGACATGTAGGTACATTTAGTTCCAATCGTACACTTTAGTATCGCAGTATAGTACAAAAACTGTCCAGCTACTCCTGAGGCAGACGGTGCTTACAGCTAGTCTTCAGATAAAACCACACGATAAAAATGATAAAACCGATAATATTTTATAACATATTTTTACTACGAACGGCCTCTTTTACCTGAAAATATGAAATACGTACTTCTCAAGTTTCTAATGTTCTAAAAACATTGCTCCGAATATCAAGTAGAAGCAGACAAAGAAGAAACGGTGAAACTTGTTGTTCTAATACAGGATAATAGCTGTGAAATATGAGAGTGTTTTGTATAAAGGAAGCGAAAACACCGGTTGCGATGGCCCCAAAAGGGACGAATTGATTTGTGTATCATGTGTGCTTAACATAGGCTTAAATACCTATGTACTTATGCAAAGCTTTCAGGAGATATTTTTGATCAAAAGGGTAGGCACAGGTAGGGCTGCCATCTTGAAAATACCGGAATCCGGACGCAAACTTCTAAAACCCTGAATATTTGGAGGAAATCGCATTTTTCCCCGGACATGTTAGATTTTATTCAGTTCAATAAGGATTGCTCTGTTACAAAAAGAGTCCGGGTTTTACCCGGATACCTTTCAAATCCCGCCTGGATGGCCCCCGGACAGCCTCTAAACTTGGACAAATCCGGGGAAACCCGGACGGATGGCAGCCCTAGGTACAGGCGGCTGCAGAGTTAAGCTCTTTTGATCGCTACATTGCCACGATTACGACAATTACGATTATTACGATTATGATTATTACAATTTTCCAAGTGTCGTGTCGCTATTGATTTTTTTTTCTTAAGTCAGCTTTTTTGGAAAAATAATCGTTGACATTTTATTAAAAGGGATAATTTTCATACAGAAGCGAAAGTTATTCAAGTTTTATGTACAGAAATCATCAGAACAAGATTAAAAAAACTTTTTATTGCTGAATTTGAATTGGGTTCAGAAAAGAGTGTCCGTATCGACTGGTGACCGAAGAGCTGGAAGCTACCTTGCACAACGTGTTAGTATTGCTATACAGCGTGGAAATGCTGCCAGCATCTTCGGCACCATGCCGCGGGGGCACAGCTTTTAAGACTTATTTTAGTTTTAACATAATTTTAGTTAGTAATCATTTATTCTACATAATTTATTAATTTATTTCATTCACTTGTATGAAACCAATAAAGACTATAGTTTAAATTTGAATTCAAAATCTACAAATATCTTATTTTTATATCAAATTGTTTTTTGGATATAACATTTTGCAACAGCCGAAGATTTATACAGTTCCCTTGTATGAATACATTTTCGCTTAGTCTACATAATATTATTAAGAAAAGTTAAAAAGTTTTATACTTGCAATAATTTAATAATCAGGTAGTTTACTAATTTAGATTATTATCTTAATGTTATATCCCGTTATACATGAAACAAAACTTAGCTGTCAATGTCATGTCTTTATTTAATTTTCTTACTAATGTATGTAGACCATAGTAAAAATATATTCGAACGAGAGAACTGTACAAATGTTAAATAAAATGTAGTGTGAAAAAAACAGTACGATGTAAAATATTTTTTTTCTTCTTAGTCTGAGTTCACATTACGGAGTAGGTATATAGAAAAACATGCAGATCTGCGAGAAACTTAATGTTTCCTATTTTAAAGACTCTTTTCATTTTCGAGTTTGCTTGCTTCTTTTTGTGTGTAGTTTTGATAATGTGTAAATTAGTATTTTATGCGATCGTTATATAATATATGCTTTTTCAGTTGAGTACCGCGTTTAGGCCACAAAGCTTGCTGAGTGGCCTAATTAAGGTACGAGACTTAAAAAGCTAAATATAGAACAAGTAACCTAAAAACTACAGTAAATGAAACATACTAAAAAATAATTACGAAAACAATGCGTTCTTTTTTTAAAATTAATTATAGTTGTATAACATAGATATTATAGTTCAGTGACATATACCATAGAGTATAGAGTGAAGGTCCAATCTAAAAAGTATGCCGTTTTAGTATGATTAGCGGAGTTCTTATTCACAAATTATAGTTCACGAGTAGAAAAACACTAAAACGAAACGCATATGAATAAGTAAATGTGCGATCACGGTCCTTCTAAATAAATCCCCTAAACGTGCCTAAGCACATTAATTAAGGCTCTCTCATTAAACAATACATCTGTGAATGTGAGCAAACAGCTATTACGGTCAGCGACACAGAAACGCGACTCTCTTGCCATATAATGTTTGTATGACAGAGGGGTCGTTTTATTCTGCAGCTAACTGTACGTCTATACTATTATAAAATCCAGTTGCCATACCCGGAAATTCAGAAAATCATTATACTAAGAAAAATCTTAACAGCGCGATCTCAGAGTTTTTAAGATATATCAGATATCTATATTATTATAAAGTTGTAAAAATGAAATGTCTGTACATTGAACATATTTTCAAAAAAATGATTGTTAAGTGGTCGGAGGTCATTAACACGAAAAATTTGTATGTGTCATTGTGGCTTCATCACGCAAAATCGGCTAAACGGATTTCAACTATTTTTGGTACACGGGTAGCTGGGTATCTCCAGATGGTTATAGGATACTTTTTACCCGACTACGCTGAAGAAAAATTTAAGGGTTATGACTTTTTCACCTCCGCGAACGAAGTTCTTCCGCCTTCTAGTATAAGAATATTACATTGTCCCCTTTTGCTCCATCCATAGCAGTAAAGAAAAAAAACGAAACTTAAATTTATCTTTACAGGTTCTTGGCCTAAATAATAGTGTAACTACTTGTACTATAAATGCAAATAGCTGTACTATAATGCAACCATTACGCCTATAAAAAAGTATGTAAAATGCAGATTTTGTGAATTCGTTCACACTGCACGCGTCAGCGGCACCTCGCCGTGCAGGTTGGTGCACCCGCGCAGCTCGGGCAGCAGTTTAAGATATTTCATCCTCGCATCACATACATAGTAATCAAATAGTGTTCGTTATAATAAAACTTGCCTGTTTAGGTCTTCATTCTTAGACACAATACTATACCTGAGAGTATTATGTAAATCCGAAAGTAATGCGGAACAATGGAATCACGTAATTTTTTGCACGAATATAAAATATAAATGGAACAGTGACTGGCTAATTTTTATTACAGAAAATGCACATTGACACTTTGTAATAACTATCTGAGCATGACCTCAGTGGGTCTGACTGTACAGTCACCGTGTCGCTACAATTCAACCTATGTAATGATCTATATTTCTGTGTATATGAAATGTGCAAAGCTTTCGTGCGTTGTCCGTGGCGCCACCTGAAAACCTTGTCGCATCGGAAGAACAGCGCTGGCTTTCGAGCCAGCATTAGGCTGAGTTTAGACCATTTCGGGGCATACTTAGTTGTAGTAAGTTATTTTATTTGATTATTTTTAACAGACTCCCAAAAAAAGAAGATGGTTCTCAATTCGGTTGTGTTTTTTTTATGTTTGTTACCTCAGAACTCCGTCACTTAAAATCCTATTTCAAAATTATTTATTTGTTTGAATGAAGGTGCCTCCAGATTGGTCCTATTTAATTTTAGTGAGGATCTGATGTTCGGATCCATGAGGAATTGAAGGAACTCTACAAATATTGTAGGCACACGTATGGCGACTTTGATATTATAAGAAACATAGCAAGCATTTGCATTCAGAAAATGTACATTGGTGAAGTGAAACTGATGAAGAAGACCGCAGAAGGTCACTGGAACTCCTTAACGATAAGTGATTTACGGTTGGCGATCGGTTTCGGTTACGGCTCGATTAAAATAGCGAAGCTTCTTCAGTCGCAAATTGAATTGGTCCTGATGAGAAGGTAGGCACTGATACACTATTAAGTAACGATCAGCTAAAATGTGTAAAATAAATTAACTTTTTAACAAAAAAATTAAACCGACTCCAAAAAATAAAACTAAGAAGTAAAAAATTAAAAACTGAATAATTCAGTTCCTTTAATTTACTTACAAGTAACCGTTTGTCTACTAAATCTATACAGTAGGTATTATAATGAATGTTATTTTGGAGCCGGTGCCATCATGTCAATAACTTATTAATGTTCCTGTTGCTGTAATTATGTATGCCCTCAAATAAATGTATTTTCTCCTTCTTTCTTTCAACTAAGTATTATATTACCTATTATATTGTTACTAAGTACTATGTGATAAGGAATACATTTATATAAAAAAAACCTATTCTGACTTACGTATTTAGATTGTATCCTGCAAGTTGTTCGAGGCAGCGCCCGAGTTACGCTTCGATATCGGTGCATTTCTCGGTTAATATTATTCATGGATCCAATCTGAAACGCCCATACCTATTTCAAGTAATTTTACATCGAAGAGGTTTATGCAGGTTGGAAACTGAGAAACAATTAGAACTTAAACGCTATTCCCATTATATCATAGTGTTAGCGTTTCAATAAAATAAAGCAGTAATTATTTATCGCCTCAATGATTAGGCAATAAATAATTATAAAACCGTTACATGTCATCATTTTTAAATATTAATATCTGTGGATTTAGTGGGCAACAGTAACTTTCCCCTCGTTGCCTGCCTTTCCAGCCCCCGTAATGCCTAACGCGTTTGACGCTCGCAATTGCAATCAAGTGTCATGATTTGTGGGCTATGACAGTTGATTCCGATACCAAGTGTCAAAATTTCGTTAGGCAATAACCCCGCCGGTTGGTTTACTAAGCACCGATGAGGAAACGCAGCGAGTTCATACCACAAAAATGGCGGAAACTTGGAAGAGGTCGGATCTCGGGCATTCTGTTCGAGGACATCCGAGTAGTCTTTGGGAAGTGGAAGATCGTTCCATAAACGTATTGCCTGAACAGCGAAGGAATTTGACATAAAACCAGTACGGTGGGAAGGAATATTAAGTTTAAGACTACGGGAAGTGCGAAGTTCGCCACCAGGACGGAACTAGCACTGTTAATTAACAGTTATGAAATAGTTATTTAACTATATGCGATAGATGGCGTTATTAAGGAATAGTCATCGGGATATAAAAACCTTTGATGACTCCGAGAGGTGCGTGGGCGAGCGAGCGGTTGGATAGTCATGGGATCAGTGGTACACTTAAAACTAACCATAGGATACACCCTACGGTTCTTCACTACAAAAATAGAATTGGATAAGTATTGGCGAGTAATTTGCACAAATTCCTAACCAATATTATAAAAGTGGTGCTGTAGTGCGATAAGTTGTCTTTTTTTCATTTTTTTTTCATAGTATTTTACAGTTGAAATATTCACAGATGATGTATTTCTGTTGATGCTATAACAACAAATACTAAATAATAATTCAAAAATCTGTTTTAAACGCAACCGTGCGTTAAGCTTGCGCCTCATTTATATGCAACGCTATAGATACCAGGTGCAAACTTAACTTAACCGGCCAGTTAGGTTTGGTTAAGAGAAAATGTAGTTTTCAGCGTTATTACGATTCTTATTTTTAGTCATTGTCGTCTCAGCAAGTATCGTTAAAACAAATGATATTCAAATTTAACTTTTTATGAAACCGAAAGACAGTCCCGAGGCTAAGTGGTCGAAGCTATCACGACTTTGTCTTTCTTTGTGGCGATATTCGTGAGACAACAATGACGATTGAACAGAATAGTTAAAACGCTCGGAGATTCGCCCGGATACGATGCTTCCTTGAATTAATCTTATGTCAATGTTATCCTTTAATGTGCGCTTCGTCTTGCAACAACTCAGCCCTACTGTTGCCTCCGACGACACAATACTGACAATATATAATAAAGTCACAACTTTAAAACCTTAGAAAGCTTTGTGTATTGGTCTCTTCAAGAGAGCGCGTGGCAGCAGATTAATTTTAGTGTGCTAGTAGGTAATTACTACGAATGTAGCAGGCTCAATATTTGGGTATTTATTCATGTTCCGTATCACTTCCGTGGACATATTTATGTCGAAATGCCTTTACATTTTCAAGGGATTTCAAACTCCACACCTCGTTCTACTAAATACTTATCTCAAAATGCCGCAAAAAATTGTAGAAACAAAATGTTTCTTTTAATGTGAGGCGGTTGAAACGCTCGAAGAATAAAATAGAATCAATATTGTCAGGTAATTATCCCGTTTACAACAAATAATATTAATATGATATGATAAAAACGATCTATACATTACAAAATATGTTATGACCTAGTATATATGTACTGCACATATTCTTATACACCACAAAATATATCACTTCGTAACAGTTCTTGGTTTCTTGATAATGCTACACAATATTTACGTGCGAGCCGGAGTTTTAATGCTTAGATTACGCATACCTGTGAAATTATACGAGGGTTATCTTACTTCGCATTGTGATTTAAATAAATGTACGACAATTTAGGGTAAATGTAAATTATTCGTTGTTGGGATAAACCAAAAATACCGACCAAAGCATGTCGGACCACGCTCAGCGTAGGGTTCCGTAGCCGTTGCTACTAATATAAAAAAAACTGCTCAAGTGCGAGTCTGACTCGCGCAACGAGGGTTTCGTACAAACTTTCACTTATTCTGACTTAACTTGCCGCTTGAGTTAAGTTTGCCTCTGTTATCTATGGCGTCACATACAAATGAGGGGCCAACTTAACCAAACAGCGTTATACAAAAATGATTCTCGGTGATTAAAAAAAAAGTAAGACAGATAGATATATGGTTATAATTTTCTTGTAATATTCATATTAAATTACATAATTCCAGAAAATTCCGGATTTTTCGTTTGGTAAACTTCGGAGATAAATGGGGGGATGTTTTTATTTTTTTCCACATTTTCCTTAATAAAACGAAATTTCAAAAAAATGTTCAAAAATGTACAAATCACGTCCTTTCATGTGATACCCTAACTTGACTTAGTGACCAGACTTTTAATTTTTGCCGCCCCCCCCCCCCCCTCATATAGGTCGTTATTTTTAAATAAAAATATATTTTATAGTGTTTCCTTCGCAATACATGTGGGCTGACCATATTTATACATATTCCAAATTTCAAATAAATAGCATAAGCAATTTTTGAGATATGCCGCTATAAGAGTCGGACAGACAGACAGAGTCGCACCATAAGGGTTCCTTTTGTACCTTTTTGGTACGGTACCCTAAAAATGCACTCCACATGGAAAAATACGGTGTGCGAAAAATACGGGGTGCAAAGAGCGTATTATGGCACTTACGTCCTTTTGTTGAGAAGCGCAGTTTTTCGGCAATAACACAAAAACGGTATATCCGATGATATTGAAAATCATTTTCATTGAAAGTATTTATTAAGCGTTCGTTACCTTTGTATTTTATTTTTATATTTTTGGACACACGGTTTAAAAGATAAAGAAGGGCGGGGGAGAGGGGGGGCACGTTCACTATATCAATTCAACTATTTTTAATAGACGGGCAGCTGGACATCAACAGATTGTTATAGAATACTTTCTACCCGACTACGCTGACGAAAAAAGGGGTTATGATTAGTTTTCTTGTGCGAACGAAAAGTTGGAGGCACCTTCTAGTG
Organism: Hedya salicella; assembly: GCA_905404275.2. NCBI lineage: Eukaryota > Metazoa > Arthropoda > Insecta > Lepidoptera > Tortricidae > Hedya > Hedya salicella. Next base: position 11,654,533 of record FR990112.1, on the reverse strand, counting down.
TTTGAATACAAGATTACATCTGCCTCGCTCTAAATCCAACCACTTTTATTGCGCGTGTGTTAAATATTTAATATCTCTATTATACTACACTTTAATATCGAACAAGAGATTGTTTGATGCAGTTATAAGTTAAAATACTTCAGATATATTTTGAAAGATATCGTCTGCAAATCGTTTGCGATCAAAATACCACGGTTGACACGGTTGACAATGACATTTCGAGCTTAGCATTTCGTTGAAAATTTTACTCCACCTTCTGGCATAAAATATTCCAGTTTTCACGTCAGAGACGAAAGTATTTTATCCTTCTTCGTCATATCTATCCATACTAATACTATAAATGCGAAAGTGTGTCTGTCTGTCTGTGTGTTACCTCTTCACGCTTAAACCGCTGAACCGATCTGGATGAAATTTGGTATGGAGATAGTTTGAGTCCGGCGGGGAAGGACATAGGCTACTTTTTTCCCCGGAAAAATACCCCTATCCGCGATAAACGAATTTAAGGCAGACGAAGTCGCGGGCAGAATCTAGTACTATTATAAGGTTGTAAATAAGACACGTCTGTACATCTATCCTTACTATATTATAAACGTGAATTCCACTTAATCTCAAAAACTACTGGACGTTTTTTTATTAAGCTATCCAGTTATGTACCATATAATCTATACTATTATAAAGTTGTAAAAATGAAATGTCTGTACATTGAAGATATTTTCAAAAAAATGATTGTTACGGACTATTTGGAGGTCACTAAAACGAAAAATTTTTTTTTTGTATTTTATGTATGTTTGTATGTGTCGTTGTGGCTTCATCACGCAAAATCGGCTAAACTGATTTCAACAATTTGTCGTACACGGGTAGCTGGGTATCTCCAGATGGTTATAGGATACTTTTTACCCGACTACGCTGAAGAAAAAATGAAGGGTTATGACTTTTTCTCATCCGCGAACGAAGTTACGGGCGCCTTCTAGTACTATTATAAAGTTGTAAAAATTAAATGTTTGTATGTGTCGTTGTGGCTTCATCACGCTAAATCGGCTAAACGGATTTCAACTATTTTTGGTACATGGGTAGCTGGGTATTTCCGGATGGTTATAGAATACTTTTTATCCGACTATGCTAAGGAAAAAGCGAGGGGTTATGACTTTTTCTCCTCCGCGAACGAAGTTGAGAGTGCTTTCTAGCTTAAGATATTTTCAAAAAAATGATTATAACGGACTATTTGCAGGTCACTAGATCGAAAAATATATTATTAGATTTATTGTATGTTTGTATTTTTTGTACACGGGGAACAGGGCATCTCCAGATGGTTGTAGGATACTTTTTACTCGTCTACACTAAAAAAAAGGGTTATGAGTTTTTTCTCCCCCGCTGATGAAGTTGCCAGCACCTTCTAGTTCAATAATATTTTTGTTGCAGGAACACTTCGGAACATTTGAAGACGTCAAAACTTTGTTTTAAACGAAGGCTATATTTACAGTGATGATTTTGGAACTTATATCTAAGTCGATATCTATAGAAACATGGCGGTCGACATGGAAGCATCCCCGAATATAACGCAGAAGCTGTCGAACCTCTTCCAGGAAGTGTTGATAGCGACAGATGATGATACCAATCGGACGGGAAATCTGTATCATTTTCTTTCCAACTTGAAAGTACACACAAGAAACGTTAGTCATGAGCCTTTTGACTTTGGGACGCTGGTTAAGTTCGTCGATGGATTGAGGAACAGGCTCAACTTGACCGCGTCTCCAGAGTGTGGCTACTGTTCCGGCAGTTTCCGTGATGTTGTCCTGGCATATAATAGCATGCATGGGTACTTCAGTCTCCTGGTAAGTCATTTTATTATACTATACTATTATAAACAGTCACTTCTAATAACTATACTTTTATAAAGTTGTAAAAATGAAATGCCTGTACATTAAATATATTTTCAGAAATATAAGTGAAAGGTTAGGTCAACCGGGACAAATGCGACTAGGGGACAAATGCGTGCTTTGAGGATAACATAAAAACGCATCATTTTGCAACTAACCCTGCTCGATGCGCTGCTTTGATGCGTATACTGCCAAATTTTAGGCAGGGAGGGTATAGTTTCAAAGTGTTCGGATTAAAAAAAATCTTTAACAGACTCGTTTGCCTCATAGTCGCACTTGCCTGGTTGACCTTATTTCTAGGTGGTTGAATCGTAAATATTTTTATTTTTATTTTTTGTATGTATGTATATCTTTGCGGCCTCATCACGCCAAAACGGTTCTGCAAATTTCAACTAGTTTTGGTATATGGGATGTTTCCGCGATTATTACTCATTGAAATAAAACAATTTAACGGATTATATCGCGTATATTATCTCATTTGAGTTCCCGAGCTTTTCAGCTTTCCATGGTCACGGGTGGACCACCCAATAATATTTCAATGAATGATACTTTTTACTCAACTACTCTGAAACAGAGGATTATGGTTTTTTCATACACTGCGAAGTTGTGGGCACCTTCTAATTTAGGTATACTAATATCGTATTTGAGAGAGACACAAGATTATTCCGCGTTTTACACGCATGGTAAACGCATTATGGTTCTTCGTGAAAATTTTAAGCCAGATAGACAACAATAGGGAACATGCATTATTTGTGTCCATGATATCAATCAATCCAGTTTCTTATGATTAAGAAATGTTAAAGTAAATAAAAATTGAAAAGAGCGTTTAAGTAAAAAAAATATGAATACTATATCGTGGGTATTCATTTTTTTTTGTAATAATGAAAATTATACACAGTGTATCCTCCCTAAAATTGGTCTGCCAATGTGCGTTAATGAAAACATAACCAGCAAACCAAGAAATACACTACAAGCAATTTCTAGTTAATAGACTCGCTTGCGGTCCATATAGGCACAAAGGTACTGCTTACCCTAAACGACCATGGTTCCATACAGGCACATAAAAACCGCCTACCCTGATGCCTTGACCATGGCTTCATATGGGCACAGATAAACTGCCTACCCTAGCCAAAAACCCTGTGCAAGCTACTGGGTACAGTAGTACCATGAATATAAGTTACATCGGCAATCTTCGGCCACGCCGACGAGTGCTAACAAGTTCCGAATGAAACCGAACGTGTGAACATTTCAATAAAGACCTTGTTTCACTAAACTTACGGTACATATGCAATGACAGGTGAACTCGTGCTCTCGCTCATGGCGACTAACGCGGCGCCAGACAAAATGGCGGGCGCCGGCGTAACGCGCAAAATTTTAGCCAATGGGCGTTGAAGATTATACCCACGCAAACGCGCTGCCTTATAATTATAGTTTTTATAGTTGATCTGTTTTCAAAAAATGCTTTCTGCGCAGGTACATTGCGGTAAGTTATATTTGTGGTACTACTGGATATGCCCATATTCGCCCGCGAAAATTACAAATTGAAATTGGTAAGGACCTTCAATAGCAACGTACCGCATACGTATCATATATCATATACTTTATTTGCCAAATGATTGTCGAAGAATTGTGAGATAAACAATTAATTTTAAAACGATGAAAAACCCAGACACTTTTAGAAAAAGGCTGATCATTTTCTAACGGTTGCTGTACCGATTTTCATTAATTATGGTTGAGAACACTATTGATGATGTTACTCCCTGTCCCTACATGTATATGTGTACTTGGCTGGCAACCCTTATTTACCCGGCTTCAGCAGTAATGTACTATATTGCTGTTAGACACAAATCCATAATTAAGGTACCAGAGGGTAATATAGCCCGTAGTATAAAAATGCCCATCTGAAAAATAATGGACTGACAACAGTGTAAACCATCTTTGTTATTAAAAAGGACCAACCAAATATTTCTAATTAATTTACCAGAATTTCGGTTAATAAGACCCATGTGCATCACACAATAAAGCCTATTCAATTAAAGGGAACCGGTCTTGCTTAAAATATTGTTCCCACTTAAATAATTATACTTATTATAACTAAATAACGATAAGTGTTTTCAGTTTAAATAGAATTAGTTAACCATTTCTAATGGTTCCACACTTTTCCCAAAACATAAAATAAAAATGGGGCCTTAATAAAGTACCCGGGGCTTATTAAGCTACCATGTACGTGATTTTTGTTTCAATTGTAACACAAAATAAGACGTATAAACATGTATTTCATTTCTAACTATGTTTAAATTTATAAGAAGCAATACTGGCCGACCTCAAAACATAGCTATTTTTAAGAAATAATCATATAAAGTGAATCGTTACGTGGGCCTTATTACCCTCCGATACCTTACACATGGTAACCTTACTTCTTCTAGGAGTCATTCGCGGAGACAAAATCAAACACGTAGAGTCAATGACTTAAAATGTATTATTACGAGTAGCTGCCCCGGCCAGGTCTAGCCGAAGTCGTAAAATGTTAGTCGTGATAAAAATATTAATTATTCAAGGGCGCTCTCAAATGAAGGTCTGAGTAAATTAATTTTAAGCCCGTAGTATCTTATGCTGTAAAACAAATAGACAAAAATGCCATTGGCTTTCTTACAGCAATCGAAACAAAATTAAGTATAATAATTATTAAACGTAGGAAATATTTGTAAATTTATAAATACGTACTTCAAGAAAATACACAAAAAACATCCACGACGAACAAATATCAGCTATAGCAACTTCAACTTCAACGTCAAAAGTCATTGTTCAAATATTTTCGCCATCAATTAGGTTCGCAGACTACTAGTACACAAATTATAGCTGAAACCAGTAACAAAAACTCTCCAAACGTCCGATTTAACACGTTCACGAATTTGGAAATTTCGAAATGTTTGAACTTTGAAGCGCTCTGTCTCGTTCATATCCATATAAAGATAGCGAAGCCAAGAATATTCAAATTCGAATTTCAAAATGGACCGCAAAAAAAATAATTCACCATAACGCGTTCGGATTCGCGCAATACATAAGAATTTTAGAACAAAACTTTAATGGCTATAATGTTTTTTTTTATATTCTAGAATTACCAAATAATTTTCTTATTAACATAAAATATCGTTATTTTGTATACTTTTTGTAATGATAAAACAATGTTTATCTGTAACCTGTAAATATTATTTTTTAGTTTCACTAAAAGTGACTATTTCATCATGGGTGCAGTTTCGAAACACACTTCTTAAAAAATGTTGAATCTAATTCTTGTTACGTAATATTTTTTGCTACGCAACGAAATTGATTGTTTTGTACGTTTAAAACATAAAAGATTATTGAAACTACAAACAAACACGTAATTTATCTTGTAAACAATAATTAATGATTTCAACCAAAATGCTTATGTTTAGTAATGTATGCTAGTATATGTTCCTTTAAAAAATAGAGAATAACAAATTTTAATATAACTTCATCCATTAATTATACTACAAATATTCGTTTGTTAGACATGTGACGATAAAAACACAGAATGGTTGAAAGTACAATTAGAATTGTGAATAATAAATGTTTGCACTGCTGAGGTAAAAAGTAGTATGTGCCACCCGAGATGCAAATAGCTTTGCGTCTCTTGTGGCACATATAACTTTTTCGTTGAATCCATCACTTACTCAAGATTCAATCAATCGGCACGCGCAGCAAACTTTGCTCTCTTATTTCAAAAATAACTGTAGTCACAGGTGCCGCATAAGTACGAGTACTCTTTAAAAAGGTTTTCAACGAGATGTAGCATGAAGCATACTGGTTAAAACGATGTACACTTTTCAAAAACAATACGATTAATTTAAATAAAACAATTTTAACGGATATCGCGTATATTAACTCTAGTTTGATTTAAATGAGTACTAATCACGGAAACAGAAGAAAATATTAAATACAATTAATGTTAATTTAGACATTAATATAAACTTAGATAGTTTTAAAAGTGTGTATATTTTTAATCTTTAATTTATTTATTTTCCACACATACAATTATCATTACAGGTTAAACCCAATGCGATAATGTTGCAAATAAAACAACACGTTAAAAATATCTGTAAAACATGAGACATTAAGATTAATTTTACAACTAAATAAATAGCTTATGTAAGTAGAATAAGAAATATTTAATGATTAGGTCAGAGATATTTAATGATTAGGTCAGAGAGATGTTACCTCTCCAGATAATTATGTTTACTGCTGCACTGGAAGACGTTTTTAAGACTTTGTACTGGCAAATCAGAGATTCCAATTTCTATGGCATCAACATTAACGGCGAGTACTTCCCGTGGTTTGTACATAATTTAACGTCTTCCTCTGGTCTGGTCTACTAGTGAAGCGAGCGGAACATAAATGCTACTTATGGTCTAAGGTCACATTAACCTAGTCAAGACTAAACTAGTTTAATCGTCTCATTCCATGCTATATATTTACGTTATCTAGAGCTGTAACGTCACTCCTATGCAGTCATTGCCTATAAGAAAATTCTGTGCAAAATTACAGATAAGAACGCCATGAGCATCAATTAAACTTGCTACTGTGCTCCTAATGATCGTCCATCGTCACAGAATAAATAAAGTTAACCCTTTTTGAGCGTTCGTCAACGGGATTATCCGGACGTGGGTGGACCGCAAACATTCGCCTGACGTTCATCACTAATTAGTCATCAGTTAGCAAATTGCTGCGCAACATGACACCAAGTGTCCTACACCCGTCTCTGTATTTATCGTTTCATCCCTGAGGGTTTTGTTTTATTATTTTACAGTACATGAAATAAATAACCCTTTTTTGACACATTTGAAAAAAAAATACAAATACAATATCGTTTCAAACTAAGTAGAAGCGATTGTTAGATATTAAGGTCTATTCATGGACCACAACCCCACGACAACCATACCCACACGACAACGACAACCAATTGGTCGGGTGATAAATTATATGAAAGTAAATAGTTATTTTCACACAGACCGCATCCTGCCGTTAAACGCAACCGTGCGGTCGGCCCAACAACATCATTTCATCATCAAAGCAACTACAAGAAGCTGTCACGCAACTATTTACATGTAATCACTGCGTAACGTACGACTTTTTGTCGCTGCGTTGTCGTGTGGTTGTGGTCTGAATAGAGCCTTAATTATGACTGTCAATGTCAACCATTTACCAGAAGTAATCAGCCGTGAATGCTAACAGAGCATTGCGTAATTAGGCCTATATGAAAAAACTAAAAGGCCTTAATAAGAGTAAGATAACATGCTTTTGAGCGTGAGCGAAGTTCCACACCTTAAAGTTCAATGTAAATAAAAATACATTACTACACGATACATTACGACATAGAAAAGTCACGAACTGCTGTAAAACATTTAATTTCTAAACCCAATTTGCAGTCGTGAAAATTTGGAACAATTTAACATACATCGAGTCGCGGCTAGCGTTCAGCTTCATCCACAACACAATTTAGAATCCACCTCGGACCTTCATTAATAACGTTTAAATTAGTAGAGGCTTTTACGTAAAGTGGAAAGCTGCTATATAACTCTGTTAATGTGAATGAGCTTTTAAGCGCTTCTTATTTTCCGAAAGCGTTATGGCTCCGTGCCCAAGTATCCACTCGAAAAACTGATTTCGAAAGTCGTTAGGCTATTATTAAGGGTTTAGTAGGGAGACTATGGGCATAAATCCACTTCAACGTGTCCCACTTGTAGGTACCTATATAAACGAAGGTTAACCCTTAGTGTAGTCAGCACCTAATATTATGTAGAGACCAAAATAGCCAAATTTATCGAGACATATCTTACGAGTATTTTTTATTCATAGCAGTAAGGAATATTTGGTCACTTTGACTGGACGTACCGCTTGCACTAACCTATATACAAAACAGGCTTACACTTAATTTTTTCGTAAAACTTGCTAAAATTAATGTCCCAATCTTCGATACCCTGTTTGTCTATTCTATTTCTACGAATTGATGTTGAAGGTGCGAACTAACGAGACTGTGTCGAGTATTGACCTTTAATTCGATCAATATAAGGGTTTCGATTTGTTGGTTATAAGAGTGTATTGATAACCCCTTCCTTAATTTTTTGCAGGTTTGTTTTTTTGGTAGCTTGGCAAATGCCTTGAACGTGGCAGTGCTGACGCGACGCGACCTGGCAGCGGCGCCCATCAACAGGCTGCTCAAGTGGCTGGCGGTGGCGGACGTCTTCGTCATGATGGAGTACGTGCCCTTTGCCATCTACAAATACCTGGTGAGTGCCCACTGTATGTAACACCGTGACCCTGTATGTAACACCGTGACCGAACGCCTGAACGCCAGGCGGTTCCGAAACGGCGCCCATCATCAGGCTGCTCAAGTAGCTGGCGGTGACTAACATCTCCTAAATGATGGAGTACGTGCCCTTCGCTATTTATAGATATCTGGCAATTGCCTCATTATATGAGTGTAGATGCACACCATATGTACGTAAACGGGTGCTATCTATTTCGCATAATTTTTTATGTCCGAAACTGATTTCGCCGAACAGGTTTCGCATAATTTGATTTCACCGAATGTTCATCTTGCCGAATCATTATTTGTCCGAATCTAAATACGCCTAATTTAGTATCGCCGAATTTTAGTTAGCTGCTAACAATAAAAAACTGCTGCCAGTAAAGTAGGTTAGGTTAGGTTAGAACTGCAATTCCGAACAGAAGATGACTGCTGCCAGAAAAGTAGGTTTTCGGCATTAAAAAGTTATGCTCAAAGAGTATTCGGCGAAAACAGGTGACTACTGTTTAGGCAGAAGTAGAACTGTGTGTTGATTTTCGTAAATATCCTGTATACACTGGTCCACATTCACAGTGTTTTAAAACACCCCAAAAAGTGAACCGGTCTTTTTATTCGACATTACGAGTATGATAGATTATGTGGATTGAAACACTAGATTGAAACTCCCGCTGCGCTAGTGCACATACATTATGAAATAATCATTTTCAAAGTTAGCGAAATTCCGATACCGGAAAAACGAAAAAACACGAATAATTCGTTATAAAACTACAATAATATATTTTGGATTTTAATTATAATTAGACCTTTATACAATACACAATTCTGCTGAGTTTCAGCTCTGTACACCCAACAGTAATTAAGATAAAGGAATTAAAAAAAAATGTTTTTTTTTTCTTAACCATAACAGCGTATTGGAGTCCAATTCTTACACATAAATATAGCTAATAATAACGCGTATATGCCATATTTTTTTAATATCCCAATGCTTTGTTATGCAAAAGTTATTTGTAATTATATAACTTTGCTCCATTTCCGGCACTTGTCACTGGATTTTTAGAAATATTTGCCGATTCCAAAAACCATTTTATTGAAAAGTGCCGTTCGGAATGCTCTGCGAACAAGCTGTGAAATCCCAAAACGTATACATACATACATAACGTAATATTTTTGTAGTTTTATAACGAATTATTTGTGTTTTTTCATTTTCCGGTATCGGAATTTCGCTAACTTTGGAAATTATTATTTCATAATGTATGTGCACTAGCACCGCGGGAGTTTCAGTCTAGTGTTTCAATCCACATAATCTATCATAATGTGAAATAAAAATACCGGTTCACTTTTTGGGGTGTTTTAACACACTGAGCATTAGTCACAAGCAGTTTTAAAAGTTTAGCAACTTAGTCTAATACGGCACGACTATGTCTATCAAGGCCGTATTTCATGTCTATGCGCAGTATCTCTTTGCAAATCAAATCTGCCTAATGAACAGTGATTCCCCAAATCTCTGGAACATTGCGTGACGTGACCTGTATATGTTGGTGCCATTCAACTTCTCTTGGGACCCGTAACGGCTTTGTTTGCGAAGAATTCCTATTCCACACAGGTTTCCTTATTTGTTAGTCTAAGCCTATCGTATTTGCTGTCATCGTCCAATGCTATAATGTAACTTTTGATAAAGGAAACCAGCCTCCGGTTAAATTGTGATTTGTTTGTATGATACAATCCGGATTATCGACGCCGATAACAAAAGGGATTTATTTTGAATTCGGTGAACATAATGTCTTCTGTTACACTTTGATGGAAATTCTCATTATGAAATTTTATCTTATCGGTTAGTAATCGATGGGTACTTTGTGATACAAGTCGAGATTAAACTTAATTGGAAGTTGTAATTTAGCGTGTACGAGGGTTGCTACTTATATATCCGGAAACAAAAAAACAAACAAACGTACACGACTGAAAATAGTTTTATTGTTTTTCAAAGTATTCCCCTTGATGATCTATGCACTTTTGCATTCGCGTGAACCAATTTTTAAAGCACTTCTGCCACTCCGCCTGAGGTACCTCCATAACGTGTTGTTTGAATGCGTCGACAGCATCTTCAGCGGTCGAAAATCGTTGACCGCGTAATTTATTCTTTATATTTGGAAATAAATAAAAATCGTTGGGTGCCAAGTCAGGGCTGTACGGCGGATGACCCGTTAATTCCACATTTTGACCCTCCAAAAATAGAGTTGTTTCGCGTGACGTATGACAGCTGGCATTGTCATGATGAAGAATGATTCTTCGTCGCTGGTTAGTTTTACGAATTTGTTCAAATACTTCCGGTAAGCAAATGGTCGTGTACCACTCTGAATTAACCGTTCTACGGTTTTCTAGTGGCACTGTAGCTACATGGCCATTAATACCGAAGAAGCAGGCCACCATTTGTTTCAATGTACTTTTTGCACGAGTAACTTTCGTAGGGTTCGGCTCATTTTGAAACACCCATACCGTTGATTGTTGCTTCGTTTCGGGATCGTATGCATAGATCCAGGATTCGTCACCTGTATAGATGTTATAAACGGCTTTTGAGTCACCACGGTTATATTTTTTTAACATTTTATTGCACCATTCGACGCGAGCATGTTTTTGCTCATTTGTTAAGTTGTGGGGTATCCAACGCGAACAAATTTTTTTTACAGCCAAATAATTATGTAATATGCTATTAATGCTGGTCATAGAAATACCCAGAGTCGCCTCTATCTCGCGGTACGTAACATGTCGGTCGTCCATTATAAGTTTTCGCACAGCCTCGATATTTTGTTGTACAACGACCGATTTCGGGCGACCTGCCTTAACTTCGTCCGTAAGCATACTACGTCCACGATTGAACTCACTAAACCAGTGATACACAGTAGTTTTAGATGGGGCTTCATCACCAAAAGTTGAAGTTAGTTGATCTATGCACTGTTGTTGCGTTAAACCACGCCGAAAATCATAATAAATCATAGCACGAATATTTTCACGAGTGAGTTCCATTCTTGCTGCGAGATGACATTTAAAACCCGTCAAAAACAAAACACGAGCGTTAATAAGGACGAAAAAATATACCTTATATACTTAAAAAAGTTCAAATTTTACCATGGCGGTCAAATATGCTATTTAAGAAGATTGTAATCCCGGTTTCCGGATATATAAATAGCAGCCCTCGTACATGTTTACTCGTTTTTGCCAGGTTCTGCCGGGTCAGCCGGAGATGCCCTACAAGTGGGCAGCCTATCTGCTGTTCCACATGCATTTTGCGCAGATTTTCCACACGGCCTCCATATGTCTCACACTGTCTCTGGCTGTGTGGAGATACGTCGCTATCAAGTATGTAATACAATATTTCATTTTCATTAACATACTCTGTCTACTGCGGGAAGTAAATTCAGGCGTTTGTGATTTATTACCGACACCAGCCCAGTTCATAAAAGTTGTAATGTTTGTTGTTTCTGAAATAAATACAAATATGTGTAATACATCAATTTGTTTGTAAACATTTTTTGTTCGATGAAAATGCACCTGTTACCCAGCTGTTACCACAAATATTTTATTAATTTATTTCACTCCTGTTATAGGCTCATTAACACATTAAATTGAAATACGATCGGAATTAGGTCTCCTTCGGAATCCCTAATGTCGTTTTTCCTAATGTATCGTTTGCCAAATGTATCATTTGCCATAACGCATTTTTTTCAGAAACCGTAAATTATTCAGAATTTTTTAAAAGATCGTCGTATAGATTAAGTTAGGTTAGGTTAGGTTTGTTTTATAACAATCCTAAAAAGTTTACGGTTTCTGAAAAGAATGTGTTATGGCAAATGATACATTAGGACAAATGACGTTAGGGATTCCGATATAGATCCATCGGAATTACATTACCTAATTCTCATTAAATATTATTTGACGTAAACAGTAATTTTTAACTTATTTAATAGCTGTACTGAATAAAACCGATATGCGGCTCCTTGTCCAGCCCAGCCACAAGATATTCTGATTCGACGGTTTTTTTTTATAAACGTAAATATGAAACGAAAACATATACAAATAATTGTAATGTTTATTTGATAGAAATATCACATGTTATTTGAAGAGTCTTTGCCAGGCAAATAAATAAGAGAGGAAGTGTTAAATAATTAAATAAATTAGATTGTAGAATATTATGAAGAAACGATGTTTTTATGTCCACAGGTATTCTGATAAAAGCCACATTTTGTGCACAGAACGACGATGTAGTACCGCCATACTGAGCAGCTTTCTTCTACCGCCTATACTCTGTATTCCGACATATATGGTAAGGAGCAATCACCGACTCAATTTTCATAATGCTTTTCCACGTCATTTAACAATCGGATGAAATTAAATGTCAAACTTGGTTAAACCTATGTACATCGCCCGCAGTAATAGCATTTAAGAAATTCGTTTATACTCGGCTTTAATTTTCTTGTAGGTATTTGATATTCATACGGCGGTCGTACTGGAGCCGACTGGTCCCATGATACTGTATCACGTGGATGCAGACCAGGAAGGAAAGCTCTATCAAATCAACTTCTGGGTGCACGCAGTTGTCATCAAGCTGCTTCCATGTTGCATCTTGACCGTCATAAGTCTGTGGCTGATACGAGAAGTTTACAGAGCGAATCAGCATCAGAAGAAGATTAGAGTATACTCCGCGTGCCCGACTAATAGTAAGATGATGAAGAGGCAGTACAAAGCGGACAAGCGGACGGATAGGACAACGAAGATGCTAGTCGCGGTGTTGCTGTTGTTCTTGGTGACGGAGGTTCCGCAGGGTATTTTAGGGTTGTTGAGCGGGGTGCTGGGACGGTGCTTCTTTAAGGGCTGCTACGACCTATTCGGGGAGCTGATGGATGCACTGGCGCTGCTGAACGGGGCCATCAACTTCGTGCTGTACTGCTCCATGTCGCGTCAGTTCCGCATGACGTTTGGGCAGCTAATGGGGCGCGCGCACCTGCATCGATGGCCGCCTCCAACCGCGTCGCACTCCGATGGCCAGAACACGTAAGTCTATACTGCAAAATGGTTTAAAAATAATGTTTTTCATATCTATATTATTAAAGTGTCGTAAAAATGAAGTCTTCATAAATTAAAAAATAAGTAAACGGACTATTGTAAGAGCACTGAATCAAAATATTTTCTTGGATTTTATGTAAGTGAGTACTCGTATGTGTCATTGTGGCTTCATCAAGCCAAAGCCAAAACGGCTATACGGATTTCAACTATTTTTGGTAAACGGGTCATAGGCTAAGATACTTTTTACCCGATTTACGCTGAAGTAAGTAAAGACAAAGGTTATGAGTTTTTTTCTGTTTCACAAACGTAGTTGTGGTTACTGCCGGATGAATATATATGTGGGGTTCTAATGGCCGCATTGTAAACCTAAGAGCAATAAAATACTCTCTATGAACAAGTGTTGTCAAGTACACTTTACATTAATTCTCACATAACCTTGAAATAAAACAAGGAAACTTGGCAGACGGGCGTATTTCGTGAATACCTATTATTTCGCTCAGATTTCCCCAAGTAAGGCAATTTAAAGTTAGATACAACAATCACGTTTGTGATCATTCAAATATTTAGATATAAATTTCAATTCCTTTTGTTATTACTTCAAAACAAAAGTTATATTTAATTTCTTATCGTCTACGACAGTTGATTTATTTACCAAAATGACAAACATTTATTAAAAATACATATTGTTAATCGTAAAATAAACCATAACTACTCGTAATTACTTTCTTTTAAATACCTAAAACAACAGACTATAAGTACGAGATTGTTCAGGAACTTGCCCACTGCCGTTTCGCTCCACTCTTTTCTCGAATGTTCGGCGTACCTACTACTATTTGTCTTGAGCGTGTTGTCTCCGTCGCGCCCTTCTAGAATGTTGTCATTATAAAGCTATTTTTTTTAAATCGCGCTATCTCTTTCACTCATACTGAAAATTTCATCATAATATACCGAAATGTAGGCGCATAACGAAGTGCTTGAAAACAGGTTTACTGGAATTCATGTTAATACATTTTAATAAGTTAATGAAGTTTTAGATGTAGATTTGTAAATAAATAGTTTGTTTGATTTATTTTTAGTGTGTTACTTATTTAATTTATGTGTATTCTATTATAAAAAAGTTAATAATGTACGAATAACGTTACAATATCGCCATTTGATAGAGGGTGGCCTAAACTGACTGAAAGCATCTTTCAGGCGCCTGTATACAACGGCAACTGTGTTGTAATTTTGATTAACTAGTATATGATAGAGAGCACCCTCTGTAACGGCCTGAAACGGTATTTCAGCCTGCTGAAAACTTCTTCAAGTACCTGAAAAATACGATCAAAGTTGTAACAGCTATTGCCATCGGCATAACAATATTTTAGCACTACTTCAATTAAATTACTCTCGAAAGATCCCCCATCGGCCTCATCATCTAATATAAGTGAAAAACATACACATAAGAACATAAATTGTTTGTCCTCGAGTTACATAAGATGTTGGGACATGTAACTTCTTTGTAAGTGTTTGTAAAGACAAAGAGGTTCCCAAGTCAGATATTACATTTCTCGGAGGTACTTTTGAAGGATCCTTTTCTAGTATTATGTAATTAATTACAGTTACTTTTTTGTTTCAGAGCAAAAACATCAGTTCCGTGAGGGAAAATCGTACAAGAGAAACGTGCAAATGTTTTGCAACAATTTCTGTAAATACGTAGAAAGTCTTTACAATCCTAGTCATCTATTTTTCACCATCTAATTTTAACTTAGATTGTATATAATTAAGGTAACTCTTAAAGTTATAAACCATATTCATGGTTAAAACAGGTTTTACACTGTTTTTGGTCAATATTGTATACTTTTTTCAATATAAATATATTGCTTTCCTTCGAAATGCTCAATGTTAAGTTAAATTTAAATACACCTATTCTATTTTAATTCCCAAGAGGCTGTTTTTATTGCAGTTGGAATTAATTATACATTCTGTACCTATGTACAGAAAGTATAATTAATTCCAACTGCATGCTTTGGCGTACAAAATGGTATAGTGCATTTTTTATATTGGTAGAAGTGCAAAGAAGATAAATTAATTAATTTATTATTTTATACTATTGAAACATGCAATATGAACATATATTTAATAGGTCAATCAAATTTCTGTATATCTCGTTGCCATGGCTAGTTAACACTACGACTTTAAACGATACAACGGCTACAAAAAAATATATAGCCAATTATAGGTTATTTTTTTAAGGGCCTATCTCGCCAGTATATTAATCGCCTACAATATTTGCATTTTTCTAAATAACTGCCACTATTGCCTCCTGCTTCAAGCCGAAAACTGGCGTAAAACTGCGCAGGATCGGGGCAAGTGGCGTGCTCTCGATTCGGAGGCTAAGATCCTATTCGGGTCAATAAGCCAAAATAGTTAGTTGGTTACTTTTGTCTCCTGAGTTACGGTGCAGAATATCCACCCTAACAATAGTAGGTATAATCGTAAATTCAAATTAGAACGCTGAAATAGAATTAGTTTGTTCATAGTTATATAAATTCAGTATTTTTGGCAAGAACATTTTTAAATCGACGAAATTAATAGGCTTTATAGCATACCTCAAACTTGAGCACATATTCTTTATTCATCGCAGGGTTTCATTAAAAGTTTATCACTCCGGATAAGATGAGTCCAGACACTTTTTTGCAAATGACAAAAATAATTTTCGATTGACATTACCTTATTTGGATTAATTTGATTTCAATTTTTTATAAAACATTGTTTGATACATACAGTTTTTTTACTCTTTAAATATTTTAGAGTAATCTGTCACTTTAAATAATGTGGTAGCGCACGCAGTAGAGTTAACTTGACGTTGACAAGCATTAGTCACTCGTGAGCAAAATGCAGCCTCTGTTAGGAGTTATTAGCGGTCCGGGCACCTAGGTCCAATTCCCTGAATGTCCAGTTTCCGAAAGTCTATTGTCTGAAAGTCCATTCCTCAAATGTCTAATTCCTCGAATGTCTATTCCCCGAACGTCTATTTACCGGTATGTCTATTCCCTGTACGTCTATTTACCGGTATGTCTATTCCCCGTACGTCTATTTACTGTACCTATATGTCTAATTATCTTTGTGTCGTATACCTATACTCTGCACCCTTCTGGTTTACTTCGTCCATATTGCATTGATTTTTTGGTTATTGATCTCATCTCGTCCATATTCCCAACTCGTCCACATTCCCAACCCCAACTAGTCCACATTCCCATCTCGTTTACATTGGTGGTTTGGGCACATTGCGGTACACAAGTGGGAATGTGGACGAGTTGGGAATATGGACGAAGTGAACCTGAAGGCTCTGCACATGCAGGCTCTTGACGTCATGACTCTGTATAAATTGTTGTGTTACATTCACATCACGTGACATTTTGACGAAGGATGAGGAATAATTTGATAGTCATGTTGAAAAATGATTTCCGACTTTGCTTAGCCTTTTAAAGCTAATCACTATACTTCTTATGCCCTATTTGTAAGTAAATTTAAAACAAAACTCGTTTTCTTTATCTGTTATTTAATGTGTAAAAACACAACAATAACTGAAACAACACTCCGGATACAACACAAACATAATCAAAAGCACTGAATGAAGAATTCGGTCACAATTTCCCGCCGAGGTATGTATAGTGCTTTTTTCAAACATGCAATGAAATAAACAACAAAAAATCGTAGTTTTATTTTTAAAGAAATTTTTAATACGCATAGTGGCAGAATGTCATGATGCCTGTGCCACAAATTTATTTAACCAGCTATACCCTTTGATTGGCAATTGGACATTCGGAGAATTGGACATTCGGAGAATTGGACATTCGGAGAACTGGACATTCGGAGAATTGGACATTCGGAGAATTGGACATTCGGAGAATTGGACATTCGGAGAATGGACGTTCTGGGAATTGGACGAAAAAGACAGACTAGACATTCGGGGAATTGGACCTAGGTGACCGGACCGGTTATTAGTACATTTAATATTTCAAATTCCAATAGTCTGAGCAACGAGTGGGTGAGGGGTCGTTGCCTTTAGCATATATATTGAATTTTTAATATCTAGTCTTTACTAGATAAAATACATTAAAATTCAGTTGAAATAGTAGCTAAATATAATATAAACTGTCCTAAAGTTCTTTGTATTAAGAGCGAGACTTTAATGTGGTTTGTTTTTAGTAAAATGTAATGCGCATTACAACATATTTTCTTTCTAAGAATTATCGCTTATGTGTTTTTTTGTGTTTAAAGTAATTTTAAGCAAGAATACATTTTAAGTAATTATAATGTACTTAATTAACAAATAGTTATTTTGTGTTGAGCAAAAAAGATACATTTTAGCTTTGTAATATTTTAAAACAAATAGCTAACTAGAATTTTCTGTATTAAATGTGTTCATCTCTTGATGTCAATTTACAATCCGTTTATGGGGATCATAGTTGTAAGTTTTATTGTAAAAAAAAATACTGATGTATTGAAAACCCCCTCCTCTTTTTAAAATCGGTTTCAAGTAATCAGTGAACCGATGAAAATGGGGTCATGTCTTCAAAAAAGCTGATACCACCCAAACGGCGGAACCGATTTTCTTGAATCATAAATAAGAACAGTTTTCACTTTCAAACCATAAACACTAAATCCAAATTGGTTCATCTGTTACGGAACTATAATGCCTCAGACAGACACACCGATACCAGAGGCATAGATACTTAGATACAGATACACAATTACACACGTCAAACTTATACTAGGGGTCATTTTTCGTCGGAGGTTAAAAAGGTACAATCGATTTAAGTCCCTGACGGCTGAACTAAACTTAGACCTTATACGTGTCAAGAACTGAAAGGGTGTTTACAAAAATAACATAACTGTATTTTTTCGCAGATGTTAGTTATTTATGCCACTGTGTTCATCTTCGGAAGGGATTCAGATGGTGACAAGTACAGTAACTTCTACCTTCCAAATAACTTTTCACTACACCCTAGATATAAATAGTTTTTGAGAAATACGCGTTAGTGATGTAAGTCAATAAATACCAAAGGGCCCTGCTAGAAGGTCAAAATTTTCGAACGCGTATTTCTCAAAAAATATTAATACTAGGGTGTAGTGAAAAGTTATTTGGAAGGTAGAAATAAGAGGCTCCATGAATAGTAATTCATTTAGTCTGTAAGCTTACAATTAACAAAGGGCCCCGCTGGCACAGAATCATTTCTTTTTCATTAATTTGCACAGGTAGAAATTTTAAAGTACATACAATACAATACAATACAATACAATACAATACAATACAATACAATACAACAATTCTTTATTGCACACCAACAACAGAGACAGTACAATAGAGCCTTAATATAAAATACGGTAGACAATAGGCGATCTTATCGCTAAAGAGCGATCTCTTCCAGACAACCTTTAGGTAGCGGAAATGTCACGAAGTAGCTAGGAATGAGTAGGTGGTGAGATAAGATTACAAATAATAAAAAAATAAATAAAAAACAAACATACATATTATACATATATACTAAACATACATACTAAATATATATATATACATACATATATATATTTATATATATATATAAATACAAAACAAGAAAGCATACATACATAAAACGACAGGTAGAAATATATTCCAACTCGATTATTTAGGATCTAAACCATAATTACACCCGGTCCCGCTGCATATACGTATATTAAGATTTCCATTTGTTAAATAAATAAACCAATATTTAGTAACAATTTCTCTCATTTTGGCACAAAAACAACGTAACTTACAATTTTTTTACCTGAGTAATGGATTTATACAAGTAAATTTTTTAAGAAAACAAAGTTCAATAAAACTAATAATGGTGCATTCCGTATGTTGTTGCCATGTATCCATATTATATCCTTAATATTATATAATAAGTAATATTTCAAGAAAAAGATAGTTTTATCGATTTTCTAAATAATGATCCCTTAAGGTGCGTCCACACTTGTATCATTTGCTCGGATCTGATCACCGTGCCGTGGCATGACTGTGTATCGCGCTGCTTGGACGCTTACCGTGGGCGCGCCGATCATGCCGCACTCTTTCGATATAAGTGTGTGATACGCGTAGCAAATGGATTTCGAGCAATCGGATCGGCGCAACGTCCAAACGCGTGATCGTGATACGCGATCATGCGACGCGACGATGATCTGATACGGGCAAATAATACAAATGTGGACGCACCTTTATTTAGTTATGTAGTTTTTGTACACATCCCTTCAACTGTATGCATAAATGCTAAGGTAACTCGATGTTTTGCTTTATTATTATATTGCTTTTATTATGTAATATTTATATTATAACAAAATCGTCTACAGTCAGTTGCAATGAATGTTAGTTGTTAGAGGGGCAGGATCATATTTAGGGGAGGGTAACCGGGGCTGGAACCCTGGGCCTCCACAAGTGAGGGCACACATATGGGAGCACAAATGAGATATCTAAAAATAAAAAAAATGTTTAGTGTATTTGGGAAATTACCTATTAGGCCCCTGCCTCCACTCATACGTTACCCCAGGGCCAAAAGAATCCTAAATCTGGCCCTGGGTAGGATATGTGTTAATTCTCTCTGCACTGCTAACAGTATTTGACGCATAATGATGACCAGACATGGGATGGGATAATCCCATAACCCACAATGCCTGGGTGTTCCCACTTTTGTATCCTAAATCAGTCGATTTGGGATACAAAGGTGGGAACACCGAGGCATTTCGCCATACTGGATAGTCTATTCATGGATGGATAATCTATTCATGGGTATATTTAGTTAGGTGTGAAGTACCTATGTTTGTTATTATGTCAGCTTTAAAAGCTTTTTAAAGTATACAGGTTTATTGTTTAAGACTAGTAGATACAATTATAAATTATAAATGTTTGTTTTAAAATTACGTTTAAGTTGATGTATTAATGTTGTCGTTACATAGACAGGAAGAAACAATATGATAAATATTTATAAATCTCCAGAAAATCAATAAAGTTGTACTTTATTGATTTTCTGGAGATTTATAGTCATGCCTAAAGAAAAAATCAAAACCTTTTTTAATTTGGTAATAGCAGAAAAATGTGTCTAATGAAGGCATTGGTAGGATTTTTTTTGTACTTAACGTTTATTTTCTGCCTCCGTATCCATCGTTCAGTTAGTATGAAAATGTGCGTACTAAATTGAGGGCTATGATGTTTTATTTTATTATTTGAAATTCGTATATGTGTGAATGTTTATTTTTAACTGAATACACTGTTTGAAAAAAGTAAATTCAAAAACCGTTTTTATAGTAGTTTACATATTTTGTATTTTTTTTAATCGTACTGCGGATGCAATTAAATTAAATAATAACATGTACACATTATAATTGAAACAAAAAGCAATATTTTTTCAACTATACCATTTTAAAAATCTCGGAATATTAAAAAAAAAACTCGGAATATTTCAAAAAGGAAACTGATCCACCCTAAATTATGTACTTAATATTTTTTGTTTATGTATACGCTGCATTTTTATAAATTTAGTGTTAACATAATTAATCATTACCAGTGTTTAATTTCATAGGGGCTAAATAGAAATTCACAAATATTTGTCATATTAGTTCCATAAAATATGCTGTCTTTAGTCTATGAATGTACAATGTACAGGCAGCCTCAAAAGTAGTTTAACACTTTTGTACTATTTCACCTTATTCAAATGTTCAGCTACTTTTGAGGCTCACTGCGCACACAATTCGTGTGGACGCGTACGGTAGACATGGGGAGTGAAACCACCAGAGTGTATTTAAGTATGCTAATTGTTATTCCTGTATGGTTTTCACGGTTTACATTCACATATCGACGGTAATAAGCGGAAACGCAGTTACCGCCAAAGGATTCAGTTGAAGTTTAGGTACAGTCACCGTCATAAATAAGTGATGATTTTTCTATCTTGTCGCTTTTAATCGTTTGACAATTTTGTATGACATTTCAAGCACGACGTTAAAGTGACAAGGTTACTAAATGATAACTTAATTATGCCGGTGACTGTACTACGTTTCCGCTTTTTGCAGTCGATATGGAAGTTTTCCACTTAAGGCCTTACCACTTTCACGCGCGACTTCACGGTTTTCGTAGCGCTACGTGCGTAGGTTATAACATGGGAAAATGCGTATGTAGCGAAAACATACTACGAGCAGAGCGCGCACCTGGCGGGTTCAAGGTAGTGAAAGTGTTAAGGAAGTAACGTATGAGTTCCATTTTTATATATAGACACGTGACACATATAAATATGTGCCATATTATTTTAGACCATTATCATTTTATGTTACAGCACGTAAATAAAAGTAGGTACTTAATCCTTGGTTTATGCATTTGAACGAGAGCGCTGTATAGTGTATGTGCGTAACATACGCTATGCCTATTCTACGTGATGGCTAGAAATCTTTACATCCTCACATTAAATGAAAACAGGGGGTATCATACGAACGGCTATATAGGGGCACTAAATAATATCGAACATTTGTCATTTTCTAACACTTCGGTGCCGGCGGGACGAATCAGGATACGAAGTTTATTTTGTAACTCATTTGTGAACACCTGTAATTTTCATTATTATCACTTTCGAGGGTCATGCCAAAAGTAACTGGATTATTGAGTTTATTATTTACGAATAGGTATCTATTTTTGCTAAGTGTTCACCATTAACACGTATAGACTTATTCATTCGTCTAAACCATTTGGAAAATACCTCCGACCACTGTTCTTTAGACACCTTAGAAATTTCATAGTTATAGGCTGCTAGGGCGTCTTTTTGTTTTCATACAGCCTACTTTTTTTTTTTTTTTTGTGGAAGAGGCAAAAATCACTAGGTGCTAGATTAAGAAAATATGACGGATGAGGCAGGATAGAGACATTTTTTTAATCAACATTGCCGAAAGTCGCGTTCGTGTTGCGAGGGCGTGAGCTCCATTGTTGCGGCAAATTCCCGCCTGAATAGAGATGTTGACTCTACTCAAATTATAATAAAATTTTGATGTGAAATGGTAGTTTTTATGATGCAAATTCTAGAAAATAATTTTGAGATCGATACCTTACGTGTAGCTTGTTTTATGAGCATTTAAAGTTAGGTGGGAAAGTCCATTTTGAAAGTATGAAAATATTAATTTATAATAATACAATTGAATAACCCATGAAATGTATGATAACTTTTGTTATAAAACCATTTCGATAAACGCAAGTTTGAACATAGCTGCAGAAGAAAGTTCTTCCCCATACAAGGTAGGACGGTGTGACGTCACACCTTCCTGGGGTTTAGTATGGAGCGTTTTTGGGAAAGTCCAAAAGTATGATTCTATTGTTGTTGTATCTCGGGGAGTTTTATGACCAGAGCCCGGAAAATCCATAGCAAAACAAAAAATTGTCGCAATCAAACTAGTGTTAGAAACATTTTTTTATCGATATCGATGATAGGAGTAGATAATCATTAATTTTTCAACATTCTCTCAAGAAGACTGTTTCGTTTATAATAATGATTATCTACTCCTATCACTATAACAAACCCAATAAGATGTCATGTGCTGCTGTAGGTACTGACGTGGATTTCGAGGAAGAAATTGCATCTGTATCTGTATAATTATACAAACCTTTGTGAAATTTGTATTTTGTTTTCATTTGGTGGGCCGTTTTTTTCTCATATTACACAACTATCGATATCGATAAATAAATGTTTCTAACACTAGTTTGATTGCGACAGTCTTTTGTTTTGCTATGGGTTTTCCGGGCTCTGTTTATAACATTAAAGTAGTTTTTTCACTAGTATTTCTATTATAAAAAGGTCGTTCTATAACATATAACAGAAAAAAGTTGTCAACATCCCTAGCAATCAGGAAAAAAATATTATTCCAATTTTCTGAGTGTTTATTTTTTTTACTTATACGTAACTAACCTACGTTTGTGTGCGTGGTGTATATTTTGCTAGTATCGAGCAAATAAGCATGAAGAATTCATTTGTCCAGTTTCTTTTGGCATGAGTCTCGTTTCTTCTTAGTTTTGCCTTCTCCACCATTTGAAAGGCTTAGAAGCTATTTGTGAACTACAGGGTCATAATTAGTACTTTCGTTCCGCGTTACTTTCTTGAACTGTTTTTAAAAACTATTACTTAGAAGTTCGGGAGCTCTATCAAACATCTCCAAATGCCACAAAATGTGCAGAGACATCGTAAAAACTGTGTCCACGAAAGTTTCCTATACCTTCTTCTTCTGTACCTTCTAAGAAATCTGTACTTATAATGGTTGCGTTAGTAGTGACTAGAAAAAATAATTAGTCCGAAAGTGACGATTTTTTCTAATAAATAATTTTACGCGACCATCATCATGTCTCAATTACCGCGAACGAAAAAAGCGAAGTTGTTAAGCTAGTTAATATAAGCTTCTAAATAATCTAATTCTCTATAAAAATAATTTAGATACCATCAATACAGTTTCTCTTGTACGGGTAAATATATCATAAATATATAGATGATTGAATACTGTACGGACAGGTTTTTAAGATGTTATCATAAAAGATGGTTTACATATTCTTTGATAAATAAAGCTTTGATGAAAATGTGTTCCTTTTTCATTCCGGAAATTAATACCTACATCCGATCAGTCTTTGCCTGCTATGCGTGAGTACACATTTCATCTATACTACTTATTACAAAGTTGTAAAAATGATATGTTTGTACAACAAAGATATTTTCAAAACCAATGATTGAAACTGATTATTTGAAGATGACTTTTTGTATGTTTGTGTATGTCGTCACGTTGTGGCTTCATCACGCAAAATCGGTTAAAAGAATTTCTTCTATTTTGGTACACGGGTAGTTAAGTATCTCCAGATGGTTAAAAGATACTTTTTACTCGACTACGCTGAAGGAAAAAAGAGCGTTTATGGCTTTTCCTCCTGCTTTCTAGTCCATACTATTATAAAGTTGTAAAAATGAAACTATTTTCGTACTATTTGGAGGTTACTGAATCGAAAAATATTGAATGTACAGAAATTTGATTTTTACAACTTTATAACAGCTATAAAGATATAAAGATGTGTTGGTAAAAGCTTAGCTTTCAAGTAGGTACATTCTATCCTTAAGTGCCGATTTGAAACATCTTCAGTATTCTCTATATATACCTAACTACTACAAATTTTAATTTTTTTAATAATGAAAAAGATTTTACATTTTCCTTCATAATTTAATCTAAGGTTCATTCACTTGCCAATTTGCTTAACGAAGTTCTGAATACATTTGAATGTCAAATAGGAGACATTCTTCTAAGCTAAGTGGGATTTTAAAATCTAATAAATAATTAACATGCACAAATTTCATCATAAAGTATGGGCGCGTAAAATAACCAAAATTACCGACTTCCCGGAGTAACCAAGAGGAAAAGCAATGTGCTCTGTTGTATTCGTAATTATAATCTGACCCCTAGGAGGCACGGTGCACTCCACGATCATGTCGCACGGCTAAAATTACCTACCGGCGCGGCGGCCTCATCAATGAGGCCTGTCATTTGATTTATCCCGCTCACAGACTACCTCCACTAGACGGAGCATGTAGTGCAACTCGCGCTCACCACGCTTCTGTGGATTTGTTCTTATACAAGATTGCGCGGCCGGCCACTCGTTTAGTAGCGTCCATGTACGATCTGTGCGTACAGGAATTAAAAAAAAGAAATAAAATTGAATTCCCGGCCAATAACGGTAACTTGCTGCGTAATATGGTGTGGGAAAGAAAGCAGATCATCCAATTATAAAAAATATGGTATAACATTCCTCAAGTAAATCAAATTCAATGTACAAAACGTACTCGTAAATTAAACAGTGGCTGCGAGTCCATTTTATACTGGACATGAGGAAGTAGTGAAATATGTCCGTCCCTTTTGATCAAATGTAAAACACAATTACGCTAACGGAATCATGTGTAGCGCTAGTGATGTGCCACAGTTATTTTTGGTGCGTATCGAATAAAATAATACGGAAAGGTATTGCGATACAAGAAAGTATTCTCAAGTTTTTATTTTTAATTTTAGTTTGAGATTAGTTATTTCATACAATGAAGTATTTCGTTTTTTAGTTGGTAGTTACTCTTAGTTTAGTTTACTTAGTGAATATATGATAATTATGACTGCTTAAATTAAATAAATGCACGCCAATATCTAAGCTTCTGACATTAATTGCGACAAACAAATAGTCCTATGTCTATAGTATATATAGACAGGCAGACTTACAGGACCTGATGATGGATTTGGGAGCAGTATGAGGGATCTCGGAGTTGGTTTGAGATAGAGTAATGTTGCTTGGGCTCTTTCGAATCCTCTTGGCAACAAGTTAGCTCCTTGTCGCAAGATGGACCTGATTATGGAATTGGAGGAGGTACGAGGATAACGGTGTTGGCTTGATGTAGAGTTATGCTGTTTAGACTTTTTGAATTCTCTTAGAGAGCAGTTAGGACCAAAGTTGCAAGATGGACCTGATGATGGACTTGGAGGAAGTATAAGGGTTCTTGGAGTTGGTTTGAAATAGAGTTGTGTTGTTGGGGCTCTTTTGAATCCTCTTGGCAAGTAGCTTTTATTTTGATTTAAAGTTATAATTTGTACAATTTTCCAGTTGTAGCATATAATTTCCATTGTCACTAATCTTCAAGTCGGTAGGTGCCTATAAAACATTGAGAATACTCAGGATTTGAACCAACATTACAATACGTCTCATATTTGAAAATGTCATCAAAAAGGGTTAGTATGAAATCCTCGACGTATGTGCACCCTGCTGTAATTTTTTTAATTAACTTTCATAATAATCAATGACATTGATAATTGATGATAGATTAGATATTAGTATTACTGATTAAGTAGATGTCGAGTACAATACTTTGTATCGACAACCATTCTGCTTGTAATGAATATGTCCCATCACTACAAATCCGAGCGTCCTTGAAACAGCCAATGGCAGCGCTCGAACCGCACACGCCGCGCCTTGTTCGTGCCTCTTAAAGGTGCGTCCACATTTGTATCATTTGCCCGTATCAGATCATCGTCGCGTGGCATGATCGCGTGTCACGATCACGCGTTTGGACGTTGCGCCGACGGATCGCTCGAACTCCATTTTGCTACGCGTATCACACAGTTATATCGGACCAGTACGGCATGATCGGCGCGCCGACAGTAAGCGTCCAAGCAGCGCGATACGCAGTCATGCCACGGCACGGTGATCGGATACGAGCAAATGATACAAGTGTGGACGTACCTTAACGCGGTGCGTCGTGTCTCGAAAAAATTTTTTAAAGATTAGCTATCTAGTGGGGGTGATCTGTGATACCGCCAAAATAAAAATATCATACCTGCGTTTATTTGTAATTTTAAATTCATTGACAATAGGGGTGTGCCTGATCTTAAAATTTGTAAAAAATATGATCTTGATTAAACAAGCAAAATGATGCAAATCCAATAATTTTGAGTTCGAAACCTTACTTGTAGCTTGTTTTATGGGCCTTTAAAGTTAGGCGGGAAAATTCATTTATAAAGTGTGAACATATTAATCTATAATATTATAAAAAGTTGAACTTATATTTATATATAAAGTTGTAAAATTGAAATGTCTGTACATTGAACATATTTTCAAAAAAATGATTGTTATATGGACTATTTGGAGGTCACTCAAAGGATTTTTTTTTTTTTTGGATTTTATGTATGTTTGTGTGTGTTGTTGTGGCTTCATCACGCAAAATCGGCTGAACCGATTTCAACTATTTTTGGTACACGGGTAGCTGGGTATCTCCAGATGGTTATAGGATACTTTTTACCCGACTACGCTGAAGAAAAAACCAAGGGTTATGACTTTTTCTCCTGCGCGAACGAAGTTGCGGGCGCTTTCTAGTAACTAATAATATCATTGAATAACACATGCAATGTATGTAGCTTCTGCTTCTTTCCTTTCAATACAGTGCGAGAAAGACGGGTGATGCTATGTCTCGCGACAGGCGTAGTCGCGGAGAGTTGTGCTAGACCGGCTGTTATGAAACCGTTTCGAAAAACTCAGGTATTACCTTAAGGTGCGTCCACACTTGTATCATTTGCTCGTATCCGATCACCGTGCCGTAGCATGACTTCGTATCGCGCTGCTTGGACGTTTACTGTCGGCGCGCCGATAATGCCGCCCTCTTCCGATACAAGTGTGTGATACGCGTAGCAAATAGATTTCGAGTGATCGGATCGGCGCAACGTCCAAGTGCGTGATCGTGACACGCGATCATGCTACGCGACGATGATCTGATACGGGCAAATGATACAAATGTGGACGCACCTATAGCTGCAGAACAATAGTACATTATGATACGAGTGTGGTACGTTGGTAATTACAGTCGAGGCTATATCTTGCCGCACGAGTCGTAGACGAGTGCTGTATAAAGCCGAGAGTGTAAGGACCAATGCACACGAGTTTCATACGACGGTTTTCAACACACTTTCGAGGAAAAAAGCAAAAAAACAATCGTAAGTACCTTATTTGAAATTTGGTCTAGGTTATACGTGCGTAACCAATCCTGTAGTCGTAAGTTTTAAATTAATCCGTCATGAGTACCTACCTTAAATTTACGTACCTACATAATGATTATATTTTAAGTGTCATTGCTTGACACTATTTACATAATATTGTCATTTTAAAAAAATAATCATACTTCAATATGAAATATTTGTAAATATTACATATGTCAAATCAAATCAAAATGGCGCGAAGCGACCGATGCATTTGCCTGTGCGCGCGCACGAGCGTTGAGGCACGTTGAGGCAAAGGCTAATCAGCCAAACATTAAAATATAATAAACTGAATAATTAAATAAATTTAATACAATCAACATGTTATTTTGTTTAGAAAACTGTATAATTTATTGAAATTAATTGCTTTTTGCAAGTACCAGTTTCGATTTATTAAAATAACCTAAAATATTTCTTGTACCTAAAACCTATTTGCTGAAGTTTAAAAAAAAACTGCAATGAAAAGGCACTAGTGCGATAATGTAATGTAAAAAGCACGCGTGTGTAATGGACTGGATTACAGCCATAAAAACGGTGTAATAAGAGCCACTCTACAACCAAGTGTGTTGAAAAGATCTTAATTTCCGCATGCAAGATTAACGTGGGACGTGACAAGTTCGTAATCTTTTAGTATGAAGCGTTTTTAAAATTTTTACATTGTTGTATCTCGGGGAAGTTTTATGAGCTTGATGTAGTTTTTTCACCAATATTACTTAATACTGAAAGGTCGTTCTATAACATACCACAGAAAAAAGTTGTCTAAGATCCTCATTTATTTATTTATTTAAACTTTATTGCATAAAACAAAAGTAAGTACAAATGGCGAACTTAATGCCAAAAGGCAATCTCTACCAGTCAACCATAGGCCCAAACAGAGAAGCATGAAAATGGTGCAGTAGGGAAAAACATTCAGTACCGAGAGCGATAGGACACACAAGCAAATAATGCATACATAATTGCTTATACCTATACTACATATGATATACAATATAAATATATATATATATATATATATATATATATAATTCTATTTTTACAAAGTGCAGAATAATAACGGCTGTTGGGTGCAGCATTACAAATCTACGTTGCCTACCTGCGCGTCGTTTGTATCTTAACTATACTTACATATGTATGCGTGTTAAACAACGGCTTTTGTGAACATCAAAAGAGAGAATCTTCTGTACTTGTACTGCTATAGATTCCGTGCCTCTAGATTCTTATCTAAATATTTGTTATCATAGATCTCGCCTCGCCCTTGGGTTCGTTTTCTTGCACCAGTTTTGACCACAGAGAGTGGTTTTGTAAATTTACTACAGCACAGACCAATATATTGGACATGTGATGTGGATCACAATAAGTTGCAATTTACTTCACGTGTCTAATATCACTGCGGTTTAACGCAAATTTCCAGAATAACACAACTACCAAAATAGCTAAAACGGAAACTGACGTCCGCAGCTGATCCAATATTGCCACTATAAAAATCCGGTTATCCGTTTGACATCTTTGGACGCATGACACTATTGACAGTTAATTTCCCTCGAATATCGTCTTGTACTTTTTGTATGTTTCCTGCCTTTGATTTCGAGCTTTTCAACGACTCGGCATTGCCACGGATCCGACGGACACCTGCTCTCTCTATAATGACGACTCGTAAGCCCGTTGGGCAATTTCTTTAACAACGACTCCACTTCACAACTTTGATTTGACTCATGTACTGTTCGGTTTCTTTAATTTTCTATGACTCGGTTATTAAGACCGGATATGCGAAACGCGGAGGGATTTGTGCGGGCTGACAACACTAATAATTTGCCTCGAAAGGAGACTGTGTATATTGATGATGGAGTTTATGCAAAGCTCGCATAAGTATAATTTCTTCTCTCATCAGAGGTGCCAGAACTACACAGTCTTCCCGGACGTCTTATGTTGCAAATGCTATGGGCTACGTAGAAATAAAGCGTCCTAATGATATATTTTTTGTTAAATGCCGCATAACGCCGGAGCACATGGTGGCCATCAAAATGTACCAAGTACATATCTGCACAAATATATATAAGAGAATAGGCGATATACGAGTGTTGTTCATACAAGTTTTCTTAAAACAATATCTTATGCGTGGCATTTTCTATCTCTTTCTCATATAATTATTGAATTAATCACACCACTGCGTATCGTTTTCAAGTTTTGACGTTTTTATCTTGACGCCGTGACAACTGCCGTCATTCTAAAACTGTTTGAGTGCACTAAAATGACAAAGTTCGCATTACATTTTGTTGTTATTTCGAACGTTTTTTTAAGTGTGTGAAACAGAGCTGTGAAGTCATTTTGCTGCTAGTTAGACGTTTGTTACATACGCCCTTTTTCATCAAACTAATAATATTCTTGAATTTTTCAATAAAAAATAACATTTCCGCATATATAAAAAATTACGTGTATGTTAAAATTTTGCCTTCTTTCGAGTTCGACAATAAAAATAATCATTCAAAAATATGAAATATTGTCAATTGGTTGTTGTCTCCAACAACGTTCTTTTTGATATGACGAAGACAGTTAATTATGTTTTTATACGTATTGGTTGTCTCAACTCAACTTTCAAAATCAGTAAACTAAAGAGATAATATAAACAGGTTGTTGTGTGATTAGGCATCTAAAATCTAGATAAAAACACTCTGTATGTAGCTTGACATCATACATCTGTCATCGGCATCATGGTTTTGCTCCTTGGTTATCACGAACAAGCAAGCAAACAGAAGAATGTTGCTGCCAAGGGTGGTTATACATGATAACCACTACTACTCTGCCAAAAGTGTAGTGACAAACAAGATATGGATAGCTCCTGCCGCAGGGCCAAACGAAAATGGCTGGATAACACAACAGAAACTTAATCATAGACGGTGAGGTGACTCAACTAGTTCGACAAACTTCGCGACACACTCGAGAGGGAACTAGAGTCTAGACGGAACCCATAACGATGTCTAGAAACAAACTTTATTGAACACACGGCGATATTTGAAATCGCTCGCGACATTTTATTTATCCCTTACAGGAAGTATTCGCGTCGTATTCATGAATTGTTTATTTCTATTCTTGTATTTTTATATTAATTTTAGTATTAGCCACTAATTCTGATAAAATAAAACTACCTCATTCTATAAAGGCCTAAGCACAATTCTAGGACGAATTAATTTAAAAAGTACACAACAAGACAAGTGTCATAACTTAAGGATGGTGAAAAGCGTTACATTTCAATCACCGCGAGACTCAGTCAAGGGAAAAAATAAATATACACACAAAGTTCCAAAATATATGTATACATAAACCTTACTGCCACAATAATAAAACTTGTATACATATTTTTGAAACTTTATGGTGTTCCAAGCAAACTGGGTCTTTCCTCTTAACCTCTATACAACTATGGCCCTGTCTAAATAAGAATCTCGGGAAGATAGATCTCTTATTATACCTATGCTATGAAGTAATTTTGCTTCCTCGTCTTTTTGTACTGTGGACTGTTAACAATGTGGTCTTTTCAAAAACCAGTCATTTTGCTACCTAGGCATCCAGATCTCAAAAGGACTATCTATGTAGAAAGCCCTTATTTTCTAAATATATATTTCTTTTGAGTTTGGATATTTTAAATGATTCGGTTGTTTGACAATGTAGTCGTTATGAGCCCAACCAAGTTTTGCTATCTTAAAACTTGCTTTTAATGAAAATATCCATGCTTTAAAAAGGGACTTTCCCACCCCACTTTAAAGGCCCATAAAACAAGCTACACTCAAGGTATCGAACTACTTTTTTGTGGATTTTTAACCTAGAAACGAATGAGTTGAATACAGTGAACATCCCTACTATTGAAATATGTTAGCAGTAAAATAATAATAGCACTTTTTTGTTTTCAATCAATAGTGTATTGTATATGTTTATCTATGGAATAAGTGTCTAGACAGAACGTATAACCATGTCTAGAAATAAAGTTTGTTGAACAAATTACGCCGATACTTCAAAACACACGTGAAACGTTATTATTAAAGTGGAGAGAGCGCTCCAATGATTCTGAATTGGACTGCCACAGCGCAAATTAGTCTCTTTTCACAGTAGAATTTTTGCAATATCCAAGCAGCAGTTTACTTTAAGTCAACCTTAGGTAAAATATAGTTGTGCCAAAAATATTTCATTTTGTGACAAGCTTTTATTGTCGAATTATTATTTTATTTGAACATGCATCAACTACTTACCGAGACGATTCTAAAACGTCCAAACTCGGTAGGATTGCATTATTTTATCACAGAGTTTCCACCATCCGGTTTTATTATCAGACCAGCTCCATGGTGCTATATTATTGTAGTGGTTCAAATCTTCCTTGCAAGATTTGTAAATATACATACAAGTGTCGAGTTTAATAGAAGTTTGTAAAATATTGTTACAAGATATTTAAGGTACACAATTGCACCTCACACAGTTTATCTCATACAGAACTTGTGCATATACATAATTAATTACGCAAGGCATTCACCAGTCACCACACACTTAGTACAACCCTTTGTACCTACAATTTGTATACTTAATATGGATTAAATGAACAAAATTTACTTCATGCTCTTCGCCTATATACAAATTAAAAACGTATTGTAGGTACAAAGGGTGGTACTAAGTAAGAAGGTGGTATTTGCAAATGACATTTCATTAGTAGGATTTAAAGAAAGAAATAAAGACTAGGAATCTACTATTAGTATTTTTGTTATACTTCTGTATAATTTTGCAACTGTTTCATTTTCCAATTACACACTGATATCCAAATCCGAACACTGATCCGGATAATAGTTGCATAGCTCAACCCTATAGGATGCCTCAGAGCAAAGAGTTATACACTGCTCTGCACCGGCTCCTCAGGAAATTGAGTTTAAGTTGTATAAAATAAGATAGATTTTTGGGATATATTTTCTGTACGTTTCAACTGTGTTCAATTTATATTGGAGGTGACTGTCCAGCATTAATATCTGCCACAACAAGGCGCGCATACATATCTGACACGACTCTATCTAGGGCCGATAGAACGTGTCAGATATTTTCACCCGCTTTGTTGCAGATATTCATGCTGGTGACCGTACAAAAATAAGTATAGATATATCTTTATATTTATAAGACAAATCTAAATATGTACTCATTAACTCTTAACAAACATTATTATTAACTTGTGGCTTTTTCTGTTGTCTATTTTGTTATGTATTATACAAATCCTAATATGAGGTAATGTTATTAGAGAGAAAAGTCACACGTTAAAATACCGATCTTCAGAAAAAGATACTTTGGCAGCGACAGATTCTATTAAATGTCTGTATATTAAGGATATAAAAAAAGTAATACGGTGTATTTGATGGTTGCTGAATGTGTTTTTTGTATATTTGCAAGCGTCTGCGGCTTCATCACGTCAAAACAGTTAAATCGATTTCAGCCAGTTTTAGTATGGGTTGCTGGTCATCCACGGATGGTTATAGGATCCTTTTACCCGACTACGCTAAGAAAAAGAAAGGTTACATTTTTTTTACCCTCCGCTGCGGAAGTTTCGGACACCATTTGGTATAATATAAGGACACATAATCATTGGGAAAAAATGGGCCACTCATAACTACTTCATAATCTACTAATACGGTAATTTTGCTTTATTAGTTGTGTTTCATGACATTATTTATTGCAAAAACGCAAGAAGCATAGTCAAAGGACAAGAAGCATAGTCAACGGATAATAATTGGTATTCAATCACTTGCTAAACAGCAAGAAAGCCGGTGGTCCGTAGCGCTCGCACTGAAAGTCCAATAAGATCGTGTTGGTCGGGACGCCGTTGTCGTACTTAAACATGATGTTGTTCGCCCACAGTTCCTTGTAAAGCACTACGTTTAGGCTATCCTTGCTCTCCACAAGATCATCACATGCCGCTAAATAATAAATATTCAGTTTACAAACAATTTTAGGCAAATTAATGATTCCCAAATACGAAAATTATGTCAAACTCTCATGTGGTGCCCACTCCCCTAAAAGTTGAAGACTTTACGCTCGAAGTTGTAGATGACTATAGTATATACAGCTGTGTGCAAAATAATACCAGTATGTATGTTCCATGGAAAGTAGTTACTAAAAAAAAAAACAAGGCAATGAGTGACTCCTTGCGTGATCGAATAAGAAACGAGGAGGTCCGCAGAAGAACCATGGTCTTTGACATAGCTTAAAGAGTTAATAAAAAGTGGCGGTGGGTGGGCCAAGCTCGTAGAACTGATGGCCACTGGGGAAGAAAGGTTCTCGAGTGGTGACCGCGTACAAGACGACGGAGCGTGGGAGGCCCCTGACAATATGTACTGATGATCTGGTGAAGATCGCGAGAAACCGTTGAATGAGGATGGCTCACGACCGGTCGTTGTGGAGACCCTTGGGGCAGGCCTTTGTCCAGCAGTGGACGTCCTTGGGTTGATATGATAATGATAAATAAGAAAATAAAACCATTACAATATCCAATTATAAAAAAATTTTAAATCAATTATTAAGACATATTATTCCATAATAACTGCAATTTGTGGAAACAAAATTTATTTTTCCGCGAAATTACACAAAACATATTATTCAAAACTAAAGAAATACGACGACCACACACAGTATTTGCTTATGCAACAACAGAATTTATATAAAAATATATTCATAATAATCGTATATTGTTATCCGTTTATTGCCGATGTATTTAAAATCAACATTATCAGGAAATCGTAGCGACGTGCAAAATGGGCCACAATTTTAGCATGAGAGATAAATACTTTAACCTACATGACACATGTATGTACAAGTTAAACAGTTTTGAACCTAAAAATAAGTTAATGCTGTAACATATTATTAATCATGTTCTCTAATTCCGTACGGATTTTATCATATACAGGGTGTCCCAGAGACCGACGATGACCTTAAAACGGTTGAATGAGCAGCTCAAAAGCTATTGATTTGCCCCCCATGTATGTTATGATATAAGTGGTTTCTGGGATATTCACAATTTTAGTAGCAATTTTTTTTTTCCGTTGTCGTTAAGTTTAAGTGCAATTCCCATTTCACATTAGTATCCTACATCATTTGGATAATAACGAACACTCGAGTTTTTAAATACATGTGCCAGTTCTTCTTTCGGATGCTTATTGTGAGTAATCACATAATAGTATTTTTCCATTCCATCCAGCTCTTTCCGCGATTGGGTTTATGTGAATTATTGAAAATCTAACTTTGGGTGACAACGGAAAATAATGATCCGAATAAAACTGGCACATGATTTTAAAAACTTGAGTAGGTACTTCGTGCCATTTCAATAGCTTTTGATCATTAGGATTATCGTCGGTCTCTGGGACATCCTGTATACTGGCATAGAACGTTTCGTATCCGAAATAAATACTAAATGCATTTTCAACAACAACACACTTCGCTAACTGTCAAAAGGCCTATAGGTACTTATATATTTACTATTTCCGTGCCTCTGATTTCTGTGATTGCTCTATTGTTGAAATTCCCAGAGCTGTAGAGTTCGATTATTTTGAAGAGTAAATCCCACCAAAATTTATTAGGAGGAACCTTCCATTAAAAAATGCTTCGCAACATTTTATTGACATGCAAATGTGGCTTTTGAGTCAAACATTTGGAAAGCCCCGCTCTAAATTAACTGCGAACTGATTCTCTCTTTCGAGGAAAAAATGTATTTCTCTTCGACCCGGTTTTAAAATATGACGTTATTTATTTTCCTCAATTAAAGACGTTTTTTTTTTTTTTTTTCACTTACTTATCACAGCACTTTACCAAACTATTGTAAAATGGCTTTATTTTATTGTGAATAAATAGTACAAAAACAATCAAAAACAATACACAAATGAAAACTTAAAATTACCTATAAACTAAACATAAAATCTATAAAATAATTAATAATTATAACTATTATATCTAAAAAGGGCCCGTGCGGCATGGTCCCAAAGATGCTGGCTGCGTTACCCCGCTGAACTGCTAGGCTAATTCGTTGGCCGTGGTAACTGCCTGCTCTTCGGTCCCCCGTTGAGTCTCTATTACAGTAAAATATCACCAATACCTACTGAACTTTGTTTATCCTTCGTGTATCTGAAGAGAATATTAGTTATATAAGTAATACATTTATATTTAAGTTCAGCGTCCCGAAGCAAGCTCCGGTCATGACTGTGCTCAGCATTCTCTACAGTATCTACGGATACTCCACGGACCGTTGTATTATAGCCGCATAATTCCAGAATGCTAACATGTTGGAATATCTTTGTGCAGATATTTTGCGCTTGGGTAGGTAAGTAAATAATTAGAACTATCGACTTCAATCAAGCCTTACAAAAAGAACTGAGCTTTAAAAGACTGCAAAATATGCAAACTCAGAAATGTTTATTCTTCATCATACAAACACGGTTTGTACAGTGCACAAAGGATATTTGCTATTAACTACCTAGCAACAAATGAACTGTTTACTGGCGTCTCACTCTCCTCATAAGGTGGAGGATACACACACATTCTTTTGAACACATTTGCTCATAAAGTGGCTTTTATTACACCATTTTTATGCTAGTAATACACTTCATAAAACACGCGTGTACTTTACATTATATAATCGCATTCGTGCCTTTTCATTACAGTTTTAAACGTTAGCAAAGAGTTTTTGTGTACAGTAAGGTAAATTGAAATACGTCCGTTTTTCGCTCTTGTCACAATGACATTAAGGTCTAAACAGGTACGTGTTTCAATTTCCCTTACTGTACAAGAAACAGTAAAGGTTCTTTTAATAAATCTAACATAGTACCTACTTACTAACTACACAGTAACTTAATATACCTTACGCATTTTCTGACCTAACTAAAATTTATTTGTATTAAATTGATATAATTATTCAGTTTCTACTATAATTAGTAATGTTTCGCTCTTGTGCGCGCATAGACAAAAAACAGGGTTAAGCCTTTTTCTCTCCCACCGACCTAGTGTACCTTCAAGTCTCACCTATACACAATTTTATATTAAGACAGAATAGTTTTCAAACTCGTGTATAATTTGTGATCAGTGTATCACAATCTCTAGGGTGGCGTGGTAATGCTAGTGTTACTTATACATTAATGATGTCTGTATAAGGCTTTTGTCAATTCAAACGAATTTGCGCCTTTTCCGTACATGATTCCTAAAAGTGAGAGTTGATGGGAAGGATGACATGACAAATGTGAAGAAAAAAGACAAAAGAAACTGATTATATTCAGAACTTTAGGTGTAAGCATAAATGACAGGTGATGTGATAACATCGGAAATCGGAATCGACAAGCTCCCTAATGAATGTTTGATATGACAATAGTTATGATATTTTTTTAACAATACCTACGCAGTCATGGGTGCCTACTTTTGATCCATCGCATTCCAGGGGAGACAGTATTTATAAAAAACATTTGGTAACCTACCTTTTTTTAACCAGGCTTTTCCGATTCAAATAGTGATAATTTTCAGTTGGCACGTTCATCCTTAATTCGTAGTATTAGAGGTGACACAGGGTGTCAATAATTTGAATTAAGCTGGCGAGCAATAGGAAAAAAGGCACGGCCGTAACATCCTTTTCTCGAAGCCATTCTAGATATTTTCGACCCCCCTGTAAGTTCGTTGTGATTCACAAACAGCTGATCCAATTTCCTCCAAGTCATAACTAAGAACATTGTCGATAAAACCGCGTTTCTTGATACACAGATACACACGTCAAAGTAATATCAACAAATCGAAGAATATTGAAATAAAACAATTTAACGGATTATATCGCGTATTTATCTCATTTTAGTTCCCGACGTTTCGGAAGCTTTCCAGCTTTCCATGGTCACGGGAGGACCATGTTAAATTGTTTTATTTCAATGAGTAATAATCGCGGAAACAGAAGAAAATATTAAATCGAAGAATATATTAAAAAAAACATTAGTATCCTTAAACCATAAAAAAAAACTTTCAAAATCACTCAAATACGGGCCAAATTAAACGAAACTTTATCTGCCTAGGCGCGATATGTTATTATTATGATGAGTTTACTTACAAGAGTTTAAAAGCACAATTATTTCGAAGTCCTAAAGTAACTTTTTTTAAAATCTTTAATAATGATTATTTATACTTTATTATTTTCTTTCTGGACCATGGTTGGGTGCCTCGACTGTAGTTGGGAGGTTTAACGGTATTACTATCGACTACAATCAAGCTTGATGTTAAATATTACTAGACTTCGATGGAGTGAGTGCACCAAGAAAATGCGTAAGCTCTCTCAAATAAAAAAAACGGCCAAGCAAAAAAAAGTGCGAGTCAGACTTGCGCATCGAGGGTTCCGTACAAATTTTCACTTATCTTCACTTTATTACCCGGTACCTGTTGAGTTAAGTTTACACCTCATATCTATGGCATTGCATACAAATGAGGTGCAAACTTAACGTAACTGGGTCGTTCAAAAAAAATTGGTAGTTAGAGACATGGCTATAATTTTCGTGTAATTTATTTATACAAATTGTGAAAATTTCAAAAGTTTCGTTCGGTAAACTTCGGAGATAAAGGGGGAATGGTGTTTTTTTCACATTTTCCTTAATAAAACAAAATCTAATGACAATAAAAAAAAATGTTCAAAAATATGCATGTTAAGCCCTTTCATATGATACCCTATTTGACCCAGTAGCTAGACTTTTAACATTTTACATTACAATTTATCATTATTTCTAAATCACAGCGTACATCAGACGGGAAGTAGTGCTACACGACTGAGTAAAGAACTTACCACTTGTCGGTCATGTCTCATACAAATGAAGGAATATCCTAATTTAGCTGGCTGTACATTATTAAATATCAGGTCTACCGGCTGTTTCAAAAATACTCAAAATTCACAGTACAACCCACACATAATTTAGCATTCTGAGGCCGGGATACGATAACATAATCCTTATTAGTTGACGACCAGTTTGGCTCAGTGGGAGTAACGTTGCCTGCGAAGCTGAGGTCCTGGGTTCAAATCCCGGTAAGGGTAAATATTTGTGTGATGAGCATAAATATTTGTTTCTGAGTCTTGGATGTTTTCTATGCATATAATTAATATATCTATTAAATATATCGTCGTCTAGTACCCATAACACAAGTCTTATTGAGCTTACCATGGGGCTAGTTCGATTTGTGTAAAATTGTCCCGTTATATTTATTTATTTATTAGTCCGTCAGTTAGATCAGGGGCCTCCAAACTATTTGACTCAAGGGCCACTGCACATAATATAAATTCGTGCGGGCCAAGACTTTGGTTTCATGGCTGGGGTAAAACATTAGTTAAGTAGTCTACTAGTCTTCAGGGGGTACCGACTGTACTTAGATAACGCATAAATAACGCACTTGGTGTTGATTATGCTATGATTGTAACAAAAGAAAACAGCTAAAAAAAATGTCGTGTCGTGGGCCGGACCGTGGGCTCTTCCGCTTTCTTTCCGCGGGCCAAACTAGAAGGGCTCGCGGGCCGGACTTGGCCCGCGGGCTAGCGATGGGCGACTTTGGATGATTTTAGAATTCGAATAACTAGTAAATTGTTTTATTGAAATAATATCTCATTTTTAGTTCCCGACGTTTCGGAAGCTTTTCAGCTTTCCATGGCCCGGGTGAAGGAGCACATAGCAGATGTCAAGAACTGTCGGTGTAATAGGTCTGCAGTCTGTGAACATATCATTGACAAACCAAACCACTCAATTAAGTTTGCTAAACCTTCTATCCTTGCCAAAGAAAAAATATATTTTCCCAGAATGCTACCCGAGGCTATTGAGATTAAAAATCAACCAAATTTCAATAGAGAAGATGGATTGTCGCTACCACCAGCTTGGGATCCTGTAATACATCTCATCAAGGAACAAGCGAGACACAGGACTGCAAAACCTTAATTTCCGAACGGTGTAAAATATCTTATCCTTTAAAAAGTAGTTTAACAGTCTCTGTTTTAAAATATTATAATTAGTAATGAGGTAGCCTTTTCTCCTCAGTACGCCTCATTTGTGAAATGCTGCTTGGTAAATTATTAAAATAATATAATTAAGCCCTTCTAGGAACATGTGTAACTGTCTTTACGGCTTAGGTCCATCTGACATGTATGTACACCTTTATTTGTTTTTTCATAAATGGGTAGTTTGCACAAATTGTAACTTTGACAGAGGAAAATATATCTTTTCTCAGTCCACCCGTGACCATGGAAAGCTGAAAAGCTCCCGAAAAGTCGGGAACTAAAAATGAGATACTATACGTGATATAATCTGTTAAATTGTTTTATTTCAATGAATAATAATCGCGGAAACAGAAGAAAATATTAGTTACTATTTATTTTACCATTCAATAACAAAATAGTAGTGTACTAATCACTACAGT
The DNA here is from genome assembly GCA_905404275.2 of Hedya salicella. Lineage (NCBI taxonomy): Eukaryota > Metazoa > Arthropoda > Insecta > Lepidoptera > Tortricidae > Hedya > Hedya salicella. Next base: position 11,614,276 of record FR990112.1, on the reverse strand, counting down.
CGAATGAATGTTCGACCTTCGACTTCGACTGCTGCACGATGTAGTGATTACCGCTAAGCAGTAATGGGCGACTTTGAATGATACTAGTAGAATTATTCGATTTTTAAGTTGTCTAACTGGCGGCGCTGGCGATGGCGTGGTGTGGGACTTCAACTTCGACTCGAGTCGTTTCGGGCGAGATCGATAATCTTCGGCCGACCGTTAAGCTCTCACTCTCTCCAAGTTCTCCGAGTTTCGACTTCATTCGAATGAATCTCGACTATTCGAATAATTCGAATGAACTTAAAAGTTGAATGATTCGACTAGACCCATTCAAAGTCGCCCATCGCTACCGCGGGCTGTAGTTTGGCGACCCCTGAGTTAGATAATAAAAATATTGGACATGTATTTTTGCTTTTAATAACTAAATACTCAGATAAATCTCATTCAACTTTAGGAGAAGGGGCTCGTGTCGTCATAACAAGTTCTGAACTGTATCTAGGCGTAACGTCACGAGACATCGACATTATTTTTAGACGTCCAACGTAAGAAAGAAAGAAAAAAAGGGAAACAAGAATATTCGAGTGCAAGAATTAATTTTGGAACTTGAATATTTTGGCCCCAATATTTACCGTCCATATTTTTTTGATGGCGGTACATTTTGAAAACATATTAAATACGATGAGTGAACTAAACTTAATAGAGTGTAAAAAAAGGGTATAAAATATACATTTTACATAGTGATTGTGTAAAAATTAAAATAAAGCGAATTTATTGATTTACGAAATTTGTAATGTATGGTGGTAGTTTATCCTTTCCTCGCATTTTTGGAGAAAACTACTATACAAGCGTCGGTGGATGTAGCAATCCGTGGATGCGTATTTATTGAAAGATTATATATCCACAAATTGACCTTTCCCGGCCGCAACTTCATTCGGGGCGGAGGAAAAAGTATCCTATAACTATCTGTAGATTACTCAGCTACCCGTGTACAGTCAAGGGTAAAGATAAATACACATGAAATATTCCAAAAATACACACCATCTCTACTATAATAGTAATAAGGTTTGGATATACATTCCGTGGTGTTTACTAGTCTTTGCTCTTGACTGTACCTAAGTACCTAAAATTTCTGAAATCTGTTCAGCTTTGTTGATGGGATGAGGCAAAGACACATTACTTATATATACCTAAAAGAAAGGAGACATTTTTCTTTTCCGGGACTTTCAAATAGCCTACTCGTATTTTATTAGTTTTTAGTAAAAATATCTTCATTGTACAGAATTTTAATCTTTTATATTTATGTTAGTAGGTATAGACGTTGTGAAAATATTTTCCACTTCTGCTCAAAAAGTACGTCATATTAGCTTCGCGAAGGGAGACTAAAATAGTACATCTAGCACCTATAGGGTTTAAAAGAAAGCCATATAATCACATACAAATTTCTATGTAATTGAAAAAAATAACTTGCGGCCAGCTACATACTACTTACGAATAATTAAAAACAAACAAACCAACCTGATCAGATTGGCCAAAATTTCAGTCACTCAGACATATTTGTCCTAGCTTACTTTGTAAGCTCGTCCAAATAATCGCTTCGTGTCATAATGGCTTATTTTAGCCCCTTGTCAAACATATTTGATTCTTGGGATATTAGAAATAAAGAAGTATTTTAATACTTACTAGCTAAACTTGTTTTCGGCTTGTATTCAAATAGTTCGTTACTTTTGAAGCGCCAAATATATTGCAACATGTCTTAATTAATTAAATAAAGACACTATGTATATACACATGTGTTTGGATGTTACAGACTATTTGATGCTGACTGTACTCTAGCCGGTCGGATTAAGAATCGTAGGGGCCCCAGCCTAAGCCAGCCATGGACTAGAATTTATTTGTGAGATCATCGTAACGGGTCTGAAGCTCACTACTGATTTATTTTAATGTACGAGTGCAGTCATCACTTTCCATCAGGTGCAGAGATTTATTAAAAAGATAAAGTTGTATGTAATACTGATACGATAGTTGTATGTATCACTGTGAGTCACTATAACTACTGATTTGCAAATTGCGAAAGGTTAAAAAAGGTATTTTAAACAGATAAGTTAACACTAGACTTAAGACCTTTTCCATACTGAAAAATGCTTTTTCACTTCTCCTGCTCAAAAAGTACGTCATATTAGCTTCGCGAAGCGAGACTAAAATAGTACATTTAGCCCCTAGGGTTTTAAAGAAAGCCATATAATCCCATACAAATTTCGATGACACTGAAAAAAAAACTTGCGGCCAGCTACATACTCCTTACGAATAATTAAAAACAAACAAACCAACCTGATCAGATTGGCCAAACTTTCTGATAGAATTGCTCACTGTACTTTTAGTTATTCATGAAATATACAATTTTAATGTTAAGTCTTTTTTATTTTCTCGCAGTCGAAGTGAAAAGCAGAGCATTATGACACTCAGCCCCTTGTCAAACAATCTACTAAAAAGAGGTCTTATAAAAATGTAAGATAACCGGTTTCATTCTGTCGACGCTGTTGAATACCTTCGCGTAATCTCAAGTAAGTTAATTAAAATATATTCGTTGATATTTTATTGCAACACGAGAGATACGTATAGAAATGCATGGTAAGCAACACAATAATTTTAGATAACCTAAAGATCACAAATCGATTAACATGAATGACATTGATTTTCTGACAGACGGATGATAAAGAAAGACGAACGATATTAAACGGATTTATTAAATAAATGATATTTAAATTGAATTTCAAAAACAATACTATTATTATTCTAAAAAGATTGTATCTCATACATTTCTTATACATGTACATGTATAAGTATAAAATCTCAGATGTTACATATAACTTACATAATAAGTATGTATGCATAATCATATTTTACTTGTATTTTTTTTTATATTAAAATATCATTCGTCTGTACGATATCGATTAAAATCGATTATTAATATATGTTATAAACCGAACAACACTAGTCGCTAAATTAGACAGACGAATGATAAATGGCCTGTACCACGAAGTCGAAGCGATGCGCGACACTTTAGTTTCTTCCGATATTCATCGTCTCTTTAACACAACGTCAGAACAAACGCTCAAAGCAAACGCGGTATGTAATGTAAATATAATTTTGTAACGTTAATCTTTAGTTATTTAGGTATGTTATTGGAATCACAACTTGAAATACTTAAAAAATCATTTTTAAATGAATTAACGCATAATATAATTTTAAAATTACTTACCTGTGATAGGAAATATGTCCTTGCCTTTAGGTGCTTGCAATTTTTGGACTGTTTCAGTTAATTATCACGCAACGAGGCATTTTTTAAGTTTTCACGGACGTCCGACTGCAACAACTGACGTGCGTGGACTGTCAATAGCGACGGTCAACCTCGACGCTTGGTCGGGGTTCGGACACGCGAAGTAAATGCATTTGCGTCATCTATGGTATCTATTATATCTGTGACATCAGTAACTATAACAGTCATCATAACTTGTGGTTAGTTGACTTATTTGGAGAAAATATATGACAAAGTTGTTGGATAGATGCTTCTATGGATAAGTACTGAATAAATTAACCGATTTGTTTTTTTCTATCTTACAACTCTTTGCTGTAGAAGAGGTTGCGAGACTTGTATTCCGCGCTCGGGTCATATATTGGAGGGTAATGAAGCAATATTCCGAGGAAATTGTGATATTTATACTCCCACGATGAAACTCATTATGAAACAAAAACAGTAATATCCTCTCCTCATATCGCGGAAACGCTTTGTTATCCAAGCTGTAAATTATGAACAAAAACGATGGGATGGAAAACTGAACAAAACAACGCTGAACGCATGAAGAGCAATTTGTAATATTAACGCGCTTAAATATATGAAGAGTTGACGTGCGGGTGGAATTCAATCGAGAAAGGCGGGCTAGGGTTCCTGGCCGCGACAAAATACATCGTTATCCGTTCTCTCGCCCTATATAGGATTGAAATAGGCAGGTTAGTAAAGGCGTTATACACCTTCCGATCCTATCCGATCCAATCCTTATTATCGGATAAAATCGGATAATGTATTGTGCAACAGATCCCAATTTTTAGGGTCTGTAGCACAATACACTATCCGATGATTAGGATCGGATCGAGAGGTGTAGAACGCGGTGTATTTGTCGCGTGGGAAGGAGTTAGATCACGTAGGGATTGTATTTAAGAAAAGTTAAATATCATTGAGAAGCAGAATATTGAATGTGTTGACAATACTAACTAACTACCTTGATTCTGTGTCCGCCGGCATATTCATCAATTTGCTGCAAATCGCGAGCACTTACTGAAGTAAAAAACGTATGAAGGTGCTTATCCTCAGTTGAAATTAAGGTTTTAGGCATACATAGACTTTAAAACGCCGTAACACAGTTTACAACATAACTGTTAATGTTCCAAAATTAGTTGCGTTACTCAACATCACAATTACCGCAAAAGTTACCTATTCTACGTTGCAATATCTTTTCAAATATTTTGAAAATTAAGCTTTATTGTGTTCATCAAAGGTTGCCATAGCAACCGAGTAATAAAGTGACATATGAGGTTTATAAAGTAAGGTGCCGATAACTTTTACGGTGTGCGCCGCACCCTCGGCCCGGGTACTAACCTACTCGAAATATTCCCGAATAGCTAATAAATACCACCAAATTGCGTATTTATTCGGCAGAAGTTATGGGCCATGATAAAACACTGCGAAACAGCTTTATTACTGAATCAATACAATGAGCAATAGGCTTTGAATAGTGGGTAGACTGAGTAAACAAATTTTTATTAAGAACTTTTATAATTTTTCCGAAAAGTAAGTCGGCAATTTGTGTGGTGTGCAATAATAGTATTTTTTCGACTCCTGTAGAAATAGTATTTTTTCTACTCCTGTCTAAGTCTATTTCCCATGAAAGCAAACTTTATTGGTGCCACAGATTAAATAACGGTTATCTTACGAAGTGGTCACAATACGTGAGTACTTGTAATAAGTACACATGGTAATAAGATTTTGGTCGGAAATTTGTAAATATTTGTAATTAATCTGACCTAGCTACTTATATGAAAAACAATGCAAATGAAAAGTCATAACCCCACTTCTAGTGTAGTCGAATAAAAATATCCTATAATCATCTGTGGATGCCATCTGTGTACCGAAAAGAGTTGAAGTTTCTCTAGCCGTTTAGGCCTCATGATGCCACAAAGACACATTCATACTTACATTTTTTTTCATTCAGTGACCTTCAAATAGCCCGTTTCACATTTAATTATTGGATTGATTAAATTGGAAGGATCATGTAGATTCTATATGCTCTAAATTGGAAAGATTTGTTTTTGCCTTAAGAAAACTTAGCAGAACTGTTTCTACTGAAGCAGCAATAACAGCATACTATGGTTACATTTCATCAACACTTAACTATGGCCTTTTATTGTGGCCTTTTATTGTGGGGAAATTCAGTTAATGTTGAAAAAGTATTTAGAATGCAAAAGAAGTGCTTGCGTGCAATTGCTAATTGTTGGATAACCGATAGTTGTAAACCTATATTCAAGGAATATAATATATTACCTTTGGCGTGTATGTACATAAGAAAAGTTTGTTTATTTGTAAAGTCTCATGCTAATTATTTTAAGTTACGTTCTGATGTCTCTGCTGGAAATCTAAGAACACAGTACAAAAAACTGCTCTACAAACCTCCTTGTCGTGCTGATATATACAGTCGAAATGCTTATAACTCCTGTATAATTGTATATAATATACCTGACACATTGAAGTTGCTGAAAAATCCAGAATTTAAGACCAACTTGACAAAATGGCTACATGAACATTGTTTTTATTCTGTAAAGGATTATTTAGACATAAATAATAGATATTAGAATTTAATTTATCAACATGCTCAAATTATTATTATTATTTTTGTATATTTATCTTGCTTGAATTGTTAATTTCATTTTAATTATTCGTAATGTTAACCTGACAAATACATAATTTGCATGCCAAAACGGCTGAATACTGGTACCTACACCTGATGACACCACTGTATTTTACGTATTCTAGCAAATAAACATTTCTTTATTTCTTTCTTTCACTATTTTATTTCAATATCTATATATATAATAAAGCTGAAGAGGGTCGAAAGTCTGTACATGGAAGATATTCGAAAACAAGTTGGCCGGGGATACTTAAAATCGGTAACAGAACACGTTACAACTGTTTTTAGAATATTTGTCTGTTTATCTGTTTGTCTGTTTATTTCTACGCGCATCACGTGAAAACGGCTGAACAGATTTTGATTCAAACAAAAGGGGGGTAGCCACTACACTTGATTGAGATAAGTTTGCACCGGAATCTTATAGCGCTACTTAGGAAGGAGGTGCAAACTTTTCTCAAATATGTGCTACGAACGAGCCTACTTACGAGTATCGAGTACCCAGCTAAACTAACAGGTGGCGCTAAAATTATTTTTTGCCAAATTCATACTAATATATAAATGTTAAAGTGTGTCTGTCTGTCTGTTAGCTCTTCACGCTTAAACCGCTGAACCGATTTAGATTAAATTTAGTATGGATATAGTTTGAGTCCCGGGGAAGGGCATAGGCTACTTTTTATCCCGGACAAATACCCTTATCCGCGATAAACGAATTTAAGGCGGACGAAGTCGCGGGCAGAAGCTATTCTTCAATGCATCTGTACATTTCGTTTTGACTTACACGCGTCTTCGCGCAATTTAGCTTGAGACCTGGGCCGATGACGTCAAACAAAGAAAGAAGAAAGGAATATATTTATTTAGCACCGTTACAGACAGGAATTTAATAACAATAATAATTGAAATTTCAGCTTTCCATGGTCACGGGTAGACTGAGAAAAGATATATTTTCCTCTGTCAAAGTTACAATTTATGAAAAGCTTCCGAAACGTCGGGAACTAAAATGAGATAATATACGCGATATAATCCGTTAAATTGTTTTATTTCAATGAGTAATAATCGCGGAAAAAGAAGAAAGCAATAATAATACCAAAAGAATCGCTAAAAACTTTTAAACAAAAAAATAAAACCGACTCCAAAAAAACTAAAAAGTGAAAAATAACGCCATAATTCAGTTTCTTCAAATTACTTACAAGTAACCGTTTGTATATTCAATCTATACAGTATACGAGTATACTATTAATCTTATTTTGGCGTCGGTGCCATATAAAGAATGTGTAAAATATTGAAACTTGACGATTTTAGTAAGTTGTGACACGATGGCACCGACTCCAAAATAACATTAATTGTATATACTGTATAGATTGAGTATACAAACGGTTACTTGTAAGTAATTTGAAGAAACTGAATTATGGCGTTATTTTTCACTTTTTAGTTTCTTTGGAGTCGGTTTTATTTTTTTGTTTAAAAGTTTATTTATTTTACACTTTTTAGTTAATCGTTACTTAAAAGTGTATCTCGTGTCGATTCGAACAAGCCCAAACACGGCTAGGATACATTATTTTATTACATAGATCTGGTGCCTACCTTCCGGCTCCATCAGCAAATCAATTCGATGGTACCATTCTCATCAGGAACATTTAAATTTGTGACTATGAAGTTGCTTAGCTAAATTAATCAAGATATTTTGTCGCCACCCGTAGATCATTTATCATTGAGGAGTTCCGATGGCATTCTGTGGTCTTCTGCATCAGTTCCACTTCACCAATTTACACTTTCTGAAAGCAAATGCTTATTATGTTTCTTATAATACCAAAATCGCTATATGTATGCCTACAATATTGGAGGAGTTCCTTCAATTCCTCATGGATTCCATAATCAAATCGTAACCAAAATTAAATGGAACCAACTAGAAAGTACCTTCTATAAAACAAAAAAAAAATTGAAATCGGTCAAATAGTCTTTGAGTAATCGGTGAACATCCATAAAAAAAAAAACATTCCGTCGAATTGAGAACCTCCTCCTTTTTTTGGAAGTCGGTTAAAAAGGTCGCCACTCAGCTTAATGTCACAAAGTAAAGGAATTTACTCCGTGCGCTGGTTTTCAGTGACGCCTGGTGGTCACCAGGGGGGTAGTGATCATTATAAAGTATTAGCTTCTGCCCGCGACTTCGTCGGCCTTAAATTCGTTTATCGCGGATAAGGGTATTTCTGGGATAAAAACTAGCCTATGTCCTTCCCCGGGACTCAAATTATCTCCACACCAAATTTTATCCAAATCGGTTCAGCGGTTTAGGCGTGAAGAGGTAACAGACAGGCAGACAGACACTCTTTCGCATTTATAATATTAGTATGGACTAGAAGGCGCCCGCAACTTCGTTCGCGGAGGAGAAAAAGTCATAACCCCTCTTGTTTCCTTAGCATAGTCGGGTAAAAAATATCCTATAACCATCTAGAGATATCCAGCTACCCTTGTATCAAAAATAGTTGAAATCCGAAAATGATGAAGCCACAACGACACATACGAACATACAAAAAATTGCAAAAAAAATATTTTTCGCTTCAGTGTTCTCGAAATAGTCCGTTACAATTTTGTTTTAAATATCTTCAATGTGCAGTCATTTATTTTCTACAACTTTATAATAGTACTAGCTTCTGCCCGCGACTTCATCCACCTTAAATTAGTTTATCGCGAATAAGGGTATTTTTCCGGGATAAAAAGTAGTCTATGACCTTCCCCGGGACTCAAACTATCTCCATACCAAATTTCATCCAAATCGGTTCAGCGGTTTAAGCGTGAAGAGGTAACAGACTGACACACTTTCGCATTTATAATATTAGTATGGATAGACTAGCGGCCGCCCGCGACTTCATCCGCCTGTGATTAGTTTATCGCGGATAAAAGGTATTTTTCCGGGATAAAAAGTAGCTTATGTCTTTCCCCAAAACTCGATATTTTACAAATTTAAATGTGAAGCATATATAGATTTCAAGTTCCTAGCGTAAAAATTGTCGGCCCTAAAAGGGATGAAATTTGACATACATTGTAGTTTATGTCCTATTCAGATATATAAGGTACATAACTGGAAAGTTTAATAAAAAATTTTTTTAATTTTTTTTAGTTTTATAAATATTCGTCCAGTAGTTTTTGAGATTAAGTATATACTTAAGTATATACTACGTATATACATACTTTTACGTTTATAATATAGTAAAGATAAGGAAGTAAGGAGTAAGGATAGGTGTACAGTAGTACAATGCGGAGTTTTAAGTTAATTCGTACAGATTGTACTTTAATGCGTGAAGGTGAGTGTAAATAATGATATACTACCGATAAAAAAACTGTTAATACGAAATGAGCAAACAAATTGCAGAAACGGAAATATAAAATGGTGAAACTAGCTATATGAATGTCATTGAATGAAATTCATGATTTAATGATTCATTCACCATACAAACTTTTATGCCCTTAAGGGATGATTTCCGGGGAAACACTATCCTCTGTCTTTCCCAGGGCCGTAAGTGTGAAAAGGTCACCGCAGAGTTACAGAGATACAGAGTTACTTTCGCATTTATATTATTAGTATGGAACAGTATGGATAGTATGGATAAAATTATAATAGTTCGTTCTTCTTGCGCGCTATTCTTAGGAATATTTGTGTTGGTTATAATTGGATAAACATATTTGTTTACAAACAAGGGAACTTACCGTAATTTATAAAAAAAAAAGATGGCTTTGTAAATGAAATATTTTTTACAAAAATATTCTTTTGCATAAAAATAAATGCTTCAATGTATTTCAGATTTAACGTAATTGGGATATACTCGTAAAAGATAAATACTTAAAATTCTTTAAAGATAAAACGATGTTTCTTTACTTATCTTGGTCATTAATTGCTTGTTAAAGATTACACGACTACACGACACATAATTTACTGTTTCTTATTATTTTCCTGGAAATCGCATGATGAATAATGAATAATATTTTTGCTAAACGAAATATTTACTTAGCGGTCGAGGTTGGCACGAATTTCAATTGTTTGTCGCACTCGTATTTTAATGATCGCATTATATAACTAAAGTAAAACTTCGTTCGCGGAGGAGAAAAGTCATAACGTCTCTTTTTTCGACAGCGTAGTCGGGTAAAAAGTATCGTATTACGATCTATATACCAATGTTGCTTTGCATTTCACATATAGATATTTACTTATATACATAGAAAACATCCAAGACTGAAGAACAAATATTTATGCTAATTAGCCCTTCCCGGTATTTGAATCCAGGACTGTCAGTTTCGCATGCAACCTTACTTCCTTTGAGCTAAACCAGTCCTAAAATCGTATTAATATGAAACACTCAAGATTACTTAGAGCGATTACTCCAATATACTTTTACATAATTATAGGTTTTTTCCTTCAAAGAGGTTAATTTGCATATTTTACATTGCATATAATGTCTTTACTATATTTCAAAAAAGTTCATTTTATTCCACACCAAATAATTAAATGTATGCATCCAAATATAATATCCACAGCGTAGGTTTCGTCCTAATTATAAAATTAGTATATATACCTTCATCATTTCATACAATTAAAGTTAATTTAGGTTGACTCGCCTAATAAACTTTTTCCAAAAGCAACTGCATCATCATTTGGATATTATTTGTGGCAGTTCTGACGACACAGCGAAGACCTTAGAAGGTAGACCTACGATCTGGTCAAGATCGCAGAAAACCGTCGCGTGAGAGCAGCGTATGACTGTGCGCCTACCATGAGTTCGGCAAAAGCGAGTATCGAGCGCTCGATGACGGTCTATCTGTTTCGCACTATTAGCGAGAGAGGTGCACTGACTCTCGATACGAGATACTCGCTAGCGCCGATCGTAAACTCAGGTCATTGTAGGCATACTGGTTAATGTTGATAATGTTGACCTAACTGCAGATCTCATTAACGTATTGATTCTCACCAAGGACCATTAAAACAAGAGGACTGACCATCTCCCTACAAAAAGCCGTTCCCCGATGTATATAACGCCATCTATGTGTAACAATTTTTTTTTACAAGCATTCCAACTTTGCAAGCGTGACACAGTTATTAAATGTTACAATTTATTTATTATTAGCTATTTGCGAACTAATTGTTACTATACTACGTTTCTTTATTCAATTATAACATAGTTCAATGTTTATTTTTATGGCGCCATCTAGTATATGCCAGAATATCTCCTTGCGATCGGAACACGATGCAAAGTATGGCAAGTGTCAGTCCTCTTGTTTTAATGGTCCTTGATTCTTACGAAAACAAAATCGCATCCTAGCAGTAAAGATATCATTAAACAGCAGTGTTACGCTTAGATCGCATTTTACAAAATGAAATGCGATAAGAAATTCTAGTCCGTGCTTCTAAATTGAAGTAAATGCAAATCGGGTCGTGCGCGGAATGCCAATGTGTGCGTGAGGTGAATGTCACCTTCAGGACGGGGTGTGCCCTCGTCACTACCTGTTGCTTTTTGTTCCTATGTAATTCATTCTTGAGCTCATTCATTCATGTTATCAATTGTCACATGTAAACAGAGTATCAGAGTATGTAGTGTCACTATCTGCAGTTGAATTTTCCTAGCAACGACTTTTTGACAGCTGTCATCCCATTACAATCGCAATGGCGCGAAGGCGGAAATGTACTGGGATGACAGCTGTCAAAAAGTCGTTGAAGATAAAATCAATTTAAAGAAAAATATGTAATTACGTTCCGATACTTGACACGCCCTTCGTCATCATTTTAACGCAACTTTGGCAAATTTTGATCGGCTGTATCTACGATGAAAATATCAGGTACATGAAATATGCTTAGTTTCTGGAATATGAGTCAAACTGAAAAAAAACCCAGAAATTGTTGAGGTTTGTGTCGAAAAGTTAGGATAGCCTTCTTAGTGTATCCTCAAATAACCTATAAAAGTTCCATTATATTCGTAATACTCTTCAGGTAAAAGTCCATAACTTCTGGCTATAATGCGAATCAAAGTCATCATTATTATTAATTTGACTTTTGTTATCTAACAAATTTGTCGAATTTAGAGTATATTGCTCATACTTAGTAAAAAATTTATCGAACAAAAGTAGGTGGCTAACTGGCGTCATCGATCAGGTTGATTTTTTCTAGCAACGACTCTTTGACAACTGTCATCCCAGTACGATCGCAATGGCGCGAAGGCGTAAATGTACTGTGATGACAGCCATCAAAAAGTCGTTGCTAGAAAAAAAAACATGTAGTGATTTATTAATGAAGCATATTTTAATAAAACAGGGGTAACTGACTGGCATAGCTTGACTTTTAATATTATTGACACTCAAAATTTAATGTGGCGTTCTTTAATTTTTTTTAGTTTTCTGGAATTCGTACAAAGATTTTAAAAGAAGTTTCAAAAGGTTTGGTCCGGTTGGAAGTTGCACAGAACACGTTTTTTGATTTTTTTTTACATGTGGATACGGGTACGAGAAGCCAAATAATGTTGCAGCCGTGCGAAGCATACAACTTTACACCTTGTAACGCGGCAAACCTCCTTGGCACAATACTGGCCAGTAATAAATTGCATCGGGAAAATTTGAGTTCCACGATTGTCTTTTGTTTATGGGGGACAGGTCGCGACTCGTTCGGCTTGAACTTGTGCTGCGCAAATAATTAAAAATCTGAGATTTAAAATATATTACTAATTAATGTGCTGTTACAAAACTCTAAAACTGTAAAAACTGTACAGTATTTTGCAATACTGTGTTAGATTAAATATCTACAAGGGCTGCCACTTCGCAGCCCTTTCTTCTCCGCTGAAGTTTTCCCTTGAAAACCTATCTCCAGACTTCAGTCGCACCCCCGCCGAACGTTGCATGAAAAATGCCTTCTTGGAAAGCTGGATTAGAAAACTGGAATCGAAACTGAATCTCCACAACCGTCCTACCTCCCTACTCAGATAAGGCCAGTGATTTCTGATTATTGCCGCGTACTGACTGAATCCCGTTTAGTTTATGTTCTTTATTTGTATATAGTCTATTTTTATTATATGTTTTACATTACCACGTCCTATCTTTTATTCCCGACGACTAACCGGGCTACAACCTCACTACTGTGATGACTGATGAAACTGTGTGATGCAATGCAAGTCCTATGAAAATAATGAAAACAGATATTTTTAATTTAATACTACAGTACGATTACTTTGAGTTTACCACTGACATATGCTTTTATTCCATTGGATATTCGATTTTAACACTTATGTAAAAGAGTTTATATTACTTACACACTGTCTAAACGTCGTTTGTTTCACATTGTTGATAAACAATTAAAATTGACATGTTAGAAATATTTCTGAATTCTAGTAGTAACCCTATCGACTCCACGCTGTCTGAACTATGGACTTATCTACAGTCCCAAGGGTTTGAGGGCTATATATGTATTCAGAATAAAATAAATGGATCTTTCTACTTAAGAAAACGTACCACACTTCAAATTCTAGGAAAATCTAGGGTGTGATCTGTGGGATGTGAATAAATCAGGATTTTTTTGTAAAAATGACCATGACCTTTCTGAATTAACCCATGACTGCCATCATAGGGTTACTACTAGAATTCTGAAATATTTCTGACATGTCAATTTTAATTGTTTATCAACAATGTGAAACAAACGACGTTTAGACAGTGTGTAAGTAATATAAACTCTTTTACATTAGTGTTAAAATCGAATATCCAATGGAATAAAAGCATATGTCAGTGGTAAACTCAAAGTAATCGTACTGTACTGACCTTTATCAATGATGAAATAAAATGTATGACGGAATGTCATTTGGCGCAAGCTATATTAAATAACGTATTTTTAGGGTTCCGTATCCAAAGGGTAAAACGGGACCCTATTACTAAGACTCCGCGGCCCGTCCGTCTGTTTGTATGCTCATCTGTCACCCGGCTGTATCTCAAGAACCGTGATAGTCAGACAGGTGAAAAATTCACAGATGATGTATTTCTGTTGCCGCTATAACAACAAATACTAAAAACAGAATAATTTTATGGGTACCCCTTATCTTGCACAATCTCTATTGTCCAAAATACATTTCGCATAACCGTTTTCGCACAATATTTTTTAGCCGAATGATACTATCGCATAATAATATACTTACCACAATTCTTATATCGCATAGTATTCATTTGGCACAAGTTTGAATAGCAGAATACTAATATCGCCAACTTTTATTTCACAGAATTTTATGTAGCACAATATAAGTTTCGCCGAATTTATTTCGGCATAATTGTACCATAGCATACCCACAGAACCGAATCGCTGCCAGAAAATTAGGTTAGGTTAGGTTGAAACTGCGTCCCTCACAGAAACGAAGGTAAGGCAGGTAAGTAAGGCAGGTCCGACTTGGCTTAGGTTAGGTACGACGACGAGCGAAGCAAGGAGGAGTGTTAGGTTGAACTGCGACCCTAACGAGCGAGCGAAGCGAGCAAGCCGCGCAGGTCCGACTTGGCTTACGATTTCTAACATTACCAATTTCACCTTAAGGCAGATCCGACTTGGCTTAGGTTAGGTACGACGACGAGCGAAGCGAGGAGGAGTGTTAGGTTGAACTGCGACCCTAACGAGCGAGCGAAGCGAGCGAGCCGCGCAGGTCCGACTTGGCTTACGAACTTGACTGCGTGCCTCACAGAAACGAATCGCTTGCTGTCTACATCATTACTATAACATAATTACACTCAAGGATGCAAACGGAATATTATGCCATATAACTTTCGGCGACACAATTATTCGACCATAGGAGTATTGTTCTAATCGACATTATGCCAATGTACTATTCTGCCAAAGAAACATGTGCGAAGTGATAGTACCAAGAAATTTAGGCAAAAAGCAATTGTGCGAAATGATGATTGTGCCAATGGTTACTATGCGAAACGAAAATATGCCAATAAATTTTTTGCAACACATTAGTAACCCTAATTTTATATCTGTCTGTCTATGTCAGTAACCAATATAAAATACCCGAACACCGTGTACATTTTGCTTAGGACTAGGCTCTTCTAACACTGGATTTTCATAGATACGGCCGTTTGTAGCGTATATTATGTACGGAACCCTCGGTGCGTGAGTCCGACTCGCACTTGGTGGGTTTTATTCTTTTTATAAATTAGGTGTCCGTATTATGGCTGTAATTTTTGAAACCAACATATGCCTATACGCTGTCCCTTTTAATCCTTACCACTTGCTTATATATACACTAGCTTCTGCCCGCGACTTCGTCCGCTTTAAATTCGTTTATCGTGGATAAGGATATTTTTCCGGGATAAAAAGTAGCCTATGTCCTTCCCCGAGACTCAAACTATCTCCATACCAAATTTCATCCAAATCGGTTCAGCGGTTTAAGCGTGAAGAGGTAACAGACAGACAGACAGACAGACAGACACACTTTCGCATTTATAATATTAAGTATGGATATGCATTGTACCTATGTACGAGTATACTGTATAATCGTGCGCAATGCTTGATGAAAATATCTAAATGCCATCCCTTTTCCTTATCTTTAATTTGTGACATCCTGTCATCTCGACTGGTATAAGGCATTTCAAGTCGAAAAGTTTTAATCGTTTGGTCTTTATGCACGCTCCATTTTACCATAAAATCATTTCCGTTTATTAAAATGGCAAAGCATTCATATTTTTCATTGAATGCGGGAAAATATCGTAAAAATAGCCTCGATCATTTTAAAAACCGTTCGAGGCTTATGAACATGGCTTTTGTTGAATTCAGAGAGATGAGGGGGCGACTGGAGAGGCAATATGACTTTTGATTTGATGTGTTCTCGTTAAGAGGACATTTATATACAGATAGAAGAAAATCAACTATCGTAGAGTTGTAATTTTTAAATCTAGTCATATTACTTCCAAAAAAATGTTAGGGGTGCCTTAAAAGTACGTATATTGAGTTAATAACATAAACCTACTGTTTAAAATGGACCAAGAGAAAAATAGCATACCTTGAGTATTGATGATCGCAATTGTTCCATCAGTGCATTATATTATCGATTAATCTTCCTGGGAAGTTGTAATCTGCTTTTATTGCGTGCTCGTTATATTAATATGCACATTAACTACCCAATGGTATTGTTGTATTAAAATGCATGAGCTCACTTGAAAAACTAGAAAATACTATAATGGACTATTTTTAATAATTGTAATATAATTTGTGCATTCTGCCCGTCCTAACCTACGGTGCTCAAACATGGTCACTCACAGTAAGTCAGAAGTCCAAACCGAAAATTTGCCAACGCGCAATGGAGCGTAGCATTTTGGGGGTTAAAAGGACGGATCGTGTCCGGAACACCACGCAACGCTCCCAAACCGGCGTAGCGGACGTTGGAGCAAAAACCGCCAAACTCAAGTGGGACTGGGCCGGCCACGTAAGCCGTATGCACCCGGACAGGTGGGCTTCTATAGTCACCCAATGGGTACTACAGGATGGGCGGCGACGACAGGGCAGGCCGAGACGGAGATGGCGGGACGACCTAGATGCGTTCCTAGACGATTGGCCAGAGGCAGCCGGTAATAGGGAGTTGTAGAGCTTTAAAGGAGAGGCCTTTGCCCAGCAGTGGGACACTCGTATAGGCTATAATATATATATATATATATAATTTAACAATATTACAAATGCACAAATCAAGCCCTTTTATAGAATAACGTCATAAGATGCATTTGTCTCTATAGACACATTTATCCCGGTCGACTGTATCCACTCACTTGTTTTCGCTGACGGTAGTTACCTGTCTTATTTCAAGTATAAGAGTATTTTGTTTACGTGAAAGTATGTATGTACGTTCCACTTAATCTCAATAACTACTGGACGAATTTTTATGAAACTTTCCAGTTATGTACCTTATATATCAGAATAGGCTATAATATATATTTTTTATGACATAGGAGGCAAACGAGCAGACGGGTCGCCTGATGGTAAGCGATCACCGTCGCCCATAGAAACTTGCATCACCGGAGGAGTCACAAGTGCGTTGCCGGCCTTTCATGTATCTATGTCAAATTTCATCACATTTAGGGACGAAAAAGGGGATGAAAATTTGTATGGAGAGTAAATATTTTTTTATATAAATATTTACTCTCCATACAAATTTCTGCATATAGTAGTAAGTTTAGAATAGTAGACGCTAACAAATATGTTAGTAATCATTATTTTTTGACAAAAGGTAAGTTTTACCTTTCCAATTATTGCAAACGACAAATAGTTTTGTCACTAGCCTATTTAATTGACATTTCTACCAAGAATTTGGTACATAACTCTGCTTCTATTGAGCAGTCCGACATTAATGTTGTTATGTGTAATAATTTAAACTAAGTGATGAGACAATGGAGAAATCCTTTTCTGGCAATGAAAAGTATATCCACCTGGTTCCTCAAAATATTCAGTGTATTAGAGGGAAAGATTTGCTGATTGAATTATTTTTAAATGCCTATAATATTGATATCTTATGTATAACTGAACACTGGCTAACATGCAATGAGATAATGCCCCAATTCAATAATCACCAGGTGGGTAGTTCGTTCACCAGACTTAGTTCCATACATGGTGGGTCGTTAATTATATTAAATAGTCAATTGAAATTTAAGGAACGTAAGGACATTATATCCTTGTCTGTTGAACGGACCATAGAATTAAGTGCAGTAGAACTAGAGTAATTTATTGTAGTTTGTGTGTATAGGCCGCCATTAAGTAATTTCGATGTTTTTCAAACTATTATAGAATATGTGCTTTTTAAGATATCGCGTACTCGTAAAAAATTACTTATTTGCGGCGATTTCAATGTAAATCTTTTGGAAGATTCAACACTAAGTATTAGATTGTTGAATCTATTCAAATCTTTTCGTTTAAGCCACGTATTTATGGAACCTACTAGGGTGACCGATACCAGCGCCACCTGTATTGATAACATTTTCACTGATATTTCTCCTTCTAAACAAAGTATAATCAGTAAATTAGAATCAGATCATTTAGGCCAATTAATGGAATTTGAGATATTAATGGAAAATATAGTGAAAAAACAAATTACTTTTGTACCGGTAACCAGAGACCGTGTGGAAAGAATGAAGCAACATTTGTTTCAGGCGCTACCCGTTCTGTCTTCTGAAATGAGTCCTAATCACATGTATGATTCATTCTTTACAACTTTTATGAAACATTATAATACAATATTTACTTCCAAATCGGTTGTGGCTGGCGGTGCACCAGTATTTAGCGAATGGGCTATTGCGGACTTACACAAACGTAGACAAGCACTGTATACCATGTATGAGGAACGGCGGTTTAATACGAGTGATGAATTTAAAGAACATGTAAAGCAATATTCGAAACAATTCATAATTGATTGTCATATTGCCAAACGTAATTATTTATCCCAGAAAATCAAAAATAGTTCTAATATCATCAAAACCACCTGGAAAGTGATTAATGCGGAGACTGGTAGATCAAGGCACACAATTAGTGATCTAGAATTAAAAATTGATGGCAAAATTATAGATTCTAGTTTAGATGTAGCAACAGAATTTGAAAATTTCTTCACCGATATACCAGTATCCACAACAAAGTGTTTAAATTCATCACATTCGTCTGCCGTTTTGTTGTTAAAAGAAAACGTCCCAGAATGTAGTAAGGACTTTTATTTTGAACATGTCAGTCCTTCAGATGTAGTAAAGGCATTTAAATCAATTAATGTCAAAAAAACCAATGACCTATGGGGGGTCTCAGTCCATGCTGTCAAATCCCTAATAGAAGTAATAGCGCCTGACTTGGCAGATATATTCAATAACAGTGTTGACTGCGGTGAGTTTCCTGATCTGATGAAATATAGCAAAATAACTCCTTTATTTAAATCAGGTAGTACCTCTAACCCCACTAACTTTAGACCAATATCTGTACTACCTACATTTAGTAAAATTTTTGAAAAGCTAATTCTATATCAATTGTTAAAACATTTTAATTTGAATAATTTGATGCATAGTAAGCAATTCGGTTTTACGCGGGGTCGCTCGACATCCAACGTCGGAGTTGAGCTCGTAAAACACATTTTCGATGCCTGGGAGGAATCGAGAGATGCTTTAGGCATCTTCTGTGATTTATCTAAGGCCTTCGATTGCGTTAATCATGAGACACTGACCAGGAAGCTACACCACTACGGAGTTAAAGGATTAGCGCTAAATTTACTAGAGTCTTATTTAAATGGTAGAATACAAAGGGTTGACGTGAATGGAAAGCGTTCACCGGGGTCATTAGTCTCTATGGGTGTGCCGCAGGGATCAATATTCGAACCTTTCCTGTTCTTTATCTATATAAACGACTTGCCACACCTCGTAAAGACCCACCATGAGATAGTTTTGTTTGCAGATGATACGTCTCTAATTTTCAAAGTCGTACGAAATCAACGATCCTACAATGACGTAAACAATGCTATCTGTGAAGTAGTAAATTGGTTTAATATAAATAATTTATTGTTGAATGAGAAAAAGACTAAATGTGTTAAGTTTGTCACGAGTAACGTAAAACACGAGCAAGCGAGCGTTATGGTTAAAGGTGAGGAACTGGAACTAGTTAATAGTACAGTATTTCTCGGTATAACATTAGATTCTAAGCTCCAATGGGGTCCCCATATTGCTAATCTCTCGAATAGACTGAGTTCTGCAGCTTTTGCAGTAAGTAAAATTCGTCAATTAACAGACGTGATAACGGCTCGATTAGTGTATTTCATTTATTTCCACAGTATTATGTCGTATGGAATCTTACTATGGGGCAGTGCTTCCGACATTAATACTATATTTGTTCTGCAGAAGCGGGCTGTTCGTGCGATATATAAAATGAAGTATAGAGACTCGCTTAGAGATAAGTTTAAGGACATTAATATAATGACAGTGTATTGTCAATACATTTATGAGAATATTATGTATGTACATAAACATATTACCGACTTTAAGAACTGTGATATACATAATATTAATACTAGAAATAAGCATAAGCTCGCAGTGCCTGCTACTAGGCTCCATAAAATAAGGAGATTCATTCATTCATGGGTAACTGTGTGAGATTTTATAATAAACTTCCTAGCAGCATAACTGAGTTGTCTATTGGTAAATTCAAAAATATTGTGAAACGAAAATTATTTTCTAAAGCTTATTATAGCACACAAGACTACATAAATGATGAAGCCGCGTGGGATTAATGTAAATTATAGCGTTATGTAGGTATATGAATAATTATTTTAACGAATACCTAAGGTATTATTATTATTTTAATCTTAATTGTTTTATATACTCTGACATTTAGAATTTTATTCTAGACACATTCTAGATTATTTATTTTTTAGTGACAATCCTTTTGGGATTTATCTTATTGATTATTTTAATTTGAAAAATGATGATTTTATCAATAATATTACACTTAAGTTAAATGATCTGATTAGGTTTTTCTGGGTTTCCCTAATCCTTGCAGCAAATGTTGGATCATATTGTATTTCTCCCAGCAAACATTCACTCTCATGTAACTGACATTTCGAAAGTGCTTGTAACTAGGCCTACTTGACTAAAGAATATTTTGATTTGATTTGATTTGATTTACGCTAGAAACTTGAAATCTTGGTAATATGCTTCACATTTAAATTAGTAAAATATCGAGCTTTCGGGAAAGACATAAGCTTACTCTTTATCTCGGAAAAATACCTTTTATCCGCGATTAATGAATCTAAGGCGGACGAAGTCGCGGACGGCCGCTTGTAATAGATAATTGTCAGGCATTAACCATGAATGTAGTTAAACGCACGTTTTCACGACCAAAATATGAATTTGGTACCTCACCTTACGATTAACGTCACGCCTAAGTAGCTATTAGTACGGATCGCCTTCAGCGCTCACTAGAAATGTTGATTAACTATCATTTTCAGGATCATCAGGATCGATTGTCATTTTAAAAAAAGATTTATCATCCCAATTCTGTTCTCCACCCCCGTGAACATGACTGTGTTTATTTATAGCTTTAGGCACGTGAGTAAGCTTCTTTGCGGTTACTAAACGACTAAGCCTCAGAATGTCAGTAAGTCATAAATCTTTGCCCATATCACTACCTTAAAAATAAACCGGTTAAGTGCGAGTCTGACTCGCGCACCGAGGGTTCCGTACAAACGTTTACTTAATTCGACTTGACTTGCCGCTTGCGTTAAGTTTGCCTCTGGTATCCATGGCGTCACATACAAATGAGGGGCAAACTTAACCAAACTGGGTTATTCAATAATGTTTTTTGGTGATTATAAAAAAATAACACAGACAGATATACGGTTATAATTTTCGTGTAATATTCATATTAAATATAATTAAGATTTTTTGCTTGGTAAACTTCGGAGATAAAGGAGCAATGGTAATTTTTTCCAAATTCTCCTTAATAAAATCAAATTTAAGCACAATATCAACACAACAAAAATGTTTAAGAATGTGCAGATCAAGCTCTTTCATATGAATACTTAATTATATTACTTAATTTGGTCCGTTTTAACCCTACAAAGACACAGGTTTGCGCTTTCACCGCTAAAAAGTCTGCGTTTGTTGCATCACCTCGTTTTGAGAATACTCCCCCTACTGCAACAGCCACTATCGGAATCCTTGGCGTCGATATATCGAGTGAAGTCCAGTTCCGCGGCCATCTAGAGGGTAAGGCCAAATTAGCCTCTAAGAAGCTCGGCGTGCTCAACAGATCGAGACAGTATTTTACTCCGGCCCACCTCCTACAGCTTTACAAGGCACAGGTCCGCCCGCACATGGAATACTGTTCTCATCTGTGGGCTGGGGCTCCACAGTACCAGCTTCTCCCTCTAGACTGCATTCAACGGAGAGCGACTCGTATCGTCGGTTGCCAGCGTATTTCAGATCAGCTTGACTCCTTGGCACTGCGTAGAGATGTAGCCTCGCTCTGCATTTTCTATCGCTTGTATAACGGAGAGTGTTCTGTGGAATTGTTCGGGTTGATCCCAGCTGCATCTTTCCGCCATCGTCCTACGCGATAATATTTCCATCCTCACCACTTAGATGGTTGGCAGTCCATAACTGTGCGTTTTTCTAGAAATTTCCTGCCTCGCACGACTGAACTGTGGAATAAATTGCCGCATGCAGTATTTCCGGACCGATGCGATCTTCAAACCTTCAAGAAAAGAGCGTACTCCGACCTGAAAGGCAGGCAACGCACTTGTGACTCCTCTGGTGATGCAAGTGTCTATGGGCGACGGTGATCGCTTACCATCAGGTGACCCGTCTGCTCGTTTGCCCCCTATGCCATAAAAAAAAAAACATTAATTTTTGCCCCCGTCATATTGGTTGTTTTTTTTTTAGAAAATAAAAATATATTTTATAATGTTCTCTTTGGAATACATGTGGGCTGACCATGTTTATAAATATTCCAAATTTCAAATAACAGTAGTACAGACAGACAGACAGACAGACAGACAGAGTTGCACCATAGGGGTTCCCCCTGTACCTTTCTGATACGGAACCCTAAAACCAGGTATTATCTTTTTTTCACAAGGTGTCTTATACACGCGCCTCAAGTTAACGTTAGAATATTTCAAGAATCGCGGACCCATCAAGTCGATCGAACGGAAAACATATTTTCCTTTCCGATCCCGACATATTTTAAAAAGAAGTCTGTTTTTTACGGCCGCGTATTGATTTGTGCCGAGAACGAAGAATAAGGTAGGGTGGAATCTGGTCAAGTGCCAAAAAATTCAAATGTAGATAAGTGTTTTACGTGAATAATATTGGAGAACTTGGGTGACCGGGTTTCGTTTGATGAGCGGACTTTTTTTATTTTTCCGACAATTACTATCCCAACCTTGACTACAAACAAGATTTCATCCAAATCGTTAGAACGGTGTCCTAAAATAAATTGGGCGTAGTTCAAAAAGTTGGACACTCAGGTAAATACATTTTCTATGAAAGTTTCCATTGTGTGACGAACAATTTAACCATACAACTGTATTGAATATGTTCTTGGCACAACGGAACATTTTACTTTCATCGAGTTTGTGTGGTTAATTACGGCTAATGATAGTCCAACTTTTTGGGCCTCATCCAATGCATTTGTTTTTGAAATAAAAAAATTTAACGGATTATATCGCGTATATTATCTCATTTTAGTTCCCGACGTTTTGGAAGCTTTCCAGGTTTCCATGGTCACGGGTGGACTGAGAAAAGATGTATTTTCCTCTGCCAAAGTTACAATTTGTGCAAACTACCCATTTTTGAAAAAACAAATAAAGGTGTACATACATGCCAGATGGGCCTAAGCTGTAAAGACAGTTACACATGTGCCAGAAGGGCTTAATTATTTTATTCTAATAATTTACGAAACAGCATTTTACAAATGAGGCGTACTGAGCAAAAAAGAAACGCTGCAAAGAAAAACTCCCAGGCTACCTCATTACTAATTATAATATTTTAAAAACAGAGACTATTAAACTACTTTTAAACAGATAAGATATTTTACACCGTTCGAAAATTAAGGTTTTACAGTCCTGTGTCTCGCTTGTTCCTTGATGAGATGTATTACAGGATCCCAAGCTGGTGGTAGTGACAATCCATCTTCTCTATTGAAATTAGGATGCTTTTTAATCTCGATAGCCTCGCGTAGCATTCTGGGAAAATTTCTTTTTTCTTTGGCAAGGATAGAAGGTTTATCAAACTTAATTGAGTGGTTTGGTTTATCAATGACATGTTCACAATTTGCAGACCTATTTATTTATTTTTTATTTTATTTATTTAATTCATGAAATTCCACAGGATTACAGTTAGACCAAAGCACTGTGAAACTAAGATACAATTGTATACAACATACACAAGGAATACTTATGAAACTATTACACCGACGGTGCTGGACATCTGCTATGTGCTCCTTCACCCGGGTTAATACACTGCGTTTCGTTTGACCAATGTATGAAAGACCACATTCGTAGTCCAGCTTATAAATGCCTGCACTCTGAGGGGTGCTACTCTTCACGGGTCTAAGGTATTGAGACACCTTCTTCAACGGCTTGAAATATGTTTTTATAGAAGCTCGTTTCAAGATGTTTCCGATCTTGTCTGTGACCCCTTTCACATATGGTAATACGGCAGGTTTACGCTCGACTGTTGGTTTCTTCATACTGGGATTCTGCTCTGAACGTGGTATCTGGAGCTCGTTGGCTTGTTGTAGTAGTTGGTTGAAGCGCACGTTTGATATTCTGCAACTCAGCAGTCAGATGTTGATCGTCGCAGATACCCCTCTCTGAAACAAAGATTTACCCACTGTAGCAAGTTGACAGGGATGGTGGTGAGATTTGCCGTTCAAATACCTATCTGTATGCGTAGGTTTCCTTTATACAGAATGACCTATGTCATTGTTAGGACCTCTAATTACTAGCACATCTAAGAATGCAAGTGAATTTTGATTTTCCAACTCCATAGTGAATTTAATTTTACTATGCATGGAGTTCAGATGGTCTAAGAAAGCTGAAACTCTAGATCTAGGTAAAATAGTAAAGGTATCATCTACGTATCTTTTAAAGATCCTCGGCTTGACAGGTGCCAATGAAAGCGCTCTCTCATCGAAGTCTTCCATGAAAATATCGGCGACAACAGGAGGCACCGGAGACCCCATTGCCACACCATCAACTTGCCCGTAGAATTCACCATTCCATAGCATATAGCCAGATGTAAGGCAGTGTTGTAATAACTCAGCATATTCTATTGCCATCTGTTGTTCACTCAATCTTCTTTTCACATTTTCGATACATTCTTGAACTGTATAATTTTTTGGTTTGATTAAAAAGCTCATGCATGTAAAAACCAGTAGAGAAAAATAATTTTTCGAATAACTATAAAAATTACCAAGATATAACCATCAAACATTTCATTCTATCTCTTTCTAGCAAAACAGAATTTGATATGGAGTTTGTATGGCCGGTGTGCAGTATGTGTCAAATCGCTGTCTAATTAGTATTTTAAAATGCCTATGTCATGCGTATTTCTCGGCCAATTTTAATTTAAATTTCACTTTTTGAAATCGTTTTTACGGTATTTTGTTAAGAAAGGCGATAAAGAAAATGCATGTACCGAAACCGGATCAGCGGTTTAAGCGTGAATAGGCAACAATCAGACGGACAGACTCATTATTTTTTACCCGAGTTTACCCGCAACTCCCGCGTTTCCGAGAATTGAGGAGTCCTATGTTTTATGATTGATTTCCTATACAAAGTTCTACCTCCTATTCACCCATTTAAGGGATGGGTTCCGGGATAAAAGCTATTATATGTCCTTTGCAGTCTCAAAATATCTCCATACCAAATTTCAAACCAGTTTCGCGGTTTATACATGAAAAGGTATCAGACAGACAGAGTTACTTTCGCATTTATAATATATATGGATAATAATGTTTGAAAAATCATAATTATCGTGATTTTTCGCGTCAAAAAATATCATATCTACTGTTCGTTTATTTGTACTCATTAAGACAGCTTTATTTACAAGGGGTAGAATCGTAACGACATTCGTCACAGCAAAAGGACTCCATGTTGCCTACTTGTACTGATGTGCAAATTGCGGAAACTCTCCAAAATGCTTAAAAAAGGTCTTAAGTCTACTGTTAACTTACATGTTTATAAGACTTTTTTAAGCATTTTTTAGTATAAAATAGGTCTTAAGTCTAGTGTTAACGTACTTGTTTAAAATACCTTTTTAAGCATTTTGGAAAGTTTCCGCAATTTGCACATCAGTACCTACTTGCATGCGGTTTGTTTGTTAGCAATTTAGCTATAGTATGGCCGTGAAAAAGCGGCTGTTTTGAACATCAAAAAGAAAGCCTTTTGTACTTATACTATTATTTATTCTGTGATTCAAGGTACAAAACATTTTCATTTGTTAATAACGTGTCGTATCTAACTAAGCGTTCAAGTGAATAGTAGGTAGTTACTATTATATTTATACTAGACCTCTTTTAGCAATAGGTTAAACAAAGTAATTTTCAGTGTTAAATTTGCTTGAAATAGAAAATAATATATAAACTAAACGATTTGTCGCGTGTCAGTCGGATTCACGCAACCCTTTATTATTATTTCTTGGTTGTCTCCCAGAATGACACATTATTAGGCTTCCGTACATCTAATGAAAATCAGAACCCTTCTAGGATCAGTCATTTATCTGTCGGTCTGTCACATCCTATTTCCTCTGATCTGGATGAAAACAGTTGGAATTTGGTCCGTTTATTGATTTGGTGACCCAATAATGCAACTATGTAATATTTATATGGCACATATATTTTCTACAATTATAATATCTAACAGAGTTGTTGTGTCACGAAAATTGCAAGGGAAGCTTAAGAGTATTTATTCACTCACATTTAAAGAAAAAGGTAGTTATAAGCCTTTACTTCGGCAACCCGGTGGGAATCGGGTCATTTGGGCGCCACGCCACCGTTACCTAAACATGCTTACTTAGTTTAACCCGGTTACGTTAACTGTGCACCTAATTTGTATGTGACGCGATAGATGCTCGGTGCAAACTTGACGTAACCAAACCCACGCACACATGATTTATTTTTTACTTTATTATATTTACATGTTTATTGTGTAATATATTTACATGTTTACTGTTTTTTGTACTGAAGGCAATAAAATGAATTTACTCTGATATCTCCTGGTTTAATTGTTGAGCAGTTAAACATAGGACGGTCAAATCCAAATTAGGTAGAAAAAAGGGAATACGAGTACGGCTACCGCTCCTTCTAGTTTACGTAGTCCATTGTCTCAATAAAGATAACAAGCCTATGGCGATAGATGTACCTAGTAGTTCAACAGACTGCGCCTTTGAGTGGCCATTTGGCACGTTGAAGTCATTTAAACTTGCGTGGCCACCAAAGCTATTGGCAGATATGTGCATAGGTATATAAGCTGAACGGAGGCAATTCGAATTATTATTATACGACAACTTTAAAACAGTCATCGATTTACCATCCTATTTTATTTATTTACCTCAACCCTATACAATAATACGAATCAGTTTTCGTAAGCGTATAAAGCTAATATTTATTAATGGTTTCCTATTGGTCCGAAATGGGTATTTCGCTCGGTATATCTCGATCTCGATGTATTTGCTTGTACCGCGAATTCTTACGAGGAAACTGATATATTTGATTTACTGCTTTCTCTGTGATTTAACATGTGTTCTGATATTTAATTCCTGTTAATATATTGAACAGTGCTATTGCGGTCTAATGATATACATTATACCTAAATTTTTTAATGGATGTAGGCGAAATATATCCAACGCTGGACATAGGATCCCTAGGGATTTCCACATTGACCAGTCGAGCTGCCCCCATCCTGCAATCTTGACATGTTGGTGGGCCCCTTTCTATGCTGCGTACATCGAATTTTACAGAGAAACATATATTCCTCTACTAGAAGGCGCCCTCAACTTTGTTCGCGCAAAAAGGAAAAAAAAGTTATGACCCATTTTCTGCAGTCATCGTGTAAAAAAATTCCTATAGCCATGTGTGGATGCCCAGCCCAGCATACCAAAAATAGTTTAAGTATGTTTAGCTGTTTTGACGTGATGTAGAATCAGAACTATGGCAATTCAAGCTTTATTATATTTCCTTTATTTTCTATCTTAAATTGACAATCATTCCATTTCCATAACGTTACAAAAGGATATAAGTAAGTCACCAAGCCAATTTTATCCGGCTTACGTTTTACAAAGACACAATAGGTATATTCTGCGCCGATCCATCATGCAAAGTGAGCCGACATTGCGTGCTTCCGACGGCACGGTTAGCCTGTGATTGATGCGGTGTTTATGTGCTTACACTTTACACTAACTCGCACTGACACGTGTACTCGTGATCTAATAAGGGATTGAGTTAGAGTTAATTTTGACTGGATAAGAGGATAAATGTACTCCCACACCAGTAATATTTGGTTCGCGCAGGAGCAAATGCAATACCCCTCTTTTTTGCTTTACATAATCAGATTAGAGGTATCCTGTATATACGAATATAACAATCTAACAAGGGTAGTTGAGGTAGAGTTAATCTGGACGGGCTAAGACTCAAAATCTCAAATTGACATGAATCTCTAATTAAGCCATTTTAGAAATAAAACGCATGATATGTCATGCATATAAGGGTTAATCAAATTTTCACCAATTTTCAAACTATCGCGAACACGCCGACAGATGAAGACGGCCGATTCCACGTACGTTTATAATTATAAAACAATAATGTCACCTTATTATCTTTGAACTATAACATAACGCAATATCTATATTTACGATGATATGGATACCACTCTATTTATAGAAATTGTCTAGTTTATATAATACATACGTAGAAACTTATTACTCTTGCCATAACTAACTACTAAATGCCAATGCTTAATTTAGATAATAGCCATATAACAACTTCGGGATTATCAATTTATGTCCCTATATGAAAGGGTCTTCTCATTGATGCTCTGTGTAATTAAATTCCCATGTTATCTAGAATTAGGTCCCATGTTTATAGGATTAGATCCCACTGCAAATTCTACTCCTATCTGCTTATTGAATACACATACAAACATGATATTTTTTTCCCCTGTCAACCCGAATGTCAACCAGGATACATTTACTTAGAGCAAACATACCTAAAGTAGGATTTTTAATTAGCTGGAGTAAACTGGGACGTTTACGGACACACGTCGGCCGTGATTACTTTATTATGGCCAACGTACGAACTTTAACACTTTACATTTATATATTACATACCTATTTCAATTATAATATTTTGACATGTCAGAATTTTATTGTATACTTCAGTTTTTTTTTTGCTTTTATGGTGATTATTAATTAGAATATTATTGACTTTTTACATCATTTTTTGTAAGTAAAAACTTAAATATATTTTGTACAGTCATTAATATTAACTTGAAACTAAATAATAATAATAAAACTCTTGACATACTCAAAAGTATACTTGAGAATTCTTAAAAGTTTACTACAATGCATACACAATAGCCAAATGTGTACAAAAAATCACTTGCAAGGGCAGAATGTATGAGGAATCAATGTGGTCTAAATGGAAATTTTGCCATGGACAACACAATGCCACTGGGTTATCATATCAACCTAAAAACGTCTACTGCTGGACAAAGGCCTCCTCCAAGGATCTCCACAATGACTGGTCGTGTGCCCCGCCTTCATCCGACGGATTGTCGTGATCAGATAGTTGGTCCATCTTGTTGGGTGCCTTCCCATCTTTGTGAACCTTTCCCCAGCCGCCATCGGTTCTGTTTCGAACATGTGCCCCGCCTACTGTCATTTAAGTCTAGTAACTCCCTAAGACAGAAGTGCGAGTTAATTGACCGCAACCCTAGGCAAACACTAAAAATGTTATACGAATTTAAAAATTTCGAAAATTTGCTTGTGGCAGAGTTGAGTTGTTTAGGATTGCGGATCCAGGACCATTTCATTATTATATTAGCTTTCATTAAAACCAAATTTCACTGAAAACAGATAGGTGCAGTAATTTGCGGTGGGATTTTAACCTATAATGAGCACTTAAGGCATACGTTAATATCGATCATAATAATTAGTTGTACGAGCTTATAAGTGGCATCGTACTTGCCACTTATGAGCTCGTCGTAGATGGACTAGTTCAGAACTTAGCGACGAAAGTTTTCTCGTCAATGCCTATACTAAGTTTGCAGCCTTCTTAGTTAAGTACGCATTTAGCTGTTGTCTCGGTAATGTGGTAGGAGTTCACTGGGTGTGTAATGATGATTATTACGACAATTTCCGAATTTTCGTTTTACGGATATGCGGATATACATACGGATTGCATAATTTTCACCTGTAAAAATAATCCAGCATAAAAACAAAATGAATATCTACAAACGTATCGCATAATCTCGAAAATAATTATAGTTTAGTAACTAAACTAAACTTTAGATGCATAATAAAATAATGTATTTGCATTATAGGTACACAAATCATCAATATAAACAATATAATATTATACAACAACAATAAATAATAAACAATCATGCATAATAATCAAACATATGAAAATGTGATTTTATATTTGAATTTGTGATATTGACTATTTTTAGTTAGGTAAGTATGTTATTTTATTTGTTTTTTTTTATTATTATTAATTTGGATTGACGATTTCTGAAAATGTGATTTTAATATTTGAATTTGTGATATTGTCAATTTTTTTATTAGGTAATTTTTATTTGTTTTTCATTTATTATTATTAATGTTCCGACGGTATTTCATTAATTTGTTATGAGTTTTAGACTACTCGAATGGTTTATTTTATTTTATGTTTTGATAATTTTATTATTAATTTGGATTATGTTTCTGATAAATTGTACACTATTTGTAAATTTCATACACAACTCATGTCCATCATTACCGAACAAAGTTATCCTGCACTCGTCAGAGAAAAGTACGGACCTCCATTGCTGAAGGGTCCAATCTTCATGTTCGCGAGCGAAGACACGTCGTGCACAGCGATGTCCTGGGGTAAGTTTTGGGCCATTGGCAGCCCTGTGAGCTGTCAATTCCTTCTCCTTCAGTCTTCTTCTGACAGTCCATCGGCTGATAGACACATTCCGGGTTTCTCGGAGCTTCTGCTGAAGCTGAACAGCATTCAATCGACGATTTCGTAGCGAGGAAACAGCGATAAAATGGTCATCTCTCTCTGAAGTACTGCGAGTTCTGCCTGTTCCGGGTCTTCTGGAGAACGTCTGATCTTCGCGGGACCTCTAGTACACACGTTGAACTGATGACTTCGATAGGTTCAGTTGTCGAGCCACTTCACGTGGACTAAGCCCACTCTGCAACAAGGCAACTCCTTGGGCGGCTTCATTTGGGGTAGTATCCATGTTTCTTCAGTTTTTCAGGGTCAAGTCGATGAGAGCAGTGTTCAGGAAGACGTATCAATTACGAATGATGGATAAACAATGATAATTACTGGTTTTATGCCTAATGATAAGTGGCCAATTAGTGCATGCGTTTACGAGGCAGTTGGAGGGGGGTGATTTCCACGCCCACATTTTGCACAATATCCATTCCCGCCCTTGAATATTGGTGTGATTTGATAGGGCAGAAAATTATCTATCACGTGGTATTTAAATTGTTACGGTTGAGCTTACAGTTTTAATAGAAAACGGAAAAATACTAAAAATGCTGGGGTGGTCCGATTTCTTTGCACCCGAGTGTATAACAAATGACATTATTCCTACTGAACGTAATTTACTTATTTATCGTATGGCTTATATTACGTTTTTTATCTAAAATGTTAGGTTTAAGGTATGCAACTGCATCCGTGGAAAGAGTCTTGAGATCCGCCGTTTTCCCGCAAAATTTGGTGATAATAAATAACTTTTTTTAAGAGTACTGAATATTTTGGTATTTAATTAATATGACCGAGCAAATGATTAATTTTGTTTTTATACAAATTGTTTATTATAAGTTTTATGAGTAAGTAGTTAAGTGTTTGTATAAAGATTAAACGGCTAGCGGAGTTCAGCACTGGGTTAAATTGTTCGAACGTCAACGTCTGTTTTATAACGCATCGGTAGTAAACCTTTTGACATGAAAACAATATTCGTTTTAATTGTTCTAGCTAGGACTTTTACCTAATAAGGTAAAAGTCCCAATGCTGGGCATTCGCCAATTTGTTGGTATCTTCGATCTTAATTAGTAGTAAAAGTGAAAAACACGGTGTCATTAGAATTTCGCCCTCAAACATTGAGATGTTTAGTATACCCAATCAACGTGCAGATCGTATTAGATTATCGTACAAAAAATATATTTACACTTTCAGAATACAAGTATTGGTTTACCCCATACTCACAACACATCTGAACTTTATCGCGAATAAGGGCAAGAACGTGTAGTGCTCTTTATTTTGAGTAAAACGTGCCCAAAAGTCCATAATCTGAAACAACCATTGGCGGATAAACTTGTTTTTTTAATGGCCATAAGTACAATATTTTTTATTGGACCTTTTTCTATGAAACCCTATGCTGTGTTTCTGTGTTTTTATTGTAGAAAAATGAACACCACATTATTATCTATTGTAATTGTAACTTAGATACAAAGATCAAAGTGCAAAGAAAAACACGATTGCTCTCGCACGTGGTCACACCAGGAATAAAACCTGGTACCTTTGAATTACGCGTCCAACGTGCTACACTCTCCACCGGCGAGCACTGTGCTGCACAGCATGCCTCGAATCCATTTTGAGCCCGGTAGGTACCAGATACAGATAGGCTGTAGTATGCTAGGTCAACCAGTAGTTTTTTTTAGCCTTATGACGAATATTGCATCAGGTGGAGAGTTTATTATCTCCATTG
This sequence comes from Hedya salicella, assembly GCA_905404275.2. Lineage (NCBI taxonomy): Eukaryota > Metazoa > Arthropoda > Insecta > Lepidoptera > Tortricidae > Hedya > Hedya salicella. The sequence goes on along the minus strand of FR990112.1, from coordinate 11,581,893 downwards.
GGAGGGTGTTATATATTTTAATACCAATGACAACGAGTGACCCCCGAGCCTTTTCCAGTTTGCGGCGCGGAACGAGTAGAAGATATTGCCCGCGGGTGTTTCTGCCGTGCTTTTGTCCACGAAGGTACCTACTTTTATTTTTGAACAGTATTAACCTTAACGCCCTCTATGAGATGTGTTACATTACACATGGTCACATTCCGATTGCACTCCTTTACAGAATTGTCAAATCGAACGAAGAGATAGCGTTGTTATTAGTATTTTTATATAAAACACAAATATTAAGACCACGATTATTATATATTGTTATATAGGTACAAAGATCAAAACGCAAAGAAAAACACGATTGCTCTCGCACGTGGTCACACCAGGAATCAACCCTAGTATCTTTGGATTACGCGTCCAACGTGTTAACCCCTCCACCAGCGAGCACTGTGCTGTACGCCTCGAATGTCTTTATTGTACCTAACAAAACAGTGTACAAAAAAAAACATCTAAGGAGAGGTAAACAACAGGCGGAATATGATTTATTAAATAATTTGAACGTTTGCGACGTGTTGTTACATCCACGGTCTCGAGGGTACTCTGACGAAACGTTGAGGTAATTTAATAAATCATATTTTGTACGCGATTAAGACATGTTCCAACAAGGTGAAAAAAATCTTAGCGAGGGCGTAAAAATACTTAAGTAAAAAAGGAAAGGCACGAGTTTTGGTGTTTTTGTTGGATTGGTGTACTAATAATATCAGTTGCTCTTTGTTGGTAGCAGGCGAAATAATATCGGTAAAAGCGAAATGTTATTGGTGCTACTTTCTCGTTATTGAAGTACCTGCTAATGGATCGAGATGCCGTAATATTTATTTGGTACATATTTCGTGAACTCGGCGAGCTATTTTCTGGGATACTATGTAATTACATAGTATCCCAGAAAATCGGTCTGAAAATAGCTGACTTTGATGAGATGAGCCAAACCTATATCGATAATTATCGATATAGGTTTGGTTTACGGTAATCAAAGTCAATAGGCGACCCTTTAAAAAGCAAAGTAAGGATTCTAGAAGCTTGTCTACACTTAAGCATAAAGAGGGGATGCATGCATAATCAGTAATGCAGTAGTATCGTAGATTGTTTGACAAGGGGCTAAAATAAGCCATTATGTCTCGAAGTGATTATTTAGACTAGCTCACGAAGTGAGCGAGGACAAATATGTCTGACTGTCATAATGGCTTTTAGCCACGTGTTAAACACTCTGCTTTTCACTTCGACTGCGAGAAAATAAAAAAGATTTAACATTAAAATTGTACATTTCATAAACTAAAAGTACAATTTGAGCAATTCTATCAGACAGTTTGGCCAATCTGATCAGGTTGGTTTGTTTGTTTTTAATTATTCGTAATGAGTATGTAGCTGGCCGCAAGTTCTTTTTTCAGTGTCATATAAATTTCTATGGGATTATATGGCTTTCTTTTAAACTCTAGGGGCTAAATGTACTATTTTAGGCTCGCTTCGCGAAGCTAATATGGCGTACTTTTTGAGCAGGAGAAGTGAAAAGTATTTTAGGCAATCCTAATATAATGTATGCTTTTTCAGTCGAGTACCGTGTTTAGGCCACGAAGCTTGCTGGGTAAATGAAACATAGCTAAAAAAATAATTGCAAAAACGCTGCGTTCTTTTTTGAAATTCATTATAGTTCTGTGCGGAGTTGTTTAATATAAGTATAGTTCAGTGACATATAATATAAAACATTGAGAATAGAGTGATGGTCTGGTCAAGTCTAAAAAGTATTCCTTTTTAGTATGATTTGCAGAGTTCTTATTAACTGATTATAATCGTTGAAATAAAACAATTTAACGGATTATATCGCGTATATTATCTCATTTTAGTTCCTGATGTTTCGGAAGCTTTCCAGCTTTCCATGGTCACGGGAGGACTGAGAAAAGATGTATTTTCCTCTGTCAAAGTTACAATGTTTGCAAACTACCCATTTTTTGAAAAAACACAAATAAAGGTGTACATACATGCCAGATGGGCCTAAGCTGTAAAGACTCGCGTAGCATCCTGGGAAAATATCTTTTTTCTTTGGCAAGGATAGAAGGTTTATCAAACTTAATTGAGTGGTTTGGTTTGTCAATGACATGTTCACAGACTGCAGACCTATTACACCGACGGTGCTTGACATCTGCTATGTGCTCCTTCACCCGGGTTGATACACTGCGTTGCGTTTGACCAATGTATAAAAGACCACACTCGCAGTCCAGCTTATAAATGCCTGCACTCAGCAAAGGGGTGTCTTCACATTGCTATTGAGGCTATTGAGATTAAAAAGCATCCTAATTTCAATAGAGAAGATGGATTGTCACTACCACCAGCTTGGGATCCTGTAATACTTGATGAGATCATCAAGGAACAAGCGACACACAGGACTGTAAAACCTTAATTTCCGAACGGTGTAAAATATCTTATCTGTTTAAAAGTAGTTTAATAGTCTCTGTTTTTTAAATATTATAATTAGTATTGTGAAATGCTGCTTGGTAAATTATTAGAATAAAATAATTAAGCCCTTCTGGCACATGTGTAACTGTCTTTACAGCTTAGGCCCATCTGGCATGTATGTACACCTTTATTTGTGTTTTTTTCAAAAAATGGGTAGTTTGCACAAATTGTAACTTTGACAGAGGAAAATACATCTTTTCTCAGTCCTCCCGTGACCATGGAAAGCTGGAAAGCTTCCGAAACGTCGGGAACTAAAATGAGATAATATACGCGATATAATCCGTTAAATTGTTTTATTTCAATGAGTAATAATCGCGGAAACAGAAGAAAATATTATGATTATAATCGTTCAAGAGTAGAAAAAAATATTTACAATGCGTATATATGCAAACCACATCCAGTAATAAACGTTCGGGAAAAAGGTTGCCGTCTCCTACATTCGGGGAATTTTCCGAGATCGTATTATGAAGTCAAATAAAAGTAACGCGAGCGATTCCAAAACAAATGTTATCTCTTGTCTTCTGTGAAGGGTTCTTTCCTATATTGCCAAGTGACAATTCTACTAAGCCTTACTATTATTTACTTACGTCCTTAAGAAAACAGAGGGGAAAGATGCTACATGATAGTTTTATTCGTGACTTCGAAGATTGGTGTGCGGTTAATTAAGTTGGAGTTATAGGATACTGGAGGTCGGTCAAATGTGATCAGTTGGCTAAATATCAGGCGTAGGTACAAATAATGGAACCCAATTACTAAGCCTTCTGTTCCTATCTTTGTGCTTATCTGTCTGTGTGTTATGACTCTAAATTTTTAGCACTGGTTAACACTTGTTGTTTATGCGTGATAATGAATATTTGCATGTGCAACATACCTTTAAGTAAAACGAAACGAACGAAGGAAAGTATTCCTGGTCGTTTCTTTTCCGGAGTACATAAATGTTCAACTAATTCACATATACTAGTCATGACTAGACTATTAAGTATGTATTTGTGTGTGTTTGTGTTACAGTATTTAGTATATATATAGATATATACTTCAAATTAGACCATTTATATTGTTTTAAATTAACGCTATAGCAAAATTTATCTACCAGCCACGTCTAAATCAGTTTTTTTTAAATACTACATACATTTCTATATTTAAATCTGTCGGGTAACTAGAATTTAGGAGGCCAACTATTTCGTTTATTCCTTGGGAACCGTGCGGCTATCTGGGATAAAAAGGAGCATATATTACTATCCAAACCTTATTCTATCTAATAAAAAATCACGTCAATTACTTGACCCGCCAGGACTTGAAAGATTTTTTTTTTTGAATTTTCCCTAAAAATTATCAGTGCTGCTCATTTTTAACGTCAACTCACTCTTTATAAGAAATTGGACTGTTTGTTCAAAATAGTTTTCAGAAAATAAGATCCAAGACAGACTTCCCAATACAGTTTATCTGTGGTTTTTTCTTATAACTGTTCCACTGATCCCAGTAAAAACACGTCATACTATATACTATGTACGTTAAACAATACCTATCTGCTACCTTAAGATTATCTGCGGCTAAGCGACCGCACATCACACATTATCAACGTTAAAAAATGGTAACCATTACAATACTAAGTAATTAATTATGTAAGCATATTTAAAATGAAACTATTTTAACGGATTAAATCGCGTATATTATCTCATTTGAGTTCCCGTTGTTTCAGAAGCTTTTCAGCTTTCCATGATCACGGGTTGACTTATATTTAAAATTGTTTTATTTAAATGAGCAATAATCGCGGAAACAGAAAATATTATATATAAAATGCAAAGAATAATGTTTTATCAGATTCCAAAGACGGATATAGTATAGGATTCAATGTGTTTTCTCCGAATAACTCAAAAGAAAACTTTATGGGTACTAGACTGCCTGAAATGTAGTATTAAAACTCCCGCTTTCGGTAAGAAACTACACTATTTTCATTACACTATAAGAAAACACGGTGTACGGGTTTGAGGACAAGACGAGCAGAATACGTATTTTATCCCACTCAACTACTACAATTGATCATTATAGCGAAAGACTCCTTCCCAAGTTTTACGCCAAGTCAAGTTGGGCCCTTATCGCACGGAGCTTAATTAAGTGGCCTTCTACCGCCTCGGTAAAGTCGCTAATCAGATGGCATTCAGTAATGACGAACACACGAATGATTGGAGTGCGGGCAAAGTAGGAACTGGTGACTAGGGAGAATTTTAGGACTGAGCAAACAAATTACGCCAAAAGCTACGCTTTCTTGTGAAAAGGATATAACGTGGTGTACAGGAAAGAAAAAGTATAAAAGGTAATTTCATAAGTACGGAATTATGTTTTTTTATTACCATCTATGATATCATTTATTGACCGTAAAATGAAAAATAGTAATAAAAACGAAAACAGAATTGAGCAACAACAATAAGACGACTCTAGTACAGGGTAGAGTTAGGTAGGGTAAGGCTGCACCGTCATTGACACCAAAGAAATGTTGTATGGATTTAAATCTGTGTCGTATCCCGCGTATACGCTGGTAGCTCGGATTATCGCAATCATAATTTCAGATCTTAGCCAGCCCATTATAACACTATTACGGAAGTATGTTTGTTGGTGTGCAGTTCTTTCACGCTCTAACGTAATAATGGATATACCTACAGGTTTTTGAGACAAGCCTTCTAACTCTATAGATACGAGTAGAATAAAGGCTGACGACACACTACTTTTTATCGCGGGTTCCATTAGTATTCTATTTTCTCCAATACATTTCCATATTTTGTATAGATTTTGCATCAGCACTCCAAGTATGTCATGTCATTTTGTAAATCAAAACTTGAACATATTTTGTCCAATAATTAAATAATAATAATAATAATAATGAAATCCTTGACATTCTCAAAATAATACATACGAATATATACCTCAATGCATGCACAATACCATTAAATAATAATTTTATATAAAAAAATCACATGCCTTTAATGGCAGAATGTATGAAGAACCAATTTTTTGTATCGTAACACCTTATTTTGCACCATGTATTTTGTGAATAAATGATTATGATTCATATGATTATGATTATGATTTTGATTGTGATTATGACCTCTAAGCTCAGATCAATAGCAAGACCGGTGCTGCAGCTGAAGCATTCGGAAAGCTGTGTTCTAAGGTTTTCTGCTTGCAAGACCTGAAGCTGGTCACTAATATTTCGTTATACATGGCAATTGTGCTGCCAAATCAAAGGTGGACCACAATCCAAATTTTCAGTAAAATTTCCGTCTTTTCCACACTGGGTTCCATTTTTTCCTTTTGAGGTACGGAACCCTAAAAAAGTCACATAACTCGTACACGTCATACGAGGATATGACGTTCATATTACTTGACGCCGATGCAAAATTATAATAGTGAACGACGCAGACGCGAACATAATACCAGGAAAATGGAGAGATATTGCTAACGTCGAGTTATACCTAATATAGAAAACTGATCGAGTGCAAGTTTGTCACGTTCACTTATGCCCACATAATATGATGCTATAAAATATGAATATAAATTAACCGGTTAATATTTCGCATACAAATTAGGTACAAATTTAACGTAGGTAGCTGGTTTATTCTAAGTTCAAATAGAATTCTTGAAGAATAGATAGGTATAAACGATATCCTAAGTATTATTTTATGGCTATAACTTTAATGTACTTTTTATATTGATTTATAGATTACGTGATAATATGGTTTTTTTTCACATTTTCCCATATACTTAAATTAATATCACTGTATAAAAGGCTCTTTCATATGACCGTTTTGACAAGTTAAGCTTTGAGGAATTTTTTATAGAAGGTAGATAATAAAACCATATTTAAATATATATGTGTATGTATAAATATATATATATATATATATATATTAATTTGAAATACATACAGAGGAAATCAATGGCACGAATCGGAGATAATAATTTTACTGTCGTGCACAAAAGCTAACTATTCTCACTGTTGTGAGGAAAATAATGGTGCAAGATTATTTTGTTTGTGACAAATCATTTCTTTTGAGCTACTTTTAGAGGAGGAAGTACTCTACTATATTTACAAGAATTGCTCGTTTAAAGTAATTGGATAAAGGCACTGTTCACGCCCAACGTATGTATGCTATAGACTCACATACTCACTCACACGCTCGTCAGATTTCCGCGGCGCAGTTGGACCAGATATTCTATTCTCGCACCTCTGCGGCGTACCTGTATCTAATTTTACAGCTATCATTACTTCTCTCTAAATCCACCGAAAGTCATTCGAATGTTCTTAAGGCACCAAAGACAGTGATTATTTGAGAGATAAACTTTCTTCCCCAACGGCCATCGGTTCTGCGAGCAATGTGGCCCGCCCACTGCCCCTTAAGTCTAGCAACTCTGAGCTATATCGATGACCTTGATTCTTCTCGTTTCTGATTCGATCACGCAAGGAGACTCCGAGCATGGCTCGCTCCTTACAAGATTTTTCATTGTTTTTCGGTGTTTTTTAATGTGGTCGATTCGATTCCCAGACGAGGCTTATTATACTGATACTAACGGACACTGAATCGCGCCAACGAAGTGTCTAAAATTTTATTTAAGGCTTTTAAATCTATAGTTTTTCAAAATTATAGACAAAATAATAATGAGCGAATGTTTTTATTGTAGTAGGTATCTAGATTAAGACGTACGTTTTGCATGCTATAATAGTGCTAAATGACGACCGGTTTAGCTCAGTGGAAGTAACGTTGCCTGCGAAGCTGAGGTCCTGGGTTCAAATCTCGGTAAGGGTAAATATTTGTGTGATGAGCATAAATATTTGTTCCTGAGTCTTGGATGTTTTCTATGTATATACGTAATATATCTATTATACAGGGTGTCCCAAGAAGTAGTGATATACTGAAGCTGGGAGGTAGAGGACCTAGAGGGCTATCTGAATCACCCCCATGTATGTTTCGCGATTTTTCGTATTTTCGGAGTTATGACTTTTTTTTAATTCTTCACCTATCGCCGAGTACGATGAGATTTTTATTTATGGTGACGTGAATTATTGCGGTAGATGCTTGATTTTTTTTGTGTGCTAAGCTGATAGATAGGCCAAATTCAGTATGGTAACATTTACTATCGTTCGATCTTTGAATGGAATAAAAAAAAAAAATGCCAAGAATGATAAAATTACCCAATATGTTCACAACTTCAAGGGGCTTTAAAAAGATAAAATCACATAAAAAAATTACCGTTTGACTTTTAAAAACTTGCTCTATCTATCAGGTAACTACCCTGAAAATTTCATTTTATTTTTCATAAAACTTCAATCAAAAAATTGAAATCTAAATGTGGCAAGTGCAAAATTAATTAACTTTCTAAATAAATTTCGTTCTAAATCACGCACTGGCCATCAATAGAGAAAGAACAAAAAAGAAAAGACGGTTGACGCATGAGAAAATTTTCATGTTGTTTGGCCATCGTTGGTACTTTTCAATAATTTAAAAATTGTGTTTTAATACTGCTAATTGTTCGTTTCTCTAATCATTTTGGCTATTCATATGGACTTTGACTTGCATTACGATTTGGATTAGTGTTATTACCTGGAATCGACGACTTGGCATTATTTAATTGGACTTGAGTTTGCGTGTAAGTGATCATGTTCACTTCACGTGACTACGCAGAAATGCATTACTATTTCGGTTATGCTAGGGGGAATGCGGCGAAAGCTTCAAGGCTGTACCGGGAACATGTGGAACGAAGAGGCGGGCCTCAACCTGAAACGTTTCCTGACTATCGCATGATCTTAAGAGTACATAATGCGTATTTGGAAGGTTACATACCGGGTACCAGATCAGGCGGTATGGCCACTATGCCGGATCCTGATGTAGTAGATGCAGTGGTTGAAGAAGTAGAAAGAGACCCGTCGACCAGTGTGAGAGTTATGGAACGTCGTACCGGACTTTCTAAATCTCAGGTACACCGCACACTACAGAGCGTAGGATATCATCTGTTTCACATTAGAAAAGTGCAACAGTTGAAACCGGAAGATTACAATCGGCGAATTGAATTCTGTCAGGAAATGCTGAAAACGAAAACTTTTTTAACCAAATCTTGTGGACGGATGAATCCCACTTTAGACGCAATGGGATTTTTAATATGCACAATTCTCACTCATGGGCAATTGAAAATCCAAATTTAAAAAGGGAATCGACATTCCAAGAACACTTTAGTGTTAACCTTTGGTCTGGCATACTTAACGGTCAGCTAATCGGGCCCTTTCAGCTGCCAGACCGCTTGGGCGGCAATCACTTTTTAAATTTTCTACGCGTCGATCTGCCCCTGCTGTTAGAAGATGTGGATTTCGAGACACGCAGAAGCATAGTACTGCAGTGTGATGGTGCACCATGCCATTTTGCCTTGGACGTAAGAAACTATTTCAATCAAAGATACCCTGAAAGATGGATTGGTCGTTGCGGCCGGGATGACGCCTGCCTTATAGCCTGGCCTCCACGGTCCCCCGACCTAAACCCCATTGATTTTTTTGTATGGGGATACTACAAAAACCTCGTCTACTCAAGAGAATGCCGCAATTTGGACGAGTTAACCCGGAAATTGAGAGTAGCTTCTGCTACTCTCAATTTCCGGGTTAACTCGGGTTTCTTCTGAAACCATTAAAAATAATAGAAGTGCATTCAGACGTTTAAAAGACAACTTTTTTCGGCGATGTCGCACTTGCATTGAGCAACAGAGGGGGCAATTTTGAAAATTTCTTGTAACTAAACACCTTGTAATTGGTTCTACTTTGTTTGTATTAATCATCATGTAAATAAAAAATTTGCACTTACCACATTTAGATTTCAATTTTTTGATTGAAGCCTTATGAATAACAAAATGAAATTTTCAGGGTAGCTACCTGATAGATAGAGCAAGTTTTTAAAAGCCAACCGTTTATTTTTTTATGTGATTTATACTTTTTAAAGCCCCTTGAAGTTGTGAACATATTGGGTAATTTTATCATTCTTGGCATATTTTTTTTTTATTCCTTTCAAAAATCTAACGATAGTAAATGTTACCATACTAAATTGGCCTATCTATCAGCTTAGCACACAAAAAAAATCAAGCATCTACCGCAATAATTCACGTCACCATAAATAAAAATCTCATCGTACTCGGCGATAGGTGAAAAATTAAAAAAAAAGTCATAACTCCGAAAATACGAAAAATCGCGGAACATCTATGGGGGTGATTTAGATAGCCCTCTAGGTCCTCTACCTCCTAGCTTCAGTATATCACTACTTCTTGGGACACCCTGTATATATCGTCGTCTAGACCCATAACACAAGCCTTACTGAGCTTACCATGGGACTAGTTCGATTTGTGTAAAATTGTTCCTTAATATTTATTTATTTATTTTTTCTTAGCCACGTGTAAGGTATGCATAATTTAATAGGGTTATATCCAAATAGGTGATCACTTTAATTGTTTTGTAAGCCCTCCTGTTTAACAACATTTATAGCAAACTAGCTTCTGCCAGCGACTCCGTCCGTCTTAAATTCGTTTATAACGTATAAGGGCGTTTTTCTGGGATAAAAAGTAGCCTATGTCCTTCCCCGGGACTCAAACTATCTCCATACCCAATTTCATCCAAATCGGTTCAGCGGTTTAAGCGTGAAGAGGTATCAGACAGACAGACAGACACTCTTTCGCATTTATAATATCAGTATGGATCGTATGGATAAAGAACTTAACTTACATAAAAAAATCGGAAGGTCAATGAATCAAAAATAATAAAAAAAAAATTGTTCACGCGTAAACATAACATCTACAGTACTCAAACCCAAAGTCAAACACAGACTCAGACTCACTGTAATAGGGAGATGTATATGGTCTCCCGGTCCATTAGATAACCTAACCTATACTTAGAGAGATGTAAAGGGTCTCTAGACGTCAAAAAAAGTAAAAGGAGTAAGAAAAAAGTTTATATTAAGCTTATATAAAGATTAATTACGACATACTTACGGGCATAGCAAACATATATATTTTTCTTGGCCATCCCTGGGCATTCGAGAATGACATGGGCGTGCCTAGAGTCAATAAGTGTTTGTTTAATAAGGCATGACCAGTTATTGTTCCAGTTACGAGTCGAAGCTGAGGCCTAATTTAGCTGTCCCAGCTTACGAGACAACCCGAGGCATATTGTCAGGATGGCCTCCCAGGTCTGCCTGCAGGTGCCTAAGTTGGAGCAGTATTGCTGCTGTTTCATCTTTGTTTTTTCCCGTAGTGTGCTTCGCAGCCAGGCGAGGTTGAGGTATTTCAGGTTCAGGTCCTTCCACAACCATCTCCGATACAGTAACTACTTCCTGACCTATCTATACTACTGTACTGGGGATATCCAAAAGGATAGGTAGCCTAAACAGTAGTTTCCCTTATAAGTACAAATTTGCGTGAGTAACAAACCGCATTGTGCATGATCCTAGCTTGGCACGCGGCCTGTCCGTAATCCACGTCTAGCTTACGTCACGCTTGTGTGGCGCATAGGATTTAAGCCTAAATAGTTCTACTGGTTAACAATACATAACCATAGAATCGAAAACGTATCGAAAAAAATGTCACAAAACAGGTATATATTTAATATAGATATACAAATTCAACACTAATGTAAAAATTACCTATTTACTACACATGCACATCCATATTTACAAAACAAAACATAAAACTTAAAAAACTAGACAAATAACTGTCCCTGTTGCAAGGTTTTGAGGCATCGATTTGACAGCAAATGAATACAATAAAATTGAATTTTAGGCTGTTATAGGTACGGAAAGTCCTATATTTGAGTCATCATAATCATAAAACTCAACTAGAATTGTAAGAAACAAAGGAAGGAAGGAACAAAGAAAGAAAAGACAAAAGCAAAAATCAACAGCATTACGTTTATCAAAAAACGTTTAATTACATTTAACTTTGTCTCGTACTTAGAGCATTAGATCACGCGAGATGACCGGGCGTATCATTATCGAACAATTTTCTCATGCGTTTTTAGCGGGAGGCAAAGTGAACCCGTGCAGTACTTAAAAGTACTACGGAAATATTGCTTTTTCTACAAATACACACAACAATCACATACAAACTAAAAACCGCACACTGCCAAATGACTGAACATTAAATTACATGTAAATACTTAGGTATACTTCGGCAGAGGGTTATACGATCGTATTCCATATCCAGGGTTGGATAGAATTGTAGATTTATTAGTCACCAGCCTTTTATGCACCTTGTCAGAGCGTTTATTAATGCGCCCTTGAAAAAAGAAACTGTTTCCTCATCTGGTTATTACTGCGCCTCCATAGTCTACATTCTGTGCTTGGGCACAGTCCAGGATACCATTTTTAGCTATATTTAGATTAAGTACATCAATGTACTCTGATGCTACACCAACCCAAAGTGAAGCCAATGATGATCGATGTTCTCTGATGTACCTGGAGTAACTTTATTCCTTATCATTAGAATTTCCGTTCTGCAGGATAGCCTGTAAGTATTTCGTATTCAGCTCAGTAGCTGATATAAATACCGTGTTATTCACGTCTAGCTATTAATCACTAGCAATAAATCCGTGACGTGTCAATGGGCTAGCCATATTCGCAGTAACTACTACCGTTGGAGTAACATGATGGAGAGATCACAAGACATCGGAAGACTAAGAATCGACAAACGTAGTGTAGATGTCTTGAGACTTTAACTCACTAACTCGTCATTCTGTTTTGTGAGCTAGCATATACATATCTGTGGAGCTAGTTCATGGGCTCTGTGTCATTATATACGTAATCATGCATAGCTATTGTACGAGTAGTTTGTAATATTTGTCGCTATTGTTGATTTCTTCTCAGACGCGAATTATTGTCAGAAATTTGGATTCATCAAGTTCATTTTCTTCGGTCAGCTGTATCATCATATTCGTAATCGTAGCTGTCGTAGTACTGGTCATCTTCATCGAATTCCTCCTCTGATACCGATACATCGTCGTCGATTGTATCCCTTTTACGAAGGCGAGGAAAGGGTAGTTCTGCAACAAATATGAGATTTACACTACAAATAACTGTTAAATATTATAGTGCATTCGACTGCTTTGAGTAAATATGTTTATCAGTTGTAACAATGTTGTAGAGTACCTAAATAATAGTACCTACAAGTACAGAAGGTTCTCCTTTTTGACTGCTGCTGTCACCGCAAAGGGCGCTCAAAAAGAATATTTGTTAATCACGCACGATGCTCGTTAATGTATTACCAACGGCCTCAGAACCGAAGATACAGGAAGGTACTTTACCCTGTACGGCGTATTTGCTGACTGAACTGCGCCTGACATTGTTTAACTCTGTTTTACCTCGTGCCGAAACAGTTAAGACTATTCCCTAAAATACTCGGGAGGGACCGAAACCGGTATCGAAAAGACCAAAAAGGTTACCTGCCTTTAAACTCTAAACTGTTATTATGAACAGTTACCTCTGTGAAACCTAAGGCGGTTGAATACTTGTAACTTAAATAGAGGTTACCTGTAACCTAAATAGAGGAACTGACGGGAATATTTGGCATTGATTGGCAAGGAAGGAAGGTCAAGCATTAAGGCTGTCAATTGAATAAAACAATTTAACGCTTCACCTTTAAATGTCGAATGTCAATCTGCACTATGACATTGACTAATAAAGTTTCATATTATACTCATATCCACGTCGATATTTTACGATACAATCATTGATTCACATAGGGATTTGTCGAGTATCCAAGTATTCCCGATGGCGATTCTTAAGTAACTATATTTGTACTGTTCTATTCTTTACTATTGAGCGAAAAACACTACAGAAGTTACCGGTTTCATAAAGGTGTTGGTTATAGTAAAAAATCATCACTAACCTGCTGCGGTCAATATTGATGGCCGTGTCGCACGAAATAAGTAATATATCTCGAACATTGAAAGGCATTGTAAATAAAGTTTCTCACTAGCTCGCCATAAATACCTTTATACCGGTAAATCCTCGTGTACATCCAATTTTATCTTCGAGCGTCACAAAAGTAATAAAGTAAAATAGACTAAATTAAATTCGAACTTTTATTAAAAAGATTCTGTATTGTAATCTCCGTACCAGATACAGAGAACTGTAACAAGGCGCATTACGACTCGTTGCTTACAAACTGGCTGGCTATGCGCAGCTTTTTACAATTATTCTTCTGACAGAAAATTCAAAATTATTTTAAATTCCACACTGGAACATACGCTCGAGATTCATTCAATCCTGAACATCGGACCAGATCAGATGTTGGTCTAAGTCTCTTACTCTTGAACAATGTTTTAAAATTCTCAAGTCCTTCGAGTGACTATTATTTGAATACATAATATAAACTTCAATTTGAATCTAAAATCATACTGTGTGAATCGTCGCTGACAAAACGTCTTAATTTATAGTACTAGGCTCGGAAACGTAACTTCATAAATATTTTGTAATTAATTGCTACCTGTTTAAAAATGAAAATAATATCATGTACTTATCTAAGGACTGTCTGTTTTGTCCTCAGGTGCCTTTCTTTTCCTTTATTTTACCACAATAAATATCCTGACCCTGGTTTCGTGCTCCCTTTATTCCGTCTCTGTGACAGAACAAAGTTTTGGCGCGTGTGTTAAAAAAACCGAGTCGGACTTGCGTACCGAGGGTGCCGTACAAAGTATACGCTTAAAACGGCCGTGCCATGAAAATGTTGCTAGCCAGTGTTAGCTTCCCAAGCTAGACGTACGCAGTGTGTGGTCATTTTATATTAGTTACTGACATAGACAGACAGACATAAAAAATAAGATCAGATTTATTTCGTGGATATTGTGCTATTTGAGACTGTGCTGTATGGCACCCTATAGGTTTACCATGGATGGCAATTTGTATGGAAACACCTTTTTTAATGACTGTATCTTTGGATTGCCTTATCTAAGAACTTTAAGGGACCGCAGGCATTAAATTGATTTTATTTTTGTTGCAATATTTAATAATAATTGGTACAGAACTCAATGTTACATGTGTCTATTTCGATGCCTAAATTACAATATTATTAATAGTTCAATTTACGTATAAAATAAAGAATTACGAATTAAAAAGTCTATGATATGAATATTCAAATATTACATTTTCCTTGAAACAAAAATCTATGCTAAAAAATTCTACAAAGTAATTACCCTGCGAGTTAATTATTCTATGAAATGAAAATATGAGAATCATTTTATGTAAAACGCAATTCTAACAAGCTGTACTTAGTCTATCTATTAAACAATGTACAACCCCGAAAATATTTCAAAACTAACGTCGTTCAGACGTCGTCTGTCTTCATCGGTCAACTTGCGCGGAACCATTCAATCATACGTTATTATTTTTTGTACTCACCATGACCAACCTTTTCCTCGAATTGACGACGCCCCAGAAGAGATACTGAAGTTAAATCAAATTTTTCTAAAGTGAATTTATTCCCACTGTTTTCATTAAGTTTCTTCGACTCCGTTCTAAGAAACTCATCATCAGCAACAGTAAGGAGGAAGTTTAATAAAAATATTAAACAATATTTGAACAACATTATATTTTATCTTAAATTGAATGTCTATAGTACAATTATAATTAACTTCTGCTCATTGACTGAGAGTAATAATGCGTTATGAGTGTATTTAAAGGATTCATTCGAGGAAAAATTAAACTGTTGGGATGTACCTTTAGTTTTAATTCTAAGTAAAGCTTGTAGTAAGCAACCACGTAATACACCCGTGACGTCATACGTGCGAAGGAGACTATCATGCTACCAATAGCTTTCAAAGGGATTTTGTAAGTATTTCAGTTATCTTTTTTGAATAAAATGACGTAACAATTTACACCATTCGCCAGTGTCACTAACCGTGTCAGATGGAGGGTTATGCTTTTATTGTTCTTCGAGTTTTTTTAAACCTGACTTTGAACTGAGTAGGTATGGCTAGGTCTCCTCAATAGTAATCGGATTTAGTGGGGGAGTGCAAACCCACGAACGGAAATGCCATCCCCGGCTATTTAGTGTTGTGGCACAGTGCGCAAGCATTTTTGAAAGTTTCCGCAATTTGCACATCAGTCCTGCCGTCTAAATTAAAATACTGACATGACGACTCGGGATTTACTGGTGAGTCAGTATTAAAAGGAAACTTTACATGTCAGTATTCAAGGATTTTAATAATTCATCGTTTTTCATAGTAAAATTCGGTGCTTTTAACCTTGACCCATACTACATACTTTGATACCTTGAATACCATTCATTTTCCATTTTAAAGCCGACTGCAATGCCCATGATAAATTACGAGTTTTTAGAGGTTATTTTTTAGTGTTCATATTATATAATATATTATTTATACCAAATATATAAAACCCAGTGTCTTATCGGGGTCATGATTCCAAGAAAAAGCGTACCAGAGCGTTGTAAAATTTAAAAAAAATGATATGATGATATTAGTATGTAAACTTAAATAAAGAGAAGGCCAGGCTCCCATTTCATAAACGTGACAGGTGACAATTGACAACGACAATTAGACGTATGTACATTGCTGGGTCGCCGAGTAAGTGTATGCCTGCCATCATGATGGAGAAGTAATGTACGCCGAATAGTCACTGTCACCTGTCACGTTTATGAAATAGGGGCCAGTATTTTACTAAGGCACTGTCTCATCTCTTATTGGCCACGACTCTCAGGAGTCTGCGGCGGCTACCAGATTTTTTTTAAAGTGAGCTGTCAATGTCATGTTTTTTTCTTCATAATCTATGTAGACCAAAGTAAAAATGTATGTCTACAATAGAACTGTACAAATGTGTTGACGAGTGGTTAGAAAACAATTAAGTAAATATAAAATAAGATATTTGTAGATTCTGAATTCACACATACACACCTTTGAGAAACTTTATATTCCCAAGAATAAATAATAGTCACTACCACAACACAATCTCTCGGAATATCACTGTATTTGTATCCTTATCACGCCAAAACGGCAGGACGATCGATACGGGATACAGGACATTGTTTTTCCCGAATTCTCTGGCTCTCGAACGAAGTTCACCTTGTTGTTTATCTGTACAATGACTAAATAACAACCTACTTGTTCATTTTACATTAAAATGGCAGGTTAAGGGGAAATAAGAAAGGGTACTAGAATATTCAACCCGTTTGTGAAAGTTAAGGAGAGGACGAAAGTTTGTATGAAAATCGCCACTTTCAAAATTCCTTCGCAATCGGTAAGTACTGATTAGGTACTACGAAACACACGAGCATGCTAGTACTTCAGTATTTTACCTCTTATGTCATTCCCTACGTATAATTACCATACCTAGAAGGATAACAAAATAAATTAACGGTTCTCATATGGTTCTGTGAAACCCTGGAGCAAGTTCTCAAGGGATCGGAATATCATCTACCTAAAAAACCGGACAAGTGCGAGTCGGACTGACGCGCCTAGAGTTCCGTACCTACAAACTTTCTCTTAACGTTACTTAAATAACACTGTAATATTTTAACTATGTAACAATTATATTAATACAATATTATTATAACTGAGTACAGTATGTAATTAATTATCACTTGTTTGAAATGAAATTATTTACCAATACATTCTATGAACTATAAACTATAACCTAACTGGCCGGTTAAGTTAAGTTTGCATCTGGAATCTATAGAATTGACTAGAAATGAGGTGCAAACTTAACGCAACCGGATTGTAAAAAAAAGATTTTTGGAAATTAAAAAAATACATATATTAATTTTATTTTGTTTTTAGTATTTCTTGTTATAGCGGCAACAGAAATAGGTACACCATCTGTGAAATTGTGTGTCAAGTGTCTAGCTATCACGGTTAATGGGATACAGCCTGGTGACAGACAGACAGAGGAGTCTTACTAATAGGGTCCCGTCCGTTTTACCCTTTGGGTACAGGACCCTAAAAACAGGCCAAAATGGAATAGGTCTCGTGCATCGAGGGTTCCGTACAAAATATACGCTAAAACGGTCGTATCTATGAAAATCCAGTGTTAACATGTGTCCTAGTAAATAGTACCTACGCGGTGTGAGGTCATTTTATATCAATTCTTTTGCATAGACAGACAGACTTAAAAAAATAAGATTATAAGATTTATATCGTAGGTTGCGCTATAAAAGCTACCTTCATACCAAATTTCAAGTTTCTAGGACCACTGGAAGTAGCCGATATTTTTTCCAAGGACGGCAATTTGTATAAAAACACTTTTTTTAAAAAACAGACTTAAGTATTTGATCTTAACTTCAACTTGATACCTGTAAGTTTACGTAAAAGGGTCTTGATAGACGGACAGACGGAAGGCTGGATAGACGGAAAACAAAGTGATCCTATAAAGGTTCTTTTAGAGGTACGGAGCCCTAGAAACGAGACACGTCAAGCTCTACCATGCAATTATAATACTTAATCCACTGAGGTGACTCCCAAATAACTCTTTCAACTATGAAAAGAGACTTAAGAATTGTAATTGAATATTAAATTATATAGGCCTACCTACTTCTCAGTGAAGTAGTACCTAATTTCAAAAAGTCGTAATTAAGTTGTACTTAACATCAGATCTGTCTTCACTTAACCAAGTCAGACGAATTATTATGTTTAATACCACTACCCTAATTACTACTGGTTTTTTAGATTTCTAACTGAATGGCAAAGTGCCCAAGGTGACCGAACATTTACAAACTTGTTAAAATATTGATTCCTAAGATTTCTCCTAATACATATTAAACATATAAAACAAGACATCGAATTTTGGCGTCATAAGTCGCAAGAATGTGGACATGAGTATACAAAATAATAAGCTGACTTATTGTATATTGTACATTTACGGAATGTGTCTTTTTGTGAAAGGTCATATCAGTCAGTACAAAATTATGGAACCTAACCATAGGTCAACTTCCTAATACCATGGAATCAATATTTGTTATCCATGCCATACCTCTGCTCATTTTGAAAAAAGTATTCTTTTCATGTCAGTCAAAATATTTAACTATTTGCCAAATGACTTGAAATCCATGGATTGTGAAGGTTTCAAAACCAAATTATTTAAGTGGTGTTTACAAAAAATGTTCTACTCTGTTAATGAACACTTTGGAACAAACAATCCCTAATTAATTTTTATCCTAATTTTTTTTTTTTTCAACATGGTATCTCGGCATTTGACATTGACTTATTAATTATTTATTTTCATACTTCTCAATATTTACTTTTAGTTTGACATTGCAATATTTTGATTATTTTTTCATTGCTTGTAATGACATGCATATTGAGAGTCAAAGAATTGTACGCCAAATTCTGGCTGATTGTGATGAAATCAAAAACTAACCATACCACTTTTTATAATTACTCATATTCAAACAATAAATTATTTTTGTAAAATTACATTTAGATTCCTAATTTAGTAAAAAACTAAATGTAACTTGAAGTAGATTCATGTTTTATAGATATACTTTCAAAATAATCAGGTAAATAGAAAATACAGCAGTCACAGATATATATCCACTTACAATTACTATTATAAAGTTGTAAAAATTAAATGCCTATACATTGAAGATATTTTGAAACAAGTGTTTTTGCGGACTATTTGGAGGTCACTGAATCGAAAAATATATATATTTTAGGTTTTTTGTATGTTTGTATGTATCGTTGTGGCTTCAGCTCGCCAAAAAAGCTAAACTTTTGGTACACGGGTAGCTGGTCATCCACAGATGGTTATAGGATACTTTTTATCCGACTAGGCTAAAGGAATAAAGAGGGAATGACATCTTATCTTCCGCGAAAAAAAATGCGGGAACCTTCTCTTCTAGTGTAAGTGTAACAAAATGGTGAAGTTTTCTTGTTAAAATAAATATACCTTGTTGAGCACCGCTTTGTTGTTAAAAATACATCCACGAAGCTGGGTTATTTTATCACCGCGACTGCCGGTACTGGGTTCAAGTAGGTAAGGGCAAATATTTTAGTGATGGATGAGCATAAATATTTGTTTCTGAGTCTCGGATGTTTCTATTGAAGTTTACCTATACCTACTATTACATTGAAAATATTGTCAAATACAATAAGTGATTCGGACTAAAGGAAAAAACGGAACCCTAAAGGTGCGTCCACATTTGTATCATTTGCCCGATCAGATCTTCGTCGCGTGGTATGATCGCGTGTCACGATCTCGCGTTTGGACGTTGCGCCGCTCCGATCGCTCGAAATCCATGTTGCTACGTGTATCACACATTTAGATCGGACAAGCGCGGCGTGATCGCCTGAAGTGTGGAGGCACCTTTATAGGATCACTTTGTTGTCTGTCCGTCTGTCCGTCGGTCTGTCTGTCAGTCAAGACCCTTTATCTCGGGAATGCATGAAGGTATCGAGTTGAAATTAAGACTATATACTCACGACCGTAGACGTCGACTCTGTAGAGCTGTGAAAAAAATCAAACATCTAAGTTTACATAAAAAGAAGATACTGTTGCTGTTTATGTCACAAAAAACGTATAATTCAACACTTTTTAAAAATGATAGGGTACCGTACTTCCAGTTATTTAAAAAACTTAAAATTTGGTATGAAGGAAGCTCTTATAGCACGATCAACAAAATAAATCGGAAAAACATTTTTTTTTATGTCTGTGTCTATATCAGTAATCACTGGAAAATGATCGTGCACCGCGTGTAACAAACTCTTTGGTCAGATAGCCCCTTAAATAACAATATATTTATTTAATTATTTTGGTATAGCAACATTGCGTCAGAGGGTTGGTAGGGGTACAAGTTGAAGGGGATAAAAGATGGCCTACCTACCCGCAGCGATCATTTCCTCATCAAGAAATTGGAAGAGAATTGGTCATAAGCCGAAAGTCTGTCCGATTGTTGGCTTAATAATGATAAGTGACCTAATGTATACTTTTGTAAATAGCTATTTAAAGTGATATTTGGAATAATAAAATACTCTGAATATCCAAACTTGTTTCCGTGCTTAACCTTCTGAGGGGTTTTACATGCGTATATTTTCCTTAGGAGTAGGGCTCTGCTAACACTGGATTTTCATAGATACGGCTATTTGTAGAGTATATTTTGTATGGGGCCCTCGGTGCGCGAGTCTGACTCGCACTTGGCTAATTTTTTAATGTTTGTATGTGTCGTTGTGACTTCATCAAGCCAAATCGGCTAAACAGATTTCAAGTATTTTAACCAGTGCGTATTATCGGTTGGGTAGACCACCCTCAAGGTGGTCCCACGACCTAGTTACGGTTGCAGGGACTCGCTGGAACACTGGTCACCTCTATCCGGGCCATGTGGAAGTCTATTGTTGAGGCCTGTGTACAGCAGTGAACGTCCAATGGCTGAAATTACGATGATGATGACTTAAAGTAACTTTTAGTGTCACGTCTTAAATTTCACCCTGTATGTGTATTTATTTGACACGCTAGGCAGCCTTATAGCTACGGCAAAATGGATTTTAACGTTAACGGATGACCTCATTCATACAACAAGCTTCAACTTCAATGTGGTAACATCTGCTATATTTTGCAGTTTCATACTGGATTTATGTAATCAAAAATAGAATGGACCCAGTATAAAACTGAATTTTGCTTTTTTCTGGTACTGGTGCTTGTGATGAGAATCAAACTGTATTTAGAGGTCACCCAAGCCGCTCATTTTATTATATATGTAGGTATATCTTTCAAATTAATAAACTGGAATGGATCGAAAATAAGAACCTATACAATTGACGTATTGTCCACGGCAAGCATTTAAGTGAATGCACTATGCAGGTGGAATTTCAGCCGAATTCTACTCGCCAGAGTTCAATAATACCCTTTAGGCACCGGACCACGACTACGCGCGACCGGCAAGCGATTCCATAATACATTGCGTAAGATGACAATTAACTTCAAAACTGTTAAGTAAATACTAACTAATGTATATTTTCACGTTACGGTCAAAATTGTTAGTGGCCCGTAAAATGTTTTGAGCAGTATAATTTGAGAATGGAACGTGGACGAACATTTTATTTATTTACTAGCTTCCCCCCGCGGCTTCGTCTGCCTTAAATTCGTTTATCGTGGATAAAGGTATTTTTCCGAGATAAAAAGTAGCCAATATCCTTCCCCAGGACTCAAACTATCTCCATACCAAATTTCATCCAAATCGGTTCAGCGGTTAAAGCGTGAAAAGGTATCAGACAGACAGACAGACAGACAGACAGACAGACACACTTTCGCATTTATAATATTTAGTATGGAAGTATGGATTGTAATAATCCCGTACTAATATTATAAATGCGAAAGTGTGTCTGTCTGTCTGTGTGTAGTGCGTTCATAAGCGCAATAGTTTCACAAATATAATGTATTTGTGTCAAAATCCTTAATAATCATTATATTTACCTGTATGTTGTTTTCTTTCTGGACCGTAGTTACTGGACATAGTCTGGAGCATAGTACCTGTAGGTACTATATTTAGGAGTTTTTACAGTATTCTTGAAATACAAAGATCCAAATAATGAAAAAATTTCAAGACTCTGACCGGATTTGAACCAGTGCCTTGTGCCTTGCCGGGGTGCACGCTCTGCCAATTGAGCTACAGAGCCCAGTCAGCTTGTCTTTAAATTTTGTTACTACTTGTTAAAAGATCTTTTGTATTTTTAACCGGCTTTTCGCCGTCAGCGCACCTGGTGAACATCTATGAAACTAAATGTTCACCGTAGCAGAGCGAACTTTACAGTTACCATATGCTAGCTAGAGATGTGGCTGTAGTGTAAACATTGATTTTTTACGAAAATCTTGATGTCTTACCACCACGATCTTCGTGATTTTTAAAATGAATTTCATCACTAAGAATCTATATTCTTGAAATACAAAGATCCAAATAATGAAAAAATTTCAAGACTCCGACCGGATTTGAACCAGTGCATTGAGCCTTGCCGGGGCGCACGCTCTGCCAATTGAGCTACAGAACCCAGTTACAAAGCCTAGATTCTTAGTGATGAAATTCACTTTAAAAATCACGAAGATCGTGGTGGTAAAACATTAAGATTTTCGTAAAAAATCAAGGTTTTAAAGTATTTAATATTAGTAGGAAGTACGATAGATAGTGCACAATAATAATTTCACAAGAAACTTTCTCAGAAAATAGAATTTTTTAATATTTTTCCAGTAGGTACACAATAATTGTTAACATATAATACGAATTTTCCAATAGCTATTGAATGTCAATGACACAAAAGAACTAAATAGAATTAATATTTTCTTCTGTTTCCGCGATTATTACTCATTGAAATAAAACAATTTAACGGATTATATCGCGTATATTACGGAGTCCTCCCGTGACCATGGAAAGCTGGAAAGCTTCCGAAATGTCGGGAACTAAAATGAGATAATATACGCGATATAATCCGTTAAATTGTTTTATTTCAATGACTAAATAGAATTGTTTCAACGCAAGAAACTATGTCTTATTTGTACTTTATATGTAATTGTGACTTTGATATATGGGTTCGAATCTATTTAGCACTCAAACATCAATGTAGTCGTTAATATATGAATCGTTCCATTGTTCTATTCACACCGTAGTCAAAAACTAATGGGTATAATACTATGGAAACGAATGTTTCAAGAATGATTCCGACGTTTGAATGTCCATAACCTTAAATCGCGAAGTATTTTGGTCGGTGCGTTAAATAATCATCTAATTTTCTAAGGTTCACCGTAGAGAATCAAGTAATTAATTTCCGTTTATCGCAATTAAACATCTAATTTTGAACACTCAAACTGGCTTCTGATAATTATCATGACGGTTTGGCGGATTGAATACATAAATTTATAATGATTCTTTGACGCATTTTTTTTATTTAATAGGTTGACTAAAAAATGGATAAGTGGTTGATATTACTATTTGGTGAGTGTTTAATGGTTTTATAATAAAATCCAAAGACTGTAAAAGTGTAAACGGCAGTTTACACGTTTGAAAAGTTGTTGGTTATTTATACCCTATTTAAATAAAAACTGGTGAGCCTGATTCGAGCACCGAGGGTTCCGTTAACAAACTTTAAGTTATTCCAACCGTACTGGCCGGTTAAGTTAGTAGGTAACTGATATAGCGATGCCATCGGACCGTCGCATACAAAAGAGGTGTAACTTAATGTACTCAACCAGATTGTTAAAAAAATATCTTTGAAGATTAAAAAAGAAACCTAGATATTCTACTTTTCCTTCATAAAAATCCAGCTTAAAGACAGTAAAAAATTAATGTTGTACTCAATCTTTTCATAGGATGTCATCTTACCTACCTGATACTGCTACCCATGCGTAGGTAGGTAAGATGGAAGTATGATAGACTAAAATTTTACCGAAAATGCTCTTAGAGGCTTTGGAAATAAAGTTAACTTTTCGCACTTCGCTAACGGCGAGTTCATGCACAAACATAACCAAGTATCTAAGATTATTCACCAACAACTTGCTCTAAAATACGGTTTTGTGGGGTCTATGGTGCCGTACTATAAGTATGCATCGATGCCAGTCAAAAATGGTCGTACCACGCTTTACTTGTATTGGGCAATCCCAATAATCTTGTCTATAATGATTAATTCTATATCTATCGTCACAGACAGGATTATTGTAGCTAATAAGCCTGATATAGTGCTGACAGATGGATCTAAATGCCAGGCAGTGTACGACAACATCACCATTGACGACCATGTGGGATCTTGATTTTTTTAGGAACCTCAAAATCATTTTAAAAGAACTGTCGAAATATGTGCCACACATTGATATTTGCTACAATTTTTTTTTCGGTGTCGGTTACTGTATGTATGGAGAGACCTTCCTAGAAATATATTTTTTATTGTTTAAGTATTAAACTACCGGTTTATACAAGATATAGGTGTCTTGTATAAAATTTCATAAATTTACATCCTATAGTTTTTGAGTTAAATGGCTGTGATATACGGACGGACAGACGGATGGACATGACGAAACCCTAAAAAAAGTGATTTCACCGTTTCCTCTCTTCTTGTTGGTCTTAATTCACGTTATTCCGATACCTACTAATTAAACTGGATTTATTTTAGCTATCCATGGATTTTGCTGGCAAGTTGCTGAAAAAAATAAATATGATAAGTATGTCAAATAAAATAATTTATATTATCGACAAATTTAAAGTTTCATGAAGCAAAGCTGCTAAGGGTTAGGCAGCTCTTTATTGTTAAATCAGTCACTCGTGCGCATACTGATATCCTCAGCATAGATCTTCACGAGAAAATCCTTCGAAAACGTCAGTACTGTACTCTCTACTCTGTGTAGCTCCGCTCTTGCTAAAAGATTACCCGCCAACTCACATTGCATTGCTGAGACCCTTCACTGAGGACAGTGAAACGGTGGTTAATCATACTGAGTTACAATGAAACTGAAGACATTATTAAAGCAATTAACATAAAGTGAACCCCTACCCGTAAACAAATACAACGTACACACACAACACACACACACACACTCAAACAAATAATCAAGCGATCACGCGAACATACATGTATGAAATTGTATAGGTCGTATTTAATGTATCAACAAATACTTACCCGTAGTTTCTAAGATTTTTTGCTCTACAAAAGGTGGTGCAGATGGTGGTGCAGATGGTGATGCAGATGTCATGAAAAATGTAAGTTTTCGACCTTGTTGGGTCACAGCGTTAGCCGCCATCTTGAATTGAAGAGGACAAATTGGGTTCATTTTTACATAATGCTTCAACAGTTGACTTTATGACAAAATGTCTATGAGAAGTATAAAAACAATAATTTAGAACATCAACTGCATTACTTTGTCTTAAGCGATACAAATTAAAACATTTTGTACACCACCTTTTGTAGGGCATAGAGCCTCTTTTTTCTCCCCACTGATTGGATTGGAGATCACAGGTAAGACATCGAATTACGAATGTCGTGTGATGGACTGACGGAGAAACTAAAATGGCCCTTGGGTATGACATTAATCGATTTAAGCCTTATGGTCTAATGTATGTCTTTGGGAGCGTTCAAGTATTACGTAACGCAATTTTAACCCCTTCCCTCCCCCCCCCCTAGTAAAACGTTACTTAACCACCGGGTAGGGATCATTTAACCTTGAGAAAAGATGCGTGAGCAAACACCCCTTCCCGCCCCTGTAACACATCCTAACATTTTACAAAGACCTCCCCCCCCCTCAAATTCGTTACGTAATACTTGAACGCTCCCTTTTCTGCATGTCACTGAATATTTGAAAATTAAATTACAAACTGGTTATTTTTTTTTTATTACTATACGAAATGTTCACAAGTTCTGTTCATTACCAGTGGTATAAATTAAATCTCCGTATATTTTATTTGAACTACACAAATATGTAATAGAAAAAAAGAATATTTGCTGTTTAACTTACAAAATTATTTTTAATTACTCGTACGGTTCTATTTAACTCAGAATATGGTAGTTTTTATGAGTATTTCAATGATTTTATTAACCACCCGCTTGCATTAATTTTTTTACGGTGGCAACCCATTTGTTTACAATTTTGATCTCGAATTCGATTTCCGACTATAGTAATAAATTCCCGATCGTACACTTTGGGTGTGCACTAAATATTATACTAAACGGATTAATTTAAGATTATGTAGTGAGATTCGGGTTCCCATTTAAACAATTTGCATAGAGATTTTACCGTACGTAATAACTTTGTTTTTCACAGATATACACTTTTACAAATCACTCCACGCAACGTAGCACAGTGGAAAACTTTGACGAACTTCTTCGCAAATAGTACTGCCCAAGGTGTTGAAGTTGATATTTGGAAACGGAGCCATGGTCTGGGAGACACCAGCGATGTCTGGGTATCGCAAAGAAAAAGAAAGTTGGTGATCGAATTTGCTAGAAGTCATGGGATGTCCATTCAGTCCAAACAACATTATGGCAGGTTGGGTTTCAAGCATTTTAAGGTGGTGTTAAGTTCCTTGGGGACTTCCATTTTTTATCATTTCACTACACACGTTCAGTAAAATAATAGAAATCTCAATTCTAGTCCCGCATTCAACGAAGAGCGATTCGTATGGTCGGTTGCCAAGGAGTTAAGTAGATCTGAAATACCCTGGCAACCGACAATACGAGTCGCTCTCCGTTGAATGCGGTACTAGAGTTGAAATTGTTATCATTTCACTGAACGATGCTAGTAAAATGATAAAACGTGTTGACTTTGCGAGTTCGTTTCGTCAACTCACTGACGTGTTTCAAATCATTTAACAAATCTGGTGAAATGTAAAAACTAGTGGTCTTTTTTGGCTGATTCGGTCATTTCACTAAGCAGATTCAGGGATTCATCAAATGACTGATTTTTTTCTAGGCATATGATAAAATGGATTCGCCATTGTAACATCTTGCGTGATTTGGTCATCCCTTAAAGATTTGTTCAAATCTCTGTTTTAGTCATTTCCCTGCCACATATACATGAACATTACTACCGTAGCAATAAATCATGTATGAACGTTTTGTGTAACTTTGTAGTGTATATAGGTACCTTACCCTTAACCTTACCTGTGCAAACTTTATTAATGGTCGTCATTGTCCATTGTAGTTTAAATTAAACTCACGATCACGTTCTCTCGATCTACTACTGAACCAAAGTCACCAATGCCCCTAACCGCAGTCAAAAGTTAAAACGAAATATATCCTTTTTAAAACAGACTAATCACAGACATAAACCCAATTTCAAAACAGAACAAATAAACGCGCCTGCTAAATCTTTAAATTAATTTAAAAAAAATTAAAATTAAAATTCATTTATTTCAAGCGTCGATGGCTCATACATAATTACATTATTACATTATAAAAATTTTAACATTACACATAAAAACAATTATACAATTAGAATACCTTAAATAAATAAATAAAAATAATAATAATAATAATTAACCTACGCCTGTTCGTACATGCCTGTCGCAGCAGTGTATGATGTACGGGCAGTCTACGCGGTCCGCTATCATCGCAAGGACGGTGTTGGCGCTGGCTCGCACCCGCTGCACCAGGGACGCGGCGCGCATGCGCATGGTGCTGTGGAAGCAGGCCGTGCGCGCCTCAGCGAACATGCCCGAGGCACTGCAGTAGCGAGGCAGCCCCATCACCGCCCTAAACGCGTTATTATACTGTACGCGAAGCGCGTTGTACGCTTTCTGCGTGTAGTTGGCCCACAAGCTGCACGTATATAGCGATGTGCAGTATGCTTTGAAAAGCGTCAGTTTCACCCCTTCGGAGCACCGCACGAACCTGCGCGCCAACATGTTCGCCCTCACGCACAACGCCCTCCGCTCACGTTCCATGTCTTTGTCATCTTTGAGGTCAGCAGTAACGACATGTCCTAAATATTTAAATTCATACACTCTCTCAAGTGGAGCTCCATAGAGCAGTACGGGAGGTACGTTAGAGGGTCTGTTACTGCCGGCCTCAAAAACCATGTATTGACTTTTCGTCACATTGTATTTTAACCCGTGACTCACGGCGTACTCTTCACATATTCCAATTAGCCTTCTTAGGCCACAGACCGACGCGCTCAGCAGCACCATATCATCTGCATAACTAAGATTGTTTAGGCATACTCCGTCAATCTGACAACCAACATGCTGACTGCTGAGCGCCTCGATCAAGCCATTAATGTATAGGTTGAAAAGTGCGGGGGACGTTAGACCCCCCTGCCTCACCCCGCATTCCAACCCATACTCTTTCGACATTGCTCCCGCCCACCTGACATTGTTGATCTGATGTTCGTACCAGTACTTGAGGATGCTAATTATTTCAACCGGCAAATTTATGGACTCAAGCTTTTTCCACAGTACTTCGTAAGACACCAGATCAAAGGCCTTGGAGAGATCCAGGAAACATGCATATACCGGGGTCTCCCGGTCAGTATAGTATCTGACGGTATGCTTCAAAGACAGTATTGCACTCTCTGTGGACAGGTGAGGTCGAAAACCAAACTGGTTGTCGTGCAGTTTCAGGTACTTGTCTAACTGTGAATTAAGCATAGCGTCAAACACTTTAGCAATGACAGTGGCAAGAGAAATGGGCCTGTATTTACTTTTAGAAGTTAAATCTCCTGTTTTATTTTTCACCACCGGTGCTACTATGGTTTTTAGCATGTCTGGGGGTAAATAAGAGTGACTCACACACAAGCTATAAAACATAGCTAAGACTCTAGATATGTGACCATGCATGCCAGCATGCTGGAGGTGCTCGATGCTCAGACCGTCGTGCCCCGGAGATTTGCCTTTTGAGATGGACTTAATCGCATATGCGACATTTTTAGCTGTAAATCTTATCCCTACCCCTTCACCTACGGTCCGAGCATCGGGCGTGGTTCTCGTCGGTCCCAGCAGAGACTGTACGCGAAAATGATTCATAAAGACGTCGGCTATGTTTTTAGGGTCACTTTCACCATCGATACTCGCCGGGAGACCAGGCCGAACATTCACCTTTTTTGTACTTTGCCAAAAACTTCGAAAGTTACCTTTGGAGTGTTGTTCCGCGAGAAAATCCATTTTTAGCTGATCTTCATGATTCTGGCACCACCTTAATCGAGATTTGAATACCCTACGGGTAATACACATCTCGTCATAGATTTCACCAGACGTGGGTTTACCGCATGACACCCATTCCATGAACTTTGACCTAGCCATCCGGTGAGCATCGACGATGTGTTTATTCCACCCCATCACACGCGGGCCCTTACCGCCACCACATTTGCCCTCCCTCTCACATACCGCTGCATCACACAACGCTTTTACAATACGCTGATACATACTATCAAGAATACGCCTGTGAGTCACGTTATCACAATAACTATCTGCACAGCCGATAAAATCGTTATCAAAATCGATACATCTCAGCCTCATATAAGCCTCCTTACTATAGGCGTCTATTTGCTTCTCGGTTCTTTCCCCCCACATAACCTTTCTATCCGATATTGTAATGCTCGGTAGTATGGGGGTCAAAAGCCGCAAATCACATTCGATGACTATAGGGAAATGATCAGACCAAAAACAATCATATTTTACATACACGTTGTGCACAGAATTCACAGCCGCCTGGGTTACGATACCGTGATCCAGCCAGCTGGTGGTCCCGTATACGTCACTAATGAATGTGTATGTGCGAGACATCATACCTAATTTTTCAATGTCAATACATGACCAATGTTGTTCGTTACAAAAATTTATTAGCTCTTTGAAAAATAACTCCCCTGGCGTAGCATTAAAATCACCCATAATGTATACAGAATCTATTCCATACTCGTCTATAATCGCACTTACCGTACCCAAGCAATCCGTGAACTCTGGCAAATTAATAGGCGCATTAGTAGGCATGTATACACTCATGACAATAATATGACGATCATCAGTGGTTACTTTTATTGCACACACTCTCTTGTTATCGCACTTTATCACAGACACGTTAGAAAACGCACTACTTCTCCATAATAAGGCGACACCACCATAAGGCCTTCCTTTCAGGATTCCGGCTTCAGTATCCACTGCCGATGTTCCCGTATACGCAAAAGAGCTGTCTATAGTGCTGAGATAAGGAATCTCTTCCGGTAACAACCATAATTCCTGAAGGGCAATCAAGTCGCATGTACGGCACAACTCTCTTATACCATCTATGGAGCGTTTTATCGACTTACAATTAAAAGTTGCAAGCTTACAAATACGACTGTTATCCATTATTTTTAATATTAGGACCAATCACGTCAGAGATAGCTCTGTTCGACTTTTTATACTTATCATTAACAAACCGTCTGAAAATTATATTTTCAGGCCATATTTTTTCATCCAGATACATGTGCAGTTTATTTTCAGATACATAAATGGCTGCACAGATTATCTTCTAAACTATTATTTTTATCAAGTTGAAAAAATTGAATAGGTAGGTATCTGTACATTTAAAAAAGTAACCATATTAAGGTCACTGAAGTCATTTTTTAAATGTTTGTATGGCTCGTTGCGGTTTTATCAGTTCCATCACGTAAAAACGGCTGAATGTATTTCAACCTTTTTTGGTACACGGGTGGATAAACGTGTTTATAATTTTTTCAGGCTTTTGGAGCTCAGTATGAGAAATGTAAAAAATAAATTATCAGCTAGATTCAACGTATTCAACTACCACTCTTACAATGATGTATGTGAATATTTGATTTGTAATTAATTATTTAAGGATTAGGTCGGTAACACACAAAACCTTTTTTTTAAGCAAATATACATTATACACGCAAAACATGGACTGGTTGCGTAATCTGGATATCTATACTATTATGAAGTTGTAAAAATGAAATGTCTGTACATCGAAGATGTTTTCAAAAAAATGATTGCTGCTGCTACGGACTATTTGGAGATCACTAAAACAAAAAATATATTTTTTGGACTTTATATATGTTTGTATGTGTCGTTGTGGCTTCATCACGCAAAATCGGCTAAACAGATTTCCATAATTTTTGGTACACGGGTAGCTGGGTACCTCCAGATGGTTATAGGATACTTTTTACCCGCCTACGCTGAAAAAAAAAACGACGGGTTATGACTTATTTTCCTCCGCAAACGAAGTTGCGGGCATCTTCTAGTAAAAATATACATTCCTACAACTGACTTTTCGCCATACAATTAGATAATTATATAATACTAGAAAGCGCCCGCAACTTCGATCGAATGTCGAAACAATTACGTATTTTCAGTTGTCTGAAGTTCATTATCTGAAGTAGTTATTTAGTTTAATTTGATTTAGAATATTTCGAATTTGTGGCCATATTTTTCATTTTAAATATATTTTCATTAATTTACATTTGATGTAGATATTACAGCACTTACGAATTACTGCACGAAACCAACGCAATCTGGTTAAACTTAAGTCCTTTGGAGAGAGCTACGAAGGCCGAGAAATGCCACTGGTCAAAATTTCCGCTGACCACGGAGCTAAAAACCCGATCATTTTTATTGATGCAGGTAATATTAATAAAATCACAGT
Organism: Hedya salicella; assembly: GCA_905404275.2. Classification (NCBI taxonomy): domain Eukaryota; kingdom Metazoa; phylum Arthropoda; class Insecta; order Lepidoptera; family Tortricidae; genus Hedya; species Hedya salicella. The sequence continues at coordinate 11,550,332 of FR990112.1, read as the reverse complement.
AAAATGCAGTAACGTTTCCCACTACATAGCCAGGGGAAGGTGGGGAACAGTGGATGTTGCCTTATATTTTTGTATAATAATAGGTAAACATATCTGTCTTGTTAGAACATTGGCAACGTTTTATGCATTCTTTCAGTTCATCCACTGATATAGATATAAGTGTAATATCTATAGATATATTAAAGCTGAAGAGAGTCGAAAGTCTGTACATGGATGATATTCGAAAAAAATTTGGCCGGGGATACTTAAAATCGATAACAGAACACGTTCCAACAGTTTTTAGAATTTTTGTCCATTTGTCTGTTTATCTGCTTGCCTGTTTATTTGTATGCGCATCACGTGAAAACGGCTGAACAGATTTTGATGCAAACTTCATAGGCTAGGCTATAAAAGTTCAATTCTTAAAAGGGGGGGTAGCCACTACATTTGATTGAGTTAAGTTTGCACCTGAATCTTATCGCGCTACTTAGGAAGGAGGTGCAAACTTCTCTGAAACATGTGTTACGAGCCCACGAGTATCGTATCGAGTACCTTGCTATACTAACAGGTGGCGCTAAAATTAATACCTTTTTGCCAAATCCATACTCATATTATAAATGCGAAAGTTGTGTATGTCTGTCTGTCTGTCCGTCTGTCTGTTACCTCTTCACGCTTAAACCGTTGAACCGAACTTGATGAAATTTGGTATGGAGATAGTTTGAGTCCCGGGGTTGAGGTCCCGCGATAAACAAATGTAAGGCGAACGAAGTCGCGGATAGAAGCTTGTTTCTAAAATAGATAAATAGGCAAATGATTCACTGTTTTTCACGAAATCCACTGTTCCCCCCCTTTCCCTAAAATTACGTGTCCCCTATGACCCTCCTTTCCCCTTCGAACGGCTCCTGATTTTGCAATTCCCAGGTCTCCATGCTAGAGAATGGGCGGCGCCTGCCCTGGCCATGTACATAATCGATCGGCTGACGAGCGGAGGCCGAAAGGAGCTTAAAGGAGTGGATTGGTACATACTGCCCGTGGCCAATCCTGACGGCTATGAATACTCACGCAAAGCTCCATCCGTGAGTAACTAATACAGATTTATTCAGAATTTTACATCATGGATGTTGGTATCTATTTTCCTCTGTGATGGTTTCCTCATATACAAATTGAACGATACAATAATCGGAAGTAACAACACACGTGACCGTGAACAAATTCGCGGACCATTTATTAACTTCTTTGGCATAACTTGAAGAGTCTAATACTTATGGGATTTAAAAAAAATATTGTTTCATATTGGCATGGATTTCATTTAAATTTTCTACGGTGGCGGTTGTCTGCGCTTTCAGCGCGTCAAGTGCTGTTGTTTGCTGTTTTAGCGCTATATCTAGATAATAGATAGAGAGTATGAGTTGAAGCAAAATTTAAGTCTAGCTAGTACGTCAAGTGGGGTACCATATAAATGTGATTTGCACATACTCAAAAATGTTTTTTTTTAAATTATAAATTTTGATTTATGAAGAAAACCCCCTTATTTCGGAAGTTTACCGAAGAAACATTTTTAAATTTTCTCGAATTATATACAATAGCATTAATATATTACAGAAAAATTATAACCATATGTTTATTTAGTCTATTTCTATCTAGCCTAAATTGCGCTCAGCAAAGTAAAATATTTATTTCAATAAGTTTGGTTTCATCGCAAAGTACATTGAATTTTTTGTATTATATCCCTGCTGAAAACTAGGCAATTCCTAACTCGCATCATCCCCAACTCGTCAAGATTATTGATCTAAACTCGTCAAGGTCGTTGGGAATTGCCGAAGTTCCGCACTTGCATCATAAATAACTATTATACACCCCTGTAATTAATTGAGATAATGTTTGACAGCACCGCTTGTGGAGAAAAACGAGATCAGTAACAAAAAAACGGAGATGCTTTGGAGTGGATCTCAATCGAAACTTCGGCTACAAGTGGGGAGTCAGTGGGGTGACTTTTAACCCATGTGACCCTATGACTTTCGCCGGACCAAAAGCCTTCTCAGAACACGAATCGAGATTAATTCGCAACGTCATGAAGAAATATAAAGAACGAATAAAACTTTACGTGACCATTCACTCATATGGAAACTATCTCGTGTATCCTTGGGGTTACACTGGGAAAGTCATGCCACCTGAATGGAAGAAGCTACATAAACTTGCTCTATCTTATTCAAAAGCTGTAGAAAGTGCGGGAGGAATCCCGTTGAAGGTGATGAGCTCCGGGGCGTGGTATCCTTCCGCTGGGGGAAGCGACGACTATGCATTTGGCGTTGCCAAGATTCCATATGTATATACTTTGGAAATAACTGATGGGCACCAGTTCATTTTTCCCGCAAATCTTCTGAGCACAGTTTTGCCTCGGTATTACGAAGGTTTTAAAGCATTTGGTAAAGAAATAAGGAAAATGTTCGGGAAAAAGTTCTAAAGCAAATCTCATATTATAATAATTCGAGGGCAGAATATTGTCTTTTATTTACGTTATGTTTAGACAAGAAATATCTATACTACATATTAAAAAGTTATAAGAATGAAACGTCTTTACATTGAAGATATTTAAAAATAATATATTGTAACGGACGATTTGGAGGTCACTAAATGGAATTATATATTTTTTGGATGTTTTGTATGTTTGTATGTGTCGTTGCGGCTTCACCGCGCAAAATCGGCTAACCAGCGGGCCTATGATGGTCGTATTTATCACGCGATAAATGATATGATAACGCGCCTGTCACTCTCGCACTCACTCACGTGTCAGAACGTGACGGCAGCTATGTCATTTATTTATCGCGTGACAAACGCAACCATCATAGGCCCGCTGATTTCTTAAATTTTTGGTACATTGGTATCTCCAGATGGTTATAGGATACTTGTTACGACAACGCTGAAAAAACTGAGGGGATATGACTTTTTCTCCTCCACGAACGAAGTTGAAGTAGAAGACGCCCGTCTTCTAGATTCGTCTTCTTTTAGTTGATGTTTTTGTATTTCACAAACACCATGAGTTTAGTAGTAGTTAATAATAAAAGTTCCATCACATACATAATAAATGTATGAGAACAGCAAGTCAACATCTCCCACACAACTGTACCCCGGTGTATATACCAGTTATATTAGTTAACAGTAAGGATCTATTCAGACGAACCACAACCACACACCAACGACAACTACGTGGCCGGGCGATAAATTATATGAACATTAGCTTCTGCCCGCGACTTCGTCCGCCTTAAATTCGTTTATCGCGAATAAGGATATTTTCCGGGATAAAAAGTAGCCTATGTCCTTCCCAGGACTCAAACTATCTCCATACCAAATTTCATTCCAATCGGTTCAGCGGTTTAAGCGTGAAGAGGTAACTGACAGACAGACAGACCCACTTTCACATTTATAATATTAGTATGGATAAACAGTTTTATTCTCATGTCACACAAATTTCGCCGTCAACCGCTACCAAGTGGTCGGTCCGACTACATCAAAGCAACTGCAAGAAGCTGTAGCGCAGCTATTCAAAACACGTAACCACTGCGTCACAATTTTTTGTCGCTGCGTTGCAATCCGGTTGTGGTGCGTCTAAATAGACCTTAACTTAACAGTGACTACTATTTTACGGGCACTATACATTGGCGTGAGACGAGACGAAGGCGTTGTTAATTGCTGTTGTTAAGTAAATACGAGAGGGACACAAACGCTGTTACGATAACGCCATTCTATGATAGACTTGCTTCGACTCGAAAAGTATGACGTTTGACAGAAACCGAGCGGCCAAAGTTACCACTTTCAGCCACATCAAGCGCTGCGATCGTTTTCGCTTTCCCTACACGACCTCTGCACTGCACCTGGCCAATACACACATTTTATGATATTACTAGAGGATGCCCGCAACTTCGTTCACGGAGGAGAAAATCTTATAACTCCTATTTTTTCTTTAGCGTATAGTCGGGCAAAAAGTATCCTTTAACTATCTGTGGTAACTAGGTACCCTTGTACCAAAAATAGTTGAATCTGTTTAGCCGTTTTGGCGTGATGAAGCCGCAACTACACATACAAAAAGTCCAATGAAACATATTTTTCGATACAGTAACCTCCAATTAGTCCGTTATAGTTATTATATTTTAATATCTTCAATGTACTATAAAGTATAGACTTTAGTAGTATTAGTATTATAAAGTCAAAAAATGAAATGTCTGGTACATTGACGATATTTTAAAACCAAAAAAAGGTTTTCGTTATTGAAGCGTGGCAAAATTGCTTGACCCCCGTGTCTTGGTCGAAGTTCAATTTGATTTAATTTTTAACGCTAGAGTAATTTTAAGGGAAATCATTTAATTCCACTGTTTGCAGTTTAAGGAAAGGGCTCAGCGAAACCGTTTCCGCCATTTTCCGAGTACTTGTCGCATAATTAATATTACGAAGGCTTCGAGAAATTCTAAACTGGAATTTGGTGCCGAGTGCTTTGAAACATAAGGCCCTTAACGTTTGAAGTACTGTTTGTTTCTGTGGGACAAGAGATTTTAGCTGTTATGCTAGGTCAGATGAGGCAAATAGGAACACCCAAATAATCTGAAATATTTTATTTCGAATTTGCTTATTCCGATTCTTAAGAATCCGAATTGCAAAATTCCTTTGAAACTCGATTATCAAAAAACACGAAATGTATTTTACCGTAATTTTTCTTTTCCGACATTAACTTATAACACCGATGTGTTTTTGCCCGGAAAACAGAAATCCGATTTTCAATTACGGAACCTTCATTACTCGTTCGGATTTTTTTCATTCGATTCTTTGGAATTTGTGATTTTAATAATAGTAATTTTATCATTTAGAAATTACGAAATTCGGACTTCGATAATCATCATATGGGAATTTGGAATCAAATATTTCGCTTTGTCACTGAAATATTAATTTTATGACACAATGTTGTGTGTTGGAATTTGAAATTATTACAAAATCTAACTGTCAACTCCGACTCCACTTAGTCTTGCCTGCCCTTCCCCTAGAGTGTATATTAAAGCCCGTAGGCGTGGGGGGTCGGCAGGCTCCCTACAAGGTGGACCAACGATCTTTTGAGATCGAGAGAAGCTGATGCTGGTAACCCGAAACCGTGGATACCTTTGGTGGACGCCTTTGTCCAGCACTGGACGTATTTTGGCTGAAATGATGATGATGATGATGATTATATAAGTAAGTAGACACGCTTTCGTACGCGACAGTGAAACCTAAATTCTAGGTTGCTGAAGATACTTATATATCGTCATCTAAAAAAGTGGTAGTTTATCTCATCGAGCTAACTGTTCGATCAAAAACGAAAGAAATGTCACCTAAAACATCACGTACAAAAAATGGCAAGTTTATAAACTATAGTAACCTCTCCTGCCCCAAAAAGTTGTATTTAGGTATACCAAATATAAAACCAAGTCGCTCAATTTATTCAATACCTATATAATAATTTTCAACATATTAGTTAACGTATAACATGTATGACCGTAATATTACACCTGTATATCTTTATAATAAATATAATGACATTAATGACTTGGTCATCGCACGGTAATATAATTATATAGATCAAAACTCTTTTTAGGGTACCGTAGCCAAAATGGTAAAAACGGAACCGTTATAGTTTCATCATGTCCGTCCGTCCGTTCCGTCCGTCCTTATGTCACAGGCATTATACTCAAAAACTACAAGATGTATGTACATTGACGAAATTTGGAATATAGGTGTCTTGTGTAGGCCGCTACTTAGTTTAATGGTTAAATAATAAAATTTTAAAAAATTAGGGAGGGCACTCCATACACTTTTTTTTCTACATATATAAATATGTGTATATAATATAATATACTTCGAGAGAGCTTTTAAAATCATGTTAAGGTTTTAAAAAAATATATATTTAGTACATATTTTCGAAAATAATCGCTCCGAAAAAATCATAAGTTGCCAACAATAGGAAGTAAGTGCCGTGGAGATACGCTCTCTTGCTCGGGTACTTTTTCACATCGCATTTTTTTCATCATTTTTTCGTACCCTCCCTAGACTGAGTATAGTCCGACATGCTCTTGGCCGGTTTTTGTAGCAGTCATAATTGGAAACTGCGCTAGCGGCTCAAATCTACGCATACACAAACATAAACGAAGCGTGACGTTCAGAGCGCTAATAAAATTAGATAGGTTTTGTTACATGTATAGATTCTATTGCCGTGTGCAATTGGCGGGGAACGGCAGATGTGTCTAAACATTCATTCGAACTTAAACGTTTTTCTCACATTATCACAACAGAACAAGACGGGGCCTAATCGCATCGTATATATTAAATATATTATAAAAGCTAAATGTTCCAGTGCCTAACACTGTCCCAATAGTTGGTACATGTAGTATCATTAGAGTTAACAAACAGAGTGTCGATTACGTATTGAAAGTAAGGTGTCAAGCATTACGTTTTGTATCATTTTCGGAATTAATTTATGTCTTTCGAATTTTTTAGGCACCGACTTCCAAAGGTGATTCAAATGTATCCGTACCGTAGATAAAAGATTATTTATGGCTTTTTAGTTTATTTTGAATTGGTTCTTTTTTTATTTATTACAACTTTATAATAGTATAGAAATGTATGTATGTATGTATGTAAACACTTTATTGTGAAATATGTGTGTGTGTCTGCTCGCTGCTTAACAAAAGTATTGTATTGTAATACTTACAGCTTTATCGGTTTGCCTGGGTTAAAATTGTAGCGTCTGTTTATTCTGGCCCACGGACCGCCAGTTAAATATTCTGGCCTTTGGATGTAATAAAAAAGTTTTTCGTAAATATCAACCGAGCAATTCCAACTACCAACTGGACCCATGGTAAACTGTTGGAAACCAGGAAAGCCGCAACCGCGTATAGCTAACAACAAATATGGAATGGAGAGTTTGTAACCGTTTAGAAACCGCGAATCGAAAATTAAATGGAGGACCGAAAAAAGGAATCTACTAATTCAAGTGTAAATTTATCTGCTAGTATCTTTTATAACGCTAAACATTTATGAATCATTTACATTTACAACACTTTACAACAGTGTTATGTAAACCCTCCTGACCGTATCTTAAAGGCCTACTTCGTCATTTGTAAATCACGGCCCAAACGCGGAGCTAATAAGCGTGATTTGTAATAAGGGACGTATTTACTTCTCGCGCGCATCAAAGAGAAAGCTAATACACTACATGCTTGGGGTTTTTTGGCGCAAGCGCCAGATGTAAAAGTACCATGAAATCGAACATATTGTTATGTTTTGTTAACATTTAAGTTGATCACTTAAATTTAGCCGTTTATTAATCTGTCGTTTGTACAAACTAAACAAAAAACGGAAAATGAAGTTCGGATAACTTTCCTATCGAGGAAATTTTCATTAAACATGTTTCCGCGTTTATCACTGAATAAGGTTATATAGTCAAAAAACACAATATCTGAAAACCAGCGTGTTTTATATACTACATTTGACAAAAAATGCGCTAAAAAATAGCTTAATTTTTCAATGCATCTCCTTAATCCCCACTTTTAGGGAATTTGACACCCCCAGGAAGCTGTATCAATTTTAAAGTAATTATTTATCTTGATTATCCCAACTTTCACATACTAAAGGGAAATCTGTTCGGGAAAATAAAGATGATTTATGACTCTCTCTGGCGGTAAATCTCTCTTATTGAACAGGAAGCGCTACAGATGTCGTGATCAGTGAGCGTGTAATGAAAAAGGAACATTCATCATTTTTCAACAAACCTACGATTTTGCCAAGAGTGAAATTATGATTAAGCTGACATTCCATGGACGCTGCCTAAAGGTTCAATGTCCTCATATTGACTTATAATATAATAAGGGATAAATAGTATTTCAGGTTGAGTTTGTATAATAAAAACAAACAAATCATCTAAACGAGTAGTGACATGATTATTGGTTTACTTTTCGTTAAATACCTAATAAAATAGGATGTAATAACATTTAACTATATTTAAAAATTGCACCATGGAAATAATATAAAAAATAAACTGACGACCAAGCTCGGTAGTTGAAAGCTTTAGATAAACTTGGAAGGTTCGAGAGCTGTAGCAAACTTGCGTCTGAAGTTGAAACTTCCCTAAAAGAAGTTTAGAAATGGGGTCGACTGAATTTAGTCCGTTTTAACCCCACAAAAATACAGGTTACTTTCACCGCTAAAAAATTGCGTTTGTTGCGTCACCTCGTTTTGAGAACATTCCACTTACTGCCGCAGCCACTATCGGAATCCTTGGCGTCGACATATCGAGTAAAGTCCAGTTCCGCGGCTATTTAGGGGGTAAAGCCAAATTAGCCTCTAGAAAGCTCGGCGTGCTCAACAGATCGAGACGGTATTTCACTCCGTTCCACCGCCTACAGCTTTACATGGTGCAGGTCCGCCCACATATGGAATACTGTTTTCATCTGTGGGCTGAGGCTCTCCAGTACCAGCTTCTACCTCTAGACTACATTCAACGGAGAGCGATTTCGTATCGTCGGTTGCCAGCGCATTTCAGATCTGATTGACGTCTATGCACTGTGTAGAGATGTAGTTTCGCTATGCATTTTCTATCGTTTGTATAGCGGGGAGTGCTCCGAGGAATTGTTTGGACCGATCCCCGCATCTTTCCGCCATCGTCCTATACGCGACAATTTTCCATCCTCACCACTTAGGTGGTTGGCAGTCCGCAACTGTGCGTTTTGCTAGAAATTTCCTGCCTCGCACAACTGAACTGTGGAATAAATTGTCGCCAGCAGTATTTCCGGGCCAATGTGACCTTCAAACTTTTAAGAAAAAAGCCTAGTCATATAAAATTGGTAGGTGCTAAGGTTTATCGTAGGAATCACGTACAAAAGTGGATGTAGAACGTATCTTAATTTTCTGCACCTAGTTTTGGTAATTTTCTATTTATTGCTTTAAAATATTGTTTTTGGCTGCTTGCTTTTTCGGCGTGAAAGTGAGTATGAGTATTTTTACATAACTAGAAAAAAGCCAATAGTTTTTCGACTGCTCATATTTTTCGATCAAATTGCCTTTCAAAGAAGAGAAACTAATAATATATACACATGTCAAACGAATAGGAGTTAAATAATAACCTGTCACTCTTTGACTCATTCATATCTATGCTAAAAAAAATACGTCGATACAATGTTACGTTGGTGCGTGCAACACACTCGAAAACAGCACTAACAAACACTCTGTTATATATAAGGCACGTACCTATTCACGGCGTGGTTACATTTGGACAGCGAGCCGAATACGTATAACGTTTGTATACACAACAGCTTACCATTTCAATAGATTATCGTACCTTTATACATAGACCAGACGGGCGAAATTTTAGTAATATATTACACAAAATCATTTTCAATTTCACTATTCAATATTAACCGAACATATTAGTCTGCTCACTCGTAAATGAAATTAGTGTACGAAGTTCTTTAATTTTTGAATTTGTCATGTTTCGATGTCCATATTTTTACGGTTTTGCACGTTAGGTGAAAAAAAAAAAAAAAATCACAAAATAATTTGTCGTTACTTACTTTTTTCCCTTGATATGCCAAAAAGTATCACGTTGAGATTTATAACAATATTTTGATTTAGACAGAATCATTATAAAGCGGTAAGGTCTAAAAAGTTGAAGTAAATATTCTATTTAATTTGTTTTATTAAGACAAGGCGTAGCTACAAGTACTACTAGCCTTAGTAAGGTTAGTAGTAAATACCGTCTGCTTCTTAACACAAATAATACATAATATTTTCTTCTGTTAACTGTTGACGGGTCAACCCGTGACCATGGAAAGCTGAGAAGCTTCCGAAACGTCGGGAACTCAAATGAGATTATATACGCGATATAATCCGTTAAATAGTCTTATTTAAACAAATAATACACATAAAAGTGTATTTGCCGATATTATTTATCGATAACACAAATAAATAATGGCGGTTCGATATACCTACTCGAGGGTGCGTTAGATTACCTGAAAACTTTTAAAAAATCTTTACGAATTATAAACTAAAAAGCGAAAACCCTAGAAAAATGCATAACAAGCGTGTGAGTAACGTTTATTCAACGTTCACTTTGCGGGCACGCTTTTAAAATTCTTAAGTATTCCGGTGTCATTACGTCTTATATACATTATCCTTTAACCTCATAGTTCTCCAGCAAATTGGTTTTGCACCTTCATAAGTGTGTACGTATATTCATATAAAAAAGCACAATATTATAGGACACAGCTATATAAGGAAAATGGGAAACGTTTACTTCAGTTTTACAAACTTACACAAAGTTCGAGGTTGGAATTGATCGGATGAGGCCCCTAAATACCCTAAATGTGTATCTGTAAAAAGTGTTTATACGGAGGGCGGAGTTACAGAGCAATGGCGACTAGAATAAATCTCATGAACTGTAATAAACTTCATGTCAAAGAGCCTTCGAGATCCGAAGTATTTTATTTGTACGAGTGAGTGAAGTGTGCAAGTGTTATTATATCCGTGTAGGCACCCTCTGCCACCGTCGACGAGAAGCCAATAGCAGCTGTCAATTATTTCCTCGCTCAAGAAACGAAATTCTGATTCTCGTCTGTTCTCATCTCCAGATTTTGTCATTAAAATGATCTTTTTCAATATAAAATAAGAATGAGTGGAACTAGGACTCTATGTTGTTTTTCTGTTCAAATTCCTTTTTAAATTTCTACACTGAGATATTTTTTGATGGAAGTAAAAATTAGGCATTATTTGCATTTTTGGCATACTCTAATTTTTAAAGAAAAATAAAAAAAGGATACAGAGAGACATCCCACATACCTTTATCTATCAGTAAAAAAAGTTTTTGTCTAGCTTTAAAAACCTGGAAGGAAGCAGTCGAAAGCGTTTGAATGGAATATGTCAAAGTCAACTACCCTTCCTAATATATGACTGTATGCATCTTTTTTACTGACACGGGATTACGAGTAATAGCTATTGTACGTTTCTTGAGCGAGAAAATAGTTATAACGACATGTTTGACGTCTCGAAGGGACAGGTGCCATGCACAAAATATGGAAAAAATATTCAATAGCAACGAAATTATTGTACAAACTAGCTGTGCCCGCGGCTCCGCCCGAGTGGAATTCGGTATGTGTCAGTAAGCGGCTACTTCACCCCTCTCCCCTGGAGCCAAAACTTGAAGTAAAGTCCAGATAAAATGTTATACAAATGCCACTAAATAAAACTACACTCCAAAACCAATAGTTTTTCGCACTTATTTAAATTTTTGACGTTATTATATACTTAGAGGTGTATATCGGACGATACAGTACTACTTTTCTATTTTTACGTCCTTGACTGTAGTACTATCTAAATCAAGTCCATGGCAAATATCACCCAAATCGGTCCTCCAGTCAAATCAGTCTAAGCATGAAAAGGAAAGAAATATACACATATAAATCCATACTTCCTAACAACCTTTCGAATTTAGGTCTAATATTATTTAGAAGTAAGATTAGAGGAAAGGTGAATATAGATATTGAGGCCAAGTATTTACATTCCATTTACAGCTATGTTTATGTATGCACAACTAAATATGTACATACATATAATTATATCTACAGTTATGTAAAAGTAGGTATGTAAAGTATATTTACATAACATTGACATTTTACAATATTTTTTTGTATACCATATTGTGAGGCTTCCTAGCGGGCATCAGCACGAACAGCTCCGGGCAGCTGGTGAAGCGCGAGCACGCCACGTATGCCCATGCGAGAAGCAGCCCGTGCGCAGGTCCATGCCGGCGGCGCGCAGCGTCTGCCCCTGCGACTTGTTGATGGTCATGGCGAAGCAGACGCTCACGGGGAACTGTAGGCGCTTGAAGCGAAGCGGGAAGTTGCTCGGAATGAGGGGGTTGCGGGGGATGAACACGGCTTCTCCGGCGCCGCACCCCATCAGGATTTGCGCCTCGATGAGGTTTCACTGCAGCTGCACTACTTTTAGCTTGGTTCCGTTGCATAACTTTGGAGGTGATAAATTCCGAAGAAGCATGATCGGAACTCCAACTTTCAGGGTTAATGTGTGTGCTGGGAGTCCTGAAGCGCTCAATGAGTTTAGGAACTCCATCAAGTATGTTGTGACGAAGCGTTCATCCAAGACAGTGTTAATGGAATTATATACTGCCTGTTCACCTTCGATTTCCGCCAATATCCGCGCATTAACGGCTCGCTCACAAACCGAAGAGTTCTTACGTCGTGTCACCTGGCTCAGGTCTCCGTATACGCTCCGAATGTGGTCTTCAATGGACGGAACATAACGCATAACATCTCTTGTAATCGAATCAGGCCGTTGGTTTCCTCCAGAAGTCCTTCTCCAACCTGAAGCAGTACCTGAGCGAATTTTTGCACATTTGAGCCTCCTCCTTGTTGATACCACTGAGCCACTTATCTCGTATTTTGTTGTATTATTAAATCAATTATATTCAATTAAATTTGTTGATATCCGTACCCCCTCTTCTAAACTTAGAGTTAATTTGGCAAAATGCCAAGGTATTAATTTTAGCGCCACCTGTTAGTTTAGCAAGGTACTCAATAGTAGCCGTAGGCTCGTGTAGCACATATTTGAGAAAAGTTTGCACCTCCTTCCTAAGTAGCGCCATAAGATTAAGGAGCAAACTTAACTAAATTTATAGCTTATAACCTGGCCAGGAATTTTCTCAACAGATTAGTAAAATTTGCATCAAAATCGGTTCAGCCGTTTTACACGTGATGCGCGTACAAATAAACAGACAAACGGATAAACAGACAAACAGACAAAAGTTCTAAAAACTGTTGGAACGTGTTTTGTTATCGATATTAAGTATTCCCGGCCAATTTTTTTTCGAATATCTTCCATGTACAGACTTTTGACCCTCTTTAGCTTTATTATATGTATAGATTCTCAGAACGAGTCGTATCAGGATCGTAAATACTCTAAATGTCTACTCGGAAAAGTGTTTATATACGAAGTACGGAGTTCCGGAGCTATGGCGACGGCGAGTACACCTCATAAACAGTAATAAACTTCACGACAAAGGAGCCATAACAATGGAGGTAAGTAAGTAGGTAAAGAAAACACGAAATGAATTTTATCAATTCGCCGCTCATGTGCTCTGAGCAAGTAGCTTTATTACCTACTAGTTTCTGCCCGCGACTTTATCCGCCTTAAATTCGTTATCGCGGATAAGGGTATTTTTCCGGGATAAAAAATAGCTTATGTCCTTCGCCTGGACTCAAACTATCTCCATACCAAATTTCATTTCAATCAATCCAATCGGTTCAGCGGTTTAAGCGTGAAGAGGTAACAGACACACTTTCACATTTATAATATTACTAGCTTGTGCTCTTGACTTCGTCCTGCTTAAATTCGTTTATCGTGGATAAGGGTATTTTTCTGTGATAAAAAGTATAGCCTGTACTTACGAGTAACATAGGTAGGTACGCCAATTTGTATAGGTACATTTTCTTTACTCATATTATAATATTATAGAAATTAGATAAATTGCGGGCTCATTAGCGGACACTAAGAATATCGCATTACGCAAAGACCAGCGGAACGTCTTGAGCAGTTATTTTAATACAATACAATACACTTTATTGCACACCAAAAGAAAACAACATCAGAAACTTAAATCTAAAACAGTATCAGAAATGGTAAACAACTGACGGTCTTAATATAGGCGGTCTAATGTACTTTTATTACAAATTCTATTACATCCATTCTCTAGCTGCTAATATCTTTAAAATAATACAAATGCCAAGTGTCTATGCGGGTTGTCCGATTGTTGTGCGATTTGACTGATATTTATGTGACAATTCGAAATAAGAGACTCGTTATTCAAATTCAACGTAAATAATCACTTCAATTGTAAGTGAAAAGCTTTGTTGACAAATTCTACAGTTTAATTTCAGGCAAGATTAAAATTACGAAGCTCCGGGGGTTTGCTTAGGAAAGACTGGAGTTGTCAGTTCTTTAGCTCGAAGAGAGTAATCAACTTTTTATTATAAAAAACTTCGCTTTTTAAAGTAAGATAGACAACAGATAACTTAAGATAAGATATTTATTGACAAAAAAGATAGGGAAAACAATCAATCGAAATCCCTGATTTCTGAGCTAGATGGAAACCTGTGTTACAAAAATCCGTGTCCTCTCCCGTTCATATATATTTCCGTTATATTTGGTCTTATTTAAAAGGTATGAAAGTAAGGGTACGAGTATGTGTTTGTGTATTGTGTAAATATGCGTGTGATGTATTTAAGCAATAATTGAGCATGATGTTGTCAGTAAAAGTTAAAGTAACCAATTAGATACAAAAGCTTCTTCCTTTTTCTGACAATTAGTATGTGGAAATAAAATGAATCACAGTAAATGATTCCCGTGGCCCAGTACTCAAGGTTGTCTGGATGAGATCGCTGTTTAGCGATAAGACCGTCTGTTGTTTGCCTCTCTTAAATGTACGGTTTTCTGTACTCTGTTAGTGAGGTGTGCAATAAAGAGTTATTATATTGTATTGTAATAAGCGAAGTTTCAGTATCGGTACAGGGCTTCCTTGAGATGTGATTAAACCTACAAAAAGTCCTCAGTGTGGTAGGTCCCCTGACGTCGGGATTTTGGTTTAGATGTTACTGTTTTCAGATTGTTGCTATTATTTCGAAACCTTCCAAAATACTTTCAAAGTGCCTTTTATTAAAAATAAACTAAAATTTTGGCTACAAATTCGGTTGTTGCTTATACCTTGCACTTTATCCTACCTTGTATTTTATTTTATTATATCTAGAGCCGAATCTTGGAATAACATATATACAATTATAGTTATATATAGAGTTGTTTATCAAATAGTCAAGAGTAGATTAAGAACAATTTCCATGGAGGACCATTGCGCGGCTACTTCTTCTCAAATAACGGATGCCCAGTGGCTACTGGGGGGTCGAGAGTGGAGCTCGATCCCGCTTGCAACATTTAGAGCCATATTACTACAATACTATCCTAGCAAAAATGCTGAAAGGACATATTAAAGAACGACCTGTCTATCTCTTGTTCATAGAGAGAAATATAATTGAATTTAAAAAATCTCATATCACTTTTTTAGCTACCTTTTTCTGAAACTTAACATTAAACATAAGAATCGCTTATAAATGAGGTTTATTTATGCATAAAATTATAGTATTTAACTTCTGATGCAGTCGGGTAAATTCTTGTATATTACCCACATACATCAACGAGTATTGACCAATTGACTAGAAAAAAAAAACCTAAGTAAGAAGCTATGAATCAATTTAATTGATATGCAATTTTGGCTCAGTTCCACTTCATAATTCTATTTTTAGTATAACCTTTGGTGACGACTGGAAATCTTGCCTTGGACAATAAATAGATAAGAAAAATAACCTTACATCTCATCCGCAGAAGCTATCGCGATTTTTAAGACGTTAGCTGCCATGCGCATCACCGGTGCGGTCACGTAATCTTTTGTGTGGCAATGACTATCAGCGGTGGGATCACTAAATTTATATGGGGCGTGGGAACCTGGGAGCAACACAAAAGTGAAGTATGGTGAGCAGCCAACGTGTTACGGAATTGTCCAGCATTATGCCAAGCTGGGACGAAGTTGATCGCGCTCAGAAGCATCTAACTCTAAGTTGCGGCCTTCAGACACTCTAAATTAGAGCCAATTGGGTAAATTGGCTTGTTTACATTCTGGGTTATTTCTATGAATTTGTCGACGCAGTCAAAATGTGGGTACGACGATTTATGTCACACATTTTGTTTTTTTTAGGGTTACGTACCTCAAAAGCAAAAAACGGAATCCTTAGAGTATTTTCTTATTGTCCGTCTTTCCGTGCAGGCGCAAGGACTCGTGGAAGCATCATGCTGAAATGAATATCAACAACTCAAGTCTGCGGTCCCTTTAAGCTATGACAAAATGAAACTTCGTAGTTCGAGGCACAATTTTGTGTCGCCATACAAATTTCCGTCAACTGAAACCCAACAGAATACTTCCAGTTGTCCTAGCAACTTGAAATTTGGTATGAAACTTGTAGCACAATTCATATAGGATCTCTTATCACGCAACTTTGATAGCACAAAGTAAGAAACACAATTTGAAAATCCTTAATTTTTGTATCTGACTGTGTATGTTAGTAACTAATATAAAATGGCTCATTTGGCAGCGGTTTTTTTATTTCTATACGAAATATTTTTAATGTTAGAGTTACATTCATGATTTCATCATTCATTCATTCCTTCGATTTTCATGATGTTTATAAAATTTAAATCTCTCTAACATTTTTTTAACATATAATAATATTCACATTCCATACATGATGCACATCAGCAAACCTAGCAGACCTCGCAATGTTGTAAATATTTAAGTCAATGTTATAATTTCGACAATTGAATACCTAGTAAATACCTACCTACCAGAGGCGTGGGGCGTCAGGAAAATTACAAGGGAAGCCGAAGGGTATTTATGTACTCATATTTAAAGACAAAGGGTGTTATAAGCCTTTCCGTGGGCAAGCCAATAGGAATCGGCTTATATGGACGCCATGCCACTGCAGTACCTACCAACTTTTGCGGGGCGTCGAATTATTGCAGTACATTAATTTAATTTTTGGGTATTTTTCTTCAATCATGGTTAAAAATGTTATTGTGCTTAATTAAATATGCAACATATTTTTTTAAAAATGAAATTCGGATCATAATTGCTTTGTTAGTGTTAAACGTCCAGGTTTTGCACGTGGGTTCGATTCGACAGTACAGTAGCGTCCACTGCTTGATCAGTCTCAAACGCCTGCCTCTCGGGGCGACACGCACCGCGCCAAGGCGAACCTCGCGACGATCGCTTCCATAGCGACTTTAGATTGATTGCCAATAATTGTGAAGTTGTTAAAAGCGTTTTGTGATCCACTGAGTGATTGATTAGTGACCATTTTGAACTTGTAACTGCTACGCTGAGTATTTTGACAAGTTGTTGAAAAAGGTAAAGAAGGCTACTTTTTAAATGCAATTCTTTTTTATCTATTAATAATTTAGCTATTTATCTTGTAATTATTTCGGATTATGAAAAACTTTTGAATTGTTTTTATTATCTAAGAATTAAATTGGGTTCAATATGCTTTGTAACATTTCAATGGAGTTTGATTGATTGACATTAATTTTATTAAGAAGTTATGAAATAAATAGTTTTGTGGTTCACGCGTGATTGATCAGGTAGGTACGAGTATGTTAGGTTAGGTTAGACGACTCGAGAAGTGACCAATTGAATGTTCTGGTACCTACACTACGCTAAATATGTTTTGACAAGTTGCTGAGAAAGGTAAGGAAGATTGCTTTTTGCTTAACATTTGAACTATTTTCATTTCGTTGCCTTTTATTACCTTTGAGAATACTGGCGACTTTTAATCAAAATATTTCCTGTCATAATATTAGACTTTACGTTTGAATTAAAGAACTTTTGTGTTTTCGTTGTCATGTATTTAAATTTGCTTCAAATTCGTGATGAATTTGCTACATTGGACCTGCACTGTACAATTTTGTATATACCTAAAAGGTGTTATATCTTTTTTATTTCTTTCTTTCCATTTGCCAGGACATCAGATCCGTTGAATTTTACACGCTCGTCAAAGTTGCGGTCTCTTATTTCGTATCGTTAGTTTAAAACTAACAACCTCCGCTGTGAAATGGATTCACGTTGAATCATAATCTTCTTCTATAAATTTGTGGGAACACAGTAAAAATAAACGTTAGTTTTAGTGTGAACTATGGCTATTTTTTTTACTTAAACCTTCTCGGAAAAGGAAATGAAATAGTATTAAGTCTGACTAGAGACAATAATGAGCACAACTGGAAATAATCTCGATTTATTTATAGAACGTTTTCTTTCCCAGCGGAGCAAATGATTTCTATGAATAAAAAAATGCTTTCAAAAGAGTAATAAGTACCCTGTTATCCAGTATTCGACCTTACCTTACCAGATCGTAAGAGGAGAAGGAGGCCTAAGCTTCATTGGCTTAATATAATAAATAATGACCGATATCGATTGCATAAATAAAGATAGATGAAAACGATATCCAGGATAGAAGGAAGTGGAAGCAAAAAAAAAACAGGAAAGCGGGTTCCAACGCCGGACGTGACAAACGCTAGGAGGATTAGGACATGGCAAGTTGCCATTCATTATCTTCATCTTTTTCACTATCTAGTTATAATAATATTATTTTCACCTCAGTAACTCGGAAAAATTCCTTTTATAGCGGCAAATCTGCGTGGAAAAGTTTGTTTTATCCGCTAACGGTGAAAAGTCATGTGAAGTTGGAGTTTATATTTTTTATGTTTATTTGTTTGTTTCGTTATGAGTGTGTTTAGTAGGTTGATCATCATAGTTATAAATGAAATAATAATCGGTTTGTTATAATGTCATAGATTTTCTTACTTCTCACATTTTTCTCGCTGTAGTGAGGTGAAAAGTTGTGTTTCGCAATGCTGCAAAATTATTTGACTTCCCGTGCCTTGAAGGCCTCACTCGCCGCTCGTGGGTCAAATTTAGATTCCTTTGCTTACTCGGCTTTCAATTCAAGCACTCGTGACAAATAATATCCTTGCAGCCTTGCATAACAAATAACTATTGTATATATGAAGCCAGCTCCGGTAGCCGTGTGGTTCAAGAGTGAGACTTTCAATCAGGGGCTTGAATCCGGCCTGTACCACTGAATTTCATAAAATTCATGTATGGAATATCATTAGGTATTTATCGCCAGCTTTTCGGTGAAAGAAAACATCGTAAGGACCCTGCATACATTTGCGAAGAACTTCAAGGATGTATATCTGAAGTCTCCACTGGGCCAGCGTAGAGACTACAGCCCATACCCTCTCAACCATGAGACGATATAGGCTGATGATGACGTATATGAAAAATTTCGACTGAATAATTCATTCAGCAATGCGCAGCGTAGCTCTTGGCCTAGAAAATCTTTTCGAGGCCAAGAGTACGGTAGTAGGAACATAAATACCTCTTTTTCTTCCACATGTCCCAGTGTTGGGCAATCTCCCATCAGTTCTTCTGCAAGGAATGAAGCTAGTCCCGTCATCTCGGTTTAGCTCTACCACTACGCCGGACTCTAATTTGAGGGACCCACTCGGTGGTTACTTAAACCCATAAGTCGCCTGGGATACAAGACATGCCCATGACAGTTAAATCCAGCCCAGACCCACATCAGCTGGACGTCTGCTTGGACTATGTCAGCTATTCTCGATTTGCAACGTAGTGGAAGAATCATAGGGAGGCCTTTGTGTAGTAGTGGAACACTCTAAGCTCGTAATTAAATAAAAGAACGTGACAGCGTGGAATTATTTTTCTGTAAGTGCTTTGGTCTTTATACCAATATATACGTTTTTTTAGGTAATGTGTGAATGTTCTGCGAGGTGGAGCGTGATCACACTATTACATTGTTAACAAAATAAACCGTTCCGAACATGTTTGTCAATTCACAGTCATTTAATAGTGCTATTTGTGCCCTCAGCTCTATCAATAGGTATTATAAATACAGTATTTATTGCGGTTTGATTTTATTGAGATATAAAAACGCCCTCACATAATATCTGCTTACGTTGGTAGTGTTTTGCTAACGCTTAGGTCAGGGGTTAATAATATCACTGCAAACATAAATAAATAAATAAATAAATAAATAAATATTACGGGACAATTTTACACAAATCGCTCTAGTCCCATGGTAAGCTCAAAAAGGCTTGTGTTATGGGTACTAGACGACGATATATTTAATAGATATATTACTTATATACATAGAAAACATCCAAGACTCAGGAACAAATATTTGTGCTCATCACACAAATATTTGCCCTTACCGGGATTTGAACCCAGGACCTCGGCTTCGCAGGCAACGTTACTCCCACTGAGCCAAACCGGTCGTAATTAAAAAAATATTGCAGGGACCTTTACATAGAGAGAAAGGAGAGAGGAGGCTTTCCCGACGTTGGACGAGATATGGCCTCAATGAGACTCTACATTAATCGTATTTTGTATACATCGCTAAGTAAATTTGCCTTTAAAAAAAAATCGTTGAATGCAAGGCGAAATTAATTCAAGGGCCTGCATTGTCATTTGTAAACCATGCCTCAAACGCCGAGCGGGCCAATGAGCGGAATTTGTAATAAGGGACGCATTTATGGCTCGCGCGCATCAAAGAAAGAGAAAGTTAATACACTACATGTGTGGGGTTTTTTGGCGTAAGCGCCAGTTGTAAAAGTACAATGAAATCGAAGATATTATTATGTTTTGTTAACATTTAAGTTAATCACGTAAAAGATAAAGGGAAGAATGTCATTTTTACATAATTTAGCCTTTATTAATCTGTAGTTTGTACAAACTAGAAAAAAAAAAACCGGTTAAGTGCGAGTCTGACTCGCGCACCGAGGGTTCCATACAACCTTTCACATATTCAGACTTGACTTACTGCTTGAGTTAAGTTTGCCTCAGGTATCTATGGCGTCATACACAAATTAGCGGCAAATTTATCCAAACCGTTATTCAAGAATGGTTTTTGGTGATTAAAAAGAAAGCAAGACAGACAGATATATGGTTATAATGATCGTGTAATATTTATATTGAATTACATAATTCCAGAAAAATCCAGATTTTTCACTTGGTTAAGTTCTGAGATAAAGGGGGCGGAATGGTATTTTTTTCCACATTTTCCTTAATAAAACAAATGTTAAGCACAATAAAAAAAAATGTTTGAAAATATACCTACAGAAAAAGCCCTTTAATTTTTCAGTAATTAGACTTTAAATTTTTGCCCCCCCCTCATATTGGTCGTTTCTTGGAAAATAAAAATATATTTTATAATATTTCCTTTGGAATACATGTGGGCTGACCATGTTTATAAACTTTCCAAATTTCAAATAGATAGCATAAGTCGATTTTGAGATATGGCGCTCTTATAGTCGGACAGACAGAGTTGCACCACAAGGGCTCCTTTTTTACCTTTTTGGTACGGAACCCTAAAAACGGAAAATAAAGACGTGTTTTCGGATAACTTTTCTATCGAGGAAATCTGTAACAAACATGTTCCCGCGTTAATCACTGAATAGGTTATGTAGTCAAAAACACATACCTAAATATCAGCCTGTTTCATATACTAGATTTGACACAAATCTCACTGCAAAATAGCTCAAATTTTAGTTGCCTCCCCTTAAGTACAGCGTTGCTGTAAAACTAAGTTTTTGCCCCAAGCTTCGATCGGTGTATATAAATCCTTCAGTAAACTTTTATTTTTCGTGAATGAAAAATATTCTCTGCTGTAGAGAATATGTATAAAAAATCACGTCGTTCCCTATTCTATTCGTTACTTTTGCCCTCTGTGTGAAGGATTGTTTACACACCCGCGTGTTTGACGAAACTGTATTACGTTACGTTCGTTGAAAAGTGGAGGGTGAAAATACAGCTACGTCAAACATGTGCTGAAGGAATTTCAAACATTATAATAACAGGATACCGGAATATTCAGGGGTGCTCTAGGATATTTTTAAAGTGAACTGAAAAAGAAGCGCACGTTTCAAATTTCGTAAAGTCCTTAATAGCAATTTTGAATAGAACAAATATTAGTTTGATCGTTTTTTATGTCGAATAATTAACGATTTAGCTTGATTTTCGTTCGCGGAGGAGAAAACGTCGTAACCTTTTTTTTCTTCAGCGTTGTCGGATAAAAAGTATCCTTTAACCATCTGGAGATTCCCAGCTATCCGTGTACAGAAACTTGTTGAAATCCCTTTAGCCGATTTGGAGTGATGAAGCCACAACGACACATAGAAACATATCAAATATCTCTCAATGACCTGCAAATAGTCCGTTACAATATATATTTTTTAAATATCTCCAATTTACAGAAATTTCAATTTTACAACATTATAATAGTACTAGAAGAGGCTCGCAACTTCGTTCGCGGAGGAGAAAAAGTCATATCCCCTCTTTTTTTCTTCAGCGTAGTCGGGTAAAAAGTATCCTATAACCATCTGGAGACCAAAAATAGTTGAAATCCGTTTAGCCGATTTTACGTGACGAAGCCACAACGACACATACAAACATACATAAAATCCAAAAAAAATTTTTTTCATTTTAGTAACCTCCAAATAGTCCATAACAGTATTTTTTTGAAAATATCTTCAATGTACAGACATTTCATTTTTACAACTTTATAATAAAATAGATGTAAACTACGTTTTGCGTTCTCACCGACCAATTTCTTACTTGTAATTGACAGAAGAATAGTGACACATTGTATTAATGTGTTTAATAATTGATAATCAAAACACGAGGGGAGCGATTGGGAACACAATGAGTGCAAATTTTTGTGCTCACTAATTGGTGCCACTGGCGAGTAAGGTTCAGAACATTTTACCTAATGGACTTTACCGTATTTTTGCCATAATTAATAAAAACAAAACAATATGTACCACAACTAATAATATCGAGAACAAAATCGCGATCACAAGCTCGCAAACCGCATTCAGTACTTAAGAATGAAACGCCCTTAGCTGTGAAATTTGGCCGGTTTGGCTCAGCGGGAGTAACGTTGCCTGCAAAGCTGAAGGTCCCGGGTTCAAATCCCGGTAAAGGCAAATATTTGTGTGATGAGCATAAATATTTGTTCCCGTGTCGTGGATATTTTCGATGTAAATTTATCGTCGTCTGGTACCCATAACAAAAGCCTGGATCAGTATTGGAATCCCTAACGTCATTTATCCTAATGTATCGTTAGTCATAACGCATTTTTTTACGAAACTGTAATTTTGTCAGGATTGTTATAAAACAAACCTAAACCAACTTAGTCTATACTATGATCATTTAAAAAAATTCTGAAAATTTTATGGTTTCTGCAAAAAATGCGTTCTGACAAACGATACATTAGGACAAACAATACATTAGGACAAACGACATTAGGGATTCCGAAGGAGACCCCCACAAGCCTTATTGAGCTAACCATGGGACTAGTTTGATTTGTGTTAAATTATCCTGTCATGTTTATTTGATGTCCCTTATTCAACATTAAGTGACATTAACATGCAATAGCGGTAAAAATAAAGGCTGTGAAAATT
The DNA here is from genome assembly GCA_905404275.2 of Hedya salicella. Classification (NCBI taxonomy): domain Eukaryota; kingdom Metazoa; phylum Arthropoda; class Insecta; order Lepidoptera; family Tortricidae; genus Hedya; species Hedya salicella. The sequence goes on along the minus strand of FR990112.1, from coordinate 11,527,190 downwards.
ATTAAACGGTAAATCGTAGATTTTTTATAAATATAGTATCATAGAAATAATTATACCCAAATCAACATACATGCCTCATTCTGTCGGAAACACAGTGTGTAATAACACACTGACATCTCATCCCTTCATCTCCCATGAGGGAATACGCACGTTTGCCTAACTAACCGCATGAATAAATATATAGATATAAAATAATTTATATAGAAGGCCTGCAACTTCATTTGTGGGGAGGAATAGGGTAAAGCTATTTAGCTCAGCGTAGTTGGGAAAAAATAATTGTATAGCCATTCTTAGGTGCTTTACTAACTCTAGCTGTATCATAAATTGCTAAATTCTGTCCCTCTGTTTAGGCGTGATAAAGATTGAACCGTTACAAGTACCATACTCGCTGTTAAGATAAAAATCTTTTCATCTTTGGAATTATAACCCCGAATAACAGACAAGGTTATTAACTTGTTACTGAGTCAAAATGTTGTGACTTAAGATGTACCTACTCATAATAATGAAGATAGATTCAATTAATTACCTAGATTTAAGATCCTATCCACTGAACCATATCCTTATCCTTATTATGAAATAAATTCCTGTAACAAAATTCTGTTTTAATTTTTAGGTCTCTACTATGTCTAGTACTCATAACACAACCCTAATTGAGCTTACCACGGGCACAGAATAGATAATAGTACAGAAGACTCACTACTTTGATCTTTACCAAAGCCGCTTATTTCTTAGCAAAACATTATGATTTATGGCCCTCTAAATAAATAAATAATAAAATAAATAAATATTACGGGACAATTTTACACAAATCGAACTAGCCCATGGTAAGCTCAATAAGGCTTGTGTTATGGGTACTAGACGACGATATATTTAATAGATATATTACTTATATACATAGAAAACATCCAAGACTCAGGAACAAATATTTATGCTCATCACACAAATATTTGCCCTTACCGGGACTTGAACCCAGGACCTCAGCTTCGCAGGCAACGTTACTCCCACTGAGCCAAATCGGTCGTCAAACGGTCCTCTGACGTCGTCGACTCCAGCGCAAGCCAAAGGGAATGTTAAGGCTGTGTACGAACGGTGAATATGAATTGGCTCATTCGCCGCGTCGCCGTCAGTGAGAGCTGTCAACGACTAAAAATAAAATAATAATGTATCGCCCATTTATTTCTTGCATTCAATATAGAGAGCAATAAATGTATATTCTACATTATTTCATTACATATCTCTAAAATAATAAAAAGACAACAGACAGACAGACAGGGGACGACAGGGGACGTCGTTTTATAATATTTTGTGATTTAAACGGTTGTTAATACATAGATATAAAATACATACTAAAGCCTTCCTGAAGAATCAAGCTGCACGTTAGTGAAAACCGCATCAAAATCGGCCGTGTAGTTTCCGAGTTTATCGCGTACATACAGACAGACGGACGCGACGGGAGACTTTGTTTTATAACATTTAGTGATTTGAGCTTTTCGAGCAAGCAACATATTATGAATACTACGAATATACTATGAATAAGTCGTCAATAGGTTACTATAGTGTGCATTAAAAATAACATTGAGTTTGTTTGAAAAAATCAAAAACAAAAAAATATTTACATAAATCTTGAAAGTTTTTGAACAAATATTAAGTCTCTTATAGAGTAGACTCGACTCCTGGGAGTTAAAGTTTATGGTCAGAGGCAACCCGGAAAATAGTGAAAACTCTATCAAAACCTGTTTAGTAGTTTAGGAGAAGAAAGCGCACACGTACCTACTGGATATGCGAAAAGTAATTTATATGTAGAGAAAATCGAATACCGTTTACCGATTTTTTAACGTGAACATGATAATTTATTATAAACATTGATAGAAACGTGAAGGAAATATATTATTTGAGCAAAATAACTAAATAAATATGGAACACTGCTATTATACCATGTTGCCAGCTTGCTTGACCAGCTTTTTTAAGAGTGCTGGTAGGACCTACCTGCATACGAATTGTTGTATTAGTAAGTAGATATGTGTACCCTGTATACCTACCTACTTACTACACTAGAATCTAAATACCCAAATGTCAGCAAATAATCGATTCTAAATTACATAAAATTGTTCTGAGCATTACCTATTTGATCAATCCAGTGTTAAATATGGAAGTAGGTACTTACAATATTTTTTTTATTATTATACATTGACTACCTAGTACCTATTTATGTTCATTTATATTTCTCCCGACACATCACAAGAAAGAAAACGAGTGATTTAAATTTCTGTCATTGTTCCTGCAACCCGCTGCGATACAATACTTTTAGCCTTATCTATATTTAATCATTTAAGCATAGGTTGTCTCATAATCTTCCCAATTAGTCCGTCTTTACACATTAAATAAAATACACGAATGCGGCACGCTCACCTGCGACGTAAATCCAGAAAGCGAGAGCGTCTAGCGTGCGCGCGCGTTTCGAGGCAGCAGAGCGTGGCAGCTACTGAATAGGTCCCTCTGGTAGGGGCCGCCGGCATGTACTTGTAGGGTCGAACGTAAATCGCGGAGTGAGCCCCGCCTGCCACGGGACTATTTCGATTTATGTAAAAGTTATGCCGTAGTATTTATTTTTATTTAATTATAACATGACATTTTTATGTGGTGTGGTGCAGATGGTACCAGACCGATGGAAGCAGGTCTTCCTTTGCCAAAATACTATTTCCAATTATAAGTACAAGTTGTAATTAATAGATTCAGGAGTTGCTTTGAGGAATTCCATAGTAGATTACTGGATAATCATTCCGTTGTTATTCCGCGAAATAGCGCCTTGATTAATTGTGATAATAAGTGGAGTGGTGGTGTTCACTTGGATATATTATCATGCAGTATTATTTGATAATAAAGGAACTATTATCCTTTAATTTACGACTATTACATTTTACTTATAAAGTAATGACCACAAATAAAAGTCATTAAAAAAACAATAGTATCTCTTGCCGAATTTATGAAATTATAGACATACCTATTTATAAATACGAAATTGAATTAGAAAACTAACAGTATCTATTTTACGATTTTATGTTTTCAATCTGCGGTGTCGCTAGAATAGACGCGTAGCATTATTCGTAAGGCAGAATTAGTTTCTCATTTACCCACCTGAAGAAATAATTTGGCGCCACTTTAATTAATTTTATTAACACGCTATATGTCATCGTGGCAATAAAATTGTATTTGAAAACGTCAATAACCACTCACTTGCTTTCGGTAACTAGAGCTACCAACTTTGATAACCTACAAATTGCTTCCGGTAGCCAGAGCTACCAGATGACCACACAATTACAATTTTTGATTTTTAATCTGTGAAGGGCAGTTTCGGAGCGGTTTAAACGATGGCCAAAACATTGGGTATGTTTTGGCCATCGTTTATAAGATGGCAATGAAGAAAAAATTGGCAGCCAACATGATAGGACAAACTTATTTTTAAATAGCTTCCGTTTTCAACGTTGTGAAAAAGTAAAGTTGCGTAAAAGTGCACAGTGTTTTAAAAATGCCGTCAGTATTCAAATTTGTATTTTACTATTAAAGTTAGACATTAAACGATTAAGTGTTTATGCAACTATCAGATTATAGCTATATTTCGGTCCCAATGAATAATTATAAATTACAATCTCACTTCAAAGTAGTTAAGACAGAGATTTTTTCGGTGACTTGCGATTGAAATGGCCAACATTTTTAAGAATAAAGAATATTTCTCGTAATTATCTAGTCATTAAAAGAGTTTAAGTATTAAGTTTCATAAATAAACATTAAACCATTAACACCTATGACTTATTTACACAGGATTAGCGAATAAAACAAGTAACGGTCCATGTAATTACAGGTACGGGTGGTGGTAGCTGTAGCTACCAAAAGCAATTTAGCCAATTACTCGCTTTGACGTTGTAAGACATGGGAGTACACCTGAAGCGCTGCGATCGCGTTTGGTACATTTTGTGATTTGTTCCTAATAACTCGAACATAAAGTAAATGAAAAGTAGCTAAAAACATTTGCAAATATTACGTTGTTTATATTAAACTATTTATAGACTCGAACACTTAAAATAACGTACGCTCAATTTCTAAAACACTGCATAGACCTGGCGGCGCCCGTTATCTTCGACCCTAAAGGTGCGTCCACATTTGTATCAATTTGCCCGTATCAGATCATCGTCGCGTAGCATGACTGCGTATCGCGCTGCTTGGACGCTTACTGTCGGCGCGCCGATAATGCCGCACTCTTCCGATACAAGTGCGTGATACGCGTAGCAAATGGATTTCGAGTGATCGGATCGGCGCAACGTCCAAACGCGTGATCGTGACACGCGATCATGCTACGCGACGATGATCTGATACGGGCAAATGATACAAATGTGGACCCACCTTAACGGGGCGCCATGTTCGGCAGTTGCCCCGGTAACATGGCACGTTATTAGTCTTTTGCGTAACGGCTTTGTTTATTTACCTTAAAATCAGTGTGATTCTATGTATTAATGGTTTTCTTTGTGTGATTGTGGTTCCCTAGGTACAGACTGTGATTTATAATGTAGGTGTCGTGTGATATTGTGGTTTTAAGGGTTTTTAGTTCGGCTGAAAACCAAAACTTCGTTGGTACGTACATAATTTTTGTTATTTAGACTCCTAGAACCGTAATTAACGTTATTATTACAAAATATATCTATTTTAATTTAAGATTACTAGTTGCTTGTTTTAATTAGGACAATATTTTGGTTCTTGAGTTTTAAATTAGCCACAAATAAATCACGAATCAAAAAAAAACATTGCCCCGACTTGCGTAAGATATCTAAAAATGAAATGATGTTTACTATACAATTTTATTTTAACCATTTTGGCGCTGTAGGTATTGGTAGGCAGATATAAGTGTCCATGGAACTAAAATTAGTGATAGCTTCAAGTCAAGTCGACATCTGTAAATAATATATGGATTGTTCGTTATTAAAACATATAAGGGTGTGTCTGTGGATTGGGGTGACTAGAAATAATATTCTAAAGTTCACACACACGGCGCAGATAGTATAAAATGCTACATCTAACTGACAATATCGCTTGTTTCATGCGTGAAATTACAACAATAACATTCATTGAAGAAACTGACTTTCACAATTTTCGTGTGCATAGAATAAATAAGGCGACTTAGATGCGATTTAAATAGGCTGGTATCGAAAAAGAAGACTGCATTTTTAATAAAACTCTATGTGAACCTCCTAATTGCTGGTTTCTTTAAGCCAAGTAACACACAAAAAATTAAATATACATGATATTTCCATATTTCAATAGAAAACTACTTATTTGAAAACGGATATCAATATCATCGATATGACCTTCTTGGAATAATTTACGTCACATTTGTTAAATTTGACACTCGCTGGCTGAGGGGCGCTTCAAATTCGTACAATGTTCTTAAATGCATTGGCCATCCTATCCAGTGGAATAATAGGGAGCAGTGATCAGTTTAAGATCAACATCGTCATGACACTTTACGTGTAGGTAGTGTAAAAAATAAGTAGATATTAGTTATGCAAGGCTGCAAAGTTGTTATTTGGAGCGAGTGCTTGAATTGAAAGCCAAGTACCTATGTGAAGCTGATGCGAAGGAATCTAAAATTGAACCACGAGTGGAGTGTGTGGTTCAAATATAGATTGCTGAGCGTAACGAGCCTTTAAAGCATGACAAGTGAAATAATTTTACAGCCGTGTGAAATAGACAACTTTTTATCTCACAACAGCAAGGAAAATGTAAGTATGAGAAAAACCATGAAATTATAACAAACCGACTATTTTTTCATTCAAAATAGTGATAATACCTACGAAAAACACTCAAACCAAACAAACAAATAAATATACTTATACAAAAAATTAAATTTGAACTTAAAATGACTATTCCACGCTAGCGGACAAAACGAACTTTTCCACGCAGACTTGGTGCTGTAAATTGAAGTTTTCCGAGCGAGTGAGATGAAAAAACTTTATTATGAATCTATTACAGGCTGAAAGTGCACTTATAGGCCATTCTCTTTAATTTTTTACGGATACTACCCCTCTTGAGCGTCGCAAAGGCTGCAAAAGTTGTTCGCACTCTCGCTCGCATCAAAGCCTTCTGTACTATTAAATATTCTGCGCTTAAACATTAAATGTTACCCCAGAAACCGCCCATGCTCGTGTTTACCCACTTAAAGTACTTAAAAAAATCACAAACTGTACTTGTTTACTGCAAAAGTAACAGAATTAATAGTAAGCCGTAACTAAATTCGAATTTTTTTAGATGTGAAATTTCTAAAAATACTTTATTGCCCGTAAATGAAATACAGAAGCCATCCCACCACTAAGTAAATAAAAATAAATAATAATCCCACTACTAAGTAAATATAAATATAAATAAATATAAAGTAAATCTTTTCGCCGTTCTATGCTAAGGGTGTTAGACACCCTTAGCATAGGACGAAAGAAGATCTGGCGTTTTTTGATGGAATTAAGAGAGTCTTTTGACATTACTCCAATGCACGGAACTAATAAAATATGTCTTCTGTTTGATATCCTCATTTATTTTTTTCTGAACTCCGTTGGGTAAATCTGAATATTGTGAATGGTGCGGGTACTATAGTCTCTAGTTTTCAAATTATATCCATACATTAATTAAGTAAATTCCGCAGCCAAGCAGTAAAAAGGTAAAGAAAAAGACACACAAATAAGATTCATAATCATACCTAATAAAATAACACAATAAATACGACGGTTTTATGAAAACAAAATAATTCTTCAGATACGTAATTACAGAAGTTATTATATACCTATTGATTTTATTTTAGATTCATTCTGAAAGTAAAATATGTTTTCAGTGTATATACTGACGTCATTACGACTGGTGCGGTGCTCAAACTTTAAAAATGGGATAATGGGTTATAATTATCGATAATCGTAATTTAGATTTTGAGAATATGATGTTTTGCGAATATCATGTATTGCGAATATCATGTTTTGCGAATATCGTGTTTTGCGAATATCATGTTTTGCGAATATGATGTTCAGCGACGGCAGGCTTTCTACTAGAGCTAAGTTACGCAGCTAAGCGATGTACACGGCAAAAAAATCCAATACCAAGCTACACCGAGCGATGCTAAGCAATCCTATTGGTGGATTTTTTCCTCGCACAACGCTTAGCTGTGTAGCTTAGCTCTAGAGGAATCCTTTTTCACTAGAAGGTGTCCTATATATTCCTACCCTAAGGCGACCGCGTATTAGGACACCTTCGGCCGGTACCCGTCTCACCCCTTGTAGTCCTATCTACCCTTGCGCCTTTCTCTTACCGCGGAAGTGGTCTCTTTCAAATGGTAGACCTATAGTAGATGAACCTAGTGGAAAAAAAGTTGTCGCAAGATTAAAAAGAAACATAAATGGGTGGAGCAATTTGTGACATGTTTTTGGCTTTTACAGGGCCGATATGTACATTTGTATAAGGGTCCTTAAAACAATATAAAATATACATATAAAAATGGGTGGGTCAATTTCTCCTTGTTGTTAATCTGCCCGGTAAGTCAGGAGTTAATAGTGACGGAGTTACTTAGATAAATTATACTAATAATCTAGGCTATTTAATATACTGACAAGATGAGCCTTTGGATAATTTACCTATATTGGTTAGAAAATAGTTATTTATTTATAGTTATTATAGTAAAATTAAAAATGAATACATATAATTTACATGTTAAAGTTGATAAACGTCGTTTTATTTTTACAATAAGTAACTATATAAAATAACTGTATTTCATGTTCAAAAGAAAATGAATTAGTAATTCAGAAATAAATAATAATTGCCATTGTTTCAAGATGTTTTAAAATTAAAAAGTAAATAAAATAATGATCTTTATTCTGTAAGTAGGCCGCAAGGGCACTGTTACAAGTCTGACTCTACGGCGTTTCCCGAGAGGAGGAGACCACTGAGGAGAAGAAAGCCGAAACAAACTCAACAGTCAGTCATTTTTTCGAAATAACTCTTATATCTATTACAATATTTGTGCTTAGCCTATCCTAAATATATGTTTTAAGTATAAACTCAATGTATAAGTTCTCGAAGAAAACACATCAAAACTTATAAACGTAAAAAAACGATAATAATAGATAATAAAAAATCTAAATATGATTTTTTATTTAAAACAACTTAAGTACGTTTGATATGCCACCTTATAAGAACCGTGTCCCGGTAAGAGTGAATTATTTGGTTTCTGTTTATATTATAGTTCTAAATCCGTCCGCAATGGCGCTAGAGTAGCAAGCTATTGTAGTATGAAAGTCAACAACCAATTACAAAATATTTTCATCGAAATATACTCAAACCTTCGTTCTACTTCTGATGTAAATATTTAATCGGGTTTAAAATGAGTTTCCTTGCATCGTTGTGGTTTTTTGGCATTATTATGCTAATTTATCTTACGCATTTGTGACGGCCTTCTTGGATAAAAAGAGAATATAAACTCCTTAGTTTTATACTCCATGAGTTTAATTATTTTTTCGGGGTCTAATTCGAAAATCGAAATCAAATTGGAATGTTCTTGTCACTAGCTTTCTTTATATGGATATGAAAGGGACAAAGTGTTTCGAAGTTCAAATATTTCGAATTCGGTCCTATGACCGAATTCAAAATATTTGAGGCGCGAGTTGTCATTTTCAGTGCTGGGTCTATACCCAGCACTGAAAAATGACAGCTCGCGCCATTGTAATTTATAAAATTAAAAAGTTACTTTGCCTCACGCTCGCAGTAAAATTGCATTTTGCACATTGTTATCTCGCAGCAAAACCCGCCTGTTTGAGCTGCTGAGGTGAAAATAATGTTATTGCCTTTATATCGTTTGAAATCATAGTTTAAAGAGTAACTTAGGACACGTTACCATAACAACGAGGTGCAGATTAAAGTCTAAATTTTCACCCAAGTATATCGGGATCGATATAAAAATACGGCGCGATCGATATAAAAATAAATACGCATTAAATATAAATAAAGCTGATCATGAGCATTTCTTATTAATTTTATTTCAGTGATTTACAGATACGATAAAAAGTTATTCGTTTTAAAAATAAAATGTGCATTTGCTGCCAAATTCTAGCCAGATCAATCATAAAATTCTTAAGCTCGGTATAAAATGAGCTCAGCAATAAAATTGTAAGCACGTGAGTGAAATGAGACTTTCTTTTAAATGTCAGAAGCATGAACTGTAGGGAAAATTGCGAGTGACATGTAACTGACGATCTATTTCTGAATCCGCCTCGATATAAACGTTTCAGCCGATTTGGGACGGGCGCATGGTATTAATTCGTCGCAATAGCAAGCCAGCATCAGTCATGTTCATATCAGGTATGTTAATTAATTTCTCTACACTGAAATTCATGTTTGCGTATAGCAAATCACGTCATTGCATATATTGGTTTTAGGTGAATTCACTGCGTAGGATATATCCTACGCAGAGAATTGTATATTCCAAAATAATATAACACTGATAACCAAATTTTAGTTAAGCTTGGTGGAGCCAAACTTTTCCCCCTTAACTTCACCTAACCCTGCGGTGGCTCCCGTGGGCCCCCGCTTATACTCCACTCGGGATCACCTAGGGAACAACTGTGCGAAGTTTCAAAGCTGAATCAAAAGTCTTGTCTTAACAATGTTACAATTACTGATTTTATTGTTTTTTCTTATGCGTAGATTCAAAGTTATGTTTGATTGGCTGTATGACCTAAGTCGCTTGGTTTATGTTTATCTTTTTTAAAAACCTAAACAGACAGAGTTTAACAATTGAAATTGTTTTAAAGATTTTGGTATACTAATTGTTTTATAGATTTTGGTATGATTGCAGGACATGTAGCAAAAACTCTTTGAGATTATTTTTAGCTTAAACATCGCATTTTTTAAAGTGATATCGCACCATTGGGTTACGTCGCGTTAAATTATCGTTTGGCCGTACAGTGAGCGCCCATCATAATAGGCTTTGACATTATTTTAATTATATCCACCGTTCTCATATAATCGGTAGCCTTTTATATCAATATTTTAACTGGCAAACGTTTTTTCTTATTTATTTCAGAACCTAAGTGTGCATGCATCTGGGTTAGTAATTTCTCTTCAGCCGTGCTTACGATATTAGATACTGTTGAATAATACATACTTTTTACTGCACACCAAAAGAAAATAACATGAGACACTTAAATCTAAAACAGGAGAAATGTAAGATGTAAGGTAGTAGAGATAGCGCAAAGTAAACAACCAACGGATAAGTAATGATATGAATGAATAAATAAATCTTCACAGCAAATTTAACGCATTTAGTGCTGGCATTATTTTCCGAATTTTCGCCAGGCACCGGCACCGGATCAGTGCCTTAAGCGCATATAAGCGTTAGTAGTAACATAACATTTTATAAATATCATGTATTGACAATATATGAAATTACGGAAGCGTTGAAGGCACGGAGCAAATGTAGTGTATGTATGTAAATGAATATGCAAAACGCTTAGACGTGGTTCATGTGTATATGGAAAAAAATTATACTGTAGTTAATGAAATTGGTAATTAACCTTATTAAATAAGTAAACTTGTGTCCACAAGGGCACTTTCGTACAAATGAGTGAAAAAGTCAGCCAAGAGCATGTCGTACCATGCTCAGTATCGGGTTCCGCAGCTGTTCATACAAAAAATTGCACTACTTCCTTTTGCTGAGAACCGCAGTTTTTTGGCAATAACTCAAATCGGTATATCCAATGAAATTAAAAATAGTTTTTGTTGAAAGTATTATCTTTGTAATTTTTTTCATATTTTTTTGACCTGCTTTTTAGAATAGAGGGGCACAATTTATGCCACTTTCGGAGTGATTATTGCCGAAAATATTCATTATACTAAGTATTTTTATAAGAACTGACGAAATATGTGCCACATATAGATATTTGCTGATTTTTTTTCAGTTTAGTTATGTACGGAGTGCCTACCTAGAACTATTTTTTTTTTGTTATTTGACTATCAAACTAAGTAGCGGCTTATACAAGACACCTATATTCCAAATTTCATTTATATACATCTTGTAATTTTTGAATAAAATGCCTGTGACATACGGACAGACGGACGGACATGACGAAACTATAAGGGATCCGTCTTTGCCATTTTGGCTACGGAACCCTAAAAACGGAACAAGACTAATCTTAATACAACCGAGCAGCGATAGGCCTTATCTTTGATGGCAAATGCAGGTCAAAAAGAAACCGACTTTTGCAAGTTTTAATAAATTCGAGTCTTTTTCTCTGAAATATTATTGCCCAAAGAATAAAAAATTGTAGGAAATTTACTTTATTTTTATAAAAGCAACTATGCAATTATTTTGAGGGTTTTCGAGATGGAAGCAAATAACTGAAAAAGTGACATTTAAACCAAAATTCTGACATGAGCGCAGCTCCCACACTCGGGGACTTTTAAGGCATTTATCAGAACACCTTTAACCACACATGTGCTTGTGATTTTGGATTGAACTATATTTATACTTGACATAAGAACGGTGACATGCAATTTAGAAACTACACGAATTATTTAGCTAATAATTGGCTTTATTGATTCTAATTTGCTTTGGCTAATGATGGAAAGCTGATAGCAATCGTGTACTGTTTCAAAGACGGGGCCTTTACATAAGCAACTAATGTGGCTTTTGTTACGTAGGAATGTCCATCTAAATATAGCCTTGAGCCCGCCGGGTTACAATAAAGGACCTCTGAAATACAAACCCTGCAGGCTCAGACAGGTGTTGTCGGGTTAAATTACAACATACTAAGCTTTAACTTAGTTTACAAAATATGCCAAGTTGATATGGGATTGCTAAAGTTTTCTCAATAATTCAACATATTGTCAGTTATATCTATTGTAACGTTAACTCAAAGAAAAACTTGAAGTAACGTATCTAACAACGTCTCAGGAGTGGATCACCGAGAAAACGCGAATAATTTTATTTATGTAGGAGTAATCAAACTATAGAGTTTCGTGTATTACAATATTTATTGTAGATATCATTGACTCACAGTTATCCATACTAATATTATAAATGCGAAAGTGTGTCTGTCTGTCTGTCTGTCTGTCTGTCTGTTACCTCCTCACGCTTAAACCGCTGAACCGATTTGGATTAAATTTGGTATGGAGATAGTTTGAGTCCCGGGGAAGGACATAGGCTTTACAATACCCTTTTTTTTCGAAAGTGTTGTGGGGTGAAAAGTATTTTAGATTTTTTTTAAGATAGTTAGCCACCCGTTTAGCAAAAATAGTTGAAATCCATAGCCTATTTGGCGTGATGAAGCAACAACGACACATAGAAAACAAAAAATAAAAATTAAATACTTATTTTTCCGTGTATAAATAGTCCGCGATAATCATTGTTTTGAAAATATATTTTATGTGCAGACAGACATTTCATTTTTACTACTTTTTAATATTTCAATTTAAATGTCAACATTAATAACAGTTACTCATATGAGTTACAAAGAATGCGTAAAATTTAATATCTTGCATGAAACGAGAAACTTGGAATATTTTGTAATAGGTTTTTGAAGCCAGAAAGCGTAAAGGTGCGTCCACATTTGTATCATTTGCCCGTATCAGATCATCGTCGCGTAGCATGATCGCGTGTCACGATCACGCGTTTGGACGTTGCGCGATCCGATCACTCGAAATCCATTTGCTACGCGTATCACACACTTGTATCGGAAGAGTGCGGCATTATCGGCGCGCCGACAGTAAGCGTCCAAGCAGCGCGATACGCAGTCATGCTACGGCACGGTGATCGGATACGAGCAAATGATACAATTGTGGACGCACCTTAAAGTGACTGAAATAATTGCAAGGTGCGAAAATCGTAACTCTAGAAGCTAAATTTTAATTCGAACCAGAGGATATTTAGTTACATTGCTTTTTTTCACTTATTATGTAATGGTTAATCGGGTCGTTATCCTTTTTTACCGACAGTGGCTCTATACTAAAAAATTGCGGCAGAGGTGTAAATGACGCCTTTGTCACGCTTATTTTGAGGAAACAAATCTATTTTTTTATTTGTAATATATTTATAATATAATTTGTGTAAGTATCGTCATAATGACGCTAATCATATATTGCAATGATAATTTAACATCTTTACTACCTCTATTATAAAGTTGTAAAAATTTAATGTCTATACCTACATTGAAGATACTTAAAAAAATATTGTAACGAACTGTTTGGAGGTCACTGAATTTAAAAAAATATATGTATTTTTTATTTTTTGTATGTTTGTGTGTGTCGTTACGGTTTGATCATGACAAAATGGCTTAACGGATTTCAAATATTTTTGGTACAAGGGATACTTTTTATCCGACTACGCTGAAGAAAAAAGAGGGGTTATGACTTTTTCTCTCCCACGAACGAAGTTGCGGGTACCGTCTAGTTTTAAATTAATTAAGAGCTGTATTATATTTTGTACAGTAAAAGAAAATTCAAATTTAAATCTTTATTCACGATGTTTTTTGTACAATAAACATAAAAACATTCACAGTCTATCCGACTAAAATGACATTAAAGTGTTTCACCAATATTAATGCAACAGACAAATACCTAGGCACACTTTACAGAGAGATGTATATTGTCTCATTAACTTAATCTACATCCTCCGGGTACAGAGGGAACCTGCGCAACAAACATACTATGCGATATACGTTTCTATGTTTTTAAGCTTTATATTAGCTGTAACTAGCTAAAGCGACAAGTTACGTTAGGTTAGATTACGTTAGGTTGTATACTTAGAGAGATGTCAAAGGTCTCTAGGCGTCAAAAAAAAAACCGGCCAAGAGCATGTCGGACCATGTTCAATGTAGAGTTTCGCAGCCGTTTATACAAAATAATGCACTACAGATGAAAAAAATACGATATGAAAAAAGAACACTAACAAAAGAGCGTATCTCCCCGGCATTTACGTCCTTTTGCTGAGAAGCGCAGTTTTTTGGCAATAACTTAAAAATGGTATGTCCGATCATGTTGAAAACAATTTTCGTTAAAAGTATTTATTAAACTGTTTATTTGTACATGGAGGGGGGGGGGGGGGCACAATTCTTGACACTTTCCGAGCGGATATTTCCGAAAATATTCACTAAATCAAGGGCAATCAAAGGCCGGCAAAGCACTTGTGACTCCTCTGGTGATGCAAGTGTCTATGGGCGACGGTGATCGCTTACCATCAGGCGACCCGTCTGCTCGTTTAACTCCTATGTCATAAAAAAAATGTTCCAAATTTGATAAATACGCATCTTATAGTTTTTGAGTAAAATCCCTGTGACATACGGACGGACGGACGGACGGACATGACAAAACTAAGGGTTCCGTTTTTGCCATTTTGAGTACGGAACCCTAATAAAAACGAATGATAATAGATAACAGGAGATATATAAAAAAACTTATGCTAAGTTTAATGGAGATGTAGAGAGTCTCCGTGGACAAAACTTTAAATTAGGTGTTGTAAAAGGTCTCCATAGTCAACAAATAATGTTTTGGAGGTGTAAAGTGTCTCCAAACGTCAAACACAGAAATTAAAATATAAATATTACATTAGAGAAGTGACTATTAAGCTAACAGCCATCATAAGTAAGGCTACTATACATAACAAGTATGTATTCAGTATGTCATAGAACCTATAAACTAAAATTGCAATAATTTAAATGAAACAGCCAGTAGCAGCCACGCCATAAACAACACGCAGGCCTCTCCGGGACGGTGATTTTAAGTTACACCTTTCGGGAAGGGAAACTGGCCATGGATCTTTATCTTCTAAATATTCTTCAACTCTATAATATCCTTCAAGAGATTTCAGGAGAAGATTCTTTATATACCTTTTAAAGGGACTATAAGGCAATTTCCATTAAGATGATTATAGGGGGGACCAATTCATTGTCGGTAAAAAGAGAACGACCCATTATCGATAGCAATAAAAATGCAACGTGACTTAGCTATTGACAAACGACGCACACGCACAACCTAAATCGCTGAAGGTAGAAACATGAAATTTGAAACATATATTCCTTTGGAGACGCAGAGGTGTTTTAAGGAAGGAATTTACAAAATTCGAATAGTACGCGAATAGTAACAAGTATTATAATAACAAGGCAGCAATGTAAATAGGGTTATTCGTGCTTTGAAGTACTTTGTAACAAGCGTGTAGTTAGTTACTCTTATATACTGAATGGTCTGAAAATATTTGCACGTGAATTTATTTCAACTTTTATGCGTCCGACTTCCCATTTATATGCGCTTGTTGATAAAATTATAGTTATTAATAATCAGCTATCTAGATATTTAATAGTTGTCTACCCGTAACAGTTTTATCTTAACACATCATTAAACGATTTTATGAACTTGGCACAGACGGTGATTTACAAGTTTTATATTTGCTATTAACACTTATGTTTTTCGCTGTAGTTTATCCAATAATTGTTTTTCTAAACTATTAAATTAAAGAACAACGTTTTATATTAATATTTCGTTTTTATATCGTGTCATATTTTACCCAATGTAGATTTCGATGCATTCATAATATGTAACAGGTTAGTGTAGTAATTAAAATATCTTGTTGTTATAATACAAAACGTGTATCAATTTTAATCTTTCCAATGCATTAATTGACCCTAATCTATAACATAGTAGTTTTAAGCTCACGACAAACAAACATCGTAAAAAAAAACGATAAATCTAAATGACTAAACGGTTTATTCACATGAAAAACGGATACGATTTACACTAAAACAGTCTTGTCAACAGTTTCAGTTTAAATCGTAGTAAGGTTGAGTGTAAATTCAGCAAAGGCTTGGAACAAATCGATATAACTCGTAAATTTCGCTAGGACAGTTTAGGAAACTTTTAAACTAAGTAATTAATTACAATTAAACTATTTGAAACGCGGGCTGAATACTTACGGATTGCGAACACAGATGATAGCATTAATCATTGCTACGGTTTAGCGCAGCATTTGGGTGCTAATAGCTTCGAATATTAAAGAGCTACACTAAGGGTACGTTTCCACTGAAACAGAGCGGAGTGGAGCTGTGCAATATAGACCAATCAGGCTGCGTCACTGTTGAAGCCGACACAAGCGAATTAGAATCTAAGCACTAGATCTAAGCGAACTAGATCTCTGCGTCATTGGAAACTTGCCCTAAAAAGAATTGGGCACAATAGTCGGTGTGTACAGGCGTGCGTGCGAAGGTAAGTAGCGGAAGATCGGGATACACGGAGCATGTTCGTACAATGATGTCTCCGTACTTTACTTAGTGTATCTATTAATGACTATTGTACGAACGTACTATGGGCTACATAAGTGGATGGTCATTGTTAAACGAGAATGCCTTGAAGCAAGTCGAGACGCTTACGCTACGTGCTATACTTCATTAGTTTCATGGGATTCCAATAGATGGCGCTGATAACATCCATTAAAGTAAAACTGTTTTATTCCGTTGGTAAGTGGAGTCAGTTTGTTTATTTTCGGTGTTGTCCAAATCCAGAAATTATAGAATGTATGTTCGATTATTTATTAAATGTTTCTAGGGACAGTCTAAATTCGAATCATATTAATCTACTACCGATGATGATTTACGCAAAATCCAAAAACACTATCTTTCCTATAGGTAACTGTTGCCAGGATTCGAACTCTGGGCCACTTAGATGTTTTAAACAGCTGCATTCAGCCACTCAGCCATTGACACTTGGTGAGGGTTAATGAAATTTATAACCATATTCAGAATGACGCAAGTTTACAAGAAATTCAAGTAATGCGTTTCGTATGAATATTTTTTAATTGAAATAAAACAATTTAACGGATTATATCGCGTATATTATCTCATTTTAGTTCCCGACGTTTCGGAAGCTTTCCAGCTTTCCATGGTCACGGGAGGACTGAGAGAAGATGTATTTTCCTCTGTCAAAGTTACAATTTGTGCAAAAACACAAATAAAGGTGTACATACATGCCAGATGGGCCTAAGCTGTAAAGACAGTTACACATGTGCCAGAAGGGCTTAATTATTTTATTCTAATAATTTACCAAGCAGCATTTCACAAATGAGGCGTACTGAGGAGAAAAAAAAACGCTGCAAAGAAAAACTCCCAGGCTACCTCATTACTAATTATAATATTTAAAAAACAGAGACTATTAAACTACTTTTAAACAGATAAGATATTTTACACCGTTCGGAAATTAAGGTTTTGCAGTCCTGTGTCTCGCTTGTTCCTTGATGAGATGTATTACAGGATCCCAAGCTGGTGGTAGTGACAATCCATCTTCTCTATTGAAATTTGGATGCTTTTTAATCTCAATAGCCTCGCGTAGCATCCTGGGAAAATATATTTTTTCTTTGGCAAGGATAGAAGGTTTATCAAACTTAATTGAGTGGTTTGGTTTGTCAATGACATGTTCACAGACTGCAGACCTATTACACCGACGGTGCTTGACATCTGCTATGTGCTCCTTCACCCAGGTTGATACACCACACTCGCAGTCCAGCTTATAAATGCCTGCACTCTGCAAAGGGGTGCTACTCTTCACGGGTCTAAGGTATTGAGACACCTTCTTCAACGGCTTGAAATACGTTTTTATAGAAGCACGCTTCAAGATGTTTCCGATCTTGTCTGTGACCCCTTTCACATATGGTAATACGGCAGGTTTATGCTCGACTGTTGGTTTCTTCATACTGGGATTCTGCTTGGAACGTGGTATCTGGAGCTCGTTGGCTCGAAGCGCACGTTTGACATTCTGTAACTCAGCAGTCAGATGTTGATTGTCGCAGATACCCCTGGCTCTCTGAAACAAAGATTTACCCACTGTAGCAAGTTGACAGGGATGGTGGTGAGATTTGCCATTCAAATACCTATCTGTATGCGTAGGTTTCCTATATACAGTATGACCTAGGTCATTTTTAGGACCTCTAATTACTAGCACGTCTAAGAATGCAAGTGAATTTTGATTTTCCAACTCCATAGTGAATTTAATTTTACTATGCATGGAGTTCAGATGGTCTAAGAAAGCTGAAACACTAGATCTAGGTAAAATAGTAAAGGTATCATCTACGTATCTTTTAAAGATCCTCGTCTTGACAGGTGCCAATGAAAGCGCTCTCTCCTCGAAGTCTTCCATGAAAATATTGGTGGGAACAGGAGACACCGGAGACCCCATTGCCACACCATCAACTTGCCCGTAGAATTCACCATTCCATAGCATATAGCCAGATGTAAGGCAGTGTTGTAATAACTCAGCATATTCTATTGCCATCTGTTGTTCACCCAATCTTCTTTTCACAAATTCGATACATTCTTGAACTGGTAGGCATGTGAAGCGAGACTGGACGTCAAAACTGACCATAACTTCATCATCAGTTAGTCTTAAATCCTTAATCTCACTGACAAAATGGTATGAGTTCCTTGTGTATGCTTCCGTCTTCCCTCGCAGTAAAGAAAGCACACCTGCTAAGTGCCGAGCTAATCGATAGGTAGGAGCATCGATTTGACTCACTATAGGGCGTAACGGAGCACCAGGTTTATGTATCTTTGGTAACCTGTACAACTTTGGTGGCACCGGGCAAGATATAATCCGTTAAATTGTTTTATTTCAATGAGTAATAATCGCGGAAACAGAAGAAAATATTATTTTTTAATTGATTATTTTTTTAGGTTTATCTAAAAGTAATTGTAATTTTACACGAACATTAATAATAAATAATAAATTCACTTGGTATTCGTTGTTGAAAAGTGCACAATTACTTATTGGTTTACACTCATACTTAGAGGGTAGACTTAAAACATAAATATACCGTTCTAGTTTTTATTACAAAGAAATAGCTCGTCCGCTAGCAATAGCCATTCCCGTCGGTTCGATTGTCTTGTTTGATTGCTTTTTATTACTTCTCAAGTTTTAAAATGAATTATCATTACAACATCGATTTAGTGAAAAGGTCACAAATAATTTGCAAAATGAAGGCAAAAATATGGCAGAAATTGCCAGGGAAACCGGTGTAAATGTAAGTATTGTTTTATATATAATACAAATATAATTAATATATTTAAACGATATCTGTATTATACCATATTTCTAAATATTGTTGCAGAGAAAAACGGTTGCTTTATGGATGCAACGATTCGGAGAAGAAGGGTCATTATTGCACCGCCAAAGACCTATTGACCACGGCTGATTGACGCACAGCAGCGTCGTTAGTCCGGGAGTATGAAGTAAACGGTTTTCAAACAACTAACCATTACCTACGCCCGTTTATATGACACAAAAGTGGACACTATACGCCGTGTCCTTCATAGTGAACGATTGCAGTATCGTAGGCATGCGGTCAAACTTTTACTAACACCACATCACAAAGAAGAAATATTTTAGTTCGCCCGGGAACACTTAAATGACGATTGGAGCAATGTCATGTTTACAGATGAAAAAAACATTTTATATGTGGAGTCCGGTCGTATTACTGTGAACATGTGGGGTTGGATGAGTGCTTATCCGGGAGAACTGGTCCGAGTGCCGAGTCGGGCAAAGAGTGTTGACTATTACAATGTGTTGGAAGAAACCGTGTTACCAACTATTAGGAATGTCTATCCAGAGAAAAAAATATCAGTAACTACGTTTATTAAGATAACTGTCCGGTCCCAGACATCGTTCGCAAATTGTGCGTGAGTGGTTTTACCAGCACAATAATATAAATGTCATATCGTGGCCTACTAGATCACCTGACTTAAATTCCATAGAAAATGTATGTGGTGTTATCGTTGAACGTTGTCATCATGAGAATATTCAATAATGACATGTTTTAGGTGTAATAATGAAATTACCTATGAATAAAGTATTTTTGAATTTGAATGTGATGAGCAAAACGCAGAAATATTGGAGACACACTGTGCTAGCATTTGGGATAGTATTCGTGGTTCGGTCTGTGTCAACATTTCTTAGAATTCTATAGCTATATATTCGTTACATTACTAACTTTTTAACTATTCTACAATACTACATTATTTTTATTGTTTGAAATTGAAAAATATGGTTAATTTTTTTTATGTTTCTACTATGACAATAAATAACTTTCTTTTGTGTTATTCAGTTTATTACAATCTTTTTTCATGACACTTTGACTAATTGAGAGGAACATTTAAATATTATAGTTAACTAACTATTTATAACCAGGTCTCAGTTTATTTTATACTCAATTGTATTCAGTAATAAAATAAGACAAGTATTGTTTTGTTAAGGTGAAGCTTCAATCCTCTTTCTGATTTCAGAAACGAATAATTAAGCTGTAGCCTCAACAAAGTATTTAAATTGTTTTGATTTTGTTTTTAGCTTGAATTATATTTTAAAAATAGTACTGTGTGAATTATAAAGTTTGTTGACTTTTTATTGTTTTATTATTGTATATCCATTAGTCGTTTAGGCTAATTTTACGCACATACCCATTTATCTAACTTCATAGTAATAATGATAAAAAACACTCCTTATTCAGAGGGGTTTTCTACAAATAAACCTTTACTTTTTTCTACTAATTTATATAAACCAAAGTTACAGTTAATGTATACAGCCGAGACAACTGCACAATGTCATATCAGGTTAAAAAAATATGTTTATCAAAAAAACAACATCACTTAAAAATAAAGTGTTTGTTCATTCTGAGTCCAAATAACGTGCACTATCTACAATAGGAACACTAGACAATTGAATATAGATCTATCCCTATCATAGCTATGAATTCAGTCATGTTTCAAATTGTTAATTGTAAATTTCTGATGTTTTAACATTAAATATTTTCATACAAATATATGTCTAGAATTTGTATTTTCATTATGAAAACATGTAACATAATATTTTTAGAGCAACCCTATGTTTTGATTGATAGCCCATAGCCATAACATAGGTAGGTATTATTTGGTATGAAAAATTTATACAAATAAATGCAGGAAGTAAAACGAATTATTTTCTAATTCCTAATCACAGCCAGTTCATTTGTTTATTATTTCTTTTAAAATCCATATAGTTCGCACTTGCAATACTAATGTCCTCGTATGCTATTTTAAGACAGGAATAATAAACATAAGTTGTTCTTTAACTATAAGCCCGCCTATTGTCATTATTTATTTCTTTTGGTTTTTTATTTTGTGTAATTAAATTTTGGTATTCAATTAATCACACTAGTTGTTTATAACTGTATAAAATTCATATCCGTTCAAGATCTGTTTTTCGAATAAGTTTAAAACCGTGAATTCGTCGTCTTTGATTTTGTTTCTTTGACATATCGCCAATTGCTTTAGGAGGGCAATAGGCCAGCTAGCGTGGCAACATTACACAATTTGTTAAGAAGAAGGGTATACCACTTGTTAAATATAGATGTCGTTGTAATTTCGGTGTAAGTTTTTTTCAATTTGATGAATAATATTAATTTTATGATATATAACATACATTTTAGTAACTACAAGACTATTACATTTAATTAAGTTATTAAAATCGTCAGTTTTGGTCACAACGACGCCATCTAGTTAATTTTTGCAAAATTAGCCTGCAACCGGCCAAGCCATTATCGCCCGCAAGGTGACCATCCAATTTTGCAGTCGTTAGTACCCCGTATTCTAAGGATCCCAATTTTCCCCTATAGTAAGAGAAATAGATTCACCTACCACAGCAGAAACCTATTACAGTAACGTGACGTAAGTTTAAATTAGGTACACACAGGGTTCTATAGTAAAACGCGTATTAATTACGTACTTCATCCAATAAACATCACCTCTGATCGGACCTTAGGTTTATTTTTTAAGCTACAAACGTAAATTTTGGCCGGATTTATTTGACCTGGGTAGTCAAACATTATTCAATTTCTAATCAACTGTAAAATAATGTTAAATACATTTTTAAATCACATTTTTTGTAACTGTTTAATTTTAATGGGGATTGAATTATGATATTTATTGTACTTCATTTTAAATACAGAGTTAAATCATTATTCCGCAGTAGTAAGTAATTCTGTACCAACCTGTAGTCGACATGATTTCGAGCTAGCTATAACTTAATAATATCGACGCAAGAAAGAGAGGATTTGTAATTTTTCCACCGGTAAATTATGAAATTTCTATTATACCCGTGTCTGCTTTATGAGATGGAAAAAAGAATATTCCCTTAGTTTTCAACCACGCTAAGAGATGTTTCAATTGGGAGTTTTCTTTGACTTAAAATTTCATATTTGTTAAATGAGTCGGTTAACTTCAAACTCAGAAAAATCCACTCTAACCACTTGGAGATTATTGAAAAAAAAGTGATAATTCAGCGATTTGAAAGGCAAATTATTTTTATTATGGCTAAAGCATTAAAAAATCGATCCTGTTCTACAAACTCAGCTTAAAAACCATCTAAACTAGTGTATTCTTTTAAAATTTTTGATATAATCGTTTGCAATTTATCTATTTTTGAAAAAACTCAGTGTGGATTTGTATAATTTTGATTTAACAGACCTGGATTTATCTAGATTTGAAAAATACTGCATATTTATTCACGCAGAGTTGACGTCAACTGACAGCCATATTGAACAAACTTCTTTCGCTGATTGGTTTTGATGGACTTGCCTTCATTTGAAATAAACTGTCATATGGATTTACCTGAATTAGATAAAATATTGTGATCCTAACTTTATTTTTCTCAAAAACTACACGAAATTATACTTAACCCATGAAATAGAAACAAAATCAATTTTTTAACCTTTTATTATATACAAAAATCTTAAAAAATGACAGAAATGGATTTACCCGAGTTTGAAGTTAACCGACTCAAATATATGCAGCCGTGTCGAATTACGTTGTACTAAGAGAAATACTACTCGTAATATAACGGAATACTTACTCTTATATCACGTCATTTGAGTTTTGAGTTTAAGTTCCCGACGTTTTGCAGGGGGACAGGAGGTGTTCACGGGTAGACTGAGAATATATAAATATAATATAAACTAAATAAATAACATAATATACAATAATATATATATAAAGAAATATATAAACAAATTTTCTCGGTCAAAAAGTTACATTCTGCAAACTACCCACTTTATAAATTTTAATTACAAATAAACACATACATTCCAGGCGGGCATGGTGTATAAACAGTTACACAATTACACATGTGCCAGAAGGCCTTAGCCATTATAAATTTTAAAAATCTCTCTCACTCAAATTAGATAGTGCATGCGCTTATTTTCAGTCTATAAACCAATACAGGGCTCGGAAACCGGTATTCTCTGATACACATTAACCGGTTAATGTCGTTTTTTTCGTTCAATTACGAGATTTTCGTCTATTTCATTAAAATCCTTGAACTCAGGTGTTTAACATGTTTGTCTTCTAATATTTTCTTCTGTTTCCGCGATTATTACTCATTTAAATGTCGAGACGTCGACGAGATGAAACGAAACGTCGGGAACTCAAATGAGATAATATACGCTATATAATCCGTTAAATTGTTATTTAAGTTAAGGTAATTTTAAAATAATCCAGAAATGGCGTGTATTTTGGACGATTTATAAATACCAGTTCCAAGCCCTGCTCTCCAATAATGTACGTACTGTTATTCAACTATCAAATATAGGAACTTTCAGTTCAACTAGTCTAAAAGTAATTCGTCGTAGGTGGTACAAAGTAGGTACTACGAAACTATTTTCACGGCCGACATAAGAGCGTTTCCCTCGTTACACAGATGACAGGAAAACTATTTAGTCCCAGAAGGCCTCAGAACCAACGAAGGACGACATCTCATGGTCTACCTGGAAATAATATCCAGATTTAGTAAGCAACGGCGAAAAACGAGAAATGTTCTGATTTTTTATGTAGGTGCACAGATTACTCCATTATTTGTTATTACATTTTTATTATAAATATAGAATTGAGTAATTTAATTATATGTGTCGAAAACTTAGCCATTTAAATAAAACATTTAAACGGACTATAAAGCATATACAATAATTTCATTTATTGTTAGGACTTATATTTAGGCTTGCTGAAGCTGGCGTATTCATTTCCATAGAAGTTCCTTAAATAAATAATAAAATATAAAACAAATTACACGACGGCCAACATCTGACTTCTGAGCTGCAGAATGACAAACGTGTGATTTGGGTTAACGAGCTCTAGATACCACTTTCCAAAGAAACACCCTATGAAGACTCGAACAGTCGAGCAGAATCCTGCTGTATAACCATTTTTAAAAGGGTTCATAAACAAGATCGGGAACAACTTCGAGCGGGCTTCCATTAAAACATTGCAAGCCGTTGAAGAACATGTCTCACCTTAGACCCGTGAAGAGTAACACCCCGTTGCAGAGTGTAAGCGTTTACATGCTGGACTGCGAGTATGGTAATTCATACATTGGTCAAACGAAACGCTGTTGTCAATCAACCCGGGTGAAGGAGCACATGGCAGATGTCAAGCCAGTAGCAACGTGTCTCATTTCATTCGTAGACGTAATAGATAAGGTTTTCATATTACACACTAGAAGGTGCCCGTAACTTCGTTCGCGAAGACGAAATTCGTATATGTTTCTTCTTTGTGTTTCTTTGTTTTTCTGTAGTCGGGTAAAAACTATTCTACAGCCTTATTTGCTCATCCCAAAAATAGACTAAATCTACCCAGCCGATGTGACGTGATGGGATTGTAAAGACACAAATGCATATATACTTATACTATCGGCCGCCCGCGACCTCGTCCGCCTTAGATTCGTTTCCCGCGGATAAAAAGTATTTTTCCGGGATAAAAAGCTTATGTATTTCCCCAAAACTCGATATTTAAATAATTTAGATGTGAAGCATATTACTAAGATTTCAGGTTCCTAGCGTAAAAAAATATTTACTGTCCATACAAATTTTCATCCTCTTTTTTCCCCATAAAAGGGATGAAATTTGAAATACATTATAGCCTATGTCCTATTCTGATATATAAGGTACATAACTGGAAAGTTTCATAATAATTCGTCCAGTACTTTTTGAAATTAAGTGGAACGTACATAATATGATAAGGATACCCTCAAAAGTTGTAGCCGATGTCCTATTCTGATATCTAAGCTATATTATTGCAGAATTTTACGCAAATCTGTTATATAGTTTTTGCGTACCAGCGTAACGTACATTCTCACAAACATTCACGTTTATAATATAGACAACTGTCGTCATCTAGTTACAAAAATAGATACTAACGTGTCAAATTGGTTTCCTAGCAACTGTTTGTTGATATTCTTCGCAATAAAAATGTCACAGTGAACAAAACTCGGGGTTTTCTAAGGCTTTTCCATTTATGGTAAAAAGAAACATTTTACGAATGAATATCCTCGAAAATTGTAGCCTATGTCCTATTCTGATATCTAAGCAATATTACTGAAGAGTTTTACGCAAATCTGTTGTGTAGTTTATGCGCAATACTTTCACGTTTATAATTATAATACAGAAAGGAAGTAAGGATAGTTAGTACCTATATATAATAGTACACGCATACAGGTATAACAAATACAATAAATCCAAAAAAATATTTTAGTACCTAACGTAAAATGTTCTGTTGTGCGAGACTTAAGACCCAGTAAGAAATATTCGTGCTCACCACACAAGCACTTGCCCAGGCCAAGACTCGAACCCGAGACCGCCAGCTTCGTTGGCCATCGTATAACCAACTACAGTCAAACGTGTCGTCAAAGATAATGATAGTGTTGGGATGTTGCACAAGTTAGTAAAATCGGGGTCTATGACCGAAGGGCAAAAATGAGCAAAAACAGTCGTTTCGTTAAGTTCAAGAGCAGACAGGGTGTGTATGCAAACAAGGTCCTCGTACTTGGCCCAATTACTTAAGGCTGCGTTTATATAAGTAGTGGAATCCACGAATAGTAAGCAATACTCCTTATTGCACACAATATATTTATTTACACACTATAGAAGGTGGGCACCAGCGGAGGAGGAAAAGCCATAAAACTCTTTTTTGCTTCTTATTAGTTGGGTAAAATGTATCCTATAACCATTTGTCCACCTCAGCTACCTGTGTACCAAAAATAGTTGAAATTCCTTTAGTCTTTTTGACGTGATGAAGCCACAACAACACACATAAACATACAAAAAAGTCGATTAATTGACCTGTAGATATTCCGTTTCATTTATATTTTTGAAAATATCTTCAATGTCCAAAAATGACATTTTTACAATTTTATAATAGTATAGATATATATTGTGTGAGCTGACCTTAGTTTTCTCATATACTTTGACAGAGGGGATGCGTTCGTATGCTAGTGGTTAAGTTCTACTAGATAATAGTAGAATATAACAGTAGAAGATTCCATCTATCCTTTTTCGTGATGAAACAGCTTTTATTTACCACTAAAAATACCACTAGGTACTATGGAACAGTTCCGTTATTACCATAAAAATAGTCAGATAACGCATAGTCCTATAGGAAAAATATACGGAAAATAAATTCGTTAGAGAGTTTAGCAAGCGCCTGAAGTTAATAACAGGGGACCTCGGCGCCGGCAGCTTTCTCGCGCAAAGGCTTTTAATAGCAATATAGCGCAGGAATACTGCCTGCGACAAATTTGGGCACACCACGAACGGCTCAATTTTCAAGTTTTTGTACACATGAATTTCCTTAATGTTTATTATTATTATACCCTTATTTATTTTCAATCTTAGGCTAGGTTTTTATTATTATTATTATTATTTTGAAATAATTATACAGATATTATATGAAATTAAACTTTAAAAAAAAGAACAATTTTGATGGGTCCCCCTCGTCGGACCTGCCCGGGGCATCGTTCCCAGAAAGCTGGCCGCATTCCTTCTCTGGTTGGCTGGGCTGAGGCGTTGAGCGAAGTATGACCCAGCTCTAATATGTTTAATTAATTACAATAAAAGTTCGTGTTCTTAAGCCGATAAAATGTCGAAACAAATTTTGTATACATCATTTGGAAAGCTACGCCGACGAAGATGCGGGGCTGAATCTAGTTAAATACGAGTATAAATATGCTATATTATATGCCTTAAAAATACAAATGCTTAAACGGTAGACAACCTCTGTTCATCGTTAAAAAGCGATTCAAGTCAATACAGTTAGTTCAGCCTACCTACGTTTAGGTCACAAAATTGACGCAGAATTTAACCAATAATAAGTGTTTCGTTAGGAGGGAGTAAGCGTTGAGTAAAGGATAACCATTAGAAACGAACGAATTCATCATACGCCCAGGGTAGCTAAGTGCTATAAATGGCCTTCTCTGTCAATCACTCACGTATATGAATTTGGAACTAATAGCGGGGTAATATTGCGAATAAAGGTACGGAATTCGTATAGTACACGTTTTTGCGCAACCATCTGAACCTAGCCTAATTATGTTGACACACTATATGTCGACTTGTTTACGTAAGAATGCCGAATATCGTGGATGTTATAATGTCTATATTTGGGGCACTGTTATATTTAGGCTGTGATCAATGAGCAGGAAAATCATATTACATACTTGTATTTGGCTTGTCTGGCTTATTGAGAGAGACAAAACTCATCACCATCATCGTCCTAGGTCTTACTTCCATTTATCTAGGGTCAGCTTTCCCTGTCTTTATCATCCAAGTAGCAGGATTCTTGGTATGCTCTGGGTCCAGATTCTCATCTTTAAAGTCCCAGGCTTTAAACGTTTATGTTTTGTCGTTGGCAACTTATTGTTACGCACACATCTTAAGAGTCCCCGGCAAGCTCGGTTCTCCATACAAACGTAGTTACGCTCTCATTTTAAAACAACTGACGAGTTTGCTCTGAAACTTTGTACTTAGAATAAATTAAGGTATATGCAGGTCTGTAATTAGTTTATCTAGCTTCACATACCATAATTAATAAAATCAGCGAATTTAAGTTTTTCATACAAAACTTGTTTCTGCTGTTATTTCGTTTGTTTTATAAACTGGTGCCATATGAACTAATTAAAGACTAAGTAAGTAAAAAACTAAGTTTCCAAAATATTAGAGAAACTAGTACACGTTTTACTTTACCCAAGCCTGCACCATATTATTCTGTCACAGCAACACGGTTTTGTCAAGAAAAGATCCATAATAAAAAACCTAATTCTATATACATCTTATCTAGTTAGAAGCATGGACTTAAATCGACAAGTGGATAGTATCTAAACAGATTTTCGTAAAGCTTTTGATAGAGTGGATCACAAAATTCTTCTTGAAAAAATATATTTCAACGGTATCCGTGGAAATCTATGGATATGGTTCCGATCATATATTACTAACCGTACTCAAAAAGTTGTGACGAATGAATATGAGTCTCGATGTGTTCACGTAACCTCTGGTGTCCTTCAGGGGTCCATATTGGGTCCCCTACTATTCATTTTATTTATAAACGATGTCGGCAGCTGTTTCCAATTTATTAACTTTCTATTTTACGCTGATGATCTAAAAGTTTTCCATACCATCAAAAGCGACGACGACCGCGTCAAGTTTCAGGAGGACCCAGACAGGCTCAGTGATTACTGCAGTAAGAATAAACTGAGTTTTAATCTATCCAAATGTAAAGCAATAACATTCACAAAAAAAATTAATGCCCTTAACAATTCTTACATCCTTTGCGGCAACGAGCTCGATACAGTTTCCTTAATAAGGGATTTAGGGGTAAATCTCGACTCTAAACTGCATCTGGACGCCCATATAAATCACATAGTTGGTAAAGCCTACAGCATGTACGACTTCATCATGCGTCTTAGTGAGGATGTCAAGCATCCGGCCACTTACCTATATCTTTATAGGTCGTTGGTTAGGTCACAACTTGAGTATGCCGTGTCTATATGGAAGCCCTTCTACGAAAAATATAGCAGCTCAATCGAGATTTTTCAGAAAAAGTTTTTACGTGCCATGCAGTATAGATGTAATCACTCACGTCTCAGTTACCAACATCTCCTCAACAAGTATAACTTACTTAATTTACACAACAGGCGCGTCCTTCTAGACGCAATGCTTCTTTACAACCTGTGCTGTGGCAAGTATGACTGCGCCAGCCTGAGCGGAGCGCTTGGCTACCGCGTGCCGACGCGGGCTCGGCAGCGCGCGGCGCGAGAGCACCAACTTTTTGCGACCGCGCGCTGTCGCACTCACGCTGGCGAACAAGACCCTTTGCATAAGTTGGTAAAATCGTACAATAACAACTTTAATGAAATCGACATCTTTGCAATGTCTGATACTGTGTACAAGAAGAATGTGTCGCTGAAGTTGTTACGCGGACATAACTGACTGCTTGCTTCGGAACAGGGTTTCTCCATTTGCCTAATCTTATTTCCAAGTTAGTATTCAGTTATATTTATTACGTTTGATATTATTATAATTTTTCTTTGTTCTATTTTTTTTATTTTTATTTCTTTTTTCTTTTTTTTATAATGAAAAACTGTGGGTAGGTTCTTAGCGCTAACTTACGAATAATTGTAAAAATGTAATCTGTGGATAACGTTGCTGGTCCCACACGTCTGTTAATTTGTTTTATATACCTGAAGCCCTAAACTGTGTGTATTACTGTTTGTTGTCCTAAATAAAGTGAAAAAAAAGTTACAATCCAACACGTAGTTTTAAAATGAGAAATAAACTCCGTTTGTATGGGAAAGTGAAATTGGGCCGAGCTTGCCGGGGACTCTTAGCACTTTCACGGGCACAGGACTATTTTGAAAATTGCATGCTGTGGCACAGATAATACTCATACAAAAAAGTTCTACGGCCGCAGATGGATTGTCAGATACTTATTATTGAACATTGTTCTACAACTTTGACGGTTAACTATTATTTATACAGGATGTTTGGTAACAGGATGCAAAGCCGAAAGTATATGATATTTTACGCCATTTAAAACATTTTAAGCCATACATATCTTAGACAAGTGTTATAATGTTAATAAGTTTAAGATTTTTCTGAGAAAACTCGTACTATTGTCGAAAAAAAAGAATAACATTTGTCTAAGACATGTCTGGCTTAAAATGTTCTAACTTGCCTAAACTATCATCTACTTTCAGCTTTGCATTCTGTTACCAAACACCTCGTATAACTAATACATATTTATCTGTCAAAGTTGTAGAACAATGTTCAATAATAAGTATCTGACAATCCATCTGTGGCCGTAGAACTTTTTTGTATGAGTTTTATCCGTGCCACCGCATGCTATTTTCAAAATGGTGTCCCTCTATGTATTTGATACACCCAAAACCGTCCCGTTGTAGCATTACGGATATAACCATAACGTCCACAGCCGTGATGCGCCGCAGCAATCATTCGTATATTTAACGTTTTAGTTTTTTTTGGAGTCGGTTTTATTTTTTTGTTTAAAAGTTTATTTAGTTTAGAAACATTTTAGACAAATACAAATTCTTTGGTATTTTCTTGACAACCCTTTTTGGTTCTTTTTTCATTTTTATAATTTTTACTCGTGTAATTTGAATTTTTTGTTATTTTTTACGCTATTCAATTTTTATCAATAAATTGCTATAAAATCTTTTTATAAAAAAACGATTCAAAAGTGCTTAGTAGCTACGCCTACTTGAAAAAAGAAAATTTTGACTTTAACTTTGACTTTATAGACAGTATAATCGCAGAATAACCATAACGTTGAATTTGCTGTTCATCGAAAAGAGAGTTTTTACATGTCGCTCGTGAATGTCGTATAATTCGGGTTTATCTTACTCTAGAGTTGCTTATACACTTGAACCTAGCTCGTACTCGTACATAAGAAGTGTCCGAAAATAAAATTATGTATAAAATTTTAAAAGTCTAGCTACTAGGTCAAATAGTATATCATATGAAAGGGCTAGATCTGCACATTTTTAAGCATTTTTTTTATTGTGATTAAATTTTATTTGCAACTGATTTGTATGCAATGCTACAGATATCAGGTGCAAACTTAACTAAACCGGAACCGGGTAGTATAATAATGTTAGGATAGGTAAGCGAAAGTTTGCACGGAACCCTCGGTGCGCGAGTCGGACTCGCATTTGGCCGCTTTTTTTTTCAATACGGAACTTTTAAAAATGCGAAACTCAGTAATACGATTATAATTATTTTGTATAAGAGATTTACTCAAAGTTACAGAGCGGAATCTATGTAGTTACTTTTTAATTGACCGCTTAAAATCCTTCCAAGCGCCGAGCCCAACCCATTTCACGCTGGTCAACCAACCTTTCAGCCCCTCCCTACATTATCGCCCATCAATTTCTAATCAAAATAGATCGTAATGGGATATAAATTTGTATTAATATATATGTCTATCTTTATAAATTTCGTGCCAATTCAGTGAAGTTCATACTATGGTTACGCTTCACGCTGCTTATAATTCGAGTACATCTTTTAAAATAAATATATGGGCGTATATTTTATCCAGCCATAGCTTCTCATACTAAAAATTATTCGGAACAGTACCTTATTTGGATACATATTTTGACTAACGCGTACCTGATTATTTGGTTTGTTGGATTGTGAACATTTGTTGCTTAGTCATCATTTAAAAAAATAATGACGCCTAATTTGTAAAAACCTGGCCTTAAATACTAGCATGACATGATTTGTACGCAGATTCGAATCATTCCATTATTTTGATGTATGTATTGCATGATCAATAATCGTCATCAAAATATGCAATGAAACTTACACGCGTTGTATACATAAAAATGGAGTGGCTAAAAAGATTAGTACGTAATAACCGTCGTGCTTTACCTTTTTGGAAATCCTACTGCAAGAAAATCTATTCCATAGAAGTCTTAAATAGAACTTAACGCCCATGTTAAACCTAGAATCTATATCAAACTGTACTCAAGCAAAGCAACACGTACCAAATTTACAAAAAAAATCTGTTAAACTTTTTCCATATAACGCTCAAATAACCTACTTCACTCTGGCCTGGTTTGATTTTTAATTTAAAAAAATCCCGGTTTTATTTCTTTCTTATGTACTTTTCATTGGATTGCTGGCTGGCTTTGTTTGGCCAATAGATTCATATTCCTATTGATCTGCGCTCCAACTCCAATGGCCAACAATAAAATGCACGTCACAATAAAAATAGGTAATGGAAAAGACTATACTTACAGGAACTCGAATATTCCGAAATCCCCTTGCTTTTCCCAGCGTACGTGGCAGTTAATTTAAACAGAGCATCCACTGCAATAGAAGCGCAATAATAGTCTAAATTTGCATTTGCCTATGTTGATTGTATGCGACACGAAGCTTTGTCGCCTACAGGCCGCTTTGATAGCGCTGTGCAATACTGGGAAAACTTCGTAGACTGTTTCCTGTTTCACATGAAATGTGCTGTGATTTTAATAGCTTTTGCTGTTCATTTCATACAAACACTGTCTAATTCGAACCATTCGTTTCTTTTTTAAAGAAGCACTTCGCATAATTATGATAGAACTTCACTTACAGGTAAATTCGTTTAATCATTTATTATACTCGTGCTTCGTCCTCGAGATTAGTATCCTGAAATGTTTTATATATGTAGACCTTGAGAGTTTATTTAGGGAATGTCGACAATGAAGAAGACTGGAGTGTAAATCATATTATGTTTAATACTTCAAGATCATCGTCAAAGTGATACAGTTGATTAAATGAGTTGTGATTCACTCCAATGTGTTTCATTACAGTGTGTTTCTATTCTAGAATATTAATTAGACTTTAGTTACATTTGTATGATTAACATGTGAACTATAATGTTAGCGAGAGCTTGAAGAGACTACCGCTTTTGCTAGAGCGCTGTTATTGTTATTTGTTACAGTTCTATAGAATTTTCCGAATGTAGTAGAAACATTTTAGACAAATACAAATTCTTTGGTATTTTCTTGACAACTCCAGCCTGCTGTATTTCAGATCAAGTCGATTGTGACTCCACATCGAAAAGCCTTTGAAGTAGCGGCATGTCGAGTACTATGCGCTGTGAATATTGACTCATCTATACCGCTATTTTTCAGTGTCAGCTTGATCCAACGGCTGAATGACTGTCCTGATACCGCTTTATAGGGTTTCTTAAAACTTATAAACAGGTGATTTACATTCTTGCGGATATGATTTGTCTTATCTAAATATGCAATTAAGGTTGCAGAGGGACATATTTCTGGCCTTTCTAGAAAAAATGGGATTACTATTGTATTATATTGTATAGGTTGCATACAGCCTGGTTTAGAGGTCTTAATTAAATCTGGTATTTTGATGGTCAGTTGAGAAACTTGTTTCTCAATGTTATTGATACGTATTTTGGAAAGTGTTTGCACCCTATGAGCGGTCGCCCAAGCGAGTAAGGTGACACATTTTTTAGTTAATGTTTCTAGTGATAAGGTTTCGTTTGGAAACTGAGTGTTTAGCTGATCTAGAACGATGGAGGGATCCCATGTAACGTTGTATTTGGGCAATGGCGGCCGCAGTCTATAAATGCTTTTGAAGAATCGCGATATTAAATCATCGTTGGAAATATGTGATCCTAATACTAGCGAAATGGCTGATCTGAGACAGTTGAGCGTACCATATTGACTACCACTTTCGAAGTGTTTGGTAAGAACAGCAAGGACCGATTTGATAGACGCGTCATACAAATCTACGTTGTTGTCTAAGCAAAAATTGAACCACTTTTTGAGAGCCGTGTCATATTGCTTCAATGAATTTTCGGACAGTGATGCCAGCATTATGTTTGCCGTCTCTGTTGGTACGTTGCGTCGCAGTAGCGCTGACCGCACAATATACCGGCAACCAGGGTAAGACTTGTCTGTATATTCGGGTTGCTGGAATGAGATGAGATAACGTTGTTAGGTTTAAGCGTAATGATTTCCGAAATGATAAGTTGCTTAAACATTGCGTACCAATGTTGTGTTTTCCACAAGGGCACGATCATTATATTCCTCGTGCCTGATCAGAGATAATTTTTCTCAGGGTTTTCAAAAGTATTGCAAATGGGGGGAAGGCGTAAAAGTAAAACACAGACCAGTCTAAAGTGAAAGCATTAATAGCATGCGCGTCAGGGTCGCGATGCCATGAGACGTACTTGGAACACTTACCCAGCTAGCGAACAGGTCTATTTGAGGTTGTCCAAATCTGTTTGTGACATACCTGAACGCCACATCAGACAATTCCCATTCAGTCTCAGGGTGTGTGCGTCTAGATTCGGCATCGGCGATGTTTTCGGCCGATTTGATGTATGAGGCAAATATGTAAAATACAGCGAGATTCACGCCATTGCTAGATATCTTTGGTGATCTTTGTAAGATGTGGGTATTGGATTCCACCCATGCGGTTTATGTATGCAATGGCCGTGGAATTATCTATGCGCATTAAGATTTCGCAGTTTTTTAGTTTTGTTTTAGCAAAGATTTTGAGGCCGAAAAATGCCGCTAACAGTTGTAAGCAGTTGATGTGCAATTTCTGTTCCTCACGTGACCATTTTCCACTAGCAGTCTCAGTCCCGCATGCGGCTCCCCACCCAGTAGTTGAGGCGTCAGTGTATATTTGTAGACAATAGTAATCGGCTCTAATTTGGCGAAAGGAGTTTTTGACAGCTAAGAGCCACCATTGAAGATCTGGCAATAGTGTATCTGGTATGGTCATATGTCTGTCGTAATTGTCAGTGTCTTTTAGGTTGAGGTATTTACACCTTTCTAATTCCTTTGTATAAAGAAGACCGTATTCGATTGCCGGGCATGCGGCTATTAAGGTCCCTATTAGCTGCGCAAACTTTCTGATTTGGCATTTGTTAAGCCTCAGCATTGCTGTTATGTCTTTGGTTATATGCGATCTTTTGTCATCAGGCAGGGAGATTTGGAACCTTTGAGAATCTATGACCAGTCCTAAAATCTTGCATGTTTTTGAAGGTATGGGGCAGCTTTTTTCTTCGTTGATAATGAAACTTAGAGTGCGTAGCAGTTTCATTGAGGTCTTTAGATTTTCTCTACATTCCCTATATGTTTGGCCTATTAAAAATAGATCGTCCAAGTAAATTGTTGATAAATAGCCACAAGTTTCTTAATAGTTTTACAACCCGCTTCATTATCTTCGTAAATATAAAAGGAGCCACATTTAAACCAAATGGTAAAACATTGAACTCGAAGATTTTCCCATCCCATAGAAATCTAAGGTATTTTCTAGTCTCTATGTATATTTATTAACAAGTAAGCATCCTTTAAGTATATTGTAGACATATCACTGTTCTTAGTTACTAGTTTAATTTCGGTACGAAAATCTTCAAGTTTAAAGTGATTAGTATTTTATGAATTTATTTAGATTTTTGAGGTTTAATATGAACCGCATTTTTCCATTTGGTTTAGGCCGAAGAAATATACTCGAGAGAAACTGGTCATCACACGGTGTGCATGCTGAGATCGCCCCTATGTCAAGCAGTGGGCTTTTTCAGCGTTGGTGTAATGCACTGTGCTGGGAGGCTGGTATTGAACAACTGGGCTCGTAAATTTTAATTTGTAGCCACTTGTCCATGAAAGAATTGTTTGATCGTCTGTTAACATCTGCCACTGTTGACAAAACCTAGATAATTGGCCAGCGTACATTACCGTGTCTATCGACGCCGCTGCTGTCTCTGCGGAGGCAGCGATGTCTTCGGCGAGTTGCCGTGCCTCGGCACTCGTGTGTGCCACGCTGACGGACCCGGCATCGCTGCAGGTCCCGGCGTGGCTGAGTAGGCAGGCTCGCGGTTGCGCTGTGGGCCCTGCTGCCTGCGTGCTGGGGCCAGCGCTCTCCAGTTTAAACTATTACCTGCCATAGTGGTCGATTTGACGGCTCTTACTTAGCTTTTTACTTTTAAGTCAGTGCCGGATTTTGTTAATGCTCTGGCATCTTTTAAGGTTTCAGACAGGTCCTCGCCAGAAAGATATTTGTCGATTTTGGTATTTGCTACATGTTCCTTAAGGTCATTTTTGATTGAAAAAAATGCAAAGTTGCGTCTCGTCACTGACTCACTGTGTTGTACATCGCACAGTATGCGGCCTATGTCCATGAGTTGTTTCATCCGCTCGTTGTCTTTTTGATTGGAGTTTAGTTCTCTGCTCATAATTCCTGCTATTCCTGATATTGCGCATGCAATCTGTTTTTGTCGGAGTTTGATACCCTTATCTCGCTTAGTGACTATTTCCGTGACGGCAGCTTTAATTTCGGCATTCATCAGGGGTGCGCCAATTTTAGTGCAGTTCGCCGGTACCAAATATTTATCGAGTAATTCTTTACGTGCTTCCTTAGACAAGCCCGTTGTGGCGATATGTTCGAATCTGCTTCCTAATTCTTTACGTACCTCTTCACCATATTCGACAATGTCTGAAGGATCCGCGCCTAGGATTTCAAGCATAGCACTGTCTAGTGCCGCAGAACCCTCCTGCAAAGCGTCCGTCGCTGAATCGTCGGTTGCTTGATTTGCTGCAGTAGTGACCTCGGCCATGATTGGTGTGGGTACAGATGTAATCGTACTAAATCGGTACTAGGCGCCTTTGTCGGTACGGTGGGATGCGAAGCAGCATGTGCGGAGGTGGATGGCGCGCTAGCTTCGGCGGCGGTGGGCGCCCATATATGTCCAGGAGCATCAGAGTCCATGATCTCCATCCCGTCTTCCTGCGGTGGGTGTTCTGGGAAGTCTGCATGTATATCCCCGTCTAAGGAGTTTTCTGACTCGTATCGAACTATAATCGATAATTGTGACAAATGTTAAAAACATTGGTATGCCTGTTGTGTGTAAACACGTACCAAGTGATAGGGTTGCATCGGATTAGTCCCAAAAACTGTCCAGGTTTGCGAGCCTCATGTCGGATCAGTGCCACAAACTGTCCTGAAAAGGCCTTATAACACCACTGCGAAACAGTCCCAAAAACTGCTCTGATTGTGGTTTGTTTACATTAACGCCGCTCAAGAATGCGCAATCGGTCCCAGAAACCGTTCAGGTTGCATTACTTAGTGCTTGTTAACAATCGACGCATAACTATATACATACATGCTTGTATGTACACGACGCATGACTAGATATTGGTGCAATGTAAGTGAATGCAGTTGTTTGCAGCGTCGTATAGTTATATTCTGTCTGTGCAAATGCGATAGAAATAAAATAACTTACTTGAATTTGTATCCGAATAATCCGTGTCCTCGTAATAACGGCGATGGTAACGTTCCCGATCGTGCCTGCTTGATTCGCGAGCGTAATGAAGATCCCGCTTCAACTTCCTTATTTTACGGCGTATTTTGTCGTAATCATTATGATGGCGTTTGCGTTTCGGCATTGTAGCACGTTATCCACTATTAATTGTTATTATTTCCTGAAGATCACTTTGTTTTTAATTGATTTATTTTTGAGATGTCGAGTGGTTGCACACTAAAACGTGAATGACCTTTACGTGAGAATGCAAACACAGCTACCTTAAAAAAAAAAACTAAACTATAGTGTTGGAGTGGTTTTACTTGCGTGTTACTACGTATATAAAACATTTCAGGATACTAATCTCGAGGACGAAGCACGAGTATAATAAATATACAGCGTTGAAAGTTATCAACTTTGGGTTTAAGTTCTGCCTTTAAATAAATCACATACAGTCTTTTTTAATGCAAATTTGTTCAGTTAAGATAATTTCAAGCCTTATCGATAGTTTTCTGTTTCTAGTGAAAGTAAAGTTTCTTTTTCTCACGAAAAACCCACTGTGTAGCGGTAAAGATGGAACCCTTATATGAGATGAAAGAGGGTACGCACAATTTTGTAGAAGGAAAAAAACACACATTCTTGTTATCGCTGGCTTCCTCTGTATCAGCAATTGCTGATGTTTGTGCCATTTTGGCGTGACAAGCGATATTCCATTCCAATCGACCAAAATAGCGTTATGGCGGCAACCGTTATCAATGGCCACACATTTTAAGCAAATATCGCGCTATTCGATTGTGCTTCTTTTTTACTGACAAATGCTCCATATTATATCTATATGTGTGAATGGAGTTTAGATGACGCCTATGTCATGTTAGTTTTGAAAAACGCTGTTCTCTCATTTAAAATAGTCGTTTAAATTTATTTTATTTAATATTTTCTTCTGTTTCCGCGATTATTACTCATTGAAATTTATTTTTATTTATTTTTTTGTTGGGACTTTTTTGTAGTGGCAATGACGGTAGTGACTCATTATTTTTATATATATTTTTACTCTAGAATTACATTTTATTCGTACATGTATAATATACCTTTAACTAGAGAAAGTTAAACCAAAATAAACAAACTTATTCAATACGTCCACATTATAAAATGTCAGTACCGGCACAGTACCGGTCATGTCAACAGCGAATTTAAAAACCATTTTTAATCGAAATGCTACTCAATCCTTCGTTTTTCTTCTGATGTAAGTATTTTATCGTTTTCAGAATATTTTTCTCGCATTATTTTTGATTTTTTGACATTATCATGGTATTTTAATACAATACAATAATATCCCAAGCAAGCAAAATACTAACTGAAAATCATTCAAAACAAAATAAGACCAAGAGTCGAAGCTTATTTAGGACCAGACCAGTATGGATTTAGGGAGCAAAAGGGTACGAGAGAAGCAATACTTGCGCTACGAATGATAGTTGACCGACGCTTAGACCTAGATTTAGATACCCATTTAATTTTTATAGACCTAGAGAAGGCCTTCGACTAAGTCGATTGGAAAATATGATGGAAGTGTTGAAGGAGGCAGATCTGGATTTTCGCGATCGAAGAATTATATACCAACTGTATAAGCACCAAGAAACCACAATATTAGTCGGGGAACAAAAAGGGAACGCAAAAATACGACAAGGAGTTCGACAGGGCTGTCCGCTTTCGCCACTTTTATTTAATGTATTTATAGAACATGCCATTAGAAAGTTAACAGAAACATCTCTCAAACATCAACAACAGGAGGGGTCAAAATTCATAGGGAAATCATTAAATTTGTACATTTTGCAGACGATATAGCAGCAGTTGCAGAGAACAGTAGAGAACTTCAGGCACTGCTGCTAGAAATGAATAAAGTATGTTCGGATAGGGGTCTCAAAATTAATAAAAACAAAACCAAAACTTTAGTTGTCTCCAAAAGAATAGTCGACAGTACAATAACATTAGAAAACACTGAAATGGAAAAAGTGAAGTCGTTTAGATACCTAGGGAGCATTATTACAGAAGACTCTAGATGTACACCAGATATTATTACCAGGATAGCCATGGCGAAAAAGGCATTTAACACTAAAAGAAGCCTACTTTCAGCTAGAATATCAAGCTCAATCAGAAAGAAGCTGGTAAAGGTGTACATCTGGAGTATAGCCCTCTACGGCTGCGAAACGTGGACCATGATCCAAAAAGACAGAGAGATTGGAAGCGTTCGAAATGTGGTGTTGGAGGAGGATGGAAAAGATCACTTGGACAGAAAAGAAAAGTAATGAGGAAGTTTTAAATATAGTTAACGAAATAAGATCTTTATTGAATATAATTGAGAACAGGAGTGGAAACACGTTAGGTCATCTCTTACGTCACGATAATTACACTAGGACTATAATAGAAGGAAAAATAGAGGGGAAAAGGAAAAGGGGAAGACCAAGAAGGACATATATGGAGCAAATAAAAGAAAAAATAAATGTTTCATCATATAAAGAAGTAAAAGAAAAAGCGGAATGTGGAATAAGCTGGAAATTACTCCACCGATAAGAGCCTAGCTCTTAAATATATGATGATGAATACAATCAAGAAATATTTAGCCTTATTTTCTCTTTGTTGACATCGGTGATATGACATTCAACGTCTATTATCACAGACACAGGCAAATAAATTAGTACCTACTGAAATCCGCAAAATGATGATAGTCTAACAGCCACTTATGTACTTTTACCTGGAAAGTATTCTGAAGTTTATGAATCTTAAACAGGTTTGCGGAGACTATTATAAGTTTCCGACCTTTCAAAATTTAATTTTTTTAACCTGTTTATTATTTTGGTTGCGTTTGTATTTACTGCGGTTTCCTAATCGTATTTAATGTATAATTATAAGTTTTACAAAATGGTAGCTAAACAAAAAAAATGTTTCCTGAGATCGTTTAATAGAGAGGTCGTTCTTTAATTATTCGGCAATGTCCTCTTAGCATTATCTCTAAATACGACAAATGTTTAGTTTTGGGGTCTAATATGGCTCTAAATTATACACGGAGGAATTGACACTCTCCTCCTCTAGTACTGGAGCGATAGTTCTCTATGAGTA
This sequence comes from Hedya salicella, assembly GCA_905404275.2. NCBI lineage: Eukaryota > Metazoa > Arthropoda > Insecta > Lepidoptera > Tortricidae > Hedya > Hedya salicella. The sequence continues at coordinate 11,486,901 of FR990112.1, read as the reverse complement.
TCGGTGTTAGTCAACTCATGGCTATTTGATAAACAATTGTACAATCAGCTCCAGATCTTAAAACGCATGGCAAATAGGAGGTCAAAACGAACCCCAACTTTTGAAAGCTTTATAAACTTTGTCGAACTTTGATCAGCTGTACCTCCTATCTCATTTAAATTCCCGACGTTTCGGATTCTTTCAGTTTTCCGTGTTCACGGGTTGACTGAGAAAAGATATATTGTAACTTTGACAAAGAAAAATATATCCTTTCTCAGTCAACCCGTGAACACGGAAAGTGGAATGGCTTCCGAAACTTCAGGAATTAACTCAAATGAGATAATATACTCGATATAATATTATTATAATCCGTTAAAATTTTAAACTATTAAAAGGATTTTTAATAGTCTTCAAGTTTGTCATGCGATGTGGTACACAACAATTTTAAGAATTACAAGTCAAAAACTGAAAAAGGTCAGAAAACATTTAGGATTTAGTTCCCCCCAAGTTGGCATTAGTACAAGAATCAGGATCCTCGAGTTCGTAAACTTAGGATAATCTTCCTAAATAGTGTTGTCCAAACAACCTGTTAAAGTTTCGTTAACTTCGAAATGCTTTCCTGCTACCCTCCCTTTTTCAACATGGCGACTGGATTATGAGGGTCGTAAAGCAATTTAAAATAAATTAAGAACTGTGTAGGTAATTTGTACCGTAATCAAGATGATTAGAAGAGGGACGGATTCAATGTTGGTAGAAAAAACACTTGTTCTTTGCCGTAGCTTAGCCGTCTCAAAAGAAGAACGACTCTGTTATAATGCATCATGGCCCTGGGTAGCGCAGGAATTGGAGTTTTTTAAACTTTTATAATCCATATTAATAATATAAATGTGAAGTGTGCCGCTGCTGTTACCTCTTCATGCTTAAACCGCTACTTTTTATCCCGGAAAAATACTCTTATCTGCGATAAACGAATTTAAGGCCGGTCCCGAACGAAATCGCGGGCAGAACCTAGTTGTATATATTCACCATACATTTAGTTAAGTAAAGTTACATAACTAAATGAAGATAGTTCTATAAAAAGATAGTTCTATCTTCGATTGAAATAAAAATCCATCTATAAATATCATTGTGATTATATTATAGAAGGAACCAATATTATAGAAGGAACAAATAACGTATCTAAAAAATACTCTGCCAACGATTTAGTGAATTTACGAAACCATTATCCCGAAGTATTTATCTATCTTACTGGATTTTCATGTTTTTTTTCCAAAAAAAAAATATTCCCCGATTTTAAGCTTATATTTACGGCTGGCCTTTACTGCCGCCGCACTTTTTTCAAATAAAACACTGTGTCAACGGAGCTCACCATTTGGTACTTTTTTATGCAATGCAAAATGGTTTATTGCTTTGGCATATAGATATAATTTTAAGTCAAAAATGTGAACGGTAGACGTGACATAGGCCATTTATTATTTAAAAACGCACAGCTTCCAAAGGGCAAGCATTAATACCCTTGCCTCGCAGCCGCTCGCAGAAATTAGCCCGTTTTATGCGTTTAAATTTGGCGGTGGCAGTATTACAAAATGCCGCCAAATTGCTTTATTTACGGTCAATAAAGAGGATGCCTCACTCTATTCGCGTTTTTTATGAGCTTGTTCAGGTAACGACGCGTTACATTTTGGTTGACGTCATTTGAGTACAGTCACTGCTAAATAGTCTGTTAGAAGACACAATGGAAGTTTAAGACAGAAGTACACCTTCCCATTTTCCTGGTAAATAAAGTAATAGGAATTAATATTTTTAGTGCCTCGTTGCCAATTTCAAACATTTATTTCCTTAATATTTTCTTCTGTTTCCGCGATTATTACTCATTTAAATAAAACAATTTAACGGATTATATCATGTACATTATTCTCATTTAAGTTCCCGACGTTCCGGAAGATTTTCAGGTTTCCTTGGTCCAATTTATTTCCTTGCGAGAAAACAGATGGTATTGGCGGTAAATGCTTATTTTTAAGTTAGAATGCTGGTTACTAAGGTTTAAGGTTTAAAGATATTTATTCTCAAAAAAGACATAGGTCACTTACATGAGAACATTAATTTAAGTAAAAATATACATGATCGTCCGTATCATAACTATTTACTCTCACTTAATGCATTACTCTGTAGTATTAGTATTAGTGGTGGTGTGGTAGTAGTATTCTAGCTATGAAGAATAACATGTTGTGATAGGTTTTTTTTGAATGCATTAAATGAGCTTACACTTTTTATTGCTGACGGTAACTTGTTATACAACTGTGCACCTTCAAAAGTAAATATTGTTTTTCCTAATTGGGTTTTTATCTTAGGTAGTACCAAAAAGCTTGCGCGTTGACCGTTTAGTTATCTGTTTTAACTTCGTAAAGGATAAGTTAGTATGGACAGAGTTATTTAAGATTTTTCTTACAAGAATGCATGTGTTATAATTGTACAATTGTTTTAAGTTCATGAGTCTAGTTTCATTATATAATTGGTTCGTTGGTGTTAAGAAATGGTATTGAAATAGTGTTTTTATTACTTTATTTTGTAATCTTTGGAGATTGGCTAGTTTTGTTTTGGCAGCACTGCCCCAGAGTTCTATCAGATACAGTAGGTGAGGTTTTACACGTGAGTTGTGTATGGTATAGCGCATCCGACACGGAACACAACTAGCGATGCGTCGAAGCGATCCGGTGAACGACGACAACTTAGCGCGTACGTGCTCAAGCTGATGATTCCAACTAAGTTGCTGTCTATTCGTAGGCTAAAATATTTTTCATGGTTTTTATCCTGTATAATTTCGTTATTGACTTTAAGTGGATGGTGATGGGGTATAATTTTATTTCTGGATTTAAAAATGACGTAGCAAGTTTTTGATATGTTTATTGTTAGAAGTTTAAGATATGTTTACTAATTAGGACAAGGATGAATAGAGTATACTAAAATCGTATTTTTTAAATATTTTCCACATTCTTTAGTGGGCATGGCAACGACGTCGAAGTCAGATTGATTGTAGATACTGTATAGATTGAGTTACAAAAAGGTTACCTGTAAGCAAATTTAAAAAGCTGATATATGCAGTTATTTTTTCCTTTTTCTTTTTGGGATCGATTTTTTTCTCATTTGCTCAAAGATGAACTGGAAATAGATTTAAATTTATTGTATTTATGTTTAAATCTATAAGCTGAAGTAATTATAGATATTTAAGTTAAAAATATCAATATTTTTTTTCGTTCAGCCATATTTTTTTTTAGCCTTGCTGTTGGTGGAAAGTTAAAGTTCACATCCAAGGTCTATAATCAAACTAAATATATCACCACAACTCTTTATGCTTCAAAAAATAAATACCTAATTCCTAACCCACAATTTCCCGGGGAAAAGTTTTGCTTTCAAAGAGAAATGTTGAAGTATACAGTATACGTGCTATGAACGAAAAAAAATCTCAGAAGCGGTAATCCCAGCCCTGGGACCTAATTCTATGTGACAAATGATATTATGTCCGATACATCTATACTACAAAGCACCCATGTTTAATATTAAGTATAGGTTACATTTAATTGAATTTTTACCATTATAGTTGTAAGGTAAAAATGTAAGTAACAATTCTATGGATACTTTATCTGAAAATAAATAAATTATTATTCCCTTTATTTCGTTACTGTCTTAAGTTAGGCATTTAACAATTTGAATATATACAAAGTAAAATACAAAAAGCAAATACAAAATATAAACACAATAATAAAAACCTAACCTAGGGTGCCGCCGGCAGCGGGGCAGGGCTCAAGCTACTGGTAGTTAGGGCTGCACAGAGAGGAACCTCCTGACGATGCGGGCCGTGTCCAGGATTACCGCTTTCTGTATCTGACTCTTGATCCAGCCATCTAGCGAGAGTCTCTTAAGATGTTCGTCGAGACTTTTCGCTATAAGACCGTTTGCCGAAACGACTATCGGGACAATAATCGTCGAATCAACATTCCCACATGGCGGTCACCTTGTGAGCCAAGTCAAGGTACTTTCTGAGTTGGTCCTTCTCAGCCTTCATGAGGTTCTCGTCCTGTGGAATGGTGATATCGATGAGTATTGCCCGGCGCTTAGATCAATCTACCAGCACAATATCAGGCTTATTGGCTACAATAGTCCTGTCTGTGGTGATAGATCGATCCCAATAAAGCGTGGTACGACCATTTTCAAGAACTGGCATCGGTGCGTACTTATAGTACGGCACCTCAGACCCCACAAGACCGTATTTAACAGCAAGTTGCTGATGAATAATCCTGGCTACTTGGTTATGTCTGTGCAAGTACTCGCCGTTAGCAAGATGAGAACAACCGGAAATTATTTGCCTGAGCGACTCTCCGGGACGGCGGCATGCCCGACAGATGTCGACCGTACCGTCCTTCAGGATATACCTTCGATAGTTGTTCGTCATGATAACTTCGTCCGCAATTGGACATGCAAAACCTTCGGTTTCCCCGAAAAGATCGCCGAAACGTAGCCGGTTCACCGACGCGAGCAGATCTACATCAGGCCCTGTAAGGGCCTCGTAGAACCGCCCGTGTAGCTATTTACTCCTCCATACGTCCTTGCGGTCTACGGTGCTAAGCACCGTTGGTCTTATTATTATTATTATACTATTATAAAGTTGTAAAAATTAAATGTCTGCAGGTACATAGAAGATATTGAAAAAACAATCGTTATGGATTATTTCGAGGTCAGATTGTCGTCTGATTTTTAATTGGAGGTCACTGAATAGAAAAAAATATATCTTTTATTTCTTGTATGTTTGTATCTGTCGTTGTGGTTTCATCACGCCAAATCGTCAAAACGAATTTCAACTATTTTTGGTGCACGGATAGCTGGGTATCTCCAGATGGTTATAGGATACTCTTTACCCGATTACGCTGAAGAAAAAGAGGGATTATGACTTTTGCTCCTCCGCGAACGAAGTTGCGGGCCACCTTCTAGTCACCAAAATTTGTCGTGAGACTTAGACATATTTAAATTATATTAGCGGTTACTCATGTCGACACCGACGATTCCCGCCTAGCACTGAGGCTCACTCCACTCGTTACTTAAGACTAACGTCCTCGTAATGGACCGAAAAATCTCGAGCAGTACTCGGCTTTTAAGAAGTGAGTAACCCCTTATATAATTTAAGAATATGTCGTCTTTAGAGATATGATCAATTCTATGTAACCGTCATACCATTTCTTCTTCTTCTTCTTCGTGTGAAGGGATCAAAAAAAAAACTTAAATTAAATTTTCCTTTGCCAGTATCTTGCCACCTCTATCCCTCGGGGTGTAGCTTTTAGGAGATCTTCCGCGGTACACGTGGTCGGACACGGCGAGCACTGCATCATATGTTGCGTGGTTTGGGGTGTGCCACATTCGCAGGATGTGCTGCTTTCTACTGATCTAATTCCCCATTTCAAAAGGTTATCCTTGGACCGACCAACTCCCGTCCTTAGTCTATTCAAGGCTTTCCATGTCGTCCATTTTTCTATTGCACCAGGAGGAAGGTGATCTGCAGGTGTTATTTCTAGTGAGCCAACACTAAGTTGCGATTTCCATTCCCTGAGACCAGCCTCTTGGGGTGTCTGATATTGGAGAGCTGCATTTGTCACGAAGCTCCTACGGGACTTGAGTCTACGGGTCGCTGGTTCATGCTCGTGCAGTGGGTGTCAAGGGTCGCGCAGTTGTTTGTCGCGTTCTATAGCGGCAGCTACATCTCTGCGTATGTACGGTGGGGCGATCCCACTCATCTGATATAGGTGATAGCATTTGGTGGGTTTCAGACAGCCGGTGATTAGGCGACAGGCTTCATTAAGGGCAGTGTCGACCTGGCCCGCGTGCGCCGAGTTCTTCCACACAGGACATGCGTATTCTGCAGCCGAGAAACTAAGTGCAAGTGTCGTGGTACGCAGTGTGTGTGGGGTTGCGCCCCACGTGGTGCCAGTAATACGGCGCAGGATGTTGTTTCTTGCCGCCACTTTCTGCTTGGTGTTGAGACAGTGTGATTTGTAGGTCAGGGCATCTGTCGAGCGTTATACCTAAGTAGTTAGGGGTACATGTATGATCTAACCGGCAGCCCTCCCAGTCAATAATGAGTTCTCTAGCAGCCTGACTATTTTTGAGATGAAAGGCGCAGACTTGTGTTTTGCTTGGGTTCGGTTTAAGTTGATTTAGTTTATAGTACGTCGACAGAGCCGCCAAGCCTTAAATAACAATATATAATAATAGCATTTCTTTCTGATTAAGATGATTGTACTTTATTTTTTTGGGATTAAAATACAAGATGGTGTGTAATTTTGTTATATTGAGTTGTACCATATCTCTATTAAATATCAATATGACATTGTCACTTAATGCAGCTCATATATCAAAAGTAGTCATAGGTCATATATCAAAAGTAGTATAATTCAATATATCGCAAAATTCCTTAAGCAATGCCTTATCGAATTAGGGCCTGATCGTGGAGTGTAACGTGTAACAGACGACTTTTCTTACTCATAATGCAATGAATTTCCTGAAAAAAGTAACAATTCTGATTATGATTTTAAATCCCACGGTACGATAATTGAATAACTAAGTTTACTTATGTTCTATGAATTGTCGAAACAAGTGAAATAGCTAAGGCTCATTTAAGAAATCAATTTTATTAAAAAAGGTTGGGTGTTAAATTTTTTACTCCTCGACTATAAATGCTTCACAGGTTAGTTTTAAAATGTTTTGAGTGCTGGTTAGCACTTACTCAACGTTTTAATCAAGAGTATATAAAAACAATTAAAAAAATAGCATCTTAAACTGTCTGCGTCTCTTTCGGGACTTTTTATCCCTAAAGGTACCTACCACTTGTGAATACGCTTTTCATTCTCTTTCGATTTTTAAAGACATACTAAGTATTTTTTTAAATTTTAATTATTTTTTGTTCATTTGATATGTGTCGCAAGTCTATTCATATCAATCAACTTCGATTTTTATAAGGTAAATATAATTTTATACATGTTAGGACTGGCCCCGTATCGTGGTTTTTCAGAATATTTGGTAAAATTATCTAGTTATCGGTCTTTCTCCAGCTGACCCATTAGGATTACACGCTCTGTATGGGGTTATAGTATTGAACCAGTACCGTTTTAAGCCTTGAAAGCATAAACCATAAAATATAGGTACATTTGATCTCGGCTAGAGCTTGCAATAGTACGTAGTTTCCGGTCTTTCTCCAACTGATCCATTAGGATTTGTCGCTCTATATGTGGTTAAAGGATGGTAGATAGTGAAATATTAGCATTTCAAGCTTGCTAGCCTAAATGGCTGAAACGTGAAATACTGGCACATTTGATCTCGGTTAAAGCCTGCAGTTCCTGTGCGGTCGGAGACAAATATTGCACATCTGCATGGTACAGTCAGTTGCAGTGGAAAGTGACCCCTCTGCTATACAAGCATATATGGCAGGGGGCGTTACGTTTCTCTGTACCTGAACGTACATATTGAATAATGCTTATGCGTACACGTGAGATAGGAACAGAATAGTTTCCTGAAGTCAATATATACTAATTAACGGAAACCATTAAATTAAATCTTTACAAATATACAGGATATTAAGTTGTAGTTATTTTTGCATATTTGAATGTTATAAAATTAGCAATAATCAAATATTTTTCGCAGACTGTACCTACACAATCTGCGCTGCCGGAGATAAATTAGAGACGAAGCGATACGAAATGGAATTTTGTATTGTTTTATTCGATGCGTTTGTTTCCCAATAGTATTCGCCAGAGTGTGAGCTCCAATAGTGTTTAATTTAAATACCACGGTTCTGATAACATTATATCGTTGTCATATAGATACAAATCAAAGCGCAAAGAAAAATACGGTTACTCTCGCACCTGGTTACACCAACACTCGAACCCGGTACTTCCTGATTACGCGTCAGGTGTGTTACCCTTTCACTAGCGAGCACTGGGACGTACACATCGAATTTATCTGTCCCTATACCTATTTTTATTTTTTGTAAAATATTATAACCTTAAGATATTATATCGCTGTTATCTTACTAAGCATAAATATGACAGGTCTAATTCATTATTCTTTATATACCCTTATGATCCAACACTTCAATGTACTTATATCACTAACTGTAAGGTAGTTATTAATATTTCGATCACCAACTAAAAGGTGCTAGAATTTAGTTCAGGAGAGGAAAAAGTCATAACCTTTTTTTCTTCAGCGTATTTGGGTAAACAGTATTACATAATCATCCTGAGGTGTTCTGTACCCGTGTATCAAATAAAACTGTTCAGTTATTTTGGCGTAATGAAGACGCAACAATATTCCAATCGAGCCTATACATTACTAAAAGGCGCCCACAACTTCGTTGTTGGATGAGAAAAAGTCATAACCCTTCTTTTTTTTTTAACATAGTCGGGTAAAAAGTATGCTATAACCATCTGGAGATATCCAGCTATATACCCGTGTACCAAAAATAGTTGTAATCTGTTTAGCCGATTTAGCGTGTTGAAGCCACAACGACACATACAAACATTTCATTTTTACAACTCTATAATAATATAGATTAGAAAATCGTGCACAGCGCTTTATATTTGCGAAAAATTAAGATTTCCCACCGAAAATCAGCGTCACGGCTTGCCGTGGCATAAAGCTGAATGGTGACCCCTTTCAGCGTCGTCAATTATGTTTTCTTTCTTTCTTTCTTTCTTTCTGTCTATTTTACTTGAAATTGGGATGTTGAAAATTTTTTACAAGTTTTTCCTGTGGTATGTTATAGAACAACATCTCAATATTAGAATTGGTGAAAAAACTACTTCAATCTCATAAAAACTCTCCGAGATACAACGTTAAAATCACAGTTTTGAACATGATAGGAACGTGTGATTGTACGGGGGAATTAAGAATTTTATTTAGCATGTAATTATATTAAAAGAAAATTAATTGCAATAAATTTTTCTTTCTAGTTAGATCTTTGTATCAATATTGTATAAAAAATATGTGATGTTTTCACATCTATACTATTATAAAGTTGTAAAAATGAAAAGTCTGTACATTGAAGATATTTTCAAAAAAATGATTGTTATGGACTATTCGGAGGTCATTAAAACGAAAAATATTTTTTTTGGATTTTATGTATGTTTGTATGTGTCGTTGTGGCTTCATCACGCAAAATCGGCTAAACGGATTTCAACTATTTTTGGTACACGGGTAGCTGGGTATCTCCAGATGGTCATAGGATACTTTTTACCCGACTAAGCTGAAGAAAATGAAGGATTATAACTTTTTCTCCTCCGCAAGCAAAGTTGAGGGTGCCTTCTAGTTAAAAAATATAACCAAACATTAAAGTGATTACAGCGCCATCTCTCTCGTAAGCTTGACACTACTGAAATGGCAGGTCAGCTTGAAGAAATGTTGCTAAAGCGCATCTTCTTAGAGTGGTGCTATAAGGTAGTAAACCTTTCAAAAATTCATGGTGCATAAGGTCGTGAGAAGGTAGAGGATTAATTCGTTGTGAATCACAAGCGGTCTGATGGTTTAACGGATGGGACGCTGTTCCGGTATAACAGAGATGCTGGTTCGATTCCGGCTTTGACTACAGTGGATCGCAATTATTTTTCTTTTCTATTTAGATCTTTGTATCAATATTGTATAAAAAAATAAGAACTTTGTTCTGAAGCTATGTTAAAGCTTGCGTTTATCGAAACGGTTTCATAACAAAAGTTACTACTTATTCAATGGTATTATTAGATTTTAATATTTTAATTCTTTAAAGATGGACTTTACCACCCAACTTTAATGGCTCATAAAATAACCTACACGAAAGGTATCGAACTAATTTTTTTTAGGAGTTCTCTCATAAAAACTAACATTTCGCACCAAAATTTTACTTTTATTTGAAGTACAGTCAATATCCGCATTAAGACTAAAAAAGGTAGACGAATAAGTAAAAGCATAGACGAACAGTGCAAACTATATTAAAACACAAACTAGGGCTCAATTATATACCGCAGACGCATCATTTATATTGCTTTAGAAAAAAAATAACTCGCTAGTAAAATGTATAAGCAGGCTTTTGTCAAAGTACCTAATGTAAATTGGGACGATATAACAAGGGTTTAAAGTCTGGGTCATAAACAAAAACCTATGTCAGTAACTTAATATCCCTGTACCCATACACCCTTTACGCAGCATATTATCAGGTTCATACCGAAGATCGAATCATCACACAAAATGTTCATCGTTCAATTCAAAATACTCCACGCCAGTTTCATTAATGAGAGTAGTTCGATTTTTAAAATTATACTCGTATTACACATGTAATATATTAAAGGAAAAATAAAAATGATAAAAACGTATTTCTTTGTTGCAGGAATAAAACACGGCCAAAAACAGTAGAAATCATCAATTAATGTATTGAAAACTCCAAGGTTAAAATAACAATTTCATGCTAAATAAATCAACATTGTAATGGAAAGGAATTAAAACGGTGACAATGGCAAACAAGACTCAAACCTCGTTGGAGAAGATATTTCAAGACATTCTAGCGGCGTCGGGTAATCCTTCAGAAATTAATCAATCACAGATAGTATCTGTTCTAAGGGACCAAGCCGCAGGGAATGAAGAATTAGAGTCACTGCTGTTTAAAGTGATGAAGGATGCTCAAAATCGACTGAATCTCAGCCTAAAACCGGACACCTGCGGGTACTGCGAGGGGGACTTCAGAGAGGTCATCGAGGTATACAACAGCATCCATGGATACGTTAGTTTACTGGTAAGTTGATTAATAATTTCCCAGATTTTATGTGATATTGTTGTCAGTACCTACTACGAAACTCATAGAAAGCCCAAATCTCTTCGCATCATAAACTCATCATCAGCTCGAAGTGCCGTAAAATGCTGGAACTTTGCCCATTAGCTTGAACTATGTTTCATAGGAAAACTGCGATTTATTGCTTCTTGTAACTGAAATAATGGAATAATTTAATACTACCAAGGCAACTATACTAAGTTCCAAGCAGGTAAGGCATACTTGTAACTTGTAGGGATACGGTGCACACACACCGGATGAAATGACCAAGATGTTTTTCCATTGCGTTTCCGGTGTCAATAAGAGCCTAACCACCACAACACTCCGGCACCTGAAAGAATCATGTCGTTATGCAAATACACCGCGTCGTGCCGTATTGAATAGACACACACGGTGCCGCGTCGCGTAAATGCATGGCCAGGCACCGTACCGTTTTGAGGCGCTATGCCGTTTCACGTTATCGCTGGCTTGAGTGGATTGCGCAAAATTTATGTATGTTTGTATGTGTCGTTGTGGCTTCATCACACAAAATCGGCTAAACAGACTTCCACAACTTTTGGTACACGGGTAGCTGGGTATCTCCAGATGGTTATAGGATACTTTTTTCCCGACTACGCTGAAGAAAAAACGACGGGTTATGACGTTTTCTCCTCCGCGACCGAAGTTGCGGGCATCTTCTAGTTTGAAATAATAGCGATCTTATCAAAACAACTAAGTGGAAAGAACTTTGTACTTTATGTATATAGCTACATTTTAAACCAACTAGGTATATTCGGTCATTCGGTCACAATAAATACTCCTTGGACCGAACTGTATCACAAAGAATTACGGTGTCCCGATAAAAATGCTACTTGCACTTGGCATGTAACCAGAATAGAATAGAATACATTTTACATGCTAAATCATATTGTGTGACAAATATTTCAACAGAAAATTCAAAACTTTCAAATTTAGTGTGCTTAATTTAAATGTATGTGACACCACATACATTTAAATTAAGCACGTTCAGTTTAGTTTGCTCTGACCAAGGCGAAAAGAGCTTGATTATAATATATAACCATATTAGCCCATGGAATGGATTTTTTTTGCTGTTTCCTAGATTTTGTAGGTAGGTACTTAAGTACTATAATTTTGTAAGCTATGAGTCTGATGATTTTCATTGGGAATCTTCACGTTCTAGAATTCCACCAACTCATTAATAATAATAAAAATCTATGCAAGATTAAATTGCACAATTTAATCTTAGTAGATAATAATGATAACAAAATTTATTAGATAATAATGACGTTAATGTCCTTAAATAAATTAATACTTTAAAAACACTAGAAAAACACGCTTAATAAATGCACGTAAAAACAAAAACTATGATACGATGTTCCATCATGAAGTTCCAGTTCATATCTTCCGGCTCCATCATCAGATCAGTTCGACAGTACCATATTATTGTATTGTCATCAGAACTACATACAGCTCCCAATTTTCATGACGCTACGATCCTTGGACGATGGTTGAATTAGTTACCTTAGATTCCATTACATAGTTAGTTACATACAACCTAATAAAAGCGTGTTAAAAAGTACATTAATACGACTACGTAGGTACGTAGCAAAACCAATATGAAACTCTTTTAATACCTACGGCCTCTCATAACGTCAAAATTAGAGAAAAAACACGTTATTCTTCGGAAACATTTCTTATTGAATACAAAAATGTTTTAAAAATTCTAAATAATAACAGATTCCATTGTTTTCGCCATTGCCATTCAGCGAGATCACAGAGCGTTAATTATCGCTTCAGTTTGTTATTTTAATGAATATTTTCTGATTGACCGATAAATGTTGGAAAAGGAGCCGTTTGGAATACTCAACCACAATGATTGTATAGTAAAGATTATTTTCCTGTCTCAAACGAGACTTGAGAGATGCCGATAATTCGATTAGAGTATATTAAGTAGATGGAGGTCCAATGCGGCGCTACAAAAAGCCTGTTAAGATTTAATACAGGTTTATTGTGTCCGTTATTAAGTTAAATTGTTTTAATAAATTTTGGGGACTTTTCCAAATACATAGCAAGCGAAAAGGAATGTAAAAACACTCAACATTATTTTAACACGTTTCTAAGGGCGTTTCAAACGTTTTGATTTCTGTGGACGCACTATTGTTATAATTTAATTGTTTTTTTTTACCCCTTCTAAAAGTTCTTAAGTACTTATTTTATCATTGCAGGCCACTGCGATATTGTCTATGCTAAGTTAATGCTACTTACTTTGGCATCAATTCAACTAAGACTTAAATACTTTTTTGATAGCACATTTGCTCGAAAACTCTACCACTTGTGGTTTCCCAGGAATAAATTCGGAACTGAATAAGAAGTCGGGGCTCCCTAGATACCCCAAGAAATATTTAGTCCATCCTTATTAACCTTGTATGTCATAATTACTAGCATCGTCCAAAAGCGTGGCGATAATATCCCGATACACACTCTCTAACGTAGCACGTAGTCAGTATTAAACCCAAGGGAGTCAGGAAAATTCGCGTAATTCAGACGATGAGTACAAAGGCTATATATACCTGCTTCGGCATATTTATGGCACATTCTACGAGTACTAGCACACATGTGAATGTGTACTAGTGACGCCTGTAAAGTCTTAATCAGCCATTAATAACTGAGAGAGCCTGGTGAATTTAAGTATTAAATCTGTATTTATTTTGTGGCTGCAGTATTTTCTTCAATATCTGAAATCAATATCACGGGATGATGCGAATATAGTGGCCATGGTAAGTCACCGTAGAAACGCTTAGGTATATTGTCTTTTAGTCAAAACAATATTTGTTTCGAAGATCTGTAAGCAATAATCCTAAATTAAAGTAAAAACGCCAGGGGAATCAAATTTTCCACCTTGCCACTGATATTAAATACAGAAACACGTCGGCTTTCAATTGAAATAATATGTCGTGGGCGGTAAGTAGGTACGTTAGCGACCCGATATTACATTATTTTGAACGAGGTGTGTAAAGCTCCTCAAATAGAGACCATGAAACAGAAGATGCAGCGTTGATCGGTCTGCCTGATGACCGAAGACTTGAATAAGATCGCCGGAAGCCGATGGATGCAGAATGCGTACGATCCTTCTTTTTGTATCGTTCGATTTATCTATGTTTTTTCGCTTTTCCGCCTTGTAACCGTGTTACGAATAGTACTTTTACTTTTTTTTTCATCTGTATTTTTTTGAATCAGAATGAGCTACTAAAGTTTTTATAAACATGTGACGATTTTTTTAAGAGCATTTTTTTGAGTAAGCTAGTTTTTCCATACTTCGCAAAAAACGCAAACACGCAAAATGCTACTAATGGAAAATACATTTTGGGTGATTACTTAACTCGTACAAGACTCGGTGAGGGTACGTATAGCTAACAAAAAACACAATATTCGTTATTATGTTCCAATATGAACAAAAGAGCAGTCCTGAAATTCATTACCATATTACTAATTTACATAATTAAATGGCTCACTGCGTTTCATTTGATTTAAGTATACACGTGTGCACACATGTGTACTTTGCAAAATATCGAACATTTTGTTTGGATTAGTTAAGTGTGTGGGTTGTTGGGTCTGATGTTTCCGCGACTTTATAAATAGAATGTGCGCTTCCTCTTCAAATTTAAATCATTAAAACTCAAGTCATTTATTATTATATTATGAGTTAGTTATAAAGGTCTTAATAGCAAATAAAGTACAGCACAATCAAGTGTGCAGCGCGTAATTTTTTGACAAAATTAAGTTAAAATTACATCCACCTAAATCTTACTATTATGAAGTTGTAAAAATTAAATGTCTGTACTTTGAAGATAATAAAACTGAACCGAAATTGAAGGTAACTGAATAGAAAAATATTTACTTTTTGTAAGTTAATGTTTGTATGTGTCGTTGTGGCTTCATCACGCCAAAACGGCTACATGGATTTCAACTATTTTTGGAACACGGGTAGCTGGGTATCCACCGATGGTTATAGGATACTTTTTACTCGACTGCGCTGAAGTAAAAAGAGTTTTATGACTCGTCTGCGAACGAAGAAGTTGTGGGCACCCAGTCTATACGTATAATGAAGCTGAAGAGGGTCAAAAGTCTGTACATGGAAGATATTCGAAAAAAAATTGGCTAGGGATACTTAAAATCGATAACAGAACACGTTCCAACAGTTTTTAGAATTTTTGTCTGTTTGTCTGTTTATCTGTTTTTCTGTTTGTCTGTTTATTTGTACGCGCATCACGTGAAAACGGCTGAGCAGATTTTGATGCAAACTTTACTTATCTATTGAGAAAATCCCCGGCCAGGTTATAGGCTATAAAAATTCAACTCCTAAAAGGGGGGGTAGCAACTACACTTGATTGAATTAAGTTTGCACCTGAATCGAATTTCTCTCTAAGTTTAGAAGAGGGGGTACGGATATTAATAAATTTAATTGCATAAGTGATTTGATAATAGAACAAAATACGAGATAAGTGGCTCGGTGGCATCAACAAGGAGAAGGCTCACATGTGCAAGAAAACGCCCAGGTACTGCTTCAGGTTGGAGAAGGATTTCTGGAGGAAACCAACGGCCTGTTCGATTACCAGAGACGTTATGCAGGTTCGTTCCGTCCGTTGAAGACCACATTCGGAGCGTATAAGGAGGCCTGAGCCAGGGGACGCGACGTGAGAGCTCTTCGGTTTGTGAGAGAGCCATACTCACGCCGAAAATTGAACAGGCAGCGGCAGTTAATGCGCGGATATTGGCGAAAATAAAAGTGAACAGGCAGTATATACCGTGTTTTGTACCGTGGGAGAGCCAAGCTTCGGCACGAATGGGCCGGCTCGACCGGAGAGATACCACAGCCTCACAGAAAACTGGCGTGAAGCAAAACTTGTGTTTCGCCAAGTGAGTGAGGGTACCGGAGGCCCAACCTCCCCACCCCCCCTAATGATAGCGCAGTTGAAAAATAGAATACCCCAGGAGGGTACCAGCTGCGCTAGCGCTGGAGAATCCCTCTCTGGGCTTCCATGCTCAGGAAAAATCATTTCTGAGCGTGGACGCCCAGACTGCTCCTCGTACTCTGGGGGGGGGGGGGGGGGGGGCAAAACCGCGCTCGATCACTCTACACCTGCTCGAGGCAAGAGCAAACTGGCCATGGGAACCCCTGCCACGCTGGCCGTGGACTTTTGCAACATCAGGGGCTTACATTCGAACCTCAATGCTGTTCATCATCAACTCGAGACAGCAAAGCCGGCCTTGCTCTTTTTGACCGAGACGCAGATATCGTCTCCGGCAGACACCTCCTACCTCTCTCGTCCTGGGTACGGTCTGGAACACTCCTTTGTACCTAGGGCTGGGGTTTGCGTGTATGTTAGAGATGATATTAGCTCTCGCCGCCTCAGCAATCTTGAAGGTAGGGACCTCTCCACCTTCAAGGCTTCGTGTCGACAGCGACGACCATCCTTGCGTCTATGCGTGCCTTTATAGGTCCCACAGCGGTGATGCTGAAACTGACTGTCTCATTGAGCAGATTCAAATAGCTGCAGACATCGTGCAACAGCAGATCCCATCCGCAGAGATTGTGATACTGGGCGATTTTAACGCCCATCACGCTGAATGGCTCGGCTCTAGCAAGACCGATCATGCGGGGAGATCTGTTTACGGCTTTGCTCTGGCATATGGCTTATCACAATTGGTTACTGCGCCCACGCGAATCCCCGATGTGGAAAGCCAGGAATCTTCCCTGTTGGACCTTCTGCTGACTTCTCATCCGGCTGGCTACAAAACATCTGTCGAAGCCCCACTTGGCTCCTCGGATCATTGCCCCGGAGTTCGGTGCCACTAACATGCCCACCGCGTCGGCAAGCAACTTGTAGCCGCCGTGTGTGGCACTACAGGTCGGCAGATTGAGATGGGATGCGGTCTTTCTTTGCATCCTACCCTTGGAGGCAGGTTTGCTTCACGCTGGATGACCCCAACGTTGCTGCTGATTCTATTGCTGACGTGGTGCTTCAGGGTATGGAACTTTTCATTCCATCCTCTGCAGTCCCCGTTGGTGGTAAATCCCAACCTTGGTTTGGTCAATCCTGCAAAAAGGCTTCGCGCCGAAAGCAGGAGTGTTTCCAAGCCTGGGTAAATGCAGCGACAGTACGGGATGAAAAGACCAGCGCGTTAAAAAAAGAGTTTAACTTTGCCTCCAGATCCTTCAAAAAGGATATTGCCAGAGCGAAGTCGTTGCACATAGGCAGAATTGGCGAGAAACTAGAGCGCCTCCCTTCGGGAACTCGTGCGTTCTGGTCTCTTGCCAAGGCTGTCCAGGCAAATTTCTGCACGCCTTCTTTTCCACCTTTAGATATGGGAAATGATTCGTTGGCCCACGACGCAAAGGAGAAAGCCGATCTCTTGGGCAAACTATTTGCGTCCAGCTCGACTTTGGATGATGGGGGACACGGGCCGCCGACAATACCGCGGCACGATAGCTATATGCTGGATGTCCGGTTCCACCATAGGTCAGTGCGTAAAGCACTTCTTTCCCTCGATGTCCATAAGTCGAGTGGGCCCGATGGAATTCCCCCTATTGTGTTGAAGACGTGCGCTCCAGTGTTGGCACCGGTTTTAACGAATCTATTTCGGCTCTCTTACTCTTCTGGCGTAGTCCCGATCTCATGGAAGTCAGCTTTGGTGCACCCGATCCCTAAAAAAGGTGACCGCTCAAACCCATCCAACTACAGGCCGATAGCTATAACCTCCCTGTTCTCGAAGATAATGGAGTCCATTATCAACAGCCAGCTCCTTCGGTACCTAGAGGACCACCAACTGCTTACTGACCAATAATATGGTTTCCGTAGAGATCGCTCAGCTGGTGACCTTCTGGTTTACCTGAAACATCGTTGGGCACAGGCGATCGAGACTAAGGGCGAAGCATTGGCGGTTAGCTTGGACATGGCGAAGGCTTTTGATCGGGTTTGGCACAAAGCACTTCTTTCGAAACTTCCATCTTATGGGCTCCCCGAGAAATTATGCGTATGGGTCAGTAGCTTTCTAGCAGACAGATGCATAAAGGTCGTAGTTGACGGTGCGTGCTCTGAATCCAAGTCTGTGAATGCTGGTGTCCCTCAAGGCTGTGTGTTATCGCCCACACTGTTCCTTCTGCATATCAAATTATGCGATATGCTGCAAATTTGTGCCATTCACTGTTATGCGAATGATAGCACGGATGATGCCTCCTACACTGGCTGCGCCAATATTTCTCGGGATAACGTCATCGAGAGCCGTAACAAACTTGTGTCTGAAGTTGAAACTTCCCTAAAAGAAGTTTCAGAATGGGGTCGACTTAATTTAGTCCGCTTTAACCTTACAGAGACACAGGTTTGCGCTTGCACCGCTAAAAAGTCTGCGTTTGTTGCATCACCTCGTTTTGAGAATACTCCCCTAACTGCAACAGCCACTATCGGAATCCTTGGCGTCGATATATCGAGTGAAGTCCAGTTCCGCGGCCATCTAGAGGGTAAGGCCAAATTACCCTCTTAGAAGCTCGACGTGCTCAACAGATCGAGACAGTATTTTACTCCGGCCCACCTCCTACAGCTTTACAAGGCACAGGTCCGCCCGTACATGGAATACTGTTCTCATCTGTGGGCCGGGGCCCAAAGTACCAGCTTCTCCCTTTAGACCGCATTCAACGGAGAGCGACTCGTATCGTCGGTTGCAAGCGTATTTCAGATCGGCTTGACTCCTTGGCACTGCGTAAAGATGTAGCCTCGCTCTGAATTTTTTATCGCTTGTATAACGGAGAGTGTTCCGAGCAATTGTTCGGGTTGATCCCAGCTGCATCTTTCCGCCATCGTCCTACGCGACAATATTTCCATCCTCACTACATAGACGGTTGGCAGTCTACAACTGTGCGTTTTTCTAGAAATTTCCTGCCTCGCACGACTGAACTGTGGAATAAATTGCCGCATGCAGTATTTCCGGACCGATGCGATTTGCTTCAAACCTTCAAGAAAAGAGCGTACTCCCACCTGAAAGGCCGGCAACGCACTAGTGACTCCTCTGGTGATGCAAGTGTATATTGGCGACGGGGATCGCTTACCATCAGGCGACCCGTCAACTCGTTTGCCCCCCTATGCCATAAAAAAAAAATAGATAATTCCACTAGCTGTTGGCCGCGACTTCGTCCGCACAGAGATGAAATTTGTAGCCTTTTAGAAGGCAACAGGCGCTGATGACAGCGGAGGAAATAAAACATAACCCTCTTTGTTTCTTCAGCTTAATCGAATAAAAACTGTCCTATAATTATCTGGGGATGCCCAGCTACCCGTGTACCAAAAATAGTTGAAATATGTTTGGCAGTTTTGGCGCGATGAAGCTACATCGACACATACATACAAACATACAAAAAATAAAATTGAATTACTGACCTTCTAAATATACTCCATATCACTTACTTTTAGATTTTCTATATTATAGTAGTATATGTTTATATGTTTAATGTACATAGACATTTCATTTTACACCTTAATCTATTTATATTCTATATTCTATCCGTCTATACATATAATAAAGCTGAAGAGGCTCGAAAGTCTTTAGGTACATGGAAGATATTTGAAAAAAAGTTGGCCGGGGATACTTCGAATCGATAACAGAACACGTGCCAACAGTTTTTAGAATTTTTGTCTGTTTGTCTGTTTGTCTGTTTATCTGTTTGTCTGTTTATTTGTACGCGCATCACGTGAAAACGGCTGAGCAGATTTTGATGCAAACTTTACTAATCTGTTGAGAAAATTCCCGGCCAGGTTATAGGTTATAAAAGTTCAACCCTTAAAAGGGGGAGTAGCCACTACACTTGATTGAATTAAGTCTGCTCCTGAATCTTATGACGCTACTTAGGAAGAAGGTGCTAACTTTTCTCAAATACGTGCTACACGAGCCTACGACTACTATTGAGTACCTTGCTTAACTAACAGGTGGCGCTAAAATTAATACCTTGGCATTTTGCCAAATTAACTCTAAGTTTAGAAGAGAGGGTACGGAATTAAACATATTTAATTGAATATAATTGATTTAATAATACAACAAAATACGAGATAGTATCAACAAGGAGGAGTCTCACATGTGCAAGAATTTGCCCAGGTACTGCTTCATGTTGAAGAAGGACTTCTGGAGGAAACCAACGGCCTGATTCGATTACCAGAGACGTTATGCAAGATCGTTCTGACCGTTGAAGATCACATTGGCAGCGTATACGGAGATCTGAGCCAGGTGACACGACGTGAGAACTCTTCGGTTTGTGAGAGAGCCGTTAATGCGTGGATATTGGCGGAAATGGAAGGTAAACAAGCAGTATATAATTCCATTAACACTGTCTTGGATGAACGTTTCGTCACAACATACTCGATGGAGTTCCTAAACTCATTGAGCACTTCAGGACTCCCAGCACACACATTAACCCTGAAAGTTGGAGTTCTGATCATGCTTCTTCGGAATTTGTCACCTCCAAAGTTATGCAATGGAACTAGGCTAAGAGTAGTGCAGCTGCAGCGAAACCTCATCGAGGCGCAAATCCCAATGGGGTGCGGCGCCGGAGAAGCCGTGTTCATCTCCTGCACCCCCCTCATTCCGAGCAATTTCCCGCTCCGCTTCAAGCGCCTACAGTTCCCCGTGAGCGTCTGCTTCGCCATGACCATCAACAAGTCGCAGGGGCAGAAGCTGCACGCCGCTGGCGTGAGTCTGCGCACGGGCTGCTTCTCGCACGGGTAGCTCTACGTGGCGCGCTCACGCGTCACCAGCTGCACGGAGCTGTTCGTGCTGATGCCCACCGGGAAGACTCACAATATGGTGTACAAAAAATATTGTAAAATTTCAATGAGTAATAATCGCGGAAACAGAAGAAAATATTATAATATTGTAAAATGTCAATGTTATGAAAATATACTTTACATACCTACTTTTGGAGTATGAAACTGTAGATATAATTATATGTACCTACATATTTAGTTATGCATACATAAACATAACTGTAAATAAAATGTAAATACTTGGCCTCAATATCTATATTCACCTTTCCTCTAATCTTACTTCTGAATAATATTAGACCTAAATTAGAAAGGTTGTTAGGAAGTATGGATTTCCATGTGTATATTTTTTACCTTTTCATGCTTAGACTGATTTGACTGGAGGACCGATTTGGGTGATATTTGCCATGGACTTGATTTGGATAGTACTACAGTCAATTACGTAAAAATAAAAAAAAGTGGTACTGTATCGTCCGATATACACCTCTAAGTATATACTCTATGTCTTTTAAATCACGTCAAAAATTTTAATAAGTGCGAAAAACGATTGATTTTGGAGTGTAGTTTTATTTAGTGGTATTTGTTTAACATTTTATCTGGACTTTACTTTGAGTTTCGGCTCCAGGGAAGAGGGGTGAATTAGCCGCTTACTGACACAAACCGAATTCCACGCGGGCGGAGCCGCGGGCACAGATAGTTATTAAATAATTGTCACTAAATTCACTCGGACTTTTGTGCTGAGGTGTATAACTGTCCATCGAATCCTTCGATCTCTCTCAGAATCTCAGTTTTGGATGAAACAATATTGCCACCATCGGTCCTCAGCTTAGTCAGCTGGGTTTGTCCAAAAGACAGATCTCTTGCGAATACTTTGGAGCCTTTGTTCCCCTCAATGCCATTTTTGATACAGGTGGTGTTGAAATGCCTCGTATCGCGTCTGAGTAACGTAAAGTCCTGGAGTGGCGACCGCGCATAGGAAAACGCAGCGTGGGACGGATCTGACCGATGTAGATAAAATGAAAAACGAAATGAAGGTAGGTAGGTATTGAGATAATTTGTGACCCTCGGAGAGACATAGGACAGTTTTTATCCAGAAAATCATCCTTTAAGGTGGTGGAAAGTGGATAAAGTTGTACGGAGAATCAATTATTAAAATATTAAACTACTTACTTAATTCTCGGTAACATGGGTGAAGGCTAGTATATGCTAGTATTTTATAAATAGTAACTTATCAACGATATTGTCCTGGTAAAAGTGTTGAGGTTTTAAGAAAAAATCTTATTATTCTTTCCCAAAATATACTGCAATGTGAATTAAATTATACTAATCATCGTCTCGTATCACCGAGAACTTCACCCGGGGCTCGCCTCTCCAAGTCACTCGTCAATTTATTGCTGACTTTCCAACTTCGTAATCAATGTACAGTTAGTATCAAATAGTCTGTAACATCCAAAGTGACAAATATAACGCAACTCAATTTTATTACTAAGGACACAAATGTGTGACGATATATTTGGCGTTTTTGCTGTTGATGCTGAGTGTACTATTCTATTCATAACCCTTCCAACATGTTTTGTTTATATTTCATACAGAGACGCCAATACATCAAAATTAGAGACTAAGCTGTGTATTCTAACTTTTCCTAGAAATTTTTGTTGAATAATTGTAGGAAGAAAAAATATCAATCAGTTATCAAATGAAATATACGTTTATTTTATTTTCGCAAAAGCTAAAATAGTTTGAGGGACGGACATTAAAACGGTCTGACTGACAGAGTTGTTTACGCCGTGCCATTTGCGTAATCTCCGCTCCCAACTTTTGTTTTTCTAATTTGTAATTGAGAAACTAACTAATCGGTTTAGAATTTGCGTGTGTATTCCGAGTTGTTTCGAATTTGATATTGTTTTCTATACCCATTAAATTAAATGCGAGTTCATTTTGGAATTTATATGGGTTGCAGAGACGTGGCGTCAGGAAAGTCACAAAGGAAGCCGAGGCGTATTATTTACTCATATATATAAAGAAAAAGGTGGTAAGACTCATTTCCTTGGGCAACACGCCACTAATGAGTTGTAAGTTTGGACCGATATTGACAATGTTGTATCTATTCTAGTTATGTTACCTAATCAGGGTTTGTTTAATTTTATTGGGCATTTTATCAATTAATGAAAAAGTCTAAATCTTAAATCAGGATTATTTATTTCTCCAACATAGGTCAAAAGTTCTAGACCTGAGGCGGTGTCACTTTAATAGTAATTATACGTAGTCACTTTAATAATAAGTAGTTATACATCTATTAAATAATGCTGCGTAGATCCTTTTTTGAGCCGGTGGGATGTAGGCCGGTCCGTCTACGACTAAATATCAACCGAAATCACTCCCACGCGCACATCAGTGGACTTTAGCCTTAAACCTTAAAATAGAATGTTTACAAAATTGAGATGAACTTCTTTGTATTGCGGTATTTAAACAGAGTATTAATAAATCGCAGACTTAATTAAACCCTCGATAGCTTAATGTAACCAAAATTAGAAATCTGAATACCTTACCTTAATCTTCATCTGAATTAGAACATTTTAATATCTAGATCACCCTCAACATCACTATCTTATTTAGGCAAATATAGAAACAACAAATCATAAAATAGAACCATAATTAGTAAAATGTAAGAATCTATAAAACTATAACAAAGCAAAGTACCTACTAATCAGAGTAGATCAACAATTCACGCGTATATATGTATGCGTTGGTTTTAGGGACAATCTGTATATATACACAGGATGTGTGCCAAAATGAAGAGGGGTGATATAACAGCTCTATACTCAGTATAATTGATCTTAATAAAAAGTTCATGGTTTTTGAGATACTTGCACTTTTAAAAACGAATTTGCAATTCAAGAAGTTCAAGAACGTCTATCGTGTTTATCAAAATCGAATTTGCTATAAAAATATATGTTGCAAGTTGCTCAACGCTACTGACCATTGTAAATAAGATGAAATGAATATGATGAAAGAGAAGAGAAGCGGAGTGGCGCGCTAGAATGTGAAACAGTGTAGGAGGTTTGTAGATGTACGTACGATTAAGCTAAGCGGTGCGAAAATGCGTGCCAAAGCTGAGAAACTGCGTAACGCATTCCCAAAAAGGGTTAAATTGGTGTTGAAAGTTAGGATGAGGGACTCTTTATTAAGAGCTATAAAAAGTAATTTGAGCGTATTTGATACTCGTCCCCTTGAAAATTTGTATAGGGTACGGATTATTTTCAAAGTTGTCAACTCCCATTGGTGGATTTTATTTAGGTACGGACTCTGTACCTACAGAGTACTGCATTGGTGGATGCGCTGCCTAAGTAGAAGCCTTCGGACTTCTTTTTGTTTGACCAAAATATGTATCAGCAACTATCATCAAACTGACGGACTCTTCCCTACCCAGGTATGCACCATAGGCGTGATCGCCAACTGCCTGAACGTGGCCGTCTTGACCAGAAAGGACATGGCGGCGGCGCCCATCAACAGGCTGCTCAAGTGGCTAGCTGTAGCCGACGTCTTTGTGATGCTGGAGTACGTGCCCTTCTCCATTTATAGATACCTGGTAAGTGCCCTATGTATGTAGTGAATAGGTTCGTAAAGGGTCGGCAACTTGCACGTAATGCCCCTGGCTTTGCAAGCGTTCATAAGCTGCGGTGTCTGCTTAACATCAGGCAGGCCGTTTAGTATAAAAAAAAAACAGGAAAAAAATTACACACCTTCAAACGTCAGCGACTTATCTGTTACTCTACAGACAGGCAGTAGACAAGTAACCTTTGCCATATACAGGTATCTAGTGAGTACCTATCTAATTCATTATGTTACACGAGGAAAAGGTAGCAAAAACTCGTTCTTCGCATTATATGTGCAAGTCAGCCAGCAGATGCTCGTAGGTGCAAAACACTGGCCAACGTCTTTACCGTTGGAATCGATTACCGAACCTTTACAGTCAAAAAGCGTTCACGCCATCCTTTGTCATGAGAGTATCGATATGGAGCAGAATTGTGCACGCCAGCGAGAGGAGTTGCTTAGCAAAAACCTTGCGCCCGAGTGCAACTTGTCACGCGGTACTATATCACCAGTCTTTCTCGCACAGTATTGTATGTAGTACATTAAAATTGAGTTGTGGAAAATCTTCAAGATTCACGACTGATTTGAATTTTGTTATATTTTTTTTTTTGTGTCCCATGGATGACCCTCGAAACCTTATTTGTAAGGTTGCGGTTTCTGTCTGTTTTTTTTGTTACAGGACTTTTTAAATTCTAAAATGTTACTGTAGCCGCAGAATTAAAATTCAATAAATGAAAAAAATAAACTTGCCCATACAAAAAAAAATGCCGGGTCGGTGTTTTGTTTTCTTTTTCGTTTTATGGTGGCAGTACCTATTACTTAACCGGGCATCAATAATTGTTCACCAATTACGAAAATTAGTATTTAAATCCACTTATTGTTTCTTTTTTGGCTTTGCATATAAATGAGTGGACCCGAGAAAGACTAATGTACCACTAGTTCAGTTAACAGAAAATCACTGTCTTAAAATTGCATGTATCTGCCACACTAATGTGGTCAACTACTGGCTTTATTTGTGTGTATTCTTACTCATGCACATATCCTGTAAAATTTCAGTTATTTTCATTTAACAACGTTATTTATACAGCTATTGAAATAAGGCTCCCCTTAAAATCTCTTTTTATTTATCGCTAATGCAAATTGATTCCACAATGGGGAAGGCAACACCCAGTGAATAGTAATGGCGATTCGTGCGACGGCTTTAAACTTTTTTAATTCATTTGTGCTCAAAAAGTTATTTTCCAGCGAATTGGAAAATAGCTCTTAGAATTAAAAATACAGCTACAAATTAATAAAAATATATAGGTACAGCGTGTTTTTTTAATATGATTATATTATAAGGCAACTCCGTTCGTCGCGGAGGAGAAAAGTACAGCGCAGTCCAACATAGACAGACTGACATAAAATTATACTGATTTTAATATTTGTTGTTATAACGGCAACAGAAATACATCATCTGTGAAAATTTCAACTGTCTAATGAGATACAGGCTGGTTACAGATGGACAGACAGACAGACAGCGGAGTCATAATAATAGGGTCCCGTTTTACCCTTTGGGTTCTTCTTCTCAGTCGTACACTCTTGCCAAAGTGGTCGTGGTTATGGGTTGTCGTCGACTATATGGATTGCAGCTTTTGCGATACTTCTCCACTTCTCTCGGTTGTTGGCACTCCGAACACACTCCGTTAGCGAACATTTCGTTGTGGACTTTATGAGATCCGTCCACCTTGTAGGAGATCGGTCGCGAGAACGTTGAAAATCCACTCTTCCCTGTACTACTAAACGCTCCATCGAATTTTCGTTGCGGATGACATGTCCAAACATTTTCAAAATTCGCACTTGCACAATTGACGAAAGTCTTTGTCTGATATTAAGCTCTTTTAAGATCGAGAGATTAGTACGGCGAGTAGTCCATTTTATCCTCAGCAACCGTCTCCAGCACCACATTTAAAGTGCTTCAATCCTTTTGGGGTCTTTTTTATGGTTTGTCCATGTTTCAGCTCCGTACAAGAGAATTGGAAATATTAAGCACCTCATGAGTCGAATTTTCGTGGTTTTTGTTATAGGGCGATGTTTCCATATTTTCGCGAGCTTCTCTACGGCTGATCGTGTTACGGCACATCTTCTTTTAATTTCTTCATCACAATTTCCAGTATTTGTGATAGTACCCTTTGGGTACGGAACCCTAAAAACGACTATGTGCGAATCTTTAAGGTAAACCCTAAAAGTTAATTATCATAAAAAAAAACATGATGTACACTTTCTTTGAAAAAATACAATATTAAAATTCCACCTATTTGCTATATTCCTACACGGGACCTGACTTTGAATTATACAAACCATTTCCCATAAACATGCCACGTAAAATGGAGCTGAGGACCTAATAACATATGCTTATAAGGATTATAAATTGAGGCCCGTCCCAAATAACACTTAAAATGTTATTTATTGTTCTCGATATCTATCCCTTACGATTTATAGCATTTTAATATCGCCTGCTTTGAATGAAAATGAAAAAGTTTATTTCTTTCTTCCTATTACACTAATGACAATAAGGTTGCGACCACTGAGGAAACTAAAACGTTAAAAATTACATTATTGTCCATACGGGTCTCCTTCGGAATCCCTAATGTCGTTTGTCCTAACGCATTTTTTCAGTTCCTCGCATTTCTACAATTCTATTGCATATCAATAATAAAGTTTTCGAAATTAAATATAGTACCTTAAAGATAAATCTTCATTAAAATAAGTGAAGTGGGCTATTTGAGGGTTACCTAATTGAAAATTGTACGTATAATTTTTAGATTTTTATATGTATGGATTTCTATGTACGCAGCCACATCACATCAAAATGGCTATGTCGCCCAGTGAAATCGCTAAAACAGACAATATCTGTAAGGGATATGACCAATCTATTGGGCTGATTTCATCATTTCACTAATAGATTGAGGGATTTGATCAAATTACAGATTTTTTCTAGGCAAATGGTAAAATGGCTTCGCCATTTTAACATGATGCGTGATTTGGTCATATGTATGTGATATCCCGTAGAGAATTGTTATAATCTCAGTTTTGGCAATTTCCCTGCGACAGCTAGATGCATTTCAACAATTTTTTGTTCTTTTTTGGACATACTCCCGAGTATGTATACCAAAATGTTTATTCGGTAATTTACTTTTTACCCGAATGCGCCGAAACCAAGAAGAGGGTTATGACTCTTATTATTTTTCACGAATGACGTCGCTGGACTATGTTACATAAACATACAAAAAAAAATCGTCACTATGTAGAGTTCAAACAGGGTCACATCACGTTACGGTTAACCGTCTAAATTGAGTAACAAAAGATCCTTTGTCCACTTGGAACGAAATCGTGTAAGTGGCGAGGTACAATTGCAATTTAGTTACTTAACATCTGTAGAAGATGAATGAAGATGGAGTGAAGGCTATTTCATCATAGTCAGGGGCATATATTATGTTTAAAAACGTTGCAATTTTATTTTAAAATAGTTTAATTATACAGAATACATATTTATGAAAAGAAAAGACCAAGCTGATTCGCCAACACCCCATCAAATCCCATTAAAAAACCGTTTTTTCGTATTTGTTATTTTATGGTGTCTACACTAAAGGCTTGGCCTTATTCTATGAAAAACATTTTGTTTCCCGAATAAGGGGCGGAAAATTTATAGCAAAATTCATCAGTCACAAGGGACTGAATATTTTTTTAACTACTTCTCTGACTATCGATACTTTTTGATGAAACTTCTTAAATGTTACTGACGATGGAATGTAAACTTTTTGACTAAAGATTTATTATTGATTGGATTATGTTGATCAAACCCACGTAACCCACCTACCTACCGGTATTTATACTTATCGACAATCGATAAAAAAAACTCATTTTCCGGCCCTTGTCTTCGAAGATTAAATAATTTTGTTATTACATTAGTTATAGGCAACATTTTTCTGTAGCATCTTGTCGAACGACCTTTCAATAACAGAAATATTGGTGAAAAAACTACTTCAATCTCATAAAAAGTCCTCAAAACACAACAATGCCAATGTTAAAATCTCATTTTTGGACTTTCCCAAAAAACGCTTCATACAAAAGCCTACGAACTTCTGACGTCACACGTCACAAGTTGGTAGGCTTGTTTGGGGAAATTATTAAATTTGTTCTGCATTTATGATAAAACTTGCTTTTATCGAAACGGGTTCATTACAAAAGTTACCATACATGTCATGGGTTATTCAATGGTATTATTAGTTATTAATATTTATATATAATTCAAAAATGGACTTTCCCACCCAACTTTAATGGCTCATAAAACAAGCTACACGTAAACTCAAAATATTACCATATTTTTATATTTTGTTTATTTTGTCAGGATCGTATGTTTTAATTCAATTATGAATTCAGTCGACATTCCTATTTCAACTAGATGGAGTTATTTCATTAATTTTGCAACTAACTGATCTTCCTTGCGAAATTCACAGCTATCGCACCCATTTGGTATTTTCACCTCACCGGTTTCTCAGAACCGAATGCAGGTCTATGTTTGTTTAAAATACGTGTGTTACTGCAGAAGTTTACAACTTGCACTCCTGTTTGTAATAAATATTAAATTTAGCGCTGTGCTGAAGCATATAATGTGAAATCTGAAATGTTAATACACTCGTGGGTTTTCATCCAAGCATTTAGTTTAAAGACTAGTAACCGATAAAATAATTAAAAAACCGAGTCAGACTCGCACACCGAGGGTTCCGTACAATATATACGCTAGAAATGCCTTGCTCTCAAGCAAAGTGTTACGCAGTGTGGGGTCAATTTATATTGATTATTGCCATATACAGATTGTAAGACTTTTTTCATTGGTTGTGGTTATGCTATAAGAGCTGCCTTAATACAATATTTCAAGTTTCTAGGACAACTAAGAGTACCCTATAGGTTTTCATTCTCCGACAATTTACATGGAAACATCTTTTTAAATTACTGCATCTTTTGATTGCTCTGCCTTAGAAATTTGATTTTGTCACAGTTTCAAGGGATTTTAATTTCACCTTGATATGTCCACGCGTTCCTCAGAAAAAAGGTTCTTGACAGGCCGATAGGCAGACAGATAGGCAACGAAGTGATCCTATAAGGGTTAAATTTTTTTTCCTTTTGAGGTATGGAACCATGAACACCCACAAACGTAATTATACGTAATTAAACATACAAATATTAGTGCGATTCGTGGCAAACCCTAACGATGCAATAAGATACCTCAAAACTAAACCTGCATGGCATCGCAATCACACTACGTAAAAATAACTCATCCTACCTAATCTTACGTAACCTAAATTGCTTAAAAATATGTTTGATATTTCGGGATTATGTCCCAATACAAAGTTAACACAATTGCAAACATTAAGTTTGAGAGCGGCAATGACAGATTTGCATATCTATAGCGAGGCTAGCTAGGTATACACTCACCGCCGCCCACTCGTGATAGAATCAACACGTGGTACCGGGGCTTGCTGCGTCAAGTTCACCACCACATCAAGTATCGATGACAGCGTAAACGCTACCGAAAATCAGCACAAAAATGCCGTTTAATTCGTAAAAACAAATGACAAATGGTCCTCCCGTGACCATGGAAAGCTGGAAAGCTTCCGAAACGTCGGGAACTAAAATGAGATAATATACGCGATATAATCCGTTAAATTGTTTTATTTCAATAAATGACAAACACTTGTTTTTACGAGTTTTTGATAGGCTGGGCCTCTAAGTAGTTTAAGCTGATGTGTAATTATTGTAAGGTAATAGTACCGGAACCGAGAAATGATACATAAATAAATACATATTAGAGACAATTTTATAGAAATCTCCCTACCTAGTCCCAAACTAAGCAACGCTTTTTGGTACTGTGGATAATATGCATGTATACATATGGATGTATTATAAAGATGAATAAACAAAAATTCCGATACCCATGCAGGAACAAACAGTCGTGATTATCATACAATCACTTGCCCTGGCCGGAATTCGAACCCGGGACCGCCAGTTTCGTAACGTAAGCCGTCGCGCAACGAACTGAATCAAAACGTGTTATCAAAAGCAAAGCAAACAAGCGAGATGCCACAAACATACAAACTACAAATTTTATTTTCTTTCCAGATTCTACCCGAGACCCTGGACTTCTCCTACAGCTGGACGATGTATCTTCTCTTCCACATGCACTTCGCTCAGATCATGCACACGTCGTCTATCTGCCTCACTCTGTCGCTCGCCATATGGAGATACATAGCTATCAAGTGAGTTATATAACCGTGGAAGTCGATGCTGCTGGGAACTGAAATTACTAATTCTGTAATAGAGACGATGCATTATTTTTTTATGATAAGAATCGATTTGGTTTCTTAAAATAAAAAAAATGTACATATCGATGGCAAAAAGCGAGAATGTAGTAACCGCCACTTGGTCAAAAAATTTTTTATTGCATATTCGGAATCAGCGATTTTTCTGCGTCGACTGATCTGGGTCCCATGACTCTACGACGCTTAGAAAAAACTGGACTACATTGCAAAACGAATGTATTTTTTTGACGATGGCCACATCTAGTTGCTGTAAATACCCAAATAGTAGCAATTTTCTAAGCGAGTACATTTACGACAATTTTGTTTTTGCATAACTCATGTAATAACTGAAACCGAAACGGGAAGTGAATCGCAGTCATCAGTCAAAAATATTGTAAAAGGAACTCCGCAAGGTTCAATTTTGAGCCCAATCCTATTTGCCTTATTTACCGTCGACCTTCGTAATCGTTTAAAATATTGTAAAATCCATCTCTATGCTGACGATAGGCAAATCTATTACTCTTTCTATCCCCGAGATACTCAAAATGCCGTACAGATAATTAATAACGACCTGGCTATTATTTCAAAATGGGCAAGTGATAATGACCTTATTTTGAATCCCACGAAATCTAAGTTTCTCGTATTCGGTACTAAACACCAATGCCAAAAGATAATTGATTTTCAAACCGTTCTAAGAATGAACTCTGCAAATATAGAATGATCTCTAACGGCTAAAAACATCGGTCTCATAATTGATAGCGAACTACGTTACATCGAACATATTAACGGGAAGATTCGTAATGCATTCTATCGACTCAAGGTGCTTTACGGGCTGAGAGAGCACCTTTCTGAAAAGGTTCGAGTGATGCTTACTGAATCATTAGTCCTCTCACAATTCAATTATTGTGACACGGTGTACGGACCCAGGCTTTTCGCAAAAACTGCACATGCGATACAAAGAGTGCAGAATGCCTGCGCGCGGTTTTGTTTCAACATTCCACGTAGGTGGCATGTCACACCTTATCTCAATGAGAAAGGAATCCTCAAAATGGCTTTCCGTAGAGAACTGCACATGGCCTCGTTTGTACATAAAATAGTGTATAAAAAAAAGGCCAGAATAACTTTTTGAAAAGATTAATTGGGTAAGAGACCAACATAGTTTTAATACCCGCAGTAAAATATTAAATAAAGCCGTCATTTCTAAACATAAAACTAAAGGGAGCAAAGGAGGGTTTAAAGTACGGCTAAAGTTTGGAATGAACTTCCTCCACCACTTCGTCTAAATATGTCCCAACCATTGTTTAAGTCTAAACTGAAAACCATGTTGTTACACAGGCAAACTGACAGCGTTTTTTAAAGGACTGGCACCCATATTCACTGTTCATAAAAAAAAAACTACATATCCTAATTAACTAATGTTACAGTAGACTAATAATTTCTTCTTTTATACAGCTTTCTCTTTTTCGTGTTTCGTTAAATATGTTAAAAAATAGTAGTGTATTAGTCGCCAAAAAGTCACTCACTGGGCAAGCAGAAAATCAGCGCTGGAACTGCGCCGCGCCGCAGCGACTAGGTTTCCAGCACATTGCTGAGCTTGTCCTTTTGCCACTGTTCAATTATTTGATCTTTTTTCTTGGTGTTTCTTTTTTTGTAGTTTTTTGATGTACATAAAACTGTGTTCTGTTATTTTGGCAATAAATGTATTTTCTTTCTTTCTTTCAAGAGTGCCTCGGTTACAGCGTTGCCGAAATTTTGTTCTGTGGCGGTAACAATATTTATGCATGTAGTAAAAAACTAACGAACCAAGCTTACTGCAAATATCGTAAAATAAATTATCTATTATTGTGAAAACCAATTCTATTGGCATGCAATCATTAAGTTCCTAATTTAATGTCAAGTGAGATTTTGCCTACGAAAAAATGGCTCTTTAAGTTTTTAATCTATATATATATATAACTCTTGCGTTACTGACCTATTGACAGACAACGCACAGCCTAAACCTCTAAAGATATGAGCATGAAATTCGGAACGTATATTCTTTATAGTACGTGGACGTGTACTAAGAAAGGATTTTTCTAAATTAAACCCTTAAAGGTGTGAAATGGGGTTGAACCGTTGTATGGACATCGTTCATTTGGAGAGTTATAGACTTGAATCTTCGTACAAAAGTTTCTTACTAAAATACAAAACAAATGATTAAACTTTGCTATAAAAATTCATTCCCTAAGAGGGTTAAAAAAGAGTTTAAATATTGTACGGGAAACATGTCGTTTTTAAATATTGACGCGATAAAACTTCGGTCACAGCCTACTAATGTAGAGTGAAAAACATTGATAAGGACATTTTATTTAAATTCATCCCGTAACGGAGTTAAATTGGGGTTGAAAGTTTGTATGAAAATCCTGTAATCAATTGATTAACTGTATATATACACATTTCGCGTTAGACTCGTCATTTTAAAGTAAGAAAAGTTATTTCATCATTATTGGAAAGTCATCCCCTAACGGTGTTAAATGGAGGTTAAAATGTTGTATTGGAAATCTGTAAATATTTGTAACTGTTATAATATCTCACGTATTGACTCTTCATTTGAAACAAATAAATTTTATTTCAGCATTTTTGGAAATTCATTCCTTAACGGGGTTGAATTGGCGTTGAAAGTTTGTAATTATTTGAGTAACTGTTATAATATTTCGCGTATAGACTCTTCTTTTTTTTTATTCATCCTCTAACAGGGTTAAATTGGGGATGAAAGTATAGTATGAAATAACTGTAATTAATTGAGCAACTGTTATAATATTTTGCTTATAGCCATTTTAAACTAAGAAAATGTATTTCAGCATTTTTGGAAATTTATCCCCTAACAGTGTTAAATTTGGGTTGAAAGTTTGTATGGAAAACCTGTAATTATTTCGTTTCGTTTAAAATTAAGAAAACTTAATTTCTTTCTCCTCTCTTAGCATTTTTGAAATTTCATCTCCTAACAGGGTTAAATTCAGGTTGAAAGTATCTTTTGAAAACCTGTAATTAATTGAGTAACTGTTATAACATTTCGCGTATAGACTCTTCATTTAAATATAAGAAAACTCATTTCAGCATTTTTGGAAATTCATCCCGTGACGGGGTTAAATCAGGGTTCAAAGTTGGTATTTTTATAAATCTTCTTTTCTGCATACCCGGAAATTGAGAGTAGCAGAAGAAACCATTAAAAATAATAGAAGTGCATTCAGACGTTTAAAAGACAACTTTTTTCGGCGATGTCGCACTTGCATTGAACAACAGGGGGGCCATTTTGAAAAATTTCTTGTAATTATACACCTTGTAACTGGTTTTACTTTGTTTGTATTAATCATCATGTAAATGAAAATTTTGCACTTACCACATTTAGATTTCAATTTTTTGATTGAAGGCTTATGAATAATAAAATGATTTTTTTAGGGAAGCTACCTGATAGATAGAGCAAGTTTTTAAAAGCCAAACGGTATTTTTTTTAAATGTAATTTTATCTTTTTAAAGCCCCTTGAAGTTGTGAACATATTGGGTAATTTTATCATTCTTGGCATATAATTTATTTTTTATTCCATTCAATGATCTAACGATAGTAAATGTTACCATACTGAATTGGCCTATCTATCAGCTTAGCACACAAAAAAAATCAAGCATCTACCGCAATAATTCACGTCACCATAAATAAAAATCTCATCGTACTCGGCGATAGGTGAAAAATTAAAAAATAATCATAACTCCGAAAATACGAAAAATCGCGGAACATACATGGGGGTGATTTAGATAGCCCTTTAGATCCTCTACCTCCCAGTTTCAGTATATCACTACTTCTTGGGACACCCTGTATACTTACCTACTCGTATTTTTACTATCAAAATAATAACAAGCTATTTATCATTCAAAACACGCCTAATATATGTACTAGGTCCATTATATCGCTAATTCAATACATTGTGAATTAGCGAGAATAATGATCTGTTTTCAAATAATACTTACAATGTCATTTTAAACTCCGGCGCGCGCCTCGTCGCCGCTTGCCGCGACGCGCGAAATTTGAAATTAGTAAATTTTGAAATAAATTGCACAATAAAAGTCTTATTAAAAGTAACTTAAAATAAATAAAACTTTTTAAAGTGTATGGCGATTGAATCAATTGATTCGATTATTTAATAGCGAAATTAAGGATTTTCATGCAATACTAGTAAAGCTGTGAAGAAATAAGGAAAAAAATCTTCAGTACAGTTCTTATTTTAATTTTTTTTTATACAGATTAAACTAGTTACGACAAACTCATAGAAAATCATTTTACCCACGTCCAAATTGTATCATTCAATTTATAACGACTATGCGTTTTATCTCGTGGTTCCATGAAAGTATTTGTATTACATTTTCTATAACAGTATTATTAAATAGTTATCAGCACACAGTAATTAACATTTCGGACATCCATTCTATATTTAATGCATATAAAAAATATAAATACGACATATCATTCTGAAATTTGTTATTTATAAATAGTTAAATAGACATTATTTATTCACTAAACAAAAGCCAAGCACTTTTGAATTATCAAAACTTGTCAATGTAATACACGGTCCACTACTGGCCTATTTATGTATTGTATTGTTACGAAACGCGTGCTGTTTACCGTACTTGTATCTCGAAGTACACCATCATGGAGACGGGGTGAGATATTATGTACGCCGTCCTTTTCTTATGTACATCGTTCGAAGATAATGGCATGCGTGTCGCGACCAGTTTCGGCTAATGTCTACAATCTTAAGCTTAGTTTTCAGATCAAGCGCCATCTAGTGTCGCTACTGTAAACAAATATGAGAGGTCCAAAGCTCGAGCGGAGCTTGAATTGGCATGTTGAAAATCTGTTTTAATGGTTTTTTGTTTTAATCAGAATTATGCATATAATTAGTGGTAATGTGGATTTTTATTCGTAAAATATACAAATTTTTATTTTAAGTCCCATATTTCTCTTACATTCGATATATTTATATTGTTTAATTTGAAATTGTTACTTATGGCGCTATCTATTGGTGATTGTTAGCACTAAAAATATCTGTTAGAGAATGGGAGCCCCTGACTGTAGTGAACACGGATGATGTCATAAACTATCACGTAGAGTTTTTAAATGCACTTAACCCACCCGGCCTACCTTCTCACATACTTATCTTAAAAGTGGGTGCTCGAGTAATGTTGCTGCGAAATCAGCCGAAGAGATGTATGTAGAGGCGCACTTAGGAGGATTTTTCTCTCCACGCCATCTCCGCATCCGCTAAGCCTGACACAACAACATCTATTAAATATATCGTCGTCTAGTACCCATAACACAAGCCTTATTGAACTTACCATGGGACTAGTTCGATTATTGTAAAATTGTCCTGTAATATTTATTTATTTACTGCTGAACATAGGCCTCCCCTATAGCTCGCCACAGGGTGCGATCCTGCGCAGACTGCATCCACTGACTCCCGCGACCTAGTCGGGGGCTGTCCCACGCTGCGCTTTCCCATGCATGGTCTCCACTCCAGGACTTTACTGCAGCAACGGCCATCCGTTCTCCGGGCTACATGGCCCGCTACTGCCACTTTAACGATGCAATCCAGTGAGCTGTCGGTTTCTTTGGTTCTTCTGCGGATATCCTCATTTCTGATTGTATCACGAAGAGAATCTCCGAGCATAGCCCTTTCCATTGCACGTTGCGTAACTCTCAGACACCTTATGAGTTTCATTGTGAACGACCATGTTTCAGTTCCATAGGTCGTCATTGGCAACACGCACTGTTCAAAGACCTTCGTCTTCAAGCACTGGGGTATTTTTGACGAAAAGATATGACGCAGCTTCCCGAATGCTACCCAGCTGAGTTGGATTCGACGATTGACTTCCTTCTCGAAGTTGGATTTGATTGGAGTCGTCCACAACTTCGGGATATATACGATACCCATTGAAAATTCAACAGTAGAAACGTTAAAATCGAGATTGAAAGTCAGGCATAAACAGCTGGGCGTTAAAACGCCTCATACCAATCGCGCGACATGTGCGATGTGAAAATTTCACAGGGAATGAGTAACAGCAACAGCAGGTCGTCCACTGCTGGACAAAGGCCTTACAATCTCCACAACGACCGGTCGCGGAGAATTGCTATCAAGTGCCAGTAGGTGGGGCCCATTAGTCGTTGAACCGATGGCCGCTGGGGCAGAAAGGTTCTCGAGTGGAGACCGCGTACAGAACAACACAGTCTAAGAAGGCTCCTAAAAAGATGGACCATTGATCTGGTGAGGTCGTGGGAAACCGTTAGATAGGGTGGCACACGACCGGTCGTTGTGGAGAAAACCTTTATGACAGAAAAATATTTTATTCAGCAAAGAAAACTTGTACAAAAAACATATTTTACGGATGAAGTTTTTTAAATTTCTTAAAAGAATTATTAGAAAATTCAAAGGAATTGCTCCGACCTTACTTAATCCCTTTATCAAAGGCGGGGAGATTAATTAAATAAGTCTGAACTCGAGTTTGACGGAGTTTTGCAAATCTATAACAAGATTAGGACACCCGCAATTCAATGTAGATAAAAATATATATTCTTTAATCATGGCTAAGTACATTTTCGATCAAGGCATGTTTCAAACACAGATAACTACATCAAAATCGGTCCATCCGTTGTAGAGCTATCAAACCACACACATAAATATCTACAGAAGTAAAAATATACATTATACAAAAACTTATAGCACCCCTCTTTTTTCTATCAGATCAAAAGCACAAATTACTACTGCATTTTTTCCATGGTATTTCTTGAAAATGTTTTCCATAATCCACGCTCTCCAAACTTAGAACGCACAAAGGCACAAACGTACACACACGCACAGACAGACAAACACAAATATCTGTCGAGTAAGTACTTTAAGCTTAACCAGACAGAGTATTTCATTCATTGCATGCGCAATTAGGATGTTACCGCAGAACAAGAGAATAAGGTTAGAACGGCGATGTGGGCTGAGCAGGCGCGTCACAAATTTGTGCAAATGTTCTTAACTTGTACCGACAGGCACGCGGCCGCTCGCAGTAGCTCACCGACCTTGCGCCAGAATGTATTAAAAATAAATATTTAAAAGTTGTGGAAAATACCGAGTTGCGCTATTGTAACTTGCAGAGCAAGAAGTGGAGTGGCTACTTTAGCCAAAGGAGAACTAACATACCATCGGTAAGCGTAAATATCTTCATTTTATTGAAATGTTTAGGAAAAGAGGTTTGGTACTAAAGGTTTTACAATAATAACGATAATTGTTAAATTTTGTATACATTGCTCGCGTAGTACTACAGTGCCGACTTAACTTTGGCTGTTGAAAGAGCAATTTATTGCGCTCAATGCGACCATTTCTCAATCGCTTGACATTCGTTGTGCGCAGGACTCGATCACGTGCAGCGTAGTGTTAAATTTCGTTTGTGTGGGTGAGCCGTGAACGAATCATAGCGCTCCGAGTGACATTGTGCGTGTGTGTGTTTGACTGTATTTATTTATTTTCTTTATGTGAGTAGAAGTAGAAGTGGAAGGGATTTAGTGGCGACATTGGTTCTGATACAAATTGTACTCGATAGCCTTTCTAACCTTATTCTCTTGTTCTGTGATGTTTACTATATGCCGCTCTCTACTGTAAAGCTTTAGGCAGTAACATCTATAGGTACTATAATTACTACTACTTGGAGGTCACTGAATGGAAATATACATTTTTTGGAATTTTTGTATATTTGTATGTGTCGTTGCGGCTTCATCACGCCAAATCGGCTTAACGGATTTCAACTATTTTTGGAACACGGGTAGCTAGGTATCTCCAGACCGTTATAGGATACTTTTTATCCGACTACGCTGAAGAAAAAAAGAGGGTTATGATTTTTTACTCCTCCGCGGACGAAGTTTCACATTCTAGTAAATTGTTTGTGCCCTTGCAAAATGCATATTATGATGCATGTCACATACACATGTTAAGCGTATACATAATAAGTTTCAGTTTTAACACTTTCACTACCAAGATTTCATAGTGTTACGTGCATGGCTGATACTGCTGGATACGTATGTGATGCCGGTAGCACACCTCCGCCGCGAAACCGCGAAACGCCGTACAGAGCGCGCGAAACTAAAACGAAACTTCCTTGGGTTTGACGTTTCACGGCGGATGTGTGCTACCGGCATGAATGAGTGCAAGCGGAATGAGAATCTGTGTGTACGAATAATACCTTTCAAAAAATGAAAGTAGATACGGGGGATAAAGCAGATGGATACATTCTAGGTATACGTCATAGTGCTCGCTGGTGGAGAGGCTGACACGTTGGACACGTAATCGAAAGGTACCAGGTTCGATTCCTGGTGTGACCACGTGCGAGAGCAATCGTGTTTTTCTGTACGCTTTGATCTTTGTATCTATATCACAATGAATTTATATTGTTTCAGATACTCTGACAGGAGTCACATCCTATGTACAGAGCGGCGGTGCAGCATCGCCATATTGACGTCTTTCATATTGCCGCCGATTCTCTGTGCACCAACTTTTATGGTGAGTAGGTACCTAGGTAAAAAAACTTACGACATAATCTTTTTGTATGTCATAGTTCATTTTCAGTCAGATGACACGTTGGGCTCAGTGGGTGGCACAACGACCTACGAAGCTGGTGGTCCCGGGTTCGAATCCCGGCCAGGGCTAGTGTTTGTGTGATGAGCAAGAATGTTTGTTCCTGGGTCTTGGATGTTTTCTATGTATTTAAGTATTATAATTTATCTATTTAAGATGTATATCGTCGCTTAGTACCCATAGTACAAGCTTTGCTTAGTTTGGAACTAGGTGGGTTTGTGTAAGATTGTCCCTGAGTTATTTATATTTATTATTATCATTTATTTATTTTATATTTTTGAACGTGACAATTAGAGGTTCCATATTGAAAGAATGGCATACCTTACGTTCTATAACAATTCTGAAATTACATGTAAAGGCATTTGTTACATTTTTTAACTATAAAATGGCGGTGTATCTATACAACTCTTCTGTCCAATTCTTACGCGT
Organism: Hedya salicella; assembly: GCA_905404275.2. Classification (NCBI taxonomy): domain Eukaryota; kingdom Metazoa; phylum Arthropoda; class Insecta; order Lepidoptera; family Tortricidae; genus Hedya; species Hedya salicella. Next base: position 11,447,270 of record FR990112.1, on the reverse strand, counting down.
CTGTCTTACACGGCTTACGCCAGGTTCAACCGGTTCAACCTACCTCCGCAGTCTTTCTGCTTTACGCACCGCGTCCCTTCCCTTCTCTAAGCGACCGCAAGAGGTAATCCCCTTTGTGCTTGTGCTGTCCCCGCTGGATACGATTACTGTTAAGGTCTAGCCACATCTACCCAGTCGAAAGTCAAGTTCTTAAAAAAGTATACAACTTATGACGTAGTATATATCCCAAAATGTATTGTTAACAATGTGTACATTTAATTTTCTTCTGTTTCCGCGAGTATCCCAGAGGTGGGGGCCCTGACCCAACACCTTCCGTCAGGGTCCCCCAGGAGCACTCAGGTACGTGGGGTCGCTACTCCCCAACAGCTCGCCACAAGCTGCCCTGCGTTGACTGATTGCCCCGGTGAACCAGCGGGTTGTGGGGTCGTCACATCCCTACGCCTTATTATTATGTATGTCGCACCCGCTCACGGGACAATGGTGTCCCGGACTTTTGGGAGGCGTGCGCGGAGCCGAAGCCAACGCGTAGAGGCCCTTTCGACAATTTAATGAAATGAAGGTGTATACCGCGCGGGTGCTGTTCCTGCCCATATCATGGGACACGCACAGAGACAGCACTCGCTAGATGCAAGAACTATTGGAGAGTGATAAGATCTAAATATTCTGGGTTATGAGATTGAAATGATGGACTAAATAGGTACGGGGCTATTGCTTGAGACAATCGGACGTCTATCAAGAAAAAGTGTCCCATGGCTAAAGGCACTGGTAGGCGATGACTTGCCAACCGCTAGATGGGCCCCCGTAAATAGCGACACATATAGTGGCCTGAGGGCAACATCGGTGCGGAGGGCTAAGGGTGGAGAGGTGTCACTGGACTTTCTACCGAAGCCAACTCGCCACTTACGTAATACATCCACCCTCGAGCCGCAGCTCTAGCGACTCCACTCTGACCGGCCGGTTAAGGCAAGGCAAAGGTGGGGGTCCTAACCCAACACCTTCCGTCAGGGTCCCCCAGGAGCACTCAGGTACGTGGGGTCGCTACTCCCCAACAGCTCGCCACAAGCTGCCCTGCGTTGACTAATTGCCCCGGTGAACCAGCCGGTGGTGGGGTCGTCACATCCCTACGCCTTATTATTATTATAAGCTATACTATTAAAAAGTTGTTAAAATGAAATATGCTACCTGTGTGCCAAAAATAGATGAAATCCGTTCAGCCGATTTGACGTAATGATTATAAATTTTTTGGAACTGTCTTCAATGTAAAGACATTTAATTTTTACAACTTTATAATATTATAAATGATAATTTCCATTTGTTATACATGAAAACACGCTATTATTCGATCATAATTGAGAGCAACAGAAACTATAATATCGGATCTCTCCAATCATCGTATTCAACTTATAATGGTTAGTAATGACGCGATTGTCTGTAGGCGAGAACAAAAATATATCTCCTATTATGTGCCCATTTTTAACCCAATGAATTGAAAACAAAAATCTAACGACGGGCGAAAAATTCTACCTATAAAAAAAGTTGTGTATTTAATTATTAATTATCACAAGGGACGGAGCGGAATTAAATTTCATGATAGTGTACGTTCTTGTACGTTTCTGAAAATGATCTGCGACGATTATTTTAACAAGAGAGGCTTGTGCAAATTGTTTGCGTGTTGTTCTGTGTTGCAACTTTTTTTGCTGCTATTCTGCCTTGCAGCTGTACCTACATAGATGAAACAAGACATGGCGACTTTAAAATCATTGATTATAAAGGAACGTTGTTTAGTCGTGACAAAATGGTGTCACAACTCTATTTGAATCAGTGATAATCGCGGAAAGTGAAGCCAATATTAATTACTTATTGCGTTATAAAAAGTAACAGACCATAAGGTCTTCTTTAAAATTTTGTTTCTTGTCTGCGCTGGGCAGGTACTTAACATGTTGACTGCCATGCCATGACAGTCACCGACGTCTGACAGATACGGTTGTTGCTTAGACCTTGTCAGTCACCAGTGACTGATACTGACGCACCAAAGTTAACTTCCTGAGGCCTCGTGAATTTTTAAAAGTACAAATTAAAATTGCGTTTCAAGCTCATTCAAAATTCAAGAAGGTTCGAAATTATTTTTTTATTAATTAAATAACAACAATATGATATTGGATACAAAATTGGACGACTTAGCAAATCTAGCCTGTGTGTCTTTCATTATAATAATAAAATAAATATTACGGGACATTTTTACACAAATCGAATTAGTCCTTTATAAGACTTGTGTTATGAGTAGGTACTAGACGACGATATATTTAGTAGAAATATTAACTTATATACAAAGAAAACATCTAAGACTCAGAAACAAATATTTGCCCTTACCGGGATTTGAACCCAGGGCCTTCAGCTTCGCAGGCAACGTTACTCCCGCTGAGCTAAACCGGTCGTCGAATTATTAATCTCTAATAATACGAAAACTAGAATCCGCAGCTCACAGTCGCTTATGACACTAATAACAAATTGTTGGATCTCGTGCTCTACAAGGCAAATAACTTTTCCCATCAAACAGACTTGGCTAACAAACTATTTCAATAGCGTTCCTTACTCTATTTTCATCAAGTCATGCGCACAGACATTATGTGAATCATGATATTAATGATTTCTAAGTTGCCCACTATTTCCATACAACAGATATTAGCATTGAATATATAAAAAATCCATTGTTTGTCGACAGGTATTCGATATTCATACAAAGAACGTGACTGATGCGAACGGTAACCCCGGGATTGCATACCACGTCGACCCTGAGTTTAAAGGAAGCCTCTATCAAGCTAATTTCTGGGTCCACGGAGTCATTATCAAGCTATTGCCCTGCTCCATACTGACGGTCATCAGTATATGGCTGATACGAGCGTTATACAGCGCCAATCAGCATCAGAAGAATTTGAGGAATAATTCAGGCTGTCCGGCAGCAGAGAAGATGGTCAAAAGACAGTTGAAAGCTGATAAGCGCACAGACAGGACGACTAAAATGCTCCTAGCCGTACTACTGCTGTTCTTAGTGACTGAATTTCCTCAAGGGATTTTGGGTTTGATGAGTGGGTTGCTGGGATGGTGCTTTTTCAAGCGTTGTTACGATCTTTTCGGCGAGCTCATGGATTTTCTAGCGCTGTTGAATGGGGCTATTAACTTTGTGCTGTACTGTTCTATGTCTCGGCAGTTCCGGCAGACATTTCGACACATGGTCCTACAGCCGCCGCTTGCAAGATGGCTGCCGCCCGTAGCATCACACTCGGACTCGCACATTCAAAACACGTAAGTATTCGCATGATTACACTAATGAGCTACACTTCGAGCATGGCAATAATTATTTTTGTTCGCATGCCGCGTCAAAATGTCATTAATAACGTACTTTACACACTGGTAAGCAATTAATTAATAAATGAATGATAAGTTCACTAAAAATTTAAAACGCACGCACTAATTAGCAGGAATATAAAATCGCGCATCATTTTACCAATTATTTTCAAGGAAGGCAGTGTAATTTGAACTTTATTTCATACTGGAAAGTGCCCGCAACGTTTAATCAGCGTAGTCGGATAAAAGTATCTTATGACTGTCCTCGAATGACCAGCTATCCTAGTAACAAAATGATTGATATCCGACCAGCCGTTGTGACGTGATGAAGCCGCAAAGACATACATGCATATGTAAATTCATACATGTATACATGTAAAAGATAGTGACCTTCAAACAGCCCGTTTCACTTCTATACTATTATAAAGTTGTAAAAATGAAATGTTTGTATGTGACGTTGTGGCTTCATCGCGCTAAATCGGCTTAACGGATTTCAACTATTTTTGGCACACGGGTAGCTGGGTATCTCCAGATGGTTATAGGATACTTTTTACCCGACTATGCTCAAAAAAAAAGAGGGGTTATGACTGTTTGATGGGCCAAAGCTGTAAAGACAGTTACTTAGTTAGTTCTGGCACATGTGTAAGTGTATGTACACCTTTATTTGTTTTTTCAAAAATGGGTAGTTTGCACAAATTGTAACTTTGACAGAGGAAAAGACATCTTTTCTCAGTCCACCCGTGACCATGGAAAGCTGGAAATCTTCCGAAACGTCGGGAACTAAAATGAGATAATATACGCGATATAATCCGTTAAATTGTTTTATTTCAATGAGTAATAATCGCGGAAACAGAAGAAAATATCAGTGTAAAAAATGTTTTTTCACTTCTCCTGCTCAAAAAGTAGGTCATATTAGCTTAGAAGCGAGACTAAAATAGTACATTATCCCCTAGGGTTTAAAAGAAAGCCATATAATCCCATACAAATTTCTATGAAACTGAAAATAAACACTTGCGGCCAGCTACATACTACTTACGAATAATTAAACACAAACAAACCAACCTCATCAGATTGGCCAAAATTTCTGATCGTATTGCAGCCCTTCACATTAAAAAGTTAAAATTGTCTATGGCCATTATTAGTTTAAAAAAATATATAAGCTGTCAATTTAACTATTAAGAATTGCTCAAACTGTACTTTTTATTTTTCATGAAATATACAATTTTAGTGTTAAGTCTTTTTTATTTTTAGAAAAACAGAGTGTTTAACACGTGGCTAAAAGCTATTATGACACTCAGACATATTTATATATATATATATATATATTTATATATAATCACTTCGTGTCATAATGGCTTATTTTAGACCCTTGTCAAACAATCTGCTATTTTTACCTCGCACACCTCGTGGCTGCATAGCTTAGTGGAAATACACCCTTATGACAGTCAAGATTTTTTTATTATTTTCACAATGACAAATCATTTTTAGCATCATTTATTTTTCCAAATTAGATGTGTAGAACAACCTGCCTTTGCATTTTTTTCTTCAATATGAGTTTTATCTTGTCCCATCCAGGTGCACGGAAAAGATAAAAAGATAACTTCAGCAACGTGCATGCAATTATTAACCGTGAGTATAAATACCTACCGCTGTGGTAATTGTCATTCATCCTGCAATTCAAACTTTTGTCGAAGTAACTTTTGAAGCACAAAGCTCAGCTTTCAAAGCTGTCTCCGTCTGGCCTTATACCTCCAAGATTTTCTTAAACGACATGTCGTCTACCATTTATTTTATATATTTTGCGTAGTTTATCTTAGCCTCGCTTGCGTAGAACCTTTCCATCTACGATGTTATTCATAAAATTGTCACGTCCTTTAAGGTGACCAAACATTATTGTTATTATTTATGCTTATTTAATAAAAAAAGTCGTAGTTTTTTTCTGCTTTGGAAAGGTATTATGCTAATTAGCCATAATACTTCTTCCAAGATAAAAGATAAAATTATACGTTGCACAAATACGTAGGCACCCAAATCAAACACTCTCATCAAGAGTTGCAAAAATTTCAAAACTTTTGACCAAAAAAAAATTACGTACTTACCCGTTACTGCAAGAATTCTGTCCAGTATGTTGAATGTGCATGATAAATACCTGCATCTTGCCTTCAAACTCCCCGTAAATGTTGCAGCTCATATAATTATTATGTATCTTCTCAAGCGCAGCTCATGAATATAGGTACTGACTTTATATTCGCTACTTAGTATTCTCATGAACAGAACTTAGTAACCAGATACACGTTTCAATATGTAAAACCAAGTACTCCTATATTTTTATGGTAGGGAATATACACAGTCTACCTATTCTTTGACTTGCACGTTTACCTGCTTGCCGTCCATTGAACTAAACTTAGTCCTGGTTTTAAGGAAGGAATAGGTGAATCAAGTCAGCATTAAATAGTTTGCAATATCCAAAGCGCCAAATGTATCGCAATACGTTTTTGGGGTTCCGTAGTCCGTCTGTCCGTTCGGTCTCTCCGTCCGCGGCTTACTCGTAGCTCCGTGATCAATTGATCATTAGTACTATAGAAAGCTGAAATTAGGTATGAATATGTGAATGTATCACGCCGACACTGAAGTTGCGCATCAGTTTGAGCGGTTCTTCTCTAATATACCTGTAGAGACAACAAAATCTTTAAAATCATCGCCAGATATTGCTGAATCAATATTAAAAATGTATGTACCAGAATGTAAAGACTTCTTAAAATTTACTTATGTTACTCCAAACACTGTTATCAAAACCTTTAGATCGTTAAATTTGAAGAAGACTGAAGACCTGTGGGGCCTTTCCGTTAAAGTGTTACATTCAATAATAGAGGCGATTGCACCATATTTGGCTGATATATTCAACAAATGTATTGACACTGGAGTATGTCCTAATTTGATGAAGCACAGCAAGATCATTCCTTTATTTAAATCAGGAACGAAAACAGACCCCACAAATTATAGACCAATATCAATACTACCCGCATTGAGTAAAAAGTTTTTGAGAAACTTATTCTTAATCAACTTACATCTCATTTTAATGGATATAACCTACTCCATAGCAGTCAATTTGGATTTACCAAAGGTCGCTCCACTGCTGATGCTGGGGTAGTGCTAGTTAAACACATCTTTGATGCCTGGGAAAACGCTCAAGATGCTATTGGGATTTTTTGTGACCTATCAAAGGCATTTGATTGCGTTGATCATAATAATTTAATGCGTAAGTTGGAACACTACGGAATAAAGAACGGTGCACTTGACCTCTTCTCATCATATCTTTCAGACAGAACGCAACGCGTAGTCATCAACGGGATGCAATCAACTGGATCATCTGTTGCTATGGGGGTACCCCAGGGCTCAATTCTAGGCCCCTTTCTGTTTCTAGTGTATATCAATGATCTACCAAACCTTGTGCAAGATAAACATGATATTGTGTTATTCGCAAATGATACTTCTCTTCTTTTTAAAGTGAAAAGAAGAGAGAGAATAACTTCGTTACTATAAACGATGCGCTGTCTGCTATTGTACATTGGTTTACTGCAAATAACTTACTTTTAAATGCCAAGAAAACCAAGTGCATCAAATTCACATTACCGAATGTGAAACAAGTAGATTGTGCCAAGGTGACATTGAAAGGCGATATGCTAGAATTTGAAGACAAAACAGTATTCCTGGGTGTTACTTTGGACTCAAAACTGCAATGGAATGCGCATATAGCCACTCTTGCAGGTAAACTAAGCTCCGCAGCCTATGCAGTGAGGCGAATCAGACAGTTAACAAACGTCGAGACGGCAAAGCTCGTGTACTTCAGTTATTTTCATAGTGTAATGTCATATGTAATTCTGTTGTGGGGCAAGGCGGCGGACATACAAACCATCTTCGTACTACTAAAACGGGCAGTACGCTCAATCTATGCACTGGGAGCTCGTGCATCACTGAGAGAAAAATTCAGGGAAACCAATATTCTCACCGTAGCATCTCAGTACATTCTCGAGAATATTATGTATGTTCGGAAAAATGAACATGATTTCAAAGACAACAGTGACATTCACCACTACAATACAAGAAATAAGAACAAGCTTGCCATGCCTGCTCATCGTCTCCGCAAGGTCGGAACTTCGTTCGTGGGGAACTGCGTACGCTTCTATAACAAAATACCTATCGATGTAGTGAATTTACCTTGCAGCAAATTTAAGTCCTACATAAAACGTCACCTACTAAACAAGGCGTATTATACTGTAAATGACTTTTTAGACGATAAAGATGTCTTTAAGCCAGTAGTTTAGTCTTGTGTATGTAAAGTAAGCATTACTTTAAGAGGTAATAATAGTTCGCATTTAATGTAACATGAGAGTACCTTTGTTGTTTCTCACAAGGCAATACTATTAGTGTTTAATGCCCGGCAGTGTGAGCATGTCATGCTCGCTTAAAGGTCTTTGCTTACGGTGGCGTCGTTGATCGGGTGGCAACCTTCCCTAAAATATGGTTGAGGGAGGCGATGGCTGAGATATGCGTCATGCTCGTGAACGGGTGCCGTTTGTGGGGTCCGATCTGTTCATGCTAGCAAGGGCCAAATTAATTGTATACCTAGTAACTGCCTACCAGTGTTTAATGAACTGATGACGTGAGAGACTTCATCCTGTACTCGATTGAAGTTATTCATTTTTTATTTGATTTAGAGACTGTATACATCTCTAAGAGTTTTGTTTTATTTATAGAGGTATATCCTTAAACATTTCTGAGGATTTTATTTAACTAATTTTATCTTTTTGCATGTTATGACGCCTAGAGACCATATACATCTCTAAAAAATTTAGATTTAAAAATAATTATTTTTAATGTATTATTCACTTTGACCCCTAAGAGACCTTAAACATCTCAGTAGAATTCAGTCAAATTATTATATTTAATTTTATCGCATGTCGTGACGCCTAGACCTTATACATCTCTGAAAAAAAATAGTTTATATTTTATATTAACATTGATCTGGAGAATTTGTACATCTCCGCTGCGTGTATCAATTATCAATTAATTATAACACAATTGTAAATGTTTTAAGTATAATTAAGACAATATTGTAATAGTTAATTGGTACACGCATATTAATTGTTTTATATACTCTGACATGTAGAAATTTAATCTAGACACATTCTAGATTTCTTTTTCTTTTTTATTGACAATCCTTTTGGAATTTATCGTATTAATTATTTTAATTTTTTAAATGATGATTTTATCAATAATAAGTAAGTATTATACTTAAGTTAAATGATCTGATTAGGTTTTTCCGGGTTTCCCTAATCCTTGCAACAAATGTTGGATCACATTGTATGTTTCCCAGCAAAGACTTCTCTCATTGTAACTGACAATTCGAAAGTGCTTGTATCTAAGCCTACTTGAATAAAGGATATTTTGATTTGATTTGATTTGATTTTGACAAAACGATAAAATTAAAATATTTTCGGGAACCTCTCGTATAAAGTGGGGGTGAATTTTATTTTTCGTTCCAACACTAGTGTGTGAGGTGTCGTTGAATAGGTCTTTTAAAAATTATAGGAGTCTTCAAAAAATATTTTTGATAAAGTCAGAATTTTTGTAAATATTCAGTTCAGAAATCCAAAAATAAATACGTCCTCCCCCATATAACTTTGCAACCACAGGTCAAAAAAAGTACTTATAAGGTATTCAATATATATATACCTTATAAGTACTTTCAATGAAAACTATATTGAATAAAATCGGTCGAGCCGTTTTTGAGTTATTGCCAAAAAAATGCGCTTCTCAGCTAAAGGATTAATGTGCCGTGGAGATACGCTTTTGTGCTAATACACTTTGACATTTCTTATTTTGTTTATCTGTAGTGCATTTTTTTGTAAGAACAGCTTCGAAACCCTACACTGAGCATGTCCCGACCGACATGCGTTTGGCCGGTTTTTATTACTACAGGCACAAAGGTGTGTCCCGATATATTTGGGGCTTTAGATGTTACAAACTATTTGCTGCTGACTGTCCTTCAAAATGTATACTCATCCACAAATAGACCTTTTCCGGCCTCTGCAGTAGTATACTATATAACAATTTCGAATAGGTGCGTACTTATTTCTAAGATTTAAAGTATAGAATAAAATTTTGAAATCTCTTTAATAGTGAAGTTAAAAATGCATAAGGTTTTTATTCCCGATACTGTATCGCTGTTACCGCTTCAAATTTTAAAAACATAACGGTATAGAATGTGGTTGTGAATGAGGTTTCTATGTTAGTCAATTTTTAAGTTTAACTTCATTGATAAATTGTCTTCCTAAATGTTTCAAGGGTTCATTTTTTATCGTCAGCAATTAATCGTGCATCAATGGTTTTTTTGCGTTTTCATTTGATACGAGTGTTTTTGCTTTCATTTCCTATTGCAATTCGATTTCGATACATTATTTTGTTTAGTTATTGCACAATACAAGCAAGTACGGCTGGCGGGTTTAATACCTTAAGTCATTCTCTGCCTAGTAACCATGAAACTATACAGAAACTTAATTAGTTACTATTACGTCAGTTACATCGTTATAATTATTTAATTGTCAGAGGCACAAACATGAATGTTAGAGCAAAACCAATCCCATCAAAACATAAATATGAAAAATTGGCCAAGTTCTCATGTTTAACAATAAGTAGTGATATGTCAAAAGGTGCCAATTCTGGTACTAGATTGTTAAAAGTAAAACCAATTTATTCCCGCTTAATGCAGTTTGACTGAGACTAACTTGGCCGTTTTATTAAATATCCCATAGATTAATATTGGAACTAACTGAAATCTATAATTTCCACATCAATATTTATGGCTCTTTTTATGTTGGGCTGTATCCACACAATTACGTATCCAGCCGAATGCCAAAATTTAACTTGCTTGGTTATCTGAAATTTCAGTCGGTCATAAAAATAACTGTATGATCTACATTTACTAAATTTTGGATTCTACACAAGCTAAGGGGCCTTAATAAATTTACCAAATTCCATGTATGTAGGTTGAATAGGTTTCGAGTTGTGAAGGGGTCAAAAGTAGCTCGAAATGGTTCATGTTCGACACACGGCTGCTGTGTCGCCAGTTCCTTTTTCTCTGAACTTGGCTGGACACGCTTCCGCGTGTTTAAATCTTAACTTAAACGCCCCTCCACTAACCAACCTATGAAACAAGTATCAAAATGTAGAGTAAATTCAGTAGAGATAAGTTCATTTTACAATTGTTTTTACTCTACATTGTGCGGGGCACGCACTTCTGTGGGGGCACAAGTACAGATCGAGGGACATGCACGGTGAGGGGAGCGGCGGCACAGTGACAACGAAGTTCCATATCTTAGTACTGATAAACATCAAAGTAAAAAGCCCGTAATTTATGAATGTCCTCAAAGATTACAATATTTAGATTAGTATTTGATTCAAAGCCAGCTTCCAGACTTCTTTTGACGAAACATTCCCCTTTCATCTTTATTGGATGTTAATTTAAATTTAATAGAACCTAAAGCGAATTTAAAACTTTTATAGTCGTTTACTCATTTCTAAACTACTTAAATATTCTATGAGGTAAATTAAATTTGCTTTTTTACGAACTCCGTTGCATTTCAAGTAATTTTTTTTTTTTTTTTTTTAACTTTGTTGGGAAAAACAATAAAATAGCTATATGCCGTCCATAGTCACCAACCCAGACAAGGAACTGATTTTGGGATGATTTACGTTTCATGTCTCCAGCAAATGTAATCATAACTATTTAATCAGGTGATGTTCCAATGAATCTAAATACACTTCACAAATATTTTGGCAGTCGGTTACACATAATCATTAGAATTGTTTAGAGACTTGGAATACATAATAATAGTAAGTACTTGATTTTATTTATTTATTTGTTTCAGAGCCAAAACATCGTTGCCGTGAGGGCGACGAACAAAACAGGAGAAGCCTGATGTAGTGCGCGAGCACTTTCTTTGACTCTGAACGAGTGTAACGTGACGTGACTGAGTTTTACTGTGAACAAGTGCAGTGACACTAATTTTGACTGTGAACGACTGCAGGAACAATAACGTTGACTGTGATCGAGTCTAGCATTTACAAATACCGCAGATTATTTTCGATTCTGCCATAGGTACAACATGAACACATTGATTGTTGTGCTTTATCTTCTGTAGTGAGTAAATATCTATTTAGCAGTGTACGGAGCCTAACCTAGTATATCTATGAATGACAGCGAATGAAGACTGATAACTAGTGACAACCCAAACCAAAAAATAAATACTTCAAATGCGGGTACTTTGAAAAATTGGCGCGCCGTCTTTTCAGTGTTTTCAAGATGGCGTAATTAATACTCCGATGTAAGTAACAATAAATGTTGATAGACGATTAAGCCTGTATATAATATTTAATTTATCCATGTATTTAAATCATTATGATCAAATAGATCAAAAACTGAATAACTCTGGTGGCAACTAAGCTGTATAAATAAGAGCGTATACAGTCCTTATAAAGCCAGTTTGGGTGTAATAAGGGCTGTACAAGTTTTAATACGACTTGCGTGGTACTTGGAAAATGAACTTTTTGCATGTACACACTTATGTCACAGATAAGTTTTTTAGGAATCCATTATACACCGCAAGATGTCATTGTGGAGATCAATAGTGGAGGCATAGATATATGATATGAATATATATATATATATATATCATCAATAGATGTTATGATTGTTATGCTGACAATTGTAATAATATAATGTGAAATGCTTAACTTTTAGGTTGCGGTCAATATATTCTCACATGGTGTAAATCGATTTTTTTCTTTTCAATCAATATAATATAAACCTGTTTGATAAGCACTTACCTAGCAACTGTGTGTTGCGTTATTATTAGTCGCCAGATGGTATCCACTTCAGGTATCTCCCAAATAATATATGTAGGTACTGCATAGTTAATACTTGACAACGTCGTTTTTTATAATATTCGTAGTTTATTGACAATTTTGTACAAGATCTCTCGATTAATAATATGATCAGGAATTATTAAAATGTACTAAAACATTATGTGGTAGTGTAAATATGGTTACTGTTAGATTGTGAAGCTTAAATAAGTATATTTAAAAATATACAGTGTATTATAATAAGACAATTGTAAAATCCGGTGATAGTCCTAGCGTTAGTTACTAAAATCTTTCATCATTGCATTATAATAATAATTATAATAAATATGAGGGACAATCTTACACAAATCGACCTAGTCCCAAAGTAAGCAAAGCTTGTACTATGGGTACTAGGCGACGATATACATAATATATAGATAAATCATAATACTTAAATACATAGAAAACATCCAAGACCCAGGAACAAACATTCGTGCTCATCACACAAACACTTGCCCTGGCCGGGATTCGAACCCGGGACCGCCAGCTTCGTTGGCGATGTACAACCCACTGAGCCAAACGTGTCGTCAAAAATTACTTTTTAGTTATACAAATATACAGATTTTTGTATAACCAAAATGTTTATAGTGACTCACTCAGAATCTTTGAAAGGATAATGCTTGTTTATGAAACGCGATTCTTCCTATTCGTGATTCTACATAAAATGGATTCCACACAACTGCAGTTTACTACATTCGTGATTCCACATAGCCGTTATTGTAACGCAATCTGGATTCTAACTATTTATTCGTGATTCTACTTACATAGTATGGGTTCAACGCAACTAGGAATAGTTGTCCGTATTGATGGGTACCTACCTGTTAAAATGAAAGGATATAAAAAAACAGACAGTATATAATATATGTATATATATGTACGAGTATATCGTCGCCTGGTACTAATAGTACATGATTTGCTCAGTTTGGGACTAGGTCGATAAGACTGTCCCTGTCATTTATTAATATAGATTAGCTGGTTCATTACAAAAATGGTATTTTGGGAATTATGAATAATGAAAATTAAGAGTTCTAAATCTCGAGAACGAGTATTTATCACGCTTGTCACCTTACCGATTAATTAGCAGCCTCAGTGTCTGTGTTAGTGTTCAACAACAACTTGTAATAGCACTATCAGGATCCAGGAAGTGTTTACACTATAACACTACACCGGTATCGGAAACCGTACGTGTCGTCCCGACTTTACGCCCGGTTAACTGGCTGACCGCATAGCGCTATCACCGATCTTAAGTGTTTAATGGCTGGTCCAATATTGAGATTAACTAATGTATAGATGTTCATTACAGAAAATAGGTGTACATTTCATTTTAGGCGCATTCGAGTAATTTAGAAAAATTACGCATAACTCCATAATATCAAATGCAATAACTACACGGCCCACTTTAAAGCCATGCTACTCGTATGCGCAAACGATAGACACCTCGAGACATTAAGGTGCTATTTATATTTGATTTACAGTAAAAATACATGAAATACATTTACGAAATACCGCTTCTGACAATAATCCGAAATTATTCTAATGCACCTTACCAAAGAATAATAAAATTGATATTACGTACTTAACTGCAGAATTAAAAAGATGGGCGCACGTTAGTAAATAGGTACTCAATCTATCCAGGTATTACGCAGTTTCGAACCAAATAGATGGGTACTTATACTACATATACCATTGAATTCAAATTTGTCAATAACAAAAATAAATATAATTATACCCATCAATTTGGCCCTGACATTACTATAAGTAAACTATATTATTTTTGTCTATTGAAAAAACGACTCGTAGATATAAGGTCTGTCGAATCACAAGCAAAATGACGAACAAATGCACATTATGTAAAATTGAGTCTGAAAATTAGGAAGTGAATTGATTGAATGTTTTTCATTAAATTGTCAGTAACGTTGGTCACCTTAGAGCAAAATATGTTTTCGAATATTGCGTTTCCACTTCGTAAAATTGACATAAAAATAAGCCTGTACGAAAAGCGAGCTGCAAAATCTGTTGCTCTGTTTAATGGATGTAATTTAGATTGGATGATATCGACGGCAAAAAGCGGAAACGTAGTAACCGCCAACTGAATCCCTTGGTGGTTACTATGTTTCCGCTTTATGCCGTCGATAAGCAAACGAAAATAACCTTTGAAAAACCGATTGCATCACACCATCATACCTACTTCTTCGGACTAACTGTCATCTAAAATTCATAACCTTTCGCAAGGTCTCCGCCGACTAAAGTCGGTCGTCTACGTGACACTTTGCTCGCGTTTGTTATAGTATCTAATCATTTAAATAAAACATTTTAAACGGATTGTATATATGGCGTATGTTATTTTATTTGGAAATGTGCTCACGGGCAGACTGATAAGAACATTTCTTTTCCTGTAAAATTTACTTTCAAATACTATATGCGATATAATCAGTTTAAATTGATTTATTAGAATTATTGCATACCCCACCTAACTTACGAGAACAATGACAAATTTAATCTCAAGGGGAAACCGGTAAATCGGCCAAGTTTAACTTGCAAAATTTGTTTACATAGTCACTGACAAAGTTACAGGTGAAATTAACACCTTAGATGGCGGTTACTTAGTTTCTTTGACAAAAATATTTTGACAATTTAATGATTGAATGAGATCTTGACAAAAACCATATCAATCTACATAAAAACAACAGAAAACGCTATTGGGTTGTAACCCATATGCAGTAAATATGTATGTCGAAGAAATTTCTTGAAGCTTCGTACCTATAAGATTTTTGTTATCACTGTTACAACTAAGATTATATAAAATGAGTGTTAAACATTATTAAATAAACTTTACTACGGCTACCTAGTATATTTATTTCCTGCCATATTCCTGATGAACAGATACCTAAAAATATAAACCTTCAGCACATCCAGAAAAAAGCTGATAATCACCAAACGGCTCTAACGATTTTCTGGAACCATACCTGAGATATACTTCGATGAAGTCAAATTTCAAACAAAAACAAATCTAAAGGTTCATCCGTGTACGGTGCCACAGCCAGGTATACATATACACAGATACTCTTAGATACTAAATTAAACTTAAAATGTGCCTCATTTTTCGTTGGGGGTTAAAAGATCTCTAGCCCCGAGGGTTGAAAAAGGGTTTCATTAATACAAAGATCAAAACAAATTCATACTAAACAGTCGCTCTTGCTTTGGTGCAATCAGTAGTAGGGAGTGGTGGGTGTAATGTGTGTGGTGGATGAGTATCATTGTAAATATTTTTGATCCTTGTGTTGATCATATCACATTACTGAAAAAAAGCATTTGAAATAGGAAGAGAAGCAATTCCTTGTAGGTAAAACATGAAATTATTTGAAAAATAACACAACGTACACCTTTAGAGTAGCCGTTTCCTCCCTGTTTTGTCTTAGAGCAAATTTTTTTTATAAATATATTCTATACTCACCTTTGCCATGTCCCTATATTTTATTTTTCTTAAGAAATTGTTTATTTTAAGAATTAGAAGCCCTCTAAAACTGCAAAAAATGTCACTATCCAGCGCCATAACCACTCGTTCAGTAGACAAATTTAACGAATATAAAAGAAAAACAGAAAACAAAGAAGCATAGCCGAAGCCCTTGTTATAATATAGGTATGTGAAAGAAAAACTAAAATTAGTCCAGTTTTGGAAGAGGAAATAGGGTACTAGGAAACCCTGTTTTCGCCAATTTTTTGTAGGTCAGAACGTTCCGAGCTGCTGTTGTTCCTTTTGCACTGTAATACGGGAGATTTGAGGCGATACGATATCAATAGTTTTTAAAAGTACCTTATTTCCAAAAGGCCTGTTGCTAGTATATCCTCTTCACTTTTACGATAAACATATCAGAAGCATCTCTGGCTTCAAAAGCGGCGAAAAGGTAATTTTATAAAAGGTTGGATAGTAACTTACGGTACGTTAAGTAAAGTGAGAAAAAGGAACGTCAGCAGACGCCTACGAAACTAGGCTTAAGATAGGCTTAAGGGTCCCAAGCCGCAAACGTTTCCTTAAGACCTTCGCCCACCTGCGATAACAGCAGACATCAATGGGCCCTTTCGACCCCATTACACAGGAAATATTTGCTCTTACCTTAACCACGAAATGTTGTATACTCGTAGATTGTATATACCTTACTCTAGTACCCGCAACTACAGCATACTTTGTTCACAGAGCTCGCTTTTTCCTTCAGCGTAGTCGGATAAAAAGTAGTGTTGGTGTGATCGGAACATAAAGACATAAATTACATACATCATTATCTCGGCCTACAGACGTCCATTGCTGGATAAAACCCTCCCCCAAGGATCTTATCCAAGAGTTTCCCAATATAACAGATAGTCGGTCCGTCTTGCCGGTGGCCTTCCCACGCTGCGTTGTCTTGTATGTGGTTGCTACTCGAGGACGTTTCTGCCCCAGGGGCATTCCAACAGAATAGTACATTGGACGCGTGACGGCTGTGCCAGCTCAAAATCTATACTGTTATAATGTTGCAAGAACGAAATGTCTGTACACTGAAGATATTTTCAAAAACATATTGTAACGGATTATTTGGAGATCACGGAATTGATATTTTTTGGCTTTATTATGTTTTTATGTATCGTTGTGGCTTCATTACGCCAAATCGACCGCATAGATTTCAAATATGTTTGGTACGCGGGCTGAGTATCCACAGAAGATGGTTATAGTATATATTTTACCTGACTACACTGTCAATAAAAAGAGATATTATGACTTTTTCTCTTCCGCGAACGAAGTTGTGGGTACCTTCTAGTCTAGTATATATATAATACCATAAAAGACACTGAAGCCAAGTTATGAAATATTTTCTTACAAAAAATCGGCTCCCTACAATTGTTAGAAGTATCAAAAAAATGGCGTCACGTATCCAACATTCTGGTGGAATGGCCCCCAGAGGCCATCGGTTCTGAGAGCATTGTCCCTCGCCGACAAAGAAAAAAAATCGTTTATTAACCTTCAAATGGCCTGTTAGGTACAATTTTTTTAATGAAAATATGTTCAATTTACAGACGTATCATATTTTACAGCTAATACTAAGGAAAGCTTAGGATGTTTTGAACATACTTTGGTCGTTAGATGATATGAAAAAAGCTTAAGCAAAATGTACGCGGTGTGGGTTCATTTTATATTGACATAGACAGAAAGACATGAAAAACTAAGATTTTTCAGATTTATTTCGTGGGTTTCGTGGGATATAAGAAGACAGAGACAACAACCCCCTCATATTCGTCTTTGTTAAGAAAATAAAAATATATTTTTGAATATTTTCTTTGCAACATGTGGGCTGAGCATGTTTATAAATTTTCCATATTTTAAATAGATATCATAAGTAGTTTTTGTGATATGGCGCTCTAATAGTCGGAGAGGCAGACAGACAGACAGACAAACAGACAGACAGACAAACAGACCGACAGAGTTGCACCATAAGAGTTCCTTTTTTACCATTTTTGGTACGGGACCCTAAAAATGGTTGTCTGTAAAGTCGGTTTACGGACGATAATTTTACGTGATAACGTCATAAGAAAACAGGCGTCATTTTACTAAGACATCTATTTTTTGTCTCTGCCTCTCTCGTTATCCCTCTCTGTCCCTCCCTCTCTCTCTCCCCCTTCCTTCCCTGTCTCTCTCAATCCCCCCTCCCTCCTTTTCTCCCTCCTTTCTCGCCTCGAGGGAGAGAGAGAGTGAGGTAGGAACCTCACTCTCTCTCTCCCTCTCTCCATCCCTCCTTCTCTCCCTCTCTTCCTACCTCCTTCTCTCGCTCCCTCCCTTTCTCGTCGTATTTTACTTTAAGTAATACTTCATTCATTGTTTCATGTGTATAATTACACATGAAACAAGCCGAACGTTCGACTCATGACACTTTCCTGCAGCCGGCATTCATCGATTTATAAGACGTTATCACGTCAAAAAAAGAGGTAAGGGCTAATTTTCGATAAGTAAACACATTTTTTTTTTACATTTTTGTTAACACATTCAGATTAATGGATGAAAGAATGGGGATGTAGACTATACTCAAATAATAATAAAATTGTGATGCGAAATAGTAGTTTTTTGGGAAAGTCCAAAAATGTGATTCTAACGTTGTTGTATCTCGTTCTCGTATATTGAAAGGTCGTTATATAACATACCAGAGAAATAAGTTGTCCACATCCCTATTGAAAGATCTTAATTCCTTATTGTGACACAATCTTAGAGTACCGCAGGAGATGGTAAGCCATATCGTATCATTACCGAAACCTGTCCAGTGTCTATGCACTTTCAGCGGGTGGCGAGGTAAATGTATGGAAATATTCCTATTTTTACAAACGAAAACATTTTAAATAAACCCTATAAATGAAAAAATACTCACTGGGAATTATTTATCGTATAAGCTGAACTGGCATTTATCATATACTTTGGCAGAGCGGAGAAAATCCGTATGCTACTCCAGTGGTTTAAGCTGTAAGGACGCAATATAACAAGTGATAACACTTTTTTTCTTGTTTCGTGAGGCATAATTGCACAATTGAGGGTTTAGGGTGTTTTTACGAGCTTGTCGCCGACAAAATCATAATCAACGTGTATAAATTACGACCCTGACGTCATGGAATACAAATTTTATGGAGCGATATTTTCATTTTGCAATTTTTATGGCTAACCCTTGTTTGACGCATCGTTTGAATCGCTGGAACACAACAACTTTAAGTCAATAATGTGGAATATAATATAAAAAGCGGCCAAGTGCGTGTCGGCTTCGCCCATGAAGGGTTCCGCAGCCGTTTATACAAAAAAATGCACTACAGATGAAAAAAAATGCGATATGAAAACAAAACTAACAAAAAAGCGTATCACCCCGGCACTTACGTCCTTTTACTGAGAAGCTCAGTTTTTTGGCAATAACCTAAAAACGGTATGTCCGATCATGTTGAAAACAATTTTCGTTGGAAGTATTCATTAAGCTTTATATTTGTAAATTTTTTCATATTTTTTGAACTAACCGTTTGGAAAATAGATGGGGGGACACAATTTTTGCTACTAATATTTCGAAAAATATTCACTAAAACCAAAAATATTTTTAGAAACCTTTTAGAAGTACTGTCGAAATATGTGCCACACCTTGATATTTGCTGATTTTTTTTTTTAGTTTCGGTTACATGTATGCAGTGATGTAGAAATATATATATTTTTTATATAACTATCAAACTAAGTAGCGGTTAACACACGACACCTATGCTCCAAATTTCATTAATGTACATCTTATAGTTTGTGAGTAAAATGCCTGTGACATACGGACAGACAGACAGACAGACAGACATGACGAATCTATAAGGGTTCCGTTTTTGCCATTTTGGCTACGGAACCCTAAAAAGACTAGCATTTACCCGCTTTTCGATTAACAAAATTCAGATTAATGTATACAGTATTGAATAAAATAAAATTAAAATAATTCTTGTTAAATATAAATATGTATAAATTAGTAAATATCACTCATCATCGTTAATGTCCTCATCAAAATAATAGTATAATATTTTTTATCAAATAATAATTTAGACAGAAGACACTTGAAACTCTTCGTTATTTCCAGTTTGGAGTTCCTTGTGAAGGTTATTAAATATTAGCAGGGAAATAGCAACAACGCCTTTTTTTATATGTATATATCACCCGCTTACGGGACAAATGGTGTCCCGGACCTTTGGGAGGCATGCGTGGAGCTAAAGCCAACGCAAAGAGGTCCTTACGACAATTTAATTAAATGTAACGGTACGCTGCGCGGTCGCTGTTCCAGCCCATATCATGGGAAGCGCACAGAGACAGCAGCCGCTAGATGCAAGAGCTATTGGAGATTGATGGTACTCGTATCTACATATGTATAGCAACACTAGAAGGTGCCTGCAACTAAATATAATAGAAAAAATCATAACCCCTCTTGTTTCGTCAGCGTAGTCGGGCAGAAAGTATCGTATAACCATTTGTGGATACCCAGCTACGAGTGTACCAAAAATAGTTGTAATCCGTTCAGCCAATTTGGCGTGCATGACATGCAAATATACAAAAAATAAAAACAATATTTTTCGATTCTGTGATCTCCAAAAGGTTTGTTACAATAATTTTTTGGACAATATCTTCAATGTACACACATTTCATTTTTACAACTTTTATAGAATAGTAAAAGTAGTATAGAAGTATATATGTATTATCATTACTGCGTAGTAATAATAACTAGGGATCTGTCTGTAATTAAAAATGTAGGTATTGTTTAGTTACAGACAGCCCCTAGGTATCTAGTCTAGAGTAGCTGAAAGATTTCTGAATTAATTATTCAAGCATTAAAATTTCGGACGTGCTGTAACATGAAGAGAGTTATTAAATATTCAGTGTTAAATAAGGTATTTAATATGGTTTTCGAGTATTCAATATTCACTGAATAATTAATCCATTGTAGGTAAACTTAATAATTTCTTTTATTTCACTAATATAGATATAATTCAATAAGATTATAAATCAGGAATTTATAATCTCTAAACATGATTAGAAAAATACAATTTTATAACAACGACTAGAAGGTACCCGGCGCAACTTGGGAAAAAGGGAAAAAAATCATAACTCCTCTTTTTCTTAAGCTCAAAACCGACAAAAAAGTATCCTTTAACCATCTGTGGATGTTCAGCTGCCTGTGGTATTACAAATAATTGAAATCTGTTAAGCCGTTTTGGCGTTATGGAACCACAACGACACATACAGACGTACAAAAGATTGTTTTTTTTTCCGATTAAGTGACGTCAAATAGCCCTTTTTCACTAATATTGTTGAACATATCTTCAATGGACGGATATTTTAAGTACTTTATTTTTACAACTTTATATAAGTAATAGTGTAGACGACCGTAAAGTCGCCGCAAAAACTGAGCGTGCAGTGTTTACTTTGTTGGTATTAATTAAACAATTAAATGGTAGTAACATTCTATTGCAATATAGCTAAAAGACAAACTTAATCACCTTACATGTCCCAAGAGATATCAAAGTAAAATCGTTTAATTGTCCTCAGTACAAAACAATAGTAAACAATCACATGAAAAGTTATCCCCGCACAACAATAATACCCGCTCCTGTCAAAACAGACATCCTTATCCTTGAAAGTATGTATGTACGTTCCACTTAATCTCAAAAACTACAGGACGATTTTTTATGAAACTTTCCAGTTATATACCGTATATATCAGAATAGGACATAGGCTATAATGTATGTCAAATTTCATTCCTTTTAGGGACGAAAAAGGGGATGAAAATTTGTATGGACAGTAAATATTTTTTTACGCTAGAAACTTGAAATCTTGGTAATATGCTTCACATTTAAATTAATAAAATATCGAGTTTTGGGGAAATACATAAGCTACTTTTTATCCCGGAAAAATACCTTTTATCCGCGAAAAACGAATCTAAGACGGACGAAGTCGCGGGCGGCCGCTAGACTGTCATAAAGCATGAATAACCCTAAGTATTCGGCATGACTATAAATCATTTATCAAGAGGCGTTATTATAACGCTTTCATTACTTACTAAGCTGGCTCGGTGATCCAAACAGGATCTTGGCCTCCGACGGAACGCTACTCTTCCCCTTTTCTGCGTCACTTCACTCCAATCGGTCATTCCGATGGTGACCGCCCTTTTGACGGCTTCATCGCTCAAGCGGTACACTTAAAAGTGTATAGAATAGATATAGAACTTATGTCATTTAAAAATATGCTACGGCAAAATGTCTATACAGATACGTTACTACTACATACAAAAAGGGGCTTAAGTAATTTCTGCGAAAATAAGTTCTGCGAAAATTTTGAATAGGTCAGACGTCAAAGGAAGTCGGGATAAAATCGTCAAAACTCTAAACACTGCTACCTAGATATTGAAATATTATGTAAAGGTTTTCTTCATGATCAATCAAGAATACGGAAAGCTGGGACGAAATATATACGGCGCATTTAGTTAAGTGAACAAATAAGTAAAGTAATTAGGTAGTATTTAAAGAGACATTGAAAAGTCTATATTTCCTTTCTCTCTTTGATTCAAAATGCGGCTTTATTTGTCTTCTACCCACTCTGCCAGAACAGCGTGCACTAATGTTATTAGTTCGCCTTGATTAATGCTGCGGGCTGGCGGCCATGACGGGGCATGATCGTGTGATTATAGCTCCACGCGGCACATCACACTTAATGGGTTCCTGTAGAACATATGTAAGTACTTGATCCTGGATCAAGTACTTACATATTTGCTAAGGCAAAGGTTCAATCACAGACTAATAAGAGATACTACGTATCAGACTGCCAACTCAGAAACAAATATTATTTGCACTAGGCAACTATATATTTAATCTGTACGATTAGTGTTGCCTGACGTTAATTTTTTTTCTATTCGAGATTGCAATATGGCAAGGCATCGTAACGTATTCAGCCAAAGTGGTCTAGGTTCATTGAATGAGGTCTAATATTTAGAATGAATAGTTCCCGGCACGTAAATTTGAACACGTAACTTCAGTAATTGTATTTACGTGATCAAATTATATGCTGAGAATTATACCTCAGTAGCAAAAAACTAAAACACACATTATTTGTTAAACGATTTATTTTTCAATTTCTTTTTAAATTTGTCGTAAGCTTTCTTCTATATTGCAAGTAATACGTCTGTCCCATTTAATATTCTGTTGGTTGTGTTGCACCAATTCATAATTGTAAATCGGACAGTCAGAGCAATGAAATGACTGAGAATAGTTTTGTGCTCGGCGCAGTCGAATAAACAAAATGAATTCTTGGACATAATGTTTGCTAGTTCGGCGGGCGATAATTTTGCAAGATCTTCACGATTTAAACACTTCAGCCACCAAGTATTTCTCAGAGCACGGGAAATGGTGTAAAAGAGCGTCCTTTCGCAAAGTTCTACAAACACTAAAACATTTTGCAAAAAGCAAGACAGGATAAACACAAGGACATCACTCGATAACACATTACTGTGACAGAGACAGAATGAATTTCGACAAATAATATATAGACGACAAGACGAGTGTATTGCCAAAGCAACAGCTAATCACAGCAGAGAAAAACGTAAGTCAACATTAAAAATAACATGGCGCTAACGTACGCGTTTTGTTATACGAAGATTACCAGCTGTGGGTTCAATCTAGTGGGTTATTTGACATTGACAGAGTAGATGCTTGGGCTCGGTGCTCGCAACTTCATTCGCGGGAGACAAAAAGTCAAAACCTTTTTGCTTCAGCATACAGTTGATTATTAATTAAATTATTTATTTATTAAGTACATTTTTAAAACATGGAATTGATTAATTGAAAGAAAAATAATAATAATAATTGAATAATTTTTTAAATATTTTTTTTATACTTAAATTATACTACACTCTAATGAATAAATACTCAATATAAACTATCGAAAATATTGAATAAAATTAACATAATTATAATTAATCTTTCTAAGCATGTAAAATGTACATTGTAAAAATTGCATGTTGAAAATGAGAAATAATAAAACGCTAATTTATTTATGTATATACAGTTGATTATAAAATATCATGACATCTATGGATGCCCAGCTACCCACCCGTGTACTTAAATAGTTGAAATCAGTCTATCCATTTTGACATGAGGAGAGCACTAGTATATATATATGTATGAAAAAATATTATATTTATTTATTCAGGGACGCCGTATAGCCGATTTCACTAATGTTAATGTTGTGTAGACATTTAATTTTTTACCACTTTACAATACAGATTGTTATCTGTATTGTAAAGTGGTAAAAAATACTTAATAATTAATGTGAAATATTTTTGAGACTAGCTGAGATCTTATAGTATCAGCAGACGAGACAGACACACCACGTAAATGAAATATTTATTAGTTTGCGGGATATGAGTTACATTAAGATGTTACAATATTTACTTTAAGCGCAGTTCTCCATATTGTACTTATTCAGCATGCTAATTTGTGTATCTAAATGTTGATGATTCTCTAGATCAACAAACTAAAGAAGTCGGTATTTACATATTCTAAAAGTATAAATAGCATCTATGGACAAAGCGTTACTTATTACTAAGTTTCTTGTTTAAAAACTCTTTTATTGAGTAAAAGTTATATTTGCATAGCAATGCATACAATTTTTGCTGAACAGACTCAAGGTAAGGTTTTATGTTTCTCGGAAGTTTATTGTATATTTTAATACACATAAAGTAAAGACTATCAGCTGTTTATTTTAGACGCACTTTAGGTACATTTAGTAAGTTACCTTGCCTAGACATACGGTTATTGTATGTTATTACGTCACAGATTTTTTAAAGTAATGTTGGTTACTATGAACAAATATAGCTGTTTCGTATATATACAGTGCTGGTAATGTCAGAAGCTTGTTGTTCTGGAACACTGGTTTACATAAGTCCAAAGGTTTCAGAGAGAATATGGCTCTAATACACTTTTTTTGTTTGATGAATGCTTTTGGCATCGCTGTAGAATTTCCCCATAAAACAATGCCATAGCGAAGAACTGACATGACGTAACCATGATACACTACGAGGGCAGCTTTCTGCGATACTGTTTCACGTAGATTTCTCAACGGGAAAACAAATTTATTCAATTTGCTACAAACGTTTTCGACATGAAGTTTAAAATTCCAATGTTCATCTAAAGTTATACCAAAGAACTAAGCACTATTATTTTTGCCAACGGACTCGCCTTTGTATTTCAAATCTAAATCTATAGGTTCGCTTCTGGAAGTCAAGTAAAGCAAAGTCAAGTAAAAGATAACAAAAGTCGGTAACTGGAATATTTATAGGACACTGTTTATTATACAGCCTTGATGGGACTTGGGACTTTGGATTGGCAAGTTTTATAATGAGTTGATTATGATTATGAATACAATACATACAAATTAAAGCTGAATCCTTTTTTAACCTCGACCACAGATCGAAAAAAAAAAACGGGTGTTACAACTTTGACGAGTGTGTCTGAGGATCTTTAAGTCTGTGTGTAGTATCGTAACTCGGGCGGGCGCAAATTATAACACTAGTCGCCGCCACTAAACGCGACCGCTAGTGACGCTAGTGGTTCAGTTAAATCACCACCACTTACACACCGCCATCAGTCGCAACGACTGGTGGTTGGATGCGGCTACCAGTAGTAGCCACTAGTGGCTACGAGTAGAATACATTATGGGTGGGCGGTGAGAAACAGATGGCTGTGGCCGAGTATGCGGTAAGTCGAGGGACGAAATGTGGCCATTAGCAGCGAGCGCGGGCGACTCCATAGCTTGTGGTTAGACGCGGCCATTCGAACGCTCGGTGTGCGCTGATGCTAGATCAAATGTATGAAGAACTGGTCTGCAACTTGTAACGGCCATAAGTGGTCCTAATGTGGCGACCACTAATCGCTTAATCTGCGGCCGCCTTTAACGGATGGAATTATTTCTTTTTTTTTGTATCTGTAAGGTGAAGGTGGAAGTGTTATTAGTAATAGTTATCAACGTGCAGTTTTCATAGCAAAGTATGGTTGGCAAACAAAGTTATTACACGAGTATTTTTAATATTTACAGAAATATATTTAAAAAATATTAGATTTATATATGCAAACTTATCGATCAATATTATACTATTTATACTTAGTAAACAACTAAAGTTTTTCAAATTTGGCACAGCATGAGTTTTACACGTTGACTAATGTTACAGGATGATAATTTAGGTATTAAAAAAAACACGTAATTTTTATTTACGACCTCTCTCCAGCATTTCCACCTCTTTCAGCTGCTACACGACTTTTACTGTGTTTCAACAGGGTTCTTTAAGGCATTTTTTAGTTTAATTTTTTTACAAAGCAAAAACCAATTTTAATGATTTTTTAAAATTCAGTTTTACATTGCAAATCGTACATCGTGCACAATTTTCAACCATCATTATTAAATACGGGTATCGTATTAAATCCATACTGTCATATTACGTACACTTTATTAGGATTCCACTTATCAATTTATTAAAATAAAATATTAACTGTAAAATATGATTTATAAAGAAAGAAAGAAATAGTTATTTGTGCAACAAGAGAGCAAAGTTGTTTTTTGTTTCGAGTGCTGATTTTGAGTCCCGAGCAAGCAAAGGATTCTATGATTGATTCACGAGCGTCGCGAGTGATTAAAAGTTAGAATCCTGAGCGTAGTGGGACTCAACAGCACGAGATGCAAAAAAAATTGCTCTCGTGTAGCACACATAACTTTTCACCTCAGCAGTGAGAACACATATTACTTAGGAGACATAGAAATGAACAGGAATCGATTGAAATAACGTTTATTATTTAAAATGAATCAAAATCATGCTAAACATTTTAAAAGTTACAATTATTAAAGGTACAATTATTAAAAGTAACAGTTTCTTTATTACAAATATATTTAAATTTTAGGGTATTACGCGTTTCCGAACGTGTTTTCTTTGAGGTTGAATTCCAAAATCGAATTTCGAAGGGGTTTGTTTTTTTCACTCGCTTTTTTATATGCATGTGAAACAGACAGAGCACAGTAAAATTCGAATTTTTCAAATTTATGGCTGAACAATGTCAAATCGTGGCACTGAAGATTGAAAAATTAAAAAGCTACTTTGACCCACGCTCGAATCAAAATCGCGTTTTGTTCACTGTTGTCTCGTAGCAAAAGCGGCATGTTTGAGCTGCTGAGGTGAAAAATATATTTATTCCATAGAAAGCACACACAGACAGGACATCATTTGCAGGACAAAATTAGTTTTATTTTATTTTTTTATGTTAATAAGGTAAATTGTCTGCAATGGGTCCAGCAAAAGATTTAGTTGTATTTTTAAACACAACATATTGGTTTAAAAACATAAAAGGCCTAAAAAGAATGGCCAACATTAAATTTTTTTTACCCCCTAATTTTATCGAACTATCTAATAGTATTTGCAAAATTACGAGGAATGTATTTTGTATTTTTATTTTATTGTTACAAGGGCCTTAGCGCAATGTGAGGCGGAATAATAATTTTAGCGCCTTTACAAAATGCTATTTAAAAAGTAAAAAATATATCGCATCATGTGGTTTTATTATGACAACTACTGACAAGTGTCATGACAACAACTTGAATCCATAGATGAGAATGTGTATAACTGCTTGAATCTTTATGGTTATTGAATCGGCGGCAGTTACAATTTTAATTTGGCTTCTGTTCAAGTAACTACGAGTATATGTAGAGGTATAATCCTGAAGTATTTATTGCATATTAAGAATAATATTGAATATTAACCTTAAGATTATCAACTTTTTTCTACAGGTGTCAGGGCTTTATAATGGGTTCACCAATTACTTGAAATTAAATAGTTGCATTTAAAACACCATAAAACATTGGAGTAATGAGCACATTAATGTTATTAGTTTGCCCTGATTAATGCTGCAGGGATGACGGGGCATGACGGCGTGGATGTGGTTGTGGTAAACACACGGCACATCACACATAATGGGTTTCTGAATATACATATATAGATACTTGAGCGATAGCAACGGTTAAATCTCATGGATTATTGGCATTAGATATTTTAATGTGATATGATCTAGTACTCGCCATCACTACGTGAAGGAAAACAAAAAGTAAGTAGAATTTCTTTACTATCTTAATATACATCTTCATTACATCTTTTACATATTTCGCTTATATTTTAAGAGACCGTCGTTGGTCTTTTTTTTGCTTTGAGTGCCGCGCAGGCAATGGACAAGGACCCTATTATTTAATCACGAGCGTAGCAAGCCTCCATTGCAAGCCTGAAGAGCTTTATACGTTCTCCTACGTACTAACATAAAATATATACGTGTGAAGACCGAAATCATGCTCAGGGGCCTAAAGTGGAAGTCTCACCACAATATGTATTTGAATGCCATATTAGTAACAGTTACAACGGGCAAGCTATTCTAACCTAACTATCACAAACGAAATATTTTGCTCAAGAAGAATATACTGGAGTTACAAATCGTAGTAAAAATAGGACTGTCTTGCAGTATTTATTTTACGGCCATAAAGAATTAAAATTTGATATAATCCTGCAATTCGCAAACTGATTTTGGTGTTAACAAAATCTTCTCGTACATGATCGTGGTATGCGGAGCGTATTAATTATTTCACGTGCAAATACAGAAAATATTCGCCGACATTCTTTGATAAATTACCGTAATGAACGAACCTTTCTTCAAAGCCTTGGAATTTATGTAAGGTAATTATCTCGCTCGAGTCAATGTACGCACAATCTTTAATAACCATCCCAATTTTCGCGCGTGACGACACGGAACAGCAAAATCAGTACAGTCAGCTGAGAAAAGTAACCACGCCACCAGCCAACACGTAGAGGCTCTTTCGGAAATTTAATGAAATGCAAGGCGCGGATGCTTCCCCTACCCGCGTCTGACTGACAAACCGCCATGCTGACAAAACAACCATGCTGACATAAACATTCAGGAAACGAGAGAGGAATGCGTCTGTAATACCATCTACAGTGGATAAATTCTCTAAAATTGACTAGCTCCATACACGAACATGTTGCCTTGTTTAGTCTAGTGATATAATTTTAAGCCTTCTAACTTCTAAGCTATGCAAACAATCTTCTTACCTTCTGACAACATAAAATATTATCCAACAAGTCTAGGAGAGCGAAAGTCTCGTAATATAAGGACATATTTTAATTGCAAACATACGGTGATTACGATTTTTTTGTAATTAAAAGATAGCGCTGCATCATTGTCTAGGTAGTTTTATCATTAACTAGAAGGTGCAACTGCGTACGAGGGGGGGCGAATATAACCAATTGCGTAAAAAGTATCATATAATATCGTTCAGCCGTTCTCACGTGATGCCGCCAAGATAGTCCGATCAAAAGAAGGCGAGACAAATTCGTATATTGAGCTATTAAGATTTTTCTTGGATTCATTTTAGTTCAGAATCCGCACAAAGTACCTTTTTTGTACAGTACACACAGTAATCTGTGTCATTTAAACTTAAAGCAAGTAATCGGTAGTCTGTTAAAAAGCCCATGACACTTCTACAAAAATCCTGATAGTTTTTAAACGGCTATAATCTCGATGAGGTAACCTTTCAAACAAAAAACGAAATCAAAATCGGTCCATCCGTTCAAACGCTACGATGCCATATACATATACACAGATACTTAGATACTTATATACACATACACACAGATACACACGTCAAACATATACACCCCTTAGGGGTTTTTTTAACGAAACATTATCCCTCTGAAATTGCCAGATTCTTTCATAAAATAACGACGATAAAGTAACGAGACAACCTGGTTGCTTGATATCGGAAATAAAACAATAGTTTAATAGTATTTTATGCAATCGTTATATAATGTATGCTTTTTCAGTCGAGTGCCGTGTTTAGGCCACGAAGCTTGCTGAGTGGCCTAAGTAAGGTACGAGACTTAAAAAGCTAATTATATAACTATTGTATACAATACTTTTTCTACGAGAAGGTATCATCATCATCATCATCATCATCATCATCATCATCATCATCATCATCATCATCATCATCATCATCATCATCATCATCATCATCATCATCATCGTCATCATCACCTCAATTATCTTCGACTCATTCATTCGACATATTCATAAGCCAACACTTCAATTCAAAGTGTTGGCTTATAAATATATCATTTCAGTTGGAAGTGCCATAGAGTATTCGACATTGAAAAGTATGCTATTAAAGTTTACTCTATTGTTAAGTTCTTATTGAGGGATTAAAGTCGACGAGTAGAATTTAATATTGTTCCACGTTTACGAAGCCTTGGAAGTAACCTAGCATCTCGTAAAAATAAACATCATTTCAAACCCGCAATTTTACTAGTGTACTTGAAAGTTCCCGCAACTTTGTTCGCGGAGGAGAAAATGTAATCATTCTCTTTTTTGCTTCAGAGTAGTGGGGTAAAAAGTATCCTATAACCATTTGTGCATGGATGCTCAGCTACCCGTGTCCGTGTACCACAATTAGTTGAAATCTGTTTAGTCACTTTGGCGTGATGAAGCCACGACGACACATAGTAAAAATTTAAAACAAAATCGACTCAGTGACCTTTCAAATTGTCCAGTTCACTTATATTTTTCAAAATATCTTCAATGTACGTCGTTTCATTTTTACAACTTTATAATATTTAGTGCAGATATTAATTCAATTTCAATTAAAATTTCTGAATATTCGGGCTATGATAAGACGCCTCTCAGGCGTACCGTTGCGCATCTGAAACTGCGAGATATGACTTACAAGAAAAGAACTTTAGATAGCTTGGAAAGGAGCTCAGAGAAAGGAGTCGAATTAAGGCACGCGCAGCAGCCACAAAGCTCATGGATCAAGGCGATTGCTGCAGCATAATATTGAGCCAGCGGGGCCAGCCGAGTCGCTTGTGATCCCGATGAAGGTAGATGAGCCCTCTACTCTATTAGTAGACATCTTGAAACGCCAGGTGAGACCCGACTGTTCGCGCACTTGACCTCAATCGGAGAAATTTGTACTTGGGACGGAGTACTCTAGCCGATGGGAGTTGCGTAGCTAATTGGGCTGAGTATACGGCCTGTATGAGTAGTGAGTACAAGGTGCAAAATGAAAAATTTAGCTTATTAGTAACCTCTCTCTCTCTCTGTTTTTTATTGGAACGGAAAATAAATAACTGGTCTTAGAATTAAAAACGGGATGTTTCGGGGCGGAGCCCGGACATTAAAAATAAATACGGTAATTTTTCTATTACTCGTATTAAAGTTAGTTCGATAGTGACCATGTGCTCCTTAGATCAGAAAATAGATAACTTTACTGGTACGCATAGACGTTTCACGGCTGTGTAACCGAATACAGCCCCACCCGGTTTTTTTTATTAAAGCAGAAACGTCTGTTAGGAAAATATAAATGTAAAAATCTCAACATTCTTCTTGTTCCCGCTTTTCGCTTTAGAATGTCGTAATCAAATAACTTTACAACGCGTAAGACACGAGTACCACCATATAATGCCAATTATTTAAGGAATACGTGAATATTCAATTACTTTCACGGTACAAATAGAAGGGAGATTTTTCCGTCATTGTCAGCCAAATGAGAACATTCTTGCTTGTGTTAAGAAGAGTTTGACACGCTTCGTGTTATACAGAGTGTTGTTTTTCATTTATATTAACCACTAGTTTGTAGCTTTTGCCCGCAAATTCATTTGCGGAGGAGAAAAAGTCATAATCCCTCTTTTTCTTCAGCGTAGTTAGGTAAAAAGTATCCTATTATCATCTGTAGACATCCAGCTACCCGTGTACCAAAAATTTTTGAAATCCGTTTAGCCAATTTGGCGTGACGAAGTCACAACGACACATACAAACATGCGAAAAATCCAAAACAAGCAATCTCGCACAATACAAAACATTTTTTAAATAAAGTAAAAACTTATAGTTCCAATACAATACCACCGTGTTGGAAGACAATTAAACAGAGAATTCTGAGAACAGCATATAATATATTTCCATTCAGTGACCTCCAAATAGTCCATTGCAATATATATATATTTTATATCTTCAATATACAGACATTTCATTTATAAAACTTTATAATTGTATAAATGTTATGGTGTTCCTTACGTGAATCTGCATACAAATTTGTGAAGTCAAGTTGGCACAGGTTTCCATCATCATAGAGGGCTTAAATTTCATATAGCAGTACATTTTAGTAGTTCAAAAATTTGGATTTGTTGGATACGTTACAAAATAATAAAAAAAATTTTTATGCCCTTTTAACAAAAAAAGACAATTAGATATTTCCTGTTCCTACTTTCACCGATTTAGGCTTTATACGTTGTATGTATATAAGTTAAGTCACGTAACCACAAATACAAATACAATATATACCTACTAAAAAGTGCCCGCAACTTCGTTAGTGGAGGACAAAAAGTGGTAACCTTTTTTACTTTAGCGTATTCGGATATAAAGTAACCTACAATAATTCTATTAAGTCATTCAACCTATCCTTATATTACAAATGGTCGAAATCCGTCCAGCCGCTTTGGCGTGATGTTAAACCACAAAAGCACATACATATATATAATATATTTAAAAAAATGTCTCAGTGAGCTTCAAATAGTCCGCTTCATTCATTGAAGATGCACGAAAAGGTTTTTTTTTTTATTGAACAATAATAATGGCGACGTAAAACAAGACACCCTGTACGAGGGCTGTTTGAGAAGTCCTTATCCTCTTCCTTCCTTTTAAAAAAGTTTCATTTTTTTTTCAACATAGTCTTCTTTAAAGGCCCAAAACGTGATTTAGATACCCGTAACATTCAGTTTATTAATTTAGCAGTCAGATGCTTTATGCGCCTTTACGCTGGCCTTTATAAACAGGAATGTAATTAAAATTATATCGAACAAAGACACCGATTGAATTCCTTTTCGGCAATTTTACTGTGAATTCGATTACTTTGAATAAAACAATTTAAACGGATTACATCGCGCACAGCTTTCGTGTTCACAGAATCGACCCCGTGAACACGAAAGAGACGTTTCCGAAGTTGAACAGCTTCCGAAACGTCGGGAACTCAGATGAGATACTATACGCAATATAATCAGTTTAATTTTTTTTTTTTAATGAGTGATAATCACGGAAACAGAAGAAACACTACATAACTTTACATAGGCTGATAGGATTTAGGTTTCTAGAAACCACCTTAAACTATTTGGTAGTGCTTAATGAACCTACAAAACAGCAATTTTATTTTTTTGTGTGTTACAGAAAATGACGCAAGTGCATAAAAGTAACGATTTTTTTATGCATAAAACCCTTAATTTAAGCGAATATCATTAACTTACTATTTTTTTATTGGCAAACAGAATCGTGATTGTATACAAAAGGGTCATAGAATTATGGATTGTATTCTTACTCAAGTAAGTTAGGGGTTTACCAGGATTGATTTTAAATTAAATACCGCAAAGTAATTTATATAATTATATTGACTGATATTTTATACTGGGAAGCTCTAGCTTCTATCCTAACACGTCTATCCTCAAGTAAGGTCGGTATCAAAGTGAGGCAAGGCGAAGAATAAACTAAATGGTATGAACAGAGAATGAATCGAAAAAAACATTCACTCAATCAGTCACATTCGTTCCTTAGTTCAAGTAGTCAAATTAAATACTTTTATTTACAGGATATGTTAATTTTTGTACAATAAAATCAACACGACGCCTCAAAAATTAACAATTCATTTCAGTGAATTAACTACATAGATCGTGTTTAACTTCCAAGTATTGTCTGGGAGAATTACAATTTTATGACCCAACATTCGTTGCGAGGATTGGGAAAACCCAGAAAAACCCAATTAAGTCATTAAAAAAAACACTAATGAAAAAAAAACAGCAATATTTATAACTATTGTCTGAAATAATTACATCAATTTCAGTAAATTCCAAAATCAAATATATATTTATTTACACAATCAATTCAATAATGTTATTGCAAACCCATTTCAGATCGCATTGTTTGAAAGGCAACTGTGGGCAGTTGCTTTGTGAGAGCGTCCGCTATTTGTTTACCTGTGGAAAGATAACGTAACTTAATAACGTTTTTCACGATCTGCACCCTAGAGAAATGATATTTAATATAGATGTGTTTCGATCTCTTATGGTTGGTGGGATTGTTGCCAATACTTATACATCCTTTGTTATCCTCATAGATAACAATCGACTGTGTGATGTTTACATGTATGCTTAATGCAGGAGACTTTAGCCATAAGGCCTCACGAACAGCCTCAAATAATGCCATATACTCGGCTTCTGTTGAAGAAGCTGCAACTGACATTTGTCTCCTTGTACTCCAGGTGATTGTACATTTATCAAATAATGTAAAATAAATAACCTGTAGTAATTTACTATCACTTGAATCATTGCCAACCCAGTCTGAATCAACATACCCACATAGAACGTTAGCATAATCACATCGTTCGTAAGTTAATTTTAAATCTATTGTGCCTTTCAAATACTTAAGTACCCGTTTCAAGCATTGCCATAACTCTTTATTGTTTTTTTTTTGTATATCTGCTTAAAATATTGATGCAAGTTCTTAAATCTGGACGAGTACACAGCATTATATACATTAAACAACCTATGACACTTCTGCAGGGGCATCATATTTTTCTTCAGAGTTCAATGCTTGATAATTTAATTTTGTTTCTAAAGGTGTACTTATTGAATTACAATCATGCATTTTAAATTTACTTAGAACCTTTTTAATGTATGCACTTTGACTTAAAGTTATATAGCCGTCGCGTCTGTCAATTTTGATACCAAGAAACAATTTTATCTCCTGTAAGTCTTTCATTTGGAATTTACTCATTAAATACTTTTTGAAACTATTCATTGTTTGAATTTCACCACATGAAAGAACTAAATCGTCCACATACAATACTACATAAATATTTTTATGCACATTTCCTCTATCAAGTATGTATATGCATCTGTCAACCGATGAACTTTTAAAACCTTTTTCAACTAGTGCTTGCTCAAAAACTAGAAACCAGCATCTAGCAGCCTGTTTCAGTCCGTACAATGCTTTATTTAATTTACATACGTAATTTTGATTGCAATTTACTCCTTTTGGCACTTTCATAAAAATCTCTTCTTCTAATTTACCATTTAAAAAAGCAGTTTTAACATCCATGTGGTGGATGAATAAGTTAAATTGATTGGCAAGGCTAATAATGAAGCGAAAACTAGCAATTCTAGCTACAGGTGAAAAAGTTTCCTTAAAATCTACTAGATATTCCTGACTGAACCCTCTAGCAACCAGACGGGCTTTATACCTTTGCGGTTGACCAATTTCATCACACTTGATAGAGAAAACCCATTTACTATCTACAACATTTTTGTTTGGGGGCCTCGGTACCAAAGACCATGTGTTGTTCTCAGAAAGAGATTTTAACTCTTCTTCTATGGCAGCTTCCCATTTAGATTTATCAGGTCGAGTCCTGATGTGCTCAAAACTATCAGGTACATCACCTATTACAGACTGCGCACTCAATATACAGTCATTATCATCAGATTCATAATAAGATACAGGCGGCCGATTTTTAAGCCTATCACTCCGTCTCACGTCTTAATATCGTTTTTATTATCGTGTGCATTAACATGCGTACAGTTGTCAGAGGAGCTACTTGATGTAGGGTTGATAATGGTTTCATTTAATCTGCGATTTTTAGTAGGAGGACCATCAAATTTAGAGGTATCTGGTTTAGAATTGTCACCATATCGAGACTTGGATGACACTGATTTTGATATGTTGTTCGTATCAGTTTCACCATGGGAATTTTCGATATTTACATTCCCTTCAGGCGAAAATACAGGCCTAGATGTTAAAAAATTTGTTTCGTCCACAATAACGTCCCTGACGGTCACACATTTAGCGCTTTCTAAGTTCCAAACTTTGTACCCGTTTGGTTTATAGCATACCAGTATTCCCTTCCATGATTTATTATCAAATTTTTATTTACTGGTTTTATTATGTACATAAACCGTGGCAGCAAAAACCTTCAAGTATTTAAGTTGAGGCTTTTTGTCATGCCACAGTTCGTATGGGGTTTTTGATTGCATAAGGGCTCTTGTAGGCGTTAAATTCAATAATCGAACAGAAGTTAATACAGCTTCGCCCCAAAAACCTTTTTCAAGCTTAGCACCATTAAGCATAGATCACGCTTTTTCAGTAATAGTCCTTACCATTCGTTCCGATACACCGTTTTGCTGCGGAGTTCTCGGAACTGTCAAATGGTAAGTAATACCCTTTTCGACACAATAGTTTTTCATTTCAACGGATAAATATTCGCCCCCGTTATCGCAGTATACATTAACCACTTTCAAATTGAATTTTGCCTCACATTTACTAACATAGTCCTTAAATGCCGTGAAAACCTCTGATTTGTACGTCATCAAATACACAACACAGTAGTGAGTATATTGATCGACAAAAAGGACAAAATAATTTTTATTGTCTATCGTGGGAGGAGTGATTGGCCCACAAACGTCAGAATGGACAACAAACAAAGGTCGCGTTATGTGATCTTTATTTTTAACCTGATTAAATGGCAATCTTGCCAATTTTCCATTTATACAAGATTCGCACAAATTTTCATGTGGCTCAACAGACTGAATTTGATTAATGTCTTAAACCATACTATTATTTCTTAATTCTATGAATTTATTTTTACTGATATGGCCTAAACGCTGATGCCATAAAGTTTAGTCAGCTTTACTTGTAGTATATAGGTGGGGATCAGAAAAAACCATATTTGCAGATACGGCAAAGTCTACTGCAATTAAATTGTTCAGACACTTACCTCTCATGACAGTTTTGTCACCTTTACATATTTG
Organism: Hedya salicella; assembly: GCA_905404275.2. Lineage (NCBI taxonomy): Eukaryota > Metazoa > Arthropoda > Insecta > Lepidoptera > Tortricidae > Hedya > Hedya salicella. Next base: position 11,410,509 of record FR990112.1, on the reverse strand, counting down.
GGATCCCTGTTGGTTGAAGATGACCGTGTATCCAGCTCGCTGCATCTTCGACACCGACAGCAGGTTGTAAGGAGCATCTGGACAGAACAGCACATCCTCTAGAAGTCCTTGCACGCCCATGTCACTCGTAACCTTCATTGTTCCTTTTTTTGTAGCTGAAATAAATTGACCGTGCTTAGCAACTGATATTTTTAATGGAAGGTTAAGAATTGTGTAATCAAGGAAAAGATCCGACCTGTTTGTGATGTGGTCCGATGCTCCCGAATCCAGATTAAATCTCTCTCTACTTCTTGGACATCGTCTTGATAATCGCCGGTCATAAAGGCAAAACCAGAAAAATCTTGAGCCTTTTCTTGATTTAATTCCACTTGTTGAACTGTTCTCGTCCCATTTGAGTCCGTCTGTTTCTCTTGAATCATTCGTTTAAAGTAGTAACAATCCTTTTTCGCGAGTCCTTTGCGTCCGCAATGGTGACATTTTAAAAGGTGGGTATCTATCCAAGACTTATTTTTGTAATTTCTTCGATTGATATGAGTCCTCTTCTTAAAACTGTGGGGTTTGTGCTTAACGTGCAGAACTTTAGAGCTTGTATCTGCACTATCATTTCTCAACTTAACCTCATGATCTAATAATCTCGTTTTCACAAATGCCAAAGTTAAGCTATCCTCGGATAATGTCCCAATAGCATTGATTACGCCGTCGTAAGTTGCAGGCAAAGTTAACAATAAGTGAGCTACCTTATCAGTTTCTTCCAGTTTTGCTCCAGCCGCAAGTAGTTCCGTGATCAAGTCATCGAAGATGGCAAAATGTCGCACTAAACTAGTATCACCGTGTAATTTTAACACTAATAATTTCTTTCTCAGTGCTAGTTCAGTGGCTAAACTTTTACGCTCATAAAGAGCATCCAGATTTTGAAAAATTTCCCTGGCGGTAGATTCGTCGCGCGCAAACCCGAGATAAGAATCGGCTAAATATTCGACTATTATACTTTTTGCAATCCGGTTATTTTTATGCCAATCGCTGCATCGTAGCACGGGGTCATCATCAATAACCTTTAAAACGTCCATTTCACTTAACAGAGCACGAACTCGAAATTTCCACACGCTATACTTTTCGCCATCAAAAGGATTGATATTTCGCTTTGCTTTAAGGTTATCCATTGCACACGTGTTTGAAAAATAATTATCGTTTTTATTGGAATTATTGTATTACTATTACGTAATGAAATGATAGCATAATTTTAAGCAATCTTTAAAACGCGTGGACTGAGACCCATAACCTCAAGTAAGTTAGGGGTTTACCAGGATTGATTTTAAATTAAATACCGCAAAGTAATTTATATATTTATATTGACTGATATTTTGTACTGGGAAGCTAGAACACGTCTATTCTCAAATAAGGTCGGTATCAAAGTGAGGCAAGGCGATGAATAAACTAAATGATCTGAACAGAGAATGAATCGAACAAAACATTCACTCAATCAGTCACATTCGTTCCTTAGTTCAAGTAATCAAATTAAATACTTTTATTTACAGGATATGTTAATTTTTGTACAGTAAAATCAACACTTACAATACGGATCCAAAAGCGCTCTAGTTTTTATATTAGAGATTGATTGCAAAAAAATACGCAAAATGCTATTCATCAAATCCAGTAAAGATAAATATGAGTAATATTGAACAGTCTAGAACTCTAGACTAAATAAACACGCTGTCTCTTTTGTAATAGCTGCAACTGTTGTAGAAAAGTAAAACAAATTGAAATATACAGAACGATTTTAGTTCGGCTTACTGTTTTTTGTGTTTAACTAAATATTATTTCATTCAACGTTATGATCTTGTAAAAACATACCTGTATGACTTGCAACTTTTCGAAATTAATATAATTGAACAGGTATTCCTTACGTAAATAAACATACAATGAGTACAAAACCGGCCAAGAGTATTTCGGACCATTCTCAGTATTGAGTTTAATAAAAGCGTTACGTTTGCAATATTTTTCATATTTTTTTGGACATAAACACGGTTACGGTTTAAAATGTAAGGAGGGGACAATTTATGCTATTTTTGGAGCTACATATCCAAAAATTTTTACTTAAAAAAATTAATGCTTAAAAACCTGTCGAAACATGTCCCTACCACAAGTTAATGTTTTCTGGAAAAATAAATCTGGGGTGGCTATCAGATTTCGTGTTTTGCACTTGTTAACACCCATGTTAACTTCGTACATAATAAACTATTGCGGTCAAGTTTTTTTTTGGTTGAAGTTCATTCTAAAAACCAGTATTTCCATTAATAAAAATGCAGTTTTTCGAATAGAAGACATTTATAAAAAATATCAATGGTCAAAAATCTAAGCTTTTTGGCGCGCCCACTACTGTGTTCTGTTTTTGAAACGCAAAAATAGGCGTATATTTTTTTCTAAAAATGTTCCTATTCAACAGGTTTTCTTACATTAAGGAATATTGAACTATGTGTGGCTTGATATTGAGCTATGTGATATCATTTTTTTTCGTTTATTCAAAAGTTATTGTTAATTCTATTTTGTCCACCCCAAAAACACCTAATTTATTTGATGTATTTGTGCAGTCTCGAATAATGTCTCATGTTACGTGGACAATCCGTACCTCCCACCCCCGCGCTCCTTTAAGTTGAGATCTATCACCCGACAAGTGCAGAACGGTGTCCCACGTATTTCGGAAGAATATTTTATTTTATCGGTGTTCGCGGGTTTTATCCGGTGAGTACATAATTTCGTTGGTAATCGATTTTATACTAAAATACAAGTTGTAATTTTTTATACTTTTTTAGTGTATGCACACTGTGATTGCTCGTCTCCGTAATTGTAAGATAAAACAATTCGATAAACACTCGCAGATAAAAAAAAAACAATTTAGGTGATATTCTAATTTCTTTGGCGTTAATTTCTTCACATTTCTTTGGCATTCAGTTTCAAAGAAATTAGGTTTTCTCCAAAGAAATTAGGATATGGTTGAAAATTCTGCTAAAGGGTTTAAAATTTCTTGCTTTAGTGAGTTTTTATTTACTTAAATGTCTATATTAGGGTACATATTGTTCATAATATTTCCCTTGTTGTTTTCTACATGACCAACAATAGAAAAAATAAAGGTGATTCGCTGTTCAAATTATAAATCGTAAAGTTCTTTGAAATAAAACAATTTAACGGATTATATCGCGTATATTATCTCATTTTAGTTCCCGACGTTTCGGAAGCTTTCCAGCTTTCCATGCTTGGTAAATTATTAGAATAAAATAATTAAGCCCTTCTGGCACATGTGTATCTGTCTTTACAGCTTAGGCCCATCTGGCATGTATGTACACCTTTATTTGTGTTTTTTCAAAAAATGGGTAGTTTGCACAAATTGTAACTTTGACAGAGGAAAATACATCTTTTCTCAGTCCTCCCGTGACCATGGAAAGCTGGAAAGCTTCCGAAACGTCGGGAACTAAAATGAGATAATATACGCGATATAATCCGTTAAATTGTTTTATTTCAATGAGTAATAATCGCGGAAACAGAAGAAAATATTACGTAAAGTTCTTATTTTTTTTATAGTCTTCTACTAGTAATTAACACGAGAGTTTAAAAAAGTAGTATTAAACACGTTCTTTAAGTAATTATAAGAATTTTGACATTGTCGAGAAAATATTTTTGTATTTAAACATTTGTTACAGATTTGAAATCAAAACGGCGTGAAGAAAAAAAATCAACCAAATCGGGAAATCCCACGAGCAAGCACTTCAGCGGCATACCGATCATGTATAATGTTACCTAAATGGACAGCATCTTGTTGTTCAAATCAAATGAAATCATTTTATTTCCATGAATATGATATTCATCCATCTGTCTGTACATCCGTAGGTACAGATTTACAGGGGGATAAAATATTGTTATTTCATCAAATAATGTAGAAATGAAGACTGGCATTTAGTACGCAGAAGAGATTGAAACAGAGAAATTGCTTAATAATTAAATACAAAAAGTAAAATTCAGATGTTAGATAAAAAAAAATGTCATGCCTCATTTTTATTAAACACTGATCCGAAATACATGGCGTTTTATTTAATCATAACTGATTTATATAAATTAAATAAACAAAATCGAATTAAACTTATACAAACATAATTTTTATGGCGCATTATTCTAATATCTTTGGCGCGATATTTGTATTTTTCTAATTTTTCTGGACATGTTCTAATTTCTTTGGCTATGTAATTTTCAAAATGCTAAAACTTAAAAACTCCTGATGTTTTTTATGGCAGAATAACATATTTATACATATAATGAAGTCGTTTACAATGTACGTTATCTCATTTATTGAAAATATTTAAAAATATATAGAAACTAGAAGGCGCCCGCAACTTCGTTCACGGAGGAGAAAAAGTCATAACTCTTCATTTTTTCTTCAGCGTAGTCGGGTAAAAAGTATCCTATAACCATCTGGAGATACCCATCTACCCGTGTACCAAAACCAGTTGAAATCCGTTTAGCCGATTTTGCGTGATGAAGCCACAACGACACATACAAACATACATAAAATCCAACAAAATTATTTTTCGTTTTAATGACAATATGACAATGAAATAGACCAAAACAATTTTTTTTTTGAAAATATCTCCAATGTCACATTTCATTTTTACAACTTTATAATGGTATAGATTTGAGAATTTCAAACGAAATCTGATATTCACCTTGTTACATGTACAGTAAGGGAAACTGAAACACGTTCCTTTTTAGTCCGTATTGTCATTGTTACCTATGAAGTGCCTCAAATTATTAATTAATTATTAGTAGACTTATAGTTTTTGAGTAAAATGCCTATGAAATACAGTCGGTCGGACGGTCGGACAAAACTATAATGTATACAGGTTACGCTTTTGTCATTTTGGCTACAGAACTCTAAAAAGAGCTTTCTTTTCAACACCCGATAAAAGAGGGCTCTCCCTCTTATCGTGTCATAAGTTTCTATGGCATCGCAGCTCCTAAATACGAACCTATAGAATTATTTTTATTTGTTTAAAATGTGCTTTGATTTGAGCCATGATTCAAAAATCTTTTCAGAAAATTATCGGCTTCGTTTAGATACCTTGGAAGCTGTAGCATTTTACTTATCGTATACATGTATTCATTACAATATTTAATTAATTTGTGTATGTATGTTTATTTATTCGCTTCCTTCCTTCTTTTTTCATACATTGCTTGTGGTTAGATTGTCTTGAGTTTAGAGAGAGAGGATATGTAGGTCCAATGACAATGTAACATTAAGTATCGTCTGCGTCTGCCCCTCTTCAGACCCAAAGCTCTTATTGTCCATATCAACAGAGTTAGCGGCCGTTTTCGTGGCCCCACCAGTACACTGCCAGGGGTGGGTTTAAATAAGTTTTTTTCGCTTTCTGGTTTTAACACCCATTTAGCAGTTGCTTATGCTTAATAATAAAACAGCTTCAGATTCTGAAATCGAGCAGAAAGAAAACAGGGCTTCCCTGCCTTGAAGACTACTTTTTAAAAGGCTGGTAGACCAATTTTCAGCCAACTTAACGACTTTTCATAAATTTCATCTGTGAAATAACACCTCACCAATTTTATTTCTATGGGGCAAACATTACTAAAAGACGCGTTTTTTGTGAGCAACACAGAAAACAAATCATACAGTTTTTGTATTTAAGAACCTATTATCACCAACTTCTACTACGATCAGTGAGCAAATATTATAGGATGTTAAATCAGTAGCCATAAGCAACAGATTATATAGATGTTCAAACAAGAAATAAAAAAATAAAAAACTTTTGGACACCCTAATCCGCCAGTCTCCACCTGCCACTGCTAATTTGCTATGAGATATTTATTATTCTTGTTCATTCAATCGGCCAATTTAGTATTTTATCCATAGAACCAGCCCCCCTATTGCCAAACGCATTTGACGCTCGTAATCAGAATCAAGAGTCATGATTTTGTATGGGCTAGGACAGTAGATTCCGATACCAATTATCAAAATTTCGTTAAGCAATAACCCCTCAGGATACAGTTTGTTTGTTGTCTTCTTATAGTCCTTCTCCGTGCGGTAATTGTGTCCATGTCTGCATTTACATAACGCGGAGAGGGATAAGTCCCGACTGATGCTCCATCGCAATTTATATTAAATATCTCAAAAATGCCTCTTTGTTAGCTTTGGCCCTACACATGCCATCTCATTGAGTGAGCCCTATTACTCCCGGAAGTACCGTAAAAAAAAAATTGCTTTAAGTATTTTTACTTTCTTAATTTTTATTTGTTCCGTTCAGTTCGGGACATTTTATGCGAACCCAAATGATCCTTGCCTTTCATGTCAGAGTTATTAGATTTAAATAAAACAATTTAAGGTAAACGCAGCTATCAGCGACCCATCGAAATTCTGCAGGTATTGCCGACCTATAAATTGAAAGTCAATTTTTACGCTTCCAGTACTATTCTAGCTAAAGATAGGTGAAGCTACGCACACGTTGGTTTCTAGACCATCATTTACTTTTACGTTAGTCTGTGTCACAGAGCAAAAAAGAGACAAAATACGCCAATTTGTGCGAAGACAGCGTGGGCGCAGGTCATTTCGTACTAGACCTTAATCCATCAGGTAAGCACGTGACTTTTCTACTTAAGAGATTTACACAAATAACTGAATGTTATTATTTATGTTGTGTTATTAAATATGTTCAGTTAAGTGTCAGTTCTAGATTTCGGACGACATTTTATTGAAAAAAAGCTATTTAAAATGATAAAACCTTAAAATAAAATAGGAAGGTGATAGCTTCATCAGTTTTATTTATGGCAGCTATCGCCGACCCATATGTCGTTAATGGCCTTAGCGTAGTGCTTTGTTTTTCTCTATTATTTTACAGTATATGAAAATAACACAGGTACTTTAATAGACCAATTTAAATGTAAACATTTGTTCTTTATAAAAATATATTAGCGACATACGTATTGTTGTCTACTTTCTTTTTTATTACGTTGTTAATTTAACCAATATTGACATAATATTTTCTTCTGTTTCCGCGATTATTACTCATTGAAATAAAACAATTTAAAAATATTGACATATTTTTGGAGGGTGGACACTTATATCGTTACATTTATAAATAATTGTTTAGTGTTTAAAACTGTGTGCATGGGTTCATATTTCTTGTCATATTTATTAATTACTATCTGTTTTATAGTCAAAAGGTGTAACTTAATAAAAAATATCCACTTTTTATGAGTCGCTAATACATTATATGTTTGCACTTACAAATTGTATTACCGATTCATAGGGGTCGGTAGTAGCAACAATAAGAAACTATTACCGATCGTATTTATATTATTTGATAGATATCAAATAATATAAATACGATCGGTAATAGTTTCTTATTAACGTGAACTTAATTTTGGGATGAAAGGAAGCCTTTTTCTGATTACTTCAAGACACTCCTCTACGGGAACATTGGTGAAAAGTGACTCAACATCAAAACTCACCATTATCTCATCCGGTCCCAGTCTGATGTCCTTCAGTATGTCTACAAAGTGGCGGGAATCCTTCACAAAAGACGACGTGTTACCTACAAACGGCTGTATCATCTACAAACAGATGTATGTGTGTGTTCATCCCAAAATTAAGTTCACGTATGAATTGGAACTGGAACGTAGCTTGCCTTTTCTGGACGTAAAAGTGACAGGTCGGGTAGATGGCTCCATGACGCACACTGTTTACAGGAAACCGACACACACCGACAGGTATTCGAATGCGTTGTCTCATTACCATCCTCGTCACCTCCAAGCTGTTGTGAGTTCCCTCTATAACAGGGCACGTGACCTTTGCGACCCGGAATTCTTAGATAGTGAGGTCTCACAGATTCAAAAGGTCCTTAGATGGAATGGGTATGAGGTGAACAGACAGCAGCACAGACGAAAACCAAAACGTAAACATCCTGACGTTTGGAGGCAACCAGCGTTCATGCCTTACGTAAGAGGAATAACGGCCAAAATTGGCACAGTACTACAAAAGTACTCGATAAAAACTGTGTACAAGCCGTTATCTAGGGTCATAGGGCATGTAAGATCACCTAAGGATGTTATTCGGTTCCAATCACCTGGCGTTTACAAGATTGATTGCAGTTGCGGGAGTTCTTATATTGGACAGACGAAGCGCACTATTGCTGAAAGAGTCAAGGAACATAAAGCGGCTGTTAAGAACCGCCAGGTAAATAAGTTCGCTATTGCCGCACATTTATTAGAAGCGGGACCAAACCACTGGATTGAGCTTCATAATCCCAAGATCCTTTCTACGGAACGTAATTACTATAGTAGAATCGTGTGTGAAGCAATTGAAATCAAGAAACACCGAATTTTCAACCGGGAAGATGGTTTCAAGCTTTCATCTTCGTGGAATCTAGTAATTAGTAAATGTAAGCAACATCATACTCGTATAACATCTGATAGATCGCCTGACGTCGTGAGTGTAATGTGTCGGTCTAGTGACGACCGTAGTGTTCAACCTAATAATAAACATCAAGCGCGGGTAGATCGAAAAACTCGCGCGGCTAGAAGACGTTGATTTCGCCACTCCAGTTTCCTTCGAGACCATGGACGTAACGCTACGTCCGAAACGTCAAAGAATTACCAACGAAAGGTAATTAAATAAATCATATTTATACGCGATTAAGCCCCGTTTTGTTGTGTTGTGATAATGAGTGAAGATCGTGTAAGTTTAAATCAATGTTTTATAGTGGGTTGTTACGTATGTGACCACCCCGTAATTTTAAACCTACTTATTCATCATCATCATCATCATCATTTTAGCCACAGGACGCCCACTGCTGGACACAGGCCTCCTCCATAGATTTCCACATGGGCCGGATAGAGGTGACCCGCATTCAGCGAGTCCCCGCAACCCTAACCAGATCGGCCGACCACCTTGCCTCCCGGCCTTCCCAGGCTGCGCTTCCCGATACGCGCTCTCCACTCGAGAACCTTTCTGCCCGTTGCTATCGGTTATACTAGCAAGCTATATTTTAAAATTTCGCGGTTGATTCCAGTCTCATCTTTTATTTTTGAAACAATCAATCTTTACCAGCAACTATATAACTATAAAAATTGTAACGGCAAAAAACACAGCAAAAAGTACGAAAAACACAGGAACAAAACAATAAAGTAGTTTAGTTTAAACTTAGTTTCCCGGCGATCTTTAGCGGATATCCTCCATCAATCAATGCCCACGAAACAGATACGTCTCAACTTTATAACATTATTTCCTACAGTGAATTTGTTCCAAAAAAGGGTTCCTGGGGCGCGAGGCAAATGCTTATTTTGGCAATGTGCTCTAATTCGAGTAACTGTTTGACAATTCTTTTTAATTTAATTTAATATACGCTTCTATGATTGGCGTGAATTTCTACCATTTTTATTTTAAACCAGAAGATGCCCGCAACTTTGTTCGTGGAGGAGAAAAAGTCATAATCCCTCTTTTTGCTTGAGCGTCGTTGGGCAAAAAGTATCCTATAACCACCTGGAGATCCCCAGCTACCAGTGTACCGAAAATAGTTGAAATCCGATTAGCCGATTTAGCGCGATGACCGCCGCAAAGACACATACAAACATACAAGTATTTATGCTTCTATGAACTCCAAATTTTTTTTTACAATTAATTTTTTTAAATATTTTCAATGTACAGAGAATTCATTTTTACAAGTGTATAATTATAAAGACTTCTTTTTTCCTCGGGAGTCATGTTTTTTCTTTCGGAATATAAATCAGCTAGCTATAGCTACTCTCCAATCTGCATCTTATTTATATGCAAATGTGGAACTCTAAAAAGCACGTCAATCTGTTGCCTCGTTATCGTACGAAAGAAGGACAAACCTACATGGCCAAAAAACACACTTTTGCATTTATAATATGGATTCGGATTAGGATACCACCGTCATAATCATGACGCTAAAATGGAAATGGCGGGATATCGAGAAGATAACATTTTACTATATTGAGCCATATCTCTTTTGAATTTTCCCTTGTCAGACACTTAGCACAGCTCGAATTGCAAAATTCGATATGAATACAACCGTTTTATGGTAGTGATAAGTCCGGGATATGGCGAGATTGGCTTTTCATCGTTTTACAAGAGAGTTATGCTTTGCTCTATCATTGTTATTATGCTTTTTATATCTTAGCAACGCAACGGCTGATACTTTTATGACACATAGGTATCTTATCTGACGTAAATCTTGCAAGTTTTTTACTAATTTCCTTTGATGATATTTACAAAATAATAAATAATTTATATTAAACAATTTTAACGGATTATATCGCGTATATCCATACTAATATTATAAATGCGAAAGTGTGTCTGTCTGTCTGTTACCTCTTCACGCTTAAACCGCTGAACCGATTTGGATGAAATTTGGTATGGAGATAGTTTGAGTCCCGGGGAAGGACATAGAGTAATTTTTATCCCGGAAAAAAACCCTTATCCACGATAAACGAATTTAAGGCGGACGAAGTCGCGGGCAGAAGCTAGTTAGATAATATACGCGACATTTGAATTCCTGACGTTTCGGAAGCTTTTCAGCTTTCCATATTCACGGGTTGACTGAGAAAAGATATATTTTCCTCTGTCAACGTTACAATTTGTGCAAACTACCCACTTTGAGAAAACAAATAAAGGTGTGCATACATGCGAGATGGGCCTAATCTATAAAGACAGTTGCACATGTGCCAGAAGGGCTTAATTATTTTATTTTAATAATTTACTAAGCAGCATTTCACAAATAAGGCCTACTGAGGAGAAAAGAAATGCTGCAAAGAAAAACTCCCGGGCTAAATCGTTACTAATTATACTATTTTAAAAACAAAAACTAGTAAATTACTTTTTAACCCATAAGATATTTTTACATCGTTCGGAAATTAATAAAAATTGCGGAAACAGAAGAAAATATTAATAAACTAGAAGACGCTCGCAACTTCATTGGCGGAGGAGAAAAAGTCATAATCCCTCTTTTTTTCGACAGCAAAGTCGGGTAAAAAGTATTCTATAACTACTTGGAGATACCCAGCTACCCGTGTGTCAAAAATAGTTGAAATCCGTTTAGCCGATTTGGCGTTATGAAGCCACAACGGCCCATACAAACATACAAAAAATTATCAAATAAAATATTTTTTGAATCAGTATCCTCCAAATAGTCTTGATACAATATTTTTTTGAAAATATCTTCAATGTACAGATATTTCATTTTACAACTTTATAATAGTATACATAATTGTAAAAAGGAAATAAAATATACATTGACGGCCTGAGGGTTAGCAGAAGCAAAACTGAATATCTGCAATGTCAATTTAGTCGCAACAGTGCCCCAGGAACTATATGCATTGGAAATACATCTATCCCCACTGCAGAAAAGTTTAAAAATCTTGGCTCTATACTAACATCCGATTCCAACGTTGACGCTAACAAACACAGGATCAACGCCGCTTGACAAAAATGGCGATCACTTACAGGTGTGTTGTGTGACCCATGTATCCCCATAAAGACCAAGTGTAAAGTGTACAAAACGGCAGTCCATCCAGCTATTCTGTATGGGTCCGAATGCTGGGCTACAAAGAAGGCGCATGAACAGAAGGCACATACCAACGAGATGAAGATGCTAAGATGGGCAGGAGGCGTAACTCGGCTGGACAGAATCCGCAATGAGTACATACGTGGTACTTTTAAAGTTGCGCGAATCGCAGGTAAAATGCTTGAAATCCGTCTTCGTTGGTATGGCCACGTCAAGAGAAGAGGTGAAGATCATGTGGTACAAATATCGTTAGACCTACCAGAAGTGAAAAGAGGAAGGGGTCGTCCGCCATCAACTTGGTGGAAAAACCTGGAAAGAAACCTAAAGAAAGTCCAATTACCTGAACCGACAACCCAAGATCGCGAGACTTGGCGCAAAAGACGGAGACGCAACCCCAAATAATGGGGTAAGGAGAGGAAGATGAAAAAGAAATAAAATAAACATTAACACATTCACAACCGAGGTTTTCGCAGCGCTACGCGCGTAGACGGTAGCATGGGAAAATGCGTGTAGCGAAAACTTATTACGAGCGTCGAGTCCAACCAGAGGGTTCACGATCGTGAAAACTAAAATAAATCAAAACTTGAAAAAGGAAGGGAATTATAACACACAATCATGTTACCTCTTTGAATCGTAAGGGTGGAAGGGTGAAACCTTTTAGGCAAACCTTCATAAAGGATTTCATGTTTGCTGACCAGGGGCCCCAAGGTATTTATCATATAGTATTTAGTATCTCAAATTGACGTATTTTACTAAAATATTCTTTTTTTGTTATCAATGTCAAATGGAGGTATCGCAGTGCCTCATCTAACTTGGGCCCTGAAACATTTTTTTCATTATCAGCAGTCATATGGTTACGTGACTTAACTTGTGAGTGAGATATGCCAAAAATTCCGTCCTTACGTATCAAACATCTCGAGAACGAGTATCATAAAGCTTTGAAGATATTTCTAACAGCTCTTTGCAATGGGATTGGAGTGCGAATGTGAATTCAATATGACTTTGATAACTTGGTCTTTGAAGTTGTGCCATCGTCCTGAAAGATATAATGATGCTTAGCAAATAGTAACAAGATGGGAACTATGCCTCTGATCTTTATGTTCTGGTTAAATAGGTATTCTGCTTTAAGTGTCAGGTATTAAGGACGCTATGATTATTCTGCAGCTGTATCATTTCGGGCAACTAACGAATAAAATATATTGCAAACAGTTTTTGAAAAAACATTGCTTACTTATTGAATGTTAGGTGTTCGATGGCTTTATGAATTCGAAATTTTTTGGATACTTCGCTATTTGTTATTCATTAAGTCATAAGCCGCAGAACGGATAATGATGAAACTTGGCACACAGATAAATCAGGTCACGGATTATAATATAATATACTACGCGTTGGAACCACAAGCCTACCAAAATCCGGGACGTACGAACCCAAAACAGACAGATTATGTGAGAGTAACAATATACGAGTACCTATTGAAATAAAACAATTTAACGGATTATATCGCGTATATTATCTCATTTTAGTTCCCGACGTTTCGGAAGCTTTCCAGCTTTCCATGGTCACGGGTGGACTGAGAAAAGATGTATTTTCCTCTGTCAAAGTGAAAATTTGTGCAAACTACCCATTTTTTTTTTAAACACAAATAAAGGTGTACATACATGCCAGATGGGCCTAAGCTGTAAAGATAGTTACACATGTGCCAGAAGGGCTTAATTATATTATTCTAATAATTTACCAAGCAGCATTTCACAAATGAGGCGTACTGAGGAGAAAAGAAACGCTGCCAAGAAAAACTCCCAGGCTACCTCATTACTAATTATAATATTTTAAAAACAGAGACTATTAAACTACTTTTAAACAGATAAGATATTTTACACCGTTCGGAAATTAAGGTTTTACCGTCCTGTGTCTCGCTTGTTCCTTGATGAGATGTATTACAGGATCCCCGCTGGTGGTAGTGACAATCCATCTTCTCTATTGAAATTAGGATGCTTTTTAATCTCAATAGCCTCGCGTAGCATCCTGGGAAAATATCTTTTTTCTTTGGCAAGGATAGAAGGTTTATCAAACTTAATTGAGTGGTTTGGTTTGTCAATGACATGTTCACAGACTGCAGACCTATTACACCGACGGTGCTTGACATCTGCTATGTGCTCCTTCACCCGGGTTGATACACTGCGTTTCTTTTGACCAATGTATGAAAGACCACACTCGCAGTCCAGCTTATAAATGCCTGGTCTCTGCAAAGGGGTGCTACTCTTCACGGGTCTAAGGTATTGAGACACCTTCTTCAACGGCTTGAAATATGTTTTTATAGAAGCACGCTTCAAGATGTTTCCGATCTTGTCTGTGACCCCTTTCACATATGGTAATACGGCAGGTTTACGCTTGACTGTTGATATCTTCATACTGGGATTCTGCTTGGAACGTGGTATCTGGAGCTCGTTAGCTCGAAGCGCACGTTTGACATTCTGCAACTCAGCAGTCAGATGTTGATTGTCGCAGATACTGGCTCTCTGAAACAAAGATTTACCCACTGTAGCAAGTTGACAGGGATGGTGGTGAGATTTGCCACTCAAATACCTATCTGTATGCGTAGGTTTCCTATATACAGTATGACCTATGTCATTTTTAGGACCTCTAATTACTGGCACATCTAAGAATGCAATGGAATTTTGATTTTCCAACTCCATAGTGCATTTAATTTTACTATGCATGGATTTCAGATGGTCTAAGAAAGCTGAAACACTAGATCTAGGTAATATAGTAAAGGTATAATCTACGTATCTTTTAAAGATCCTCGGCTTGACAGGTGCCAATGAAAGCGCTCTCTCCTCGAAGTCTTCCATGAAAATATCGGCGACGACAGGAGACACCGGAGACCCCATTGCCACACCATCAACTTGCCCGTAGAATTCACCATTCCATAGCATATAGCCAGATGTAAGGCAGTGTTGTAATAACTCAGCATATTCTATTGCCATCTGTTGTTCACCCAATCTTCTTTTTTCGATACATTCTTGAACTGGTAGGCATGTGAAGAGAGACTGGACATCAAAACTGACCATAACTTCATCATCAGTTAGTCTCAAATCCTTAATCTCACTGACAAAATGGTATGAGTCCCTTGTGTATGCTTCCGTCTTCCCTCGCAGTAAAGAAAGTACACCTGCTAAGTGCCGAGCTAATCGATAGGTAGGAGCATCGATTTGACTCACTATAGGGCGTAACGGAGCACCAGGTTTATGTATCTTTGGTAACCCGTACAACTTTGGTGGCACCGGGCAAGAAGGCACTAAACTTTTCACATCCAGATTAAGATTTTCAGAGTGCCTACTTACTCTTACTAGCTCTTACTAGCTCGGCTGTCGTTTTTACTACTTTCGCCGTTGGAAATTGTAACTTTGACAGAGGAAAATACATCTTTTCTCAGTCCACCCGTGACCATGGAAAGCTTCCGAAACGTCTGGAACTAAAATGAGATAATATACGCGATATAATCCGTTAAATTGTTTTATTTCAATGAGTAATAATCGCGGAAACAGAAGAAAATATACCTATTATTGTTCATTCAAAAGTAACAAACAAATGGACCAAGGAACCCATATCGCATCGAGTCTAATTCTATGTGTTTCACACTAATTAAGTAGTAATTGAATCATAGAAATAAAAACAAAATCGCCATTAAAAAGTTCCGCGTTCGTAAAGTAGCCAAATCATACGTAGGCCAATGTATACATTTTTATAATAAGTTACCAGATGGTGCTTTAAAACTACCTTTTCCAGGTCTCAAAAAGTACTTAAAAGAGTCTCGAATGGCAAAGGCATATTATAGCGTAGAGGACAGACAAAAATGCATGGCCCACAACAGAAACCAAATAATTTACTTTTACCGGGACACGGTTCTTATAAGGTGGCATATCAAACGTATGTATGTTGCTTTAAATAGAAAATCATATTTGGCTTTCTTATATTCTATTAGTTTTTTACTTTTATAACTTTTGATATGTTTTCTTGGAGAACTAGGCATTGAGCTTATACTCAAAACATGTATTTAGGATAGGCTCAATACAAAGATTGTAATAGAAATAAGCGTTATTTAGAAAAAAATACTGACTGTTGGGTTTGTTTCTGCTTTCTTCTCCTCAGTGGTCTCCTCTTGGGAAACGCCGTAGAATCAGACTTGTAAAAATGTCCTTGCGGCCTTCTTACAGAATAAAGATCATTATTTCATTATAGATTTATCATTAGGTACGTTCGAAATTGAAAACAAAAAAAACGACACTTAGAATAATGATGAATTTATGGCAGAGTTGGGCGTAATTAGTTAATTACACGATTTCATTCCATTAAACGCGATTCCTTAGTAATCGATTACTTGGACAATGTGCTATGATTACATTTGTAATATATTCCTGTGGAATCAGTATTGTAAACTACTACTGTAATCTTGATTGCCGGTAATCAAGTACTTAAGTATTCTTAATTACTTAACTCCAGCTCCAGACTACTTCATTGGCTAAACTTATTTTATCATTTTGTTAGTGAGAGAAGGAATCTGGAAGTAATCAAGTCAACAATTCCAGTAATTTGGAATATTCATTGTTTCCCAATTATTATTTACGATTATTTTCAAACAGTCATATTTACCAAAATATTTATTTACTGACATTATTTCATTTTAATTCAACAGAACTGAACAAATTATTACTAGAAGGTGCCCGCAACTTCGTTCGTGGAGGATAAAGTCATAACCCCACTTTTTTCTTCGGCGTAGTCGGGTAAAAAGTATCTCATTACCATCTGGAGATATCCAACTACCCGTGTACCAAAAATAGTTGACATGCGTTTGTGTTCCGTGAGCCACAATGACACATACCTACAAAATAGCAAACATACAAAATAGCAAAAAAAAAGTGATTTACAAATAGTCCGTTTCAATGCAGATGTGTCTAATGTACAGACATTTCATTTTTACAACTTTATGATGGCAGTGATGTATTGACACATATTAACACAATAACTGTGACATACAGTTGGAAATAAAGCAAGACGTTTCATATCGTCACAACTTAATTAGGTTATTTGGGTAAAATCTTATATAACTAGGAGGTGCCCGTAAAAATGTAACCCTCTTTTTTTAGCGTAGTTGGGTAAAAAGTATCCTTTAACCATCTGTGGATGCCTAGTACCCGTCAACCAAAAATAGTTAAAATCCGTTTATCCGATTTGGCGTGATGAAGACAACGACGCATACAAACATACAAAAGATAAAAAATAAATCTTTTTCGATTCGTTGACCTCCAAATAGTCAATGTACAGACATTTCATTTTTACAACTTTATAATAGTATAGATTAGATAATTCTAAAATGTTTAATTATTTTCCACTGTTCCATTTCCTCCCTAAGCGTGACGTCATCGCGACAACAGTCCGGACTTTATATGATAATCTTCAAACGATTGAACAGATTATCTTAATCAGGAGATTACTCGTGAGATTGTAATGCCCCCATTTTGTATAGGGGATTGAAATGCCACTCAGCATGTGCGCAAATTCAACACTTTCCGCGCTAGTGAGGTATAATATTAATAGGTCATTAATCCTCCGATAATGGATATAATATGCTTTATTTAACCATTAAAAAACTAGCGTGATTCTCAAACACAATAATAACTACATCACAGCATTCATATAGGTTACTGTAATATCAGTTACTACGTCTTAAAAGTCGAGTACTCGAGATGTCTCGGTCCATTCCGAGGTCCTTAGTTAGAAGTCACGAGCACGTTCGGTAGCTGTTGTCTTCGCACTCAACTGCTCGCATAGAGTGCGAGTGCTTTTACAATGTGAGCGACCGCTAGCCTAATGCTATAGTAAGTAAGTTATACATTTTTGTCAAGATTTTTTTATCTTAGGAGTATTATATGAATTCCAGCTACCTATCTTGTCACGTAGCAATTTTTTTACACATTTACATTAATAAATTAAAAATACACCAATAACAGTTTACTGAACAATAATCAATTAAAAAAAAGAAATATTTATATACATATTGTAGCCGGGGGTGCGTACGGGAGAGCAGAGAAACTTCGACTTAAGGTCACTTGAGCAACGTATATTAAGAAAAAAAAAGGTAACTACGTACAAACTAATTAGTAACGACGAGTTCCCCAGCCAGTTATAGAATAAGAACGGAACTGGAGCGGAAGCACGTTTTCCGGCCTCTACTAAATATGAGCGCGTAGTTCCGCAAGGGAAGCAGGGGGCTATACGTAGTAAAGATCGATCCCTATGATTCTACACAAACATTTTTTACTAGACGGACCACATGAAATCGGGAAAAATCTTGCCTGCGCGAAGTAGAAATGGTCGTTGCACGGAACAGCGACATCTACCAGGATCTTCAAGTATTATTCTCCTTCCGCCTCCCGTCACTAGAGGGCGCGAGTAGTCCCGCTGTCGTGCTAAATGTGTTTAAGCGTGCAGTTCTTCTACTCCACGCGAGATGGCTGTAGTGGTACCCCGTTTTCGGGGTTTGGTTCGCTTCAGACTCCCCCTCGGTTCCTGAAGACGACCCGGCGAAGAGAACCGCGTCTAGTTGTAGTCCTTAGTGCGTCGCCTTTCGTGGTCGGCCTCTTTTACGAATTGGCCGTACTGGCTCTGGGAGTGTCGTGTGATCAGATCCTTTATAGGGTTGCAGTGCGGACGCGTGGTATACACCGACTATGCGGCTTTGGTCGCTCAAATTAGCAATTTTGAAAGAGCTTGGGCCATGCCGCTGTACAATCGCGTAGGGTCCGTCCCGTCGGGGCGCGAACTTGGCACTGTAGCCGAGATTGGCCTTGCTCAATGGATGGAGCTGAACCATTACCAGATCGCCTGGCTGGTACCTCGGGCATGCCCTTCGTTTTCGATCAGCATATTCTTTGCGCTTCTCCTCAGTCATCTCCTGCACTTCTCTAGCTTTCTCTAGTGTCTCGGCTAACAACAGCAGGCTAGGGGTTATTTCAGGAATGAAGTTTTCATTCTGTACAATCTGCTTTAGATCGTGTTGCACGTCGTCGGGTGTGCGTAGCTCCCTTGCGAACGTCAGGTAGGCAGGTGTGTGGTTAGTGGCATTGCAGACGGCGGTATTCATGGCGAATCTTATGCTTGGGAGCATGGCTGCCCAGGTAGTATGGTCATCCTCCACCAGGATTGCAAGCTGCACCTTTAAATCTCTATTCCTTCTTTCCACGGGGTTAGCTTCCGGGTGGTAGAGCGGAGTGAACCCGTGGTGGATCTTCAGACAGTACGTCGTTTGCTGCATGACATGGCTAACGAACTGAGTCCCGTTATCACTTATAAAGCGGCGGGGCATACCGTATCTCAGGATGATTTCATTAATCAAGACGGTGGTGCATTCTTCTGCGCTAGCTTGCTTTAGGGGGAATAGTTCCACCCATCGGCTTGCGACATCTTCTACTATGAAGATCCAGTTATAACCTTCTTTGGTTGTGGGTAGTGGACCGAAGAGGTCGAAAGAGATAACTTCAAAGCGCTGATTTATCGCCGTCGTTTGAAGTAGGCCGGCGGGTTTAGCATTACCAGGCTTATATCTCTGGCATTGGATACAATTCTTGACATAAGCTTCGATTTGGGCTCGCATTCCTTTCCAGTAGTACCGTTTGTTAATGCGGTCAATCGTCTTTTGTGCTCCATAATGGCCGGCTGTGGGGAGATTATGGTAGACGGTGATAATGCTCTCCTGCTCCTCTTTAGGAACTACCAGCTGACCATCCTCGCTGTCAGAGAAAGAGTTGCAGCGATACAGTAACCCATTGCTTAAGTAGTATCCTTTCGTGGACCAGTACCTAGCGTCTTCCTCGTTATCACTCTCCAGTGCAGCAACTATTTTAGTCAGTAATCCATCATTCTTCTGCTTGCTTCGGATTTCTTCTGGAGGTACTGTGGGTACGTCAACTGCTACGGCGCATATCCCGCATTCGTTTGTGGCTTCCGTGTCGCAGTGGGGTCGTGACAAAGCGTCTGCGACCACGTTAGTTCTACCCTTAATATATTTAATGGTGAGGTCTTGGGCCTGTAACTGTAAGGCCCATCTTGCTAGTCGTCCCGTGGGAGATTTTAAGGACATCAACCACCGGAGAGCTTGGTGGTCTGTCAGAACCGTGGTATGGCATCCGTCTATGTATCCTCTAAATTTACTGATTGCCCATACCACTGCTAAGGCCTCTCGCTCCGTCGTGGTGTAGTTACGCTCTGCAGGCTTTAGCAGGCGGCTGGCGTACTCCACTGGGTGCTCCTCCTCTTGCTCCCCCTGAACCAGTACAGCTCCGATGGCGTAGCTGCTGGCGTCTGTTTTTATTATGTACGGCCGGGTTTCATCAGCCTGAGCGAGCACGGGACTTGTTACCAGGAGCTCTCGAAGCTTGTTGAAGGCTTGATCTTGGGGCTCCTTCCAGTCCCACTTGGCGTTCTTCCTCGTGAGACGAGTAAGTGGTTCAGCTATGCACGCGAAGTTTGGGATGAATCGCCTGTACCAGGAGCACATCTGGAGAAACGAGAGTAAGTGCTTCAAGGTGCGCGGTGGCGGCAAACTGGTGATCGCGCTTACTTTTTCCGGGTCGGTTTCTAGACCTGCGGGCGTTATATAGTGGCCCAGGTATTTGACCCTGGCGCAGCAGAAACGGCACTTCTCCTTATTGACCGTGAGGTTATATGATTGTAACAAGGAGAAAACTTCCTGTAGGTCATGAAGGTGCGCCTCTAGAGTTGGGGACAATATGATGAGATCATCCAGGTATACAACCAACTTGATGTGGCTCAGACGAATACGGAATCGATCCATGAGGCGCTGGAACGTTGCAGGTGCATTGCGTAGTCCAAATGGCATGCGGTTGAACGAATATGTACCGAAAGGAGTGATGAAGGCAGTCTTTGGTTGGTCCTCCTCTCTCACTTTGATTTGCCAGTAGCCAGATTTGAGGTCGTGCGTCGTCATATGTGGAGTCTGTTTGGCATTGTGCAGTAGGTCATCAATGCGTGGCAGAGGGTAGTTGTCCGGAGTGGTGATGGAGTTCAGCTGGCGGTAGTCCACGCAGACTCGTGTGGTGCCGTCCTTTTTGGGGACGAGTACAACCGGGGCTGACCACGGCGAAGAACACGGAGTGATAATTCCTTCGGCTAACATCTTGTTAACCTCTTCCCGCAGTATCTGTGTCTTAGCGGGTGACAGACGATACGGAGGAACTGCTACGGGGCCATGGGTGCCAGTGTCAATCACGTGTTCCATCTGAGTCGTTGGTTCTCCATTCGCAACAAAGACATTTGCGTTGGCCTCGATGAGTGCTCGCACCTTTTCTTCAGGTGCTGAGTCCAGGGTGGCATCGAGCGCGCAGATCGAAGAGTCCGGGAAAAGGTTCGCGGACTTGGGAGACAGAGTAACTTCCTGGTGTTCGATCTGGCGGCACGCGTCCTCGAAAAGGGCGTCTTCTATTAATCGATGACCGTCGAATTGGATGAGGTGCCTCTCATCGTACGTCTTCCGCTTCGCCGGAGCAAGGTCCATTCTATTTAGGAGTCCAGAGGTCTGGTTGACGCGACCCATTCGGCTGGCTTCGGATTGCATGGGAATCTTATCTTCATGTGATCTAAAGGCGGCAAAGTCTTCTTTGTACAGCTCTTTTGGGTTCGCTTCGTCTCCCTCGAAGTACCAAGTGGACTGAGGTAGATCCAGCACCATGTGCCCATCCTGGATAAACCCTACTCCTAGAAGGGTTTGGTGGTGTCGGGATTCCGGTAGCGCCAGAAACGTAGTGGGGACTATCCGGTCGCCTAGCTTGACGTTGACGACAGTGGTTAGGACTGGTCGGGCCTGGGGTATCCCGTCTCCCAGTGTTAGAATGGCTCGCTCTTTAGCGAAGGTGCACCCTGCCTGCTGTAGATGGCGATATAGTTCTGGAGATGCGAGACTTGACTTAGCACCGGTGTCAATGAGTGCTCCCTCTATTTTCCCTTTGACCGATATAAAGATTAACGGCCTTTCTCGGGCATCCAGCTGCACTCCGAATGCGCTCAGGCTTGTTCCAGCAAAGGTGCTACCTCTTGACTTGTGGCACGTAGGGCAGTTGGTTCTAACGACACAACCGTAGCAGGAAAATTTCGGTCCAACGGGTGCGGCAGAAGAGTTGCTTGGTGGTGCCGATAGCTGTTTGACAGCGCCAGGTGCGGTTGCATCCGATGCGGCACGTTCATCTGCCCTTAGCTTCTTCCGGCACTCATCCACAGTATGGCCGGGCAGCTTGCAGTACCGGCACCGCTGCCTGCTTTTTCTCTGTGAAGGTTCAGGGGCGTGAGCAGCTTCTGGCAGCGCTGCCACCGTAGTTGAGGCGGTAGCCGGTGTGGCGAGTTGCCATACATCTCGCAGTCGCTCTGCAGCCAGTGCATCCTCCAGAAGTTTGTCGTATGTTGCAAATGTCGTTCGTGGCACCTTCTCTTGGATGTACGGGGTGAGAAGACCGTAAATGAGGTCCAACTGTTGAGTTTCCAGGAACTCAGGGCGCGGCAACAGCGAAAATAACATTCGCTTCCTCGATACGAAGGCTTCTGTTGTCTCCTCAAGTTTTTGTTTGACGCTGGTAATCTCCATACAGATGAGGTATGCTGGTTTCTTGGGCGCAAAGGTCCTGCGCAGGCGTTCTTGAAAATCGTCCCAAGTGAGAACCTTGTCCTTCATGCCCTGCCACCATATCGCTGCGGCACCCCTAAGGAGGGATGGAAGACCCACAAGCGCGTCTTCGTCGGATATCCGTTCGGCCCGTTTGTACGTGTTGACAGCCGCCAGGAACGCTTCCACGACGTCGGTTTCTTTTGTCCCGTCATAGGAGTACGTACATCGTGTCAGGGAACCACTCTTCGGAGACAGAGCCGCCATCATGCGCTCTATGCGCTCAAATTGGGCGTCCGAGAACATGGCCCTGGCCGTAGGTTGCCTCGTCTTCCGTGTAGTAACAGGTTTTGATAGTTTTGTCACAACCTTAGGACCTGAGACACGGCGTTTCGGCGTGATAGTCGAAGGGCTGGCTGGCGGTGTGGGCGCGTCCGAATCCGTTTCGCTCTTCATCGGTCACGTGTCACGTACGGCACCTCCCCGTATGCGTGAGTTAGTACGCCTAACGTTGGGCTGCCAGTTGTAGCCGGGGGTGCGTACGGGAGAGCAGAGAAACTTCGACTTAAGGTCACTTGAGCAACGTATATTAAGAAAAAAAACGTAACTACGTACAAACTAATTAGTAACGACGAGTTCCCCAGCCAGTTATAGAATAAGAACGGAACTGGAGCGGAAGCACGTTTTCCGGCCTCTACTAAATATGAGCGCGTAGTTCCGCAAGGGAAGCAGGGGGCTATACGTAGTAAAGGTCGATCCCTATGATTCTACACAAACATTTTTTACTAGACGGACCACATGAAATCGGGAAAAATCTTGCCTGCGCGAAGTAGAAATGGTCGTTGCACGGAACAGCGACATCTACCAGGATCTTCAAGTATTATTCTCCTTCCGCCTCCCGTCACTAGAGGGCGCGAGTAGTCCCGCTGTCGTGCTAAATGTGTTTAAGCGTGCAGTTCTTCTACTCCACGCGAGATGGCTGTAGTGGTACCCCGTTTTCGGGGTTTGGTTCGCTTCAATATATATATATATATCCATTATAACATTATCTTATTAACGATTGAAGCCTTTATTTAATGAAATATACAAGAAACAATACATACGAACTAATACTAAATAATGTTATAAATTAATAAGTGGAATAAATTATTAGTAAATTTAATTAAATGAAAACTAAAATAAATCTAAACAGTTGTGCCCCCGCGGTATGGTGCCGAAGATGCTGGCAGCATTTCCACGCTATATAGCAATACTAATACTATGTAAGCATCAATTTCATTAGATAATCATAAGGGTAACTTTTTCATACAAACTAGAAAAAAAATGAAATCAATATTACAAATAAATTAATTCAGTGACATTTAAGAAATGTCAAAGTGTTCCTGAATTGAGTAAACTTAGTATATGATTTGTTCATTCGGTGAAAAAGAAACATTTGCTATTAAAAATAGACAATCGATACAAAGTTAAACATTGGCGCAGGCGCCGGAGCCTGGAGGCTGTCGGCATATCAATTAGTTTATTTGCTGGATTGAGTGTTAAGGGTCGCCTGAGCGCTCGAGTTTCCATTCATGCATAATTTATTTCTTACTATAAAACTATATTCTTAAAGTTTAAAATTCCGCATAAACATTAGAAACAATTACGGCCCTTAAATATTTTGGAGATGTGGTGGGTGAAGCAAATATAATTGGGGAGGTAAAATCTGCGAGACTTGATTGTCATCGTCGTCTAGAAAACTAGTAATTCATGAACCGATAGAAAAACCACCGACATGTGTAGACATGCTGATAATTTTCAAACTGCTGAAGACATTTCCTTGAGACAATACTCATGAAGTTACCTTTCAAACACAACAAGCGCTACGATACCACAGACAGACACAGATACACAACACATGTTATACCCTTCTCTTTTACTCGGCCAAATGTCGGATGGCAAGAGGATAAAAGGGTCAACACTAGAAGGCCATTAGGTCGATGAATCGTCAGCTGAACCATTACCGCTGGAAAGAAAAAGTAGAGATAGACCTATGCGCTTTGCATGAAAGAAACTGGAAGGAGATCTTTGGCTTTATCTCGTATTTAAGTCACGCCTAGATCTACTTCAGATCACTGAGAAAGCAACTGCGCTAGCGCCGTTTTCAACCAACCATTCACTTGCTTTCGGTAACTGTACTTACCTGTCACATGTCTTATTTCAAGTATAAATCCTAAATTTGACGCAAGTGAGTGGGTGGAATGATAGAGCGAGATTGCTTTTGGGCGCCCTTGGTCGGCAGCCTGACTTTGTATTTGGTAGGTTTGGATACCTTACCAATAAACGAATTCAATGGGGGAGCAAACTCGCAAACAAGAATGCCATCCGCGGCATACAGGCATAGGGACTGCGGTGGGTTGAACTGGTACAACATTAGCGATTGGAGACAAAGAGAAAATTTTTAAATTATTTTCTGTTGCTTACAGACAAGAAAAACACATACAAATGAGTAGAATTTTGCTCAACTGTTTTTGGTTTAAAAATTTAAAACGCTACGCAACGAAGTCAAATCCGGGCTTATTTATCTCGTTCTCTAAGTTAAAACTTCCCATCTAGACTGTAACTACATATCCTAGGTGGCGAGACCTGAAGACGCAGTGTGGACAAGCCCCTAACATAAGCGGACCGATAATTTTGTGTAAGGATTGTGGTAATCCGCTAAAAGCGGTAGCGCAAGTCAGGTCTTACAAAAATCCGTAGAGATACGTCGTGCTATCCCGTAGATATTCTTTTTATAAAATGTTTTCACTGAAATTTCATACCGTAGACTTTTTTCTGAATCCGCAACTTTAACGTCTCAAAAGAAATTCATATAATGCACACGTCAAATAGATGAACCTTTTTTTGTCAGGGTTTAATGATGGTAAACCCTATAGTAGCCTTTGGGCATACTTATACACAAAGGCATCCCAGACAGATGTCCATTGGGACGTTTTTTAATAATAATTATAAGATTTTTTAGAAGTTACTTCAATGCATTTTCAAGGTATTATTTGGGATTATTGTACATGCATCGATTTCATGTTATCCATTGTTGACTATAGGATCCTTCTGTTGACAGTGAGCTATGAACACACAGAACCTTGTATCAATTTTGAATTTTATACCAATTACTTGGGCCGATATATATAATGGATCCAAATGGTCCCTATTAAGATTGAAGAAACAAGTTCTATTTTCTACCTAACCCTAACGCTAAGTCCAACTACTTCAATTAAAGTCGTCTAATTAAATTTTGTAGCGGCTGATAAGTTAAGGAATATGGTCATTCAGGGATGTGGCCATTTGAGGAAGTGGCCATTCAGAGAACTGATCGTTCATGGGAAGTGGCCTTTCGGAGAACTGGCCGTTCACGGGAAGTGGTCCAAGACATGTGGATGTAGCTGACCGGATCCTTTCCAACCAGTCAACGCGTCACCCGGTATGACTTTAGAGTTTGTCAAGCGTCCACAGGTTAAAAAAAAACGGCTAAGTGTGAGTCGGACTCGCGAACCGAGAGTTCCGTGCAAACATTCACTTACCCTAACATTATATTACCCGGTACGGGTGGGTTAAGTTTGCACCTGATATTTACAGCATTGCATACAAATGAGGTGCAAATTTAACGCAACCGGGTTGTTCAATTAAATTTTTTCCTTTGCAATATATGTAGGCTGACCATGTTTATGAATATTCCGAATTTCAAATAGATAGCATAAGCAGTTTTTGATATATGGCACTTTAATAGTCGGACAGACAGACAGACAGGCAGACAGACGCACAGATAGACGTACAATGTCGCACCATAATCGCACCATCCTTTTGTACCATTTTTGGTACTCTTAAGCTCGTAACATCTTTAATTTTGACTAAAGCACAAGTTAACAAATGTTTAAGAAAGAACATTTTTAAATACACTATGTACAACACACAGAGATATAATATTTTCTTCTGTTTCCGCGATTATTACTTATTTAAATAAACAATTTAATATTCGCGATATAAACCGTTAAATTGTTTTATTTAAATAAACACAGAGATATATTATGCAGCAAACATTTTTGTATCAGGCTCACATATACACTGTAGCATTCATATAGGTTACTGTAATGCAATACGATATATCGAAGTAGCGAAAGTTTAACATATTTGTATCGTGATCGTGGTAAAGTGTGTTGATATTTTTGGCCACTTCTATTGTGTTGGCATCAATAAACAACGATTGGGAATCAAGAGAGCGTCCTTGAAACTCAAATGTGGATTGGAAAATAAGAGTCACCTTGATCTCCGCCCCTCTCTATATCAAAAGAGTCAACGTGGTTTATTTATCTTGAAATGCTCTAAGGGATCAAAAGATTAATCCTGCCTAAGGAAACCATTTGATTAACAAACGCTGTATAATAGCCCTTTTATGTCAAGGACAATAATCGCTCGTCTGTCCGGAATTTCGTACGCAAGGAAGTCAAAGCCATGTAACCCTCTTTTTTACTCCACCGTAGTTGGATCATTCATTTCCAAATGCCCAGCCCAGCTACTAGTATCTATGTACCAAAAATAATTGAACCAAATCCGTTTTAGCGTAATGTGGCCACAAAAAACAATCAAAATATTTTTTTTTATGTCGCGACCCCCATATAGCCTCTTTTACATAAATATAAGTAGTATATATAATTTCTAGGTATTATTTAAAATTAATTATACATGCATCGCTTTCATGTTATCCATTGTTCATCCTTCAATCTTGTTTCAGTTTTGAAATTTAGGTAGGTATATATAAATATTTTATTTCAATGGAATCTTCATTTATACAAGTAAATAACGTATGCGGAATGAAATTTGGACAAAGTTTAAGACACTTTTGAACAAAAGTCCGTGGCATACCACAATAAACTAATAAATTAATTTAAAAAACAAACTATTCAAATTTAATGTAGAAGGAAATTTAGCCCCATGTGAGCTGCTCTGCGAGAGTTGGCTTGCACTTTATCCAAGGCTGCGGTGAAAGTTGAAAGAAGATGTTGACAATTTCTGTAACTCTAATTTTATTTCTCGAATTATATTCTGCATAGTTTTGGGCCAGAAATTATTTACAAATACTATACACACCTTTTTATTTTTTTGCAATTGGCTTCTCTTCAAAGATTGGCTTACTTTCGTACGTACTTATTGGCGTACTTACTTTACCGGAACCAGGTTTTCTAGTAGTACTATTTTGTTAGGAATAGACGGACAGAATAATATAAGTCGTACTTCGGTTCTCCCCCATTTGCGTGAAATGTTTCACTATCCTCGACTTCGTCCAGTCCGGATGAGAGTCGCGAAAATTACACACGCTTTCTCGACGCCTTTCTTCAATATTTGTCGTCATCATTATTACACAAAACCAACGACCAAGAAATTTGTGCAATATTTTGACAGATAACACGGAAAAAATCATATTTTTAAATATTAAATTACTTATTTTTTTCTATTATTATGATGAATGCGAACTTTGTCCAAATTTCATTCCGTATACTAATCACTGGTAATAAATAATACTTGATATGAACTTACTTTAATTGTTGTCTCTGCAATTTCAACAGAAAGCAACAAACAAGACCCTTGTATACAATATTATTTGAATTACTTCCCAAAGTTCACAATTCCTTGTTAATTTAATACTTATTAATAGAAGAGCTGCTCGAATAGGGAGAGGGTTGAGGGATGTTGTCTTTACATAAATAAAATTAAAAAGGGATACGAAGGCTTTTATACTAAAAATACAATTATGAGGATTTCTACCGTTCTAAACGATACACGTAATTGTCTGTAAATTTGTACATTTTGAGCTGACTGGTACAGATCCCGGACTTGTAGGAAAGGAAAGAAAACATGTAGGTCAGTACTCGGCTTATACAACTGGAGTAACCGCTAACGAAATCTATATATGTCTGATTCTGATGGTAGTTTTGTAGTTAAAAATCACATTAAAATCTACAGGCATGTTATTAAAAAACTGTCCGCGAATGTGTGACTAATAAAAACCCTCGAATAATGATGAGCCAAGTATTTAATAAATGAGGAGCAATAAGGATGCGTCCTCGAATTTTTTTATACTTACAACAGTATGGGGAAAAAATGCGTAAACAAATCTTGTATTCATATCGCACGTTGCAAAATGGCGCCGAATATTTTAGGAAATGACGCGGGTGCTAATATTCACCTTGATGTGCAGGCAGGGTTTCAGAACTTTTATCATACGGTAAGACGAAAGAAAACTATGGAGTAGATATTGACACAAAAATTTAGCACACATATATTTAGCACAAAATTATTTTGTATTATCCTGCTGTGACTTTTTACTGCCTAGCCACGCCCTCTTAGGAATAATCTTTTATGGGCATTAACGTTGTTAACTTCCTTAGAACAGTCTATATTGTTGCGATAGACCTTACCCGAAGCAGCAATTTTGTACTGAAAAGAAGGCTCTTTCCAGTGGATAGTAAGATTGGTAAGGCACAAGGATCTAAAACACAACCACGAGAAATATGTTGTAGTAATGTCTCATGGAGTAGACTTTACTCAATTAAAATATTATCTATGGATATTGCAATCTAGGTACATACTTTACTTAATGTAGTACACTTGACCGAAAAAATTATCCCGATTTTTTTTTATAAGAAAAAAATAGAAACACATTTTCCTTATAAATGCTATAGTTTAGTTTTATTTCCCGTATATTTCACAAATGAAAAGAAGCGCAATGTATGAAAATTAAGCATTTTAATAAATTCTATAAATGCAATGTTTCTTAAATCTAATATCGGTGATATAGTTCCTCACCTCAGACCAAAGTTTCATAACTCTTTTAGTTTCGACTTTCCCATAGTAACCCATTTGGATTGCTCGCCTATATTTGCTGTGTGGGAGCACCTTTAGAAGCCACACCGGCCTTTTACCATATTGCAAGGAATAAAATCGCTCCGAGGATATTAAACTCACGTGCGCGATATTATACCGACAATTACCAGTATTAAGAACCTAATATCATTCTCGGTGCTCTGCCAACTCAACTATGAAGCCAGTATTTATTAGTGTATTATGTAATATTTACACTTGCAATATTGCACTAGGGACTATATTAGAACGCTCACTGCGCTTTACTTATAACTTTACAATTTTGCTAGATACGTTATTAAATATAGCAGATGCCCGCGACCTTGTTTTTTTACCCTAATTGGATAAAAACGATGACAAGATCGTTTTTATTTAGGTACAGACCTAAAAAGGATGATTTTTGTTTAGCCGCTACGACATGATATGGCCACAAACATACATAAACAAACATAAAAAATAAGCTGTTATTTAAGATAATAATAATAAAAATAACCGACCAACGTGTGACCGATGGGCGGCTGCCGGATCCTACTACCATGAGTAATTTATGGCGTAGTATCTGGTCGGTGCCAGTCGAGCACACCGAGGGTGAGTGAATGAATGTTGTCGAACGTGAGTGTGAGCCCATCGAAACCGTGGGGGCTGTTACCATCACTCGTACGTCCCAGAACTGGAAAAGTCCTGGGCCGGACGGGTTGCACAACTTCTGGGTCAAGTGGTTTCGATGTTCACACGCACGACTGGCAACACAATTCCAACAAGCCCTCGAGCTAGGTTCCCTGCCGTCTTTCCAAACAACTGATGTTACCTTCCTGCTCTATAAGTCCGGTAGCACCACGGAAGCGAAAAACTATCGACCCATCACGTGCTTGCCTACGCTGTATAAGCTCCTTACATCTATTTTGAGACCAAAAATTAATACGCACATTGTTGCGAACAACGTTTTGGCCTTCTCTCAAAATGGATGTAGGGTTGGGTCTTGCGTGGTACGAAGGAGCTCCTCCTCATTAACACGACCATTTGTCAACAAGTTCGGCGGAACAGGGGTTCTCTTTCGGCCGCTTGGATTGACTACAAGAAGGTCTATGATTCGTTGCCTCATTCATGGTTTGAGAGGATCTTGGAGCTGTATAAAATCGATACAGTTTTAAAATCCTTTATAGGCTCATGTATGAGGCAGTGGACCACAGTCCTTCGTCAATCAGGAGGCCGGGATGCCCCCCCCTGATCCGCAGGACTTTATAAAGATTAAGAGGGGTATTTTCCAGGGCGACAGTTTGAGTCCATTGTGGTTCTGCCTAGCCATGAATCCACTCAGCACTCAGCTGAAGGTTTCAGGATTAGGTTGCCGGCTTTGCAGAGGAGATGAGATCATTTTTCATCTGCTGTACATGGACGATCTCAAGCTGTTGGCACCGAAACGACCAGAACTGGTGGAGCTACTCAAAGTCACAGAAACATTCAGTAGTGCCATCAAAATTGAGTTCGGTGTAGACAAGTGTGCGATCATGCATGTACAGCGGGGGAAAGTCGTAAATTCAACGAATTTACAGCTTTCTGAGACAATGTCTCTCAAATCTCTCTCCGAAGTTGAAACCTACAAGTATCTCGGTATGTCACAGTCATTGAGTATTGCGGACGGAGACATTAGACAGGCAGTGAAGGAGCGTTTTTTTTGCCGCTTGACAAAAGTACTGAACAGTCTTTTGTCGGGTGGCAACAAGGTGCGCGCCTTCAACGCTTGGGTAATGCCCCTGCTCACTTACTCCTTTGGCATACTAAGGTGGACCCAGACAGAGGGTCCGTATGCTGCTCACTACACACCGCATGCTACACCCACGCTCGTCAGTAATGAGACTGTACATCCCGCGCAAGTATGGGGGCCGTGGCTTTTTAAACGCCAAGGACCTCCATAACCGCGAGGTGTGCAGTCACAGGGAGTATTTCCTAAACAATGAGTGTGGGATACATCGCGATGTAGTGGCAGTAGACAAAGGCGTAAGGCGCAAGGACGTATGGAGGAGTAAAGAGCTACACGGGCGGTTCTACAAGGCCCTTACAGGGCCTGATGTAGATCTGCTCGCGTCGGTGAACTGGCTACGATTCGGCGATCTCTTCAGGGAAATCGAAGGTTTTACCTGTGCAATTGCGGACGAAGTTATCATGACGAACAACTACCGGAAGTATATCCTGAAGGACGGTCGACATTTGTCGGGCATGCCGCCGTCCCGGAGAGTAACTCAGGCATTGAATTTCCGGTTGTTCTCATCTTGCTAACGGCGAGTACTAACACAGACATAACCAAGTAGCCAGGATTATTCACCAGCAACTTGCTGTTAAATACGGTCTTGTGAGGTCTAAGGTGCCATACTATAAGTACGCACCGATGCCAGTTCATGAAAATGGTCGTGCCACACTTTATTGGGGTCGATCTATCATCACGGACAGGACTATTGTAGCCAATAAGCCTGATATCGTGCTGGTAGATCGATCTAAGCGCCGGGCAATACTCATCGACATCACCATTCCACATGGCGAGAACCTCGTGAAGGCTGAGAAGGATAAACTCAGCAAGTTCCTCGACTTGGCTCACGAGGTGACCGCCATGTGGGATGTTGATTCGACGATTATTGTCCCGATAGTGGTTTCGGCAAACGGTCTTATAGCGAAAAGTCTCAACGAACATCTTAAGAGACTCTGGCTAGATGGCTGGATCAAGGGTAAGATACAGAAGGCAGTAATCCTGGACACGGCCCGCATTATCAGGAGGTTCCTCTCTGTGCAGCCCTAACGACCGGTAGCTTGAGCCCTGCCTCGCTGCCGGCGGCACCCTAGGTTAGGTTTTTTTATAATGTGTTTATATTTTGTATTTGCTTTTTGTATTTTACTTTTTAAATGTATATATATTGTAAAAAACCTATCCTATGATTTAAAATAAATAAGTGAATAAAAATAATAAATAACACGGGGATAATCTTACACAAACCGACCTAGTCCCAAACTAAGCAAAGCTTGTGCTATGTGTACTAGGCGACGATATAAATTATAATACTTAAATACATACTCGTAGAAAACATCCAAGACCCAGGAACAAACATTCTTGTTCATCACACAAACACTTGCCCTGGCCGGGATTCGAACCCGGGATCAACGGGCTTCGTAGGCCGTTGTAAAACCCACTGAGCCAAACGTGTTGTCAAAATCGTAAGATGAGAGGACATCACTCAGCGTATGTTGCAGAATTGGAAGGATATTGCAACGCTTGTCTTCTGTGACACCCAGATTAACAGAACGCGTGCCAGTAAGTATGTATGCACGTGGGCATGTGTGAATACGTCTACACGGTTTATAATATAAATAATAACTTAGTTTATACGGAGTTCAATAAATTTAAGTACCCTTTCATAACAATTCAGCAGTTTGTAATCTCAATTACAATTCTCTCAGCTCAGCTCATGAGTATATAGAGGCTTAGATTACTTTAATTAAAGAGATTCCTTAGCTGTTTATTAAACATTTCGTTATATTTAGGTACATAAAAGCATACTTTGTATCGGTGTCACGTTTCGATAGCCGATTGAATTAACGGGAACGAATAGACCCGAAAAACAACGCGTTTTCTCGGAGAATAGGTGTTAAGAAAGTTTAGGCGGAGCGAGCGTGAATAACAAAACATGTGTTATTGATATAAACATTGTTTACGAGAATTACGTATTACAATTTCATGATATCACGAGAGCCGGTTAAAAAAGCAATAATGCAAAGATGGATTTAAAAAATTGTGATACAATTCGGTGACTTAGTGACTAGACCATGTAGCTTAGTTGGTACA
Source organism: Hedya salicella (assembly GCA_905404275.2). Taxonomy (NCBI): domain Eukaryota; kingdom Metazoa; phylum Arthropoda; class Insecta; order Lepidoptera; family Tortricidae; genus Hedya; species Hedya salicella. Next base: position 11,377,535 of record FR990112.1, on the reverse strand, counting down.
AGAGCGTGACGCCACATCATGCCAGAACGGTCTATTTTTTTTACATTTAGATCTGTTATAAACAAAGATCAGAGAACAAAGACTTGAACCAGTGCCTTAAGCCAGACCGGGGCAGCACGCTCTACCATCTGAGCTAATCGTCCACACCAGCAGTCGACGAATTTTGTCATCTGTTCTTGCTTATGGATCTCTGTATGGTGCATCCGACTCTTTAGCCGTTAGCGCCCCCTAGTGCAGAACTATGAAGTTATTTTCAATTAATTATTTTTTTCATTTGTTTCTGATCTTTGTTTATAATAATAACGCTAGTGGAGTGATCCACTAATAAATTGCAAAAAATGTGATTATTATCATGATATTTGTAAAACAAAAAGTATTTAGATCTGTTGTTATAATATAATAATGTATGTTTTACTTAAAATTTGCTTCTACATGACCTTTATCATCCTACATTTCTGCCGTAAGCCGGTCCGGATAATGGACTCTTAGGTTCAGTAAAAGTCCCATGGTTTTTGAGATAATAAGATTTTTTTTAATAATCAGTACCTTTTTTACTTAGTCTTATTGAAATAAAAAAAATAAACGGATTCTATCGCATATATTATTTTATTTAAGTTGCCGACAGTTAGTCAATATTCATTCCCTATTGAGTTAGTCAAAGAAGTTGCCGCTTAAAAGGTTGGCCATTAATTACAGGACATCCTGTACAATGATCATGTAAAATTATTGTGTGTAATTGCATATTTTGTCAAGAATTAACACTGATTTAAACTCACACGATGTTCACAAATTATCACAACAAAACCGGTGACCTACGAAGCTGAAGATATTGGGTTCAAATCCCAGTAAAGGCTAAGGCAATATTTATGTGATGAGCATAACTGTTCCTTAGAACAAATGTTTTATATGTTTATAAGTAAATGTTTAATTAGGATATATCGTCGTCTAGTAGTACTCATAACACAAGCCTTATTGAGCTTACCATGGGACTTGTTCGATTTGTGTAAAAATTGTCCCGTAATATTTATTTATTGCACAACTCGTCGTAGGTTTTGTGTAATAATGATTACGACAAATAATGAAGAAAGGCGTAGAGAAAGCGTGTGCAATTTTTGCACACGCTTTCTCTACGCCCGTCGTCCGTCGCCCGTCGTCCCGTCGAGGATAGTGAAACATTTCACTATCCTCGACTTCGTCACAAACTTTTGACTTATTCGATTTGTGTGAATTTGACCCGTACTATTACGGATTTGTGTAGATTGTTTGACAAGGGGCTTTAAATAAGCAATTGTGACACGAAGTGATTATTTGGACGACAAATGTGTCTGAGGGTCATAGCCACGTGTTAAGCAGTCTGCTTTTCACTTCGACTGCGAGAAATTAAAAAAGACTAAACATTAAAATTGTATATTTCATGAAAAAAATAAAGTACAGTTTGAGCAATTCGATCAGAAATTTAGGCCAATCTGATCGGGTTGGTTTGTTTGTTTTTAATTATTCGTAAGTAGTATGCAGCTGGCCGCACGTTTTTTTTTCAGCTTCATAGAAACTTGTATGGGATTATATGGCTTTCTTTTAAACCCTAGAGGCTTGATGTACTATTTTAGTCTCGCTTCGCGAAGCTAATATGAAGTACATTTTGAGCAGGAGATGTGAAATATTTTATTATCTATACAATTATAAAGTTGTAAATATGAAAGATGACACTGTTGGTGACACTGAATCTATTTTTTATTTTTCTTTTTTGTTTGTTTGTAAGTGTCGTTGTGGCTTCATCGCGCCAAAACGGCTAAACGGATTTCAACTATTTTTATTACACGGGTAGCTGGGCATAGCTCGACTACGCTGAAGTTAAAAGAGGATGATGACTTTTTTCTGCACTGCGAACGAAGTTATAATAAACTTTAGAAAGTGGGCACAGCTTCTATAGTTTATTATAAAACAAAACAAGCTCTTCGCCGTTTCGGATATCACATTACGTTCATAGTCTCGAAGGAATAAAACTTCATAGTAACTCAGCAATGTAACCAACTGGAAATCGCTTCTTATGACTAGTAGAAGAAACATTTTCTGCAGAGCGGATAATCAAATACAGTATCGTGATATTCAAATTTCCCTGTAGCATTCCGAGATTTCAAGATTCGAAGCCATCAATAAAAATGTATAACTTCATCAATATTTGACTTACGGTCCCCGGATCAAAGGATTGTTTGCGTTGTCTCATATAGGAGTTATTTGTCATGTTGACATCGCTTGATAAACCTTTATTGGTTGAACCATCCAATGACATTCAAAATAATCTAAATGTAAAGCACGTCTCTCGATAAAGAACTTGTTTGTTCAACTACAGGATGTTTTGCTTGTTTTACGTTAACATTAACATATTGCTTGATTTTTTTTATTAAAGTAGAAATGTCTGCTAGCGCAGGGATCGGCATCCTGCGGCTCTATAAATTTATAAGTTCTTTTTTATCAAAAAGCTTTATTTAGGAAAGTACTAATTTATTGTTGCTAAAAAAAATTTAGCTCTTTAAAATTGTTAAAATGCTGCCTGTGTCATGGGCACCCTACCGAAGGGACAAATTAAATAAGTATTTTTTAATAATCATAGTTTAATTAGGTACTTTAGTTGTTATTTATTATTAACCGCAACCTATGTTGATGTATAGAGACACAACAGTTTTCCAACAGCAAAAATAAGTATGTTCCTCAGTACAGCATAGTAGTCAAAATTTCGAAAAAAAAATACAAAAAATAATTCTTTGCCCATAGATTACAGAAAAACCTATAAGAAGTCTTTTAATAATTTAGAAGTTTTGTAAATTGTAATTTTTGACTCTGTGCTAGCGAAAAATGTAGAAATTTCGAAAAAGTTGAATATTTGCATGCATCGCGCTGGAAGCGTAAAATGTTTCGACCCCTCGGTCTGGTATAAACAATTGCTTAATATTGAAATAAAACAATTTAACTCCCGTGACCATGGAAAATTTTAATGAGTAATAATCGCGGAAACAGAAGAAAAAATTGCTTAATATATTTAGCAAAAAAAATATTTCCTCTCGGTTCGAAAATATTTACACTTTTTCATGACTACATTTTGATTTTTTACGAAATAAAATATTTGGCTTTTGCTACCGGACTTTTATGTTTAACTCGACCAAACATTGACAAATAGGACATGTCATTGGAAGAGACTGTGACAGGAAAATTGATAAACTACTTGGGACACTGGTGTAAATAGGATTATTAATTTAGTTTATTTGACATGAAGAATGTTCACTTTAAGCTTATATAAATAATAGGCAAGCAACAACCTGTATAGTGCTAGTCGAAGCTGTGTTCTGCAGTGTAAGTTAATATTAGATATTGGAAACTTTGAGACTCGCGTCATTGAAAAACTAAATTAATTACTTACGGCATTTAGGTACCCAGCAATTTTATTGTGATCAAAGTACAAATATTTATTGAAAACCTTTTTAAAAAAGGAATCATTATAAAAGTCAGACAACAAAGACGTCTGAACAAGCTTATTTTTTTCACAGCGGGCAATTACTCAAAACTTATTAGGCTATCCGTAAAAAAAGTAAAGACGAGTGGCCTTTTTAAGAAGATTAAGACAAAGTACGTAACAACAGAAACATTTATTTTCCTCTCTCGTTTCTCATCGTCTACAATGCTTTCGAGAGACTACGAAAAATGATAAAATAACGTAAACGTTCAAAGGGGAGTGGATTGTACTTTTTGTCAATTTTTTGGTAAATATTATAATATACATGATACGACACATTCTTTTGGTCATTCATTGCTCACGACGTTTTGACGTTGCTGAAGAGGCGCTCCCTAGTAGCAAACAAGCTGTATAAGAGCTTATACAGCTATTATACATCCAGTTTGAGCGTTATATAGGCTGTATAAGCCAGGGATCCGAACCGGTATTCTTTAAATCTTCTAAAATACACGCTTTGTTTGGAACGTTTTAAAACTGTATTTCGGAGAAGTGAAATTAATCACAAAACACTTGCTTCAAGTTCTAAAATTGTAATAAAATATATGAAAATCTCGTAATCTTCGTCCTACACGGCAATATCTCCACCCTCACCACTTAGACAGTTGGCAGTCCACAACTGTGCGTTTTTCTAGAAATTTCCTGCCTCGCACGACTGAACTGCGGAATAAATTGCCGCCTGCTATTTCCGGACCGATGCGACCTTCAAACCTTCAAGAAAAGAGCGTACTCCCACCTGAAAGGCCGGCAACGCATTTGTGACTCCTCTGGTGTGTCTATGGGCGACGGTGATCGCTTACCATCAGGCGATCCGTCTGCTCGATTGCCTCCTATCTCATAAAAAAAAATTGAACGAAAAAAACGAATCGTTATTTCGGATATTTTGTATGAAAAAAATACCGGTTCCGATCCCTGGTATAAGCTCTTATACAGCTTTTGTGCTACTTGGGCTATACATTCCCCCTGCCAAAGTAATCGCGAAGTCACCGGTCAGTCTCTAGCCACGCACATGCTCGTGATTTTGTTTTGAACTCTATTTATACTTGAAATAAGAATGGTGACATGCAATTACGCAGAAAGCACTTGAGTGGATATGGTAAATTGTAAGTGTGTGGGTGATTTTTTTGTTCGTAGGTGATTTCTTTGAATAGTGTGCATTTGTAGAATATGGAATATTTCCGTAGTGTGCTGTATACATTTACCTCAACCCCCGATAAAAATGCATGAAAAGCTTGTTTGACAATTACACTGCCTCGTCATCTCCAGTAGTAAAATGCTCAAAGATATGTAATTAAAAGCATGCGCCGTCAGCTTGTTTATAAACTGTATTTACGTTGACCTCGAACCGTGATGTTCTTGAGGCTAAAGTGGATAGGAATCTTCTGGGCAAGCGTACTCCATCATAAACCATTTCATTGGATAACACTAAGGTCCAACGCAAATCCACAGTCCTAAAAAAGAGTTACTAAAATTCCATTACCTACAGGAAAATTACCCTCCTTACCCTAGCCCCTTGGTATCCTTTAGTACCTAGTCCTTACCTTTTACTATCCACAGTTCATCCTACGAAGTGTTCAGCAGTTTCAGTCACTGACGAGTAAAGGGACTAAGCAAACCCGTTAGGATCCTGCTAAAGTATTTTTTGCCAAACTTAATTAAAATATTTTCTATGCAAGTATAAAGTACTAACTTGTCTTCGTTTCTATATAAAATGACATAAACAAGATCAGATGACAATCTGATATGATCTGCGGGCCCTATAATGGTCGCGTTTATGACGAGATATATAAGTGATAACGCATCTATCACTCTCGCACTCACACATTTCTCAGAAATTCTTTGCTTTGTCATTTATCTTTTGCTCTAGAAACGCAACTAAAATAGACGCCCTAATTGTTATGTCTATAGTCTCGAAGGGAATGGAGAGACGAGTATTTTCACGGTCCCTCTACATGATCGCCGATCATTGATGAGCAGCGGGATGCAGCAATACGTTAGAATGAGATGGAAATCTATGGTCCTATCTAACTGCGACCCATCTGCTCGCCGATGATCGGGGATCATGTAGAGGGTCCATCAGACCTTCTAGCCGCGTGAGTGTTACGAACTACCACCGTTTGGTCTTGATATATGAATTGTCACACTAGGGTTGTCACTAGATCGACCCACTTTATTAACAATATCAAGAGATCACAGCTAATTAAGAAGTCAGCTTTGAGGATTTCCCTTTTGTCACAATGTATTTTTGTTGATATACCTATCTGGCCTCTTAGGAGCTCACACGCACACGCTCATGCCCAACATTTGAAATTTAACGTGAACTTCAACTTAACTTTGCGTTTGTTTGAACGTTAGGAACACGTTTTTGGCTCTGTTTTCCGTGTGTATACTGTATAATGAAGTTCACATGTACCTAAAATGTTTACTTTGTACGCAGCTGAAATCAAACAAAAGTGTTGATTCCGCTTACACGAGCAACGATAGCAATAAAAGAAAATTTGATCTTTCCGTCTGCTTTATCGTGATAATGCCAGTTACGAATTGTTTCATTTAGTCTTCTCTGTAATGGCCGAAAGTCGTTAACTGGTAGATAATCTTAGTCTTGGGGCTCCAGCATTTTCGAGCATTAATTATTCATTGATCATTCATGTAGACATTGTAGATAAGTAATAAGAACGGGACGAAATGTAGATACTTGACCAAAAATTATTTGATTAAAAAAGTTATAAAAGCAACTAAAGTGCCAATATAAAGTCGTAAATGAAAGTTTTAGGCTTTATTTTATTTTATTATTTTATTAATTGATTTGCCAATAGATACCAGTGTATGATATCAGTGTCATTCATAGTGTGTTAACTATGAATGACACTGATATCATACGGCATATGCTTATTGTTAAACTTATTGTTAGCTAGCTACTTGCCTCGTTGGTTGCTTGCGCCTGTTAGGTGTAATCAGCAGTTAAATAGAGAAGTTATGTGAAAGACTGTTAGCAAAAGTATCCTCCTCCTTGTGTCGTGTTCCTCATTGCTGAGGGCCGTGACCTCCACGAATTATTTTGTGGACGATCGCTTTCCATTTGTTGCGATCTTCTGCAATATGTAATGCCTCGTGAACTTTTTTCTTGGTGTTGTCGCGGATCTGGAGCAAAAGTATAGGGTGAGCCATATTTTTTTGCAAATAGCAACACTGAATTTTTCGGAAACTGTCAGAGTGAGCGGCAGGAAACTATAGGCCACATCGTGCAATTTTATTTATAATGGAGCGTTTCACGGGCAAACAAAGGGCGGGAAGTCACTCAGACATATAATTTCCGATTGATCTTGTTTTGCTAACTTGTATTGTACAGACATAACCAAGTAGCCAGGATCATTCAGCAACTTGTTTTTAAATAAATACGGTCTTGTGGGATCTGAGATGCTATAAGTAGGTACGCACCAATGCCAGTTAGCAAGTGTCTTGACTTGCCTCACGAGTTGACCGCCATGTGGGATGTTGATTCGACGTTGATTGTACCGATATTCATTTCGATAACCGGTCTTATAGCGAAGAGTCTCGTCTCAAGAGACTCTCGCTTGATGGCTGGAACAAAGGTTACAGAAGTTAGTAAATACTCCCGGACAGGGCGCGCATCGTCAAGTCACTTCTGAGACTCTAATCTGTGTAGCTTGAGCCCTGCTCCAGTACCGACACTTTAATCGTTATATAAATTGCCATGATATCTTAATAACGTTATTCTTTAATATTTTCTTCTGTTTCCGCGATTATTACTCATTGAAATAAAACAATTTAACGGATTATATCGCGTATATTATATCATTTTAGTTCCCGACGTTTCGGAAGCTTTCCAGCTTTCCATGGTCACGGGAGGACTGAGAAAAGATGTATTTTCCTCTGTCAAAGTTACAATTTGTGCAAACTACCCATTTTTTGAAAAAACACAAATAAAGGTGTACATACATGCCAGATGGGCCTAAGCTGTAAAGACAGTTACACATGTGCCAGAAGGGCTTAATTATTTTATTCTAATAATTTACGAAGCAGCATTTCACAAATGAGGCGTACTGAGGAGAAAAGAAACGCTGCAAAGAAAAACTCCCAGGCTACCTCATTACTAATTATAATATTTAAAAACAGAGACTATTAAACTACTTTTAAACAGATAAGATATTTTACACCGTTCGGAAATTAAGGTTTTGCAGTCCTGTGTCTTGCTTGTTCCTTGCTGCTGGTGGTAGTGACAATCCATCTTCTCTATTGAAATTAGGATGCTTTTTAATCTCAATAGCCTCGCGTAGCATCCTGGGAAAATATCTTTTTTCTTTGGCAAGGATAGAAGGTTTATCAAACTTAATTGAGTGGTCATTTGTGAAATGCTGCTTGGTAAATTATTAGAATAAAATAATTAAGCCCTTCTGGCACATGTGTAACTGTCTTTACAGCTTAGGCCCATCTGGCATGTATGTACACCTTTATTTGTGTTTTTTCAAAAAATGGGTAGTTTGCACAAATTGTAACTTTGACAGAGGAAAATACATCTTTTCTCAGTTCTCCCGTGACCATGGAAAGCTGGAAAGCTTCCGAAACGTCGGGAACTAAAATGAGATAATATACGCGATATAATCCGTTAAATTGTTTTATTTCAACGTTATTCTTTACTATAGAAGATATTTTGAAATTATATATTTCGTTCATTATAGCCAGTGAACTTTATACTAAACAAGCTTATATAAAGTGAGCGTATATATTATAGTATTATACGTTTTTATGTCTCGTATTACGGCACCCTAGGTTAGATTTTTTGTAATATGTTATTTTTTATTTGCAGTTTTGTCGGTATTTAACTTTTTCTAAATACATATTGTAAAAAAACTCTTAACCTGAGATGAAAACTAATAATATAAAAATATTAACAAAATTAAAATCATATACACCGTGTTTTTTATGATTTCCGTTAAATTCGACACGTTGCTCGGTACATTAACAGAAGCTACCTGGTTCAAATTCGAAAAAATATTTATTTTTTGTTTTCATACATAATAAATCAATGTTAAAGTGTACAAGGTCCCTTATTGTTACACAAAAGTTAGTGTCTAGAATGACAAAGTTTAAATTACATCCATGACAGCACATGCCAACACATAGCCCAGTGGTACATAGTTTGCTTATGGAGTGTGGGGTCCTAGGTTCAAATCCCAATAACTTACTTATTAGATTTTTCTTTTTTCTTTGTTTTTTTTTTTTACTTTTAACTATCTCAAATAGATTAGTGGAAAGTGAGATTATTATTTGAATGTAATCTCTAATAATTTCCTATTCCTGTGAGTAACTTAAGTAGACATTAAAGTTTCCAAAACATTCGGGTGCTGTCGAGGATGCCGAGATAACACAACGGCCAATAACAGAGCTAGCGACCGTAACCTAGCGTTGATTGTTATAACATGACTATGGCAGCACGTCCTTGATTGAACATTTCTGACATTCGGGTGTTGTCGGGGATGCCGAGATAACACAACGACCAATAACAGAGCTGGCGACCATAACCTAGCGATGATTGTTATGGCAACACGTTCTTGATTGAACATTTCTGACATTCGGGTGTTGTCGGGGATAAATAAGGCCGTTCCCCGATATGCACAACGTCGTCTATTTTATTATATTATATTTATTGCAAGCATGATACAGTATTTAAATGTTACGATCATTCATTATTAGCTGTTTACGAACTGACTGTAACTGTACTACTTATGTTTCTTTGTTCAAGTATAACTTCGTTAAATGTTTAGCTTTAAAGCGACATCAAGTTTTTGCCTGAATATCTCCTTGTGATTGGGGCACCATCCAAAGTATGGCACTTGACAGTCCTCTTGTTTTTAATGATCCTTGGTTTTATTAAATTTAAATAAAGAAATAACACACGGACAATCTTACACAAATCGACCTAGTCCCAAACTAAGCAAAGCTTGTACTATGGGTACTAGGCGACGATATACATAATATTCAGATAAATTATAATGCTTAAATACATAGAAAATATTCAAGACCCAGGAACAAGCATTTGTCATTAAAAGAACCTACATATACATTTTTTTTTTACCTATACCCACATTAACAAAAATCTAAAGTTATATGTGTTTGATGTTACAATTATTCAACATAATAGGTACTCCGTTTTCGCCCACTTTTGTATTTGTTTTAAGGGAAAATATTACCCGACTGTGTGATACTCGAGAACAAAGGATGTTATTATGATGTTATAATATTCCTTCGTGACAATAAAGAACTTCAGTAATTACCACTGTACCTATTTGTTCTTTTGTCAGGATTCTTCGCCTGTTTTCTTGTAGCTGACAGCTCCATCGCTTTTAGTAGAATACCGTACCTACTCAAAAGGTACCAACGGAACCCAGCTGTCTGTCTGCCACAGGGGTTTGCATGACACAGAATATGTATTGCTGTAGCCGCAAATAAACAGACAGCCAAGTGCGACTCTGACTCACGTATCGAGGGTTCCGTACAAACTTGCACTTATCCGAAAAACAGAACTGGCTTGCACCTTTACCAATACTATACCAAACAAACTTAACCTAACCGGATTATTGACAAAAAAATACAAAGATCTACTTACCGTGTGGACTAGGCGCTGGAGGTGTAGTTATATATAGTTAAAATGGGCTGCAAAATTGCAGGGATAGATGTGGATCCTGTTGCTGCGTAATTATGGTTGAAATCTATCCAAACAATTATGCTGCTAGCCGTACCGCTGATCAGTCAGTGTCTCGTTATCTGTAAACTTGCAGTAGTGTACCTCACACTTCTTATAACTAGGTACTTAGCTATAGACAATAAATATGCACTAAAAAAACACTGAACTAATTTTTATATCCGCCCCAGTCATGAATATCTTGTGCAGGACTAATATGCTGTGCGTTTTCTTTTTCATTCATTTCACCAAAGTGGGTACCTGTAATCGTGTTCCCTACTACCAACTACGAGTACTATCATGCGGCATGCAAGCCTTCCACAATTCATCCGCGCATAGTATGTTTATGATGCATATACATATAGGGCAGGCAACGCGCTTGTTACTCGTCTGGTGATCGCTTACCATCATGGGATCCATCAGCGCGTTTGCCCCCTATAACATAAAAAGATACATATATTATTATACATTTTATTAAACTAATGGACTGCCTGCCTGCCTGCCTGTCTGCCTATCTGCCTCAAAACAGTCGAACCAAATTAAGAGTTATTTTTTTCGAACTCTTTTGATACCTACACAATGTAAGTAATTACTATTACACGTCCATTTTTTATGATAGAAAGGACAAAGTTCTCAAGTTAACGTGTATCTTTTTATGTATCTTGCTTACTAATACGAGTAGAAGCTATGTAATATAAATTCTTAGCAATACTATAATGATTTCGTTTCGGTTCATTCAGAATAATAAGAATAATATTTCAACTTCAAGATTGACTCTTTACTTTTTGGCGTCTTAATTCTAATTTAAGAATAGTATAAAAATAACATTTACTTATAGAAAAAATATTATTAATATAACCGGTATTACCTTCACAAAAGATTGCGTGGGGTTTATCATTAGCTATGGGATATCTTCTCGGAAACAATAATCAAAGCAAAAAAAGGAAATTTAGGGGTAAAGATAACAATGCTAAATCCTATCGCTAAAATTTTAATAAAAGTTAACCAATTTGCTTTTTTCGGTAGGTTACCCATGGACGCAGGCTACATGCATGCATTGTATGGCTATTGAAAGCCTTTGTTAGAGAAAGCTGCTCGCGCGCCCCCCGTTGCCTACCTATGCTACCTGTGGAGCCCGCGTGCAACTTAGCCACACGGGCCTAATGTCTCGATTCGACACTAAATGCTATAAAGTCATTGGGCTCCGAGACAACTGAATTTTACCACCTTTGTTCGCTCACGTGTGTCCGCCAACGCGCTCGCCCTCGGGACGTAGAAGCTGCTAGAGTACGGTCAAAACGAACGTTCCGGTGGGGTAATAAGCCGAGCTGTTAACAAGCATGCAGACAAAGTCCATATTGCTTGTCGATGAATTACGCTTGCTCAATAAAACAGTATACATGGAGTACAGGTTTAAGTATTATGTTTGAATTACTGTAGTTAAGGGATCACCTAATTATTCAATGTGAGCAATAACATGAGTACTTAATAGATAACTAATTAATAATAATTCTAGTGTGTCGGCGCTCGTCGAGTCCCACACCGCGCCTTACCTGCTCAGTGTCAACGTCATCCCGTCAGGGCGCTTGCCGTCGCCCCGCACAATCTGTGGCTGTGGCTCGATAGCGCCTGGGACGTTGGCGCTGACAAGGGCAGCCAATAAACAATATGTTGCTATCCCAATAAGTAAACAAGGGCTGATCTATGATATAATAGTTGTGTTTAAAGCGTGATTGATAAATGACGTAGCAGTTGTCACTTTCTCACAAGTACTTGAGCGCGAGAGGGACCGATACTTAGCCATTTATTTGTCACGTGACCTTGCTTCTAGCGATTATCATCTGATCTTTTGTACTTACTTGAAGAACTTATTTTATGACCAAAATGTTATGGAGTTTTTACGATTGGCGTTATTTGAATTCCTCTAAAACTTTAAAGGATTTGTTTTAACCCCTCTTCCGTGTGACTCAAGAACGTCAGTAATAATTCAACCACAAATTCAGAGCGGTTGATAAACTTGTATAATCGAAAAAATGCACACTCATCTCGTTACCGGAATATACTAACCTAGAGAGGTTGCTACAGTTTGAAAAAGCCTTTCAAAATAAAATTCGCCCGTTGCAAATTTGCGTGCTGCTTTCAATTTAAAAGTTCTTTCAACGGGCGCTATTGCTATACAGATTATATTTTCAGTGTCTATCGAAAAAAGTTTCCTAGAATGCTTTATTTCATGGAATTTTCATTTAATCGACAATTTTTTCCCCTGAAACCGTACAATTTTCATAATATTTAAAAAGAACATGAAGAATTTGCTAGGTTAGGTTTGTTTTATAATATCCCAGATTATTAACGGTTCCAGAGAAAAATGTTTTATTTGAAATGGTATCTCAACGAAATGAAGTATTCGATGAAACATATTTTGAAAACAAGGTACAAGCTATATTTTCAACGGAATATCTATATTCTAGAAAATAAAAGTATATACTTATCTTAGGTTAGTATTTATTGAATTAAGAGAAATTATTTACGGAATGGTGCGTCCATAACGTATGAAAGTGATATAACGAATATTTCTTTCGAATTTATCGCGTTAGATCGAACCCAGCAAGTTCATCAATGAGTGTCGGGATTCGAATTTATAAATTCAGCGTCGTATGCGTCAAAACTATTTAATTATTAGACTAGTTGAAACTATTAGAACCTTTCAGGGTCTGGTCGCTTGAGAAATCAATAGCCATTAAATTATGAATAGTAGTTTTCGAATCAAATCGAATTCAGAAGAGAGTATTACAAATAGTTTCGTAATACTGGAAACCATATTAGAGTCGAGATTCCTGCCACCATACCTTCCGGCTATAGGTACTAATATAAATATCTTAATGGCGATTAATATAGCTGCTACAGAACGTATTTGGGTATTTTTTTTGTCCCTTTTCGTTATTATTATTAGTTACGAAAACATGGGTATTTGATAAAATCTATAAGTTCTTATAGCGATATAAACAGTCTATTTGAACATATATGTTCCATTGCGCAAAAAACGTATTCTAGCAGAAAACATGGTTTTCCAAGGGACAATCCACTATTTTTCATACAAAATATGGGACATTGAAATCCGCTGGGCAACCGGTGAAATTTAAGGTACATGAATATTTTTTTATACCATTATTATGTACAACAATAAGCAACAGCAGTCATCGTATTTTCTTCATGATTTCCTTTAAAACAGCAAATAGTAAAAAAATGGAGGACTTTCAAAATTGTATTCACCCATTTACATTTTCGTTAAGAAACTACTTATTTTTTGTTCCATACATAATAATTGAGCACGCAATGTAATACACCCACGTTATTGATTGATTTACGTATCTACGTACACGTCACGAGACTCCAAGACGTCACGTCTTGCCAGTTTTCAAACCAAGTCAGATTGTGTACATTTCTGCTCTGTCTTCGGTTGCACTTGAAAAAAGGCCTAATTAATAAAATTGGTGGTGGTTAATGTTAAACTATATGGTTTCTGTCGTATCCTTTCGCCCGTATGAAATTTACAGACTGTATTCACGACCGGGAACCCGCTAGGTTGGCGCTCTGCTGGTAGTAAGTTTTCTCTACATACACATCACCCCATGTTATCGGCTACGCGCGTAGCGCTACGAAAATGTTAGTCGTGAAAGCGTTAAATAAAGGAAGGAAGTGCCACTTGGAAAAAAATGGTATTCAGACCAATAGTATGGCCAATGTATGACCAAAAAAAATACTGGAAGTGTCGCTAGTTCACAACTACGTATAAAATATAGATTTTTTTATTTAACTTTTTTATGATATAAAGATTTTGTGGTGACTCGAATCAAAACAAAGAATATAATTTCAAAAATTATGTTATGTATAATTTAAAAAAATCACGTGACTAGAACTAGACAAGACTTTAAAATTTGTAAGTCATAATCAGTCAAAATTAGGATGTTGATACTGGACACAAATACTCCTCATTGTACAGATGCTTATAAAAAAAACCGAGCATCCATTTCATGTAAGGGCCTATTAGCCGCCTAAGCCTTTGAGAGAAGAAGGAGCGCTAGATCAAATTTCTACCCCGGTTCAGAAAAGTTGTAGATCCGGGGCTGTTTATTCCTGGTGAACACATGGACTACTATGACTGCTTCTAGCAGCACTCAAAAACGAATGAAAAAAGTCTCTAATGTCTCTGACAAGTATTTAACATACAAAAATGCATGCATTGGTTTGGACCAAAAACCAAATAACTTAGTTTTACCGGGACATGGTTCTCATTATGAAGGCATATCAAAGGCACCTAAGTTGTTTTGCTTTATTTTTTTCTTGAAGAACTATTCATTGAGTTTATACTTTAAAAAAAATTAAGCTAGGCTAAGTACTAATATTGTAATAATTATGAAAAAAAAAACTGAATATTTACTTATTTATTTATTTAATCTTTATTGCACAAAAGAAACACTTCTCATACAAAAGGCGGACTTAATGCCATGGGGCATTCTCTACCAGTCAACCTTGAGGCAAAGCAGATAAATTGTGGGCGGTGCAACTAATTTACAGACATAATTTAGGAAGATAAATACTTAGATACATACATATTCATATAATATATACCTATATATATATAAATAAATTCAGACGAAACAAGCTAATCAGAGAAGCTAAGAGTTTGCGGTTCTGCTAACAAAGAGTACACGCAAAGATTTTGTAAAGGCGTACTTTATTTGGGGCTTTCTTAATCTTAAATATTTTTTTTTTTTCGGCTTTCAATTCAACAGTCGTTTCCTCTTGGGAAGTGCCAGTAGACTCAGACTTTGAAAAGTGCCTTTGCAACTTATTATTTCATTATCATGTGTCAAATAAGTGCATACTCAATCAATCCATGGCATTTAAGTCTGTCGCACCGTATAAAAACAGTGTTACGAAAGATGTCAATGTTTTGCGTGGCCAAGTAAGCCAATAGTAACTGCCACTCCCCGTCTTGTTATCCACGCCGTAGAACCGACGTGGGTGATGTATCCTCTTCAGAGACACTTACATCGCCTGGGACGCAAGTAAAGATGTACAGAATTGTCGAATTCTCACAAATGATTTTGGACTTTTCATGCAAAATGAACATAAGTCGATCGACATATATATCCATTTGCCTGAAACACGGGACCCTAGTTCAAGTTATATAAAATTTTAATTTAATTGTGTATTATAGAATTTTGCGTACCTCTCCGTATATTATTTTGGTTCAAAAAAAGTATTTGTATTTGTATATATACGGGAAGTCTAAATTGACTTGAGAATTCGACCCATGCCTCTCATGAAAAGGTGTTAATTATCATGGGCTAAGCTAGCACATAAGAGGTTTTCAGTCATTTTTGTCACGTCTTGTATGTGTAAAATTGTAAACTAATAGAGTTTGGTATGGGTTTGCTATGTTCTATTCTCACCATGGAAGTTGTAATCGCTGAAAATATAAGAAAATTCGAGGAGAATAGCTGAACAAAACAAATTATCATGAATCATAGTTTGCCGACGCGTTTGGCTCAGTGGGTTGTACAACGGCCTACGAAGCTGGCGGCCCGGGTTCAAATCCCGGCCAGAGCATGTGTTTGTGTGATGAGCACGAATGTTTGTTTCTGGGTCTTGGATGTTTTCTATGTATTTAAGTATTATAATTGATCTATATATTATAATATCATAGTACAACCATTGCTTAGTTTGGGACTAGGTGTGCGATTCGGTGTGTTGTGTAAGATTATTCCCGTGTTATTCATATTATTTATAGTTAAACCCCTATATAAAGTGACCTTTACAACCAAAAAAATGATCAAAATCAGATTAACCACTGAGGTGCTACGGTGCCACAAACAGATCGGTACATAATAAATAAATACATATAAATAAATAAAAGAACATTTAACATTTACTTACCAACAACAAACAAACAAACTTATTTTGTAATACACGATTTTGATAATAGACGGATACATGATGCACCTTTATTCAAATTCAAAATTCAAATGATAATTTATTTCGGAAACGTGTCCATAGTTGTTAGTAGCAAACAGTAAAAAGGAAAACATTATGAAATTATCATACACCCATCTTTTTTCGTAGGGGTTACAAAATAAAAGCGAATAACGCGAAGCTAAGGGCCATTGTCGCAATATATCACATCCATTCGAATGCAACTTCTGATAAATGAACTTAACCAGTTATAAGTCCCTACTCATACCACAGAAAGAGATTGGCGAAAAAAAAACTCTAAGCCCAATTTATTTTATTTGCGATATACCTACCTACTTACCGGGTTTATTTGCCCTCCTTCCATTACCAGGGTACCAAATAAAGTAAAGTGACACCCACAAACACCCTCGTAGTGCAGACATCGTGTGAAGGCCATATTTTACGGACTTACTTACAGGATTAGCAACGTATTCACAGTTGAGTAAAATTCCAACGAGCTTGCAGAAATTTTGCAAGTCATTTTTACGGGACAATTAAATTGTTTCACAGGCTTAAAATCCTTGAGTTGCTAGGTACGGCGGGAGTTCTGTTTAGTAAGGTAAACGTGCCAATGCTTGACAGCTTAATCCCAGTAATTGACACCCTGTTTGTACGAGTCAATTTTTACATAAATCGAACTAGTCCCATTGTAAGCTCAATAAGGCTTGTGTTATGAGTACTGGACGACGATATATTTAATAGATCAATTTACTTACATACATAGAAAACAACCAAGACTCAAGAACAAATGTTTATGCTCATCACACAAATACCTTACCGGTTTTGAACCCAGGACCTGCATCTGCAACTTCGCAGGCAACGTTCCCACCTGAACTTATCCGGTCGGTTATTGCAACGAAATAAGGTTGAATGTATCAATTAATGGATAGTGACGGACACTGGGACATTTACCTGATATAAAATATACGAAGGAGTTTTCGTGCCGGGGCGCATGTTTTTTTTTATAGTATATTTTTATAGGTTTTATCATCGAAAGAAAATGACGGAAAGATGATTGATAGCCGATTCCCTCTAAGCATTGGGTCCAGCTCCAGCCCCGCCGGCACTACGTCAGTGAAGTCGATTTTGAAAAGAATATTATATTTAGACTAGAAGATGCCCGCAACTTCGTTCGCGGGAGGAGAAAAAATCATAACCCGTCGTTTTTTCTTCAGCGTAGTCGGGTAAAAAGTATTCTATAACCATTCGGAGATACCCAGATACTCGTGTACCAAAAATTGTGGAAATCTGTTTAGCCGATTTTGCGTGATGAAGCCACAACGACATATCATTATAATTTTTGGATTTTATGTATATATATACATAAAATCCAAAAAAAATATTTTTCTTTTTAATGACCTCCAAATAGTCCATAACAATCATTTTTTTGAAAGTATCTTCAATGTACAGACATTTCATTTTTACAACTTTATTATAGAAGATAGTTTTATAGACCTAAAGGAGAGGCCCGTTTCATAAACGCTTGTAACTTGTATTTCAAACGGAAGTCTTTTTTTAATTCATATTTTTGGAATGAGACTTCCGCTTGTAATACAAGTAACAAGCTTTGTAAAAAACGGGACCCATTTTCAACTTTTTTACCATCCGATTTAGGATTTTCTTTCCTTGCAATTAGGCAAAGTTGGGCGCTGTACTGTACTACAGTGGCTAGGTAGTTTCAACAGCATCCCAAAGATGTTGTTGTACTGCGGGCCTGTATAAGATGTGTTTACCACGTGATAAAAAATGATAAAACGCGCTTTATATTTTTTTTTTTGTAGCGGCTTTACAATGATGAGCCAATGTCGAGTTATAGATGAAAAAGTTAGGGAAACTATATACAATAACAAATTACAGAAAGGAAATTAGGAAATGAAAGGATTGGGATTCAGGATTAATATCATACATAGTTAGATAAATATATAATACTCTAAATTTTAATATCATTTTTTTCTAAATAGAGCGATAATATCTTATATACATCATACGAGTTAAAATATAATAAGCAAATTACGGATGTAGGAAATGGGATACGGATGCCATGAAGTTGGGATAAGAAGTCAGACCGATCGTAAAGCGAGCATTTGAAAATTAAATGATTAAGATCCCCATACTCCCCACAAGAACATTGAGGATTAGCCACAATATTCATTTTGTGCAAATGCGCCGGGGTACTAACATGTCCCAGGCGCATTCTACAGAGGATGGAAGTAATCGTTTTTGAGAAAGTTAATTTACTAAACCAAGGTTTTATTGGAATAGACTCCTGTAATGATCTGTAATGTTTACCTTTGGATGTATTGCTAGACCATAATTCATTCCATGTCTCGTATAAATATATTTTTGATAAATTTATCAGATCATGACAGTAGTTGGTATAAGGAAAAATATCCCCGCTATGAATGGCCTCATTTGCCAGTTGATCGGCTTTTTCATTTCCAGAGATACCCACATGGGATGGGACCCAAGCCAAGACCACTCTACAACTCTTTTGGGAGCAATTCAATAAAAGTTCTCTAATTTGAAAAACTGACGGCCCCTGTTTATGAGACTTAAAAGGAAACCTTGTAACAGCTTCTAAGGCACTACGTGAATCAGAAAAGATTATTACTTTTGGTAGCTTCATGAGAATAATATATTCTAAAGTTTTTAATAGACCAAAACATTCACCTGTATAGACAGATGTTTCCGGTGGTAATTTAATTTTTTGAAGAATTTTGTATTGAGAGTGGTAAACCCCAATACCAACACAACTTTTATCTGCATGTTTTGAAGCATCGGCGAAAATACAATGCCAATCAGGCCACTCATTATCGATGAGGTTACGGAATGTTACGTTTGGGTTGGGGTCATTTTTCGAAATTCCTATATCCAATTTTATTTCTGGTTCTAAAATAAGGCTTTTATAGTTACATTGATACAGAGGTAGAATGAGGCTACGGTAGGTGGGAGCTTCTAATCCTTCATACTTCTTGTAACTTTTTACTAAGCATGGTGAATTTCTATGAGCCCAGTAACTACAGTTGTCAATCCGATATGCAAGATCTTTAATTTTGGAAAACAAAGGATGGGAATTTAATTGTAGTACACGGAAAAAGAATTTGTCACAAAGAAACTGCCGTCTTAGATTTAGCGGTGGTTCACAGCATTCTATTTGTAAACAGTTTATTGGGCTCGATTTCATCGCGCCAGTAATAAGCCTTAAAGCTTTCGACTGAACGGTATCTAATTTCTTGTATGCACTTGCGTTACCTGGGTGCAATAAAAAGGTCCCATAATCTATGACGCTTCTAATTAAGGCATTATATAGGAGTCTCATTGTATAAGGATGAGCACCCCACCAGACACCCGAAAGGCATCTCAAAATATTTAAATTCCGCTCACACCTTAACAAGATATATTCAAAGTGAGGTACACCGGTGAGTTTGGAATCCAATATCACACCTAGGAATTTAGTTTGATTTTTGATTGGCAGAGGTATGTCATTGTACTTAATATTGAGAGGTGGTAGTACTCGTCTTCTAGAGAATAAGACAACAGAACTCTTAGATGGTGATAACTCAAGGCCATTTTTATCCAGCCAGGTCTTTAAATCTTTTAACGCCATTGATAATAACTCACTGATATCATTAATTAAAGGGCCAGACACGTAAAGCAGTAAGTCATCAGCATACTGAAGGACATTTGCACATTGTCTAATTGACGCTTCTAAGTCAAAAGTATAGATATTATATAAAATAGGACTCAGGACAGATCCTTGCGGTAGGCCTTTCCATACGGTTCTAGTAATGAACCGGTTTTCAGACTGATCTATAGGATACTTTATAAATCTTTCTTTCAGCATATTTATAATGAACTTTGTAAGATAGATTGGAATATTTAATTGCAATAATTTGTGTTTTAGAACTGAAATGTTAACATTATCGTAAGCAGCATTTATATCTAGGAAGGCAGCTACCAACAAGTCATTTTTGGAAAAACTTAAGCGTATATCTGTGGTAAAGATGCTCAGACTGTCAAAAGTACATTTACCTTTCCTGAAACCAAACTGACTATCTGATAATAACTGGTTAGACTCCATAAACCATTCTAGACGATTTTTTACTAGGTGTTCAGCAATTTTAGCTAAAACGGATGACAATGCTATAGGTCTGTACGATGTTGGGTCAGAAATCGGTTTATTTGGCTTTTGTATTAGAATTAACGTTTGTGTTCTCCATGATTGAGGAACGCTACCCGTGAAAATTATGTTGTTAATTAGAGAAAGGGAGTAGCTGAGGCTATTGCTGTCAAGGTTTGATAGGAATGAATAAGTAATCGCGTCTTCTCCCGGGGCCGAATCCTTGACTGATGAAAGAACACCTTTCAACTCGCCAAGTGTAAAAGGAGAATTCAAATTGACATTAGTATTGTGACTAATCGGTAGTGCATCAAGACCTGTAGGAGCTTCTATAATTACTTGTTTAGTTACAGAAGGAGGTCCCAAGCGGTCCATAACTTTCTCTGCTAGAGTTGAGCAAATTTTGTTCTGAGAATTGTCATTAAATGCAGATCTAAACTTCCTAATATTTTGCCACACAACTGAGGGAGAAACATTAGGGTTCAAAGATTTACAGAATGTGTGCCATCCTTCAAATTTCTTTTTTTTAAGTAGCTCCTTGGTTGAATTAGCAATCTCTAAATAATGGTCAAAATTATCATTTGTCATATTTTGACAATATTGCTTTTCAGCCTCCTTTCTCTGTTTAACAGCAGCAGTGCATTCTGAGTCCCACCATGGTGGAGACGGGATGTTATCAGGTCCACATTTTTTTAAGGGAAAGGTTTCATTTGCAGCTTCAATCAGTGCTGTAGCTAACAGTTCAGAGCAATCCTGTATATTAGTATGAATTATCTCTGGTAAATCATGTATTTTTTTTTCAACTGTTTGTCTGTACAAGGGCCATTTATCATCGGAGAGTTTATGTTTTATACGTGGTTGTCTTATATAATCATGGGGTTTCGGAAATGGAAAACTGATAAACAGAGGGAAGTGGTCACTACCATATGTGGATTTTGCACATGTCCAAGATAGAGATGGAGCAAGATCAGGAGTACAAATAGATAAATCTAGTGCACTTGGGGTGCGTGCCAGTCGTGTTGGAGATCCAGTATTTAAAATGCATAGCTTATGTGAGTTAATTAACTCCAACAGCTGCTCTCCATGATGGTTAGTAGTTTCACAACCCCATAATTCATGGTGAGAATTAAAGTCACCTAAACATACAAAAGGCTTTGGTAACAGCTTCAAAAACTGATCAATTTCATGAAACACATCATCATTGGGACGTGGGTAATAAAGCGACACATAGCATATACCATTAACATTAACAGCAACAATAGACAAATTATTACTGTGAGCAGGAAGCGTAATGGTAGAGTAAGTAAGAGATTTTTTTATGAGTATGGCTACTCCACCATACCCATCATGCCTGTCTTCTCTGAGACAGACATATCCTGGTATTTTAAATAATGAATCCTTTTTCAACCATGTCTCTTGGAGACAGATGAGAAAAGGATTATTTTTGTTAATTAGATGTATTAAATCTGGTTTCCTAATTGTGGCACTGAGACAATTCCACTGAATTGCTAGGGCTCTGTGATCCATTATTGTTGGAGATTTGAATTAAAGCATTAATAACTGCTGCAACGTTGGACGGTGATACTGCATTTGACTGGGATAATAATTGAATAAGAGCTTTAATAATATCAGATATATTCAGGTCATCGGTGTTCTCATTATTAATAATAGGTTTTTGTTTAGGTAACGATGGGTCCCTAACAATTTCTGCGTGGAAAATGTGGTCATACCCCTTAAGGGACTTGGTCGTTATCCTTGATTTTAAAAAGACAGTTTTTTTGTGAGATCCTGTATTTGGTAGAGATGGTGATGTTATATTAGGCAAACGAGTATTGTGTGTTGGAGTCAATGGTGTAGGCGATGCAAGCAAGGCCTCAGCATAAGAGACCTTAGTCACAGGTGGGTGCATTTTTATTGCTTCCATATATGAAATACAACTTTTACTCATAGTTTCTTTAATTGATTTTTGTCTACTGTATTCCAGGCATTTTTTGCTGGTTGCTTGATGAGAGCCTTTACACAAACAACACCAATAATCATCCTCCTCAACATTGCAAGTATCACCAGAGTGGCCTTGGTCACACTTGTAACATTTTGGTACTGACCGACACTGATTCTTTACATGACCAAATCTACAACAGTTGAAACATTGTACTGTAGGGTAGATATAAAGCTCAACTGGCAAGGCGGTATAAAACATGTATACCCGAGTTGGAAGGACTTGACCATCAAAGGTTATGATTACAGTACCTGTATTTACAAATTCGGTGGTCTGGTTAACAACTGCTTTTCTTTTAATGCGTCTTACCTTTAAAATCGGCCCACAGCCGACAGGGACATTTATACTTGACAGCACCTCTTCCTCTGACCATTCATTTGGGACTCCCTTCACTACCCCCATACGTGTAATATTAAATGTAGGAATAAATGCTTTTAAATTTTCTTTTTTAAGGTTATCATGGCCAAGAAACCAGTTGGCTTCACTGTAAGTAGCGAAGGACAAACTATTTCGGTTTCTGCCCACTCGCTTGATACTACCATTTACTATACCATTTATGTTGTTGTATTTAAGGAAGCGCCCAAAAGTAACTGGATGGAGAGTAGTTGCATTGCTGTCAGTTTCCTTTTGTACATGAATGACATATGGCGCGTTGTCTGTCTGTTGGTAGCAAGAGCGCCCAACATGCATACGAGGCGCATCCTTAATGGCGGTGGAACTGGTGGTGTTTTGATTAAGATTAGGACTTGAACCCAAGCTGGTTTGTGTTTGGGTAACCATTGTTTCGCATTTACAGTCAGTCTGTCTACCTTCTTGGCCCTGCTTCCTCTTTCTTTTATTGCAATAAGAGCAAACGCGGGAAAGCAGTTTTCTTTTTAACTTTGGATCAGCTGAAGTCGATGTATCGGTGTCCATGGATGACTCCAAGACACTGACTAGCACATCTATTGGCGATGGGGCTGATATTTCATTATTTTGTGGCCCTGGAGGAATCGTTCCCCCAGGGTCACGGGGTCGATCGCCCATATACTTATTAAAATTAAAAAATATACAACTTACCTATTATTATATACACACCTAACTACAAATAATTAAATTAATATAAAGAATATATACAAGAAGTACTTAAAAACCAATCCTTTCAATAATTTTTCACAAAAGTTCAGAAAACCGCGTCCGCCACCTTTAAAGTTTCCCGCCCTTTTTTCCGCTTTATATTCATTAACCAATATAAAGTAGTTGTAGCACGAGTAGAAAATGTGCAAAAAGCTCTGAAAAGTGTCAGCTTGACATCCTTTGTTCATATCAAATATTTTGAATGCGCGTGGGTGTGACGTGACGCGAAGTCGGTGGCGTATCATATTTTCACTTCCCTGTGACTATGGTCCGCGAGCCTGGCGCAAAGGGACAGCAGGATAGCCTTTGAAAACTTGCCCCAAAGCCTGGTGTTTGAAACTACAGCCAAATGATAAGTTACTTAGAAGGTTGCTAATATTCTAGGCTATTAACATGCTGGCGAGATAGATGTACAGAATAAAGTAGATTGACCCAGATAACGAACGGTTTTTCAATACTAAGTAATTGTTTACAATCTTATAACTGCATGATATCTGACTGAGAACACCAGGCGCGCTCGCCGCACGGTAAGAAATATACTTCTGTTCACTTATAAATCGCCCGTATAAGGCTATCAGTAGAATTGGATGTAGGGAATCTCACACCCTTTAATTTACTATAAAAAAGGGTTTAATATACTTGTAGAAATAAAAACAAATATGTGACATCTACTTTTCAAAATGTATTTAAAAACGTACCAATATATTTCATTACCAACCACGTATACCTAGACGAGAGAGAATTATTCGTCGCTGAGGAATAAAAAGGTATTTTTTGTACTTGGAATTGGAAAGTATTCGGTTAGCTAATTTTGAAATAACAAAATTAAATTAACTAAGTTTAAATAAAAAAGATAGAGGTACATAATTTATATAAAAATCCACTAAACTACTGTGGTAAATGTCCCAGTGTTAGACACTATCCCATGGCACCTTCAACCTTAATACATTGCAATACTAGTGGCAAATCAACAATATGTCAAACATGAGGACAATTACCTTATGTCATGTTATCCTATATCATTCCTCAGAAACGTATAGTTACGAGTAATTTTTCTTAGCAACTAAATCCTTAGAAGAATAACAACGTATACGGCTATGAGGACCCAAACTCAAGTGTCGTTTTTCTTCTTAGAATGTAAATTTTAAGCAACAATATGTTACGATACTAAATTACTTATATTTACATAATTTGACAACAATGAGTGGCTAACTAAAAAAAAATACTTACAGGACGACCATTGCAAATATGCCGATAAATTAAACAATAATACGCTCTATTTCAATTGCATAAAGTCTTCTAAGAGGACTATATTTACGTGGCTATACAATACAAGGTTATTTTTGGACCCCTCGCCAAAATTTGTCACATCATTCTAGACCTCATTCAACAGTACAATAATACTAAGAAATAAAAATAACCACGTGTTTTTTAGGATTCCGTACTTTAAAAGGAAAAAACGGAGCCCTTATAGGATCACTTTGCTGTCCGTCTGTCTGTCTGTCTGCCAAGACCCTTTTTCTCAGGAACGCTGGCGGTATCAAACTGAAATTCATATCAAATCAAATACTCAAGTCTTTAGTCCCTAGAAGCGCTAAAAACTCAAACTTAAAAAATGTTATTTTTGGTACACGGGTAGCTAGGTATCTCCAGATGGTTAGAGGATACTCTTTACTCGACTCCTCTGAAGAAAAAAATTGGTTATGTTTTTTTCTCCCCCGCGGACGAAGTTTGCGGGCACCCACTATAATATAGTTAATAAAAAAACCGCACACGCCGACCGACTTACCCCTTTCAAGTTTTGTATTTCAAAGTCATTTACTTTTTTCTTAATTTCACGATACCTACATTGGTATTTTTAAATCATGTAACGACAATATCTTGTACCACTCGACATGAGTTGTCATCCCTTTTGCCAATGTTTCCATTGCGGTCCTTAACTCATATAAAATTTTGGCCGACAGTTCGAAACTAACCGTGTATGTAATAAATGATTCCATATAACATACATGGTCCGCGTGATGCAAATTCTCGTGTCGACCCTCCTCCAATCTCAAGGGATTTACGGGAAAAATATTCCTACGCTATGTTATAACTTAGGGATGTCCCGGCGATTATTACGCCGCGCAGAAATAAGTATCTACCAGCGACCTCAATCTTGAGACCGTTGATAATTGACGCGCATCGTGCGTAATAAATGATTGTGCACTTTTAGAGCGCCGCGATGGTTGCAAAAATTACTCTCTTGCTACGCGCAGCTCGTTATCTCACTCGCACGCGTTGTCGCGCGGCTTTAAGTTGAAAGAGCAAGTCTATACAGTACCTACTTGTACTATTTTTTTTTGTGATCACATGTGATTTTTTGGCAACAAGCTTAAGCTTAAGTTCGGAACAAGCTTAGGGCTTACAGATTAAAGTCAACTGACGGATTATGCCACGTTTTGAATTTCATCGAGCAATTACCGACCTTTTAGCTCTACTACGAACGAGACACAAATAATAGTGTTGACGAATAAGAATGTATTTACGCCTAATGTACTTGAGTCGGGGCACTGGTCGTGGCCCAGACTTCAGTATCCAGGCCTCTTTACTTAAGTCTATGTATGCCAGGACACTCTTCATCTCCTACAGATTAAATTAACGGTTACTTACATCGTAATAAACGGAGTACTGCTCGTCATGTTTCGGCCCAATCCGAAGACCTCAGTCATTATCTAACATTTTTTATTTATTTTTCAAAAAAGTTACACATCATTACAGTAAAAACTAAGGCACTGTGAACTACAAAAAACAAAAACATATAGAAAAACTTAAAACTAGTTCGATTAAGGCGACGAAACTCCGTGGCTCCGTTTCTTCGTCTGATCTTGTGTAGGATTCGGCTTGCCCCGTCATCATTGTCATGAGACAAAAGAAGACCCCAACGCCACTCTTTTTGCACACCGTTCCAGAATAGACCGAAACATATATGTCGAACAGTATTCGACTTTTACGAGGTGAGTAACCGCTAATATAACTAAATATACCTTAAGTATACTAATTGTGTATTCGCATATTTGTAGATATAACAATATGTATAACAAATGATGTATTACCGTAATAAAACTGTACATTAAATTTATTACAAAATAAAGACATCCCTAGTTTCATATCAAGCGCGGTATATAGAACTTGACGTTTCGCGCGCAAAACCGATACTATAATACTATACTTTGTCTGTTTTTAGCATTAGACAAACGGTAAACAATATTGACCTGCGTTTTTGGTGCCCGTTATTTGGTTCGCGGAAGAGAAAAACTTCATAACTCTTTATTTCAGCATAGTCCGGTAATTAGTAATAACCATCTGTGTATGCCCAGCTGCCTAAGTACTTTTGATTCAGTTACCTTAAAATAATCTGTGTCACTTAATTTACAAGCTTTTATTTAACTTGCAATATGTTTTTCAGGTTCCGTAGCCAAAATGGAAACTTCTTTCCATTTTGGCTACGGAACCCGAAAAACATATTATAAAACCCTTATAGTTTCGTCATGTCCGCCCGTCCGTATGTCACTTGCATTTTACTCAAAAAGTACAAAGTGTTCGTTGATGAAATTGGGAGAATGTGTCTTGTGTAAGCTGAGCTTGAGAAGCGCCCTCAACAAAAGGACCGTAAGTCGCGTAGAGATACGCTTTTTGCTAGTGCACTTTTTCATATCGCATTTTTTTCATATGTGTTCATTTTTTCGTATGAATGGCTGCGGAACCCTACACTGAGCATGGTCCGACATGCTCTTGGCCGGTTTTTTCCCAATTAACGCCGCTTGTCGCGCGTTGTCGTGGCCGGGCCGTTAATCTTGAAGATTTTCCGAGAAATGCTTGAGCAACTTACACTTGCGGAAGAATTTACTCTTAGCTTGTCACGACAGAAAAGACTCAATCGCTAATGTAATCTAAACAGTTAACATGTCGCACGAGAACCAATTCTCTTCGAAATAGCGTAATCCTGCAAAGGGCGTGAAATTGTACCCCAGAGGCAAATTACAACGGTCAATGTCGATTCATCCATTTTTCGCTCAACTAAATGGGTTTCAAAACGAACAAAATCCCGTGCACGTCTTAAAATCTAAATAGAAAACTGCAGAGTTGTGGTTCAGTAGAGAACTAAATAATGTATTTCATACGCAGGCCAAAAATCAAAGGATTACAACTACAATTATGATGTGTTTAGCGATATCTACTCCACGGTAGACCTCTTACGGTTCAAGTTGCAACTAACCGAATAATTAATACCCATTTTAAAGAACGACCACACCGCTGGCATAGTGTGTAATTTACGAGTATGGACCAAGTTTTAACGCATGCTTTCTACACTGCAGTTTAATGCTGCGTAGACGCGTTAACGTGTCTTGTAGCTCATTAAAAAAACACAGTCAATGGCTTAGTTAAAATAAAATTTAATATATTTATTTGTGTGCCGAAAATTACCTTCACTTAAAAATTACTTAAGTGACACGAAGGAATCAATTCGAAATTTCTTTTAATTAACAAGTATTTGTGTATGTATATTTTTCAAAATATATATTTAACATACAAAATATTGATTTGTGTCTATTCTTATCTCTTCTAATATATCGATTGCCACGATCCTGCACCAACTGAACGTTTCTCTTTGGCCCGATGGTTCACTGGTAGAGAATGCTTAAGACATTAAGTCCGTCAATTGTACCTTATTATATTTATATATTTTTAAATCGGCCCTTGTAAGGGAGACCGGGTAAGGTTGTCTCACTGTTTGGTTGCCACACAGAGGCCATAGCACGAACTCGACGAACGAATAAGTTTAACAAGGGATGTCGAAAGATCGCGAGAACCTTATATATAAGGCTCCTAGAGTAGGGAGATATAGCTCTCGCGATCTTTCATCATCGGTTCATAGTCCAGCCGTGACAACCGACCTATGAGACAATCTTACCCGGTCTCCCCTACTTAAATTTTCTTCATAACGTAGCGTTAATGCACCCGTCAGCTACTTTTGAGCTCCATACCGGAAAATCAAAATCGTGTCGCTTAATTACTGTCAAAAAAACAGCTTGAGTCAGAGAGTGAGTTTACGGAAAAATGTTTTATTGAATACTTAGTATTTTTCTCTGAAACCGTAAATAACTTGAAATTTTTGTTAAATAGAACTTAAAGTCTTCAATACGATTTCCTTTGCGAAAACCACGAAAATTTTATGGCTTCTGCGGAGAAAGTTGACTATGAAATCAAGCATTTTAGGAAACGTTTGTCGATGATATATCCCATTGCAGTAAGACAAAGTTGCATCATTATTATTTTTTACGGTGCGACAAAATATTTTAAGCTACGTTGTGGTCGTACCTTTACGTCGCATTATGCAGTGGAGACCGCTTCCCTACATTCCGCTTCCGTTTTTCAGTCTGCGGTTCTTTGCATTAAAACAATTATTCTCGGAATTGTTGAATAAATTTGACTAGAATATTAAAGTTGTGAACGATAGAGATTTCAGTTGCTTCTGACAATGAGACTTAATGTTTACTACAGAACTCTTCGTATAAAGTCAAGGATTGTTCGATATTTAAATGATAGAAATGTTATTCGTTTACTTTAAATTCGAACCGCGATCGAGTTTAAGTTTGCGAGCAGTTTCATAACTAAAATATTTGGGATTTATTTACCTGTTGTTATGCTGAATATTCGGTGCCAAACTAATGCACTCATCCATGCAATTCAAACCAACAACTGTGCTCAGCTTAGTTCAGAAACTGTCGAGTAAGGAATTTGTTGAATAATATTCAGTGTTGACTTCTGTTAGTACTGATACTTGAGCCAAATGGTTAGTTATGCTGGATGTCAAAATAGCGTATAAATATTTAGTACTCGCTTTTGCCCGCGATGGTTTGGTACATCACTCATAGGATGGAAAAATGAAATTTAAGCGTTTAGTTGATCCTCATTAACAAGGGACGGAAAACTCATAGCAAAATTAAAAACTTACAAATGGGATTCGATATTTTTCATCCACTATCAACAAGTAGAATTTCTGTGGGTGAGCATGCGGGCATTCTATGTTTAGTTTTATATAATAGCCAAACAACCTTATCCACATTGAACAATAATTTTGCAATTTATTTTAGACAAATATTTTAAGTGGTTTTAAATAGACTTATAATTATAAATATACACCTATATGTATCAATTGAAACATAATCCTCATTTATAATAATACATTTCTAATAAGAAATGTATTTTGCTTTTTCCGTTTTGTCCTACACGTAAATGTAGTTGTAAGAATAAAGATTACAGAAATTACATGAAAACTAAATTAATTTCTTCGAGGTAGCAATTAATACAAGCAATTAATCTTGCTACTTAGTCAAAAAGTTTACATTGAATACCAAACATTTAATGAAATAGGTACATTAAAACGTATCGATATATAGTCAGAAAAATCGATACAAAAAAATGTTCAATCCCTTTGACTGTTTTATTAAACTAAGACTTGAGATACTCACGAAGTATCTCAAGTCATAGTTTAATTTGTTTCGAGTACATACATCTCGCAAAATTGTATATGTGACACAGCAGTAACCTCATCATCATTATCATATTCAAGAGCTAGGCTCTTACCAGTGGAGCTTGGATTTATTTTTGGCAGTATGGTAGAACAGGCTGTTTACAAATGTTGAGCATACCACTTGTCTAGTTGCACGACTTCTAAGCTAATTTACAACTCACAATTATTTAATAACACGGACGATGTCGCACGGAGTATGAAGTTAGATGACTAAATACCAATGCACCATTGTCATAACAAACACACTGTTTTCTCTCATTTGCTTCGAATTCATTGGAATTGAAGTAAATTGGTCATATAACCACAAAGTTTTACTGATGAAACAGCAGTAAGCTGGCTAAACTGATTGACAAGTTACAGTGGCTTCTAAATTAGTGTATACTCCACAATTATCATGATATAGTTTATAAAATCAAAAGATCAGTTCCAGATTTAAACAAAGGTAGTCTGCAGTTCAGTATGCGAGGCAGCGCGTGGTGCGGGCACGCACCGCGCGCGTACAGTTTGCCCGAAGCTGGTGCGGAACTGGTGCGACATCGTGTATTATGAAGTTGATGGAACCATTTAGCATCGCTAGACCATCCATCAGTTAACACTATGATAGTTCTGTGTTGTGATTATGATCACCGTTTGTGTTCCGTCTCGTTTTATCTTTGATTCCTATTTGTAATTATAAGAATAATGAGCGAGATGGACATATAACCACAAAGTAACACAGATGAAACAGCAATACCTTAATTTATTAATTAGTTACAGTGGCTTCTAACTTAGTTTATACCCACAATAATCATGATATAGTTCACAAAATCAACACATCAGTTTCACATTTAAACGAAAGTAGTCTGCAGCTCAGTGTGCGAGGCAGCTCGCTGTGCAGGCGCGCACCGTGCGCGCACCATCTGCCCGAAGCTGGTGCGGAACTGGCGCGACATCGAACAGTACAGCACGAAGTTGATGGCACCGTTGAGCAGCGCCAGCACGTCCATCAGTTCCCCGAAAAGATCGTAGCAGCGCTTGAAGAAACAGCGGCCGAGGAGGCCGCTTAGTAGGCCTGGGAAGAAACGGGATGCTATTTAGAAATAATCTATACATGTAAACTCATGAAGGTTAAATTAATCTATCCTTGAAATAAAACAATTTAACGGATTATATCGCGTATATTATCTTATTTTAGTTCCCGACGTTTCGGAAGCTTTCCAGCTTTCCATGGTCACGGGAGGACTGAGAAAAGATGTATTTTTCTCTGTCAAAGTTACAATTTGTGCAAACTACCCATTTTTTTTTTTCAAAAAACACAAATATAGGTGTATATTTTCCCAGGATGCTACGCGAGGCTATTGAGATTAAAAAGCATCCTAATTTCAATAGAGAAGATGGATTGTCACTACCACCAGCTTGAGATCCTGTAATACATCTCATCAAGGAACAAGCAAGACACAGGACTGCAAAACCTTAATTTCAGAACGGTGTAAAATATCTTATCTGTTTAAAAGTAGTTTAATAGTTTCTGTTTTTTAAATATTATAATTAGTAATGAGGTAGCCTGGGAGTTTTTCTTTGCAGCGTTTCTTTTCTTCTCAGTACGCCTCATTTGTGAAATGCTGCTTGGTAAATTATTAGAATGAAATAATTAAGCCCTTCTGGCACATGTGTAACTGTCTTTACAGCTTAGGCCCATCTGGCATGTATGTACACATTTATTTGTGTTTTATCAAAAAAAAAAAATGGGTAGTTTGCACAAATTGTAACTTTGACAGACAAAAATACATCTTTTCTCAGTCCTCCCGTGACCATGGAAAGCTGAAAAGCTTCCGAAACGTCGGGAACTAAAATGAGATAATATACGCGATATAATCCGTTAAATTGTTTTATTTCAATGAGTAATAATCGCGGAAACAGAAGAAAATATTAATCTATCCTGTTAGTAATAAAAAAACTTACACGATAAAACAACACATATTAATAATACGTGGAACCTATCATGAAAAAATACGTGCCCTTCGAGACCTTGAATGTAACGTGACGTCGGAAACGAATTAGAATTATCAACGAAAAGTATTTTTTTACTTTACTTAGGTGGTCATTTTGGTTATTGTGTCAGCTGCACACAATTTATTGTTGTCTAATCACTTTGATGTCAACTGTATCATACTCGTAGTTTTCTTTTTTTAATGTATATACGTTTATGTTTTTATTTATATTTGTATTATTTACAATCTTATATCTCGCCACCTACTCATTCCTAGCTATTTTATGGCATTTTCGCTACCCAAAGGTTGCCCGCAATAGCGATAACACCGCCTGTTGTCTACCGAAGTTTCAGTTAAGGCTCTATTATTTTGTTTCTTTTCTTGATGTGCAATAAAGAATTGTTGTAATATATTATGACCCACTGGGCAAAGGGCACTCCTTCTATTCTCCACTTGACCTTATACATATATGACCTGTTACATATGTTTCAGCCAATCTTTGTGGAATGCAGGTCCAGATCGTCCTGCCATCTCCTTTTTTGGTCTGCCTCGATTCCGGTACCCATCTTGCGGGACCCAATCGGTTGCGATTTTGGCCCGCTTCTCTGGATGCAAACGATCGACTTGTCCAGCCCAGTCCCATTTCAGTTTAGCGATCTTGACCCCACATCTGTTTTACCAGTTTTGGAGCATACCTCCATATTTCTGTATCCATCAGTCCTTCAAACATTCACTATACTGCGCTCCATCGCCAGCTAGCAAATCTTCAGTTAGGACTTCAAAGCCTCAGTCAATGACCATGTTTCAGCACCGTAAGTTATTTTAGTATGGACAAAATGCAACATGTCGACGAGTTTGCGCTTCAGACACAAAGGAAGGTCACCCTTTAATAAACACTTCATGGACCAGTAAGTTTTTCCAGACATTTTCGATATGTCTGTTATTTCCTTGGATTGCCTGTTTACAAAAGCGATTATCAGGCAGCATCAAGCGATAAGTAAATGTATTCGTCGATACTATAGTGTATGCTGCCCATCCACTGTGACTTTACGCTTCGCTCCATTAGTTAACTATCATCATCATTATTATTTGTCATTAGCTCCATTAGCCATTAGTCAACGAAAGGTAATGAATGAATTCCCCGTCCCATTGGCCCATTGATTTGCGATGGACATTATAATGTTCACGTAGAGTAAGTAAGTGAAAGTTTCCTTTAAATTTCACTTAAGCTACAGTAGCTGCTACAAATTTCTGATATATTTAAAACTGTCAGTTACTATAGTCATTCAAATCAATATTTTTTGTCAATTTACTGGAATTATTGCAACTTTTGAGTTTGGACAGGTCATTACTTGTCATTAGAACAATCAACGTAATTATACCGGAAACATTTCAACAACTTATGTACTTATAACGTTTATTTCAGTATAATTTAGGAAAATTATGAAATAATACCATTTCAATGGGTATGTAGGTCGCTTCTATTGAAACGAGGGCATAACAAATATCAAAAATAATGAAATCGCATTTGCGTCAGCATTATTATTATGGAAGTACGAAACATTTACGTGTACCACAATGAACCACAAAGAACTTTGTAATACTGATTAAATAGTAAATTCACGAATGCTCAAGAATTTTATCTAAAAAACATCTCGGTATTAAGGGTTGCTTATTTGCGGTAAAAGTTCGTGTTTTATAGCCCACTCTCCCAGTTATTTCACTTGTTCCATCTATAAAAAACTTATTTAAGTAAAGCCACTGTTCTGCTATTATTTTATAACGAACTTTTCATGTCTAAAAATATGTACTACAACAAAAATAAAAAAGTAGGGCCGAGTGTAAACATATTTTACGAACGTCAAATTGTTTAGCCTCCTACGGTCCAGAGTAATTTATGCATTTTTGAATTTCGTACTTTCCGGAATGTGATGAAAGTTGAATACTCGAATTAATTTGTATTAGTACATTAGTCCTCAGCAGACTATATAGACACTTTACTACTACATTGTTGTAATTCAAGGACTTTTCTTATGCTTGTCACCTACATATGTATACACGATGGGCCAGAGTAACCTGAGAGACTTTAACCATCCTAATGAAATGAATGTAGAGCCTAATTAGGATGAGCCAAAAATGAATGCCCTTTTTTATTTTTTTCGTTAATATATTCTATTCTAAGTTAATTATTTCAAGCGTTGCGTTTAATTCTTTTATTGCCTAGGAGATATTTCAAGTGACGTCACTACTGACTGACGTCACTACTAGGGTCTGGTAAGGACAAATAAAAGTTGAAATTAAAAACACGAATAACTTATCCCAGAAATCATATTTTTTAAATCTAATAGTTGCAAGCGGTTTAATAAACATATTCCTCATAATGGTTTTTCAAATCAAATCAAATCAAATCATTTATTTTGCCAAACATACACAGGTGGTAATAACAACGTACATGTCAGTATGATTTAGTTACATGACGGCATGTTTCGCCATAATTAGGCATGCAATTTTGAATGTTCATACCTTGAATAAAATTGGCTCATCCCAAAAGACGACATTTATTTTTTTGAAAGTGACTACAGTTGAAATATCACGGCTAGGTTTGGGCTCTCTGAACACATTAAAATTCTTTTTGAAATTTTACGGAACACAATTTTTCGTAAAAATGGATATTATTAGCTAATGGTGATCTGTAGGCGGTACAAAGTTAATTCTTTTGCTTTTTTGGAAATTATAAAAAAAGTGTCGACGTGTCATATTGGCAGTTTACATTTGTCAGTCACTAGTGGCGAATAATAATAACGACACGATAAAAAAATCACAGTGATCGGCTGGTCTAGAAAAATACAACTGTGACTGGACACGACGGAACGTTACAAAAACACATAGGTTATGTGAGCAACAAGTGTTATAAAATCACAATAGAATTGTTATAATGATCTGAATGTATTACAGGAAGTATCTTTAACATGGCAAATCAGGGTTAGAGGTGGGTAACAAAATCACTGTGATTTCGTACGTGAGTCACGGTGACTGAAATTGAACTGTAACGCTTTTCACCATCTCTAGTTATAACACTTGTCTCAATGAGGCCACAATGCAGAATATTATTTACTTTTTATTCTTCCTCGAATCGCGCTGAGGCCTTAGAATAAGGTAGTTTTGTTTTATTAAAATCAGTGGCTAAAATTAAAAATAATTTAAAACTACAAAATACCTACCTCGTAATTTTGCAAATATTATTAGGTAGTACGATAATATTAGGGAGTAAAACAATTGTAATGTTGTCCATTGGAGCATCTGCATATAAAGTATAACATATAGTCCGATAACGAGTAATTTTTGAGATAAAAAGTTTTTTTTTTGACTCAACGTTATACTAATGTACTCGAATGAGTTATTAAAAACTCGATGGTTAAAGTCTATTGGGTAACTCGCGTCCACCGCGTATATCTCCTCTACACAATATATAAAACCTTACATCAAAAGAAAATAAATAGATATTAGGGGACAATTTTAATTAATTCGAACTAGTCGCATGGTAAGCTCAATAAGGCTTGTGTTGTAACCCCTAGACAACGACATATTTAATAGATAGACTTACATATATACGTAGGAAAGATCTAAGACTCAACATATAACAACCCATAGTTTGAAAACCACTGAACAAATTCATTCGCGCAGATCAGAGCTGGCTTTAAAACAAATCAAATACACCTATTTCATTTCTTGTAAATTATTTGCTGGCATTGCATTTTACAATTTATGAGTAAAATTATATTTGTGAGTTTATGTCTCCTCCAAGGAAAACTTTGTCAAGTTCCTCAGAAAATAACTCAATTTCTTCCCAGTTTTAAACTGCTAATAAAATGTTAACAGTTAAAAGTTTCGTCATTTTAGTTCAAAAGGAATTTATATTTTATGTAAGTGTTTGAAATGGTGACAAAGCATATTATACTACTTTGAAAACAGCTTATATCCTATAAAAATCTTACGTAATGACACCGGTCAGCACCGGAGAAGGGTGACCAAAATTTGTGCTGTAAAAACAGAACGGAGGGTACTGTTATGGAGGATACGCTTAGGAGCCAAGCTGCGAAAGAATTTAATTTTTTACTAAAGCAAAAACGAATGCTAGTTGAAATTAATAATAATATTAAAGTAAATGAAGGTTGATCTTCTTTTAACCGACAATGACTCCATACTATGCGTGTGTGACGGAGGTGTAGATGACGCCTCTATCACGCTAATCTTGAGAAAACCAATAAACATAAATATAAAGCAAAGTTAGCAAAAGGCAATAAACATAAATATAAAGCAAAGTTAGCAATATTAATGATTGTGATATTAATTTAACATTTAAAATAAATTATGAATCGTATTCAGATGATTAGAAGATGGACAGATTCAATGTCCATTTATTACCATAAAGAAAAAGGAAATGAAGCAACTGCTTGAGAAGCCGATGCTGCAGGAAGTCGCATTGATGGCCTATTTGGCAAGAGACCCGTAGAGGCCCGAAGAGCTATTGGAGACCTGAGTTCGAATCCCGCTCGAAGCATACGTTTTTCAAGATTTTTTTGCTCAAATTTGAGGATTATGCATAATTGGAAATAATTTTAGCCTAAGTTTCCAAGTGTTGGTTTTGTCTTTCATTCGTTTGTTAGCTAGTCACGTTTCATGTGTTGCTCATTACTCTGGAACAAAAGTCAACGGTTAAGCTTCTCGGTTAAGTCTCTCGACTCGAAGCTTAAGCCGTAGCGGTGCTACGGCGTAGCTTCAGGCGTAGCTTTGTTTTGAAATTAGAAACAAACGGCAAGTGTTTATTTAGAGACGATGGTACGTTGCCGCATTCAATAGCTGCTAAGATGCTTATGTTATTGTGTATAACTGCAGTTTATGGAGACCATTCGCACCATTAGATTTATAGGTATTCACTTAACTAAGAATTCCAAGCTTTTGGAAATCGTTGAACTGGGTCGTAATTCAAAGTATTTTTATGACTAAAATCTTGAAATTTTTGTCCTAGCAGAAATGTAATCCATACTTTAATATTATAAATGCGAAAGTGTGTCTGTCTGTCTGTCTGTCTGTCTGTCTGTCTGTCTGTCTGTCTGTTACCTCTTCACGCTTAAACCGCTGAACCGATTGGGATGAAATTTGGTATGGAGATAGTTCGAGTCCCGGGGCAGGACATAGGCTACTTTTTATGCCGAAAAAATACCCTTACCCGCGATAAACGAATTTAAGGCGGACGAAGTCGCGGGCAGAAGCTAGTAAAATATAAAAATGAAAAATGTATGCATCAAGGAGGAAACCACATCTCCAATGTCCATGGGCGATGATGACCACTTTCCATCAGGTGGCTTGTCTGCTCGTTTGCCAATTATTACGTACAAAAAAAGCCTCCCTAAGGCGTATTAGAAACATGAAGCGACTGGTCGAAAAGTGCGATGCTAGAGCTCGTAGCATATATGGTGCAATTGGTAGATCGCCCGTTTTGTCTCGGAAAGCCGTTGAAGCCATGGTTTCGAATCTCGCTCGATACATTAAAAAAAACTTTTCGCTTTAATATTTACATTTATCAGAATTTTGAATTACTTAGATCAGTATAATTCGAAAGCTGCGCATTACACTTTGCGTAATAATATTCCTTGCTATCAATATTATAGGCTGTACAATTTACGCTTGACTGAGCGTCACGTGTGATACGTCGGCATCATATTGTTAAGCACGAACAATGGGCGCTGGAAAGAGTTCGTGCGTAAACGATCGCGCTTAGTAACAACTCGCGTAATGGCCGTTCTAAAAAAACCGTACCCCTACCCTATTTACTTGGAATTATACCTAACTTTTAAGGAACCCCAAAACAGGTCGTCGACGTTACGGGCGATCAAAGGTATAGCGGCTTCCTCGCCCAATGCATTAGTATAAGTAGGTATAATGGTATAACAATACAGCGAGGAAATGCCACCGCTAGCATATTAAATCCACCACCGCGAGGGCCGTTTTTAGTTTGGTTTTAGCTTTACATTCGTTTTAGTTGTAGAAATATTCTGTGAATAATTCATGTCATATTAAATGTTAAATACTTTTTCTCAGAATCACCAGCCCTATCAATCCTAAAGAGACAAAAAGTTCAAATATCTACATATATTCTTCGAATATATACCTTTACTGTTAACGAAAAGAAATAAAAAAAATACATTGTTTTTATCCTAAAATCGTACAAAAACATGACCCTTTTAAAAAAGATTGAATGACCAGTATTCTAGGCACCAAGAATTCCAAAACCATTTCACTCACCTAGAATTCCTTGTGGAAACTCCGTTAAAAGAAACAGTAGGAGAACAGCGAGCAGCATTTTAGTTGTGCGATCGGTACGCCGCTCGGCTTTTGACCGCTTGGTCGATTTTCTCGTAAAAATGTTCCCGTTGCCATTGACGACCGTGTCCGAAGGACACGCGTTGTAGCTCTTAAGGGCCTTTTTCCTGCTATTTGCCCTGTACAAAGCTCTTATCAGCCAAGCACTTATCACGGTCAGAATCACGCAGGGCAAAAGTTTTATGAACACCGCGTGTACCCAGAAATTTATCTGGTATAAGCTGCCATCGAAGTCCGAATCTACGAAGTAAACTTTCATGGCAGCTCCAGAGCTTCTATCGATAGTGAAGTCCTTATGTATTGTAAACACCTGGAACAGAAAAGTTACACTAAACTTCGGCAGTTAGGCGAAGTTTGGAGCAGCAAAGACATCCGATTTTAATCCAGAAACTTCTTGCTTTACGGGGCAAGTTCCTTGCACTATTGTCGGATTGCGTGAAAGGAATCATTATACACATTTTAAGGAAATGAATGAGTGTACCTAACTAATTTCAATCATAACTTGTTCCCTTGACTTGAGCAGTACCTAATGCTCAAAATTATCTGACTAGCTCTGAGTAAATTTTGAATGGTGCTACTAGCCCCGATGCAGAAGACTTTGTTGCCAGTACTGCTACAATGCTAGCTTAGATCAAACAACTAAGTAAGT
This sequence comes from Hedya salicella, assembly GCA_905404275.2. Classification (NCBI taxonomy): domain Eukaryota; kingdom Metazoa; phylum Arthropoda; class Insecta; order Lepidoptera; family Tortricidae; genus Hedya; species Hedya salicella. The sequence goes on along the minus strand of FR990112.1, from coordinate 11,338,497 downwards.
ACCTAATAGGAACAATAAAAATATTTAATGTAGTTTACATTCATTGTATAATAGAAGTTCTATAAGGCTTTTGCCATCGAAAAAACCGGTCAAGTGCGAGTTTGACTCGCGCACCGAGGGTTCCGTGCAAACTTTCACTTATTCCGACTTATCTTACCGCTTGAGTTAAGTTTGTCTCTGGTATCTATGGCGTCTCATACAAATGAGGGGCAAACTTAACCAAACCGGGTTATCCAAAAATGATTTTCCGTGATTAAAAAAATATTCATATTAAATTACATAATTTCAGAAAAATCCAGATTATTCGCTTGGTAAACTTTGGAGATAAAGAGGGGAATGGTATTTCTTCCACATTTTCCTTAATAAAACAAAATTTAAGCAAAATTAAAAAATAAATTGTTCGAAAATGTACAGATCAAGCCTTTTCATATGGGTATCATATGAAAAGGCTTTCTGTTCATTTATTACTTGACTAGTCACTAGACTACACTTTTAATCCCCCCCCCCTCCTCCCCTACCCAATTGATCATTTTTACGAAAAAAAATTAAAATGTTTCCTTTGCAATACATGTGGGCTGACCATGTTTATAAATATTCCAAATTTCAAATTGATAGCATGAGTAGTTAATAATAGTAGGATAGACAGACAGACAGATTCGCACCATAAGGATTCCTTTTTTACCTTTTTGGTACAGAACCCTAAAAAAGGCTCATAAAAGCTGCATTTTTTGACTCCAAAGCAGAACTACCAGTATATATGTAGCTACGCCGTGTTGCTTTCTCAAGTAATGACCCTTTTTACGCCTGTTAAATTCGTAACCAAAATATTTAGAGAAAATAAATCTAATAATTTATTGTGCTTATAAAAGCGGTATCCTTTTTTTTATTTATGTGAGTGTGGAATGTTTTCGTGCAAAATTGAACTATTATATATCATTTACTAAACGGTATTGAATTTTAATCCTTAACATTATTTCCTTACAAGTGGAGAACCAAATAACTGTTCTGACTTGATGAAAACTTATGAATAGGAGCTAGTAAACCACACATTCACTTAGCATCAAGTCGACTATAAAGAGATGTAAGCACTTTTGGGCCTTATTATAATAACATAAGGTGAAAAAGTGGATACATCTTTTTGTAGTCGACTTTACACGTTTATAAATTATAAAAAATTTCGAGCAATGGCGAATTTGTTAAATCTGGCGCGGTCAGCTGGCGTCTCATAATGTGTAGTTAGTGTTTTAACGTTATATGTTATTAACTTTAAAATACGTGATATGTATATACTTAATTACAAAGTTTCAAAACATACAAATAAATACGATCTCAGTCGGTTTCAACAACTACAATAAAATAAACCATATAGTTTGGCTTAAGAAGCCATAGATACTTTGATTTCCCAGCAAATCGCCTTAAACTTGGACCGACTACTGTTTGTGACCACGTTTATAACGAATAGTCAAGAGATCGATTAATTTAAGGTGCGAGTTAGATAACCTTGGACAAGTTTCCGGTAATTGATTCTATCACGCCATCCCCATCTTTATCAATCACCAGGGAAGATAAATGGTAACTTAGAGGAGGTATAATTAGTCAACGACGGCGCAGAATCTATTAAGCCAACGAGTGAGGTCGGATTTGAGCTTTCCTCGCAGTCAACAGTTAATGGTTTCCTGGAGAGCTTGGGAAATAGAGCTCGTGCGCTTACGTACGATCACGTTCCTATTAAAATAGATTTTCTTATAATATGTTTAGGGTCATGACCCGTATGAATACAGATGTTTTTTTAGGAATTAATGCTATGTATATATCTACTGTGGACTTGCTACTATTACTTGGGATATTGGCTTTAAATCTAAATTTTCTTATTGCTGAACTCAAAAGGCATGTACAATCAGCATCAAATAGATTGTAACATCCGAAACGCCAAATTTATGGCAGTCATCTTTATTACTATAGGCGTATATATATGTGACGATATATTTGGCGTTATGAATGCTACACACTATTTGATAGCGACTGTACAAATTCTCTTAAACTCAAGAAAAACACACAAGAAAGAAAACTTTTTTCTAAAACCCATTCATAATACAATATAATTTACAAATTCGTACATTATAATATACAAAGATAATGTTAGATCCGCTAACCATTGTTTGAAAGTTAACGACTTCAGATAAAGAAGTTTTCTGTGAAAAGAAAGAACATTCGTCGATGAAATATTATGATGTTTCATTTTACAAAATTGATGATGGATTTTATGTGAATATATCTACAGGTTTGGTCATAGAGTAGAAGGTTTAAACGGTTTTGAAACACAACCAAATTTAACACACGTAAGTACTTCCTTTTGTGACACAGATGATAAACGTCCACTGCAAGGACGGACGCGAGACGTCCACTGCACAGAGATCTCTCTCTCCCCAAGATCTGAATACGAAGACCTTATTGATAAAATTGGCATCGTTTCATTTGATGACTGGTCTATCTATTAAGATTAACTTTATTGGAAATAACTTGCGGGTCACGTCGAACCGTTTTCATAAGTTTATGTCGCTTCACGTCCACTGAATTCTACAATATTTTACGACCAATAAAAACAGGAGCTTAACAACGTAAAGGGTGTTAAACGTGAGTCTCTGGAAATTGTGATATTGAATTTACACTTTAGTATTTCATAAAACGGTTTCCGAGCCATCGTCAGCGAAGTGGTTTCATAAACCGCCGACTGGGCCGCTTATAGAAAATAATGGCTAAACATTTACAGCTGACGAAATTAATCAACGTAATTAGCATTTATATCTACTAAGGCTGGATTTAACTATACTGAAATATAAATGCGGAAAAGTGTCCTTAATGTCAGAGTAGACAGTTGAAATATTTTGATCACTAGAGCAGGTCTTTTCAGGTATATACGGAGCCATAGTCATTCAAGGTAGTTAGTGCTTTTATGCCTATATGGACCGTGTCCTTGACCAACTGACTAATAATGGACGAGATTGTCGCGCGATAAATAAATAATTAAGCATCACTTCATTGTAGGAGCACAAAATTATTTGCTGTCGTGACTGGCTCGAATGCGAAACGCTGGAAGAATACGGAGGGGCAAAATGGGGTAGAAATTTAATATTCTCTTTAAGAATAAACATTATTGCGTGTTGTTTGAATCGAATCCTGGAGGGGCGATTATATGGACGTGGCTTATGTGGTGGATAATACAGATTTTTTTGCCAGTGTTGCGCGTTTTTCCTTAGGACATGCCAAAGTTAGGCTTAAAAGGTCATTGGGCATTTTGTTCGGACATATGACCCACGGCGTACACAAACAAAATAGGGCTAGGTATGTAGGTAAATGTATCTGTTACTCAGTGGTGTGAGTCGCATTTTTGTAAACCATGGGAGAATTGAGAAAAAAAATAAAAACATTTCTTATCATTATAGCAGTTTTGCAAGGAATTAAGTCAGAACTATTGGAATTATTTCAAAAATACTTTGAATAGCTGTTGTTATATTGCGTTGCTGATGTTATATTGTTTAATATAAAGAAAAACAAAAATAAAAAATTCTATGTGTAGACTTTTGACTTTTTACAGAGAGTTGTGCATAAAACACACCTTTTCACAATGCTGATAGTATGTCTACATCGTACACATACTGTTGAATACAACAAAGCACGGATAATCTACCACAACAAAGCACGGATAATCTACCACAACAAAGTACGGACAAATATCTGACACGACTATTTCTAGGGCCGTTAGGACATATCATATATTTTCGCCCGCTTTGTTTAGGCTGGTGACTGTACATGTACTCCAGCACCTCTAATACAATTGTTATACGCAAATGTGTCGCGCGATAATGATTGTCTGTCTCTTTCCTTTCAATACAGTGCGAGAAAGACGGGTGATGTTATGTTAAGCGACAAGCGAAGCCGCGGAAAGTTTCGCTGGTCCGGCTGTCTTTTTACGATTTCTCCTGACTTGCAAATTATCTACTCGACTCCAATTATAAAACTTATTCTAAGTCACTATATTAATGAGTCCGACAAACTTTTAACCTTTGAGTAGGTATATCAAATGTCTCTCAAAGAAACGCATTTCTTTTATATTTAAAATAGTAATAGTTTTTTTGTAACCATAATAATATTTTTATCTATAATCAGTAAAAAGTAAAATCACACAAAACGTTTACACGTATAGGAATAGTTAGGGTCGGCAGAGTAAAAGATATGTTAACAGTTCAGCGATCTGTATTCAAGTGAAGTGAGAAAATATACAGTGGTAGGAACGAATGATTAAATTGAGTGATTGAGTGAATGAATGATTGAGTGAAGGATTGTATTAACAATGATATTAAAACTAGACTTGGGTTTTTGTATATACCAACAGTCCCCGTCAAAAACACAATTATTTAAACAAGTAGGTTTGTATTATAAACAAAGATCAGAAACAAATGAAAAAATTTTTCGACGATACTGGACTTGAACCAGTGCCTTGAGCCAGACCGGGGCAGCACGCTCTACCATCTGAGCTAATCGTCCACACTGGTTCAAGTCCAGTATCGTCGAAAAATTTTTTCATTTGTTTCTGATCTTTGTTTATAATAATAACGCTAGTGGAGTGATCCACTAATAAATTGCAAAAATTGTGATTATTATCATGATATTTGTAAAACAAAAAGTAAAGTAGGTTTGTATACAAATACAATTTTAGCAAATCATTATCAATATGAAATTAGAATAAATATATAGTACAATCAAATTATTAACGTAAGTATGTACTTTGTTAACTTTATTTTTATGTTAACTTATTGTGATGGGCTTAAATTAAATTCAATTTTACACGTAAGTCATGGAACTTATTCATTGGAATCGCCTTCGTGAACATGTCTGCTAGTTGGTTTCCTGTGGAAATTTGTTCTAGCATTATTACATTGTTACTGATCTGAGTGAAGTGGTACTTAATATCCATATGTTTCGACTGTTTGTGATTTGTGGGATTATTAGCAATGCTAATGCAACTGTTGTTGTCTTCGTAAATAATAATAGGCTTACTTATTTTAATGTTAATGCTATGAAGCAACGATTTTAACCAAATAGCTTCCTTTACAGCTTCAAGTAAAGCCATATATTCGGCTTCTGTTGAAGAGACGGCTACTGTATTTTGTTTCCGTGTACACCATGAAATTGTACAATTATCGAATATTTGAAACAAATATCCTGTTGTACTTTTTCTATCAGTTTCGTCGCCTCCCCAATCAGAATCCGCAAAACCGGTAATTAGATGTTTATGTCACATTTAGTATAAGTCAATTTTAAATTTAAAGTTCCTTTTACATATCTCAAAAGATGTTTTAAGCATTTCCATAGTTCTTCATTGCCTTTGCTTTGATATCTGCTGAGAATACTAACAGTTGCACACAAATCTGGTCGCGTACAAAGCATTGCATACATAAGGCAACCTATGATTTCTCTAGTAGGTGCATTACCTCGTGTGTTCATAAGTTTTGAGACAAAATGAATACTCGAATTATAATTAGTTAAGATAATTTATTTTTATGACACAGTTATAGGGTTAATAAAAGACAATGTCTTAGTAAAATAAAAATATAATTTACTCGAAATGTCCACCCTTATTTTTTATACAGGCTCTTAAACGTGGTTTCCACTCATCAATAGCTTCACGTACTTTTTCAATAGGAATACGCTTCGCTTCTCTCACTAAGGCTCGTTTCAGGGCCTGAAGGTTTGGATGCGGCTTTCGGCATGCCCTTAGCTCTAATTCCGTCCACAAAGAGTAATCTAAAGGATTTAAGTCTGGGCTTGAAGAAGGCCATTCCTCAGTACTAATAAACCCAGGCAAATTTTCTTTTAGCCACTTTTGTGTAGATTTCGCTTTATGCGATGGTGCTGAATCTTGTTGGAAAATCCAGTCCTTTCCAGCGAATAGAGTGGTAGATAGGGGTTTTACAACGTTCTTGAGAATGTCACTCTGATAATTTTGTGCTTTAACTTTGACCCCATGTTGGCAAAAATGCAATTTCGTAACGCCTTCATATGAAACTCCCCACCATACCATGACGCTAGCCGGATGATGTGTGCGTTGGACATGTCGCACGTTAGACGGAATCTCCTTTGAGCTTTTGGCGTAGATTTTATCATTCTGCCTGTTAAATTTTTCTTCGACAGTAAATATCTTCTCATCCGTGAACAATATTTTTGTAGGGTCGTGTCGCCTAAGTAGGGTCCGACAACGTTTGAGTCGCATTTTCCGTAGACGATCATTTAGATAATGCACTTTTCTCTTACTATACGCTTTTAATTTAAGATCATATTTAAGTATTCTATTTACCGATATACGTGAAATACCCGTCTGTAGAGCCATTTTCTTCTGGGTGCGGCACGGATTTCGACGAATTCGTTCTTTGATAATCTTTATGTTCGCAGGGGTCCTTACAGAACGCGGGCGGCCAGTTCTTGGACGATCATCAATCTTTTGGGTCTCCTTATACCGCTTTATAGTATAGTATACAAAATTGCGGCTAGCTCCAATATTTTTTAATTCGTTAAAAATTTCCATTGGTTTTTTTCCCGCCTCATACAACGAAACTACAGTACACCGAAGTTGTTTCTTAGCCGCCATTTTGACAAACAATGACAATAAAAAGAAAAAAATTATATATTCTTAATTAAAACGTTCCAATTTCAAATTCTGAAACAGCCACGACAAGCTGCCAGCACGTTTTTATTTTAAATTTGAGGTTTGAAATTCGTCTCAAAACTTATGAACACACGAGGTATAACGCTCATCACTGCTTAACGCGTCATGTTTTTAGTTTAATTTACTAGGAATAGGTGATTTTGAAGGATTACAATCACTCATGGAAAACTTGTTTAAAACATTTCCTAGATAAGTTGATTGGTCCAAAGTTATTTTATCTTTGGTCCTCTCAATTCGAATGCCGAGAAATAATTTAATGTCATGCAAATCGGTCATTTCAAATTGTTTCATTAAACTCGATTTAAAATATTGCATTGTCTGAGCACACTTTGTTATTATTAATAAGTCATCAACGTATAAAACAATATATACATATTCTTTGATTGAATTTTTATTTAATACATACAAGCATGGGTCAACTTTCGAGCTTTCAAAACCCATACCTCTAATAGCCTGATCGAAACGTTCGTACCAGCACCGCGAAGACTGTTTCAAACCGTACAATGTTTTGTTTAGTTTATAAACTTGATTAAATTTTGATGAAATTCCTTCTGGCACTTGCATGTAAATATCCTCCTTTAGAACACCATTTAAAAAGGCAGTCTTTACGTCCATTTGATGTACAAATAAATCATTTTGATTTGCAAATGCTAAAATCATTCTAAATGTAGTAATTCGCGCAACTGGAGCGAACGTTTGGTCATAGTCCTCTAAATATTGCTGGCTAAGCGACTAAGCGAGCCTTGTATCGTATCGGTTGACCTAATTCATTTTTCTTTATTAAGAATAATGAATTAGGTAAAATGGGTTTTTACTATTGTAAAAACCCATTTACTACTTACGATATTGACATCACTAGGTTTATCTACAAGACACCAAGTTTGATTACTACGTAATGAATTGATTTCACTTTTGATTGCTTTTAGCCACTCATTTGTATCCGGCCGATTAAAAATATCATTAAAATGCACTGGCAATGGTAACGGTTGTTTGGAACAAAGCGATAATATCGATAAATCCGGGTCATTCATGATTGCATAATCTTTAGGGGGTAGGTCTCGAATTCTGTCGCTGCGTCTCAAACAACCGGTACCGGTGTCACGTGACTCGTCCGATACGTCACATTCTCTTTCACCTAGCAACTCCACCGACTCAAGCGGCTTGTTGTTTATAACGGGAATGTAATATATAAATATCATTGCTGCTTATTGGCTTGATCACCTCCACCGACTCGGTGTTCGGTTTGATGATTTTGACGGGCATTGCGTCACTGCGGCATATTGGCCTAGATTCAACAAAATTTGACTCGTCAAATAATATATCTCTAGCGACAAAGAATTGATTGGTTTCAGGATTATATAGTTTATAACCATTTGGTGCGTAACCAATTAAAATAGCCTTAGAAGACTTTTCGTCAAATTTTGTTTTTCTAGTCTTGTTATGAACATAGGCAGTGGATCCGAATACCCTCATGTGACTTATTTTCGGTTTTGCACCGTGCCACATTTCGAATGGGGTTTTGTCAACAAGCGCTTTAGTGGGTAGCCTGTTAATTATATAGGTAGCTGTTAACACGGCTTCACCCCAAAACTGTTCGTCCAACTTTGCACTTGCAACCATGGTTCTAGCCATTTCGGTTATCGTACGATTCATCCGTTCAGATACCGGATTTTGTTGGGGGGTGTATGGCACAGTTAAATGATAGGTTATTCCCTTGTTTACACAATACTCTTTGAAATCGTTTGACAGATACTCTCGGCTCTTGTCACAACATAAATGAACTACCTTAAAATTGAAGAGGTTTTCACTCTTGGTCACATAATCTTGAAAACATTTAAATACTTCAGATTTGGAATGCATCAAGTAGGTAGCCGTGTAATGCGTGTAATCATCGATAAAATTCACAAAATAGTTTTTATCATCAACTGTAGTGGGCGTTAAAGGGCCACAAACGTCGCTATGGACGATAAGGGTCTATTTTTCGGACGTTCGGGTTTTGACTTTGCAAATGGAAGTCGTGACTGTTTACCAAGGATGCATGGCTCACACAACTCGTCAGTGGGTGAATTAATTTTATCAATTATCGAATAATCGCCAATCATATTTTTGAGATTAATAAACTTCTGTTTATTTACATGTCCAAGTCGTTTGTGCCACAAGTTATATAAATTGGAATTTCTATTTAAAATCAAGGCCTTTTGCAGGTTAATTGTGAATTTAATTTTAAACAGATTACTGCAAATGTTACCCGACATGATGCATTTATTATTCTTATTATACACATGAACTCCTTCATTATTAAAAACAATCGACATACCTGCTTGTTGCATTCGATTTACTGATAGTAAATAATACGGAAACTCGGGGGAGTACAAAACCTCCTCGATTGAACCATAGACTCCTAAGTTGGTGGTCACATCAATCCTGCCTCGTCCTAATGCTTGCATGGATGCTTCATTTTTAGCTACATTTATTTTAATCGGCGATGTAAGATCAGCATACATAGAAAAAACTTCCCGTCTATTTACAATGTGGTCTGTCGGTCCGGAATCTAAAAGAAAAACAATTTCATTAGAATTGTGATCGGATTTTGTCAACTTACATTGTGAAAACATAAAAGTGAAACTGTCCTCGTTATTGTTATCCGGCACGGCGACGTGGGCTGTGTTGGTCGTTGCGCTTCTGCTACCGCCGTTTGCTTGAGCCTTCTTGAAATAACGGCAATCCCGTTTGAAGTGATTTCGTCGCCCACAAAAATCACAATACATCTTCGAAATTGAATGCGGTGAATTTCTTGATTGTTGATTGGATTGATGTTGGTAATTGTTAGGTTTCTTCTTTTTATAATCGGGAACATAGGTAGATGTTCGATCCATTGTTCTCTTCATTTTGTGATTGGGGATATGAGAGGAGAATTTGTTACTTGCGGCGTGTAATACTTTTAACCCGGTGACCGTTTCGTTCTTAATTTTGACTTCTTGATCCAAAAGGCGGGTTTTGACAAATGATAGGTTAAGGTGGTCTTCGCCTAGTGTTTCCAACGCAGTGACGACGCCATCATAGCTAGTGGGCAGCGTAAGTAATAGATGCGAGATCTTGTCCATTTCGTCGAGTCTCGCGCCAGCGGAAATCAATTCCGTAATGAGAGTATCGAAGCTCGTGAAATGTTGGATAAGATTGACATCCGGTTGCAATTTCAAATTTAACAATTGCTTGCGTAGTGCCAATTATGAAGCCAAACTTCGCCTCTGGTATATTTTATCAAAGTTATCGATGATGCCTTTTGCTGTGTCAGTATCTTGAGCAAAATTTAAAAATGCGTCACCCAAATACTCAATGATGGTACTTTTTAGCAATAAGATTTTTTCTGGTCCATCCGGCATCACGGTTTTCTGGGGCTGGTTCTTCTATAGCGGAAGATACTTGAAGTTCGGCCAAACGTGATTTGATACGGAATTTCCACATGGTGTAATTAAAATAAAAAGAAATCGATAGGGAAAATGAAATTATACTTACGAAATATGATGGGATGCAGAGAATTGGTGGCAGGATAAAGCTGATAAGGATCGCCATGGAACATCGGCGATCAGTGCAGAGCGTCGGACTATATGCCGGGTATCTGAAACAAACACTGGATATTAATGATCGTACTTGTAATAAGTACCTAAGTGTGTATGTATATGTATATTATTGATGTAGGTATATAATTTATTGTTTTTCTCTCTTGGCTTGGTCCCAAGTGCTTGTTTCTGTTATGCTCTATGGTTGACTAGTACGGGTATTCTATTACCCGTAGGCATTAAGTCCAGCGATGTACCATCTTGTATTATGCAATAAAGTTTAAATAAATAGATCGATAGATCTCCTCAGGTTCCGTGATTATCAATCCCTGAAATAAAACAATTGAAACAAATTAAGTATATCGCGTATTAACTACTAATAATATATGTTTTACACTGTTCGAAGTTAAGGTTTCGCAGTGCCGTATCTCGGTTTCCTTTGATAAGGTGTTTTGCCATGTGCTGCTTTAACTGGGTTGAAAAACTGCATTCGTTTGACCAATGTATGAAAGACTACACTCGTAGTCGAGATTATATCACCTGCACTCTGCAAGGGGATGAGACATCTTCAGCGGCTTAAAATATGTTTTGATGGAAGCACGCAAGATGTAATCCTTACAAAGCGTACTCATAATGTTTAGGTTATACGGTGTACAGAAAACCTAGTCACACAAGTGTTAGAATGGCAAATTTCATCACCATCCCAGCAAAGTTGCTGCAACCATAGTAAAATAGGAGCTACAATATTAGGTAAAGCTTAGGCCTTCAGATGGCCAGGAGAATCTGTGAAGACTAACACTTAACTCCTGAACTCAGCATGTCAAACGTTCGCTACGGGCCAATGGGCTCATGTTACAACGTTCAAACCAGAAACCCCAAATGAATATTCCAACAGTCGAACGTAATCCTGCTGCTTACCATAGATATGCAAAAGGGGTCACAGACAAGATCGGGAATATTTTATATGATTTCAAGGCTAAGGGCGTATATGCACACGTGTCAGTATGTTCTGTAGAATGAAAAACTCGCTGTCGACGAGTAAAAACAAGGTGTACATACCCTAACAATAAAAAAAACGATAGACAAAAATTGAAAACCTAAATAAATGCAACTTTAAATAAATACGTTTATTACAGAGCCCTAAAGTTCTAGCACTTTAGTACTGCCACAGAAGCTCCTCAACTTAACAGTCGATTTTCAATGCAGTCCCTATATTTATGACAACCCTAGTGTAGGTAGTAAATTATTAAAGAGAAGTCTCGTTTTGTAACTGTCATAGAGACTTTTCATTAATCGATATTCAATGTAGACGGGACATATCGTTTCGTGGGTTGTCGCGATATACTAGATGTTAAACTCTTAGAGATCTTTTGTTATATATTTTTTCTCAAACATGCAATGAAATGTCGTCATTACGGGCGTTAAAACAGGCTTCAAAGTATCACGTTGCGGGCGGAACAAGTTGGGAAAACTGTAAAGGAATTTCGTATTTCGGGAAGTATTTTTTTTTTTAATTTTAATGTAAACATGGTGCCTGTGATCATTAACAGGCTAAACAGCTGAACTATTTTTTTTTTTTTAATCTAGTGGCTGAATGACTATCGGACCAAAAATATCGGCGTTAAATATTACACACGAATTGCTATTAACAACACGACACGACGAACAAATTTAAAATATTGTCTACACTTAAGTCACCAGAGACCATAGACAATATTTAAAATCCTCTGCATTTATTTCATTTATTATAGAATTTAAAATTCTTATTATCAGGTTGTGTATAACGGCCCTAATAGGGTCTACTCGAACACTACACATGCGAAATACGGACGACTTCCGTAAAAAAAAGGGAAATTTAAAAAACTTTTGTAGTGTAGTTTTTTGAGTGGTGTATTTTTTATTTCATTTTATGTTTGAGAAAAGAACTATACATGCCTCTGGCCGTGAAAAGTGCTTGCCGGCTTCATATCACTATCCGGCCTCCCTACGGTCGGTCGTCTATAACTCACCCGGCAAACCCTTCTTTCCCGGCGTCTGCAGTAATGTACTATTATTCGAGTATTATCGAGTCCTGGTGTGACCACGTGCGAGAGCAATTGTATTTTTCTTTACGCTTTGATTTGTATCTATGTCACAATAAAAACCAAGCACTTCCGAATTATCAAAATTTGTCAATGTAATACACGCTCCACTTACTAACTTATAAAGAATCAATTCCAATAAAGTAAGATAACCGACAAATAGTTTTATCACTACGGAATGACCGCTATCATTTATTAACTGCCTTCCCCAAACCTTTATTTTCTTCTAGCAAAATGTTAAGTTGGAGTGAGCATTATCCTTGAGTCTACACGATTTATCAGATATCAATAAAATTGTGGACTGCGAGAGCAAGAGATATCAAGCTTTGTTGCTAAGCAATAAAATAATCTAACTGAGGAGCTTAAATATGATAGCCTGGAAAATTTACTTTGGAAACTGCTTTTAAATGTTCGTAGTAATTAGTTTTTCAATAACTCTAACTTTAATGAAGAAACTGAATCTATATAATTATTCTTTTTTTATATATTTTAATGTGGAAGCACCACAATTTTTATTCAAATTAGTATTATAACACAGGTTCGATTGTTAAGGAAAAGAACAATCTGACCTGCTAATTGCAAAGAGGACTTGGACCTGCGACCTACAGACAGACATAAAGAGTTACTATTTTTATAACAACTGGAAAATCTTACACAAATATACCTTATCCCAAAGTAAGCAAAACTTGCACTATGTGTACTAGGCGACGATATACATTATACGTATATAAGTAGATGAATTATAATGCTTAAATACATATAAAACATCCAAGACTTGCTCTGGAAGGGCTTCGAACTCGAGACCGCCAGCTTCGTAGGCCGTTGTACAACCCACTGAGTCAAACGTGTCGTCAAAATGTATAATCGTAGTATGGATATTATAATTGGCTGATTAATGGTTGTTTGCGCTTTTCAAACGACTGACATTAAAAACTGACAGAGCATGGTGAAATTAGGCTCTAACCTAAGAAGCTCTTGTAATTTAATTTATACTTTTAACAGAAATTATGGAATGCGCATACATTTTATGAATAGTAAATTGCACTTATCCTTTTCTAACTCAATCAGCATTTTTCGTACTCCGGTATAACTCGTCTTATATTCTGGAATAGGACAAGAATAAGGACCACTTAACTTACAAAAACCCCTCTTCCCTACTTTGCGCCAATTAAATTAGCATAATGTCATGTTTTATGACGAGTCGAGCACACTCGAGTGAATTCAAAAAATGACGGTGAAGCTGAAGACGTTTTAATAAAACTCATTTGGCATACTTAGGTCTGGTAACTTCGCTCACACAAAGTCATCACATTTTACGTTTCGTTTTACATATAAACAGGGTGGCCTTAAAGTACGTTGATAAATATTTTTTGTATGTTTTGATGTAATGTATATATTATATACCTATAATTACTAGGTGCCCCAACTTCATTCGCGGAAGATAATAAGTTATAATCCCTCCTTTCTTCTTCAGCGTAGTCTGATAAAAAGTATCCTATAACCGTCTGTGGACTGTGCTACGGGGGTATACCGCCGTTTTGGCGTGATGAAACCACAAAGACACATATAAAGAAAAAAAACAATTCAGTGAGCTCCACGTAGCCCGTTTTACATTTTTTTTAAATATCACCATTGTACAAAGATTTAATCCTTGGAACTATATAATAGGATAGGTATGTATCTGAAATTCTTAAATACTAAACTAGATAAAACAAAACAATTCACACAAAATCCTTTTAGGATGTTCAATCAAATTTCAATTTCGCATTATACCAACTATACCAACACTTCAGCTGTCGTGGGTTGATGGGGAGAACAATGTGTATTGTAAACTAAAGTATTGTCTTTGTCCTTGCAGTCTGTATGTGGCTGACACATCAAGTGTCAGATGATAAGAACAGTATTTAATTCATGTGTTTCGCTAGTTCATACTAGAGACGTTACTACCCAAGTAGCATAACAACAAGCGTTTAGGTTCGTTTCATCCACATTCCACACACATTCCACGCTAAAACGGCTAAACGGATTCCTATTTCGTTCACATTCCTGATTCGTCCACAATCCCACTTCGTCGGCATTCCCATTTCATCCATATTTCCATTTTGTCCTTTTCCCACTTCGTCCACATTCCTACTTAGTCAACATTCCCATTTCGTCCACAATCCCAATTCGTCAACATTTGTAGCTTAACTAACACGCGTAAAGTAAAATCAGAAGTAAATAAACACAAAAATAAATGAATATAAAACAAAATAAAATACAATTTTTACTATTTCATACGTTTGGTGGTGACCTACACGGTTGTTTGCCAGTGCGTTAAGGCTGGGAATGTGGACGAAATGAGAATGGGGACCAATTAAGAATGTGGACGAAATGGGAATATGGACGAAAGGGAAATGTTGACGAAGTGGTAATGTTGACAAAATAAGAAGAGGACGATTTGGGAATTGATTGTGGACGAAATGGGATTGCTGACGAAGTAGAAATGTGAACGAAATGGGAATGTGGACGAAATGAACCTAAACGCATACAAGCTGTATAAGTGCTTATACGGCCATTATACAGCCAGTTTGAACGTTATAAGGGTTGTATAAACGCTAATACAGCTTGTGTGCTACTTGAGTATTAGGGCGAGAACGAATATTCGTATTTGCATTCCAGAATACAATAACACGCAACCGGTTGAACCGGGTTTCACTTCTAGGGAGGTAGCCAAGGCTATTAGCTCGATTTCCCGAGGTAAGTCACCGGGGCATGATGGCCTCAGCATTGAGCATCTTCAGTTTGCGGGTCCTCATGTTGCAAGAGTGTTGGCAATGTTCTATACGCTGTGTGTTAGGCATTGCTACTTGCCCGAGGACCTGATGAGGACAATTGTTATACCGGTTGTTAAAAATAAAACTGGAGACTTAGCAGACTCTAGTAATTACAGGCCTATTTCTCTCGCTACCATCATAGCTAAAGTTTTTGACGGTATGCTTAATTCACAGTTAAACAAATATGTGCGGCTAAATCACAATCAGTTTGGGTTTAGACCCGGGTTATCCACAGAGAGCGCAATACTGTGTCTTAAGCATACTGTCAAATACTATATGGATAGGAAGACTCCAGTTTACGCTGGATTCTTAGACCTATCTAAGGCTTTTGACCTGGTCTCTTATGATGTACTCTGGAAGAAGCTGGAAGCCATTCAATTACCTACTGAAACAATACTGATACTCAGGTACTGGTATGGAGGCCAGGTCAATAGCGTTAGATGGGCGGGTACACTGTCGGATCCATACCGGTTGGAATGTGGAGTGAGGCAGGGGGGGTTGACCTCGCCCACGCTCTTTAATCTTTATGTGGATGGACTTCTGGACGCGCTGGGTAAAATGCATGTCGGCTGTCATATTGACTCAGTATGTGTAAATAATATAAGCTATGCGGACGACATGGTTTTACTCAGCGCGTCGGCTTGTGGCCTACGTAAGTTACTTCTCGTATGTGAGAAGTATGCCATCGAACACGGGCTGAAATATAATGTAGCCAAAAGTCAGTTTATGGTGTTTGAACCCGGTAGTAAACGGATAGATGAGGTGCCTTCCATAAAGCTCTCTAGTAATCCACTAGAAAGGGTGCGGAGTTTCAAATACTTAGGTCATATTGTCACGACTGATCTAAAGGACAACATGGATATAGAACGGGAACGGAGGGCTCTGTCAGTGAGGGCTAATATGATTTCCCGTAAGTTCGCGCGGTGTACGATGGAGGTTAAAATAACTCTATTCAGAGCTTTTTGTACCTCCCTGTATACGTGCGGCTTATGGAGGTCTTACACGCAACGGGCCTACGGAGCCCTCCGGGTCCAGTATAATAACGCGTTCCGGGTGCTGGTGGGGCTGCCCCGCTTCTGTAGCGCATCAGGGATGTTCGCAGAAGCGCGTATAGACTGCTTTTATACGACTATGCGCAAGCGATGTGCATCCCTGGTGCGCCGGGTGCGGGCCAGCCCCAACCCCATCCTGGGCTCGATAGCGGACAGGCTGGACTGTCCGTACATGAGACACTGTTGTGAAATGCATGTTTCACACAGTGCATATTTTGTATAATATTATATTAATTGCCTACTAACATTAGAAATAAGTTAATGTTACTAACGATTGTGTTTGTTTGTATGAGTCTTGTTACTTGAAATAAATGTTTTCTATTCTATTCTAATAACCATGGCTTTATCACTCCTCATGCTTGAAAAGCGACACGTTTTAGCTTCGCGCAGCGGGTCTAAATGGAAACCATATATTAAATTTCTAAGAAGTTTATACAGAAAAACTGTATGTGACCAAAAAATAAACCTAAGGATTCGTAAGTACTGATGACAGAGTTAAATTAGCGTTTCGGAGCGCTACAATGGCGTTCGTCTAGATCTGCACAAATAGTTCCAATTTCACTAAGAAATATCAATAACAAATAAAGAGTTCACATTTTACAACTATTTTTTCCATGTACAACTTGCTCGCTGATTCATCAGTCTTATATGACCATTGCATGTACAGTCGGCGCAGAAATTAGTCTACCACTGTTCGACTTTATTTCATGTATATTGAAGTTTATAAGTGGTAGACCAATTTATTGGTCGGCCGTACAAAATTGCATTGAGGCCGTTTTAATAAAGTTTTCGTATAGGTGACATAATTAATTAAGTTTAACGAATAACTACTGAAGGACTACTCTAAGTTTCCAAAGCTTTCCACAGAGTTACACAACCATTGTTGTTCCAGTTATTGGTAAATTAAGGCAGTAATTTATTAGGGCGTTTTCACATCATCCGATACGATATCGGTTTTGAACATCGATCCGGTATCGTGGCCAAGACGAAATTAAATGAATCTACCTTTCTCATTACCCGTTTCAATATGCGACATCCAATTAAAGACGCGATCGGCACATAAATATCAGCGGTTGATAATGTTTTTATGTTTACTATTATTATTATTTAAAAGCCTAGAGTGCTCCACTGCTAGTCAAAGGACTTCCTCTAATTCTTCTACGTCTTTTGCGATGCACCCAACAACTCTTCTTAGGTAGGAATCAAACATATCTCACCGTCTCCGTCGAGGTCTACCGTGATGCCTATCGTGTTAGAAAAAAGAGCCTACTGTTCAGTGGGACAATTAAACCAGTCTAAAAATATTACAATGACTTCATTTCAATGACTTTATAGAATCAAAATAGTCAAGATCTACTGGGACAATTGCGTCTATGGGACAAATATGTATTTTAAACAATTTACGGTATCCGAACATTTTAGAACTACCTCTAACTTCCCTGCTTAATGTTTGGCACTGTTACTAATGCAAGGATAGAGGGGGTCGAAATAAAGTGGTCAGTTTCTAAGGTGTCATCAAAAGACGCATTTTCCTCATAGACGCAATTGGCAAAGGTCAACTGGCAAAGTAGGAACAATATCGGCAACCAGCATCCAATAGCTACTCGTATATCTTCATTTAGATATAAATTCTGTAAGAACTGTTAAGGCCACTAATATTACTAATATGAACTATATTTTTATTTATATATTTTTTACAAAGTCGTTTAGTTATATTTTTTCAGAATTTTTGTGAAACAAACCTGACCTAACCTATACTGCTTTTAAGAACTAATACTTAACTTTTAAATAGCCGTATAAGCACTTACACTAGTTTATAACGTGTTGAAATCGTATCGTCTATACTATTAAAAAACTGTAATATAAAAAAAAAAACTTAAATTCAAGATATTTAAAAAAAAGTGATATGGACTATTTGAAAGTCATCGAATCTTAAAATATATTATTTAATTTTTTGAGTGTTTGTATGTATCGTTGTGTCTCATCACGCCAAAACGGCTAAACGGATTTCAAGTATTTTTGGTACACTGGTACCACGGGTAGGGTCATACCCAGATGGTTATTTTTTATCCGATTACGCTCAAGAAAAAAAGAGGGTTATAATGCATAACTTCTCAAAGTAGCGATGGAAGATTGATATATGTAAACAACGGGTGACACAGTCAGTACTTCGGTCTTAGATTTTCTCTTGGTATACCCCTAACTTTATCACAATGGGTACAACAAACCGTGCCTTAATCGCGTATAAATATTATCTATTGAATTACCTTTCTTTGGGAATTTTTCAACGTTTCGAACGTCGCGTTCGCATTACGTCTCGAGGTAGCTGGGGAGCTCCCCAGCTACCTCGATACGTAACGCGAACGCGGGTACCAACATCTTGCCGGGCAAGTTTTTCGATTTACCCACGCTTGGTCTTGATGATTATGCTGAGCACTAAGGTTGTCACTAGACCAACACACTACACTCACGACATCTGGCGATTTTTTGGGATGTTTTTTCATGTTGTTTACATTTATAAATAACTAGATTCCGCGAAGAAGAAAGTTTGAAACCGTCTTACAGGTTGAAATTTCGGTGTTTCTTGATTCGATTCTACCAAAGTAAGTACGTTTCGTATCATACCTAATCGCCATTAAGCCCCGTTTTGTGATAATGAGTGAAAATTGTGTAAGATTAAATCAATGCCCGTAGCATTGTTTTACGATCACCACATACGTAGTTACTTCGAGACATCCACAGTGTCATCCCACGGGATACTAGTTATAAGTACGTAGTATAGTAACAAAAGGTTCTATAACTAAGGCATTATATCACCAAACAGTGACATAGTAGGCCTATAATGGTAACCATTGTGACTGCTTGTACTATAATGGTTTTTAACAGAGCGTTATGGTTCTATAAGATTAAAGAGCATTTAAGTTCTATAATGTAGCTCTTAGAACGCTTAAAGAACCTTACAATAGAATCTTTAAAGTGTTGCACTGTAATAGATATGCATAAAGCAATTATAGTACTATATAATACTATAGACGACTTTACTGACACTTTTATGTACCTATTTTGCACTAATAATGCTTCAAAATAACTTTTATAGTACTAGTATTGTAGCAGTACCGAAAACACTATTACAGAATCAATCTGCACTATAAAAGGACTTTGCACACCCATTACGTAACGTTTTAGCTTCTTAAAAGCTCCCTCAACATCGCTATGGGGCTAGAGTTCTGTAATTGTCATTAAAACTCTTTTATAGTATCAAATAGTACTATAAATTACCCGGTAAAGTTACTAAATAACTTAAATTCTAAATAGCATAATATATTCTATAAGTGAGTTTGTGTTACTGTTACGAGACTAAAGCGTGACATAATAGCACTAAAAATAATAATTATATGACTACTTAGATCTATACTAGCTGTTCAGTATCAAATATATCACTAGTATTTCATAAAAAGTTTCATACTGGTCAAGCGGGTCCAATAAATATAGCACGTGGTTCTGCACAGTATATTTGTTTTGTACCACAATAGGGCTGTAGCAATAAAGTTATTTCTTGTCAAACCAGTAATAATAATGACGAATATGAGACTGAGGACACTACCCCTTTATCACAGCTCAAAACAACAGATATGGCCAATTTTGTGTTATATTTATGAAATGCCCTAGCTACCTCCTTTTGTGATCGGGATATATTCCGGAGAAGGAAAGCCAACAGATTTAGAATTGGTGTGGTAACACATTTACCACATCTCAAATTATGCCCCATTGTGCATTTAATATAACTCCATCCAAATAAATATTATTTTAATATATTAATATTATTTTATATTATATTTTGACTTCACTATTTTATATTTGGACAATGGAACCCTAATCTGTTAAAGTATGGCTGCTGTTTTCTGCCGTGATAGCACATTAGCAGCACGGCTGGAGCCTATGTGTACTATAGCAGTCGCAGTCGGGAAAAGTCCTTATTTTATTAGTTAAAATTTAATTAAAACACGAAAATAATGAAGACACATTGTCAAATTTGAAATCAGCATAATGATTTTATCAATTATTTTCGCAAGTGAAAGTACCGACAGAGTTACGGTCCACGAATGTTATTTAGTACGTCCTTTTATTACCTACATAACATATGTCACTTAAGCAAAAATGGCGAATGAAATAAAACATAAATGACTTAGCGATATTTGTTAACAAAATAGCGCAGGAGCAGGTGTGATAAAAAAGAGCACTGGAATTGTTTATGGTGCAAAATAGCACTATAAACATGTTTTGGTTACTTCTTTAGTTGCAAACTGTGACATAAACGTTGCAGACAGCACTATTTTAGTACTAAAAAGCGTTTCTCGTCACTTTTACATTTCAACTATACAGCTGATTTATCACCGTGAGTGCCTTTATGTAATGTTTATAGAATAGATCAGTGATAAAACTAGGGCCTATTTGGGGTTAGGTAAAGGTTTACAACACCATTATAGTGCTAATCATGAACACTAATTAGCACGTTCTAAAATGTTCTCAGGACTTTTATAGTACCAAATTTTGTTACTTAGGATGTTTGTAAGTGAGTTGTTTATGAAGAGTATGCTCTGCTGAATAAGTTATTTTTGGAGCTAGCTTTCACACTAACTTTCACCATACAACTAGTATTGTGGTGAATGCCAACTTTAGAAAATAACTGCAGTTTAAGTGCTCCCCAAATAGACGACGGCAGCGAAGTAGTTATTTGAGTTAGGTACGGTGAACAAAAGCGACAAGCAAGAAATACGGATTTAACCGCGGTAGATGAGCCGCCGCGCTGGTTACTCAGTTCTTGACGTCTCAATTCAGAGACAGTTTCACGTTTGAATAGTAAAATAAACACATTTGAATCTGTCAGGAACAAAACCAAGTTTAGTTAGGTGACAATATAAATTGTATCTCCATTTCTGTACAATATTAAACGTAATCGTTGTTTTCATCAGTTTCTAGTTAGATCAAATATTGCATATTTGGCATCTATAAATTCGTTGTCATATTTGTGAATTAGTAATGACATATCAAATCGTGCTGACATTATGGAAAGCAGACAGTTTGGGAATATTACTTTTTGGGAATATGGACAGGCCCGAGTCAACAATTAAAACTAAAACTCACTTGACTAACCTAACCCAAGCAATTACTAAACGGAAGTGGTAATGGGTGGCGCACATCTCGCGTAGAACTGACACCCACTAGAGCTCGACCAGTAAGATTCTCGATTCATGACAACGAACCAAAAACGCATCATGGACAGGCCTCATACAAAGTGAACTGATTATCTCGAGAGGGTCGAGGGAAACCACTGAGATTATAGATACTTGTCCAGGAGTGGACGTCATTCAGCAGAGATGAAACTAACTTGATAGCTATGTATCGCTAGACAACTAGGGACAGCATGTACACCACCCACGGGTGCGATCGGTGCTTCTGCCCCGACGTGATATGACGACACCGGAGGCTGGATACCCACGCCATGCGGGCGGAGCCATGGGAGTTACCTAGTGATTAATTTAAAGTTACTAACCTTACTTGACTTATGCAGCTCGAAGAATTTCACAAATTGAAGTGGCTTTGCGTTGAGCACCTTTCTCGTAGAACCGATGACCGCTGTAGCAGGAAAAATCTCTAGTGGCTACCTCAAGCCAGAAGACGCAATGTGGACAGAGCTCATACTATCGGTATCACAAGAACGTCATCGTGAAGAGCCTCGGGGGAGCCCTCTATTCAGAAATGGACTTCATTCAGCTGAGAAGAAACTTAAAACGGAAATAGCTTACTTGATAGCTATGTATCGCCAGACAGCCAGCGACAGCGTAAGCAGTATGGACGCGGTGTGCAGGATCTGCGTGAAGTGCATATGGAACAGCATGTACGCCGCCCATGAGTGCGGCCTCTGCTCCTGTCCCGGTAGGATCTGAGGACAACGGATACAAGATTTAGTCATTGCATGAATCATGCATGCCCTACACAGACAACGTCAAAAACTGCATCGCAACCTTGATATCTAACAGCAGTTTCACCAGTTCTTATTGTACCGTCATTACCTGCAATCGCGCAAGTCAAATGCAACTTTACCTGCCCCGGTGCGGTTGTAATTGACTTGCTGAGTTGCAGATTTTGACGGTACACCGTTTGATTTATTTTACATTTTTCAAGTAAATATAAAACCAATTTTCAGGTTTACATGTTGGATTGACTTTGCCAATATATCACTGTTTTCGTGCGTATAAATAGTTAATTCGCCATGCGCCCTGCGCGATAGATCTGTCAATTTATATCTATACATACAGTGTGTCTGGTCAACGATGTCGGAGCTTTTAAGGTTGTGTAGTAGAATCAATTTCATCGATAAATCACCACGTGTTTTTTTTTAAGTCAACGGTTGGCAAATGGCGGCATTTTTAATTTTTCAAACACCTGAGCACGGGTGCATGTGGTATTTTTGCTATTATCTGTCAATTATTCGTCCTACGAATACAAAAAATATCTTATTAGATAGCTAAACATAGCAGCAATCGATTAAATTTAACAATCATACGCAAACGTTTCAATTACAGAGCAAAAAAAAATATTAAACGTAAATAATAAGGACAAAAACGCATATTTTTTCAGATTTCATTTGTTTTTGAAAAAACTAGGTCATTTACCTACTTTTTTTTGTTTTGTGTTTGTAGTACGGAATATTTGCTAGAAATGCACACCAAAATCGTAGCTCTATCTTTGAAACTTCAAAAATAACACGTGTTAATTACCTTTTTGACACAATCCCAAGAACTATCATCCCCACTCCCAGTTTTTCTTTTACGAGCAGGTCGATAAATCAAGGGGTGCTACCAGTAGAAAGAGGCTGCGTGTGCAGGAGAACCAGGCCCTGCGCACCATCGTCTCGGCCCCGCGATACATGCGGAACGAGACGATCCATCGCGATCTAGAATGGCAAGGACTGGACGACTTCGTCGGACAGCTCACCGGCGCCATGTTTCGCCGTGCGGAAAAACAAAAAAAAGAAAAAAAGTGCGGACGGCTCAAGCATCCCTTCGCTCATTGGGATAGCCCCCCTCCACGCCCGCCCCCTGGAGAAAAGAAGCCGTGCTCTTCCCAGAGAGCTGATCCCGCCAACAGAGTCCCCTACTCGCCCAGGTCACCGCAACGCCGCAGACAGGCCAACAATCGTCACAGCAACCTGCATCCGCAGCGGCAGCAGCAACACAGACTTTAACAACACCAACAACAAATCTGAGATAGAGCCGCAGAAAAGGCCAGCAGTTCCAGTCGTCTGACGAGAACCCCGGCCTCCCCCTGCAGCCTTACCCGATTTCAGCCTAACTTAGGCAACTCGTAGACTGAACATTAGAAGAATCCGAGACTGAACATTAGAAGAATAGCAAACCAGATGAATTTATGCAAGTGGACAGTCTGGAAAGTATTAAAAAGAGAAGGTTTACACCCTTATCATTTTAGACGGGTACAAGATATTATTGAACCAGATTACGCCGCATGATCTGTTTTTTGTGCCTGGACAACAAGAAGAGCACGCAGGGATCAAACGTTTTTGAGACGTATTATGTGGACCGACGAGGCCACTTTCACGCGATCGGGATTTACAAACCACCGCAACGAGCATCTGTGGCAGTTGGAGAATCCTCATGCTGTGAGACAAAGTTCGTTCCAGCACCGGTTGTCAGTGTATGTTTGGGCAGGAATTATCGACGATAGTTTAATTGGGCCTATTATTCTACCAGCGACAATGAATGGCCCACGATTTTCGGAATTTGTTCAAACAGAATTTCACGACGCATTAATGGAGCTGCCAATAGCATACAGGAGAAGGATGATTTTACAGTTGGATGATGCTCCCCCACATTTTGCAAGAAATGTGCGAAATTATTTGAACGAGCATTATGCCCCGTGGGTTGGACGTGACGGACATATCGCTTGGCCACCTCGATCGCCGGACTTAACTCCACTCGATTATTTTCTATGGGGAACCTTAAAACAAAGAGTGTACGTTGAAATACCGAGAAAAAGGGAAGAATTAGTGCAAAAAATACTAGAACACGGAAACATATTAAGAGAAGATAATGACATGATTCGGCGGTCTACGCAGCATATTGCGACAAGAGCAACTGCTTGTCTCCAAAATCAAGGGGGCCATTTTGAACAGTTACTCAACTAATTGTCATCGTTAGCCTTAAGATACTCTTGCTGTGATTTTTTATTAAAGTTTAAATTATTATTTTCGCTTTATTTTATTGTTATCTCCTTCTAAAAAATAAACTCATTTTTAGGTACATGTTGAAACCTGTGTAACTTCTTAAGTAATTATGTCAGATTCGTAAATTTGGTATCGACGTCTAGCCAATACCCTATACTACAAACACAGAACAAAAAAAAAGTAGGTGAATGACCTAATTTTTCAAAAACAAATGAAATCTGAAAATAATATGCGTTTAATGTTTTTTTTTGCTCTGTTTGCGTATGATTGTTAGATTCAATCAATTGCTGATATGTTTAGCTATCTCATAAGATATTTTTTGTATTCGTAGGACGAATAATTGACAGTTAATAGCAAAAATACCACATGCACCCGTGCTCAGGTGCTTGAAAAATTAAAAATACCGCCATTTTATGACCGTTCACTTAAAAAAAAACACGTGGTGATTTATCGATGTAATTGATTGTACTACACAACCTTAAAAGCTCCGACATCGTTGACCAGACACACACAGACATAAAGCTGAAGAGGGTCAAAAGTCTGTACATGGAAGATATTCGAAAAAAAGTTGGCCGGGGATACTTAGAATCGATAACAGAACACGTTCCAACAGTTTTTAGATTTTTTGTCTGTTTATCTGTTTGTCTGTTTAATTGTACGCGCATCACGTGAAAGCGACTGAGCAGATTTTGATAACTGAAACTTTACTAATCTGTTGAGAAAATTCCCGGCCAGCTTATAGGCTATAAAAATTCAACCCTTTAAAGGGGGAGTAGCCACTACACTTGATTGAATTAAGTTTGCTCCTGAATCGTATGGCGCTACTTAGGATTAGGAACAAGTTGCTAACTTTTCTCAAATATGTGCTACACGAGCCCACGTACTATTGAGTACCTTGCTAAACTAACAGGTGGCGCTAAAATTAATACGTTGGCATTTTGCCAAATTAACTCTAAGTTTAGAAGAGAGTACGGATTTCAACAAATTTAATTGAATATAATTGATTTAATAATACAACAAAATGTGAAATAAGTGGCTCAGTAGTATCAACAAGGAGGAGTCTCACATGTGCAAGTGTTCGCCCAGGTACTGCTTCAGGTTGGAGAAGGACTTCTGGAGGAAACCAACGGCCTGGTTCGATTACCAGAGACGTTTTGCAAGATCGTTCTGTCCGTTGAAGACCACATTCGCAGCGTATACGGAGACCTGAGCCAGGTGAATCGACGTGAGAACTCCTCGGTTTGTGAGAGAGCCGTTAATGCGCGGATATTGGCAGAAATGGAAGGTGAACAGGCAGTATATAATTCCATGAACACTGTCTTGGATGAACACTTCGTCACAACATACTTGATGGAGTTCCTAAACTCATTGAGAGCTTCAGGACTCCCAGCACACACATTAACCCTGAAACTTGGAGTTCCGATCATGCTTCTTCGGAATTTGTCACCTCCAAAGTTATGCAACAGAACTAGGCTAAAAGTAGTGCAGCTGTAGCGAAACCTCATCGAGGCGCAAATCCCGATGAGGTGCGGCGCCGGAGAAGCCGTGTTCATCCCCTGCACCCCCCTCATTCCGAGCAACTTCCCGCTCCGCTTCAAGCGCCTACAGTTCCCCGTGAGCGTCAGCTTCTCCATGACCGTCAACTAGTCGCAGGGGCAGACGCTGCGCGCCGTTGGCGTGGACCCGCGCATGGGCTGCTTCTCGCACAGGTAGCTCTACGTGGCGCGCTCGCGCGTCACCAGCTGCGCGGAGCTGTACGTGCTGATGCCCACCGGGAAGACTCACAATGTGGTGTACAAAAAATATTGTAAAATGTCAATGTTATGTAAAATATACTTAACATACTTACTGAGTATGGAACTGTAGATATAATTATATGTACCTACATATTTAGTTGTGCATACATAAACATAACTGTAAATAAAATGTAAATACTTGACCTCAATATCTATATTCACCTTTCCTCTAATCTTACTTCTAAATAATATTAGACCTAAATTCGAAAGGTTGTTAGGGAGTATGGATTTCTATGTGTATATTTCTTACCTTTTCATGCTTAGACTGCTTTGACTGGAGGACCGATTTGGGTGATATTTGCCATGGACTTGATTTAGATAGTACTACAGTCAAGGACGTAAAAATAGAAAAGTGGTACTGAATCGTCCGATATACACCTCTAAGTATATACTCTATGTCTTTTAAATCACGTCAAAAATTTTAATAAGTGCGAAAAACTATTGATTTTGGAGTGTAGTTTTATTTAGTGGTATTTGTTTAACATTTTATCTGGACTTTACTTCAAGTTTCGGCTCCAGGGGAGAGGGGTGAATTAGCCGCTTACTGACACAGACCGAATTCCACGCGGGCGGAGCCGCGGGCACAGTTAGTATATAAATAATTAGTGTTAAATAGTGCTTTATTTTATAGAATAATTAACATTTGACGACCGGTTTGACTCAGCAGCACGTTGCCTGCGAAGCTGAAGGCCCTGGGTTCAAATCCCGGTAAGGGCGAATATTTGGGTGATGAGCATAAATATTTTTTTCTGAGTCTTGGATGATTTCTTTGCATATAAGTAATTATCTGTTAAATATATCGTCGTCTAGTACCTATAACACAAGCTGTATTGAGCTTACCATGGGACCAGTTCGATTTGTGGAAAATTGTCCCGTCATATTTAATTATTTATTTATTTAAACTTTATTGCATAATTGAAAAATGTACAAATAGCGGCCTTAATGCCAAAAGGCATTCTCTACCAGTCAACCATTGTAATTATTTATATAACAAAATATATACATGTGTTAAATGTACCGACCACAGGCTGTTTACCTTCTTAAGCTGTCTACTAACGTAAGTAGTCTTAGAAAAAAATGTATACGTATCACACATGTTGATAATCAACACAGCACACTTGTATCTTGATATATTACTTTTTTTTTTTTGTTTTTAATTTTTTCTATAATGTTGCACAAAGTGTTTATTCATTGAAATAAAACAATTCAACGGATTATATCGTATATTATCTCATTTTAGTTCCCGACGTTTCGGAAGCTTTTCAGCTTTCCATGGTCACGGGTGGACCATGTCATGTTAAATTGTATTATTTCAATGAGTAATAATCACGGAAACAGAAGAAAATATTAAGGTCAATTGTTGGTCAACACCATAAAAAAAAAAAAAAAAAACTGTGATAGACGAATTAGCCGTCAATGTGACTGAGACTGTACTGAAGTGATCAGAAATAAACTTTCAACCCTGCCATTACTGTTAAAAAATTCTTAATCAGTCTTTCCCGATGGGATTTCCGGGTAACTTCAACGTAGAGTTTTGCAGAGTTAGTTTTCTCAAACCTTTTAATATCGACTGGTTCCCAAACCTATAGGCCAGGACCCTGTTTGGATCACTCTTCCACAATAGTTATTTGAATGAAAAATATATAAAAGGTGGTGGTGGTTATAAGTATTGAGAATATAGCAACCTCCACGCTAGTGTATGAGACGCACAGGCTAGTATTTTAAAAGTAGATGATCTATTTAAATAAAAAATTACGCGTGTCTCATTCTATTATATCCATAGGATCTTGGTCGTAAACTAGCTCTTGAATAGAAAGCATAACCATCTATAAAAAGTATTAAATTTCCAAGCCCCGTACCCATTTACAAAAAATATTAGTTTTTATTTCGTATCAACATTGATCTGGAGAATCTGTACATCTCCTCTGCGTGTACCAATTATAAATTATTTATAAGTCAATTGTAAAAGTTTTAAGTATAATTAAGACAATATTGTAATAGTTAATTGGTACACGCATATTAATTGTTTTATTTACATTTAGAATTTTATTCTAGACACATTCTAGATTTTTTTTTCCTTTTATTGACAATTCTTTTGGGATTTATCTTATTAATTATTTTAATTTTTAAAATGATGATTTTATAAATAATATTATACTTAAGTTAAATGATCAAATTAAGTTTTTCTGGGTTTTCCCTAATCCTTGCAACAAATGTTGGATCATATTGAATGTCTCCCAGCAAAGACTTCTCTCAATGTTACTAACAATTCGAAAGTGCTTGTATCTAGGCCTACTTGATTACTACTCTCCCACATATGGTGGAGGTGCGGGGTAACATTACGACGTCCACGCTAAAATGCCCGCTGCTGCCCGTCTGGTACACTAGCGTGGAGGTTGTAATATTCTCAATGTGCTCTATAATCTCCATAGTTCTTAGCTATGGTTCATGAAAATCGGTTCACTTGATTTTTTGTATGTTCTGTGGCTTCATCACTTCAAAACGGCTAAGCAGATTTCTACTAATTGGTACACGGGTAACTGAGTATCCAAATTATTTTATCCGATTAAGCCGAAGCAAAAAAGAGGGTTATGATTCTTTCCTCTTACGCGAACGAAGTTGCGCCTTCTAGTTCAATATAAAATCGTTTAGAATATGTATTCTAAAAAATACTCATAGAAACAATGTATGAAAGAGAACTTTTTTTCCTCGCAGAAAATACAGATCAGAAAAGCTTGGATAAGTATATTTTTTTCCACTATGTTTATGTACAATAAAGTATGGATATAATATACCTTCGACAGGCATATCTCGTTGAAAAAATATTACAATATTTTCCTAACGTAGAAAAGGTTACAGACGCAAAGAAAAATAAAATAAACGGTTACTAATGTAAGGATTCGTGCGGGAAACTGACTTTTCTACTGATGCAAAGCCAATCAAAGAAAAATAAAATCTTATGAATGTAGACATTATTGAGAATATTAATTGACATTATAATCCGATTAAATGAGACTAAGGAAAGTAGAAACAATTGACATGGTGATACTTGTTATGTTGCATGGATTTAAAAACATAATAAATTATAATATTGTTATAGATCCCTTAGGGATAAGTTCGTATTGTCTATTATTTATATTTTATTTGTTTTATTGTTTTTTGTTGTCAGGGAATTTAAAGGTTTGTCACTTTTGAACCCTAATAACATTACATAGAGCCGAAAAGTGAAAACCTTTAAATTCCCTGAACGTACAATAAAGAGTTTACATACATACATATTAAATACTTGACTGAAAGACGCTTGACTTTGCCACGCTGGATCGGGAATTCCTCTTGAGAGGGAGCTTGATATGTGATATCCCTGATGAGAATAAAATCGTCGAAAACAAAAAAAAACGTCCAAAATCTTATCATGTGACTAAAAAAAGAATATGTAATCTCAAAGCAACAGTAAGTTTGGACAGTAACTATTAAGTAGGTGGCACTACAGCAAAAGACAACACCGAATTAAAATGGGTGTGTTCACAGGTCACTTCGGAGTCAAAGGACTCCGAAGTGACCTGTGAACACACCTGTGAACTCCTGGCCAAACTGGGATTTTCTAACAATACGGATTGTAGAATGTGGTGAGGAGGCAGAAACAATGGAACATATATTATACGAATGTCACGCCCTCGCCAGACAGAGAATTAAGAAATTTGGTATTGGGTACCGGAACTCTAGACGCTACCTCTGGCATCTATCATCCGGTTTATGGAGGTTGTAGAACAAACCATTGAGTAGCAAGAAGGGGTAATTACACAATAAGTATCTGTCATTTTTTTTGTGTGTCAAGCTTTTATCGCTGACTGTACTTCTCCTTGAACATCCATCAACTTTTCACCGAGACGATTCTAAAGAGCCTAAACTCGGTAGGATTGCATTATTTTATTACAGAGTTCTTATGACCACCTTCCTGCTCCATCATCAGATCAGCTCGATGGTATCATCATATTGTATTGTCACCGAACTTACATAAGTATGCAAAATTTTAGTTCAATCGAAAACCGAGAAGTGGATCAAATTTAACTTGCAAGATTTGATTGCAGACAGACAGACAGACAACGGGACAGGTAAAAGTAAATAATAACTTGTAAAAGATCCCACTATGTCGAAGTGTTGGACCCCTGATAATAAGATAAGATAGAAGTAGATGGCAAAAGAGATTTTTCTACTCACTCTCTCTCTATGGAGTATCGAGTACCTTAGATCACTTGGATGGCGCTTTGGGCGCTGCGAACAGTGAACACTCGCCGTATGAACAGTAAGTACTCACCGGGCATCCGTAAATGATAAAGATCATTTTTTTAGTCCCTATTTATCATAGCGTAAACTGTGGGTCATTCACGCGGCACTACGAAAAGCCGGTTGTTTCAAAGAGTCCGTAATCTTAAGTTACGTGCGTTTTAGCCTGTGCGTGTATGGGTTCACCCTTCTCTATGAAATGACAGCTATTATCAACATCATTAACCGATCCGTGAAATGAGGTTAATGCATCTGGACCTCGGGGTATGTACAAAAATATTCAACATGTAATTAATTTGTATTAGGCCCATCAAAGTTAAATACAACCACCGATCTGAGAAACTTCCCTCGAAAATGATGTTGTATATGTTGAAGTAGTCCACAGAAATGTAATTTTGGACACAACGATATGGGTTACCTCTGACGTAATTAATTAGTTATGTTTTAGTACCTAAACATTATATTGGAGGGTAACAGAACCAGGCCAGGTAAATATCCCAATGCTCGACGCTGTCCCAATAGTTGGCATATTCAACTTTATTTCATTGCAATAGAGCTGGCGAATGGAGTCTCTATTATTATAAATGGGATGTCAAGCATTGGGATTGTCTTACACGTACCAACAAACACAATTAGGCTTGTTTCCTGACCACCTACTAGCTCCTGCTGACTGGCGTTGTAGGTACAATACGAAGAATACTTTTCGACCATGAAGTACCGAATAGTCATTTATTTCAATAATATAAGCCGTGTAGTAGTTAAATAATAAAAAAATATGTTTTTCGGGGAGGAAGGGGAGTCACCGAAGCTGAAGACTTATTTACAGCAATCACGACATGATTAGCCCATAATTTAATTTAAATATGTCGGAATCTCGTGGAAGTTTTCTACCGGGGCCACCGGGGGTGCTGCTGTTCACATTGTTTGGCTCTGTGGGTTGTACAACGGCCTACGAAGCTAGCGGTCCCTGACCATGAGCATGAAATTGTTCCTGGGTCTTGGATGTTTTCTATGTATTTAAGTATTATAATGTGTATTGTCGCGTAGCACCCATAGTACTTGCTTTGCTTTGTCTGGGTCTAGGTCGATTTGTGTAAGATTGTCCCTGATATTCGTTTTTTTTACTATTATGAATGAATGAATGAATGAATGATTTATTGGTGTATGGAAATTCAGGTTTACAAATTGCAGATGTCATTACATAAAATAGTTTCACCGAAACCTACCTTTTCAGGTGTGCACGCTTAAGTTATAATATAGAAAATAAAGCAATAATAATATCAATAATTACAGAATCTTCAACAATTGATAAAACATGTCAATTTAAAATATAGATAAAATACATTTCCAATGTCAATAGATTTATAAAAATTATTTAAGCTCCAATTTTTCCAAGATCCAAGACTTAACTACTTGCCTAAATCTATGATCACTAATTTGTTTGAAACTGTCTGGTAATTTATTAAAAATGTCAATACACATTGCGTAACAATTTTTAGAGGTAAGTTTTAGTCTGGTGCGAGGCTTGTAAAGTTTATGTACATAATGTTGTTGTACTGTTCTGGAGGACATGGCCTGAACATCTTCAAGCAAATGTTTGTGTTTATGAACAAATAAACAAACCTCCAAAATGTAAAGGCTACATACAGTTGGAATGCGATGTTTAATAAAGTATGGTCGGCACGATTCATCCCTTTTAAGTCCAAATATTGCTCTTATGCATCGCTTTTGAATTAAAAATAAATCTGTAGTATCTGTACAATTCCCCCATATTACAATACCATATCGCAATGCCGAATCAATGTATCCATTGTACGCTGTAATAGCGGCTTGTAACGACACAACCGGCCTTACCTTTCTTAGAGCATATACAAACTTGTTTATTTTGGAGCATAAGACTTTCATATGTTCCTTCCAGCTACAATGACAATCTATTGTTATACCTAAGAATGTAACACCTCCTCGATGGGGTCATCGCCATGTTTTACAATTAATGATTGCGCTTTGCCTTGAGATGAACAAAATTGCATAAATTTATTTTTAGTTATATTTACTTTTAAATTATTCAATGTCAGCCATTTTATTGATTGTGCTAATGTCATGTTTATCTCGTCATTATAAGTAGATAGATCTTTCCCTCGTATGATAATGGTAGTATCGTCTGCAAATAAAATACCTACAATCATTTGAAAGCACATTATTATTTTATATTAGATACTCAACGGATCATTATTATTTTAGATACTCAGCGGATTCCTGTGGATGACAACGGACACATATTTAGTACCAGATCTTGATTGGCATTTGGATTCAGTGGGTACTTTACATGTATTTGGCGAAGGGCTCGTACCCCATCATGACGAACACATCGGCTACCGCCAGCCGCTTCAGCAGGCTGTTGATGGACGCCAAGGCCAGGGCACGCCGCGTCAGAACCACCACGTTCAGGCGTTTGATCATAGTGTTACATAAAGTGGGCACTAACCAGGTATCTGAAGACGGCGAAGAGCACGTACTTCATCATGACGAAGACGTCGTCAGACACCGCCAGCCATTTGCGCAGCCTGATGATAGGTGCCGCTTCGGAACCGCCACTTCCAGGCGTTTGATCATAGTGGGCACTCACCAAGTATCTGTAGATGGCGAAGGGCACGTACTCCATCATGACAAAGACGTCGGCTACTGCCAGCCACTTGAGCAGCCTGTTGATGGGCGCCGAGGCTAAGTCACGCCGCGTCAGCACTGCCACGTTCAAGGCATTTGCCAGGCTCCCAAATAGGCATACCTGCACATTAAAAAAGCTATAAATATGAGAACTCGCATTACAAAAGTTTATGATTAAGTACTATTCGTATACTTTCATAGGTTCGAACATATGTTTCGTAGATTTTTGAAATTATTTATAACGCTTCATTATAAATTTAGAAATAATCAGACAATTATATTACAGTAAAATTTAACCTAAAAATATAATTTAAGTAAAACAAAATAAATCTAAACTAAATCTAAAAATGGACCCTGCGGCATTGTATCGAAGACTGATGATGATGACCAGTGACTTCTGTAAGCCTCTTCGAAACATGAAGGCTTAATGCGCTGGGGACCCACGGACCCTTCATTTAATGTTTATTTTATATATTTCTATATCGTAGAAGACCTATTAGTAGAAAATTATTTCAAATTTTCATATCTAATTAGGTTTGTTCGTTAGGTACCCTTCGTCTCTCAGGGCGGAAATAGGAGCCCCGTTTGTGGGTGGATCATGTGGTTTACCATTATTATGCATTTTGATGATTCTATTATTATGTCATCATTCACTTATTATATGTTCGTTATAATAAGTAATGGACATACAAAATAGACGAGCATGCATGAAGAGATTAATGAATGTTGATGACGCGGCAGTTGTATGCCAGGACCGTAGCAAGTGGAAGGTAGTAGTCTCTGCCCTGTTGGGAAAAAGGTGTGATTGCATGACTGTATGTAGGCCATATATCATGGGTTGTTCTACCAAATGATTATTTTATCTAGTAAAATTCACCTGTTCATGGGACGTAAACATGAGCGCCTTCGGATCGTTCAAAGTTTTGCACTTCTTTAGTACCTATAACTTAACGACACGTTTTGCTCAACTGGTTGCACAACGACTACGAAGCTGGCGGTCCCGGGTTCGAATCCCAGCGAGAGCAAGTGTTTGTGTGATAAGCACGAATGTTTGTCCCTGGGTCTTGGAGTTTTTCTATGCAAGTATAAGCCTAGGATCCATAGTACTAGATTCGCTTACTATGGAACTAGCGGTCGATTTGTGTAAGATTGGCCTTCATGTATATATATTTTTTACTGGCCTGTTATGTTGGCAGTGAAATTTTATACGGAACCCGCGATGCGCCACTTATACTTTCACTTGGTTGGTTTTTATTTCCCGCTTGTGTTTATAATATCCCTACCAAGTTATGAAATTTGGTGGCTATCCATAATCATAGGCCAAGGCGAGAGGCCTTGGCTTTGTTCTCTTAAGTCAGTTTTGTCTACCTGCAGTACCTTGAGGGACCAGTATATTTTGATTTTCCGTGATCTGAAACATGTCATGTACTTACCGTAAAGTCGGGTTATTTTAGCCCTGGAGGGTAACTTTGGCCATTGAGATTTACTCAGTCCTGGTACTTTAATTATGGACATACGCCATGAGGTTGGTTTTAGCTAGCCTTTAACATTTTTGTGTTTTTTATTAGACCCTTTTAAGTAAGGTTTTCATATGGGTCAAAGTAACTATGGTTGAAGCTTATGGTACTACTTCACGTGTTAAATCTGAGGCGGTAGCATTTCGTTTTCAATGTGACATCCCTGACATTATATTTTCAGTGTCTTTGCAGCTTTTCGCGACTCCAAATCGCGAAATATTTATTCAGACAAGTCGCTGGGCTCAATATTACATTTGGTTCTATGTTACATTTTGAGGGTAATTAGATTCGTTGCTATGATAACGAAATTTCAATTCGTGAAAATGGAAACATAAAACCTGTAATATCAACACCGAAAAGTACAGGATGTGTTTTAAATTTACGTTCACTTTACGGAAACATTATTCAGGCCAAATAAAGTTACATTCTCAAAGACACTTGTATCTTAATTCGTAGTCGACAATTAAATTAATAATGCTGTGTACACTACTAGTGTAACACGTTACTGACGCTAGTAAAATTGCACGAAGTTTTTATTGTTATCCCTCAATCTAGTTTTATGTGTATGTATCAGTAAGTAGTGGCAACTTCATTTGTTAATGTGCTATATAATTGGATTGTATTTAAGAATAATGATTTTATTTAAAAACAAAACCAAACAGAAACCACATAATTTACTTTTACAGTGGTTGACAAGGTGGCATATCAAACGTATGTAAGTTGTTTTAAATAAAAAAACATTATTTTGCATTTTTATATTCTATATATATATTTTTTACTTTTATAAGTTTTGATATGTTTTCTTGAAGAACTACGCATTGATTTTATACTCCAAACATATATTTAGGATAGGCTAAGTACAAATATGGTAATAGATATAAGACTTATTTCGAAAAAAATACTGACTGTTGAGTTTGTTTCGGCTTTCTTCTCCTCGATGTCCTCCTCTTGGGAAATGCCATAGAGTCAGACTTGTAAAAGTGCCCTTGTGGCCTACTTACAGAATAAAGATCATTATTTCATTATTATTTCATTAATGCCCAAATAAACATCAAAACATTAATTTGCCTTTCAAAGCCGCTTCAAATTACATAATTATTGTTATTGTCAATGGTTTGTTCAGTTAACACTCTCACTGACAAGTTTTTCGTAGCGCTACGCACTTTTCTTTAAATACGGGGAAACGCATGGTATCGGCTACGCGTCTACGAGGAGAGCGCCCGCTAGGCGGGTTCCTGGCAGTCAATGTGTTAATAGTACTTAAAGACTCAATGTACTAACAATTGATATCATTTTATTTATTACTAGCTGCCCGTCCCGGCTTTACACAGATGTGTATCTTTTGTCCCACACTAACTCACTTTTTATAAGGAATTTAAACAAAAAAATTATATATTTTAAAATAAAAATAAATCCTGACAATTACAAACACAACAAAAACAGAATAAGCCAAATAGTTGCACATACATTTCTTCAATAGGTTTTATTTATACATACTAAAATTGACCCGCTTCAACGAGATTCTCCATACAAACTATATTTTTACCCGACTATGCTAAAGAAAAAAAAGAAGATTTATGACTTTATCTCCTCCTCGACCGAAGTAGCGGCATATTCTGGTTTTAAAATACTACTGTGAAATCGTTAAAAATTCATCAAGCAATACCGTAGTTAACGCAGATTAAAAACAACACTCCGTATATTAACGCAATAAATTGATTTTATTTCTGTCCATAAAATAGAATTCCATTTTAAACATTCCTGGTAGTCCCACATAAATTAATCGTCAACGAAATATAAATGTTGAACATTAAATGAATACGGGTAACTTTAATTTGTTTGCCGCAAAATACACCGATAAATTATCGTAAACTCTTATAAATAATATTTGGTATATTAACTCTGCCGCCGTAGGTGAAGGCGGGCTTTAAATAGATTATGTCTGTGTCAGGTAAATGTGCCAGAACTGGACACTATCCAAATAGTTGGCACCTTCAACCTTAATTAGTTACAATAAAGCTGACAATTATTGTATATAAGATGTCAAGCACTGGGACGTTTACCTTATACGGTGTTTCACAAAATGATCAATACAAGTAATCGCTTAAAAAATAAAATCATCATTTTTCTCCGTATCAGGAGTTCAGCGATTAGAGTGAGTACACCCAGTAACAAAATAATTAAGGACAGCAGTTAAATATAATTGTGTCACAAATACAGACAATGTAATAAATTGATCACTGGTCAACTATTACTAGTCAGCAGCAAATAGTCGGTAACACCGAAAGTGCCAAAACAAGAACACAGAGTTGTTCAGTCAGCGTCAAATACTTTGTAACAGCCAGGACGCCTAATATATCGTGACACTCCTTTATGCCTGGTTTGAGTCCCGGGGAAGGACATAGGCTACTTTTTATCCCGGAAAAATACCCTTATCCGCGATAAACAAATTTAAGGCGGACGAAATCGCGGGCAGAAGCTAGTAATAAATGTGTTGCGATATATTTGGCGCTTTGGATGTCACGCCCTATTTGATGCTGACTGTACTTTAGTAATAAATATGTGTTGCGATATATTTGGCGCTTTGGATGTCACGCCCTATTTGATGCTGACTGTACTTTAGTAATAAATATGTGTTGCGATATATTTGGCGCTTTGGATGTCACGCCCTATTTGATGCTGACTGTACTTTAGTAATAAATATGTGTTGCGATATATTTGGCGCTTTGGATGTCACGCCCTATTTGATGCTGACTGTACTTTAGTAATAAATATGTGTTGCGATATATTTGGCGCTTTGGATAACACGCCCTATTTGATGCTGACTGTACTTTAGTAATAAATATGTGTTGCGATATATTTGGCGCTTTGGATAACACGCCCTATTTGATGCTGACTGTACTTTAGTAATAAATATGTGTTGCGATATATTTGGCGCTTTGGATGTCACGCCCTATTTGATGCTGACTGTACTTTAGTAATAAATATGTGTTGCGATATATTTTGCGCTTTGGATAACACGCCCTATTTGATGCTGACTGTACTTTAGTAATAAATATGTGTTGCGATATATTTCGACGACCGTTTTAGCTCAGCGGGAGTAACGTTGCCTGTGAAGCTGAAGGTTCTAGGTTCAAAACTTGTATGTTTTCTATGTAGGTATAATTAAATATGTATATCTATTAAATATATCGTCATATAGCACCCACAACACAAGCCTTATTGAGCTGACCTACCATGGTAATAGTTCCATTTGTGTAAAAACTGTCCCGTAATATTTATTTATTATTATTGATTTATTTGGTGCTTTGGATGCTATATATAGACTATTTGATGATGACTGTACATGCTACATTATATATGCCAATAGGAAAAGTGGCGGAAAATTTCAATATTATCGCAAATGATCAACACCTAGTACTTATAAGCTCAACCACTTCACTCGTAACCATGATATTGACTTAAACCTAAATACACGATTTCCAGAGATTATCGTAACAAAATAAAACGGGGCTTAATCGCGTATAAATATAACTAACTATTTTGGCATAGTGAACTAAATAGAATCTTAGCCTCCGAAACGAGAGCACGCCACTTTTCCCGAACCTGCGCGGTTTGCCGCCAGTTTTCGGTTTGAAGCTTACGCAGATCCGCCTCCACCACGTCTCCCCAGCGGTACCTGGGACGACCAACCGGTCGCCGACAGGCTGGCCGCCCCAGGTATACTCTTTTCAGTGCGCGATCCTCCTCCATTTTTTGAAGGTTACCAAGCCAGCGAAGTCTATGGGACTTTGCCTCACCAATAATGTTAGGCTCGGCTACCAGCTCCTCAATCTCGGCGTTAGTACGGATCCACCAAGTGCCATCGGTCCTCTTGAAAGAGTCCTTAGAAACTATGGACGTAATGCGACGTCCGAAACGTCGAAGAATTACCAAGTTAAGGTCATTTAATAGATCATATTTCTACGCGATATTTAAATATGTTGTCATAAGCAATGTGATATTTAAATAAATCAAACAATATGAAAGATGACTATCTGAATAAGTGCAACCCAAAGCGAGAAAATTACATGTAAATATTAGAAGGTGCCGGCAACTTCATTCTCGTAAGAACAAGTCTGGTAAGAAGTATTCTATAACCATTTGTATGTGTCCACTTGTCCAGCTATAAACCAAAATACACAAACCTACTTTTATTTCACATAATAGAAGGTGCCGCAAACTTCGTCCGCGGGGGAGAAAAAAATCGTAACCCCCTTTTTTTCTTCAGCGTGGTCAGGTAAAAAGTATCCTTTAACCATCTGGAGATACCTAGCTACCCGTGTACCAAAAATAGTAGAAATCCGTTTAGCCGATTTGGCATGATGAAGCCGCAACGACACATACAAACATACTAAAAATACAAATATTTCAATTCAGTGACCTCCAAATAGTCCGTTAAAATGATTTTTTTGAGAACATCTTCAATGCACTACAGACATTTCATTTTTACAACTTTATAATAGCTCGTATAGAATATAATGAAAACAACATCTTCAATGATATATCACCTTACAACTTTATTATACTTAGTATAGAAGTCAAAACTCACCAATAGACTCACGTATCCATGTATGCTATTATAAGCAAGAATAACATCCCGAAATTCTCCAGAACAGTAATCTAACGCCGAACACTCGCTGCTAACCCTGACTGAGATATTGTTCCTGCTCCTCCAATCTTCCAAAGCAATGAGCACATCCTTGAAACTCGAACGGTTACTCTTAGCATTAAGAAGTGATAGTAAAGTCGGTTCGTATATGTAGTTGGAATATTCATTCGTCTTGTGTAACGTGTCATTGGCGTAGCGAGTGTCGTCAGCCAACATTGTCAATTGTTCATCACTTAACGCTACATTTGAACGGTATGATAGTGTCGTTCTACGATACTATTTTTAATGCTGACTCATCTCTTTTGCAGTTCTTGGTTGAGTAATGTACGCATTTTCGTGGTCGACCTGTAAAAGAAAATTTTAGTTATAACAAAAATAAATCGAAGAGAAAATACGAGCATTTTAATTTAATGAGGTGGGTTCGAGATTCCAGCCCCAATATGTTTAAGGAATTTTAATGTTTTGTTTGTACGTAGAATCAACAGCTCTTTCGATCCTTATATGATAGTGTCCCATTTTTACATTTTATATCCTTACAGTTTCCATATAAGTTTACCTATATATAAATATGTATTGTTTAAGACGGTAATGGGAATACGGAATATTTACGAAAATTATGGGACGTTATTTTTCCTATTAGGAAGAGCTCGGTATCGTTCATTTATAGACAAACTTTTCACCGATTTTTAATTCCATCAAAAACGATTTAGAGAATATTCAATTAACATATTTCTTTTTGAAGTAATGAGGTTTCATCGACTTTTCGTAACAAATTATTTGCCTGATAATTCATTCAATTGAATATACAAGTAACAGTAACATAATACCGATTTTCATCTCTTTATACTTTATACAAAGGTTTTATTTTATAGCCAATAAATTATTGTACAAAGTCCATATATTAATTCCAGCTTCAGCCAAAATTCATAAATTTCATTTGTGTGATGTTTATATGATCTGGATTATTATTAATGACGGGAGATTTAAGATGAAGAACATAACAATAAACAGACAAAATCATTCACTCTTAGACACAGACAAAAAGACAAAGGGGGGGTGGAGCGCGAAGCCCCCCACAAGGGCGGTTAGGGGGCCACGCCCACAATATTGAAAAAAAAATCTTCCAAACAAACATTATATGGCCAGGTTACTTTAAAGCCTAGAAGGATATTTAGGGCAAAGAAATAGCATAATCTTTTTGCGATGAAAGATGTATTTCCTTGTTATTTCACCATAACTCATGGTTAGCCTATATTTTTTTACGCATTTGAAACACGAAGACAAGTCACTACATGCTAAGTAGAAAAAAAATGTAAGTGAGAGCTATTAACGGTCAATAATAATGTTAAATGTTATTTAATTGCCATTAAAACCTGATATACTAAATCGGCATGACATACAAATATACATCGAAAAATAATATTTCTGTCCACGACTTAGGAATCGCCCTGTGTAATGAAAAAAAAAACAGTACAACACCGATGCATTCCATGTTACGAATCTTCTACATCTTCAAATCTTGTAATAGCGTTATAACTTGATCACAGACTAATTATAGGTAGTAAAATAGTTAGTATGAAGTCTAATCAGATAAGCGTGGGAACCACCAGTACGTTCGCCATCCGATACCCGAAGTTTAAATATGTTATTAATATTCAAATACATAACTTGATATTCGGCTAGCGATGTTATTATAGTATCAAATCACCAAGCGAAATATTAGCCTAAATAATGAAGTAACTTCGCAAAATCCAATGTTAATACCGTAACAATCTTAATACATGCACCTGAGATCGAAATTTGAATTAAACATACACTTTTGGTACTTTGCGGTTCTACTGACTTATCCTCCTTATTTGCTTGAACTTGCAATACTGTACTTGAAACTTGAACCAAGTAATTTCTTGTTGATGTCTGTCATAGGTCATAACCGAAATGTTTTCGTCGCCGTTATTGACGTCGAAGCTTTTTAAAATATTTTCCTATGCGTCAATAAACATTGTCATTCATTTATGAATCTCGAGATTGAGATTATTTTATTATTAGCAACACCTTGTGCTTCTTAGCAAGATTTTTAGGATAAATCAAAAATGCACAGACAGGCTTAGTACGCCTATTAATATCTCAATAGTATAAATAGATCTATCCTCTTGCCGCCCTCTATATTGTATAATTAATGAAGTTAGAAATTCTATTCCGTATACTTGTAAACGGAATAAATTTTAATTTATTATTTTTGAATATCGAACAAAACAAATGCAACTGCTTTGTTCCAAGATGGCTTAAAATTGGAATTGCGAAGACCTTTCTATAGGACTTTGGGCGGCTAGAGATTAATAACTATAAAGTGATGGTTTTCGGATATAAAATACAATCTACCAACCGCTAGCGACCGGTAGGGTGTCCAGAAAGTTGTTGGTAAGATTCCAATTTCTTTTTAATGTTAATAGGGGGCAAACGAGCAGACCGATCGCCTAATGGTAGGTGATCACCGTCGCCCATATTTACTAGCATTTCCAGAGGAGTCATAAGTGCGTTGCCGGTCTTTCTTCTTTTATCGAAGGTTTGAAGGTCGCATCGGAAATACGGAAGATTTATTCCAAAGTTTAGTCGTGCGAGTCTGGAAATTTCTAGCAAAACGCACAGTTGTGGACTGTCAAGCATCTAAGTGGTGGGGATGGAAATATTGTCGCTGTAGATTTTAATGGGATTTCAAACTATTTATAAAAACTGGGACCAAATACCTTGAAATGCCACTAAAATTTTGCGTCACTTAGACCGAACTGTGTCCACCAAAGTGAGGTAGTTGAAATGCTCGAATATCCGATTCAGCATTCCAAACGTATTTTGATCTATACTTTAATACCGGTATATTATTATCAAATGTTGGACTATCCTGTCATATGGGATTGATATGTGGGGAGGAGCTACTGAGAGACAAAGAGCATTTGTAATTCAAATAAGAGCAATTAGGATTGCCAAAGTAAATAGCATGGGATACACCAGCGAAAGAGCTCTTCTGTGAACTACCAATACTAACATTACGCTGTCTTGTCTATA
The DNA here is from genome assembly GCA_905404275.2 of Hedya salicella. NCBI lineage: Eukaryota > Metazoa > Arthropoda > Insecta > Lepidoptera > Tortricidae > Hedya > Hedya salicella. The sequence goes on along the minus strand of FR990112.1, from coordinate 11,296,047 downwards.
TTGGAGGTCTGTCAGTTAGTAAAACAGAATGTAGATTTATTTGAAAGACGGGGTGAGAATACCCTCAACACCCGTAGTAATAAAAGTGATCTGCGGCTAATACCACACACTCACAAACTTAAAAAGGCAGAGCAAAGCGTGGGATACATTGGCCCAAAGATATACAATCATCTACCTTTGGATATATAACCCAAGATGACATATCATACGCGTACAGCATAAACAAATCTGGTGAAATGAAAAAACATGCTGCTTTTCTTGGCTGATCTCGTCATGAAAAAAAAAATTGATCAAATTACTGTTTTTTTCTAGGCAAATGATAAAATGGATTCTCCATTTTAATATCGTGCATAATTTGGTCATATCCCTTAGAGATTTGTTCAAATCGCTGTTTTCGCCATTTCCCTGCGACATATACATATGATAGTAATTTCATAATTTATCGTTCTTTAGACTTATTGACATGTTACTGTTATCAATAAATATGAACATCAATATGAATCTATTAATCACTACGCTAGCCTAGTCGCTGAAATTTATTTAAATGTCCATAAATATAACTCACGTGATATTAATGGTTCCCCTTGTTTACGCATATTTTTGTAATAATTCTATATGGCATAATCAGTATACGCATAATTGTAATTGAGCATAAAGTGTTTTTGCATTACCAAACTTTGCTTATACGTATTACCCATAAACATTCTTGGCCGAATATTGTTTATGCATAATTTGCTAATCCCGAATGGTCCGAATGCAGAATTATACATTCGCATAAATTAATCACGCAGTAAGTTACTCTCGTATAATTTAATTTCACCTACTTAATCAAATTCAGTATGATTGTGAGTAGGACTTTTTTGACCCCTCAATACAGACCTCCGCGGCTCGCTCGCCTCACTCGCCTCGCTCGCTTGTTAGGGTCGCAGTTCAACCCAACAGTCCTCCTCGCTTCGCTCGTCGTAGTACCCAACCTAACCCAAGTCGGAATGAATCTTTAGGGAAGGTTGTTGCTTGAGTAAAAGTCGATTTTAGAGTGTGGTTAATGCATAATATTTATTGCAAAATGGCCTACTAATTTTGTTTATATTTTGCTTTAGACGAGTTCAAAAGCCTTTAAACTTAGGAAAAATATGCTAAATATGAATAAATGTTTCGGACATGGGTTCGGACATGGTTTCGGACTAACAAAAATATGCCACACATTGATTGAAACTTACATGATCTTCACTCATTATCACAACATAACAAAACGGGGCTTAATTTGAGTTGTGATAAAAATATGCCAAATCACAATTATGATGAAATTAGTTTCGGCGTAATGAAACTCTGCCAAGTCAATATTATGCAATTACAATATTCAATCCAATACGATTCGGAAAATCACGCATTCGGCGAAATAGCATTTATGCAAGAATATCACTCGGCGTGAATCAATTATGCGAAAACTGTTATGCCAAATTAGTTTTGGACACAAAAAAAAATTCGAAATAGATTGTCCCCGATATGAATATTTGATTTCCTATGTTATTTTATAAATATAAATAATTAAAAGACACTTGTGACAGAAACTCCAATTCAACTCATTACCAATCCGTGGAATACCAGTATAAATCTTAAAATCTTCACGAGCAATAAAAGTCCTCTTGAAAACTACTTTTTTTTTAGAGTTCCGTAACAAAAATGGTAAAAAAGAACCCTTATGGTGCGACTGTGTGTCTGTTTTTTAAGTTGTGTCGATAATAGTTTTTACTGTTACTTTGCGTGCCGAATTTATGGGTAAAAAAAAATGTGTATGTATTTTAGCAAAAGATACCAAATTATATTCAAATACTTTCTGTCCTTATAGTATTTGTTATTTGCATAACAAATACAAGACATTACATAACAATCGCTAGGTATTATACGTAATACAATGTGTATTTGTTATCCTTGCTTAGAATTCCAAATAGGTACTTAATATTATCCACCGCATTATCCAATTTCTTGTTTGAAAACTTTGAAAACGCTATTAAGTAGATACCTGAATTGAGAAATGTTATTGGAATCTGAAACATGAGAAGGAAACTATTTAATACCTCACTGCCGGTTTAATATTGTATTTGGGCCAGGCATCTACCGGAATCACCTTTAGAATCTCCTTTAAGTTGGATATAGTTGATTAATAAATGAATTTTACGAGTCATTGTCTTCATAAATCGAACTAGTCCCAGGGTAAGCTCAATAAGGCTTGTGTTATGAGTACTAGACGACGATATATTTATTACTTATGTTTACTTATATACATAGGAAACATCCTATAGACTCAGGAACAAATACTTATTGCTCATCGCACTAATATTTGCCCTTACCGGGATTTGAACCCGTACCGGGTAATATTACTCCCGCTGAGCAAAACTGGTCGTCAAAATTGATTTATTAATTTGAACTGGTATATTAATGTGCTTACTTAGTTGCTTTATTCATAATTCTGAATTTTATGAGAAATTTTATTTATAATAAATTGTTAACACATTGAAAAAAATCGAAATAACTTATTTATCACTATTGTTTAAAATTTCTCAAACAGAGCAGAATAAGAAAAAGAAAAAATAAGAAAATTATTTACTCATTACACCGTAGCTTAATTTCACGAAGCCATATTGTACAAAATATGGACAATTTATTTCCATCGTATAAAATTAATTTCACGTCAAGCTACTTAGTGAATTGCCATCAAATTTAATACAAATTTGCTTTTATTGTTACCGCTTTCGTTGCCTATTATAAATCTGTATGATATAATTACGACTATTGACAACGTAATTGAATTTCTCATAAAAATGGGAATGGCTATTTGAAACATATTTGGATGGAAAAGCTACTTATTAATATTTATTAAAAATAAACAATAATTAATATCAGATATATCTTACACAAATCGACCTAGTCCCAAACTAACTAAGCAAGCTTGTACAATAGGTTGCAGGCAAAGATATATGTATATTTACACAGATAAATATTATACTTAAATAAATAGAAAACATTTTATATGGAAACTAATTGTTGTTTTAGCCCCTCAACAACACTTGATCAGTCCTCCCGTGACCATGGAAAGCTGGAAAGCTTCCGAAACGTCGGGAACTAAAATGAGATAATATACGCGATATAATCCGTTAAATTGTTTTATTTCAACACTTGATTGTTATTACGTACTTTTTTTGTTTACACAGCTTTATATATCGTTTAATTTAAGTTGAACTTAAGGTCCAAGGTACCCAGGTTTTGTTAGTTATTGACATGCTTTAACGGCTAATTACTTCTTCCAAATGATCCATAACGACAGGTGTAATCAACCATAAAAAACTTTTGCTTTTTTTTAATATCCTCAATGTACAGACATCTAATTTTTACACTTTCATAATAGTATAGATGCAAAAACAGGGAGCATTTTTCATTCATATTTTCGTCCTTACCGGAATACCATAACTTTATTTTTAGCCTCGGCGTAGTAAAAAATACATTTCATAGCATCCATAATTAATGGTTTCATAACAAGGCGGTCAATCCGTCATAAATCTTGTCAATGTAATAACGAGTTCAGTAATTTACCAAGTTGTTAAAAAACACACCGATGACGACTACAGCCAAGTTATTACCTAAAGAAATTTTATATAATGTATTATCGCATGTCATGAGTTCCCGATGTTACGGACGCTTTACAACTTCGGTGCTGAGGGGCAGAGTGAGAAAAACGTAATTTTTGCAGTCACAATTACATGTTTCTTAATGACACATAAAGATGTAGGCTTAATACGCCAGACATGTATCAGAAGAGCAATCATAGTGGAAACCGAAGAGAATTCTCGTAAAGATTTGTATAGATATTCTTAGACATCAGAAAGCTTGCAAGTAAACTTACTCGTGTGTGTACGAGCCGTCAAGAGCTACGGAAGAATCGTAATCTTTTCAGATATCAGTTTTAATAAAGGCAAAAAATTATCAATCAGCTTAAGTGCTAAAACATTCTCGTATTAATTAGGATTGTTAAACGATTTTTTTTTTTTTTTCAAAAAAAAGGTTGATTGGCAGTAAATATAATGAAGTAAATTATTTTCATTATTACTTTTGATTGAGTGATTTTTTGTTTGGAGTCAGTTAATTTTTATATATTTTTTATAAAAACTATATTGTTATTAATAATATTTTTTTATTTTTTATAAAAAGATATTGTTATGAATACATTTCTTCAACGCCAACTTTTTAACCTAAGAAGGTTGGATATATTTATTAACAAAAATAAAAAGGAGTTCGTTAATTGGCTGTCTTTTTTAATTCTCAGGATTCTTTATTCCTGACATAATTGTTATTTTTTGTAAGAAATTTTATGGCCTGGTATAAACCAATATCTTTCTCAAAAATGCTATGTAATATTGCCATAGCATCGCTTAAAACAATACAAAACATGGAACGTCCCGGAGCCTTAGAATAGAAGTGTCCAGTAAAAAGTGCGATTTCAAATTTGGATTCAATGTTTTTCCAGTTAAGTATAAGTATGATATTCCTGTTACGTATCATATTATAACCCGTTCTAGACCTTCCGTTCCTATCCGATCCGATCCTAATTGTCGGATAAAATCGGGTCGTCGGATAGGATCGGAAGGTGTAGAACGGGCTTATGTGAATTTCGAAACATCGTGGCAGTATTGCCTATGTTCTTAGCCTGTCCGAACGGACGAAAAGGAAAAAAATATGTCACTGACGTGCACAATGATAAAGCGATGAGGTCGTATATGAATTTAAAAAGTTATTAATAGTAATGAATACATGAGAAAAAAGAACAGGTCAGTTTGTACGCTAAATGGTCATAGATGTTTTTTGTTTGTAGGTGATTGTTTTATTGTACCTCGCCTTCCTTTAACACATTCACTACCAAGAACCCCGCCTTGGGGGCGCTATTCTCGCAGACGCGTAGCCGATGCGTTTCACCGTATGTTTAGGAAAGTGCGTAGCGCTATGAAAAGCTTGGCAATGAAAGTGTTAAATGTGCATGAAAAATTTAATGGGATATTTACAAAAACAACATAACTGTCATGTTTAGTGGATGTGAATTACTGATGCCAATGTCTTCATGTCTTTACTATCTGTAGATAGTAATAACAGTATTGTATAAAAATTACTGTTTGCCATAAATATAGCACTAAAACTCAATGTACCCCTATGTATCCCCTAAACAGGTGGATCGTGAAGACAGTAACCGCGAAAGTGATTAAAATATTAATACTAATAGTAATACTAAATTAGAAAATTAGACGTTCATTTGCAAAAAAAAAATTGTAACGAATTTGCTCATTTTTGCACAAAAACAACATAACATGCAAGCTTTTCAAAAACTGCTGTTTTTGTAAAGTTTGTATGTAAGGAATGGAGAAACTTTATCGTTTTTTACGGAACACAATGATCATTAAAACAAATAAATGAGCATTTCGTACTTATTACATCCTGAAAATCAGGTTATAATTGGTAATATTTGAGGGAAAAAGTAGTTTTATCGATTTTCTGAAAAAATATTTTGTAAACATCCTTTCATTTCGAAATATACACTGCTTGTAATTCCCACCAGATCTCTTTGTTTGATCATGGATACGTGACCAACAGCAAATAGAGTAAGGAATTTTCTTAAAAAGACTACTAGTAACCAACATAAGAAGCGTGAGAGAGGCCATCAGTCGTCGTCACATCAGTTGCGACAAAGTATATCTACGTACCACGTGTGGAAAACAAGTACGTCAGGCGAGCAAATAGCCACAGTTAGCTAAATATTTAAATTGAGATCGAATAAAATAATGTTACTTTAGAGTTCCATTGGAATGGTAAACAAATGAATAACTAGCAATGACATGACGTATACGATTGTAATTTTGAATTTGATTCTATTGTAATACATTGCGTGTTGAATGGGATGTATGAAAAAGGGGTAGTTTCTTAACGGAATGTATGTATGTTCTTTGTATGTCAGATATTGATCGTTATTAACGTATACTACGCCCGTATTTAATTTACATAATTATTATAGGAGTAAGGATGGCTAAGGAACGGAATATATTTATCTACGTTACGCTTCAATATATCTAATGAAACAATACTTGGAAAACGTATTACGACTTCGTCGTATTATAGATAAGTGACTCACCGGTTTTCGGCGACTAAATGTCAATTCCAAACTCAAACAAAAGATAATATGGGTCAATCACTGTCAATCACTTATATATCAATAATTCACATTCGTTTATTTAGGTGTGCGGACAGTTATAGACTCCTGCCAGCAGCATACAAAGCTGGTACGTCGTATCTTTTAAAATGTGTTCAAATATCCACATAACGACCGGTATTGCGCTGCCCTTATACAACGGTTTTCTCCGGATGTTGTCCTGATCGTCGGTTCATGTTAGGTTAGGGCCTCGCCACGCTGCATCGTCCTGTCACTACTCAAGTCACCACTGCCACTACTCTCTGAGCGAACGGTGAAAAAAGTTTCATATATTTTTTTTCACACTATGCATTTTTCTTACTCCGAATACTATCGAAGAAGAAAATATGTGTCCGTGTTGGAAAATGTGTCACATTTTTGTTTCAATTAGATTTTACATAAAATATTGGTTAAGGTGATTCATTAATAGAATAATTTAACTCAAAATAATATTTACGAATATTCACGAGAGTGTAAGAGAAAGTTATATAAACTCCAAGATAGAGCAGGATGGATTTGTTTTTGTGAATTCCAACACACTTCACTACTAATAACATTATAATTAGGTACCTAACACAGTTTTCATAGCAAAGAATGGTTGGCAAAAAATACACAAATGATTTTAATATTGTATATTGAAAGAACTATGAGAATAATACTTGTTACATAATTGCCCATGAACAATAAAAAATGTGCCAACCCTAATAATCTATCACGTCCATAAAACTGAATTTTCATAGATTATTTTAACAGAAGATAATAACTGTTTATTTTAGTAACATTTAAAAAGGTTCGCAATCTGAATGGGTAGAAAGAAATCAGACCGCTTTAAGTACCTACAGAAGTCTTAAAAAGACAGAAGAAAAAATGCGGTGTCAATCGGCTCCTCTAAATTAGTTGAGCACACTTGAAAATTAGAACTTTATTCAGGTTTCCTAAAAGCTTAAAACGAGCCCTGTCTTTATTATTACTGTAAACAACTAAGTAGTATTTTTGGTTATTGTCATTTATTTACCTTTCAGTGGAAATCATTGGGAAGAATTTAAATAATTTTCTGGGTAATCTTCTCTTTAGTTTTATGTTTTCCGGGTCATATGGTTTTCGACAGGGTTCAATGATGATTATTTTATGTTTTATCCAAATTATTTTTTTGGCTCATACTAGGGTTTTCAAATATTGCCAATAGACTCTTTACAATGGCATTTCTTTCGGCTTTAGATGTATTTTGTAACATCCTGTATGGTATACACTCTTATCAACATATAGAACTAAAATTTGTTCAACGGATTTGGCTGTCTGTCGTTTACGTCGATTAGAATAAATCCAATATAAATAACTAAATGACCTTTTCACTTTGACGGACGTTACAGAAGTTGCCCTTTATTGGAGTCCAAATAACGTGCAACTTCTGTAACTTCCACATGAAGATGACTTAACAAATGGTTAAAATAAATAAGAATTGTCCACATGAAGTGCTATAGATGATTTAGATGAAATTACATACTTCAGACAACGTATTTTTACATGAGTGAATGTCGTTCGACATGTATTGTTTTAAAAATATAAAAGGCCGAGAAAGATTCTATACTATAATTGATTATATCTAGGGGTATATCTTGCAGTAAACTATATGATAATTTAGTAAAAGAAAATTGAATATTTCATGTATTGCTTTTTCTGCCAAGCATATACTCTAGGTACTATGAAAACTGCACGTTGACACTGATCACTGGTTTAATTACAATGAACACTTCATACCGAATATGGTTCTGACGCGGGTCTTTGGGGAGACCGGGGAGGAGTTAATTACGATGTTCAGTGACCTCGGTAGAGCCTCTGAGCAGGTTGGTGTAAGAATTCGCTCTCGCTTCGCTCGCTCGGCTTCGTGAGATGTTTTTTACTTTGGTCACTGTTCACCTAACACGCTCTTCCTCGCTTTGCTCGTCGTCGCACCTAACTGGACTCTGTCACATATGCTTTTCTTGTTCCTTGAAAGAAAAAACTTGCCTGAAGTAAGAAAAGGAACTGTTGCACTGACGAAACGTTATTCGTTTAACAGTTTTTTGGCCTGCCAAAAGAAACTTTATCATTATCATACAAAAATTTTACAATAGTTATTTGTCAAAGTAAATCATCGCCAAAAGTTGGTAGGCAAGAGAAGTTTAAAGAAAAGACAGAACACCGACAGTATAATATTCTGACACCATCAAGCTGATATATCTGATGATGGAGCCAGATAGCTGTCAATCTCTGTAATAAATAAAATAACGCAATCCTACCGAGTTTGTGCTCGTTACAATCGTCTCGATCAGGCGTTAACGAGTTTTTAAAGAAAAATACATTCAGTAGGCAATAAAAACTTGTCAAAAAACGCTCTTCGTGTCAGAAACTTTTTTAGTAACTGGAGGATGGTTATAGCATTTTTTTTCCCAGCTACAATGAAGCAAGACAGCGAGCTATGACTTTTTCCCCCTAAACGAAGTTGCGGGCACCATCAGGCTCGTTTGCCCCCTAAAACATAAAAAAAAACCTTCTAATTGTGATATATTTACATACTTGTTCAATCAATTCATGTTCATTTCTCCGACAACACAAACTCTACAGTCAATACATGTCTCTAACTGAAGCAATAATCATTGTGACGTCTAGTATTAATATTCATGGGTTATTTAACAGCGAAGTATTAAAATTGACGCGACCCTGCCAGATAGGATGAAATTGTTTCCGAACGGGGTCAGCCTTAATCTACTTTTTCAGATGATAATGAAGTTCGAATGTAAAGGTTAATTAATATAAGAAATGATTTATGTAGGAAAATATTATTAGACGAACTTGGGTGATTTTAATGAGGTTAGTGAAAGTACCTAATTAGGTTTATCAAAATAGACGTTATCTTTGCCGCTACACTGAAAATTATATCCCGTAACAATGCCTGACTACGAAGGATAACCAAAATATTATATGGCACGTGGATGATGTCGCGGGGATACCTAGCATAAGACATAAGTGTTCTAACATCCTTAAACTTATATCTAAATTGAGATCTAATTTAGATTAGCTCCATCGTAAGATACAGATACTGTGCTTGAAAATGAACTTGAGTTGTTAACATAGGTAGTTAAGAGTCTCCGGCAAGCTCGTCCGAATTTCACCTTCCCATACAAACGAATTTTCGTTCTCATTTTAAAACTACGTGTTAGATTGTAACAAAACTTTGCATATACAATGACATGAGGTATATCTAGGCCTGTAATTAGTTTATATGGCTCCAGTTTATAAACCAAATGAAATACAACAAGTTTTGTATGAAAAACTTAAATTCGATGTATTTTATTACTGTGGTATCTGAAGCTACATAAACTAATTACAGGCTTGCATATAGGTACCTTAAATTATTCTGAGTACATATTTTCAGAGCAAACTAGCAAGTGGTTTTAAAATGAGAGCGTAACTACGTTTGTATGGAGAATCGAGCTTACCGGGGACTCTTAAGGGCTCAATTCAAAGAAAATTTCAATCGATGCCTGTGAGTGACGAAAATTACCAATATAATGTTGTACTATGTACATTAACTATGTACAGTTTCTTTTAAACCGATCCACTTACTGAAAGTTAAGAAGGTAAATGAGTTTGTGTTGAAGAAATATTAATATCAATGCCTTTTTCAATATAAAAAATTCCGGAAACCCCCGTTATATCACGTTTTGAGAAAAAAGATCAAACGATGTTTGCGCACAATTACTTAAGAGAATAGGGAATAGAATATTTCATTTCGTTGAGTTCATCAATAATAATATGTACCGTACCTACTTATATTTATGTAAGTTGTAAGTATATAAACCATTTATTGCGCATAAAACCGGCCCAATATGAATTATCAAAAAAAATAGGAAACCTACTATACTATTGAGTTGTTAATCTGATGTTTTATTTTCTATCCTATTGGTAGTGTGGCTATTCCAGGCTATACAGCCTCCGTATCACTGGGACCATAGATGATCAATTGTCATCGCCACCTAAGTTTTGTTGATGCAAAGAACTTCAGATTTTTTTTGATTTCAATACTTTATCTCTTCTGGGCACAGTTGATGTTTAAATTAAGAAACGGTCATTAACTATTGCAAAGTAATTTTAATTTAACAAAAAACTGAAAAGGGCAAGCAGTTCGACTTGGCTGTGACGTCACACGCCTCTATTTTCCAACGAACTGATAAATAAGCTGATTTGAACTATCATCATCATCAAATACCGTATTTTATCGGGATAAAGACACGATCAGCTCTGTTTTAAGGAGCTCCAAAACGGCAACAACACTGGCGACCACAAGGCTGGCGGCTTCTTTTCCTACACGTATCTTTGGTACAATGCCGAGGGGACCATTATTAGATTTACTTAGGTTTTAAAACTTATAGATCAGTTATACAAATATGCAAACAAGGTTCACTCCAAACTTCTATTCGAGAGAAATCGAGGGGCTCTTGTCGAGTGTGTAAAACAGTCATTTTCAGGCGCCGGCCGGTCGCACCGCAGACGTACAATGATCGTTTTCGAGCATTTACATATACACGATTTTATAATGCGCGGTTACCCTTGACTTCTAGACAAGGTTGCCTATTGACGATGGAAATTATTTGAACATGTTTAACTTCCTTTACTGAAAATATATGTTAGCTATTTTCGTTGTGATTATTTTCCTGCAGAATTTAATTTTAGTGGTACTTTTGTGAATTTAGAGTACAATTTAGATGATGTTAATATTTTCTTCTGTTTCCACGATTACTCATTTAAATAAAAGGACTCCACCCGTGACCATGGAAAGCTGAAAAGCTTCCGAAACGTCGGAAACTCAAATGAGATAATGTAATCCGTTAAATTGTTTTATTTAAATTAGATGAAGTTGGTTTTCTTTTCTGGTCAAGATCACGAGCAACCTAAAGATGCAGGCATCGCATTACTAGTGGTTGTGGCGATCCTTGTGGGGATGCCTTTGTCCAGCAGTTTACGGCTACGGGCTGATATTATGACGATGATGATTTTCAATTTAATTCAATCCAAATATTTATCGCAGACCAGGGTCTATAGATTGTTAATAATACAAAATATCATATGTTCTAGGGATTAGTAACACATACATTCAATCATACCAATATAACAGTCAATAAAATTAATACAACTTTTTATTTAAAAAAAAGTAAGCATAGATGTTACTTTATCTGATTTTACTACATTAACATTGCTTTTATTCGGTACTATTATTGCAACTAGAACTAGATAATACTTCTTACAGGTATATGATATCCTCTTATGCCGGCCGACTGAAAAAAGGAACCGACACACATAGCTGACACAGGGTGATTGACCACTATAAGGAATTTTACTGTACAGCGTCCGATTTTTCTAGTTTGTCCATACTAGTTTATGCAAAATCAGACCGCCGGACGGTAAAATCCCTTGTAGTGCACAATCGCCCAAAGTGCCTTAACCGTGTAGCATTAAGAATTCCATGGGACAAAATCACGGCCTACACAAAGAAGGAATTTTGTCTGAAAGATATCATGCGAAAAAAAGAGTCATTAACACTAACTGGCATTTATTGACTTGAGCGTTGTCTCTTTGTAAACGAAATGGCGAGACTTTACTAAAATGTCTACACGCAATGATAACTTGCGCACTCAGTATAAGTATAACTATCGTATTCCTAAGGTCCACAATAAACTTATGTATAAAAGTGCTTTTATCGCCGCTATGCGAGCCTTTAACAACTTACCTGTTGAAATAAAGTCACTCGAAGGAAACACATTTAAAACTACCCTAAAACGTTGGCTCATAAATAAAGCATTCTATAATATGAATGAATTTTATGATGATGTATCTTAACTAATTAATATAATGTGTAATACATGAATGAAGTATTCTGTAAGATCATATTGTACGTCCGTGATGGTTAAACTGTTGGTTCTAATTATGTATTTTACATCTCTGTACACAGTTACTCAATAAACGTATTATATCCAATCCTATTCTATTATATTCCGGCGGTTTCCGCAGTCGGCTACCCGAAACCTCGAACTTGGTACAACATTACAGTTAAAAATGTGACCTAGGTGTTTAGTTTATTTTTATTGTTATAATTAATATACTATATGTTAGTCTATATGCTATCTGAAATTAACAATTTCATTTAGCTAGTCTTAAGTACATTGTACCTATATTTTTTTGTGTTGACATATTTAAGTGTGAAATAAACAAAATTTTATTTTATTCCATTAACACTATGGAGTATACATAACCATATTTTTTTAGTCCCGTCTATGGTGACTGCGTATTTGTACTTTACTAAGCCTCCGTCTGTTGGTCTGTCACTGTCCAACTCTTGATGCCTCAAGCAAATCTTCAAGTATGTGCATTATTGTGTGGCCTCTATAACAATAAATAATATAATTAGTAATGAAAATGGGCCAAGAAACCTGTTTTTTTGTGCGTTTTATGCACAATATTTTGAACTGTAAGGGGGCATTAAATTTAATGCTCGGAGCATTTCAACCGCTTTGACTTCGGTTTGCGCATAAGTACCGAAATCAGCATGTTTTTGCCAAACAATATATTTACCTATACAATTTTTAGCGTATTGGAAACACACAAACAACGGGTGTTTATACGTATACTTAATAGAGTCTGACTCGCACTTGGCCGATTTTGTGGAAATATATAAAGCGCTAAAACAAACTAAGGTTATGAAATATTATCATAACTTGGATCCACGGCTAACAACTCTAGGTTAGAAGTAACGAAAAAATTTTGTCACGTAGACGACATTTATTTATTTATTTAAACTTTATTGCACAAAATAAAAGTAAGTACAAATGGCGAACTTAATGCCAAAAGGCATTCTCTACCAGTCAACCATAGGGCCATTCGGGTGGGATGTTCCCTAAGATATCTGTTGATATTATGAATAGGTTTCGCCTAGTACCTAATGCAGTAAATTTTGCGTTTTTCAGGTCAAACAGTGACTGCGGCCTCATTGCAAGACATAAATCTTGAGCAGGTCAATACAGCTATTGACTTGAGGTGGGAGTTTGAGGTTTAGGTCACGACAAATAAGCTATGGCGTCTAGTTTCCGTCAAATTGAACCTAGTAGAATAAAAAACTACCTGAATGATTCTTGTAATTTGATCTTTTTTTGTCGATTTATTAAAATAAAGTAGAACATAAAAGAATATTATAATAAAAATATTAATACTAAAATTTAAATTATAACTAAAAAGAGCCCCCGTAGCACGGTGCCAAAGATGCTGGCAGCATTTCCTCGCTGTATGGCTATACTATATACTATATGCTGAGCTGTCAGCAAGCCGTTTTGATAACTCTTTGATAAGCCCTAGGGCCCAGAGTCTCGACGCTGAATGGCATAAAATAGTAGTGGGGCACTAGACCCTAATATTTTAAATGTTTTCGCGTTTCGGCCACCTCCGCCGCTGCGCTGGCCTTTGCCGAGGTCCGTGGCAGTTGACGGCACTTGTGTATAGTATCGACGCATGTAGCGTCCCGCACCAGCCCTCGACCCCTCGTCCATGGGACATACTGCTTGCGTCGAATTTAGATAGGCAAAAAGTTTTTTTTACGTGCCTATTAAGGAGTGGGCGCCAAATCTATGGGCTTATACATATAATGGTCGCTTTATTGAGCGATAGATATATGGTGAAGCATCCGTAACTGTCACACTCACGTGTCGGAACGTTTTTTTTATACTACTTAGGTGTACACGTACAAACAAGGGTAGGTACTACGGCCTGCCTGATATTAAGCAGTCAACGTAGCCAATGAACGCTTGCAACGCCAGGGACTAATACGTTACGAATGCTTTTTCGTTTATCCGGATCTTTTTACAAAAACGTGTAGGTTTAGGCACTTGTTGTCTCAGATTCTGAACTTTTGCCTTCGCTTTGCTCCGAATCACGAGTACTATTGATTTAGATAATTAAATAAAAGTTTCTGAATAAAAGTCACTTTTTGTGAGATTGTATCACTAATCTGAAAATGTGATTTTTCATAAAGAATATCGAGTATTTTTTTTTCTGAAACCGATAGTGCTCTTGTTTCTGAGTAAAACGAGCCCAAAAAGTCCATTATCTGAGACAACACGTAAGGTATACTTTTCTATTAAATGTCCATCAATCGAGCGATAAACGCATCGATCATAAACCCGCAAGTTTCTACCCCAGTTCAGAAAACCCATAGATCCCGGGTTGGGAAAAATATTTGGATACTGTTTAAATTTAAATAGGCGGTGAGTACAAAGTAATAACATAGGTATGATGTTTATTTTTTAAGCTTATTTAAGGGAATTGCGCCATTAAATTAATGATCATGCCGCTTAAGAAATGAATTTATTACAATATGAAAAAAGGCCATAATTATTTGTTCACTTCTCATGTTTGAAAAGTATCTTTTCACTTCTCCTGCTCAAAAAGTACGTCATATTAACTTCGCGAAGTGAGACTAAAATAGTACATTTAGCCCCTAGGGTTTAAAAAAAAGCCATATAATCCCATACAAATTTCTATGACATTGAAAAAAAAACTTGCGGCCAGCTACATACTCCTTACGAATAACTAAAAACCAACAAACCAACCTGATCAGATTGGCCAAACTTTCTGATAGAATTGCTCAAACTGTACTTTTAGTTTTTCATGAAATATACAATTTTAATGTTAAGTCTTTTTTATTTTCTCGCAGTCGAAGTGAAAGGCAGAGTGTTTAACACGTGGCTAAAAGCCATTATGACACTCAGACATATTTGTCCTCGCTCACTTCGTGAGCTCGTCCAAATAATCACTTTGTGTCGTAATGGCTTATTTTAGCCCCTTGTCAAACAATCTACTATTATTGCCATTTTAGCCCCTAGGTTTGCGGCCAGCTTTTTTCAAAACGGTGTATAATAAAAAACCCAATACTAATGTATTTTAACTAACAATATTGAATGTAACAAAACTAATAATTCGTGGGGATCGATTGTATAATGTATAGGGAAATTCGAGTAGATTTTATGGCAAGGGGCTAAAAAAAAGCCATTTAACACGAAGTTTTATTTGTACGAGTGAGCGTAGCGATCAAGGACTAATATATCCGAGTGTCAAAAAACGAAGGGTTATGACATTTCTCCTCTCTCTTTCCGCGAACGAAGAAGGGAAAATAACTAGAAGATGCCCATCTTCTAGTTTATCATCGACGTGTTATTATACTGATACTTAGGACCCTTCGGTCCTGGGGCTGCTCGCCGGGCGACCGGCGCGGCCCGTGCTGCGCACGTCGTATTTACTTATAAACATTTAGCCCCGCTACGCGAAGCTAAATTCAGGCACTTTTCGAGCGTGAAAAGTGAAAAAAAAAATATTTTACACGTTTCCTGTTCCCGCCCCAATGGCGAGTTGGCGAGTCACGCTATTACTTACAAAGTGAGGAATGTTTATTGTTAACGTGATTTTGAGCAATCTTATAAATCACTCGAGATTTAGCTGTCAGTAGTCAGCCGTAAATGGTAACATGAGGAGCGTGTTTTATGTTGTACGTTAGAACATCAAAGAGTTCTACCCTTAACTTTTGAAACGTGGATTTGCTGTGAACACCTTCTACCGCAGCTTCAACGAAAAATAATACAAATTTTAATTTAGATTTTAAATGTAAGTAACTAAAAAAGATAGAATAGACCTTTTTACCGAAAATCATTAGGAGAATGCTTAAAATTGCATGGATATATTAATGTGGAGCCTGCGAAATTATTGTTGAGCGTCATGTTTTTGTTGAATCATATTCTCAGTAGGTCTCAGGATGTCTACATTTTGGCAGGCTCGCAGCGGTTTGATGAACTTTGACGTATGAGGTGTCGTTATTTTTAACCGACTTCCAAAAAAGGAGGTTATATCTTCGATACTTTGTATTTTTGCGAAATTGGATTTTTCCGGGTGGTTATGTCTATAAGAAGAGACATGTTCTTTATACCTAGTGTTAAAACTACGACCCGTTTGTCCCACATACACCTTGTCACAACTACGACGGTGGACGCCGGACCGTCAACATCTCCTGCATCTCCTGATGATGCCTCGTAGAGAGGCGAAACACGAGTCGAGGATTATACTGTTTGGTGTTGGTTTGTTGTATTTGCATGCGTATTTTTTTATGGAAACTGCATGAAAATATGCGCATATGAGCACAATTTATTGTCACATCTAACCAAGACACTAGTTCGCGGAACAGCAAAGGAACTATAATCCATTGATCTATAATCTATCTATCAGCCACAAAGTTCAATGCTGGACCTAGGCTTCCCCTATTGCTCGCCACAGTATGCGATGAGAGATGATTCGGAGATGCAGACCACATCCACCGTCTGCCAGCGACTCTCACTAGATCATCCGTCCACCTAGTCGGGGCCACGCTGTGCTTTACTATGCGTGGTTGCCGCTCCAGGACTTTACTTCTCCCACGGCCATCCGATCTCCGGGCTACATGGCCCGCCCATTGTCACTTCAACCCTGCAATCCTGCGAGCTATGTCAGTTCCTTAATTTGTTTCTTCTGCAAATATCCTCATATCTAATCTAACACGCAGAGAAACTCCGAGCAGAGCCTTTTCCAATGATATTAAATTATGATACAAATTATGTTGTTATTTATGTTAAGGCTCTACGGTACATACTGTTTCTCTTGTAGGTGTTGCAATAAAGAATTGTTGTTTTTTGCAACACCTATATAATTGTACCTATATAATAACACCTAATTTTAAATAAAAATATAAACCAAAAACATAAAGTATACTTACAGAGTTGATATGGAACTTAAATCGTTTTTCTAATATGGAACGTGAGATTATCGTCGAGGACGCTACTACTACATACTCATACATGAAGGATTTTCTTGTTTTTTACCTATATCTTCCCGTTATGAGGATTAAATCCTATAAAACGCACGCTAACAACAAAATTGATATTTCAGAATCAGAATCAGAAAATTATTTATGGCTACAACTTATACTAAGAAGTACATGTAGGTACTAAAATAAAAATAAAAAATACAATTACAGAATATAACAACAATAACAATAATACAAAACAATGACTTAGACAAATATGAGGCAATGGGTCTCAGTCTCAGCGTGTGCTGGGCAAAAAGTCCAGCGCTCGTTTTCAGACTGAGCCCTTTGGTTGTGTCGGTCGCAAACCATATAAAACTTGAAGCAGTGGATGGTCGAGCTATGCTAACAATATACTTTTACCAATTGTAACTAAATTTTTTTGACAAGAAAATAAAATAATTATAACCAGGTATGCGTACTGTGCGCTATTTCCTCCACAAAATAGGCGGACTACCCAATTTTCCTAAAATTCCACAGAATATGTATTGAAGACGGCAGATATAATAAATAGGTAGGTGTTAAAATACATTGAAGAGGAATTAGGAGGGTTCGTGTTAAATGAGGGGCTCGAACTAAGGACCCTTTCATTAGGAATAAGTAGATGTATACTCATTGGTGGAAGCTTATTATACTTTAGTAGGTAAGCCTGATATAACAATACAATTTACAAACAATAGAGAGTTTATGTACGTTTCTATAATATATGTTTTTTTAATGGCACAATTCAACACCCGTTCTTATAAAATACAACGATATAAAAAATCAACGACAGCAGTTACCAAAACGTAATAAAGAAATTTATAAACCGGCACTAGCTTTCTCATTGCACGCCAAATTTATCTAAATTTGGCGTGCAATGAGAAATATTTGTATATGGCTTCTTAGCCTTAATCTTAAAATACCATGCACCATAAAATTTGCCAAGACCAGCGGGCCTGTGATAGTGGTTGCTTATATCGCACGATAAATAAATGACAAAACACCTGTCACTCACACTTCACCAGTAATTCATAATTAATTCCATTGTAACCATGTTCAATGGTTAATGATGTAACATTTAGTTATGTCAGTTATATTTAGAGCTTTTATTATATTATTGCAGGTCTTAAATGATAGTAGATTCATTAATTTATATGCAGTATACGAATACAAGCGTGAGAGATGCCTTATTATCAGTGACCGGAATAAGATTTACCTAAAGTTTGCGTAAAGGTCGCAACGTAGAGTGGTTAATGCCTCCAATATATATATATATAATTCTGTATCCCTGATTTTTGTCGCAATTGTACGAGGCCATTGCAAGACGTTCTGATGGTTTATCAAGTTTATTACACTAAAATTTTGAGACGTGAACGGTAAAATTTTGCATTTTTGACCCATTACGTATGGTATAAACTATTCTAACGCATATACTATGGCTAATAGCTCTTTCTCGGTTACTCTGTAGTCAATTACATTTTTATTAAGTGAGCGGGCTACAATAGGCGATAGGATTTATATCACTGCTTATCATGCTATTTATCACGTCATATACGCGATTTTCTGCAACATTGAAAACACGCAGTAAACTTGTTTAAAACAAAAATAGTTCACAAATTCTTCTTCTTTCGTGTGGGATATCTTAAATAAGGTATATATACCCAATGGGTAATCCACAACGAAGTATTAGGAGTGAATCCGGAATCCCAATGTGTATTTAGACCAAGTAGAGGAACCGTTGATGCCATCTTTGTTGTCAAGCAAATACAAGAAAAAAGTTTTGAACAACACCGGGATCTATTTTTGTGTTTCGTAAATATTAAAAAGGCCTTTGACTGCGTGCCCAGATCCGCTATGTGGACTGTTTAGGGAAAAAGGGGCTGTTCTTCGAAATTCGTTAACTTGGTCCTCCAGTTTCACGAGGGCATGAGTGCCCGCGTACGACACGAGTAGAGCATGGATACCGGTTTTCGATAATATCGAAATTTCGATAATATCGGACTATATTCCGATATTTTTTTACCGGTATCGATTTTTTCTATTACCGGTATTTTCGATAATTTCGATGTTATTGTAAATTGTATGTTATTATTAATTTTAATCTACGCATTTGTTTTATAATCTCAAAACGTATAATAATATCATCTTACTAATACTACTCGATTACAGTAAAAACAATTTGTTTTAAATAAAAAAAAATGAACTTAAAGTAATCCAAGGACAAGGACAGCGTTTCATCTAGGTAGCTGGTAGCCATGGTCCGTGGGCGGTAGAGCGAGAGCGAGTCAATCTGTTTCCTAGCTGCAAAGTAAAGTGACCGTCGAAGCACTGTGTCTTCGCGATGCCACGCTACTTACAGCTGATACATGTAGCAATGAAGTTTATGCTGCGTAAATTAGACGGCCAAAATACTGCTCTGGCAAATGAGCTTTCCGTATTACTTCGCAAACGCATTTCTCAAAGACGCCTCTTGATAGCATCGATTTTGCAATATCTGCAAAACTCCGAGACTTATTTCATTGAAATTAGTACCGAAGTGTTCCCCAAAATAAACAACACAGAAATGGTGGAAGAGATAGACCTAACAAATCATTTCCAGCACCCATCACACACCCATCGTGTAGCGAAGGTGTCGAAAGCACCAACACTAGTGCGACCAGTGCAAGCGGCGATGAAGACAACATAGTCCTTGCCAAAGTATTGAATAAAGTATTAGAGAAGTCTGTCAAAGACATACCTACTACAAGTAAACGAAAATTAAATCTTATTGAGATGGCACTATTTGAAAGTGGCGGGAATAGAGGATTTTACTTGAACAAGGCTTATAATTACTTATTAACTATATACCACCGATGGGTGTAGAATCAGAAAGAGCTTTTTCTTCCGCCGCATACACTTGCAACAAGATTCGATTATCGCTTAAAGATGATACTTTGGACGCCATTTGTTTCCTGTTTTCCTTATTTCAACAAATCCGATCTCGATCTCGGCAGATGACCTCAATTTCTATTTAGATCCTCGGGACGGGACGGAAGTATCAGGATGAAGAATCATATGCGTTAAATCAAACACAACTGTGATTTTGACTTTGACCTTTGTGATAGCTGATAGCAATTTATTAGTCTAACTCATTTTTAATTAATGTTTAAACTCGTAAGGCTGATGGGACTTCTATTTTAATCCATAAAACTGAATTATAAGTGCAACTGATTTGACTTATTTAAGTTTGAGTTTAAAAAAATCTTATAATGAAATAAATGATAATTTCATTATAAGAAAGAGATATTAATATTTTCTTTAATTTATACTGATTTTAATTGTATTGTTAATTCTTTGAAACTTTGAGTCATTTAATTTTTGAGATTGTGAAACTAATTTTATTTTATTGTTTTGATTTGCTACACTTGTTTTTTTTTTACATTATTAGTCTGTGAGACCGAATAACATTTTACTTTTTTGAATTAGTAAACTGATTTTATTTTTATTTTATTCAATCATGTACCTACTCGTAAGTTTATGAGTATGAGGCTCATTTTTAACCGACTTCCTAAAAAGGAGGAGGTTATATGTTCAATAGTTTGTATTTTTTTTTATGTATGTTCACCGATTACTCAGCCAATTGTGGACCGATTTTCAAAATTCTTTTTTTATTTGAAATAATATACTCCTGAGGTGGTCCCATTGCCACCACGTTGGGATCTGATGATGGAATCCCAGAGAAATCGAGGGCAATCCTCAAATTTTATAAGCACTTATAACGTTTATCATATATTTTCTTAAACTATTAAAGTATTTGCATATCGTAGTCATCATCATGATGAGATGATGACTACGCTGAGCTGATGACGGAAGGTATAACTCCTTAATAGTTAAGAGATAGAGGATAATTCTTTAAAAAATCATCTATTATAGGTAGATACGTTAAGACTGTTAGTCATATTCTTTTTAGTGTGTCCCTGAAGTAGTCTCCTTATCAGCAAGTCAGGATCAGATGATGGAATACCAGGGAAATCGAAAGAAACCCTCAAATATTATAGGTACTAACAATGTTTTGTATATATTTTTCTAAAGTTATCAGTTCTTTTCCTCTGGTTGTCATCATTTCATGCTGAGCTGATGATGGAAGGTACAATGAACTAACCAACTTTTACTTTTCTTGCTTCCAAAGACTCGAGATGCGTGCAAAGTGCCTCCTCAATCTTCCCATTCTGGGCTCTAAAAAATATTTTATATCACTACTAAAATCAATCACTAAAAGCAAAAAATTAAAAAAATTGAATATAAAAGAACCGACCTCAAAATAAACTAAAAAGCCATAAATAATCTTTTATGTGCGGCACGGATCACATTTGAATCACCTTTTGAAGTCGGTGCCAAACCTGAAGCAAAGAAAGTTCTTTATTCAACAAAAATACGAATTACTATGACTAAATATATATGTAGGTAGATAATAACTAAAGGCTCGCCGCCGCGGTTCTTAATAGTAATATATGAATGGTTTGGCACCGACTTCAAAAGGGGTTCAAATGTGATCCGTACCGTACATAAAAGATTATTTATGGCTTTTTAGTTTATTTTGAAGTCGGTTCTTTTTTTAATTATTTTTTTTTATGATTGTACTGATTGTGACTATTGTTTAACTCGGTTACAATGGTTTATATTTAATTACTTTGATTTGATTTGTAGAAATAAAATACTGCATTACGTTTTTGAGTTTTAAAGGAAAAATCTTTTTTATTTAACTAAATCCGTACTAATATTATAAATGCGAAAGTGTGTCTGTCTGTCTGTCTGTCTGTCTGTCTGTTACCTCTTCACGCTTAAACCGCTGAACCGATTTGGATGAAATTTGGTATGGAGATAGTTTGAGTCCCGGGGAAGGACATAGGCTACTTTTTATCCCGGAAAAATAACCTTATCCGCGATAAACGAATTTAAGGCGGACGAAGTCGCGGGCAGAAGCTAGTATAATATATACCAGTGAAATAAAACTTAACCTGAAAATATCATTAAACTAAAACAAAATAAATCTAAATTAAATCTAAAAATGGACCCTGTTGCATTGTACCGAAGATGCTGCCTGCGTTTCCTCGCAGAATCGCCAGACTGATTTTTTGAGCGAGGAAACCGCCAGCTCTCCGGTCGCCAGTGACTTCTGTAAGCCTCTTCGAAACGTCTTTGAAGAGGCTTAATGCGCTGGTGCCCCACGGACCCAGTCTCGACGCCAAAAGGAATAAAACTATACTCATGATTAATAATTGTGCATTATAATTTAAGTAACCATTCATAAATAAATGCCAATTTTGCATGAAAATGCTGTTTTTTAGTTATTTTATTTACTTTTTGCCTTCAATATCGAAACAATATCGAAAATATCGAAATTATCGTAAAAAATACCGGTTTTGCAAAAAGGCTCCGATATTCCATGCTCTAGACACGAGGACTCTTTCTCAGACTCTATACAAAGCTCGCTGTTTATAGAGCAATTATTTTACCTCTGTTGCTCTATGCCTCGGAAACCTGGTGTCTGTACAAAGGGGACATCAAGCGTCTTGACGCCTTTCATTTAAAGTGTCTCCGAGCGATTCTTCGGTTGAAATGACAGGATCCTGTTCCGAACTCGGAGGTTCTACGTCGGACTAAACTCGTGGGCATGGAGTGTCTGCTCATGAAAGGCCAATTGCGTTGGTGTGGACACCTTGTGCGTATGGAACCATGCCGACTACCTAAAGCAGTTTTTTACTCAGAGCTAGCCTCGGGTAAACGTAAAGCTGGCGGTCAATACTTGCGCTATAAAGACGTCCTGAAGCGCCATCTAGCCGCAACAGAAATATCATGCGAATTGTGGGAGGAGCTTGCTGTTCAGAGATCGGACTGGCGAACTGCTGTCAATACGGGTCTTAATAATTTTGAACGCACTACCCGTCTCGAAGATCTTGACGCCAAACGCCAAATTCGCAAAACTCAACCCAAGCCCACCTACCACTATACTTACAATTTCAATGGAGAGCTTTACTGTGCTAGATGCTGCCGTACCTTTTAAACCGAATTTGGATTTGCAAGTCACATTCGCGCTCACGCACGCAAAGAACAACAGGACTAAAAGAAATCTGCCAGGGTGTCGCCGTCGACGGATACGTCTGGGAGGACATCATCATCATCATCATAAGGAGTGAACATAATATACTTGTATCCATCAAAATAGAATGTAATCAGTAATCACTCAGCCAATTATATTATATTTGTCACCATAACGAAAATCAAGACTCATTAGTTGGATAAAACATAATTGGGCTTCGAATTGCAAAGTTTGATCCAAATACAACCGAGAAAACAATGAGACAATAGTATTTTACAGTCCATTGGAGTATCAAATTATGTAAATGTCAACAGAATCTAATCAAG
The DNA here is from genome assembly GCA_905404275.2 of Hedya salicella. Lineage (NCBI taxonomy): Eukaryota > Metazoa > Arthropoda > Insecta > Lepidoptera > Tortricidae > Hedya > Hedya salicella. Next base: position 11,272,519 of record FR990112.1, on the reverse strand, counting down.
TCGTCATGAAATGATCTCGAAGCTTAATTCGAATATCGCTATCATAAAGCATATGTAAGGCTTTGAAACAAACAAAAGTTAGACAGTTAATTATACTAAGTTTTAGTCGAAACTCTTAACAATGCGTGTAACTAGTAATTAACAATTTTAGCAAATACTAGTGTAACTGTAATAATACAGCAGATCATAAATTTCAATCAATTTAAAACCTGTTTTTAGACAACGTTAATATTTAGGTATTTGAAGTATTTATACATTTACACAATAGTGTTACTTTCGAGAGCGAGCGGACATCCGCCAAATATACAGTAGTGTTAATTTTCTGGGGTTCTTTTTTACTAATACACGGTTCATTTCACTTGATACTTTTATTTCTTCGAAATTTTTGAATAGTATTCAAATGGTCCAAGTTACCTAAATAAATAACAATTCTTCCACAATATAAATAATCAATCTTACATTGTCAATTAATGTTTTCTTTGACTTCATATAGGGTGTGGAAATTTGTTTAAAACACGTGATGTAATTCGCAGTTTGACCACTAGGAAATTTAATTCCTCGTAGCCAAACCAGTTTGGCAAATAAATTTGGCCACGAGGAAAAGGGGTACTTAGTTTAGTGGCCGTATCGCTATCATAAATATATAAACTAGCAAGGACCATTAAAACCAGAGGACACTTGACATACTTTGGATCGTCATGTCATGTTAATTTAATTTGTACGGCAGCATGTTTGCTGTTACCGTCGTCATTTGTGCTAGGCGGCAGGATGCCACGACATCCTCGACACCTAGCGTGTGGGGCTGCCGCGCGCGGGCGCTACGAGCAGCAATAGTGTTCCTAGTCTTCACACTATTTTGTTGTTACGTCAGTCTGTATGTCGGTTGTTTGTCGGCCTATGCTTGTCTCTACGGTCTTGTGGTTAAACTGTTGTTTCCGCGGTGGGCGTCCCCGCCGGCGGAGACGTCGGCGTGCAAGTAGAGTGTGCGGTTGGTTTCGTCGTCGTGCCTGATTGCGCAGGCGTCGTTCCTGTCGTCTGGCGTCACGTTCCATGCAAAAGTCAGCGGTATGGTTTACGTCTCTGTAGATGTCGTCATCAGGGTACCATTGTTTAATGGTGGCCGTGATGACATCATCCGGGTCAGTCAGTAGGTGTCGAGGTCTCCTGACATGTCTACGCTTTGCCCTTTTAAAGGCGCGGACATCCAGGGCTTGGGTCGTCAAGTCGTGTAAGGCTCTGATTCTGTCGGCGAGCTTTGGATCGTGTTCCGATCGCAAGGAGTTCTTCTAGCAAAAACTAGATGGCGCTACAAAACTAAACATTTATTACGAACGATAATCAAGTTATCGAGTTATAATTGCATAAAGAAACATAGTATACTAACAAATAGTTCGCAAATAGCTAACATTAAATGTTACATTTAAATACTGTGTCACGCTTGCAAAGTTAATTTTTTTTAAATATAATTCTTATACATAGATGGCGTTGTACACATCGGGGAATGGTTTTTTGTATGGAGATGGACAGTCTTCTTGTTTTAATGGTCCTTGATACTAGTAACCTTGGATAAGTATAAATTTGACAGGACTAAGTAATACCATTCTGTTTAAAAACCGAACTTCGTATATTATTTTTAAATAGTGATTCAAATGAGGAACTAATAGGTGTTTCTAAAATCGCCTGAATGAATTAAGTAACAATGTATGGTAACTTGCAGAGGTGTGGCTTCAGGAAAATTACAAGGGAAGCCGAAGTGTACGCATATTTAAAAAAAAAGGTGGTTATAAGCCTTTTCTTGGGCAAAGTGGTGGGAATCGGCTTATATGCACGCCACGCGACTGGTACCTTGTATTAATCTAGTTAGTGCTTCTGCTAATAATTTCTTCGGTTTACTGGGTGACAGTTGAACGCTCCCCAATCAACCATAAGGGCCTTAACACATCACACTCGATCTGAGCAAAACTGTGGAGCGCGCAGACCAAGGGAGGTGGGATTTTCAAAGGGATGGGAAAAAAATAGCTAACCTTAAGTATCAGCGTGAAGTTAGCAGCCCAGGATAACCCGACCGAATCTAGAAGTCTTGCTCTGCTTCTATTATATAAATAAAATTTATAATACTTTTCAAATCTTGACCTAAAGATCAAGATCAACAAAAATATGTCTAGATTAAACTTTTTACCTATGATGAAAAAAGACGCGATTTCAACTATTTTTGGTACATGGGTAGCCTAGTTGGTTATCCACAAATAGGATCGCCTACGCTGAAGCAAAATATCAGGTTACTTCCTCCACGAACGAAGTTTCGCCTTCTAGTTTTCTATAAAGTGGGCCTGATAGAACACAGTGTTACCATGATTTTTTATTTTGTATTACGCTCTGCGGGAGTAACGTTGCCTGCGAAGCTGGAGGTCCTGGGTTCAAATCCCAGTAAGGGCAAATATTTTGAGAGATGAGCATAAATATTTTTGTTCCTGAGTCTTGGATGTTTTCTATGAATATAAGTAAATAATATATATTAAATATATCGTCGTCTATTACCCATAACACAAGCCTTATTGAGCTTACCATGGGACTAGTTCGATTTGTGTAAAATTGTCCTGTAATAATTATATCTTATTTATATAAATCATACAAAATTTAACACTTGTGGTAGCAATACTGTATTAGAGCCGGGCCGCGGAGCGTTTCAACCGCTGCACTTTTATGTAACGAATTTTTTACATCATACGTGACAAAATTTTTGAATAGAAATAGAAAATGATGCCTTGCCTACCTTATGCCTAAAACTCCGATGCGTTTGTCAATTTTATTCACAAGTAATTTGTTACATAAAAGTATCGGCGGTCGAAACGCTCCGCGGCCCGACCCATTTATAGTATGTATAACTAGAAGTTTACCGTACGATATGTATACCTACACACATACAATACAAACATTTAAAAAAAAAACAAATATTTTTGCATCGAGTGACCTGCAAATAACCCTACTTACATATTTTCTGGAAATACCTATCTGCAATGTCTATATTTAATTTTTCCAACTCTAAAATATTAATAGTAACTAGAAGTAGTAATAGTAACTAACTGTGATATACATAATATTAATACTAGAAATAAGCATAAGCTCGCAGTGCCTGCTACTAGGCTCCATAAAATAAGGAGATCATTCATTGGTAACTGTGTGAGATTTTATAATAAACTTCCTAGCAGCATAACTGAGTTGTCTATTGGTAAATTCAAAAATATTGTGAAACGAAAATTATTTTCTAAAGCTATGAATAATTATTTTAACGAATACCTAAGGTATTATTATTATTTTAATCTTAATTGTTTTATATACTCTGACATTTAGAATTTTATTCTAGACACATTCTAGATTATTTATTTTTTATTGACAATCCTTTTGGGATTTATCTTATTGATTATTTTAATTTTAAAAATGATGATTTTATTAATAATATTACACTTAAGTTAAATGATCTGATTAGGTTTTTCTGGGTTTCCCTAATCCTTGCAGCAAATGTTGGATCATATTGTATTTCTCCCAGCAAACAATCACTCTCATGTAACTGACATTTCGAAAGTGCTTGTAACTAGGCCTACTTGAATAAAGAATATTTTGTTTTGATTTGATTTGATTTGAAGACGCCCGCAACTTCGTTCGTGGAAAAGGCAAAGTTATAACCCCTCTTTTTACGACAGCGTAGTCGGATAAAAAGTATCTTATAACCATCTGGATGCCCAGCTTTTCAGCATTTAGCCGATTTGGATCGATGAAGCCACACAACCAGCCAATAAAAATATTTTTCGTGTAATGACCTCCAAACGGTTTCAATAGTTTTTTTTTTTGAACATCTTCAATGTACAGATATTTCGCTTTTACAACTCTACCTCTACCGCGACTAAATCGATCAGTAATTGGGTGTTTTGTCAGTTACGAGATTTTGTGAAAATGTTTCCTTATTTTATAGAGCAATACGAGTAAGAAACTCTCTTTATATAAAGCCACTTCCACGAAAGGGAAATAGTCATAATACTCTTTATTGCTTCAGCGTTGTCGGGTGAAAAGTGTCCTATAACCATGTGTGGCAGCACAGCTGCCCATATACAAAAAGTTTTTCACTTCTCCTGCTCAAAAAGTACGTCATATTAGCTTCGCGAAGCGAGACTAAAATAGTACATTTAACCCCTAGGGTTTAAAGGAAAGCCATATAATCCCATACAAATTTCTATGGCACCGAGAAAAAAAACTTGCGGCCAGCTACATACTCCTTACGAATAATTAAAAACAAACAAAACAACCTGATCAGATTGGCCAAACTTTCTGATAGATTTGCTCAAACTGTACTATTAGTTTTTCATGAAATATACAATATTAATCTTAAGTCTTTTTTATTTACTCGCAGTCGAAGTGCAAAGCAGAGTGTTTAACACGTGACTAAAAGCCATTATGACACTCAGACATATTTGTCCTCGCTCACTTCGTGAGCTCGTCCAAGTAATCACTTCGTGTCATAATGGCTTATTTTAGCCCCTTGTCAAACAATCTACTTTTAATTTTAGCCTTTTTTGCGTGACGAAGCCGCAAGAACATACAAAACATCCCAAAAGAAACCTATTGAGTGACATCAAATAATCCGTTTAACTTAGTTTTTTTTTTTAATATGTTCAATGTTCAGAACACAACAGAGAACAGTTTATAATTATAATTTAGATGTGTATGAAAATCATGCTTTAAGCAATAAAAGGTGCAGTTCTTGATAAAATACATGGAAATTAGGAGACATTTATGCACAATTTATAGCACAAGTAATCTTTGAAACAATAATAAACCCCCAAAACAACTATATCGAAATTGGTTTAGCAGCTGCGATGTCAGTAACACACGCACGTATGACACAGACTTACACGTTAAATTGAACAGCCCTCTTTTTTGTAGGGATTTATGAATGAAAATAACAAGAGAAAATTACGCCACGTCACGAAAAGCGATAAAATATGGTTGGTGTTCGATGTGTCAACATTAACTTGGGTCTCATTAGGGATCTAATGTCGTTTGTCCAAATGTATCGTTTGTCCTAACGCATTTTTTTTAGAAACCGTTAATTCATCAGGATTTTTTAAAAGTTCATCGTATAGGTTAGGTTAGGTTTGTTTTATAACAATCCTGAAAAGTTTACAGTTTCATAAAAAAAATGCGTTAGGACAAACGACGTTAGGAATTCCGATATAGATCCCATTAACATAGCCACATCGTACACGAGGCGTTTTATATTTAGTACCTGTACCTGGTTCACTTTTGAACATCTAGTCTTAGTCACGTATTCGTATAATTATATCTTCTTCTTTTTTATTCATTTAGAGTTCGGTATGATCGAAGGTTCTTTTTAATGAAAATTCAATACCAAAAACTCTTACGACTTTTGAAAACTTGTGCTAACTCGTCTTACGGCTGTTCCTCGTTCCAACTTTACGTTGTTTTTGATCTTACTTCAATAATCAAGGTGAAAGTTTGATTGGTCTATCGATACCAATACAAATAAAACTTTTGTCGGCATATTGGCTTTAATTAATTAGGTAAAGTTAAAGATCGAATTGGCTAATAGCACTCATCCAGAGAAGTTTATAATGTAGTTAGCTTAATTACTCGTCTTAAGTAGTATTTTTTCTACTCCTGTACTTCTTTCTGTCATTTAAATGGTTACCAACTCTAATATAAAGACATACATTACTTAAAACTTGCAAAACTCTATAGTCTATTTCCCAAAAAAGCATTGCTAAGCGTGTCACAATGTCGCTATTAGGGTGCGTCCACATTTGTATCATTTGCCCGTATCAGATCATCGTCGCGTGGCATGATCGCGTGTCGCGATCACGCGTTTGGACGTTGCGCCGATCAGATCGCTCGAAATCCATATTGCTACGCGTATCAAATACTCCGATCGGACGAGCGCGGCATGATCGCGACGGTGCGACGTCCACACTAGCGATCATGATACGCGATCGTGCTACGCGGTGATACGCCGCGATCCATCTCGAGTCGGTTTTTGCACGATCATCTTCTGCCTCGTCCATTGCAGCTACGCGTGAAAGAGATGGCCGAGAGACGTGGCTTGAGTCACTGGCGCAGGTGTGTTACGGCGAATTTCCAAAGTACTGCCATTTTTAGTTGCTACGCGCGCGGTCCCGCCGACGCATGGGCGCTGCTGTCCACGCTGGTGCTCGGCGCTCGCGGTTTATCAGCTGTCGTGATAATGATCTTCAAGTTTCTGCACGGGTGTTAACCAATTTGATGTGCGATCGCAGAGTGCAACAGTTTTACACGGAACACAACGCTACTACAGAAGAACGATCGCGAGAAAAATGATGATCGGCGAAATGCCAAAATGATCGAAGCGGTGAAACGATACGGCTAGCGTCCAAACTGCAGCATGCAAAATAATCGGCGCGGTGATCGGATCCGGTGATACGCTACGGCTTAGTGTGGACGCATTTCTTGACGCGGCGGCGCAAATGATACGGAATACCGACAGTGAGCGTCTAAGCAGCGCGATACGCAGTCATGCCACGGGACGATGATCGGATACGAGCAAATGATACAAGTGTGGACGCACCTTTAACGTATTCCTTGGTGCCACAGAGTACAAAATTTCAATCTAATAATTTATATTCAGTGAGCCTTAAACTAATGTTATATGAAATAATTTATATTACCAACTTAACAAACCGCCGAATTCATACAGTTTTAAATTTAAAAAATAATAATTTACGTAAATGCATTGCTGCCAACTTACAAAAAAAAACATTATTTACAATTTACGTACACATATTTTCTCGCCTATTTTTTTTTCAAATCATAACATGTTTTCATAACTGGCAAGTATATGCGAATTTAAAAAATAAGAAAGCCATAGATATTGTTTAAAAGCTTGCATTTTAATTTTCTTCGTCGCGCTAACTTTTATTCATCTTGAAGTTGTTGTTTGTTGTCTTGTTATAAACTGTTGAAAGTGAGAAAAATGTAGGAAGACGAGCCTAATTGTACTTACTACCGAAGAAATTTGTCTCATGGCGCAAGAAGTATCAAATAATTTGCTGCTAGAAAAATTTCGGCGCAAATATAAACATTTGTTTTTTTGTGTTTTATTGAAAAGTGCTTAAGGGTCATTCATTAATTACGTAGGGATCCCTGGGGGAAGGGGTTCGAAAAATCTGTCGTAATTAATGAATGGCCCCTTAGTTGTAGAAAAACTATTGTATATAGACTTTTGTTTTAAACTGAGCTAATCGGCTTAAAAAATACAGTGGCCGATTCGCTCAGTTTAAAAACTAAAGAAAAATACAACGTTGTATAATTCGGGCAAAAAACACTACGGACAAACAACACGTCTTCCTTTGCGATACTTGCGATTGTCCTTACGTAATTAAAGAATGGCCCTTTAGTCGTAGAAAAATTGTTGTTTGCAATGTTGTATAATTCGGTCTAAAACGCTTGTGGCGTCTTTCTTTGCGATACTTGCTATTGTCCTTACGTAATTAGTGAACGGCCCCTTAGTCGTAGAAAAACTATTGTATGCAACGTTGTATAATTGTGTCAAAAAACATTCGTGGCGTCTTTACTTGCGATGCTCGCCACTCGTCTTTTTGACCCCTATTATACAACAGTTGCATAAAATACTATTATGCAACAGTTGTATAAGAAACGTCAAAGAAGGCGAATGGCGTAAGTTACTTGTGTTGTACCGCCCACGAGCACTTTTTGACTTGGTTATTGCACTTGACTTAGTTATTCAACATTGCGTACAATACTTTTTCTACGACTAAGCACTTTTCACGTGGTGGTTATATTCTCTTTGAATGAAACACAAAAATAAAGTCCGATTTCGGATTTGATGTCTAAGTCAAGCGAAGAAGGCAGCGGGAAAAAGAAAACACAAATAAATTCGTGAATATCTATGGTTTACTTTGTTTTTAAATTGCGTCCACTTTCCAATTATAAAAAGTATTTAGTTTTTCAAAAACATGGAAACAAAAGTTGCAATACAAAAGACGAAAATAGGTAATAAAATAAGTTCGTTTACATGATATAGTTACTAAATATTATATTTTTTATGTAATTACATAATAAATAATGTACTCGTATTAGAGCATTTTTTTGGTAAGTCGATAACAACACACATATCTTCAATAAATCTCAAGATTGTCTGTGTGATGTTTTGCAGGTGTAAGGGTACATATATATTTTATAATCGTATTGTATTTATCTATTTGTATTTTAATATAATATGTGTGTATGTATATAAATATATATACGTATATATCCCCATATTGACTTGTTGATTTGTGTCTCTTTTCTTTACTTTTTTTTTGTAATCTCAACATTAATGATCCTGCACTAACTACTAGTTTCTGTTTGGACCTATGGTTGACTGGTAGAGAATGCCTTAAGGCATTAAGTCCGCCATTTGTAACAGTTTGTATTGTGCAATAAAGTTTAAATAAATAAAAATAAACACATTTGATTTAAAGTTCGTATGAAACGCACCCAAAAATGTATAAACAGTGTATACAATTCAGTAGTTTTTTTTAAGTTGGCAGTAATGTATTTCTGCGCGCAATAGATGAATGACAAATCAAGAATTAAAAGTATGTAAAAGCGAGAGTAAAAGACTCTTCAACATGAATTATCACGTGATAAAGGCGACAACTTTATCATCACGATTATAATAGTACATTACTACAGAGGCTGCGAAATAGGGGATTGCGGGCCGCGTAGTTATAGATGGCCGAGTGTTAATGGGGCCATCTAGAGATACGAGGCCGACAAACCCTATTGACGTCGATGCTTGTATAGTGAAATAATACAAATGTTAATCTTATATATTCATATACTTATTAAATCGCTTTTGGGCTAAACAAAGAGGTGGCAATTTGACTATACGTATAGCATTTTGATGTCATATTTTTTCTTTCTACTTCTTTTATCGAAACGTCATACTCTCTGAGCGTAATGTTTGACAGTTCATAGAAGGAGTTGATATGATCAGTAAGTCAAGTACCAAAATTATATCTCACTAAATCTCACAAACATATTATTTGTATTAGTGAAATTGGTAAGTAATATCTATATCATTATCTAGAAATAAATTTAATTAACACTTAATTATGTTTTGTTGCGAGGTATCGATAAAAGTGCTATAAAATCACTGATTACGGTTATTTACAAAGCTATACAACTAAACATCAACTTCTACCTACCATACCTATTCTACACCTGGTGGATTAAGGTACAATTAATATGCCATGTGTATTATTTTAACGGGTTATCAGTATTCAAATCACCATTAATTTAGTAATTACGAGATTTTTACATAAATAAGTGGGCATTTTCATATTAATTGGTATATGACATATATCAGAATATCATATTTAATATTTATTGAGTGCATCTGTGAATTTAATAAACAGGTGGCAGATTCAAGGTGAATAATTTTCGGATTACACATAATTTTATGGGCTTCAAAAGCTTATGTCCCACCCAGTATTATTCTCGTAGTCATTATACATATATCGACTATACGAGGTGACACTTAAGACGTGATACAAAATGTTACTTTCCTACTCTCCTCACAATTACGATAACATTTTGGTAAAAAAAAACCATAGGTACTTATTAACCGACTACACGGTTCAAGTTTTGTATGGCGAAGTCGATTTTTTTAACGAACTTGTAATTGGTCTCATACCTACTAAAAGTTGATCGTCATTGTGAGTCCATCACATAGTATAGTTTTTCTATATGTAAATAAACTTGCGGCTTTTTTATTTACAGACTATAGAAACAAAAAAGTCATCAGTCTTTAAGGTACGCCTATTCTATCTTTACTACTCGTATATTATAAATGTAAAAGTATGTATGTACGTTCCACTTAATCTCAAAAACTACTGGACGAATTTTTATGAAACTTTCCAGTTATGTACCTTATATATCATAATAGGACATAGGCCATAATGTATGTAAAATTTCATCCCTTTTAGGGACGAAAAGGGGGATGAAAATTTGTATGGACAATAAATATTTTTTTACGCTAGGAACTTGAAATCTTGGTAATGTGCTTCACATTTAAATTAGTAAAATATCGAGTTTTGGGGAAAAACATAAGCTACTTTTTATCCCGGAAAAATACCTTTTATCCGCGATAAACGAATCTAAGGCGGACGAAGTTGCGGGCGGCCGCTAGTTATAATATAAAGTTGTAAAAGGGAAATGTTTGTTTTTTGACATTTAAGATATTAAAATATATATATAGGAAATCTTTGTTTTTATTTATTTGTATGTGTCGTATGTTTTGTTTACCTATTTGTGTGGATTCATCACGCCAAATCGGCTAAACGGATTTCAACTTTTTTTTTTGGTACATGGGTATATGCGGGGGTAACAGTGGTACATTAATTTAGTTTAGTATTTAGTAACAGATGGTGACAGGATACTTTTATCTGACTACGCTGAAGAAGAAAAAAGGGGTTATAATTGTTTTCCCCTCCACGATCGAATTTGCACCTTGCAAGAATAAGACGATAGCGAATGCTAGCTGTCGATATATTCATACATTCAATACACCTAACTACTGCGATTCATTAAATATCAGCATACCAAAGCATCCATAAGTTGTAACAAGATGTGTTCTCACTCCTTAAAACGACATCTTTTTAAGTCTTTTCTGAGCAAGTTCTAGTTTGTAATTACAGAGCTAAGTACAATAAATAGAAACGTAGTGAACGATTCAAGGATACCTAACGAAAACTTTACTCAATTAGGTTTATAAATTTAATTTAAACTGGAATTGTAGCGGTCAAACAAGAGCCGCAGGTGGTAAGTCTTTGAATCTCTTAGTTAATATGCAAAGTTTCTAGGAAACACTGCGCCATTCTAGATAGTGTAGGCAAAGAAAAAGTACCTACGTAGAGCTTGTAGGTAGATTATTAATTTAAATAAAGCAATTTAACGCATTATATCGTCAACCCGTGACCATGGCAAGCTGGGAAGCTTCCGAAACGTCAGGAACTGAAATAAAATAATAAACGCGACAGAAGAAAATATTCGATTAATAATATTAATTCATTCATTTACTTAAGAATAAGAAAGCATTAAAAATACTATGTATGTATTGTTCTATAATATTGTCTGACCAACTTCTGTACCATATTTCAAGCAAAATAAAGTAATTTGTATTTGTAGGTACATCAAACTTTCATAGAAACTAATTTCAAACGATCCTAATCATTGAAGATAATACTAAAATCGTTAAAATAAATAAATATCAGGGACAATCTTACACAAATCGAACAAATCCCAAACTAAGCAAAGCTTACAATATGGATATGGGTACTAGGTGACGGTATTCATACTCATATAGATAAATATATTACTTAAATACACAGAAAACATCCAAGACCCACGAATAAATATTCGTGCTCATCACACAAACACTGGCCCTAGCCGGAGTTCGATCCCGGGACCGGCAGCTACGTAGGCCCTTATTTGTCGTCAAAATATGCACCCACTTATTTTTTTTACCAGCTACGAAAAAAGAGGAAGCGGTGTTATACCTAATATTGACGTGAGTACTTATATTTATGTCTGTCTGTGGCATTGTTGCTCCTAAAGTAATGAAGCGATAACCATTTAGTTTAGATTCTCGGAAGTTAAAAATTATATCAAGTATGATATAGACTGAAAGAAAATATAAATTAACTAGCTGGGCCCGCGGCTCCACCCGTGTGGAATTCGGTCTGTGTCAGTAAGCGGCTAATTCACCCCTCTCCCCTGGAGGCGAAACTTGAAATAAAGTCCTGATAAATATTATACAATTACCACTAAATAAAGTTTTATTTAGTGCTAATTGTATAATCCGCTCCAAAATTTTTGACGTGATTTAAAAGACATATAGTATATACTTAGTACGTGTATACCGGACGATACAGTACCACTTTTTAACTGACTTCGAAAAAAGGAGGAGGTTCTATGTTCGACAGTTTGTATTTTTTTTATGTATGTTCACCGATTACTCCACCAATTGTGAACCGATTTTAAAAATTATTTTTTTATTTGAAAGGATATACTGTTGCCACCGAGTTGGGATCTGATGATGGGATCCCAGGAAAATCGAGGGCAATCCTCAAATTTTATAGGCACTTTTAACGTTTTTCATATATTTTCTTAAGCTATTTAAGTATTTGCATATGTTAGTCATCATGCTGAGCTGATGACGGAAGGTACAACTCCTTAATGGTTAAGAGTTAGACGATAATTCTTAAAAAAATCATCTATTATAGGTAGGTACGTTAAGACTGTTAGTCATATTCTTCATAGTGTGTCCCTGAGGTAGTCTCCTTATCACGAAATCAGGATCTGATGATAGAATACCAGGGAAATCGAGAAAAACCCTCAAATATTATAGGCACTAACAATGTTTTGTATATATTTTTCTAAAGTTATTCAGTTGTTTTCGTCTGGTTGTCATCATCAGACAAACAAACTGAGCTGATGATGGAAGGTACAAATGAATATGAACCAACCAACTTTTACATTTCTTACTTCCAAACACTCGAGATGCGTGCAAAGTGCCTCCTCAATCTTCCAATTCTGGGCTCTAAAAAATACTTTATATCACTACTAAAATCGATCACTAAAAAGTAGAAAATGAAAAAAATTAAATAAAAAAAGAACCGACTTCAAAATAAACTAAAAAGCCATAAATAATATTTTATGGCTTTTTAGTTAAAAAGCCAAACTACGCGGGGTTATTGCCTAACGAAATTTTGACACTTGGTATCTAAATCAACTGTCATAGTCCATACAAAATCATGACACTTGATTCCGATTGCGAGCGTCAAACGCGTTAGGCAATACGGGGGCCGTACCGTGCATAAAAGATTATTTATGGCTTTTTAGTTTATTTTAAAGAGGGTTCTTTTTTTATTAAAAAAAAATTGTATGTCTACGTTCTTGACTGTACCTTTCCAAATCAAGTACATAGCAAATATCAACCAAATCGGCCCTCCATTCAAATCAGTCTAAGCATGAAAACGTAAGAAATATACACATAGGAATCCATACTTCCTAACAAACTTTCGAATTTAGGTCTAATATTATTTAGAAGTAAAATTAGAGGAAAGGTGAACATAGATATCAAAAACGTGAGGCCAAGTATTTACATTTTATTTACAGTTACGTTTATGCATGCACAGCTAAATTTAAAATTAATTATATTTACATAACATATAATAAATTATATTTACAGTTACATTCTCCAAAAGTAGGTATGTAAAGTATATTTACATAACATTGATATTTTACAATATTTTTTTGTACACCACATTGTGAGTCTTCCCGACGGGCATCAGCACCAACAGCTCCGTACAGCTGGTGAAGCGCGAGCACGCCACATAGCGAGCTGCTGCCCGTGCGAGAAGCAGCCCGTGCGCAGGTCCATGCCGGCGGCGCGCAGCGTCTGCCCCTGCGACTTGTTGATGGTCATGGCGAAGCAGTAGCTCACGGAGAACTGTAGGCGCTTGAAGCGGAACGGGAAGTTGCTCGGGATGAGGGGGGTGCGGTGGATGAACACGGCTTCTCCGTCGCCGCACCCCATCAGGATTTGCGCCTCGATGAGGTTTCGCCGCAGCTGCACTACTTTTAGCCGGGTTCCGTTGCATAACTTTGGAGCTGACAAATTCCGAAGAAGCATGATCGGAACTCCAACTTTCCGGGTTAATGTGTGTGCGCGGAGTCCTGAAGCGCTCATTGAATTTAGGAACTTCATCGGGTATGTGGTGACGTTACCTTCATCCAAGATAGTGGTAATGGAATTATGTACTGCCTGTTCACCTTTTTCGCCAATATCGGCGCATTTAATGCCGCTGCCTGTTAAATTTTCGGCGTGAGTATGGCTCTCTTATACACCCAAGAGTTGTCATGTCGCTCCACCTGGCTCGGGTCTTCGTATACGCTGCGAATGTGGTATTCAACGGACGGAACGGTCCTGCATAACGTCTCTGGTAATCGAACCAGGCCGTTGGTTTCCTCCAGAAGTCCTTCTCCGACCTGAAGCAGTACCTAGGCGAATTGTTGCACATGTGAGCCCCCTCCTTGATAATACCACAGAGCCCCTTATCTCGTATTATGTTGTATTATTAAATCAATTTTGCAATTGAATTTTTTGATATCCGTATCTTCTAAACTTCGAGTTAATTTGGCAAAGTGGTATTAATTTTAGCGCCACCTGTTAGTTTCGCAAGGTACTCGATACTCGTAGGCTCCTAGCACATGTTTGAGAAAAGTTTGCACCTCCTTCCTAAGTAGCGCGATAAGATTCAGGTGCAAACTTAACTCAATCAAATGTAGTGGCTACCCCCCCTTTTAAGGGTTGAATTTTTATAGCCTATAACCTGGCCGGGGATTTTCTCGACAGATTAATAAAGTTTGCATCAAAATCTGTTCAGCCGTTTTCACGTGATGCGCGTACAAATAAACAGACAAACAGACAAAAAATCTAAAAACTGTTGGAACGTGTTCTGTTATCGATTTTAAGTATCCGCGGCCAACTTTTTTTCGAATATCTTCCATGTACAGACTTTCGACCCTCTTCAGCTTTATTATATGTATAGATATAACATACTAGTGTAAAGGTGGCTCGTGTATAGACACCTTTTTCATAGACTGGCCGTTATTTAAATAATAGATAAGTCTTTACCGCGTGTTTATTCGTTCACATCCAAAACAGTAATGAATCGTAACAATCCTGACGTTACAAAAACAGAGACAGAAGATATTCCTTATTCGTATCGGTCATTCAAATAAGGACTATCTATTATTTAAATAACGGCCAGTCTATGAAAAAGGTGTCTATTCACGAGCCACCTTTACAGTAGTAAGTGTAATTCAAGCCTCAATATTTGTCAAATCGATGTAAAGTTTGAACGACCCGTGAGCTGTCAAGCGAGGGATTAATGCTGTCAACGCCACCTGTGATCGATTGTTTCAATGACAAACGATTTTCCAACATTACAATATTCATAGAGGTATTATGGCGGGAGAGTTAACCCATATTTGTATTAAAATAGATACAATTTTGATTTTTATGGACATTAAACTCAATCAAAAGTAACCTAAAAAGATCACTTTCAACCTCACCTCATTCGATTAACGTCAATTGCTGCACAAAGGCCTACCTCGAGTTTTGCGTTACCCGCATCCAACGGTTTCCCACACTTCTCACAAGAACGGCAATCTACCTTATACGGGACCTTCTTAAGCTGCGCTTTGCCTTATGTTTAGGGTTGCCAGATCAAACGACCCTCTTATCTGGAAAAAAAAATTTTTTCGGGATTTTTGGACTTTGGTCGGGAGAAACAAAAATAAAATAAAATTAAAGTTAATAAATAATATCAAAAAAATGGTTTTCTCCTGACCTATTTTATAATTTTATCAATAATCAACAAAATTTAATAAAGTAAGTATTGTTTTAGCTTGTCACGTGCACTTATTTTGTGTTACTATTCACAGATTTAGATTTTTTGTCCTCTTTCACTATTTAAACAAGACTCGATTTCAATAATTTTCCTAAAATTGAGTCTAATCACTAATCAACTCTGCTTTTATTAAAAACATGCACATTCCAGTTGTTTTTCGACAGATTTTTTACTTTGTCGGGAGTCGAAAACACATAGGTACCAAAAATCGAGAGAATCCCGCTAAATCCCGACCATCCGGCAACCCTACCTATGTTCGAGGCATGGTTCTACGAGCCTTGGGCCCCGCTCACTACCATTTAAATTCGGCAATTATTCGCGCAATCTCAGCTTTGGTTCTCCTGACATCATAAATTTTCAACCAGAATTTTAGTTTGTTCTGAAGCAATTATTGCTTCAGAACAAACTAAAGTTTAGCCCTACGGAGGTGTTTTTATCTCTCACGTAGCTTAGCGCTGAAACTTAGTAAGGACTTCCATAACTTGTCTTGTAAGTTACTGTAAGTAGGTAGCCATATTTAATAAGCATTTTGGTGAAGTTACGTAAGTCAAAGAACCAACTTATGTCTTTGTAATCTCTTAAACATATTGTGAATACAAAATTATGAAAGAAAGATTTAAGTTCATAATTGTACCTATTTAGGGTTTCATTCACGTATTACTTGAAAGTTATGTTACGGAATAACATGTTTTAATGTCCGTTATTTGTAGAATTAGAATTCAATCTTTTTTCTTGCAGTGGAAGTGGAAAATGGCTCAAAATCGGCTTATATGCATAAATAAGGATAGGTTTACATAACTCACATACTAGTTCGTTATAGTTGTACTAGGATTAGGTACCTATGCTGTAATTAATATATTTCAAACGACTAAATAAAATGTACAAATTGCAGTGCAGAAATTTAACTAACTTGCTCATTATTAACCTAAGGCAAGGTTTAGACCGTCTATATTCCATCGCTGGTTGGCAATATTGGCAATGCTGCTGTTAAGCCACGGAATGAGACAGCTCTATAGTTTGCTGTGTGTTGATGGGAGTATTTTTTTCATGGGATCAAAAAATTGGAGGGCACCTTAACTCTACAGCCCTACGATAATAACACTTCAAATCCAATGCCGTAAATATATGATATGACTAAACACAAACTAAATATATTCGTGCACTTGACACCTATTTCACTAAGTAAGTATCTATTAATCAGATATGTTAGGTAAGAAACCTACATAATAATAATGTAGGAAAAATAACATTCAGTTTTCTCGTATCATGGACTTTGTAAATATCGCAACATGAAACCTATTTAAAAATGATACGAATACGTCTTTCTAGTGTGACATTATGTAAACATACGCGTTGACGATAGACTTGAATACAAACCGCTGGAATTTTTCATACAATTTATAAACAGCATTTACGCGCGGTTTTGGCCGCGTAACCAGGAATAAACAAGTGATAATGATAAGTTTCATCTATTAAATCTTTTTGTATAAGTTTCATCTCGATCTGTCTGGGGATGAACACGTTATTAAGTAACAATTTTAGACGACCGATTTAGCTCAACGGGAGTATCGTTGTCTACGAAGCTGAAGGTCCTGGGTTCAAATCCCGGTACGGGCATATTCGTATGATAAGCATACATATTTGTTCCTGAGTCTTGGATGTTTTTTTGTATATAAGAAAAATGTATCTATTAAATATATCGTCGCCTAGTACTCATGAGTCATGACACAAGCCTTATTGAGCTTACTATCGAACTAGTTCGATTTTTATAAAAAAATTGTCCTGTAATATTTATTTATTCATATAAACATCCAAACATTTTCACTCAATTTCTAATTAAACAGTTGTATAAATGAAATGTCTCTATATTGAAGATATTAAGAAAGAAAAAGGGATATGAAAAATAAGTAATATGATTCGTGAAGATCCCGCTTTCTGTACATCTCTGAATGGTACGCGATATGAACCTTACATTGATATACTCGTATGTATAAACGTTTCAGCTTCCTAAATACCTCTAACAGTTAGTATTTTTGCTCATATAAATTTACAACGCGCTGGCGCTTCGCGTCCATTGTGAAAACAATATAATAACAAAAATATCTAGAAATCATAAAGATGAACATTCTCAATTAATAAAACATAACATAGCCACCGCGGACTGGGAGTCTGGTCTGTGGTTGCAAACCCTACCATCACCTACAATAGGCACATTGATAGACAATAATAGTTTCCGATTAGCCACTTGTTTAAGGATTGGGGCACCAACAAACGAGCCCCACCGCTGTCGTTGCGGAGCTTTGGTGGATAACCCAGGCCACCACGGCCTGTCATGCCACCGGAGTGCAGGCAGAATCCCCCGCCACGCCAGCATCAATGACGTCATCCGTAGGGCCTTTGCCAGCGCCAAGGTTCTCGCAGTTCTAGAGCCCATAGGTCTGGCTAGAGATGACGGCAAAAGGCCAGACGGGATGACTTTGGTACCCTGGAGTATGGGTCGGCCGTTGGTATGGGACGCTACATGCATGGACACCCTGGCACCGTCCCATATTCCAGGCACCAAATATGATTCTGGTGCGGCGGCTTCGTCTGCTGAGAGCCTCAAACGCCGTAAATATGCTGCAATCGGCAGCAGTTACTTGTTTACGGCGTTATATCTTTACTTTCTTAGCTGTTTCAACTATACATATAAGTATAGTTGAAAGAGCTAAGAAAGTAAACGCAGAGATATATGTATGTATGGTACATTCTGCATTCGTGTTTGCGAGCAATATGGACAGAAATTTTAAATATACATCGTTCATTTGAGCTAAATACCATTACATATTCGAGGGATCCCTTTCTTATCTGTGTGTGTAGTTGTACTTTGACCAAATAACAGTTCAGCGGTCGTGAGGTATAAAAATACAATTACTACTAAGGACACAAAATTATGCTAATCTATCTAATACATATAGTAAATACTTAACAGAAATGTTTCCTTATAATCATACCGATAAATTGACTTGGACCGATGAAAACGTATTTTAATGTGACTATCCAAAATAACAGATACAAATCTGCAAAAAATGTATAGTTCTCAGACCTTTTTGTATATGCCGAGTACTCTTCTGTTACGTATGTCACTACTTTTACGAAACAAAAGCGTACTTGGCTGGAAAATCAAATCCTTCCTATTTATGAACTGTCAAACACTCAAGAGAGTATTCAGTTCCAAAGATTTTTTTTCTTGTGACGTCATAATGCTATATGGTCACAAACTAAAAGTAAGTAGGCTTTTAGTTTCTGATTATTTTAAAATCGCTAAAAGCGTAAAAATAAGTGTCCATGAATATTCTCTGCGTATTTTTGAAAATGGAATTTAACAGTAAGCGTGACATAAATTTATATTGGCTACAGAAAAGTACCCACTTTGAAAGTAGGTAAGTCAATTCAGTATAGTGGTTACCACTTCTGTACAAGTTTAGCAAACTTGCGTATGGAAGAGCGGTGTCTCTTAATACAGGTATCTCGCATATTTATTAAAAACTATAGAAGGGGCCCGCAACTTCGTTCGCGGAGGAGTAAAATCATAACCCCTCTTTTTTCTTTAGCATAGTCGGGTAAAAAGTATCCTATAACTATCTGAAGATACCCAGCTACCCGTGTACCATAAATAGTTGAAATCCGTTTAGCAGATTTAGCGTGATGAAGCCACAACGAGACAAACAAACATACAAACATTTTATTTTTACAAATTTATAATAATAATCAACCTTATGATTAGATAAACATCAACCTTTGTTATAACAACGTTTTTAAGAGAATGAATATATGTATTTTGTACAATCAGCTGCAAAAAGATATACACGATTAATCCGTTAAAAATATATTCGCTAGACTCTATTACCCGTTAATAGAGTAGAGAGAAGATATTTGTGAACGGCCTAATAGTGTATATCTTTTTACAGCTGACTGTACCACTCTGTTACTGGGTTTATGATGGGAGTCGCGTTTATCACTCACACTCACATACTTGTCAGAAAATGACGGCTGTTTTTTCATTTATCCATCGCAATGTTCTGCGATGGATAAATGACAAAACAGCCGTGTATGCCATGTATTCTTAGTACCTTGTATGTATGTAGTAGTCTTTGCTTAGTACGCGTAGAACCGCCTACTTTTAAGCGCGTAGAAAACTCTACGCACCTTGACATTGGGTCTCATGTTTAATGTTTAAGTACGCCTTTAATGATATGAGGTTCAATCTAAACGTTTTAATTTACTAATTAAGGTTTCTAGTTGGTTAAGGTAAGAGTACAGAGTTTTCAACTAATAATAAACAGAATCCTAAGCTGCGTATAGTTATGTTTACTTGTTCTTAACGTCATTTCATAACAGAAAAAGTTTTTTTTTTTATTTTCAATTAATCAGCGATTGACTCCGAGTCCAGAGATTTAGTTTTCTGATTCAGAAACAAAAGGGAAAACGGCATTTCACAGGCTCCCAGGAAATTGCTTGGCGGAAACCCTTTAGTACGGAGGATGATGTGAAGACTAGCTGCGGGTAAGTGATTAGAGGTCCAGAGATGTAGTTCTGATTCAGAAACAAAAGGGAAAACGGCATTTCACAGGCTCCCAGGAAATTGCTTGGCGGAAACCCTTTAGTACGGAGGATTATGTGAAGACTAGCTGCGGGTAAGTGATTACAGGTCCAGAGATTTAGTTTTATGATTTAGAAACAAAAGGGAAAACGGCATTTCACAGGCTCCCAGGAAATTGCTTGGCGGAAACCCTTTAGTACGGAGGATGATGTGAAGACTAGCTGCTGGTTATGTCTACTAACAGAATAAAACTTCAAGCTAAATGACACGAGCGTATTGGTACCCAAGAGCCAACGTCCACGGATACGACCCGCTCATTTCGCTGGACCCACTCGTAATTCCGTGCTTGAAGTTTATATAATACTAGCTTCTACTGCGTCCGCCTTAAATTCCTTTAGCGCGGATAAAAGTATTGTTCCGGGATAACAAATATCATCTAAATCGGTTCAGCGGTTTAAGCGTGAAGAGGTTAACAGACAGACAAACATACAGACACACTTTCGCATTTACAATATTATACAAGGACTAGAAGGCGCCACTAACTTCGTTCGTGAAGGAGAAAAAGTCATAACCCCTCTTTTTTGACAGCGTAGTCGGATAAAAAGTATCTTTTTACCATCTGTGAATACCAAGCTACCCGTGTACGAGTACCGAAACTAGTTGAAATCTGTTTATCCGATTTGGCGTGATGAAGCCACAACGACACATACGAACAAACTTGCGTTTAATTTTCTTCTGTTTCCGCGATTATAACTCATTTAAATAAAATATCATAAATTTTAACAGATTATATCTCGTATATTATGTCATTTGAGTTCCCGACGTTTCGAAAGCTTTTCAGCTTTCCGTGTTCACGAGTTGGCTGAGAAAAGATATATTTTTCTCCCCTCAAAAAACACAGATGAGATAATCCGTTAAAATTGTTTTATTTAATTGAAACTTATAATTCTACTTCTATTTTATCCTCTGTCCACTAAATTATGTGGCGATATTCCGAAGGAAAACAGGCATGTAACTATTTGAGACGGAAGAATAAATAGACGTCGAAAACATTCCATATCGTATTACGTTTTCAATGGTTTTCACTGTTTTCGCGCGGAACACTAAAAGAATATCACGTTTGTTTACCTAGTAATGGAATCTACCAAATATTTTTCGACTATGGTTAAATCGATTTATAAGTCAGACTAATTTAAGTAATTGGAAGACTGAAGGAAGATTGTTTCGACCATTATCGACAATTGTGATATGGAATGGTATCAATAATAATGGTATCCAATTCATTACAGTCAGTTTACCGATACTCAATACCTTTTAATATAATTGCCTACCTTTTTTCAAATTAAGCAGTAGGGGCAGTACTTCCAATATTTACTATTCCTACTGCTCCCAGATTTATAATTACATGGCCGTTTTTTCAATGGCAACGTATAGTATAATACACAAATCTATATTTTACTCTATCCTCCAATTTCATGGACAATAGTTTCCTAGAATGCTTAATTTCATAGAATTTTCATTTCATCGACAACTTTTTCCCGTGAACCATTAAATTTTCATGATTTTTTAAAAGCTCACCATCTAGAAGCCGTTACTTTAGGTTAGGTTTGTTTTATACCAATCCCATGTTGTTTACGGTTTCAGAAGTACGTCGACGAAATGAATAATTCTATGAAACGTTTTTAGATACAACAAGGTACAGCCATATTTTCGAAAGCTTTATTTTGCACGCAAATCCAATAATCGTAAAAAATAGTAACACTTAAAATCGTAATCCGGAACCATTTGTTTAAAGAAAAAATAAAAAATTATTGCAGCCCGCGCGTAAATTGGAATCAAAACGTTTTCCATGTTTACATTGCTCGATAATGGTATACAAGATAAAAAGACTGTGTGTCTAGTACTTACGAATGTTATCCGGGTACAATAACGGTTGTTATCAAAGCAAGCGGCGGTATTTATGTAAGGTTGTGTATAGATTCGCGCGTGGATCGCGGTCGGACGGTCGGCTCCACCGGCGATTCTGAATCTACTGAGCAATAGAACGCCTGTTGCTGTGTATACTCTTACGCGCCACATTGGCCATACTTTATCATTTATTGCTATTGCCTGCCGGCTTCTGTAAAGTTTACTGCTGGGCTCGAAAGGCTGTTTATATGATTGATTGCACGTAAACTGCTCTATGAACGTGTCCCGATACGTGAGTTAAAAATAGATTTCTAGTTTCGTAGACACTCTTATGGTGTTGTTATTGTATAATGCAAGTTAAAGTATATATTTATAACTTATATGCCTATACTTGGCGGTTTTTTTTAAATATACGTATTAGATGTATACTGTTGTAATCATAGACCGAGCGAGGGGCGAGCCGTTTCAGCTTTCGTATGTCCGGTGGATGTCCGGTTGGCTGTATTCTTCTACATATCGAATTTCTTAATCGATTCTCGTAAATTTTTGTGAGCAGGTTCGATAATTATATGGAACTTTTCTTTTGTTTTGGGGATGAAAGGCTCATGAGGTCTCACAGAGCGACTGGTTAAATATGATACAATACGAGTAAATAATAGCTATTGGTTATGCAAGGCTGCAAAGTTGTTATTTGGCGCGAGTGATTAAATTGAAAGCCGAGTAAGCGAAGGGATCTAAAAATATAAATTCCAACTTCAAATGACTTTTACACGCTAGCCGATAAAATTAATTTTTCTACGCAGATTTGGCGCTGTAAATAGTGCTTTTTCAAGCGACTGAGGTGAAAAATTTATTCATGACTGGTATTTTGTGTAGAAAATGGATTTTACTAGGCATATTACCAAAATGATGATAGCGTAGTGAGTTTAGTGCTAGATTGGAGTCTTAAAGGCTTGACGGGTTTTTAAGGCTCAGAGGCCGTTACGGTAACAAGTCTAGCAATACATATGTATAGTAATTTAATGTTGACTATAGAATGAAAATTTGTTGATACGTAATTACTATACATACATATCATGTTGTAAAATTGTAAGTATTAAATGTGTGTACTTTGAGAATATTTTACTAAATTAATTAAAATAAGGTCCTCCAATACTTTACTTAAACCGTTTTTTTTTATTCATCTTTATATGAAGGTATATGTGTGCGTGTGTGTGTCATTGCACCCAAATCACATTAAAACGACAGGACAAACAAAATATTTAACTTGACTACGGTAAAGCAAAAAAGAGAGAGTTATCTATGATTATGACTTTGTTTTTCGAAATTGTGGGCACCTTCTATGTAGTAGACCGTCTAGCCGTGGCGTGGCATCCATATAAGCCGATTCCCACCGGGTTGCCCAACTTAAGATATGACTTATGTGAAAACAAAAAAAAATTGATTACTTTATTACACTATACCAAAAAAAAACTACATATTCTTATTATTTAATCAATTTAAAATCGTTAAACGTCTACCTATAAAAATAAGTGCACATAGAGGTTTACTACCTATATATTTTTGGAAATATTATTAGGTAAATGAAATAATTTATACTGACTGCAGGAAAGTACCTAATTATTAACTAACGTCGGTGTTGTTTAACTTTAGCCTTGAACAACGCAGTGAAGAGAAAAATAAGTAAAACCACAAGTAAAGAAACGGAAAAGAGACTAGGTACAGAGCGCGCAAAATGTATACCTAATTTGGTAGGTTTGGTAAACAAAGCGAAATCAACATGATAATGATCCATTTTTTAATATTTATTGATTACTAATAACGTAAGATCAACTAAGGTAATTAAATAATAAATAAATAACAATAATAATAAATATAATGGGACAATTTTACACAAATCGAACTAGTCCCATGGTAAGCTCAATAAGGCTTGTGTTATGGGTACTAGACGACGATATATTTAATAGATATATTAATTATATGCATAGAAAACATCCAAGACTCAGGAACGAATATTCATGCTCATCACAAAATCCATATAAGACCCATTTTTCCCATAGACGCAATACCTCGGTTGACCTTACTTTGTTTACTCATGAGGTTTTTTTCGACCTCTTTGCAGTAGACGCCCAAGTTGAAGGGAGACTTAAGTGTGTTTTAACCAGAGTACAACGAGTAAGCTCACTGCAAACAAAGGTATATCGCGCGGCTCATATGTGTGCGTGCCGGTACGCACGCGCTTTCGCTCACGCGTGTGCTTTAAAATAAGGTGGAATTAAGGAGGCGTCTGCCGGGCTGCGCTATCCAGTGCGCCGCCACCGCTGCCGTGGTACGGTACGTTTTTTTCGTTCGCTCGCTCACCCACCACGGCTTCAAGCCGTGAATGCGTTTGTGTACCTACGGTTTTTGTATATATAGTTGTAAATCGTATAATGTTGTAAATAAATAACTAATTTAAAGTTAGTATTAGATTTACAAGGATAAGGACCTGAAAATTATAGTGAATAACGGTAAAAAAGAATTGTTCTGTTTTTTGCTGCCTCAACAACAGTTCATCAAATTTAGCAATATCGTTATTCCTGATATCATCACAAGGGGAACGGTAAGAAATATTAATGCATGATAAAACGCGACGAATTTCGAGTTACTAATATCGAGCTTTTTGAAAAGATCATATGAATTGTAAAATTGGTTTTTCAATTTTTAACCAAATGATAGAAATATAATTCTTGCCTCTTGTCCATGCATTCCTAGAATTTGTTTGCAAAAGCTATTTATTAGAATGAGGATCTATTTTACTTTGTAAACAAATAACAAGGCCTTCCAAATTTCTCGTAATCGACGAAAGTATTTTTGTGTGTGTAATTTGTAACTTATTTTATCTATACTAATATTATAAATGTGTAAGTGTGTCTGTTTGTCTGTCTGTCAGTCTGGTACATCTTCACGCTTAAACCGCTTTACCGATTGAAATTAAATTTGGTATGGAGATAGTTTGAGTCCAGGGGAAGGACATAGGTTACTTTTTATTCCGGAAAATACCCTTATCCGCGATAAATAAATTTAAGGCGGACGTAGTCGCGGCCAGAAGCTAGTTTTAAATAAACGTGACGTGTACAAAAGTTTTTATTTCATTTTATACCTACCACTTGCCTATAGTATCCTTTACATGATTTATATTTGGTTGAAAAAATTGCACTTCGGTCCTGGTCTATTATCTTAGAAAACCTGTTAATACTCAATATTTTCTTCTGTTTCCGCGATTATTACTCATTGAAATAAAACAATTTACGGATTATATCGCGTATATTATCTCATTTTAGTTCCCGTTGTGTTAATACTCGCAAATATTCTGAACACGACTCTATCGCCAAGGCGTTAGAGTGCATGTTGAATAAAAGAATATATATTTAATCGCGACAATACATGGTGGTAGCATTTAATTATTACCTAATTTGCGAAATAAATCGTTCGAAACAATTCATCGAATTTATAAATAATATTTTTTCATAATAATAATATTGCGTTGCAGAATCTTGTGTGTCTAGACAGAGACATAGAAGATAATTTTACGGTAAACTTTCATCCTAAAATGATTTGCCAATAATAGATCTAAAAAATAGACATCGACAACCCTAAGCGTCCGCGCCGGAGTACGCTATTAAGTCTCCTAAAGGGTCGGAGTTTACATACTTCTCCTATTTTACTATGGTTTCAACCGCCAGTTCCAGTGTGTTATGACATTTTGACAGATAACGCCTGAATAAATTACTAATACCGTATATTTGTGTGAGCTCACACAAAAAATTAACAGTATTTGAAAAGTGTCGTTTGAAATGGGCTTATTTCTTGCTCGAGGTTACTTCTGTATACGTCATTATGTAGTCTGTGACAAGGTTCACTTTCGAGGCAGCTTTACAGAAAAAAATTGCCCTTTGAAATACTCTCCTGTTTTTCCACTCACTAAGTAACTTATAATCGTCAAAAACTCGTAACAAGGGACCGATGGTTGAAACGCTTCTGAGCCGCACCCACTTATAGAATGCGGCTAGTATTTGACACACTGCGGGCGAGGCTGCGCGGAAAAATCCCCAAACAAGCTGGACCCACGATTAAAATCGTGACAATCTTTGCGGGAAGCCTTACGCCATCGGTCGTCTTTCGGCTGATATCTAGTTGTCGAGGATGATGCCTCTGATACTCTGATGAGCTCAGCACTCACTTGAGCGATGCTCAGCGAGAAAATCTGTTTAGCTACTTTTGTGTGTCACTTCTATAAAATTGATAATCTTTGTGGTTTCAAAGTCCTTCCCAATCCTCACAAGAACATGTTTTTTTTTCAGACTTTCTGCTTTGCGTAAGGGAGCGTTCAAGTATTACGTAACGCAATTTTTGGAGATTTTCGACCCCCCGTCCCCTTTCATGTAACGCGATGTAACATTTTCTGTACCCCTAGTTAAACGTTGCGTAACCACCAAGTGACCATTTTTACCTAACATTTTCAAGTGGTTATTCCGTTTGAAATTGTGAGAAAAAGAAAGTTTTCAATAATGTGAGAGGTTCTCTGTACGCGACCATTCTGAAGGTTTAAAAAGCAATGTTACCTAACGCGTAGTTCAAACAACCACCCTTCCACCCTGTAACGCATCGTAATGTTTTACGAGACCCCCCCCCTTTGCCTATTTACGTATTACTTGAACGCTCCCTAACCCTGCGTATGTGAGACGAACCCGCACTTTTCTGATTTTTATTTCTACACATCATTACGAATTAACAAGACTGACATGAGCCGTTCTACGAAATTACAAGTAACGAGCTAGGACACCTAGTCTATTGTTGTTAAAATAAAATGTCCGTACATCGAAGATATTTTCAACAAAATAAGGGAATTGGACTATTTGAAGGTTGAGTTATAAGTATTTTTTGTATGTATGTATGTGTCGTTGCGGCCTCATGACGACAAAACGGCTGAGCGGATTTCAACTGTTTTTGGTACACAGTTAGCTGAGGGGTTACCCCGAAACTCGAAATTTGAAGTTCGTAACGGGCCCTCCCTCTCGCTCTCATGTTAATCTGTATTAGAGTGAGCGAGGCGGCGCCATACAAACTTCGTTTTTCGGGTTTCGGAGTAGTCTCTCTGGACAAACGAAGCTACTTGCACCTTCAAGTAGGTAATAAACATCATCTTTGCTGATCTCATGAAATTAGTATTTAGTTTTATTCTGTATTTATCACTCATTCTTGGGTGACCCTCGCGCAGGCAGCTTTCTCGCGCAAAGAATTGCCGTCGCAATACAGCGCGGGAATGCTGCCTGTGTGATGGGCACGCTGCCAAAAAGCCAAAATTTTTATAATCATTTTTAATTGTTTTAGCCACCTTTTTGTTTATTGTTGTTACATTAAAGTACAATTTGTAGCAAGACTCATTCTTTATTACCCGGCTGCGCGACGCAAAGGAGAGTAATATGTTTATCAGTCTATGTATGTATGTATGTATGTATGTATGTATGTATGTATGTATGTATGTATGTATGTATGTATGTATGTTTGTTCCTATCTGGCACTCTAGGGACCAAACGCGTGAGCCGATTTTGATAATTCTTACATCAATCGATTCGTCTTAACTGTCCAAATGTCACTGATGACATGAAAATGATGAAAACTCAAAGTGGCTATAATGAGACGCCATATTGTGAAAAATACAAAAAATCTAAATCGACGTACTATATCGAGTGGGGTATCATTGAATAGGGATTTGAAAATCATTATTAGGTTTCTTTTATTATTTTTAATTCTGAATTACCAGTTAGTAACTATAACGATTTAAAGTTGGTTAGCAAGCCGTTCTCACTAATATTTCATTTAACCGTAATAAATCTGTGCAATCTTCGCAATAACCCCGACGATAAAGATTGCGAAATTTACAGACTTTTATAATTTTAACTAAAAAGTATAAAATTAAAAATAAGAATAATAAAAAACAAAAATCCCGACTGCATAAAAAAACTAAAAAGAAAAAACAAGTCCAGTACCCTAGAAATTTGTTAAGTTATAATAGGAATGTTTCATGATTCATGATCGATACTCACATATAACAGATAATAAATTCTAATATGGAACATAGCGATTTTTAACCGACTTCCAAAAAAAGGAGGAGGTTCTCAATTCGACGGAACGTTTTTTTTTTTTTATGGATGTTCACCGATTACTCAAAGACTATTTGACCGATTTCAAAAAAAAATTTTTGGTTTTATAGAAGGTACTTTCTAGTTGGTCCCATTTAATTTTGGTGAAGATCTGATGATGGAATCCGTGACGAATTGAAGGAACTCCTCAAATATTGTAGGCATACATATAGCGATTTTGGTATTAAGTGGAACTGATGCAGAAGACCACAGAATGCCATCGGAACTCCTCAATGATAAATGATTTACGGGTGGCGACAAAATATCTTGATTTATTTAGCTAAGCAACTTCATAGTCACAAATTTAAATGTTCCTGATGAGAATGGTACCATCGAATTGATTTGATGATGGAGCCGGAAGGTAGGCACCAGATCTATGTAATAAAATAATGTATCCTAGCTGTGTTTGGGCTTGTTCGAATCGTCACGAGATACACTTTTAAGTAACGATTAACTAAAAAGTGTAAAATAAATGAACTTTTAAACAAAAGATAAAACCGACTCCAAAAAAACTAAAAACTAAAAAATAACGCCATAATTCAGTTTCTTCAAATTACTTACAAGTAACCGTTTGTATACCTAATCTATACAGTATATACAATTAATGTTATTTTGGAGTCGGTGCCATCGTGTCACAAGTTACTAAAATCGTCAATTTTGAATATTTTACACATTCTTTATATGGCACCGACGCCAAAATAAGATTAATTGTATATACTGTATAGATTGAGTATACAAACGGTTACTTGTAAGTAATTTGAAGAAACTGAATTATGGCGTTATTTTTTACTTTTTAGTTTTTTTGGAGTCGGTTTTATCTTTTGTTTTAAACAGTCGGGACCCATTGTTGGGAAGATTTGCGTCGACCTAGATTTCTTATGGGTCCCGACTGTTTAAAATCAAAATCAAAATCAGTACAAGTACATAGAACACAAGTGTGTTCCCCCATATTTACATGAGAGTTACATTTCTGTAAACTTTATAAAAACTAATGAAAATGTTGAAATGTCCATGTCGTGACCATGGGGAGCTGAAAAGCTTCCGCAACGTAGGAAACTCGAATGAGATAATATACGCGATATAATCCGTTAAATTGTGTTATTTAAATGAGAATGTTGAAAGCCAAGATGATACCATAAATAATAAATAATGGGATTTTTTGATTAACATTCTGCATGGATAATTTAAGTAAATATAAAAAAAACCAGCCAAGTGCGAGTCTGGCTCGCGTACCGAGAGCACAAAATATACGCTACAAGCGGCCGTATCTATGAAAATCCAGTCTTAGCAGAGCCCTACTCCTAAGCTAAATTTACGCGGCATTCGGTAATTTTATATTGGTTACTGAAATAGACTGACAGACATAAAAGTATACTGATTTTACTATCTGCTGTTATAGCGGCAACAGAAATACATCATCTGTGAAAATTTAAACTGTTACCGTTCATGAGGTACAGCCTGGTGACAGACGGCCGGACGGATTAAATCCGTTATGATAATTTGTTTGATACACGAGTCGATATTGCAATTGGCTCGTCCATTCCGAGTGCATCGGAATCATTAATGAAAGCGCTTACAATTAGTTGGAAATATTAGTGCGAGTAAATACAACAACATCTATATTATTATAAAAAACTAGATCCTCCCTCCTCGAAGTAATCCTTAACGGTGGTACCGAGAGGGAAATAGAGGCAGAGTACTGATAAAGTTATTTTTGTCGTTATGCATATAATACATCGGGCCCGACATACCGGGCAGAACACCAAGTCCTGATGATACGTAGAGTCTGGCTTCTGAAATATCACCCAATTTTATGGCGGGAAATTCAAACAATCTTTGGCTGGTCACACTTTCTGCAGCAGGAATTATAGTTTTGATACTAGAAATTATTTTTGATTTTTTGTGCACACATAAAATATCTAAGGAAATAAATGAAATATACGTTGACCTGCACTCAAAGTCAGCTTCAGGTCACGTATATTCTACCAGACTGTACAGTACAGTCAACGAAAAACACATAAGTTTACACTTGTTCATCATAATATAATTGTAACAATTTCAACTGAATCGGGAAACGAAATATATTTTTATGGGTATATTTTATATTTTTTCACTTCTCCTGCTCAAAAACTACGTCATATTAGCTTCGCGAAGCGAGACTAAAATAGTACCTTTAGCCCTTAGGGTTTAAAAGAAAGCCATATAATCCCATACAAATTTTCTATGACACTGAAAAAAAAACTTGCGGCCTACATACATACTCCTTACGAATAATTAAAAACAAACAAAGCAACCTGATCAGATTGGCCAAACTTTCTGATAGAATTGCTCATACTGTACTTTTAGTTTTTCATGAAAAATACGATTTAAATGTTAAGTCTTTTTTATTTTTTCGCAGACGAAGTGAAAAGCAGAGTGTTTAACAAGTGGCTAAAAGCCATTATGACACTCAGACATATTTGTCCTCGCTCACTTCATGAGCTCGTCCAATTAATCTCTTCGTGTCATAATGGCTTATTTTAGCCCCTTGTCAAACAATCTACTATTATATCACTCAACTGCACAGATTTCTTCTAAATATTGGTTTTACAGTTAGTAACTCCTTACGTTCCAATGTGTCGATATTGATATTTTCGAGAACTTCTAATTTATTCGCTTCTTACCCGCTTATGAATCCCGTTGTCCTGTTTATGAAATTCAGGTATTAATAAATTCACGTACCTAATCAAAGTTATATATAGCCGTGATAGGCAAATGTTAGAAGAAGTACATAAAGTATTAACATATTTATAGATCACCAACCTTCTATATTGTTTACGATTTGTAAACATTGCAGTTTTTCGTTATACAAAGCTTCACGTCGGCTTCGCACGTTGTCGTAATTATATACGAGCTTAAATAATAGCTTGCGGACCTGACTTGGTATAGTCATTGTTAATATTATTTAAAGTAAAATGCCGCATAAACCATTTGATTGAATGACATAAATAGACAACTGACTTTTAGCGCTTTTCAAAAATCATACACAATTGGTGATACCACAAGGAAATAACAGTAAACAATATTTGGCTAGCCTGACTCTATTTTCTTGCATTTCTGGTCGAAAAATACGGAGCCATGATCGTTTAAGGCTTCAGGGTAGACAGTTTCTCTGTGCCTATATGGAGCCGCGATCGTGCAGGGTAGGCAGTGCCTTTGTGCTTTTATGGACCGCACGCCACTTGTTATAGGATACTTTTTACCCGACTACGCTGAAGCAAAAAGAGGGGTTATGAATTTTTCTCCTGCACGAACGAAGTTGCGGGCATCTTCTAGTATATATATAATTTTGATTTAGCGACGTTCAAACGGCCCGTATCGCTTATTTCTTTATACTTACATTTAATTTTTACAACTTTATAATAGTGGGTATTTATTTATTTAAACTTTATTGCACAAAACAAAAGTAAGTACAAATGGCGAACTTAATGCCAAAAGGCATTCTCTACCAGTCAACCATAGGGCCAAACAGAGAAGCATGAAAATGGTGCAGTGGGGAAAAACATTCAGTACTGAGAGCGTTAGGATACACAAGCAAATAATGCATACATAATTGCTTATACCTATACTATATACCTATACAATATATATATATTACATATAAATAATAAATACAAATTATACCAGCTACTGCATGGAAGATGGACGCTACTTGAGTTCTTGTTCCAGCAGATGCCTACGTAGCATCCGCTTGAAAACTACCTTGCTTGGGGCTTATCTGATAGATATTAGATATGTCAGGGATTATTAATTGGGTCACCGATTTCTTATACAATATGTACCATACATATGTATACTTTAGCAAGGTGTTAAAGTACTAGAATACATAGTTATTTATGTTGCTGACTGTACCTAACAGTAATCCGTGTTTTGATTTTTCAATTGTGGTAGGTATTATTCTCCATTGTCTTCGCAATTACGATGGTTCAATCTCATTTTCAATGTGATGTGATGTATAAGAGTATTTCGATAGCAAAAAGCCGAAACGTAGTAACCGCCAATGGATTCAGTTGGCCGTTACTACGTTTCCAGTTTTTGCCATCGATTTGTTTAATATTTTAAGAAGCTTACTTTTCCTCGTGTTTGTGTTTCGTTTGATGCCATAATGTCGGTAACATCGTGAATGTAAACCGCCCAACTCGGCACTTCGTTCATTTACTTGTTTATATACGCATATGAAACGTAAACATTTAGATTTTTCTACTAACTGATTATATTAAATCTAGGGATATTTATAGGGATAATCGTACATTGTTAGACTTGGAAGACAATAAAAAAGACGAAATGCAAGTTATGAAACGCGACAATATGGTATTTGATCACACCTTCATAGGGTTCCGTAGCCAAAATGGCAAAACTGGAACCCGGAGTTTCGTCATGTCGGTCCATTTCACACGCAAAATACTTTCAACGAAAAATATTTCCAACATGATCTGATCTGATTAACGAGGCGCTCTTCGCCTCAAGACCGACATGCCACTTTGGGGTCATCTCGTAGGTCACTTCAAGCTATCGGTGGTTGGGTTGTATCCTGGCGATATTTGTTGTGCCCAGCGGAGTGCCCAGGAGCAATGCCCAGACTTTCACACCTTTATGAAAAGTCAGAACTGTCAAAGGAGGAGCACCTGGCAGTGCATAGGGGAATATGTTCCGACATTAATGTATGGCAGTCAGACTTAGTTACCCGTGTTAAAGTACGAAAGTAGAATAAATGCGGTGAATATTTGAGCTTTGAGAAATATGCCTGGGGTAAAAGAGAGTGATAGAATTAGGAATAATAGAGAATGTAGTGGTGTAAATGTGGAAGAAGATGTAGTGATTTAAATGGAAAAGGTATGTTGTTATGATTTTGCCATAATATTTAAATAATGAATGACGGACTTAATAAATAATGTTTGTAGTGAGTGTTACCGCTAATGTTGAAGGATAATACCCCAGAAAGACCTAGGCGAACATTCCTAAATCAAACAGGACAAGAGAAGGGTCATGAATACTCCTGGTAAGACCCAGAGTGATTTTTTCACTTTTGAATTTCGAACCTTCTTTAATTACATAAGAGTTCAAGACGCGATTTTAATTTGTACTTGTACAAGTACACGGGGACTTACGAGGCTATATCGACGAGCATGTTTCAGGAATTTAATGAAAGTAACTGAAGTAGTCTCTGCCTACCACCATGGGGGAGCAGCGTGATGTCATGGTGCATTCCACCAAAACGTCTACTTTGTCGGGTATGTGACGGCTATGACAGACCTTAAAATATATAAGAAGTCCAAGAATTCACTACCAATACAAAAGCCAAGTTATAAAATAGCGACATACCAAAAATTTACTTCCTAACTTTCTTAGAAGTATGAAAAGAATGGCGTCACGTAAACGACATTCTGGTGGAATGCACCTCATACATGTTGCTATCTGTGTAGGTATGTAGCAGCCTTTTCGCTTCGAGACCAACTTCATAGTGAAACTGAACTATGAGGACAATCATGGTTAATTGTCGATACTAGTCTGGTGCATCTTAGTAATTCTGAATAAAAGTATATTGAGGAGCAAGTAGCTAGAGTGTCTTGTACCTTGGGGTTTCCCTGGGTTGGGGTTGCCTATCACTAGCAAG
This sequence comes from Hedya salicella, assembly GCA_905404275.2. NCBI lineage: Eukaryota > Metazoa > Arthropoda > Insecta > Lepidoptera > Tortricidae > Hedya > Hedya salicella. Next base: position 11,238,661 of record FR990112.1, on the reverse strand, counting down.
ATAAGAGCAATCTGAGATCAAATGCCTAAGTGATTCAAAGGGACATCAGCTTGCCCAACAATCATCGACCACCGTCATCAGAGATTTGAGCTGCTTAACTATTTGGTGTAGGTAAGTAACGTTCAACGTATAACGTTGAAAGCCATCGATGGTTCAACATTTGTTTTGACGGTATACAATTTTAACGCTCTATGATAATTCTGTATCTAAATTAAGTTTTATGCAGGGTCATTTACATTGCACAATAGCACTAAATTCTATGGCTTTTAAGGTTACAGGATGTCTTGATGGCATGTGCTAACATTTTCTTTGCCAAACTATTGGTAAGGAATAAAATAATTATGTTATGATAGTTAGTAGTTAACTATTTTATTTACAAAACTACCAATAATAAACATTCCGTTTATGTTACATAGTCTGTATATGCAGATATCATCTAGCATCTCGCACTAATCCAAGCAGAATGAGCAAGAAGGCAGTGTCCTTTTTTGGCCTCAACCCTCAACTGTCGTATCTACGACTTTACATTATCTTCTGCACGCGTGTTCAGGCGACTATACATATAGATGTAGCATTATTGACAGACATAATTAGTTCGGCTACTCGTCACTTGAAGCGTTCACAGTCAAGAAAAGTGTCAAGTCGGTTCACCTATTACATACTAGATGGCGATTGTAGCAGTTGACGAGCGTGGTTTTAATACAATTAACACATTTATGCCTCCACACTTCAACTTCCTTTACTTTTGCCAAAGTCTGTGTGAGTACTGCTTCTTATTGTCTGATTTGGACATCTTGGCTGAATAAAGATTATGGTCATTAATACTTATTTATTTCTCTCTACCAGTGACACTGACATGAAGATAAAATTTATAAAAGCTACGCCATTTTCTTTTTGCACTGTCAACAAACCTATTTACCAACTTCATAATAACGACTTGTAACATTTATTTTCTTTGAGAAATAGAAAAAAGGATACTTGTAAAAATGACATTTTAAATCTACACGTGTAAACTTGTAACTTGTAACTTTCGAGAAACAGGCCCCTGATATACCGTTTTTGTGTTATTGCTGAAATCTGCGCTTTTCAACAAAAAGGCGTAACTAACATGAAGATACGCTCTTTTACTGGAACACTTTTTCCAGTGACTTTTCATATCGTATTTTTTCATCACTATTAGTTTTTTGTAGTAGCCGATACGGAACCCTATTCAAAGCATGGTCCAACTTTTTATTTAAATATCAAAAAGATTTTACTCGACTAGGTACACTGAAGAAAAAAGAGTGTTAAGATTTTTGCTCCATCGGAGTCGAAGCTGCGGGCAATTTAAGTGACTTATATTATCATATAGATTTAGAGTAGAGAGATTGAATAGGGTCATGAACAAAAAAGAAACAGTTCAAAGCCCTTAAGCATTAGGAATATTAGGATGTCCACAGAAAAGAATGCATAACACTGACTCAGAATAAAAAACACTGTATGACTGGCTATGACCCATTTGGAAGTTCGCATTAAATTTACTCGACACACATGAAGTTGCGGACACCTTTTATAAACTTCGTTAGCGGAGGAGAAAAAAATCGTAACCCTCTTTTTTCTTCAGCGTGACCGAGTAAAAAGTATTCTATAACTATCAGTGGATGCCCAGCTACCCGTGTACCAACAATAATAGAAATCCGTTTTGTCGTTTTGGCCTGATCACTGATGAAGCCACAACGACACATACAAACACAAAAAACCCTCACATAGTCCGTGTATTTTTTTAACTATCTTCTGTACAGACATTTGATTTTCTACTACTTTATAACAGTATAGATGTTGCTTCTTGTGCCCTGTTTCATAAACGCTTGTAACTTTCCTTTCCAACAATATGAATTAAAAAAAGATTTTTTAAACTCGGTCCACAATTGGCGGAGTAATCGGTGAACATACATAAAAAAAATACAAACATTTGAACATAGCACCTCCTCCTTTTTAGGGTTCCGTTGCCAAAATTGCAAAAACGGAACCCTTATAGATTCGTCATGTCTGTCTGTCTGTCTGTATGTCTGTCTGTCTGTCCGTCCGTATGTCACAGGCATTTTACTCACAAACTATAAGATGTACATTGATGAAATTTGAATCATAGGTGTCGTGTGTTAACCGCTACTTGTATGATAGTTAAATAAATAAAAAATATATTTCTAGGGCGGGCACTCTCAATACATGTAACCGAAACTGAAAACAAAATTTTTCAGCATATATCAAGGTACTTCTAAAAATATTTTAAGGTTTCTAAAATAAAATTCTGATTTAGAGAATATTTTCCGAAATATTCGCTACGAAAGTAGCAAAAATTGGGTCCCCCATCTATTTTCTAAACAGTAAGTTTAAAAAAATATGAAAAAATTTACAAATATAAAGCTTAATAGATACTTCCAACGAAAATTGTTTTCAACATGATCGGACATACCGTTTTTAAGTTATTGCCAAAAAACTGTGCCTCTCAGCAAAAGGACGTAAGTGTCGGGGAGATACGCTCTTTTGTTAGTGTTTTTCTTTCATCTGTAGTATATTTTTTTGTATAAACGGCTGCGGTACCCTTCATGGGCGAGTCGTCGCTTACCTTCAGGCGACCCGTCTGCTCGTTTGCCCCCTTTGCCATAAAAAAAAAAGTCCGGCTATAATCAAGATGGCAACCCTACCCATAGCCCTCCTCCTTCCGTATTCACGCCGGTCTTCAATTGTTTACAAAGACAGACTCTAAAGATATAATTAAAATATATTTTTTAAAGTAGTCATGACATTGACTCTCAGCTTTATTTTTCTTTCTAATCTGTATCGACCAAAGTAAAAATATAAAAATGTATACAGCAAGCCGTCAATAACAAGCTGCGCAGAGCGCTGCTAACTAATCCTATGAGTGGATTGTATCCTAAACATTTATTTAGAAGCCACTGAATTTGAGTCCCGCAAGATCGAAAAAAAATGTATCCTTTTTCTTAGCAATCAATATGCTAACAGCATTTTTAGTTTGAAAAGATATTTGAAAATATCAGTTTTGATACCCGAAACCTGAACCAAGAAATAAGATATTTCTAATTGAAGTGATTATTTCATATTTGGTACGATTTACTTTAATGAGGAAAATAAACAAATATATTTGTTGGAGACACGCATAAAAAGTTACATTTTAAACAATTATCATTTTAGATAAAAAAAATTTGTACAAGGGTTTATCAAGGTCAAAACAATTATATATATCTCGTAGGATTTTTAGGTGGATGCAGTATATAAAGTTTCAAGGTATTTTAAAGACGCATACCTCTATTATGTACACCGTCACTGTAATGATACTTTTAATGTCATTATCATAATGATTTTCTTAATTTCGGCAGTAATAAACATATTAAAATGCAGTTTGAAATTGCTGAAACAAAAAATTGGTGGATTTACAGAAAACGTACTAACTAAAATATTACGTAAGTAATAATAATACTTATAGCTCTTTCGCCTGTTTTTTTTTAAATTAATTAAAGATTAGTTTTTCAATATAATCTAATTTCGCGGTCGCGGTTAGTAATGTAAGTACCTACCTAACCTAAATTATGATTAAAAAATTAAAGAGGATTTGACACATTGTTTATGTTAAAAACCATTGTATAAATTCTTAGTTAAAAAGGCGTACTATTCTACTCAAGAATATTTAATAGATAATAATGATAATAATGAATATTAATGAATTTTAACTATTTTTTGTAATTTTGTATGCCTTTTGGCAAAACATAGTGTTCCTAAACAATTTATTAAACACCCATGTGCACCTAACTATGTTTTACAAAATAAATCATTTTTATTCGTAGAGCAAAACCGTATCTTTATCAGGCTATATGGTAAGCTCAATAAGGCTTTGCGCTATGATTACTAAACGATGATACAGAAGAAAACATCCAAGACTCAGGAACAAAATATTTATATAAAATATCCTCATCAAGTCATAATACTAATATTTGCGCTTACCGGGATTTGAATTCAGAACCGTTCGCATCGCAGGCTGCGTCACTCCCGCTAAGCTAAACCGGTCGTCAAAATTACTTTTATTATTATTACGGAAGTCCCCTTCGGTGCCTCCTTTTTGCGATATTTGATAAGGGCTTGTTATATTAATTTAAACATAAGAATGTATTAAATTTGGAAATATCTTAATAACAGTACGAGTTTAGATATAAGTAGTTTCTTTGAGATAGACTTTTTTGACATTTATTCACTTAAAGTAAAATAATAACATCCTGTATAGTAAGTATCTTTGTCACGACATATGAGGCACCCTAGTAGTTTGAAATAAATAAAACTTGTCACAAACGCACACATACGTAATACCTCTCGTCTACTTAATAAAATTCTTCAAGTGACTGACAGATGACGGGGAATATAAACAGGGTGGCTTACGATATTCACACATGCTCTTCAATCTATACTACTATAAAGTGGTAAAAATGAAATGTCTATACATTGACGATATTAAAAAAAATGATTGTAAGGAACTATCTGGAGGTTACTAAAACGGATTTTTTTTGGTATGTTCGTTTGTCTCGTGGCTTCGTGACGCCAAATCGGCTTTACGGATTTCAAGTATTTTTTGTTCATGGGTAGCTGGGTATCCACAGATGGTTATAGGATACTTTTTAGCCGAAATCTAATACTCTTAATACAGTTTAAATTTTCTGACTGCACCAACTCCATGTATTTATTTCTGTTAGAACTTGATTTGGGTTACGGTTGACTGACGGTGAATGCTATTTGGCATTAAGTCCGCCATATATAATAACTTTTTTGTTTTTTGCGTTATATTTGTGATGTTACTTAATCCGGGAGTGCTGCCTGCATTGTGCAAAGACAATGTCGACCACATTTTTTTCCTCTTTTATATTAAATTTCTTTCTTTAGAATCCCATTGACTAACTTATAAATAAGTACGTAATTATGTAGTAGTACTGGCTTATTCAAATTCAGACTTTCGCTCTTCATAGAGTTGAAGGTCAGTCATATTTTGTTTTCAGATAATGAGGGTAGTTCAGTTATACATATAAATCTATATATCGACGGCAAAAAGCAGAAACCGCCAACTGAATCCATTGGCGGTTACTACGTTTCCGCTTTTTACCGTCGATATGTATATGTATATATTATGTAATGAGTGGCGAACGGGCAAACGAGTCGCTTAATGGAAAGTGCTCATCGTCGCCCATGGATATGTGCGACACCTGAGGAATCAAATATGGATTTGTCAACCTTTGAGTGCCCTGTTAACTCGCTTTTTGAAGAATCACATGTTATAGCGCTTACCGCCCGCGCCCGCTGGCTGTCAGAACTTCGCGGCGTGCATGAACACTTGTAATTAAAGTCCACAGATTGGACCGACACATTGTCGAGCAAAACTCAACTTTAACGTTAGTACTTAACCGTTCTGTAGCTTTAATGAAAATAGCTCTGCCGACGAAACCGTGATTACTTTTAGATCTCTCTTTGTTCATAACCGTCGTTCTCAAAAATTACTATGGCTAAATCCGGGATTTTTCTGTTATGTTATCGTTAAAGTCCACGGAAAATTACTGTCATACAAATCCGAGTTTATTCTGTTACTCTGCGCAAATAATGATAAACAAGCAACGCCATGAACAAACAATATAGGGGTAACCGGGGGTTTGTGTTTTGTTTTCATAATATGAAGGGCTGTTTACCAAAAGTTTAGGTACTCAGCTATGGCGTTATGGTATACTGGTTGACACCTGCAGTCTATCCAAATGTTTCACTGTAGGTGTCAAGTAGACTAGTTAGTAGTTGTTTTTGCAAGCATCCTTTCATTATATTTTAGCCCTACTAAGAATATATACTTCGAAAATAGATAGAAGGAGCGAATGTTAATTTTGAATAATTTTATATTTTTTTAATATTACAATGTGTGAACGAATAAATAAAAAAAAGGATAAGTGCGAATCCGACTCGCGCGCCGAGGGTTCCGTACAAACTTTCACTTACCCTAACATTATTATATTACCCGGTTCCGGTTGAGTTAAGTTTGCACCTGATATATAGGATTGCATACAAATGAGGTGTAAACTTAACGCAACCGGGCTGTGCAAATAAGTCTTTTGAAAAAGACAATATTTTTTATGATTTAATTACAAATGTATAGTTTTCAGATTTTTGTATATATTTGTAGTATGTCACGATATTACTTGCCAAATTTCATAGTTCTATGTCAACGGGAAGTACCCTATCATTTTGATTCCCTTGAGAGTGTCGAAATACACGTTTTTTGCGGCATAAATGGCCGTATCTTAATGTAGAAGTTTGATTTTTTCACAGCTTTAAGGGATCGTAGACTTGAGTATATGGCGTTCATTTCAACTCGATACCTCCACGCGTTCTCGAGATAAAGGGTCTTGACTGACAGATGGACGGACAGACGGACAACAAAGTAATCCTATAAGGGTTCCGTTTTTTTCCGATTGAGGTACGGAACCCTAAAAATATTGAAATTACATATACTAGGTAGAATTCGGTGATCTAAAATTTTACTTATTCATTTTAAGTAAGGCCTGACTGAGACTTAATACAACTTGTAACACAAACACTGCGCTAATAATCTAATCTATTAGTTTAGAACGCAGGATCATAATAACTTAGGAACTCAATTTCCAAGTTTGTTTGCACCAACGCAGCTTAACTTAGGATCAGATTAATTAAGATGATCCACAGTAAAATTAAATCCTAAAATTGTGTAAAAATAAGGGTTTTGGTATCCGAATCAACTGTCACAGCCCATACAAAATCATGACACTTGATTCTGATTCCGAACGTCAAACGCGTTAGGCAATAGGGGGGCAGCCCAAGTGTCATGAATTCATGATTTGTATGGGATATTTGATTCGGATACCAATTGTCAAAATTTCGTTAGGCAATAAAAGGCCCTGCGGGCCTATGATGGTCGCGTTTATCACGCGATAAATGATATGATAACACGCCTGCCACTCTCGCACTCACGTACTGCAGTACGTGTCAGAAGGTGACGGCAGCTATGTCACTTATTTATCGCGTGACAAACGCAACCATTATAGGCCCGCTGGATATGGTCGCAAAAAGCGTGCGGCCGTTCGTTGTGGATGTCTTTAATGATAGGCCTATGTTCAATAGTAGACATATAATAATGTACAGACTAACGTAGATTACGACTTGGAATAAATTACAACCAAGATATTGCTGGCTCAATAATAGGTACAGAGTTTATGTTTCACTTTTAACATTTAAACATATTCATAGTAACACGAAGTCTAATTATAAGTATACCCTGAAAACGTAAAGTAGAACCCTTTTAATATGATGTATATTGAGCCAGTGATTTGTAGGCACCTGGGTGCTGCTCAAGAGCATTTAAGCCGCCCGTTCTCGTGTGTTATGAAGATTTTGACGGAGAAAACCTTCTGTTTGAAGTCCTACTGGACTTCAAACAGAAGATTTCTTCATATTTTGTACACAAATTACAAATTGCGTTTATTAAAGCAAGTTGCCACTTATTAGGAATTTTATAACATACGGGCACAGGCAGCAGTACAGTTGACTCCCTTTGCCTAATGCGTGTAGAGCGTTGTGCTCTCTCTTTGGTAGACTGTACAAACGAGCGTCGTGTACCTACCTAAAATATTGCTTTTCACATTTCTCGATAAGACACTAAGGTACCACTTTTTCAAAATTGATAAGTAGTAGAAGTAGAGGAGATGATTTTTGTTACTGATTGTGGGAAAAAATATACGCGTGTAACCTAATATTAGTGTTTTAGTGTCCTTCTACGTACTAAGTGGTACTACTTGTAGGTACATTTACTCAGCGAAGTTATAGGCAATTGCTTGCTTCGGCTACAGTCTCGAACCTATATAAAATTGTAATACTAGAAATACTATTTTACACCACTAAGTACAGTGTATTTGAAACCTATTTAAGTGTAGGTTAAGATAAAACGTGAAAGCTATACTTATAATTTCTGCCTGTAACGGTGACAGATCTTTAAACAAACCATACGGAAATTGGAAAGTGTAAAAAAGCACATGTAGCAAAAAGTTTTAAACAAACTTCAAAGAAAAACAGATTACGCACGTAACTGGATCATATTTAAATCTTTCCAACTTCGTAACACGAAGCTCCAAGTTAATTTCTTAAACCTTCGCTTCCATGCCCTAAGCTTGTTATGTAAATTAAATAAATTTCATTCTGAACATCCCGTAAGAACGCAATTCTTTTCACAAGAGACTGAAATTTAATTAAGTATCATCCATGTAGTATTAGCCTTCGTGAACACTTTTCTTGGTGTAGTTTAAGATCCCACTGCAAATTTCTGCATCGATTAGTTTAATGAAATATGGTTTATTTATGAATTATCGCACAAAAATTTACACACAGCAAAATCCGTCCATCAATCAGAAACCCAATGCTGGTATTCGAAATTGTGGCAATCCTCAGTAAGCATTTGCAGTGCCATCCTTAAATTATTTCTATTCACGGTTCAAGATTTGACGACGGTCTTCCAAATTTCAGATTTCCTGCAAGTTATTTATTATTAATTTTTTCTCTCTTTCTTTCTTTCTTAAAAAACATTGGTGCCCCCCTCATTCCCTAGAAAAGCTCAGAGCGGAAGCAGGCTAGAGGTTAGGACCAAATGTTGCCCTCTAAGAATAAGAGAGCTAATTTTATTTTTATTGGCATAGCTGGCAGCATGTGAATCAAGGTTTACTCAAGGTCTATTCTTGACTCTCCTAGAATGCATTCATCTCTATCGATGCCTATCATACATTCATATGAAAACTAGCCAAGTCAGACCTTAGGCTTCAATATATTATCCTAAGTTGTAATAAGAAAGGAAATTGTAAGTTGTTATAAAATATTTTGTTGAAATAAAATAATTTAACGGATTATATCGCGTATATAATCTCATTTTAGTTCCCGACGTTTCGGAAGCTTTTCAGCTTTCCATGGTCACGGGTGGACTGAGAAAAGATGTATTTTCCTCTATCAAAGTTACAATTTGTGCAAACTCCCCATTTTTGAACAAACAAATAAAGATGTACATACATGCCAGATGGGCCTAATATGTAAAAACAGTTATACATGTGCCAGAAGGGCTTAATTGTTTTATTTTAATAATTTAACAAGCAGCATTTCACAAATGAGGCGTACTAAGGAAAAAAGAAACGCTGCAAAGAAAAACTCCCAGGCTCCCTCATTACTAATTATAATATTTTAAAAAACAGAGACTATTAAACTACTTTTTAAACAGATAAGATATTTTACACCGTTCGGAAATTAAGGTTTTGCAGTCCCGTGCCTCGCTTGTTCCTTGATGAGATGTATTACAGGATCCCAAGCTGGTGGTAGGTAGCGAAAATCCAAAATGAGATAATATACGCGATATAATCCGATAAATTGTTTTATTTCAATGAAAAGAGAAGAAAATATTGTATGTTGTTATAAATAAATTTCAGGCCTGACCATTAAACTTGGCACCCATTTAGATCTCACTTCTTTTGACATTGAAGCCAACAATCAAGGCATAATATCATAATATTGAACTTGGCTCCCATTTCACATTTATCTTTTTTGATAGGATAAAGTTAATTACAAAGGTAACGATATAAACACTCAACAAAAAATATTTTTAACAAGATCGAATTCGAATATACCGTTTTTGAGTTATTGCCGAAAAAATGTCCTTTGCAACAAAAGGACGTAAGTGCCGTGATACGCTCTTCAGCTGGTGTTATTTTTTTTTTATAGTGGCCATAGTAATATATTTATATTATGTAAAACTTTTAAGTATGTCCCTATTAGATAATGTTACAGGAAAAAAGACAAATGGTCAGAAATCGGAGTCTAAGTAGCCGTAATGGAGAACCATAATAATGGGCAGTTACATACATTACAGTGGGATCTGAACTTATTATCCGACCAGCTGAGTTGGAGATTCTGGATTAGCCCCGTCGGTTGTAAGAATCGGGCCAATTCGCTGGCTCGACAAGAAAATGGCCACGCTCGTTTAAACATTGACTTAATTTCTGCTACCTGCTCTGAAATCCGAGATTTTCGAGTTAATTGCTGTAAAACTATTGTATTTTACTAAACGAGCATCCTCAAAAGTAACTGGCCATTTAACTGACTTCGAAGTAAAATAGAGTGTTCATTGCTACATTCCCTATAAGTATGGACTATTATAGTATAGTATAGTAGTAGAATTATAAATTATAATAATCCGAATTACCTAACTTCAAATGACAATGCTGTACCCAGGTTTAAGTTTCTTAGGTACAGTAAGCTGCAAAGTTATAAGTATAAGTAATTTGCACCTTCACAATTAAATTAGCAGATATATAATAGAGAATATATATAATATTTAAGAATTCGTTAAGTTTTTAGATACGTTTGCAGCTGTACTGTGCTGTACTTCATACGCTACTCACGTAAATAGAGGGTTTCTTCCATAAAATAAATGAATGTAAAATTACGTTTGTTGATTAGAATATGCACGATACCTGCCAACTGATGAAATTGGACAGTCGAAACTCTAGAGATGAGCGTATTGTTGTCTATACAGGATGGGATAAATAATAGTGTCAGTTCAGGAAATTTCGACAAATTATGTCCTGTCGATTCGAAATACTTATTTATAATTAAGGATAATTTACAAAAATCTGAACATTAAAACGGGACTTAAGTCGCATGTAAAAATTATAGATTTAATTACATACCTTAATTAAAATATATATAAATTAGAGTAAATTTAATAATACGACTGTGCTACATTGGCAATCACACGCGATGCTATCTTGCAGCCCAAATCAAATTTTGTCAAGGTTATACTTGGGTAAACAATGCTACTGTAGTCTATATCTTTTACATTACTCCGTTATTAGTACCTCATTCAAACTGACTTCCTTGCATAATTAAAGACTGTGCACGATAAAATCTTGGCATGCCTGATCTGCTATATTTTTCTACCAACTGCTTATTTAGAAACAGAGTTTTTTTGGTAATCTATAGATATACTCGTATTACTATAAAATAAAAATACAATTATATTAAAATGTATGAGTAAGTACGTAACTTTTTGTGTCATTCATTCCATCATATTTATACTTTTTTGCCCAACATCCAATCGTTATAGGTAGTATACTTACTTGTAGATATAACGAGCGTAACACTTTACTTCCGATTTTGTTAGTAAGTATTCATATTGCACATGATTGGTTAGTCTCTTACAGTTCCAGGCTTTTTTGCATGTCTCATTTAGCTTGCTCATCATGTATACAATACAACTTTAAATTGAATTTGAGCAAATTAACAAACTGAGTCAACAATCGTTTCTGCCAACAATATTTCTATCTCTTCGCCTGGCGTAATAAGAGACGACTTCCTTCGGTTGTAAATTTGATTTTAATCAAGACACAATGTTTTTTAGAAGCCGTCTCTGGAATTCGTAATGGCTGAAAATGTTGATACCTAAATAAAATTAGGAGTCTACTCAGATAAATGTGCACAGGGTCTGTTCTGTTTTGGATAAATGTTATAGTTAATTAAATCTCCGGATTTGAATTATAAAGGCCATACAGAAGCTCGAGTGTATGTTTGCTTTTAACGCAAATTATACGTCTGAACGCGTTTATGATATTGATATAATATTACTTATTTAACTACGAGACTTTGTTGCGTTAGAAACTAACCTACAGTTGAGGTTCAGATGCACACGTGTGCATAGCTATAGCCAGTTTTACGTTTTTATTGTTGTGTTATAAGAAGTCTTGATTCTTGAATGTCTCTTCAAGGTCGTCTTTTACTAGCAAGAATCCTTGGTTAAGCACGAAGGTTAAATAGTTCGCAATCTAAGTACCTATTGTATGCTAGGGTAGTTTTAATTACGCTACGCGTAACGACGTTCCGCCTTGTGTAAGGGCCTTCGCTCACGACGTTTTGTATACCCCTTCCACACTTGACTGATTCCATCGGCCGAATACTTGGCTTTGAAACCATCCAAAAAATCAACGCCTCCGAACGAGTGGCCTTAGACTTTGTTGTGCGTCCACGCGATCAGAAATGACAGTGAGCCAGCCTCATCAGATCGGACAGCATTTTAGATTGCATGGTAATTCCCTTAAACGTGGTGACTCCGCGCATAAGTTGCGCGTACCAGAAACGCGTGTCATCAGTTCGGTTGATATATACCTACGTCGTGAGCAAAGCCCCTTAGCTTTCATGGTGCCGCCCTAGAGCCTTGTTTAATTAAGGACAGCACGATAGGAGAAGCTTAGTGTAGGACCAATCCACACGAGCCTTCAAATTAAGGCGACTCACGATAATCCCTGGACACGAAATAAATTACCGATTGAATCTCATTTGACGGTCGGGTACAGATGATAATGTTGATGGTTGATTTGACGGAATCCGAATTGCTATTTCAAATCAGGCCAAGAGTTGATATTTGGCAATTTCAGCTGAAATTGGTGTAGGATACATCTAGATTCCCAGTAAATAATCGCTTATACGTGCAACTGTACGTACTTAGATAGAATCTCGTAAACAATTCAACTTCTAATGAATGATTGAATCATGCTGCAGTCGGCGCTGAAAATCGAATTCAAAATTATATAAATTTTGGAACATAACACGCTGAGACCATGCTGAGACATTTACATTTCAGCCAATACCTATCTGTAAATAACGCAAAAACTGCTTTACAGCGACATCTAGACCACAATTTTAACAACTTGCACTCTAATTTCTTTGAATCAGTACTAGTAGTTTGACAATGTATCAACAGATGTCGGCTATATACGAGTAATTGTAAATAATTTACGTTTACACACTAACAAACTGTATTCTTATTAAATTCATGAAGACATTAATAAATGATGTCCTTTGAATATTTTTGTATAAAATATTTGAACAATAAATGTAAAAGAAGGGAACTTATCCTTGAACGCAATCGAAAGAGATAGTAAATCTGTGTTTGTCTATGGCGCGTCAAAATGGCTGATTTCTGTGATGTCCGATTGGAGTTTTCGGGGTTTTCTAGTCTTTGTTTACTATAAAACACAATAAATGTTTAAAGTTTTTGACTCTAATGTGACGTAATAAAATGTTAATAGGTATACAAACTTTGGACTGGTGTTTGTATTCAAACAAGTGTGTGATTTGACGAAACGATTGGTACCAATCTCACCTTGTAAAGAGAAAATGGGGAACTGTTTTAGTAGTACAGGGGAGAAGGATCCTAAAACTAAAATCGACAGGGCTAATCCTCACGAAGAGGATGCTAGACCATTCCAAACGCCCGTGCCGACTCCGCCCCCGGACCCGAGGTCCACTGTGAACCAAGGACCAGACACAAGCGAGGTGGTTCCCACCCGTATTTTCGTCGCCTTGTATGACTACGACGCTAGAACTGATGAGGACTTAAGCTTTAGAAAAGGCGAGCATTTGGAAATCCTTAATGATACTCAAGGCGACTGGTGGCTGGCTAGGAGCAAGAAAACAAAACAAGAAGGATACATTCCATCGAACTATGTTGCCCGTTTGCAGTCCATAGAGGCCGAACCGTGAGTAATAGTTTGATATCACTATTATCTATATAATTATGAAATTCGTTTTAGGAACTGGGAATTTATATCCACCTAGACAGCAGCATATATTCATTTGACATTCTAATTGTATGCTAAACAGCTGTTACCATATTTACCAACAGTATTAATTAGCTCCCTAATTTTTAGGTATGAAATCAAACTTGTTTACTTTGCATGTGTGGCCATTGTAGACAGTATGAAGACCTTATTGCATTAGTATGAGAAGTGAAAGCACAATTGGAATGTTCACATTATTATGTGCACTCACTGTTAACAGAGTATGAACAAAATGCAGAAAGTTATTTAATTGTTACACAAGAATCACACTTCTCTGCTCAGTATGCAGAGAACATTCGTTTTCAATAATTTTACATTTGCTGATTAGATTACCAACTTTTGTCTATGTCGATTTTATATAAACAATACAACTACTTTTGTTCAGTTATTATATATTGAGTATACAGAGTAGTTCTCACAGTCCCAATTAGTTATTATCACATCAATATTAAATTCAACTGCATAACAATACATTAATATATGTTACTTAAATGAAAATTTAATTTGACCCTGCCTGTGAAGCTGTCGGTCCTGGGTGCAAATCCCGCTAAGGGCAAATATTTGTGTAATGAGAATAAATATTTATTCCAGAGTCAAGTCTAAGTCACAAACAATTTGGGGTGAAATACCTATATAATATCTTATAAGAGAAATAAAGTTAGTAGTTCTAAATTACAGGCATTTTCTGATTTCGATCCAGTATATTAACCTGCTCAGCAGAGGCATGGTGTCAGGAAAATTACAAGGGACACTGAAACATATTCATTTACTCATATTTAACACATTCAAGACCGCAAACACTTGGCAAGTTTTTGCTACATACAATTTTTCCCGTGTTATTGACTACAAGTGTTAGCGCACGAAAATGTTGGTTGTGCAAGGGTTAGTCTCACAAAATATAGGTTGCTATATTGTGGAAAGATGTCATTAAAAGAGTTTGATTTAATTATTATATTGGTTAAATGCAGTGATAGCCCCCGTGACAGGCCCCGAATAAGTTTGCATTTAAAAAGTCCGTGAGCAACTTCTTTGCTGGCAGAACCGAAGACTCTTGGTTTATCTGCTTAATTCGTTTCATCGCTATATATATATATATATATATATATATGTTATATATTTATTAACCTTATATATATTTTTTGTATTTATTATATAAATTTTGTTATTCATGTATTTAAAGTATATAAATATGTGTTTTTGTAATTACACAAGCCTCAGCACCACCTACAATTTTTCTGCTTTGCCCTAAGGTTGACTGGTAGAGAATGCCTTATGGCATTAAGTTCGCCTTTGTACAATAAGTTTTCTTTTGTGCAATAAAGATTAAATAAATAAATAAATAAATAAATAGCCAATTATTTGCTCATAACATTATTTAGGGGTGTGGAACATCCTGGAAATGTTTGTAATCTAATCAATCATCTTAGCAGTCTTTTATGTATGATTTCCTAGTATATCTATGACAAATTTCAAAGCATGCAATTTTTAATTTTAGCTGTTTGAACAATGCATAGGAAAGTAGTAGGATGGCCCCCAACTAGGTGGACGGATGACCTCGTAAGGGTCGTGGGTAGTCTGTGGATACGGTCTGCGCTGAATGGCAGCCTGTGGCGAACTATAGAAAGGCCTATGTTCAGCAGTGGATGTTCATGGCTGATAGATAGATAGCATAATAACCTTTTGAATGCCAAAGACAACAAATCACTTCAACAACAAGCTGTGCTCTGGAGCACTTGCCTCAACATCATATGCCATTACCACTCACCATCATATCGCACTATCACTATTAGTGGATGTACTACAACAGAAAAAAAGCTACTTTGCCGCATACATATCTACATCGACGATTTTTGGTACACAGGTACTTTAGACCAAAGCATTAAATTTTTCCACTAGTTCCTAAAAATCCCCCCCCTAGGGGGGGAGTAATGACGTCATCAATTTTTTGTATAGGATTGGAATGTTAAAGGTATCAAATGAAAGACCATTATGAGACGATTCTAGAAATATACTACACTCTTACCTTTTAGCCACCTGTTTTCCAAATAATTAAAAACATTTTGAAACATGCCAAATTACGGCTTCCCTGGGTGATATGTGGCTCGGTGATTTTTTCCAAAACACGCTCCAAACGTCTTGTCATATCGTCATATCAAACGTAAAATAAAGCAATTTGTTGTCAATTCCATCGGTGTCCCCCCCCTTTAGTATGAAAATAAAGTATTTACCGCTGCGTTAAAACTTTTTACGGCTATAATGATCAATGTATGACTTTTCGTATACTGGGTGTCCCTAAAGCCAACGCCAAAATAAAGAGTGGTGATAGAACAGCTCAAAAGCTATCGATTTGATCCCGACGTATGTTCTGCGATTTTTAGTAGTTTCCGAATATTCACAATTTTAGTAGAAATTTTGGATTTTTTAAGTAACAGATAGGTAGAGGCTTAAATGAAATTCCTTTTTTTTTCATCAGTATCCTGCATCATTTGAACCATAGCGAGCTACTGAAATTTTGAAAATCCCGTGCGAGTTTTTTTTTCGTATGATTCTATTGAATAATCATGCATAGTTTGATTTTCCATACTTCGCGTAAACTCAAACACGGAAAACGTTACTATGGAAAATCTTTATCAGTAAAGACTCAAAGATGTGTGACGATATATTTGGCACTTTGCATGCTACAACCTATTGGATGCTGACTGTACGATGTAAGCATGCCAACAGTGGCACGTTAGAATTATTAATTAAGCTTTTCGTATTTAACCCCTGACGCGACATTCATTATTTACCAGCACAACCTTATTTCGCCGGTTTATTGAATATTTATGAGCAACATCATATATTTTGTCATATAACTAATGGTGCATTTCCTAGCCGAATAGCTTATCCAAGAGTCTGGCGCCAGGTATTTATTAATTATTCTCTATCAAATAAGTCATTAAAATAATGTTATGATATATAATTTAATAAGCCTCTGGTTTCGAAATACCCACAACATTTGGCCTACTTTGATTCTTGGTGTTGCCACTGCATAAGGTATTTTCGGCGAGCGAATTTATAAATAAGTTTTATTATTTCTTTCCAAATCTTAGTAGAGTTACAAATTGAAATTTTGTTTAAAGAATAAGATATAGATTCAGTTTGAAACAAGTTAATTTTCTTTTCATCCATCTCCAATAGTGGGATTGTCTTGGAACATTTTTCAAGACAATCCTACCATTGCAGGTGGATATGTCCTAGTTTTGTTGTATTATTTATTGTGTGTATAAAGGTATTGAACTTCTAATAATTTCCAACACAAACCTTGTAAGGGTACTGAACTAGCTACTAACATTATAAACACAAATAAATACAATACTGAGTAAAAGCAGTTATTAAATATATCTATATTAATATTTTCTTCTGTTTCCGCGATTATTACTCATTGAAATAAAACAATTTAACGCGATATAATCCGTTAAATTGTTTTATATCTATATTCTTTTTTTGCGAAATTCAATGTTTAATTTCCCGAAAACTTCTGCATCTGCCGAAATTAATGACTATACATCCGAAAGCGTATGAATATGTTTGGATATCGGCATTTTCGTTTCTTTATAAACTCTTCATTGATTTATAACAATTTAACGGATTATATCGCGTATATTATCTCATTTTAGTTCCCGACGTTTCGGAAGCTTTCCAGCTTTCCATGGTCACGGGTGGACTGAGAAAAGATGTATTTTCCTCTGTCAAAGTTACAGGCAGGCAGGTGCATGCATTTATAAGCTGGACTGCGAGTGTGGTCTTTCATACATTGGTCAAACGAAACGCAGTGTATCAACCCGGGTGAAGGAGCACATAGCAGATGTCAAGCACCGTCGGTGTAATAGGTCTGCAGTCTGTGAGCATGTCATTGACAAACCAAACCACTCAATTAAGTTTGATAAACCTTCTATCCTTGCCAAAGAAAAAAGATATTTTCCCAGGATGCTACGCGAGGCTATTGACATTAAAAAGCATCCTAATTTCAATAGAGAAGATGGATTGTCACTACCACCAGCTTGGGATCCTGTAATACATCTCATCAAGGAACAAGCGAGACACAAGACTGCAAAACCTTATTTTCCGAACGGTGTAAAATATCTTATCTGTTTAAAAGTAGTTTAATAGTCTCTGTTTTTTAAATATTATAATTAGTAATGAGGTAGCCTGGGAGTTTTTCTTTGCAGCGTTTCTTTTCTCCTCAGTACGCCTCATTTGTGAAATGCTGCTTGGTAAATTATTAGAATAATATAATTAAGCCCTTCTGGCACATGTGTAACTGTCTTTACAGCTTAGGCCCATCTGGCATGTATGTACACCTTTATTTGGGTTTTTTCAAAAAAATGGGTAGTTTGCACAAATTGTAACTTTAACAGAGGAAAATACATCTTTTCTCAGTCCACCCGTGACCATGGAAAGCTGGAAAGCTTCCGAAACGTCGGGAACTAAAATGAGATAATATAAGCGATATAATCCGTTAAATTGTTTTATTTCAATGAGTAATAATCGTGGAAACAGAAGAAAATATTATCTTCGTTAATTTATTTCACGAATATTAGTCATGAATTAAAACATAGGATACCTACCTACCAGAGGCGTGGCGTCAGGAAAATTACAAGGGAAGCCGAAACGTATTCATATTTAAAGAAAAAGGTGGTTATAAGCCTTTCCTTTGGCAACCAGGTGGGAATCGGCGTATATAGACGCTACGCCACTGCTACCTACTTAACTTTCAGTAAAGCGCACTCTTTAACAATAGGAAAGGCGAGGGTCATTGCTCTATTGCGCTATTGCTCGCCATATTGCTATTATGGATTCCAAGAGATGGACCCTGGAGTAGTGACCCAGAGGAACCACGGGGAGTAGAGGGCCTCCACCGGAAGGATAGGTCAACAAAATTCGGTGCTACGCTGGTTCAAATTGCATGCAAGTGGCGGGACAGTCATGCAAGCTTATGGAGGAGACCGGTGTCCAAAGAGGAAAAACCAAGGGCTGAGATAGATAGACACATATTAACCGTCAGCTTTAGAGAAATGTGACCCAGGTTTTTATTGTATCACAGCGGTTTGTATGACAGTATGAGGGGTCACTTAACTCTGCAGCCGACTATACATAGGTACAGAGGTATTTCCACCAGTTAACATTCGATCAGAATTTTGCAACAGGTTATAATAAATGGTAAACAAGTTGCCCAACCAGCATGCCGCCATCCTTTGGAAGCGGACTTATTTCCAGCATTGTGCAAAATCAACAAAAACCTAATTTCCGCTGCTACTTCCCTTCGGACCAGTACAATGTGCGCAATCTCGACATTGACAATATTTAATCTGAATTTGGCGATGTGGTAAACTTTCCTCTAGTCATTCATTGGAAAAAAAAGTGTAAGAGTTTAAAAAGCTGCATTCCGCATTGTTCTAATTCTTTCCTCAAAGGGGAAAGTAAATTTTAGTAACTCAAAAGTAACACAGACTATTTGTTAACTAGATATGTAATAGAGAACACCGCATTGGAATCGGTCCACGGATTTAAGCATTACGATATCAGAGACCGACAGACAGACACAAGGTTCAAATCAAATTAATTTATTTCGTCATTCATAGGTAAGATAAGGTGACAGTTGTGGTATGATATAGAACAGCTATGATGTGCCTTTTGGCGTACGAAACAAAAGCGTACGTTCAAAACGGCTTTCTTGTCAACAGTTGTCTCCTCTTTAGAAATGCCGTAGATTCAGACTTGTCAAAGTGCCCTTGCGGCCTACTTACACATCATTATTTCATAAAAACATATCACTTCTATTTTTGAGTTAGGTGTTATAAATAGCATTGACTGACGTCTTCTCATAAAGCTCATCACGTTTCCAATACTGGCTGTTGTTAACGTACGAAATTTGCGGTCACAGACTGTTTGAAACAACCTACCGGTAGTACCGGTCTGCTGTTTCCAATGCATTTTCCTCATTTCACAACTTATGAGGACAGTCTGCGATTTTGTAATATATGTGGATACAAATCCAACGTCTAGCCCAAATACTATATAGTAAATGTGGCATAAACAAGTACCTACCTGTGTCTACTTCACTTGAGTAGAACAGGGGCCCGTTTCTCAAAAGCTTGTAACTTGTACTAAATACAAACAGAAATCTCTTTCCAATCATATGAATTAAAAAGAGCTTGTAATACTAGTTACAAGCGTTTATGAAACGGGCCCCAGGTGATAATAAATATTATTATTAATTTCCTCTAGTTCTGTGTTAGTCTGCTTCTTTATTTATCACTAGAATTTATTTTGCCTTCTGGCGCGAGTCAGGGCTGAAAAGATCAGTAGTATTACATATACATCCAATTTACGTTTTTACTCAGAGGACAGTATTTTCATGGAATCTGATATTGCAGAAAAGATAAACGTACAATTTCAAGTAAACTCTAACATCGTCAGCCGCAAAAGATATTCACGATAAGTCCGAACAAAACTATCTTCGCTAAACTCTATTACCCGTGAATAGAGCTAAGAGTTGTTTTTGAACAGACGTTTCAAGTATATATTTTTGTATACGCTGCACATTTGCTGGAAGTGTAGGGATTTGGAAAATTAATTAATCCACGGATTTGCTTCTGAAATGAGAAATCCAGGATGTAGCGGTCAACTGAAAAGAAAAGAAAGTTAAATAAAACGGCCGTATCTACGAAAATTCAGTGTTAGCAGTTAGCAGAATCTTACTCCAAAGCAAAATTAAGATTTTCAGATTTATTCGTGAGTTGTGCTATACGAGTGAAATCTCTAGTTTCTAGGATAACTGGTAGTGCCCTATAGACTTTCCATGGACAGCAAACTGTATGGAAACACTTTTTATAATAATCATATTTGGATTGCGTTAACTTAGAAGCTTGATTTTTTTTAAGAGCTTCAATCCGGTCCGTAGACATAAGTATTTGACGTTAATTTCAACTTGATACCTCAACGCGTTCCTGAGCAAAAGGGTCTTGACAGAGAGACAGACGGAAAACAAAGTGATCCTATTATGGTTCCGTTTTTTTCCTTTTGAGGTACGAAACCCTTAAAAAGTATAACTACATTAGCACTTTGAAATACAAGTCCACTAAAATTTGATCTCAAGTTTAGAAAATACTGTTTTAACGACAAAAGAGGCCTTGCAAAGTACGCAGTTCTTTTACAGGTAATAAAAAAGTATAAAGTTACAATTATTATGACATGGAATTGTTATTTTCCAGTAAAACGTCGTGACAAATACTCGCAGTTGCAGTAATAGCCCTATAAATGTTTCATTTCACGACTGGTTTATCTTCTACTCTTAAGTTTTCCATCGATTCGTTTTTATAATTTTTCCTCTATTTATTGCCCTTTCCATGAAGGCTTGTTGATTTATTACACTGGCATCTGTATGTTAAAAAATACCGAATAAATTACCTTCTAGTTATGATCTATAAGATACTCGCAAAAAGCTTCCAACAGATGGCGCTTGACGTCACTATTTTGTTTATATGGCACGTTCTGTAGGTTATTCAATAGCTTGTGGTCTAGACAAAATATATTACAACATTTACTCATTCTTGATGATGGATATTGAAAGCGTTCGTTTGTTGTGTATGTTCAGCAGTAGACCTCTGGATTTAAATAATGATAACTGGTGCGATACTGTATCCATTTAAATACTGTATCGTGCTTGGAAGGTTTAATAATTATAAATAACCATTTTTATACATAGATGGCGTTGTTAATATATGGGGAACGGCTTTTTTTTAATGGTCGCTGGTATTAGGGCTAATTAAGGATCGGAGTCATCACAATGAAAGGACAATGAGATATAAATTACGATAATAATAAAGTGCATCGCGTTTCGCACGCATTCCAAGCGGACTGCATAAACGGGGTCAGCCACAAACACGCTTTACTGTTAATCAACTTTGCATTTAACGTCATAAGAAGTAATTCAATTGTACGTTAGTAGTAAGTCCAAACACATAATGATCAAAAGTCTTCGAGCTAGAATCGAGGACTCTGTTAGAATAGTGTCTGTATTCTCAAATTCAGTCACGTAAACCCCAAATACTAACAAATGCAGTGGGCCTCAGAGCCCCTAGGTACATTGTCTCTTCAGCCCAATCTCACGATTAATACCTGCACGTGGAACAACACCACTTATGGTCAGCCAGTTTAAAGAACATGCCGTAAAAAAATTACATTAGAATTCCGCAATAGCCTTATATTTTTAATTTTCCAATAAGGTAGTCTTCAGACGTTTTTGTTAAAAAACTACAGGTACTATCATCATACACATAAAAAACGAATATACCTAGACAAATAATTTCATGGCTCAGGTCACACATCAACGGGCCCAGTTAATCCTTAGCATACCATGAGAAGGCAAATATCCAGCTCCTTGCAAAACCAGTGGGCTTGCAGGAAAGCGGCTCCTAGGCAAACACGCAAATTGTAAAACAAACATCAAAACGTGCGGGTTTCCTTTGCTTTGTATCCTCGATCTTGCCGCCTCGCTAATGCTTGACTAAAGGTTGCATACGTAACGGAACGACGCAGGGATGAGATAAAACTATTGTCTATGGCTTTTGAACGTCAAATGCTGCAAAATAAAGTGCAATTTTATTGCAGCCGAAACTTAGACGGCGAGCGAGCTTTTGACGAAATTTTGATTTGAATTTTGATTTCTATTTTACGAATTTGCTTTACGTCATTCATCAAATCAGTTACTACGCTTTATAGAACACTAGCATTTAACCGCGGCTATGCCGAAAACTGAGTAGTGTTAATGATTGATTCCACGCACAAACTTCCGTTCCTTTTTTCACACCCTTTAGAATGATTTCCGGGATAAAATAACTATCCTTTGTCCTTCCTAGTACCTATCAAACTAGCATCTAAATCTGATCAACGGTTTAACCCCTCGTATGCTTAGACACGGATCCGTGCAGAGCGTTTAGACTATGTTAAAATTTCAGTTAACTTAAATTTGATTGGCAAATTAACATCGCATACTAAGGAGGGGTTAAGCGTGAAAAGGTAACAGACAGATAGGCAGATGGCTACTTTCGCATTTTTAATATTAATATGAAATAGAAGGGGCAACTTCGTCAGCGGAGGAAAAAAAAACATAACTCTCTTTTTTTCTTCAGTGTAATCGAGTAAAAAGTATTCTATACCCATCTGTGGTTAGTTGAAATAGATTTTCTATATCATCTGTGAATAGATGATAACAAAGGAAAAAGTTGAAATCCGTTTATTCGTTTTGGCGTGATGAAGCCACAACGGCACATACAAACACACAACACATTAAAAAAATATACATTTCTCGATTCAGTGACCTTCACATAGTCCGTATTACTGTTCTGTTAATGTTCAGACATTTAATCTTTACAACTTTATAATAGTATAAATTATTAAACGCTAGGGAAGAAGTGGAAGACTAAGAAAAAGGTGAATGGATAGTAACAGAGATTCTATGGTTAAGAAAAGATATAAGCGAAGAAAATTTTACTTATTGACACTGATCGATATTTTTTATTCAAAGCCTTATTATCACATTATGTAGGTATACCTGCTTTATCGGCTATGCAGCTATACATTATTCAAAATTAAATGAGATCAGATTGCAGATCAAACTGTATTTCGATTAGTGAACTAACCACTATCGCCGTAAGAAATTAAAGAAGCTGTCACCCTGCTCATTGGGCGTTAAAACCGCTCAAACCGTACGTAATCGAAACAACATCCGGTTTACATCCGTGCAGCGGTTTCAGAGGTCGATATTTTATTTGCTTTAACTATATCTGTGTGGGTATCTGATGTGGCACTGTTCGCTCAGGATGCGACAACCCTATTCCCTTTTATTAGTGGAGAAAACCTGCGGTCTAGGTACGGTCAAGGAATTTAATTTGTGTACCCTTTCGTACCTTGTCATAGTGACATTGATATGGAATCTCTATCGGCTTTCATATTGATTTTGACTGTGACAAGGTACGAAATGGTATATAAATGAAATTCCTTGACTGATCCTGTTCCTGGAAAAAAAGGTATCCAATATTTGTATTGTAGTTAACTCGAGAGCAAAAGTTTCGGGTCACCCTAATTTAAATACTAGCAAAAGGTTTTTTTTATTATTTGCCACTAGTTTTATTTACTTAAAATACTATTTTAATGTTTAAAAAATATGACAATAATTGCAAAGATAAAGCTTAACAAATACGTTCAGCTAAAATTGTTTTCAACATAATCAAATATACCGTTTTGTTATTATTGCCGAAAAACTGCGTTTCTCAACAAAAGGACGTAAGTGCCATGAAGATCACATCGTATTTTCTTTCATCTGTACTGCATTTTTTTATGAACGGCTGAGGAACCCTACACTGAGCATGGTCCGACATGCTCCTGGCCGGTTTTTTGGTTTGGGTTTTTACGAGTGCGATTTAAATCTGAAAACATTTTTTTTTTGGTTATTTTTGCCATTAACAATTTTGAACAACTCTATACTATTTTAGGAAATATGGTAATTTACCGTCCCGAATATTTTGCTCTCGAATGTTAAAAACAAAATGATGGCCGCTATCCGCACTCCTTTATGCGGAGAACTCCAAGATCTTGAATGAATGCACTAAAGTCACAACTAGGGAATGCAACTATGACCGAAAACCGAGTTTCGGTTTTTAATCGGTTAAACTCGAACTCGATTCGAATTTCGGTTAAAAACCGAGTATTTCTTGACTATAAGTAAAGTATTGAGTAAAAGAGGTTATTGTGTTTTTTATGGTGTTGTACCTCACTCGGTAAAAATGGAACCATGTCGGTGGAAATATAAACCACTTTTTCTTAGGAATGGGCTTATGATTGATGTTTTTTTTTCTATTTCGTTTATCAGAATGTTAATGGAGTCTCAATTCAATACCCTGATGTTTGTGATGTTTGTGTTATAATATCTGGAAATACAATGGATATCTCTTCGCATCGTTTCTTTCGTTCGGCTCGGATACATTTAGTTGAATCATGAGCATGTCCGTATGTCCCCAGAGATCGCTAGGACACTTTGGAAGGAGCAGGCCGGGTTCCGTTCTGGACGTTCATGCACTGACCACACGAACATCTTGCGCATCCTCATCGAGTCGTGCGTGGAGTGGCATGCCGAAATTGGCATTCGTCGACTTCGAGAAAGCCTTTGACTCCGTGAAGTGGAGCGCACTGTGGTCCAGTCTCAGGCGAAGAGCAAGTATATAGGTATCATTCAGTCCCTATATCATGGTAGTATCAGCAAAGTAATGCACTACAAAATCCTAGGGGAACCAATTCCAATAACTGCAGGATTAAAACAGGACTGCCTCCTGTCACCGCTGCTTTTCATCGCCTTGCTCGACGACACCATGCGGAGAGTAACAGAAACACCTAGGGGCATCACATGGAATAAAAGCTCACACCTGGAGGACCTCGACTACGCAGACGATATAGCGTTGATTTCGTCTTCACAGCTTGATCTCCAAATTAAGCTGGACTCCTTAACTTCTTCGTCGTGCAAAAACCGTCCTATCAGACTCAATGGTACACCGCTGAAATCTGTCTCAAAGTTCACATATCTCGGCAGCACCGTGACCAACAGCGGTGGCTGTAATGACGACGTCTACGCGCGCTAAAGCTAAAGGCGCCTTTGCCCAGCTAAAACCAGTCTGGAATCCAAACGTGCTCACTCGGTGGATCAAGATTTCACTCTTCGATTCCATTGTGAAGTCTGTTTTGCTCTTAGGCCGTGAGACTTGGAAAGAGATAAAAGGTCTGACGAGCAAGCTACAAGTGATCGTAAATAAATGCCCATCAAGATCCATCCTGCGCATATTCTCGTCGAAAACTATCAGCAACGAGGATCCATGGAATCGATGCCACCAAATCCCGATAAAGCGAGAAATTGCTCAACGGAAGTGGAAGTAGATGAGGCACACCCTCCGAAGACCAGAGGATAACACTGTTAGAGTCGCGTTCACGTGGATAACGCACGGGAGCAGACGACCAGGGCGCCCGGCACACACGTGGCAGCGCACCGTCGACGCCGCGCTGCGGCCGGCCGGGATGAGTTGGAGAGACGCGGAGCGCGAGGCACAGGACAGGAGTGAATGGTGGCGACCCTCGAAGGCCCTCTGTACCACTGGGGTAACATAGGATAGCAACAACATGAGCAAGATACCTATACTGATATAAGTGACATACTGATACTGAACGACTGGAATCATCAGTGTGGAAAGAGAGAATGAGCAAGACCCGAGTGAATCAAAAGTTGCAGTTTGATTTAATCGCTCACTCGTAAATTAGTGATTTTCTCTTGAAATAGACAGTATACTAATCATAACAAATTGATTTTGTCATAGGAATCTAAAATAACTTATTTAGTACTCACTTACCTTAAAAAAAAACATAATAACTCTTAAAGACCTTAAACTGGAAAACTCGATTTTTAACCGAGTTAAAACCGAGTTTCAAATCGGTTAAAACCGGACGGTTAAAGTCGATACTCGGTTTTTTCACTATTCGGTTGCATTCCCTAGTCACAACCCTATCTCATAGTTTACTTAACGGACCCATGACTGTCTACTTGGTGATTTGAATAAAACCATCTAGCTAACATAGCAAACATCTTATGGATCTTAAGTATTAGAAAACACAACGGCCAGTAACGTTAACTCGGGGAATAACTAGGTACTAAGTAAATTACTGCTCTATTGTTAGCGTAATTACTTTCCCAGTTC
Source organism: Hedya salicella (assembly GCA_905404275.2). Taxonomy (NCBI): domain Eukaryota; kingdom Metazoa; phylum Arthropoda; class Insecta; order Lepidoptera; family Tortricidae; genus Hedya; species Hedya salicella. The sequence continues at coordinate 11,212,179 of FR990112.1, read as the reverse complement.
TAGGTTACGCGAAATTTTCTCCGACCAAAGACTTGAGCTTGAGCATAATAGATTTGACCGTTGTACTTGGCACTCAAAACTAGGCATACTTAAATTTCATGTGGTTAACTCTCGGGGTCCCTCTTACATTTTATTCACGGGAATAGTTGGTTAGAAGTGTCATTTTATTGCTAACTATTTAGGATATGGTTTGGTTGTATAATCACAATCAATGGTGCTTGAAAATTCTGATACGCTCAAATGTCTTTAGAAACAACGTCAATTCACGTTTTATAGTACTCGTCTGCCATTATTGACGGTGGCTAAGCACAATATCCTTGTTCTATCAACTTAGCACTGTCATTGTTTTGTAACATTTAAAAAGATAATGCTGACATTACGAAATCCAGACGAAGTCCAACTTTAGTGATGGTAAATAAGAAAATCGATTTAGATCTCTGTACAACCAATTACAAGTCGAACTGTTAATGAGGTAATTACAATAATGTATGAACACTTCATGATGTAATACCCATGCACCTAGCACAGTAACAATCTATCTGTGACAGGCGTTCAGCCAAATGACATGTAATATATCAATTGGCCATTTGCCTATCATGCCATTTGAATTCGCGTGATTGACGCTGATTAAGTCGATAGGCGTGGAAGTTTGTTCATGCGCAGGAAGCCGCGTTTCGGGGAAGCGCACGTCCTACGTCAATTGACATACGACGCGCCGCCGGCGCATTCTGATCGCGCATTAAATGGCAACCTAACCGATAATACCTAATATAACATTAATCTAGTTACATGCATCGGTCAGAAAACAGCTCGACCTATTTATTTGGCTGATTTTTATTGTTGTATTCTTTATTATCAGGACAAGGTTTGTATGAAATAGTTTTTTGGTAAATCCAACGGAACACTCGAAAAATTGGTTCCCGTCGAATTGGGGCGCTTAAAACTCCCATGGAATCCATTTTTTCTTTCGTTTAATACCAGTCAACATTTACCCAAAGCATTTCACACAAACCTTAAGTATTCAGGATGTATTTCAAAACTCTACTGTAATGTTACGTTTTTAAATTAACATAATTATGTATTCAAACAGTAAAATTATCATGTGGGTATATCCAAGGTCTATTTACCCTCAGATTATGCTAATAATAACTTATCAATTTCTAATTATAGTAAATATAGGTACAAGAATTTTGTTCGCGATGTCACCTCTTGCTTTACAGTGCTTAGTTCTAAACTCTAAATAGGTACTGGGTTTTCAGCTACGTAGTTCCATCCTACATTATTGAAATCTGGAAACAGTTTTATGCTAAATTAGACATAATTTGTAGCTTTTCCGTCCATATGTAACCATATGTTTCGGTAATTATTGTCTTCATGCCTCATATAGGTACCTATACAACTTTGTATACGTACCTTCACAAAAACGTCCCATTTGAGTAGAAAGATTTGTAAAAGCCATACCTCAATGTATGTCCCCTATGGAGTAGAAATCGAACATTAGTACGGAAGAGTCAATGCGTTCAATTGACCCAACAGCGATGATGTGCGAGCCGGGGTGTGCCACTAACGGCTTCTAAAAACCTACATTTCCTAGTAAAGTTGGCTGGCCGACATTACCGATGGAGACAGGATGCGTTTGAGTTCACCGTCCTGCTCCCGTCCCTCAACGTTGTAAACCTACACTCGGCGGACATAAATTGTGGTTTTAAATAGATACTTCGACTTAACTGCGTTTGTTTTTAAATAGACAGACGCATGTTTAAAGCACCATTAACTTGCAAATCATTAAGAAAACAACAAGGATATTTTATTTGCGTCATTTATCGATATTCATTTTATATTTTAATGAGATATTCCATCAGATCGTATAGATGGAATACATGTAGTATAGGCAAACAAGTTGCGGTCATTGACACCAGTTGCATAAGCTACACATTCACGTGCTAGGGCGGATGGACGTCTCGTAGTATAAGTAGGGTTCTAGGGCCATGGAGTTTGATTTAAGAGAGAGCAACGGCCCAGATCGCATGATACGCAATTAAGGTCATTGCAGACGTTGACTGCCGTGGGTTTGCGGACGCACCGTGCATCTTACTGGACTAGAGTCTAACCATAGTGGTGTCATAAAAAAAACAGCCAATTTGAAACAAGTGCGAGTCGTACTCACGCACGGAGGGTTAAGTACAAATTTGTAGAAATGTAAATAGTTCGTCTATTACGGGAATCGAAGTGATAAAATATACGCTATATACGGCCGTATCTATAATTATCCAGTGTTAGGCAAACCCTGCTCCTAAGCAAAATGTACCCAGTGAGGGGTCATTTTATATTTGTTACTGGCATTAACAGGCCGATATGAACATTTTAGATTTTCACACTTTTCTCCTTAGGTCTGCTTTAAGATCTACCTTCCTACGAAATGTCAAGTTTCCAGGATAACTGGAAGTACCCTACTGGATTTAAATCCACGATAATTTGTATTGAAACACCTTTTTAATGACTGCGTTTTTTGATTGCGTTGGCTTAGAAGTTAGATTATTTCACAGCTTGAAGGTATTGCAGACTTGAGTATTTGATATTAATTTCAGCTTGATACAGCCTCGCGTTCCTGAGAAAAAGGGTCTTGACCAGACGGACAACAAAGTGATTCTATACGCGTTTCTTTTTTTTTTCCCTTTTTAGGTACGGAACCTTAAAAACGGTATCTGGTAATACAGAATGCATAACCACATGATAGGTACTTGCTGGATAAGTAAAATTGTTACCATATGTGTCATTCTCAAGCAAAAGAGTCCGGATTGTCGATTCTAATTTCCGAGATATTGCGAATTCTGTTTTTTTTCTCAAAATTAACTCGTAGACATTCAAAATTACAATTAATAAAATCATAATCTTCAACGATAACTTGGAAAAAACACGTTCAAAGTTTAATGAGTAGGGTACCTGATTTTCGATCGTTTCAAGGATCGACAATCAGGTACCCTAGTCATTGAACTAGTTGTTCTGAATGGTGAATATAAATAAGCAAAAAAAAATTTATTTTTGTATTAAAACAATAAAATAATGTTAAACTTCGATGCGTTAAAAATCATCATATTTTTTTTTTAACCCCCGACGATTCGTTAGTAACAATATTAATGAATTCATAGTATGTAATTTGTTTTGAAATCCACCCCTATATCAATTAATGAACCATAATCATAAAAAACCGGCCAAGAGCATGTCGGACCATGCTCAATGTAGGGTTCCGCAGCCGTTTATACAAAAAATGCACAGCAGATGAAAAAAAATCGATATGAAAAAAAACACTAACAAAAGAGCGTATCTCCCCGGCACTTACGTCCTTTTGCTGAGAAGCGCAGTTTTTTGGCAATAACTTAAAAACGGTATGTCCGATCATGTTGAAAACAATTTTCATTGTAAGTATTTATTAAGTTTTATATTTATAAATTTTTTCATATTTTTTTAACATATCGTTTAGAAAATAGATGGGGGGGGGGGACACAATTTTTGCTACTTTCGGAGCGAATATTTCCGAAAATATTCACTAAATCAAATAATTTTTTTAAAAACATGAAAGTGTTTTTAGAAAATCTGTCGAATGATGTGCCACACATTGATATAGGCTGATTTTTAATTTCATCAGTATAGGTCTTATAGTTTTTGAGTAAAATGCCTGTGACATACGGACGGACGGACGGACGGACGGACATGACGAAACTATAAGGGTTCCGTTTTTGCCATTTTGGCTACGGAACCCTAAAAAGCATAATTTGTTTACATAATAGGTAGAAAATAATCTATAAATCGATTAACCGCTCCTGATGTAGCTACTATTAAACAATTTGTATCACACCACTAACATGCACCCTAGGTGAGACTTAAGAGTGCTTTTCAATTATTATCCATACTAATATTATAAATGCGAAAGTCTGTCTGTCTGTCTGTCTGTCTGTCCGTGATCCTATGATGACTTCTCCATAAAAAGTAATTTCGGACATCTAGAATTTCAAAACCAGTGTCAACCGTAAGTGCAATATTACAAAACTAGCTCCTGCCTGCGACTTCGTCCGCCGTAGACAGACAGACAGACAGACAGACAGACAGACAGACAGACGGACGGACGGACGGAAGTCGCGGGCAGAAGCTAGTTTTGTAATATTGCACTTACGGTGGACACTGTTTTTGAAATTCCAGATGTCGGAAATTACTTTTTATGGAAAAGTCATCATAGGAGTAGCCCTCTTTGAAATCAGTCCGTCAATTCAACAGCTACGATGCCACAAAGAGACACACACGTCAAACATATAACTCCCCTCATTATTTGTCCGGGGTTTGATGAAATTCTTTGCGTTTATATGTAGTCTAAGATTTATACTGCGGTTTATTTTATTTCCAACGACTGAATACTGGAAACGCTCATTAAATGCGTGTGAATTCTTAGTAGGCAGTAAAAACTATCCATTGACTGAACTGACGGCCTTAGGCCTTTGTGTGAAGTTGCATTAGTTTAATATCTCCAACGAAACCACATATTAAACAATGTAAGCATCTTAATATATTAATGCAATTAAACAATTACTCAGGCGTTTTTATTGCAACAATTTTAATAAGTATACACCATTTCGCACGTTGGCGCTTATTTGTGAAATCATTCCTTTACCATCGAGAACCACGAGCCTACGATTGCAAATCTCCTGTCTCAAGGTTGCTTAAATTTGTATCCAGTTTACTTTTAGTACATGCGCACTTAAAAAGAAATTGGAACCGGTTTTTAAGTGTTTAATTTATTTTTATTGGTTGTGATTTAATTTTAACGAAATCATACCTTGATAAAATTGTCTCCGCTTTCTTTGCGGACGTCAATCGCCCTAGAGATGTCACTAGCTTCTAGATGTAGTGAAATATGATAAATAGGTACTGTAATTTTTATTGTTGTTTTTTTGACGGATGGAGACCCTTTACATCTCTGTAAGTATAGATTAAGTTATAATCTAATGGACCCGGAGGCAGTATAGATACATCTGCCTGTAAAGTGTGCCCCAGGTATTTGTCTGTTGCATTCATATTGCTATGCAGTTAATGTCATTTTATAGATTGTGGATGTTTATTCTGTTTATTGTAAAATCAGACATGTAAAAGTGCCCTTGAGGCCTACTTGCAGACTAAAGATTTGAATTTAAATTTGAGCACCTATCATGTGATAGGTGCACAAAATTGAAAAAAAAAAACAATTGCCGTTCGGATTCGTGCACAAAAGGTGTCTCCGTATACGCATAAAACACTACTAAGAAAAATAATAAAAATTCCTTATGTGTTCCCTTAATTATTATTTTTATTATTTATTGTTATGGCCGAAATAAAACTTTCAACTATCAACCTAATTTGAATGTTGTATGTTTAGTGTGCCTAATAAATAAAATAAAATAATACAGTTCCATAGGTACATGTATGTGACAGACGGACAGACGAACAGGCAGGGAACAGCGAGCATTACTAATGGGCTCCCTTTGGGTGCAGAACCATAAAAGTCTAAGTACAGGTCGATTCATAGGTAAGAACTGGCGCGGATTCTTGACGACCGGTTTGGCTCAGGGGGAATAACGTTGCCTGCGAAGGTCCTGGGTTCAAATCCCGGTAAGGCCAATATTTGTGTGATGAGCATAAATATTTGTTCCTGAGTCTTGGATGTGTTTTATGTATATAAGTCAATATATGTGCAGACTGAGGACTGTAATAGCAGTCTGAACCCCTTTCGATAGCTTTAAGAGCAGTATAGGTGAAGTGGAGAATAAGAAGTCACAGTTTATATCGAATTCCCGTTCCTAAACCAATACTTAGGCTTCCTATTTTAACTATGATATCTATCTGACTGAAGCTAATTCACTTGACGATTGTTTCTTGTAAGTATTTCCAATGGCTTGTAAGTAGTACCGATAACTTAGTAGTAACGACTGAATAGTACGGGGACTATTTCTATATTTGTGTGTTTATTTGTATGGCACACATAGTGGAGTTATCGCCAATAGAATTAGCTTCGTCTTTTATAGTCGAGCCGTATATTGGTTAGGGAGGGGGTAATTTTATTATTTCTCAGAATTATAATTATCAATTATTGTGCAACATATTGGGTTTTCATGGAAAATTACCAATGTTATGGTATAGTTTGCAAATGTTGTGCAATTCCTGTGGAAAGTTTACATACATCAGTTTACTATGTAATTTATCGCCTTATGGGCTTTATACAATTGATATTTGACTCGAACATATGAATATTATTCCTTTGACTGTTAAGTCAAAGCAATGATTTCATATCTTTCTATCGGGGTTAGATAGAAAGGTATGAAATTAGTTTATTGAACAAATTATACTTTTTATTAGCTTATAAATTATGTAGGCATTTCAGGACTTATTTTAAGTCTATATAATACTATAATTGTGATTGTGGGGTCATCCGGTACAATATATCTATTAAATATATCGTCGTCTAGTGTCCATAACACAAGCCTTATTGAGCTTACCGTGGCACTAGTTCGATTTGTGTAAAATTGTCCCGTAATATTTATTTATTTTATTTGTTATACAGCGACTGCTTATTTCATATTAAATCCGCACCAGCTCGTATGAATTGAGCTGTACTTAGTTAGATTTAACTTTTTATGGTTCTGCATCCAAAGGGACCCCATTATTAATCCTCCGCTGTAAATTTATTTTAACAGTGGAAGGTTTTAAAAGGAGATTAAAAGAATGGGCTCATACCTGACATTGATATGATTAAACGTAATCTAAAGTAACAAATTGGCAATTTTATTGTTTGATTATAATTATTTCAATTCGCAATTTTCTACTCACAACGACTACTTCCTTTTTATTTCGGCTACATACTTAAATATGAAACAAATTATAATGATAACAATAATGCGCGATCAAACGAAACGATAAAAGTAGAAAGAGAGATGTAGTTGGAAAGAGCGAGCGCATGCGCAGCATCTACGTCTAAGATCTACGCTATTATTCTTTTAATTTGTGTTGGATAATAAACCCTCACATGAAACTACCACCGCATACGTATTTGACGTAACGTATTAAAATATGTAGTTGATTACGCTATACGAGGGTTGCTACTTATATATCCGGAAACAAAAAAACAAACAAACGTACACGGCTGAAAATAGTTTTATTGTTTTTCAAAGTATTCCCCTTGATGATCTATGCACTTTTGCATTCGCGTGAACCAATTTTTAAAGCACTTCTGCCACTCCGCCTGAGGTACCTCCATAACGTGTTGTTTGAATGCGTCGACAGCATCTTCAGCGGTCGAAAATCGTTGACCGCGTAATTTATTCTTTATATTTGGAAATAAATAAAAATCGTTGGGTGCCAAGTCAGGGCTGTACGGCGGATGACCCGTTAATTCCACATTTTGACCCTCCAAAAATAGAGTTGTTTCGCGTGACGTATGACAGCTGGCATTGTCATGATGAAGAATGATTCTTCGTCGCTGGTTAGTTTTACGAATTTGTTCAAATACTTCCGGTAAGCAAATGGTCGTGTACCACTCTGAATTAACCGTTCTACGGTTTTCTAGTGGCACTGTAGCTACATGGCCATTAATACCGAAGAAGCAGGCCACCATTTGTTTCAATGTACTTTTTGCACGAGTAACTTTCGTAGGGTTCGGCTCATTTTGAAACACCCATACCGTTGATTGTTGCTTCGTTTCGGGATCGTATGCATAGATCCAGGATTCGTCACCTGTATAGATGTTATAAACGGCTTTTGAGTCACCACGGTTATATTTTTTTAACATTTTATTGCACCATTCGACGCGAGCATGTTTTTGCTCATTTGTTAAGTTGTGGGGTATCCAACGCGAACAAATTTTTTTTACAGCCAAATAATTATGTAATATGCTATTAATGCTGGTCATAGAAATACCCAGAGTCGCCTCTATCTCGCGGTACGTAACATGTCGGTCGTCCATTATAAGTTTTCGCACAGCCTCGATATTTTGTTGTACAACGACCGATTTCGGGCGACCTGCCTTAACTTCGTCCGTAAGCATACTACGTCCACGATTGAACTCACTAAACCAGTGATACACAGTAGTTTTAGATGGGGCTTCATCACCAAAAGTTGAAGTTAGTTGATCTATGCACTGTTGTTGCGTTAAACCACGCCGAAAATCATAATAAATCATAGCACGAATATTTTCACGAGTGAGTTCCATTCTTGCTGCGAGATGACATTTAAAACCCGTCAAAAACAAAACACGAGCGTTAATAAGGAAGAAAAAATATACCTTATATACTTAAAAAAGTTCAAATTTTACCATGGCGGTCAAATATGCTATTTAAGAAGATTGTAATCCCGGTTTCCGGATATATAAATAGCAGCCCTCGTAAATGAAATAACGGTGGTATTTATTGTGTGTCCTTTTGATTTGAATGTATCACTAAAATATCATACGAACTAGACAGTTACTGGCGTTTTTTAAAAGAAATGAAGTATTTTTCTTTTCTTGTTAACTCTTGACTATTGCTGGTTAGACCTGTCTTTTTCGATCCATTTCGGCTTTTTATTTCCGCTTTAAAGCTAAATTTGACCCACGGCAAATAATATATATTATATTTGTATTTTATATTATTTTAAGCGTTAATTCCGCAATTAGCACACGTGCCTACTTTTACAGGATTAAATCTACATATGAGCCCTTAAAAAGGCACCACAAACTCAACATTTCAGACTCTTCCCAAAATGTGTTCGGACTTTGACCTAACGTGAATTACTACGATTTGTTGTTCAGTTGTGAAATGAGAGCCGTATTTCTCAATTAATTAAGATTCGCCTTATTCTTTACCAATCTCAAATTGAAACTACCTGTACAGAACTGACAAGGAAACTGTGAAAACATTCTTCCGTAAACAGCTTGTGTATACGTGAGGCTTGTTTATTCAAAGACACATTTCATCGTCTTCGTCGGCTCATTATATTAGCAAACCTTTAATTCCTTCCGCTATATGCTTGAAAACCGAACCGACCGAACCGAAGCAAAGACAACGCCGATTTTTTACATAAAATAACAGCAGATTTTAGCAGTAATTTCCGCATCGAATCGGTTGTTGTACATAAACGTATAAAGTTTGCGAATACCTCGACATGTATACATTTTTCGATACAGATATCGCTGTGTATGCGTTACAAAAGCGCTACGCTTAGTCTGTAGCGACGGCGAAGGGAACACCCAAATAATCCGAAATATTTTATTCCTAATTTCCTTTTTCCGATTGTCAAAATTCCGAATTTTATATTTCCGTTGTATTAAAATATCGATTATTGAAAAGCACGAAATTTAGTTTACCGAATATCAAAAATCCGAATTTATAAAATTCCGATGTTTGTAACACCGAAGAATCAAAAGCCCGATGTTTTTTAACCCAAAAAATAATAATCCGAATTTTAATTATCCGAAATGACATTGCTAATTCGGAATTTTGACATTCGGAACTATAAAGTTGGTGATTTTTAATAATCGGAATTTTGACATTCGGTAATATAAAGTTCGTGATTTATATCAATCTTAATAAAAACCGAAATCTGTAGGTTAGGTTAGGTTTGTATTGTGACCATGCTTGCTTGCATGTACACAATTGACAAAATCGCAACATGGGTCAAAAACCGAAAACTGTAGATTAAGTTATTCTGATGTTTGGGACTTTTGTTTAGTCGAATTTATTATTCATCGGTGTAATGATATTCGGAATTTTGAAATTCGGCATTTTAGTATTCGGAATTCGTACTTTTGATATTTCGGATTTTTATGCAGTCGGACTTCTTATTGTTCGGTGTAGTGTAATCCGGAATTTTGAAAATCGGAAATGTAAACGTTAGACATTTTTAAATTTTGGTCTTATAAAAATCGGTTTTATGACATGACATATCGGAATTGTCATATTCGGAATTTTGATCGATTCGGAATTATAAGAATCGGTATTGTAAAATTCGTGATTCTGAATATCGGAATTAAGTTTTTCGTGTTTATGTAGTGTACTCGACGGCGAACCAGTCGTCCACAGGGTCTATATAGACTCGCATAAATGCGATTGTAACGCTTGTCGGAATTTTCTTTAGTCATAATCGTATTTTTCTCAGAAACCTGTTACTTTCCAGGATTGTTACAAAACAAGCCTAACCTAATGAGTTCCACAGGATTGACCCTTTCGAAGAAACTGAAAATTTTACGGTTTCACAATTATGATCAAATCAATCAATCATTAGCATTCTCTAACGTATCAAAAGTCCCTAAGTAGGCTTTCCGGACCAAGACAGTTACGTGAAGGGTTAATTGCCTGATGAACTGAGTGCTAAGGAAAATTCGCATTACCACGCAGACAGACGCGATTACCAGGCGCCGGCGCCGCTGATGTATTAGTCCACGTCACGGATGTGTTGCGGTAAAATATTAATGCCAGCGTATCATATTTACTTCGTAGTAATCATTTTATATCGGATAAAAAATGTATAATTTGTTTACAAGTACCAATGAGATTATACAGTGATTAGCTTGAGTATTTACGTTGATTCTAGGTATAAGCCTACAGATGCGTTGATTACTCCGTGGCATACCTGTTGCATGCATCGCTCGTATCATCGTCAGATATGACCTACACGACTGTATGCTTATAGACGATCTATTAACATAATAAGGTTTCGAAAATCCTTAGATTTATTTCTTTAGGTGTCAATATTATTATGAACATATAACGCTTATTGGCCATCCCCAAGTTACACGGTTACTTTAAATTCGTAGGCATAAAAAATTACCTCAACTTTCTCGTATGATCCCAGTGGCGCCGGCGCCTGTGTAAAGCCTACGATTATTTTTAGATTAGAAATGGCTCAACCGCTTTACGTAATTGCACTAGTCGCATGCCCAGCTAGTTCCAGAGAGTATGCTTCTAAATATAGTCACAGAGGTGGTGTGCAATTATACCTTATTATCGCATGTTTCCACTGGAAGGCTGCCGCCTCTTGCCCGCAGTTATTACTTGTTGCAGTTTCTTTAGAAAGTATCCTGATGTGACGAAACTGAAACGAGCATGCTGGGCAGATTACAGAATGGCTTGTGGAGTTGTTTCTTTCGCCTTTGATGACGGCGTTATGTCGCGTGCGTGCCACAGGTAACTCCCGACGTTACTCTAACACTCGCTGCCGTTAATTAACATGTACTGTTAACTAGGCCAGAAAACTGTTTGCAATTTTAAATGCACCATGTACGCAATATTTTGCAAGGCATGTTGAAAACTTTTTCAATTTTCTAAAGCATTTCTTAGTTATCAGTATCGTTGAAGCGCTATCGTTTATCTAAACTGTCGGACGCAAGCGTCGCTTCAGGAGGTAGCGGCGCTAGGAAAAGTAAACAACATCCCTTATCTCGTGCTGTCTAGCTCAAAGTGGTTAAAAGGTTTCAGACTCGTCTGCTACTGGTATTTTTTAAATTGCGTTGTAGTTTGTGTAGGATCTATATCGGAATCCCTAACATCATGTGTCCTTGTGTATCGTTTGTCCTAATGTATTAATTTATATATATATATATATTACGAAACTAAGCTTTTCAGCATTTTTATAAAACAAACCTAACCTCATCTATACGATGATCTTTTAAAAAATCCTGAACATTTTACGGTTTCTGAAAAAATGCGTTATGACAAACGATGCATTAGGACGAACGACATTAGGGATTCCGAAGGAGACCCGTCTGTGAAACCATCGCTAATTTATTGACAGTACCTTGATCATCTTCGAAGTAAGACTCCTACGTCGCCATGTCGCTAGATATTGTTTGCATCCAAAGAGACCGTGAACGCGTCATGACACACATTGTAAGTGGTAAATGTACGCACTACGCGATGGCACTTTCAATAATTAACACTGCAACGCTCGCCCACGTCGACGTTGATCAATTTTGGCTGCAATGATTTTAGGGTCTCAAGGGGAAAAGCTATGCGGAATTGTGACGGTTAATTTAACTTACAATAACATCATACAATACGTTATGTTTACTGTAGCAGTAGGCTTTGTAGATATTGTATGTGTGCCGTCCATTTTTAGCACCATTTTTTTAATAAAATAACGTTGAAATTCTCCACATGCAATGCGGTAACATGTCTAAAATCCATAATTTAATATACGTGTAGAAACATTATACAGAAGTCTGTTTTTGTCGAAGATAATGTAAACATTTCTGAAAACCCCTGAACAAACACCACCTAGAGCACAACTTTGATACGCGACTCTTTTCGCGCGACAAAGATTGTCTGTCTCTTACCTTGCAATAAAATGCAACAAAGACGGGGTATGCTACGTCGCGCGACAAGCGTAGTCGCGGAGAGTTGTGCTATACTCTATCCGGATAGGTAAAAAAAAAAAACAAATGTAAAAAAAACACGTGACTCAGGTAATTTAGCCAGTTGCGTCGTACCACAGATAGAAAAGATTACCTCGATTGGCGGAATGACACGAGTCACGTGGTTTTTGTTATGTAACGTTTAAGCGCTTAAAGGTGCGTCCACATTTGTATCATTTGCCCGTATCAGATCATCGTCGCAGGGCATGATCGCGTGTCACGATCACGCGTTTGGACGTTGCGCCGATCCGATCGCTCGAAATCCGTGTTGCTACGCGTATCACAAACTTACATCGGACGAGTGCGGCATGATCGGTGCGCCGACAGTGAGCGTCCAAGCAGCGCGATACGCAGTTAGGCCACGGCACGGTGATCGGATACGAGCAAATGATACAACTGTGGACGCACCTTTAGATTGTTTTGTATAGTGCTTTAATTTTTTTATAGGAATTGTGGAATGCTAATGTCACATACAACTATCACAAAAAAGTAATTTCAATAGCCGTATTGTTAATTTTATTTGCCTGTCATTGATATAGTATTCGTCTTGCTATTTGACTATTCGGAACTCAAAGTCATGAGAAATTCTGTAAAACCCTTACTGTTTAGTGCAATTCGCACTTAACCGGTTCATATTTTTAAGAATACTTTCTCTTATTCACAATTTGTATTTTTGTTTCGCATTCGTCTAACAATCTTAAATGCGCCTGTCATTCAAGCCGAGACATTTTCACTGTCTTCTAATATGTCATGATGTTGCTAATCTTAATTACCAATTTAAATTAAATAGAATGTAACAGCATTGAGTCACAAAGTCATATCTGTAATATGATTTTAGTTGGCAGCGCAAAAATAACGGACAAAAAATCCCCGTCAATTAGCGTTCTGATGCAGATCCTGGTAGTGCCAGGTGCTGGGGTGATGTAAAAGGCTTTCAGCGTATCGTGCGCTCGTGAATTTCCGTTGGCCCAGATATTATCCGGTGATTAGAAACGTCGACGGACAGCGAAAATAATATTTTTTGCAACTGTCGATCGCTCCATTACCGAATGAAGTGTCTAGCGTGCGAGATGCGACAAGTGATCGAGTGAGAGTTTTGCAACTTGTCACCGAAACTGGTATGTATGCCCGTTCACGCGAATGTAATTATTGCCTAGAGAGTACGTGATACGTCCGGTCCGGCCTGTCAGCAAAAGTGTAAGTGAGGTCGTTCGTTAAACCCTACAAGACGTAAACATCAAACTTCTCGCTGATAAATATATGTAAATGTACTCATGTACGTCATCGGATAATTATGAAATCCGTTGCGAATTACGTTGTTACAGTGAAATGAGATGGCTGATCGTATAAACGTGTCGTAATATTGCGGTATGCGGTAAAGGTATTTTCGAATGGATTTACATGCATGGTTTTATGAACTTATAATTCAATTTTCTCAATCGGCCAGTTGCATTAACAACAGGTTATTAGGTTAATTATACGACAAATTTAGTATTATAGTTAAATTATAAACATAATATATAGTTATATTTCACGAGTATTTTAGAATTATTTGTACTTCAACATAGATCATGAATTTACTCATACGAGTAGTAATCCTAACGCATCATAGTTACTTAGGCCGAACAAGGCATGCAATAGGGTTTCGTCATTTCCGTCCGTCCGTCCGTCCGTACGTCACTGGCATTTTACTCAAAAACTACAAGATATACATTGATGAAATTTGGAGTATAGGTGTCTTGTGTGAGCCGCTACTTAGTTAAATAATAAAATAAAAAATAGCAAGTATGCTTGTGTGGCACATATATCGACAGATTTTTAATTTTGAGTTACAAAAATTAAGCTTAATGAATACTTTCCACGAAAATTTGTGAGTTATTACCGAAAAACGGCAGTTCTCAACAAAATAACGTAAGTGCCGTGGAGATACGCCCTTTTGCTAGAGCACATGTCCATATAGCATTTTTTTCTTATCGTAGTTTGCTCTTTATTAAGTTTAGTCAAATATAATGTTTGGTTAAGGGGCTAGCTATTCGGTACTACATTGTTTGTCTTTGTTAATAAAGTTCCATGAGGAGTTAAATATACTTATACGAACATAATTTTAAATCACCTATTTCATCACACACTAGGATTTCCCACATATAAATTACAACATACAATGACGTTCGATTAGCTGAACTTGAACAGGATAGACCTATTATTGGTCATGAATTTCGTGTTAATCGACAGTAAATAAAAGGTCCTCTAATAAACTGTGTACCTCCAACTCTTCGCTGATTTCTGCAATTTGCAAATAGTGTATTTTTAAGTGGTCGCGGATGGCATCCGCGAGCTTGCGGGTTTGCGCTCCACTCACTATGTTAGAATTTCTGCTAGTGAGACCTCGCTGGTCTGGCAGTTCGAAGTCAGTATCTTAACATAAAACTCCATGACTCCTAGGCAGCGCAAACATAGACGCGTTATCTGGTCCGCTGCTTGTGGCAGTTGCTTCCTTACTAAGCCATACATCCACTAAGGTATCTCCATCTTATCTGTTCTAGCACATGCCTGACTAGATGGCCATGGCTACATAGTCAGGAGTTGCCATCTCGCAAGACTTGTTTTGAGAACGACTGACATGAACTGACATGTCTTCCTGGACCTATGGTGATACAATTTCATATCATCGAAGCCAAAACGTATAGTCCTTGTCCCTTTAGTCAATTTTAATCAAATGCAACGGATACCCAAACGGATGCTGGTCCTTTTAGTGTAATTCCACGCACGTAGAAACAGCATCCGCGCCATATGTAAGAAGTATTGTGCATCTGGGTTTTAAATTATAATAGCATATCAGAAAGATTAGCGAGTTAACTAGTAGTAATTATATGTTGATATCCAAGGTATTTTTGCTATTTAATGTACTAAAAACTTGTGCCAGTATCACTATAGGCGAATGAAATATTGTCTTTGGTTACATGGGAAACTGGACATATAACATCCTCAGCAATGCAAAAAATTTAATGAAAATTGGTGGGACTTCTTCATTCTGATAACGTTTAAAAATATTTTGTCAACGTGACGTATTATTTCTTCCTCGTCTCCGTACTACTGTTTAGACTTATAAAAGCTTAGCTGATTAGATCTGTCTCCGAACGGTGTTCTATTCCTCACTATGCAAATAAACCTTAGCTACCATAATCAATGTATACGTCAGACGAATAGCATTTGTATTATCTGTTTATAAATGTAATATAACAAGATCGAAGCGCCGTTGAGGCTGCCGCCTGTACTGAGCCGAGCTAGGTCGTTCGTCGACCCGCCGCGACCGCAGAAACAATTGTTAAACACCTCCATTATCCAAACGGCTGGCTTATTCGTGACATTCCTTAGTAATCATTTTGAAATGTAGGTTAAGGCTCTTCTTTCATAAAATCTCCTGGGCTCTAATAGACGGTTTGCTATTGTCATGACGATCCTTTTGCCTTATTAAAATTGAGCGACAGTTCATGTAGATCTCAGAAATAATCCTCGGATATATGAAACGTATAATATTATGTACATCGTGTGAAACAGACATCCACTTTTTCAGAAAAGCGTGTGTTCTAATTGTATTTGTTTACTAGGTACATATATATTTGATATTGTACACGTTGCAGAATTAACGAACTAAATATCTTTATTTCCCTAGCAGTGATTGTATCTAAAAAACAGCGGGATAATGTTCCGAATGCATTAAGGTCTTCCGCCATCAATAAGTACCACAATACCATTATAACAACGGAAATGAATTATGAAATAATTCTTGAATGCGACCAGCTCGCGTGGTACCGTGGGTCGGTTTGTTTGGTCAACGAAAACCAATGTTGCGTGCAACTAAAGGATGAATGAATTGGAATGTCCAATCACACTGATAAAATCCGTGCATTTTTCCGTTTTAAAGCTTATAAGGCCGATCTCAGGACATACTCAGGCGCCGTCGAGTCGCGCCGCAACTTTCTACGTTTGCGTCTAGAAGTCTTAAACCGTAATCTGCGGATTGACGCGCATAACGTTACGACACATTCGAATTAAAATCGCCCGATAAACGCCTAATGCGTGCGGATCGTTAAAATTGCTGACCGTGAAATCGGCAGCATTTATAATGACTTAAGTAACCTTAATGCTAATTAATGTGTTTGATCAGTCGTTTTAGAATCGCTCTGATTAAAATATTAATGTATTTGATTTAATTTATAATAAAACGATAATTAGAAATATAGAGCTTTCTTCGCTAGGGTAAAGAGTACATAAGTAACAGTTCAATGTGTCGTATCTAGATGTTTTGTATCTAGGACCGCGCTCTTGTCAACTGAACTGGTCGCTATACTCATTATTGGAAAGAATTTCGCATCACTAACTGCCATCGACTCTGCCCGTCATAGGATGTGACATGTAACATTACTTTTATAAATCATGTCTAAATAAACATGAGCAAGGTTTCACGTTTTTATTATACTCATTTATCCAAGCCTCATGAAAGCTTTAGCTAGACGCTAGCCATTCCGCAAAACCTGCTCAACATTCTAATGTGTTCACTGACATATTGAACCAGCCGAAGAACCTTACCTGGCTAAAAATAGATAGAGGTAACCGTAGACTTCTTGGAAAAAGGAAGCAATTTGAAATTAAGAATGTACATCGTTGTTCAGTAAAATTTTATGACGCTAAAGTCTGATGATTATTATTAACCGTTTATACTATTTATTATTGACTAGCTTCTGCCCGCGACTTCGTCCGCCTTAAATTCGTTTATCGCGGATAACGGTATTTTTCCGGGATAAAAAGTAGCGTATGTCCTTCCCCAGGACTCAAACTATCTCCATACCAATTTCATCCAAATCGGTTCAGCGGTTTAAGCGTGAAGAAGTAACAGACAGACAGACAGACACACTTTCGCATTTATAATATTAGTATGGATTAGACGGCGCCCGCAACTTCGTTGGCGGCGGAGAAAAAGTCATAACCCCTAATTTTTTCTTTAGCATAGTCGGGTAAAAAGTATCCTATAACCATCTGGAGATACCCAGCTATCCGTGTACCAAAAATAGTTGAAATCCGTTTAGCCGATTTAGCGTGATGAAGCCACAACGACACATACAAACATTTCATTTTTACAACTTTATAATAGTGTATAGATATTCCTGTATGACAGGATAATTTTATAGTTATCTTTATGGAGTTTTCCGCATCGTCATTCGTTTACGCAATAGAATCGTGTATTTATTGTATTAATAAACTGAACTTATTTTGCAAATTAATGTTATACCTGCAATAAACCTTTAAAAAAATATATTCGAGCTGGTTACCGTTAAATTGGATTCTTTATTTACAAAATAGTATATTATAAACATTTGTGATATTCTGGACGGCCAAGAAATAATCAAAATTCAGTCATCTTATTTCCAAAATTCCCTTGAAATGTAACACAAAGCATTTGACTAACTAAAACGCACGTACCTAGTGAAATCCAGCTAAGTTATAAAACTTACTAAACATTTCCTTTGAAATAACATGCCAGTAAGTAATCAAGCTTACCGTGTTCACTGTAATTCCGCACTAAGCTATTAATAAGTCGTTAAAAAATCTGCGCGCGCCGACTCCTGGCGCCAGGGCCGCTTCGTTGGCCGCTTCCCTTCCCCGAACTACTATCACCGATATTAAACATACAGCTGTAATTAATCTCACACTACATCTATACCATTATAAAGTTGTAAAAATGAAATGTCTGTACATTGAAGATATTTACAAAAAATTGATTGTTACGGACTATTTGGAGGTCACAAAAACGAAAAATATTTTTTTTATTTTTATTTTATGTCTGTTTGTATGTGTCGTTGTGGCTTCATCACGCAAAATCGGCTAAGCAGATTTCCACAATTGTTGGTACACGGGTAGCTGGGTATCTCCAGATGGTTATAGGATACTTTTTACCCGACTACGCTGAAGAAAAAACGACGGGTTATGACTTTTTCTCTTCCGCGAACGTAGTTGGGGGCGGGCATCTTCTAGTTTATTTTTAAACATTGCTAAATGAAGACCAGATTGCTAATTTTCGGAGTCGGCTTACATAACAACTGAGTTTTAGTAGGGATACCAGGACTCGTCATGAAATCAAATCAAAATCCTTTATTGCACTCATGTTAGTATGAAGTTCTTAAACTAATTTTTAAACGTTTCCTAACAATGGGAGACTCGGAAAATCTTCTTGCTAGATATTACGGTCAACAAACCTAAAGCGCTTTAGTGGCTCCAGAGTTTATTGGACGAAAACATCGACATTTTACCGTGGGATTTTTTCAAGATTCCATAGTATATATATATATATATATATATATATATAGCTACAATGTTTCCAACAACAAGCACGAGGGCGGTTTGATAAGTCAGTGATTTTGAGGCTACATAAAAACTCAATTTAAAACTCTTTGGCACTAATGTCAATTATTTTTTTGCAATGGCAGGAAAATTTAAAAACAATCGAGGGATTAGTGAGAGTAGGAAGCATATAGGTAAAAAATTAAAAAGTTATTTTCGTGTGTCTATGCTTGTCGCGCGACAAAGCATCACCCGTCTTGCTCGCATTGTATTGAAAGGAAAGAGACACAATCTTTGTCGCGCGAGAAAGAGTCGCATATCACAGTTGTTCTAGAGGTGCTGGTCTTATGAATCAACCTAAAAAGACAGGCAATTCATTTTTACAACTTTATAACATAGGTATAGACGTCAATCGTATACCCAAGCCGAATCTAACAACACCTCACCTCACGTCACTCTCACATTTGAATTTGACTCTCGAAAACCATAACCCTCCTCCTGTCGCAGTCGGGAAAAAGGGTTTTTTTTTTAATACGGGTGCCAATATTACGACAAACTAGCGCTTCGTTACATACACATACATCTAACTGGTTTCATTTTATAATAATAGTATAATGTAAAATATAATAAATAAATATATATTTGTATGTATATCGACCATAACACGTAGCAGCTAATTGTATCGTTAAAAATGCAAGTAAAACATTGTCATTATTAATCACCCTTGTCCGAAACAAATGAGCGAAAGTTAAACATGTTGCAGAACCAGTTTTGTTAAATCAAATTCGAACAATAAGAAAGAAAAAATTCGACTGCGTTTTTAAAACCGACTTACCATTTATTACGTACTAGCTTCTGCCCGCGACTTCGTCCGCCTTAAATTCGTTTATCGCGGATAAAGGTATTTTTCCTGGATAAAAAGTAGCCTATGTCCTTCCCCGGGACTCATACTATCTCCATAACAAATTTCATCCAAATCGGTTCAGCGGTTTAAGCGTGAAGAGGTAACAGACAGACAGACACACTTTCGCATTTATAATATTAGTATGGATCGGATAACATTGACAAAGAACGCTAGTGATTTTTTGACGAGGGAGTATTGTAATTATGGCTCAGCATGATCTTATATAATTTTAAATGGGATGTCATGAATATCACGATGTATTTATTTTGCTTTTGCGAATAAATAAAATCTTAGACCATTTTCGCCCAAAAAAATAAATACAGAGTTTTGATTTCGAACGATATCGAATACTATTATAAAGTTGTAAAAATGAAATGTCTGTACATTGAATATATTAAAAAATATATATTGTTACGGCGTATTTCGAGTTCACTGAACCGAATTTTTTTTTTTTGTTTTTTGTATGCTTGTATGTGCCGTAGCGGCTTCATCGCGCTAAATCGGTGAAACGGATTTTAACTGTTTTTGGTACACTGGTAGCTAGGTATCTCCATATGGTTATAGGATTTTTTCCCCGACTACGCTGAACAAAAAAAGTGGGTTTATGACTTTTTTCCTCCGCGAATGAAGTTGCGGGCGCCTTCTAGTTATAAAATAATCACATGTTATGCCACAAGTATACGGAAACCATATAGTACAAAGCTATTAGAAACTAATAAACCTTCTAAAAACAACAAAGCATATTTCATACTTTTATTTCTAATTTATATGTATGTATTTAGGTCATGTATTTTAATAAACAAGCATATCGTCAGTAATTTGGGAAAAAATATACCCATAAAATATTATTGCTTATATCACTCCTACAACCAAGGCACATCTAACATCACCTCATGTGTTAAAATCCATCAAGCAGTTTAAATTGCAGAGCGAGCCAAAGCAATAGACATATATAGGCTCTAAAAATATGACAACGACACATACAAACATGAAATTTTTTTTTTAAAAAAATGGAATGACCTCTATAAATAGTATTTTTATAACTTTATAATAGTATAGATAGATATTTTGAGATATTTCTAACTTGCTGTTCAAGTAATGCGTATTGTTTTTGCTTAAATAAGGATTATTTTTCCTGTACTTGTCTCCACCAAATTCCCACTAACCGAAAGTAATTCTCCGAACTGTGGCGAGAGTTATAATGCACGTTAGCAGAGGTCATTCGCGTCATAGTCGTCGCGACGTCCAACATGAACTTGAAAATAACCCAAATCACTTATCTAATCATTGAGATGATTTTAAAATCATTACCACGTCTACGATGATTTTGTACAAAATTATTAGAACTATGTATTTACTAGCGGAACGAAAAAATAAATATCGGTAATGCAATTAAAATATGAAGTGTCTTATTTTACTTATTGGTTCAATTAAGTTCAAATTCCAAGGGCGCTTACCCCACAGTTAAAGTACAAGAATAACTTATACAAAATGATTCCCAAAAGCTGTTCAGAATTCGGAGAAAAACAAAAGCATTGTCCGTTTCACAAGAAAGAAAGCGGAAATCCAAGAGCACGGTTACAAAGAATGCAACGTGCAACAAAAATAATTGAAGAATGTACGTCAAGCCAAGGTTGACCTACACATAAAGAGTAATTAGCACTTGATGAGTCTGTCCCACATACGGGTGCCGCATCGCAACCTGCGCCGGCGCCGGGCCTAACTGTACGGTGGCGTTTGCGCATATCGATGCTTTAGGCAGGCTACGGAGCACTAGGTTTTAGACACTATTGTTTACTATTATGAAGACAGACTAATTGGGCATATTCAGGAAAAGGTAAAAAGAACCTTCGAATGCATAGTTCATCATGACTTTCATTAACTTCGAAGAAGGAAGTACTTACATTATTATTAATCTGGGGGATCGGTACGGTGCCCCCGCCAAAACGACAAAAAAATGAAGCGGGGCACTACCTACCTTTTCCCGAACCGTTTCGTCTCATTTTCAAAACCTCGTAGCTTCGTCCCAGTTAACACCTGAGAGCCCAAATTTCAAAGATCTAGCTTTCATACTTTAGGTTTTATTGATACCTAAAATACGCCGATTTTGTCACTGATTCATTCACTCACTCACACAAGTATCAAAATTCTAGGGTACTTGCCGATGAACTAGAAAGCTGAAATTTTGAATGGAGTCTAGAATTTACATACAAAGAACAGAAAAAATCTGGGGACGCGGTAGTGCTCCTGCCAAGACGAACAAAAAATATTAAGAAATGTGACTACTGAAATCGTTCTTCTTGAGTATTCCTAAATAAACGCAACAGTCCAAAAAATTAAAAAAACTAGGCCACCTTACAACAAGAGGTGAGATCCCACCAAAAACAATTGATGTAAAATTGGTAGCCAAGACTCACAAGCTCATAACGCTTTCACTGTAAAAAAGTTATCAGATCCCAGGAAAAGCCAAGCCCTCAAGCTTTGACTTTACTGACCCTACACCTTATCTTAAAAAGTATGGCTTCAACTGGCTTGAAGCCCCTAAGCCCTGATTTTACTAACCGTCCTTGGTTTCAAAAGTATGGCTTGGCCGTTTCATACATCAGTATAATATGTCTTCAATATTGTGATAACATTATTAATTTGAATTCCTCTCTATGAAACGGACAGGCTTTCGTTCCATAGGTATAGATAAACATTTATAAAATAAACTGTTTAGAAACGTTCTAAATTTTGGCAGCGGTCGAAAAAAACTATAAAAGGGTCACCAAAAATGTATCAAATCAACTTGCATTTTATCCGTAAATATACGCGGCTCACACGCTACTTATGTATCGTTTAACTCAACAATCGCATTGTACCGGTGTTGCAAAATAAACAAAAAAACCGTATGCGACCTGCTGGTTCCGGAATCACGAACCTATGAATAAATTGATTACACTACTTCAAAAAGTATCAGATTTGTAAGCTTTTTATAACCTGAAGAAATATCATCATCATCAGCCTACGAGGGCTGCTACTAATGTGTCTGGAATAGAAAAAAATACCATTGTTTATGACTAAATATGGTTTAAATGTTTATATATATATATTCTCCGTGACGATTGATACACTTTTGCATACGATGAAACTAATTTTTAAAGCACTATTTCCACTCTGACTGAGGTATCTCCTAAACGTGATGTTTTGAAGTTGAACGCGTCTACGGCATCTTCACGAGTCGAAAATCGTGGACCACGTAATTTATTTTTTACATTTGGAAATAAATAATAATTAGGTGCCAAAGCAGGGCCGTACCGCGGATGACTCCTTAATTAGATTATTTGACTTGACTGTCCAAAAACCGAGTTGTTTTGGCTGACGTGTGACAGCTAGCATTATCATGGTGAAGAATTATTCTGCATGCAGGTCGGATTTTCATATTTCCTCAATAACTTCCGACAAACAAATGGTTGTGTACCATTCTAAATTAACTGTTTTATGATTCTCTAGTGCACTGTAGCCACATGGCCATTTATTCCAAAAAATCAGGCCACTTCAACAGCCTTCAGATTGCTTTTTGCTCGAACTAACTTTTGATCGGTTCGGTTTACTTTGGAACACCGCACAGTTTACTATTGTTTAGTTTCAGGATCACAGGCATAGATCCAGGATTCGTCACCTGTGTCGATGCTATAAACAGCTTTAGATTCACCACGGTTGCATTTTGTGAACATTTTTGCGGAGGGATGAGAGCCATGGGACAAGAAGGGTATGTGGAAGGATGTAAGAGGAGGGGTAGGCCGAGGAAACAATGGATGGATTGCGTGAGAGATGACATGAAGGATGTAAGTGACGAGATGACGAATGATAGAGAGGTATGGAAGAAAAAAACCTGCTGCGCCGACCCCAAGTAAATGGGATAAGGACAAGCGAATGATGATTTTAGTATCATTCGACAGAAGCTTTTTTTTGATCATTTTAATAAATGGGAACAGCCGAATGTTCGTTATTTTATATTATTTTATTTTATATTTTATATGTTTTCGTTATACTAATGCCTAGAGATGCCTCTATCTCGCGATATGTACAACGTGATGATCTTGCATTGTTAATTTACAAACATTATATTCATATTTTTTGGTATAACAACGGATTCCGGCCGTCCTTCTTTAGATTCGTCCGTGAGCATACAACGCCGACGATTAAATTCACTTAGCCAGCCCAGATGAGTTTATCACCAAAAGTTGAATTGAGTTGACCGATGCACTGTTTTTATGTCCACACACACCGAAAATCGCAATAAATCGTATCACGAATATTTTCTTAAGTGAGGTTGTAGTGACATGAAGATTAAAAGTCACGAAAACAAAAGAAAAGCGTAGCGTAAAAAAAATTGAGAATTTGCCATGCATATCAGATGTTCCGTTTAAAAATGCTAGTTTTGTCAAATCTGGATACATAATAGCAGCCCTCGTATATACGTCCCACTAGGTGCAGACTTCCTCTCATCAGGGAATGGGCTGTAGTCTCCACACTGGCCCAGTGCTAATTGGAGACTTCACATACACTCTTTAATTTTTTCGCCCCGCGGCTAAAGAAATATGTAATAAAACCTACACCTTTCTTTGCATTATTATCTAGACAAATCTAATTTTGTGAATATTTATATTTTATGTATTGCAATTGTGTATAACTAAGGTAGTAGAATAAGGCTTTTGTCAATTATTTTATTAAAAAGATATTTATCCAATATTCACGAAAGTTCGATAACATTCAATGGCACAAGCCAATGATTCAAATCCAGTTGGAATCTTGGAGTTTTTTAATTATTTCGATCTTTGTTTTTATACTTACTTTATTTTTATTGTAGATCAGAAGCGAAACCAGTTGACATATACTGTTTTAAATGTTGTGCATGGTTTTAAAATATATTTTATGCTTAATCGCCATATATGCAATTGACTAACTTGAAGCTTCAAAACCTGCGTTTCAAGATTTCGAACAGACGATCTCTTCCGCAGTAATGAACAGCAAATAATTTACTTTGTATAAATAATATGTAGACATTAGTACAAACCTTTCTATGTTATAACTTGGCCGTTCAAAGCTTGCGGGGCTTGTGATGTGAGCTCTGACAAGCTTGTGATGGACTGCCACGACACGAATAGGGGCAACACAATGCAACTTAACTGTATCCGGCAGGATGAACTAAGATGAAATAGAATGGGATGAATCAGACATTCATATTAATGGCGTTAACTTATACTTGCTAGGTACCCGACGTCAGAATCAAATAAAATAAACAAATTACGAGGGCTGCTATTTATATATCCGGAAACCGGGATTACAATCTTCTTAAATAGCATATTTGACCGCCATGGTAAAATTTGAACTTTTTTAAGTATATAAGGTATATTTTTTCTTCCTTATTAACGCTCGTGTTTTGTTTTTGACGGGTTTTAAATGTCATCTCGCAGCAAGAATGGAACTCACTCGTGAAAATATTCGTGCTATGATTTATTATGATTTTCGGCGTGGTTTAACGCAACAACAGTGCATAGATCAACTAACTTCAACTTTTGGTGATGAAGCCCCATCTAAAACTACTGTGTATCACTGGTTTAGTGAGTTCAATCGTGGACGTAGTATGCTTACGGACGAAGTTAAGGCAGGTCGCCCGAAATCGGTCGTTGTACAACAAAATATCGAGGCTGTGCGAAAACTTATAATGGACGACCGACATGTTACGTACCGCGAGATAGAGGCGACTCTGGGTATTTCTATGACCAGCATTAATAGCATATTACATAATTATTTGGCTGTAAAAAAAATTTGTTCGCGTTGGATACCCCACAACTTAACAAATGAGCAAAAACATGCTCGCGTCGAAAGGTGCAATAAAATGTTAAAAAAATATAACCGTGGTGACTCAAAAGCCGTTTATAACATCTATACAGGTGACGAATCCTGGATCTATGCATACGATCCCGAAACGAAGCAACAATCAACGGTATGGGTGTTTCAAAATGAGCCGAACCCTACGAAAGTTACTCGTGCAAAAAGTACATTGAAACAAATGGTGGCCTGCTTCTTCGGTATTAATGGCCATGTAGCTACAGTGCCACTAGAAAACCGTAGAACGGTTAATTCAGAGTGGTACACGACCATTTGCTTACCGGAAGTATTTGAACAAATTCGTAAAACTAACCAGCGACGAAGAATCATTCTTCATCATGACAATGCCAGCTGTCATACGTCACGCGAAACAACTCTATTTTTGGAGGGTCAAAATGTGGAATTAACGGGTCATCCGCCGTACAGCCCTGACTTGGCACCCAACGATTTTTATTTATTTCCAAATATAAAGAATAAATTACGCGGTCAACGATTTTCGACCGCTGAAGATGCTGTCGACGCATTCAAACAACACGTTATGGAGGTACCTCAGGCGGAGTGGCAGAAGTGCTTTAAAAATTGGTTCACGCGAATGCAAAAGTGCATAGATCATCAAGGGGAATACTTTGAAAAACAATTAAACTATTTTCAGCCGTGTACGTTTGTTTGTTTTTTTGTTTCCGGATATATAAGTAGCAACCCTCGTAGTAGTTAGATTAGCGCGGATTCGTTGATACGTTGTGAGTATTGGCCGTTTTACTAATTTAGTTGCGGAATCGTTACATCATAAGTTAATTTACATGGAATATAAGTTTCTATTTTGTCCTTGTATTGTAATATCTGAATTTAATCCGGAAAAAGAGGTCAACGATCAGGAAGAATAGTTTTACCCGTAGATCCTATTCAGAATCTTATGTTACATTTATCGTTTGCCTTTAACTTAATGGGTTCCATACGTCAATATGTTAAACAATCACGAAGAAATACTGTTTTCGCATTTTTAATCTTTATTACTATTTTCTTATTTATTTCCAATCTTAGGGCAGGATTTTTTCAATATATGAAGTAAAATTAAAAGAAAAACATTATTATAATTATAGAAAATCGATTTAACACTATCTGCGTTAAATTATGAAAGGCGAAATTATTCCACACCTGAACACGACGCTCGAATATTCGAATATAGGCCAAACACACCGTTACGCAATTAATCTTGGGAGTGCATTGGATGAGAAGTTAAGGTGTTGATGCATGATCCGAAGAGCAGGCGTGGTGCGGCTGGCGGGGCGAGCCGCGGGGGCTGCGGTGCGCATGCGACTCTCACCGCTTATCTCTCGCGACCTCCGCCGGACGCGCACGCTCCGCGCGCCTTACCGCCTCGAACC
Source organism: Hedya salicella (assembly GCA_905404275.2). Taxonomy (NCBI): domain Eukaryota; kingdom Metazoa; phylum Arthropoda; class Insecta; order Lepidoptera; family Tortricidae; genus Hedya; species Hedya salicella. The sequence goes on along the minus strand of FR990112.1, from coordinate 11,185,268 downwards.
CGCGCCGCGATCGCGTTATGCCGCCCTACGGACTAACTTACATGTTTGGCTACTTGTATTTGTTTTGTTTTCGATGTGTAGGACGCGGTCCGGAAATGCGCTAGTTATCAAAACTTCATAAAGTGCCTTTGTCGTTTTAATGGAACTATAAAACTTTAATCCTAATATTTATGCAAATTCATAAGCGTACATTTGAAATTTTGACACGATGGTGTCAGAAGGGCCTTTGCCCGTGGTGTGGTGCGTACGGGATAATCAACTAGTGCCTCACCAAGTATCGGGTGTAAAATTGCAAGGAGCCGTTACGGGCGCTCATATTGCTGCCGTTACAGATTTTTTGCGGATGGTGGCTGGAACTCCTATAATTTTACCCCACACTGCGGTGCCGGAAGATGTAGACAATAATATATACCAGGAAAAAGAAAATTCAACGCGCAGGAGGAAAATGTCAATGCAAGTGGAGGTACCTTGCGTTTTTCTTTCTGAAAGTGCTCTACAAAAGGCGAAAAGTCGTAGTAATTCATTAGAAGAAAAGGTAATGCCTTCCAATCAGAATCTCACGCCAACAACAACCAAAAGATATCTAGAACTCGATATGAAATCTTCGTTTTTTAGCTCAACTTGCAATATGTTAGAATTTAAAGACAAAGATAATAATCAAGATGGTGAGAAAGAATGCTTTAAATCATCCTACCACCTACGTGAAACTAAAAATGAAAATCAGCCCCAAAGAATAACGAGAATAATTGATTTAGATGACTTTAACACCACTACAATAGAAACCGAATGTGAAAAGGAGACTTCACAAAGAATTACAAGAATTATTGAATTTGAGAATGACACGCTTAGTTCGCCGGTATGCACCGATGTAGACAATGAAAGTTTACAAAGAATAACTAGAATTATCAGATTGGATGACGACCATTCATTCTCAGCAATAACAAATCAAGGCGATGTGGACAAGGATTGTTCTCATAGAGTAACTAGAATTATTGAAATAGAGAAAGATAGCACTTTTCCAAGTATGGCTAGAATTATAGAAATGGAAAATGAAATTTCAAATGAAAGAAGAATTTCCTTAACAAATGAACGAGAAACTGGCGGTGGACTTCTTGAGGAGTGCTGTGAAGAAATAGTGGTAAGGTCTAAGCCATCCTTAACTAGAGGTAACCCTAGGTTTAGTGTTGACTCTTCATGCTCCGAAAACTCTTATGTCAACATTGAATGTGTTAAGAGTTTGCAGGATGTCAAAAGAGAAGATAGTGTTAGTGCAGATCTATCGCCAGTTTGCAAGCCTGTACGCTCGAGGTTCCCACGAAAGAAAACCTCCGTATGTTCGATTGGCTCTTCGGACTGCGACGACGAAGTAGACGTGATATTTAAATCGAAACCGAAATCTAGTCAGTGGGTAAGTTTAGACTGGATTCCTCCGACGCGCAAAGAAGAGCCAGTGATATCGCACGACTGTGATAAAAATGACTTTATATCGAAATGGATAGCGGAACAAAATTCGCATGAACCTGGAATTATCACTGACGAAAGAAGAAAGAGTCTTCCTCCAAAATCGAATGAAATCTATCTGCAAAATATGAGAAGATTCAGTGATGGATTGCAAATCTGTAAAGAAGATGCAGCCAGCGACTCACCTGCTACCGTTAAGTCTAAATGGCATGATATCGTAAAACGCCATCTCCAAGTACTTAAAAGTGATAAAGGATTCAGAAGACAACGCGGCAGCTGGATGAGAACCGCGAGACGGTTATCATCAACACATAGTAATCACAAGGAGTCCCTTCCCCTCGACACATATATGAAACTCAATGCTATGTCGTAAGTATTTCTTTTTTTATCGTAACCTACTTTTTGCAGTAATTCAGCCGCTTGTTAATGTTTTCAGTAATTTAAGTTTGTATTGGATATGGCCTGTTGGACTTCTGTCATAAATGCCATAATGCAGGGCGACTTGACGTCACATCACATTGAAGGTGTCAAAAACGTCGCTTGATGGTTAATACACAAAGAATTCATTCATGCTTATATAACAATGGTAATGACTCAGTTTAAGAACGTTCTAATCCTCGCCGTCTCAAGTCAAGGGCCCTGATATTGACATACGAAGTGTTTAGACTGATCGATGCATGCGTGCCTATACAACAGGCTCATTCATCTACCTACTTAGCAACGTTAACCCGTTCAGCTAGGTTGGTTGGCAACTGGTTACCACCTGACGACCCGTGATAACACACGAGTTTGTGCTAATCATTTTCCAATAACTAATGCCGACGGACGCTTTAACTGTTTAGGTTTATGCATGCACATTATTCATATTTCGTTTGCTGCCTGAGATTCCAGTAATTCCGTGGGAAGCGGTCACTTTTAACTTACCGTTACCGTTATCACGGCGCACTCTTACAAATTGATTACGATAGATTTTAATATTTCTTTTGCGGTCATATCAAAAGATAGTACGTGTATCGGAGTCGAGACGTGAAGCGTTTTATTGAGTTCGTTGATAAGACATCGATTGAGCCATGTTACGAGAGCTGACCCGAGGCACGCGCTTCCGCGAGGCCGTTAGATTAGAATGCAGGGAGCTCGCGCCCAAGGCTACGGCTCCGCGGTCGGTCGCTGCACCGCGCCGGTGTCTTCCTCTGCTCGGCTCGCCGGCTCAGGAAGTGAGCCACGAAGGTGACGCCCAAACTGCCGGCTGATCGGAAGCGTTTGTGATTTGAATTTTTGTGGCTTCTTTTGTTCGTGCGATCTTTTCAACACTTCCTGCATTGTCAGTCTGCATAATTATTACTTCGATGGATATCTCGGTCAAACTTTTTAGTAATGCCCGTATTTATTCGGTGCTCTAGAAATTTGACGTGAATAAACACCGTTTTTGCGACACTTTTTCCACGGATTCAGTTGGCTTAAGCCACGATTTTAACAAATTGACCTTCGTAGATATTTGCAAACAGATCAACATCTACTTACAAATTTTCTAGCGTTTTTTTTTTATTTACATTTCCGATTCCAGTACAATTGGCGATTATATAATCGTATTCATATGTGAGTCAGCGAGCGAGAGATTGAAATTTTATACATCAGCCATCTTAACCGGTTACAGTGTGCTGGATATATCCGAAGGGCCATTGAGTAGAATGTTTAGATATCATATCACTAAACTGGTAAAGTGAGAACTTAGTGATTCTACGGGGTGTGGTGCGCGTCGTATGCAGCTTCCATAAGATAATGGTGTTAGAAGAGAAAAACTAACTTTAAGAGCCTAATTGGTGACGTCAATGCTAACAGCTACTTTCCACGAATGACCTGCTTGTGCTACTTTATGCTACTTTTAATTGTTCTTTACTAACTGCACTGCCATATACGGAGTTAAGTTGGACGTTCTCCTTGACTATGTTAATGTCAATTTAATTTCCTAAAAATATCACGTGTTTTAACTCGACTGCGTCAGAGGGTTATGTTTTCGAGTGTATGTACAATTGTACATATATCTATTTCTTCGGCACTCTGCAGCCTTAACGACTTGATCATTTTAACGTATCAGGTATCAATTTGTCTTGGTTTTGGGAGTGATCAGGCTTTAATATTTAAGTTATTTTGTAGAGTACTGATATTAGAGTACTTACTGATTTATTGACCTATAAATTTTTATTAATAAGTGCAATGTTCAACGCTAGAGAGCGGCGGAAGTAGGGCTAGTGAAGCAAGTTGAGCGGATGTGCTACCGTCCGTTTCACTGATCAATGATCAGCCTTGGGGGTTGCCCTACTTACAAACTATAATTTTTCCACATTCACGTCCTTTAATACGCCTATTAAGAAACAATACCTTTCATTCTACACTTGACACATGTGTCCGTAGAACAAATGAAAAATAAATAGCTAATTCAAAGCTAATAGTGTACATCTACAAGGTACATTGAGAATTTTGTGTATAAGGCCACCGTTCTGGAAACACAAGTGTTTGTTCAATGTTCATCAACACGGCTATTGTTCTAAATGGGAAAACAAACGCAGTCACATCAATTATTTGCTTGTTTCATAGTTTCCTGCTCTTTTTACAAAACTTTTTTGAAACGGTCCATGTGATTCACGCATTTGCCGACTGCAAGTGACGACTTGATCCTTCGCAAAATTTACTTTCGACCCCTTATAACATAAAATAAAAAATGAACTTACATCCGTTAGTACGTAATATTTCATTGAAATGCCAAACTTTATTCAGTTTTTGTATCTTACGAATTACGATGGTATTAGGTCATTCGATAAGTTTTGAGATGCTCGAAATTCGAAAATGGAACGTACCTGAATTATATGTTTTTAAAAAGCAAATTTATTTGAAAATAGAACACAAGTTGCCGATTCGCTCCAATTAAAAAAATGAATATGTTAAAAGTCATTTTTCTAAAAAGGTTCCCGCGTTTTTTCTTTGTAACGATGGAGCTTAACCGCGAACATTTGCTTGCTATGATATTTTATGATTTTAAATTTGGTTTATCTGAACAATTGTGTTTGCAACTATTGCAGTCAGCGTTAGGAGATTCTGCTCCTTCACGGGCAACAGTTTTTAGATGGTTCAACGAATTTAAAAGGGGTAAATCCAGCCTCGAAGATGACCACCGAAGTGGTCGCCCGTAAACAGCAGTAACTGCAGAAAACGTGTGGACTACTGAAATGTTGGTGCGAGAAGATCCACGAATAACATACAAAGACATAGAGAATATCTTAGGCGTCAGTTCGGGGAGCGTTAGCATCATTCTACATCAACATCTTGGAGTAAGGAAGCTCTGTTGTCGTTGGATAACACGTTTACTCTCCGATACTGAGAAACAGGCTCGTGTAGATTGGTGTCTTGAGATGCGTCTACGATTCGACAACGGGACATCGCGGCGTGTATCGGAAATAATTACAGGTGACGAAACATGGATTTACTAATATGACCCGGAAAACAAGCGGCAATCGACAGTATGGGTCTTCTCAGAGGGAAAGTTACCAACAAAACTACAAAGACCTCGTAACGACGGCAAAAAAATGGTAGCTAGTTTCTTTTCTAGGGGCGGACATTTATCAACATCAATAATAGAAAATTATAGGTCAGTCAACTCTGATTGGTATACTACAGTAGCATTGCCGCAAGTTTTCAAAGCAGTGCGAGAGAGGAGACCAAAGACTGGACTTCGGGGAATCTTGCTGCATCACGATAACGCCTCTTCACATAGGTACGTCCCTCAGAACAAAGGCGTTTATTGAGAAAGCTGGGATAGAAACCTTACCACATCCACCCTACAGTCCTGATTTAGCTCCCTGCGATTTCTTTTTGTTCCCGGTGGTGAAAGAAAAAATAAAAGGGAAGTTTTTTTCGAGTGCTGAAGAAGCCGTGGCTGCATATGAAGAAGCAATTTCGGACCTATCTGATGAAGACTGTCAAAAGTGCTTCCAAAGTTGGTTCAGACGAATGGAACTTTGTATAGAGAGTAATGAAGAGTATTTTGAGAAAATGTAAAATAAAATAAATAATACTAATATCTTCAATAGTTTTTTTATCTCAAAATTTATCGAGTGACCTACGTATCACTTTAAATTAATTATTAAATTCATTCGTTCGAATATTGAAATAAAATCTTGCCACACATAGTTATCTTGGATAAGAATTATCTAATTGTAGTGTATCAATATCTCCATCGATTATCAATTGTTACTTGGATATCAACAAATAACGTTCGAATACGTCGTAGTGCTCTTTTGATGTTATTAATCACAACTACTTCTAGTGTTACTCGAAGATTGACGTGAGCCTATTACTTAAATTAACATTTATATTAGCGTCTGGTACAAAGAAACGTGAAGTGATGGGTGTATAAATCAGTGATATAAATCGTAATTATGAATTGATGAAAAGTGATTTGTGTGCTTGTTTATTTATTAAGTCACGGTTTAATGTAATAACAGTACAGTAAAAGAAATTACGTTTCGTGATGTATGCCGGACCGCCTTTACCGGTTCGTGCCCGCAGCAAATCATGCCCGTGTACTACACCTTCAAAACTGAAAAAGAGCGCATCTGGAATGAAAAGTATGTAAAAATACTGCACATCCTCTTGGACATGAATATGTATTTCCGGGTCTTCGCGTCACTATTTTGATTTAAAACTTGTGTTTAATTTAGATCTTACGGAAAACGCAGGTAAAGACATTAACTGCTTAAATTATTAGTAGGTATGCTCTCCTTCGGGTACCTAAGTATCAGCTAACCGCTACCGCTTTTGTCAAAGTTGTGACGATATTAATCTCTGAATATATTTATCTTGAAAGTTAGTGTTGGAATGTTAATAGAAAATGAAAATAATCACAAATTGCCTAATAGCATCAATTACTTCTGGTTCACTTTCACTACGCGAACGCAATGATTTAGGTTCCGTCTCGTGACGTTCAAGCTCTACTGTTGCAGATTCTTTTTTTCTTTTTATTTTAACGACATAAACACTTTCTTAGATGATTACATTACTGAACATAATGTTTATACGCCGCGTTACAAATGTTATGTAATTTTAATGTAGACGATTTACAACTGGTACGTTAGAAGTATACAAATTATTATACTCTACAAGAATATCTGAGGTATGCCAGTGTTCTAGACTTTTTAGAGGGATGTTTTAACTAGAGATCCGCAATGTTAATTTATAAAAAAAATACTCATTTGTATAATGCTCAATGTATCATAATGAATGTATCATAACTTACATTAAACAACTTTTCTAATAACTCTTTGTCTAACACGTGTCACCAAATCGATGTAAATGCATTGTTCTTATCATTGTGGAGCCGAGGTCGTCCCATGCGAAAGAACAATACAACAGGTTTTATGATTTGTTTTTACTTTTTATGAGCAGGAGCCGTCTTGCGCTCGCGCACGCAGCGCAGCTCCGATAATAATTGCACTTGCGGATGTTTTCATACAAGTATGAGGACTTTTTTACCATTGTATCGATAACACTAGCACGACCGATACCGAACAATATTATTTTGTCAATATTGTTGATCGCAGTGGCTCGTGCCGTGGTTGATTTACATGACATATAAAGAAATTCCTTATTGTAAACTGTACCTTGTTTGTATTGTATACATTCTGTCCTAAATTTCCCAGTGCATTAGTTATTACTGTAATGCTGTGTAATTTTTTGAACCAATAAGTAAATAAATAAATAACATACGCTTGCATGCTCAAAATGTGGTAGGCCGCTAAACCAGGAGCATTCCAGATTAAAGGGATGCATCGAAAATTTAAGCTATTTTTTAGCGTATTTTTTGTCAAATCTAGTATATAAAACAGCCTGGTTTTCAGATATGTGTTTTTTGACTATATAAATATAATCTATTCAAAGACTAACGCAGAAACATGTTTTTTGAAAATTTCCTCGATAGAAAACTTATTCGAAAACGCGTCTTCATTCTCCGTTTTTTGTCTAGGTTGTACAAACGACAGCAAAAATGTTATTCTTCCCTTTATCATTTACATTATTAACTTAAATGTTAACAAAACATAATAATATCTTCGATTTCATTGTACTTTTACATTTGGCGCTTACCCCAAGCATTTAGTGTATTAGCTTTATCTTTCTTTGATGCGCGCGAGCAATAAATGCGTCCCTTATTCTTATTACAAATTATGCTTATTGGCCCGGTCGGCGTTTTGGGCGGTTTAGACATGTTAAGTATTCACTTTATTTATACTGGAATCTATCCTTTATATCCGCTGAATGTGAATCAGTGGTACTAATCGTAACAAGTACCACAGAGCACGTAGTATAGATAGCATGATTCATAACGCATTCAATTAAACTTGTTTAAAATTCTGATTAATTAGCATCGCAATGACCATTTTCTGTGCACGGTACATGTTTGCTTCGACTGCATCGGCGACATAATCAATCGCAATTAAATTAGTAACCACGGAAAATCTTTTATTCAATGAAGGTTCGCACAATTTGTTGGACGTAGATTAATTCTAATCGTTAGTGCGATTGTTCTTTTCGCAGAGGCTCTTAGCAGTTTTGCATGTCGCATCATGTCCCCTTAACTGGACAACAGGAGGCAGTTATATTTAACGACTCATTGTGAACTTCACTAATAGTGTTAGTTTATACTGCCGGATTGCCAAATGTTTCTTCTTGAACGAAGTTTCCTTTTAGAGTGATGTATGAAAACTTATTGCGATGATCTAAACCTGGTGTTCCCTCTACCTTGAAATAAAAGAAAGATGTTTATAAACTTCACAATTTAATAAATTAATCTGTGACGTTGCTCTGCGCGCGAAGTACTGAGCGTCTCATTTATAATTATATTTTATCTTGTCTGTCAATGTCACTAATACAATGTAGGTCAAGTCAAGGAGTGTAATAACAACTCTCTTTTGAACTTTTTGAAAAGTTAATCATATATTTATAACCAAGTAATTAAATGCATGCATCCAAATATTATATCCACAGCCAGGGATCGGAACCGGTATTTTTTTCATTCAAAATAACGATTTGTTTTAACGAGATTTTCTTATATTTTATTAAAATTCTGGAACTTAAATCAGGTTTTTTGTGATTAATTTCTCTTCTCCTAAATACAGTTTTAAAACATTCCAGAAATAGCGTGTATTTTAGAAGATTTACAAAATACCGGTTCCGATCCCTGTCGACAGCGCGCAGGTTTCGTCCTAAATACAAAATGAGCATCTGTAATAACCTTCGTAAAAATTTCATTCAAGTATTTATGAGCGACAAGCTTCATCCAAGTTATACATTATAACAATCCGCACCACACCTTGTCAATAACAAACAAAAATAATACTCCGGTCTGCCGATCAAAAACGCTGTATTGCTAGCGATATTTGCTGAACCAGGTACGAGCCAGACTTGGAGTCGCAACCTCTTTACCTCAAACGTAAGTTGAAAAGTAGCAGTCTTTTCTAATTTCTAATTCTGTCATACTAAAATGCCGACACGAAACTCATACCATTTACTATGTGTCATCGTCATCTTTGTTTAACTTGGAAGTCCTTATTGGAAATTCAGACTATGTCGCAATTCGCACGGCTGTTATCGGTTCTATTCAAGTTGTAACCCTTGCTCAATGGTATGATAACCTTAACGATTTTATATTTCTTGGTTTAGAAACAAAGCAATCCGATTTCAAGATGTATTTTTAAGTAAATGTGTAATGGACGCAAGGAAGTTTAATTAGTTTGTTTGACATTTTCTTCTGTTTCCGCGATTATTACTCATTGAAATAAAACAATTTAACGGATTATATCGCGTCTATTAAAGCTAAGCTGGAAAGCTTCCGAAACGTCGGGAACTAAAATGAGATAATATACGCGATATAATCCGTTAAATTGTTTTAGTTTGTTTGACGTTAATTATTTCGATTAGAAAAAATAGAGAAATACATAATAGAACATAATCCTCTTCAAAACTTATAACGTAAACCTTATTGTTGGCAAACTTTAGAGGTATCAACTTGAATTCTTCCGTTTCCAATCGGATAAAAGTAATTACTTACTATAAAATAAACGTATTTTCTGATAAAGACCCGTTGGTGCCAAAAGGAGTAATCCTTGTTACTTACCTTGTCGCGGTAACGGGCAGAACCATACACTGCCTGTACAAAAATACCGTTTGTCTTATTATGTTCAATGGGGTTTTTAGTTCGACCACGTACCTACTTCGTCATAGTTTCAGATTTTTATTCATAATCCTTTCTCTACAGTAAGTACACGGTTTTCGCCAATGTTTGCTTCTGACAACATGTAATTCTGTGCTTAACCTTTTCTCTATTTATTAACAACAAAATGCATACATATGCTTTATATTTTTATATTTACTATTACCCACAATTACAACCAGTTTAAGATATAATTTTATGGCATGACTGTACAAATACTAGCGTTTAACGCTTGATAAAAAACATAGTTTTCTCACGTTGCAACGCATGAGGAGATGGCCAGAGGTGGCAATTATGGATGCTACTGAACGGAAAATGGCACGCATTGGCTATTAGCTCCCGATAATTACAAATAGTAAGGGTCCACGTGTAAAGCAGTGGACAATTACACTTGTTATGTAATTTTTTTTATAGTTGTCATTGTGTGAAGTCTAATTGATTCATTAAATTCTACAAAGTTATACCTATTCATAAGATTTGCTACAATATTTTTGTATAGTTTATGATGAACAAAAAATAAATATCTAGAGCAATTCTACACAAACTTGATCTTTCATCTAACAAACTTTTGGTATACCTAATTGATACGGAATAGTGTCACTAGTGGTATATGAATCACTACCAATATTTTACTCGCCGATAAATTTAGGTTACTTAAACTTTAATTTCTACGGAACTCAGTAAAATGTTTAGTATATCCATACTATGTTCAATTTATTGCTTGAATTTCCTTAGAGAAAACATTTCTAATTACGCCACAGTTGCATTTAAAACCAAATTTATTCAGTGTAAAAGCATTCAAAGAAAAACAAAAACATTCTAATTTTAGCCTGTGTTCGAAAAAAGATTGCCGATGTAGCCTGTCTCACGTAGCAGAGCCTGGGGACCCTATAATTAGATTAGCCAGCTCGCCTGCAGCAACCAGGACTGGCTTAGCGAAAAAATAGCGCGTCCATCGGCATGCAAGGTTTAATGACCGCGCCCGCCACTAACTTGTATCTATTACATATATGTTTTGTAAAATGTGAGCGAAAGTTGAGAATTGATTGACCTTTGTGGCGCCAGTTATCGTCTCGGGTCAAAGGGCTCGATGACACCGATTATCTAACTTTAGAACCAGTTGGCTAAAAATATGTTGAGCGTGGGTGTTCAATCTTGTAACTTAGCAGGTTCTTTACTATTATGGTTTTTGTATTACGATTAGAATTTCTACTAATGTTACATTATTTTATTAATTTAAGAAGTTCAAGAAATTTGATTTGATATATTACATATAACCAATAACGGAACTCTAATCCAAAAATTATATGTGGATGAACCTTTGATCCTTAACTATAAGGTTGATTCAGTTGTCTGTCTTTGTTTAATAACTAGCAACTTCGTTCGCGGAGGAGAAAAAGCCATAACCCCTCTTTTTTTCTTGAGTGTAGTCGGGTAAAAAGTATCATATAACCATCTATGGATACCTGCCTACCCGTGTACCAAATATAGTTGACATCTGTTTAGCCGAGTTGGCGTGATGAATCCACAACGAAACATACAAACATAGAAAAAAAAATGTTCAATTCAGTGACCTCCAAATAAACCATAGAAAACATTTTTTTTAAATATCTTCAATGTACAGACAATTCATTCTTACAACGTTATAATAGTATGGAAGTTAGGAATGTATATCAGCAAAACCTTTCATAATATTTTCTTCTGTTTCCGCGATTATTACTCATTGAAATAAAACAATTTAATGGATTATATCGCGTATATTATCTCATTTTAGTTCCCGACGTTTCGGAAGCTTTACAGCTTTCCATGGTCACGGGTGGACTGAGAAAAGATGTATTTTCCTCTGTCAAAGTTACAATTTGTGCAAACTACCCATTTAAAAAAAAAAACACAAATAAAGGTGTACATACATGCCAGATGGGCCTAAGCTGTAAAGACAGTTACACATGTGCCAGAAGGGCTTAATTATTTTATTCTAATAATTTAGCAAGCAGCATTTCACAAATGAGGCGTACTGAGGAGAAAAGAAACGCTGCAAAAGAAAAACTCCCAGGCTACCTCATTACTAATTATAATATTTAAAAAACAGAGACTATTAAACTACTTTTAAACAGATAAGATATTTTACACCGTTCGAAAATTAAGGTTTTTCAGTCTTGTGTCTCGCTTGTTCCTTGATGAGATGTATTACAGGATCCCAAGCTGGTGGTAGTGACAATCCATCTTCTCTATTGAAATTAGGATGCTTTTTAATCTCAATAGCCTCGCGTAGCATCCTGGGAAAATATCTTTTTTCTTTGGCAAGGATAGGTTTATCAAACTTATTTGAGTGGTTTGGTTTGTCAATGACATGTTCACAGACTGCAGACCTATTACACCGACGGTGCTTGACATCTGCTATGTGCTCCTTCACCCGGGTTGATACACTGCGTTTCGTTTGACCAATGTATGAAAGACCACACTCGCAGTCCCGCTTATAAATGCCTGCACTCTGCAAAGGGGTGCTACTCTTCACGGGTCTAAGGTATTGAGACACCTTCTTCAACGGCTTGAAATATGTTTTTATAGAAGCACGCTTCAAGATGTTTCCGATCTTGTCTGTGACCCCTTTCACATATGGTAATACGGCAGGTTTACGCTCGACTGTTGGTTTCTTCATACTGGGATTCTGCTTGGAACGTGGTATCTGGAGCTCGTTGGCTCGAAGCGCACGTTTGACATTCTGTAACTCAGCAGTCAGATGTTGATTGTCGCAGATACCCCTGGCTCTCTGAAACAAAGATTTACCCACTGTAGCAAGTTGACAGGGATGGTGGTGAGATTTGCCATTCAAATACCTATCTGTATGCGTAGGTTTCCTATATACAGTATGACCTATGTCATTTTTAGGACCTCTAATTACTAGCACATCTAAGAATGCAAGTGAATTTTGATTTTCCAACTCCATAGTGAATTTAATTTTACTATGCATGGAGTTCAGATGGTCGAAGAAAGCTGAAACACTAGTTCTAGGTAAAATAGTAAAGGTATCATCTACGTATCTTTTAAAGATCCTCGGCTTGACAGTTGCCAATGAAAGCGCTCTCTCCTCGAAGTCTTCCATGAAAATATCGGCGACGACGAAAGCTGGAAAGCTTCCGAAACGTCGGGAACTAAAATGAGATAATATACGCGATATAATCCGTTAAATTGTTTTAAAACCTTTCATGTCCGGTAAACGGTTAACAAAAACTCCCTAATATCTTAACATTGCATTGCAAAAAAGGTCCTTGTGTGTTTAGAAATCTGCGAAGCCGGTGTCAAATGTATATTTCACACACAAAACTGTTACTTTACGCAGGCTAACACTTTTACTCGCCTTTTCTTAAAGTCTAGACAATGAAACCAGTTGTGTTTAAACAATGCTATTTGAACTTTCAAAAATCTGCAATTGAAACAGAAGAATAAATACGGCGACAAATTATCTTGTATGGACAAGCGATGTTTAAACTTAAGCATGTTTGATTAGTATAGTTTGCGATTATTGACCAAATAGTTATAAATCATTTTCTAATATTAGGCTTTTCATTTGTTTCCTGTGTCGATTAGACTTGTTCAAACTATATCACCATGATATTTATGTTCGTCTGATAACGATCAACATTTCCTTAATTTATCATTGTTTACATAGGATGCCGAAAGAAATCAGTTCAGCGGAATTCAAACTAAGCTTAATAAATTAGTGAAATCACAGATAAATTCTGAGATAACGTTGCAAAAACCGGTTAAAACGCAATAACAGATCCAGTTAACAACAAAGGATATGATAACCTTTTAGAAACTGCTTAGTATCTGTATCATGTCATGATTCAGATGACGATTTCTCCCGCGGTAAGGAGGCCAAGGTCGATATATCTGTCTGGTTTGGTGTCCGCTCCGTAAATATTTGCTGGCTGCTGTCTCGCGCTTCTACTTTGTCCACATATTCAAATGCATTCAAAACAAACCCTACTTTTCTAACTTTATGTCCGCTTAATGAATTTCCTGTCTCTTAACGAGCGCCATGTTGTATTTTAAATGAAGATTCACGCCTACAGTTTTTATTTTTATTCTCTTTTATAATTTTAGTAGTAATCCGGTGAAAAATATTGAATTTATGAATGTGGTTCCAATTTCCATATTGTGCTATTTGTCCTTACTCTTTACACAAACATCAATGTTTTCTACGTAGCTCTACACATATTGAAATTATCTTAACAAGTTGCCTTTATCTAATTCAAATGTGTCCAATCCAATTCTGTATGCCTGTCTTTCACAGAAGAGCCTTCAATTGTGTCAGCCAGTGACCGTTGTAAGGTTCTAAGGATGCCCTTAATGCGTGACGAGGCCTCCTCTGGGGTATTTATAGGCACAGGTCGCTGTGCCCTTTTTACAACGCCATTTAATAGTTATTGCGACATTGATTGCAAGTATATTTTATTTACACCCGTTAAATACAAAGTACCAAACAGCCTTCGATCGCTTTTGCTCTTAATTTGTCTATTAATCCGCTAAGTAACGAAGGACTATTTATTACCCTCCTAAAATGCACCCATAAAAGAAAATTCCAACCACACCTGAGTATACTCGCTATCTGTTCAGTAACCAGTTTTTAAAACGTTTCCTAATTTACTTAAAGAAAGTCTACTGCTGCCGAAAGTAATTACCAATATCTGAGAATCCTCTAATGATAAGCATTACTCCGTTTTCTTAATTAAGTACAAACCTGGTGCTCATCTCCATTTGAAAAACAGAATAAACCATCGAACAGTAGTAATCAATGACCGCAGATAGTTATCGTCACGAAGCCTGAAGATCTTTATCAACCTTAATTGCATGATGATCTCAGACTTGGGCTCCTGAAAAGACTGTTTACGTCACGACCGCCTTTTTGTTCGCATTATTTGATCACAACGCTAAATAATTGCATTGTTATTTAATTATTTATTTTTCTTATGCTGCAGTAAACTTCTGACAACTGAGGATACTGAGATAATAGAAGTATTTTTGCAGTGCAATTCTTGGTATCTGTGTGCTCAGTCGCTGTTTAATTTGACCTTTGACGTCACGTATAATTAGTTTCAAGAACTTTTGAAGGCTATGATTCAGTTTACGGCTGACTGTCAAAATCGGTAATTTCTTATTATATATAAAAGCAATTGCGTAACTTTCTTACCGGGAATTTGACTTAACCTTGCGTTAAAACATCTATTTCACGGACTAGCATGTAACTCGAGTTAATTTTGTTTTTACCGGTAGATTAAAAAAACCGGCCAAGAGCATGTCTGACTATGCTCAGTGTAGTGTTCCGCAGCCGTTCATACAACAAAATGCACTACTGACGTAAAAATACGGTTTGAAAAGTACAATGTAGCAAAAGTGCGTATCTCCACGGCACTTACGTCGTGTTGCTGAGAAGCACAGTTTTTTCGGCAACAACTCAAAAACTGTTTATCCCATCGTGTTGAAAACAATTTTCGTTGAAAGTATTCATTAAGTTTTATTTTTGTGATTTTTTTTTATATTTTTTGGACATCCGATTTAGAAAATAGAGTGGGACACACAATTTATACTACTTTCTATTATTTCCGAAAATATTCACAAAATCAATATTTTTTTAGAAACCTCAAAATGTTTTTAAAAGAGCTGTCGAAATATCGCCACACAATATATCGAAATAGTGCCACACTTTGATATTTGCTAAAAAAGTTTTTGGTTTTTTTTTTCGATTCTGTTACATGTATGGAGGCATTAGGGATATATTTTATTATTATTTAACTATTAAACTAAGTAGCGGATTATACACGACACATATCCTCCAAATTTCATCAATATGAATCCAGTAGTTTTTGAATAAAATGCCTGTGGCATGCGGACGGACGGACGGACGAACATGACGAAACTATAAGGGTTCCGTTTTTGCCAGTTATGCTACGTAACCCTAAAAATAATGTTAATTGTTGCACAATCCAGTGAGCATTGTTAATATTTAATTGGATCTTTTATGTGTTAAGTAGTAAACTTAATAGCACAGCAATATTCGCAAGGTTGTTTTAAAAACATGAGTTTTATCGAAAAGTTCTTGGCTATGTACGTTTATAATTTGTACATTTATAAGTTCCTTTAGGACTTGTATTTTCAAAAGAAATGTTAACGAATTCTGCCGGGTGACGAATTATGATGCATTGTTCAAGCTAAGTCTCATGCCATAGGCGGTGACTACAATAAGTTAGTCCTTTCGTCTCGAGTACAGGGAACGTTCGCCGATTGAATGCGGAATAACTGTATCGACGTCTCTGCCTTGAGTCATCCCGATATGCCCTGCTACGAACTTTAGTTACTAACAACCCGCCGTCACATATAATATGTAAGCTAAGCATCATACATATGCCAACAGCTTGTGCGAACAAATACAATGTGTAAGTTTTGGGAATTGGGTTTTCATTAAGAACGAATTTTCCTGTAACAATATTCGGCAATAATATTGCCATTTATATATAGGTAATGTCGTGTCACACTTTCGAGCATTTAAGTAATGGAAATGACAATCCGTATTGAACAATTTTTTCATGCATTTTAGCGGGGGCTGAGGTAAACACGTACAGAATACCTAGGTACTACGAAAATGTTCCTATTTTTACGAATGCACACAATTAAAAGAAATCGCCTACAAACAACAAAACACCCCCACACTGACAATTTACCGTAGTATAAACTAACCGGAGATTTCGCGATTACTTTGGTAGAGGGAAATGTATTCGTATACATATTCATATCGTATTCTCAGTGGTTACATGCACTAAGTGTAACACCGACAAATCTATCAAAGATAGACAGACTATGGCTTTATTGTCTAGGAATATTGTTGTTATTGAAATTGCGCAAATGAGTAGATAACATCAATATAGCCGTTGACACTATAGTATTAGGACGGTTATTCTGTCACCCCGAATGACAGACTCTTTCCCAGAGAGTTTCTTTCCCTATTAACCAAGTCGACGTTACTGCCTTTAAACCTATAATGTTTTCTGACATTATGAATTACCAATAACATGGTTTTTTATTGTTACAGATGGTACTTCCGCAAAATAAAACGAATTGAAGCGGAGAAGAAGCTCCTTTTGCCAGAAAATGAGCACGGTGCTTTCCTCATTCGAGATTCAGAGAGCCGACATAATGACTTCTCGCTATCAGGTAAATACTTTAACCTCTTTTGTGCTGTAATAGACAGTTAATCCTTATCTCAATACTAACGATGTCAATGAACTTCAAATAGTGCCACCGATTTAGTTGGCATTCAGACTTCGATTATTCGCTGATCTGTTGGTTTGTAGCTTTAAATCATGGCTATGCGTACAAAAATAAGGGAAAAATAGCACGATAATTAACATTAAATATTGACCTTAACCGTTTTGGTGTGAAAGTAAGACAATGTGATATTGTAACTACTATTTAGTTTATACTATAGACAGCCGGCAATAAAAAAAAATATCTGCTATGAGTACAATGTTATCAACGAAAACTGAAAGAGCGATTGCACATTTCCTTTCGTGTTAACGTCTACGTTCTATCGACCATTTAGATTTAATCGAGATAAAATGGATAAAAGTAACCGGGTGTAGATACTATGAATGCATGCAACGGTTAACGACAACGTCACTAATGAGCTTTTAGATCCATCTGTGAACTAATGAATACCTGTGCACCAACAAAAACAGGCGGCTGCGCACTGCAGTCTATTTAAAGAGTTACCTTAATAGTTCTAACCAGACCTATCTGAACGTGTTCATAGGCTAGGTAAGTTCTATTCCGATGTTAAACCGGTTCAAGTTTTTCTAAGGCTCCGGAACGGGCGCCGTGGGAACAAAAGGCTAAGCATTTAATGTAAATCTATTATTTATCGGCTAGCAGTTGTGTGTAGATACGTTTCGGTGTTTCTGTCTGTGACGTTGTAGCTCCCAAACGTTTGGATTATTTTCAATGCGTTTCGGAGGAACTTCTATGCTTGAAAATAATCGAACCAGTCAATCTTATTAGTATCGTACTTTTTATTTGTAAATTGGCTTGAAGAAACATGTTTTGTCTAGCCGTATTCTGTCGGATTTAGTCTCTTTTAAACTTCTTTACATATAAATTATCAACAACATTTTGTGCTTACCTACTTATGTAATGATTGATTGATCTGATTAGGCTTATCAAATGGTCAGTAGCGTGCGCAGGGTATTTGGCAAAGGTAGGCTGTTTTTCGACGCTTATATGGAGCCATGGTCGTTCAGGGCTTCAGGGTGTAGGCAGTTTCTGTATGCTTGTATGGAGGCAAGGTCATTCAGAGTAGGCAGTACCTTTTTACTACGAAGCAAAAAAGAGGGTTATTACTTCTCTCTTCTGCGGACGAAGTTTCAGGCACCTTCTAGTTATTAATATAACCAGACTAAAGTCCCTCATAGCGCGGCATTTATGTTAATACTTTTATGTTACGTTGTAATTGTAATTCGACGCAGAGAGCGCGCCGGTTCATGTGATGCAAAACGACATTGACGGACAGCCGCCGCAGACGTGCGCGCGGGCATTGTCTCTGCTTTTGTATGTATGTATGGTTCGGGAACTGTAACGTCATACGGGCTCAATTCGGTTGTCTTTAGACCTTTTTCCACTAGTAAGTTCCTTGCTCACAGCGTAATCTATCAACACGTCATTTTAGAGTAGGGTTTGCCTTCAACCGTAATAGAACCATTTGAAATTTTCAAGTTGTCTTGGATTATTTTATGTTACATATAGGGAAGTGATTATCATCCCCATGGATATGTACAACATGTCTCACATACTTCACAGGGTATCTCGTCTCGGATAATTTCTCGCTTTTAAAAAAAAACCTCAAGTTACACCGCTCCTGAGATACTTCAAATGGAGCTCATTTTATGGCTAGTAAGTTTCTGGTAGAAATTAGCGTTGAGATAGCTATAAGATATACATTGAGCATATCAGCATACTCAAAAAATGCTTTATAGAGCACTTTTGCCATTCTAACTAAGACTGAATTGTTGGGGCAAGGACTGTGCTATCTCGGTTCTATTAACTTCCATCAAAAAGGGGGTGTTTTATGTAAAGTATGTATCTGTGTGTCTGCCTGTGGCAACATATCTCCTGAAACGATTTTGTTTTGTTTTTTTTTGTTCAAAAGGTGACTTCATCGCGATAGTCTTCTTATAGCTATGGTTCAAGAAAATTGGTTCATCCGTTTGAAGATTATCAGTTTTTTAGTAGTTTTGTCGGATTTTATTTATTGGTATAGTCATAGCGCAACAAAGCGCGCTTAAATATCATATAGGGCCGTTTCGACGTGTCAAATATTTTCGCCCGCTTTATTATGGCAGATATTGATACTGGTGACTGTAATCCTATTATTCAGATCTTAAACCTTGAAGTCACTCTTGTGCACCTAGTAAAAAAAATACGTACACTACACATCAGAATCGCTTAATAAAATCCCAGCATTCTTTGAAACATTATAAACTGTGACGAAACGTCTGTAATGCTAAAACTTACCAAGATTAAAAAATTAGCATATACCACATTTTCGGTCATTGTCTGCATTGTCATTCATCACATGTTAAAATACAGTCGTATGAATAACTTCTATATTTAAAATACATCTTACAATTATTACTTAGATTATATCCGATCGCGCTAAAAGCAAATTCGTGTTATTTTAATCGGATGTGTAATAAAAATAGATTTAATATAAAACGAGATCAATTAAGTGATAAGAAATACAAATCATGACGATGGACGATCAAAATCAAATCGTATCAAAGCAAACGTCTTATTTTTGTCTAAGAAGTTATAAAAAAAATCCAGCACCGTATTTTAACCGACTTCAAAAAAAGGAAGTGGTTCTCAATTCGTCGGCATTTTTTTTTCTTATTAAAATATATATATATAAAATATATAAATATATCATATATTAAATGTGTTCAGTTTTTCCCACCTACACACCCGAGATGCTAATCGAAATCTATTGCAAGTAATTACGTAAGAATAAAGCCAATAATTTACTTCAAATTGTAATTTTAAACACCTCTGATGCGTCACAGATAGACAGATGTCGGTGAACTTGTATCGAGATATTCGAGATGCTTAAGAAAAT
The DNA here is from genome assembly GCA_905404275.2 of Hedya salicella. Taxonomy (NCBI): domain Eukaryota; kingdom Metazoa; phylum Arthropoda; class Insecta; order Lepidoptera; family Tortricidae; genus Hedya; species Hedya salicella. The sequence continues at coordinate 11,165,382 of FR990112.1, read as the reverse complement.
ACTACAATTTCCCAATTGCAGATCAGAAACTATCTAAACCTTTTTTGTTCTTAAATGACATCACAAACCGCCTGTCTCTTTCATACATAAATACTAATACCTCAGCTACAATGGAGCCCGCATAAATTTACCAATGGCTTTCTCAATAAATGAAAGTAAGTTCGTTTCTTTCACCTGAGTAAATTAAGATGTCACGCGTTGTACTCGGGATATGCATCGATCTGTGTCGAATATAATAACATTACCGCGGAATTTGGAGACCGTTAAGTGCGATGCCCCTGCGTGCCTAGCGATCCTTAAATCAATCCATACTGATATAAGTGATATACTAATTACTAATCAATATTTACTTACTATATATTTTCTACAATTATAATATAAATGCGAAAGTATGTCATTTCATTACTTTTTCACGCTTAATCCCCTGAAACGATTGTGATGAAACTTAATATGGAGATAGTTTTGGAAGCAAGATGTTTTGTTTTTATCCTGGAAATCTTCCCTTAAGGGGGTGGTAGTTTGTATGGGAATTAATAATTAAAACACACGTGTCATAGGATACTTTTTAACCGACTGCACTCAAGGACAAAAAGGGTAATACTTTTTTTCTCCTCCGCTGACGAAGTTGTACCTTCTAGTTATAATATAGGTAGCTAAAAAGACTTAATTCGATATCTTCCGGGAGTTAACTCGAATGTATTACATATGCAAGTTCAAACCAATAACGATTAAATTACATACAGGCTTAAGGTTACGTTTAACATTGTTGTCACGAGCCGCTTCATATTACTTGCATGTGAAGCATAGTTTACTGTGGCGTTTACTCTCTGTAAACGTATCTATCTATTAATGTTCAACATTTTAACATTCATATAATTTATACGCCCGATTTGTCATCATCTCAGATTTGCCATTCTTGCCTAAAAGAACAATTGGAGTACAGTTTTTAAGGTCTGCATGAAAGATTAAATATTTTATTTTATGAATTCGGCTGTTAGATAATCAATCATAATCAATCACTCGCTTTGTCGTTGGTGCATATTATGATAACATTTAGTCATCTCGATTGTAGTCTGTCATATTAAACTCAAAGATACAGTGAGAGTTATTTTTAACCCTCGACGGACAAAAAGGTATGCAATAAGTTTAATTTTAATTTAACGTGTGGTAAACTTTGCTGGCACGTGCCCCAAATGCCCCTAGAGGAACTCCGTATCTGTTTATGGGGTGGTGCGATGAATCAGATGATCCGATTTTAATTCAGTTTGTTTTATTTCAAAGACAACTAGATTGTGTGTGCTCTCGAGCCATTCTCTTTACGTTAAAAACTTTGGTTTTTCAAATTAATAATATATTTTCAACAAAAGATGTATAAAATAAACATGCTGGGCAAAAGTTCCGTAACCGATAAATAGACTTTTATATGCGAAAAGTTGTACATTGATCATTGGTTCTCTAACTTATCGCCGAAAATTGTATTGCTCAGTATCCGTTCGGTACCAATTTTGACAGTGACTCAGCGGTAAATGCACTTTATTCATGCAAAAAGTGTGGACCTCGATGACTACTGCATTCATCATCATCTCATGTCCCTTTATGTAGGGTCGGCACAACATGTTTTCTTCTTCCTTTCATCTCTATTATTCGTCATTTCAGCGCTTACTCCTTTCTTTCTCATCGATGACCACTGCGTTACTAAGTTAATAGTTTGAAACTGACACCAAAAAAAAAATTGCTGAAAATGACAGTTTAACAGTAAGTACTATTTTTTACATTAATACGCCACAAAACAATCTGAGTATCACTTTTTACATAATGTGCATTTTACGTAAACGTAAACATGCGACAAAATAGTTGCGCTAGAAAAGCAGAATGGCCCGCCCCCATCAACTTGTTTCTTTGTATGTGTGTTTTTCAGCGATTACATACAATATGACTAGAATAGGAAAAGTAATTCTAAAATTCAACAATGTTAATCGATAAAATAATGAAAGAGAAGACTATTTACTGCTAACAATCATAACATCTTCCAACAAAAAATACAATTAAACAACTTGCTAAAACACACCGCTTCAATATCCTTGAAGCAACAAATATTATGTTCTTTTTATTAACCCGCATTAATTTAACCCTGACTGAAAAGCGGGGCAGGGTCAAAGGTGGAACAGACTTGTCCAGGAGATGTTTAATTGGTCATACTACAAAGACATCCAAGGTTACTTAATTCCATAAGTATAGACACAGGAAGGACGGTTTTTTGCTTCAAATTCCATATCTTATCGGTGGTTTGAAATTGTCTGTAATTGCATCTTAAGCCAAAATTTTACAGCATGAATAACAAATCGTTTTTCTTTGCATTGACAACATTGCTACATTTAACATTCGTCAAATGTAGCAACATTGTATGCATCTCATTGAACTAAGGTTGTGTTGCCTCGACCACATTTAAAGTCCGATTCATACTTTGATTAGTGATATGTGCGATTTCATCCATATGCCTATTAAACGCAAGTAGGAAATATATGAATTCGCAGTTAACATTATAAATGGCGCTGAAAGCTGTTATCACATAGAGAAACGTCAAGTTCCCCATATTATATAATGTCGCTTACTAGCATAAATACATATCAGGGACAATCTGACACGAATCGACCTAGTATACCCAACTAAGCAAAGCTTGTCCTATGGGCGACGATATACATATACATATCATCAACATAAATAAATTATAATACGAAAACATCAAAAGATCCAGGAACAAATATTCGTACTTATGACACAAGCACTTGCCCTGTCGGGATTTAACCCCGGGACCTCCAGCTTCATAGATAATTGTACAACCAATTGAGCAAAATGTGTCTTCAAATAGATTGACACGATGGATTTTAAGTATACCAGTAACTTGTTTCAGACCAGGAAAAAAGTATGACTTAGCGTCATCATCGTCTATCTTCTCAATTTGAGTTTCTCATCATTTTTGCGGTCATGAACCACGTACGAAGATAAAAACGGCGAGGTTCACGGACTACAGGTTAATAAACTTGCAGTTCTAAAGAATCTTAAGTAGACGCACTTAGTGATTTTAAATGTTTTTAGATACCTTTTTTCTGTGTTAATTATGCTTAGTTTTATACCATTGACTGGCACTGATAGTAATAATGTCATGTCCGACGATTCAAATGAACCATTAAGTAAAATGTTGCTCTGATGATTCACTCCCGGCCTGCATCGCTTTAATAAAGGTTTCATAATAGACGCATTCCTGAGATAGTTCAAGTATGGCATACGTATTAGAGATTGCAGAAATAAATAGTATTACTCGTAAATTGCACTATGTATGAGTTATGCAATCGGTGTAAAAACCCTGTGCAATTAAATATGTATGTTATGCAATTATTAATCAGTCATTTGATATTGATACTACATATTTGAGATACTCATCTCATTACATAGGTACAGTGTAAATTTGTAAAGAAACAAGTCAATTTAAGTGATTTTATTTGAATTAGGAACAATCGCGCCGATCGAACAGAATAATTTCTATAAAATAGATTCGCGTTTGGTTACATCAGATGAAAATTAAAATACAAGCTAAAGATAATTAGACTCCCGCAAAGGAATTTGCTAATATTGCTATTTCCAAAAGCTATAAAATTAGACGAGCATCAATAAGTAGTAATGCAAACGTGATATCAATTTTTGGTCTAATCTCCAAATTATTAATTGGTTTTAGTAAATTTGTTAAGATAAAACATTCTTCTTCCAATGTGATTTTTCTAGAAGTGCCGGTTTTACGTCCACTTCCACTAATAAATTGTACATTGTTACAGTTCGAGATGGCGACACGGTGAAACACTACCGCATCAGGCAGCTCGATGAGGGCGGGTTCTTCATCGCGCGCAGGACCACCTTCCGCACCCTCCAAGAGTTGGTGGAACACTACAGCAAGGACGCTGACGGGCTCTGTGTCTCGCTCAACAAGCCTTGTGTGCAGGTTTGTACATTCCACTGTTTCCTTGTTTAGCGTCACTATCATCTCAACCAAATGACGTCCACTGCTGGACGAAGGCCTCTTTCAAGGATCCCCACCGGTATTGCGCTACCAGTATCCAACTGCATATCGCGATCCTCGCAAGAAATCGGTCCTACTTGTGAGGGGCTCGGCCACGTTGCGCCGTGGTCACCAATCGGAATCCTTTCTGGCTTAGCGGTGACCGTCGTTTTTAACTGTATTACCACACGATATATCTACTTTGCCCCAAGATTGACTGGTAGAAAATACCCAACGGAATTGAGTCTGCCTTTTGTACGTTAAGTTTTCCTTTTTGGCAATAAAGATTAATCATGAAAATCGAGAGCATCGAAACACCAGTCACTGTTTATTGCTCGTGGAAACATCTACTATTAATGTACTATTACAACCTCCAGGAGATGGAAGAGAATTACAACAAAGACAACAGGAAAACTTGGGTCTGGCTTAAGTGCAGGTCGGTTCGTTAACATCACCTTCAACCGTGTTTTGCTTTCCGCACAGTTAAGCCCATTAAACTAAATTCATAAAACACGTATGAATTAATATGATATGACAAGCAAAGAAGTAAGTTAAATTATATGGTGTAATTTGTGTTTTAAATTATATAGTTTTAAATTTTAGTTTCACCAGTTAATCCTTGAATTATCTTACTGCTTATTTTCTTTGGTATGGTAAGAAAATGATTGATTTTATTCCACCGTGCAAAATGTTTTGAAAGCGTTCTGACGTAGCATTTACTGAGTAACGCCGAGGTCGTGACTTCCCGTCATTCAAATCGAAAGTCTGGATTCACGTTTGCAACTTGATTACTTGATGGAAATTCCTTGAGCTATGAAAGTCCTAATAAAACACCTTGTCCTTTAAATTTATTAATGAATCACATCTTATTCAAGAGCATATGTTTATTGATATCTTTGACCTCTGTTAAAATGCTGTCAAATTTAATTTCTTTACTAAATACCATCATAATTACGACTGTAATTGAGTTGACACGCAAGGTCTCGTCATCGATAAAAACACAATTCATCATAAGTTTTGTTATTTACGAAAGCGCATAAATTGCGAAATTCAATATCGGGACGACCATAAAATTTATGGTATTCGATGGGCACCTTTGTACGTCGTCGTGAGAAATATTGCCAAGCATCGAACAAGCGCGGGATTTTTTAAATTCACAAAAGGACTGACTATTTTTGATATTTAATCTGAGTGCTAAAATTAACTTTATTACCTACTCGGCCTTACCCTTGCTATTCCAAGCATTAATTACATATTGCACTCCTAGAATATCATATCCACATTAGCGATTAGTCAAGACTCAGGCTCCTTGAACTTTTTCCCTACGTGCTATTCTCTAGCGTAACATTGTTAATATGTACCACGTGCGAATTCCAACTAAACAATGCAATATTACTGCGTCATACCGATTAAACTAATCTGTATGGATTCCTCCTTAATTATCCTGTGTAAAAAGTAATTGTGCAATCCAATATCCGTCTTGGACGGAATTACACCTATGTGCGTAATTCGCCTTAGCCACTAATGACAAACCGTTTAATTACTGTTTTCGAAAAGGCAACTCTAAAGGGTTTCCTCTATTTTTGCCAACGGTGTCGATGATATTGAAGTTTTTGTGGCTCCGGATTATCGCAATTTAATTGCTATCTGATGTAACAATCGATTAACTGTTTATTTTTCTAAAACGTTAATAACCTAACCCAAAATGCTACGTGCGATTGAACAATACAATACAACCTTGATTGGAATTTCTCTAATGCAATAAACCATAAAGAATTATTAGTTTGTCACTTTCCGCTTAGGTATATTACACTGAAATGAAAACTTGGCAACTTTGACACAAAATATATCAGTCATTATTTAAATAATCTGGCTCATCGTGAACATAAACGGAATTATTACGTGATGTGTCAACAATCACCGATATTAGTTGACCTCTTGTTTTATTTCGTTTATTGTCATTTACATCACTTTTCGCTTCTTATAGTAATATGGCATTGAGCCTACGTCTGGTATTGCCGATATTGTTACATAAATTTGCAATATACACACTAATATCAAGAATACGAAAGTGTGCGTTGCCAGTTATACATTACGTATTCAAAGCCCACTAAACCAATTTTGGCACAATCAAGTAAACAAGCTTTTGAGTTTTTAAATATGCCAATATTTTTAAAAGATATTCAGTCTAGTCTTATTGCAGCGCTGGAATACTACTTTACAAAGTATGTCCAACTTTCATCAGTCACTTTTAAAGAAATAAAGCAAGATATGCCTATTTCTATATCATATAGATATGATTTCGTAGTCTACCGGAACGTTAAAAAATCACACAAGCTAGTTATATTTCACAATCGTCGTCCGCCTCCTGTTAGTAAAAAAAGGAAAATAGTGAATCCTACAACTCCTTATTGCATTAATGAAAAATCTTTTATTTTGAAGCAGAAAGTAATCAACAGCCATTCGACATAGACGACAGTCAGCTTCTAATTGTACTTTTATACCAACAGACCTTACAAGGTCTATATTGACAATCGCTGATGTTCCTCTTGCCTGAAAATGTGAAGACGTCATAACTATTCGGCATTATCGCTCCAGTTTCTGCCGGCGCGCGCTGCAAGGCCGAGATGGCCCCACTTTCGTCACGCACGCAGCGTCTACGCAACCGAACGGTCGCCTTGTAGGCACTATTCTTTTGTAAAAACGATTGTTTCTACAATTCCTCCTTTGTCAACATGAAAATACTCCGCATTTAGAAATATACTTGAAAACATATTTATTTTTAATGCCTGTCGTGAACGCCTTTGTTAGGGTAGTGTATTTGTCCACGTCATTAAAGTTAAAGTATACGTTCGTGTCGATGGTTTATTCGAGGACTTTTAATTAATTTAGTGTCAGTTAAATCTTGAATTCCAAAGTTGATTACTAAGTGGAATCTAATAATCTAAGATTCAAGACGTGGTATAAACTTCTTCTTCTCAGTTGTTACACTTTTTCAGAGCGATCATGATCAACAGTGTACAGTGACTGGCATAAATAAGTTATCATTTAGTAACCTTGTCACTTTTACGTCGTGTTTGAAAATTCATACGAAATTGTTAAACGATTAAAAGCGACAAGGTACAGATATCATCACTTTTTTATGACGGTGACTGTACTGTCAGGCGCAGATGTTGCTCGCCGTATAATGTCCCGCCATCTCTTCTGATTTGCAGGCATTCGAGTAGTATAAAATAGGGCTATTTAATTTAGCTGAGTAAGCATCCTCATAGTACACATCCTCTACAAATTTTTGTCCATTTGCCGATTATATGATTAAGTAATTGTCAAGACAAGTGCGCCTTTCAATTGAGTCTAACGATTCATAGGATTTTATATTTGGTATAATTAAAAAAACTGAATAATATGTGATTTCGGTTTTATTTTTAACTTGAATATATATTTTTACAATATCTACATACGTTTCCAAAATTATATTTAAAAAGGATATTTCTGAAATAAGCTCTTAAATTAAATGTAACTCAATAAAGTCTGATTTTATTTATAATACGGGTTAAAAATATACTGCGATTTACAAATAATGCTTGTACAAAACACAATTAGATATAGACAACCAAGCCAATATAACATACCTACATACAAATATCTAAGTCCTAAATTTCAATACCTCGACCACCACTACCACCAGTAAGCGCCGCGCTATTCATCATTATCTTAATCCGCTAAGATTGTTGGGAGTTTGGACTCTGGACTAATAGTCCTGAGCGGTTTGTATTCCACTGTGATCCATGAGCAAACAAGTGTGCTATCTCTGCTGTCCAATTCACGGCAAACTATTTGGAGAACTAACCCTGAGAGTCAAATGTTTATGTGTAAGTAAGCTCAAATCAAAGGCCAATGAAGCGAGCTATGCTCTGAGTCTCCTTGCGAGATCGAATCAGAAACACGGAGATCCGCAGAAGAACCAAAGTTGTCGACATAGAATTGTTAGACTTAAGTGTTAAGTGGGCGGGGCACATTGCTCGTAGAACCAATGGCCGCTGGGGCAAAAACATTGTCGAGTCGCGATTGCGTGCAACGTGGGAAGGCCCTCGACAAAATGGACCAACGATCTGATCAAGATCGCGGGAAACTGGTGTATAAGGGCGGCGCGCGACCGGTCTTTGTGGAGTTCTTTTGGGGACGCTTTAGTCCAGCAGTGGATGTCTCTAGGTTGATAATAATGAGTGCAACTTAAACTAATTTTCTTTGCAATTTGATCTTTATATATTTATGTTTCAATATTTTCCTGTTCTTAAATCGAATAAAAAATATACCTACCAAAAAACGAGGAAATAACGTATTGATTTGAAGTTCGTTGTTTGTTTGAGTGACACAAATACGTGTTTACTTACGCGTGTGTGTGTTGTATTAAGTCCTATTGAAACATATGTCTGTCTATTCGTCTAGCGCTTTGAACTTCAATAATTAACAATGAATATCTTGTGGATACGAACCGGTACGATCCGAAAATTCCGTAATATCGTTCCAATTAACAAACAGTTCCTTCGCCACACCGTCGCGGTTATATGACTATTAACCAATTAGTTAACCACCCATAAACGACTCTTTATAACCGCAAATGTATTAAACTATTTTTAAACGTAAAAACCTATTGTCTTAATTCATTCCAGATAAATAAAGCTATTTAGAGTTCTATTTCTGTTGAGAGAAGATTATTTATGATTAGAAATGTGGCTATGTATTACTTTTAAGGCGGTTATATTATCATCGTTTTTATTATTAGGATATTTTTCTTGACGTATGACTTTAAACTTTGTAATATTTTCTTCTGTTTCCGCGATTATTACTCATTGAAATAAAACAATTTAACGGATTATATCGCGTTTATTATCTCTTTTATTTTTTAAATATTATTAGTAATGAGGTAGCCTGGGAGTTTTTCTTTGCAGCGTTTCTTTTGTCCTCAGTACGCCTCATTTGTGAAATGTTGCTTGGTAAATGATTAAAATAAAATAATTAAGCCCTTCTGGCACATGTGTAACTGTCTTTACAGCTTAGGCCCATCTGGCATGTATGTACACCTTTATTTATGTTTTTTCAAAAATGGGTAGTTTGCACAAATAGAGACTTTGACAGAGGAAAATACATCTTTTCTCAGTCCACCCGTGACCATGGAGAGCTAGCTGGAAAGCTTCCGAAACGTCGGGAACTAAAATGAGATAATATACGCGATATAATCCGTTAAATTGTTTTATTTAAACTTTGTACCAACATTAAAGTTACAATAAAACAGTAATTTATTTTGGTTCTTATTATCTTACAATTTAAATGTCCCATTATGTTGTCGTGTGACGTATTACTGTGATAACGAACACTATTGTTCATTCAATTAAGTTTTCTCAACAATAGTATGTTATTTTACCTAACGAGGGTTTTGTTCGATTTGCTATTGAAAAACTTGAGTTATAATTTGAAATATTGTACCAACTAGATAGCAACACCTAAATGTGCATTCAATGCAGATACAAAAAATTGTACATCATAAATCATTCACTTAATGCATTTTACTTGTGTGGCACTAGCTATAAACAAGATTAAACACACCTATTATTGTGAACTTGAAATGGTTCCTGGTGGTAAAATATTACGTTCGATTCAATTGAGTATAACACTAAAATCGCACAAATCTTATAAGAATATGTAGGTAATATTGCATAATCCTTAGGTATAATAATGCGTTTAGTTGTATTAAAGAAATTGTTGCTCCTTCTGATACACGCACCCGCACTCCATGCCCACTGTGTGTGGGGTCCATCTGTCCTCCCACAAATCATAGCACTAAAATATTCTAAGACAAGTCTTCCAAAGGATCATCATCTCAGTCGTATGATGTCCACTGCTGGACATAGATCGCCCCTAAGGATCTCCTCCTAGACTAATCTCTAACCGAATCCGACCGCTTGTGTTGCCTGTATACTTAATACATAAAAATACAAAGCTCTAGACGCTATGGGCAGATATCGTTAGTTCCTGCGGTGTCTCAGCAGATGATACCTTTGATGAGATGTGGAAAAAGAAAACAAAGAAAGCAGACTCCAATTGCTTAGGAGAGAGAAACAAATCTCTAGACGTTCCTATTACGTTCACCGAGATACTGATTAGCTAACTCTGCGGTCCAAGACAGTTGCATCGCATTAGCGATGCGCCAGCCTAGACAACAGTCGACTCCGACATTTGCGCGCGGCCCGCAGACTAGGTTCAATATGACGTATTGTATAACAATTCGTACTTTATGCAACAAACCCGCCGGCGGATTACGTCAACCGCGGCCATATGTATGTAAAACATTTAGGTCTCCTTACTTAGCGTATCTGATAGCATAAAAGAGACTAAATCAATTTATTTTCAATGAGTCTCTATGCACAATTTAGATGCATAATAAGAAGAAATATACATTTGTTTCTTGAATATGAATTGTGGAGTGATTAGATGAATTAACTTAAAAATGTTAATATGTTTGGCCCCAATTTGGACTTGTTAGCATTATCAATTGATCTTATCGAATGGTTCGTAAAAAAACACTCAAACCATGAAATCTCAAGCAAAATATGAGTGATTTCTCGTATGCCAATGATTTGAATTAGACTAGTGCCACAAAAATCTAACCCGTGACTTTTCGTTTCATAAACGAAAATTACATAGTCTAGGTCAGCCAGTCTGTTGAATATTATGTTAAAGATTGATAAGAGTTTGCCCGGCTGTGTTGAGTTGTGCGTGACAGGCAAACAGACAGCGTCGCGGTCGCTGGCCACAGGTTTCACGTTACAACGCGACGTGAATTAAAAAGTAACTAAGCCTCTCCAGTTACAGGGCACCCAGCTTGTATATCCAAGTTCGAAACCGCGACCATACCGAAATGGAAAAAAAACATGAATTACATACCTTAATTAATTAGAATACCATAAAATAGCAGTTTCTGATATAAGTGCGGAAAGTATGTCACTGGTACGAGTCTTGAGGCGTCTTGACACCAGCCGCCAGGCGAGTGCGAAAAATACTGCTTTCCGCACGATATATAGCTAGTATACCACTTTTTGAGCTACTTTATTAAAAACACGTTTTTGAGCTTGTTGCTGCATTATTAGGTGATATTTTTGATTCTAAATACTTGCATCCTAAATAGCAGTTTGTCCTACAAACAACTACAACAAGTTCAGCCACTTAACGTGCAAGTGTAGGTTATATCAGATACGTTCTCATCAATAAAATTACTAAATCGATTCAATTAAAATATACATTTTCTATGTTTAGGAAACATTCATGAAAACAGTCCAGATAATTTTACTTTGGCGGTGCATTTTTCTTGAGGATTCCATTAAAATGCATATATTGTGCAATTAGTCAAAGCAACGGCTCTGGAGAAACGACTTACTCTCCCTTGCCTCTACGCACACAGAAAATACGCGCGCAAGAAGGCACGTGCCTTACCTAATCACAATGCAGCTGTAGATCAGAATTAATAACCCTACATACGGCACACTCTAGTTAATTTATATATTATTATAACTCAAGTGACATCACCTTTCTTCAGTTGTCTAACAATTCATAGACCAAAAGGAAGTTCGAACGGGGAGTTTTTAGTTGTTTTAACGCTATGAGTAAATTAGAAATGTCAAAATAACATAGTATTTTATTGCTATGATGTCAGAATAATTAGCACTAAATCATGATTTTAATATTGTTGGAACACAAAGAAAGGTGACAACTTTTCTCATTATTAGCTCCCATCAGTGTCCTATTGTATTATGCAGTAATTATATAACATATATAACAATGAATACTTCATAAAATTTATGAAAAACACTTCATTGTTTACAGGTTGAAAAACCCGTAACAGAGGGGCTTTCTCATCGAACACGCGACCAATGGGAGATCGACCGGTCCTCGCTCAAGTTCGTACGGAAACTCGGCCACGGCCAGTTCGGCGAGGTCTGGGAGGGCCTGTGGAACAACACTACGCCCGTCGCCATCAAGACGCTCAAGTCCGGCACCATGGACCCCAAGGATTTCCTCGCGGAGGCCCAGATCATGAAGAAGCTTCGGCATAGCAAACTCATCCAATTGTACGCCGTGTGCACGCTCGAGGAACCTATTTATATCATCACTGAGTTAATGAAGAACGGATCTCTGCTCGACTATCTACAAGGTAATGTATTCTTACAAACATTCGTTTCATGAAGGTGTCAATTGCGAAACCAACCTATGCGCCCGGTAATAGGGAATATGCCTAATTTTTTTTCATGCTTTATTAACAATTCGTTCATGTAACAAACGGACGAGAAGAATATTTTCGAATAACTATAAAAATAACCAAGATATAAGCTATCAAACATTTCATTCTATCTATTTCTACCAAAACAGATTTAATATTGAGTTTATATGACCGTAGTGGACTGTGACGTAACAGTACATGTCGGACTTCTCTGTCTAATCGCTGTCTAATTAGTAGTTTAAAATGCCTATATCATGCGTATTTCTTGGCCGATTTTAATTTTAATTTCACTTTTGGAATAGAGTTTACGATATTTTGTTAAGATAAAGCTACGAAAAAAATGTCATGCATGTTCCCTATTATACCGTTTATTAATGATATTGGTGACGTCATTTCTGCTCCCTCTGTGCCTGGTCTAGTTATATCACTCACAGATATGCTTAGTATTTAGTAATAACTGGGCCAAATCTTTCTCGGCGTATCTTGCTAACTATGTCAATATGCAATTCTAAAGACTGCATGATAACGTAAAATGAGTAAAGGTTTGTTTGAAAAATAGAACGTTTAGTAACACAAACTTACAACTAAATAAATATTTGTCACTAATTTTGCACGTCTGAGAGTAGTGAAGCAGTCTGTATCAACATTGTTTTAAAGTGTGTCATTTCTTTGAAGCTCAGGCTGAGTTATCGCGCATTATGATTTAAATTAAAATTACAATCACAATTCTTTATACTTGTCAAAATATTTACCTAACCCAGCCTGTTTTATATTGGCTCAATTTAAAATTGTAACAGACATCTTGCTTTGCGAAAAAAAATCGAAGGTAAATGTTGGAGTGATATTTCCTTGATAAACTTCAATAGACTACACATTACTTTAAAGTACTTTAAAGTCATAAAAATACTTATATGATAATGAAGTAACATATATCTTCTACTAGCTTCTGCCCGCGACTTCGTCCGCCTTAAATTCGTTTATCGCGGACAAGGGTATTTTTCCGGGATAAAAAGTAGCCTATGTCCTTCCCCGGGACTCAAACTATCTCCATACCAAATTTCATCCAAATCGGTTCAGCGGTTTAAGCGTGAAGAGGTAACAGACAGACAGACAGACAGACAGACACACTTTCGCATTTATAATATTAGTATGGATTAATGTAAGGAAATGTGAAAACGTAGCCACTTAGGGGTGGGTGGTATTACCCTAATCGTCAATGTTCTCCATTTATTTAATCGCTGTTGGTGCGCTAGGTGTGGCGGCACGCCACTGCTGTTACACGCATCGCTGAATGACTATGACATATTATTGTGCGTATTTTTATAATATAATACGGAATAGTTTATATTTATCTTGCTATCTCAACCTACTCTCTGTACGCTCCTTAAGCTAATTGAGACAGCAAGATAAATATAAACTTTTCCGAGACAATACGATGGCAAAATATTCACTACAGCTGGTACAGCTGTAGCGGTAGCTGTACTACTTGTATCGTGTTATTAAAACTAGTCTACTGAAATAAAGACTTCTAGTACAAGTCCAATCACAATCAATGAGACGGATCGATTTGATCAGAATTGCCTTTGGACCATCTATACATATCGTGAAAACGGTTCTTTAAAAAAATGTGTAAAATAGATTTTAGTAGGCTTTTGGCATTTTAGGCCCATTTGACAGGCTAATCAGCCGTTAATCTGTCGTAATTATGTAACGGAGCATTGTGAAATTGGGAATAAGATTTAGGGTACTATAGTGTAGACTAGGTGTTGTATCTAATTGTATTTCGTTCGCCGTAAGAATGAACACGACGCTGTTGCTTGTCCTTTGTACCAATTAAATGGCAAACACAAGCATCGGGATGTCTGAAATTCCAATTGGTCTGATGACAGTGATGACTGATGATAAACAATTTCTTGTCGCTGACATGCGATAATAATATTTGCGTATTACGCAATTCAATACAGTTAAAAGCATTTATTTCAGGCAGCATTGCAGGCAATGAGCAACGTAAATTGATAAACTTGCTAGAGTAATGAGATATAAATATCATCTGAGAGAGGTGCATGCATCATCGACATATCAGCCGGAAGATTGAACTGTTGAGCCTGTTGGACAAAGGCCTCCGAAAATATTCGCAACGACCGGCCGTGTGCCGTCCTCATCCAACGGTCATCAACGTCATGTTGGGCGCAGAAATTTTCTGCTCCGGCGGCCCTTGGTTCTCGACCCACTGCCACTTAACTCTCAACTCTCTGGGCTAAGTGGACAACATTAGTTCTCCTGCAGAATCCCTTATTAAAAAATATATGTAACAGAATGTGTATTATTCCAGGCAAAGGCCGTGGCCTCAAGCTACAGCAACTCATCGACATGGCGGCGCAGATAGCGGCCGGCATGGCATACCTCGAGTCCCAGAACTACATCCATAGAGATTTGGCCGCTAGGAACGTGCTCGTCGCGGACGCTAACATAGTCAAGATCGCTGACTTCGGTCTAGCTAGGCTAATCAAGGTAAGGTTTCTTGTGCTTCGTACATGCTCACATTTTGCGATGTATATCTAAAGGACCACAACCAGAATCGCGTACCAGAACTACACCCACAGATACTTGGTCACCAAGAACGTGCTGGTCGCAGACACTAACATAGTCGCCAACTTCGGTCTCGCAAGGCAAATCAAGGTAAGGTTTCTTGTGCTTCGTACCTGCTCACATTTTTCAATGTCTATCTAAAGGACCACAACCAGAATCGCGTACTTCGAGTCTCAAAGCTACACCCACAGATACTTGGTCACCAAGAACGTGCTGGTCGCAGACCCTAACGTAGTCGCCAATTTCGGTCTCGCTAGGCTAATCAAGGTAAGTACTCTTCGTGTTTTGTAGTTGCTCACATCACCAGTTTACTTTTACTATCAGTCTTCATAAAATAGAAGTGTGGTCCAAGGGATTATGGCCCTAGTGATCACATTATTGCTCTCTCGCAGTATTTCAAATTCAGCCAGTAAGACTCGCTATGCTTTGTTTTTGTCTATATAAATACTACAGAAGCCAGTCAAACGTAAGGATCCACACCCACAAAATTTCAATATTATGTAATAGAAATTCGGGCATAAAGAGACATAATTTAGGAATACGTAAGATAACAATATTCGTGTTGACTTAGAGCTTCTCTGGCCTCTTAACATACTCTCGAACATAAGCGCAAACAGACAACACATGATAATGTACATTAAACTTTGCTAAACGCGGTTGACATACCATTATCGTAAAGACTTTTTCAAGAAGCGACTAAACGGCTCAATAACTGGTCATCATCACATGTGGTGTCGAAGCATACCCATCAGCGATGATGGCTTGATGATAATCTCCCACTCGTTCGTCTGTTAACTCTAGCGATCCTTATTAGTTATTATTAGGTGAATCGAGTTTGAACCGAGCTAATCCAAGTAAACATAAAGGTCTCAAGCAATCAAACCTATAACTTTAGTATTAATATATATCAGGGATCGCGTCTTAATAAATCTAACAACTCAGTCCAGTATGACGCTGCAATTTATTATCACGTTCAATCACCTGCAATTTTATCTATAACTACTAAATTATATTCCTTTTGACGCGTCTGACAGGTACAAATGGACTTCAAGCGGTAGAAGAACCTTGATAAACATTGAACGTACATGAACTCTTTATACACAAAGAACCTGTCAAATTGACCTAAATCCACATAAATATGCTTGTTTTTGTAAGAATTAAACAGAGAACTAAGACAGATTAAAATGACATTTGCTATTTACATAAGCCTTCATAAGTCAAACCGTTTAAGGTAGGTACCTGAAATTTGAAACATATTCCTGTAGCGACGTAGAACGGCACCAGAGAACGTTTTTTTGAATTTGAATTGTAGTAGGTAAAAGTCGCGGGCAAAACCTCATTTTTTAATAAGCAGCACAGAGTTTCAGTTCATTCATGATACAGTAAAAGTATCCACGAAGGAGACCACCTTTTTGGACTAGCAATCTAGTATTGCGCTCGCTAAGGCTGCTCATCCATGGAAGCGGAGCTCTGAAATTAACCAATCACATTTGATTTCAACAGCGACGCTCCGCTTCGCTTCAAGTGATTGGCAGCCTTAGTCCGTACCCTCCAGTCCTAACGTCAGAAAACAGGCTTCAATGCAAATAAGTACTATTTCTTATGCTCGGTAATATTTTAGAGAGCATTATTTATTACGTAACACAAAACAGACAGTTGACGATCTTTCTCTTTGTTTGAATGCGGTAAGATGACATCAACTTTTTATTCTCATGTAAGGAAATGCAAATATACCTGCTTGTTATGACTTGTATTGAATTTAATGGCATCCGTAATCTTGAACAACGAAAACAATCGCTGCGTGTAATCACAAAACAAAACAGACTAATTTACTTGCACTTAAAACCGTGCTCTTGAATTTTGCATATCTGAAGAAGGCTCTTCCCGTGTTTAGCTCACGTGCCGTCTAACCGGTAAACAGGAAAAGGAAAAACCACCGGCCGTCAATAGAACATTCAATTGTAATTTCACCATCGAACTGCATTGGAAAAACTCATCCTATAAACAAATGGCCTATTTGCGGTCACTATTAACCAAAGAAACGTGACACATGCACATTCACCTTTAAAGTTCAAGTCCGCAATGATGTCATACGTTTAAATAATAAACACAAACTCCATTCATTATTATGTTGCTAACCTATTTCTCTTTAAGATAAAGTTTACGTGCTTATTATTGTGACTCACTTGATGGTTGTCATTTACTTATTCAAATATGCATTAAGCAACTAACGGGACTATTAGCACTGACTTAAAACTAGTTTATGATTGCATTCGCAAGGTTTATGTTACAAATTGATAACGTAGAAAATGAAATTATTTTCAACAAACGTAAGGCGTATCATTAAGATGATACCGAGAAGCCGAAACGAGACAGTGAATACAAAAACTTAAACAGCCACCTCGAGCCAAATTCGCCGCTCCGTTCAGAGGGGCTACCCTGAAACCCGAAAAACGAAGTTCGTATGGCGCCATCCCGCTCACTCAAATACAGCATGGCATGAGAGCGAGAGGGACAGCACGTTACGAACTTCGTTTTTCGGGTTTCGTAGTAACCTCTTAGGTATTCAATCCATAAGATTTCAAGAAGAGAATTCAAAGTTTTGTCACACATGCTGCCCTTTCCGCGCTCACTTCGCTACCCTGTTGCTCAAATGTTAGTCACATCAATCATTTAAATGTTAGTCACATTAAATATATATCGTACCTACTTTTTATATCAGTCCACAAGCAATATGCATCTGCTAGATGACTGTATGTTCTATGTCCTGTGCAATGTGATGCCCATGTCTGTGTATTTTTATTTACTACCTGTGGTTGTATTGTATGGAAATCGTCAAGCCACAACACGTGAACTCGCGCGTGATAAATAGGTACAAACCGCGTTTCACATCGTGAATGTTTATACGTCACACTTTAAAGTAATAGTAATACGAGGGTTGCTACTTATATATCCGGAAACAAAAAAACAAACAAACGTACACGGCTGAAAATAGTTTTATTGTTTTTCAAAGTATTCCCCTTGATGATCTATGCACTTTTGCATTCGCGTGAACCAATTTTTAAAGCACTTCTGCCACTCCGCCTGAGGTACCTCCATAACGTGTTGTTTGAATGCGTCGACAGCATCTTCAGCGGTCGAAAATCGTTGACCGCGTAATTTATTCTTTATATTTGGAAATAAATAAAAATCGTTGGGTGCCAAGTCAGGGCTGTACGGCGGATGACCCGTTAATTCCACATTTTGACCCTCCAAAAATAGAGTTGTTTCGCGTGACGTATGACAGCTGGCATTGTCATGATGAAGAATGATTCTTCGTCGCTGGTTAGTTTTACGAATTTGTTCAAATACTTCCGGTAAGCAAATGGTCGTGTACCACTCTGAATTAACCGTTCTACGGTTTTCTAGTGGCACTGTAGCTACATGGCCATTAATACCGAAGAAGCAGGCCACCATTTGTTTCAATGTACTTTTTGCACGAGTAACTTTCGTAGGGTTCGGCTCATTTTGAAACACCCATACCGTTGATTGTTGCTTCGTTTCGGGATCGTATGCATAGATCCAGGATTCGTCACCTGTATAGATGTTATAAACGGCTTTTGAGTCACCACGGTTATATTTTTTTAACATTTTATTGCACCATTCGACGCGAGCATGTTTTTGCTCATTTGTTAAGTTGTGGGGTATCCAACGCGAACAATTTTTTTTTACAGCCAAATAATTATGTAATATGCTATTAATGCTGGTCATAGAAATACCCAGAGTCGCCTCTATCTCGCGGTACGTAACATGTCGGTCGTCCATTATAAGTTTTCGCACAGCCTCGATATTTTGTTGTACAACGACCGATTTCGGGCGACCTGCCTTAACTTCGTCCGTAAGCATACTACGTCCACGATTGAACTCACTAAACCAGTGATACACAGTAGTTTTAGATGGGGCTTCATCACCAAAAGTTGAAGTTAGTTGATCTATGCACTGTTGTTGCGTTAAACCACGCCGAAAATCATAATAAATCATAGCACGAATATTTTCACGAGTGAGTTCCATTCTTGCTGCGAGATGACATTTAAAACCCGTCAAAAACAAAACACGAGCGTTAATAAGGAAGAAAAAATATACCTTATATACTTAAAAAAGTTCAAATTTTACCATGGCGGTCAAATATGCTATTTAAGAAGATTGTAATCCCGGTTTCCGGATATATAAATAGCAGCCCTCGTACTATTAGCAATGACTAACCCCTGCGACCCGAGACTTCACTGATCGGATGGTCCCTTATTGGCATCGTTTTCAAAAAAGCCTGAGGTAGCGATTATCAACGAGTGTCAACGTTGAAGGATTTAATATTATCATAAATACGGGGTTTATAGGTATGCAGCATTTCGAGTCGGAATAAAGTCTGCAAAAAAAAAAGAATATGATGGAAATGTAGCAATTCTTACCTTTATCACGAAGACAGAAACATAAGCACGATGACTCCGCACACGTCTGAGGAAAACAATTGTTAGTATGCTAAAACAAAATTAAATCTCATAATTTTGTCTTAGCATACTAAGAATCATTGATGAGTTTCAATTACAGAAATTATTAATTTGTATTGACGTCAGTTGTTTAATTTTGAACGCAAAGAATGGCATAGATAGCTTCGATTGCGAGATACTTGTTATGAAACAAAATATATCACATCTTTTTAGTTATTATCGAAAGCGTAACGCTTACGGGGTAGGTGTTGATTAAATATTTTCAGTTTTACACGTCAAACATCTTGAAACAATTGAAAATGTAAATTTAAATTTTCACACCGTCAACCGTTTCGCAAGTACGACAATAGTGAACTCCGTCACTTATTTATTCACGAGAAGACCTATTTATGCTAATAATTATTTAAATGTTGGTCTTTTAAATCCAGTTATTGTAACAGATTTCATCGGTTGTTCTTGGAAATACACTGCTCAATATTTAATTTTTGCTTTGGGTATGAGATTATGTTTTAGAGGTCAAAATTGCAGACAGAGGTAACAATTTGCTCGAGCTCAACATGATTAACTAAATAAATATAGTATTCAATTGTTTCTCTCATTTTTAATGTCTCATTGAAGTTTATATGAGAGTGAAGCGAAACCACGCAGGCATGTTTGTTAATTGTCCGTTACTTGCCATTCATATTAAAATATTTTATTACACCCTTTAAAGACACAATAAATGACGCAAACAATGATATCTCGTGACAAATAAACACAGGCTTAATAAATGTAAATTTATTCGATCCTGTGAGGATTTTTTTGCAAACTTGTCAAAGGTACGCCTTCTTAACATTCTTCACATTCATAAAGTTAGCATCCGCTATAACAATGATCTTTAAACCATATTATTACTTTGTTAAAATTTATGTTTTAAGTAAAGAATAAAAACGGTATCAAACCGTCGTGTTGCCGCGGTAAATCTGACCAAAATGCACCCCGAATGATCATTCCATAAGTCGGTATGGAATGAATAACCACGAGTAAACATAGGTGTAGTCGACAGCTTAGTTTTTATTTTTATGTATTATCTTACTCCTCCATATCAGATAATGTAATTTAATGGCTGTAGTCAATCCATAGTCATTTTTCGGCTGGTTTGGAAACCAGTGAATCGGCTAGTGAGTATACGAGCCAAAGAAACTTACAAGCGCATATAGGTACACTCGTACCGAACTACAAGTAAACATAACTATAGTACGAGATTACACAAAGAAATGTTTCGTGTATCACTATACTCATACTTAAAACTAAGAAGCTCGGCGTGCTCAACGGATCGAGACAGTATTTTACTCCGGCCCACCTCCTACAGCTTTACAAGGCGCAGGTCCGCCCGCACATGGAATACTGTTCTCATCTGTGGGCTGGGGCTCCACAGTACCAGCTTCTCCCTCTAGACAGCATTCAACGGAGAGCGACTCGTATCGTCGGTTGCCAGCGTATTTCAGATCAGCTTGACTCCTTGGCACTGCGTAGAGATGTAGCCTGGCTCTGCATTTTCTATCGCTTGTATAACGGAGAGTGTTCCGAGGAATTGTTCAGGTTGATCCCAGCTGCATCTTTCCGCCTTCGTCCTACGCGACTATATTTTCATCCTCACCACATAGATGGTTGACAGTCCACAACTGTGCGTATTTCTAGAAATTTCCTGCCTCGCACGACTGAACTGTGGAATAAATTGCCGCATGCAGTATTTCCGGACCGATGCGATCTTCAAACCTTCAAGAAAAGAGCGTACTCCCACCTGAAAGGCCGGCAGCGCACTTGTGACTCCTCTGGTGATGCAAGTGCCTATGGGCGACGGTGATCGCTTACCATCAGGCGACGATTTGCCCCCTATGCCATAAAAAAAAAAGCTTAAACTTCATCATCATCATATCAGCCTGCAGACGTCCAGCATCGGTCGTGCGCCGCCCTCATCCATCGGTTTCTTGCGATCTTGACCAGACCGTCGGTCCATCTTGTTGAGGTATCCACGCTGCGTCGTCCTGTGCCCGGTTGCCACTCGAGAACCTTTCTGCACCAGCTCCTATCGGTGCTTACTTCTAATTACCCTTATTTTAAACCTTATACTTAACATTTTTTTATTATTCAACAGGAGGACGAATACGAGGCGCGGGTTGGTGCCCGATTCCCGATCAAGTGGACGGCGCCCGAGGCGGCCAACTACAGCAAGTTCTCGATCAAGTCCGACGTGTGGTCCTTCGGCATCCTCCTCACTGAGCTCGTTACCTACGGCCGAATACCCTACCCTGGTGAGAGCATTACACGTTAAAAGGCCTTTCAAAGTGGACGAAATTTGTATATGCTTTTAAAAGCAGTATCTTGATTCTGAGTAAAATGATCACAAAATATCGAAATTATGATATGAAAAACATCTGTCCTAATTATCCTCATAATATGTACTCAACGTTTTAAAATAATCCAGTCTTTTCGGTTTAGAACTAAGGCATAACTCTGCCGTTTTAGAGTAAACAGTAAACAAGCAAGTATAAAAATAATTACATGTACTGAACTAAATAAATTAACAATAAACTAAGACGTTACATAACAGCATTAACATCCTGACATTAGAATTATAAATGGCGTTATAAATCCTTAATTATTGCTCGATAATAAGTAAAAAAATGTTATGTACTATGGCGGTAGGAAGATTATTTAACTTGTGTAAAGGAGTTGTTTCACAAATTATACGGTAAAATAATACAGTCATTACACATTTTATGAGTCTTAGAACATATTGAAACTATTCTATAGGTCAAGAAATAATCGCACTGGATCGAATCGTTTTATGGCTTGTAAACGAATGCCTCTATTCTAAACGTGCCTAGTTGTTAGAGGTACAGGAGGTTAATATTTATTAACTGTTTTCCATAAATTAGATAAAAAGGGACACGTGTATTTCTATTCAATTATAATTAGCACGTTGGTATGACGGCGCGGGAACAGTGAGGCAAACCATGAAAGGATAGACAGAGACGTATATACGTCCCCGAAACCACTAACTTCCACGACGCTTCAACTCAATAGTAATGCTGCAATCCATAAAGCACACACAAAAAGCGATGACATTATATTTAGTATTTCTACTCTTGATTTGTTTTTCGGTGCTGCCTGGCTATCAGAACTTGTCACAACACAACATCACCCGCCTCTCTCGCATTGTTTGAAAGCCGTATACACCCGGACAGGTGGGCTTATATAGTCACCCAGTGGGTACCACAGGATGGGTGGCGATGACGGCAGGCCGAGACCGAGGTGGCGGGATGACCTACATGCGTTCCTAGACGATTGGCCGGTAATAAGGAGTTGTGGAGATCTAAAGGAGAGGCCTTTGCCCAGTAGTGGAATATTCTTAAAAACTATTAAAAAACACACTACGAGTATATACGCCATACAGCAGTAAAGCATTCAAAATCAAACAAAAATGGTATAGGTCCTGCCAAAGATTGAAATTATAATTGTATGCTTTATTTTTCCTCAGGCATGACAAACGCGGAGGTCCTCCACCAAGTCGAGCACGGCTACCGCATGCCGTGCCCCCAGAACTGCCCGGCACCGCTCTACGAGATCATGCTCGAGTGCTGGCACAAGGACCCCCTCAAGCGACCTACCTTCGAGACGCTCCAGTGGAAGCTGGAGGACTTCTTCACCATGGACAACTCCGAGTATAAGGAGGCGTCGGCCTACTGAGCCAGGCCTTCCCTGCCGCCCCACCGACACGCGCACCAGCATCATGTATGTACCCGCCACAGTATAAAACTAAAGGATCTACCACACTGCTGTTCGAAATACGTAGACGCACCATATAAAAGAAGAGTGAGAGGCTTTTTCCCAACAGTTGAACATAACAGGCTTATAATAATAAGATAACATTAGCGGTTACTAAATTCTTAAAAGCCGAAAATACTGCTCGACGTGTTGAGTTCGAGAAGGGCAGCGGCGGGGTCCACTCGTGTCTCACGACTAAGGTCCTCAGAATGGACCGAAACATGTCGAGCAGCGTTTCTCGACCGAAATCTATTACTGTTTCAACAACTTCAGCTTCAAGCTCAATATATTACCTAAATAAAAGATGCAACTAAAAAGTCCATTGGCTCTGATTCGACAGTATAATTTTAAAAGTCATATTTGTATACAACAGTTTGGAAAAAATAATGAGTGGGTAAATACATATGAGCGGTAGTGTATCCTCAAATATTTATTGCCATATCAAAATCCTGGTCAAGAAATACAAAACCGAGACTTCTCTTCATAACGGAAACTAGAAATTAAATTTTATTTATTTAAATAAATACATGTCAATGAGTTTCCTTTTATCATACACGTACGAGTATGTAAATTGTAGTAACATCCACATTGCGATGACTTCAAAGTTGTTTAATAGGGATCAATAATCACGTCCAACTATTAATTACTTAAGTGCAACATGTATGCAAAAATATGAATGAAAACAGTACCTACTTGGATGATGATAATATAGAAAACACGTTCCACACCACGAGTGTATTGTGTATTCACATGGCATGCACGTTGTCGAGACGTGAAGAATCCAACAGGCTATCTATCAGTCTATGACTCAGATAATTCTGAGAAATTACTGTCTTTACAATTCGTAAATAACAACTTGTAACAATGAAATGTCTGTAGATTTAAGATATATTTAAAAAAATAAGTGGAACGGACTATGTAAAGTTTACAAATTGAAAACAAAAAAGAAATTGCTTGTATACATGTCTTTGCGGTTTCATCTCGTGAAAGCGGCTGGATGAACCTATTTTGGTACACGGTCAATTGAACATTCACAGATCGCTAGAGGATACTTTTCACTCGACTATGCTGAAGCAAAAGAGGGTTATGACTTTTTTCCTCCATGAACGAAGTTACCAAAAATAGTTGAAATCGTTTAGCCGTTTTCACGTGATGAGAGATAAATACAAGAGCACTCAAAATCAAATAAAAATATATTTTGATTCAGTGAACTTCAAACATTCCCTATCACTTTTTTTATGTACAGACATTTAATTTTTACAAGTTTATAATAGTATACTCGTAGATGTGTCGCGTTTGAATAATGAACGCTCTGTACGAACAGTCGAACACTTGTCCAAATATTTTATTTAAGGTTTTTAAAAACTAGTTTTGGTGAAGTGAAAACAACTAAGCTTAATTTATTTACATGCGCTACTAAATTGTTCAATAAACATTTGAGGTTTCAGGGAAGAACACCTTCGGTAGCTTTGAATGTCATAAATAAACTCTAAATAATGACTATCTCTGCAATTTTGTATCATAACGCATAGTCTAGAGATTTGGCAGTCAGTTTCGCCGCATATTATTTTCACGCACCGTATAGGGATAATCAATTACGGTCCTGAGGATTTTCTGAAATCGTAAAGTCACTAACCGACACCATACCGTACAACAGATACTCAAAAACATATACAATTCTGACACTTGTGGGTGTTTTAAAGCGTTATTGATTTTTTGACTTGAGAAAACCTATGAAATCTTTCACTTAATTGAGCGCGTATCCACTTAGCTGAATTTTGCATCTTAGATGGGGGAGGGGAGTTATAGCGGTCTCAGTCCAACGTATTGCTGTTTCCCTGACGTTAGCATCCTAGTTAGTATAGGTGTAATACGCGCTTTAGGAATACGCTACAACACTAACACTATACATATCGCACACAGACACCGGGCCTGTACCACATGCCTCCGGAGCTGCAAATGCTCCACGGCAGCACGTCGATGCAACACCTGCAAATGCACCAAGCGAGCCTCCACCAGCCGCTTCTGCAGGCGAGCATCAACCACGTGCAGGCGTTCCACCACGCCGCGCCCGGCGCGCCCGCCAAGCCGCAGCCGCTGCGGCCGCGGCCCGGCTGCCTGCACCACGGCGCCCGCCACAACACGCTCGCCACCGCCTACCATGGACCCTAGTGTCCGCCCGCGACACTCGACGAGGCAGGCCGAGACTACGATAGTCGCGTTCACCGTTCTGTTGATAGCGATCACGACTGAAGCACGTAGGATTCAAGTGGGGTTCGACTACTGATGTGCAAACTGCGGAATCTTTCCAAAATGCTTAAAAAAAGTCTTTTAAACAGGTAAGTTAACACTAGACTTAAGACCTTTTATATACTAAAAAATGCTTTAAAAAGGTCTTATAGACATGTAAGTTGACACTAGACTAAAACCTTTTTTAATCATTTTGGAAAGTTTCTGCAATTTGTACATCAGTAGGTTCGACCCGTTTTGGTGCGGGCGTGTGCTTGTGAATAGACGACGCGGCAGTCGTCATCCTCGCAATATACAGCCGTTGTATACAAGCTCTACGCACATATAACGCTCCGCGCCAAGATGAGTTGAGGTGGAGTAAAACCTAACTTAAAATTCCGTCTCCGCTGATTTTACTCTGCATTTGGATGTATATTTCAAATGTCGGTTAGTGTAGGGGCATTGAGTTTAAGATTGGTTTTACTCTATCTACATGAACCCAAATTCGAATTTGGTTTCTCTACTGGTCGTTTATTGTCAAGATCAATCATTCAATTACGATATGATTTATAACAGCAGATAACGTGACTATCATATGCCTGTTGGCTTTAGAATTGTACTCGGTCGAGTTCCATTGCGGTGCGGATAGGGTGATGATGCGCGCGCCACACCGCCTTAGCGACCGAATCGAACGCCCCATCTGCGTATGTTTAAGATTTTATGTAATAGAATCTAGCACACTGCCGCGGCCGATTGAAAGAATTGCTCAAAACTCCTGAAAACTGATAGCTGTTATTAGTTATTTTTCTCACTCGACCGTCCTTTATTTTCAATCGATTTAGTGAGAACTCTTACCGTTTATTCCGCCGCGGTAATGTGCTGGGAAGATCGTTAATTATGTGAACATGACTGATATGTCAAACGTTGTTTATCAAAATGGAAAATTTTATATTCAATTTTGTAAGCGATGAAACTATGAAAGTTGTGTTCAGTTCATTACGATAAGGGGTAAATAGTACATATCTATACACCTGTCAATATAGATTTAAGCAAATATCATACCAACGGGTCCACGTTTTATGAGACTCTGAAACTGCTTATATAATAACTTGCACCTTGTACTCGCCGTAGCGTATTTTGACAGATGTATAGAATAAGAACGCAGCGGCTACGGTCGCGCAGACCCGTTCCGACATATGTTTATAGGTTGTTATGGCACGGTTAGTCTCGAACGATGGAAAGAAATGGAAATGTGCACGGACGAGGTTTGAATCAGACGAGATTTTATATTTGCAAGATGAAGCAAGTTCGAGAATGGGTTTGCAATAAAATAAACGAATGACGACGTAGACACGTAATTACTCTTCGATCGGTAATAAGTTTAGTTAGACTTTTTACGATTTTTCCTAAATATATTTATATTTAGCTTACATAGGTTAACTTAAACAGTTTTCAGAGTGTCGAGTACACCTCATAAGTAGGACTTTGATATGGTTAGGCTGATAATGTTTCAAAATAAACTATTTCATTTTTAATTTTATTAATTCATACGACTAGGGCTTTTTAGCATTTCTTTGAAAGTATCGACATAATCGTTTTTTGTGTACATGTAAGAATCTACAATTATACCCCATTTACATATTTACTTCACTTGCAAGTGAATAAAATATTTATCTGCTTCACGTGAATACTCACTTTGAATCAGTGCATTCCCGGCTTTAAGACATTTAACGGTTGATTTGTTTGAGTGGAGGTTAGAAAGAGGCTATTTCGTGTGTAAATAACTACAAATCAGTTTCGTCTTCGCATTATTGGAGTGGAGTGCAAGTGGCTAGAGTGCGGCCGTGTGTGCGTGCGGTCTGGTGCGAGTAACGTGTTAGAACATCGTGTGTGTGTGTGCGGAAGAAATTTAGGCTCGGCAGGGATAAATTATCATGCGTGAAGCATGTCTTTTGTAAGGATTTATGTTTTGATGAGGCGCATTAACCCATTAGGTATTTCACCTTCGTATACCATGTTTAAAGTAGTATCGATATTGGTGATAGATGCCAAATAATCCTATTAAAGAACTGAATTTTATATACATATTAACTGTTCTGAGGGTATTTAGATATTAGGACTTAATTTATGTAATTTAAATGCGATAAGCCTGTCTAAATGACGATAGATTAAAATTTGAACGCGAGTCATTTTATCATTTTGTAATTAATTATAATTCTGTCTATACGAAATATTATCGCAAATTGAAAATTTCTTCTCTTGAAAATAAAATAAATTTGTTCATCATGCTCAACGATGTAAGGACGTCTGATTTTATTGTATTATTGTATCATAATATAAATCCAAAACTGATATTTTATTTGTGCCAAGACTTTTAAGTTAAGTTTAATGTTGCCACGTTGTAAGTCCACGTATGTCGACAGACTACTTTTGTTCGTATTCAGCTTCTTACTTTATTATGAGTAAGATGATTGGCCTAAGTAAATAAGTATTTTTGAATGTGTAGGTTTTGTATCCTAACGTATTAGATTTAACTTACAATATATGTATACTACGTATAATGTCAACGAAGATCGATAACATCCGACATAAATTCTCATTCGTTGGAACTGCACGTTTTGTTTAAAATGTTACAGTAAATGTGTGCAATATTTATGTTGAATCCCGGTGCTTAGTATAATGTAAACTGTAGCGATGCGACTCATTATTTACAGACGAACCGCGACATCCTCAGAACATTTAACAGCGAGTAGTCGTTCATGTAAGCTTTGACGTTATTCATATTTGACGATTCCAATCCTAATATCACGTAAACATTATTTTCTACCTACACCATTATTTTCACTCTCACTGTACAAATATCCTCTAAATTTAGTTGTTTATAAGAATATTTCAGTATGAATCAGTACTATTTACATGATATTAGTATGTTGGTATTAAAGAGTGTACTGACTCGACCATTCCAATCGGATCGCAATAGTTAATACGATTTGTGACAAAATAGTGAGGTAACGGAGATATTTATATCGCGGTAAAATTTTAATGCAACTGTCGCACAAATAACTTAATATTTACCTAGTAAGGTGCCTGAAAATGCATTTTAACGTCACAAAATATTCTAATTCATTGCACTGTGGATAAAGCACTTGTGAATAGAAATGAAAATGTTTATAAATTGGTCAGCGAAGGCATCTGGTGATCGAGTAGTGACTGTACCGAGTTGTTTCAATTGTTTTGCCGTTACTATAGGAACCAACACGAGTGTTAATCTCCCGTCTCATTTCCATAATTTATTTTTATACTCTAAAGTTCATTTTATAGCTGTATAAATATGCTTTAGGCTAACACGCTTTCGCAATCAATTTTGCTGTTTGTCTTATAGGGCAATATAATTTATAAAATTGTATTTTGTATTGTATTATTAGTTAGTCAATTTTTAAGTACTATTATTTTCTTATACAATGGCGCCATCACAATTATTACAGAAGATCAATAAGATTCGTAGGCTAAGCTATGTGAAGATATGCGTGTTAGATTTGTTTAATTAGACTATTGTAAGTAATTGTTGCCGTGTTTGAGACGTTTATACGAGTCCCGCAGTTTCCTGCGGCGAGTATGACGGGTGGTGACAGAAGTCACCAAGTTCGTGCGACTGATGTTAGTTGATACTGTTTGACACGTGAACTAAGGTCTTATTACCTCCGAGTATCAATTAAAATATTTTAAGTTTCTCTTATGTATGGTTATGATTATTATATTATTTCACTTATTTGTATAGATTTTTTTAACACAACAATAAATATATGTGGAATATGCCTTGTTTTATTTTTATTATCTATTACAGTCTTCCGGGGATCCTTATATTTCGACTACGAACGATTCATTACATTGTTAGAAAACTTCTCAGAAGCCATTCATCGTGGTTTTACATAGGCCATATAGAAGCAATTAGGTTCGTTTTATAGTATTTCCAAGAAGTTAAAAGATTCAGAGACAATGTTTTCTACGAAATTAAATATTTGTTGAGCCCTCTGAAAGTTACATTCACAGTTTTCCTCTTCCAAGGACAGTTGTTATGTTATAAATGTATATTCGTACGTATAATATATAAATGTGTATCATATTTGACTCATGCCAGGAATCTCGTTTAACCTTGGGAATGAAACTGTTCCTACGACAATTTTATGATAAACATAAAATGCATTTCTTTTTTATTTACAGGTAGTAAATTAAGAAAGACAGAATTAACAGTCTCAATCAATTATATTTCGCAACCGTTCACATAAAACTCTTATTCTAGAAACCTCTTCAGTACTAAACACATTTTCTTTTTCACTACAGAGCAATAACGAATCCTTTTCTAAACGTGAAATTATTTCCTCAATTCTGCCTTCATTTGTTATTTTAGCCTTCTTACTCGCCGGTTCAGAGTCACTCTCCCCGAACAAAGAATCTATGTCAGCAAATTCAAAATTACTACTGTTTTCTTTTAACTCCCTTGATGATCCTGAACAAAACACCTCTATCACAGAAGCATCTTCAACACACTTATGGATATAGGGACCATCTTCAGATGCCAAATAACTCCATTTTTGAACATTGACATTATTGCCATGAAGATACGAACTGTAGATTTCTTGCAATGAGTTATCTAAGCTAAATACTTGCGCTACTACATATTCAAAGTTTCGATGATCTGCATATTTTTTCAAGTGTGTTAATAAATAATTATATATCACGTTATCACTTTTTAGAATTATACTTTTGAAGGCATCCGTGGTAAGGGACTCCAGTATGTTTTTATCTTCATTACTGGTTTGTAGTCCTAACTGACATAAAAGGTCCAGCATCACTAGGTTTAGTTCAGTATTCCCGAGTTGCGCTATGTTCGCCATTACGTGAAGAATCTGGAAGAGAATATTTCTTGTTACAAACTGTTACATGAATTTAAAAGAAAGAACATAACGTAGTTACAGAAATTGATTATTGCTGTCACGCTCTCTTATAAGAAATATTAGTAGAGCTTCGGAATGTAAGCCTTCTTTGTACGGCGATTCAATCAAATGATATTACTTAGGGTGGAAACCGCTAGCTGATTAAACCTGATATCATGGTCACACGTTTACTTGGACAGAGTGTAATGATATTCTTTATGGTGCATTCGATTCGATTCATTCGTTTAATTCATCATCATCCATGAGCCAAAATGTTGCCTCTCCACTAGTGAGCACTGTAAAGGTACCAGGTTCCATTCCTGTTGCGACCACGTGCGAGAGCAATCGTATTTTGCTTTGCGACCACAATATTATTAGTCCTTTTACTGTCTTTAGTGTTTAAGTATCGTATCTGTTACCATATACGTAATACGGTAGGATTCGGTTTTGGTTATTTTAAGTCTGACATGGAGCATTGTATTTTAATATCATCGTCATAAAAGTGGTAATGGTAATGGCCCACTGGCTAAAACGGAATCGTCATGGCCGTGTGCTCAGCCCATGAACTTATTACAATCTTTCATTTACCTTATATAATAGTGTGGGTCAAATCTTGCGAGAGTTGCGAGTTAAATTTGACCCTCTTCCCGGTTTCCGATTGAGCTAAAATTTGCTATAGGTACTTATGTAAGTGCGGTGACAATCCAATATTATGATACCATTGAGCTGGTATGATGATGGAGTCGGAAGGTTATTATATGAACTTTGTAGTAAAATAACGCAAGTCTTACTGGGTTTGGAATTTTTAGAAACTTACGTATGTTCTATGGAAAGTACATTCGGCCAAAAATATAGTCACAAAAATGACATTCTTGACAGAAACATGCCCTAAATGAATACCAGTACCTTGACAAGAGCTTCATCGTCTTTCATCAGTCGTTTCATTGCCTTCGTCAATGCAACCAACGCTTCGATATGCTCCAAATACCAGGAGTGACTGCTGTCCAAATCACCCTGATTCAACACTATCCTGTTCTTAGGGCACACTTTGAGCCATACTTTGACGACGTAATCTTCGAAAGTTTCGTCTCCATCCACAAATCTACAAGTCGCTGCTGCCTTCATTAGGTTACTCTGGAATTATTATATTATTTATTTATTTAAACATCTTCTGAATTAATAGTTGTTCCCTTTATGTAAGTTGAAAAAAGATGCTGATTGAGTAGCCTAATATAATACTCTGTTTAAAAAATCAACCACACTCCTTCCCAGAATAACTTCTCAATATAAGACGCACCGTAAACGTAGTGACGTGACTTATGCGTTACTATTTTTATGCATATGTACATCCCTCGATGCGCGCAAATTAAAACATGCTGGTGGTGTGTTTACGCTGATGAATGTAAGGAGAAAACGTGACGCAAGACACGACATCGCGTAATCGCAGCGTTAACATTCAGTGTGGTAGGTATGTCTAAAAATACAGACATCACATCACTGCGTTAGCGTATTCTGAGCAGCGGTGTGTTCGATCTTTTAGTGACTAAGTTACGTTTGTCAATGTCCACCAACTGACATACGTAATCACGCGTTAATACGTAACAGCATGGTAAAAATGCAACTGACTCGATAAAGCTCAACCCTCTTAAAAGTAAAAAGCTGAAATTTGGCATACATGTGACCATTTATGATATAGATCAAGAGTAAGGGTGGAGTTTTACGAATTTTCTTCTAGGACCAAACCACAAGCAACAAGATACGATTCCCTAAATCGTATGAGATTTTTTTAATTGTCCTGGCTGATTTAGCTTGACTGAGGGCCCCAGGCGCGAGCGTCAACCACCGCGAGGCCGAGGGCCGATATTCCGCGTAGCGCCAAAGGAGAGAGTCACGACCGGCTCCTATCTACGCGTAGACCAGACATTTATTATACTCTAAGTAATTTTAGCTTGACGGAGGTTTGCAGCTGTTGTGGCTGCAAAAATATCTCAGTAATTAACGCATTCATAATTACCATGGCATGGACTCTATCACTAATATTTTATTTCAAAATATTAAGCTGTTTAACATGACCGCCTGATGTTTACTTCTTTTTGGATGTATTATTTTCATTATCTCTGTTATGAGAGTTCAATAAAGAGTTATTATATTAAATATTGTTAACATGAAGTTAGCAACAAGGCACTCCCTGACGCGCGGTATGGAGCGCTATTTTTGATGAAGCAGCGCCGAGTGAACTCCCTTTTCCCTTGGCCTTTGGCTCGGGGCTCGAGGCGAACAGTCGGTTGCTTAGACTAGGACGATTGTCGGTAACTCAAGTGATATGTGTTCATAGATAGTTTCCCTATCTGTACTTATAAATAATTTGGACTTATATGTATTAATGCGTTAATTGCTTTGATATTTTTGAACGAATAATGTCTCTTGTCAGCCTAATGACAATCCTTTAAGGCATTTGCCATTTAGTCATCCGCTTATACGTACTATAAAGTATATACGTCTCACCATTCGCCTTATTTCGGGTTCACTCTGTATATTTCCCGACAAATACTTTTCAAATTTCGTTAGTAACTCATTGATAGTATCCTCGACAGCTTTTTCCTGCACTTCGGGGGCAGTATTCTTGATTTGTAAAGATGTCCATTGCGCTAAATTATATAAGTTATACATGTTCATTTTGTCTCCAGCCTCCATAACTTCGAATAATCTGGCTATAGTATAGCTAAGTTGCACTTTTTGAGGCGAATCAGAGAATAATTTGTTGCTCTCCAGACTTTTATAAGTTTTGCAAAGGAACACAAATTGCGCTGATATTAATTCACGATTGTTTTTGTAGTATTGTCTGGAAAACAAATTTGAATATAAAATGTCATGCAAGTAGGAATATTTAGCGATGCACAGTGTTATCTGATACTGATTCTGTAGTCTATTAGCACGATATGTTAGTTCGCCAGGGATGCCGACCACTTTATCCCTCTGAACGCCAAGGGTCACTAAATTGGTCGTGTGCTGTCGTGCCTACGACCACTAAAGTAATCATGGCAGACGCTCTCAAAGCAATTTTACTGTTGACAGATAAGGTTTAAATTCGTTTCTCACTAGTTGAGATGCTGGCGTTAATTCCACGTTTTGATGCGAGCGAGAAAGCGTTCAAAAGGTTAACACTTTTACTGCCATGAACCCACTAGGTGGGCGCTTTGCTCGTATCAAGTTTTCGATACATGGGTGGATCAACTTTTTCTTATTGTTATTCTGTCAGGTAACTCAGGAGATAAAAGGGACAAAGTAACTTAAAAAAATGCTAATAACTTGACGTACTGAAGAGATGAGCCTTGAAAAATTAACCTATCTTAGCTAGAGTAAAATATTTTCATTGCTTTTATATCGTTTCAAATCGTAGTTTTAAAGAATAACTCAGGAAACGGAACCATGGCAACAAAATACAGAAAAAAAAATGCTCACATACGCATTTCCCTGTTATCTATCGGCTATGGCGCGTAGCGCTACGAAAATGTGGCAATGACTGTTACTTTCGCTGCGAAGCTTTTCGTATCGCTACGCACTATTCTCTATACGAGTATACGGGGAAACGCATGGTATCGGCTACGCGTCTACGAGCACAGCGCCCGCTAGGCGGGATCCTGGCAGTGAATGTGTTAATAAAATGGCATTTTGACTTTGATAATAAATACATATAACAAGTACAGAGTGTGCTCTTTTAGTCTTAATAAAATCGGTGCCTACTTCGAAAGCCGTTCGTAATTGCGTGTGAGCGAGTGCGAGAAATTACTGTTACCGTTGCGCCGCTCAAAAAGTGAACTTTCATGGATTACGCACGGTGCGCTTTAATCTATACCTAACGGCCATGTCATGTCATGTTTATTTAATTTGTACGGCAGCATATTTGCTGTTACTGTCGTCCTTTGTGCTAGGCGGCAGGATGCCACGACATCCTCGGCACCTAGCGTGTGGGGCTGCCGCGCGCGAGCGCTACGAGCAGCAATAGTGTTCCTAGTCTACACAGTATTTTGTTGCGTCAGTCTGTATGTCGGTTGTTTGTCGGCCTACCTAACGGGCTCAATAATCACTACTACCTACGAGTAAGTAGCGTAGAGGGCGCTACCGCGTCGAGCGAAAATAGATAAGAATACTAGATATCCTTTACAATTAACAGAAACTGTAGGATTAGTGGGCACGGCCGTCACCCTATGATCACTTATTGATGGTACTAGTATCAATTGATGGTCAATCTCAATTACATAAGTAAATTAAAAATAACCTTGCCTTGCTAAAGAGACCCATAAATCTGAAGCGAACAAGGCGCTCCAACAGTCTGTTCCCAACAGCGCCTCATACATCAATTGCTCTAAAACCGAGTATTGCTCACAACTCAACGTCGAGGCCAGGGCAGTTGAGAGTATGAGCATGTGCTCATACAAGCCGTATGACTGTCGACTGGAGTACTTTGTTGAGGTGAATTTCAGACCTCCGTTGAACCAGGTATGACCTGAAATAGGTAAGTTAAGTAACAATCGCCAACAAACTGTCTTAGCAGTTTGGCGAGTTAATTTAAGTCGCATGCAGTTATGTACACCTTTTTTGAAAACCAAACAAAAAAGAAATATTTCTTATCATTTATAATGGTATCAATAAAATTCTTATTACAGAAATACAAGCATGAAATCGCAGGGAGATCAGGGTGGAGTTAAAAAGTTGGATTCACGTAATTCAATTTTCTATGATGATATATGAAAGTTTCCGTTGTGCCACGAACAATTCCATACAATCTTTCTATCTATCAGCCACGGATATCCACTGCTGAACATAGGCCTCCCCTATAGCTCGCCACAGGGTGCTATCTTGCGCAGACAGCATCCACCGACTCCCAGGGACCCTTACGAGGTCATCCGTCCCATTTGCATAGGAATGAACCATACAACTGTATTGTATATTTTCGTAGCACAATGGAATATTTCACTTTCATCGGGTTTGTATGGGTAACTACAGCTAACGACTGTATTTACATATTTTGCAGTATTCTTGACTGTAATCCATACTAATACATGTTAATGAGAAAATAACTATATCTGTCTGTGACCTTTTGATGCTTAAGAGTCCCCAGTAAGACCGGCCGAATTTCACCTTCCCATACAAACGGAGTTTCGTTCTTATTTTAAAACTACGAGTTGGATTGTAACGAAACTTTGTATACACAATGACATGAGGTATATCTAGGCCTGAAACTAGTTTATATGGCTGCAGTTTACAAAACAAACTAAATACAGCAAAAACAAGTTTTGTATGAAAAACTTAAATTCGCTGTTTTTTTTTAACTACCATACTATCATGCTACATAAACTAATTACAGGCCTGCATATACCTAAACTTCTTTAAGTACAAAGTTTCAGAGCAAAGTACCTAGTTTGAAAATGAGAGCGTAACTACGTTTGTATGCAGAACCGAGCTTACTTAAACTGCTGGACCGATTTAAATGAAATTGGAATGAAGATACTTTGTGACCCTGGAAAGAACCTACAATATTTTTTATCCTAGAAATCATCCCTAGGGGTGTGAAAAGGGAAGTATGTATGTGGCATCAATCATTAAAACGTAGGCTACTCAGGTCTCGATAACGCGAGCGTAGCCGTGGGTAAAATAATTCACTTACATATTGGTAGTATGTGAAAAAGGCAACGTAGAACCTCATGCTTGAATTCGATTGCTCCCTGATTTCTTTCAAGCAGTCGTGCCATGGCTGAAGTTATTAAAATAATGTAGCCCAACGTATCGTCTT
This sequence comes from Hedya salicella, assembly GCA_905404275.2. Lineage (NCBI taxonomy): Eukaryota > Metazoa > Arthropoda > Insecta > Lepidoptera > Tortricidae > Hedya > Hedya salicella. The sequence goes on along the minus strand of FR990112.1, from coordinate 11,129,216 downwards.
TTTTTCTTAAATTTCCTGTATTATAATATTGACAACACTAAAATAAAAAAACAATAATAATTAACTAATTATTAAACAATAATAATTAGACGACCGGTTTAGCTCAGCGGGAGTAACGTTGCCTGCGAAGCTGAAGGTCTTGGGTTCAAATCCCGGTAAGGGCAAATTTTTGTGATAGGTGCTGAAATATTTGTTACTGAGTCTTGGATGTTTTCTATGTATACAAGTAAATATATTTATTAAATACTACAAGGCGCCTGCGACTTCGTTCGCGGAGGAGAAAAAGTCGTAACCCCTCTTTTTTTCTTTAGCATAGTCGAATAAAAAGTATTCTATAACCATCTGAAGATGCCCAGCTACCCGTGTACCAAAAATAGTTGAAATCGGTTTAGCCGATTTAGCGTGATGAAGCCACAATGACACATACAAACATTTCATTTTTACAACTTTATAATATTTAGTAAAGATATCGTCGTCTAGTACTCATAACACAAGCCTTGAGTATACCATGGCACAGTGATTCCGCCGTAGGCCATAAATCGAAAAAAGTCATGAGCGTATCCTGGACTAAAAAGTAAGTAAAATGATTCACCGATAGACAATCTTCTAAATACTATATATAGCACAGCAATAAAGTACTATTATCATTTACTTTTGTGCAACGAAAGTGAACGCATCTCGACCCTAATTAGTAGTGTGTTTTTGTCGCCGCAACTTAATCACTTTGTTATTGTGTACTATTATTATTATTTGCGTGTGTCCACGTGGTATTATTATGGAAATCCAAGAAGAGGGTATGTACTTTATTTTTCAATTATGTTTTATATATAAATATGCGTGCTTATATTTTAAAATAATTTTCTAGTAGAGGTCTGTCGTTTACGATTAATTTTTAAGAAGTATGATTTCATTGAGAGTTATACTCTGATGCCGAGGTTTGCCGCACTTGACACATATATTATGTTATAGATGGAAGTGTCCTTAATAAGGGCTGTAACTTTCATCGACCTTTTTTGACCTCTTCTTAGGTAAAAGGGGTTTCAAAGAACAAGAGTAGGGTAGCCGAAAAAAATCCGATTTTTAAAAAATGTTTTTATCTTTGTTTTAGGTACATTTTTAAGGTGTTCTATTTCGAAACGTAGTGTTTTTGATATTTGGCACTCTGGACAAGGAACTGATACAGAAAAATTTCAACATGTTTTTACTACACTGACGGAAACATCAATTATTTCGGATAACATCGAAAATATTGGCATAGAGAATTTAAGGGTTAAAATAAGGAATTTATGTAAACGAATTGCATGTTATTGGAAAAAAACAAGATGTACAAAGTCTATATTTCTACATAAATATGCAGAGTGGCTTAATGATGTAGAATACATTGATGTGATCCAAAGTATCGAGCAGCGTATTTCTCAGCAGAATGATAACGTCGACCCCTCCCCTTCCACTTCTCGTGGCCGTCCGAGGAAAAACTTTAATGAAAGTAGTAAACGCACTAAAAGAAGGAGACTGGCGGAACTATCTAATTTTGACGAGTCTGCTGTAAATACACTGCTCAATGCTTCTGCTGATTCCAGCTTAACTTCTACAAAAGTCGACGAAAACAAAGTTTTGTCACTTATTGCAGAAGGTAAGATTTCTAGAAAGCAATATCTATTAATTAAGAATTTTATACATAATAATATACTGAAAGATTGTATGCCTTCCTATCAACGCATTGTAAAGGCTAAAAAGAGATTCAGTAACGGCTACAGTTGTAGGGTACAACTGTAGCCGTTACTGAATCATCAGCCGAAGTCGAACTTCAGAGTTTGTTAGATCACACTGCCACTCGGATTCTTGAGTCTCAAAAAGATATTTTAGATAAAATACCTGACCAGTCTTTAAATAAAATATCTTTGGTTGGGAAATGGGGATTTGATGGTAGTACAGGACATAGCGAATACAAACAAACTTTCTCAGATTCTTCTCTTGTGGATAGTAGCTTGTTTGTTACTTCATATGTACCGCTTCAACTTATTTTAAACCCGGATAATAAGGAAAACTCAATCATTTTGTGGAAAAATCCTCGTCCTTCTTCAACTCGATACTGCAGACCTATTCGCTTTCAGTTTTTTAAGGAAACAACTGCAGTATCAGTTGAAGAGGAGACTTATTTCAAACAGAAAATAAGTAACTTGCAACCGACTATCTTCAAGACAAATGCATGCGAATACACAATTAATCATAGCTTACAACTTACTATGGTCGATGGTAAGGTGTGTAATGCACTTAGTGATGTTTCTTCAACTAGATGTTATATATGTAAAGCTTTACCAAGTGAGATGAATCAAATTGATGTATGTTTGTGCAAAGCAACTGACGAAAGTAAATATGAATATGGCATGTCTCCACTTCACGCATTGATCCGATTTTTTGAATATTTCATTCATCTCGCTTACAAGTTAGAGGTTAAGAAATGGCAAGCTAGGTCTGATAGCGATAAACGACTTGTAGCTGAAAGAAAAAAAACTTATACAATCGCAATTTAGGGAAAAGTTAGGTCTTATTATCGATAAACCCAAAAGTGGCGGAAGCGGGACATCGAACGATGGCAACACTGCTAGGCGGTTCTTCTCAAGCTCAGATATTTCAGCTGAAATTACGGGTATTAAGAAGGATCTCCTAGATCGTTGTTGGACTGTACTTCAGTGTATCAATTCGGGATATAACATTGATGCGACAAAATTCAGAGATTTCGCTTTAGAAACTGCACGGCAATTAGTTGCCGAATATCCATGGTACTATTTGCCTGCTTCTGTCCACAAAATTTTGATTCATGGTGCTGACATTATCAATCACGGCCTACTGTCTATAGGAGAACTGTCTGAAGAAGCAGCTGAAGCGAGTAACAAATACTATAAAGCATTTCGACTAGATCACACACGAAAAATGAACCGCGTTTTGACTAATACTGATTTGATTAATCGACTTCTTCTTCACTCAGATCCCCTAATATCAAGTTTGAGAAGGTTACCTGTTAAAAAAAAAAGTTCTTTGTCTAAATCTGTATTGGACTTGTTGTGTGTAAATAGTAAGTAGGTAATATTGAATGTATAAATAGTAAGTAATCGCTTTGTTTTAATATAACCTTATTTGTATATATGTAAATAGTCTTGAAATAAATATTTTTATTATTTATGTAGTATGCTGTTTCATTTATGTTTTCATTAATTACAAATTTTTTTTATCTAATGGCTTTATGTTTAAAATAATAACGTTTTATAAAATGGTTTTGACTACAGATATTTTTTTAATAAAAATAGTCACACAAGTTTATTATAAATGTCTAAAAATGTTATTAATGATATATTTCATGCTTGTATAATAACCCTTTATAGTTTAAAATCGAAAAAATGGCTTTTTTTGGAGTTGAGGTATTTATGGCCGCCCTTGTACGGGAGCGGAATCACCGTGCATGGGACTAGTTCGATTTGTGTTAAAATTGTCCCGTAATATTTATTTATTTATTATTTATTTAACTCCGTGTAAATATTACAGAGCGATATACCCGTACGAGCTTTTTAAAATGTTCTCTCGGACATTGTATGTCAGAATATCGTGGTGTCCATGTCCTCATGACGAGAGTCTGGCCAAATCGTCACAAAAACAAATACGGATATAGAACACAATGCAATAGAGTTGTCATATGGGTATTGTAATCTTAAGAGGACATCATCGCAATTAACATGTGACCTACAAGGTACAGGCGGTCGGGTTATAGACATTGCATATGTAGTAATTAAAAAAAAACTTAAATTAAATCTCCTAAATCAGACCCGGTAGGGGTTCCCATTAGAATGGCTGCATTACCCCTTTGTATTGATATGTAAATTCTTGAAAGATGGAATTAAATAATGCTGTACCTATATTATATTATAAGATTCTATTACATCTTGTGCTATTTCCGAGATGTAATTGTTTTGCGATTTCTGAGCTGTGATCATGACATCAAAATGGCTGGACAGATTCGAAAATTTTTAACAATTTGGATGGTTTAGAACCCATACGTCTATGAGGAGTGGTGACAAATACGTTTTTTAAAGATTCCATGAAATCCGAACCACAGACGCAATGAGGGTTTTCTCAAATGGAAATATCACCAGTTGGCGATGCCGTGAAGGTATGTATGTATGTATGTAAACACTTTATTGTACATAGTAACAAGTTACAAAAGCAATAAACTTAAAAGATATAAGTACAAAGGCGAACTTATCCCTATTAGGGATCTCTTCCAGTTAACCTTCTGAGGTCTAATTAACAAGAAGTGTCAAAATCTTGTGCTGTGATTGGTGGATGTTGACACTTCTTGTCAGTTGGACCTTACGTCACGGTGGCGCCAACTGGTGATATTTCCATTTGAGAAAACCATCACTATCCTGATCGACATTATGCGATATTTTTTACCCAATTACGCTGAATTAATAAACAGCCTCCGCAAACGAAACTGGGACCTTCTAGTATTCAATATCGAAATCTTTAACATCTTCAACAAGATTATATTCAAGATTCCCAATCATGCGGATAAAGTTCTTAGTCAAACTCCACAGAAATTTATAAGATATAACTTACTTTTGTGAACACATCGTCCGCAATAAGTTGCGCCAGCAAAACATCAGATGGATTAATTACTAGAGTAGTTATTTGATTTATGAATTGTGTTGATTTTTTGTGCTCCGATTCCAAATATGGACCATTGTGTCTGAAAATTTTCATCCAAATAAATTGATTATCGCATAAAACTTTAAAATCTGTAATTATTGTGAACAACGGGCTTGTGAACTACAAGGCTATATGATTCATATTCTTTAAACACTTAATACAATGCAGATTCAGAAGTAATCTATACTATTTATATTAGCAAATAACTAGATTACTATTAATTGTATACTAGAAAACTACCGGGAGGGGAGCGTCGGTGTCCACTCGTCACTCGTGAATAAGGTCCCCGTAATAGACCGAAACATGTCGAGCAGTACTCGACTTTTACAACGTGAATAACCGCTAATGTAATCTAAATATTACAGTTCATTGGTGATATACCAACATTTTTCTATAGATATCAGATAATATTAAACTTTAGGAACTTTGAAAACTTACTTGTATATAAAAATAAATAATTCCAGAATATTAGAATAGTTCCTTCCCGAAGCTGATTTAAATATGCCACAAAGTTTCAATACGATCTTAATGGTGAAACTTGCTATTTTCAGTGACCTAAGAACAATTTTATCTTCTAGACCCGGCTGCAAAAAAATAATATTTTATTTTATTAACGTGGTGGATAGATATGAGATCGTAAAGTACTGAGTTCGAATCCCAGTGGAAGCGATATACCAAGGAGTCTTACAAACTTGAGTACAGAAAGATCACGGACCATTAAAACAAGAGGACTGACCATCTCCATGCAAAAAGCCGTTCCTCTATATGTACAACGCCATCTATGTATAAGAATCATTTTTTTACTATTATTCAACTTTACAAGCGTAAGACAGTATTTAAATATTAAGATTTATTTATTATTGGCAATTTGCGAACTAATTGTTACTATTCTATAATTCTTTATTCAATTATAACATCGTTAAATGTTTAGTTTTTAAGCGCCATCTAGTTTTTGCCACAATATCTCCTTGCGATCGGAACACGATCCAAAGTATGGCAAGTGTCAGTCCTCTTGTTTTAATGGTCCTTAGTAAAATAAATAAATTCGCTTAGAATCGTAAAACCCTATCGCAACAGCAAACCATCGTCTCAAACACTCGAGTGATAAGTAAGCCGAGTTAGTTAAACAGGGTTTTACTGTGGACCGCGAATCAATAGGGAAGATGCATTATTTTTATCAAAGATACCGATCGATCCGGTTTCTAATGACTAATAAATGTATATTATACGCATCAAAGTCAAACACTAGAAAAATTGATCTTTTGACCGCCAAGCAGCGAAGTAATACGAAGTGACCCAGACGCCAGAGTAGTAAAATAAAATGAACCTTCAAAACTATAATAGTTATTGCAGAACTTGGTATTGATTGATATGATATTATATTCAGAGTCTTTGAACAATGAAATTTGGTCGGCATATGCCGACGCTGGCGTCAAGTGGCACACATTTTAGATGACGTAATTTGCCGACTGTGGCGCTCAAAAAGTTAAGCACAGGAATCTAAAATCGAATAAGGTTCAATTATAAACTCGTAACGAGGCTTTCTAGACACGAGAAGCGAAATAATTTTGCAGCCGTGCAAAACACACAACCTCACTCACAACGTTCCCTTTATAGCTCAAAATCTGCGTAGAAAATCCATTTTATCCGCTTAGTTCGAGGAATGAGCGATATGAATGTTATGTGAGATTAGTATGTTATGTTAATTTTGCCGTTATATTATGAGTGTATTTTGTAGGTTCATTAAAGGTGCGTCCACATTTGTATCATTTGCCCGATCAGATCTTCGTCGCGTGGCATGATCGCGTGTCACGTTGGACGTTGCGCCGATCCGATCGCTCGGAATCCATGTTGCTACGCGTATCACACACTTAGATCGGACAAGCGCGGCGTGATCGCCGCGCCGACAGTGAGCGTCCAAGCAGCACAATACGCAGTCATGCCACGCCACGGTGATCGGATACGTCATTTCGTCACGTGAGTGTGGACGCACCTTAACACTAGTTGTAAATGAAAAAATATCTGGTTTTGTTACATTTGCACTCTTAGTTACATCTCACAATTTCTTCGCTGTAGTGTGATGACAATTTATGTTTCGTACGGCTGCAAAATTATTTGGCTTCTTGTTCCTTGAAAGACTCGTTACCCTCAGGAATCGCTCGTGGTTCAATTTAAGATTAATGCATTTACTCGGCTTTCAATTCAAGCGCCGCACTAAATGATAACTTTGCAGCCTAGCATAACATTTATTTTTTCTTACACCTATTTTTAGGCTCAATTTGATATTTCTACGTTTCTTTAATAGAGTAATTATGAAAAATAAAAACGCATCGCATGTTCTATATTTCCTTTGATGAAAATTACCTACACAAGAAAGCCTAGCTCAAACTGTTAACCGCCGCCGATAGCGCGTCTTGCCTTCAGCCTCAACGACAAAACTTGCGTTCTATGACGATAATCTCCACAGGGGTCGGCAAGCCGATGCTCGCGAGCCGCATGCGGCTCTTTAACTTTATGCTCATTTCACTTGCTGCTCTCCAAGTTCCCCTTAAAAAAGTCCTATTAAAATTTGGTATACAGTGATAAACATGAAACAGAAAACTGCGGCTCTTTGAGCTTCCACAAAATCTATATATTTTTCCGGCATCTGGCTCTAACTCTAAAAAGTTTGCCGAACCCTGGGCTAGGAGGTTCCAACATACTTACAGAAACTCAAAACACGTCACACTCATCTCCGTATTTGTATTATTCATAACTGCGGCAGCCAAGAGGTTACTATGAGACAGCATGCTTAATAGATCCCACTCCATGTAAAATAATTGTATTAGTTATAATGGTATACCTCCAAAGCTGTAGTGATGTTATTTATTGTCATGCCAGAAAGTATTTTGGTAGAATCTAGAAAGATAATTTTATCACTCAAAAATATTGAATGTTTCTCGCAAATCGCGGTGTAAGCCTTCCATTGCTCTGCCATAGTCTTCACATCAAGAGTTTGGACTATATCTGCTATGGCCAAATTGATATCCAAAGCTACAAAAAAAGAAAACACGTTAGGGTACACTGTAGATAATAAGTTAACTTGGAAAACTCAAACTGACCATATATATAAGAAATTAAACACATTTTTCTATGCCTTGTATAATTTAAGAAAAAAAGCAAGTCAATCTGTAGTACTGATGGCCTATCACGCTTTCGTAACGTCAACCCTAAGATATGGCGTGATATTTTGGGGAAATTCAACAGATAGAGAAGCTGTATTTCTAGCTCAAAAAAATGCATACGATCATTGTGTGGTATTAACAATGACGATTCCTGTAAACCACAATTTCCAAACTTGATCATTCCAACTCTTCGAAGTTTATATTTTTATGAATTAGCAATTTTTGTAAAATGTAATTCTAATAAATTCTTAAGATTTAAAAGTACACGCTTACGCGCTAAAATATCATATGCAGCAATACGAAGAACCATGTTATAATAATATAAGATCTTAAATAGATTACCAAAAGACATTATACAAATAGGAGAACTTAATACATTTAAAAATGCTTTAAACAAGTTTTTGTCTGAAAAAGCTTTCTTGTTATTATTATTATGGTAAATTTTTTTAGATGATATTTTATTTTAAGGATGACATTCATGCTTTATTCAATTTGTATGCCTTTAGGCGCCTCATAGTGAAACTAAATTATGTATTTGTAACACCTTTTCACCTATGTTGGACAAATAAATAATTGATTGATTGATTGAAATTGTAAGGCATACTGTTTTGGAACCTGACTTTGAACCGGGTAGAACTAGGTAGGTCTCCTTAGACTGCTTACCAGTACACGAATTTAGTGGGGGAAGCCCACAAACAAACCCAACCACTAACAGGAATGCCATCTGGACATTTGGAGTAGGCTGGGGACTGCTACCAATCTTTGATAATGGTTTGTTAATAGTCATCAAAAATTCATGTTATAATATGCATCAGTGTCATGCACACGGTTTTTGGGAGAGGTAGGCAGTTTTTCTGTGTCTATATGGAGCCATGGCCGTTCAGGGCTTCAGGGTAGGCAGTTTCACTGTCTGTATGGAGCCATGGTCATTCAGGGTAGGCAGTGCCTTTGTGCCTATATGGACCGCCCGCAACAGATGCATCAAGGTCAATTTGGCAGTTCTATCAGCCCAACCTATTCCTTAGTGTCAGTAGTACACGCAGGGAATGCAAACAGTTAACCGAAAACTTCTAGATTCAAAATAACTAATTGAATTCTCTAGTGTCGTGAGACAACGGTATGCGTGAGGCCACTAGAGAGGGACTATTTCGACATGCCTAGCTACATGACTAATAAGTTATTTATGTACATAAAAACAATAGACTGTATTACTAAACGAAAGCTGAGCAGATAGTAGAGTATTTGCGAGTGAAGATAAACTTTTTGAGGGTCGAACGGTTTAAGTCCTGCCACAATGTGACCTTCAATCAATTTATGTTGAGAGGGCCCATTGCCCAGTTGTCAACCTTGGTTGGTCACACATTGCCAGTTGTTAAATCATGCTGGTGATTATATGTTTTTTTGTTTTATCTATACTATTATAAAGTTGTAAGAATGAAATATCTGTAGTGTACATTAAAGATATTTTCAAAAAAATTATCGATAAGAACTATTTTAAGGTCACTGAAGCAAAAGCGATAAATATTTTATTTGTGTGGCTTTAACACGCCAAAATTGCTAAGCAAATTTAAACTATTATTGGCCCACGAGTAAGTAGGTATCCACCTATGTGTAAAAAGGGGAACATATCCTTGTTAGATAACTCTTCCATTTACCATACCTTTCATAAGTATATCCTGTTCTTCTCGCTCTGTCAGATCGAAAATGAAGTGTTTCTCCATCACCATCAAGTAAGTCAGCTGCAACTCATGACAAGTTCGAAACAGGTCTTTTAATTGCTTCTCAACATGCTTCAGGTGTCTGCCATAGAGACTCTCACTGTGGAAAGTTTATGACATAAAATAAAATATTCAAATTTTGTGTTGCTTGTATTTCATGGCAGTATAGTTACTAGAATTATTTAGACTTGTATTTATTTATAGAGAAGAGACTAGACAAAAACCTCTTTATACAATTCATGGCCTAAATTACAAATTAACACTTTCGCTGAAAGTACTGTCAATTAAGTGTAGCCTACATATGAAATGTCTGTGGACAAACTGTCAACAAATGAGTCAATCATAAGTTTGTTGGTTCGTCCCCTTTAGAAGAAACAGAGACAGAGCATGATCTTAGGAATCACATAGGACACTTTTTAATCTTCTAAATTCTAAATTAATCAATTTAATTGGTGCCATTAAATGTTTTATTACAAGCAAAGTTGCTTTGAAACAGCAGTTTAATACAGTAAATTATTTTCACATCAAACACAGATGCAATCCATACTAAAGCATATTTTCATAAAAATTTGGGAATATATAAATGGTCCTTTATACAATAAATTATAAAGTGACATGGTGATGTTTGTCCTTCTCTTAATGCATATTTGGCTATTTTATTCAACCAAATAAATATACACTCTTATAAAAATTGCAAACCTCTTACCTGTCCTTACAATGAGTGAAAACAACCATAAATATATTCCCAGTGGTCACCGGAAAAGTCTTCATGGTGCAGCAGGACAAAGATACAGACTCAACAAGGGTCTTGATAAAGTTGGACAGCATTTGGAGCAGTGATACTGCATGTTCCATGTACTCTATCAGAGACCTGTAGTGTACCTCTGTGTCTACTAGTAGCCCAATTATAAGGTCCAGACTCTGGAACATTACACAATAAACATAATAGCTATTAAGTTCATAATTTACCTTACTTAGGTATCTTTAGTTGAATACCTCACATAGAAATCTTACCTGTGAAATACAAGCACTGCAGTCTTCTAAGAGTGATTTAAAATCCGTAGACAACGACGTTCGTGGTACACCATTCCGAATATACTCACTAAGCGAATCCTTTGTATTCGTGACCAGAGTATCATAGGGAACCGATTCCATCTGAGACGTTTTAATCAAGAAAATTACAATGAAAACAAAAAACTACACTTACGAATACAAAACTTTGAAAAGGATACATTTTCAGGACTGTTGGACGAATAATCCAAACTATTTGACGGAAAATCGGTGCTCTGGGAATCGTCCATTGTGATTATTGTTTACTCCTAGAATACATATTACATGAAAGGGTAAAAATTTTATTTTTGTTGAAATAATGTACGACCCGCCAAAACCGATAATATACGAAAACGCATGAGAATGACACCAGTGGTCGGAAACTCTCATGCAAACATAAGATGTATGGCGATCGAGTTACTTCGCCAACAACATAATACGTGAATAAGGTAATGGCAACACTGGTGGGATGTCACTCGTGTCGAATCCTGACGTCCGTTATCCTAATGGTGGTCTTCATTCATTTTGATAATTATTCTCTTAAGTTTTTGAAATTTGTTGTGGCGTTGAGTTGAGCAACTTTGCTCCTTCGCTCATTAACTGTGTGCGTCAGATATTGTAGTGACTGAGACTTGTTTTGTTTTGAGATAGAGACTCGTGGTGTTTTGCGGTAGTGGTTCTAAAAAAGGTTGCTAACGAGGACTTTCCATAGACCAGAGGGCCCCGTGTGCTCTTATGGAATAAACGTTACCTATTGTTAGTAGGTATACTTAGCATTAAACCTCTCGGTACATTATGTACTTATCACACTTTGTTATGAGAGTCTGGCAAATGAAAGATGAGAATGAAATCAACCTCGAAATTTAAAAATGTAGCTGCAGTGTGCCTGTAATATTTCAATATAAATTTCAATTAATTAAGAATTTAAAAAAGTTTTCATCACATTTATGATTTGTTTAATTTTTACCCGAACAATAATTCTGATCATGAAAGTCGTGCTACAGTGGGTAACTTCGGTAATAACCGGATATGGTATACCCTACTCTGCGCATAATCGGTTTTTCACTACACTACTTTTAAAATTGTGATGACATGGCAACATTTGATTTTTCCTATAATGGTGGAGCCTTCACCCGATGGTAATACAAATCGTTCAGAAACAAATTAGTATGAAGTTCCGTCTCTTAAAACGTAGTGATTATATTCTCTTTGAATGACACTGACATGACATTACCAGGAAAAATGTCTGACACCTGGAGGAGAACGTTCAAAAACCAATGAATATCACTAAATCTAAAACCATAAGCGGGCTTGACAATAGACCGAATGACATTTGGGGCTCCGCAACCTGAACACTTAAGTAACTTTTATGTCGATTTTTTTTCGACGCACAATACTTTTACTATTTAACTGTCACAATTGTCCTTGTTGTGAGCGCCACACATCCAATAAATCCAAGTACATACAATACATTTTATTAATTTCTTTTAGTATAAACCCCACTACATTGTGGCGCCCCACGTTGGGTGCCTAAATGAAGCACATCCAATAAATCCAAGTACCATCAGTAAACATCGAGGCCTCGTGGCATTTAGGTCGCATTTGACGCTTCTGTCAGACTAGTGATGTAACCGTATTTTTACGAGTAGATATCTGAGTGAGGTACAAGTCGAGAAAAGAACACCCATTCAGATTTTTTTAAACTATTAAATATATGACATTCGTGATACACAAATAATATTTGTTCTAAATTGTAAAAAGTTATTCTACGTCTATGTAGGTAAAATGATCATTCAACTTCGATGGAAGTGATCGGTAAGAAAAGCATTCTTCTGTAATGATGCAGTCAAAATAATTAAGGATAGTGGGTCAGAGGAAGAGGAAATAATTGTTTTATATAAAGACACACCTTTTATTAGCCATTTAACATTAACCGAGTTCCGCCATTACACCTTGACAAATCCAAAACAACAGACACAGTACCGCTAGTGCTGTGACATATGTGTAGGAATGTGACATTGCATCTATAACACCCTTCCTCAATGTAACATCCCTACCTAATACACAAGAAAACACCTTACAGAAAAATACAAAACTTCAAAGGCAATTAATCTTAATTAAATTCTTAACATACTTTAATTCAACATATCAAATGGTAAACTAACTTTTACTACATAATAGCTAGAATAACATACGCATACAATTCTCAAACTTTAATTTGCTTAATGATTTAGTACACACATCAGCAACTTGATTTTCACTTTCAATGTATTTCAACATAACAATTCCCTCTTGATCAATATGTTTTAATCTCTTATGATGCTCTGGGTTCTTTGCAATATGAATGTCAGATTGATTATCCTCAAAAATAATAACTTTGTCACATTGAAGGCCCACTTCAGTTAGTAAATTTTTAATCCAACACCTATCTGAAATACCTTTAGCCAGAGCTACATACTCAGCCTCAATTGCAGATAACGCCACACACAGCTGCTTACTCGATGACCATGAGACTGTACAACCATATACCTTCATTATATAGCCTGATGTAGACTTCCGGTCTCTGCTGTCACCACCCCAGTCTGCATCGGTGTAGCCAATTAAAGGCTCAGCTGCACCCTTTCTGTATATTAACTTAAGACCCAATGTCCCCTTAATATACCTTAAAATTCGTTTCAACCCCTTCCATACCAACTCACTTGCTTTTGGATTTTAAAAATGGTGGCCTATATTGCTCTGTCTTTTTGTGCAAATTTCCGCGAGATGCCGTGTTTTATTAAAAAAATCATAACTTGGTTTCTACTAAATCATTTGCTACGTTTTTTTTACACAAAAAAGCCAATAAAACAAAGAATCTGAAAGTGTTACTTATTTTATGGATAATACAAAAAAAAAATTACTATAAAAAATGCGTAAAACTGACACACTGATAAAGTTGACGAATTCAAGCAGAAATATATTTTTAGAAAAAAAACTAAAGCGATAACATCCTTTTTGTTTACATGCAACAAAATTCATCAAATTCATTTAATGCCAAATATTGTATAACTGTTCAAATAAAATTGTATAGTAAACATCATTTCATTTTTAGATATCTGACGCAAGACGGGGCGTTTTTTTTTTTGATTCGTGATTCATTTGTGGCTAATTTAAAAACTCAAGAACCAAAATATAGTTCTAATTAGAACAAGCAACTAGTAATTATAAAGTAAAATGGATAAATTTTGTAATAATAACGTTAATTACGGTTCTAGGAGTCTAAATAACAAAAATTATGTACGTACCAACGAAGTTTTGGTTTTCAGCCGAACTAAGAACCCTTAAAACCACAATATCACACGACACAAACACATTATAAATCACAGTCTATACCTTGGAAACCACAATCATACAAAGAAAACCATTAATACATAGATTCACACTGATTTTAAGGTAAATAAACAAAGCTGTTACGCAAAAAAATAATAACGTGCCATGCTACCGGGGCAACTGCCGAACATGGCGCCCCGTTAGGGTCGAATACAACGGGCGCCGCCAGGTCTATGCAGCATTTTAGAAATTGAGCATACGTAATTTTCAGTGTTACGGTCCATAAATATAGTTTAATGTAAACAACGTAATATTTGCAAATGTTTTTAGCTACTTTTCATTTAATATTTTCTTCTGTTTCCGCGATTATTACTCATTGAAATAAAACAATTTAACGGATTATATCGCGTATATTATCTCATTTTAGTTCCCGACGTTTCGTCCTCCCGTGACCATGGAAAGCTGGAAAGCTTCCAAAACGTCGGGAACTAAAATGAGATAATATACGCGATATAATCCGTTAAATTGTTTTACTTTTCATTTACTTTATGTTCGAGTCTTTACTTGTTATTAGGAACAAATCACAAAATGTACCAAACGCGATCGCAGCGCTTCAGGTGTGCTCCCATGTCTTTTAACGTCAAGTAATTGGCTAAATTGCTTTTGGTAGCTACAGCCACCACCACCCGTACCTGTATTTACATGGACCGTTACTTGTTTTATTCGCTAATCCTGTGTAAATAAGTCATAGATGTTAATGATTTAATGTTTATGTATGAAACTTAATACTTAAACTGTTTTAATGACTAGATAATTACGAGAAATATTATTTATTCTTAAAAATGTTGGCCATTTCAATCGCAAGTGACCGAAAAAATCTCTGTCTTAACTACTTTGAAGTGAGATTGTAATTAGCTATAATCTGATAGTTGGATAAACACTGAATCGTTTGATGTCTAACTTTATTAGTAAACTCTAAATTTGAATACTGACTGCATTTTAAAACACTGTGCACTTTTACGCAATTTTACTTTTTCACAACGTTGAGAACGACAGCTATTTAAAAATATGTTTGTTCTATCATGTTGGCTGCCAATTTTTTTCTGCGTTGCCATCTTATTTGGATATGTTTTGGTCATCGTTTAAACCGCTCCGAAACTGCCCTTCACTGATTAAAAATCAAAAATTGCATAAAGGTCATCTGGCAGCTCTGGCTACCGGAAGCTATTTGTAGGTTATCAAAGTTGGTAGCTCTAGTTACCGAAAGCAAGTGAGTGGATACATCCTCATTCGCACATTCCTGAAACCGACTTAAATAACCTAATGCATAACATATGTCAGGACGACTACCTAACATAGCATACATAAGGCTTCCAATGAGCTTCCTGCATCTTCGTGCCATGTCTTCATTTTCTACATTACTCTTTTAAATTTTTGTTCCCGGCTCCATCGGTGTAGATACCGGCTTACATTCTTCCATATTGTATTTCTTAAGAATTTCTTTTAGATAATCTTCCTGATCAATAAGTATTGTGTTCTCCCTCTTTCTTATGTTAATTCCCAGATATTTAGAAACCCCATTCATATCCTTCATATCAAAATTTTCTTTTAGTCTTTTTTAAGTTTTCAATCTCTGTATCGTTCTCTGAAATCAGAATGATATCATCCACATACAGCAGTACATAGAATTTAATTCCTTCCTTGTAGTACAGGCAGTGATCACATTTGCTGCGTTGAAATCCTTCATTAATCATCAATTTATCAAATCTTGCATTCCAATACTTAGGAGATTTTCGTAATCCATACAGCGATTTCTTTAGCTTCAGAACCTTTCCATCCATCATCGTCTTCATTCCTTTTGGTTGCTCTAAGTATACTTCTTCGTCTATGCTGCCATTTAGGAAGGCACTTTTCACATCAATTTGCTGCAAATTCAAATCGTACTTGCTTGATATAGCCAGTAAAATCCGTAACGTCATGAGCTTAGCAACCGAAGCATATATGTCTGCATGATCAAACTTATCTTCCTGTTTAAAGCCCCGCGCCACCAGTCTTGCCTTGTAGACCTCTTTATTGTCATTTCCATTCTTGATCTTAAACACCCACTTGCTATCAATTGTCTTCTTCCCTTCAGGTAAGTTTATCTTCTTCCATGTATTGTTCCTTTCTAATGCTTCTAATTCCTTTTCTATAGCTGCCAACCATTCGTTTCCATTTTTCCCATTAATAGCCTCTTCATACGTTAAATTCTCTTCTCCTTGCGCCAACAATCCCACTTCGAAATCATCCATCCACTTAGGTTTCTTCATGGTTCTTCTATTTCGCGTCATTGTTTCCTTTTCCTCAGACTGAACCTTTTCTGGACTAAACCACTCTTCAAGATATTCTTCATCAAAATACTCGTTTTCACTCTGAGACCTCTCACTATTTTCTGTTAGATTATTTTATAATGTTGGCAAGCCTCTTTTGTAACTAGGAGTTGTCTATGATAATATTATTTCTTTTTCTTACGTTAACTGTCTTTCTCTGGAATTAAACACGTCAGTCTAACTGAACGCTGATTTTATTTTCTTTTTGGATTCTCATTAAATAAAAGGTTATGGGCCCAGCACGCTTCCACTGAAGGATGATCCGCCTGTAGAAAAAGATAAGTATGCAGGATTTATGCTCAAAGACGCGAAAGCGAAATTGACGATCGTAAAATACGTATCAGATAAATACTTACATAAAATAAAAAAACCGGAAACAAGTAAACAAATGATTTCAAAGCTAGAAGAAATATTTGAAAGGAAAAGCGTGTTCAATAAGTTGCACCTGAAGAAAAGACTGTTATCTTTAAAATGTACTGGTAATTTACAAGACCATTTTTTGAAATTTGACTCAATCATAAGTGAGATGGAAGCCGCGGGCTGTAAACTGGACGAAAGTGACAAGGTAGCACATTTACTACTTACTTTACCTGATTCATACGAAACTGTTATTACTACTCTTGAAACTATGAGCGTAGAAAAAGAATTATGCGAAGATATTGTAAAAGCCCGACTATTCGATGCTGAACTAAAAAATAGCGGCAAAGAAGCAATGCCCGAATTAACATTTATAGCCTATTTTAAGTGCGGCAAGAGAGGCCACAGAGCCACCGATTGTTTTAGTAACTACAACAATAATTTTAACCAACAAAGAGGCCGAACTATGTACCGAGGCCAAAACTCTTATAGAGGCAGAAACACCAATTAAGATACAAATAGCCAATGGACAGGTTCTGACAGCTAGAAGAAAAGGCATTTTGACAGCCGATTATCAAAGCTCACGTCCAATACAAATAGATATCGAAGTATTACTGGTAGAAGGATTACGACATAACTTGTTATCAATAAATAAGTTGACAGAAAACGGTTTTAATATTACATTCACCAACTATGGTGTATTTATAAGAAAAGACAACATTTGTATTAAAGGAAACAAATCTAACAATTTGTACATATTGAAACTGGATGTGAATATTGAAAATGCTCATGTGGCAAGCGACAACAGCGACTTATGGCACAAAAAACTCGGTCATATAAACTATAACGATTTAAAATTATTGAACTGAAAAGATCTGTGACACATGTATTAAAGGAAAGAGCACACGAAGACGCTTCTACTACCAGAAAAGCAATAGATAACAAATTGGACATCTAATAAATTCGGACATTTGTGGACCCATAGAGCCTGTAAGTATTTATGGCTTCCGATACTTTCAAGTACTTATTGATGACTACTCACACTACCTGGTAGTCCGTTTACTAAAAACGAAAGATGAAGCAGAGAGCAATATAATAAACTTCATAAGATATATTAAAACCCAATTTGGATTAAAAACAGAAAGCTTAAGACTCGATAATGGTGGCGAATTCAGCTCTAATAAATTCAAAAATACTGTATGGACAAGGGGATACGAATGGAATATACAGCACCATATACGCTACAGCAAAACGGAACTTCAGAACGAATGAACCGCACGATAATAAACAAAGTACGGACAAATTTGATTGAGACAAAATTACCAAAAGAACTGTGGAGCGAAGCAGTGATGACATCTGCATATGAGCTAAGTAGAAGTCCGACTACAGCATTAAATGGAAAAACACCATCAATGTTATGGTATGGCAACAACAACTTGACAAAGCTAAGAGTCTTCGGCAGTCAAGCATGGGCTGTAACATTGCCCAAACCAAGAAAATTAGAGCTAAGAGCTTAGAAACTTATAATGGTCGGATATTGTGGTTCGGGATACAGACTTTTCGATCCCAGTGAACATAAAGTCGTAATATCAACAGACGTAAAATTTAATGAAAATGAAATCGTATTTAAAAATGAAGAGAGAGACGAAAAAGCATAAGTGTTTAGACCTTATGTTAATAATGATGATGATGATGAAGA
The DNA here is from genome assembly GCA_905404275.2 of Hedya salicella. Taxonomy (NCBI): domain Eukaryota; kingdom Metazoa; phylum Arthropoda; class Insecta; order Lepidoptera; family Tortricidae; genus Hedya; species Hedya salicella. The sequence continues at coordinate 11,110,846 of FR990112.1, read as the reverse complement.
AGAAATTGAAATATATAGGAAAAACAAAACAGTACACGATAAAGAAAACGACAAAATTGAAACTGAAAAAAACACTGAAAGTAAAGAAAGTAGACACGATGAAGAAGAAACTGAAGCAAATGATGGATATGATACCAGCTATGATGAAGCAGAAGAAGAAGTGGGAGCATATCAAAACGGTTCCAATGATGTAACCAATAATACCAGAACAGGAAGGCAAATAAATAAGCCAAAACACTTAAATGACTATGAATTATATATGGCATACTGCTTAATAACTTCAGAAGACCCTATATATTATGAAGAAGCGATTAAAGACAAAGAATGGGAAGAAGCAATTACGAAAGAAATAAATTCATTAGAAAATTTACAAACTTGGGAAGTAGTTTACGCTAAAGGTAAAAAGGCAATTGACACGAAATGGGTATTCAAGACTAAAGACAATGGTTTAAAGAAGGCTAGATTAGTAGCAAAAGGTTTTCAGCAGAATAATTATTCACCGGTAGCAAGGATGAATACAATAAGAATGTTTTTAGCACATGCAGTAAGAAATAATTACGAAATAAGCCAATTTGATATTTTCACTGCATTTTTAAATGGATTTTTAGAAAATGAAGTGTACATTAAAGTACCGAAAGGAGTGAAGGTTGAAAAGAACAAAGTATTCAAATTAAAAAGACGTTTATATGGATTGAAAGAAAGCCCCAAGTGCTGGAACGAGAGGCTTAATGATTTCTTGACAAAGACCGTCGGATTAAAGCGGTCTCAACACGATTTTTGCTTGTACTACAACAGTAAAGTTTGGTTCTTAGTGTTTGTAGACGATATTCTGCAGACAGGAGAAGTCGAAGAGATAAGGAAAGTAAAGATGATGCTACGTAGAGTTTAATGCAAAAGACTTGGGAACAATAAACACATTTCTAGGAATGAAAATTACAAGAAATAAAGATGGAATGAAAATAAATCAAAGCAAACAAATTGAAATAATGCTAGAAAAGTTTAATATGACAGAATGTAATGGAGTAAAAACGCCAATGGAAAAGGATGTACAAATAAAAGCAACTAATGATGAAATGGACGTACCATACAGATAAATAATTGGAAGTTTAATGTTTTTGGCAACCGTTACAAGAACAGACATAAGTTATGCGGTCTCATATCTAAGTCAATTTCTCGACAAGCTTGATATCCAATGTTGGAAACAAGCAAAGATAATAGAGATACATAAAGCAAACAAAGGAGTATGGACTGAACTACAAAAGGCAGAATGGTAACTGTACTATTAACGTCTATTCAGATGCCGATTGGGCAGGGCAAAAGGCAGATAGAAAAAGCATGAGTGGATGTGTCATCATGTATTATGGTAATGTTATCGGATGGTTCTCGAGAAAACAAAACTGCGTAGCACTTTCTACAGCGGAAGCTGAATATGTTGCTCTAGCTACAGCGTGCAGCGAAGTATTTAATATCAAAGGGTTAGCCAAGGATTTTGGTGAGTGCTTAACACCTGTAGTTTATGTAGACAATATGGGAGCTATTTCAATGTACAACAGCTATGAGAATAGCAAACGTGCAAAACACATTGATATTAAATATCACTTTGTCAAAGATTTGGTAAGAAAAAAGATAATTTCTCTATACAATGTCGACTCTTAACACATAACAATTCACCTGACATTTTTACAAAAATATTGTCAGTAGATAAGTTTAACCATAATAGAAATCTGTTATGTATATACTAGTAAATTAATTTAATTTGAGTACTTCTAAATAAATCCTAATTTAATAATTAAGGAGGAGTCAGTACTAATAATGTGCATGAGCGAATTTTATTTAACATAATGTTACTTGATTGCATTAGCGAATGATACTAATTTAATGTTATTTATTGCTTTAGTGAATGTCATTAATTTAATTTTATGTACTTTTGTATAATTCGTTTGTAGTGCGATTGTAAATGTTTTGGCAAAGTTTAAGCATCACATCTACAATCGAGGAGGAGTGTTAGATTATTTTATAATGTTGGCAGGCCTCTTTTGTAACTAGGATTTGTCTATGATAATATTATTTCTTTTTCTTACGTTAACTGCCTTTCTCTGGAATTAAACATGTCAGTCTTACTGAACGCTGATTTTATTTACTTTTTGGATTCTCATTAAATAAAATTTTCTCGTACTCCTTCGTCTTCTGCAACCCTTTCGTTTTTCTCTATATCTTCTATTTCATTCTTTTTCCTTTCAGCATCTTTGTCCTTCTCATATGTCTTCTTCTGTTCTGCTTCTTCGCTAAGTTTGCTCTCTTCTTCTGTTTTATTTTCATCATGGTCTGTTTCTTCTTGCAGCGTTACACCTTTCTTCTTATGAGTCTGTCCTTTCTTTTCCGTATCTTTTCCCCCTTGCATAAATATTACATCCCTGTGGGTTTCCACCTCTCCTTCATTTTCAAACCAAACTCGATATCCTTTTGCTGTTGTTCCATATCCTACAAACCTTCCCAACTTTGCCTTTGGATCCCACTTGCGTCTTCTCTGTTTCGGTACATGAGTGTACACTTCAGCTCCAAATATTCTCAAAGTGTTAATGTCAAAGCTCTTCTTGTACAATAGTTCATATGGCGTCTTGTCCTTCTGGCTGCTGGATCCTATTCTGTTAATTGTGTAAACAGCATTATTTACTGCCTCAGCCCACAGTTCCTTACTTACTTCTGCATTAATTCTCATAGTCCTGGCAGCTTCCACAACCGTGTGCATCTCTCTCTCTCTCTCTATCTAGCCATTCTGCTCAGGAGTATAAGCCACTGTGACCTCATGTATAATCACTTTTCTTACAAGCATCCCTTCCACTTCCTTATTTTCAAATTCACCTCCACCATCTATGCGCAATCTCTTCACCTTGCATTTAAATAAATTCTCAAACCTTTCAATAAATTCTGACAATCTTTCTTTTGTCTCATACTTATTTTTAAGAAAATACACATACCTATAACTGCTGTAGTCGTCCTTCACTAATAAGAAGTATGATGATGCACCGAGGGACTTAGTCTCCATGGGTCCGCATAAGTCTGCATGAATCTGCTCCCCTGGGCGCTCTGCACGGCTGTCACTGCTGGAAAAAGGTAACCTATGCTGTTTGCCCTGTATGCAAGACGTACATTGATCAATCTGTCCTTCATATTTCACATTGTTTTTATTCAGTACTGCTTTAATGTGTTTATAATTTTGATGAGCCATACGCTCATGCTATGAAGATAAACTCAGTAAAGCAATACTATCATTTTGTTTAGAGCCACACTCAAATTTAAAATCCATCACATACAAATTACCTTCACGTTTAGCTAGAGCCATAACTGATCCATTTAGCAAAAATTTACAGTAGTTTCCATTTGACAAAGTTACATATCCACGATCAACTGCACTTACCAATGAAAATAAATTTGCATTTAAATTTGGAACATATAAGACATCATTCATTACTGACGCCACATATTCAGATCCATTAAAAGCTAGCAAATGGATATCACCTACCCCTTCTCTATTTAATTCCATTCCGTCTCCCACAACAACCTTTTTACTCATTACGCGAAAATTAGACAACAGGTTTTTATTATATGTCATATGCTCACTTGCTCCGGAATCCATAATAAAGTTAAACTTGTTTTTAAACACTTGCTCTTGGACTATAAATGCATTCTTAAAGTTTTTATTTACCGAAGTACAACTTTTGGCAATATGACCTGTCTTGCCACACTGGTAGCATTTTACGTGCTGGCTGCACTTTGTAGCTATGTGACCGACATTGTTACACTTGTAGCACTTCCTTTGTTTACAATCTCTCTTTAAATGACCAGCCTTACCACACATAAAGCATTTTTGTAAACTATTGCTTTCCCCACTTTTGCTTCTCGATATAAACGCTGATGATGTGTTAGCCTGCTCAGGCTGTCCACCACGCTCCTCGTCAATAAGTAGTCTTGATGTTAATTCCTTCAAATTTTGTTGGCTACCTGGTACAGATTCCCATGCACTTACAAAATGTTTAAACTTATCGGGCAATGACATCAGTATTTTAGTGATAATCATCTTCTCCGATGGTGCTTCATTCAAGATTCTTAGCTGGTTTGCTATCTCCTCCAAATTCGATATAAATTTCATCAACGGCTCTCTTTCATCAAATGTAAGGTTAAAAAAACGCTGTTGCACCAAGTGCACGCTTACTTTAGTAGAAGGTTCGTATAACGTGGTTAACCTTTCCCACATGTCGTGACTGGTCGTGCACGACGACAAATATGACAGGACCTGCTCGCCGACCCGCGTTACACTGATCTGTTGTGCATTGCAGTCCTTATTTAACCAAGTTTCTTTCTTCTTTTCATCTGTGTCAGGTGATTTTTCACTGCCACTTACGATTCCAAACAGCTTTTTCGCTCTCAGAATAACCGACATCTGAAACTTCCATGCCGCCCAATTTTTTCCATTCAGTATTACAACTGACTTGTCTTTGTCCTTCTCCATGACTAACGATGTTTAATTTCGCCAGACCACACCGCAATATACCGCCGAACGTCGTTCTTTCTAATCAGGCACGCCGCTTTCCCGTGCTGTCACGCCTTCACTTCAACACTCCAAGTATGCCGCTTTATCGCCGACCATACTTTTACGAAAACTGACTTTAATTTTACTTCTCTAGTCTGGGCCCATAACCAATTAAGGATAGTGGGTCAGAGGAAGAGAAAACAATTGTTTGATATAAAGACACACCTTTTAATAGCCATTTAACATTAACCGAGTTCCGCCATTACACCTTGACAAATCCAAAACCACAGACACAGTACCGCTAGTGCTGTGACATATGTGAAGGAATGTGACATTGCATCTATAGCAAAAATGTCATGTTATCACCTTGTAGCAGAAGTTCGGGATGTTTTTTTAATGATTTCCTCCGTTATTTGAAAGAAAATGTAACGCGACACGACTTTTGATAATTATTGAATTAATGACCATGACATACATAAAATATGAATAGCGATCAAACCTGCTTCTTGACAGATTTGTTACAACTATGTAAGTTAAAACCCAATGGATATTCATTAGTTATTTTATCTTATCTGAAACGGCAATTGAAAAACATGTCTCATCACTAGTGCTACCTTAATGCCACGAGAGGAGTTTATATTGTTTTTGGCAACGAGGCCTCGATGTATAACCATCAGTGATTACATATTTGATTAATCTCTTTGATTACAAACCCACCACCAGGTTCGTAGAATAATCACTGATGGTACTTGGATTTATTGGATATGCGTTCGCGTCGGCAACTGCTTCGCTCTCAACTCATACTTGACTGACTTTACCGTGCGTTTGCGACGCGCATTGTGAATAATAGCGGGAGTGCACATACGCCAGTTAACAATGTTAACATAGACTCACAGCTCAGTCCGTTAGAATGCGAGCCGGCGGCTTCCCCTACTTGTTCTAGTAGACACGCTAGACTGCATTTTAAATAACAAAGTATTTGAATGTCTTAGTTATCTCTTTTTTGGTCTAAGTAACATAAAATAACATAAATATATATAATATTTACATATACAGAATTACTTATTCGAATATCGATATCTAATCATATTCTTGGAATGTTTATGTCCAAATTTGTTTAATGAATGAACCACTCAATGCATGATCTCACTTCTACTTGCGCCAATATGTAGTGCTATCATGAATCCTTTTCAAACTATGAGGAGTTTATGACAACTCGACCACGAGCTGGGATGAAGTACTTCTTTATTTTGTCGTTGACTTGTTTCTGAACATACCCCCGCATTTTAATTGTCAAACACATACGCTCGAAAACAATTTCAAATTTTTTGCATATGTATTACCATAGTGTAATTGCAAAGAAATTAATAGTAAAAAAATACAAACTATTCTAAATTTGTAAAAAATTAAATGTCTAAAATTTATTTATTGGAACGGACTATTTGGAAGTCACTGAGGGGCTACTCCGAATTCCCAAACACGAAGTTCGTGTAACGCCATCCCGCTCACTCAAATACAGCATAACGTGAGAGCGCGAAAACCATCACGTTACGATACGTTACTTCGATTTTTGAGTTTTGGAGTAGCCCTTCTGAATCGTTTTTTATTTATTTTTTTGTATATTTATATGTGGTGCTGTGGCTTTATCACGCCAAATCAGCTAAACGGATTTAAACTTATTTGTGATACACGGATAACAGAGGTGCTACTCTGAAATTCGATATTTGAAGTTCGTATCGCGACATCTCTCTCGCTCTTATGTTAAACTGTATTTCAGTGAGCGAGATGCACGATACGAACTTCGAATATCGAATTTCAGAGTAGCCCCCCTGGTTATCCACAGATGGTTACAAGATAATTTTTACCCGACTACGCTGAAGAAAAAAGTAGGGTTATGACTTTTTCTCCTCCGCCAATGAAGTTATTTTTATTTAGCTTTTGATTATAACACGGTTATAAGATAAGCATTATTTTCATGTTTAATACGACTTGTTAAATTAAACACAAGCATTTTACGATTAGTGTAGTAGTATTTGGACAACCGTCTACTAGCAAATGTCGCTGTCACTGTCAGTGTCAAGTTATCAAAAACATGTGGTGTAGAGGTCCGGCACGGACTATCGCACACGTTGTTTTGTTGTAAAGTTTTGTGTTATTACAATAATTATAGTTCATGGGCTTTTGGAATGCTTAAGAATATATTAGTCGCCCTAAAAGGGCTGGGGCTGGAAACGACTAATACGGAGTTAAATAAATTTATCCGTGATAGTATTCCGGTTAGTAATGCAAAGTTTCATCTTTAGGCAATGTGATTTAAATATGCTTACAACGATACAAATTACATTGTTGTACAATATGCTATTCATTGATTAACATGTCTCGAAGTTAAATGTAGTCCATGTTTATTCATTATTCTATTTTATTTTGTCATTATCTTATTGTAATAAAAACTTACAATAATTTCAGGCATTATTAGACAGTGAAGATGGTCTTCAAGAGGCTATCAAATTATTACCAGAGTTCGTCCTCCGGTTTGAAGATGCTAACCTATTCAGAAAGTATTTGTCGAATATTCTTCTGGCATTAGTGTCTGCAAAGATTCCTCTTAAACCAGTGTTTTCAAACTCAAACTATGGGACATGCACAGATGCTGAGAAAAGCAATCATCTTGAATACTCAATTGCTTTGGCTCTGCTGAGTGATCATCCTGATGTCTTACAGTAAGTACTTTATTTAAAAATAATAATAAATACTGCTCTAAAAAAGTCTCATTTTGTATCCAATCCTCTCATATACCAAGATTTTACAAATTAATCCTTTTGTGTGACAGTGTGTCTGTATAATTTTTTATTACAGATTGTAAGTTTTGATTGTACTGATTTCCAGATGACCTACTGATTTAAAAAAGGCTAATTGCCTCAAAAGTATACCTCTTAAATTTCAGGTTCGCCCTCAAATATTTTGAAATCAATCCAGCAGCACCGTTTGAAGTTTTCATTCACCATGAAGACTCTTACAATGTGGCACCTAAGAAACGGAGACTACTCGACTTCCGGCAGAAGATTACGGACTATCACATAGTTCAATGTTGCTACACCTTACTGCGCAAACTGCCAAATGAGTTTTCATCGAAATGGGACTGGACAATGTTTGTGACAAACTTTAGCTGCCATGAAGAGGCTGAAATAAAATGGTGAGTTATGCAACAAATCTACTCTGAACAGGCTTGATGCGGGCCTGTTGGGTTATTTAAGTTAAAAATAAAAATAAAGAAATAAATATTACAGGATAATTTTTAAACAAATCAAACTAGTCTCATGTATTTATTTAGGTTATTCCAGTTAATTATTAAGGTTACATTCGGACAAATTGATATGGGAACTTTATTTGAAGCACTCTCTAACTGGTTACTCCGTGTTCAGATACGGGATCAATAACCGCTCTCGCGCCGATAGTGCCGCAACGACAATCAACTACATGAAAAATCTAATCTAATACCATAGCAAGCAAACCAATCCTGTGTAAGTGGGCGGTTATTCACCCTAGACTTCGCTCACACGGTGGAACCACTCTCTACCCGGTAAATGGATTTTGCTTTCTGTTTTGCGCTCTGAGATATTAACTGGTTAGATGTTCTCGCGAGCGTAACCTTTATTATGGGTTAGGCTCTCAGAGTGTGGAGCTAACCGGTACGGAAAATTAACCGGGTTACAAGCCCTGTTCACAATTGAAACACTTACATTCAAGCAGAACTGGATTTACCCTCATGAAAAATGCCACGCAGTTCGATAATGAAAATAAATTGGTTGACTGTAAAGTCTGTTTACGGACGATAATATTTCGTGATAACGTCATAAGAAAACTTTGATGAAAAATTGCATAGTTTTATGAATTCACAAGCCGAACGCTGAGGCCGATCGTGCCTCTCTATCGCTTGTTACGCGCTCTCGGTTGCACGCTCGGCTCAGGCGTAACTTGACAGCGAAATGTAGCAATAAGTCAGGCAGGCATTTTCGTGCAGCCCGAGTTCATCGATTTATGAGACACTATCACGTCAAAAAATTGCCTTAGATTTTGCTGCCACTATCAATTTGCCGCCCTTGGTATTAGCCCCTAATGCCTCTAGTGGAAGTCCTGGGCTGCCTTAAAGTAGCCATGAATACTTACTACTTTCTTTTTACCTTCTTATATTGGATCTGTGGTCTGGAGAAGTGGGATATGTAACATTTTCGGGACTTTAAACTATACACCTTATAAAATGAATTAAATGGGTCTATTACTAAATGCCACCAAGCTGTCGCTTTGTTGCGGAGAATTTCTGTTCAGTTTTTCTGTAAACTTCTGTTCTGAACTAATTTCATATCAACTGAAATAAATGAAACAATTAACTGCTCAACTAAATGATTGTCAGCCTAAACAAAATCAAAAGCTTTATTTTAGACTGTTAGTTTCTTTATAAAAAAACTATTTTGAGCAGTATACATTTATAGCCACATTATAATTACAAATACTTATGAAAAGTGATATATGTTTCATAATTTCTAACAGAATTTTGGCTAAGAATTATGCTATAATATTTGTGTTCCTTGCAGGATGGTAAAAGAATGCATGGTCATTCTTACAAACATGACTGAACACCAGTCAAAGTTACTGTCGAAAAGTCTTATCATTACCGATCAAGACACTGCACATGCAGCAATTTTTAACCATAACACAGAAATACAAACTACCGAGGAAATTATTAATGCTGATCTGAAAGAATGCAGCGTCATGAATATTGATGGGATTATGCTTCCGTTATTTGATACGAGTAATGTACTGAGCAGTAAATTGGTGCCGGTTAAATCAACAATCAACAACTTGAGAAGCTTAGCCTTGGCTGTTGCGTCGGGTATGTATAATAGAAACTGCTTTACAACAAGTAATTGTATATATAAAATGCGCCTTGAAAAAAACTTTTGAAAATTGAATTGTTTTATATAAATATGACCTGTTGTAGTTTTTTTTTATTTCATTTTCAAAAACAATTTACTTTATTATAATTGAATTTACGTTAGATTTTAATTGACTTTGGACCTCAAAAACTGAGGATGATTTTATTAATTGAATGTCCACACAGGAAAGGCAGTTTCACTACTAGGCCCAGTGGGATCAGGCAAGACATCCTTAGTAGAGCATCTAGCAGCCATAACGGGGAGGAAGGGGGTTGCTTTCAAGAAAGTCCAACTTGGAGACCAAACAGACTCGAGGATGCTACTTGGCTCACACCATTGCACCGATGTGCCTGGAGAATTCGTTTGGAGACCAGGTGTTTTGACTGAAGTAGGTTTATAGAATATATATACAAATTCTGGGAGCAACCCAAAAAGAGGATGGAAGTTGGATAATGAGGAAACACCACGAGATCGAAGACCTAGTGCGCGATCCTAATATTATAGGGGAGACCAAGGCGTCCAGACTCCGCTGGCTTGGGCACGTTGAGAGAATAAGAGAGGATCATGCCGCCAAAATCGCTTATCTTGGACCTCCGATTGGTCTCTGATCCGTAGGATAGCCTAGATATCGATGGAGTGATGAAGTCCAAAAAGATCTCAGGGACCTAGACATCCGTAACTGGCGCGAGCTGGCTCGGGATCGCGAAGCTTGGCATAAACTGGTGTCGGAAGCCAAGATCCACTTTGGGTCGCTGCGCTCAGCTAGTTAGTTAATTAGGTTTATAGACTTCTATCCTTTAAGTTGCCAATACAGCAAAACGTCTTGATCTCGTGTACGTTTCTTGTACAAGTATATATAAAGCAGAGACTCTGTATAAAAACTTGTGGGAAAACTAACACCACATTACTATCTATTGTGACATAGATACATGTCAAAGCGCAAAGAAAAATACGATTGCTCTCGCACGTGGTCACACCAGGACTCGTACCCGGTACCTCTCGATTACGCGTCGAGCGTGTCAACCCCTCCACCAGCGAGCACTGTGCCAATCGCCTCGAATTTATCCATCCGCTTTGACCCATGTACCTACATATTTTATTTTTTGAAAGGTATTATAATCTTAGCAGGATTCGAGTCCAGGTGTGACCACGTGCGAGAGCAATCCTATTTTTATTTGCGCTTGGACTTGTATCTATGTCACAACAACCACATATTTAGTTAAGAAAGCGTGTTAAATGATCAAAATAATCTATCATTTTTTCTCCCACATTTAATTTAAGAAAATTCACCAAATATATACTTAATGAAAATCTACTCATACCTATTTGTTAGATTAGGCTATACTTGACCTTTCCCCTGCATTGTTACTTTTGGCTTGGTGACAGATTCCAACATTGTACAGTGTATTCGATCTATCATCCAAACACTATCCGTATAGCATTTTACTGACAATAATAACTGAAGCGATCGATCATTTTATCTTTTATTACAAACTAGCTTCTGCCCGCGACTTCGTCCGCCTTAAATTCGTTTATCGCGGATAAGGGTATTTTTCCGGGATAAAAAGTAGCCTATGTCCTTCCCCGGGACTCAAACTATCTCCATACCAAATTTCATCGAAATCGGTGAAGAGATAACAGGCAGACAGACAGACACACTTTCGCATTTATAATATTAGTATGGATTATCAGACCATTATATGCATAGCCTCGCTTTTGTAAGAAACGTAATATTAAGGAGCAACTACACCTAAGACTAAAATAAGCTGACGATGCGTTTACGTCGCTGAATGTATGTAGGTATGTAAAAAAAGTGGCGCAAACGAGGCTCCGCTGCAGTACCACACAATTACACACCGAGATAATTATTTTTGGCAGGTCCTTTATTATTTGTTCACATACCCTAAGCCAATAAAGATAATTAAAAATGAATAATTTTAGGCGGTACAAAACGGCCACTGGTTGCTGTTGGAAGACATTGACAGCGCCGCGCTGGATGTGGCGTCTACACTGAGCTCCCTGCTAGAACGAAATGCACTCTGCGTCCCAGGCTATAGAGACTCCTTGCCAGTCACGCCTGGATTCCAGCTCTTTGTCACACAAAGGTTAGTCAATCCTTCATTGACAATTCAAAAAGTTCTTTTTTGGCCATGTAAGTTGCCCTTTTGCTTTTTTCTACATGAAACAAAGATAACGCACTTGTAATCTTTTGATATATATCATACTAATGACACACAAAATAAATGTCTAATGTATAATTCAAGAATTTGACTATGGTATGGTCAGTGCCTTATCTCGATACTTTCGTTTGAATGTACAGACACTTTACTCCTGATGCGAATTGTATACCTTTATTTTGATTTAGTCTAATAAAACCGGTACTCGTCGTTACCTTTCCTTCCAAATCTTCCATTGAGAGAAGGCCCTTAATGTTTCCTTTCATATCGTATCAAACTACTATTTTCACATTTTTTCTCATCAACATAAATTTGTGCCATTATCTTTAGTTTCAATCATTGGTATGCCCTCAGTTATCGGCAGATGCTTCCAAGCTTTGTGTTTTATTAGATGCGATTTTTTTAAACGATACCCATTTGTTTTTAGAACTGTCAACACTAATTACGGCTTTCAAAAGAAAATATCCAATTCGAGCACGCTGCTACAGAAGCACTTGACACAAATAAACGTCGAACCCCTCTCAAGGTCAGAACTGGCAGAAATTATACAGAAACTGTATCCCAACTTGGCGACCATCTGCTCCAGAATGATCGAAGTGTTCATGATGTTCTCAGTTGGCAGCCATGATAGCTCCTTGCAGACTACAGAGTCAGGAAATCCTGCGAAAGATACAAGTATTACGGTCATGAGAGGCTCTAGACTTATTTCGACGAGAGACTTAATAAAGTGGTGCTCAAGAGCTGTTGTGGGTTTCGAAGTGTCAAGCCCAGAGTCTGCTCTAAAAGTACTCCAAGATGCCTTAGATATTTTCACATGCTCAATCGCTTCTCCAGAACACAGACTAGAATTAGCCAAAAAAGTAGGAACATGTTTAGGCATTGTTGAGACTAAATCGGAATTCTATTGCAAACATCACAAACCAAATGTGTCTCTACATCCCAATGCTCTGGAAGCGGGAAGAGCGAAAGTCACTAGAAAGGAAAAGACGTTGGAATCAGTGGATTTTGATAACAAGCAAGTTGTCTTTTCCTTCACTCGTCAATCGGCTTGCTTGCTAGAGAGAGTAGCGTGTTGCGTTACATCGAATGAACCAGTATTACTAGTTGGAGAGACAGGAACGGGCAAAACGTCTTCGGTCCAATACTTAGCCAGACAGACTGGTCATAAGCTGGTGGTCATTAATATGAATCAACAGTCTGACTCTGCTGATTTGCTAGGTGGTTATAAACCGGTGGATCTGAAATATGTGATACGACCAATCAGAAACGAGTTTGAAGAGTTATTCCGAAGCTACTACAACGTTGAGAAAAATAAGAAGTTCCTGTCACATATAGACACGTGCTATAAGACTGAAAGCTGGACAGCACTCTTAGCGCTGATGAAACAGAGTCACAAGTCTGCCATAGACAGGCTTACAAAGGAAAAATCGGAGAAGTTGAAGAAATGGCTCGCCTTCGGTCATAAACTTGTTAAATTGGAACAGCAAGTCAAAGCAGCTTCCAAACTGACCTTCGCCTTTATCGAAGGTTCTCTAGTCAAAGCTATGCAGGACGGCCATTGGGTGTTGCTAGATGAAATAAACTTGGCTTCCGCTGAGATTTTAGAGTGCTTAGCTGGCTTGTTAGAAGACAAAAACGAAACCATTGACTTGATAGAAAAGGGAGATAAAGTTCCCATAAAGAGACATCCAGATTTCACGCTCTTTGCATGCATGAATCCGGCGACAGATGTGGGCAAGAAAGATCTGCCCGTGGGGCTAAGGAATCGATTTACCGAGTTCTTTATAGATGAGCTGACCGAGAAAAATGACTTGATGCTGCTTATAGGTGACTATTTGTATCACATGAATCTTAGTGGCCCAATACTGGAGGGTATTTATAACTTCTATTCTACTGTTAGAAAGGAAGCAAAGTTGAACCTGGTGGATGGTGCAGGTAAGGAAACACTTTTAATTAACGAAACTAATTTACTGACTGCAAAATCATCCGTGTGACTGAAGATTTTTTGTTGTTCAAGGTAACGCGCCTCACTATTCATTAAGAACGCTCTGCAGAGCTCTAACGGCGGCAGCTAGGGCTAAATGTGGGACAGTGGCCAGATCTCTTTATGAGGCATTTTGCTTGTCATTCCTCACGCAGTTGGATAGTGCATCGCACCCTAAAGTAGAAGCCATGGTTGCCAAGTAAGTGGTTATGTCTATAAGATTGTCATCTGAAATTGTTTAGCCATTTAATTGAATCTTCTTATGTCTAATATCTTATAATAAGAGTTGTGTGGGTAGGAGGAGTTGTAAGGGAGTTCTTGCCTTGCCCGCAAACATCCAAACCTCTTTGCCGCCATACCTTAGCGCCACTCTTTTACTGCGGGCGAGGACTGAGTTAAGCAGTCGGCCTATACTTAAGACAATACTATAATAACTCTTTCTTGTACACTTCATAAAACAAACTACAAAAAAAAATAATACATTAAAGGAGAACTATACAACAGGCGATCTTAGCTCTGAACAGCGATTTCCTACAGACAACCTTAAAATTGTATGAATTATATGCTTTTTTTGTTTAACAGGGCTGTAATCGGAAAGAAAAATATCAGCTCGGTACTGAATCAACTTATTCCTGAACCGCAGATACCTGGAAAGAACTACTTACTCTTCGAGGGCCATTGGATTCCGCAGGGAAAGCTCGAAATTGCCATTCCCGATGGTTACATTTTAACTTCCACAGTCAGAAAAAATCTCCGCGATATTGCGAGAATTGTGTCTTTAGGAAGACTTCCAGTTCTATTACAAGGTGACACGTCTGTGGGAAAAACCTCCCTTGTCACGTACATTGCCAAAGCATCAGGCAATTTTTGCGTCAGAATAAACAATCATGAGCACACAGATCTCCAGGAGTACATTGGCTCTTATGCAACTGATGCTAGTGGAAAACTGGTTTTCAAAGAAGGTGTCTTGGTTGAAGCTATGAGGAAAGGACATTGGATCATACTTGACGAACTTAATTTGGCGCCGAGTGATGTTCTAGAAGCTCTCAATCGTGTCCTTGATGACAACCGAGAACTGTTCATCCCAGAGACCCAGCAAGTGGTCAAAGCTGACCCCAACTTCATGTTGTTTGCGACACAAAATCCTCCCGGTCTATACGGAGGCCGAAAAATGCTATCAAGGGCGTTTAGAAACAGATTCGTTGAGTTGCATTTTGATGAGATTCCAAGAAAGGAATTGGAGATAATCCTGCATCAAAGATGTCACATCCCACCAACGTACAGTAAGAAGATGATTGCCGTGATGGCAGAGTTACAAATACGAAGACGAGGCTCAGCCGCAGTTCAAGGCAAAGATGGATTTATTACTCTTAGAGATCTATTCCGATGGGGCCAGAGGTACAAGCTCGCTTCAAAAGAAATACTGACGGAAGACAAATTTTACGACTGGGATCAACATATAGCAGACGAAGGTTATCTCGTTCTGGCTGGCAAAGTTAGACAAACAGATGAACGGGGCATAATTGAAGAGGTTATAGAAAAACATATAAAGAGGAAAGTCTGCCCAGACAATCTTTTCACTCTCCACCAAGCTACGTCGCCTGTAACGAAAAATATCTTAGAAATAATTTTAAATAATCAACTGCAGGAGTTCTCCCATGTAGTTTGGACGTACAATATGAGGCGACTTGCTGTTTTGATCGGAAAGGCCTTTACTTTCGACGAGCCTGTGTTATTGGTTGGAGAAACGGGTTGTGGTAAAACCACGATATGCCAAGTCCTGGCGACACTAAGAAAAACCCAGCTCTTGTCTGTGAATTGTCACATGCATACAGAAAGTTCTGACTTCTTAGGAGGTCTTCGTCCAGTACGACAATACAAGAGCGACGGTAGATTGTTCGAATGGGTTGACGGGCCATTGATAAAGGCAATGGAAAATGGCCAAATGTTTTTGGCTGATGAAATTTCCTTAGCCGATGATAGTGTTTTAGAACGAATGAACTCCTTACTTGAACCAGAAAGACAGCTAGTATTAGCCGAGAGAGGTATGGAAGACAACTCGGAAATAGTAGTCATCACAGCGCAGAAGAATTTCCATTTCGTAGGTACCATGAACCCTGGAGGTGACTTTGGTAAGAAAGAGCTTTCGCCTGCACTTCGCAACCGTTTCACTGAGATATGGTGCGACAGCGTTTCCTCTAGGGAAGATTTATTAAGTGTTCTAGAGAAGAGCGTTAATAAAGGCATTTCATTAGGCAATCAGGAAGACGGCAGCACAGGGATAGGTACCTCTATACTGGACTTTACAGACTGGTTAAAAAACTCGGAGGTGACGAACAAATTTCCATTCAGTTTGCGTGACCTATTAACTTGGGTTAAGTTCATCAATGTCACTGTTGCTAAAGGACTATTGGACACTCCTGAAGCATATGTCCACGGGGCATGTATGACCTTTCTAGACTGCTTCGGCACTGCACTGACTGGGCACATTGAATCAGAAACCTTGTACGTTCTCCGTAAAACGGCAATAGACTTCTTGCTCAATCAAATACAGTCAGTTGGAAACGAGTACATTGCTGGGCTGAGAGAAATGTTGAGCAACAAACAAACGAAATTCCAGGCTGAATCTAATGATCAGAAATTTGGTATAAGGCCGTTTTACATCGAAACAGGGGAAAATTTCAGCATTGCGGAAGAGAAGCAAACATTCACATTTACAGCTCCAACCACAGGATCGAATACACTACGATTACTGAGAGGCATGCAACTTAATAAAGCGATACTTTTGGAAGGCAATCCAGGAGTAGGGAAAACTAGTCTGGTAACTGCTTTAGCCAAATCTTCAGGGCATAAAGTTGTTCGCATCAATTTGAGCGATCAGACCGTAAGTACCATATGTTACACATGTTATTTTCTTGATTTAGCATATTATCATGTTCTAACGTACTGTTTATTTTTCTTTTCACAGGACATAACAGACTTATTCGGAACAGACCTTCCGTCAGAAGACGGTTCTTTTACGTTTAAAGAAGGAGCATTCCTCAGCGCTCTACAAAATGGAGATTGGATTCTACTAGACGAATTGAATTTAGCTCCCCAACCCGTATTAGAAGGTTTGAACGCCTGTCTGGATCACCGAGGCGAGGTGTACATTCCGGAGCTAGGAAAAACGTTTAAAGTGAAAGCAGAGACAAAACTCTTCGCCTGCCAAAATCCTTTGAAGCAAGGCGGGGCACGCCGAGGCTTACCAGTATCGTTCCTAAACAGATTCACTCAAGTATACATCGACACGCTGACAAAAGAAGACCTCATTTACATAGTCGAGTCTCAATACCCGGCCTTACCTAAAGACATCTTGCATAAGATCGTCAAATTTAATTGCAAAATTGCTCATGAAATAACTGAGCTCCAGTCATGGGCACACAGAGGCGGTCCTTGGGAAATGAATTTGAGAGATATCCAAAGATGGTGTGAAGCGCTTCTTGAAGAACAATGTAATGGTAACGATCCAGTACCAGGGAAATTTGTCGATATACTGTATGTAAACCGCATGCGGACCACTGAAGATAAAGAAAAGATGATTCAAAGTTACGACGAATTTTTCTCCCCTGAGTACCCCAGAAGCGACAGCAGCCCTCAGTTTAATGCCACTGATTCGAAAATCGTAATAGGAGATGTGGTAATAGACAGAAATATTGAGAAGAGCTGCAAAAACAGACGTGCACTGGAAACTAATTTGCAGGTTCTCAGAAATCAGCTGCCAACCTTAAAGGCCCTCGCTCAAAGCGTTAATATGAACTGGCTGTCAATTTTAGTGGGACCCACGGCCACAGGAAAGAGCAGCATCGTTCAGGTACTAGCAGATCTAACGGGCAATGACCTCCAGGTACTACCAGTGACGTCAGCGATGGACGTATCAGATTTGCTCGGTGGGTTTGAACAAGTGGATTATAACAGGAATCTCGAAACTTTATACGATCAAATAGAGACTATTACAATAGAGACCGTGCGAAATATGTGGCTAACTCAACCAAAACAAGAATGGAGGTTGAATAAACTCATGAGCCAACTGTATCAATACAAGTCGCTACAATCAGGCGCCAAAAATAGCTACGAAGCAGATATGCAGACATTCAACGAAAAAATCCAGTTTCTTTTTAATCACTGTCAAAAACTTCTTCAATGCAACAAAAAGTACCAGAACACACGAAATACAATTGAAGAGACCGTGACGAAATTGACTAGTCTAAAGACTAAAGTGTCCAAGGTTGCATCGGTGAATGCTGGTGGCAAATTTGAATGGATAGATTCGCTATTGGTCAGATCCTTGATCAACGGGTCTTGGTTGCTTTTGGATAATGTGAATTTGACGTCAGCTGCCGTTTTAGATCGACTAAACGGCTTGTTCGAACCTAACGGAGTATTAAGCATACCTGAAAGAGGAGAAATCAGCGACATAACGCCTCATCCTAACTTTAGGGTATTTTTCACTATGGACCCGAAATATGGAGAGATATCAAGGGCGATGAGGAATCGAGGTGTGGAGATTTTCTTACTTCGGTCTGATGAGTGGGAGACAAGTTTAACACAGACCATGTCTTACATGGATTTGACAGCCCTGTTATCATCATGTGGTCTCCCGGATCACTATCACGAAATTTGTATTAAATGCCATGAATTGATGACTTCTTTTGTTCAAGGTTAGTATTGGTTTATGAAATTAAATGAAATGAAATGATCGTTTTCCAGAAATGGTCCATAGTTATAAATAAATATTAATACTGATCTTATATACTAAGCAAACTAAACATTAATACAGAGATAACAACAAATAAAAACCAATAAATACCACGGATCACCCCGGGTCACTATGTAAATGCAAGTTAATTCAACTCTACGATCTTACATCTGTTTGCTTTCACTTGATCGTAAATGTTTCTCACCGTCGATACATTTCATCGCAATATAATTAATACCAATTTCCTAGATTATAACTTCATTTTGTTTATTCCAGGTTTAGAGCGTCCCACGATCTCTCACTTGCTCCAAGCAGCTTATTTGACTTGGCAACAAATAGTTCGAGGCATTACCCACGAGATGGCGCTAGTCAACAGCTTTTCGGATGTCTACATCAAACCGAGATGCGGCGGTGATTTTACCTCAAACGTAAACACGTCGCTGGCAGAAATGAAAAATACAATGTTGAAAGCTTTAGAAGAGAAAATAAGTCAAGAAGAATACAGACCTTTTGAAACGAGAGACACTAATCATACTTTGACCGTGAAAGGTTTGTGTTCGAATTCGACATACGAAATCACTAGACAGATAGGGTATACTGCGCTACAACAATCGGTTCAAAATGACTCGGATTTGGCATTACTATCGAGTATTTTTACCTCATACCAAAGATGCACAGAGGAAAGTATTAAAATTCTACATGCTATAATAAAAGAAAGCGTACAAAATAAGACCAATAGGAACGAAGATTTATCCCGTCTATTGAATGACGCTGCGTTTGAAGCTGGGAAATCTTTGAAGGGCCATTCCGAATCATCTAAGAGGTTCTACCCAGAATCACAACAACTTGATGAAAACGAGATTACAGAAGCTAATATGAAATCGGTATCACTTTACGACGAGTTATGGAAGACTTTAAATAAAAAGATGTTACCTGAAAACAATTTTTCGGCAATTGACTATTCTAAAGCAGTCGCAACCGGAACATTGACTGATGACTTTGTTGAGTATCCTATTCTAAAGCACTGTAAAAAATACACAGAAATTATTGACGAGTATGTTAGAAAAATAATTACATACGCGCAAGATTGTTTAAATGATGAAACAGTGTGTCAAATCATTCATGTTTTAAATTGGAGAAACCGCCTTCTCAAAGTGTGTTCGCTACCGATATTTGTGACGAAGAAAAACAAAAGAACACCGATATTAAAAGAAGAAATTGTGCCTTTACTCTACATGCACAGCAAATGGGTTCAAAAACATTTGATGGGCCAACTTTTCGGTATGTTGCCACCGAAACATGGTTTGCGCGATAAGTTTGAAAGAGCCAGTAAAGATATGCTCTACAATGACCAAGATAATACGGATATCGCAAAATTAAGTAAAAAACTGCGAAAGGTTAAAGGTCAACCGAAACTTTTTGAAAATGAGCATGAGTATGAATTGGCCGTAGCGAGGACAGAAGTTTATAAAAACGTTACTTTAGATATCAGTCAGCCTATTGAAGCTCAAGCTGCGAAACTGTCCCTAGATGCGACCATTTCAACAGATATGTGTTTAGCATTAGACGTTCCCGATAGCACGACCTTGACAACAATACGAGAGAATATCACTAAAATGCTGGATGCGGCCAAAAATACAAAAGTGGGTCTAGAAGCCAAACTACTCCCTATAAACTCATACATCATCCAAAGAGTATTAGACATGTTAAAGATACATTTCATTGATTTGATCTATAAGCTTTCTCAGGGCGATAACATTAAGGCAGAGAAAATACAAGATTTTGCAGCTATTTTGACGAATTTGACGCATTTTGCGAAAGTTACCAAAGGATTTCCCTCAGCGTTGTTGAATATTTTACAAGTCATTGAAAAGGTGTGCAGTGGAGATCAAGACATATTAGCTCTCAGGTAATTGATTTCTTAGTTCGCTTTTATTAGTGTCCTATTATTTGGTATCGAAAGTCAAACTATTATTATCTTGTTCTTAGGCCTGGTTTTCGGCGCAGCATATTTTCTTCCATCCCTCCTCACCTTATCTTATCTTCCCTTAATTCTGTATCCAATTAATTTCTCAGACAACCAATCCATCATTTCTTTGGTCTTTCCCCTTTTCTGCCTTCCAAACTAGTCTCATTTTACACTTAACGCTCTTACCGATCTCACGTCAAAAGTCTTTTATTTGTAGAATATCATCACTTCCTGTAAAGTTTTGGGATGAACTTTACAAAGCATTAGTAAACTCACCAGCATTGTATCCGCTGCCGTTCCTGAAGGTAAACAAAGCTGATCACGAAGACGAATTGGAACTGATTCCAACCAACACGAAAAGGCTGTCCACGAATCTGCCGTTACTGCCTTATTATGTACAGATGTTGACTACAGTCGATAACTCAGGTAACCAATAAATTCAATAATGATAGACATAGACATTATCTATTGGCAATTAATAAAATTACGCGGTCGCCACTCAAGAACCTGTGTTCTACGAGCAAATGGCCGCTAGGGCCGAAAGGTTCTTGAGTGGCGGCCCCGCCTACTGCCACTTAAGTCTAGCAACGCACTTGTGACTCCTCTGGATGCAAGTGTCTTTGGGCGACGGTGATCGCTTACCGTCCAACATCAGGCGACCCGTCTGCTCGTTTGTCTCCTATGTCATAAAAAAAAGCATCTCGAACTATGTCGACGACTTTGGTTCTTTTGCGGATCTCATTTCTGATTCGATCACGCAACGAGACCGAGCATAGCCCCCTCCATTGCCCCTTAAGTGACTGAGCCTTCGTATAAGGCCCATACAGGGTGGGCGTACAGAACGACGCGCCGTAGGAAGGCCCCCAACTGGGTGGACCGATGATGGATGAAGATCGCGGGAAACCGTAAGATGAGGGCGGCGCACTACCGATACCGGTCGTTATATCCTCTTGAGAGGCCTTTGTCCAGGAGTGGACGTCCTTGGGCTGATATTATAAATGACTAGAAGGCGCCCGCAACTTCGTTCGCGTAGGAGTAAAAGTCATAACCCTTCTTTTTTTCTTTAGCATAGTCGGGTAAAAAATATCCTATAACCATCCGGAGATACCCAGCTACCCGTGTACCAAAAATAGTTGAAATCCGTTAAGCCGATTTAGCGTGATGAAGCCACAACGACACATGTTAAAAAGTGCCGTAAAAGAAAACAACGCATTCTTGTCATACGCAACTTCATTGTTGGTTTAATAATTAAAACCGTTTTTGCGCACTAGTACCTAACAGTGAACTTATTAGACTTAACGATGACAATAGATATAGGAATATAGCAACTACATGATTTGATAGATACGCAGGGGCAATTTATAAATGATACATTATGGTGTTGCGACTTTAGCCATATTATTACATGTTTTTGTCTAGTTTCATTTGGTGCTAGTTTCAATTTTGCAGTAACTTTTTCACTTCCAGTGGTCACATAGTAACGTTAATTAATATTGGAATGGCCTGAAAAAAAATGAAAAATTATAAATATCTTTCTTTCATCCTTAAATTTAATGTTATTAAGATCTTGCGGTTTTCTCTATTTCATTGATTGTGAAGAATTTTCTGATTCTGTACAATGATCAATGATGTTAACTTTTCACTGTTTTACAGAATCCCGTCATTTGCTCGCATATGAGACAGTAGCGCTGCAAGACAGAGCAGAATATTCAAAACTACTGGGCACGTTGCTGAATGTCATTTGGAAGAACATTGCTACGCTGGATAGTGCTACTTCTTCGAAAATGTAAGTGTAATCAAATCACTGATAACTAAGCAATATAAATCGTTAGTTAATATTTTTTCCTATAAATCGATGTATATTTGTACGGGAAGTATAAAATCTATAATGCCTTTTATCGACCCACTTCTTCTAATCTAGTCCATCCTTAGGGCTCCGTACGGAAAAAACGGAACGCTTATAGAATGACTATGTTTTCCGTCGGCCTATCCGTCTGTCAATACCCTTTGGGAATCACTTATCAAGTTAACATTAATACCAAACAATCAATTTTGCAGTCTCTTGAAGCTGTGAAATAAAATCAAACCTCGAAGCCAACGCAATCAAAAGATACAGTAATTAAAAAGGTGTTTCCCTACAAAATGTCGTCAGTTGAAAACCTATAGAGTACTTCCAGTTGTTCTAGAAACTTGAAATTTAGTATGAAGTTAGCTCTTATAGCACAACCAACGCGAAAAGTCTGAATATATAGGCCGGCTAAGTGCAGGCCTTTTTTCTTCAAGATTGACATTTTAAAAATACTTATTATCCTAATTCGCATTTGTCTTTTAGAAAAAATGATGCATTATTCGAAATGAGAAAATACGAACAGCTGATGTTCTTCTTACAATCGATCATATTCTCAAAACAATTAGACAAGACGTACGCGACACTACAAGATTATTTAAAAGATCACGAGACATTGACAGAAATGATCGGAGAAACTAACAGGGTCTTTATAACACTACAGCAAAATGTAAACAGGAATGTAACAAAATCGATTGAGAAGACAAAGATTAAAGTGTTAACTGCCGAGCTCTCGCTATTGACAGGTCTTATTATGGTCAAAATAACGACTGAAGTCAGCCCAGTGGATCAAGTAGAAAAATACAGACTGAAAGTGAAATATATAGAGGAAGATATCAGAATATTTGAGGCGTTACTGAGCGCTTACTATATGCACGGGCTTGTATCTGGCAGTGTTACGGAGAACAAAAATGTTGAAAAGACTTCTGATGTGTCAGTGGAAAGTTTTGCTAAGGACAACGATAATAGAAGGGGCTTGGTAAAAGTGCACCCGTATTGCTCTATTATATTAGAGTTACGAGAGAGCGTTAGTGAAAAAGTACACAAGTATGCTGAAGGAAATACATTCAGGCCCAATGAACCCTCATATAATGTGTTTGCTAAGGTAAGTCTGTAAAATTGAAATGACATACCTAGACTTGCACAAAAAAAAAACAAAAATACCAATTGCATGCATACTAATTGACTGAGAGCAAATTTTCTCACGAAACTAATAATCATATTGTTTCTTTTTTACGAATATCTTGATGTACCATCGCGATCTTCGTGGTTTTTAAAGTAAATTTCTTCAAGAAGACGTTTCTTTTGCTGTCGACTTAAAGAGCGTGCGACCCGGTAAGGCACAAGGCACTGGTTCAAATCCAGTCGGATACTTGAATTTTTGTTTTCATTTTTAGATCATTGTATTTATCATTATGCAAGATTTTTAAAATGTTATTTAGATACGTATTGTATTTTTCTTCAATATTATTGTCATCGCTAATTTCCCACAGTAAGCTAAAATAACTTTCTATGTTCTGATGTTTGTTTTATTTCTTCACAGGATTGCAGACATTTTGCAAAATCGGTGCTTTCTCCAAAATCAATAGGCGATCTATCATCAAACTTGCGAAAAGCCTGTAACGATCTATTACTTATCTTAGAAACCAATACACCAAACAAAACCTCTATTTATCAAGCTCAAACAGTCTTAAAAGAAACGGCATCCTGGTTGTACTCTGTAAACGCATTTTATAAGAAACTCGAGACTTCGTATTCTGAGGCATTCCCGGATTTAGCGAAACCGCTACAATGTTCGGTCTCAGAAGTCATATACAGTGTAACGTCTTTGAAGGATTTAATCAGAGAATTGTTAGCAAAAATCGAGCAAGGCCCTGAGCTTAATGAAGTGATAAGTGATTTGATGGTGTATCCAAATTATATTCCGAATAAGGAGGAAAGAGCGAAGTTCTTGAATCGCTTTGTAACGTCCAGTGTTATGCAGCTGTTGAGTAGGAACGTCGTAGCTGCTGATGGAGACACGTCGGATGTAGAAACTGTATGTATGGAGTAAGTATTTTTAGACGAGTTTTTTTTTTACTTGTTTCACTATGGTGGGCAAGGACCATTAAAACAAAAGGACTGACAGTTGCCATATTTTTCATCGTGTTCCGGTCGCATGGAGATATTATGGTAAAAACTAGATGGCTCTTTCAAAATTAACATTTAACTATGTTATAATTGAATAAAGAAAAATAGTATAGTAACAATGCCGCCACCCGGCGCGGTGAAACTGTATTATGGCGTTATTTTTTACTTTTTAGTTTTTTATGGAGTCGGTTTTATTTTTTTGTTTAAAAGTTTATTTATTTTACACTTTTTGGTAAATCGTTACTTAAAAGTGTATCTCGTGACGATTCGAACAAGCCTAAACACGGCTAGGAAACATTATTTTATTACATAGATCTGGTGCCTACCTTCCGGCTCCATCATCAAATCAATTCGATGGTACCATTCTCATCAGGAACATTTAAATTTGTGACAATGAAGTTGCTTACCTAAATTAATCAAGATATTTTGTCGCCACCATTTATAAATATATAATAATAATAAATCAATAAATCATTTATTATTGAGGAGTTCCGATGGCATTCTGTGGTCTTCTGCATCAGTTCCACTTCACCAATTTACACTTTCTGAATGCAAATGCTTATTATGTTTCTTATAATACCAAAATCGCTATATGTATGCCTAGAATATTTGAAGAGTTCCTTCAATTCCTCATGGATTCCATCATCAGATCTTCAGCAAAATTAAATGGGAACAACTTGAAAGTACCTTCTATAAAACCAAAAAAAAATGTTGAAATCGGTCAAATAGTCATCAGTAATCGGTGAACATCCATAAAAAAAAAACATTCCGTCGAATTAAGAACCTCCTTCTTTTTTTGGAAGTCGGTTAAAAAGACACAAAACTTTCTTTTAGCTGAGGGTTACAGGTTTTACCTTTTGGTGGGTGGGTAAGTATATTATATCTTCGAATGAAGCGAGTTAGTTCGCAAATAGTTAATAATAAATAAATTGTAACATTTAATAACTGTGTCACGCTTGAAAAGTAGAATAAAAAACTAACTAACTAACTAACTTAACCGGCGCAGCGACCCAAATTGAGTCTTGGCCTCCACTAATAAGAGTCTCCATCTAGGTCTATCCTGTGCCACCTCCCGCCAGTCATCCGCGTGGAGCTCGCGCAAGTTCCTTCCGACCTCGTCCTCCCAGCGATATCTGGGACGATCAACCGGCCGTCGTCTGCGAGGACGCCCCACATACGCTCGCCTCACTCCTCGACCTTCCCCCATCCTTTCAAGATGGCCGAGCCAGCGAAGTCTGTGTGTTTTTATCTCCCCGATAATGTTTGGCTCAGCCATCTGGTCCTCAAGCTCCGCATTCTTCCTCCTTCTCCATATTCCATCCTGACCGCAAGTTGTCCCAAGAATTTTCCGCCAGATCTTTCTTTCCGCCACCAAGAGTTTAGTCTCCTCCTTACAAGTCTGTGTCCAAGCCTCACAGCCGTACATTAAGACTGGTCGTATTACTGTCTTATATATACGGATTTTTGTACGTTGAAAAGTAGAATAATTGTAAAAAATAATTCTTATACATATATATTCCGTTGTACATATCGGGGAACAGCTTTTTGTATGGAGATAGTCAGCCCTCTTGTTTTAATGGTCCTTGATGCTACAAAGTTTCGCCAGTCCCTCACTGTATCGACATCAATCCGCTATCTCCCTCTCGCTGAACTTTTGCTACGATAACCGTTTAGATGCCAGCCCTTTTAGACAGATAATTAAAATTCAATTCTGTGCTTTAGATTTGAATTCAGGTACGAAGTTTTTTGCTAATAATATCCAACTATCCCTATTATTGGCTAGAAAGAGTGAAAAAGTTGCATAGTAAGGTAAATGTCCCATTGTTCGGCACTATTCCAATTGTCTGCATCTTCAACCTTAATTCATTGTAATAGAGCTGAGAAGTAGTGGTGCCAATAATTGAAATTACTGGGTTACGTTTACCTTATATCTTTCAAAATGAATGGTCCCGCTCCAATATGACACGAATTCAATGCGAGATGAACCAGATGCGTCCCTATTTTCGTATTAGGACGAACAAATTATACTTATAGTTTTGGAGAGGATGCTTCAAAATTCCAACTAAGTATATCATGTCGTTGCCCTTTACAGAATTCTAAAGATGAACCTATCAGAGATCAAAATGCACTGCACGGCGGCAGAGCGGGCAGATCGGATGACATTTAATAGCGTAACGACGACACTGAACAGCATCGTGACGTCATGGGAAAAGCAGCAGAGAGACATCGAAAAGAAGAAACAGGACGATGAGGCGTTGTATGTTACCAAGTAAGTGATTCCTTTAATCTTTCATCAAGATATTCAAGATCAACAGGATGGCCTGTAATAGGGAATATGCATGAATTTTAATTTTTGCTTTATTAAAAGCTCGGTCATGTAACAAACAGTAGACAAAAAGAATTTTTCGAATAACTATAAAAATAACCAAGATATAAGCCATTAAATATTTCATTCTATCTCTTTCTAGCAAAACAGAATTTAATATGGACTTTATATGGCCGGAGTGCACTGTGACGTAACAGTGCACGTCGGACCTCTCTGTCTAATTAGTAGTTTAAAATGCCTATATATATATCTTGCGTATTTCTTGGCCGATTTAAATTTTAATTTCACATTTTGAAATAGTTTAGTAGAAAAAGCGATAAAAATAAATGATGCATATACCCTATTAATTGTTGGTACCATACAGCTCTAACAAACTTCGGTTAGCATCTCTATTCAAGAAAATTTAGCAACAAACAGAACACAAAAATCTTCATTTGTGGCATAAACGGTCATTAAAGTGAAACAACGTGTGTACCTATTATTAAACAAAGTTTATTTCCTGGACCGGCCTAAGGTGTTCTGTCGGCGGTTAAAAGGTTTTCAATTAATTACAGGGCACCCTGTATATTCCTTTGCTGGCGCCGTTGGATATTTTTGGTATTATTTGTAATTTTTAATGACATATTTTTGACATTGAAGAGTAAAATACGCACGGACTTTTAGAATATATCTATTACCTAATTAGCTTATGTTTAACACTCTTTACCCTAACTTATCCGAACAAATTATACTTATATGAAGACTATTAATAGGGATTTTACTTATATTTTATTTTTGTAGATCGAAATGCGAAGACGTAGACGAAGAAACAGAGGCATATCAAGAAATCTTAGAAATGTTCCCGTCATATTCTGATTCTGACTTTGCTGAATTTAAGGCGCCTACATTAGAACAAAAGAAACTCAAACCGACCACAGACAATAAAAAATTGAAACACCTTATCAGTTCAGAAGATGTGTCCCTGATTTATAAATGGCATTCGAATTTCGTTCGAAATTTGACTTCGGCGGAATGGTTACCGACTCCAAAGAGGATGGTAGGCAATAACGTTATCAGTCCTTTGGTGCAGAGGTATCCTATATTTAGCCGAGTCATGACCAATGCTTGGGAAGCGTTAGATGCAGAATGTGAAGGCGCGATAACACCGAGTATGATGCTGCTTATTTCCCAGATTAAGGAGAAAATTGATGGAATTGGTGAGTATAGCTGATAAATATCCAAGTCGGTAAATAGCTAAGTTATTTTTTATATGGGTACGTAGATATTTTTAAAGTTAGTTGGATGAGAGTGAATGAGTATCGCAATTCGACTTTTTAACGTGGAATACACCTAAAATGTATATTTTCCAGATTCAAATAATCAGAAATTCGACTTTTACCACTCTCCATGGGTTTCGGAAACGAGCCAATGCCTACCGCTGCTGGAGCGAGTGAAAGAGAGCACGAATGCATTGTTAGACCAGTGGCCAGATTTCCCAACACTGAAAGAAGTAAGTACTGAGTATTAGTCCTAAATACATTGTCTTAACTCTCGACTGTAGCCCTTCGCGACACGAACGTTCGTTTGAGCGCCGCAATGGTCACAAAAATTGCCCACTCTCGCTCATGCCCAGTTCGCTTTCTCGCTCACATCCAGTACGCTCTCTCGCACGCACGCGGCGACGCACAGTTTTTCCTAACATCAAAAGCGAGGACCTTCCGTACTTAAACCATTATCTATTCTGACAGAATGCAATACTCAAATGTTATCTATTTTCAGGTAATTGTAATTGCGAACAGGATACTAAGTTTCCCGGTAACGAGCCCGGTGTCTCGTTTCCTGACCGGTTTGGAATTGCTCCGGGATAAGATCGAAGAGTGGAACAAGAATGCTCACAAAGGGAACAACATGATCGACATCTCTCTGGAGGTTGGGCAGCAGATCATTAATTGGAGGAAGTTGGAGATGGGGCATTGGAAGGAGTGCCTTAACAATTTGTACCACAGGTAAAACATATCTGATGTGTATATGAGAGTCAGAGGTATAGATGCTTAATTATTTATATATCGTGCAATTAACCATCATGGAGTAGAGGTATTAAAAAATTGGCTGTGTAAAATCGGTTTACGGACGATAATTTTACGTGGTAACGTGGAAGAGAGATAGATGTGTCACAAGCCTAACGCTTAGGCCGATCGTGCCTCTCTATCGCTTGTTCCACGCTTTCGCTTGCACGCGGAACGTAATACTTTTTCGTGCGTGCAGCCGGCGTTTATCGATTTATATGACGTTATCACGTCAAAAATAAGAGGTAACTTGTTGCACTCAGAAGTGAGAAGCATGAGCGTGTTAAGTACTTATAAAAATCCGGAAGTTAGTCTTTCTCGAAATTGTAGTGTTTCGGATTTTTGCTGCAAAATACTAGAATATACAAAAGGGTATTTGACAGCACTAATTTTTTTTTTACTAAACACGAAGTAGTAGTAGTAGTAGTAGGTTGTAAAAGTAACGCTCACTAATTATTGCACTTCTAAGTACCTATTTTAAACTTTAACAAAACTGAAAAGGAGAAGCAGTTTGACTGAGACGTCATACGTCTGAATTATCCTACAAACTTCACACTAAAGGAGCATTTTGACATTTCGAAAAATGAGACTGATTTGAAGTGTCGTCAGCGAGGAAAGGACAAGAGGCAAGGACTAATCTAGACGTGGGCTCAGTCGCATCAGCGAGGCCTTTTTTCTTTCAAGAGAATGTTCATCATTCACAAGGGGGCTTCGATAGAGGCCCTATTAAGTGCGAGCCCCGCTTCGCCTACGGCTAGCTACGCCACTGATCGTAAAATACCGTATTGCCGACTTAGTACCTTAAAACAGCCTCGGCAACTTGCGTATTATTATACTCTAAACATCATTCTGCAGGAAACAATCCGAAGCCCACAAATACTGGTTCTACGTATATTCCGTCATCAACTCATACCTGGACGAAGAAAGCGAGCCCGTACCAGCGGAGCGTGTCATCAAGGTGCTCAAGGATTTCATGGAGACCTCGAACCTCGCCGAGTATGAAGTCAGGTTGGACATATTGTTTGTGTACCATTGTCATCTGGTACACTTCGAGAGGAGTCAAAGGCGAGGTAAGTTCCCATTAGCACTCTCCCGACACATACATCTATACTATTATAAAGTTGTAAAAATGAAATGTCTGTACATTGAAGATATTTTCAAAAAAATGATTGTTACGGACTATTTGGAGTTCACTAAAACGAAAAATATTTTTTTTGGATTTTATGTATGTTTGTATATGTCGTTGTGGCTTCATCACGCAAAATCGGCTAAACCGATTTCAACTATTTTTGGCACACGGGTAGCCGGACGTAACACGCCACACGTATCTCCAGATGGTTATAGGATACTTATTACCCGACTACGTTGAAGAAAAAAAGAGGGTTATGGCTTTTCCCCCTCCGCGTACGAAGTTGCGGGCGCCTTCTAGGACATACATACAATCACGCCTTTTTCCCATTACGGGGTAGGCAGAGACTACCTCCTTCCACTTGCTACGGTCCTTGCATACAATACAACTGCCGCTTCATCAACATTTATTAATCTCTACATTTTGTGCTGTCACAACCCTTTCGCTTTGTCTCATTTTCACACACAGCATATCAATATTTCTCGCATCTATCATCTGACATACCTCATCTATTTTATCATTCATTCCTCCCCTTACATTTAACGTAGGAAAGCGGCTCTCCATAGCCCACTCTTCGCTCTCGCTGGGACCGAGACGTGACACAGTCTAACAAATATGAAATAGTCCAAGGCCTTTGATATCGGGCGACACCGTCGTCTGATATCGCGGGCGCGATGGGTGTGCACGATTTTAAAAATCCGGCCAAGTGCGAGTCGGATTCGTGCACCGAGGGTTCTGTACAAAATATACGCTACAAAAGGCCGTATCAATGAAAATCCAGTGTTAGCATAGCCTACTCCTAAGCAAAACCACCCTTTGGGTGCGGAACCCTAAAATGTAACGTCGTTCGCTCTCACAGTAATTGGGATAATAAAAGTGACAATCGATTCCGTTTTTCGAAAGGATCAGATGTCTATATGGGACTAAATACAAATAGAGTACTCTTAAAGTCAGATATGATAGTTAAAGTTCGGCATTGCTACTAAGCGCTGAAAATGCTCCATACTAATTCCTACTCAAGAGTGACGTCATTCTTGATTTGACGTACTAGTTTATATACAAAAATAAGTATTTTTGCATTTTGGTCGTGAAAAACTTTATTTAAGTACATGGTTACCCTACAGTTATTGTTTTATTGAATAGGGATGTTGACAATTGTTGACAACTTTTTTGTCTGAAGTATGTTATAGAACGACCTTTCAATAATAGAAATATTAGTATAAAAAACTACTTCAATCTCATAATAACTCCCAGGGTACAACAATTAAAATTTCATTTTTGGACTTTCCCAAAACAAGGCTCCATACTAAAGCCTAGGCACATCTGACGTCACACGTTCCTAACTTGTATGGGGAAATTAAGTACTTTGTTCTGCAGCTATGTTAAAACATGCGTTTATCGAAAATTTTTGATAACAAAAGTTACCATACATTTCATGTATTATTCAATGGTATTATTAGTTATTAATATATTTTCATACTTTAAAAATGGAGTTTCCCGCCCAACTTTAAAGGCTCATAAAAGAAGCTACACTTAAGATATCGAACTTTAGAATAACTCTTCTTACCTGTTTTAAATTTGTTGTAGTTAATAACAACAACACTTAAAGCATGTTTTTAATTAAATATAAAGACGAAGCAAACAAATTCTATTTCAGACGAGCTCTTATCGATATTCTGGAACACTTACAACTACTACGCTCAGTTCGCCTCACAAGTAGCTGCCCAAATAAAGGAGAAACGGACACCGATTGAAAAGAAGCTTCGTGACTTTGTCAAGATTTGCTCGTGGGACCGCGACTTGAGCTACTGGAGTGTTAAGGACACTGTGGATAAAGCACACAGGGCGTTGCACAAGCATACAAAGGAATTTGAGGTCAGTATAGGTAAAAAACTTAAGTAAAGCCCCTCTTGTATGTAGTAGTGTACAAAATTGATGTGGAACTTATGTCATTTTTCTAATATGGAACGTCAAATTGCCTATACGGATACGCTACTACTACATACAACAGGTGACTTACTTAAGTTTTTAACCTATATACCCTTATTATTATAAAATTTAAATCTTCTAACGCAGTAGCCAGCCGGGACGAACATGTTTGACGATCGAGCGAAGGCGAGGTCAATAATGTGAAGTTCAGACTATACTTAATTACGGCTGACTTAGAGATATTGTGCAATGTAAGTCGTAAAATGAAAGCAATAAAGAGAGCTTCTAGGAGTCAAGATGAGGACACTATAGTGAGACGTGTCTGGACATGTGGACAGTGATGTCCAGAAAATGAGGCTTCAAGTGGGCTTTATTTTCTGCGGCCTCTTTGCAATGATGCTGATGAGATAATTTAATGAGTATTTATGAGAAATGTATATTTTGTAGAATGTCCTGAAAGAATCTGTGGCATCGTGTCTAGTAGACAAGACGAGCGATTCGGGGGTCGACCATGTCGGCATATGGGACCGGCCGAAGAGGACTACTGGTGTGAACGCGACTGGCGGCGCTTACATGATTGACACCCAGAACTTTGTGATCATGCCTAGGAATATAAAGGTAAGGCTCTTATTGAAGGACTAACAGCAAACTACAGTTAGGCATTCTACTCTCTCTCTCTCACTATCTACATAAATTGAGAAGAATTATGTTGGTTTGCTATTAAACTTTTGTAGAGTAAAGCCAATCTTAATTTAAAATTCTCAATAAAAAAAAACTTTACCAGCGCTCCAATGCGTAGTGCAAAGCGAGTTATTAAGGTCCGCGGATTGGATCAATACATGTCGAGCACTTTACGACTTTAATTATGTGAATAATCGTTATATAATCCAAAGCGTCCTTAACAAGTCGGTTAAAATTTCTATGACAAATCCTCTAGTATGTATGATGGAGCCTCAAGAGGTTGAATACAATAACGTAAGGCCGAGTAAATGTTCTAAAGTATGTTTAAATTGACAACGTTTAATTCTTTTAACCCGGCTTTATAGGATACCAAATTACATATCATATAACCACATTATAAAATTTTCTAAAATAAGGATATTTCGTAATAAAAAAATCATTTCAAACTCATTCTAAAAGAGCGTAAATGACAGGTGGAAAGTTTGTGATAGTCACAGTGTAGACAATCATACAGAAGCACTATCACTAAGGCAGATTTAGTTTTGAAGTTGTTTGCTTGTGCGATGTGGCTGTGTCATATCCACTTAGTGACGTCATTTATTGAATCATACTCTTATGCTTCCTTCACATTTTCCCGAATATCTTCAAAACTAGTTGTTATGGATAAACTAAAAATATATGTTTGAATTCCTTGATAACGAATTTACAAAATGGGTGCTGTGCCTCTTCATGTCAATAATCACAACCATAGTAAAAATACTAACACAAATTTTATTTTTCGCAGCTTATTCAGGTAACACCAAGTAATCATATTCGCACAGTAGTTAGAATTAGGTGGTCGGGTGCATGCTTTATAAATAGAGTAGTGTGATGCGAGTACTGTATGAATCGATTTATAGGTATGGAAGCATGAAACGTGAATACATGGTACGACTTAGTTATTTTCCGTTTATCTTTTAAAGAAAAGAATGCTGATGTGAAAAAAAACATGGGATTCCAATCTCTCTTGCTTACTTTTTATTTCTAAAGTCATGTACAGTCACCAGCATCAATATTTGCCATAATAAAGCGTGTGAAAATATCTGACATGTCCTAATGGCCCCTAGAAATGGAGTTTTTTTTTCTCTATTAAGGACCTTTATCGCATGGCGATTATGTCGCTCAATGGAGCCATCAGATTAGCGAG
This sequence comes from Hedya salicella, assembly GCA_905404275.2. Taxonomy (NCBI): domain Eukaryota; kingdom Metazoa; phylum Arthropoda; class Insecta; order Lepidoptera; family Tortricidae; genus Hedya; species Hedya salicella. Next base: position 11,077,241 of record FR990112.1, on the reverse strand, counting down.
ACCCAGTCTCACTAGCTTCAACAGCGCCCTGGCATTGTCCGACAAAGGAGATGCCAGTGCGCTGTTGTAGCCGAGAAATAGAGGTGTGTCGGATAATAGAAATTAATAAAACATTTCTTCTTTTTTCACATAATCGAAAAAATAAAGGCGATACATTGAGTCAAAATGTCGCGTGACGTCACTGCTAAGTACAAATTTTACTTAGGAGTGACGTCACTTTGATGCGATTTATCTGAGTATTTTTTTATTATTTTCAAAAGCAAAAAATACGTGTCCAATATTTTTTTATTATCTAGCTGACAGACTAATTACAATTTTGATCTTCATACCCTGTCATCACGCCTATTATGCGCGCTTTGTTGTGGCAGATATGGATGCTGGCGAATGTACTTTAGAAGTAGTGTAGCTTGTGTTAAATTTTGTTGGCTTGAAACTGTATGCATTGCTAATATGATAATTTAAATAGACTGAATAGCGGTCACCCTTACCTTCGACCACATTAAGTATGCAGATTTGTACATAGAATAACCTGGCAACATCATGTTATCGTCTATTGTCATCATTGTATTTTTATGGTTATGTTGGAGTGTAGCTAGTGCGAAAAATTTGTGGCGCTTTAAAAGTAGATTGGCCCAGATACAGATCTCTAAGACTTCGCTAGGACCTTTAAGACTTAACTTAGAGACGTGTGTTCGGACTTTATTAGTACCTAATGTTATAAATTTTTGAACATGGCATGTGTAAACCTCTGTTTAAGTGAGAAATGAATGCTCCACAGACCAGAACTGCATGGGATATTATCGTGATTCTGTTATCATAACTTTTTTTTAGAAATATCTGGACCAATCGGAGCAGCCAAGCGCAGTGATCGCGGACGGAAGTCTACTCTCGAAAATTCCTAGCCTTCTGAACAAAGCTAAGGTCCTCTGCAAGGAGACCATGAGTAACGCCAGCTATCCCTCGCTGGTGCAGTCCTTGGATGACTTTGTCACCGTTGTCATCGAGACCAGCACTCATCTTGGTTCATTGGAGGTCAGTTACTAGAAGCACCTATATACACTATTCGAAATCAGCATTCTCAAAGCTTTTGAGCCTGCTATATCCTTTGTTGGGATACCAGATTATATCAGATTTCTTTACTTTTCTTCTGTACTTGGCTATATATTTAGATACTTTTATCAAATATTTTTTAACACTATACCTTTACATCCTCGACCGGATACGTAAAGTTGTATATATATGTAAGTATAAAATCAATACCCATCTTTGCCCATATAACGATTTGGGGCAGGTTGACCTTTTCAATGAGTCATTACTGGTGCGAAAAGAGGCACGAGCACAAGGGTGGACCGAAAAATGGGGTTTGAACGGGAGTGGGAGGCAGGACGCTTGCCGTCTACATTGGCACCTATTTTTTAAAGCAGTCGAAGACTTATAACGGTCGACCTAAATAAAATTTCTTTACAGGTCGATTCATCACTCCCTAAAGATAAACAAACGTCCCAAGCAAAGAATTTAGTTCAACAGAAGCGCAAAGCGGTAGCCGACCTTTTCAAATCCCTTAGCAAAATGGGCCTGAACTATCGCACTGGGCTCGTCATACTAGCAGCGGCTGAGCAGGAGTTGTATGACTTTACGATCGCCCCTGTAGACTTGGATGCCGCTATGAGCTATTTGAAGAGCAGGTGAGTAATTTTTGGTCCTCCATTGGCAAAAAAATTAACTATGCAATAATAATGTCATCGAAATTTAGCCCGATTGAGAGGAGTTAAAAATCCATACTAATATTGTAAATGGGAAAGTGTGTCTGTTTGTCTGTCTGTTACCTCTTCACGCTTAAACCGCTGAACCGATTTGGATGAAATTTGGTATGGACATAGTTTGAGTCCCGGGGAAGGACATAGGCTACTTTTTATCCCGGAAAAATACCCTTATCTGCGATAAACGAATTTAAGGCGGACGAAGTCGCGGGCAGAAGCTAGTTGAAGTATAAATCGATTGAGGCATTACTTTTAGAGCTGTATGATTTTACGGTAGCCCTTGTAGACTTGGATGCCGCTATGAGCTATTTAAAGAGCAGGTGAGTGATTTTAAGGGTCGTCCTTTGGCAAAAATTGTAACTATGCAATATGTCATCGCAATACTGCCCGATAGATAAAAGTTAAAAATTGAAGCATAAATCGATCGAGTCAATATTTTTCAGACTGCAAGACAAGGTTTATATGGCTGACATCCAGTCCTAATAAATTTAAGTATTACTCTTAAAAGAAAATTTCCGTGTCACTCGCTGGTCTTGTAAAACACCATCGTGTATTTAACTATAACTAAATTTTCAATAAAACCTTCATTCACTGTGTACGTATGCCGTAAAAGATCTGCATAAGGCTGAATCTTATTTGATGCACTCATTTGTTTTGCTCTATTTTTGAGGCGCGATCAAAACACAGTTTGTGTATAAAATTAGATTATAACGCCACGATAACGATAATACACGATCTGTACAATCCCTTTTACTCAAGATCGATTCTATCCGAATAAGTATTCCTTGGGCCTTTATGCCATACAACCAATCAGCAGGCCCGCCCGTATGACATTGGACTTTGTCAAGCGTCCACGCAGTCAGAATTAAGGGCCAACCTGACCATTATCATAGGCATCCCTGATCACCAACCTGATCAGATAGGTCAAAATTTGTGACCGTCTGGTAGCTCCTTAAGGAGTATAAATATGTTACCGATATTGTTCTCTCTTTAGACGCTGCGACGCCTCTTTAAGTCTGCTGTGGTCAGGCTGCGAGAAGTACTTCCACAAAAACATTGCGCGTCACAGAACGCTGTCTGCTGCCCTTTTGACACCACATCAGGACTTGGGCATGCAGAATATTGAACGGTGCAAAGGATTCGCTGCACAGTTACTGGTATGTCACTTTTCTTACTTTCCCTGTTGTTGATTGGTTCCCAATAAAAATGTTTTTTACAGTAATGATTCATAGTTCAGTTCTTTATTTGCAATCATGTACATTAACGCATGCAACTTAATGCTAGGTACAGTACAGGGACCCTGTTAGGGCATAGCAAATTCTTAAATAATTAAATGATGACATTTGGTATTGCACTTCTAAATATTTTAAGGGTTTTAACACAGTAATTTTGTTTAGTTGTGTTTGTACCTTCAGCAGAAGGTGGAATTAACGCCAAAAAAAGTAGGACTGGCAATCGTTAATGTTTGTGAGCCACGCTCTTAGAGCTTAAATGAAAGAAGAAAAAGTACACTTCAACTATATATTTGGTTAAATATTTCTTAATATTTGTCTTTCAGAAATTGACAAACTCTCAAAAGAAATCAGTATCGAAATACTCCAGATATCTCTGCGACTTACGGACTGTAACCACGAACCTAACAGCTGTGCTAGACGTTGACGCATCTGGCGTGAACATTACCACGTTAAACGAAAAAATAAAGACCCTCACGGAATGTTACGCCAACGCCAGCATTTTGCTCGACCAGTTCAGTGTCCTCATAAAATCATGCCCCGAGAAAGAACTCAGAGCAGAGTATGAACCAGAATTCGACGCTGTCCTATCTAAATCACCAATTGTACGCTGCTATAAGAACAGCGATGAATGGCACGCTTTGTACAAGAAGGTTAAAGGTGTAATATCGATAGTTGATAAACAAAAGACAGCTCTTTATAAACTATTGAATACGATGCCCAAAGAACTTGGAAGCAACATTGGGCCCATGCCAATCGTGTCTCAAAGCCATATAGACGTCACTAACGAAGCTATTTCAAGTCTGGAAAGTATTGCAGAAGACCTGGATAACGTTTTAAGCGAATATTATTTCAAATTACAATCAACAGTTATAATAGATGAACTCCCCGAACACCCCATACTAAAAAGTATAGGTAATCTATCAAGATATGTAAAAGAAATCTTACAACAACTAGAAGCTTACGATGTACCTGCAGATATGTCTATGGAAGACACTCCAGAAAGTAAGAAGACTGACTTGATAAATGACACTGAAGATTTAGTAGCCACAATGTTACTTGTTATTCAATCAGTGTATAAGAAACATTTACCTCCAGATAATCCGGACGTTGATATTTTGAATGCTATTGATGATGTGATTAACACCAATGAACAAGAAAAGGAAGAGTCAAATGAAATCCTCGAAGATAATCATTTGAAAGAACTTCTACAGGACAAACTATCGAGCGACGCGAAGTCACTTAAGTTAGAGGCATTGATTACAAAAATGCACAATTTGTTGGCAAATTATGTAGAGGTATTAGCAAGTAATCAGGATGTGGAAGAAGTGAGAAATGTAGTAATGCGGTTGGTCCCAATATTAGAACAAACTGTGTTGTTTGTACAATACTTTGTGACTCAAAAGGTAGCAGTGCACAGAGTCTCCTGCAAGATGCTGTCGGTTCTTTTGAAGATTTTCTCTGAGTTGGCTTCGAAAGGGTAAGAGATTATCTTTAATTATTTCAGTGCTCACCTTTAATTTAAAGAGAAACTATACAGGGTGGCACATTTAGATCGGTCAGTATGGGAAAGTTTGGAACTATAAAACATACGAAAATCTCTTCTTAGGAACCAAGTAATAAGAAAAACTGCATTCATAAATTAAAAAAAATAATGCATATTATTCATTTTAGACATCATGTTTCATAGTAACAATTACTGCTTAAGACCTACACAATATTTTTGAATACTGACCAATCTAAATGTGCCGCCCTGTATAGAGTATAGCTAACAGTTTTATGTTCCCATGTTGTGTATTTATTTGAAAAAGTTAAACTTAATCTGGCTACTATTTATAAACCAAATGATATATTTAATAGATTCTGTAAACCATCCGATATGGATATGGAGGACGGTGAAGGCGAGGGTGGTCCCGGTAAACTCACTGGGGGAACCGGCCTAGGCGACGGGGAGGGACAGAAGGATGTCTCGGAGAGAATCGAAAATCAGGTAATGAAGATAACAATAAAAGGAGAAAGATGGAATATTATTATTCCATATCTGATTATTATTTTGGCATCCTTTACTTGAGAAAGCTATATACACAGGGTGAAATCTAAGACGTCATACAAAATGTTACTTTCCGACTACTAACCATTAATAAAATTTAGGATGAGACTTGTTGGTCTCATCCTAAATTCTCATCCTAATCATTCAAACAAATTTAGACCTCCCACACTAACCACCCAGTTAGCTACCTACATGGTTAGCTTCAAGTTTCTTATGTAGAACTTGACTTTTATTACTATATCGAAATTGGTCTTACACTAAAAGTTGATCGTCATTTAGTAGCCTCGGAAAGTAAAATTTTATATCACGTCTTACATGTCACTTTGTATAGGTATTCCTTTATTTGAAATATAGGGTAGCGTTCGGTATAGTAAATAATACAAGGTTAATGTGATAGGATCAACTAGACGATGCTCAGCGTCCAGGCGAGCAGAAGAAAGAAGAAGAACGAGATTGTAAAGAGGAAGAGAAAGGAGTCAACATGACTGACGATTTTGATTCGCACTTGCAAGATATCGAGCAAAAAGGTATAAATAAATAAAAAGAGAAATCATTATATTCAATTCAAAATCAGTACTTAACTAATTCTCCATAACTTTATATTTTTAGAGGGGGATTCTGATCAAGAAGACGACGAAGATGATGCTGATAAACAAATGGGGGACACAGACAATGCAGCTGAAAAGTAAGATAACTATAGACCAGTACAAATTTAACGTAGTCCTCATATTATACAATCATACGTAAAAGTGGAAGAAAAATACAAATAAAACTTATTTAATTATAAACACAGAAAAGATCTAAAAGTTGCAGAATAAGACATTACTCGTATATTTGTACGGTAATGAACCAGGGATTGGTGCACTTACTGAAAGTCATACCACTAGTCCACGTGCCGGTTTCCTCGAAGAAGGAAATGCCGACGTGGGATACCAATGTTCTGAGCTCATACCATACAAATCCAGAGTATCATTACCATACCAATCACTAGTATCAATTTCCACTTGAGAGTCCTCGCGTGAGAGTCTTAGAATCCAGAAAAAGTTCTATGTGGGTACGCAGCGGCGGATAGATTTCGACACACTAGTTTACGTAGATGCGTTTCCGATATCACAGGTGTTACCAATCCCAATAAGAATGAAGATTAATCAGACCGCTATTATCTAATTTATTTTGTCTTGTATTTATGTATTATACGTACTTGAAAACAAACGAAAAAATTAAAACAATATTTCTAATTATTCATTTCATTGTTATATTTTTACAGAAATCTTGAAACATCACTAATCATCACTAACTATTGTAACAATGATTGTTTGTTTATTTCAGGTTAGATCAACAAATCTGGGGTTCAGATGAAGAAGATCTTGACGAACAACAAAACGATAAGAAAGACAAAGAAGAAAAGGGGAAAGGTGAGAGCACTGGCGAGAAAGAGATGGGTGCTAAGGAAGAGGATCCGGGACAAGACGATGGGACTCAAGGGAAAGAGAAAAAGAAAAAAGATATCAATGAAATGCAAGAACCCGAAATTGATGATGATCAAGTAAGTGGTTCTTCATTGTAGTTTCCACCTAGAGAAGTCCGTTGCTGAGTATAGCTCTTCTCTAAGTAATTCGACAAGGAACCGTCCCTACCCTCTGAGTTTGCTCGTCTTAGCAGTACCGGGTTTGTTACATTTATTATTTTCAGAATAATACGTTAAATAACAAGTAGGTATATATATAAAAATTAAAGTAACATATGTTTTTGGTTTGCTAGAATACAAATTTTAGGTTAAAATGTGGCATTTGTGGAAAGTACCAGGAGAACAGGTACGCGGTTCCCGGTACCGGTTCTCTGGATACTGAAAAAATCCTGGAATTCTCGGAAATTAGAGAACTGGGATTTCGCGGGAAACGTTCCTTATTAGACGTCTCACATCTTAAATTTTTTCTACTTGCAGGTTAATGAAAACAATCAGTTTTAGGGATCATGAATTTATTATTTATATGTATTTTTTTCTATTCAAGGTGGATCCGTTCCATGGCAACCAACAACCGCTGCCGGAGCCTGAAGACTTCGACCTTCCTGACAACATGGATGTGGATGGTGACGAGGTTGGCGATGATAAAGTAAGCCAATCAGCAGAAAACAAGTAACTTATAACTCTACTCGTATCTGTACATTCACGATTTTTAAAGCATTTCCAAAAACATTTCTTCCCATGTTTGACAGGAGGGTGAAACCGAAACGGAGAATCCGTTCGACATCGACGTGATGAAAGAGAACATTCCAGAAGAGCCTGAGGAAGAACAGAAGGAAAGAGACAACACCGGACTCGAGGTGTCCAGTGATGAGGAAGGCAACGAAGATGGGGACGGTGATGATAGTCAAACTAAAGAGGTCAGTAATTTAATAAGGGACATTCATACTTTTATTTTTGTTATCCGTTGTAATTATTACAACGTATGTCTATTAATATATGTACAAATACTATAAATAAACAGAACTTAACTAGAACCTAGTTTTAAAAGATGTTTACAGTGTTGTATTGACGAAATACAGACTTAGAAAAGTTTGTTAATCTTGTCATATTTCAGGATACTCAAGATAAAGTAGAAAACCAAGCACCAGAAACCGAAGACAATAATCGAGAAGACAACGACGACGAAGATGCCAAAGAGAACGATCAAATAGACAATCCCGACATGGAAACCGATCAAGAACAACCAGAACAACCAGAATCAGAAGAAAAAACAGAACCAGAAGAGCTTCCCAATAACCCTGATAAAATCAATGAAGATGATCAAGTGGAGGAAAAGAAGCAGGACGCGAAACCTCAGGCTAATCCATCTACCGATGACGCGGCGGCTGGTGATAAGGCAGAGAACGCTGAGACGGAACGAGGCACTGACGACAATGTAGAAATTAATGCTGAACAGAAGAAAGACGAAGAATCAGCTCCTTTTGTAAGTAAAACTGAATGAAACTGCTACTTTTGTTTCCTGATTTATTAAGCACAATTAAATATGACGGGTCTAGCGATATGTTTTCTGCGTCGTGTTCGCGGATGGTCTGTTGTGTATTAACCCCCCGTACTCGTATGCTTAGACACGAATCTGTGCAGAGCATTTAAACTCTAATGTTAAAATTTCATGAAGCTTCAATTTGATTGCCAAATTTTTGACATCCCGTACAAGGAGTTAAACTCGTCCTGTTTATGCTCAATTATGTGTACAAACAGCGAGAGTGTAAAGTGTTTTATTTCCTGATTTTCCCGTGTTTGTCCTCTATTTCTCGCACCGTCCGGTATTTTGTTGGGTTTAAATGATTCTTTCTCTTACAACAATATAACCCTGCTCTTTCAATACATCCTAACGTATTGTTGATTGTCGCATTATTCGAACTGTGGGATTTATGAGTGATGGAAGTGAGAAGCAGATTACAATTATTTTTCATTTTCTTTTTTCACAAATGTACGAAAATATTTTTTTAGTAATATGTAATTAATTGCAGGAACAAGCCCAAGAGCAAGTGGGTGAAGACAGACAATCCACAGGCCGCTCAGAACTGGACAAGAGCGACAAGGGGCACCGCGGTGAGAAGCAAGCCACCAGCCGCGCTGACCAGGCGAGAGAACAAAACAAACGAAGGGAGAACAAGCCGGGGCAGACTGATCATGAAAGGACGTTAGGTATGTGGTAGTGATACGTTTAGATATTGAACTTCACGATAAAGGTCATCGCGGCGAGAAGCAAGAAACAAGGGAGCAAAACAAAATGATGGAGAACAAACCGGGCAGACAGATCATGAGAAGACAGTATGCTAATTGAGTTATATATTCCCCCGCCAAAATATTTAGAATTTAGGCGTCTGATGCGAATGGTCCAGTTATAGAAGAAACACTATACAGAGTAGAATCTATAATGGGTCAGTAAGAGCAACTACTAGAACTATTGCTGGTTCGGAAAAAAGGTCTTAGAAAACTTTAAGCTAAGCTTTAAGTTCAAGCTCTGATGTTCAACAATGCGTTTCCCTTAGGTGACGTGAATGAAGATAAGAAGAAATCACGTACATTGAACGTAGAGCGCGAGGAAGAAGCCGAAGATGGCGCCGATAAGGACGAAGGCGGCGAAAAGGACGCGGACGCCTTCCAGCACGTCCAACAGGCCAAGAAAGACGACCTACAGGTATGCCTACAATCGTTGTAACTCTAATTGCTTAAAATAAATATTAGGGTACCATTTACAGTAATAGAACTAAGACAATTTAACGGATTATATCGCGTATATTATCTCATTTTAGTTCCCGACGTTTCGGAAGCTTTCCAGCTTTCCATGGTCACGGGTGGTTAAATTGTTTTATTTCAATGAGTAATAATCGCGGAAACAGAAGAAAATATTAAGTAATAGAACTAGTTCCATTTTTTATATTATTAAAAAAATCGGGTCGTCCCGCCAGTTCCTTTTGATCTGCCTCGGCTCCGATGTCAGTTATTTACTTACGTATATGGGTGCACACCAGAGGAGTTAGATCAATAAATAAATATTAGGGGACAGTTTTACACTAATTGAACTAGTCCCATGATAGGGTCAAGGCTTGTGTTATGACTACTAGACGACGATATATTTGATAAAAATATATTACTTACATACATAGAAAATAATCGAGATACAGGAACCCCTAATTATTTTACCCAGATTTGAAACCAGGACCGTCAGCTCCGCAGACACTTGTCTTTAGAGTATCTTGCGATTTATTTGCGATGCATTTTCTATTTTGCCATGACATGGCAATGAGCTATTTCTATAAGATTGTTTTGTCTTTGATAATTTTTTGTACACAATTTTTAACGCTAACACTTTCTAGGGCATCTCCCACCGACCACCGACGAAAAAGCGACAAGCTCTGGACCTTTCTCTCGCTCATTAAACGTGCAATACAATGTAGATCTCGTGCCTAGCTCGAAATTTTGCACGGAAGCAAAAACAACTTTGTATTTCTAACAGAACTAACATGAATTCAGATTCAGATTCTTTATTGGTAAATGTCCATATCAATCACAAGTCAATTACATATTTATTATTAGGTATTATATTAATAGTATAGTAACAGTTATTATTTTATTTAGATGTGATGTACCTACAACTTTATTAAGATTTGTCGTGTTTGGGTCAACCAACGTCAAAAATTCGTTTATACCGTAAAAGGCAAGATTAACAAGTAGTTCTTTAAAATGTAGTGTTGTTTTCACAATTTTTTTTATGTCGGTAGGCACACAATAGGTGTAACATAGGTACTCAGTCAATAGACCAACCTTGAGAGTGTTTATTACGGGAAGAAACTTTGTACGGAAATCTTGTCGACATATACTTGGTGTAACAGTATGAAATGCATATACATTTTAAGTGTACCTTTTTAATTTGTCATAATTTCTAGGTTATTGATGCCGCTACGAAAGAGCAGGCGGAACAGCAGCCGACCCTGCAGCAAGAAGATGAAGATGCTGAGGCTATGATTGACGATGAGGAGGTCGCTATGGACGTAGACGATGATGATTTGGAAGTAAGTCTTGTAAGAGAAGGTTGAGAATTAATTATGTTTCAGCATTAATTTTAAGCTCCGGTAGCAGTGTTCAAGCGTGCGACTTTCAATCACGAGGTCGTTCATTCGAATCCAGCCTGTACCACTGAATTTCTCGGAGTTTGTCATTTGATATTTACTCCTAGCTTTCGGTGAAGGAAAAATCATGAGGAAACCTGCATTGGGACGTATATAAACTGATGATAATGTTTCAGTATACGGCGTGAGATGAGTATAATTTTTAATACCCATACATAGAATTATAACTCTTCTCGTGAAATTGTCTATTGCATTTTAATGCTACTATAATTGAATTTTTCTAACAACCGTTTTGGACAGCCGTCATCCCAGTACAATTGCGATGGCGCGATGGCGTAAATGTACTGGGATGACAGCTGTCAAAAAACGGTTGTGAGAAAAAAACATACTATAGGATGATATGTTTATTCTTAATTTTGATATTATGTATGGAAAAATACAAACTTGTGAATATCTTGCGGCGCTTCCTCTCAACGGGTGTCATTTCCGGAGCGCTGGTGCGATGGCGGAATCAGACGTTAAAGAGACGTTGAGGGTTACTTGCAGAATATGTTTTTAATTTAAAAATAATGGGCAGTATTTCCTGTATATATTTGATCAAATTGTAGTAAAAAACTCGTTTAATTATACGTCTAACGCTTAACTGAGTATGAAAACGGTACGGGAGAGGTGACAATTGACATGACGTGTCCTATCTCTCTATACACATATACGTCACTTGACACCCCTCCCGCACCGCTTCCATACCTCAGGAATAGACTCCTAACGCATAAGGCCTATAGAGAGCGATATATGGTGATGTGTGAGGTTTATCTGAGCTCGTCTATTTTTCTTGTCATCTACTGGTTTCGTATACGTAGCAAAATCTGCTGGTAGCATCTAGAAACTAACAAAATCTTTAGCGTTATAACTAAGGTTGCCAATCGTCCCGCGAGAGGCGGGATGTTCCGTTTCTAGGGCTTAAGAGGATATGTCCCGCGAAGGACACATGCTGGACGCTATTTTTCGCGTCTTAGGGAACAGCTTAATTTTTATAGGTAATTGAAGTGAGTATACGGTAACTATTACAGAGACTGTCAGTGTGTGCACGTTGACCTGTGAATATAGAACGTTTAGTTTAGAAATAAATAACGTGTAGAAATATGATATGGCATTTATTTCCCATATTTGCTGTCTTTCTCCTACGCTTTGACGGCTGGGTAAGTAAGTGAAGCTGGATGCGTGGGTCCCGCTTTTTTACGACAAATCCCGGAGTCCGAATACAAATGTTCCGCGAACCTGCGCGCAATGGTTGGCAACCCTAGTTTAGTTATAACTTGCTGAATGTTTCTAGGTTGAAAAATCGGATGAAATCAAATCGGAGAAAGTGAAAGGCGCTGAAAAGGAAAAAGAAAAAACTGGAAACAAAAAAGAGGGGGGTGATGATGCCACAGGGGAAACTGGTATTGAAGTGGAGGGGGAAGGAGTGGTCACCACCACAGTGCCGAGGGGGTCGGATACTACTTACCATACAAGGCGAGGCTTATTGTTTTTATTATTATTTCTATCTTAGTACGGTGGTTTATTTTATTTTATTTATTTATTTATCTTTATTTCGTGTAACCATGGACACATATTGTATTAGTAGAACTTACAAACTAAAGAGTTAGTAGGTGAAAAACTTACATTTAAAATAAGACAACACTGACTGGGGAGTGCAATCCCTCACAGTGTAACATGTAGGGACAGTTAAATCTGTCCGCTATCATGCGTAGAATGCTGTTGGGACTGCGACGCACACGGCGCACCAGGGATGCGGCGCGCGCACGCATGGTTGTATAAAAACTATCCACAAGCGCTTCCGCGAACATCCCTTATACTTAAAAAAAAAGTTACATTCAGTGTTTATTTCATAGAAGTATCGTTGTCAGAAAGCATTTTATTCTCAAGCAGTATTTTTTTTGGGTTTGTGTGGCTCAATATTCTGGTACTAATAATGTCGATATTTTATAGGCTAGGGGACGTAACCCAGCACACGGACGATATGTCCCTCGAAGAATACATGAACATCCGTTCGTGGTTGGCTGCGGGGCGAGGCGGGGGGCGCGGCGCGCAGGACGCGTGGCGCTCGCTGTGGCGCCGCAGCGCCGGCGCCGCCAGTCGCCTGTGCGAGCGGCTGCGGCTGGTGCTGGAGCCCACGGCCAGGTCCCGGCGAGCCGGTACGTAGTGTTGACAACACGTGACGTCCCTCGAAATGTACATGAGCATCCGTTCATGGTTGGGGGCGTGGCGGGGAGCGCGGCGCGGAGAATCCGTGGCACCGCACAGATCATCGATACTTCGAGCTGCCTAGCCTCTTGTCATTTTACCTTGCTTACTCTGAGCTACTTATAGCAAATCATACATTAAGAGTCCGCAGCAAGCTCGGTTCTCCATACAAACGTAGTTACGCTCTCATTTTAAAACGACTAGCTAGTTTGCTGTGAAACATTGTACTTAGAATAACTTAAGTTATATGAGGCCTGTAATTAGTTAATATAACTTCAGATACCATAATAAAAAAATATAGTGAATGGAAGTTTTTCATACCAGACTTGTTTTTGCCGTATTTCGTTTGTTTTATAAACTGGAGCCATATAAACTAATTACAGGCCTAGATATACCTCTATATATATATATATATATATATATAGAGGTATATCTAGGCCTGTAATTAGTTTATATGGCTCCAGTATATATATATATATAGTTTTAAAATGAGAACGAAACTCCGTTTTTATGGGAAGGTGAAGTCCGTTAACTAACGGAGGCAGAGTATAATAACACTATAAAAAGGCAACCTCCAATCTTTATTACCAGGTTTTCCTGTGCGCAAAATTCTTCTCTTCTTATACTAAAATATACGAATTATTTCCTTCCAGGGGACTTCCGAACGGGTCGCGCTATTAACATGCGACGCGTCATCCCATATATCGCGTCCCACTTCCGCAAAGATCGCATCTGGTTACGAAGGACCAAGCCAGCACGGAGAGAGTACAAAATCGCCATAGCGGTCGACGACTCGAGTTCCATGGCGGACAACAGGAGCAAGGAGCTGGCGTTTGAGAGCTTGGCATTAGTTTCCCAGGTAATTATAGTTGGGAGTTTAACGAGGCATAAATCGCAGCTGGTTACAAAGTACCAAGCCGGCACGGAGAGAGTACAAGATTGCTATAGCGGTCAACGACGCGAGCTCCATGGTGGTGTAGTGTAGGCCTCAGTCATAGTTTTACAGTAACTGAACTGTTCACAAAACAGGAGCAAGGTCCTCGCGTGGCGTGCGATGCACAAAGCCACTGCCTATCCTGAACGACAATGGCCTTTATATAGGGTCAGAGAAAGAGAGAAAAGATTTTGATCACATGGGGGTCAAAATATTTTAACTGCCTAACTTGGCCAAAAACCCTGTGCATGCCACCGGTTTCGGACATTATAGTTATGTGATTAACCCCTCTTATGCAATGTTTAAAATATGCCGGTCAAATTGAAGCTAAATATAATTTTAGCATATAGACACACATTAGACACTCTGCCACTGATCAGTGCCTAAACTGCCTAAGCATACGAGGGGTTAACTGACTAGGATTACAAGTCTAGCGTTACGACAATATGCAACTGCACTATGGTAGAAAACGCCCAATTTGTATTACTCCCAGTGTGAGTGAAAACGGTGACCGAATTCAACTACATACTATTTAATTGTTCTTTACAGGCTCTAAACCTGCTCGAGTCCGGTGACCTGGCCGTCCTCAGTTTCGGCGAAAAATCCAACCTACTCCATCCATTCACCGAACAGTTCACCGAACATTCCGGGTCGAAGATTCTAGAACAATTACGTTTCGAACAAACGAAGACTAAGATCGCGCAGCTACTAGATTTCTGTACTGTGATGTTTGAAGAGCAGAATATTAGGAGTGACGCAGCGAATGCAAAATTGCTGGTGGTCGTGAGCGATGGTCGAGGGATATTCTCAGAGGGTGAAACGAGAGTGTTGCAAGCCGTGCGGCGGGCGAGGCAGCAGGGGATATTCTTAGTCTACGTTATTATTGACAATCCGGATAACAAGGTAAGATGTACTAGTCATTTATTAGCTGAGAGCTATGGATTGTATAGGATAAGGGGCACAATCTCGCATCGGGGAACAGTTGCAAAGAGTCCATCTATAAGCAGTAAATAATAGTTCCAAATCCCTTCAGAGTGGCGCTAGAGTAGCAATAGGGTATGAACTGAATTTCGTCATTAACAACCAATATCATTAGATCTTTATCAAAATGCTACTCAATCCCTTCTTCTTCTGATGTAAATATATGTATAATCGTGTTAAAATGTTTTTTCTTGCATCGTTGTGGATTATTTGGTTATTTATTTTACATTCGCAAAATATTTAGTCTTGTTTCTTTTTGTTTACATGGGTGATATTCAATTACTTTCAACGTATGTAGTCAGACATATTTACCCACTTGCTACTGTGGCGCCACCAATTTAACGCCTTTTGTCGGATACTTTTGATACACAGAGATACTGCTCGAACTTAACTTTCCGCACAATATACAGCTACAATAAGTACAACTTTTTGTGATACTGTATTAAACAAAACCTTTAATTTCAGGACTCTATCATGGACATCCGAAGGCCCCTCCTGGACCCGACGACGAACACGCTGGCTGGCTTCGTCCAGTACTTGGACACGTTCCCGTTCCCCTTCTACCTCATACTGCGGGACATCTCGGCGTTGCCAAACGTACTTGGAGACGCGCTGAGGCAGTGGTTCGAATTAGCTGTAAATACAAGCTAGTGAATTAACGTAATTTTGTAGACATTTGTATAAACGTTAGAGAATTTAATGTTGTATCGTCCCGTCCCTCTCTCACTAATATTTTTAAATAGGAGTTCGAGCGGAGCGGCGTGATACGTATTTGGGAGTTGAACCTCAATTTACGTGCCTACAGACTGTGTACACCAATTGAATGCAAAGTGTACCACATGGTCGTACGATCTACATGATTCTCGTTTTTGTGGTGGACAGCAAGTCATCTTAAAGTTCGTAGCATATATAACAGTTGAGGTGCCCATACATAAATACAAAGTAAATAGACTAAAATTACATCAAAAAAAAATTAAGTTGGATGTACGTATTCATAGTTTTCCAAATGAATATTAATAATAAATATATAATTAATATAAGAAGTATTATAAGTTGAAGCGGCAATCGCCGGCGTGTCTTAACGCCCTTTTCATAAATTGGGTAATTTGATTAGACGTTGAATGGGCTCAGGCCTGAAATGACCGTTTTCATTAAAACAAAACCTATTCTCAAAATGCCTGTTTTTTTTCATGTCAGCACGTCTACGTCTGTGGTATAATTTCTGCTCGACATTGTACGAATGTAGATATTTTAGGAATATAACATTTTAGGAAAACGGGCATATCAGTCCTGAGACGTTGAATGTGCACTCAGCAGTAAATACAAACGGGAAATTCAAGCAATCTTCCGAACCAAAGGGTGAAATCATGAAAACAGATGTGTGTAAATCTAATTGAATTTACGATCCTTGTAATATGTTTGACTGTTGAAGAAAAAGAATACATTACTAGTTTGGTTATGTTGTAAAATAATATAATTGTTTTTCTACGGAAAAGGCAAATGACTTTGAAGAGATAAGATTATTTGGAGGTTTAGATAAAAGAAGATAGTAAAGAAAAACAATGTGACTTGTTAGTTTTAGATAAGCTAGAAAGTATGCTGAGCATAATGAGAAATCAATATAATTTTTTCTTCGTTAAAGTGAATAAAATAAGTTATAAAATAACATTATCGTGTTTTAATTCATAAGTTCGTAACTTACCTAGTAAGAATACAGGAGTGGTTAAAATAAAACTGACAAATTAAAAAATATTATTGTATATTTGTCAACTGAAAATTAAACAATATCTTAACATAATTTTGCTTAACAATATTTCGCGAATTAACGAAAACAGCTAACACTTAGGCCACGCTACATAGGCCGATTTTTAATCTTTTATTGTTTTGCAAATAAACTATCCATATTAAATCGTGTTTCTAAACGAAACAAATTACGCTACTCAATGCACCTCTTAGCTTCTAAAATTCTGATATACATACGAAGCTACACCATTACTTTACAATATACGGATTGATTTAAAAACAAAGACAAATCATGGATACCGCAGACGTAATTACAAGAAAATTATTCTAATAGCAGCAAACCAGTATATTATTCAAAATTTTATGATAAAGTTATCTGCATAACGTTGAAACCCTGTAAATATCATATCTATTAAATCTCCAATACAACTCTAATTCTTAAACCAATCCGCAATAATTAACAATAAAAATAGCAAAATATAAACTATAATAAAGTTTATAATAATATATGCTAACTCATGTAGAATATTAAATATGTAATGACCGACATAACATTATCACTTAACCTAAAGATTATTGTTAACTTCTGTTAGTACCACATAAACGGTGTTGTATTTTAAAAAAATAATAAATTATAATTAAATAAAAACCTGTTGTATCGGTTCGTTTGAGCGACATTAAAGCTGGAAGCAAAACCGATACAAAACGAAGCCATTTTAAATATTTACATTCTCAATTTTTTCTATAATAAAGTGTATTAAAGTACAAATAGAAGTTTAAGAAATTACTTGGACCTTGGACACGCAGACATGATTTTCATTAGCAAGAAATAATTTGTCTAACTACTGGTTTATATTTTAGAATGTGATCTTTACTATTGAAAATTATGTCTTAAATGTTGAATCGAATCTTAGATTGAAGGCAGGAAGGAGATCGAATCACTAAATACAATGTCTTGTTGACAGAAGGTTTCATAGATCACTTAACGTTTATGAATTTGAATACAAACTCTAAATCCAACTGACAAGATGGCCAGACATATAATAGGATGTTTTACATAAAGCTTTTAGAAAAAATGTGCCTGTGGTTGAATCAAACAGTTCTAGGTGTGCGTCCAAGAGCTGGCCCTAGGTCTCGGAACTTAGATTTTACCTAAGTAGTCAACACAATTATACAGGTGCCATTTTAGGATGGAATTGATTTTTTTAAATCAGTTACGTGAATTTGAAGTAACAACTTTATTCGGATCGTTATTATGATCCAAGTTTAATTGATCGAAATGTGAAAGGAAATATTTGTAGCTTGTAACTACTTCAAATAATTTATTCATGACGAATATTCAACCAAAGATAATTAACAAACTATAGAGTTTATCCGTAAGTAGTGTTTGTTCTTATGATGAATATCTTGTCAGGGACATTCAGCGGTTTGGGTTAGTGTAGTTAACAAATCTTAGTTATATTAATAATGGATATGGACAACTTCCAACGTAAAGTCAGATAAAAATAAATAAAGACGCAGATTCCTGCTCAAGATACTTAAGATAAATAATTTTACTTCCACATATGATTATCTCACCAAAACTTTTAACCAATATTTACTTCAGACAGACACCTTTACTACGAATAATAATTGAAATACCAATTTACTGAAACAAAAGTACATCTGAAATAATTACGTGGATTAATCTTCATATACCAATAATTTTCATCGAAGACGTAAACCATTATGATGTTACAGACTTACAAAAATACAGACAACAGTATCAAACAAATAACTTTCTCATTTTTGTACCGAAAGTTAAAAATGCACATTGGTTGTGAACTCAAGTGTAATATTTTAGACCTGTTGGCTGAATAAAAAATATGCGAATTGCTGACATACTCTAATACTATTCCCGTATGATTCAAAAACACCATAAAGCAAATTAAAAAATACTGAAATATTTTCGAGTACATGACCTTATTTGAAACCACGAATATGAACCACTAATTGTAGGCTGTTACTTATCTTCTTTAGGTGCGTCCACATTTGTATCATTTGCCCGATCAAATCTTCGTCCCGTGGCATGATCGCGTGTCACGATCACGCGTTTGGACGTTGCGCCGATCCGATCGCTCGAAATCCATGTTGCTACGCGTATCACACACTTAGATCGGGCAAGCAAGGCATGATCGCCGCGCCGACAGTGAGCGTCCAAGCAGCGCGATACGCAGTCATGCCACGCCACGATGATCGGATACGAGCAAATGATACAAGTGTGGACGCACCTTTTTGTTCTTTGTTCAATTTAAAATCGGTGTGGGCAATCAGGTTATTAAGAAACACTGGCAAAAGAGATCTTTTGTCTGTAAAAGCTATAAAGAGAATTACCTGAAAATTCGACCATTGTACAAAAGGGTCTAGTTAAAAAATGTTGGTGAGATAGATATGTTTGCCTACTTTACATCGCGGGTTCACTTGGCGGAATCCTTGGACGAATGGTTGTTGGTCTCTTCAGTCTTATCACCATCACCATAGAATTTTGGCTGGAACATAACAAACATTGTATAAGAATTTAGATGCACTTTAGCTTTGGAGTAAATTTAGTGGGACTTACAGGATAGTTTATTTATTTATAAGAGAGACAAATAATTAATAACTTTACACGACACCAAACTGTTTTAATAATTCGGGCATTCTTAATCTGAGCAAAATCGATACCTTTAGATTCAAAGGGAATCCACCATCGATTTGGGTGGCGTTCCATTGTGAACCTAAAATTACTATGCTTTGAGCGAAAAAAAAAATGTTTAACCCTTGTGTAATTCAGCAATCATACCCTGAATAGGCCGAGAATTGGGCTATATAGAGCGTCAAGACGTAATGAAGAAGGAACAATCAGTATGTAGGCACTAAGTGGTGGCCTGGAAAGATATTTCTTTGGTAAATGTGACATCTAGTGCTTTAAATGGGATTCACTGTTGCTAAAGCTAAGGTATTTTAACTGAATGTACTAGAATTACAAAATATGAACCCTAAAAACTCGTGAAAATGGCACTTATATACATGTCTATTTATGTACATTCGAACAAAATTAATGGGGCCAAAACATAGGAAATGCAAATGGAAAAAATATGTTACGTATGACCGTAGCTTGCATGGTGTTATGTGTGACACGCTTCAATCAGGACGCAAAGCAAAAACAACATAACAAAACTACAAATAGATGAGTAGAAAACAAAACCAATGAACTTAATCACAAAACAAACCTAATTAAAACCAAGTCTTCAAACAAAAAGAGCTCCCGAACTACTGAATGATTTGATCTCTGGATGAAGGAGCACTTCTATAAAGCCTAATTTCACCATGATCTATTAATGATTTACGGGCAGGGAGCGTACTCTTGATGTCGGTTTCGTCATAACTACGTAAATATACACACATAATGCTTTTTTAATATCTAACAAAACTGTGCTCAAACTTTTTGACTATGAAGCACTTTTTAAAAACGGCATGTGTTTGGAGGCTATAAAATAAAACTCATTACATAAAATTGTTTTCATTTCAGTAAGAAATTAAATAATTGTGCTCATTCTATACATGAAAGTAAAGTCTTCTCTATTTTTACTAAAATATTACTTAATTTGAAGTGCTGTCATATTTATAAAGTTAATCAACATTTCATAATAACGCAATGGATAATTCAATATTAAAAAATAATCAGCGAGTTGCAAATAATATATTTTATTGTATAAAATAATATTATACATTACAACTCAGTTTAAAAGTCCCGAAGTCAATAATAAATAACGAATGAAATATCGTTCCAATGCGAAGGACACCGTTCCAGAAGATTTAAATGAAAAACATACCCTAATTCCGCAAATTTAAACGGAATTCCGTTGATGTTTCTACCCATTTTCTATGTATACGTATGACGAAGTCAATTAGTAATGCTTTTCATTGTCTGTGACTGAAGAGGTTGATTAGGCAGTCGCTTGTCCTTTTATCCCATTTACTGGCAGTCGGCGCAGGATTTTTATTTCTTCTATACCTCTCTATCACCCGCCATGTCATCACTCACATCACGCGATCCATCCACCTTTTACTTGATCTACACTTCTTACATTCCTCCTCATGCATACCTAATACCCTTCTTGTCACATGACTTATCCCAACGCATAACATATCCATACTACCTTATGTACCGTACCGCGATCTGCTCTCAGCTTATCGACTATGGGTGCTACTTTCAGGCTGCATCTCATATAGGTTGATTAAACATTAATTATGATAAATCCTATTTTTGAATGTTATAATGGTAACACTTAAATCAATGTAAAACCTAAACTGACTCATGCTGTATGTAGCTTGACGTCATTTCTGTCATCAACAGTGATCGGCACTATAGGTGCAAAACTTGCCAATCGGACATAAAAGAGTGCTTACATACATGAAAATATTAATATCCTTATACCCGAGTATTGGAAATCCGAAATTCCTATATTGTTTTAAATTAAACACTAATTTGCCAATAACATTATTATCCTCCTTGGTTGTAAGTTTTCCTTTAATTTTTAATTATGTCAGCTTTACAAGTTTTGTTAAATTATAAACAAGTGGAGTGATCCACTAATAAATTGCAAAAATTGTGATTATTATCATGATATTTGTAAAACAAAAAGTACAAGTTTTGTTAAAGTTTTGCACCGATAGTGCCGATCACTAGTCATCAGCACCAAGAGTATGCTGCCTGCTCACGGCTGATCACGCCAATCAATGTCAATAATTTGACGGGCGTAAGCGACCTTTAATCAGTAGTTAAGAACTGACAGCTAATGGTGAAATTGGACATACAACTGACAAAAACAAACAAAAATAAAATCAAACCACCAAGCTGTGCCGAAGCATGAATGAGCTTCACTTACTCAATTTGAATTTGTACTATACTGTCGTGACTTTATTCCCAAATCCATTTTTGACACCGTTATAACTTGTAAAGCCCTAGAAATAAACAATTGGTAAACCAATTAATTTCACATAGAAAGCTTCTAAGTAGTTCACACAGATAATAAAAACTGATGTATACATACATAATCAGCATTCGACATAAGCACACAAAATACCCAATAAATTTATGATATGGTATTGGTCAGGTATAATAAAAACAGTGTCTTGACCATGAGAAACATGCCCTCCGGCCGTTTTGGCAACCAAGTTTCACAACCAGGTGTTAAAAAATAAGTAATCATCTTGTTACGCAACTAGTTGCCCAATAAGAAAATCTATTCCTGAATCAAAACTAGCGTAGATGACAGTGGAGTTTCGCAACCAGTTGACGAAGAGGAAATAAATTTATTTGTTTACAACTGGTTACCAAACAAGACTTTCATTTCTCATTTCACAGCTAGCAAAGCGACATCACGTGACATCTAGAATATCCTAAAATCAAACAGAGTTTTTAATAAATCCTATATACAAAAGTTTAAAGGTGTTATTTAAAAATATGAATGTTTAGTTGACGACAGCTTTGACATCTGTTCTTAATACATATTAGTATCCGGTGCAATCCAGTGATGCACATTAGGTTATCTAGTCTTTATTGCGATTACGAGCGACTACTCTTCCAGTGGTGGTTAGATTGATCAAGTATCCAGTGATCACACCATTATACCTCGGGCGGGTATTCATAATGTCTACATCGAATGTATATCCTACAAGTGATATTGTATTCATTAGTACGAAAAGGGGCGGAGTGTCAATGCTGTACAATGATGGCCAATATCACCGAAAAAAGATTTATGTTAATAAGAACTCGTTCTGGAAATGTTTCAGAACAAAAGGATGCAAAGGTAATATAACCTTAAATTGTCGTAACGAAATTGTGAATCATAGTGCACACACACTGGGGTGTTTGGGTGACAGCAGTAAAAATATTATTTAAAAAAATTGGATGATCTCAAACTGAAAACAAGCTGCAATTTTGAGTCAATTCCAAAACACCCTGTATGTAACTAAAAACTGTTAATTAAATTGTTAAAATTACCGAGTTAGTATCACTTCGTCTAAAAAAATCAGTCTTAGGACAAACTGGTCTGAAATATGTATATGTATTATTTAATTGCATACTTTTGAATATTAATTTATAATAGTAATTTGTATTTAGTGGGCAATGTTACCTCTATGGGTTAACACACAGAGTAGCTTTTATTATATAATTGTATACCTCTGAGTACTAATTAATAAAAGTAATTTGTATTTAGTGGGCAATGTTACCTCCATGGGTTAACACACAATGTAGCTTGTGTTTAACGTTATGTGGAAAATAAAAAATCCTATTTATTTCATTTTATACCTTTTTTTTTGACAAAGTGTCGAAAAGTTAAGGAAGGGGCAGAGTTATAGAGCAGCCGACATAGTGCGTATTAATATAGCTAACATATCAAATTTACAACAAACTGTATTAAATACAATGGTAATCTCATGATTCGCACTATATCCGCTGCATGGTCCCTGTTAAAGTCCACTAAATTATCCTCTGCTCCCACAATTTCGCTCCAGTCTTGCCCATGGCGAAGATGATATTCGCAAGCTCTATTGTTCCTAGCGAAATATATAAATTATATTTATAAAGCAATTCTGCTTTTTTCATGTCCGGTATAACATTTGTGGACATGGGGCATCCTCCAGAAATACAATAATCGTTTTCAGGAGTTCGTGTGATGCAGCTGGTTCCGTTATAATTTACTTGCATGTCCATCTCTAAACCAAACAAATCCATGTTTGGCAACGGTGTTTCACAACCAGTTGTTAAAAAAGAAATAATCATCCTGGTACGCAACTAATTACATGACTTTCTAACTGTCGGAGAACTATTCTTCATTGGCAACTGGATGTCAAACCGGAATAGATTTTCATATTGGGCAACTAGTTGAATAACAAGATGATTACTTCTTTTTTAACAACTGGTTGTGAAACTTGGTTGCCAAAACGGCCGGAGGGGAAACATGTCATAGTTACGTTGAACTAATCTGCTGAATCTTTGTTTTAAATTCCTCCATTTCACATCAAGATCAATCCATCAACGTAAAACAGTAAAGTAAGTAATTTATTTCATTTTAAACTTCATTACGTAGCGTTTAATTTATCTTGGATCATTTGGCATTTAAATTTTACTCAGACAAGTTTATCAATATACGGTTTTATTATTATATTGTATTTTCAAAGAAAATTGGTACCCTCGCTTGCTGTCTCAGATTATAGACTGCTGTCACGGAATAAAAAAACGGCCAAGAGCATGTCGGACCCTGGTCAATGTAGGGTTCCGCAGCCGTTTATACAAAAAAATGCACTACAGATGAAAAAAAATCGATAAAAAAACACAAATAAAAGAGCGTATCTCCCCGGCACTTACGTCTTTTTGCTGAGAAGCGCAGTTTTTTGGCAATAACTTTAGAACGGTATGTCCGATTATGTTCAAAACAATTTTCGTTGTAAGTTTTTATTTGTAATTTTTTTCATATTTTTTGAACATACCATTTAGAAAATAAAGGGGTGTGGGGGGGGGGGGACACAATTTTTGCTACTTTCGGAGTGAGTATTTCCGAAAACATTCACTAAATCAAAAATTTTTTTTAGAAACCTCTTGGTGTTTTTAGAAGATCTGTCGAATAATGTGCTTACACATTGATATTTGCTGAATTTTTTTTTTTCAGTTTCGGTTACATGTATAGAGTGCCCCCTCTAGAAATATATATTTATAATTTAACTATCAAACTAAGTAGCAGCTTACACTTATAGTTTTTGAGTAAAATGCCTGTGACATACGGACGGACGGACATGACGAAACTATAAGGGTTCCGTTTTTGCCATTTCGGCCACGGTAACCTAAAAATGATGCTATAGACATTGCATATTTTTTTATGTACATACGATAAAGCATTTGAATTAAATCTCACGAGCTCTTAACATTTTTACGTTGTAATTTTTCGTTACAAACGCATTTGGGTGTTTTTTCGGGTGCCTATTTGTCATGGTTACATCTCCTGTCTTACTTAAAACTACGATTTTCAACGATATAAAGGGAACAAAAGTATTGTATTTAGCCAATATAGGTAAATTTTACAAGGGCCTATCTATCTCGTCAGTATGTTAGTCGTAATAGCATAGATTATTGGCATTTTTGTAAGCAACTCTGCCACTATTGTACAGTAGTACCACGAATATAAGTTACATCGGCAATCTTCGGCCACGCTGACGAGTGTTAACAAGTACCGAATGAAACCGAACGTGTGACCAAGGACCATATACAATAGGACTGACAATCTCATACGAGAAAATGTAACTCTGAAAAAGCTCAAAATTGGGTATAAAACCTAGATGGCGCTGCTTCGTAGCCTGGAAGTGACAAAACAGTTATTTCTCACCAATATATTTACGTTTTTTGTTTTTTTAAAACAAACTTCTTACTGCTTTATTTCAATACGATAATATCACCTAAATACACAATTTTTAAGGATTATATTTTTTTGACGTCAACAACGTTATTTGATCGTATTTAAATAGATGGCACTACCTCTGGATTCATTGATTGTTCAAGGTTGCTCGCGGGTTTGCCAATTTTTGCTACACAAAATAACTAGATGGCGTTGGTGAACTGAAGTAATGTGGATGAAATAAATTACGCACATATTGACAAGCGACATTTTCCACTAACAAACAGTGAACGAAAAAAACATAGAACGCGAGCTTCATACAAAATTGCAGTACAAAACGGGGTAAATATTCTAAATCCGCATGCGCGTTGTGTGACCAATAAGAGTTGGCCAAAATATCAGTCTACTTTCTATTACCCAAAGCAAGACTGACATTTTATAGTATCAACATGACGGCGACTATGAAAACGCATACGTAGTAGATGGTCACATGCAATAAAGAGTAATTTTGTAGGCAGAATTGTCGTAGTATTTCAATTGAATTTTCAGTTTTATTTTATATTTAAATAATCATAGAATAACCTTACGCAAATCAGTCTCCAATTAAGATTTAGCATACCATACGAGTATGCATATATTATAGCTTGCTAAATACTTAAATACAAACAGACAATCAGCCACTGGAGTCTGGCAAATGAAAGATAAGAATGAAATCAACCGCGAAATTTAAAAATGTAGCTGCAGTGTGTCTGTATGAGCTAGACATAAACAAATTTAAATGCTTTTCTCAGTAACTAATAACTTAATAGTTAATGACAAACGCAATGAATTTGTGTAACTCTAGCTCATACAGGCACACTGCAGCTACATTTTTAAATTTCGCGGTTGATTTCATTCTCATCTTTCATTTGCCAGACTAGCAATCATAACTTTTGTAGTACGTTAAGACAACGCAAAAATGGAGCTTGCATACTTTTATTGTTGCCGTGTTAGTATGTTTGTATGGGTCAAATTTTTGAAGCTAAATTAAAACCACTTGCCAGTCTCTGATTGTACTAAATTTTTGCATACTTTTGTAAGTTTGGTGACAATACAATATTATGATAATATCGAGCTGATTTGATGATGGAAACGGAAGGTGGGCATAGGAACTCTGTAATTAGTTACCGTAATCCTACCGAGTTTGAGCTCTTTAATGTGTTTGATAACTTTAAAATCAAATTGCACCTTTTTCGAAAACTGTATATAAAATAGTTATGTGCATGAAAACATGTATCTCAACACATAATATATCAAATGTTCAATAGGTATCATAATACCTTTTCATTTACATAGTTTGTTGTTGTAAGGTGGCATAACACCATCGCTATACAAAATCTCTTCCGACTAAAAAAAATTAATAATTATGTTTACGGTATTTTTTACATGTGAAAATTAATTCCATCTTTATTTTTATATTTCCTAGAATGATTAATTAATACAGTATTTTACAGATCAATAAGCCGTATTATTTCACTTTGAGAATTGTAATAATACGACAGTCATGCAGCGTCGCCATATGCAACTGGCAGCCCGTTTGACCCAGTTTATACGCCCCGCCGCTAGTTGTGCTTCTATGTTTTTTCGTTCGCTGCTAACAAAACAGTCAGTAACGTAATATCAGGAGTCCGTTTCATAAACGCTTGTAACTCGTATTACAAGCGGAAGTCTCTTTTTAATTCATATTGTTCGAAAGAGACTTCCGCTAGTAATAAAAGTTACAAGCTTTCGAGAAACGGGCCCCTGTTAGATCAGTTTTGTGCGTAGGAAGTTTGTTAACCGGAAAATATATAGTATGTAATAATATAATAAATGAAAGCCTTAGATATTGCAATTTATAGTAGACGCACAGTTTAACAATATTCATACAGTTGCGCAACGAATGTAGGTACTTGCGCAGAGCAACGGTGCGGTGTGTCGCGGGGAAGCGGGCGGCGTGGGCCGCCGACGCCAACTCGCCTTGTTGGCGTTCTTAAACTTTCAGGGCAGCAGGGCATTTTGTTTTATTACAATGTTGCGCACCTGTTCCGTGTACGGATGTACATCGACCACTTTAAGTAAGGATTTAAGATTTAATAGATTTCCCCGTGATGCGAGTTAAGATTGTTTATCTTGTAATTACGTTATTACGTAGGTACCTAACTTCAACCTATAACCTATGTTGGAACTAATATCGTCTAGTATGCACTATTAGTTTGGAGTAGCTTGGCTTGGCATTGATATTGCGATGGCATAGAAACCGAATTTTTTGGTAGTTTAGATCGCGTTCCGGGTATAGCGCATTTTGTTTTTTTTTTACTATAAAAAGTTTTTATAGCAAGTTAGGTACAATAAATTATTAATCAGTGGATATGGAATTATTATACGAAACAGCATTTTAGGAACGCGTTTAAGAATTTTAATGTCGTTTGTTCATACGGGCCTAAGTTCCATTATGCTTTAACTTTGTAGGTACTTACCCGCGTCAGCTGTAGTCATTGAACCTTTACCGAGCGATATTTAGGTTTTCTTTTTATTAAAATAAAATTAACAGATACAGCAATTAATATGGTACATAAGAGCCACTATTGAAAACCCGGAGGTTTTATGTAGTAGTGGTGAAAGTAGGTAGTTATTCATTAATGTAACACTCTATAATTTATAATGTACTAGCTTCTGCCCGCGACTTCGTCCGCCTTCAATTAGTTTATCGCGGATAAAGGTATTTTTCTGGGATAAAAAGTAGCCTATGTCCTTCCCCTGGACTCAAACTATCTCCATTCCAATCGGTTCAGCGGTTTAAGCGTGAAGAGGTAACAGACAGACAGACAGACACTTTCACATTTATAATATTACTAGCGGCCGCTCGCGACTTCGTCCGCCTTAGATTCGTTTATCGCGGATAAAAGGTATTTTTCCTGGATAAAAAGTAGCTTATGTCTTTCCCGAAAACTCGATATTCTACTATTTTAAATGTGAAGCATATTACCTACCAAGATTTCAAGTTCTTAGCGTAAAAAATATTTACTTTCCATACGAATTTTTATCCCCTTTTTCGTCTCTAAAAGGGACGAAATTTGACATACATTATAGCCTATGTCCTATTCTGATATATAAGGTGAGCTGGAAAGTTTCATAAAAAATCATCCAGTAGTTTTTGAGATTAAGTGGAACGTACATACATACTTTCACGTTTATATATATATAGTAAGGAAGTAAGGATTAAGGATAAGGATAGTAGGTATGGATGTAAAGTGTCAGTATGAATGAATGTTAATCTTTATGTTCTTGACAATTCATTCTTGTCTTTTAATGTAACACCACATCGTCTGTATTTATTTATGACTAGAAGGTGCCCGCAACTTCGTTCGCGTAGTCGGGTAAAAGGTATCCTATAACCACCGTGGATGCCCAGCCCAGCTACTAAAATAGTCCAAATCCGTGTAGCTGCTTTGATGTAATGAAGCGGCAACGACACATACATTTATGCTCAAATTGTTCATACGCATGCGAATAAATTATACATAGTTAAATTTAATGATAGAAAACTTTAAAATTCCTCGTATATATATCTGGTTGTGCAACATCTGTAATACATTCTAGCTAATTGTTACGTACTTGTAAATAAATCGTTTCATATAGTTGAATTATCGAGAAGATGGAATTGCATTTGTAGTGGTTGTACCGTTTGCAACAAAAGGAGAATAATTTTCTCTTAACTTAATAAAATGACATACCCAAGAAGTGGAATAAGTAGTAGTCCTCTGTTTTCTTCTTTAATTCGCTATCATGTTCTTCATCTGAGCTGTCACAAGTATTGATAATAAAATTGTCTGTTATTTGATCCATTTCTCCTTCCTGACATCGATATTTATTTTCTTCACTTTCGACGTGGTGACAAATATTTTCCCAGTCCTCAGCAGTGATGGTATTCATTCGTTCAGTTGCTAAACTCATAATGCCTTGTATGTTTAATGAAACGTTTCTTTTTGCTACATATCCTTTTACCATGGACCAAATATTTTCGATCGGATTGAGTGTCGGGTGATACGGTGGCAATCGTAATACGGAGTGGCCATGTTCTTTTAAAATTGCATCTATGTGGTACTCGCGAAACCGCTCTTTATTTTGTTTAATTAATTCATACAAACTGGTTTTGTACATCAAGCGGTTATACGAAATGTTGTGTTCTGTCAACCAATCCATCATTTCTTGTTTATTAGAATTTGACGTTGGAGCACGATTCAAAAGTTTGTTGTGATAGGACGCATTATCCACGATAAGTACTCTATTCGGTTTGAGGTTCGGTATTAATTTTTCTTTTAACCATTTTTCGTAGTTGACAAAGTTCATCTGGTCATGGCAATCTCCCGTTTTTTGGTTTGCCTTAAACATTAACAAAGCGTTGGGAATAAAACCATCTTTTCCTCCTGCGTGCACTATTATTAACCGCTGGCCTGTACTGATTTGTTTTTTTACACCAAATTCTGTTCCATCGGTCCAAGCTTCTCCGGACACATGTGAAGTGTGGATGTAGGTTTCATCAGTATAAACTAGTGGTCTATCTTGAGATCGATATTCCGCAATTTTGATAAGGTAATTTATTCTTAGCAGTCGTATGTTGTGTTTTTCCATTAATATTTTTCGGTTGTCCTCGGTCTTTTTCCATTTAAATCCTAATTTTTGTATTTGTTTTCGTAAGGTGGAAATGCCAAATTTGTAATCTATATCGGATTTTAACACAGAGTGGAGTCCCTTTAAGGTTGGAAATTGCTTATGGGACAGATGAAAATTGTATATAGTTCTCCGGATGACTTCCTGATCAAAATCGTCTACTGCTGATGACGGACAAGGACGCAACTTTTTATTCTTCGGGGAGGTGAATTTCTTTGTTGTTGCGAATTTCTCGCTGTTGCTCTCAGTCACAATGTTATAAACAGTAGAGAGACAAACACCTGTAGCTTTTTCAACTAACTGGGCAGCGGTGTAAGGCAAGTTTAAATTTTTCGTCAGTTCATTTTCAAAATATTTATAACAGTTGAAAATTATTTGCTTACTTTGACTCTCAATAGGACCAAAATTACTTACAGCCATATTTTTTTTAAATATAGAAATTATTCGTAGTCGTACGGGCGGACACAATAATTAATTGAGAATACAATCAAATCAGATGTAAAAATATACGCACAACGTAAATAATATTGACAATTTCACACTGACATTATTTTTGTTTTTAGTTCTTCGATGTATATATATATATAACAACCTCTTTGTATGCTGATAGTACAAGAAAATAGAAAATTCAAATATAGAATGCCTGTAAACAAACAATACTACTACATATGCAATTCCACGCTCTCGATGATTCAACTATAATAATGACGTTTATTTTCCATTTTGTGACAAAAAACAACACATGACAGCATAAATGCTTATACGAGCGGCGGCGTCGCCCGACATAAAAGGCGTTTCACTACTGTAGGGAAGTGGTAGACATAAGTAGTTAGGGATTAAAAAAAAACGATACGAGGGATAGAAACTTTTAATTTATAAATAATGGAAACTTAACTATAATTTTGTAACGCCCTGTATTCAGTAAGTATTCAGGAATCTTGAAAATAATATCATAAATGGCATCACTGCTTCTCTTTACATCTTTGAGGTTTGAAGTTTAAATTTGCATTAAATTTCAAATCACGAATAATCAGGTAGCATTTTGAAATCGACTTTTGATGAAACTTTTGAAACTAAAATATAATTGCGATCATTATTATGGTTTTGAAGATAATGTATTAATAACAAGGTAAATAAACTGAAATATATTTTATTTGTAAGTAAAACATTATAGTACAAAAATAGTGAAGTGAGACGAAACGGAACGAAGTAAAGAAACATCGCACCTAACGCCATCTATTCGCTTTTTACTGTATCCCTTGGAGTGTCGTTGAACGCTTGTGACTGTTATACTTCACGCTTGCGCGTACCGTACGTTAGGTAGAAATTGTAAAATTACGACTTTTGAATGATTTGATACCCTTAGCGGCATCTAGCGACGTAGAATGATACTAACTAACGAAGTACGGTGCGTAGTGCGAAGATTGTCAGTCCTATTGTATATGGTCCTTGGTGTGACAAATAAAGATCTTGTTGCACTATACGTACGGTACATAAGCAATGACAGGTGAACTCGTGCTCTCTCGTCGCTCATGGCGACTGACGCGGCGCCAGACAAAATGGCAGGCGCCGGAGCTGTCGGCGTCGCGCGCAAAATTTTGGCCAATAGGCGTTGAAGATTTTACCCGCGCAAACGCGCTGCCTTATAATTGGTTAATCTGTTTTCAAAAAAATGCTTTCTGCGCAGGTACATCGTTGTAACTTATATTTGTGGTACAGGTCAGAATAGCAACAAGAGAAGTTGAACCATGTTTAAATTTTATTAGCGGCTACTCACGTCGTATAAGCCGAGTACCACCACCTAGTGCGAGGCTGTTGGCGTTGGTGTCCACTCGTGACTAAGGTTCTCGTAATGGACCGAAACATGTCATGTGTTAGTAACCGCTAATGTAATCAGTGGCGTGCGCAGAGTTTTTGGCCAAGGTGGGCAGTTTCTCTGTCTGTATAGAGCCATGGGCGTGCCAGGATAGGCAGTGCCTTTGTGCCTATATGGACTGCACGCCACTGAAAGTAATCTAAATATTTCTGAGTCTCTTGGTAGTTTCTAGTTGATCCCCCCATTTACCTATATTATCTGCTACGCGGTTGCCGCTACGATAATGAAATAAAAAAATGTTCACCTCATCGTGCTTCTCCTCGGTGCGGTCGTCGTCGTCGTCGCTGTCGTCGTCGGCCGACGAGTCGCCGCCCGACCCGGCGTTGTCCGACACCGGTTTCACTGGAAAACATTTATAGGTCAATTTCATTGTAACTATGTTACAAGGTTTTGTACGGTGAAACAACACAAACATTGATTTTTTACGAAAATCTTGATGTTTCACCATCAAGATCTTCGTGGTTTTTAAAGTGAATTTCTTCACTAAGAAGTTTAGTTTCATAGATGCTCACCAGGTGCGCTGACGGCAAAACGCCGGTTGAAATGCAAAGATCTTGTAACAAGTAGTGACAAAGTTTGAAGACAAGCTGACTGGGCTCTGTAGCTCAATTGGCAGAGCGTGCGCCCCGGCAAGGCACAAGGCACTTTGTATTTATAAGATTACTTGTGTTTTTAAAATACAAAGAGCTCAATAATTAAAAAAATCAAGACTCCGACTGGATTTGAACCAGTGCCTTGCCGGATCGCACGCTCTGCCAATTGAGCTACAGAGTCCGAGTATTCGTTTTTTTTTTTCATACAAGGTGCCCGAAATATTTTAACCACGCATTCCTTAGGTAGGTCAGTCAGTAGTCAAATCTGGCTTAGTTTTGAAGATATTATCAATTTTCATGTAACTATTTATTATGATTACTAAAGTGCATTAAGCTCTTTTGATGGCAAAGTTGCCACGAATGTTGCCAAGTTTCGCGTCGCTATTGACATACATTAAAGTGGCAGCAACCACTCACTAAAGTCATACCTTTTTTGAAAAAATCATCGTCACCATGTTATTAAAAGGAATATTTTTTATAGAAATTCAAGTTTTATGTACAAAAATCGACTAGACTTTTTTTGCTGTATCTGACTTGGGTCTTAAATATTTTTTCGAATGGTCTCAGAAATGCGTGGTTAACATTTTTCGGATTCCTTGCGAGCACCTTGTATAAATATTATGGTACCTTAGTGAAGAAATCGAACAAACGAATATCGTCATGGTAAAATGATTTTCATAGAAATTCAATACCGCTGCCCACTGGGCATCCGTTATTTGAGAAACCTCGACACGAAAGAAGAAGTAGAATAGAAATTCAACACAAGCATTGCATGAAAGAGGGTTATGACTTTTTCTTCTCCGCGAACAATGTTGTTCTAGTTTGTTAATGAAGATAATAATTCAGGTTCGAATCACGGCCAGGGCCAGTGTTTGTGTGATGAGCTCGAATGCTAGTTCCTAGCTCTTGGATGTTTTATCGAAACACATCAAACGGGGCTTAATCGCGTATAAATATGATTTTATTTAATTACCTTTCGTTGGCAATTCTTCGAAGCCCCGTTTGTTGTGTTGTGATAATGAGTGAAAATCGTATTAGTTTAAATCAATGTTTTCTATGTATTTAGGTGTTATAATTTATCTATATATTATACTAGAAGGTGCACCTTCAACTTTGTTTGCCGAGGAGGAAAAAGTCATAACCCTCGTTTTTGCTTCGGCGTATTCAGGTAAAAAGTATCCTATGACCACCTGTGGATACCCAGCTACCCGTGTACCAAAAATAGTTGAAATCTATTTAGCCGATTTGGCGTCATGAAACCACATCGACACATACAAACATGCAAAAATAAAAAAAATGTTCCGATTCAGTGACCTTCAAATAGTCCATTACAATCATTATTTTGAAAAATATGCTCAATGTACAGACATTTTTTTTGACAACTTTATAATAGTACTAGAAGGTGCCTTTCGTCCGTGGAGGAGAAAAAAAAACATTTTTTTTCTTCAGCGTAGTCGGGTAAAAAGTATCCTCTAACCATCTGGAGAGACCCAGCTAAACGTGTACCAAAAATAGTTGAAATCCGTTTAACCGATTTGGCGTGATGAGGCCACGACGACACATACAAACATACAAAAAAATACAAATAAATATTTTTCATTTCAGTGACCTCCAAATAGTCTGTTGCAATCAGTTTTTTGAAAACATCTTCAATGTACATTTCATTTTTACAACTTTATAATAGTATAGATATCGTCGCCTAGTACCCATAATACAAGCTTTGCTTAATTTGGGACTAGGTCGATTTGTGTAAGTTTATTAGTGTTTAATAAAATACCAGTGTTGGGCTGCGGCTGGTTGGGCTGGTTGGGCCTCGCGCGCTCGCGGGTCAGCTCGTCATAGCACTGCAGGCACACGCGCAGTGGCTTCTCGCTCTGGCCGCGCAGCACGTAGCGCTTCGACGAACATGGTCCGCAAACCACTGATCCGCACTTGCGACAGTGGTGCTGTAACATATGTCATCATCATCATCGGCCAGAAGACGTCCAATGCTGGACATACATAGGTCTTCTCTGAAGAACGCAACCACGGCCCGCATCCAGCGCCGCCAGGTCACTAGTTCACCGGTGGAGGGCCTGCACACTTTGTTTCTATTAATTTCTTGGCCCCAGCGGCCGTCGGTTCTACGACCAATATTTGCCTAACTAAAGGCTGATTTAGACGAAGACTATTTTGAGACGTCTACATTAGAGCACCGTTTTTTCAAATAAAATAAAATTACGGTATTTTTTGTATTTAGCCTATAAGTACAACAATTCAAAGCTTAGTTTTTACCAAATAGGAACATGTACATCATTTTCAAAATTTAGTGACGTACTTTTCTAAACCAGCCTCTAAACTTTGAGATATATAACCATTCCCTGATTTTAAACATAGTTTATAATTAGTTTATGGTTATGTAAGACTTCAAGCAGATTTTCATCTTTGTTTTAAGGTATAATTTATGTAGGTCTTGGCGACACAATCGCCAGTTATTCGTAAAATAATTAAGGATGATGACTTACTCTCCTGTTGAGGACGGTGAACTGTGTCTTCTTGCAGTGCATGCAGATGGACGCCTCATTGTCCGGCACCCACACCGCCGCGTGCTCCGATGGCGGTTGCTTACCGCCTATGAAAATAATGCTATCTTAGAAACACAAGATCCATTTGAAAAAAAAAAAAAAAAAAACAAATCTAAATCCACCAGTCATAGCTCATAACTTCGACACTTTTTGTTAAACAGACTCGGCTAGTGAGTCAGCTGGTTTCGATTTCATAAAATTCGCATTTCAAGTACATAAAAATATAGTATGCCTGTTGTATATCTCTGCTTGAATGTATTGTTTTCTGTGCTCTGTTTTGTGAGGTGTACAATAAAAAGTTATTGTATTATATGCATAAAATAGGGTAATCTTCAAGTATGCGCATGATATTTTTATGAACGTTACAAAAATTATATTTGAAAGTCAGTTCCGAGTTTTCTTCTACTCGCTTGAATATATTTGTAGGCATCTCATATCAAACCTTTAATTCAATTTTAACAACTTCTGTTGGGTCGACATCAAAAATACATTTAGCACCTTATCGCTAACCTTACAAGAATTATTGCAGGATACTTTGCCAACTAACACTAAACATTACCATGGACGAATAAAACAAGAAGACTGTCAAAAACAGTACTCCCGATATTTTCAACGCCATCTCTGTATAGGAATTTATTATTTGCAATCATTCAACTTAATTTGCAAGCATCATCACAGCTCAGAATAGTTCTTGATCTGCTTCCAGGCCGTTTTTAATTCCACCATACTTAAAATAAAAATATTTAGAAGAAAGTTAGCTTGCAATTAAAGTAGGTTACATGTTAAAAGCGATATTATTTTTAGACAATAATAATCTTACACATATGACGACCTTACTGCATCTTGTTCCATTTCCATATTTGTTTTTGCGATGAGCCATCAGAGCTCTGGACATGACTAACATTCATGCTAAAACTAAACGTTACTTACTTTTTCTAAGCAGGTCCTCTATGCATTTCTCTATATGCGCCATCCACTCCTCTTTCTCAGTAGCCGTGGCCGCGTACACTGCGAACGACTTGGATGCCGTGCGGATCAGCCAGCCGTTACGATATTCTGCACAATAAATAATGTTTTTATAGATAAGAGTATGGAAGAAATTGTGTAGTACTATCTAAGAAAGATATGCACTCGTATAATAAATCCATTTCGACGGCGTTAGCTGTCGTAATTATGTGTATATTTTTATTCATATTACAGGTCTTTTAGAAAATGACAAAAATAATATATAATTTTAAACTGAAAAAACCAAACAGTCTTTATAATATCCTCCTCTTTGAATTACTGCAAATTAGTTAATGCAAACCATTATTAAAATTATCAACGCAGCAGCAAGCAACTATTCCAAGAATATAAGCTCTAAAGAGTACCCTAAGGTGCGTCCACATTTGTATCATTTGCCCGTATCAGATCATCGTCGCGTGGCATGATCGCGTGTCACGATCACCCGTTTGGACGTTGCGCCGATCGGATCGCTCGAAATCCATTTTGCTACGCGTATCACACAGTTATATCGGACGAGTACGGCATGATCAGCGCGCCGACAGTAAGCGTCCAAGCGGCGCGATACGCAGTCATGCCACGGCACGGTGATCTGATACGGGCAAATGATACAAATGTGGACGCACCTCTACTAGCCCTTTTAAATATTTTTAATTTTTTTTTGTTAATAACATTATACTTTTCGTTTTTAATTTTTATATGTAACATTAGAATTATTCTTTGTCAAGATATTTTTTAAATCAAATCAAAATCCTTTATTGCACTCATTTTTGGGCCACCATGTATAGCCGGTACATTAGTTGTATTAATAACTAGAAGATGCCCGCCACTTCGTACGCGGAGGGGAAAAAGTCATAACCCTCTTTTTTACTTTAGCGCAGACGGGTAAAAAGTATCCTATAACCATCTGGAGATACCCGGCTACCCGTGTGCCAAAAATAGTTGAAATCGGTTTAGCCGATTTTGCGTGATGAAGCCACGACGACACATACAAACATACAAAAACTAAAAAAAAATATTTTTCGTTTTAGTGAACTTTATAATAGTATATAGATATCATTAATAACTCATGACTATGGTAAGGCCAGGTATAGTAGTCCAGTTTTTCTAAAGGCGTATTTAGATAATGTATGTATCTTTAGATTAGATTCAGTGACAAAAAAATCTAAAATCTGGCAAAGGGTCAGTGACAGATAATGAAGATTTCCAATAAGAACTTCGTAACGTGTAAGTAAAAAATAAAAAGATTTTGTCGAATAGAGAAAATCATCCTTTTATGAAGTTGGTTAAAAAGGTTGATAAGAATCATGATTTTTATTGGATTTGATTTAAATAATATTCATGGAATTTTTATTTGTAATATCCAACAATTTTTTAATACTATAAGAACTTATTGTTGAGAAAACACTTTTCATCAATATAAGTTCCCGAAATCTCATTATAATTACTCTTTTACTAATCAATTACAAATACCCGGGCGATAACGCAATCAGTACAGAATTAATCCCCTAACATAGTCGGACTAGACTACCATACCATGAAAGTAAAGTACCTACACCTACCTATGTAGTTATGACGGGGACCCCTTGGCACTTTTAGTTGATTCCGATGTAATCAAAAAATGATGATCATTGTCTTTTACATACTCAAAAAGTACCAATAGGACCCTATTACTAAGCCCCACTGTCGGTACGTCACATGGTGTGGTCTCCATAAAAACAAAAAAATAAAATTAAGTTAAATCCTAAAGGGACAGGACCCAACAAGAAACGTGTTTTTCCTCGTGTTCTATGCGTACGGCGGTATGGAACACTACGTAAGCGAGTCAGACTCGCACTTCGCCTTATAAAAAGCTTTAATTTCAACCCCAGCCTTGCTATGCGTAACGATGATTTTTCGTCTAGATAAAGAAAAGGCGGGCATGAGAGAGAAGAAAGATTTTTGTTAGTATAACAAAACCATAAAAAGTCATCACAGTGCTCATAATAATGTTACAAAAAGAAACAATAAATAAAAATACACAAAATAAGGATAACATTACATAATATGATTAACTATAAAATCCGATTTAGTATGAAATGTTTACCCAGACGAAGTGTCACCAGCGAAGTCATATCAAAATCTTTAGTTAGGGAATACAACTCGTGTGGGTACTTATCAAAGTACTCGTACTCGTAGGTATAGTTCGGAATTTTTTTAGCTGATAATAATGAGTATCTGGAATAACTTTAACAATGGATTTTATTAAAAAATGGTAGTATGTCATAAAAATGTGTTTTTTTTGGAAGGTGGTGTTATAAGCATATGCGTTATCTTATAAAATTCAGTAAAAAAATCACTCCCCCATTTATAGCAGGTGTTGACTCAAAAGCATGAAACGAATCTACTAGTATAAAACGCACCTTATGAATTACAAACTTAAGTTGCATTTTATAATATCACACCAATATATATCGAAAACTGTAAGGTCAATAAGATAGCAAGTATTGATCTTGATATTTTTATTTGTTTATTAAGTCACGTCCGTGGTTATCATAGATATACGAAATTGATGATAGGACTATAGTTGGTAATTTTTATTTAACAAATTTGGCATGTAAAAATGCTGGTAAACTTTGGCATGTAAAAATTGCTAGTAAACTTTGGCATGTAAAAATGCTGGTAAACTTTGGCATGTAAAAATGCTGGTGTTTGCCAAAATTTACCAGCATTTTTCGAAAGCAGATATTTGTTAAATAAAAATTACCAACTATAGTTTGGCATGTAAAAGTGACTCTCAGAATAATGTTCATAATTTAATCATTAGTTATATTCTTGATAACATTATTAACCATTTTCCTGAAGGTTCTCATTACCAGTATTAGTTATTTTCTATAACACCATACATTCCGGAAAACAATAAAAATGGAACGAAACCTATGCTAAAATGGTGAACAATGCAACCAAGAAACCGGAGTACACATGCCATGCTTAAGATGTAAATCTACAGTAAACAAACCACATATTTCCTTGAATTTATATCTATACAATTATTAAGTTGCAAAATGAAATGTCTGTACATTGGAGATATTAAAAAAAAATATCTATTGTTAGGGACTATTTGAAATTCTTCAGTGACCTCACTAAAGCGAAAAATATATTTTTTTGGATTTTTTGTATCTTTGTATGCGTCGTTGCGGCTTCGTCACGCAAAATCGGCTATACGGATTACAACTATTTTTGTACATGAGTAGCTGGGTATCTCGAGATGGTTATATGTTACTGTTTATCCGACTATGCTGAAGAAAAATAGAGGAGTTATGACTTTCTCCTCCGCGAACGAAGTTGCGGCCGCCTTCTAGTATTTATATATATTGCATTACTGAAGAAGAGGATCACTGCTTATCCTATTAACACAGGTGTATTACCTATGTAGGTAGAGTTAAAGAATAAAGAAAAAATGTTTTCGAATTAATAAATAAAAAAACAAAATACTAATAAAGTATAGCTTTTGGATTCGGTGTTTGTGTCAACAACATAAGCTATGCTGACGACATGGTGCTACTGAGCGCGTCGGTCTGTGGTATGCGTAGGTTGCTCAACGTGTGTGAGACATATGCGCTAAATCACGGGCTTAAATATAATGAAAAGAAGAGCCAGCATGTGGTCTTTGAGAGCGATCGCAACAAACCATCGGAGTTTCCGGCAATTTACCTTAATGGCAGTCCCATGGATAGAGTAGACTATTTTAAATATCTGGGTCATGTCGTTGCGGCCGATCTCAAGGATGACCTGGACATCGAACGGGAGCGGAGGGCCCTGTCGGTGCGGGCGAATATGATAGCGCGGAGATTTACAGGGTGCTCCAGGGAGGTCAAGGTTACCCTGTTTAGAGCCTTTTGTACATCCCCGTATACCTGCAGTCTCTGGGTGAAGTATTCGCAACGGGCCTATAGGGCCCTCCGAATCCAGTATAACAACGCGTTCCGGATGATAGTGGGACTGCCTCGTTTCTGTAGTGCATCGGGAATGTTTGCGGAGGCGCGTGTCGACTGTTTTTATGCACACATGCGCGGGCGGGCCGCATCCCTGGTGCGCCGAGTGACAGGCCCAATATCATTCAGAGAATGATAGCTGATAAGCCTGATTGTGCTATTATGTCAAACTGTGCAGGACTGCATGCTCATACTAATGTAATTTTATGGTAGAGCTATAAAATAATGGTGATGTAATGTAATATGTATATGTGTCGTGTAACACGAAATAAATAAATGATTTGATATGATATGATTTAATTTTCAAATAGTCAGGCATGCCCCCGATAGGGTGTCACACTTTTCAAAGGAAAAAGTAACTTACATAGACGTTTGGCTATCATAAAAATTTTGATAGACGCAATGTTAGTCATATACCTACAAAGGTGAGATTTTTCTTCATGCTGATTATGTAAATATTGAAGAGATAAAGAGTATTATATTCCCTACACTATTTTGCTCAGTAGCTCTTGATTTAATTCAGGTTTAACATTTTCTACAGTAAATTTATTCCTGATGGTGCAGCCCTACCCAACCTGTCTAACTCTACCCTGCACTACCGTTGTCTTATTGTTGTTGCTCAATTTTACTCTCTCTATTTTTCTACTGTTAATAAATTAATTGTAACCAATTTATTCCAGATATTTGCATATGTATTATTAAGGCTCTATTGGACTGTTTCTCTTGTTGGTGTGCAATAAGGAATTGTATATTTTTTAGTTTTTCTCATACAATTAGGTAACTTAAATAATCTGATTAAAACTCCAGATTTAAGCCTTATTTAATACTTATGACCTAAGCATTAGCTGTTTTCTTGATAGAAGTCATAGTAGTGACATGGATAAGTTGGCTGCCTAAATTAAGTTAAGACTAAAGGTGAACTGTATATACTTTATTGGTACTTTCACTTCTGAATATGTATACATTCTGAGTTGTGCCATTCTCATGTACTACTTCTGTTATATGGGTGAATCAACTTTTAGAACCACATAAATCTGTCCACAACTTCTACACTTCATTGTAAAATAACACCTTAAAATAATGGTTTATCTTTGTTTAAATTTATGGTGTATGTTAAAACGTAGAATGCCCCATCTGTTAAACCTAATAAACAGGAAAATATTATATTAGAATCCCGATTTCTTGTTCACTACAGAGACATCAAAAGTGTGGGATTAAAGTTGATTCACCCATATATGGATAATATTCACTACTACACATACTCAAGAAGTGGATAGCACTATCTTGTAGAATACATTTGAAAAATTAACAATGATTTAATTTGAATATTTTTTGGATTATTAGGATGTTTGCATATTTATAGTCTTGTAGTTATGCTGAACCAAAAAGGAAAATTAGGTTTTTTGTACATACAAGACAAACCAGTGGGCAGATCTTTAAGTAAGCAATAGTGATATGATAAATCAGACAGTTTTGTGGAAACAAGATTTAGAATTAACAACAATTTAGTATGCTTTAGTTATACATTGTACTGACATTGTGACATCACAGACAAGCAATAATATGATAGGTATAGTACATTGATAATAATGAATATTCCCAGTGATTCATCACAGTGACTCGCACTTCCTAACTTATATTGAATTATTTTTATGCTCAATGCTACTATAGTTACAATGACACCAGATTTCAAACCTGATTCTAATAGAATATAATCTAAACGGCCCTTTAAGTATTATGGAAACAATATTTTAGATATTTAACACTGTCAGCCAAAGTAAGCAAATCTCCCTTTCATAAACATATGCATTAATATGATATTTAAAATATTTTTATATTAACAGTTTTGCGTGTATATTTATCATTCATGATATTTATTATTGTTTACATCATATTTTTGGTAATGTTTCACTGGCTTCAGTCCTACAGGCCCAAATGGGTGCATAAGAATACTGATTGAATTAATTTATTAATTACTAACTAGACATTTAAAGGCCATCATGGTTATGGTTGGTGGCATGACTGACCTAATTACTACCACCCTGATGGTAAGCACTGACAAATATTTATGCTTGATATAATTATTATTGTATTTAAATAAAAAGGTGGAGTCCTCTGCTGGTTGATAATCAGACACCCACTACAGTTATTTGTCTGACTTTTTATACCCCCGAAAT
Source organism: Hedya salicella (assembly GCA_905404275.2). Lineage (NCBI taxonomy): Eukaryota > Metazoa > Arthropoda > Insecta > Lepidoptera > Tortricidae > Hedya > Hedya salicella. Next base: position 11,035,395 of record FR990112.1, on the reverse strand, counting down.
ATGATAGATAATTATATGTGATCGAAGATAATGATTGTGTTAGCTGAGTGCAAAGGAAATGTGGTGATTAAGTCACATCAGAACTTACGTCCTTCATCCTTCAAAGCCTCGAGTTTCACCTCTTCTAATGGAATGACATGTTGCTTGTTGCATTTCTTCTTGTTTATAACAATATTGCCGTATACCAGGATGTCATTGAAAAGGAAGAACTGACGAGCTTTTGGCTTCTTCCTGCACATTTTCGTTAAGACACCCTCTCCCACAAGGACTCTGCCTTGTTCCGCCAAAGGCTGAAAGTAGATACATGAGACAATATTTTAGGAATGGAATAGTTGTAGTTCCATCGCATGTTTATAATAAAGTTACATTTTTTATAGTATTTATTTAAAGCTATAAAGGCTAAATGATAAACGCGCGATATCATCTAAAGGCAAAACCGCCTGTAGACTTATCTTGCTAAGTTTGTCGGCTGATAACCAGAGTAGGTAGCAATATCAAACTTCGAAAGTTCTTTCACACTTTTCAAGTTGGTCTAATTAATCCAAAACAGCTCACCTGTCCTGAACTGCCGAAGCAGTTTTCCACCATGGCAATTCTTCTTGCATTTGCCTCACTATTTACTGAAAAAACAAGAACAATCTAAGTACAGTAATTGCGGTACAAAATCAAAGTTTGACGTCAAACTAAAAGAACATACATACAATGACAGTAATCAACTTGATACAATCATCAGAAGTTAATTTGCACACCTTTTTAAAATAGTACGAAGTAGTTATATTGATGATTTGCAAGTATATTACGTACCTAAACGATCCACCATTATTAGATTTTATTTTGAGTTTTAGATCCCGTCAAGAAAATGTGTCATTCATTCAAGCAAAATGTACAGAATGTTTCCATACCAAAAAAATATAGTTTTCGACATGTTGCTATGAAAATATTACAATCGCTATACTCGGATTTTTGAATGTACATATACTGATTAATTATACGAATAGCAATAAATGTATTATCAATATTTTCTCAAATTCTTGCAACAAGAAACTCATTTATTTGATTTTTATGTTAAGAAATTAACACTAATATTTTAACGGTTTTTAACAACTCTTGGTTTTTTGCCGGTTCGCGGTTTCTTACTAGCCCATAGACATTTTACGCTATTTACCATTACGATTAACCATAACCATAGACATTAATAGACAAGCTGGGATCATGTGAGAACGTCCATTTTTTTTTGACACTAGCTGACAGATACTGGTCGATAAATCCCGTATATTTGTTCGTAAAATCTAAATAAACGAGCAAAATGGGTTTCACAATCTGCGGTCCTAAACTGTCCCTATGTGGGCTTGTGTTGAGTGTATGGGGAATTATCCAATTGGTGAGTAAAACTCCTTTAACTTGATTATTTGTCATATCAAAATGTAGTGGCAATGATCTCAAACAAATCTTGAACTTTTCAGACACTGATGGGCGTTTTCTATTATATTAGAGCAGTAGCTTTACTGGAGGATCTTCCTCTTGGTGAGGGGCCCCACCACAGCATCGAGCACTTCATCACTGAAGTAGAAACTGGATATGATCAGGTAAGCTCCTCAGACATTAGTACAATATGAATCATTATTAGTGCATCTGCCAGGCATTGTAAAGAAGTTAATATTAACAACATCTAATCTGCTCTCTTGAGTAATTTTGGTAAGATCTTACTAACGAAATTATCAAACACCTTTGATACCTATATTTTTCATGATACAAGGTATTTCCAAGAATTTCAAGTAATCCTAAACACTAGTTAAACAGTGAAGAGGTCTAAAATAAAACGGGTCAGAATACAAATTGATGGTCAAAATTTGTAAGTCATGTGACTTATCATCTGATCACTCTAATCTGAATATTTTTATGTTGTTGCATTGGATAATCATGAATTCACCTTATAAAGCATAATTGTGATTAAAACCATCTGTGTTACGGGATAGGCTATTCTGCATTAAAAACATTTTTAGAAAAACAAGTGAATTTAATGCATTTTTGGCAATTCTGCAAATTTACAAAGAGTTAAAATTCAAGCTTGTAATGTGTTTAAAACCTGGCAATTGATTGAATAAATTAATATAGTAATTTCTTAATAGTAATACCACTAATAACATAGAATCTGTTGTATATCTAGATAAGAAATAAAATATAACATTAGAATATATTTCACTGTGCACTGCTATAATGAAATAATATACAGAAATCATAGGTTTACAAGCAGTGGTAAACAATAAGTGGTCTTATCATTGAATAGTGACCTTTTCTTAACAGCCTACAAGTTATAAAATGATCACAATTTATTTCTATTTAATTATTAGCCTTAATCAGACAGAAGAATTAACATTATAAGAGTACATTTCTTTTCTTTTTCCTTCTTTTCTTCTCTTTATTTATGTATTTCTCTTGTTCCATTTTTATATTCCGTTTGCCAGGTGGCTAAGGCCTCCTCCTATCTTCTCCATTGTCGCCTTTCTATGGTCGCTCTACCCCATGTTGTTCCCATAAAATATAATAGAAATTTATATTTAATTTTAAATGAGTTACTTTTAACTTCCAGAATGCATACAACTGCTGGATTGCGGCTCTCCTCTACGTCATAACATTGGTGGTCTCAGGACACCAGTTCTGGATGAACAACCGTTCCTCAGTTAGCATGTAAAAACAGTATAGATGTGAAAGTGTTATGTTTTTAAAGTTCACTGTTGTGCCATGACATACATGTATGTTATTGAACATACAGTCTCCTCCTGGTGACTAACAAAACTAACTTGTGACAAATCTTAGTAAAACCTGCCCTCAGCAGGGCGAAGTCGCACCAAACATAGATCCGCTATTGTTTATGTGCCAACAGTGAGTTATGGAAACATAGTGTTGCAAACTGGTTAATAGCAACTCCATTCCATTTATAATTTACTGAATGAGTACTTGAGTTTTGTTAACATAAGTCAAAGTGTTCTAGAAAAGAAACTAATTTTGATTGATTTTTCAAAATCATTAACACTTGAAAATGTGGTTGAGCATTTTCTTTACCACCAAATTTTGTTTTCGGATTCATTGTCCTTATGCATCTGAATTATCTGTAAGTAGAAATGTATTTTAATGTTTTGGTGTCTATTGCAAGTAATATTTAATTTCCACGCAATAATTTATTAACAGATAAAAAAAGTGTCTATCCACAATTCCGGATCATTGCAATCAAAATGTCGCAAACCATATATGGAATTTTTATATGAAGTAAGTATTATCCCATAATTCCTGTTAAATTGTACATAATATTATTCACTGTACATTATAAAACGCTTAGTTTTTCGTGAAATAAAGTTATTAATGTTAGATTGCTTGTTGATTTTGATTTACTGTGTCAAATCTGCAGTCCTATGATTTGGGTAAATTGTCTATTGCTGGCCACCCTCCGGCTACTGGCCAAACTATGAGTCATAGCCAGGGTCTAAATATAATAACCAAAGTTGTTATAAATACCCCTGGGTATTTTTACAAATCGAGTAGTAAACACTTTCAGAAGTTGTGGCTAGTAATTAAATAATCTGGCTAGTTATTGGTGATTTACTCTAGTACTGGTATGGGCAGTAAATAATGCATGTCTAGCCAAAGAGGAAGACAATCGGCTAGGCTCGACTTCGTAGTTTCGTCTCTTTCGCCCGGAGCACTCACAATTTATTCGAAAAATTTTACAAGTGGCTGGACACAAATACTGTCTATGCGCCAGCTCAACTTGGGTCTGTGCGCAGCGTTGCGCTAGTAGTCTGAGAAAATAGGAATATTGACAATTTTTTCCAATTTTTTCTGTGGTATTTTATAACGACCTTTCAATAATAGAAGTAGTGATGAAAAAATAACTTCAATCTCATAAAATCTCCCCAAGATACAATAATATTAAAATCAAATGTTTAGACTGTCCCAAAAGATGCTACTAAAGCCTAGGAACGTGTGACGTCTCATGTTTCTCACTTGTATGGGGTAATTAAGAACTTTGTTCTGCAGCCATGTTAAAACATGCGTTTATCAAACGGTTTCCTAAAGTTACCATACATTTCATGGGTTATTCAATGGTATTATTAGTTACTAGAAGGTACCCACAGGCTGTAACTTCGTTCGCGGAGGAGAAAAACTTATAACCCCTTTTTTTTCTTCAGCACAGTCGGGTGAAAAAGGATCCTATAACCATCCGTGGATGCCCAACCACCAGCGTACCAAAAATAATTGAAATCTGTTTAGTCGATTTCGCGTGATGAAGCCACAGCGACACATAAAACACAAAAAATAAATCAATTTAACGGATTATATCGCGTATATTATCTCATTTTAGTTCCCGACGTTTCGGAAGCTTTCCATGGTCACGGGAGGACACATGGTCCTCCCGTGACCATGGAAAGCTGGAAAGCTTCCGAAACGTCGGGAACTAAAATGAGATAATATACGCGATATAATCCGTTAAAATGTTTTATTTCAATGAGTAATAATCGCGGAAACAGAAGAAAATATTACAAAAAATAAATATTTTTCTATTCAGTGACCTCCAAATAGTCCGTTACAATATTTTTTTCAAAATATCTTCAATGTACAGACTTCATTTTTTAATTTTATACTAGTATAGATTAAAACTTTAATACTTTAAAAGTGGATTTACCCACCACCAATTTAAAGGCTCATCCAACAAGCTACACGTAAGGTATCGAACTCAAAATTGTTTTTAGGATTTATAATGATAGAAATCCCGCGGAATGATACGGAAATGGTAGTTTCTATGAAGAAACTACCATTTCCGCATCATTTTTTTTTCATTTGAGTAGTAGAGTAGTTTTTCAGTCAACATCCCTATTATGAATTATTAGCCAATCAGCGTAAATAATTGCTGTAGTGTGTCAAAATCGGTATAGGGCTTCCTAAAGGTTTCTGATAAATGTCCTAAAAGTCCTCGGGTATGGTGGCTCCGCTGACGTCATGATTTCGGTTTATATTGAAATTTAACTTTTTTTTGTTATTTGCTTCTACCTCGAAAACCTTCAAACTCAGTTGCTTTTACAAAAAGTACAGTGAATTTCCTACTAATTTGATTCTAGGAAACTTTCATTGCTGATCCATTAGTAAAGCGACTCTGGTGCTGCTGTCGTTATGAGATCTATGATCATGGATAAGAATATGTATAATTGAAAAAAAAAAACTGATTTTGAGATAATATGACGCTGATTGGGCTGTCAGTGTGAAAACAGCCTTGTAGGAACTGGTTATTTTTACTTTCTGTCAACGTTCGTGTAATAAAATAGAAAACTTGTCATTCAGAGGTCATATATCTGTCTCTGACCTGTCTGTCATTTGCTGACATTTATAGAAGACAAAAAGAGACATAGTTGCATCTAAAACCGTAATTTCAACAGTATTTTTCAAAATGCTTATGGAATGTGGCGCGGTTTATATGTGTCTGAGTGTTTGGGCCATTTTTCAAATGGTATGAAGTACCTAGTTTTATCATATTTATTACTAAACTGGTTTCAAGGCGTGATTTGTACAGAAGACAGTATAAAGATGTTTCTTTTACCATAGTTTTATAACAAAAATCTAATTTTGTCGATTAGTTACATTTACCAAGTGAATCTTTATTTATTTATTAACAAAAATAAACCTCAAATCCACATTTTAGCAAACAATAATAAACTTTATATGAGCCTATCTGTTTTTGCCATGATAAATTCCGCCCTCTGCTCATAGGTCACGACGTCTGACTTAGTCCTAACCTTTAGAACATTAAAGCGACTCGTCACAAAATTTTCTCGTCGACAGAAAGTTGCGCCTGAGAAGATACAAAGTCATTTGATAATATAAGAATACCTATTTTTGCAACCTTAAGTTAGGTACAAGGACCCTTGACGGATGAAGCAAATAAGTTTTACATTTCTTTTAATGAGGAACTGTATTTACTTCGTAAAGTACACAGGGCGCTTAAAAGGTTAACATACATCTTTGCACGTGATATGAAATATTATTTTTATGTGTACCTGTATAGTGTAAGTATTTAAGTTAGGAATATTTAAGAAAATCGAACCTAACGTTGCATTCTGTTGTATAGGTAGGTAGCCGCGCGAGTCATGGTGGGTTCAGATGTGACTGTCGGGTGTCGTATTACATTTTTTTGGAGGCATGGATTTCAAAAATGGCAGCTATTTTGGATTTCAAGATCGTGGACGTCACTCTATTTCCAAAAAAATCGTCATGTGTAACGTTTTATAGGTTTTTGAAGGGCATGGATCCCAAAAATGATGTCCGCCATCATAAAAAGTACCTACTTTGCCCATTTGGCATAAAATATGAACAATGTTCCCGACGAGAACATGTCGTTATACTAATTGCCCCAACACTCGTTCGTAGGTATACATATTTATTAACTTGAATTAAAAATTATATTATTACGAGATTTTTATACTCGGTAATCATGAGGAATCCGAAAGATTTTAACCCCGCATTTTTTTATGTTATAGGGGGTAAAAGAGCACATACGTCGCCTGATGGTCAGCTTCACCGTCGCCTATACACACTTGCATCACCAGAGGAGTCACAAGTGCGTTAGCGGCCTTTCAGGCGGGAGTACGTTCTTTTCTTGAAGGCTTAAAGGTTGCATCGGTTTGGAAATGGTGCCGGCGACAATACATTCCATAGGCCAGTCGTGCGAGGCAGGAATTTTCACAGTTGTGCCAACCAAGTAAATCTAAGTGGCGAGGATGGAAATATTGTCGCGTAGAACGATGGCGGAAAGATGCGCCAGGGATCAATCCGAACAATTCCTTGGAGCACACCCCGTTATACAAACGATAGAAAATGCAGAGCAAGGTTAGGTACATCTTTACGAAGTATCAATGATTCAAGCCGATTTGAAATAAGCTAGCAACCGATGATACTTGTCGCTCTCCGTTGAATGCAGTCTAGAGAGAGAAGACTGTATTGGGGAGCCCCAGCCCACAGATGAAAAAAGGACCTATTTCTTATGTGGGCGGACCTGCGTCTTGTAAAGCTGTAGCCGCTGGCCGGAGTGAAATACCGTCTCGATCTGTTCTGTGTGAGCACGCCGAGATTCTTAGAGGCTAATTTGGCCTTACCCTCTAAATGGCTGCGCAATTAGACTTCTCTCGATATGTCGACGCCAAGAATTCTGATAGTGGCTGTGGCAGTTAGGGGAGAGTTCTCAAAATGAGATTCGCACGAACCCAAGTTAAATCCACAAAAAACAAATTCTGAGGATTTTGTAGGTACATAAAAATTATATAACTTTCGCTTCTCTATGAAAATGATCCCTTTTTAGGGTTGCGTACCAAAAAAGTAAAAAAGGAACCCTTATGGTGCGACTCTGTCTGTCTGTCTATCCGACTATTAGAGCGCCATATCTCAAAAACTACTTAGGCTATCTAGTTGAAATTTTGAATATTTATAAACATGGTCAGCCCACGTATTGCAAAGGAATTTGTATGCAAAGCTATATATATCAAACAAACTTAACTCAACCGGAACCGGGTCATAAATGTTAGGGTAAATGAAAGTTTGCACGGAATCCTTGGTGCGCGAGTCCGTCTAGCTCTTGGCCGGTTTTTTATTATAATGGTAACGTTTATTTTTCCTAAAAACGACGACTTAAGTGATTGGTAGCTCTCACTTTCATGTCTGTCAATGGCGCGTTAAACTTGGCAAAGTTGGCAAGGCAACATGCGTGACAACGTCGCTATCAAAAGAGCTTAATGCACTTTAAGGTGCGTCCACACTTATCATTTGCTCGTATCCGATCACCGTGGCGTGGCCTGACTGCGTATAGCACTGCTTGGACGCTCACTGTCGCCGCGGCGATCACGCCCCACTTGTTCGATCTAAGTGTGTGATACGTGTAGCAACATGTATTTCGAGCGATCGGAAAGGCGCAGCGTCCAAACGCGTGATCGTGACACGCGATCATGCCACGGGGCGAAGATCTGACCGGGCAAATTATACAAATCTGGACGCACCTTTAGTAGCTAATCACTAAAAATTGTTTATTATCTTCAAAATTATTAAGCCGGATTGGACTGCGGTTCATAAAACATTATTTGCATCTTATGAACTGAAGTCGTGGTAAAAATCTTTGGGATTCCTCACAGGCATCGTCTATTTCTCACAGTGGTCGTGAAAAGCATTATTATGCTATTATAGATATCTCGGCCAAAAGTGGGATAGATGCACTCACCTGCGGCTCGGCCCTCGAACTCACTCGTCCATCTATTCATTCCAGTTCCCTTAACAATGTACGAATACGAATACTTAAGAGTCCCCGGCAAGCTCGGCCGAATTTTACCTCCTCATACAAACGGAATTTCGTTCTCATTTTAAAACTGTGAGTATCCAACTCTCTCTGTAAAGAAACTTTGCATATACAATGACATGAAGTATATCTAGGTCTGGAATTAATTTATATGGCTCCAGTTCATAAAACAAACGAAATATAGCAAAAATAAGTTTTATATGAAAAACTTAAATTCGCTCTATTTTTTTTACTATGGTATCTGAAACCTTAACTTATTCTAAGTACAAAGTTTCAAAGCAAAACGACTGAGTAAATGAGAGCGTAACTACTTTTGTATGGAGAACCAAGCTTGCCAAGGACTCTTAGTACTGTCTTGCATTGTCCTATTATGATGAATTGATGATCAGGCTGTAGATTTTATGGCAAAAAATTTTGCTCAACTAAGAATCGAGTGTTTTTTTGCAGTTAATAATGGGGATAATGTACAAGATTGAATCTGTCGGTTTGATCGACGATACTAAAGCCGCTGAATATGAGAATTTGCAAGATTTCTTGGATAAAACAGGAGAAAACTATCAAGCGGTATTACTTACATATATTTTCCTTTTCCCATACTATTTTCATTTAGATAAAACTCCATTTTGTTTTTGATATGTATATGACCTACTGATTCGAGTTACCTTTAACTACTTACCGGCTAGGGAATACTCTAGCGGTTAACCGATTTGTAGGAAAAAACCGTCGGTTTTGGGTAAAACTCGGTTTTTCCCATACTAAAAATAACTGATTACATTTCTAATAGCGGCAATCCACATTGGCGCAAGAGGAGACGGAGGCGCGATACATTGCCGGTTTTTTAGTACGAAAAGGATTGCAACACTTTCAGAATAACAAACAATCTACGGAGTGTGAACTAAGGAAAACAATCTCTATATATCCAAATTGTACGTCAACTGGTGGCTCCACTGTAGCAAGGGCTTAAAATAAGTTATGAAACTAATGCAAAAAAATATACAACTATTCAAGAAAAATCATTTTGATCACGATTGAATATTTAAAAAAGCATTTTGAAAAGCGGTTCACAATTGACAGAGAAATCGGGGAACAAACATTAAATAAAATATATACAGTGGAACATAACACCTCCTTTTTTGGAAGACGGTTAAATATGTAAATACAGTACTACAGTCTACCTGATCGAAAGTAGTAATCGTATCTACACCTATAACATAAATTTGCGTCCCAAAAGTATAAATTGGTGAAGTGGAACTCATGAAGAAGACGACAGAAGAACACCTCAGAAATATACTCTCTTCCGAATAAAAAAATAATAATCGGTTCACGATTGGCAGGGAAATCATTTGTAAGATAAGATTGTCCCTGTCCCCCTGATTAGTCAACCTATTAATAGTTAAGTAATGTACTCGTAAGTTCGATAACGTTGTACTGGAGCGTCATCGTCATTTCATCAAATAAGTATTCCAGGTGTTCTTATTACTTTCAGTGTGCGCGGAACTGCTTCATTGCCGCTGGTGTTTATGTTTTGATACTGCTAAGTACGTTTTTGTGCATTGCCAAGGGCAAAGCAGATGAAAAGAAAAGACAGGCGGCTTTACTAGACGACGATCTCATCTGCACTGTTGAAGAGAAAGAGTTGACAGAGAAACAGAAGAAAAAGATTAAGTAGCTATAGTACGTAAAATTAGAACCAAGTTGCTAGCCTGGCGCTTGTACCTACTTAAAGTTTATAAACATTATAACAGCCAGGAGCATACCTGGCGAACGGCGTGCCCACGGGCACGGAAACCGGTATTCTCTTCATACAAAATAAACGGTATTTTTTTTAATTCTTTTCGTTCAATTACGACATTTTCGTATATTAAAATCAACAACTTGAATCATGTCACATGAGATTTTGCACCTCCGATAGCGGGGTCTAATCATGTGTTTCCGAAGAGATTTGTCTTCGTCTAAATACAGTTTTAAAACATTCCAGAAAAAGCGTGCATTTTAGAAGATTTATATTTAAATACCGGTTCCGATCAACGGGTGTTATAAGTTTAACGTGTGTATCTGTGCGTCTGTTTGTAGCATCCTAAATGGATGAACCGATTTCGGTTTCCTTTTTTTAAACTAACGGCGCTTTTCTAGATGCATCAGGGTTTTTTAAATTAGTTATTTAACTTGTAAGTTAATTAGTTGCTTATTTTGATTTCTTTATAATAAAATGTTTTTTGTATTTTACGTTATCTTCGAATGGCGTATGTGCTACGTACTCCACCCTAATGACGCCCTTATAAACAGCGATTGACGGGAAACCAACATTCTCCGTTGGTAGCTTCAAAAGTAATTCACTCAATTAATTGACATCATTTAATTAATGTCGACATGGGCGCCTTCGGGCGCAAATAAGGAAAAGGAATCATAAGCCTTTTTTTTAGCCTCGGCGTAGTCGGGTTAAAAATATCCTATAAGAAATCATTATTGGATTGGCAGCGATATCCGTTTACCGAAGATGGTTGAAATTCGACGAAACAAATAGGCATATACGTTACTTCTATACAAACATACCTGCGAAAATCTAAACAATATTTTTCTATTCAGAATCCTTCAAATTTTGAATTGCCGGTTCCGATTAGATATTTGTTAACACGTTCGCTGCCACATCATCGGTAGGATCCCTTAAACCTCTCTGAGTGGCTATGAGCATCACCCGTACGATCAAAAGCAATTTTTTCAGGGTATTGTTTTGGTTTTTTTTTAATGACCATAGTCAAACTGTAAATGCTATTTTGTAGAGGATATACATAGAATAGGAGGTAGAGAATCATCCTATTATTACATTAACGCGTGGTGAAACCGGTGGGTGATGCACATGGCACCGCAGTAACAGGGCGATACTGTGCTGTGAGCATCACCGGTGGGATCACTATATTTGTATGGGGCGTGGGAGCAACACTTCAGGTAAAGTATAGTGGGCAGACAACGTGTTAAGGTGCGTCCACATTTGTATCATTTGCCCGTATCAGATCATCGTCGCGTAGCATGATCGCGTGTCACGATCACGCGTTTGGACGTTGCGCCGATCGGATCGCTCGAAATCTATTTTACTACGCGTATCACACAGTTATATCGGACGAGTACGGCATGATCGGCGCGCCGACAGTAAGCGTCCAAGCAGCGCGATACGCAGTCATGCCACGGCACGGTGATCGGATACGAGCAAATGATACAAGTGTGGACGCACCTTTAAATATCTTCAATATGTATTCCATACAAACATTACATTTTCACAATTTTATAATACTGTAGATATGATAAGCTACTTTAGTTATGTTTCATAAAATTCTTGGCTGATGGTTAGAAACTGTTGTTGGTGGGTCATTATAAGTTTGCTCCACCAGTTTGTCTGCAGGTATGAGGCCAGTGGCGGATGTGCCCTACGGCAGTGGCCAGATATTAGGGGCTGTTACTACAACGGCCCACGGCGGCCAGAACTGTAAATCTGCCACAGTATGGATTATTCACTGAAGTAGGGTGCGTTTGGGTAAGACGGAAAGTATGACAAAGTTCGAAAGGCGAACTTTATTCAACAGCCTTGTTAGGAACAAACATTTCCGTAGCGCAAGGCTCGTAGCCAATAACATAGGAAAAACCGTAGCGAAAACTTGCTACGAGCAGAGCACCCACCAGGCGGGCTCGCGTTCGTGAATGTGTTAAAAGCATTTTTGGTAAAATATCAGTCTTACCCATGCTTCCGTCGTACCCCAACGCACATAAGCGTAGGGTCAAGTGGGGGACAGTGTTACACTGTTATGTTAATAAATAACTTTTATGTTACATAACATAAAAGTTATTTTTGTTTTTCATAAAAAAAAATATTTATTATATCGTCTTCTTTTTATAATTTACTATAAAATCACCAGTTTAAACCTTCAGGCTTGAAAGAATATCAAATTTATACTTAGAAATTACTTTTTTTTTGCTTGTGTGAAGTCACGAATTTGTTCGTGTGCCTCAGGGGTGGGGTACAGTTTAACAGACATATGGGTACGGGGTAATTGGTAAGGGTATTTCCTTTTTAGCAATAAAGTTGATTGTTTTCGTCTTCATTTTTCTATTTTATACCATTTTCGATAACTATATAAAAAGTACAGACATGTTACAATTTATCTTGTTACATTGTACAACCCCATACCGTACAATTTTAAACAAGAATTGGTAAAAAAAGTACGATAATTAAAGATTAAATGGAATATGTATTCGTTCACCGCGGGTCGTTTTCAAATCTTGCGCAGGTGACTTTGTCCTAGTCTAAAGTCCTTTTCCGTACAAATTACACAAACAAAATAAAACAAAATTATAAGTTTCTGTTGTTTGTGTAATTGTTTGTTTTTTGATTTGATAATTAGCAACAAACCATAGCTTTAACCTATGAAATTTTCGTAATAACATGCCTGCATGGTAACAGAGTTCTACCTCCATACAAAAAGTAACAGAGTGGTCTTCGCAAAATTTGATAATGACCTAATTAATAGTTGTCCAACAAGAAAAAGACCTCACTAGTCTCATATTTTCCACGATTTGTTTCCAAAAAACGCTTATCCCAGCATTGTTTCGTTTACTCAGCAATTTTACCTCGGATGACAGTTAAACTGGTGGCGACACCATAGACAAATAAGAAAAGGACAGAGCTAATAATCTTCATGTTAGACTATGCCCCCTTACACTGTCCCCCACTTAAGCCTACTCCTATGAGTAACACAACCCAACGGTTGGCCCATAACTACTATTAGTTATGGGCCAACCGTTGGGTTGTGTGATTTTGCAAATTCATGTGTAAAATTTTGAAATGCTGTATCCGCACCGGCCTGCGGTAAATAGAGGAGACTCTTTTGTGTAATGAACCCATGGCCTGCGGGCGACGGGGAGGAAGATAGCGGGGATGAGTATGAAGTGTGCGCGCGGTGGAGCACGATGACCCTGCCGCGCACACAATTTTTACTCGCCCCCGCTGTCTTTTCCCCCGTCACCCGCAGACCAAAAGAGTGTTACGGAAGAACTTTACAAGCTATAGTCATACAATTTTTAAAATCTAGGTAGGTACCTAAATATCATTAACCCTTCTCAATTCGAACGTCGAAAAAATAAAGTGAAGTAAACATTCACATTCTTAAACTGAATATTTGCAACGTTTATTTCTTAAACATTATCATTTGTAACATCGCTTAAATAATTTCACTTCTTCTAACATTTCTGTCAAATGTGGTTCCAACATTTTTTATTTCTTTGCTGTTTGAAGCATTTTCCTGGAAAAAAATAAAATGTACAATACATATATATTTCTGTTGCTTCATATTTGGTGGACGCAAAATATCTGGTCATCGACCTCTGTGACGTGGGCACGTATTTGAATATCGAAAATGAATATATCTAAAGTTAAAAAGTCGACGGTCAAAATAGCGAAAATTTAAATATCGAACGATCTAAATATCTTTTTATCATTATATCGATGTTTGGAATTCCTAAAATTCAAAATATTGACAATCGAATGATCGATATATGTTAATGTCGAAACATACAATATCAACCATCAAAAAACCAACGTTTATAATATCGAAAATTGAAAGAGCGAACACTCTTAACATCTACTGTCATTATATCGACAGCTGACATGCCTACAGCTCAAATGCCGAGGGCAGGGAAATGGGATATTACCTATAGGAATCTATATCGGGTGTCATAAAATTGCCAGTCTTAATGTAAAAAAGCAAGCATTTTGACGCTCCGCTATACATGGTCACAATACAAACCTAACCTAACCTACAGTTTCGACCTTAGAATGGCTCAAGATTCCAACTTTCGATATTTTATATGTCGTTATTCCGATTTTCGAAATTAAAGCATTCGATAATTGTACCATTCGATAATGCTTACTTTCGACATTTTGAATTTCGACCTTATAATCGTTCGATATTTGAATTTTCGATATTTTAACCGTCGACTTTTTAACTTTACATATATTAACTTTCGATATTCAAATACGTGCCCCTGTAACGTACGTACTGGCTGATATACTTTCTTATGTCTTATATATCTTGGAATAAAATTGAGAAGAAGAGCAAGAAGCCTAGTTATAGCGTTCGTCCCTTCGGCTTTACCGAATTTCTAGCCCAGTTACTACGCGTGACTTTTTGTTTAAATGACATACATATTAATATTACCTAATCTTTCAATTCTGTACAGTGCGAAAGAGATGAGTGAGGACACGTCACGTGACAAGCAAAGTGGCGGCTAGTTGTACTAGCCCAATAGTTAAGCTGCCTGATTAGCATTTACTTATAAAAAAGGGAGCAAAATATGATTTTGCTATACCTAGTGATACAAGAGTCCGGAATTCTCCTACCACTTTCACCTGCAATTAGTGAGTTCTCACTTGTGGACTTTCAGTGTACGTAAGTTCGTATCGATGTATTAAACTCCAAAATAAATTATTTGTAACTTATTGTGTCCTTTACTCATGGAGGCAGTGGCAATAAATAAATTAGCCATTTTTGTTGCAATTTCCTTCGACTAAATATTGTAAATGCCTCGAAATACGAAAGGTATTTGACTATGAAGCGATAAGACTCTGCTTTTAATCTTCTTTTATAATTTGTGTTCTGTATCGTATTTTATCGATAAATTGTGTATATTGGAGGTCGATAAGTGAAAAATCACTAATGACAGAGGAAAGTGCTACGAGAATTCCAGGCTCTGATGATTACAAACCTGCTCTGCGTCGATCTCCTCGTCTTTCGGTTGATTAGGGTTAAGCCAGGGGTCGGCCAGGATCTGAGGTATCTTCACTCGCATCTTCAAAGGTGCTAGCACCTTGGTGATCAGCCTTCGACATTCTGTGGAGACTTTAGGCTCGCGCGGGAATGACACCTTGTTCTGGACCTGCTGTAGAGATGAAATAAAATAACGCTGCCAGTCCAGTCGTATGCTGATATTAAGGGGCTACCCGGAAAATTTCAGAAAATTTCACTGGTTTTAAGTGATATACAATTATTTCTCTTGCTGCAAACCACGTAAAATATATATATATATATATATATATATCGTAGCTTGACCTATCTTTTGTCAACTGAAATGTACCTAATAAATGAAGAGAAAAAAAAATCGTAAAAACCTTTTTCTATCTCCCTCGTCAAGCGTTGCTTAGACATGGGACTAAAACCAATAAGTGAGGAGTGATATTCACTTTAAAATTATCAACTGGTTTTCCAATAGGTTCGATAGTTTTTAAGATAAGTAGCAAGAACTTGTTTTTTGTCGTAAAAATAACAAATTTTGATGGTGTTTATCTTGGTTTCGGTGACTCATAAATATAAACTGAAACAGTATATTGGTAACAACGGTGGTTGTCAACACGATGAGACATATACAACACAGAAAACTGAAGAGCTACGGATCGAAGGTCATTAGCCTATGGTAGCGCCTTAATCCCCTTCTAACAATTCTAGGGAGGCGATTTTTGGTATGATAATGTTTCCTAACTTGACGTCTTTACTGGAAGTACTTTATAGGGCTATATATATTTTTATAAGACAGCTGTCATAGTCGTCACGTGAGCGACAAAGTTGTTAATGTTATAAATAACCAAGTGGCTCAGTCTATGGTATAAATAAGGACTACAACATACCGCTTCATAATCGCATTTCTCTAAGGCATAGCATTTATCACTATCATCTCAGTCAAATCTACTTGTTGGACAAAAGCTTGCCTAAGATCTTGTGCTACCATCATCTAATAGTTTTACGTGGCTCTTTCATAAGATCGCCTGTCATATCTATTATTATTATAAAGTTGTAAAAATGAAATGTCTGTACAGTAAAGATGTTTGCAAAAAAATGGTTGTTACGGACTATTTGGAGATCACTAAAACGAATTATTTTTTTTTGGATTTTATGTACGTTTCTATGTTTTTATGTGTCGTTGTGGCTTCATCACGCAAAATCGGCTTAACCGATTTCAACTATTTTTGGCACACGGGTGGCCGGGTATCTCCATATGGTTATAGGATACTTATTACCCGACTACGCTGAAGAGAAAAAAGAGGGTTATGATTTGAACCACTCCGCGTACGAAGTTCCGGGCCCCGTCTAGTTGCATAATAAATTCCCTCTTTTTTATTTTTTTATTATTAATTAATGAAACAGATCCCTACATAAACTATTGGACAGTTGAATGTGGGCACGAATCTCTATACCAGTAATGCAATGTAATAATATATTTTTTATTTTTCAATTGCTCTACATCGCTTCTCGAGTAGCATGGCCTCAACTAAAGTTTTCCACTGCTTCCGATCCGCGGCGATATATTATGCGTTTCCTAAAATCATACAAGGAAACTACTCACCTTCAATAACTGCGTATAATTGGTATCATCGAATGGAAGCCGTCCAAACACAATAGCGTAAAGGACAACCCCCATGCTCCATATATCAGAGTCCTGTGGTTTGTATGGAACCCCCTTCAGGATTTCAGGCGAAGCATACGCATAGCTCCCGCAAAACGTTTCGCTCAGTGCAAACACCCCGTTTTTAGGTTTCATATGACCTCGAGCAAATCCGAAGTCTGATAGTTTTATATTAAGACCATGGTCCATTAGAAGGTTTTCACATTTGATGTCCCTGAAAAAATAAAGACAGGTATATAACTCATTACAATCCAGTTCTACACCTATGACACCATGCGATAGCTTTTAAATTGACTCTTTTATGGTGCGTGCGGTTCCCAAAAAAGCTCAAAGTGCCTTATATGTTAAGTATATTTAGAAGAATTGCACTTCTATGACAAAAGCAGCCTTTTTGAGAAAATGCGGTATGTTACGAGCTTACGAGATTAATGAGTTGCTTTACCTTCACCTCGTAAAATATGCATAATTCTCGCTTACCATCACGCTCCAGAATGGCGTGCCGTAGAAAAGGTCTAGGTATTTCCAGCGGTAGACTGATGACGTCTTTTACTGTGGTCAAGATGGACGACTCCGCGGCTGATCGACCAGCTCAGATCGAGCTTCAGGTCGTCTCGATCAGCTACCGGAGCTAGCGACGCCCGCATCTATAGCCCCTTTTTTAACCGGGTAGGAGGTATCCTTCAAATATCTCTGCGTGATACCTGTGTGATTACCCAGTAGCTCGCTATGAGCTTCAAATCAAGTGTCGGGATTGAAAGTCATAATGTAACGCTAGACATAAAATCAATTGTCATAATTCTGGATTAGTAAAAAAAATACGATTATGACTAACGAAATTCGGACAAACATTACATTATGACTTTGAATTTTATGGCAATATCATATCATATCATATCATATCATATCATTTATTGCGTATCATGTTCATTTTACAATGGATGGTAAGGTAGTTATTATGTAGGTACATGAGACCCTGCTAGGGCATTGCAATTTCTTACATACTAAAAACATTATTAATTTAAGATATTATGTACAACTGTTTTACATCCATAAAATGTTGTTTATATAATTATATTCTTATATTAGTATAATAAGATTATTAATTTACGTCTCAAGACATATGTATTTACATTAAAATTTAACATTTGAAAATAATTGAATTAAAAATGATAATTGGACATAATAATAATAATAATTAAATTGGTGAAAATTCAATGTCAGTGCTCATTTTAATTTATCATTTAAATAATCGTGAACAGTGTAGTAGCATTTAGATATTAATAATTGTTTCAATTTTTTGATAAACTTTATGTCAGAAATTTCATTGGTCAGTGAATTCGGTAAATTATTATATATTTTTATGGCCATTACGTAGGTGCTGTTTGAATGTATTGTTAGTTTAGATGCCGGCAGGAGAAGTTTTTTTTTGTGTCGCAGAGTATGACTTGTGGGAAGTTCATGTCTTTTCTTAAAAATACTATTTTGTTGTCTAACGAATTTACATATTTCGAGAATATAGATGCACGGCAGCGTAAGAATTTTATGATGCTGGAAGTGTGGCTTGCATGTCACTGTGTTATCAATATTTGCTATTATTCTGATGAGTTTCTTTTGTTGAGTAAACAAGGAGGAGGACTCTGTACTGTTTCCCCAAAGAATAATACCATAGGTAAGCCATGAGTTGGCATAGGCATAGTATGTAGCGAGCGCCGTTTGCATATCTGTGGTCTTTTTTATTTCACGTAGCGCATATGCGAAACTCGATATTTTTCCTCTTACTTTTTTTATGTGAGCTTTCCAATTTATGTGTTTGTCTATAACTAGTCCTAAAAAGGGGAATTCATCTACAACTTCTAGTGGAATATTATTATATGTAAAGTTTATGTCTAAGGGGGCTTTTTGATAAGGGTGAAATGTCATTAATTTAGTTTTATTGTAATTAATTTCGAGGTTATGGTCGTCCATCCAGTTTGTAATTTTATCTAATAGGGAGTGAAGTGTGGAATTTAGATTCATATTATTTTGACATGCTGTGAGTAGGGAGATATCGTCTGCAAATAGTACGCACGTTTCATCAAATATTTTGGGAAGGTCGTTTATGTAGAGAAGAAATAATAAACATCCAATAACACTTCCCTGAGGAATTGAGGCATTAATTATTTTCCTATATGACCGGACTGTCTTGATTTGGCCAGTATCTGTATCCGAGTAATCTATCTCCGTAAACTGTTCCCTATCTTTTAAGTAGGATGTGAACCAGTCGTAAGCAGGGCCACGAATTCCAACACCGTATAATTTATTTAATAATATATTGTATTTGACCTTGTCGTAGGCCTTAGTCATATCAAGTAGCACCCCAACTGCGTATTTTTTTGCATTTATGGTGTTTATGGCTTCTTGTATGTATTTGTAAACGGCTGCAGTTGTCGATCTTTTTTTGCGGAATCCATCAATATAGAACCGTCCGGGAATTGATGCCGCAGTAGTACGAGTACGTTAGAGACAGGCGGGCGGATCGTGAATTTGTGGGGCCCTCGGCTAATACTGCTTTGTAAGTAACTGGGCCCCACTTAATTGATTTAACTACTTGTTTTTTTTTTTATATATATATTCTTCTCTTTCCGCGATTATTACTCATTTCAATAAAACAATTTTAACAGATGAACTCAAATGATATAATATACGCGATATAATCCGTTAAAATTGTTTTATTAAAATGTTTTTTTAGTTCAACTGTCTTTTGTATCCTGGGGCCCTGGGCTGCAGCCAGAGATGGGCATTAATAGATATTTTTTTAAATCAATTAATTAATCGATTGAAAAAATTAATCGTCAAAAATTAATCGCGATTAATTTAATCCCGATTTAGTTAATCGACAGAGGACTCGATTTACGATTAATTAATCGTCATTTAAATCGATTAAATTTCACGATTAAGTTTACATTAAAAGTCGGAACACGCTTACTTGTGCACGTTACAAAAATGCAATATGTCTTGTCATATGTACACTTGAAAAATCATTCTAGTGTGCTGTGTGAAAAAAACTTGTTCCAGTAATACAAGGTGGTTTTTATAGTGCAGTACTCTTTGGTCTCCTAGGTAAGGGTTTACGACTTAGATAATGTAAGCTATTTCAACACTAAACACTAACAGTGTATTTCCTGCTCTAAAAAAAATTTTCATTATAATTTGTATAAGTATCACATAAGATGGATCTGGTGACGATTCTTGAATGCAGTACCACAAAAATAGACCTGACGATGGATCCTGGGGGAACCCACTGGGTCTCAGGATTGGATTAACATACACGAGTGATTTTTAATTGAATGTACTTAGAATGAGGACCATTTAGATAGGGTGCCACCGAATGGTCCTGATAATGGACCCTGGGGGTACCTATTGGAACATTAACATAGACGAGTGCATTTTAGCTTAATGGACTTAAAATGAGGAGCATTTACATAGGGTACTACAAAATGGTCCTGATGGTGGACCCTGGGGGTACCTAACGGAACTCAGGCTCGGATTAACATTGACGAGTGCATCTTAGCTTAATGGACTTGGAGTGAGGAGCATTTAGATAGGGTACCACCAAATGATTTCAATGATGGATCCTAGGGATGCCTACTGCATTTCAGGATTGTATTAACGTAGACGTGTGTTTTTTTAGCCTAATGGACTTAGAATGAGGAGCATTTAGATAGAGTACCACCAAATAGTCCTGATGATGGACCCTGGGCACAGTGATTCCGCCGTAGGCCATAAATCGAAAAAAGTCATGAGCGTATCCTGGACTAAAAAGTAAGTAAAATGATTCACCGATAGACAATCTTCTAAATACTATATATAGCACAGCAATAAAGTACTATTATCATTTACTTTTGTGCAACGAAAGTGAACGCATCTCGACCCTAATTAGTAGTGTGTTTTTGTCGCCGCAACTTAATCACTTTGTTATTGTGTACTATTATTATTATTTGCGTGTGTCCACGTGGTATTATTATGGAAATCCAAGAAGAGGGTATGTACTTTATTTTTCAATTATGTTTTATATATAAATATGCGTGCTTATATTTTAAAATAATTTTCTAGTAGAGGTCTGTCGTTTACGATTAATTTTTAAGAAGTATGATTTCATTGAGAGTTATACTCTGATGCCGAGGTTTGCCGCACTTGACACATATATTATGTTATAGATGGAAGTGTCCTTAATAAGGGCTGTAACTTTCATCGACCTTTTTTGACCTCTTCTTAGGTAAAGGGGGTTTCAAAGAACAAGAGTAGGGTAGCCGAAAAAAATCCGATTTTTAAAAAATGTTTTTATCTTTGTTTTAGGTACATTTTTAAGGTGTTCTATTTCGAAACGTAGTGTTTTTGATATTTGGCACTCTGGACAAGGAACTGATACAGAAAAATTTCAACATGTTTTTACTACACTGACGGAAACATCAATTATTTCGGATAACATCGAAAATATTGGCATAGAGAATTTAAGGGTTAAAATAAGGAATTTATGTAAACGAATTGCATGTTATTGGAAAAAAACAAGATGTACAAAGTCTATATTTCTACATAAATATGCAGAGTGGCTTAATGATGTAGAATACATTGATTTGATCCAAAGTATCGAGCAGCGTATTTCTCAGCAGAATGATAACGTCGACCCCTCCCCTTCCACTTCTCGTGGCCGTCCGAGGAAAAACTTTAATGAAAGTAGTAAACGCACTAAAAGAAGGAGACTGGCGGAACTATCTAATTTTGACGAGTCTGCTGTAAATACACTGCTCAATGCTTCTGCTGATTCCAGCTTAACTTCTACAAAAGTCGACGAAAACAAAGTTTTGTCACTTATTGCAGAAGGTAAGATTTCTAGAAAGCAATATCTATTAATTAAGAATTTTATACATAATAATATACTGAAAGATTGTATGCCTTCCTATCAACGCATTGTAAAGGCTAAAAAGAGATGTTACCCTACAACTGTAGCCGTTACTGAATCATCAGCCGAAGTCGAACTTCAGAGTTTGTTAGATCACACTGCCACTCGGATTCTTGAGTCTCAAAAAGATATTTTAGATAAAATACCTGACCAGTCTTTAAATAAAATATCTTTGGTTGGGAAATGGGGATTTGATGGTAGTACAGGACATAGCGAATACAAACAAACTTTCTCAGATTCTTCTCTTGTGGATAGTAGCTTGTTTGTTACTTCATATGTACCGCTTCAACTTATTTTAAACCCGGATAATAAGGAAAACTCAATCATTTTGTGGAAAAATCCTCGTCCTTCTTCAACTCGATACTGCAGACCTATTCGCTTTCAGTTTTTTAAGGAAACAACTGCAGTATCAGTTGAAGAGGAGACTTATTTCAAACAGAAAATAAGTAACTTGCAACCGACTATCTTCAAGACAAATGCATGCGAATACACAATTAATCATAGCTTACAACTTACTATGGTCGATGGTAAGGTGTGTAATGCACTTAGTGATGTTTCTTCAACTAGATGTTATATATGTAAAGCTTTACCAAGTGAGATGAATCAAATTGATGTATGTTTGTGCAAAGCAACTGACGAAAGTAAATATGAATATGGCATGTCTCCACTTCACGCATTGATCCGATTTTTTGAATATTTCATTCATCTCGCTTACAAGTTAGAGGTTAAGAAATGGCAAGCTAGGTCTGATAGCGATAAACGACTTGTAGCTGAAAAAAAAAAACTTATACAATCGCAATTTAGGGAAAAGTTAGGTCTTATTATCGATAAACCCAAAAGTGGCGGAAGCGGGACATCGAACGATGGCAACACTGCTAGGCGGTTCTTCTCAAGCTCAGATATTTCAGCTGAAATTACGGGTATTAAGAAGGATCTCCTAGATCGTTGTTGGACTGTACTTCAGTGTATCAATTCGGGATATAACATTGATGCGACAAAATTCAGAGATTTCGCTTTAGAAACTGCACGGCAATTAGTTGCCGAATATCCATGGTACTATTTGCCTGCTTCTGTCCACAAAATTTTGATTCATGGTGCTGACATTATCAATCACGACCTACTGTCTATAGGAGAACTGTCTGAAGAAGCAGCTGAAGCGAGTAACAAATACTATAAAGCATTTCGACTAGATCACACACGAAAAATGAACCGCGTTTTGACTAATACTGATTTGATTAATCGACTTCTTCTTCACTCAGATCCCCTAATATCAAGTTTGAGAAGGTTACCTGTTAAAAAAAAAAGTTCTTTGTCTAAATCTGTATTGGACTTGTTGTGTGTAAATAGTAAGTAGGTAATATTGAATGTATAAATAGTAAGTAATCGCTTTGTTTTAATATAACCTTATTTGTATATATGTAAATAGTCTTGAAATAAATATTTTTATTATTTATGTAGTATGCTGTTTCATTTATGTTTTCATTAATTACAAATTTTTTTTATCTAATGGCTTTATGTTTAAAATAATAACGTTTTATAAAATGGTTTTGACTACAGATATTTTTTTAATAAAAATAGTCACACAAGTTTATTATAAATGTCTAAAAATGTTATTAATGATATATTTCATGCTTGTATAATAACCCTTTATAGTTTAAAATCGAAAAAATGGCTTTTTTTGGAGTTGAGGTATTTATGGCCGCCCTTGTACGGGAGCGGAATCACCGTGCTGGGGGACAAAAAACACTCGTCTATGTTGATCCAATCCTGAGTTCCAATAGGTACCCTCAGGATGCGTTTTCAGGCGCACTTGGTGGTACCTTATCTATTATCTAAATGCTCTTCAATCTAAGTCGAAGCCAAAAAAACACTCGTTTACGTTAATACATTAGGACCATTTAATGGTACCATGTCTAAATGCTCCTCATTTTAAGTTCATGAAGTTAAAAATACACTCGCCTACGTTAATACAATCCTGAAATCCAGTAGGCACCCCTAGCATCCATCATTAAGACCATTTGGTGGTACCTTATATAAATGCTCCTCATTCTAAGCCCATTAAGCTAAAAAGTACTCGTCTATGTTGATCCAATCCTGAGTTCCGTTAGGTACCCTCAGGGTCCATCATCAGGACCATTTGGTGATACCATATTTAAATGCTCCTCATTCATAAATGCCTATACCTACTTCTTTTGAAGATCAAGCATCGCGCTGTAATTACTTAATATCTGTATAGAACTGGATTTTAGAACAGTATACCTAGATATATATAGATACTCACCGATGGACGACTCCACGCTCATGACAGTAGTCAACCGCCTCTACCAGTTGCCGGAACCAACGGCGTCCGCGATTCTCATCTATGTGCTGGTCCTTGCGGATGATATCAAGTAGACTGCCGTTTTCGGCATATTCCATTACTATGTAAACCCTGTGGTAAAATATATATTAATATTGGTTGTCTGAGTGTACAATCAGTGAGGTGTGCAATATTCTCGGTAATTTATTCTGGGAACTTCGATTCTGGTATTTTAGTACCATACTAAGATCCTATCTCGGAATTGGCGATGTTAGGAATCGACTTCACAAGTCGGTTAAAAGCGAGTTAGAAGGGCGTTAAGTTTACGAAAGACTTGAAGTCAAGAGCGGCCCCAGCCAAAAAGTGAACCCAGTCATAAGACTTATGAATCCCCTCGCGATGCTCGAAGCTTAGTTCAACAATCTGATCAGTTTAAAAAAAAAATCTGATCGTCTCAACTAAATTCAAGGTGGGATACCTTGCAACCGAGCGTTGGACTTGGATGGTTTCTGCTGTCAAAATTCATAAAATCTGATCAGATTGGCGAAGAGAATGAGACTTCTTTCTATTGCGGTTTGAATTAATTCCATGATAACAACAAACCATGGAAAACCATTGATGAGAAATCGGTTTGGATATATTTAAGGTTTTACCCATATCTACCCGGTATAAATAATACGATAAACATAATTTAGAAGTCTTATTTCATTCCTATGTACCCTTCGCTAGAACTTACGCGTGGATTATGGTAAGTACCTAATCAGTAAACCGCAATCCAAATCAAATTTCTTAAATATAAGTTCAGTGAATAATCCTCTGTTTGACATTTATCGATTTCAAGGCCAATACTTTAAATAATTCCATAATAATATAACCGAATTTAGCCATATAATGTTTAGAGTCTGGCTATGAAAGATACGATTGGAATGACTGCGACGAACTAACGCGAACGTCTAGATGTCTCAACTTAATTTAAAAAATGTGCTTTAATTCTTTCATGACAAGGAGCGCTAGATGGGTAGGCGTTCAGCTCGTAGTAAGTGTTCGTTACATATGGATTTTCCAATTTTACTGGCTACGCGCGTACTGCTACGAAATTGTTCGCCGTGAAAATATTAATTCAGTAAACTTTTCAACCTTAACTATTAAATAACGTTGTCATTTTTTTTGCTATATTTTAATAGCGAAATGTACGAGACCTGTGTGTTGTTTCAATGGCCTGGAGGAACCGTATTAAGTTTTCATGCTTGAGCCCTTTCACGACTTCTATCTCCCTCGGCAGAAACTTCTTGAGATAGTCGCCCGGCGCTTGGAACTTGCTTATTATTTTTATTGCAACTTGACAGTTATGTCTGTCGCTGGATGCTACCTGGTTGAAATGTTGTCTTTAATTATATCTACATTGGGTTATCTATTATTTATTGGGTTATTCCCCATAATGTATAGCGTCTAGCCATAATTGTATTATATTCAAAACAAACAATATTTATCAATTTTTCGGCAAAATAATCGGTTCGGGTATTTTAGGCAAACTTTGATGTGTTATTATTATAAAAGGAAAATTAGGAACCGTACCGAAATGGGAGTTTTAGGATGATCTTTGTAAAAGTAACTATCATGTTTAGGAAATTTTGGAATAATCAAGGTGAAACAAAAAAGCATTCAAATAATCAGAAATACAAAACATGCGAATTATAAGAAGCATATAAAAAAACAGACGAAGAGAAAAACTGCAGGCGCTCTTACTGATAATGTCTTAAAGCTCAACTGATCGATGTGATTCTCACACAGTTATTTAAATATGAGCAGAAGATTGACATACCTACCGAGGCAATTTTTATCTCACGGAATTAGGAAATAAAACTTGTTTTGATACCTTTACAGTGGCATAAGAGCCTGAGCCTATAGTCCTGCCAAGTATGTAGCCATGGGTTTCAAGTACAGTTAATTTTCTCTCAGGTTTTGTTTGTACACTACCTACGCCACTATGCACGGCAGCCGTGGGCTCTGCAGACATCTCGCCGAGAACATTGTCATTGGTTCTTACATCCGGCCCCGGCATATCACAGTAAATTTAAATTGCTTTAGTAACGTTGGTTACAAATCAATCATTATATTGAAATTGCCTAAAAATATTCATTTTGTTAAATAACTATTTTAATTTTTTTTTGTGTCTTTATTTTCATCTTGTCATTTTGTCAAGTGACTTTATTGACGCAGGAACGGGTTTGAAATCCACCGCGGCGGGTAAACCATAGACTATGTTGCCAGTATTATTTCAGTATTTTGGCATTTTGATGGGTACTTTTATAACATATTTATCGTTGAGCGACACGACATGTTCGTTTCGATACAACATGGGACCTAAATTGATATTCACTGACACGACTGGATGCAATCTATTTAAAATCATTATATTGTTATACACCTCATTAATTATATTTTAATACTATCGCACAAAACTGTGACAGTATAAAGCAAATCAATTTAAATCTGGCTCCGGAAAGGCGGTTGACAGCACGTACACAGTCCACTCTCACTTTTTCCCCGACGATATCATGTGGAGCTTAGATGGTGTTCGGCCGAAAATACGATACCTATCTTTATCCACTCCACACATATCACTACTCTATCGCCGAAGTAAGTATAATGGTTCCATACATTTTCATACATTTAACTCCCCTATTGTGTCGTGCTGACAATCTAGTGTGTCAGCGAACGATAAATTATGAAAGCACAGAATATCAGTATCGTGGACGGAAACATAACAGCGCCCAATACCCGCATTACAAATTGGTGCGAGTAGAATCGAAAGCGAGATTCATTGACATTTTAAATTACGAGAAGAATTGTAACATTTTCAAAATAAAGTAAATGTATTTCAGCGTCGCGCTCTAATGTGTAGGATAGAATAAACGCTCGCTCAGGAGATATATGAGAATGATCCTATTACTATTTATATCGCCTGAAAAGTATATTTTCTTCTGACATTTTAATATCTTTTGCATTGTAAGATACTTTAAAACAATAATAACATAAATATTACAATTCTATTACAACAGGTAATAATGATTAAAAATCTAGATTCCGGGGCAAACTTAAATGTCAAATTCTTTGCTTTGTTTTCGATGACACAATTTGGACACCGCATTTTGATTTCAGCCAATCATCGGAGAGGATGTCGTGAAAGTAGTCGCATTCCTTTTTATCTATTGGTAGGATTGACTAAATCCAAAGTTTCTTAACGAGACCGATCAACGTGTGTCATGTCATGTAATTAATCCTCGCTTCCTCGGTTGCAATAAACATTCAACAATAACAAAACGATCGAAATTATATTGTTATTATTTTATATTTATTATACTGAACGTTTATATATCATTTAAATTATTTTTGTTTGATAAGCAGTGTTTTACCTGAACTATGAACAAAAAGTGAAGACAAAATATACACTTTCAAAGTGCTGTTTTGGTGTGTGAAATAAAACTGTGTAGCAGATATAAAATCTCAGAACAATTTGGAAATTTATCTGTGTTAACAATTCGGTGAGATAATTATGACTATAATAACTAAACCTGCATGTATCAGTAGCTGGATTAGTTATTTGTGTTGGAATGGAACTCTTAGTTTGCTTATACGTAGATTGTATGATCTAAAATAGTTGGTTAAAGACAGCATGCGAATAAGAAATGATTAGTCTAATTGGCTTAAAAGTAAATTCAATTCCAGGTGTGTAAAATTATTTTAAAACTTTAATAACTTGTGTTAGCTGTCATTTAAACTAAAATATATATTTACTTACAGTAGCGCAGCTAGGTAAATAAAAGAAAGGGTCAGTTTCCACATTCGTTCCCGTATCAGTTTGAGGTTCTGTTAGCCAGGGACTGTGAGCACTATGTCTAGCCTTTCGGTAGCTATGTTCCTGGTCAGGGTCTGAGGGCCCTCTGAGCTTGGGGGCCCCTGAGGAACAGCCCCGTGTAGCCCTTTGGTAGCTATGCCCCACTGTTTACTTATTTATGTGCATCATCACTTAACAGTCATTATATTTTAATCATTCTAAACTAAAACAACAGACCTTTTAAAGTATTGGCTTAATTGTTTGGAGAATAGGTGTGATCCATTGATTTAAACTTACATGATCTTCACTCATTATCACAGCATAACAAAATGGGGTTTAGTCACATATAAATATGATTTACTAGCTTCTGCACGTGACTTAGTCTGCCTTAAATTCGTTTATCGCGTATAAGGGTATTTTTTAAGGATAAAATGTAGCCTATGTCCTTCTCTGGGACTCAAACTATCTCCATACCAAATTTCATCCAAATCGGTATAGCCGTTTAAGTGTGAAGAGGTAACAGACAGACAGACATGCTACACTCACGACGTCAGGCGATTCATCGGATGTTATTTGATGTTGTTTACATTTACTGATTACTGGATTCCACTAAGATGAAACTTTGAAAGGAAAGGTAATTAAATAAATCATATTTATATGTGATTAAGCCCCGTTCTGTTGTGTTGTGGTAAGGTGTGATCCAGTTAGCTACCTCTTGAGCTTAATGGTTACTTACCATTAGGTTGCACCAATTGGTGGTCAGTTTCTGAATAAGAGAAATACCAACTGGTATCCAACATTAGGCAGTAACATAGTACTACCATAAGCGTGTCAGATATTTTTACCATTTACTACTTTAACATGGCAGTACTTAGCCATGAATATATAGTCTTCTTACATAACACTGTTTTTATAGTCTGTAGCAAACTTTAAAGGCCATTGATTGATGATTGAGCTTACAAGCTATGCTCAATAAGACTAGTGTTATAAGGACTAGACAACAACACATGAAATTTATATATTTACTTCTACATTGGTGATTCCATGAAATTTGGGTATTTATATTGTCCTCATGTGTAATTTAGTGAATTATCAAGTATCTATTCGGTATTTTCTACTATTAAAATTAACTCTTATTACTTATAAACTAAAGGAGGTCCTGTAGTTTATAATTTATAAAAAACATTAGAATCAATATTCTTCAAACTGTTACAGAATGAGCATTATTAAATGAAGTAATCATTTTCAATAATTAAAATGCAAAAATTAAAACATTGAATAAAATAAAATAATTATTTACATAAAAAAAGACAAAAGCAATATCATTATAGTATCTTAAAACCATTTATGCTGCTACATTTGTAATAAATTTAACATAAATTTTACCTTCACTGACGCAAGTTAACCAAATTTCATGGAATCACCCATACATAGAAATCCAAGGCACAGAAACAAATATTTATGCTTGTCATACAAATACTTTCTGGGATATGAACCGAGGACCAGCAGCTTCGCAGGTAGCTTCACTCCTGCTGAGCTAAATCGGTTATCAGTTTAGTTTTTTGGTCTTTAAAAACCAAGTTATATTATGCTGTCTTGAACCAAATATTTTTTATTGCTGCTATTCTTGTATTGGTTAAGTCAAATCTATTTATGAATGTTTGATCAAGGTTTTATTGTCACAAGATTATGATTTTGGCATGTTGTGTTTCTTGAATAAATATTTAACACCTTTTGAAGTTGTTTGCTTATGTGTGTGTAGTATTAGTTTTTTGTTTTTATGGGTTAACATTTGTAGAAACAAATTAAAGTTATTTCCCATAAGTACTCAAAATCCGTGTTACTGCAATATTTGTATGGCTTCCTTATTTTTTCAACAGAGTTCCTGTATGTTAGAGTTGGTCAACTCTGTTTTTTAGGGTTCCGTAGCCAAAATGGCAAAAACGGAACCCTTATTAGTTTTATCGTGTTATAGTTTCGTCGTGTTATAGGCATTTCACTCAAAAAGTATATAATGCATATTGACGAAATTTGGAGTATTGCTTTCTTGCATAAGCAGCTACTTAGTTTAATAGTGAAATAACAAAAATAATATTTATAGGAGTGGGGGGGGCACGACACTCCATACATGTAACCGACACTGAATTTTTGTTTTTGCAAATATCAATCTGTGCCGCATATTTCGACAGTTCTTCTAAAAAATTGAGGTTTCTAAATTTTTTTTTTAAAACGTATCAATTTTAAAGTAATATATGATGCATATATTCTTACATTATTATTAAAGACTAAAAAAAATCATCAAATTTTAAAACTAATCCCTTAACGGTTGAATAGGGGATGAAATTTAGGTTGTGGAAATTACGATTTTTGGAGATGGTACCTGGGTCATTATTAAATTTTATTAATCATAAATTTACCTGCAATAAAAAATCAATTCAAATAATTTCCCATCCAAAATATATCTTCTTCATAAAGGAAGTCCAATAATCTAATATTGACGATAAATTAGTCGCAGACGAAGTCGCGGGCATAAGCTGGATATTTATATAAAGTTTATAAATACTAGCATACGTAGAAAAAATCCTATACAACTGCACTACATTGTTTCCGAGTTACTGTTAGTGAATTCTCCGATCGAAAGGATTGTAAACCGAATTTATTAAATTGAATACGTAGCCTGTACGAGTACGTGTACAAAAAGGCACTTTCGTTATGGTTCTGACTGCCGGAATTTTCAGTTGAAAGCCCGACACTCGTCCATCAAAGCAACACAAAGAAAACAATCGCAGCACGATTGTAGCGCTGCCGGCCCGGATCGTGTCGCGTCTCCCTCAGGACCTACCACTGCACGTGGTCTCTCCATTGCCCCTCTTCAAAGGTCTAACAGGGCGAAGCGGGAGCTACGACGTGAATACTAAAGTGTCCACGTACACTGGTCCTGTATTGCACTTCACTCGATGACCCATTTTCGTATATTTACCTACCTATTTTTTCGTTGGGAACTCCTAGTACTATGGTACTCGCTTTTGTTATCCTAATTGCGTATTCTCCGGCTAGGAACTTTCACCTTATTAGATGGAACGCGGTTGGTTATTTGCATTATGTTTTTTAGCAGACAGCGAAGTGAACGTCCTATTGTGGGTCAGCATCACAGCAAGATATGAGCTCTATTAGGAAAGCGTACGTTAATACAGGTAAAGTATATTTTCCATTATCGTAATGGCTTTTGCAAAGGATCATGCTCCTTTTATATATGCAAGAAAATGTTGAACGTAAAACGAAATTTGGGGGAGATAAATGTGATTAGTTTATGGAATATAAATCCTTAAGTTTGTTAGTTTTTTATGTTCAATATTATATTTTTCAATATTTTTGAGAAGGAACATATTTCGACTTGATAGAATAAGTAAGTGTTCGTAGCTCCAGTCTCGTCACTAACCAGACTTCGGAAAAACACTAACCAACTAACTTCGCGCGTCAACAACATTACACCTTCTCGAAGTTACTCGATCATGAGACTCAAAAGAATTAAAACTTGAAATTTGTTCTCCAAACGAGATAAAATGTAACGAGGCTGCCAGCTCACGTATCCGGACGCCGTCACATCAAACAATTAAGAGTTATCTTGGAGTTCGGTGTGCAGGCGATATATTGCAGACTTGATTACTTTTATCTACTCTGCGAACTAATAAAAGTTGACCAACAAACCCGGAACTCGCCAGTCTCGTTTTTAATTGAAAACATTAGCCTGCTTTACGTGCAACATCTTGGAGGGAAAAGTTTAATGCGCGCGCTATGATGGAATGACGTCGATGGGCAAGCGCATGATACGCGTTGTTTTGCGCTCTGTTGCGCGTGAGATTGGCAAATCAGCAGAGCAGTAATGTATGAAACCATTAAGAAAAATTCAATGGGGCAAGTGCAGGTTGAAAAAGCATCGTGGTTCGAATTCGAATCAGTTAGCGACCTAACTTAATTTTGATTCGTAAATAAAGCCGGTCTAACCTTCTAACCTTTAGACGGCTTCAAAACGCCGATAAGCATAGTTTTACCTACATAATAATCAAATTAGAAAAAAAAATGCTATTTCATAAAGGATGCTAACCGCTTTAAAAGGCGGGTTATTTTGTTACCGTTTGGCGCATAGGTTAAAAATTGTTGATATTAAATCTTTATATGCGTTGAAAGCCGTCAGCGCCATTTTGAACTTCAAACTTTTTCACACCCAAAACTGGTGTTATCGAAATATTTGACTAGTATAAAATATAGCCAGTTATTCCATGGATAAGCCGCGCCGATATTCGTGATTTTAGCAAACTTGAAGTTCGACAGATCACTTATTTATGTTGAACTCAAGAAACTTTAATAGTTAGTTTCGAGTTGTAAATACAGCGTGATTTCAAATTTTCTCTTTACCTTAATCGAAGCTTAAGCTGTTTGATTAGATCCTAATATTTTTTAATGAACACGTTTAATACAAGCAAAATCCAGTTATACCAGAGTCAGTCCAGATA
This sequence comes from Hedya salicella, assembly GCA_905404275.2. Taxonomy (NCBI): domain Eukaryota; kingdom Metazoa; phylum Arthropoda; class Insecta; order Lepidoptera; family Tortricidae; genus Hedya; species Hedya salicella. Next base: position 11,003,031 of record FR990112.1, on the reverse strand, counting down.
GAAATATCGAGAACTGTCCGATTTCTCCGAGCTTGCCCGTCAATAATGGAGTGGAAAGCAAAAAGTTAGCTTCGGGCAACTTATCAATTGTATCTACCAAGTTGGAAGAGTTTTTCATTCATTTATTGCACGCAGACCGTCTGGAAGTACTTAATGGTTATTCTCTTGTTCGTATTTGACATAAAAGCTGAACTTTGTCGCTATCAGGGTCTGTGGTTTTTATTTGTATTGCAGTTTTTGTGAAGTGGATAGTCTGAGAGGTTTTAGAGAGATTGAGATGGAGGCATAATTTAAGGGCGCAATTGTGATGAATGTTCACGTGAATAAACCATAATCGTTCTCTTTGTTCAGTTTTACGTGTAATTTTCTTATGAGTAAATACAATTCCTACTGTTGTTGAAATAATGAGACACTTTAGTATTTGTCTTGTAATCAGCAGGCGCTGCTTTTCGTAGTTATATTTATACTAGCTTCTGCCCGCGACTACGTCCGTCTTAAATTCGTTTATCGCGGATAACGGTATTTTTCCGGGATACAAAGTAGCCTATGTCCTTCCCCGGGACTCAAACTATCTCCATACCAAATTTCATCCAAATCGGTTCAGCGGTTAAAGCGTGAAGAGGTAACAGACAGACAGACAGACAGACAGACGGACGGACAGACAGACATACTTTCGCATTTATAATATTAGTATGGAAGTATGGATGTGTGTACCTCTATAAAAAAACAAGACTGATATAGGTATTGTTTTTGTTTGCATTTGTGTACATCAACGTTTAATGATGACACTCTATTGTCAGAACGGTATTAAAATATACGGTTTTTCTTGGAAAAATAAGTCTACAATTGATTGTGACACTTGTGACAATGTTGTTGTTTAGGTTTCAGCAGAGAATATCCATGCATTGTAATGTTTTCAGATTCACATCCCCTTTTTAGTAATTATAAAAACAACGCAACAGGATAACGTCCAAACTAGCTGTGTTAAGATACAAGTTCGTAGCCGACCGCAGACAGCAGCAGTAGGCGACGCACGTTGTGGTAAATAAAAACCACTATTTTGTTCCAGCTCGATTTTTTTCATAATACGATAGCCATTTATATTAGCGACGACCGGTTTGGCTCAGTGGGAGTAACGTTGCCTGCGAAGCTGAGGTCCTGGGTTCAAATCCCGGTAAGGGCAAATATTTGTGTGATGAGCATAAATATTTGTTCCTGAGTCTTGGATGTTTTCTATGTATATAAGTAGTATATCTATTAAATATATCGTCGGCTAGTACCCATAACACAAGCATTATTGAGCTTACCATGGGGCTAGTTCGATTTGTGTGAAATTGTCCCGTAATATTTATTTATTTATTTATTAATACGACAAACAGCAATCTACAACTCCCAATTCGTTATGGCTTCTAGTTTTTCTTGTATAATACATCGATGTGCCCCCCACCCGAGTCATAAAATTTATGAATTTTTGTTTTGCCGAAAAAGTGGAAACTATTTTAATTTCACAACTAACAAACACATAATCATTGATTCTGCATATAATATAATAAACCACATCATTACATATTTTTTTCATGCGTCACTGTGATTAATTTAAGGTATTAGTTACATGTTTTCTCATTTTTGGTTTTAATTTATTTATTCTACTATTAGATCGTATTAGACGGAAATTGGTCAAAGTATTTTTATAAAATACCTTCCGTAGCATACGAAGATACATTTTCATAGAAACCAGAGGTATCGCGGCGACATGTCGCTTGCTATTGCTGCCTGCGGTCGGCTACGAACTTGTACCTTTATGTTTAATTTTTTCATTATTATTTCATAGATAACCTGGTCTATAGACCGAAACACGAAGCACTTTTCCTCTATGTGGTAGGCAATAATCAAGTGTAATGAGGGTAGATAACTAGATAAGTAGGTCGTATGCGAGTTTCAGGCGCCGTACGTGGGAGTGGCCGCCCTCTGGCGGAAGTGAGCTGCGTCATTGTTTCTATAAACGGTTCGCGAGCTTCCGGCACAGTCGATAGTTAGCTTCAGTAGCCTTTTTTGTTTTCAAAAACTTACCATTCATAATTTTCCCCCGATGGTAGGGTAGAAATAGAAAATCAGTGCCGGCCCGAGCCCGTGTTCAGGTTAGAAGGCAAATTGTCTTTTGGCGCCCTTTCCTCTTGCTTCACAAAAGTCTGATTCCTCTCAAAATGCTCGTTGAAGATGTAGTCTTCACGTTCAGTAATAGTCACCCACTCTTGCCGTAATTATTATTATAAGAAAATATACACGACTTCAATTCTTTAGCGGTTCGCATTAGAAATGCTAATACAATACATTTCGTGCAAATACATGTTACATGGATAACATAAGATTGAAAAAACACTTTCGCGTATATTACTTAAATTTTATAGTGGAGTTCGGTTTCATTTAGATGCTATTGTTCATTTTTTTTACGGTTCGTCGTGATTTTTAGGGTTCCGTACCAAAAAAGTACAAAAGGAACCCTTATGGTGCGACTCTGGCTGTCTGTTGCACAGGAAATATTTAAAAATACATTTTTATTTTCTAAAAAAACGACGAATATGATGGGGCGTAAAAATTAAAAGTCTAGCTACTGGGTCAAATGGGGTATGATATAAAAGGGCTTAACCTGCACATTTTCTTTGTTTTATTGAAAATGTGAAAATAAACACCATTCCTTCCATCTTCGAAGTTTACCAATCTAAAATTTTGAAATTTTCACAGTTTGTATAAAATAATCATAAATATTACACGAAAATTGTAGCCATGTCTCTAACTCTCTAATTTTTTTTTTAATTTGTAAAAAACCTATTTGAACATCCCGGTTGCGTTAAGTTTCCACCTGATATGTATGTAATGCTATAGATATCAGGTGAAAACTTAGCTCAACCGGTCACGGGTAATAAAGTTAGGGTAAGTAAAAATTTGTACGGAACCCTCGGTGCGCGAGCCCGACTCGCACTTGGCCGGTTTTATTATGTACGGTATACATCTTGCCGATGATGATACGTAACGTTTTTTCAATGAATCATAAAAATAACGATATATTTAAGTGCAGTAAAGGATGCCGAATACCGTGTGAAGTCATATTCTGGCAAGCAGTTGCGGATGAGCTGATACTGTGACACCTCTCAGAGATTGGTAAGAAAGCGTTTTTCCAATAAAGGTGTCTATTACTTACGTACAGGCAGAGATGTATAGAATCTATACATAGATAGGCTTCGGTTTTCATACTGATGTTTGTCTGAACACTGCGCTTCCGGGGACTGGAGGACGGTTTACGAGTTACCTGTTGGGGTCAGTTTGAGCTTTCAAGTTTAAACGAATTTCTCTGCATTAAATATAGGTTTAGAAAGCGTTATTCACTTTAATTTTTGCATTTATCTCTCAAATAAAAAGGTTATTTGTGTTGTTTACGGAAATAAGTATTGTTCATCGTTATATTGGTAGTCATCTTGATCTGTCTATACTATTATAAAGTTGTAAAAATTAAAGGTCTGTACATTCTAGATGTAAAAAAAATAACTGAATATATTTTTTGTATCTTTATATATATGTCGTAGGGGCTGGGCTTCATCACGCCAAAACTGATCTAAAAACTGATCACACCAAAACTCAACTATTTTTGGTACCCAGACGGTTGATACTTTTTATCCGACTACGCTTGAGTTAAAAAGAGGGTTATGACTTTTTCTCTGTTATACCTATTCTTAGTTTTGACATAGTACTTACCTTGAAACACATGAAAGTTATTATTTTTATAATTAAAATTCCACACTTCATTTCTGAACTCTCCTACTCGTGGTACTGCGTTGCGAGTCGTTGTTTTATCACAGATAAAATAATAGTACAGAACGATGACATTCTTATTTGGAGCTTAACATTTTCGCAACCACGGATTTCGTAGGGCTACGCGCATAGCCGTTGCCGTGGGAAAATGCGTAGGTATGAAGCAAAAACTCACTACAAGCACAGCGCCCAGGCCCACCTAGCGGGTTTGGGATCGTGTTAAGTGTTAATTCTCAATTTTAACTACATCAGTGTTGCCAACAAGGCTAATATAAAATCTGCTAAACGCTATTTATTAATGCTGAAAATAATGCTAACAGTTCTCCTCGACATGTTTCGGTCCATTCCGAGGAAAAGGTCCTTAGTGAGACGCGAGTCGACCACGACGCGGCCCTTCTCGCACTCGCTTTCACTCTCACAGTGAGATTACACTCGGCTTGAGTAACCGCTATTAATGTAATCTTAATTCTTATTTCTAAATATGCAATTCCGTAGCGATATCTAGACTGCATAGTTGAGTTGATAAACACCTTTAAGAAAAATCTGTTTTGATGAGTTACAAATTCGGTCCGTTCTATACGTTTAAATGTTTGTTACTATTTAAATGGCACTACCACATGTAGATATATCACCCGGTAGTGTTATAAAAATCGTTGTCTTGCATTGTGCAGCGCAACAAATAACTGGCAACCAACGAAGTACGGGTGGTATTAGATTACTTACCTACTACGTATTATCTCATCTAGTTTACATATTACTTCTTTGTGTGTACACCTGTGGAGTAAAAGCAATTCCCCGGGTTGTCTGCTTTAAAAAATGAGTTCTTAAGTAAATAACATAAACTGCTTTTCAAGTAAACTAGGACTGTTTTGGCTTTGAAATCACTAGTCACTACTCACTATATCACCAATGAAGATAGTTTTCGGTGCTAGCATGTAAGGTCACCCTTCTATTAAAATTATTTTGGGGACTGTATATATAACACTATAACTATCCTTACGGCGGGGAGGGCTCTTTAAAATTCATTATTCGTGAGTTCCTGTAATTGGCTTTATACATCTAATTAAGGAGGTGTCATATTACAGTAGCAAGTCCGTCAAAGCTGACGACATTTTGTGAATGCTATAGCCGAGCTCTGGATAAAAAGACTGCACGACAAAATATATCGTCACTACTATGAAAAATACTTTTATCTGAAGAAAAAAGCAGTAAATGCATAATAGTATGCACTTACTGCTTTTTTTTTCTGATACAAGTAATAAATGTATAGATATTGAGTTACTACGTTTTCCGTTTGAGTAAATTTAAATACTAGTTTTTTTTTAAGTAGTGACGATTTGTTACTCCCACAATCTAAATGAACCTAACACGTTAAGGCTGCAGAGCGTGCCAAAAAAAACAGACGTACCCACATATATGCCTACTTATTACAACATACTGAAAAACAAAACCTTCTTTCTGACGCAATCGGGTAAAAAGGGGAAGGCGTGGTTTTAAAGTGTTGCGTTTCTATGATATACACAGTCAACGACTCATCATGGTTGGTCTGGTTGACTTCAGTTTATCTTCTGTACGGTTGTGTGTTCTGTGTTAAAGCCCCTCGGGTCAAGGCGACGTTGTTTCTTTCAAAAAAAGATTTTCCCAATTTTCCGTCTTTGTCCTTTGTAATAAAAGACTGTTGTTTTCACTCGGTAGGTAGTTAACAAGGCTGTGATTGTGATGGATATAGAACAATACGGTCCTACAAGCGACGGATAGGAAACCTTAGGCTTATACCTTATATTGTGATATAAACCAGTAATATGACACTGGTTGTACGCTAACTTCGGTTCTTAGAAATTCCAGTCTTAATTTTGGTTGTCATGCATTCACCTGCATTTCCCAAATACTGGGGTCATTATCAAATTTTGAACAGGTAACTTTGTCACAAGTAGTTTATATATAATAAGTAGTTTTCTGCACAAATTACACAAGAAACAAACATTATATGTTGGTGTTGTTTGTTGTTATTTGTGAATATCATTGATCATTTATAGTCAGCAATAAACCATAGCCATCCTGTGAAATTTTTCTTAACAATGCATGGTTACAGAGTTAGTGAGTAGCTCAATACAAAAAGTAACAGGGTGGTCAGCGTTGGTAATGACCCAATTACTGAAGTTTTGTTCTATTAAGTCGATTGCAATTATTTAAAATTTGTCGTTTTTAGGCTTCCTTCCGTTGTCCGTCTGTCTGTCTGTGCGTCTGTCAAGACCCTTCTCATCAAGCTGAAGTTAATATCAAATAATCAAGTCTGCAGTCCCTTGAAGCTGTGAAAAAACCTAACTTCTTCAACGCAATCAAAAGATTGCCGTAAAACGAAAATCTATAGGGCACTTCCAGTTGTCCTAGAAACTTGAAATTTTAAGGGAAAATCTAAAATTTTTATGTCTGTCTATGTCAGTAATCAAATCAATATAAAATAACCCCACTCTGCCAAAATTTTGCATAGGAGCAGGGTTCTGCTAACACTTGATTTTCATCGATACCGCCGTTTTAGTGTATATTTGGCTCCGCCCTTGGTGCGTGAGTCCGACTCGTATTTGACCGGTTCTTATTATGTAATAAAAATATTGTGATATTTGAGACGTTCCCAGAATATGTCAAAAACCACATTTTGTCAATAAGGGCGATTTCTATGTACTTATGTCATAATCATAATAACGGTCGGATTCGGATAAGTAATCGGTGAACCAATGAAAAATAAAAACCCAAGATGTAAATTTTCAAATAGCTAAACCGATTTTCTCGAACCACGGTTTAGAACAGACAGTGAGTCCCCTTGCAAACATAATAACCTGAGGAATCGGACTATTAGTCCAAGAGCCACGATGCCACAGGCAAATATTAGAAATGGGTAATCTCGACTCCAAAAAGTGATTTCAATCACTAAATCTGATTCCGCTTTCGGTAACGACTCTTCGACTCCTTTGAAACCCTTAAAACCAAGTCATTCTAGACTCGCTGATTAGCGCCACCTCGCTTACCATACCGATCCTTCATTCGGCCCCATACCGATAGGCTACTACTTAGTCGGAGTCGGTAACTCCTCGGACTCTATAAGAATTGAAAGGAGCCGATAAGGAATCGATCTGTTTACAGATTCGAATCATTTCAATCTTCAACTCCGGATTTATCCACCTAACTAACACAGATTATAAATAATACACACGTCAAACTTTTAACACCCCTTTTTTTTGTCGGGGGTTAAAAACTGTTTCAAGTGTAAAATCCCCCGTGCACTAAAGGTGCGGTCCACATTAAACTAAATAATGAAAATAACTCTGCTAGTATTACATTCCTCCTTAAACACGGGCCAGCCAAACAGACGAGGGACAGTTGGAGCCCTTTTTGCTATTTGCAGAATTTTAATAGAAATTTACCCTAAGGGTCGCTGAAGGTAGCTGGTCAATGATTATGCAGATTTGCTGTAACCTTGGTAACGATTAAACATACCAGCTAACAGCAGCCTCCACCAAACGACCACCATTATTGATAGGCATGATTGGCCAATTTGTAAAACCCTGATTCCCCATCAGAGTTAATATTTTGAAACATATCTAAATCTGTAAAAGTAACCGTATATAATATTTAACTTATCTAGAATTAAGCATGAAATTTTACTAACTACTATAGATCAATAGTTCACAGTCGGTTCAAACTGTCAAAAATCACGTCACGAGAAAACTGATGAAGTTACGAAAAAACAGCTAAAGCGGAAAATATTCTTTACTAGAAGCAACAAGCAACTTCGTCAGCAGAGGAGATAAAATCATAACCCTCTTTTTTCTTCTGCGAAGTCGAGTAAAAATTAAAAGTCTAGCTACTAGGTCAATTAGTATTGTAGTATGAAGGGGCTTATTCTGCACATTTTATATTCTGTTTTATTACCGAAAATGTGAAAAAAAAAAACACCCACCCTTATCTCTCAAAGTTTACCGAACGAAATTTTTTAAATTTTCACAATTTGTATAATTATTAATATTACACGAAAATTATAACCATGTCTCTAACTAGCTAATTTGTATTTTATTTTTTAAAAACCTATTTGTACAACCCGGTTGCGTTAAGTTTGCACCACATTTGTATGCAATGCTATAGATATCAGGTGCAAACTTAACTCAACTGGAACCTGGTAATATAATAATGTGAGGATAAGTGAAAGTTTGTACGGAGCCCTCGGTGCGCGAGTTTGACTCGCACTTGGCCGGTATTTTTTTCAAATATTCTTCAATGTACAGACATTTTATTGTTACAACTTTACAATAGTATAGATGAAAGTATATGCCAATCAATCTTTGGATTGCATGCATAGTGATAGCAGACTACATAGGTTTCAAAATAGGCTCAAATTCAGAAGCTTTCCTGCCATTACAGTTCTATCCAAACCGTAACATTTAATACTAAGAAATAATTTATGGAAATTCATTCCTTTTGTTAAGAGGGAGATACTTTGAAGTCCTTAGTAAAGACTTAGGAACTGGAATTGTCTTTGGGCTGAAAGCTCGTGACTTAGTAGTACTTAATATGTTTTACGAATACAAACTTAGGTATGTATGAGACGTCTACATCTCAGAATTAAGATTCTTAAGTATGACCATGTTTCCAGCTTCCGGTCTCAGCTTAATTGGCTTCCAATCTGTTCTCGTCGTAATCGTAACTCTCATATTCTCTCTCTCCTGTATAGTATACTTTTTAATCCCGCAATCCACGCTACCTTAAAGAGCGTTTCCGTTATTTCCGTTCTGCACAAAAGCTGCTTTGCTTCTTACTGTCCCGAAGACCTAATTCACAATAGTTGTTTCACATCCCAGGCAACTGTCTCTTGGAACATTTAATTCACATTTTAAATATTATCTGTCTCTCCCTTAACACACTTAAAACATTCTCTCAGCTTGTCTTGTCTGGAAGATATTGCTATTTAGCGATAAAACTGCCTGTTGGTTACCTCCATTGAATTGTAACTGTCATGTTTCGGTATTTCTGTATATTTGAGGTGTGCAAAATAATACCTACTGGTATTGTATTCTCTTCTCTTGGACAACGTGCATCATCGTTATGTCCAATTATGGCGATTTCTGTCACATTCTGTCCACGAAGGAAATAATAAACAGCAATAAAATAAAGATTTCTAAAATCTATGTTTGTGCGTCTAAATTCAAATGATCTCCGTATTTTCTTAAGTCGACTAGTGAAAACCATATCTCTGACATTTTGAAAAAAAAATACAAATAAAAAAAACATAATTATCGAACCTGCTTACAAAATTTCACGAGAATCGCTCGAGAAATGCGACCTGTACAGAAGAACAGCTCGCGGTGCATCCACTGCGCTGGCCAGAATAGACTTAAAAGCATTTTTACACAAACTCTAAACTGAGACTCGCTCGCTGCGCTCACTCGGTCAATAATGGTATATTCATTATCATCTTTCTTTGAGATCAAGTTCAGCAAAGCTAGGTTGTCGAATTGGTACTTAAAAGCCGCCCCATTATTTTATTTGCATAAAGTTAATAAGTGAAACAGCCTTTTAATAGTCCATGAGTGTTTGCTGCACAATTACCTGCAGTCTGAACAAAACGCTGTATATAACTATTAAATTGTTTTGTAGTTACTACGTTTTTGTTCTGGGCGGTGATATCGCTGTAATGTCATGTAGTTTCACTCATCACGAGCTTTTAATCGCTATTTGCATTAAAATCGTATCGGTTTCAATAATTACTGTACGACCTACATGTTTGGTGCAGTGGTATTTAAAACTCGTGTAAAATGCTCATTTTACTGCTCATTTTATGATGATTAATCAGTATAACGCATCCCATGCGTTATGTCAAAATATTTCAGAACTACTCGTACTGGCACTGTAACTTGTATGCTAATAAGAAGTTTTTTTCGTTTTGCATTTTGTATTGTCACTCATAACAAAAACGCCATCTCATTTTCATTACTAAAAACCGAATAACTATTTTATTAAGGTTAATTTTGAGCTTTAGTGTATTTTTAGAACCTGATAAATTTTTTATTGGGTGGACCTTGGTAGGGTCTAGGTACCAGTAATTGGATTCAGTGGGAGGAGCACAAACCCACAAACGGGAACGCCATCCATGTAGGACAGCTATAGTCTGCTATAGTGTCACATCTTTGCCAGTGTTAGAGCAAGGAAACACCAGTATTTATTGGAAGTCACATTTTTTAACGATACCTTTAACGTTGCTGAGTGCGAGTCCTCAAAAAAATTGGTTGTCTATAGAGTCGGTTTGCGGACGATAATTCTACGTGATAAAGTCATAAGAAAATTGCATACTTTTATGAATTCACAAGCCCAACGCTTGGGCAGATCGTGCCTCTCTATAGCTTGTTCCGCGCTCTCACTTGCACGCTCGGCTCAGGCGGAACGTGACAATGAGTCATGCTCGTTCGTGCTGCGCGCAACCGGCGTTCATCAATTTATAAGACGTTATCACGTCACTAATGACAAAACAATGATAGCCTTATTGCAGTATATACCATGAAGGCTTCGATTAGATATTCGCAGGTCACTCGATAAGTTTTGAGATGCTCGAAATTCGAAAATGGAACGCACCTGAATTATATGTTTTTAAAAAGCAAATTTTTTTAAAAATAGAAAACAAGTTGCCGATTCGCTCCAATTTAAAAAATGAATATGTTACAGTCATTTTTCCAAAACGGTTCCCGCGTTTTTTCTTTGTACTCGTAACGATGGAGCTTAACCGCGAACATTTGCGTGCTATAATATTTTATGATTTTAAATTTGGTTTATCTAAACGATTGTGTTTGCAACGATTGCAGTCAGCGTTAGGAGATTCTGCTCCTTCACGGGCAACAGTTTTTAGATGGTTTAACGAATTTAAAAGGGGTAAAACCAGCCTCGAAGATGACCACCGAAGTGGTCGCCCGCAAGCAGCAGTAACTGCCAAAAACGTGTGGACTACTGAAATGTTGGTGCGAGAAGATCCACGAATAACATACAAAGACATAGATAATATCTTAGGCGTCAGTTCGGGGATCGTTAGCATCATTCTACATCAACATCTTGGAGTAAGGAAGCTCTGTTGTCGTTGGATACCACGTTTGCTCTCCGATACTGAGAAACAGGCTCGTGTAGATTGGTGTCGTGAGATGCGTCTACGATTCGACAACGGGACATCGCGGCGTGTATCGGAAATAATTACAGGTGACGAAACATGGATTTACCAATATGACCCGGAAAACAAGCGGCAATCGTCAGTATCGGTCTTCTCAGAGGGAAAGTTACCAACAAAACTACAAAGACCTCGTAACGTCGGCAAAAAAATGGTAGCTAGTTTCTTTTCACGGGGCGGACATTTATCAACATCAATGCTGGAAAATTATAGGTCAGTCAACTCTGATTGGTATACTACAGTAGCATTGCCGCAAGTTTTCAAAGCAGTGCGAGAGAGGAGACCAAAGACTGGACTTCGGGGAATCTTGCTGCATCACGATAACGCCTCTGCACGTACGTTCCTCAGAACAAAGGCGTTTATTGAGAAAGCTGGGGTAGAAACCTTATCACATCCACCCTACAGTCCTGACTTAGCTCTCTGTGATTTCTTTTTGTTCCCGGTGGTGAAAGAAAAAATAAAAGGGAAGTTTTTCGAGTGCTGAAGAAGCCGTGGCTGCATATGAAGAAGCAATTTCGGACCTATCTGATGAAGACTGGCAAAAGTGCTTCCAAAGTTGGTTCAGAGGAATGGAACTTTGTATCGAGAGTAATGGAGAGTATTTTGAAAAAATGTTAAATAAATAATTCTAATATCTTCAATAGTTTTTTTTATCTCAAAATTTATCGAGTGACCTACGTAACACGCCACCTCTGTTTTTGTAAAGATACCTGAAGCTTATATAAAGATAAGTTTTAAATAAAACAATTTAAACGTATTATATCGAGTATAATATCTCATTTGTGTGCCCGACTTTCGAAAGCTTTACAGCTCCCGTGTTTACGGGGTAGACATAAAAATATATACCTACCTACTTCCTCTCTGTCAGAGTAACAATTCGTGCAAACTACCCACTTTGAGACTTGTAACTGTGATAGAGAAGAGCTGTAAAATAATGGGTAAGTTTTAAAGTTATATTTCAGATCTTTTATTGCTGACGGTACTTTTTTTTAACACAAACGTCAACTACTCGTCGAGACCAATCCAACGAGTCTAAACTCGATGGGTGAGCGTTAAATAGACCGAACATCCTAGGGCCACCTATTTCCATCATCAAACCAGCTCGCTCGACAATACCATAACATTGCCACCGAACTGACATAAGTTATTACCCTTAATAAACATACAAACACTGCGAGTTTAATAAAAGCTTGTAAAAAGACAGAGCCATATACCGCATTTTTGAAACGAGTGAATGTAGAAAGTAAGGAAAAGGACGGACTGAAAACCAGCGTTGCGCAGTCGCAAGGCTGTCGCAGCACATTTTGAGTCCGTTCCTTTTGTCAAACGAAATAATAGGGATGTTGACAACTTTTTCTGTGGTATGTTATAGAAAGACCTTTCGATAATATAAATACTGGTGAAAAAATTACTTCAATGTCCTAAAAACTCCACGAGATACAACAACGTTAGAATCACACTTTTGGACTTTCCCAAAAACGCTCCATACTTAACCCTAGGAAGGTGTGACGTCACACCTTCCTACCTTGTCTGGGGAAATTAAGACCTTTGTTCTACAGCTATGTTAAAACGCGTTTATCGAAACAGTTTCATAACAAAAGTTACGTATACATTTAATGGGTTATTAAATGGTATTATTATTTATTAATATTTTCATACTTTAAAAATGGACTTATCCACCTAACTTATAAAACAAGCTACACGTACGGTATCGAACTCAATTTTTTTTTAGGATTTGCAACATAAAAACTACCGTTTCGCATCAAAAGTTTATTATTATTTGAGTACAGTCAACATCCCTATTGGGCTATTTAAAAAAAAAATGTAGTTCTCTGTACCCAGATATTTTATTTATGGTGAGGCAATTAATGTCTTTCTTTCAAAAGATATCAGTTCACACACACTCACGGTACACGTTCAAATTTCAGAAATACATATTTCTGGCTTTTGGTCTCGTTCTGCATAACTAACTGTCTAATATCCTTTCAAATTTGTCGATAAAGTTGGATTGAGTTCTGCTTTATAACACCATGGATTATAATAGACCTATCACATGACAATAGCTCCTTTCGTGAAATGGCTTCATTTCCTAACTTGAACGATGCGCCCAAGCGCCCAACCCTAGGGTTGCCAAATCAGAAAACAAAAACATTTGGATGAATTATCAAATTTTTCGGGATGGGGTTAAGTCGGGATGATTATTTAATTTATACTAATATGTATTTATTTATTTATATTTTAGTTTGACGCATACAGTTCAGGATAATCGAGCCAAATATTGACTATCTGACAACCCTAGCTCAATCCGATTCCTATCGACGACTTGCAAACAACTTAGTCGAAACGTGTGCTTTGTTCACACTCCCATAGAATAGCTTTTATGAAAATTGGATTTGAATAGGTGCTTTTGAAAGTCATTGACACATTTAGAAACTATTGTGAATCTGCTATTGCTAACTGGATGGGTATAAACTCCCATTTATTTTACCTATACATTCTATTGCGAATGTATCTGTTTTTCGCATTTCGAATAAGTATTATTTTCCCAAACAGCTATAGTAATCAATAGAAGTGTTGCTCCGTTTATAATACTCGTAAACAAGATGCATTATTTTTCTCAATGATACCAGGTCTGGTTTCTTATGACTAAGAAATATAATATATGATACCCATTGAAAATTAAATATTCAGACACGTTATAATCGACGTTTAAAGTCGGGCATAACGGCTGTGCGTTAAAACGCCACATACAAATTGAGCGACACATTGTGACGTCACTCGCGTCACAAGTGTATGGAGGAGTGAGCAGTGTATGAGCATTTTCTTGTTTTGACCGTTAATAGTGCATTCAAGTGTATAATTGTCATACAAACTACCTCCCAATTTCTTTAATACATACTACATACTAATATTGAAAATGTGAAAGTGTGTCTGTCTGTCTATCTGTCTCTCTGTCTGTCTGTCTGTCTGTCTGTCTGTCTGTCTGTCTGTCTGTCTGTCTGTCTGTCTGTCTGTCTGTCTGTCTGTTACCTCTTCACGCTTAAACCGCTGAACCGATTTGGATGAAATTTGGTATGGAGATAGTCTGAGTCCCGGGAAAGGACATAGGCTACTTTTTATCCCGGAAAAATACTCTTACCCGCGATAAACGAATTTAAGGCGGACGAAGTCGCAGGCAGAAGCTAGTAAGATATCATTTTATTACGAGAATCACTGAAAGGGTGATGAAATCCGATTTTTTTCAAGTAAACTTCCTAAGTAGTTAATCGATTTCAAAATCGTATACGCATTCGTGGACACCGCGCCGCGTCTAATCAGAACACACGGACGCCCTTACTCAGTCACTGCGAAGGAGAAAAACTCATTTTATGGTGTGTGCACATAAAAATCGCCTGACTACTTTAATTAAATTGCTCGCAGAAAATATAGATTTTTTTATCCCTCTTGTTTTGATATTACGGTCTATGATTTTGATTCACTGACTTTTGGCAGCGACGCCGTGCGAAAATTGTTTGCCAAGTTAGAACCAACTTTGTTTTTTCCTTCCAATCTTGTGCCAACCTAGATAAAACTGTAAGTTATTCTAGTTAAAAAGAAAATATTTAGAAATCACGCCCGTCGTCCGTTGAAGATAAAAGATTTATTCCGCACTAACATTTTCTCGAGGACGATCCAGATAGTTGCATTAATTTTTAAAGGAAATAGCCCTGTCCAGGGCGAGAGTCGCATTGCAGGCCGAGTTATGATGATTGTAGTGGTTTTTTACGGCTACTCCTTTATTAGGGAAAGTGGATGTGACGTCTCGCCATTCCCCGCGTTGCCGACTGTATCTTTTATAAGAGAATACGGACGTTCGCGGACAGGTTTATTACTTGTCCTTTTGTAAAACGATCCTTATAATATCAGAGCTTGATGCGCACAAAAAGTTGTGCGGGAATCCGCAGCTTTGTACGCTTTGAAATTTTGTCCGCTCAGGGATTCGATGTTTGATGAGGATTTATGCTTTGGCCAGTTTACCTATTTAATACTTTTGGGACATTCGCCGAGGCGCTCGGGGTAATCGATGCAATATTGGCGGAGCGTCCTATTAGTCTCAAAGGCTGTTGAACACAGATAACGGCGTCAATCTAAACGGGCTGAAATCGAATGTGAAAGGGTTGTTTGATCAGTATAATAATAGTGAGAGTTCAAGGGCGGCGGGCAGGCGCCAGTTTCAATATAAATATTATTGCAGTGCCGCGCTAAACGCAGAATAACATTTGCATATTTATAAGAGAGCAGCCCTCAGCAAACATGGAGGGAATTGGCTACGGGAGGCCGGGTTTGTTTTTGACATAATGGGCCCTTTGTCGATAGAAGCTGTTTTCCTTACAGTCATTACTCAGCCTCTGTCTGTTCCTACGCGTGAGTTAGCATATTGCGGACTGAAAATGATGTTTTGTCGACAAGATGCGGTATACGAGACTGGGTTGCTGAGTTTTAATTTGCCCGCATTGTGCCTTTCCTAAACGTAATGGTTCTACCGAACCTTCGCATTAGCCTGGACATTTACTTTGGTACACATAAAATGTATACTTAAAATGCCATCTACATTTTATTATTCGCTGACGTTTTTTAGTTGCAAGCTTTTATTTCGTGGACATTAGTTTTATGGTTACGCATTTTAGTGTTTTTGATTCCTAGACAAGTTTTATGTATACAAGTCAGGCGAGGGTACTTGACTCATTTTATGATGATTCATCAGTAAACCATGGGATGCGTTATGTCAAAATATTTCAGAACTACTCGTACTGGCACTGTAACTTGTATGCTAATAAGAAGTTTTTTTCGTTTTGCATTTTGTATTGTCACTCATAACAAAAACGCCATCTCATTTTCATTACTAAAAGCTCTCATAGAATAAAAACCCAACTGCACAGAAGTTGTAAAAAATGCACAATGACCTTAGCTTTGAAAACCGTAATGTTTTGCATTCTCCGCATAAGCACCACCGTTACAGCCAAATGGGTTTGAAGTGGTGTCACAAGTGGAATTATTCTTGAAATTCAACACTACACTTACACCTGGCACGACCAGTGAGACAAGACCCGCCTTGCTCCTCGCTTGACTTAGTACTCGTGAATGTGAGGGTGGAGAGGGCGTGACGTCAGGGGCCTTGTAGGCTGGTGATGTTCAGCTTGCGTTAGTTGTTAAGGACATGATATTCGACGCCGTAGGTGGCGGAGCCTGAATTCCGTGGAGGTTTCTCGCGTGCTTGCCTGTGGTGTATTTGACACCCGGTCAACATCTGTACGCATAGTAATCAAGTTTTCGAGGAGCTTAAAACACGAAATATAATATGTATGAAATATAATTTTAAAGTCTTGTAATAACATTATTATCTACTACTACTACTTATCTAATATAAAATAACTCGTATGTACCCAGATATCATGCAGAAAACGTTAATGTAATGCTGCTTCAAATGATTTCTTTTCACTTTTCATTTCGACTTTACACCAGCGTGTGTGTTTGATAAAAAAAAAACTATTTGCCCGCACTGTTGCTGCCAATCTTATTGATATGTTTTTGTGTTAGTTGTATTCATATTTATGTCATTAGTTTTCGGAAACTGCTCCTAAGATTTGAAATTAAGTTTCTCGGAGGTGTGATTTTTTTTTCTATACTACGTGAAATCTGTCTGTGGGTGTTTACATAGTTTGGTTTGAAATCTTTACTTTGGTCTACATAGATTAGTACTAAAGAAAACAAAAATCTCATTGACAGCTTTTTTTTCTAACTGATATTTTATCATACGAGGGAAATGTGCATATGTCACGTCGGGAGAAAATGATATCGAAAAAACAATTCGATATAAAAATGAGATATTTGTAGATTTTGAGTTCACATAACGTATACTATCGGGAAAGAATATAAAATGCACACCTCTGAGAACCTTAATGTTCCCAATACAATTTAGCTAGGCTTTGTTTTGATTATCAAGAAATCGTGCACACAGGTTTTAATTATGTCATATCGTAAAAGTGAAGAAAACTTCCTTCCAGCCCATGTTAGACAACGGTTCTCCTCGCCTGGCATAAACTTTTTGAACTGTTGGCAGTAAGTAAGTAATGACACAACGAGATTCGGTGTAATAATGTTCGTTTATTGAGTAAACTGGGGTGCTTATATACTAGGCTTACACATGTTCTAATAAGCACTATGCGTCATTACATCCTCTGTTCTAATCAGTGGTGAATCTGTTGTGACCTTACACACCGCAATTTGGCATAATTCATCATTTGGCATACTGCATTATTTTTAAACTGTAGAATTGTTTTATTACAATCCTGAATAGTTTACGTGTTCAGAAAAAAATGCACTATGCCAAAGATTGATTGTGAAGATGATTATGATAAAAAAGCCAGGTGAGGGTAAACTGTTCACAAATTAATCTTTTAAGTATCTCAGCGAATCGTCTCCTCTTTATTACAATTTCTAAAGAAGCGAACAAGAAATAAATTATGAATTATAAAATAGAATACTTAATTGATTAGTGTGTATATCACCGTAAATAAAAAGCTACGACATGCCGGAACGAATCGGATCCCCAGCGATATGGGGTTGGAAAATTTAACATTGTAATTTATTTTTATAGTCTGTTAGAGGGGGTGGACGACGCATGTCTTTAGGGATTAAATAATCATGGTATTGCATTCTTTCTGTTTATCTTTATTGGTAAATACATCGGGAAAGAATCACTTTGTTTTTATTACGGGTATTGCTAAAAAGTAGGGGTGGTAATGGGATTTCTACAATCTATGAAGCATTTCCGGCGTCTGCGTAAAAATGAAAAAAATCTCACACACACAAACTAAAAATGGACAATCTGAAGTTTGTCTGTAAGAGATCTTTAGCGATAATTAGCATTTTATGACGACACGTTTGGCTCAGTGGGTTGTACAACGGCCTACGAAGCTGGCGGTCCTGGGTTCGAATCCCAGCCAGGGCAAGTGTTTGTGTGATGAGCTCGAATGTTTGTTACTGGGTCTTGGATGTATTCTATGTATTTAAGTATTATAATTTATCTATATATAATGTATATCGTCGCCTAGTATCCATAGTACAAGCTTTGCTTAGTTTGGGATTAGGTCGATTTGTGTAAAATTGTTTTCCCAGTGTTATTTATTTATCTACATTGTGTTTTTTCATTATTTGTAAATTGCAATAAGTAATAAGGTGTGCAATAAAGAATATTTTCAATAACCTTTTTCCGTCAGAAAACTTTTGCAAATATTATAGACTTCATAAAAAAAGAGTTTGAACTTTCATGTGTCTCGTCCGTCAACTAAATTATTGTGCCTATTACTGGGCTATAAGTAGGTATCGACCCTACTTAGTTGTTCCGGGATTATACACAAGTGAAGCTTGTAGTGGCTGTCGCCGTTGCTTTCATCGTCCTCAAGCAAAGGAGATGCCATTTGGCATTCCATTTGAAAATCGCGTAGTTATGTAACGACATAACTGAAAAACCAATCTTTTTAATGATAATGTTATCCCATTATATTCTGTGTGTTATTCCTGGGCCGTATCTCATTTACTGTTCTACTGCCGATGTTTTTCCGTGAATTTTAGTCTTTATATAAATTCTGTTATTCCTAAAAACATGGTCAAGTTCATGGGTTTTCAAGGAGGCCCCAATAAAAACCGATACATAAATTACACAATTATATACTTGCGCACATCATTACATCATAGTCATTAATGTAACAAACGTTACAAATGTACATATTTTAAACTGGTCATTTCCAACAGTTGACTGAACTCACCGTTTAATTAATTCCAACATTTCAATTCCTGCAAACGTCAAATGAAAGTCAAACTCCCATCGTATAGCAAATCGACGAATTTTAACATCAAACATGTCCGTAATTTACTTTCCGATGCTCCTATCGTATTGAACTGTAATTTTAAATTAAAATCTTCTCCACAAAAACACACAGTTCATGTTTCATTAACGTAAATGTATGATATGATGTTGTAGACGTAAGCGAACATGTGGCTGTTGTTTTAAAAATTCTATAACATCGATAAATGTTGGCTCAACGATCATTGCTTTGATTTGGACCGCAGGGTTGCTTTTTTACATTGTTCGCGCTTTTCACTTTTGTTTCGATACGATACGCACCATTTCAAATTAACTTACAATTAGGTGTATGTCAGAATATCAATTGGATACCTATTTGAATTTGAGGAATCGTGGCGATGAGTAATTGAATAATGATTAATTCGTTGGTGGCACACGGCCTACGAAGCTGACGGTCCCGGGTTCGAATCCCGGCCAGGGCAAGTGTTTGTGTGATAAGCACGAATATGTTTGTAGGTATAAGGTCTTAGGTTTTGGATGTTTTGTATATATGAAAATACATATTATAATTTATCAATTCATTATGTATATCGTCGCCTAGTAACCATCGTACATGCTTTGCTTAATTTGGGACTAAGTCGATTTGTGTAAGATTGTCCATTGTTTGTTACATAGATTTGTGGCAAATACCGAAAATTTTGCTTAATAAAGTTATTGTAATAACAGTTTTTTATAGCCAGTTCTTGTTGTTGCAAAAAATATTAGAATCCGTTGAGCCGTTTGCGCTAGAAATCGGCTACAGATATTCGGATAAAAAGTATCTTATAACCATCTGGAGATACCCAGCTACCCTAGTACCAAAAATAATTGAAATCTGTTTAGCCGATTTGGCTTGATGAAGCCACAACGACGCATACGAACATAGTAACAACATACATAAAATTAAAAAAAAAAATTTTTCGTTTCCGTGACCTCCAAATAGTTACAATATTTTTTTTAAATATCTTCAATGTACAGTCATTTCATTTTTACAACTTTATAATAGTATAGATTACACTCAACTCCTGCATACTTCCGATTATCCGCGTCAGTTGTGGCTACCCAAAACTTTATTATAGGTAGATGTACCTATTGTAAGTTGATTACATGGCTACGACACAAAGTCTATAAAATGAACCTAAAAATCAGATCGAATCTGCCAATATTTCCTGGAAAGATTGTTGAAACCGTCATCGGAAGCGCAAATAACGCCTAGTTAACCGCCCACTCATTTCACCGAGACCTTAAGCCAACTAATTGACAATCAACCAATCAAGCTATTAGCTAAAGGGTCAAAGAAATACAAATACATTTTCGTGCTCGACTAGAGATTTTTTCCCGTTAATTAGGTTAAGTAGTTTGCTCTTTTGTTCACCGCAGGGTAATTTTCTAAGGCTGCTGAAACTCGAGGCGACATCGCGCAGCTGAGTGAAATTAACGACACCCCTCCTTATTAACCCTTCCTCAGCTCAGACTCTATTTTGGGACCAACATCGCTGTAACGGTATAATCAGACACCAGCGCCTTGCAATTTTAGTTGATTTTATAGGCTACTTGAGGCACGGTTTAAGACGATCTTCGGTAGATTTCAGATAGGTAGGTTGATATTTTCTACGTTGATTACAGCAGCTGTGGATCTCAAACTACTCAAAATTTAAACGTATTACTCAAAACAGATCTTCATAGTCACCCATGATCGGTCACTTACTTCCCTCGTTCAACGGTTTCCCGCGACTTTTATCAGGTCGGAGACCCATCTGGTTAGGGTTCCTACGCTGCGTTTTCCAGAATATGTGGACAAATTTGAAACAAGATCGCATCCTGAGATGCATTTGACAAAATTCTGCATAAATGCGGAATGGGGAGAGGGCTTTTTATTGTTTCCCTATTTTACACAACTAACAGCGTTATATATATGCACTAGTTAGTACTAGGGAATATATTCGGATGCATATTTACCTAAACTTTGCCGGCGTCGTCGTTTTCGTGCTATGGAGAGGCCCCTCTTTCCCACTGGGTACTCTGGGCTCGTGCCCCGGGCCCCTAACCTCAGGGGGCCCCGAAAGATCTTAAACGACCTTGTTGGCTACGGAATCTTAAACAGAGGGTATTTTCTCCTCCACGAACAAAGTTGATTATAGAAGGAAAATATGCGTTAGATAATTTAGATACCGTATCTACTGAAAGAAATAAACACATTACCCGCCTTTGCGTCACGCAAAAAGGCTTAGGTCTGAATGAGTGAATGAAAGGAAAAACGAGTTTTTCTAAAAAGCCCTAAGTAAGAGTTCTTAAAAATGTCTGCTTGCCATAATATCAGCACGTCTGTGATATAATTTCTGCTTGACATTGTGAGAGAGAATGCAGGCATTTTGGGAATAGAACATTTTAGGAAAACGGACATTTAAGGCCTGAGCCATAAAAACGAAATGTTATTTGTACACTACAATTCTGTTAGTGTAAGTTATTGTATTAGGTCTGAGCCGGCGTGTCAGATTAGCCGTGTAAAAAGTTGGCCGCCATATAGAAAACTAGTTTACTGCCCATCGAATAACTGGGAACGAGTCCAAAACAAGACCCGCCTATCCCGCCAGCTCCAAGAATCTACATTTTCCAAGAAAGCTCATTCCAACTTGGCCGATTGAGCATTTTGTTAAGAGGAGAAAAAATACAAAATTTAATTAACAAAGTTATCTGAGAGCTAAAACACAAGTTTCCGAAGAAAAACGAGCCAACTGACACGTTAATTCGATTCTGTAGAATTACAACCGGAGAGCGTGTGAAAGAGATCGTGGCAGGAATTTTAAGGAGAAACTGGGCCCTAATTCCATGTGTCAAAGGACATACGTCCGAGATATCTCTAGTATATGTCGATTGGTGCTCTATTCAAAGTAACCTTAATATACAGATATTATAATTGAAAAAATAACTGTCTGTGTTACCTTTTCACGAATCGTTTTTATCCTTGAAATCAGCCTTTAAGGGGTTGAAAGTTTGAATGGGCAATCTCACTACCTAACGCGGGCGAAGCCTAATAGTGCCTACGAGTGTAGTATACAGAGTGGCTATATATCTTGAAATAAACTTTTTTTCAAGTGGTGGCGATATGTCTATTTTAACGATGTGCTCTTGTACCCATAAATGTCACTTATGACGTATATGAACTATGTAGGTATCTAGTATACGGCTACTGTAGCTGTATGAAATAAGCAAGAATTTTTTGAATGATTTTAGTGATGCTAAACTTTGCATCCATCCCTTTGGGCCTGTAATTACGGTACGCGTTTCTCTTAATTATGCTTGTGACTCATACAATAATACATATTTACCTATTGTCAAGCACATTGCCTTCATTTTAGACATGGGTAGTTTGCGAATGAAATGATTCAAATGACTGAACTAAAATATACTTCACGGCGAACAAAATAAGTCTATTAATATTTTCTTTTTAGTGACACATTTGACGACCGGTATAGCTCAGTGGGAGTAAAGTTGCCTGCGAAGCTGAGGTCCTGGGTTCAAATCCCGGTAAGGGTAAATATTTGTGTGACGAGCATAAATATTTGTTCCTGAGTCTTGGATGTCGTCTAGTACCCATAACACAAGTCTTACTGAGCTTACCATGGGACTAGTTCGATTTGTGTAAAGATTGTCCTGTAATATTTATTTATTATTTATTGTTATATTTATTTATTGTGCGCATCACTACTTCATTTGTACAAATTAGCCATATCATCTTCAAGAATGTTGCTTAATCAATAATGAAGATTGAAATACATCAAAATCATTAATGTCATTTCAGCGGCCATATCATGGACATGTCTATAACACGGCTATATCGCTAAAGTAGAGATTTCTCAATCCCACATCGAATTTCGGGCGCTGGTACCGCTGATGTTGGGTCTGCGGTAGTTGGCTGCGGTGCTGGTTTCGACTGATTGTTGGCGACGCAAACGAAATTCACAATAAACAAACTACATACGAAATTCCTCCCGATTAGAGATATAGACATGATCTTGAGACTATATTAGTTTTATGTGTGTCTACTACTGAGTAGAAATATATGATAAGAAAAGTATCTCAATGCACAGGAGATTTGATCAATATTTTAAAGACGTTTTGGATCGCAAAGCTAACCTTTGGGCTCACGTAAATAGCTTCAAACAAACATTCTAGTTTGGAACAAACATGCGCACATTACAAAGTTCTCCACTTTTGGGAATCGGCAAACAGATATTGCTAAACTTCCATAATTTCTAATCTTCCATAGTTTCTATATTAAATGCTTTTCCACTACTTAATATTTAATTCAAGCGAAATATTATCCGGTGGTTTGGTCTATACTTATTGGCTTAAAATTATGGCACAAAGCCAGACTAATGTTCAAATAATCGGCCAAGTACGACCTTTTTAATTTTTAACAGAATAATATTTTAATTATTTTTTGATTTAGCGATTATATTAATATACTATTTATGAAAATTTTGCGTGTACTGTATACCTTTTACGGTCTTAAAGATATTACGATTAAAAATATTCCGCAGAAGATGCTTAAAAATACGCTTATTCTATGGGGACGACGTGGGGACTATTGGGGAATTCATTTTTAATTGTGTTCGCTATTACGGTTCAAGAGTCCTTTGCCTGAAACACACGGACAGACAGACAGCGGGAGTTAGTAATAGGGTTCCGTTCGTACCTATACACTAGAAAGTAGGTAGAAAGTGTGCTTTCGTATTAAGGCAAGCATATACTACTACTACGATAGGGGACATATGTCTTGCGACACGTGTCGTCAGTGACGTCGGGTGAAGTAGCGCGACGTTGCCGGACTTCGCTGCACATGTCTGGCCACATCGCGCGATATCGCTCGGTTATCCTGTGTTGCAGCGCAGTTTCATTTGTAGAACTTAAGTCATGATAGCGGATGCCTTGTTAAACACAATGTCGTAATGTCGCCAGATATGCCAGGCAAAGTTTCTCTAAGTCGCACGACTTCTCCTGACGTAGCTACCGACATAAGTCGCGCGATGTCGCTAGTTATATCCAAGGAAATCGCTCGAGTTCGCTTGATATGTCACCCTACATGTATCGCGTGACATTCGTCCCCTAGTGTATCCTTGGCTTTACTATTAAAATATGCGATGCCTTGCAACTGATAATGTCTATACATTGTTAAAAATTATGTAATTAGACATGGAAAATAAAACACATAGACCTTTAAAGTTCCCGAAAAAACATGAAAATCTACAAAACACTATGTATAATCACATAATTTTCATTAATTTTAAATTCAGAAAATTTTAAAATATAATAATTATGTAAAATTGCTCAAGTTTTGGAAAAATCCTTGCTATTTCGGGAATTTTACAGCATGTAAAATTACATTATTTTTAAGAATGTACGTAATATTATTTGTACCTAGTTATATCACATTGAATTAGTTGTAGCGAATTTATCACATATCACATCAGTCATAACTGAGACAGGTTATTTGCGAAAACTTACGCATAGCTACAAATCATAGATCAAGTAGACACATTAATAGAAATGGTTGAAATTCACGTAAATCTTAAAATTTAAGTAAGCATTACTACTTCAATTTTCATGCATGATGTGAAGCTATTCATCACTGTCTTTTAGTTGTCATTTCATATTTTCAAACAAGAATGTGATAGGTATTTAAGACAGAAAGAAGATATAGTGAAGGCTTTGTATATAAGTACTGTAGTGTAGGCAAAATCGTACAGCAAGTATCAAAAAAAACAGGGTACCAATGCTTTTAAATAATTACTTATGGGTACCTTGCTCATGTTGGGAATTTCCTTTATAAATTAATGGATACAAGTAATAAGTTCTTTTGCTATCTAAAAGTGTCTTGGTTAGATGTGGTGACAAGTTGTAAGTGACAAGTTGTATTTTAGTCATTAGGTACATTGTTACCCTGCCTCTCCACAAAAACCTATGCAAGTAAATACATCATACCGCAACCAAACAATATAATTGTCGACACGTGTTTCGCCTCTTCACGAGAGACATCATCAGAAGATAGATACATACTGGAGAAAGAAAAAAAAAAGAAAATCTAACTATTTATTTAATTGACGACACGTTTAGCTCAGTGGGTTGTACAACGGCCTACGAAGCTGGCGGTCCCGGGTTTGAGTCCCGGCCAGGGCAAGTGTTTGTGTGATGAGCACGAATATTTGTTCCTGGGTCTTGGATGTTTTCTATGTATTTAAGTATTATCATTTATCTGTATATTATGTATATCGTCGCCTAGTACCCATAGTACAAGCTTTGCTTAGTTTGGGACTAGGTAGATTTGTGTAAGATTGTCCCTGTGGTGTTTATTTATTTATTTATATTTATTTGGAGATACTGATAGGCGGCGTCCTCCCGAGATTCCTAAATAAAAATAGGTATACCTTTATAAAAGTCGAGACTATTTGTTACCGTGTAATGTGTGGATTCGTCGTGTCTGTCTGTCTGTTTGTCGGTCCGTATGTCACAGGCATTTTACTCAAGAACTATAAGATATATATTGATTAAATTTGGACCATAGGTGTGTTGTGTAAGCCGCTACTTATTTTGATAATTAAATAATAAGAAATCTAGGGGGGGCACTCCGTACATGTAACCGAACTGAAAAAAAATATCAATGTGTATATTTCGATAGTTCTTCAAAGAACACTGAGGTTTCTAAAAAAAATTTTGATTTAGTGAATATTTTCGGAAAAAAAACTGCGCTTCTCAGCAAAAGGATGTAAGTACCGGGGAGATACGCTCTTTTGCTAGTGTTTTTTTCATATCGTATTTCTTTTCATCTGTAGTGCATTTTTTTGTATAAATGGCTGCGGAACTTTACCATTGAGCATGGTCCGACCTGCTCTTGGCTGGTTTTTTGATAATCGACCTCTGTTACTTATAGGTTAAATCTAACCGAAGTTGCTGGTTTTATTTGTAAAAAAAATAATAAATAATATAAGAAAACATTTATTAAATAACGTTTAATGTAAGGCCAACTTTCACCATTCTTATTAGTTTTGTTCCGTACCAAAAAGGTAAAAATGGGACCCTTATGGTGCGACCAGTGGCGTACTGTCTGTCCGACTATTATAGCGTTATATATCTTACAAACTACTTAAGCTTTCTGTTTGAAATTTGGAAAAGTTATAAACAACGCCAATCCAAATGTATTGCAAATAGGAAATTAAAAAAAAATATAATCTACGAAAAATAAGCTATAAGGGGCCCAAAAGTTTAAAGCTACTAACTAGGGAGACCCATTGACTCATTCTTAAATATTTTTTTACTGCGGTTAAATTTCGTTTTATATTTAATATAATTATAATTTCGTATTAAAGATGTGAAAAAAATAATCTCCAAAAATCATTTTTGAATAACCCGGTTTAGTTAAGTTTGCCCCTCTTTTGTATATTAGGCAAACTTAACTCAACCGGTTAAGTCGGAATAAAAAAAGTTTGTACAGAACCTTCGGAGCGCGAGTCAGACTCGCACTTAGCCGGATATTTGTTTTACGGCTTATTATGCCTTCAAATGTTTGCCATTGACAAGCGTAATCGATCATTGTAATCAGGCTCAATCGTAAGCTTCAGCAGTGCTTACCATTACGCATGATTACAATTATGGATTGCTCTTGACTACTGATGTGCAAATTGGTCTTTTAAACATGAGTTAACGCTAGACTTAAGACCTTTTTTAAGCATTTTGGAAAGTTTCCGCAATTTGCACATCAGTACTCTTGACCACAGCTTTTGACACACACAGACCACAGGCAAGAGACGCTGGCAAGCATTTAAACAAAAATAAACACATACTTTTAAAGACATCAGTGGGACTTAGAAAGATTTTTATACACTGTGTCGTGGTGCTTCAAATTGTAAATTAATTTTAATTACATCAAAGGTCACGTGACTCCTAAAGTCTAGTGCCTACTCTAACAATTTCAACTTGAGTGTTGCTGCCGCAAATAATTTCTTATATGTTGCAAATATGTATTGGACTTTAATTTTGAATCTTATCAGGAGTTAAATAAAGTTGTTATTTGGTTATAAATATTTTTTATTAGATGTTGACTTTTAGATTGTGGGGTGAATAGTTGAAGTGATGCAGCGTAAAAATTGCATTTTTTAGTATTCCTTCTAGACAATTTATCTTTTTCCCATTGTAAAAAGATTAAAAAATGTTTTATTGTTTTTATCCGAATAATCAATGTGGGGTTTTAATATTATTCATTTCGGCCGCAGCTTGTCATAATATATAGGTATCCTTGTCGGTACTCTGCTATTGGTAAAACGTACTGAAAAATGGTGCTACTTTGCTCCAAAATTTGCTCCAATTTAGAAAACAAGAAACTATTTTGGCACATTAAATTTTCAAACATGCTAGTCTTACAAATAACTAAAAATAGTATATTTCCAAACGCATTGTAAATTTAAAAAACACTCCACAATTTGTTTTGTTAAAATATGAAAACAATAAATTAAGAACAATGTTATACATTGACTAGGCAAACTTTGCTCCTCCTTACTAAATTCATTCATGGAGCAAAGTTAGGTCAAATCTGCTCATTAAATGGTAATCATAGAACAGAAACGAATTCCTGAGCTAAAAAAACAGTGGTGTGACCATTCGTCGTCACATATTTCAGGCGTGTTCTTAATTTTCTTGACTAATGAACATCAAATAACAAGCCCGTAAATATGTTTACGGGATTGGAGCATTCTTATCCTAGGGGGAGCAAAGTAGGACCAGTTTACGGTATTCAATTCGCTATCTTTTACATTAGTCTACATTAATCGAAACTATCTGCAGGTATTCCTTCAAAAGATCAAAAACGACTGCAAAATGTAAATAAAACTGTTAAGTAAGTCGATCGAGCCCGGATAGTTTCCGCTGAAAGTTATAGGTATAAAATTGAATTGCCAGTCAACCGGCGGACCTCGTCGGCGTGAAATTAACCCAGTAAGTGCAACATCGGAGATTAAGTGACGATCTTTGCCTACTGAATAAGGCTACTCCATTATAATCTTCCACTTCAGATTGAGTGGGAATACTCTTAGTTATGTGTGGACGTGATTGAGTTAGAACAGTCTAAAGTTGTCTTCATAAAAGGTTATGGATATTACTAACTCAAAATGCAAAAACGCAGAGATGTGTAGGAATAACAGTACAATAAATACTTATATACTTAAGACTGGGCACATGTTGTTTTTTTTTTTTCAGATAAATTGACGCAAAAAATATTGTAATCTCGATTTTAATTGCTGGTAAATTTATTTAAAATCCGGTCTGAATTGAGATAAATTTTATCGGGAACCTCAGCGAAATTTCAGTATTCTGAGTTTAAAGCGATCCATTTATGTTCTGATTAGATATAGATCGCGTTACAATGAGTTGTATATTTTCATCAATAAGATATAGGACAATTCAGTTAAGTTAATTCATTAGATTACGATAAATCTGATTTATTGAATCACAAAATGAGATGCGTATAAATTTATTCATTCGAACGCGAGGGTTAGCCCAAACAAAATTCGTTCCAACTATCCTATTCGATATTGAAGCTACCCTCTGCGTATATCAAATGAAGTCTTTCTAAACTATTCGTCAGAGGAACGATTCTATTGACGATCGCGATAATGCGACGTAAGAGTCTTGATACTTGTATGGTAAATATAAATGACGTCCAAATGCCTTTAAAACTACAAATGATTTAATAGTTTATTCTAGACAAACAAACGTATTTTGGTTAGGTTTTTCATCTCATGAAAAACCTCTGAATTTCTAAACTATTTTTAGAGATAGAAAACTACAATTACCTACTGACCCGACTACCGTACAGCAACATATTTTTTTCCACTTGGATTCCATGTAATATCCATACTAATATTATAAATGCGAAAGTGTGTCTGTCTGTCTGTCTGTCTGTCTGTCTGTCTGTCTGTTACCTCTTCACGCTTAAACCGCTGAACCGATTTGGATGAAATTTGGTATGGAGATAGTTTGAGTCCCGGGGAAGGACATAGGCTACTTTTAATCCCGGAAAAATACCCTTATCCGCGATAAACGAATTTAAGGCGGACGAAGTCGCGGGCAGAAGCTAGTCGTTAATAAATATTCAAATGTTTAAATTAGACTAACAATGACCGTGTAAGTAATTTGTGTACTTATTGCTGGAGAAGCCAATTCCTTCCATTATTTTAGAGGATGATCATCCATGCAATTGTATTTGTACAACTGGCATTTCGAATAGTGATCACGTTGTATCATGTGTAGCAAACATGTATTACGTCTGCCTTATCTTTGGTGACCTATACCTTCTCTTGTAGTTCAAACTAGGATTATCCTGCGGCCTTGCCCGCGTGGTCTACTGTTTTGTTTATCCCTCGGAAATCTAGTAATTTTTCTGGGATAAAAATGTGACACTTTCCCATCTTCATTCTATTTACATATACAAAATTTATTGATAACATGTCAAGTAAGTATTACAATAGTAGGTATATGATATTGTTGGTTTTATTTGTAATATATTATTTTATACTATTCGGTAATATTTATGTGTGTGGTAGTTTAAAAAAATCGTTCACACTATACAGAGTCAACTCCAAAAGCCATTTGCGTAGCCTACACTTAAAAACTGCGGTAGAAGTATAACATAAACCCGTTGCCCCGTTATCTATCGCGTAGAAGAAAGATATAACAAATACACATTTTCGTATTTATAATATTATGTATTGGGCCCGGTTATATCAATGCTGTTCTTACCTTTTCTCATTGATTTGCAGAATCGCTTCATTTCGCATTAAATCCATAGTGTATTGCTGTAAAGCACTTTTCTCTCTCAATCCATTTCAATTCAATGAGTTTGCATAAATATTGTTTCAAAATATAAACTCGATTTATCAAAACTATCAAGGCGTGGCAGACCTCGCACCATCCGGGATCGATACTCATATGATTGTAAATGTAGATTGATTGGCTGCAAGTCTTTTTCCTCTATTGCAACACTGGCAGTCCATCATGGCACTATTCTGCCCGATTTGCTGACTCCACTGCCTGCAAAAAGATTTAAAAACCTTTTAGAAACCTCGTGTTTGTAGTGAACGTTGTTATTTGGTTTGAGTATTTATCCCGCTGTTCGATTTGAGAAGTTCTGCTCTGTTGACCCTGTTTGCCTCTGTTTGCGTGTAGAGAGACTCAGAGTCTTTAACTTAAGTCGATAATGGACATCGCTGTGTTTGTTGAATCTATTCTATTCGATAATGTATAGGAAAAGAAAGGAACTCTTCCTTAAATTGTTAGTACCTACTTGGGTAAATCAACTTTTTCATTGTTCCTTGATCCTATCCGCAAATATTGTATCTTGAGCAATCTAAGCATGTTCTATGAAACAGTATGCATATGGCCCTTGCACAATCGGGACAGAATAAACAACAAGAACAACTTGATTCACCCACTTGTTGAATTCTTCCTGATATCAAAAGAGCATCTGTTTACTGCGCTAATTATTGTATTAGGAATAGAGATGAACTTTTGTTTGCGGATTTTTATTACCTATGTCTACGAGTATGTAAGTGACGAAACGAACAGACTAAAACACCTGCTGCCTCGTTTACCCCTGATTATGTGGAACACCAGAGCTGCCTATACATTGCCGCCCTTGGAGTGCCTTGTATACTCGCTTCTTGAAGAATCCCATGTCATAGCACCACAGGAACTCCTCTGAGGAAGACACAGTCTACATGGCTATAAATTTATGCTAAACCTCCATTCATGAATATGTTAAACATCTGTCATTAATTGTAATTGTAACTCATGCATTTAATTCCTGCACATGTAAACTAATCCTTTGCAATAAATAGTTCCGCGTACTAAATACTCACTAACACGCTGTGGTATTTTAATTTAGAACATTAAAACAAATCGCCGCATCACCGCTGAATTCGCGGCGCGAATGGGACGATTAATCTTTTAGCTGCGAACAACAATGTAATCAAATTGTCCTGTAATTTGTTTTAATAGTTTTGGTTGCGTTTGACTGCGTTTTTGTTCGGTAATTTTATAATTTTACTAAATTTCTATACGAGATTCCTTCCGCGTGGATTTTCAGATGTTTCGTAAAATATTTCTTCCTCGGTTTCATCCTCTTAAGATTTGATTTTCGCAAAATTCTTTCTTAGTAGTCTAGTTTTAGTTTCAAATTTCACGTTCCGCATAGGATTTGCGTTGTCTATTGTTATGTCAGCAATTGAATAGTTTTTGTATGGTATGGCGACATTCGTACTAACTTTCGTACTTTTGAATGATCTTCCTCAGTGCAAGTTCATAGGGCATTATATAATCCGTACATCCTATATAAAACACATAAAATGCGCCTTAAACTGCTGCTATTGTTGAGAGAGTGTAGTGAGAAATTTCAACGCGAAACGGCGGATCCCAGTTATTGTAGATCACACAATCAGCCATTCTCGCCGGGAGTCACGAGAGCGACCTCCTACGAGCGCGTTAGGACTGGCTTGTACCGAGTGATATGACATAGATAGAATACTCTTTATTTCACACCTCTAAAAGAAACAAATACAATACAAACACAACCAATATCACGTGAGATAGTATAGCAGTAGTTGAACCAAACAGGAGGCAGTCTTATCGCTAAAAAAACTCTACATGAATTACTAGCGATATCTAGCATATTTACGTGAGAAATACCAAAACTCTGCGCTTGTATTTTCTAGATCTATGTCTGGAAAATAGGTATTCCTTTTTAACCGACTCCCAATTACTTTTTTTTTGTGTTTGTTACCTCAGAAGTCCGTCACTATCCTTCATAAGGTACACAAACGTCATTTAGATTTGTTGCGAGCTTAAGGTGCGTCCACACTTGTATCATTTGCTCGTATCCGATCACCGTGCCGTGGCATGACTGCGTATCGTGCTGCTTGGACGCTCACTGCCGGCGCGGCGATCATGCCGCACTCGTCCGATATAAGTGTGTGATACGCGTAGCAACATGAATTTCGAGCGATCGGATCGGCGCAACGTCCAAACGCGTGATCGTGACACGCGATCACGCCACGGAACGAAGATCTGCTCGGGCAAATGATTCAAATGTGGATGCACCTTTAAGTTGTATGCTGTCAATTTGAACAGGTTTCAAGGTCAGAGTAGGTAGGTAGATGTATTTTTTTGGTAGGGAGTGCTTTGGAGCACTTGTCGTTGAGGGATGGCAGAACATTGGCTATTTGAAGGTCACTGAACGGAAAATATTTTTGTATGATTGTTTGTATGGACGAGTTTGTACTCGTATGCATGTGTCTTTGGCGTCATTAAGTCAAAACGGCTTATACTTAGGTAAATTTTATACTCAACTACGCTGAACCAAAAAAGAGGGTATGACTTTCTAAGTTTAATCAAATTTTGCTCATAAATATAGTGATCGATCAATCACGTGCTTATCGCGTTATTAATAACTCTGTAACTTACGAGCATTAGGCCATGTTATTGCTTAACTTTATAAGATTGATTTGTACCTAAGTTTACGAATGTTATATTAATATTGGGACCTAATAGCCTAATAGGATCCCTAGGCGATACCAACATATCAATGGCTTGTGGCTGAATTGTTATGTAAGTTAATCAGAGTAGGTATATCTATACTATTATAAGGTTGTAAAAAAATCTAATAACAACCCGGCCAAGTGCGAGTCGGACTCGAGCACCGAGGGTTCCATACAAATTTTCAGTACGGAACTGGGTAATAATATTAGGGTTATTAGTGTTATTACCCAGTTCGGTTAAGTTAAGTTTGCACCTGATATCTATAGCATTGGATACAAATGGGGTGCAACCTTAACGAAACAAAAAAGATAAATAAAAATGATTTACTTAGAGACATAGTTATAATTTTCGTGTAATATTTATGTTTATTTATACAAATAGCGAGTATTTTTTTCACTTTTTCCTTTGTAAACCAAAATGTATCCAACGTAAAAAAAGAATGTACAAATTAAGCCCTATCATATGATACCCCACTTGATCTGGTAGCTAGATTTCTAATTTTTGCCCCCCCCTAATATTGATCGTTTTTTATAGAAAATATAATATTTTAATTTATTTTTATTTGCAATCATGGCTAGCCATCTGTATAACTATTCTGAATTTCAAATTGATAGCATAAGTAGTTCCTGGCATATGGCGCTGTAACAGTCGGACAGATAGGCAGATAGACAGAGTTACACCATAAGGGTTCCTTTTTTACCTTTTGAACCTCTTCCTGTTTTGAAGTCGGTTATAAATGATATATTTTTTAATTTGGTTACTGGATATCCTCTTGCGATCGGGGCACGATCTAAAGTATGGCGAGTGACAGTCCTCTTGTTTTGATAGTCCTTGATTACAAACAGTGTGAAACGACCGGCCCTCACTAGTAACGTAACGCTTGTACTTAGCTTCGCTGTAAGTGCGCCTCGGGTGTTCGCCGTCGTACTAACTCTTTATATAATCCGCACATAGAGTAAACGTTTTATGTCGGACCCGCGCCGACCACGCCCACTCACGAAGACCCGGCGATTTACGGGAACACCTAATGACTTGGACCGTTTTTTAAATATATTATGCAGTAGAAGTTATCCGTTACTTTACAGAGGAAAAAGCTTAGGTCTCTTTTTTGGTTCAGCGGGTATTAGTCGGGTAAAAAATATCTTATAATTATACAATTTTTCGGTGTCCTACTGTATTCAAAATCAGTCAAGAATCAGTCCAGATATTACACTGCGGTATGCTGACCGAGAGATGGTGTTACCGTTATCAATGCGTGGCGATTGTGGTTAGTCTATCTCCTTAAGTACAAGACTTCCTGTACAGTCAACTTCCAAGAGATGTATCCGCTTTACACCCTATCACAGCAATGAAATCAAAAAGTGGATACATCTCTTTGTAGCCTGCTGTACTAATTTGGTTTTTTACTTTCACCGATTATCAGCAGTGTGCACAGGGTTTTTGGCCAAGTTTCTTTATATGGAGCAATGATATAGATATAACATAATAAAAAATTTAAATAAAAAAGAACCGACTTCAAACTAAACTAAAAAGCCATAAATAATATTTTATGTACGGTACGGATCACATTTGAATCACCTTTTGAAGTCGGTGCCAAACCATTCATTTATTACTATTAAGTACCGCGGCGGCGAGCCTTTAGTTATTATCTACCTACATATGTATTTAGTCATAGTAATTCCTGTTTTTGTTGAAAACTTTATTTACTTCAGGTTTGGCACCGACTTCAGAAGGTGATTCAAATGTAATCCGTCCCATGCATAAAATATTATATATGGCTTTTTAGTTTATTTTAAAGTCGGTTCTTTTATTATTTAAAAAATATATATTTTTTGCTTTTTAGTGATGGATTTTAGTAGTGACATAAAGTATTTTTTAGAGCCCAGAATGGGAAGATTGAGGAGGCACTTTGCACGCATCTCGAGTCTTTGGAAGTAAGAAATGTAAAAGTTGGTTAGTTCATTGTACCTTCCATCATCAGCTCAGCATGAAATGATGACAACCAGAGGAAAACAACTGATAACTTTAGAAAAATATATACAAAACATTGTTAGTGCCTATAATATTTGAGCGTTTCTCTCGATTTCCCTGGTATTCCATCATCTAATCCTGACTTGGTGATAAGGAGACTACTTCAGGGACACACTAAAAAGAATATATGACTAACAGTCTTAACGTATTTACCTATAATAGATGAATTTTTAAAGAATTATCCTCTAACTCAAATCAAATCAAATCAAAATATTCTTTATTCAAGTAGGCCTAGTTACAAGCACTTTCGAAATGTCAGTTACATGAGAGTGAATGTTTGCTGGGAGAAATACAATATGATCCAACATTTGCTGCAAGGATTAGGGAAACCCAGAAAAATCTAATCAGATCATTTAACTTAAGTGTAATATTATTGATAAAATCATCATTAAAATTAAAATAATCAATAAGACAAATCCCAAAAGGATTGTCAATAAAAAATAAATAATCTAGAATGTGTCTAGAATAAAATTCTAAATGTGAGAGTATATAAAACAATTAAGATTAAAATAATAATAATACCTTAGGTATTCGTTAAAATAATTATTCATATACCTACATGACGCTATAATTTACATTAATCCCACGCGGCTTCATCATTCATGTAGTCTTGTGTGCTATAATAAGCTTTAGAAAATAATTTTCGTTTCACAATATTTTTGAATTTACCAATAGACAACTCAGTTATGCTGCTAGGAAATTTATTATCAAATCTCACACAGTTACCCATGAATGATCTCCTTATTTTATGGAGTCTAGTAGCAGGCACTGCGAGCTTATGCTTATTTCTAGTATTAATATTATGTATAACACAGTTCTTCTTAAAGTGGGTAATATTAACTCGTAACTATTAAGGAGTTGTACCTTCCGTTATCAGCTCAGCATGATGAGATGATGACTACCATATGCAAATACTTAAGTAGCTTAAGAAAATATATGAAAAACGTTATAAGTGCCAAAAAATTTGAGGATTGCCCTCGATTTCCCTAGGATCCTATCATCAGATCCCAACTTGGTGGCAATGGGACCACCTCGGGAGTATATCCTTTCAAATAAACAAAGAATTTTTAAAATCGGTCCACAATTGGCGAAGTAATCGGTGAACATACATAAAAAAAAATACAAACTATCGAACATATAACCTCCTCCTTTTTTGGAAGTCGGTTAAAAAGAGGTAGATACGTTATTAATAAGGGCTCCGAAAATGGCACACCAAAATTACGCCAGTTGGCAAACCTTACCTCAGTCTCGCGCACAGAGTTGGATTATGCGTCAAATAAACAGAAATGCTGTCATGCACAATGAGATTTTCCACTTAATACTCAATAAAAGTGTCTAAAAGCATTTACAATTAATTAGTGTGTTATTGCAATATTATCAGATTTATGTCTGCATAAGCCTGGCCATTTTTATTTGTCGTTATCTGATCTCTATATTTTAATTATCGTGTCGGTAACCTATCTATCTCTTTTTAACCGACTTCTTGTTTTTTTTTGGATGTTCACCGATTACTCAAATACTATTTGACCGATTTAAAAAAAAAAACTTGGTTTTATAGAAGGTACTTTCTAGTTGGTCCCATTTAATTTTGGTGAAGATCTGATGATGGAATCTATGAGGAATTGAAGGAACTCCTCAAATATTGTAGGCATACATATAGCGATTTTGGTATTATAAGAAACATAATAAGCATTTGCATTCAGAAAGTGTAAATTGGTGAAGTGGAATTGATGCTGAAGACCACAGAGTGCCATCGGAACTCCTTAATGATAAATGATTTACGGGTGGTGACAAAATATCTTGATTAATTTAGCTAAGCAACTTCATAGTCACAAATTTAAATGTTCCTGATGAGAATGGTACCATCGAATTGATTTGATGATGGAGCCGGAAGGTAGGCACCAGATCTATGTAATAAAATAATGTATCCTAGGCGTGTTTGGGCTTATTCGAATCGTCACGACATACACTTTTAAGTAACGATCTTCAATCGTCAATTTTCAATATTTTACACATTCTTTATATGGCACCGGCGCCAAAATAAGATTAATTGTATATACTGTATAGATTGAGTATACAAACGGTTACTTGTAAGTAATTTGAAGAGACTGAATTATGGCGTTATTTTTTAGTTTTTAGTTTTTTTTGGAGTCGGTTTTATTTTTTTGTTAAAAAGTTTTATATTATATCATTGATATGGAGCCATGGTGGTTCAGGGTAGGCAGTGCCTTTGTATAGACATATGAACTGCAAGCTACTGCCGATTATACTGATAGATACTGACAATCCGTCTTCGTCGTGTGAGAGCCACTAGGAGCGTCATTATAAAAATAATAGTATAACTTTGGTTGTCATTGACAATTATAGAGTTGATGCATTACCTGTCACTGGTAAGTTTTAGGTATATTAAGAACTAGGGGGTAATGCCATGGCAGAGAGTTTTTTTAATGTGGGCAGAATGCACATCAACTACTTTTGATGTCAGAGTTTTGTTTTTAGAAGAAGTAATGTATTATCATCTTTTTCCTCATATTTGTCACTGTGATTTTGCGAGAAATGTATTAAATGTCGAGCAGTTTGCTCCAGCAGTCAAAAAATCGACTGTGACAGTGATCGTAGTTCCAACAGAGAAAATTGCTGAAAGCTTAGGACACGACTTCAATTGGAAGAATGCTTTCTAAAAGCTCATGCTACTTTTGGAGTGTCGAAATGTCACATCATGTTCTGTGGAAAAAATAAGCTCCAAAAGAGTCTGATATCCCAAGACTTTGTCGAGAAAATCGAAGAAAATGTTATGGCCGATGACTCTTGTAATAATCGTGCAATTTTTTACGAATTTCTTATTTTTTTGTTACTAAAGATGTAATATATTTAATTTGGAAGTAACGGAATACTATAGGTAGTGTTTTGTGCTTAAGTATTTAATTTAGTCTGAAATATATACATACAAAATTATCACCCCTTGCTACACTAGAATTCGATTCCTGATTAATGATTTAATTGATACAAAGAAAATATACCGTAAATATCAGAGAAATGTCTTAACCATAAACTTGTTGAAAGCCTTTGCGTACCTACGTAATTTATTTTTGTCACACAAGGTCAAGGACACCCAAAAATATAGCAAAATACCGGCTAAGAGCATTTCGGACGATGATCAGTGTAGGGTTCCGCAGCCATGAACATACAAAAAAATCACTACAATTAAAAAAAATACGATATGAAAAAGTGCACTATAGCAGTAGAGCATTCTCCAAGGTACTTAAATCTTTTTGCTGAGAAGCGCAGATTTTTGGCAATAACTCAAAAACGGTATTTC
Source organism: Hedya salicella (assembly GCA_905404275.2). NCBI lineage: Eukaryota > Metazoa > Arthropoda > Insecta > Lepidoptera > Tortricidae > Hedya > Hedya salicella. Next base: position 10,965,204 of record FR990112.1, on the reverse strand, counting down.
CGATCATGTTTAAAATAATTTTCGTTGAAGGTATTTATTAAGCTTTATCTTTATATTTTTTTTATAGTTTTTGGACATAAGGTTTTTGGATAGAACATAGAGTGGGGGAGGGAAATTTTATGCTATTGATAATCAGAAACCTCAAAATGTTTTAAAAAGATCTGTCCTAATATGTGCCTCTTTTTAATATTTGCTGAAATAAAAAACAGTTTCGCCGTTGCGACGAGGTTATAGTTTGGCTTCGGCTGATGTTTAGTTTAATAAAAAGGATTCACAATGTTGTAAGTATTTAAACGTACAAAGAAAGTAAAACAATTGATATCAATTTAGCATACTAGAAGGCGCCCCAGTTTCGTTGGCGGAGCAAAAAAGTTATGACCCATTTTTATTGACAGCGTAGTTGGGTAAAAAGTACCCTATAGTCCTCCGTAAATACCTCCTAGTTACCCATGTACCAAAAGTAGTTGAAATCTGTCTAGCCGATTTGGCGTGATTTCACATTTCGCGTCAGTGCTGTAATCGATTCAGTGCCCACCAAAAAATCCGTTACAATAATTTTCTTTAAAATATCTTCAATACAGTTCTTTCAGTTCTTCTTCGGTACATACAGTAATTTCAGTTTTACAACAACAGTTATATAATAGTATAATGTAGGTATGTTTTGCATTGAAACGTTGAAATTGTACCGTTAACGTAAAGTTATCATGGAATTACCCAGACGGCACCTTGTACCTTCGTTCGCGTACGCACACGTACATATGTAAATAAATAATTATGTCACCTTCAAATAGCCCGTTTCAGTTATTTTTATGAAAATACCTTAAATTTTAATTACAATGAAGGTATTTTATTTTTACTACTTTGTGATAGTGTAGAAGTTGAAGGGACTTAATGCCTTTTATACGGTTTTTTAAAGTTAATTATTCCTTTATCTCAGTTTGCTGTCACTTTTTTATTTGTCATGATAAGAATGATACCGCCCCTTAAATATTAACCTATAACCTTTAATAGAACTACAAAAATGAACTACTTAAGATAAAGCTTGCATTTAATTAGAACTACAAAAATGAACATAAATTAAATCCTTAAATTACGCTCAATAAGTCACTTGGGCAGCACCTACTGGACCAGCCAGCTATAGCTCCTAATAAAGAAATCATAAAACTGTCATTAATAATACCATTCCATCGCCAAATTGAGATGTTCCCTGCAAAATGGCTTCGGATTCAATTAAAAATGAATCGTGAATTATGTGAGAGTAATAAGTTGAGGAATGAGGGGTCGGGCCCGGCATCCGGAGATCTTGGAACTTGGGGGTGAAGGGCAGTGGCGATCGAACGCGGTTAAAGTGTAAAGCTGTCGTTTTTCAAGATCCATTCGTTCGAGAAGAAAGAAAATCTTAATTCCATCTGTGAATGTTCTGCTGTGTCTGCACCAAACTTGTTCATAATCCGTCCGGCCGTTTTAACATGATGTGGTCAAAGTCAAAGTCAAAATTTTCTTTATTCAAGTTGGCCTAGCTAAAAGCACTTTTGAATAAGTAGTTATTAACAACAAAATTACGTAATTTATTGATAATTTTTTTATAAAAAAAACAACATTTGTAAACATTATCATAATGAAATAATAATGCCTTTAATAAACCATACAAGGTCTCTCATTACAAGTATACAAGAACTAAAATATGTAAATCGCGTTATCAAGTACCTATAAAACAGTTTTAAACAGTGACCAACTTAGATACCTGCATAGATTAAAACTCATTCGTATTATACCGATATCGTAAAGACTTTCAAAGAATGGTATAATATCTGATATTCAATACGTAAAACGAGCTTTTTCATCGAATACAATGGCGATATTATTTTATTGGAATGTATTTGATAGCATGCTTAAAACAATGTTTTCAACCGTTTGGGGAATATAAAATATTCTGGTTTAATTTATTCTTTCTCTCATGCTTGTAGTAAGTAATGTTGTTTTTCGTCATACTTACACATATTCGGACGATAAAAACATTTAGCCTAAATATTTCTCGATATGAAATGTAACGGCAAGTCATTATAATAATGTCTTGGAAGTATGTGAGACATTAATACCTATTTTGACTTTCTGAATGGCATAATGAAACACTATTATATGAATATATACTTGTTTAATAGCCGAAACAATAGACTGTGCGAAAGACAAAGGACGGCCGAACAATAATGACGAAGAAATTAAAGGAATAAATTATAAATATCACGAGTCGCGGCTTGCAGTTCCCCATTCAACCGCACCCCTCGATTTCAAATGCACTCGAAAGAATTCTCGAGATTTCGAGTCATTTTTAAAGTTTTTACGACTTCCAATTTGCGCCAGGTGCGAATTACTGGTAAAAAGTTTAGGTTTAAATAAGATTCTCTTATCACCGCGTTCGGTTGGCTTCCAACTGATGTTCTTCACGTAGTTTGTGATTTCTAGGGTTCCGTACATGTATTTTAAGAGTGTCCCCTTGAAAACGGAACGTTCATAGAGTCGCTTTCCTATCTAAAAGTCCGTCTAGACCCTTGTTGCCAGAAACGGATGGAGATATTCAACTGAAATTAATATGTAAAAAAACAGAGTTCTATGTCAACCCACAGTCAAAAGATACCTAGTTATAATATATATCTTATAAAGAATACTCATTGTGTTATATGTTGTATCTGAAAACCGAACCTTGATAGGTCTTGTTGATCAAAACATCTAACATGGTGTTCAAAAGATCATGTTAGTATGATGTTTTGGTATATCGTATAGTAGATTGTTTGACAAGGGGTTAAAATAAACCATCATGATACGAGTGATTATTAATAAACAAATATGTCATAATTAGCCACGTGTTAAACACTCTGCTTTTCACTTTGACAGCGAGAAAAAAAAACTTAACATTAAAATTGTATATTTCATGAAAAATAAAAAGTACAGTTTGAGCAATTCGATTAGAAATGTTGGCCAATTTGATCAGGTTGGTTTGTTTGTTTTTAATAATTCGTAAGTAGTTTGTAGCTGGCTGCAAGTTTTTCTTTTCAGTTTCATAGGTATGGCTTTCTTCTAAGCTCTAAGGGCTATATGTACTATTTTAGTCTCGCTTCGCGAAGCCAATATGACATACTTTTAGAGCAAAAGAAATGAAAAAGAAATTAAAATTCTATATTACCTGTTTAGCGATCGAATTCTTGTTTGTAGACAATACCGTTTACCAGGAACGTAAGGTAAGATACTGAACGTTCACACATCACCTATCGTAAGACGAGAAACTTTAAACAAATAGGAAATCAACCCGCGTCGATACTCGCCATGCCTGTGAATGTTAGAACTTTCCAGGAAATGAGAAAAGTAATAAGTACTCTTACTCTGCTTTTCTTAAAATGGTAAGAGTAATAAAACAATTCTATGTATCATCGCAATCTGACTGTTTAGTTCTTTACAATTCATCCCGATTGATGTCGTTGAATTTGACTCAATTTTGACTGGACGAAAAATGAAGTTTTCAAAATGTGTATTTCATATAATACACGTTAATCTAGGTTAATTTAGTTTTAATTAGATATGAATATCTCAACAAATAATAAAATGTATTTACAACCAACATGAACATATCCCAATAAAGAAATGGTTTATACACATTATCACAAAGAACGAATTTATTGTAAATTTGGGTTAAACAAGGATATATAAATCACGTGGGATAAGTACATTTGCGATTGAATTGTTAATTTCTGACTTGCGTTCCGCTTTTGAACACTCCTTGGTGGATCGTGTAATAGAGCTACGAGTGCGAGTAGTACAGCTGTATTGCGTTGCGTGCTTAGCGCATTTCAAGTAAGACTCTTATTCGAAATCACTGACTTGACATGAAGTGAAAATAAAATCTCAGCCGAAACACGTCTACTGCTGGACAAAGGCTTACCCCAAGGATTTGCACAGCGACCGGCCGTGCGCTGCTCATATTTGACGGCTTTCTGCGTTCTTGACATAGGTTCTTAGACTCTAGGCTAGGGCATCTTTCGGTATATGGTTTCTTTACTTTACTTACTAACCTTTCGACCCCAACGAAGTCTGACTTAGGTCTGGCAACTCTTTGCGCTATGTATAACCAACCTTTGTTCTCCATGAGGCTTTTTATTTGAATACTCAGTCTCACATTGAAGCTTCTAGTATAACATTGTCCTTTGAATAACTTTGAGCAACTTTGAGCTTCTTATTAGGTTCAATGTACCACCACTAAAATAACGTTAACTGATACCATAAAGAGATATTGGAAATGCAGAGTTTCTGTTATTGTTTAAAGTGAGCTAAAGTAAACGTTACTAACTAAGTACACAGTGCCAATGGGGTAAGCTAAGTAGTTGTCCCTAAGCCAACGTATTGATTAAGAGCAAAAACCTAATTCCGCCATCTAAACTGCAGTAGAACTGCAATGTGATTAAAACTTCCAAGTATAAAACCAAAATTAAATTAAAATAACAAGTCTCAGACTATTCAACGGGCCTAAGATATTGAAATAAAACAATTTAACGGATTATATCGCGTATATATCCGTTAAATTGTTTTATTTCAATGAGTAATAATCGCAGAAACAGAATAAAATATTATGGGCCTAAGATAGTCGCGCTTACCACACGATAGATCAATGATAAAGCATCCGTTACTTTCGGACCCATGTACGTGCCGGAGACACACGAGTAAAGAAACAGAACAGAGAGAGACTAAGCTTCATACAGTGAACAGCAAAAGTAGATGATCATTTTAGTACTTTGTCGCACTATGGGGAATATGGGAAAATTAAGAACTATGTTCTGCAGCTATGTTAAAACTTGCGTTTATCGAAACGGTTTTGTAACAAAAGGTACCATATATTTCATGAGTTATTCAATGTTATTATTATTTAGTAATATTTTCATACTTTAAAAATGGACTTTGAACTTGAAAGGCTCATAAAACGAGCTGCACGTAAGGTATCGAACTCAATTTTGGTTTTTAGGATTTGCATCATAAAAACCTACATTTCGCATCAAAATTGTATTGTTATTTGAGTACAGTCAACATCCCTATTTGCATCAAACTATAGGAGTGGGAGTTAGTGATCGTGACGTCATAACTAGGTAAAAACTGTACATAGGCGTGACATCACGCGACATTTTGACTCAATGTTATCGCTTTTTCTTATTGATTACTAGGTAAAAAAAAGAAAAAATACGTCTCCAATATTTTGTATTAGTCTACATGACGGACTTATTTTCTTAAAATTTAGTCATCATCCCTATTGTAGGTACGCTGACGAGGTCACAGGCAAAAGTTTGTTGTTTTATAAACGCATAACAATTTATTACAGAATAAGGACGCCTCCTACATCTGTTGTTATAAACTAGACAAAACTTACAAAGGAAACTTTTAAAAAATTCCAACCATTATTTTTTGCACTGCAGTCTCTGTGAGCAAGTTTTAAATTTCAGACTAATTGGATTATTATACTGAAACGATGCCTGAAACGTGTGTCTATCCGCTCGCGAGTCGAACGGCCACGGGCGAGGGATGGAAGAGAGGAAAATAGCTTTTAGATATTTGTTTTTCACCCCTGACAGAAAAAGAGGGGTGGCATAAGTCTGACGTGTGTCTCTGTGTATTTAAGTGAAGGGATGGAACGATTCTGATATGTACGGTGTTTGAAATGTAACATGATTTAGAGTGTTCTTAGCCATGACTAAAATATGTTAAGCTGTTTGAAGATCATCAGCTTCTTTCTCAGGAATGAGGAAACGCAATTCATAAGATACAGTCATTAAAAAAGTGTTTCCATACAAATTGCCTGGTATGAAAACCTATAGGGTAGCCTGATCCAGTTGTCCTAGAAACTTGAAAAACTTGAAGTTTGGTATAAGCCCTTATAGCATCGATCAACTTGAAAAACGTTGGTGAACGTTTTCACGATTAAAAGAAGGCTGCTAGAGAAGAAAAAGTTGCCCCGTAAAGCTATAGCCTCCATTGAAGGCATCGGTATAGGACGGCAGTTTTCCGAAGTGCACGAGCCTTGGACGTTTGAGCAGGAAAGAAATGTTCTCTTTCAGACGAGACAAGGGCGTATCTTTACACCAACGGCAGGAGGGTTTACAGGAGGCAGTGGGAGCGATTCACACAAGCCTGAACCGTAGAAACGATCATCTAGGGTTTGGGTCGTGCATGTTCAGGGACGGTATTTTGTTGAGGGGAAAACTGATCTCGTATGTGTTCGCGGCCAAGGGTCCCTGACTGCTCGTCGCTAAATAATGAAGATCTCGAAAGAGAATGTGGTCATATATGCTGGTTTTGTCAGATCTCACTTCCTGTTTATGCATGAAACACCCGCTTTAACACACCGTTCATTGTTTCGGACTGCATGAGGTTGGGATCACCGTTATGCAATGACCAGCAAGGAGGTCAGAATTTGAATCTTATCAAACACCTTTGGAACCAGCTGAAACGGCGGGTGCGGTCGCTTGATCCTACTTCTGCCACTCTAGATGACCTTCTTTAGTAGTGGAACAATTTTTCTCTAGAACGTTCATTAGATCCATGACTGGTCGCATGGAAGGTGCTCGAAGGGCTAGAGGAGGCAACATCGGGTTTTAAGTTTAGTTTTAGGCATTATTTTTTCTGCATTTTTTGTTTTCTTTGTTTTTCATCTTTGTAATTTTTACCAGAATTCACCATATTCCGTTTTTCCAACTTTTTAATTTTTTTATGTATTTTTATTTTATTACATTTTATTACCTTTCAAATGAAGCCTACAGTCATTCCTTGCCGTTAGCACAATTTTAAGATTTTTTTGACGCTGAGTGTATGAACCATTTTTAGTTACCTACCCGTTATAAACAACTAAGCAACGGGTTTATTCTTATGATTCCATTTTAAATATCAACAAACCTAGTTTTTTTGGTGATCAGATATCTATACTATATGGTACCAATTACAAATTAACAATGTTAGTCTCAAATAGGCGATAAGGTTAAAGGACCATCATACAAAGTGGTACATGATTGTCATGTATTTCCAATTCGGAGAATTTTAGTGCTTATATTCGTACGTAGTTCAGTTGTTTACACTTTCAATTATGTGTAGTGTATAAGATCCTACGCAAACAATAATAGTAATTAGTTGGCCTGTCTGTTATCGAATATAGAATATGACTCGACATCCGGCTGTAAACTGATGTTAAACGGTGTGTGAAATTATAACCATGAAGTAGGTACAATAAGTAAGTTGTCCTTATACCTTTTCTTTAAGTTCACTTATAGTTATAAGTAGGTGTGTTAATTTGTATGGGTCAAGTTAATTTACGAGTAGGTACAGCCATATTTAGTGATTCTTTTGCAGAATGTCATTAATATCAAAATATTTTTTCTAAAAATAGACTCCTAAAAATTACAAAAAAAATGTAAACGAGTTCCTAGAATGGGGAATGGATGAAAATTTTCAAAAACCTTGAAATATTGTTTATACGTAGGAATAAGCCTCCTTATTATCAGAGAAAAATTACAGATTTTTCTGTGGCTTGGAAAAAAATAAAAAGATGAAAACGTGTTGGTGGGCCTATATACCTGCCTTATACGGTACGGCTAGAATAACAGTACATTTACAGCCATTTTAAGCGAAAATATCAATGCTGCATTTGCCGTACCTACCGTATAAGGCAGGTATATAGGCCCACCAACACGTTTTCATCTTTTTATTTTTTTCCAAGCCACAGAAAAATGTGTAATTTTTTTCTGATAATAAGGAGGCTTATTCCTACCTATAAACATAATTTCAAGATTTTTGAAAATTTTCATCCATTCTCCATTTTCCATTTACGTCAATCTATATATTTGGGACCGCAGCCCATCCGCGAAACATTCAACACCAAGCTACATGGTGCTCTCAATGACGCCGAGCACAGACATAGATGGTGGAGCATCTTCAAAGAGAATTTGATTACCTATCGAAAGAATCACGACCCTCAGTAATGAGGAACACGATGCGAAGAGGAAGAGGATATAATTCGACTCCAATATAACATTAATTGTATATTGGGCCTTCCGTGGTCTTCTTCATCAGTTCCACTTCACCAATTCATATATTCTGAATGCAAATGCTCGATGTATTTCTTAAAATCCTGAAATTGTTATATATATGCCTATTAAATATGTGATTCAATTATCCAATCCTAAGTTGGTGACAATGGCACTATATCAGGAATATACTCTTTGAAGTGACAAATGAATTTTGAAAATCGGTCCATAACTAACAGAGAAATCGATGAACATAATTAGGTACATAAATAATACATACAGAGAGGCTACTCTTAAATTCGATATTCGTAGTTCGTATCGCGCCATCTCCCTCATTCAAATACAGTTTAACATGAGAGCGAGAGCGATGGCTGGATACTCGAATTTCAGAGTAGCTCCTCAGTGGAACACAGAACCTCCTCCCTTTTTGTCGTTAGGTTAAAAAATACATACAGAGGAACATAGAACCTCCTGCGTTATTGTCGTTCGGTAAAAAAAAATACAGTGGAACATAGAACCTCCTCCGTTTTTGTCGTTCGGTCAAATAAATACGTACAGTGGAACATAGAACCTCCGCCGTTTTTGTCGTTCGGTCAAAAAATACATACAGTGGAACATAGAACCTCCGCCGTTTTTGTCGTTCGGTCCAAAAATACATACAGTGGAACATAGAACTTCTTCCGTTTTTGTCGTTCGGTCAAAAACATACATACAGTGGAACAAAGAACCTCCTCCGTTTTTGTTGTCGGTTAAAAATGGCGAATGACAATGAATAGCATATTTGACAGACATATCGCCTTGGTGTGGATTTAATAGATAAAAATCGCGGCGTATCGGTAATATCTTGAACATATGATGATTGACATCGTAAGTCTGATTGAGAAGAAAAGTATAACAAGGCTAACGAGTATGTAGGGTATATTTTTCGGATAGCTAAGAGGCATAAAAAAAAAACAAATCCTTGAAGTGTCGGCTGTTCCGATAAATAGACTGAATGCGATTCTGACGTGTACTTTTGGTGCTGATTCAGCAAACTTGTTATGCAATCTGCAAGTTTTAACTGAAGATTCCCTTTTTTTCATAGTTTCTTTGAACCTACCTTGAATTTCCGCAAGTTTCTTTACTCTGCGCGCCCAAGTCTCACGGAACTGTAGAACTGGTAACTTATTTTAGTAAAAGTCTCTTCTCGAGATAGTTAAAGGTTCGAGATAAGAAGTTAGTGTTCGAAACGATTTTATTAAATATCTTCATAATGCCATTAAGGAGGCGATTCACGTCTTAATTAACGTCTTTAATTTGTCTGGGTTCGAAATTTTGTGGACTTTATATGGAAATTGGATTGAGGTACCTCATCTGGTATAAACTCGCTAAAAGATACTATGATTTAAGTATATGTGAGAACTGTATGAGTACTAGGCTGGGTCATTTTTACTTTCTTCTGACTGTCAAAGTGCACAAATGGAAAATGGTGTGATTTGGTGTTAATATTATGTACTTATTTTTTTAATTTATTTCCCATTTTAGTTTCAGTGCCTCCGGATTATGTTTGAAAATTTTGAAATTATGTACGGAGTGCTGAAAAAAATCGTGTCTTTTTATGACTTGTCTTCATCTGCATTGGATTCTTTATGTTTAGAAAAAGATTAACGCAACTTTTGAACAAAAACGTGAAAATAATTCAGAAATTAAAAATCACCTAGTGTGCTCAACTGCTCATACAATGTCTATAGTAAATGTTGAAGTGGATCCGGAGGTATAAGATCAATTCCAAATGCTATAAAAAATATAAACCGTTCACTGTCTATTTAAGGTACAAAATTTTAGCTAAAGGGGCTACTTCGTCATTCGTAAATCACGCCCCAAACGTGGAGCCAGCCAATAAGCGTGATTTGTAATAAGGGACGCATTTATTGCTCGCGCGCATCAAAGAAAGAGAAAGCTATGCTTGGGGTTTTCGGTGTAAGCGCCAGATGTAAAAGTACCATGAAATCGAAGATATTATTATGTTTTGTTAACATTTAAGTTAATCACTTAACAGATAAAGGGAAGAAGGATATTTTAACATAATTTAGCCGTTTATTAATTTGTCGTTTGTACAAACTAGACTAAAAACGGGAAATGAAGACCCGTTTTCGGATATTTTTTCTATCGAGGAAATTTTCATTAAACATATTTCCGCGTTAATCACTGAATAGGTTATATAGTCAAGAAACACATATCTAAAAACCAGCCTGATTTATATACTAGATTTGACAAAAAATGCGCTACAAAATAGCTTAAATTTTCGATGCATCCCCTTAAAAGCTAAAGCGTATCTCAACGGCACTTACGTCCTTTAGCTGAGACGCGCAGTTTTTTTGGTAATAACTCAAACACGGTATATTCGATCATGTTGAAAACAATTTTTGTTGAAAGTATTTATTAAGCTTTACCTTTGTCATTTTTTTCATATTTTTGAGACATACCGTGTAGGACATAGAGGGGGGGGGGGGGCACAATTATACAACTTTCGGAGCGATTATTTCCGAAAATATTCTCTAAAACGATTTTTTTTACAAACCCCAGTCTTTTTAAAAGAACTGTCGAAATATGTGCCACACATTCATACTTGCAGAAAAAAAAATCAGTTTCATTTACATGTATGGAGTACCCCCCCTAGAAATATATTTTATTATTATTTAACTATCAAACTAAGTAGCTGCTGATACAAGACACCTATCCTCCAAATTTCATCAATATACATCTAGTGTTTAAGTAAAATCTCTGTGACATACGGACGGACGGACATGACGGAACTATAAAGGTTCCGTTTTTTCCATTTTGGCTACGGAACCCTACAAACCGCCCTTTCTGGTATTTAGAATACGATGCCACAAGCGTTACAAGTGTTGAACACTGCACTGTCAGCTACAAAAATATAGTTTTACCAACTCTAATACACGAGTACTATCTTAAGAAGACATGCAGTCAAATTTTATATACCTATCTGCATATACACGAGAAAAAATGTACGTAGGTATACTAAGTTTTACTATCGTGGTTTGAAATAAAATATGAAGCAAACATATATGTTTTATTTTAATATAAATCACGGCATTTACAAGTAAAAATTTTGAAAATCCCACGTAAAATTGGGGGACGGGGGTAGGGTTGGGCCAAATGTCACGAATTCTCACTTGGGGGAGAGGGTTGCAAAAATGACCAAAAACGCCTCAAGAAAGTATAATGGATATTAGTGTTTGAATCTGTTCGTAAAAAAAAAACTGTTAGGATCTGCGATTTTATGTAGGTACCGGGCTGCCTGGTTGGTACTAAATCAAATGTTGGCCATTACTTTTTATATTGAATGGGTTTGCCCTCAATCTTGCCTGGTGGATGGTTTATTTAACATTTTTTGAGCATCAGAGGTTTTTCTGGTATCTATATTTTTTTAAGGTATTTATTTCATCTAGATAATTATTCGGTTTCCGAAGATAACCACTGATCATGACGATAGGTAGATGTAAGCTTGATAAATAATATCATGTCGCAAGGAAAGATTTCGTGAAATTATGACATAAAATACAATTGGGTTATAATAAATAAAGATAAATTGCAGCTAACTAATTATAATATCCACCTAAAACTAAAATCTATAACTATTATAAAGATGTAAAAATTAAATGTTTGTACATTGAAGATCTTTAAAAAAACAATTGAAAGGGACTATTATTGGAGGTCACTGAAGCGTAAAATATTTTTTTTTGGATTATTTGTATGTGTCGTTGCGGCTTCATCTCGCAAAATCGGCTTAACTGATTTCAACTATTTTTGGTACACGGGTAGCTGTGTATCTGCAGATGGTTATAGGATACTTTTTACCAGACTACGCTGAAAAAAAAGGAGTTACGACTTTTTCTCCTCCGCGGCATGGTCCCGAAGATGCAGGCAACATTTCCTCGCGGTATCGCAATGCTGATGCGTTGGGCGAGGAAGCTGCCAGCTCTTTCGTCACCAGTAGACTCGGTCAACCTTTTCCGAGATCTTTTACTAAGTTCTGGCCGCTGGGGCCCACCTTAACTCTCGACCCTGAGATATATATACCTACAGATTCAAAGGGCGTATCCACCATTAATTTGGGCGGCGTTTACGCTCTTTGAGTCTAAATGAGTCGATAAATATATCTAAGTAAAGTATTATTATATATTTTATCTATTTATGATTGTTATTAAATTACGTTAGTTGTGTACATTTAATTCTTAGAGATGTCATACGAATACATTCCCCTCTGCCAAAGTAATCGCGAAATCTCCGGTTAGTTTATATACGGTGAATTGTCAGTGTGTGGGTGTTTGTTTGTTTGTAGTTGATTTCTTTTAATTGGGTGCGCTTGTAGAAATAGGAATATTTCCGTTGTGCGCTGTACGTGTTTATTTCACACCCACTAAAAATGCATGAACATTTTGTTCGGGAATGTAATGACACGGCCATCCATTAGTTACATGCTCTAAGACATTTAAACTGTCAGTAAAATAAAGAACGAAAGGAAGTGATTTTGTAAAATTAGGTGTAAGTTAAACATTCCAATCCTTGGCAGCTTAATTCCATTAATTGAAATCCTGTTAGTCACTCCTATTGCTATGAATTAAGGTTGAAGTGCCAAAGAATGGGACACTGTCGGGGACTGAGACATTTACCTTATGGAACGTTTTTCTCGCAGTATAGATAAATCAGAAGTTAAACAGTAGTTAGGTACTGGATACAATATTTGTCAGTATATTACGTCTTATTAGATTTAAGCAACTAATGTTATGCATGATTAGATAAAATGTTTGGTAGTTATCTGGTATAAAGAGAATGCACGCTGCATGCAGCGCAACACAAGGGGCCATCGATAAAGGAGTCATGCACAATAATGTTTATTTTATCGATTTTCACACGGGCCGATAACAATGCATCCTACTGGTACACTAACATCGAACAAAACTCACGTCGACAAGGTCCCAAACTGGCCCAATAACGCTGTAAGGGACGAACTTTGTCGAATTAAAAATAATGAACAAGTTGCTAGGGCACCCCACCGTCCCACGAAAAGTATTTCGACGAAGTTGTATCCCTCTTTTCCATGAACCCGGATTTAGAACTTTGTGTTAGCAATATTTGCATGTGTTTTTTGCTGTGTAGTAACTAAGGATCGAATAGTTTTACGACGTGTATAATTAAATGATCCATCATAGGAGCTATTTATTGCAGCGATAGAAACTTAATAAAATGTATGGTTCCCTAAACGTCAATAAAGTTTTTGTTTGCTGTTGATTTGAACAGTGTTGATGAAGTTAAAGTTAATGAATGTCAAGGAACGCCGTCAGCTGATCGACTAACAAGACAATTATAGATCAGAGCCACCTACCTATTAGACGGCACGTTCGTTCGTTAAGGAGTATAGGCGTCAATTAGTGGACTCGTGTCTGTTTTTTATCGGAAGGGGACGTAATGCATGCTTAAAGGTGCTTGTAAACCCAAAGTTGTAAATGCGACCTTACGATTCGCTGAACTGTCACGCCCCTAACGAATTTTTAATGCACCTAAAATCGTTTATAAACAAAGGCACCCCGCCGGTTCCAATTGCAGGTTTAGTGTTCATTAGGATATGCAGGCGCTTTTTTAACGCGATTATGACGTCGCAGGGTTGGATAGCCGAGGGTTGCGAGGAGGGCTGCGTCACGTGCGAGGTCCGCAGCACGCATGCGAGACCGCGGGGCGCCGCGAGCGCCTGCGCGGCGCGCCGCCAGTCAGTCCACCGCCGGCCGTCGCGCGCCCCGCCTGTGACCCGCGCGCCGCGAGTGCTTCAAGTGATGTCGCTCAGTGACTAGTGCCATGCTCGTGTTCCGCTGTGCCCTCCTCGCGGCACTCTTCGCCGCCGCCGCCGCCGCCTGGCAGGAGAACGTGCGCCCGAAAGTCTTCGCGCAACTAGGTGAGTCCGTTCGCCTCGGAAGCGCAACGGTGCAACAGACCTAATAGCTAGTGTTAAGTGAAGTTCACGACCGCGCAGCCAATGTTTATGTTGTTTTGTTTGGTGACATCGCGCGAACAAGCGCTCCTTTCAAAAGTTCCCGTGTTAGTGTCGAAAGTGTCATGAGTCGTCAGAGGGAATGTAAACAGAACGCGTCCTGTTTCTTAGGGGACGTTCTTATGTGAATCGGAATGAGAATCTTTCAAGAAAAGTGGATCGAGTGGCTAATTTGTTAGTGATTCCTTTGAAATAGACAATACCAACAGAATTGTCATGTAACAATTCTGCCTTAGAAACATTTCTCAAAGTTCCACGATAACTTTTGTCAACACATGTTTGAGGCTAGTATTTGGAAGTGGCTTGTTATCGTTCTCTGAATATTGCGTATAAACATGGATTCATTAGTGCCTGAAGTAATGTTCACATAGTATATTTCGGTAAGCTCCAGGGACGTGCTTACGTCGTTTACTGAACAGAAATTACACAATCGGCAGGATCGTGAATTCAGAGCTTTCGGTAAATCCCTAGGCTCTGTCAAGGATTTTCAATGTCTGGCCTTAAAACCTTAATCGTGCAGATTGACAGAAGTTTTCGCGGATTTAGATACAGTGCTGAGTGTAGAATGTAGAACATTCAAGTATGTATTGGTTTTATATGTTTAAATGTTCATGTGCGTTTGATTAAACTATCTTCACCAGGGTCACCGACGTGGAAGAAACTTTAAATTTGTTTTGTTCCATACAACAAGTCACAAGTTAGAAGTAAGGAAAGATCATCGTATTAGAATTTTACTACGAATAGATAACATGAAGTACGAGTAGATAAAATAAAGTGTTAGCTTACCTACTTGGAATATAACTCCAATGTGCCCAAGTCGAATTTCAAATTCAGCACACAACAACAATAGCGTTTATCATGGTAAGGTTAAACGACAGAACACTGCCATTCCGGCGACGCATTTGGAAACATTCAGTCCATACAATATAAACGGCGGAGCAGGAACCGCGGTAACGAGCCGGAGTCACGCGACTCCTGCAGGAATGGCCCGACTTCTGTGTACTGTACTGTGCATTGTTTTATTGTGCAGTGTGCAGTGTGCACTGCAATGCGGGGGACAGCCACGTGGCACTCATTAGTGCAACACAAAGAGAAGCAGTTTGTTCTGCGTTTTGCGCGCGGATTAGCGGACGCGATGCTTAACGTAGCGGACGGAACTTTGTCGATGGCCGCTCAGTGTTTGTTTTAATGTGCGGAACTTTCAAGTCATCCGACACTTTTGTAAAGTTTCCTAGCGGAATATAAACAAGCGATTATATTGTAAGAACCAGGACCACCATCGTTTAATGATCACCGTAAATTAGATACGCTGACGTCACACGTGGAGACGCGAATGTGTCGGACGCGTATCCTGCCTCATATCCGGCGATTGTTTTGGATCGTTTGTATGTGTTATAATGTTTAATGTGCTTGTATTTTAATGCTAAGCAATTTGCGAAGATATTTCAAGTTTAGACAATCTTGGACGCAATGGAACCGTTATAGCTGTAATAATGAAGCAATATTGACCAAATTGAGTTCGCGAGTTAATTAGAACACGATAGTTACTCTGTTTGATGTAGAGACACTCGTAGCGAGTCAACACCTCTCATGTAATGTGATCCAGCGATCGAAACCAGAAGGGTCAGGTAGACCGCATCGTGTGGTTTAATATACTACCATTGGTCTATAGCGATGCGGGGCCTCGGAAAGAGTACTGAGTTTGCGGTTAGTTATATGAATTTACACTTCAAAAATATCCACTTTATTAGCCGCATATTAAATATCAAGTTGAAATTGAGAACTCATGGGAACAAGTTCTAATAGAAACAGAAAACGACTCATACACGAATTTTAAAGTAATAGTTACGATTACGATGTTAATGAGATTTTTATTGAGAAAATTGGTATCGTTGATAAGCGTTGACCATATCTGTCACCATTATAGGTCGTGGAACTATTGAAGGGTAATTGAACTTGGCTGGAACAATTTGTCTCAATGCATAACGGTGAAGTGATGAATCGTGTTCCCAAGCAAGATGTGAAAGCGGATGATAATGATAGGTTAAACTGCATTGTTGGTGATAGCGGTGTGATAGTTCATATGCCTTAGGAGATAAGTGCCTGCAATCTAACTAACCTAATTGCGAATAGTGTTGCACCAGCGTCCGCCGGCAGTAGATAGCATTACTCGCTAAGTGTGCCACCAGGGTAAAGATTCCATTATAACTAGAGTGCCAGCGAGATAACAGACTGTTTTACAAGTTCTAAAGCTTTCTCGCAAGACACGGGTATATCAGAAACATTTCGTATAAGGATAAAAACGTCTTCATTTCTCACTTAAAGTTCTTGGAACTCTAATAAAAATTCATCGGTTGTTGAGATAATGTGTACGTGTAGTGTTGGATACTTTAATGCCCTTTCTATTGTACCTGATGTTGAAGATGCAGCGAAGTTCGTACGACCGGTTCGTTTGAGAGTGGGCAGCCTGCGGAGGGCTGAACTGGTTACCAAGTGAGATTTCTCTGACTCAGCGCCAGATGAATCATTGATGCATACTATATTGAGGTAGGTCAGGCTATACCATAGCTCTATAAGTGGGGTTGACTCAACCATCGCTAAAACTTTCAAAACATCGCTAAAAGCACGTTCTACGTAAACTAGTCTTTAATAACTAAGTAATAAGAGTGTTAAGAAGTCATTTATAGTCCACCGTCATTGAATTTTAGTTACAATGGGAATAAAAATATTTGTATCAAAAATGAATAGGGGGTTCCGTTAATCTTGCTATAAATCGTACAAATAGATACTTAGACTTAAAAAGTCTTTTTAAAACTGGGATTTATGAACTTTGACTCGTAACAGGTGTCGCCCGAGTGTCTCATTTAGTTTACGTTGCATTATGTTTTCCGACACCCTCTTTTATGCCTTAACTGCGTGGATTATAGAACGTTCAAGTGGGACCATAAAATAACCATTCACGGACTACCTGCCTGAAGAAGAAATAAATTACTTAACAGGATAAAGCTTTTATATTCGGGAATGTTTTGTACGTGTCGCGTTTTGCCTCGTACTTATTGGGTTATTCGTCAGAGTCGATACCCGGGGGACCAGTTATGTGGTGGGGTGCATAATACTGTGACGCCTTGTTTATGATTGCACTCTCTTGTACAATTTATTAGTCTGCGGCGGGAGGCTCTTCGATTATGAAATTTATTTCGCCTCTTGTTTATCGTTGCAGCGAAGCCGCAGGCTTTACGATGACAGTTAAGAAGTTGCTCGAACTTTTGCCGTTCCGATAGTCGTGGACCGTAATGGTCTAACTTATCAATTCTGCGACTCGTAAGTCAGACTGTCGTCGGCATTATCATTGAAACCGTACAAAGGCGAATAAAAATCTAAAGCCGCAACCACTAATTTACAAAAGGACAAAAGTTCAAACGTTCATCGGCAACACAATCGCTTTACGTCTCGTGGAATGCAGTAGACGAGCAGTATGAAATGTGCTTAATCGTAACGTGATATGGTGAGTAATGTATTGTGCAGCATCCTTGCACTGCGGTGGTTTGATAAAGGGCTTTATGAGTATCTCTTAAAGGTTTTTTGTCTTTCGGATCGTGGTGTTCTGAATGGTGGAAGCAAGTAGCTGTGCACGCACGTGCGTGCGGCGGCGTCGTGGCTGGAAGGGGGGTGGGGGAGGGGGCGAAGAAAGGGGGGTCATGGCGGCGCCTGGCGGGAGAGGGACAAGTTTATGATGACGCGATATATTGTCTTCTCAGTGTGGGATTTATGGTTCCGTTTGTTTTATTTTTTGGACACGTAGATTAATTTCTTGTAGTGGTTGGGTCTACGATATTGTTTGTTTGTTTGCTCGTAAACAGCACTCGGTTTGATGTTAATGGCGCCGGCATCTGTTCGTATCTAAATGCGAGCTGCAAATAGTCATTGCGGCAGTTAAGGGCATGTGTATAACATTTGTTGCTTGAGGCGTTTCCTTTGCGAGCTCTGACGCAAATTTAACTTACGTTATTATTAGAAATACAGTGCGAGGAACTTCCCCTGTAACTAGCTGTGTATCCGCGGTTTTACTCATGCGGAAAGAGTTACTAGAATTGATCTAAACTTGTCTTATTAGGGTATTTCTATGTTTCTATTCAGTGATCTCCAAATAGTCCATTACAATAAATTTTTTTGCAAATACATATCTAAAGATACTTATTTTTTATAACTTTACAAGAAGTAACTTTACAACTTCGTTCGAAGAGGAGAAAAAGTCATAACCCCTCTTTCTCTTCAGCGTAGCCAGGTAAAAAGTATCCTATAACCGTCTGGAGACCCAACCTACCTGGGTACCAAAAATAGTTGAAATCCGTTTAGCCGATTTGGCGAGATGAAGCCACAACGATACGAACAAACATACAAAAAAAAACAATTTTTTTTTCGATTTAGAGACCTCCAAATAGTCTGTTGCAATCATCTTTTTGAAAATATCTTCAATCTATAGACATTCCATTTTTACAACTTATATAATAGTATAGATAGAGTACATGTGTAATTGGTTTCTCGGAGGCTTTAACGATTTGAATGAAATTTAGTATGTTGTAGTTTTGCCTACTAAGTTTATCTAGATAGGTTAGTCACCCAGGTGATAAATTACACGTTATACATGCATCACACTTATAAAGCACCATAAAGCCTGGAGTTAAAAAGGCGTACTTTATTCAAGATTCGTATAAAATTTGTGCGAATCACAATCAAAGGCTGGTTTTATTCAACCCGTCTGACGAAGCCAGTACAAACATTGATTTACTTATAAAAATATTTGTCGAGAGCCTTGTCGGGGCAAATACGGAAGGATTTTTTTGTGCATAATAGACCCAGTCACTAGCTAACGCTAGGGCCTTTTGATGCAGTTTTAAACCGGGATTATGAAGATAATAATGAGCCGAGCTGGGGCGAATTCAATCATTTCGTAACTTCATGAATAGTTTGCTATTGTGAAGTAGAAACATAAAAACATGGATACAATAAAGACTGTACACCGCTTTTATTCGGTTAGCAAAAGCGTGATGTTTATTTAAACATGAAATGTTTATAATTGGAGATTTTAAAGCATTAAACAGTTTCCTGCCAATCGGTTATGACTCTTATTGCATAAGGTCAAGATGTGCGTTATAAGGACCAAAAAAGAGTAGAATCAAATTTCCTGTTAGTGTAATATTTTATGGCAATCATTTTGTTTATGTCTAGTTTTGCTGACGGCTTAAATATGTACGGTATGTAACGTTTGCGTTAGTCTGAAATGTGGTTACGAAAATTATGGTTGAAAAACAAGACGATTACGAGTATCTAGTTGAATTATAATCAAACCTTTTTAAAAACAGTTTATTTAAAAACCGACTATGATACCGTAAACGACGGGTGAAACGTGATGATGTAACTATCCCGCTTAGATTCACAGTCATACTTATATACTCAACTAAACAAACCTTCATTGCCTCTATTGCACGCTCATAGAGCCTAGCGATTTCAAAGCTAAAGAGGCCCTTACTCCAACAATAAATCTCCATTCGTCCTCATTTACACTGAGTTTCATTTACCCCTTCATTTGAAAAGGCCCGATGAATGCATAGCAGTCAATGGGACGTAAGAAATGGGCCAGTGACGTGAGGACTAGTCTAGTGAAACGTATTCCCCGACCAGAGCCGACGGAGCTTGCGATTTTCAACTGTCTTCCGTGAAGTGGAAATTTATGTCAAGTTGAAAACTTTATTTTTCTTACGCGGATGCATCTGGTCGTATGCAAATATAAATGTTGTGTGGAATAAGCAAAAGTGGACTTAAATAGATTTCTGTCTTTGACTTCAGATGCTTCAATTGATTGATGTTTACACTATTAAGAATGTCACTGTATCGAAAAATATTAAATTTTTGTTTTTTGTAAATAGGGCTTCATCACGTTAACACGGCTTGATGGATTTCAACCATTTCTGATACAAGGATTGCTGGTCATCGAGAACTGGTTACAGGATACTTTTTACTTGATTACGTAGAAGTAAAAAGAGGATTATGTATGTATGACTGTTTTCTCCTCCGCGAACGGGCACTCTCAAGGAAATTATATATGGCGGAAAGGTCAGTAAGTTCATCTAGTTGAACACTTGCCGCTATGCGAAATTACACACTGGACACATTCACTAACTTTTTAACTTATTTTGATCGGCATATACCTACAGTAAATATATTGTCAATGAGAACAATCTCGGATGTAGTTTTATGTCGATAGAGGTAGATCTAGATGTCTCAGAATTTGCTTGCTTACGGACTTACGAGTAACATCAAAGCGATCAAAACCGCACGATCACCAAACTTCACCGACATTATCAAACTGTTTAAGTAAAGTCTTACTTTCCCCGCATTAACGGGGCTCTAGCTAAGCTGGTCGCACCCTTAATGAGCTGGAAGCCAGGTGTTCTTGCACAATGTAAGTGGTAACAATAGGGGTAAGTCGCACCCTATTGCGCGTGTGCCAGTAGAAATTTCCAATTGACTATTTTGTATGGGGACAGCTGGTGGCCATGTGATTCGTGTTTATTAATCTCTGGAAATTGGGTAGATATTACGTAGTTAGAATGGATTTCGTTGTCAGAAGTTTCTCCAAGCTATTAAAAAAGAAAATTCTTTGGAAAGTCTATGCCTATTCTATTTATCGCAAGAAACTACAGTGAATGTGTTAGATATTAGATATATTTAAAATTGTATAACGGGGTCACACACGAGGAGTGATCCATTCAGTTCATTTGTTGTAAGAATTCTGTTTTTTTTCAAAGAGCCTTGTTTTTAATTTGAAACAGAGCTATTAAAAAACTGATGGTACCTCCTAAGGAAAGAACACGTATCGAGGTTTATATCAAAGAGAATATTCACAACGTTTTAAGGTGCGTCCACATTTGTATCATTTGCCCGATCATATTTTATCACGATATTCGTCCCGTGGCATGATCGCGTGTCACGATCACGCGTTTGGACGTTGCGCCGATCCGATCGCTCGAAATCCATGTTGCTACGCGTATCATACACTTAGATGGGACGAGCGTGGCGTGATCGCCGCGCCGACAGTGAGCATCCAAGCAGCGCGATACGCAGTTATGCCACGCCACGGTGATCGGATACGAGCAAATGATACAAGTGTGGACGCACATTTAAGAGATGCTGCTCCCAAAGAAAATAAAGAATCAGCATGTAGGCAGTTTTTGATTTAAACTCACACGATCTTCACTCATTATCACAGCAGAAAGGTAATTAAATAAATCATATTTATACGCGATTAAGCCCCGTTTTGTTGTGTTGTGATAATAGGCAGTTTTTGTTTGAAATCGACAGCAAACGCTATTGAAATTTTAACACCTTTCATACAGTTTCATGAATCGATTCCTTTTAGAAGAGTTTCGTCAGTCTGGTTTATAAATACATTAGTAAATTTGATAGTTTATAGTATTTAAAAGTACGAGACGTGCTCTATTACACAAAATCCATATTTGTCGGAACAGCAAAGAAATAATATGTAGTAAAAAATGATGAAATTAATATTAAACTGTATGCATAACTGCGAACTCTGTGCCTTTTTGGCTTTCTTTACCAGCCAATCATAGGGCCAAACTGAAAGTAGCGGTTGGTACAGGATTACTAAAGCCGAGAAGAATAGAAGCAAAAAGAAACACAAATGAATAGGTTATATACCATTATGATAATATACATATATACGCACACATACTTGTTATATTACAATAATAATAATAAGTACTCTTTATTGCACACCAAAAGAAGATAACATCAGACACTTAAATTTAAACCAGTATGAAAAATGGTAAACAACAGGCGGTCTTATCGCTAAAAAGCGATCTCTTCCAGGCAACCTTAAGGTAGTAGAGATGGCGCAAAGTAAACAACCAATGAGTAAGTAAGTGGTGCACAGGAAGATGAGACAAATCATAAATTAAAGCCACAATATATAAGATTCTACGTTTATTATTGGATGCAAAATGGACCCAGCGTGGGGCGCGGTGAGAAAGCATTGTCATTTTATCGTTGTAATACGAGTATAACATTTAACGTCGGTTGGATATCTGGAATTGGGTCAGAATCGAATTTAATTGACTGAGATTGATCGTAGGAAAGATTGGTAGGTTATTAATTACATACACGTGAACTTTGACATCAGTAGTATGAATGTATTCGTAGTTGGAACCAGTAGGTTTAGACTAGCAGTACTTTTAAAAATAATATTACATCAGAATTATGATTACTTTGTAAACGTATATCTTTCACTCTGTCATTGACATATTAAATGAGTTTTTGCATAAATTGGCTTTTTTAATGAAAGAGGGAAGGGACAAACAAAAACTAAACAATGCTCTGGGACTTAGAAGGAATTATTAAAAATACATTACAATACTCTTTATTGCACAATTTGCACACTGCATCAAAAAAAGGTTATTGCACAATTTGCACACTTCATCAAAAAAAGGAATCCTAAATTGCAAGAGTTCGCGTCATAAGGGCTACCTATCTCTTTCCACTCAATCTAGTGTGAGTGAGAGAGGTGATGGTTTGTCACCCGTCAAGCGAAATCACGGCTAGACGTGCGCCCGGCTGGTATGAGCAACCCGTATGTAAAATAAACACAACATCCAAATTTCCCAGTGAAATTGGTTGATAGCATAGCGCATACGGAGTTTCTTATCTGCCGTCGGCATGAATATGCTACAGGATTTTAGTACTAGCAGGTTTATTCCGTAAAGTACCTCATTGGTCACGGTACACCGATCCATGTGAGATAGCTGTTTTCCTGCCCGCTATTTTATCTGTGTTGGCGGTCAGTTTTATTCTGCGTTCCATTTGTTGGGCGTACAATATGACTGTAGCTATTTTGGTCTAATAGCGGTATTGTTTTCCATTAAGGACACGGCTAATGCTCATAGTTATATATTTCGCTGGCGATGATTTCAAATTCCTTTTAATGATTTATTACGGTACATATTACGAGGCTAACTTGAGTGCAGTGCTTTTCTATTCCAGCCTTTATTGTTGCAAATGTTGCAACTGTTAAACCAAAATTTGGTCTTTCGTCGACCTCATCACAACACCACGCGACTCTCGGATAACAAGTATTAAGGGCCTACATCGTCATTCGTAAACCACGCCCCAAACGCCGAGCGGGTCAATCAGCAGAATTTGTAATAAGGGACGCATTTATTGCTCGCGCGCATCGAAGAAAGAGAAAGCTAATACACTACATGCTTGGGGTTTTTTCGCGTAAGGGCCAAGTATAAGTACAGTGAAATCGAAGATATTATTATGTTTTGTTAACAATTAAGTTAATCACGTAAAATATAAGGGTAGAATGACATTTTTACATAATTTCGCCGTTTATTAATCTGTTCGTTTGTACAAACTAGACAAAAAACGGAAAATTAAGACGCGTTTTCGGATAACTTTTCTATAGAGGAAATTTTCAACAAACATGCATCCGCATTAATCTTTGAATAAGTTATATAGTAAAAAAACATATCCGAATACCAGTCTCTTTATATACTAGATTTGACAAAAATCACGCTAAAAATTGCTTAAATTTTCGATGCATCCCCTTAAGTATTTCTTTACCTTCACCGCATTGAGAGATAGAAGCTGTATATATATGTCACGCGACCAGACAAGTCGCTGCCGGTGTATTCATATCCTTCTACCGCAATGTCACACGCGATTCTTTGTTGCGCGACAATCCTTACTCAGTGCAGTGCAAGAAAGATGTAATACTGTGTCTGCTGGGATATGTTACTGAGCTAACTGAAGTCAATTCTATAATAAGTTTGCACCACTCTTGCGGGTAATAACGCGACATTCGCCGGCAAGTCAACCAATCAAACGCTAGCGAAGGAGTTGAGTATATTTAGTGCCCTAAAAATAAATAGGGAGCGGCACACTTGAACTTGACTGGGGTTCAACAACCGGGGTAGGACGATAATTATGTACCCATACTTGATTCTGGCGTCTAATGCTCAAAGTTTTTTATGCTTTAGTGAAATCGAATGTATAAGTAGTTATTCCTTGGTTTGAAATGTATAACTTAAATACAAATATGTATAAAAGCGATCCCATCACGTGCATACAAATAAATTTTAGATTCAAGTCTGTATTAAATAGTTTAATTTATATAGTACACCAGACAAGAACACCTGAAAGAAATTAAATACATACCTTATCATAGTCGCGCGAAATACATATTGAATCTTATTAGGTTTCACACCAAAACGGGGCTTAATCTATACTATTATAAAGTTGTAAAAATGAAATGTCTGTACATTGTAGATATTTTCAAAAAAATGATTGTGACGGGCTATTTGGACGTCACTCAAACGAAAAATATATTTTTTGGATTTTTCGTATGTTTGTCTGTGTCGTTGTGGCTTCATCACGCACAATCGGCACTTAAAAAGATATTTCCACAATTTTTGGTACACAGTTGGGTAACTCCAGATGGTTATAGTTATAGGATACTTTTTACACAACTATGCTTAAGAAAAAAGAGGAGTTATGACGTTATCTCCTCCGCGAAAGAGGTTGCGGGCGCCTTCTAGTCGCGTATAAATCGACGTTAGAAATACACTTTAAAAAAAATCACGTAATTCCTGATTGTAAAATATAATGTTTAAAATTATTTTATACGCAGTTTTTAAACTATAATAACAACAATGTAAAAAACGAAGCGAAAATTAAACATCACAAACCAGTGCAAGGATATAACGCTCAAGGAAAAATATTCTTCTGTTTTGTAATTTACGGTCTAATCATAAATTAAACTGTTTTAAAAATATCGATTTAAACACACTTTTTTCTTCCCATTAATTATCTCGTATAATAATTTTTTTTTCCAATACAAATATTTATTTTCCTCAGAATGGTGGAATTTAATTTGAAGTTTAAACAAACTTCACGTACACTTTATGCACTCATCATTAGCGCTTAACTTATGGGACTAAGTGACAAGCACTAACTCGTGTAAATTTAGCATTAGACACATTGTAGCTCGCTCACAGCTGCACCCTTTACTAAAATAACCTTTTGACTTTTTAAATACCAATTTGACCTTTCACTTGAAAAATAGATCTAAACATGTCAGGATCGTTATCGCTAATAAAGCTGTTTAATGTTCTATGGCTTTGCTGTTAGAAACTTAATAACTGTGTATTGTCTTCTATGTTTCTGTCCTTTTTTAGGGTTCAAAATCCAAATCGTACCAATGGAGCCTTCTTTTTATATATCTATAACTATCTTATATGTCTGTCTATCTACCCGTCTTACATATAACGGGCTGTATTTTGTTAAAGAAAAGATAGGCCCTTAAAGGTCGGACGAAATATTAAAGGAATTCATAGCATCTTACATTTTAAATGAAAAACATCAACAATAATGAAAAAATCGGAAATTTGTTTTTTTTACTAAAGTCACAAAAAATGAGTCTTTTTGTAACGTCATGATGTGATCGAAACCAGCGCAGCTTAAGAACAATAAAAAAATCACGTGTGAATAGATGCGCTCGCTATAATACTCCCGAATGGAAACGTAGATCTATTAATTGTGCTGCCAGGTACGAAATCCTTAGCACACGAGTCCGACTCGCGCTTGGCTGATTTTCAAACAGTTTTGTGTTTTCAATGTGTTGGTTATCTTTTTAAATAGTGTTCTATTTTTCAAGTTGTCTTTTGTTTTATCTAAGGATCGCTACGAGGAGCAAGTAGTATTTAAATACACATTTACTTCGGACCGCTGCGCACCCACTATGGCCCGATGGATATCAAGGAAAATAAAATTTGTCCGCGGCAAAAATCAGTGTGATTAGTGAGGTTAGATGGCTGATAAGGCCTTATGAAGTAATTAAGTCGTACTTGTTAATTACGTGATCGTTTTAGGGGCTACTGAAAGTCAATAGAGTTTTAACCGTGATGCACAGGAATAAATGTGTTAAAGCATTTGCTTTTCCTCTTTAATAATAGTAGTTTATGAACAATCTCAATTTCTAATATTTTCTTCTGTTTCCGCGATTATTACTCATTTAAAGTAAAACATTTTATTTATAGGTCAACCCGTGACCATGGAAAGCTGAAAAGCTTCCGAAACGACGGGAACTCAAATGAGATAATATACGCGATTAATCCATTAAATTGTTTTATTTGAATCTCAATTTCTTTTAATGTTTCATATTAATACTTCGGTGAACGAAAAATATGTCTGATTTTTTTTGCACTTCGAACACAATTTTATATTCATTAACATTGCTTGGCAATCGAGAATTTTAATATTACTCTTTTACACATTGCAACCAAACCAATCCGGATTCCACTCGAATCGGACGATGCCAGTGAGTGTTCTTAAGGTGCGTCCACACTTGTATCATTTGCTCATATCTGATCACCGTGCCGTAGCATGACTGCGTATCGCGCTGCTTGGACGCTTACGGTCGGCGTGCCGATAATGCCGCACTCTTCCGAAACAAGTGTGTGATACGCGGAACAAATGGATTTCGAGTAATCGGATCGGCGCAACGTCTAAACGCGTGATCGTGACACGCGATCATGCTACGCGACGATGATCTGATACGGGCAAATGATACAAATGTGGACGCACCTTTATATAAACATTAAAATTTACGAATAAATATCACTTACAAATATTGATATTCATCATCAAATATTAGTTTTTATCAAGGACCAATCCAGTAAACAATAAAATACATAAGTAATTGTAGTTGTCATCAGGATGACAGTTCTGGCTTCTATCATATTTCATCCCACTGTCTACAACGGTGATATTTTGAATAATTAATCTCAAGTAGATTAAGCAGTTAACTCACAAATTAAAGAATAACATGGCAGCCAGATGTGATGTAATTCCACTCGGATCAAAAAGGCAGTAAAGACGAATTCGTTTCATATATTTTACAGCCTTTTGGCTGCGGAGGGCAGCGTGGAGGCGTTGCGTCGCGTATTGATTCCGCTATATTTGGAACTCGTCTGCCACCACGTGACAATTTGCCTTTTACAGCTGCTGAATATATAAGGCCTCAGATACACGAGGACAGCAATGGAGTGTTAGCTATAAACTGGCAAGTAACTGCCTCTGGTATCCGGGGAAACTCTCCTTGTAATGATTTCTTTTCTTTTGATTCTTATGTCTTAGTGCTTATGACTAAACTTTGGTCCACGACTTCGTACGCGTACAGTCAACGTCCAAAGAAACTGTTGAGATCGGGTACCAAAACAATATATACAATAAATTGACTCAAGTGCTAATGACTATTTTAGTCTATTAGAAGTTAATGAACTCTTAACGTGTTATAAGTATGTGATCCACCATTATTTCGATCTTTGAAAAGTAAGTGACATGTCATTCAAATAGTTTAAATCATTGTTGACTGTTTCAAATTAAAGTGATTATCTATAAAATAAGAGTTTTTAGGACACCTCGGTGTATATGTTAGATGTTCGGTTAATCTCGGTTATATTCGTCAGAAAAATATGCGGAGCGACTATAACTATCTCGTGTCCGCCAAGGGTTGAAATAAGTTCTTATTATATCAACTTGATTTGCGAAGATCCTTTTTTTGCCAAGCTTTCATTACAACAATTTGAAATTTAGTCCTTTTTTTGGTAGTCACTTTTGAGCACTTTGAGTATTATTCTTCATTGAAGTTTCTAGTACAGACATAGTTATGACATCGTGAATTATGATTTCAATTTAAAACATTGTGTTGTCACTGCGTTTCTGTGTCACAATGTTTCTTATAATTATTTTCTATTCACTAAATAAAACTTCAGTTAAATTAAAACTGGCACTTTGGTATAACTTGTAATGTCTGAGGTGCTAGAAGATGTTTTGAAATGTTGGTCTTGATCACTTACTTTTGACGTTGACTGTACAACACGAATTTTTCGAAATCCTGCCTTAGTAAATCCTACCTCTAACTGATTTTATACGGGCTCGCAACCTCATACACATGTATATGTACATACATATAAACTTTATGATATTACAGACAACTTGGACAGTCTGTCTGTATGTCGGACCCGTCAACAGTAAATCTACACGGCACAGTGACATATCCCGTCTGCGTTAACAGAGAGATCGATTTATTCGCATAATGTTCAATTGCGCGCTTGACATTAAATTGATAAAGCATCTCCATTGGTTTTGGCGCTGATCTGTTATCTGCTCCATTATATCAGTCTGCGCCATCTTTAACCACTTTTTACGTTAAATCTGGCTCGTCTAAGCGTTCCTAGGGAGTTATATAGGTATATAATACATGTAATAGGCCTATCAGTAGATCTACCTTTGTTATACTAACAAAGTTTTCTTAGATTGAACTCATAAATTTCAAAGATAACACTTTTTTTGATCTCTTTTTAGATTATTAAAATACCTTAAACGGCTGGCTTTTACAGCTGTTAAGTTTTCATGACCTTTGAAAAAATAATGACTTTAAAATATATTTTTCTACAAAATGAAAATTCTATGAAATGAAAAGTTTGTCTCTGAAATAGGTGGACCCAGCAGTCAGTGTAACAGTCAATAGACTAATAGCCAATACAATATGCATTTCATACATTAGACTCCTTTATCTGATAACTAATATCCAATTCCATTTGACCGCTGCACTTTTACGAGTCCATTTCCATCGTAGTCCGAGAGAACATTTCATCAGCCTGTTTTACATGCACTTTATTAAACATTCACAACAGGTGCTACGATCAATAGTCCAGTGTCTAAACAGTTTGTTCGAGAATAATTTAAGCAATCCGATACCCAGCGGAAATAGACTTTTAAGGAAAAAGCCCTGTACATCGGTCTCTTGGAGATTTGTTTGTAGATGCATCTAAATACAGCGCTCTATTTAGTTTATTGGTTGGTTACGATTTAGAAAATCAACTCGTTTTAGCATTTTCAGTTACAGACTTATTTATATCACCGATCTTTCAATCATGGGTGGTGACTGTGAATTAACTTTTACTGATATTGGGAATTGAAAGATTCGCGTTGCTATGTATATATATCATAGAGTAGCTGTTAGATTTACAAGGGTGTTTAACGGCTAATTAATCTACTCCGCATTGCTCCGTTTAATTAAAGCTAGTAGCTAGCAAATATCTAAAAGTTAAAACTCATTCGTTATAAAAACTATTGGTTAATTGTTAGTAATACTAAGAATATTGAGATCCTAGATATGTTCATGATCAAGCGTTAAATCTTGGAAGACACAATTGCAATTCAACGACTTTTTTTATTTAAAACTCGACCGCACTGATAAATAATTCAGAAACTTCGTAAACATACAATAAAAAATTCGAAACAGCCGAAATCAATTTATATTTCCCGAACACTAAGTGGTCTAGAACTGCTTTAAATTCTATCCAAGTCGATTGGATATTTATTGGTGTTAGAAACTTTTCCAAGTTGAAGTTAGTCTGTATAGGCCGGTAAATAGAGTTCGTAGGCATCAAACCAAGCACTTGTGTTGTAGGGTGAATTGATTGGGCAAGTTGTAGCTATTAGTAATTTGTCTGGGATACTAATTTGGGGAGCTATTTCGGTATATTATATTACACTACATATTGGTTTGACCTTACTTCAATAACCACAAGGTTAGTGACATCTGTATATGGCCGTTGTTCCATTTTTATAATAAGGCTTACAGGAAATACAAAATTTTGTCTAGCTTACCTCTTGTTGGGTATATGAGAGCGTACTCCCACCTGAAAGGTCGGCAACGCACTTGTGACTCCTCTTGGTGTTGCAGGTGTCAATGGTGATCGCTCACTATCAGGCGACCCGTATGCTCCATTGCCCCCTATAACATAATAAAATAAATAATAATAATAAGTATCAGAGGGTGTGCACTTGGGCAGTTATTTACATGATATATAATTCAACCATCTCCGATCCACCAAAGATCTTTCTAGTTTGGTGACTGAAAGTAATGATGTTTTGTTGTAAATATACGATTTGCGTTTTTATTTCTAAAACACGAGAGCAGCCTGTTTATTTCCCAAATCAGCTATAAAAAAAGTTTATAACAAATACTTCGTATAGCGTACAAACGACGAGAAATCCAATCTTCTAAAAATCATTTAACTAGTTAACGGCGTAATGATTTAAATAAAATACATATTCCCAAAGAAATGACCTTACACCTCTATTGTGTCGCATCGCATTCCGTTCGTTCGGTTGGAGAAATATGTTATGGACTTTAACGATACTACTAAATCTTACGAAAGGTAATACGGTATGTTACGACCAGTGTTACATTCATTTATTTCTAGAGGGTTCTATTTTTAGATGCAAGTGCTGTTACTGTAGAATTATCGTTCATTTAATTTATAAATGGCAGATAAGTTGTTGGTCAGAAATTTGCAAAATGTTTCAGAGCTATGGATACTTCATGTTTCGCCCCCTGCAGGGATTGCATTAAAAAAAAAATGGGTTTGATAAGCCAAAGAAGTACAATAATTTCAAGATCATCAGTGTGATCATCTGTGCTAAATAGTGGAGCTTAGACTCAGTTTCACCATGCTTTATTAGGGTTAATAGCTTATTAATGGTTCTCGATTATTCATCATTTCAGCCATAGGACAGGTGGACACAGGTCTCCTCAATTGACTTCCCCATAGGCCGAATAGAAACGACAGCGACCCGCATCCAGCAATTCCCCGCAACCCTATCTAGGTCTTCCGACCACCTTGCGGGTGGCCTCCCAAAGCTGCGCTTGCCAGTACGCGTTCTACACTTGGCAACCTTTCTGCCCCAACGGCCATCGGTTCTCTAAACTATGTGCCCTGCCCATTGCCACTTCAGTTTACCGAACCTGTTTGCTATGTCGGTAACCTGGGTTCGTCTACGAATCTCCTCATTTCTGATTGTAGAAAGATCCCAAGCATAACCCTTTCCAAAGTTGGCTGAGTAACTCTGAGTTTCCTTAAGAGGCACATAGTTAAAGATCACATCTAGGCTCCGTGGACTGACGCACTGGTTGAAGACTTTCGACTTCATAAGCACTGAGATATTAACGGTTAATTACATCTTATTAAGTTGAAATTCTCCGACCGTTAACGCTAACAGATCATGGTGAAATTTGGTCTTCATAAAACAGTATAACGATGCGTTCAAAATAATCATGAAGCTACCTCGTTACTGCAGTGCCACGGCCACGGCCATGTTTGCTAATGCGGGAGTACCGGATTTTTATGCAATCCTGCGGTCCCGCATATAGCTTCGGTCTGGGCTAACGTATGGCAGAACCCTATGCAAAATGATATTCTCGACTAGTAAGTCCAGAATATTTAACAATAGTTAATCCGAGCAATAAAATCCTAGAACACTGGACAGCCGTGCACCTGGACTCGAATGGCAAATAACGTGTACCTAAACATTAGGTACCAATAACTTAGGGATAGGGTTAAGGTAAATTTATAACTTAAGATCTAGCTAATATACCTATGTACCTAATCTAATCTAATTTTAATGATATTTTATTTTATTATTATATGAGTTTCTTTGGACTTGAAATAAACGATTTTATTATTATATTATTATTATTATAAAATGATTAACGACGAAAATAATAAGTTTGAAAGCACGCGTTTACCCAGCTGCCACGCGAACCTTAAAACCGATTGCCCGCTTTACAACAGCATATCAAATTACAAAAACACGAACAATAAATTTCAATCGCTCCAGGCGCTACATTATATGATATTTATGCGTTTAATAATTAATGAAGCCGTGAAGCCGTAACGAACTTCACGAACTTCAGGGAGTGACTCGGCTAACTTGGAAGTTACACTTCCTGTTCCGAAGTCGACTTACGCTTACTTACTTCCTTAGTGACATTAGATTAGTTCCGAACAGTTAAGAGTTCGGTATGGTGATGGTGACCTGTCTCTTATATCTTGTATTGCTGTGCCTCTTGAATTACAAATGTTAACGGTTGGATGCTGTGACATTCGAACACGGTCCTAGTATTAGTTTTATTTAAAAAAAGGATTATTATATTATTTTCTCCTGTCCTGACGAAGTTTAAAATACTGTGTAGCGCTTACAAAGTCGAATAATTGTAGGTAATAATTTATATACATAGATTTGGTAAGACGATTGAGTCCTCTTGCTTTAATGGTCCTTGGTAGTACCAAATATTTGAGGAGGTAGAGTCATATTAAGTGATTTTTGATCCCGGACGAAAAAGGGAGAGGTATTATAAGTTTTGATCTGTGTATCTGTGTATCTGTCTGTGGTATCGTTTGGATTTGTTATTTTTTGTATTCGACAGGTGTCTTCATCGAGAGTGTTCTTGGCTATGGTTCTCAAAACTACTTAATCTGTTTGAAAAATATCAGCTTATGTATACATATCGAGATTATATTATGACCCCTAATGACCCTTTCTCCCTCAGATTGCCACTGGTGACCTTCCATACGGATATCGGTCGCTACATTTGCAACGATAATTGCTACGTTGTGGCTAACCCTTCTGGCAAATTATCCACATCGTCAAATTCAGTT
Source organism: Hedya salicella (assembly GCA_905404275.2). Classification (NCBI taxonomy): domain Eukaryota; kingdom Metazoa; phylum Arthropoda; class Insecta; order Lepidoptera; family Tortricidae; genus Hedya; species Hedya salicella. The sequence goes on along the minus strand of FR990112.1, from coordinate 10,932,514 downwards.
GCAGTTATGACAGCCGTAAAATTTCACCCTTCGGTTTAATTGGTAAAAAGGAAACGTAAACAAAATAAATCAATCATCTAGAAAAAAAAAACTCACAATCTTCAAATATCATGATCATTTTCTTGAATCACAGCTAAAAATACTTTTAAGTGAAGTCAACTTTTAGACAAAAACTAAATCCAAATCGTCCGTCCGTTTAGGAGCTACAATGCCACAGACAGGCACACAAATATCCCAGATGCACTACTCGTAATACACATGCCAAACTTGTTTTTCCCTCGCGCTAAGTTATTAACTTCCTCATAAATAAATAACATTTCATATAGCCATTATACATCTCATTACTTAAGAAAGCTAATATGACGGTACAAATTAAGTAGTAGGTACACTTCCTTTGTTGTTATGGTACAGCTATTTCGGTCGTTGATACGAATGTGGCTAACGACTTGCCAAGTACTTGCCGGAGACCTCCCGGACACAGCGCCTGCTGCGATAGTTGGCTTCCATCGTTTTATATATTAAGTAGAAGTAATCAATTTATGTGCAATAAGGCGCGGCCACTTAGAGTTGGGTTGGTACGCAGTGCGCAAGGCACACAGACTGCGGCAAAGCGACCATCATAGGCCCGCTGTATGAGTACTGCAAGTCCACTGAGGTAAAGTTGAACTTCCAATGCAGTCCGTTTTCTTCAACGCTCAGAAGAAATTGAATTATATGTATTTAACCCTTAAACTGTTTTATTAATTCACCTAACAGGTGTCTGCAACTTTGTCAAAGTATCCTATAACCATCTGTGGATGATCAGCTATCCATGCACCTAAAATAGTTGAAAACCATTTAGCCGTTTTGGCCTGATGAAGCCACAACGATACATAAAGCGATACATAAAAACACAAAGAATCCAAAGCAAATAAAATCTAAATAATCACCTTCAAATGATATATTTTGACCTTCAAATTGTCAGTTACTTTTTACAAGTTTATAATAATATACAAGTAAGTAGAAATCGTGAAACCACTACATGATCAGTACCTACATGTATATACTTGGTACATGTAAGGTACCTAAGTGGAACTTAACTGACATTTAAATAACGTTTAATTTGTACATTTTGTGTTGAGACAAATGCCATTTGACATTAATCGTCAGCTTTGGGACGACCACTAACCACTATTTAATAATGCATGTTTAAGTGAAAATGCCCTAATATTAAAATTGATCGAGTATATTAATGAATTCTAACCGCACAAACACTAAAACCACGATTTCTGAAAAGTCAGAATTTAAATTTGATTAACATACGTGATGTAATGTATCCCGTTTTTATCCATGGTAAAACAAAACTATTTTGCATTGCCTCGAAAAAATTAGTTTTGATTCAATTATGACTTCAAATAGAATTTCAGAAAAATCGTATTAATTTTAGACAGATTTTATTAAGCAAAGAATGGATAAGTTTACATTTACAACAAACACAATGTTTGACATAAAGCTAACGACATCTTCCAATTAAGCGCAACACAATCGCAACACCCACTTGTCCATAACAAACACCGAAATTGCGCGCATAACCTCCAGCTATAAGTCTCGAAATTGCGTCACATGTCACAGAAACCAATTCCCACATGAACGATCGCTCGAAGTGGGGTCAAAAGTTAAAGGCGGTAAAAAACCGACGGCAGCTGTTTGGCACATGGCGCTGCCCATGGAAAAACGTTTAATAAAACCAAGGACTGGCTCGCTCATTTCTTTTAGCTCACGTTTTTTTGTCACGAGCTCGATCGAGTACTGGATACCGAGTTTGTAGAACGAATTGGTTGTTAATTCAGGATGAAGGCAATCATTAGTGCCGTTTGTCTTGGCACTGTAGGATGGACTAGCGAGTTGCACGTGGATTTATGAGAGACTGGTTTTTATACCGCATGTACCGTACACGAGTTCTATAGACTGTAATTTGGTTTCGACCTAGTTTGGTTTGTGGTTCTTTTATAATATTTTAGGAAATTTTTATTTTGGGAACGTCGTTGACATTTTAGAAAGCTTACAACACAAAACAAAGCAATCAATCTCTCGTTCAGATTTGTAGATTGAGATTCTTGCTTTATTTACTTTATTTCTCGTTGACGGTTCTGACGTCACCACATAATTAGTGATACGTGAAATGGAAGTACAATCTTTCCATACCTGACTTGTCATCATCATCCATATCAGTCGAAAGACGTCTACTGCTGGACAAAGGCCTCGCCCAATGATCACTATAACGACCGTTCGTGCACCGCCCTTATCCAAAGGTTTCCGGTGATCTTTGTCAGATCATCGGTCCATCTTGTTGGGAGCCTTCCCACACTGCGCCAAGCTGTACGTGGTTGCTATTCGTGATCCTTTCTACCCCAGCGGTCATCGTAGCTCACTAGTGGGATACGGATAATACCGGACATTAAGCAAATTGTTTATGATACGTCTATGTAGGTGTTTATTTACAAGTGTAAGTAAACAAGCTTGTAAGCCCTTTTTCTGAGAAACATTGAATATTTTCTACACCAGTTTATCATAATGTCTTAAATTAATACCAACTAGTGTTCATTTTTGCGAACTTTTATGTGAATAATAATATCCGAACTGTCGCGTTATACCCGGCTGAGCTGTGTGATACCTGATAGTGGCAATTTCCTTGCGCTCCCAATTAACCACTGAATCCTCTCCAATTCACAGGAAATTTGGCTTCAGCTATTGAATATGATATGTGCATGCAAACATGCAAAAATATACAATAAACACAATCTGGTACATTGCAGTTTGTGATACATGTGCTGTCTGCTGATGCTGCGGGTTGTGGTCTAGTTTATTATTGGCGAAACACATGAAATAAAGATTAAAAACCGTCGTATTTTGTTAGGTATTGACTATTTATGGTTCCAATGTCGAATATACATGTCAAAAAAATGCCTATTGTGTTGTAAATGTATGATGATGAAATCAACACAAATATTGGTGCCTTCCAAAAATAGCACTTTTGTAAAGTTTAATTACAAACTATTTTCACCATCTGCAGAGCAATAAATTAATTAAAGGACATTACTACTTAAAATTCGGTCGCAACGGCTACTTAATTTTCTTTTATTATAAATGTTTATGGCAGCCACGGTTTTTATTTTGGAATTGTCCCCTTGATAAATTGAGGCTGTAGCCGAAAGGAAGGAAACGATGAAAAAGTTTCGGCATTGTTTTAAACATTTCGTTCATAATTTAGATATCGTGTTTCCTGGTCAGCGTTGCGTTGGATTCAACCCTAAAATATTGCCTAGATAAATCGCTGAGTTCGTGAATAACTTGGATAAACAAGCTTGGTAATGCGAAAAAGTTTACGGAATCAATAATTAGGTAAACCTTCAGTTTAACTTTTGTTTCGTTTTGGGATTTCATGAGTCAATTAACATGGAACTCTTTGCTTTCATTGTGGTTTCGACTCACTGTGATATTTGGCACAGAAGAGTCAACTAACTCTTTAAAACAACATAAGTATTTTTATGTATATAAACACTTTATTGTACGTGATATCTAGTTACAAATGCAATCAACTTAAAATATATAAGTACAAAAGCGAACTCATCCCTATAAGGGATCTCTTCCAGTTAACCTTAGAGCATTTGAGTGAAGATATAAGGAAGATAGACAAACTAATACTATGTACAAAATATATAAAACACTATACTAAACACATGTATTTGAATAACAAATATAAATAAATACATACATGTATATCTACATAATATATAACTAAATATTTTTTCTTGGCAATATAGGTTATTTTTCAAGGGCCCGTCTCATCAGTACGTTAAATAGCCTAGACTTTTTCCAAGTAACTGTCACTATTATCTCCTGAGTGACGGCACAGAATAACAATAAGAAAAAGTTGATCCATCCAGATATAGCTGTGATTTGGTACCAGTTACCACTAGGGTTGCCACCTTTTTTTGAAGAAGTATAGTATTTTTCTCATAACCTTGCCAAAATATAGTACTTTTGGGAAATTTAGGAAAAAATAGTACACGTTCATTTATTCATCATGTTTAAACACTTTATTGCACACCATTTGAGTGATTTAGTCGATGTTTATACAAAAAAAGTGCAACAGTGGAGTTAGCAATGAAAATAGAGTATTTTTCGTACTACATTATTTTACAATATAGTACAATTATCTGCAATATAGTACGATACTGTATAACATAGTACAGGTGGCAACCCTAGTTACCACTATCCCGTCTATGTCGGTCATGTTCAGATATTACCTAATTCCGAAGTAGCCAACGGGGAAGACGGGTTTTAGAAAAACTCACCTGTTCAACTTTTAGTACGTACATTCGTTCAGCACGTATGAATACTCAAGACTTCAATACGAGTATGAGTGCCGCTGCCAGCCTAAAGTATCACCTAATTGGGAAGTTGAACTGTCTATAGTCCCCATGCTATCCTAGTGCAGCTAGTCCATCATATTACGTAACTTACCTGTACTATGTAACTTTTATAGACTCGGAGCTCAATTTGTCGCCATACGCCTCGTATTGCTAGGTCTTAATTACTGGCATCCTCGTTTGATTGGTCAACAGCATTGTTTGTACTCGTCTAACGCAATGCACCAGATCCGAAGTCCCTTTTAATAACGGCCGATGCGACAATTAACCACAGGCTATCGACCTTTGTCACGCGTTCCATGGGTGTCGGCAGATTGAGAGCGTGTTGTTCATGTGCAACGCCAGTGTTATTAGGCTGTGGCGAATTTTAGATTGCATGCCGCAATGTCGTGCTTCCTTATAAATTTTACTTAGCATCTTCTTCGTAATTTTGTCTGTGTTTTATTGTCCGAAGCTAAAATTTCCTCATTGTAGTGACAAAACAAGGTACCTACACTATTTTTGATCGCTCCCAGTTCAAGTATTACGTAACGCAATTTTGGAGATTGTAAGGCGCCCATGTACTCGCGCCGTAACGTTTTTCTGTACCCCCCCCTCCCTCTTAGTAAACCCCCCGTCCCCCCTGTAACGCATCGTAACGTTTTACAAGCCCCCCCTGCCCCAATTCGTTACATAATACTTGAATGCTCCCTATGTAACCACATTGACGGCTATCCAAATAAAGATAATTGTGTACCAACCACCGCGTCGTACCATTATTCGCATCGCCTAAAACACTTTTAGTACTTTGTCCAAATAAATTAAGATGGTTCAAAATACCTACAAAAGAATGTAAGAAGCTATCTATTTCTAACTGAAAATGAAAAAACAATGATTAAGTTAGCCAGACCCTCTAGAAAAAGACGAAGTCTCTGAAGTTATTGCTCTGATATCACAGCATGACGATACACTATACACTTAAGTACCTAAAAGAAAGTGCATCGCTATGTCGCGACATTAAATTGGGTACCTAATTCAATGATAACAAATAAAAAGCTACAACGGTCCCGATACGAGAGAGACAGAGCTATACCCGTCTTCTGGTGTTAGAGGAGTATGGAGAAGTCTAGCAGGCGGCGCGGTCATTCAATTTATCTCGTGACAAATAGATAGAAATCAGTATTTGATCGAGTGAACGCATACGTTGGTTAAACTGCTTGCGAGTGAGCTGTCGTGTGCACTGATTTCTTTGCCGTTTGCTTAAGATCACATTTTATTGCAGAGCTGGGCCTAATAAATGTAATTTATGAACAAAATACAGATATAATCAGTGGAGAGTTGGCAAGTCTGTACACATATTCTAGTTTCAAATAAATTGATGTACGTATACCTTACATAAAATGGGGTTATACGAGTACGTGTACTTTGTATACAAGGATAAAATTTAAAAATACATAAAATGTATTGAGGATTTTAAATGGAAAAGTGAATTCATTGGTTTATTCCATTCCTGGCAAGAATCGTCGTAATATCGAATAACGGTCAGAAAGACAGATGTGGGCTTTTTTATTTTATCCCAGCAAAATATATCATCAAGAACGGTTAAGCAAAATCAATTTTGTTACGATGCGACTAAAACTGCGGACAAAATTTAGTAAAACTAATCTGTTACCTTCTTGTTCTTTTCTTGTATTGTTAGAATTTAGTGGGTAAGGGAAAGTCTCGTAACAACATTATAACCCTTATTTTCGACACGGTTGATCGATTGCTGACAAGAATATTACAGGGCAGTAGCTCCATCGCTAACCATTCATTGCTTGCCGTACTATTACCGTTTATCTACCCTATTATTTTGTATAATTTTCTGCAAATTGAGTTTCTTTTAAAAATCGTGTATTGAACCCATGTCATAACTGGACAAGCTGTTTAAAAATATGCTATATTTCAACACATTTATTCTTACAAAAACTTCGGCTACAAGATACTACGTTTCTAGGGTACCATTTTAGTGCTTAATTGAAAGTGTATTCGTCGGTCTTTAGAAAGTTAAGATTCTATTTATAATACTCTATACTGTCATTTTATGGCAAAGCTGGTATGTCAGTGTAACTCTTGTTGGTGTAACTGATAAAGCGTGTAGCTGTTTCCATCTCACCCTATCCAGACCCACCTCCTTGATCTCCCTATACGACATGACATCATTCTCTTTTATTTGTTTCATGTAGCTTATCATTGATCTTTCCTTTCCTCCCTTGCCTTCAACTTATCCTTCTATATGCTATTAATAAAAGCGTCGTGTCGAAGGTGACCAAACATTTTCCCTTTCAGATTTTCTATCGTTTTAACTAAGCCTCTACTTTTCCCCAGCACTTCCTGTTTATATAGTGTTTGTATTTTTAAAATATTCGTATTTCTACATTACGAGTACAAGAAAAGAGAGGCCCATGTCCGGAGGCCGGTAGATGCTATATTAAGTACTTAAATAGTATCCGTTTGCCCTGTGAAAATCACAGGCTTGTAGTAGTCACACTTCAATAGACAAAACGGCATTACAAATAAGGCAACTATTTTACCAAATATATAGTAATGGATGCGATTTTTTTCAAAGCTCAGACGTGCCTGATATACACAGGCGTATATGTACGTCCAGCCACCCTTGTTATCGAGCGCACAAAAGACGAAACGTTTTCGCATAGAACCGCTACGTCAGCGCAAGAAAAAACTGACAATGGCCGCGGGACCCCCACTCCTACTACTTATACTTCCAAAACCACGTATCATACGCGACTGGTTGACGCAAGCTTGTTTTCCACTGAACAAAGTTCGAAATTCAAGTGCAACGTGTAGATATGAAGTCGCGAAAGTAGACAATACGTCTCTCGTTCTGTCATTGATCAGTGTGGTCTCTCAGAGATAACAAATGAATGATACGGAGCCCCATCTGTGCCAGACTAATATGATTCCCTCCCTCGATGTTTACTTTCGAGTCTTTGGATGCAAAATCTGTTGTTGACTGAGTGCTTTTGATTCTCGCTTTGTACCATTTTTAATCACGGATCAGTTTCGATTTCCTTTTGGCTTGAAAGTGCGTTCCATAAGCCTGTTTAATCAAAGTTCGTAGTAAGGAAATATTCGTTTCTCGTATCTTATTAATTACTAGAGATCTTTTACTTGTTTATCCATTGGCCTGAAATTCAGATTGGATTCGTAGTACTGGTGAAAGAATGTTTTATTTTAAATATTTTCGCCCTGAAATCCAGAAGCCTTTGTAGAGCAGTGGGACCCTTGTATTTATAAGTACAAATATATAAATAAATTTCTTCCAGTAATATACTCGTGTTAATCAAATGTAGTATTTCTCTCATGATATTTAAAAACTTGGAAGCAAACTGCTTCGTTAGGTTTATAATATTTTATCTATAAGTAAGCTATGAGTAATCGTCAAGCTTTTTTTCGAACCCTTCATGAATGTTTCTTTACATATTAACTTCAAAATTCAAACCGTTCGTGAAGATTACCATAGTAAAAACCGGAAATCTGAAACTTTGTCATTATCGGCCGTTCGGAATTCGTCCCACGTCCGAGATCTAATTCTAGTGGATACACTCTTGCTTTCGCCGGGAACCGAAGGGGTATTCAGAAAATTTAATTTCCGTAGACAGATCGAACAATTGATGCAGAGTAGAGTCACAGTAGATGGTTATATCAGTAACTTGACTAGGTACAAGCGTTAACATAGTACAAAGTTCGCAGAGGACGAAAATGTCCCACCATATTTCTTGCTTTGGCGTAGTTGTTTAAACGGTACTATTACCATAGTAGATGACAAGCTATCCTTGTAGGTACCGTTGAAATCTGTCCAACGGTTTTGAATGTTGACACAAACGCGTAGAATTATAAGTACCTAAAATCCAAATTATTATATAGCATGCTGATTGCGTATTTTTTGTCTTTGTAAAGTTATTACTTATATGGTCATTACTAAATATTCGGCACTAATTGAATTGATTGAATTTTCACTAGACAAACAACCTGTAGGTACTGATTGTGACTATCCACTGTGCCGCAGTCGTAATTGGGTCAACCCGCCGGACAATGGACTCTGACAATGTTATTATTAGTAGATCTCTCACTCATTCGATCGGTTTCTAGCTTAAGTATCAATCATCCTTTTGTAGTTCCAATGGAAGTGAGTTTTAATGGCACGTATTTACTCAATGGTCAATTATAAGTTTAATATGAAAAGTATATTTCGATACTCGATCGTGTTAGTATTTATTTACGAATATTATTTTAACTTGAGGAATGGTGTCAGCTTGAACGATACGAATATTATTATTATTCTTTAAAATATTAGACACTAGAACATTAGTACTGTGAATGGAATTAATAGATAACAAATATATTACAATTCCATATTTGTAGATCAAAAATCTGTGTATTTGCGCTCTCAATGCAAGTCGAACGCCAATCCCGTTACGCCTTCCATCAAATTTGTCACAACTACAAATGAGAAGCATTAATCTTGAATACAGTCTCAATCTTAGGGCGCAATGAATCGAAAAGATTAAGAAGGTAAGGTTGGGGGAAGAGCAAATCTAATCAACAGTTCGATTTACACAAATCGCCGGCACTGAGCGCGTGAAGCAGGAATGTCCCGGTTAATCTCTCCAGTTCGGATAAAGAAGATAGTAACCCAGTATGTGACGAGTATATTCTTAAAACCTTTCTCTTCTAAACAGGAGATCTAGCCAATCGATTATGCCACCGGGTTAATAAAGAAGGACCTTTCATTCGACAGCACTTTTGGCGGGCCCATATAACATGATTCTATGGCAAACATCGGCTTCTGTGATTACTGCTCTTCTGTAGAACACCATAATCACTGAGAAGATTGTCAGTTCTATTTTTCGTTAGACTTCAAAAGAGGACGTTCTCAATTCAACTACACAATCAAATATCGTTTATATAGTTTTTTTTGCATGGTTGTATCACGAATGTGATATCTTCATCGACTGTGGCGATTTTAAACATAATTTTTTATTGCCTATGTCTTCAGTATGGTATGGTGGTGAGAAAAAATACGGAAAGTACATTTTCTTCGCTTGTGTTTTCGTTTGTGAACAGACTCGTATATAAAGTAACAAGAATAATTAATCATAACCTAATCAAAATTGTCAGAACTTTAATTGTTGTATTGTAAAAAAAACGTAGTCGAGATACCAAATTTTATCCAAATCGATGGATATGTTTCCGTGAAATTAGTTACATCTATATTTATACTCGGTTGGTTAATAAATTTTGTAACTAGGTTTTATGCAAATAAAATATTTTTACGGTATTTTTTATAATAAATATTACCGTACATCATTTTTGTTTTTGCCAATTAAAAAAAACATAAAATTTACCTAAATTCCCTCTACTTTTTCTGCCAACTCTTAACCTACCAGATGTAGGTATATTTCGAAGGTTAAGAGTTGCACTTCCAGCAGTGATATCACCGCTAGAATTACTCACAAGATTCGATGAAAATCTCTTGTTAGAAGTGTTCTAAAACCAGTGTTAAAGATGGAAACGAAAGGAAATGTTAGTTTTCGAAAAGCTTCTTTTGTAATAGCAATTATATTTTCGTGTCGGCCCCTAAACCAAATATTCCGATTCAGAAAATAAGGTCGTTTTCCAGTTTAGCACACAATAAAGTAATTTCGCTAGCGCTTAACGGAACTAAGTACGTAAAGCACGAATAACGGCGATTATGTCGCCTTGACGCACATAAATTGCACCGTAAATAAATATAAAGTCTTTCATAACCATAACTTTTCAAAAAAACTTTATTTAAAACTAGCTGTGCCCGCGGCTCCGCCCGCGTAGAATTCGGTATGTGTCAGTAAGCGGCTACTTCACCCCTATCCCCTGGTGGCGTAACTTGAAGTAAAGTCCAGATAAAACATTATAAAATTACCACTAAATAAAACAACACCAATATCAATAGTTTCTCGCCCTTATTCAAATTTTTGACGTGATTTAAAAGACATAGCGTATAGGTATACTTAGTAGGTGTATATCGGACGATACAGTACCACTTTTCTATTTTTACGTCCTTATCCAAATCAAGTCCATGACAAATATCATCTAAAACGGTTCTCCAGTCAAATCAGTCTAAGCATGAAAAGGTAAGAACACATAGAAATCCATACTTCCTAACAAACTTTCTAATTTAGGTGTAATAGTATTTAGAAGTAAGATTAGAGGAAAGGTGAATATAGATAACAAAAACGAGAGGCCAAGTATTTACATTTTATTTACAGTTACGTGTATGTATGCACAACTAAATATGTACATACATACTCCAAAAGTAGGTAAGTAGAGAATATTTACATAACGTTGACATTTTACAATATTTTTTGTACACCCCATTGTGAGTCTTCCCGGTGGGCATCAGCCCGAACAGCTCCGTGCAGCTGGTGACGCGCGAGCACGCCGCGCAGAGCTGCCCGTGCGAGAAGCAGCCCGTGCGCAGGTCTACGCCGGCGGCACGCAGCGTCTGCCCCTGCGACTTGTAGATGATCATGGCGAAGCAGACGCTCACGGGGAACTGTAGGCGCTTGAAGCGGAACGGGAAGTTGCTCGGAATAAGGGGGATGCGGGGGATGAACACGACTTCTCCGACGCCGCACACCATCAGGATTTGCGCCTCGATGAGGTTTCGCTGCAGCTGCACTACTTTTAGCTTGTTTCCGTTGCATAACTTTGGAGGTGACAAATTCCGAAGAAGCATGATCGGAACTCCAATTTTTAGGGCAATGGGGAATGGATGAAAAGGAATAAGCCTTCTTATTGTCAGAAAAAAAATAGATTTTTCTGTTGCTTGGAAAAAAAATAAAAAGATGAAAAGGTGTTGGTGGGCCTATATGCCCGTCTTATACGGTACAGCAAAAATAACAGTACATTTACAGCCATTTTTAACCGACTTCCAAAAAAGGAGCAAAAAATACGAATTACTATGACTAAATATATACGTAGGTAGATAATAACATAATAACTAAAGGCTCGCCACCGCGTTTCTTAATAGTAATAAATTAATGGTTTGGCACCGACTAAAAAAGATGATTCAAATGTGATCCGTACCGTACATAAAAGATTATTTTTGGCATTTTAGTTTATATTGAAGTCGGTTCTTTTTTTATTTAATTTTTTTTAATCGAAAATATCAATGCTGCAGGTATATAGGCCCACCAACACCTTTTCATCTTTTTATTTTTTTCTAAGCAACAGAAAAATCTATTTTTTTTCTGACAATAAGAAGGCTTATTCCTTCTGTAGTTTTTTCTTACAATAAGGAGGCTTATTACTACCTATAAACAAAATTTTAAGATTTATGAAAATTTTCATCCATACCCCATTGTGTGTGCTGGGAGTCCTGAAGCGCTCAATGAGTTTAGGAACTCCATCGGGTATGTTGTGACGTTGCCTTCATCCACGACAGTGTTAATGGAATTATATACTGCCTGTTCACCGCCGATTTCCGCCAATATCCGCGCATTAACAGCTCTCTCACAAACCCAAGAGTTCTCACGTCGCGTCACCTGGCTCAGGTCTCCTTATACGCTCCGAATGTGGCCTTCATCGGACGGAATGATCCTGCATAACGTCTCTGGTAATCGAACCAGGGCGTTGGTTTACTCCAGAAATCCTTCTCCCACCTGAAGCAGTACCTGGGCTAATTCCTGTACATATGAGCTTCCTCCTTGTTGATACCACCGAGCCACCTATCTCGTATTTTGTTGTATTATTAAATCAATTATTCAATTAAATTTGTCGATATCCGTACCCCCTCTTCTAAACTTAGAGTGAATTTGGCAAAATGCTTCCTCAGTGAAGTTATATCATAAGATATTTATTTTACCGCCACCTAGTAGTTTAGCGGGGTACTCGATAGTTCATAGGCTCGAGAAACAGCTAGAGTAGGTTTGAGAAAAGTTTGCACCTCCTACCTAAGTAGCGCCATAAGATTCAGGTGCAAACTTAACTCAATCAAGTGTAGTGGCTACCCCCCCCCGTAAATAATATTACAAGCATTGCTCGTTTGAATTAATAAAAAACTTAATTTATTAAAACAATTTTCACAAATCTCAATTCCTCAAACAGCGTATATTATCCGGTACTCGAGTGATACTTGTTTAAACTGTTATTACATGTATGAAGGATAATCTGATTTAACTATTAACTAATTACGGATGTTCGTAAGTTGTTTTGATTGAGACTGACGTGTGATTTAACTTCTTGCTACGTAATACTGTAATGGCGCTTCCACATACGCCGACACAGACACGATCATACATCTACTTGACCTTATTCGTAACTCTATTAAAAAGGAAAAGTTTTTATTTACTGTTATTTAGTGTTTCTTTTTTATTTATTAAATAACTGTTATAGCAAAAAATTAGTCTAGAGACCAGACGCTCGAACGTTGGCCGGCAAATGTATTTGCCGGCCTGCGTTCGAGCTTGTCGGTTCCTATATACGAGTATTCTGAGTTTTGCTTGCGGTAGGTACGGAGCGGTGTGTTTACGGAACGTCAAACGTCAGGCTTGTATAGCGACGCAGTTAGGACGACTCGTCATGTCAAAATCCAAAAACAATTTTTTCAAGTAGGCACAAGCACTTTCGAATAGGGAATATGCATATTTTTTGTTTTTGCTGTATTAAAAACTCATTCATGTAACAAACAGACGAGAACAATATTTGTCGAATAACTATAAAAATAACCAAGATATAAGCTATCAAACGATCTCTTTCTAGCAAAACAGTATTTAATATGGGGTTTATATGGCCGTAGTGGACTGTGACGTAACAGTACATGTCGGAGCTCTCTGTGAAATCGCTGTCTAATTACGTCATGCGTATTTCTTGACCGATTTTAATTTTAATTTCACTTTTTGGAATCGTTTTTACGGTATTTTGATATTTTATTAAGAAAAGCGATGAAAAAATTTGTCACACACTTGTCACCTCTCCCCCCTCCCGTACCCGTCCCAAACCGACGAGCGATCACGATCAGAATCTGTTAAGCGTTAGACCTATAATAGGATTTACATAAGAACAGTATCGAACCTATTTCGTTTCATTGGATTTTAAATCAAAATAAACTCAACACCATTCTTTAAATAAAATAAGTTGATTAAAAATTCAACCCGCGCGTCGCAGTTTGTTAAAACAATTGAATGGGCTGAATGGATTACTCGTAAATAGTCTGAATTCCAACACATACTGTGGCTGTTTGTAATGGTGTTCTAAGATTTTCCGCGGCTTTGCCTTCGTTGCAAGGACATTGTGTTCATACTTCATGGTTTGTGGTTCTATGTTTTATGGCTCCCATATTCATTTTAACACCATTTTTATAGGCTTTCTTTACGTTTTTGTATATAAATGTTATGCATAAGAAATTAAGTGGAAATGTACTTTCACTTCGATGGATAGATCTAGATTTCTGTGATACAATAACACAATAATCATTGCTCTATCACCTCTCAGTCGTGTTCGTCTTCTAAATCAAACAGAACAGAGCGCGGGTGTCAATTTTGGTAAATTTGCGCGGGGCGCTTGTCTCGCCTCCCCATATGACTTCGTAATTTTAAGTTAACTATATATCCTTAATAAAAAAAAAAGTATCTAGGTCTAATAGCTTAGAATTTATAAACGCAAGACGATACAGACCTTTTCTTTACGGTACACTTTTCCACACTGTTATGTGAAATTACATATTTTTTTCAAAATTCCTTAGATAGTCGGGTATTTTACAGATTTATGTTTTACTAGCTTCTGCCCGCAACTTCGTCCGCCTTAAATTCGTTTATCGCGGAATAGGGTATTTTTCCGGGATAAAAAGTAGCCTATGTCCTTCCCCGGGACTCAAACTATCTCCATACCAAATTTCATCCAAATCGGTTCAGTGGTTCAAGCGTGAAGAGGTAACAGACAGACAGACAGACAGACGCACTTTCGCATTTATTATATTAATAGTATGGAAGTATGGATGTGTCGGTGCGCATATAAAATTATATATTTTTTTACAGTGTAACCTGGTACCCATATATATCAGTGTGATTTTAAGACGCTTCACTTCAAAACACTTTTTTATTTAAATAAGAAACGGAACCAATGTATGATACCAATTAAATTCAGATACTTAACGATAGTAATTTTGTAACTGTAATTTCCGATCATAACTACTCCAAAATAATCAGTTTAAATTCAAACATCTCGTTTATTTACTCTCTCAGACATCGATAAGAAACCGTTGGTCAGTCTCAAAACTTCGATATTTTTTAAATTCCCCCAAGCTCAAGAGGCAATTGAAGTTGATCACTACCAGTGGGGGAGAAAGGGGGGGTTGGCCGAGTCTGTGATCAGTCAATGTCAACTTGCCGATAGCAGAAGACGTCTGGCCCAGAGTTTTATCGGCAACGGTATCAATTCGTGTTTATAATCGAAAATTTGCCGTGTAATAGGATTTGAGGGAGTTTGCTTGGATGTTGTAAAATTGATACGTTGATGTACTTACTGACGTTTTAACGTTTTTGAGCAACACAGTGTTCATTTACAGCTTAAACGAAAATAAATACTACGGGACAATTTTTTCAACACAAACCGAACTAGTTTTATGGTAAGCTCAATATGGCTTGTGTTATGAGTACTTGACGATGATATATTTAATAGATATATTTACATACATAAAAACATTGAAGACTTAGGAACAAATATTTACGCTCATCACACAAATATTTGCTCTTAACGGGATTTGAACCCTTCAGCTTTGCAGGCAACGTAACTCCCGCTGAGTTAAAACGATCGTCTAACTGTCTATTACTTACGTCTTTGCTCAAAAGTATTTTACGTTTTACATTTCCTGCCCGATATAAGTACATATTTAGTGTAATAAGGGAGAGACTAGACCGTCCCTAAATGCTTTATTGCTGCGAATTAGTTGAACATGTAATTCGCCATCAGTGTATAGTTGTATGTATTAATTTTGTCTAGATGAGGGACTTAGTGTTGGCTACTTCATAAACATTATTTCATAAATTCGTTCCTTCAAACATAATCGAACTCTATGACAACAATCACGTCGATTCATTGCCACTTTTTTGCATCATGGAACTTCAAACCAAAAGACCATTAAATCAACAATTATTGTATTTTAAGTATCATGTTACCCTTCGTGTCTTAATTTTTTTTTGGCCCTGGATATGTGGCATAATACTGAGTGGCATACTATTTGTTTAGCCCTCATTTGATCGCAGGGCAAAGCTCCTGCATTCATAAAATCTTTCAAACCACCACTAGTTTTGCCTGTTAGGTTCAATAGATACCTTGCATCCCTTTCGCAGGGCTTCGTCGATTTGCTAGCAATTTGTAGGCTCATAAGTAAAAATAAAGGTAGGTGATATCGTTTAAATAAACCCATTTTTATTAATACTAGAAGGCGCCAACTTCGTTCGCGGAGGAGGAAAGATTATAACCCTCTTTTTTGCTTCAAAGTAATCGGGTAAAAAGTGTCCTATAACCATCTGTGGATGCCGAGCTACCCGAGTAACAAAGATAGTTGAAATCCGTTGAGCCGTTTTGGCGTGATGCATCCAAAACGACACATACAAACACACAAAAAAAAATAAGAATAGTCCGTATCTCTTACTTTTTTGTAAATATCTTATTGGTTTAAAATATAAAAATTCTTCTTCAAATATATTCTCAGGGTGTACTCGGCGATCTCCCGTCGGTTGTAACCATGGCAAATTGTGACTTGGAGCTAATTTCGGAGTGGACTAGTAGCCATGGCCTGAAAGTTAATCCTACGAAGACGCAAGTTATCATCATTGGCAGCTCAAAGATGATTTCTAAAGTTGACTTTGCTGGCCTCCCAAGAATTGTATTTAATGGTGTTCAAATTCTTTTTTCTCACTCTGTAAAGAATTTAGGTATAATCTTGGATAGCACTCTTTCCTGGGTGCCGCAGCTGAATGAGGTGAGCAGGAGGGTGTTCGCCGCAGTGGGTTCACTGAGAAGGCTTCGTAATTTTCTTCCTATCGCCACTAAAATTGCGCTTGCTGAAACACTACTCCTTCCCATTTTTGACTACGCTGATGCTGCCTATCTAAATCTTTCAGAGGAGCAACTTAACAAACTTGAGCGAATTCAAAACATGTGTATTAGGTTTATATTTGGGTTACGTAAGTATGATCATGTGTCTAGTTTCCGTTCACAACTCAAGTGGCTCCCTATCCGTCTTTATCGTAACACTCACATTCTTTGTCTTCTCTATAATACACTCATTCATCCTGCGACTCCCCGCTATCTCAAAGAACGTTCTAGTTATCTTCTATCAGCAAGGTCCGCTCAAACCTTTCTTCTAGCTGTTCCATCATCATAGGCAAAGTTTTATACAAATTCTTTTACATTTCGGGCTACTGTGTTGTGACTCTCTTCCACTCGATTTAAGGCAAGCGAAGTCATTGCCTATTTTTAAAACTAAGTTAAACGATCATTATTTATCTCTCCCATAATTTATATTTTTAATTCTGCTTCTGTTTTTCTAATCACTTTGATGTCAACTGTATCATAGTTTTCTTTCTTACTTTGTATATATATATACATATTTATAGTAGTATGTATGTTTAGTATATGTATATGTTTGTTTGTTTTTATTTATTTTTGTATTATATGTAATCTTATCTCACCACCTACTCATTTCTAGCTATTTTATGTCATTTCCGTTACCCAAAGGTTGTCTGGAAGAGATCGCTCTTTAGTGATAAGACCGCCTATTGTTTACCTATTTTATGTTAAGGCTCTATTGTACTGTTTCTGTTGTTGGTGTGCAATAAAAAATTGTTGTTGTTGTTGTTTATTGTACAGACATTTCAGTTTTACAACTTTCTAATAGTAATTATATATATTGAAAATGAGTATTATGCACAATTATCATTCGATGGTTGAATAATAGACACAACAAACATTAGGATAATAAAGAATCAAGACAATTCTATGCAGAACAATTTCGGCTAAAATAATTATACACGATAAAATTTCTGATAGGTACATTTTAGTCGGTGTGAAGTTGTTATGCGTCATAAAATAGGACTGGAAATTGTATACTACTAGATATAGATCCATTTACTTAAAATGCGTAGTATGTCTTAGAATTTAAACTATTTAGGTAGTACATTATCTTCTTCTTCTTCATGTGCCATCTCCATCCCGGAGGTCGGCGACCATTTGTTTGTATGTCGATCTATCCGTAGTCATGCGAATTAGTATTTCCGTGCTTTCCGCCTTCAACCAGTCTCAGACATTCTTCGTCCATGATGTTCTTCTTCTGCCACGACCTCGTTTCCCTTCTATTTTGCCTTCTATAATTAATCTTAGCATGTTATATTTTTTCGTTTCTGTATATATGTCAGAAATACGATGCTTTCCTCTTTTTAATTGTCGATACGAATTTCATCTCTTTCTTCATCATCAGCAGTACTTTTTCGTTCGATATTCGGTCGGTCCATTTAATTTTGAGCATTCTATGGTATATCCACATTTCAAAGGCTTTTAGTTTGATAAAATTTTGCTTTAGAGTCCAGCATTCAGAACCATACATTAGGATTGGTACAATGTAGCATTTCACCATTCGCCACCTCAGATCTAAATTGATTCTCCTGTTGGTTAACAGTTTCTTCATATTCTGAAAGGTGCCTCTGGCTATTTCGGTTCTAGTCCTAATCTCTTCCTCGGGTTCCCATGCTTCATTTAACCAACAACCAAGATACTTGTACCTATGAACCCTTTCCAATGTATTTAGACCCAACTCCAAAGGTGCGCTGGATATCGGGTCTTTGCTGACAATCATGAATTTGGTCTTTTTGGAATTGATTTTAACACCATACTCTAGCAGTGCGTCATTTAATCTATTTAACATAATCTGAAGGTCCTCAAGGGTCTCCGCCAAGAGAACGGTATCATCGGCATAGCGTATATTATGTATCAGCTTACCATTCACTTGGATGCCCGCGTCAGATCTATGAACGCCTTACTGAAGATAGTTTCTGAATAAAGGTGAAATAAACAAGGCGAGGGAATACGCCCCTGCCTTACACCCTTCTCGATTTTTACTTCATTACTATATTGTTAATTTTAATTTTTGCGCTTTGATTCCAGTATAATTTTTCAATAAACTTTATGTCTTTTCCATCCAAACCAACAGATTTTAGAATTGTTAATAATTTATCATGATGTACATTATCAAAAGCTTTTTCAAAATCTATAAAACACATGTACACATACTTAACACCAAATCCATTTCGTCGGTTTTGCTTACAGCTTCTTTCCCACTGTAATACCCCATCAACTCGTTGGTATTTTAAGTTGCGCCAAAGAAAATGCAACCGGCAAACTAAAAAAGGATTAGAATAGATTTTTTGCTTCAACACCGTTTCGCTTTAGTCCGAAACTCTTTTAAAAGTTAAATCGCTCAGCGCCTTATTCAGCGCGTCAAACGTTGTATCGTTATCATTCAATTCGATCGGCGTCAGGCGGGTCCATGGGGAATTTATTACTCCACTGATTTTTCCAATTGCTCGAAATGCTTCCGAACGAGATTTATAAGACGTTGAACAAAGAGTCACGTAATACTCCGCCGGTCACCGTGGACCGTGCGAGCGTCTTCAGAGGAAAAATTGAACGACCACTGTAGGACTCCCGATCATTACTTGGTTTGAGAAAAGTTTTAGTTCGTTTTGGTTTTCGCTATTGGATTAAAATTTAGTCTTCCCACGTGGAATTGCGCGCGCTATGCTTTTGCTAAAATTGATTGTATCAAAATTCACGTCGATCTGTTGCGTCATTTTTAAGTGGATTATTAGGTAACTACATGAAAAGACGAGCAAAGAAAAAGAAATTTTATCATAGATATGGGTAAAGTTCAGTGACGGGCAGAGGCGGAGTAAAAAACATTCAAAGATATAAATATAATAATAAGATAAACAATGAAGTGATACGATATTAATTTACTTTGTTTAAAGTCGATTAAAAATCCTTTGTATTTTATAGTATCCTTAGGTTTCATGTGTATGAAGTTGAAAAGGGATATAATCAAACAAGAGGATAAAATTATGTCTATACTAAAAAGTTATTAAATATTAATATTATAAATGCGAAAGTAACGATGTCTCTCTGTTATCTTTTCACGTTTAAACCGCTGAACTGATTTAGATGAAAGCTAGGAAGATAGTTTAAAACACCAGGAAGGACACAGGATATTTTTTATCACCAAAATCATCCCCTAAGGGGGTGGAAAATTGAAGGAGAAATCAATCATTACAACATTAGACTTACCTTAGTTATCGGTAAAGCGGGCGAAGGCGCGGGTAAATACTAGTACAAAATATTTCAATGGCCTTCTAGTCAGTTAGTCCCAAAGCATACTTCCACCGTTGAGCCGAGCCGTGATTCAATCCTAGATGAGCTCTAGTCACGTGACGTCTGCTCTCAAACTCTTTGAAGCTGCGCAATCGGAGTGCAATTTACACAAGATGTCCGTGATATCACGTAAAAACCATTCACTACGACAAAAAGTGTGAAATGGAACTGAGGTTGAAAATAAAATATCGACTGCTACGAATCAACCGACTTGATCTTCATTACCTAATGTAAAAAAGTACAATTCCATAATATTTATGACTTATGTTTCGTGAATCTTATTTACATCATTAGGTAATTTATTGCGACGCACTTTCGCTTACGAGAATTGAAAATTTTCCTGTCGATACATAGTGTAATGACACAAAATACAATGTGTTAAATTAAAAGTACATTTACCTAAATCTGTCAGTGTCTATGTGCTACGAGTACAAAGTAACAATGCGTATGCATAACACCTCTTATAAGGGGCGATGGTTCTTTTCTGCCGAAATTCAAGTAATGAAAAGATAACAAACGGTCATACAGATTCCCTATTGAGGTATGCATGGATTAAAAAATACTGTAAAAACGAACGACATGAAACTTACAATTTACATAAAGAACTGCTAAGTTCCCGACGAGACTAATGTACTTCATAATAAAGATGGAAAGTTTGTTTTGTCTTAAACCCCTCTAGTTTAACTTTGAAAGATATGAATTCGTGAAACAATAAAAAAAAAAAAAAAAAACCGAATTCATAATAAACTAAAAAGCCATAAATAATCTTTTATGTATGGTACGGATCACATTTGAATCACCTTTTGAAGTCGGTGCCAAACCATTCATTTATTACAATTAAGAACCGCGGCGGCGAGCCTTTAGTTATTATCTATCTACATATATATTTAGTCATAGTAATTCGTATTTTTGTTGAATAAAGAACTTTATTTACTTCAGGTTTGGCATACATAAAAGATTATTTATGGCTTTTTAGTTTATTTTGAAATCGGTTCTTTTTTTATTTAAAATAGTTTATTTTTTGCTTTTTAGTGATGGATTTTAGTAGTGATATAAAGTATTTTTTAGAGCCCAGTATGGGAAGAGTGAGGAGGCACTTTGCACGCATCTCCAGTCTTTGGCAGGAAGAATTGTAAAAATTGGTTAGTTCATATTCATTCGTACCTTCCATCATCAGCTCAGTTTGTTTGTATGATGACAAAAGAACTGAATAAATTTAGAAAAATATATACAAAACATTGTTAGTGACTATAATATTTGAGGATTTTTCTCGATTTCCTGGTATTCCATCATCAGATCCTGACTTGGTGATAAGGAGACTACCTCAGGGACACACTACTTAACGTAGCTACCTATAATAGATGATTTTTAAGAATTATCCTCTAACTTTTAACCATTAAGGAGCTGTACCTTCCGTCATCAGTTCAGCATGATGAGATGATGACTGCCATATGCAAATACTTAAATAGCTTAAGAAAATATATGTAAAACGTTATAAGTGCCTATAAATTTTGAGGATTGCCCTCGATTTCCCTTGGATCCCATCATCAGATCCCAACTTGGTGGCAATGGGACCACCTCAGGGGTATATCCTTTCAAATAAAAAAATATTTTTTAAAATCGGTCCACAATTGGCGGAGTAATCGGTGCATACATAAAAAAAAAAAAATACAAACTGTCGAACATATAACCTCCTTTTTTGGAAGTCGGTTAAAAATATCTCGTTTACAAACTTTTGAACCCGGAATCAAGGGTATTGGAAATTGTCGGATGTAAATTCTTTATTCCGATAATAGTCCCCGGCGAGAAACAAATGTAACTTATGTTAGTATGTCTTATCCAGAATATATGCAACCAAGATACTTGCGCAATAATTCTTATGGAATTTCTGATATTCCCAAGAACTTCGCGTCTGATGCATATTTAGTGAACTTATAGCCTTCTTTGTAATACTCATATAACATTTTAGTGGTTTTATCCCTTTTGCTAATTTTATATTAACAAGTTCATTGCCGTTCTGCTCATAATTGATGACTCCTGGATAAATGCATGGGCGGCTTCTATCATTGTTTTAGCATAGTCTACGTTGTGAACTCTTGAATACATATTATTAAATATAAATATACTATGATTATATTAAACAGTATTCAAATGCAGTGCTGTCGAAGGCCGGAACCAAGCTGTCAGTCGGCACTTCCGATCATCAATTATTATAATTAGCCACTTGCTTGCCATCTGTTCGGATGTAACTGTAGAATGGCACGTATACGCAACATGTCTCAGAAGATGTATATCAATCATACACATTGTAGGTAAAGGACTCTGAAGATTTTGGGCTATTTGTTTTGATATCGTATGTAATCAGTAAAAATGAAATATCTATGCTCTATGAGATGATAGCTGCCAGCGCCACTTGTATTCACGTTAATATTTTTGTTAGTCGGGTATCTAGTAAGTTGGTAAGGTTTGTATTTTAATTAACAAATTATTCTGTAGTGTAAAATTACTTAGTAATTAATGAATTATTTAATAGTAGTTACTCGTATATCAACCTAAGTCCAAAGATATCAAATCCACACAAATATTTGATTTGCAATTTGTCTGTTGCAGAGAATTTGTTTACCGAAAGATTTTACAACTTATTGTAGTTTAGCCAGCTAGTTAGTTTTTTACAACTTTTCTCGTATTTAGATCATTAGAATCGGTTAAAATGTTAAAATCTTTCAGTTTCCAGCGCCTCTGAATGTATATGTGTTTACTTGTGTTATAATGTTTGCATTTATTCTCTTATTAGAATCAAAATATGGTGTAATGAAAAGAAAACACTTTACTGAAGCTAATAAAAAAAAACTCGCGAAAATGTTGAGGATTTTAAGCTTCGAGTTATAGTAAAGTACAACGAAAAACGACACCCAATCCTAATCGTTAGCACTAGTTCATGTGACTAAAACACGGTTGTAAATGGGATTAAGTTATGTGTGTTTGGTTCACTAAAGGAAGGCCGTGCCACGAAGGCACGAAGCCCACCCTCCCCCCTCCACTTTATTAACACTTTTTTGTCTGAAGGAACGCTCGCCTGTTCTGAATGATAGTTAATATTTAACTTTTCTTTTACGGCTTTAACTACATTGTTAAGTAGTGGCGTAAAACCTTTGTGCATAATATAGTTATAGTTAAATGCTCATAAAGGAATGAATCGTTTATGCTAAAGCTGAGGCTTTTTTCATAATTAAATATCAGCTGACTTTATTTACGTTCAGCCAACCATAGGTCGATAAATATGTTGGTATCGTGAACCAAATTTAATTAAACAGTGTAATTATAAAATATGTTATTCGTTATAAACTTTAGAGGGGTGTCTGACGTATCGAATATTATATTATATACTCGGCGTGGATCAAAGTATTACCGAATTATACCGAAAAATTTAGGTTAGGTTAGGTTTGTATTGTGACCTAAATGCTTGCATGCTTGTGTTAGGGATGCTTAAAAAGAAATGAAAAATATTTTTTGGTATTTTTTCATTTACTGAAAGCTTAACTGGCAAATGTATTTCTATATTTTAGTATAAAAATATTGCATTTTTGCTAGGCGTTAACTTTCAACGTTTCAAAACGATCCTTGCTAAAATCATTAAGATTTATGCGTAATGGCATGTAGTCAAAACAATTTTAGCACTATGAACATCACAATCATGCCCATAATTCATCCGACACTTGAATCTTAGCCACAACAAACGATATGACAAATAATATGTAGGACAAACGGTAATAGGAACGACAATTTCGGCCAATAAAATATATGTGGAACCAAGTTTATGCCAGAAGTTATTTGGAAAAAAGACGTTATGCGACACAATAATACGATTAACAATTTTATGCCATCTGATATAGACCCCTTTAGAGAGTACTTATTTTGAAACCAGACAACTTCGCAAATTACCTTGACACGTATATAATGTTGGGTACATTATATACGTGTATAGCATTTCCTCCACCTTAATATATTTGGCAGTCTCTTGGATTTATTTGTTACTAGCTTCTGCCCGCGACTTCGTCCGCCTTAAATTCGTTTATCGCGGATAAGGGTATTTTTCCGGGATAAAAAGTAGCCTATGTCCTTCCCCGGGACTCAAACTATCTCCATACCAAATTTCATCCAAATCGGTTCAGCGGTTTAAGCGTGAAGAGGTAACAGACAGACAGACAGACAGACAGACACACTTTCGCATTTATAATATTAGTATGGATTAAAATTATTTAAGCAAGTTATTTTATGAATAATTTCGAAATTTTGAGAAAGATCAAACAAGAATCTAGAATTGCTCTATCGCGTCAAACCACATAACTACCCGCATCCAATAAAACCGACAAGTCTTCATTTTTCCAGACTCAATTAAAAAGTTTCCCTTGACATACAAAAAAAGTATTCCCCAAATCCTTACAGTCCGCAACGGAGCGGAAATTAAACTTTGGTAAACTCTTTTTATTTCTTTACTTTCTGAACGGAATCGGTGATAGCTGCCATTTGTTAGGTCTTCAAACATGTCACGAGGACGAACAATTGAAAGGGCCTTGTAAGCGTTGGGCTTGCATTGTGTCTCAGGCTTGACAAGGGCGCCGGGAAAAGGTCTTATGAAAGAACTCCTTTGTATCTGCGATCAATTTGCCAAAGATATCGCCTGTGGTAACGCTGAGTATCTCGGCAATTTCAACCACGCGTTCGAGTCTCCACGATAAAGGAACATGGATTAAATTTCTCCACAAATTTGTGGTATTTCACTTATATTTTCATGTTTTCTACATTTTCTGCGATGGCGATTCTTAAAGCCTTTAAAAGCGGAGTTGAAACGTGGGGAAAATAATATTTGGACTAACCGTTTATGCTGAGGTAAATACACGAAATTGCTGCGTGGTATAATGAAAATGAATTTGCATCTGAAAGCTTTCGCACCGTGTAAAACACTTAATTTGAAACTGAAATTAATATAAATATCATACAAACAGTTGTAGTTTTATGCTAATATACGTTACTGAAATTAAAAATCCAGGATTTTGAGGTATATATTTTTAATATTAAAATAAGATTGCGTTCACGTTCCTGTTTAAGTGTAATTAAGTTTGATATATTTATTATTTCTTCCATTAGTAACGATTTTTGATATAAATTACAGTAATGTGAGCGTCTGAAGTCTGCTGAGAATGTAGTCTCATTTACTGATGTGCAAATTGCGGAAACTTTCCAAAATGCTTAAAAAGGTCTTAAAGCAGGTAAGTTAACTTACACACTAGACTTACCTCTTATATACCAAAAAATGTTTAAAAAATGTTTTATAAACAAAGACCTTTTTTAGGCATTTTGGAAAGTTTCCGCAATTAGCACATCACTAGTCTCATTACAAGACGCGATTATTAAACGAGTGTCAGTCAAGGGAGTGACATTTATAGAGATACGTTTATCATTTTATATATTTAAGTATTTATATTGCACAGTGATGCGAAATTTATAAACTTGTTTGCCCATGAACATAATATCAATATTAGACTCGGGTCGAGATCCGAAGTTTACCGAAGGTACATTCAATTATTAATCAAATTTGGATTAATTTATCCTAGCACTTTAAAATAACAATTCTTAAAAATTGGAATGAGGTATTACAGGCTCAGTTTGGCTCAAATATAAAAATATAGGTTTCATTGTCTAAATAACAAAAAAACGTGCACCACCGAGGTAAACTTGTTCGCCTAGGTTCTGATATTTATCGACATATTTATCCAACGTTAACATAGAATGCGCTGCCTAAACGCTATTTACTCGCTTCATGTCATACTTTCAATGAATCTATATAACTTAGTACACGCAATTCAATGAGCGTTATTTGCTTACTATAGTTTCATATAAATTTAAATAAACTTGGCAGACGTGAGCCAACTCCCGAGTACCGGAGCGTGGAGAAGCTCTCGTCTGTTTGTGGCCATCGGACTAAGTTTCCACACTGTATTATTGCTAGACTAGCAATGAATACACAGTATACATTTGACCGTTGCCTATACCCTAATCAACGAGTTCATTCTATTTAAGATCCCAAGAAAAATGGCGTTCTGCTTTGCGTATTAAAAGTAACGTAGCTGTTACTAGTTATAATATGATTGACAAGATTAGATGTTACAGAAGGTTAAGTCAAAGATAGTAACATCGTTTTTTCACCTTATTTCGTGATTTAAGGAAAAAAAACATAGTTTGTGAAACGATACATAAAAAAGTGAAAGAAAACTTAATATAAAAGATAAACACTGCATGCAATTTTATATAACGAACTAGTGTACTAAACAGACCATTAACAAGCGTGGAGTACTTTAATAATTTTTTTACCTATAATAGTCAAGATAGTAGATAAAACCTATTACGAACTCGATGTATGTGTGTAACATCCTTAATAAACCATTCCTTATAATTCAATTATTATTTTTTTACTCTGAGGGCTTTTACGACCTTGAATATGATTAGCTAAACAACTTTCATTGAATTTAATATGATATACATGTTGTTTAACATATATTCAAAAACAATATTTGCTTTGGCGTAGTATTTACAATGCTAGAGAGCTAGAATCGATATAATCCATTAGAGATACCAAATATGGTAAACACGGTTGACCCATAGGTAATAGAATTATAAGTACGAGTGTAGGTATATGCGACTACACACGATACCCTGGATATACACGACAAGATGATGAAAGTTGTTTTTAATCTATATAGGTACTTACTACACTAGACTTAAACGTACACAATTTTTCTCAACAATTTTCAACAATATAAAACGGGACTTAATCGAAGATACATACATAATACACATATTCATTTTATCATATTATGATTTACTTAATAACGTTGCATTGGTTCTCTTTGACGTTCCTGTATGGAATATGTCATATTGCGTCCGTATCCTCAAAGGAACTTTTTCTTTATTAATTAAAAAGGGTTTTGTCACTTAGTGACTATGGCACTCCCGTTGGAAACATCCTATGTGATACTTTTTGAACTTAATTTATATTACTAATGACTGAATATAGTTTTAACAACATCTTTGCCTCTTCAGATAACGGCGAAGCCAAGATGCTGTTACAACTACCTACATTTTTTCCTGACATTAGACGCGTCAACTCATACCGCTGGGCCTCGTTACGGACTCATTCCATTAACACGTGTTGGACATCTTCCACGGTGTCACACTCAGGGCAATTAGGAGAATCAGATAAACCCATAAAAAAATTAAGTTTATTAGACGGAATGTGCCCGGAACGAAGCCTGATAATGGATACCACCTGCCTTCTAGTGAGGTATTGTTTGTCGAACCATGGGATCCGAGGTCAAAGGAACTGGAGAGGCGGATATCTTCTAGCGGCAACAGTTTTTTCAAGCTGTCCGCTGTTAATTTCGGTCCATGTCATGCTCTTCCATTTCAGACTATGCTCAACGATCGTTGAGTAAACACCAATCTTTCATGACACTTTGTCTTGTTCTATTATTTCCACCGAAAAAAACGTGTAATACAGAAAAGGAAATAGATAATTTGATCCACTTTTTAACAAGGATTGAAATTGTTAATTGTATTTTCGGTTAGTTTTCATCCCGGATAATTACGCAAGATTCTATGAGTGATGTGATGAGATAAATGTATATTCGTTGCTTAAGTAGAGTTACAACTAAAAATTACAATTCTTAATTTATTTGATTCCCTTTCAAATTATGAAATTTTAGGTAAAGTGACTTTCGTTTTTGCTTCATTGCCTTTATTCTTACAAATTTCAAAGAAATGTCATGACGTCGTCGTGAAAAATGAAGATTTTTTAAAGAACAATTTCGATAAAATCTGCTAAAATTAATTTTAAGTATTCATTTCCTTTGACTTTATAAAAAATTCGGGATCGTCATATATTTTTCTAAGTTAAAAATTAGCTACTGGGTACGAGTAGGTTCTGTTTGTTAAAGAGGGTAAATTTAGATTCCATGTGACCTTCATTGTGAGTACTGTCTGCCCTCGGTCCATTGACCCCTAATCAAAGATGTAATCTAGGACTTACGATTACATTTTATTTGGCATTTTACACCAATTTATTTTCCTTTTCACTGAGATCCTAGGAATTATTTATCAAGTAGGTACGTTACGCTTGAAAAGAATATAGTTTCTGCTAAAACCTTTTCAGACGATCAAAGATTGGAGATAGTTGAGGTTTCTGTAGTTTATTGTAAAGAATGGTCCATTACGTTTTATTCAGGTTTTGAATGTACCTCTAATTAATAACACGTTTTACAGTGTTCTTTTTATTTATTTTTCTACTCGTCAATCAATAAAATCTGTGAATAAGAACTCCGCAAATCATAATATAAAGGCATACTTTATAGATTAGACCATCACTCTATGGTTTATATTATATATGACTGAACTATAATACCTATATTATACAACCCCGCACAGAACGATGATAAATTTCAAAAAAAGAACGCATTCTTTTTGCAATGATTCTTTTAGGTGTGTTTCATGTACTGTAGTTTATGGGTTACTCGTAGAAAAAGTATTGTATACAATAGTTTTATAATTAGCTTTTCAAGTCTCGTACCTTAATTAGGCCACACAGCAAGCTTCGTGGCCTAAACGCGGCACTTGACTGAAATAGCATACATTATAAAACGATTGCATAAAATACTATTAAAGTACACCTCTAACTATTTTTATGTTGGATACGTTTTGTGCTGAAACTATATTTTTGTGGTTCTTATGAAACAAACGTAGTTTAAAATTTACATATATTTAGATAAACAATAAGCCAAAAGATCTCGAAACGGGCTGGACTAGACTAGATGTACATCTAGTCTATTAGTAGTTATACGTATAAAGCCAGAGTTAAGATGGATGTGGAACTAAATGGGAGAGGCCTTCGCCGAAAAGGCGACTTTTACTTAGATAACAAAAAAAACGTATTGATATAAATTGTATTGTCCAGTTAGTAGGATAAAAGCTTTTTTTTATTTTATTTAAAGCCAATAAAATGTCGACTTGGTTCTTTGAGTGTGACAACAAGAAAATCTAACGCTCGAAACTCAAAAATTTACTCTTCGATCCTACGTAAATCCAGTCCTCAAATCGAGAATAAAATCTCCATATTCAGAATGAAATATTCATTTTTCTGCATTTTACTAAACCGTTGTCCTCCAACAAGTGCGAAAGTCATAAAGGATACTTTATACTCTAAAATGTCACCTCTGCCTAGCTGACAAAGAAGGCCTCTAGTGGTCTCGTCGCTTGCATAATGCCAATAGTCTATCCTCTCGAGTCAGGTGCTCCTTGGGGCCCAGACGGCAGTATTACGTATTCGGTTCTAGACGTCTTTCTCCGATTAATTTGACGCCTAATGTGTGATTGCTTTATGTATTATGCATTGATTTCGGATAAAGCTATTTATGTGGTAATAACTTTCACGGTTTCGGCTTAAGGGGCTTTGCCGGACTACGGGCGCTTCGGATGTCTTTAATTCGATATCTAACTGATGTTTTTATTGCAGGTACGTTGAATATGGTTCGTCGATTCAGGAGTGTTGGTAAGAGTTACTTTTAGATTAACAACTTGAAATATGTACAATGTGTATATTTTATACGAGCATATGTTTTAAGTAATGAGCTAGCGTTAATTAAGTATTGTTAACAGTCTTATAAAAACAGTTTAACAATTACTATTTGTAATGGAGCTTAATTATTTTTTTTAGTTTTTTGGAGCCGATAATGAAATGTAAATCCGTCAATGACACGTACTTCAATCAAATGTCAGTTTAGTCGATGACAGGTTTTACCGTTACATTATGCGCAGTTGTTTGAAAAGAAAAATGTTTTAATTTTTTAACAAAAAATATCAAAGTATGTTCATTAGCCCTTATAATTTCTGCGTTAAAAAATATATGTTGCTTTGGAATACATACGCTCTAGGTATATCTAAAACAAACTGTATATTTGGTATGGTATTGGTAGAAAATGCCTTTTGGCAATAAGTCCGCCATTTGTACATTTTTCAATTGTGCAATAAAGTTTAAATAAATAAATAAATAGGCTGCGGTGACGGCTTCACATTAGGCATGCCGTACGCTTGTTTACCATCTTAGTAATATGAAAAAATGATACTAAGGAAACATTTTCTGTATGTATGTGGCGGGTACGCGTAACCATACCCAGGTAGCACACAAGAGGTATAAGAGCTTATACGGCCATTGTACAGCTAGTTTGAGCGTTATAGGGGCTGTATATCAACTCTTATACAGCTTCTGTGCTACTTGGGTAGTAACGGGGTGACACGAGTCCCCGTGCAATACCGCTTTGCCTTGTTACCTGCGCAGTATCAGCCCTCTTCTGCCTAAATTCGTGTCGGGCGGGCGCAGTAATCTGTACCATTACCAGTTGCGATGGGTTGGTTGCTCATATTAATGAACTTTGTGAGTAAACAATATAGGTTAATTGCAATGTATGTTGCTTATTATCGCGACCTTAACGCATCTAATTGTAAATCGATGTCAGTGTATCGCCTGACTTTAGTATGAAGACATACCAAGTGTCATATTCGTGCTTATGTAATTTGAATCATATTACATCCATAGTAAGATGTATGTTGAGTTTAAAGTAAAGTATTAGTTACAACCTTTTCATTCTGAAGTTACATTGATAACTCCAGATAATTACTTCGTAAGTAGTTTCTGCCGATAGTACTAATTAATATTATTAACCTAACACTTCGCTGTAATATAGTCACGCTATGGCGTGCTGAAAATTGAGGCTAGGTAATATTATTTTGCAGAAAATAGAGGCTAAGAAATGCTATAATTTTCATACTGACCTGGAAATGGCGCTTGAAATAATTTACCTCATTGTGTTTTTGGCTAGACTAATTATGTCGCTCTGATAGAGGACATTTTACAATGAAGTTGTTGGAAATAGCCAGCTACACCGCAATGGCTATTGTATGTTGAATTTAAAATGTGGTTCTTACTTGGGTTCCTTCGGAGATGAGCTTTATATGAATCGACAGATAATTCTCTAACAGCTTGAGTTCACCGGGTACACTGTTTGTTGCAAAAGTACTACTAGTCTCTTCTTAGTCCCTTCTAGTTCCTTGTTGTTCAGGGAAGAGTGAAGGGTTCAAGATCCAGAGTTATCTCCTCTTTACAATGGACTGATCAAGTGAAAACCCTCACGGGGTCACTCCTAAATCAGTGCGTGCGAAATGCCGCCATGGCGGAAGACAATAAAAAAGGCTATGAAACAACCCCCATAACTACTACTTCTCTGCCAAGAGTAGGCACACAACGATTAGTCTTAGTAATAATAAAAATCAGTTTTTATTTCCACTAAGACCATTTTACACTAACCATAAGAATATTTTACATTTCAAGCAACGCGCGGTTAGTCACTCTACTGTCAAACCCGGTCTAGTGCGAGAACACGTTAAACTAAGAAGTAATGTTGTCCCCTATTTTACGATTTTCTTCGGCTAGCACTAGTATGAAAGAATCATTTTCTAGATGTACTTTTATACTGTCAGTTGTCTTTTGGTTAATATACATGAGAGAATTAGTACCGCCCGTACACGTTATGTGACGTTATTCTCTGGTCTGTTTGTCGAAATGCCTTGTTATATCAAACTATCTGTGAGAACGATACTACCACAAAATAGCTAATATGTCACAAAAATCTCCAGATACTTTAGCATAAACGTGTCCACGAAAGTGAGACGGTTCAAATGTTAGAGTAATGATCCTTACGAAAAGTGATAAAAATTTTGTAGTATAAAATAAGTTTTTGAGACAAGCTTTTGTTGCTGACTGTACTTTTCTTTGGACATCTATCAACTACTCTCGGAGTCGATTCTAAAGAGCCCTGACTCGGTAGGATTGCGTTATTCTATTACAGAGTCCCTATGACCACCTTCCGGCTCCATCATCACCATCAGACCAGCCACATTGTGCAAGATTATTGTATTATCATCGAAGTACGTAGGTATATCAAATAATAGCTCAATCGGAATACGGGAAATAGGTCAAATTTAACTCGGAAGATTTGACCCACAATAAAATTAATATATAAAGTCGGAGATCGAATTTGAGTTCAAAAATGTAAACAAACATTTGTCAACGTCAAAGTAACGTGCCAGGGCTAAATCATCTTTTTTTTCTCATTTTTTTTATATTCGAACTTTATTAACCAAATGTTTGTTTAAATGCAACAATAACAAACTACAAACAACTAGAAGCATATTCGTTCGACAAATAGCTCCGTCAGCACGTATTTTGCAGTACAAAAGGTGGTGTAGAAAATGTTTTAATTTGTATTACTTAAGTCATGAAAAATTTAAGTTTTTGACCTTGTGGGGTCACAGCGTTAGCCGCCATCTTGAATTGAAGAGGCCAAATTTGGTTCTTTTCTACATAATGCTTCAACAGTTGACTTTATGACAAAAAGTATAAAGAAAATAAAATTTCAAATATATTTTTTTCTCCTCCTTGTAACTTTATATCTATAAGACGTACAGAATAAATACACATACAAAAAAAAAAATAAATTTTATTGTCGAGAGATCGAAATCTCCGACTTTAGTAACTAACACGGCATGTTCAAAAATACTGGTATCGGTGTAAAATACTCGCTTTTCTCGTATTTTACATCATCACTACTTCGCGGGAATAACCTTCTTTCCGCCCTGTATCGTACAACGTTTTACAATGCATATGTTCAGAGTGTGCCTATTTCTATGGGCCAACATATGCACGTAAAGTGCTAGAGTTCCGAGCATATGCAAAGTTTGTAATAACAACTGTAATTTAATTAAAAGAATGTGCTGTACACTGGTGATCAATGAAATGAACTTTTTATGGAACTTCTATCCCCGTCATAATCGATTTCGTTGCGTCAGTATGTCGTCAGATGTACGTCGCGTCATATTAAACCAACAAAACATCACACATCTTGCACATCCATTATACGCCGAGCTGAAACAATCGTATTAGTGAGACACTCGTAATTCACGTCAATTGGGCCCGTTATAGCACCGTATTGTTCTAACATCATTATTAACTGCGGTAGTAATAACAAATATGAATAAAATCGCTATAAAACAACAATAAAACTGCAATACGGTCGGCAACGCAGCGGAAACGCTTCGTTAAAGAGCGGAACTACCTCAACTCCTGCCGCAAACTGCTTTCCTACTGTATAAACTTTTCTTGCCGGTGTAGGTATGCCATAGTACGGGGGTCGTTAGGTTTTCAACGTATGATAATTATATTTAGATATGTACGTCTTATACATTGCGAGCTCTTTTCGTTTCGATTGATTAGTTGAAGTCTTTTTGTTATCTTATAACCGATGAGTTTTATCAGGATCAGGGCAAGACTAGGCTAAGCGATAATTATCTCTAATGAAACAATATCTTGACAATACTTTCGGACAGGTAATGACCAATGTAATGGACATGTCAGACATACTTCGATCTTTTATAGTTAGAGAAAAGATAGCTCAAAGCGATATATTGCCGGCGTCTGTCATTTCCACTTGAGTGATTTTACTCGCCGTCTTGAATTTTACCTCTATCAAAATAGACCATATTCATCTCGATGAGAAAGAAATGTCACCACGCTTATTTCGCATAAAGCGTATCGCTAAAGTGTCTACTTTACTCACATAATACGGTTGCAGCGTATTGAATATATTCCCTGATTAGTTTTATCAAGTAAGGCTTCGTCTTATAATCTGGCCGTAAGCTCTTAGAATGTTTATATTTTATTCAGCAAACGTATGAGCGCTTATGCGGAAAGAAGCCAACCTTGGACAGATTAATGGAAGCGATTGAGACGAGAAGAAATTTTGGTAGATCGTACAAATATGTACTTTCTACATTTGGATTGCCGCAATGCTTACATGTTGGCGAATGTATCGTCACTGTACTACTGGTACAAAAAATCTGCCTTTTTTTAAACAGCTGTACGAAAAAGAATTGGTTCCAAAAAAACTGGTTTACAACCCTATTTATTATCCCTACTAATAGTGCTACTTAATGTCTCTGTGAGCTGTAGATCTCGAGAGTTTTGCAACCCCATATCTTCGCCATTTTCAAAAATTTCTAAAACTGATACGACCTAACTATCGAATCTCACAAAATTTCACGAGAATTAGCAGAGAAACGCGACCGCGTGTATATAAGAATAGCCGGACAGACAGACTATTTTGGCCCAATCTCAAACGGAGACGCTTCATTTGCTACGGTCGCTCGGTCAATTAATGCAAAAATACGTTTGTAATAGTAATAGAATATACAAATAAATGTTTAACAAAAACATAAAATCAACTCCAAAAAATTTTTGTATAAAGTAAAAAATTAAGTTCCTTCAATTAGTTTTATATTAACCTTTTTTTCAACTCAATTTATACAATGAATGATATCTTGGAGTCCCATTTCATTTTTGAATACTTGACTTGCTTCCTGAATACTGAAATCGCTTTACCTCAATTTCTCTAAGATGCCATTATCAGATCCTAACATGGTGACAATGAGACCACCTCAGAAGTATACTCTTTTGAATAAAAAATAATTTTGAAAATCGGTTCACAACTGACCGAGAAATCGATTAACATAAATAAATAAATAAAAAAAATCTGTGGAACATATAACCTACTCCTTAATAAGTTGAATTGAATAGAGGCTGGATGAGAGTAATAGGCTGTTTTGTTTAGGGTTGGATAAACAATAAAAATATTCCGACGAATTAAGAACCTCCTCGTTTTCGGGAGTCGGTTAAAAATACTTAGTAGGCTACGCGGGAGAAGACGCGAAAAATACTATTAGAGAAGAAAAAAAATTGATTTAAACTATCACGATTTTCACTCATTATAACAACACAACAAACGGGGCTTAATCCATACTAATATTATAAATGCAAAAGTGTGTCTGTCTGTCTGTCTGTCTGTCTGTCTGTCTGTCTGTCTGTTACCTCTTCACGCTTAAACCGCAGAACCGATTTGAATGAAATTTGGTATGAAGATAGTTTAAGTTCTGGGGAAGGACATATGCTACTTTTTACCGCGGAAAATTACGCGTATCCGCGATAAACGAATTAAAGGCGGGCGAAGTCGCGGGCAGAAGCTAGTCGCGTATAAATATGATTTTATTTAATTACCTTTCGTTGGTAATTCTAGGACTTTAACGGGGGAATGGAGCGCCATAGGTAATTTATTATAGGCTAGCTTGTTTAATTTTTGTATCTAGTGTAATTTATATTTGTTGTTCTGTCAATGTTACAAACTACCATTACCATATCCGTAATGTATAACATAATGTACGTAGCACTGTAAGCCACGGCTACGGCGTAGCACTGTTATTTTAGGCGCTTCGAGTGCTACGACAATCTCTTGGGCAAATTGCTACGAAAGGCGTGCCTCCTACATTTTTTACAAAACGCCTACGCCTAAACCCGTGGATATAAAAAATATCTTTCGAAACTACGATTTGCATACATTTTATGTTTTATGCGTTTTCAAGATCATTCAAAGATCCGTTTGTTTCGGTTTTTATCTTCTCGGGCACGGATCGGGCGCTGTACATAAGCAATCCTAAAAAAATGATTTCTATGACACGAAATATTCTATGGAAAACATGTACATTGCATCTATGACATTATAATGCAAGAAAAGGTATTATGATTAAAATAGGTAAATCAATAATATAACACAGAGCTCGATTGTAAAGGAAAAAAAATCAATGCGACCTACTAAATTGCAAGCATAGTTTGAACCAGAGCGATCTCTTCTTTAACGCAGAAATGCTCAGACCTACTGAGCAATCGCAACTTTACGTACGTGACTTGAAATTTTCAAACACAATCTAGTTAGCAATTTTATTTTTAAATGCTAAGCGCATTAGCCATACTGCCAAGACATGCGTATCACGCTACGTCTCTGTCCCATTGAAATATTGGTATTGGTATTCATTTGTCGGTAACTGTTTATCTAATACATCAAAAAAATGGGAATAAATTGTAAAAATGTGATTATTAACGTGTGTTATTTTTGAATTACTGTATTTGATCGAGTAATAACTAAAATATTTAGTAACTGTAATATTAATGGAAAATGTTTAACGAAAAATAAATATGTGTGCTATTTTAATTCAACTCTATAAAAAGTACTGCAGTTTCCAAAATAATATATTTGTCGGAGTGAGGTGCCATCTTTGAGCTCGTAACAATATTTATCAGCTGGCGCCATCTATCTGCTGGTGGTCTATGGTATTTGGTAGCATAGTTAGTTT
This sequence comes from Hedya salicella, assembly GCA_905404275.2. NCBI lineage: Eukaryota > Metazoa > Arthropoda > Insecta > Lepidoptera > Tortricidae > Hedya > Hedya salicella. Next base: position 10,896,314 of record FR990112.1, on the reverse strand, counting down.
CTATGATCCAATGATTATCACGTCAATGAGTTAAGGAAACGTCAGGCGATTGTTTTGTCTGGGTGAAATCAGAGATGGTGTTACCGAGCTGTAGACAACTTAGGGTTGTTTGTGACGTCGTCACGAGTGGTAGGGTACGGGGACACGAGGCGGTAGCATTCGGATAGCGAGAGTGGAACTGAGCGGTCGACACGTAACGTCATCTCGGGGATCACCACGTTTCGTTTGTTTCCTTTTCTTAATCCGAGTATATCGAAGTCATCACGTGTTATTTTATTGTGATAATGTTATAATCGATTAAAGCCATTTAACTGTCATATTAGTATGTTGCTATTTCGCTGCCCGAGTGATATTTTGAGTGTCATCGATATGGACTAAGGTGCATCTGATGCGCCTCAGTCTCGGCCACCCTCCGTCATATTAGAATTAGAAGGCAGAATATAATTTCGATGTAACTGTATTAAACAGGAGTTTCTAAAAACGTTATATCGAAGTAATAAAGCAATTCAATTTTCTAATTTTATATTTTATAAATATCACAGTATATATTCTATTAAAATTTACCTTTTCGAGCTCTCAAAAAGTACCTTTTTTTAGTTTATTTATCATATAGAATCTTGAGTGGTATATACAAAATTACATTCCGCGAAACTGAGGACAGTTTGTTGGCGGATAAAACGCTCATTAACATTTTAGTGTTCTACCAACTTATAATTTATTTATTCACTACACAAAACATTTATATCGCTGGCCATCCACAACAACGGCGCACGCTGAAAATGTCTCTAATGGCAAAAGTATGTTATAGGGTATTGCTGTTGAAAATATGGTCCTTTGCACGGTAATTTGCATTTCTGGTGCTCTGCGTATATATTAAATACTGGTCATTTGCAAAAATAAATTCAGGTCATCTGCGTGTGGTAGTTTGCTGTTGAAAATATGGTCCTTTGCGTAAACGGTAATTTGCGTTAATAGCACTATGCGTCGAAAAGAATTTAACAGACTTACATTCATGGCCCGAAACCGAAACGAAATGATTTACTTTTACCGGGACACGTTTCTTATACGTGTACGTTAGTTGTTTTAAAAGAAAAATGTTTTTCTTTTTATCTTTCATTATATTTTTACTTTTATAAGTTTTCTTGGAGAACTACGCATTGAGTTTATACTTAAAACATATATTTAGTATAGGCTAAGTACAAATATTGTAATAGATAAGAGTTATTTAGAAAAAATAACTGACTGTTGAGTTTTGTTTCGGCTTTCTTCTCAACAGTGGTCTCCTCTTGGGGAATGCTGTAGAGTCATACTTGTAAAAGTGCCCTTGCGGCCTACTTACAGAATATAGGTTATTATTTCATTTCATTATTATTATTTGTATAGTATAATTATTATACTATCATTTTACACTTGCTGTAGGAATCTGAGACGGAACGAATTTCCAAGTTATGGCATTGAAACTAATGAAGTAAGTTTCACGTGAGACATTGGTGCAATTTCTTGAACAGACGTGTGAAAGGAATGTACTCAGTAAATTAGATGCACAAGTTTAATTAATATATTGCATTTTACAAAAACAAAACTTACTCTTGAGACAACCGGGATTCCGCAGGCGCAGAGGTTCCAACGGTTCTTTTTTAATAGCAAGGTCTATATTATAGGTTTAATAATCTCATTAAAATTAAATTTTTCTTACTGCACGAGTTTCATGTATCTTTGTTTGTCCCTATGGGTGACTCGTAAAGACCGCCTTCTGGCATTAGTCCGCCATTTGCAGTTACTTTTTTTTACTGTACTCAGTAGTGTATGTAATCAATAGTACATTATTGCCGAGGCCCGTAAAGTAGGGGATTGCCTGACGAGGTGGTTTGCAAGCCGAGCATCGCGAGGCTTGCAAAAGATGCGAGTCAGGTAATCCCCGTTTCCGCCGAGGTATATATAGTGCTTTTCTCAAATGATGCGAGGAAATAATAAAAATACGTTTAAAAATGTTGTAAGGTTCATAAATTGTTTTATGTTGACATTGTGTTTGATATAAACTGTACACTTCAGCATAGAATAAATAGCCCATAATGTAATTCTTGGTTTTGGATTTCTCACTGAAATATGCTATAAACACACTTTCAGAAAATGAATTTGCATGTTTGCTTTCTTTCCGTAACATAAAGTGGTCGTACACACGATTATATTTATCTCTTTATTTAACAGGAAGCAAATTCTCCACAACATAAATTCCCTTCTGCTTTTAAATTATGCGGTGTGCCATCAAAACTACTCTCATCATTCGAACTCATTGTTTAAAAAATATCGCCAAAACATTCACCTAAAAATTGTTTACGCACATGCGCTCGATACAATGAACTAATTTTATAAATTTTACCGCCTTTTTTAAACTGACTTTTCACATCTATACAATAAATTAAAAAAACAAAAAAACTTGCACGAACTCATAAACGTACTTAACACGTTACCGATTCCATCAGCTGACTAATCGGCCGCTACATGGTCAGAAATAAATGCAAATCTGATTAGATCGGCAAAATTTTCGAGTGTCTAACGGACGAAGCTATGCTTAATTAAACGAGTGGTTGTCGTGGCTGTATGGGATTTGTCCTATGTCCATTTCAATTTATGGACACTAAGAAATTTTAAAAAGTTATGGAAGCGGGCAAAAACGGATTTTCATACATTTATTTTTCCCCCAGGTAGCGATTTTTATTAAAATTTATATTGCAAAAATGACGCTCTGCGTATTCTTTTTCAAATAGAAAAAGCTAATCATTTCCGAGCATGTTTGAGAAAAAATGTTTTCTTACTTTAGAAGACGTTCACCCAACGATGAAATTCTCCACAATCAATACGTTAATGATACAGTTCAATACAAGAATCCACTTTTAGACAAACCTCATAAAACATATTTAAAAATACAAGAATGACAAGGTATAATTATGAAAATGAGAAAATATGATAATGAATAAATGAATCACAGACCGATAACGTATTCCCGAACAAAACAGCAACAATCTTTTATTTTTTATTCGCAATAAATTTAATTTTCTCTAACTGAAATTAGTTTCTTTTTTCTATATAACTCCCGTTTCAACAAACAAGGTTATAAAACGCTAACTCTTAATATCTGTCAACTGTACTTTATCTCGGCTTGAATATAAAAGGTAAAATCGCGTAACATTTTTTCAAGACTAATAACTCTCTGTAGATAGTATCGCGGCGCTAGATAGCAGTAAAATAAGCCAAATTGGGCCATTCCTTTAGCCGTGTCTACTTTTATGGGGGCCTATTCTAGACTTCCCACTTCCATGCCAAGATAACATCGATCCATTATGCGACGGTTGCGTTATCTAAACCGTTCTATACAGTGATATCGTTTTACAGATTTGGGCATATTGCATCTTAGCCTTATGCAACGGTCGTGCATCAGGCTTAAGATATTGGTAACGGCATTACTATATAGTAGTATATATGATATGATCATAAAGAAAAGTCCTTGATTGCTTCCGTATGTCTGGAAAAAATGTTGGTGTTGCACTTACTTATTTGGTTTTCTTATAGTGTTTCGGTTGGTAATTCAATCGGTGCATCCTTATCCTTACTATATTATAAACGTGAAAGTATGTATGTACGTTCCAGTTAATCTCAAAAACTACTGGACGATTTTTATGAAACATTCCAGTTATGTATCTTATATATCAGAATAGGACATAGGCTGTCATGGCATGTATGTCAAATTTCATCCCTTTTAGGGACGAAAAATTGGATGAAAATTTGTATGAACAGTGAATATTTTTTTACGCTAGCCACTTTAAAATCTTGGTAATATGCCTCACATTAAAATTAGTAAAATATCGAGTTTTGGGGAAAAACATAAGCTATTTTTTATCTCGGAAAAATACCTTTTATCCGCGATAAACGAATCTAAGGCGAACAAAGTCGCGGGCGGCCGCTAGCACTTATTATATTTACGATATTATACTTTATTCACAGCGTTAACAACGCATTTGTAATTATACTAATGTAGTCAAGAGTCCAGACCACTCAACAGAGTGATAGAGTCCACTTATCATTAATAACTGTTTTATCTACTTAATTTTTCTTGTAAAATGATCATTACAAAGTGAATTCTTTGCACAAAATTGAGAAACTGATCCTTTCAATGATTGATGAAATTTTAACCAGCGGCGTCCTTGGGGTTTTCGTCAAGGTAGGCAGTAAAAATGTTTAAATCGCATGGGTAGGAAGTTTCTCAATAGCTATGGAACCATGGACCTTCAGGGTAGGCAATGCCTTTGTGCCTATATGGACCGCACCCCACTGATTTCAATTATTCATGGAAGTATCGTAAGCCTGTTTGGATTGTTGTGTAGTTTATATTTTCATGCTATTAAAAGGTCAGAAAGTACACGCTTAAATTAAATTATTGCGCAAAATTGAGACCTAAACTTACTAGCTATCGCCTTTCAACCGTGTAACTGAAATTAAATGTATATGTTTGTATGTTTATTTATATGTATAAGTGTGTATATTTCATTTATGTATTTTATGCATGTAGTCTAAAGTTCTCAAATTCTATGCCGTTTTGCACCGCCTAATACCTTGACTACAAAAACGTTGTCTGGAAGAGATCACTTTTTAGGGATAAAGACGCCTGTTTTCTACTTCTAATTGTGTTTTGTGAATGCATTATTTATAATTCCCTGTATACAATTTTTAAGGTCCACTTCATTTTTTCTTTGCTCAAAATTGACATACTGGTCCATTCAATAGTTTAACTAAGCACCCAGCTGTCTTAAGCTATTTGAAGAACGGTCTTTAGTCGATATATACGCGTAAAATCAGCCATAAAGTTCACAGCGATTCCCCTGTCACCCGCAGGCAAGAATGAAGGAGATATTGTGCGTTTTCGTCACTTCCCCCTCCCCAGCCCCCTCGTCGTTTGCTTGCAATGACGTAATCTTTAAAGGCGATAACTAATCTTCCTAATTAATCTTTTCCTTGATGAGTTAAACAAATGAGCGGAGAGGGCCGGCTGTGCGGTTATAGGCATAAATTCCTGAGAATCACGGTTGAGTTTCGTGTAATAAGAAGCCCTTGTCGGTTAAGAGAGCTGTTCGTCGTGTAATGTAGCAGTTAGTGTTTTTGGCAAATCTTGCTATAATTTTATGCTTATGCGAATTTTATATTCTTCGTGGATCTTTTAGGAAAAGTCATCGGGACTATGTCAGGATTAATTACAGGGGATCATAAAAAAAGACTGTAGCGGTTTTGTAGTATTACATTTACAGCTTATCTGATTATCTCTTACATTTTGTTATTACTTTAAGGTGCCGTGTGCCGTACCGTGCCGTAGCATGACTGCGTATCGCGCTGCTTGGACGCTTACTGTCGGCGCGCCGATAATGCCGCACTCTTCCGATACAAGTGTGTGATACGCGTAGCAAATGGATTTCGAGTGATCGGATCAGCGCAACGTCCAAACGCGTGATCGTGACACGCGATCATGCCACGCGACGATGATCTGATACGGGCAAATGATACAAATGTGGACGCACCTTAAAGCGTACTAAAGTTCAAGTATTCGAAACCCCTTATTATACTGATCATGAAGAAAGAGAAGAAGTCTACTTTGTATTACGCAAGGACATTTATACGTGTCACTATTACATGCATCTCTGGTAGTTCTTCAAATGTCCTTCATGTTAATGAACTTTCACACTTCAATCAAATATTGGTTATATCGAGATTGATCGAGTTCTTTACGTATTTATGGAGACATAATTATATTCACAGAATTATTATTTTGTTGAAACGATGCATCTCTGAAAATGTAACGTGACTGAAAAACTAATTTTCATTTTGTCATTCAATTTCAGTATAATAAACTGTCATTTGAGAAGCGATTATATTTCACATATATTTTATTTCAAGCCAACAACAATATTATTACTTAATAACTTATAGTTTTTTCATCCGTTTAAATTGTACAATTCGAATTTCAACTAGGTACATTTCTAAGTGCTTAAGTAATATTTGTTTCAAATTTTGTCTTTCTTGTTTAAGGTTGTGCGTTGTCTGTCCATAGTGTCAGTACTGTTTTATTAGGGGTATTTATATGCAGTTGTAAGAGAAACATTTTACGGTACATAGCAAAGTCACAGGATTATATAGAGTTCTCGAAGCCGTCCAGACAGACCAAAGGAAAGCTTTCGGAGCGAATGAACTCCGGAGTTGGAAACTTGCCGTCCCCTGCGATACAAACGTGCTGGGCTCTATGTAAATTAGCACAAACTTGACCTGTTCTGGATATTACTAATCTTTGCTTTATGGTGCGCCCGGTGACGCCGAAAATCAATACTACGGTTTATTGATACTAGGTAGGTATCGATGGCTTGTTTAAGTTATGAAGGAGCGCCCTACTACGTCAACATTATAGGTATTTACAAAATATACAGTACCCACAATCAGCCTTTAAATAATGTAGGTACGAGACATAGCCGGGCCGCGTCTGCTAGGCATCTAGAACAACTTCTTGGAATTGTCAGGGCTACCAAGTTTTGTGCGAGTGATTCAATATTGGTGCCATTGTCTCAAAATTGTTCACAGTTATTGAACAAGAAATCATTCAAACTTCAAAACCATCAACATACCAAACGAAAAGTTAATGACCTTGATATGGCTGAACTGAATTATCTACAATCATAGTTAAGATCAAGTCCATTTTTGGATACGAAAAATCTAGATCTACTGCTATGCCTCAGTCTGATCTACAGGTACACAGATATGTCAAACTTATAAACGCCTCGTTTCCTGTCTATAGAGTTAATTTATTAAATTATTTATTGTCAAGTATATATTTTTGCAATCTACGTGACTTATTAGCTTCTGCATTTTAAATGCCGCATTAAACCCATTATTCCCGTGAACCAATAAAAACTGTCACAAGCCGACCATGTTTATTCGGAATTACTGGAGCAAATAATTGGGCACCGTATCGACTCCTACATTCTTAATGTTTAATATGGATTAAAATTCGCGGTGTTCCGGCTTTCGCTTCAGTAATCAACTTGTATTGCGATTGGATCAATGGACGCGGTGAAAAAGGGTAGCGAACCGATTGATCATTATTGATAGTGTTTACGTAAGAACCCAATCCTTGCCATATAAATGCAAAGTTGTGTTTGAGGGTTTTTTTTCTTCTATAAGACAGCTATGGAACAATGGATCGATTTTTGTTTTACGTACAAATTAGAATTGGACACGGATGATGACGTGGGCTATCGATTTTAGCAATGCCTGGTTCCTCAAGGATACCTAAATATATATACCACGGCAAAAACCTTTTTTTGAATAACAAGCAATGTGAACCGTATAAAAAAACCCTGACACTTCTAGAAATATACTGAATTTTCTTGGCCCATCTGTAAAGTCACCTTTTAAATACAGAACTTAAACTACGATGCCACAGACAAACACAAATGTGAAGCCTATAACACTACTTTTTCATCAGGTGTTAAAAATATATGTCATTCAAGTTTTCAACGATGACGTGGTAAATTTAGTTGGTGGTAACCATCGGTATGGGCACATATATGTATGTTGAGAATGAATTTATGTTACCAGTATTGAATGATTTATCCGATTCCCTCGGACAGATGGTTATTTAAGTCATGGATAACGTCGTTTAGTACAGCAGCTTACTTTCAGACAGAATCGATTTGTGTAAGAGTCAGTGACGTGAAGTTTTCCAACGGGAATTCCCGTCGACATCTTAGTTTCCGTCGGGACTATTCCCAGTACAAACCGAGAATATTCTCGACACATAAATTAGTAAGACTGTTCAATGATATATAGAACTATAACTATGGTGCCCGTTACTTCGCTTCCAGAGAAAGAATGTCTTAAACAGGCATCGGACAATCGGATTGATATTCAAATACCTAGAGTTGCCAAAACCCCGGCATACGTTGGGCTATCTATCCGATTATCCGATGCCTGCTCATAACCCTCTTTTCTGCTTTAACGTAGTCGGTTAGAAAGAGAAATCCATCCAGCCGTTATGTCGTGCGACAGCAAAAATATTCCGATCGAGAGTTGCCGCTGTTATCAATCTTCACATTTAATGTAATTCGAAAAGATTTTTCTTGGGATCATGAACTGTTTGTACTTTGAAGTGACTCTGAAGAATCAGACTATTAAAAGTTACATTGATTTACGAAAAACAGTTCCCTTTTTTTTGAAATAGGTCCCAATTTCGACATGCTATGTTAGTGTTAACAGCTGACTGCATCTGCTAAGGTCGATATGGCTTAACAAAGCATGCTGAAATTATGCCTAAAATAAAAGTCAAAGTATCACGCTAGCTGCAATCCTTTAGCTTCGCCGAAGCTGAACACCTCCTTAGGGCTTCTTAAAAATCTCTCGCTTACACACACATTCACACTCACACACACCACACATATAACCAGGTCTATATAGGTAATCAGTTTGCACGGTGCACAATCAGAATCACTCATGGGATTCTCATTCATTTTGAAATAAATTGAAGCAGCTTAGGGTTAATTACTTCCATATGGTAACTGTAGACATTGACCCCACGAGACAGGCCTTGCCTAGTGTGGAGGTTATAGGCAAATTATACTGTAACTCATTTTTGGCAATAAATGATCTTTTATTTTATTTTTTCTTATTTTTAAATACGCGCCAAGGCTTTAGGGTTAAAATGCAACTAGGGATACATCAACTTCAATAGCCTGTGAGTACTTAGTACAGACTCAAATTGAATATTGTGCTGATGCTGCACATACCAGCAAAATGTGGCTTATTTAGCGATCTATCCAAGCTCATTAAGCGCGCTCGACCACAATGACAAATTAAATTATTGACACAACACGTTCCATTGTTTCATGCAAGTTATACGAATGAAATTGCCTTTTAAATTGCTATCTCAAATTTAACAGTGGAACGTTATCAGAACTGTCAAGGGGTGTATTCATGAGCGAAATAATTATCGATAACAAGTCTGTGAATCGACAAAAGAATTAATTGGGCGAGCATTGCTGAAACGTGTCGACATTTTTGTTTATAAGGGAAGTAGCCCATTTGCTCGTTTCGTGCCGTTTGTATCTGACAGCTCTTGGGATAATGACTGGATTGATTGTATGGGTGCTCTTATCTGCGTTAAATATCGTTCATAATAGAGATACTGACGTACTTAAAAAGCACTCAACGTTATGCAAGTTTATGGAAAATTAGTTTTACTCGACCACGTTGTGGGAAGAAAGAGCATAATGTTTTTTTCTCCTTCGTGACGAATACTTTAAGCCACAACAATAAGAGATAGAATGAGGATGGAAAGAATCAGTTGGACATAAATGAAATGTAACAAGGGAGTTTTAAATATCGTAAAGGAAAAAATAATTTGATGATAATGATTAAAAACAGGAGAGGGAGGATGCTAGGTTATCTTATAAGTCCAGTCAAGACCACTAGATGAAGAGAATAATAGAGGTATAACGGAAAAGGGGAAGATCTAAAAGTATTTTAAATGGAGCAAATAAAAGAAAAGATAAATCTTCATCACACAAATAAGTAAAGGAAAAAGAGGAATGTAGAAAAAGCTAGAAATTACTCAACTGAGCTAGGCTCTTAAAAAAATATGTTGCAAAATATTTTAAATAATGAAATAATGATCTTTGTTCTGTAAGTAGGCCGCGAGGGTACTTTTACAAGTTTAACTCTACGGCATTTCCCAGGCAGAGACCACTGTTGAGAAGAAAGCCAAACTCAACAGTCAGTATTTTTTTCTAAATAACTCTGGTCCATCACAATATTTGGACTTAGCCTATCTGAAATATATGTTTTAAATAATGCGTAGTTCTCCAAGAAAACATATCAAAACTTATAAAAGTAAAAATATAATAGAAGGAGAAAGCAAAATATGATTTTATAAAACAATTTACATGCCGTCTTATAAGAACCGCGTCCCGGTAAAAGTAAATTATTTGGTTTATGTTGTGGGCCATGCATTTTTGTCTGTTGAATAGTCCAATACCCTATAATATGACTTTGCCATTAGACACTTTTTAAAATAATTTTTGATAGCTGGAAAAGGTAGTTTTAAAGCATCATCTGGTAACTTATTATAAAAATATATACATTGGCTTACGAATCATTTGGGCGTTAGGATGTTATAGAATGTTTCTACTGTCTCTGATTCTATTATTCCTATATCTAATGCACTTTGCACAGTACTTATAACAGAAATAAGTGCTATGTTGTAATTGAAGGATTTACCTTATACAGGAAAGTGTGGAAACGAGTGAGCGCGCACGCAATACAGATCGGATAGTTTCGTGCCGGGTCAGTCAACACCTACGTTGCGTGTGTGCGGGTGTTTAAGTAAACTAATTACTAACATCGTTCCTCACAGGTATCGATTAAAATTTCGTTTTTTTAAAGCCCTTAATTATAAACCATTTTTTTGATAACGACCTAATCACGTTTTTGCTCTAATTTATTTACCCCTTATGATGAAATAGGGGTGTTTTTACTTTGACGTGTGGGTCTGTGGCATCATGATAGTATGACACGATTTATGTCTGTTTTAAGTTTAAGGGTGATTTGGTCGTAAGCGTTCCTTTCTAGTGAAGATTTAAGATGTCTAGATTACTAAATTTGTTTATTTGTGTGTTGTAGGTTTTTTTTTATCGGTTCACCGAGTACTTGGCTCTATTAAACTGTTTCGATTGCTGGTGTGCAATAAAGAATTTTTGTATTGTATTGTATTGTACTTGTTTAAAAAGGTTGTTGTTATTTTTTAATGATATAAGTTATTTTCATCTCATCTGTTGAGTGAAGTAAATAATAAATTGAAAGCGCCAGTTGGTAATCAACTCAAGATTGAACGAGTTTGTATAGCGCGCCAAGAAAACTCTGTTATGTTTCTTCTATTGTCAGTACATACTGTTATTACTCAATAATAAACCATTTTTTGTCGTATTGGACGTATCTTTAAAATCGAAGATTTGTTATCCTAATAGCAAGAAATAAATTCGTGTCCGTTTTTAGTAGGCACGTTCTTTTGTACAATGATTTTTGTGAAGCCTTAACAAGGTAAATATCTTAATTAAGCATCTTAATTAGGGGTCAAAAAATAAGCACTCAGCCTTCGTGTTCGATACAACAGAATGGTGCCATATAAATCAAACAGTATAATAGGCCGATGTCCCGATATCGCCAACTCGATAACACACCCTGAATGACCGATGTGTATTTCAATTCAATAATTTATTCCTATTTTCGTGGTTATCCAAAAAACAAAATGATGTTAAAATATGCGGGGGTTATGTTTGTGACCAGTGTCTTTACTACCACAGTTTATTTGAGCTTACTCGTTATTATGGACAGAGGAGGTTTTCTTTTTTATTCAATTATTTTTCAGTTCTTCAAACTAGTCGATTATTAGGTTTCTTTATATTGCATTCACTTACCTACTTAATACATATAAATAATATATACTATTATATTTGAAGTTGTAAAAATGAAATTTAAACGTGTCATCGAAAAACTTAGTGAAACGGACTCTTTGAATGTCACTAGATCGAAAAAGATTTTGTTTTTGTGTTTGTATGTGTTCTTGCGGCTTCATGCCTTCAGAATGGCTGAGTGGATTTTAGCCATTTTTCGGCTTAAAACATTTAACTAATGTCGATGACAAGCCGTGTTATTTCCCTGGGCGCGAGCTAATCACGTACAGCACACTACGGAAATATTCCTATTTTTTTTTGAGTCATCCACAAATGGTTATAGGATATGTTTTACCCGACTACGCGAAAGAAAAAAAGGGGTTATGATTTTTTTTGTCCTCCGCTAACGAAATAGCAATTCGAACACAAAATATAACTCATTATAAAAAAAACCTAACTTAAGGTGCCGGTGGCAGCAGAGCAGGGCTCAAGCTGGTTAGGGTTGTAGGTTTTTATTCTGTGTCTGATAGTCCGACCTTACGAGTCGATTCTTTTCTAACTCGGATGACTCGATGTTTATTCGGCCGCAGACTCGAATCAACACCCGAGCTGACTCGACTCGGATTAACTGGATGGCCGCCGTTCGCGGCATCTCGGCGAGTCGAGTCGAGTTCGACGTATTCGTACTCTTGATTCGAATTAAATGATTTGATTCGAGTTGCGAAGGAACCTGATTCTAATCAACTTGCTTAGACTCTGATTCGAGTTATTAGAATCAGTCAAGTCGACTCACGCATCGCTATTCTGACCTAGCCATCTAGTTATTTTTTATTGGTTAACGATGCTTACAATCAAATCAAATCAATCAAATCAAATGAAATATGTTACATAAAACTTTCGTTTAGTTTAATTCCCCTGTAAATGTTAGCGAATCAGAAAATAAATTAGGTAAATATCCAAGTGCAGGTTCTGTTCCATTCGGTGGAACCTTTAACCATAATTTATAGCAATAGAGATGACAAACAACGAGTCAATTATTGGAATTGGGACGGTAAGCTTTAGGCCGTTTACCTTATTTTAATGGGACATTACAGAAAATAACTGTTTGTGCAATTAGCGTATATGTCAACGCACCTTGATTAATACCTGACAATTGCTAACTGGGATAATAGCGGAGAATAAATAAAATGAAACCCAAAATAGTACAACATTTACTCGTATCACAGAAGGTCGAAACAGCGTACATACATTCTCATAGAAAATATACACGTGTAAGGAGATTTTTATAAACCAGAGTACACGTTTAAGAAACAAGACATTATTATAGGCTAATGCCAATCATGAATATCATGATGCTTGTATGGTACCGGTACGAATACCGGTTTCTCGACGGCGATCGTTTTTACGACGGGCACGGGAACGGTTTTTAAAACTGGTACAGTTTTAATTATCTCCTTCAGTACCGGTACTTCCTTGATAACTGGTACCTCGTGGAATATTGGTACCTTCTCGACGTGATGGTGGTGTATGGTGTGAACGTCGTACGGTACGTGGATTCTGATGCTGCAAAATAAAACCATAGTTAAATCGATCAGTAAGTTATATATACAGGAAGCGGAAATACTTCTAACATATGGGTATGCCAGGATTTGCGTTAAGTATTTTTAGGGCTCTGTAGCCAAAATGGCGTCCGTCCGTCGGTCCGTCCGTATGTCACAGGCATTTTACTCAAAAACTATTGATGAAATTTGGAACATAGGTGTATTGTGTGAGCCGCTACTTAGTTTGATAGTTAAATAATAATAAAACATATTTCTAGGGGGGGCACTCCATACATGTAACCGAAACTGAAAAATGTTTTTTTTCAGCAAATATCAATGTGTGGCACATCATTCGACAGATCTTCTAAAAACACTTTGAGGTTTCTAAAAAAAGTTTTGATTTAGTGAATATTTGCGGAAATATTCGCTCCGAAAGTAGCTAAAATTGTGTCTCTATTTTCTAAACAGTATGTTCAAAAAAATATGAAAAAATGTACACATATAAAGCTTAATAAATACTTCCAACGAAAATTGTTTTGAACACGATCGGACATACCGTTTTTAAGTTATTGCCCAAAAACTGCGCTTCTCAGCAAAATGATGCAAGTGCCGGGGAGATACGCTCTTTTGTTAGTGTTTTTTTTTCATATCGTATTTTTTTCGCCTGTTGTGCATTTTTTTGTATAATCGGCTGCAGAACCCTACATTGAGCATGGCCGACATGCTCTAGGCCGGTTTTTTCTTCAAAAATTGTACAATTAAATAAACAAATAAATATTACAGGATATTTGTTGAAAAAAAAACTAAGTATACAAAATAGCGCTATGTATATAGCGCTTCAATTTATTGGATAGCTTTGAAACTCGTCTGCTCAGATATAAATACCTAACCTTGTATGTTCGATCAAATTTCAAGACAAATTTAGTACAATAGTATTGATATAGTGTTTAGGTACTATGTAATGTAAATATTTGCTTGTGTGTTCTAAACGCTCACAATACAATTTATTTCATCTTACTACACCAATAGGGATGATGACTAAATTTTAATAATAAGTCCGTCATGTAGATTAGTAAAAAATATTGGTCCCGTTTTTTTCCTTTTTTTACATAATCAAAAAATAAAATCGATACGCTGGGTCAAATTGTCGCGAGACGTCACTACTAGGTACAATTCGTACTGAGTCCCTGCTCCTAAACTTTAATGCGATTTTCCTATTTTTTTATTATGTTGAAAAAGCAAAAACGTGTCCAATATTTTTTTATTATCTAACTGACTAATCTGTGTAGCTCTATGGTAGACAGATAGGTTTTAAGTCCGCCAATTGTACTAAACTTTTATAAGTTTAACGTATCTGTGACTCTGTGACGTGTATCTGTGTGTCTGTGTATATGTCTGTGGCATCGTAGCCCCCATGCGGATAGACTGATTTGAGTGTGGTTTTTTTTGTATCATACATAATTTTATCCCAAGTGTCCTTAGCTTTGTTTGATGAGAATCGGAGCACTCTTCTTCAAGATATTCAGCTTTTAGTGGAACAAGTGACCGGATCTCAGCCAATATTGAAGCTAGCAACTCCACATTTTGTTGTTATGTTAATTTATGTTTAATTGCAAAAATGTTTAATTTTGTTATTATCGACTAGTCTAAATAAATAGGTAAATAAATGCAAGTATATTCCTCGAGAAATGAACTACCAAACTCTGGTAGTATTATTACGTAACGGTTCACAAAGAACGGGGTCAATATTTATATTATAATGCGACGCATCACTCACATTATTTATGTGCGTACATTATCCTAATACTCAAGTTTGATGGATGCAGGCAACTGCGCACCGAATGGATATCATTACTTCGTCAGCATGTCTTTTTATATTATGTTAATATAGTAAGAACGCGTTTTCTTCTGGGTGCGCTCGCTCCATCGTAAGCTTAGTATTACCAACTGACTTTTGTCTTATTTTGAATTCAAAACATGCTAGCCAAAATATTTTCAAAGAAAATTCAGCAACTAGATTTAAATCGGCGGGTAAGTATCCGTTATCATGAATTCATGAAATAGTATCCATTGTTTACAAACATCCAAATATTGAAAAAATCTTCATAAACATTGACTTTATATTATTATAAAGTTATAGGATACTTTTGACCTGACTATGTTGAACTAAATAAGAGGGTTATGATTTTTTTACTTCGCTAACGAAGTTTGAAGACCTTAGTTTATAATATTAGTATTTGCTATGTATAATTTGTTTGTAAGTGTATGTTAATTGTTGTGGGTGTAAACTTACTGAGTTCTGTGGGGGTCTGGTTCTGGTACTGGGGAAGCGACAGCCAAATGGCTGGCGACAGCTACGCACAGAATTATCTGAAAAATTTAATAGATAGTAATGTAATAAATATAAATATTAAGATAAACAATTTTATGCAGATGGAGTTTAGTCCCATTCGTACTCGATCTACGAGAGATTTGGTATGAAGATATTTCTTGGATATTTAGGCCTCCTGAACGAAAGGTAATGACGTAGTATACTTTTCATTCGATACTACATTTAGCAAAAAAATAAATATGACGTCATAACTGCCCCTCCCCCGGGAATATTTTTAAGAACTGCCACTCAAAATGATCGTTTTAACCTACCTAAAGTATGTCTTTGGTACACAGATTGGGCTGTACGTCGACTTGCTGTTATTTGTTTTTTACATAGTCCACTATAAGCATGATCTATGAGGCTTGTGTTTTGAGCACTAGACGATGATATGTTTAACAGATATAATACTTATATACATAGAAAACATCTAAGACTTATAATAATATATATACGCTAAGCATTCCAAACAGAAAATTATAGAGGGTTGCTACATTATGATAGAATTGATGGAGGTTTCAATGAGGTCTACGTAACACTGCGATATCAATTTACGAGAGCACACTATTTTGCAAAAGTAGGGTCGCAGGTTAGAGGACACCGTTTACATTATAGTGGGTCGTATTGAATTCTTCCTTCTTGATATAAACCTTTTATTAAAATTCATAAATCTTAACAAAACTAAGAACGGGTTCCCTTCTTAATTAGAATCTCATTATCTTAAATTTTTTAACATAAAGCAAATTGAGAATAGTTGAACTTGAATTTTAATACAATAGAAGATAATCTATTGTTATTGAACTATGAATTACTAAGTCAAACAAGTTCTATGAAAGACACACACTCGTTTTGTTTGGAAAATAAGGGGTTAAAACATTTTTCCTATATATAGCCGGTTTTAATTTTTTATTATTATCATTTGAAAAAAAAGTGTTAATTAATAGAGTACAATACTAAAATATGTACATTTTGCTAGTATATAAGCAACAGGTCAAGGCCAATTTTCACCTATAAAATAATTAAATTATCGTTATTTAAGTCTAGAAATCCATATTTTGTACACGCTGGTTATATATAGTCTAGATACTTACCACGACGTTCATCATGACGGCGGGAAGTCCGTATGCCAGCCTGCGCCCGCGCATCGAGCTAATATCCACGGCTGTTGTGTAAGCTGTCACGGTTCCTGAGTCCTGACTGGCTCAAGCTAGCTCTTCATATGCGTGGCACACAACTTTTGACAGGTCGCATGTGGATGCGACTTAAAATCCTAAGTTCTCTGGTCATTTTTTTTGAGAGAACGAGCCTGCTTTTTTCCCCTACGTTATAATTTTTTTTTTCTATATTATTTTCCGTGTGTTTTTTGTTGAACAAACCACTAAAATAATAAATAAAAAGTGGGGACAAATTTTAACTTGTTAAACAACTCCTGCCTGGTCAAACCAAACCACCCTATAAAGATATTTGTTTTTTCCACTAATATTCGACTGCGTGCAATAAAAGTAACATAATCGATCTTAAACTGAGATGAAAGTATAATAATAATAATGCTTTAATCAGCTGAAAAAAGTTAGTGTAAGTTGTTGATTATTGGAAATCGAAATGTCTAACAATGTTTACTCGTGATGACTCTTAAATGATTGGTTATATAAATATGTACACTATGTTAGTGTGCGCTTGTTTCTAATATTTATGACTTTGGATACAAACGAGGTGCAAAACGTATGATAACTAAGTAGTTGACAAATCATACATCAACGGCGTTTATCAACCACCATTTCTTGGTTCCTCTTTTTCCTTATACAATGCTTTATTTCACACGAGCATAATTTTACTGAAAATTAGAATGTGCCTGTGCCCACAACTTCATCAGCGCAGGAAAAAATATATAACGCTCTTTTTTTATTCAGTGTACTCGGAATCCGGTAATAAGTATCCTATGACCATCTGTGTTTACGCAGCTACCCGTATACCGTAAAATAGTTGAAATCGATTTAGCCGATTTGGCGTGATGAAGCCATAACGACACATACAAACATACAAAAAATCAGAAAAAAAGGGACTTCCAAATAGTCCGTTACTATACTTTTAATAGATCATTATGAGTCTTAGATCTATCTATTAAATATATCATCGTCTAGTATTCAAAATACAAGCCCAGCTTATCATGAAGTGGAGGTGTACAAAGCAAATATTGATAGTAAACCGTTTAATTTTCATTTAAACCTAGGTTAAATCTTAATTTTCTCTGTAGGTACTTAACTATATCGTGCGTGAAATACTTCTGTTTTCATTAAATAGTGTAATGAGAAAATTATGGGTGCTGATTGGCGTTTAGGACATCACTCGAGATAGTGAGATCTTACGACTTATGCACAACCGCGGTCATCGTGCGTTTGTATTGATACAAACGCGAGTCAGAGGAGCTACTCTGTAATTCGAAGTTCGTATGGCGCCATCTCGCTCACTTAAATACAGCTTAACATGAGAGCGAGAGGGATATCAGGTAACGAACTTCGAATTTAGAGATTCAGAGTAACCCCTCAGTATGCTGCTATAGCATTCACAAAATGTGCGTCGGCGTCGAACGCAGCGCTGAAGGGCTCGTCGCTATTATAATATAACCCCTAGACATGTATAAACTATTCATTTTCATAGGTCTCGGCCCTTGGATTCGTTTTCTTAAGTCTGTTTTGACAACTATACTAATAATTTAAACTAACATTCTGACCTGTGATCTGGAACATG
Source organism: Hedya salicella (assembly GCA_905404275.2). NCBI lineage: Eukaryota > Metazoa > Arthropoda > Insecta > Lepidoptera > Tortricidae > Hedya > Hedya salicella. The sequence continues at coordinate 10,878,174 of FR990112.1, read as the reverse complement.
TACCATTGCTTCACGTATCTGTGCGCCTGCCAAGAGTTCGGCACGAGCGAGTATCGAGCGCTCTATGACGGTCTATCTCTTTCGCACTTTTGGCGCGTGCGAAAGAGGTGCACTGACTCTCGATACGAGATACTCGCTGGCGCCCATCGTAAACTAAGCTTATGGTAGGCACAAGGTCGAGTGAGAAGTTTAAGAATGACGCCCCTGCTCTGTCGAATGAAAAACGTACGGTTGACGTTCTAAAACGTGCCGCGACGGTGCGTTTAGAAAACGCGGTGTGCTTAGGCCCTTAGGTGTAAAGATAATGTGTGTTGGGATATGTACGAGGCAGCGAATATGGGTCGATGAGGTAATTCAAAAGTTGTTTAACTTTATGGTCCGCCATGCGACCGTGCTGGCGACCCTTCTAATGTATCGGGAAGCTATCAACTGTTTACTGAAATATTGCCAGTTTATTGGATGGAAAAACCATTATTAAGGGGCCCTTTTTGAAATGCGCTACGGTGAGTCGCACCTAGAAAGTTAAGAATGCTTGTTTATTTATTATTTATTTAGGTAGGGACTTTTCTCTCTAAAATGCAACAACCAACACCTAATGATGATTTCGCAGTTAAAAAGACACGAGATTTCGTTAAATGATGTATTTATCAACCGTTTTGCTCACTATATAATTGCCATATAAGTAGGTTCGTGTAGTTAGTTGTACCTAACCTGAAGATGAATATACTAACCAACTCATTCCCCTACTCCTCATAGAACGCAATTCATTCTTGACCTGTATCCTTCATTATACAACAGCGTACTACGTCCTGACAAATCAATCATTTACACGATTCATTATGATGCAAACCATCTACGGCGAAACGATCGTACTTGATATCCCATTTGCACTCACATAAAATCACGTGTTTTAGAAGGAGAAAAAAAACTAAATGGCACGCACTAAAATTACTTTCAATATAGTTAATTGTAGGTTACGATATCGTACGCTACTGGGACACGCGTCGGCGCATTATTGCATAGTATTGCACTTTGACAGCGCAGTTATTTAGTTTCACTTGCATAGGGTGCCAAGGCGATGCTATAATTTATTCGAATAGTGTTGCAGATATGTTTAGCATCTATAAGTAGAGTAATTATTGAAGATACTGCAACGGGTGGGCATTCCTTTCACTGTAAGCATAAGTATGTTATAGTTAGTTTGTACATGTCATGTACGAGTATTTCTTAAAGTAAAACGATATTAGATATGCTCAAAATTTAGTTTAAGGTACCTAATTTTTATGATGTGTTATGTTTTTATTTTCCTGCGTGAGAAATAAACAGATGTTTTGTTAGTTCTAAATTTCTTAAAATTCTTCGCGTTCGAATACCTATATTTTCTGATCAACTGTTGTGTTACAGAGTCAATCACGTTTAACGACTGGCTTTCATACTAAACCCACACATTCACGTACACAGTCAAAACATTTACGGAATAGAAATACTGGGCCAGATAAAACCAACGTTACAAAATTCAGGAATTCTGATAGCTCAGGTCCAATGAGCCCTATGAAAAAATGTCCATACAATACCCATCAAAGGGGCTTCAGTTACAGGGAAAAAGGTAAAAGGTGAATTTTCGAAATGCACCCTACATACCGGCTGAATAGAGAATGAGTACAATCAGAGAAATTTCCCCTGACGCGCTGCATCGCCCAGGCTACTATTGCCGTCCACTCATTGATTCACCGGCTTTTGTTTTTGTTTTTGACCAGTATGATTTAAAAAAAGAAAAATCCTGATGTTTTTGTGGCAGTGATTTGCAATAGAGGGATTAAATAGATGTTTTTCTTCGATTACGATAAAAAGATGTAACAAGTAATTGACTTATTGACTTGTTATTATCTGGAGCGTTTAATACTGGAGCATTTAGTTTCCTTTTTCGTTAATTATCGGCATTATTGGTTCTAATTAAAACTTACAGTACATAAATACAGCTACTTAAGGTTCAGTTCAACAGATTAGGTATTTTATAGACACTTCTTAATCACAGCAGAAAAAAAATGTGATCTTTAAAACCAGAGATTCCACGAAAACGGGAAACTCGCATACCTAGAGTGTATATCGGACAAGTTGTGACGCAAGAAATCGAATACCAACAGCAGTGGGAACTAGAAACTAACTTGTTCTAGAACATTTCGTTAACTCCGACTCGGACGAAATGCGCCGCGCCGCCATCCCGATAACGTCTGCCCCTAATGTTGGCAATATTGGACTTGTGACATATTCGACATTTCGATTGGATTTATAGATAATAAATGGATAAAATGTTGTATAGATAGGTGTTTCTTTTTAGTGTTGGTATATACACTGATAATATACTATATATACACTTATAGTTTATGGTGACCATAGAACTAAAACAACCACTCATAAGTATTTGCCCATTCATTATTTTTTCCATACAAATTGTATACAAAAGTGACTAATAAAATCATGTTGTCAATTCGGAGCCAGTGTACACTATTGGATGCTGTTCACATTTTTTATTTAGGTAAATAATATACTGAGCCTCAAAACCGATCGTCGCGAAGATATCCGTCCACCTAGAGGGAGCGATCCCACATCGCGCTTTCTTATGCTGTGTGGGTCCTGGATAGAATAGGTCCACCCCGATTCTTCCCGAGGGTGTCGTAAGACGACTAAGGAATATACTATAGGTGACGGTGGGCACCAGCGCCGATAATTACCAATACCAACATACCATCAACCTACTGCGAGCGCCAACCCGCCTGCCCATCATGACGCTCAGGGCAAAACCCCCTCTATACACCTAATTATTGCATGTATATTAGGATCCACAACTGCCCGACAGCTTTTATTTGGTTTTCGGGAATGGAGGGATAGTGTACAATAATATAAAATTAATTTTTCGTAAAACATAATGTGTCATTTTTTGTCTAAAATATATGAGATTCGATTGTACAATCATTTTGAGGAAGATAAATTCAAAAAGTTAATATTCTGAAAGATTTCTTGGCCTTATGCCGAACGATTATTTAAATTCTGCTTTGCAGTTTGATCGGATTTCAAAAATTCTTGTTCAACACGACTTAAATTACAATACTGAAATCGACAATAAAGTTTCAACACAATTGTCCGCATGGAAAAATCTGTCAATATTTATACATCACAAGATATTCCCGTCTCGTGTCCTTTATAAATCCGTAACCTTGTTTCCTTTCCGTGCACCATATGAGATTGAATAAAAAATCCTCTGAGGCAGGTGACGCTGCTCAACTGACCTCCGACGGATTACCTCTGTAAGCCGCTCGCTTCAAAGCGAAACCGACTTACAGACCTCCTGTGGGCTTTTATAAATACGCTTTATGTCTATAACCAGAGCTCAATGTGCCACACTAAACTTACTGGCCAATGGTCTCTGCCAAGTTTTCGTAGAGAAAAAGGTTAAGACCACGTTGTATGTTACTAATGAATTAGGTGGAGGATGTTTCATAATAAATAGTTAAGCTTTTGAGGTGGCTTGAACATCAAAGATATTATGTTTCCGGAATATGTGATACAATATTAACTATATGAAAAGATTTATGTACAAAGCGGCATTACGAGCGAAAAATAACCTTATTTTTCCTTGCCGCGTTCATAGGTTATTTAAGGACCAAATCGGGATTATTAAATAATTTGGAATAAAACGTAAAGTACAAAGTAATTAGAGCAAATGACATATAATTAACTCGATAAGACGTTACAAACAAATCTACCACGTGTAAACACCAAGTTTCTAATTAAATTACACCATATCTTTCACAGTGATTTTACTTTCATTGAAATAGTAGTAATAAACTAAGGTAGTCATTCGTCCGGTAGCTTACTAATTTCATTAATCAAAACCAATATTTACACTTTTTAGTCTCCAAACTCTGAAGTCCCGAGGATATATTTGATCTGTCATGACGAGAAGGGCTAAACTTCGGCATTAATTACGGTTTGCAGTTTCTGCATAATCCCTCTGGAGTATGCAAGTATTTCGACGTCATTATCATATTATAATTTGGCGGAGCGAGCGCTCGGTAATTTGATATTAAACACGCTTCTGACAACTGACGTGACTGCAATGCGTTCTAAAGCCTAATTTGAGCTGTGAAGATGTCACCTGCGCTGGATGGGACATTCTGTTAGTTTTCCATAATATTATAACAAGGTGAATGCATACTTGACGTAAAGTTGCATATTTTTAAGCCCCGATGAAAGAAGAAGGATGTTATCGTACGTATGTATCTGTTTGTGGCATTGAACGGATGAATAGATGGATCTATTTTGATTTTACTTCATCGAAAGTGTTCTAAGCTAGGGTTAAAGAATCGGCTTAGTCAACAAATACATATTATCTTACTTTATCATGTACTATTAATATGCTAGAAAATGTTTGATCGGTTTCTGCCAATGTTTTGCCAATTATCTATAAAGATATCAACAACAATTTTTTATTACATTAGTTTTATTCAGATACGTATTCCTTGCTCTATTACTCATGAGTTCCATCTCATGACATGTTAAAACTATTCTCGGTATGTATGTATGTATAGCCAATATGTTGTATGGCTTATTTCATGTAAAGCAAGCTACCCAGATATCCTTGTACGTCATGACATTTACCTTCGGCTGTGTTCGTTCCATGTAGCGTATACTTGGGCTCAAAGTTCCTTGCTTCTCAAATTTCCCTTCATTTATTTTTTATAAGTTTCATATCATGGTTAAATATTTATGCTCTCTAATTCATTATCATTTCCTGGCTCTTGCTCTCCCTCCCGTTTCTAAAATCTACCTTCGCGTTACTAAAAAAAAAAAAATACTTATTCAGTGTAAAGGAACGCAAACAAGCAGCTAGAACATGCAGAAGACTTTATAACTCTATTACGGCATCGTTTCTCAACAGCATTTTGATCGTTAACTGTCTGAATATTCAGCAAGCTACCCGTCGGCTTCCGTGTATCGGCTTACGGGGTTTATGAATCAAAGCCTCTTTCCTTTGTGATTTCTAGCACAGGTCGCTCGGTGACCTGGTTTCTAAAAAACACGTTGTCATGTTCGCATGTTAGTTTTGGCAGTGTTGTTTCTATTGTTTAGGTTAGTTTTAAGTTTAATTGGATATTTAGTTTAACGAATCTGGTTGGTGCGGTACATTCATATTTTCTCCTTTACACATTCACACACATCACAAGGCTGGAACGGCTTTGCAATATTTGTATGTTCAATTTGCCGTAGCGAAACTTTAATTTATGATTTTCAAGTAGATTAATTTAGTAATTATATAAGAAAAAGAAGTGCGTTCTATTTTTCTACTGCCGTGATCTCTAGAGAAAAATGCTATCTCATTCAATCTTTATTGATCACATCTAAATCTAGTTTAATAAGGTTGAGAACTGCTGAAACGCTTTCATTAAAATGTTTTTTCTTATACCAACCCGTTTTCACTATTGAACAGAATGGATAAAGCGAATAACTATTCGGTAAAATCTTGTGAATCACCGATTTACATCTCCTATTAAAAAAACTACAAATAAGGAGGAGTTATGATACAATAATTATTTAATAATTGAAATAAACACAATTAGTAATTATCACATATACGGGGTTAAATAAAATCTTTTAAAATTAATTTTAAAATCATCAAGGTAATAATTCAGCGAGGTGTCTTGCTTATTTTAGTAAATTATATTGATAATCTCGTTTTGACGACCGGTTTGGCTCAGTGGGAGTAACGTTGCCTGCGAAGCTGAGGTCCTGGGTTTAAATCCCGGTACGGGCAAATATTTGTGTGATGAGCATAAATATTTGTTCCTGAGTCTTGGATGTTTTTTATGTATATAAGTAATATATCTATTAAATATATCGTCGTCTAGTACCCATAACACAAGCCTTATTGAGCTTACCATGGGGCTAGTTCGATTTGTGTAAAATTGTACGAAATATTTATTTATTATTTATTATCTCGAAAACTTAAACCTTACTCGTACATATTACCCCAGGCCTATTGTACTGTTTCTGTTGTTGGTGTGCAATAAAGAATTGTTGTTGATGTTGTTGTTGTTGTTATTACCTTTTAGATCACAACGATAATTAAGGACAAGAAAATGAAATTAATTAAAACAAGACTAGAGCCTGGATCCCGTTACTAAGTCGAAGTAATCCAATGAAGACTAACTCAGTCGTACCAGCCTGAAATAAGAAAATCCCTAGAAGTCGAAATTAGATTACGAATGCACTTACTGAATGTAGAAGTATCATTCAAACTTACTCTAATTTAGCAAACTCAATCCGAAATTAAGTAACTTTTAATACCAAATTTCTAGTTAGATTTTTAATTCAAATGTGGAATGGACCAAGTTAGTAGTTTTTAAATACATCGTTCTTAGATTTTGGTTAAATGGAAATTTTATTAGTATGCTTATTATGGAATCAATTGATCGAAATAGTTAAGCAGGCATTACAGAATAATTTTAATTTTTAGATTGAAGATTCTTAAGCTTTAAGAGAAACTCTTAATCTTTTTTTCTGATAATTAAGATGAACGGTATTGTCACGGGTCCTTGGTTCTATTAAACTGCTTTTGACGCTAGTGTTTCCAGTTTCGATTCGTTCGATCGGTAAGGCTAGAATATTTCTGTGATGAGCGCAAATTTATTCCCGAGTCTTAATATCTTTAGCGCTAAACAATTGAATAACGGGCAATCAATGCTAATGCAGGCGACACGGGCAATTTCTTTATTTTTCATTGTATATGTATAAATAAACTATTTAGATTTTTTTATTTTTGATTTTGTACCTATAGCTAATAACATGAAGAGTTGAGTTTTGGTTTACGTCAATTTAAGGTTTCCTGGTATTTATTTATGTTAAATGAGAGGTGAACATTTTAAGTGTATAGGTATGTATTTTTCCGCGGGGTATGGAGATCTTCAGGAGGGGAGTAAACAGCCTATCGATTTTTTCGGTCTCTTTTTCCACGCCCCAAGTTGCATTGAACCGGTTTAACCTATCTCTGCAGTCTTTATGCGTTGCGTGCCGCGTCCCCACCCTACTCTAAGTAGACGCTGATAGCATTCCCGTTTGGGGGTCTGTGCTTCCTCAACTGGATCCGATTACTGGTAAGGAGACCTAGCAAGACCTACACAGTTCGGAACCAGATTCAGAAAAACCGGCCGAGAGCATGTCCGACCATGCTCAGTGTAGGGTTCCGCAGCCGTTCTTACAAAAAATGCGCTACAGATGAAAAAGTGCACTAGCAAAGAGCGTATCTCTAGGGCAATTAAGTCCTCTTGCTGAGAAGCGCAGTTTCTCGACAATTACTCAAAAACGGTATATCCGATCATGTTGAACACAATTTTTGTTGAAAGTATTTATTATGCTTCATTTTTGTAATTTTTTTTCATATTTTTTGAAAATTATGGTTTAGAAAATACAGAAGAGAGGATGACATAAATATGCTACTTTCGGAGCGATAATTTCCGAAAATAAAATAAAAAATTTGAAACCCAAATTGTTTTTTAAAGAACTGTCATGATATGTGCCACACATTGTAATTTACTGATTGGCCTTAGGCGTTTGTTGCTTACAACGCTTTACGCTTGTCATCAAGTCGAAGTATAAAATAAACTTGTAATTTGTGTGATATATCGTTATTTTATAATTTGTGAGCAAAAGTTTAATCGATTTCAGTCGCATCTCATCACAATTATAAAACCTCCGTACCGTCACGTGGCTCTCGAATCGTTTTTTCGTGTCGTTAGACATTCGTTCGTTTAGAAATGCTCCACTTGAAATTTTCTTCGCCGTCTTAATTCCTACGTGACTCCGGGAGTTAATTAGTGCAATTACGAGATCCAGTCGAGTGGGTTTTTTGTGCCGCACTCACCCCGACATTCAGGAATAGCCATTGTGGAAAATTAAATTAACTATAAACTAGTGGAGCCAGATGTAGTGGTGGGTAATAAATGATGAAAAAAAGCAATTTTATCGGCCGTCTAGGGCTCAATTTCATGATGCTGTGTTAACGGTTGTTTAACAGTTGGTCGTCAAATGGTCACAAATATCGACCTAAAATAATCACTGTAACTGGTAACGTAACAAGGGAATATACAACTACAAGAGGTTTCTTCTACGAGCGATTTGTTCTGTCTGTCGCGAAACTATAGTCACTGTTACGTGTGCAACAAGTGTGACAAAATCACGGTAATATCAGTATCAGTGGCGTGGCGTCTATACAAGCCGAGTCCCACCGGCTTGCCCAAATCAGGACTATTGAGCATCTATTGCTTTGCTACAAAAGAAAACAGTGAGCGAAATCTACCCCGGCTTGTTCTGAGTTTTTATTTGACGCCACGTCACTGATCAGTATTATACGGATTACATTACAATATGAGTACAGTAACTTAAAAGTGACCTGAGTAATACCCGTGACAAAGTCAGTGATTTTTTTGGAACTGGAACGACGGTCACAGCGATAGAACTGTACGCTTTTGCCGCATCTCTAGCTAACTAGACAGATCTGGCTCTGTGGTTAAACACTTAAAAAAAGCCTTAAGGGCATTTTTACTTGTCAGATTCTACCAGGGCTTTAGTGGATGACGCCTGTTGATAAAAAATTACGCAAAAAAACTCACCTGTTTGTCATTTTTCATTAAAAAAATACAATTACAAAATTTACATTAAATTTAATAATTAAGGCAACAAACAAACAACGGGGCATGCTTTACGGGCAGATGTAATATTGTCCTCGGTCTATTAGATCACGTATGCAATACATTTTGAAAATACACGAAATAAAAAAAAGATTTCTTGCATCTGTGAGAACATTAAGCAACAAAAATCTCTTAATAATCTACCTGTTTAATCTATTTCAATCCCTCCCCGTAGTTTCACGACCACTTTACTATCTTGCTTATCTGTTAATATCCTCTTGTAAATATTATTTGGAGGGACGTCTCTAAACAGGACATTCCCATGCAGACACAGTTGCTAGTTCATTAATAAAGGCGCTTTAAGCGTAACTTAATACTGAATAGTCGACGAAACCTCAAATCGCAAATGGTGTGAAACGTCTTATCTCTTAAGGCACATTGGGTGCAACAAGCAATAAAACCATATTACGTTAATTTAACTACAATATTATGCTATACTAATAACAATTAATAACTTCGCAGTAGTAGTGTGTTGTCTATGCATAAAATATAGCTTGATTATTATAATCTTTCATATTTTTGGAACGAGAATAAGTAAACCGTTTTTGACGAACAATAAAAAAACGCTGTTTTACTGCCCGCTTCTCCGAAATTGTTACCCATTGCTTTGATATAAACAGGCCATATGACGCATTTTTCATCTATAAAAAAAACGAGACGCATTTCTGCATTGAGCAATTAACGACACATTTTTCACACAAACAGAACGTGATAATTGCAAATCCCACTGTTTAAATTAAGATGATATCTAAATACATACATGCATGACATGTCGGATTTCAAAAATAATTAGTCTATGCATTTTTTAAATATAAATGGTACCGCACCACAGTCTTGCACTTTTTTATCTTTTTGTATTGGAGACACGATAACTGCGGTAACCATTCTGAATTGCCTTGACTACTTATACCCTGCAGTGTATAATTTGTCTAATCGAGAGCCTTTAACTAACCCCATTTAAGTAATAATCGATAGTCATTGTCTGGCTCCATTCAAACCCTTTTAAACAAAACTGCCGATCAGCAAAATTTGGCATCATGGTCGAAATTTAACCGTCATTATCGTCAGCTATTGTCCCTATTTGGGTGGAGTCGAGGTTTCGACTAGTGCAGATGGCGTTTTCAATCATTTCGAATGACGTTTCTCTAGTTCCATTATATAATATGCGGTAGCGTACATACTGAAAATGTTTCTGCAGTGAAATGCGAAATAACACAAAATATAGCATAGGAGTAAATTATGTAGCAGTTGGACATCTGTTTGATAGGCATATTTGTCTAGACACATATTATTTGCTCTGAACGTTAACTAACAATGCTTAAGCATATATGTACCCATAATATAGTGTCATTCACAGTGATCAGAATAAGTCGAGCTAATATACCTAGAGTTTGCCAAAGAACATAATATAGAGTGGTTACAACCAGGTAAACTCCACCCGCTTACTTGACCCGTTTACCTTGTTCCTTCTCTTTGTAGCACTTTTGCTCACACCATTGTTGAAGCTGAGACGTCCCTTTGAGAAGCAATCAGTGGAAAAACACAAATTGTTTATTATATCAAGACTAATACCAGAATAATACCGGAATTCCGGATTATCCGGTTGTAACCACTCTATATATTATGTTCTTTGGCGAACTTAAGGCATATTAGCTCTATTCCGATCACTGTCATTCATTATCGTGAGCAAATGGAATACAGATTAGAGAACTTAGACATGTGACAGTGCTGTAGCGTAATAGGTCCGCCGATTAAATGAAACTGATACCTGCGTGAGCTTACTAGAGCTTACTATAAAAAAATAGGTATAGTAAGCATATTACTATAGCCTGTAAATTCTAAACGGGCGTATATTTTACTTAGACGGTTTCTGATTATGTAATTGATATGGTGAAGTAATTTTGTTCAATATTTCTTTTTATTAAGCGTAATAAATAAAAAGACGCCTAATATTAAGTGCTGTTGCAACCGAGCAGCTATATAAAATCCAACTTGGTGTGACAACTAACATAACGTGACGTTCACGTAGATTTGTAAATTAATAATTGAATATAATGAATATTGCTCGGCTTGTCAGAATTTGAGGCTTCAGTTTTTTTTTTATAGACATTGGGTTTGCGCTTGACATTGATCTCAATGGTAAGTGAGGACAAGATCTGTCACGGAGCACGCTTCCCAATTTTTTTTAATGGAATAATTGGTAAACGGGCAGTCGTGCCACCTAAAATGGAATGTGGTTCTCGTCGTCCATGGCTATGATGCACCACCGGAGGACACGACCATACGTTGCCAACCTTTTAATTCCCTGTTAACTCGCTTCTTGTAGAATCCCATGTTATAGGTATCCGGAAATACCGGAGCCGGTCTAGCACAACTCTCCGTGACTACGCTCGTCCCGCGACATAGCATTACCCGTCTCACTCGCATTGTATTAAAAGGAGTGAGACACACAATCTTTGTCGCGCGACAAAGAGTCGCGTATCACAGTTGTGCTAGAGGTACTGGGGAAAGCTCATTCTTGTCTCAACTTGCAATTTCGTGGTCAAAATGAGCATGATGCCCATTTATTTTCCATCCAGATAATACTTATTCACTCTAGCATTAAAAATATAAAGTGCGTGATTAAGTAAAAACTAGTAGTCGCGAAGATATCTAACAACTGTAAAGCTCAAAATCAGTAGTCCCCAAACATCGTTACTTTAATGAATTGTTTGTATAAACGTAATTTGCTAGTAGCTCTCGCGTGCAAAATCGCAATAGTCACGTAGCAAACACCCTCAGAGGCATTAAACTTAACTCCTCGGCATTCAACTATGCAGCGATATGCATTCTTCTGATTAAAAACTGTGAATGCTTTGTGAATAAAATACTAATGGGGCAATTGCTGCTTTGGTGCGGTAGATAAGGTTTTTAGTTTCACATGACGCTGCTGATGAAGAGTGAGATGCTGAACAGTGGCGGAAAAAGAGAATATTTTACCGGGCACAGAAAAAAACTTTTTTTTTAAACAATTCATTACCTTGGTTTTAATATACAAATACTTTTTATTGCTCACCAACCGGTCAAATATGCTGTGATTTACAAATAATGCATGTACAAAACGCAATATACAGGGTGAGCGAGGGTTAAGGATTTTGCTCAACAGTGGTGGAACAAGAGAAGATTTTGCCGGGTACAGTCGAGTATAATATGTTGTACTTCTTTTTGTTATGTTTTAATATACAGGATGAGCAATTCAAATGTTAGTATGGGGAAGTCCGGAACTAAAAGAGATATAAAAATTTGGTCTGCGGAACCATGACACTGATTTTTGATTTGAGAAAATCTGCATTTATAGATATTTATAAAAAAATCTTTTGGTACATTTCCACATTATGCACTGAGAACATTTTTAATTTATCCTCATTAGACTACATTAAAAATTCAATAGTGATTTACCAGTTCATTTTATAGGATGTTATATTTACAAAATAGTATCGATTCTAACAAAAGATGTTTTGTAAACGAGCTGGTATTAAAAATAGTAATCAACACTATCCCTAACCGTGTGTAGTAAAGCCTGAATAAGTTTCTGTCAAAAAACAAAGAAAACATTTTAGTGACACGTTTTTATTGCCGATTGTGCTTTGCTTTGATCATTCATCAACTACTCACCGAGACGATTCTAAAGACCCCAAACTTGATAGGATTGCGTTATTTTATTATAGAGTTCCTGCGACCACCATTCAGCTCCATCATAGGATCAGCTCGATGGTGTCATAATATTGTTATTGAACGTACATAAATATGCCAAATTATAGCTCGATCAAAAACCGGGAAGTGAGTCAAATTTTACTTGCAAGATGTTGGCAAAATATTGATATAAACTAACACTAGTTTCACTTAGTATCACAACGCAACAAACGGGGCTTAGTTGCGTTTATTTAAATATCTTACGTTGGTGATTCTTCCACGTTTCAGACTACGCGTTACGTCTATGGTCTCGAAGGACAGTACTTTCGAGACCATAGACGTAACGCGTCGTGCCGCCTCTCCCAGTGAGAGGCGGGTGGGTATCAACATCTTCTAGCCTCGCGAGTTTTCCGATCTACCAACGCTTGGTATTGATTATTCATTTGAATGCTAAGGTTGTCACTATACCGACACACTAAACTCACGACATCTGGCGATTTATCGGATGTTGTTTGATGCTGTTTACATTAACTAATAACTGGATTCCACGACGATGAAAGTTTGAAGCCGTCGTCCCGGTTGAAATTTCGGTGTTTCTTAAATAATTTTAATTGCATCACGTAGGATTCTACTCTAGTAATTACGTTCTGTAGAAAGGATCTTAGGATTATGAAGCTTAATCCAGTGAAACTCAGGCCAGGTGAATAAGTCCACTATTGCCGATAATTTACTAGAATCAGGCAGGAATCAGCACCAACATTTACTAGACATGTTCGGCAATAGTGGACTTATTCACCTGGCGGTTCTCAATTATAATATTTATATTATACGTGATTAAGTCCCGTCAGCTGTGTTGTGATAATAAGATGTTGACATAAATAGTTACCTAAGTACTCACTGACTTAGTTGCAGGCGGACCTAACAAAAGCGTGTTTAACATGTCTCAAACGAGCTAGCAATAACACAAACCCGCGGTTAATTAAATTGAATAACTTCACAATTTCCTATTCCGTCATATGTTAAACAAATTTCACAAAACCCGCAAACAACTATGCCGCGTCCAAATGAGGTGTATTTATGGTGACAACAGGCTGCAAGTTTTATGACGAGAATTGCACGTCGATGACCCGTAAAGCTCGTGTCTGAATAAATAATTCTCGCAGAGGTATGGCTCAATCGATCGTTTTGTTTTGTATAAGAAAAGTATCAATTTCCAATTGAACTCAATGTAGAAAGAAGTTCTCAAGTGGCAACCGGGACGGGCCCCCAAAAAGATAAACCGACGATCTGATCAAGATCGCGGGAAACCGTTGTATGAGGGCAGCGCACTATCTGTCCATAGAAAGATCTTTGGGGAGGGCATTGTCCAGCATTGGAAGTCTTTCGGCTGATATGATGATATATATAAAGCACGGCAAATATAGAGTTATGGCGAGCACGTACTGGAAGACCAAGTGTAGTTACTCGTTCACATGGTGGGCTTATGACCTAGTGAAGGTTCCGGGAGCCCGCTGAATGTAAGCCGTGCAGGACCGGCCAAGGTTGTATTCTTTGGAAGATGCACAAAAAGTCCGGAACAAGAATGGAACACATGTTCCGTAGTATTTCGTCGAATCTTGCCGTAATTACTTTTAGTGAAAAACATGAAAGACTTTTAAATTACTATATAAGCGAAATATAAGTAGTCGCATTACTTACATAATTCAGCATTATGTGAGCCATGCACCGTGGCTCACATAATTATCATGCATCGCATATGGCAATGGCAGTTATTCAGGTTAATATTCCACCTTCTACACTAAACGTTATCGTACTTAAACGCCTTGGATGTTCTATTAAAATTCTTATACACAATGCAGTCGCTTATATGTGCCTTTGATCCTATATACTAATGTTATACATGTATAAGTTTGTATAGGTGCTTAGGCTTAGATGGGCCATTTATTCGAGCGTTTTAGCTGCATCAATTTCATGGGTGGACACATTTTGTTGGAGTGTAGATTGTTGTGCCATTTGAAGACATTTGGTAGAGATACCGAACACCTAAAAAAATATCACAACACGACAAAATGGGGCTTAATTCATATTTAATGATTTATTTAATTACCATTATTTTATGCCTTATGTGCGTAAGAGAGACAACGAATAAAATCGGTACAGTACTACAAAAGTACTGGATAAAAACCGTACACGCCGTTATCCAAGGTTAAAGGGCGTGTAAGGTTACCTAAGGATGATATTTGGTTCCAATCACCTGGCGTTTACATGATCGGTTGCAGTTGCGGGACTGCTTATTTTAGACAAACGAAAGCGCACCATCGCTGAGAGATTCAAGGAACATATCGCGGATGTTAAGAACCACCAGGTGCATAAGTTCGCTATTGCCAAACATTTACTAGAATCAGGACCAAACAACTGGATTGGCTTCATAATCCCAAGATCTTCTCTACGGAACGTAATTACTACTATAGTATTAATGATCGTACGTGAAACAAATAAAATCAAGAAACACCGAATCTTCAGGAAGACGGTGAAAATTTTTTATCTTCGTGGAATTCAGTTATTAGTAACTGTAAACAACATCAAATGTCATCCGATAAATCGCCAGATGTCGTGAGTATAGTGTCTCGGCCTAGTGACAACCTTATAATTTAACCTTTTAATCAACACTAAGCGCGGGTAGTTTGAAAGACTGCCACGGCAAGAAGATGTTGATAACCGCCTCTCCAGTTCCTTCGTAACTATGGACGTAACGAGATGTCCGATACATCGAAATAAAATTACCAACGAAAAGTAATTAAATAAAACATATTTATACGCGCCCCGTTTTGTTGTGAGGTGATGATAAAAAGTGAATATCGTGAATGTTTAAATCAATATCTAAAAAATCATATGAAACCGATTAAAATACTCGGGTATTTCAATTAAAAGTTTTTTTGTCGAATGAGCCTTTGCAAAGGGCCTGCTGTACGGCGTACCGTATGAGCCGTAGCTCATGACTACATATCGAATATTTCTTCAGAGCCTGGGCAATGCTAATGCCTGCTGTCATAAGGACAGACAGGACTTGGATTGCATTTATAGTGTTTCACTTCGCCTCGCTCTGTCGCTGCCCTGCCCTCAATAGCCTGTGAATATACCCTATTTAGGGCTAACTTAGCCTATTGGGAGGCTGTGCGTCTTAATAGGGGATTGAAGTTTGAACTACCACCAAAGCGTCTCTGTCCACCTGTCTTGTTTTGTCAATGTAGGAGGAGAATAAAATGGTGTCCAAGACCGACAAAAGACCCAGTGATGAAACATACGTCGATAGATCGTTTATTAGACAAGATAATTCACGGTAATGAGGACGAAGCTGCGGCAAATGATAGTGCACTAAATTGACTATTTGTAATAGATCGATGCTAATAATATGAACACCTTGTCTTGGAATTTATATTTATCTATAATATAAGAGTATGTCTAGTGGCCATAACAAATATCTACTAGATTTTTATTTAGAACTTGAGTAACATTGTCTTATATTATTTTTATTTATTCATATTGGCTAATTTATATATGTGCTCGTAAGACTCCAAAATCCTGTCAATAATGAACTACTTGTCAGTAACTAGCTACAATTACTAATAAACCTAATAATGTAGTTCGCATGGGAACATAAAAACTTGAGGTCAAACATCATCAGGTGAACTTGACCAATACCTATTCGTAGCTATCTGAGTGGCATGAGATGAGATTGCATATGCGGTTCGTTGGTAATGAATACTATTATCTATAATATACAGTGAATGAAAGTTATGAATGTTAATTAGAACAATTATATTTCGGATTTTATCCAAAGGCTATACTTTATTACTAGGCAGCAATATGCAGTATGTGCCATCTTCGTCACACGTTTAAAGTTCAAAATCCAAAGACTACAAATTTCTACCCCCTCCACCTGACAGGCTGGCAACCCCGCCGCTAGTTGGTTTCATTACGTTTTTTTGTGACATCGGGTTCACACGTAGGCAGAACAAAACTTATTAAATTAGTTGCAAAACGAGAGAGAAATAACATTACTTATAGGTAACGTAGATAGTGAGTAATAGTGATTAATACTACATGCATCGGAAGGTGAGAATATTTTGAGAATGGTGCTGTTTTTTAACATCGATTTCGTCCATATTTCGTCAGTTTGCTTCGGTAAGTGATAAGATACATGTTTTTTATTCACACACAAAATCGATTATGATTCTTGCAAGGAAAGTACGTACTCATCACGAGCACTCTTCTGATTTACAATAAATAAGTAAATCGTGACATAATCGTTCGATTTTAAAACAAAGAACTTGTAAGAACTTTGTATACGTACCCTCCATCTGTGAATAAAGACTTCTATTTAATCAGTTGAGATAAGTTTGAACTAGATGTCGATGACGTCGCAATCAAATAAAGCGTCAACTCAAATTAACCGGGTAATACAGGTAAAACAGAGCGTATGCATTTAATACGATTTACCAAATTACATAATTACTTACTTCAGAATATGACATCAAACGACGGCTAAGTTTAAAAGAAAATTGCAGCTACAGTATTAATTTAGTCGTATGTTTTAGAAGCGCTCGTCTCTCGCAAACAAGTTTAAAACAAAAGTCTATGAAAAATGAAAATGAAAACGAAAAATATTTTAGTTGTCGCATTCATTGTGGTTACAATTTGAAAGGAGGAACAAAAGTGTATAACTGTTATAATAGTCGACCTTTAAAAATAATTGTCTAAAATTAAGATTTGATGGAAAACATTTATGACATGGATCTACATATATGTATACTTATATTCATATAGTACACAAGTAATACTTCTGTAGAAGTCGTTATTTCCCAAAGCTAAAAACTGACAGTTTAATGCAA
Source organism: Hedya salicella (assembly GCA_905404275.2). Classification (NCBI taxonomy): domain Eukaryota; kingdom Metazoa; phylum Arthropoda; class Insecta; order Lepidoptera; family Tortricidae; genus Hedya; species Hedya salicella. The sequence continues at coordinate 10,860,866 of FR990112.1, read as the reverse complement.
TCTTGTTCATCTCTTTTATGGATTGTATTCGAATCCTTAAAATGTGCGTCCTAGACATCCTCAAAATGGAGGGTTTTGTCTAATAGGTAGTTCTCGTATTTATTTAAGAATATAACGCCGATAACCAGCTCCATATACATTGACATCGTGGAACATAATATGAGTTCAGAAGCAGTTCGGAAATGAAACCCACGTCTTATACGTCTATACTATATACGAGAATTCGGGACTTAAGTACCCCTAAGACCTGAGCTGAACCAAGGGCCTCTACGAGCCTGGGTTCCCCGGGGCATAGCGTCGCCTAGCCCTCCGGTAGCTAACCTACTGTTGTTCAGCCTTGAAAAGGCGCTCTCAACTGAAGGGGGTATCGCATGGGTGCGAGCAGCGGTCCCGCCATGGGTGCGAGCCGCCGCGCCGGCCATCAGCGCCCGCGCCGCCGCGCTGAACGTCGGGTACCTACCGCCGCAGGTTTTGAAATAATTATATGATTACTGGTTTTATGAATACAAATTACGATGTTTTGCAGAAATAACATGTTTTGTTTACACAATATGGCAAATAATTATATCTAGACAAAACGTTGAGAACTGACCCATATAATCACCGTATCATATGAATACCCACGTGGATAAATAAAAGTATACTATCTAAATTGATTACTTATATATAGTTTTACATATATTAGGTATGTTTAAACGTACATTACAATAATTGCCCCACTTATCTAACATAAAAAAATAATGGAAAGAATGAAGATGAAATAAGTAAGTAAATAATAATAACTTTTCCCAATATCAACTCCTCGTATAATAATTTACCTGTTATAATAATAAAAATGAAATAAGATATTTAATGAGAACATTAGAAAGAGAATTGTTCCTCACATAGTTTTTTTTTTTCGTGGTTAATTCTCCTCTGTTAATAGATACTTGAAGTGATAAAAATACATTTCACATGTCTCAACAATTAATGCCTGAGTTCAACCTACTTAACTGAATGAAGTTCACTATAATATGTACTATACAGGTTTACAATTACCTTACCATACCGTTAGTTAAATAGTCTTGAGGATACTTTTTCCTCCACTTATGAAACTAAATAAAAAATATCCACTCTCATTCTGTCTGAAAAAGTCGTGTACACCAATTGAACACTGTCCAGTCAAGGATGCCGAGTAGAACGTATCGAGGATAAAATATTTAACATCGTTGTGAATCTCTTTCCTTAATTCGATTTTGATGAACCTTAAACTCTAGTTTGCCTCTGCCTACATGGCGTCGAGTAGTTCAAGCTTGCTCCATCTAAATGGTGTCGAGGATTTCAAGCTTGCTCCACCGAAATGGTGTTGAGGATTTCAAGTTTGCTCCACCGAAATGGTGTTGAGGATTTCAAGCTTGCTCCAACTAAATAGTGTCGAGGATTTCAAGCTTGCTCCACCTAAGTGGTGTTGAGGATTTCAAGCTTACTCCACCTTAATGGTATCGAGGACTTGAAGGTTGCCCCACCTAAATGGGGTAGTGGCGTTCAAGCTTATTCCACCTAAATGGTGTTGAGGACTTCAAGCTTTTTCCACCTTAATGGTGTTGAGGTTGCCCATTTAAATGGTGAAGTGGCATTCAAGCTTGCTCCACCTAAATGGTACCGAGGCTTTCAAGCTTGCTCCACCTAAATTGTGTTCAGGTCATTAATCTTGCTCCACTTTAATGGTGTTGAGGACTTCAAGTTTGCCTCGCCTAAATGGTGTAGTGGCATTCAGCTTGCTCCACCTAAATGGTGTCGAGAGCGTCAAGATTGCTCCACCTAAATGGTGTTGAAGACCTCAAGCTTGCTACACCTAAGTGGTGTCGAAGATTTCAGCGTACTCCATCTAAATGGTGTAGAGAACTTCAAGCTTACTACATCTAAATTGTGTTGAGGACTTCAAGCCTGCTCCACCTAAAGGGTGTTGAATTTTTAAACAAGCTCCACTTTAATAGTGTCGAGGACGAAATGAGTATACTCCACTGTAAATAGTGTTGAAGATATTTTAGCCCACTTGAAGAGTGTTAAGGTCCGCTTTTATTCCACGAAAAGCGTTTCGAGGATTAAACAAGTATTACTCTTCTTAACAGTATCGCTATTTATTTATTTTTTACTTCATGTAATACTATTATGATTACACAGAACCACATTCTACCGTAATATTTAGTTTTGGGATTTAACGCACATTTATATACTGATACTATTGTAACAGTGTATGGCAACTGATGCTAATCTTAGGTGGTTACCAGATTGCGTGATGTGTCCACAGAGTTGTCGTAATTTACTTTACGTATCAATACTTGAAAGCATTACATAATTATGCATTTAAGACAACTACAAGTAAAAGGAGATTACACCAATATTATATAATAGGCTAGTTCCCTTATATCTAAGACTCAAGATTCGAGGTAATTAATAATCGATATTAACCTTTCGAAATAATGCTTGAACAGAATAAACATTATTGCATAAAATTTTGCTTATTTTACCGTACAGGTGACGTCATATGCTTCCTTTGTAGGTATATATTCCGGTGTTTTGACCTTTCATAAAAAGTTGCTGATTCGATTTGCCAGAAAACATCGTATGTTTTTTTATTAATTAGCATGGACCAGGTATTAGTACAACACTACAGCAGTTGTTGACTGAATAATATCTCGTAAGGAATAAAAGTAAAGTGATCGTTATTACTAATAATTTATGCCACGCCTAAAAACCTTTATCGAATATCTGGTTACAGGAATAATGCACAATAATATATTATAATATTTCTGTTTTTATGTTCTATAGATACAAGAGGACAATAATGTAGATACATATAAACATTGTACTTTTTAAGGTAAAATACCGTACCTATTAAAAGACTTTGCAAATATTCAAGAAGTATTGATTCAGAACTATAAATGCAATAGTAAACTAATGACAATGGTTATTAGGTGTTTAAAGGCAGGCATAAATTTTTAGCTTCCATGTATCATATTGGATCATATAAAGCGTCTCTATTTCTTAGTTTGTAATGATACCTATTTGCTTGATCATGTCTTTCTTTCAAAATTATTGTTTTATGAAGGTAGTATTTGTTTTATTGCAGTTTTTAAATGGATTTCAATACACTCCTATTGAAATAAGCATTACTTATCTATAAATATATCCTAACAAAACTTTCTTTGCATTTGTATTCTTAGCTTCATCCATCATCATTAAAACGAATTTGTGAAAAAACTTCATGGAAATTCATTTGTCTAATAGAAAAATTGCTCCCCAATTAGCTTCATCATATTATTCTGTAAGAATATTACAAAATATAAACAGATTAATTAAATCTGCTTAGGTACTAAGTAATCTGACATATTTTCTGTTACTAGCGTAATCGCAATAGTCTGTTCAATGGAAACTCTTAATAGCAACTTCTTTCGTCTTTAACACACATAGAAAAAAATTCCAGAAACACATGCACAGGAAACGTCCGAGGTGTTAGGCTTTGTATTGATCTTTGAATCGATATCTAACATATTTATTATCATAAAAATATTACTAAGTTCCTAATTCACAAGTGAAACAAAGTACAAGTTGAAGCAAGGAAGAACGAAACCGAGGTTTTGATACTTTGCATTTTACATCAACTGCTCGACTAATTTTTATTAATTATTTCTATCTTATGTGTGCATATTAATTACAAATAAACCATGCATGTTAACGGTTTATTGTTATTATTAATTTATTTTATTTTTACGCCCTAATGTTGGTGTGATTATAAGGCTCTGAACATCTGCCTAGTAATAAAGTATAGCCTTTGGATAAAATCCTCATATAATTAACAATCAAACGAACTTACCTTAGTGAAGTTTGATTCCAATTATATGAGGATTTTATCCAAAGGCTATAACGGCCCATCCCTCCCAGCTCCAAAAAAATATATAAATAAACAGCCATTGTGTTCGATAACACAAAAAATATACTCTAAAATAATGAAACCAACTAGCGGCGGGGTTGCCAGCCTGTCAGGTGGAGGGGGTAGAAATTTGTAGTCTTTGGATTTTTAACTTTAAACGTGTGACGAAGATGGCACATACTGCATATTGCTGCCTAGTAATAAAGTATAGCCTTTGGATAAAATCCTCATATAATTGGAATCAAACCACTAAGGTAAGTTCGTTTGATTGTTAATTATCCATTGTTGTGAATCACATCTTATGTAAAGTCAAATGAAAGAATATCAATAATTCTGAAATTGTTAATGGCTTTAACAAATAATATATTTTTAACTAGCTTCTGCCCGCGACTTCGTCCGCCTTAAATTCGTTTATAGCTAATAAGGGTATTTTTCCGGGATAAAAAGTAGCCTATGTCCTTCCCCGGGACTCAAACTATCTCCATACCAAATTTCATCCAAATCGGTTCAGCGGTTTAAGCGTGAAGAGGTAACAGACAGACAGACAGACAGACACACTTTCGCATTTATAATATTAAGTATGGATATGAATGTATCTAGGAATCAGGCTATCGTTACGTTACGACAGATATGATAAATTTAAGTAAACTTGTTTAATAATATATAATGAAATATATAAATAAAAAATAATAATATAATGTTTTTCTTGTTACAGGTATGCAAACGGAATTACTTTTAAATAAAATCGACAATAATCATCCGCTACAATCAACATACCTTTACATACTTCAACCAACAAAAAAGATTAGAATAATATTAGTGGATCAGGCGTTAACCATGTTTTACGTATTTTGAATCTATGTTAAATTTACATGATTTCTTGATCCTAATTTAAATGTGACGTACCTGATGCTTTTAATAACTCGCCAGTTCGGCTGTGGCCCTGAAAACACTCAATTATATTCAATTATATCCTGCACTCTTCGTACTGGAAGAAAAACGACGATAGCATTTATTTTATATTGTGGACTCCTCATGCTCCTCGAGAAAGACTACGCCTTGTATACAGAAAATATGGTAATATTCACTCCCTCCCAAAATAAAAAGTGAAAATTATGGTAAAGCTAAAAACTGAAAATATTAGTTTTAAAATTAATTATTTTTTATTCATTGAAATAAAACAATTTAACGGATTATATCGCGTATATCTCATTTTAGTTCCCGACGTTTCGGAAGTTTTCCAGCTTTCCATGGTCACGGGTGGACTGAGAAAAGATGTATTTTCCTCTGTCAAAGTTACAATTTGTGCAAACTACCCATTTTTTGAAAAAACACAAATAAAGGTGTACATACATGCCAGATGAGCCTAAGCTGTAAAGACAGTTACACATGTGCCAGAAGGGCTTAATTATTTTATTCTAATAATTTACCAAGCAGCATTTCACAAATGAGGCGTACTGAGGAGAAAAGAAACGCTGCAAAGAAAAACTCCCAGGCTACCTCATTTATAATTATAATATTTAAAAAAACAGAGACTATTAAACTACTTTTAAACAGGCAAGATATTTTACACCGTTCGGAAATTAAGGTTTTGCAGTCCTGTGTCTCGCTTATTTCAATGAGTAATAATCGCGGAAACAGAAGAAAATATTTTTTTTTTTGTTTACGAGGTACATGATCTGTCACCGTTTTTCCCCTGGAGTCATCATATACCATTTCTCGTCGCTAACTGCCCAAACTTTCGTTAATAACATATCTAACGTTAATCAGATAAATACTTTTGAGGTAATATAATAAGTAACCAAAAATTTTACCCATCAGCGGATAAAAGTTTCTACAATTAAACACAGACCTTATTAAAATAACGACAGCGTAACATATAAGCCGAACTTCCATCCCCAACAACGTAATTAACACAAACGTGTCTAAATGCAAAACAAATTACTCGAAATTTTACTCGTAAACCTTGAGTCGAACGTCAAGCGCTGACTAACGTTTAAGATAAAGGGTATAAACTTTATTGGCTTTATTACGTATACGCATCGCGCCGTCTCTGAGCGCTCCCACCGCCCCGCCGCCCCTTCGGAGGCTGTCAAATTAAAACCATAAAACGTGATATATCATGAAACTTTCCCTCTATTGTGCTCTGTTTCCTTATTCATTTAAGGCGTCAATTCGAATGACGAGGCGAGGCATCAACTGCGTTACGTACCGCACCGCACGTAAGGAGTTTCAGCATAAACGCGAAGACATCTTTGATGTGCACCCTCTCGCCTGAAGCGTGAAAGGCTCTCATAGATAAAGTGCATTTCGATATTAGAAGTTTGAAACACAGTTTTAAAGTGAAATTTACGGTAAGAAATTGTTTTCTACGTAAAGGATGGGTGAAGGTTAAAGGATGCAATAAAAGTGTTTGTTTTATGATGGCTGCGGGGGATTTTATTATGGAGGTGTAATCCGCTGGCTGCTGCTTAATCTTTTGCGATGTTGCTGTAAAATACACAGATTTAAATGGAGCATAAAATAATGCGTATTTCCTAAAAAAAAGAAACTGTTGACTATGTTCGATTATCCGACTCGATTTTTCGACGACCGGTTTGGCTCAGCAGCAGGAATAACGTTGCCTGCGAAGCCGAAGGTCCTGAGTTCAAATCCCGGTAAGGGCAAATGTTTGTGTAATGAGCATAAATGTTTGTTCCCAAGTCTTGGATGTTTTCTATGTATATAAGTAAATATATCTATTAAATATATCGTCGTCTGGTACCCATAACATAAGCCTCATGAGCTTACCGTGGGACTAGTTCGATTTGTGTAAAGAATTGTCCTGTAACATTTATTTACTTTATTTCATTGATAATGATCTTAAACTAACACAATTAACATCTATACTATTATAAAGTTGTAAAAATGAAATGTCTGTAGATTGAAGATATTTTCAAAAAAAATATTGTAACGGACTATTTGGAGGACACTGATTCGAAAAATATTTTTATTTTTATTTTTGTATGTTTGCATGTGTCGTTGTGGCTTCATCACGCCAAATCGGCTAAATGGATTTCAAGTATTTATGATACACGGGTAGCTGGGTATCTCCTGATGGTTATAGGATACTTTTTACCCGACTACGTTGTCGAAAAAAGAGGGGTTATGACTTTTTCTCCTCCGCGAACGAAGTTGCGGGGCGTCTTCTAGTAAGAGATAAAACGAATAAAGGGAAATATATTCCAATAGTTTTTAAGATCATATTTTGAAGAACGGAAGTCAAACAAACTTTGACAACACTAAATATTAATATTCGCGATCAAACTGTTAAGTAGCATTTGTTTCTTGTTAGACCATCTGTCAATCAAACCCACGAAAAAATGTCAGGCAATGTTAGATTCAAACCAATTGTTGACCCATTTCAAAATTACTTCCCAACAAGAAAATTGACCTGTAAACTATGTGAAGGGTTTCCACGGCTCTGAAACTAGTTTACCATATTGTGATTACCCCAGGGACATAACTTCGCCTGTACAAATGTTAAAACGGAATCCTCGACTAGCAACTGTATGTTATTGATTGGTCTGTTTTGATATTAGTTTGTTATTGTTAATCTGCTCAGCGATTAACTTTGCTTCTGACGTTTGCGCAGCTTTGTGATGAAACTTGGTTTCGACTTGACTTGAAATTGTTGTTTTGAATCGGCATAACAGTTGTACGACGCGATAGTTATACATATAGTGAGAACTGTAGGTATTTATGAGAATTTAAAGTCAGCTGCTATTATTTGTTAGATGCCTACATTGTGAAATTAACGGGTGCTTCGTTAGTGTCATCTCACTGTAAGTGTATTTATCTCCTGAATTATTGTTTAGTTGCTATATTTGCTTAAATGAAAATGTTGACTAGCATAAAATATTGTCATAAAATCGCCAATGTAAAAAGTAAAAATGTATGGCAATCTATTCGATTATACAAGTGATGAAGATTACCTTTACTAATATTAAAAATGCGAAGCGGTATTTGTTACTTTGTCCTTTTTAATATGGTTTTTATTTAAATTCCATATTTCTACCATTTGAAAGACGTCAGATCGATCTCTTGTATATATAGATAATCGAAAAGCTATCATTACAATATAAAACAACATAATTTCATTATATCCGTAAGCGCCCTGCGACTCAATACGTTTGTATTTTTATAAACCGAAGTTATCAAGCCTAATCTTACACGATAGAATACGTCGACATATCGATTTCATCTTGACAATCGGATAAACCGATTATTTGTAAACTCGGTTGCATGGATGTGAGCCGACTTGGCTCTCGAGCTTGTCATTTTGCCTTGTTACTGGATTACTTTATTCTTTGAATATATCGTTTAGTAACTATTTTCTACTTTATTTATTTATATTCTTAAGTTAGGCTTTTATACAAAAAGTGAAATACAAAATATAAACACATTATAAAACAGTTAACCTAGGGTGCCACCGGCAGCGAGGCAGGGCTCAAGCTACTGCTGGTTAGGGCTGCACAGAGAGGAATCTCCCGACGATGCGCGCCATGTCCATGATCCTGTATATGACCCTTGATACAGCCATCTAGCGAGAGTCTCTATACATGTTGGTCGAATCTCATAGCTATAAGACTGTATACCGAAACGACTATCGGAACAACGATCTGTTAATATTTGTATGGGCATATTGGCGATTATTAGCACTCACTTTTTATGCCAAAATTTTCCTATGCATGTTTATTTATTTAATCTTTATGGCACAAAAGAAAAACTTATCGTACAAAAGGCGGACTTAATGTCATAAGGCATTCTCTACCAGTCAACCTTGAACCTCTACTAGTGAACCATGTTATTCCACCATCACTTAATACCATCATATATGATTCTATTACATAACGCACCGCCAATAATGGCCTTAGCACAAACGGCTATTGCCCGGTTCTGAGATCATTCTCGACACCAAGCTGCCAAATACGTTCACACGTTGAACATGAGTAAGTGATAGTGTAATACCGGGGTTGTGAGTTAGGTTAGGAACAATGTAATACATATTTAAACATAAAATAAACGTTACAACTATTAAAACTAAAACAACTTTAGTTAGGATAAATTACGAATTACTTTTTATCTGAGAATCAACGGAACTTTTTGAACTTTGACTTTTACATTCGTTCTCTGCGAAAATCGTATTAAATATTCGAGGTGTTTTTGCTAAGAAGGTTGGAAGATACTACGAAGGCTATGTTTTCGTCTCCTTCGAAGATGAAGTTTTAGTTTATGAAATACTAGCTTCTGCCCGCGACTTTGTCCGCCTTAAATTCGTTTATCGCGGATAAGGGCATTTATCCGGGATAAAAAGTAGCCTATGTCCTTCCCCGGGACTCAAACTATCTCCATACCAAATTTCATCCAAATCGGTTCAGCGGTTTAAGCGTGAAGCGTTAACAGACAGACAGACAGACAGACACACTTTCGCATTTATAATATTATTAGTATTAGTATGGATGTATAACTATATTTTTAAAGAATTTTTAATCTACATGATCATTTCCACTGTTCTTACATTTAAAGGGCAAGGGACGTATTGATTAGAAATAGACATAAGCGAAGGCTTTGATTTTTATTCGCGAATACTTTAGGATTGACGTATCACGGAAAATAAACATGGCCGCAATGAACTCTCTTCTTATAAATGCCTGAGGCTTTATTAGTGAAAGTTATATATGTAGAAAACTTTCATTTATACACGCGCAAAAATCGAACTCTCGAATTAATCGGATCAAAAGTTTCGAACGCCACATTTACGTTCGCTGTTTATATACAAAAAACGCTCGATTTTTATTTGCTTGCTATTTCCGATGGAACTCTAACTCCCTTTTAATGTGGGAAGTTGTAACGAGTTGGCGGTTTGAAAACGAAATTGGCTCTGTATTGAATTGAATCGAATTCCCCAAAGTACATATTGTTGTTTTTACTCTTTTTCATTGCATTACTTTTCATTTTTTCCTACCCGAAATATGGGAATGCTATTAGCGAAACAATTTCGCTTATACGAGTATGTCGAATGTTGTGCCCGTAGTTCGCAGAGTTGATTGCTTCAAAAGTTCGGTACAGCGTGAATAAATCGTTGGTGTCTCACAATTTGTACATGGTAAATTTTGTTACTGTCAGACTCAGACATGATATTAAGATCTCGCACCTAGACATGTATAGGAAAGTAAGTGGTGGATGCTTTTTATTTATTTATCTGCTCACTTGAATAATGCAACTATCATAGGTCTGCTGCTTGCTAATATACCAATTGTGATATAATTTCAAAGGAATGAGTTGTCGTTTTTAGGTTAGCAGCAAGGTTCTTTGCGAATATAGTGACATGATTGAAAAATGTAGTAACAAAATGAATAAATTTTGTATTCATCGTTTTTAAGGCTATTTCCATAACTAACGGGTGAATGTATATCTTCAATTTCCAATGTTTCCAGAAAATGTATAAACCGATTACGGTCTCGTCTCCTTTTGAGGGCCGCTTTAATGGATTCCCCTGTTTGGCCCGGCAACCAACTTTCCTACGAATCACTTAATCTGCCTCACTTCGGATATGTTTTTGTGTGATTTATGAACAGTGATGACGCCAGCAGGACTAGACGAAAACATTTATTTTGGATTTTGCGTAAAACGTTTTATGACGGGGTTGGGTTTATTGTCCGTGACATGAGTATCAGTGCTTTTACTAAGAACTGCGAGTATGATATGGGGAATTTTCGGATGTAAGTTATACAAATTTAGTCGTGTTCTTTGCTAATTCTATGAAATATCAACACACTAAGCTACGTCTTCACTGTCACAAGCTTATAACTCTAGAGCTGTAATTTGTAGCACCTTGAGATTTTATTGAGAACGGACGCTATTCAAATGAAAATATTTAAAACAAAGTTTGGACTCATAAACGCTTAGTCAAAATACTTAGACCTAGATTTCTGAAATATAGCATAGTACTGACGATGTAAACTTATAATAAGGATGGATTCTTTGAAAATCCCTTTGGAGCGGGGCCACTGGAAAGAAACAGGTTACTTATTAAGGTATAATTTTTTTTAGAATATCATTAATTTTTGAACAGCAATGGGTGGTGTCAAGACATAGGTATGTACAAGAAAATGATTAAAACTTGTGGCAACTCAGAACGTGTGAGTTTACACCTCCTATGATATTTGCGCAAGCTTGTAGGATCTTTGAAATCACGACGTTGCCCCGTGTTCCAGCAAAATGTTTGGTTCACTTCGTAGAAACCGACCGAGTTGGTTATTCATGCAGCAAAGCAAGTCAAAGGAGGAACCAATTCCATATTGAAACTATTGAAAGCTATTTCTATAGAATTCGACAGGTTGTGAGTGAGACATGTATTACACGCTTAGGTACATTCTGCAGGATTGGGTCTCTAGTTTTTTTAATTTGTTTATTGTCCTGCAATACGCATAAGTTTGTGCAGCTATAAAATGTTTCTCAAAGTGATGTCGGCACTCAAAATAACATGCATAATTATAGGAATAGGTTACACAGAAAGAAATCTTCACCCTGTAAGTCTTCAGATATACATATTGCTTATTATTTTTTTTAAACTATATTTTGAAGTTCTAAGTAGATTAAAAGAAGTGGGCGAAGAAGGGCCAATTATTTATAACGGACTGATCACAAATGCCAGTAAATTCTTCCATTGTGTGGTAATTTTTTGGGCGAAAACTCGACAATGTTGTCAGTCGACATAAATAGGGTATATACTCCAAAAGTCTAAACTGGACGTTGGTTAGTCTGCCAGGATTTAAGAGTTATCTTATGTACAGAATACATAAATAAAAGTATCGGGGCCTATTCCACCCATCAAATATAATATTTCCCATTATCGTGGCATAATGTTTGAACGCTGTTCTGAAATATCGAATGTACTAACATTTATGCACAATGTTCTGATGGCGTTCGTAAATTGGTTACTGTCATTTATTTTCAATTTGGCTTCACGTGTCCGCGTACGTTCCAAGAATTTTTAATTAAAACAATAAAAGCTTGTGAAACAAGAGGCTCCGAATTATGAATGTCATAAATTTTTTCGCCTATAATTTTGAAATACCGTTTCTGTTATGTGAAAATGAGAAATGACAGCCGTGCAGCAGTTTTCATTTGATTTGCATGTTTCACTCTCTCTTTATATCTTTTATTGCAGTTGTTCGTATTCATCAGTTTTTATTTTATCCCCACGTAACTGCGCTACTATCCATTTAAATAAAAATCATACGTCTATGCGTACGCTGAAATATTTCGACCAATTGAGTCGCACACGCATGCGCTTGTTCTTTGTTATTTAGCAATTATGAAAAATGTCACTGAACATCGTTATAAGTGTAAAATGACGCAATTTGCAAGGTATAAAATAGATATCAAGTAGTTATATTTTGCAGTACCAGTGACTTTGTCCAGCACTGGCTTGTTTACTCCGAAACAAGCGGTATTTTACGGCTTACTTTGACTGGCGGACTTACCCTCTAAAGACGGTGACTTAACACACGAATAAATAATGTAAGCTCGACTCACCCTGATTTACTTAAACAAAGGTAGCAGTTAATAGGGTAATGCTATTGCTGGTCACTTCTGCGATCCGTTTCTTCGGGAGCGGCGTGTCTGACAGCGGAACGTAAGGAACACACAACTATTAACTAAGTTCGTTAAAGGTGCGTCCACATGTGTATCATTTGCCCGATCATATCTTCGTCCCGTGGCATGATAGCGTGTCACGATCAAGCGTTTGGACGTTGCGCCGAACCGATTGCTCGAAATCCATGTTGCTACGCGTATCATACACTTAGATCAGACAAGCGCGGCGTGATTGCCGCGCCGACAGTGAGCGTCCGAGCAGCGCGATACGCAGTCATGCCACCTTAAGATGTGACTAGACTGATTCTCTTTGAGAGCTTCGCGGAATTGTATAAAATGTGCTGTGATTTTAAGGTGGTATGCTATCAATTTCATGCATGTAACCCAACTTGATGTTTTTTTTGTAATAGGAGTCCTGTCTATTACATAATATGCTATAAGGCAGTACTGATATTCACATTGGATATGACATCACCGTTCGGCCACCTGCCAACTATAAGAATAAGTAGCTAACTCTTAGATTTGAAATTATGCGATGTTGATTTACTCGTGTATATACGTTGATTTACTAAATTTCTTGGCTAGGGTATTGTGTTCGGAATCAAAAGACGATAAAAGGATTGAATGGAGTTAAAGTTACAAACTCCAAGTGAATCGACTTGTTTGGAGTTGAGGATAAAGTTATTTACTGACACTTTTTTAAATGTTTAAATTGTTATCTAGTTTTATCTCAAGTTCGTTACATTTTTTTTTTTTTTTACAAATGGCTTTCTATGTTTACATACGATTGAGTACGGCTCAACTAATCTGCGTCTAAATTAGCCTGACAATAGTCAGCTCAATTCGAGACCTATTTAGATATAACATTGATAAGAGTTTTCACAGCTGTCGTCTCTTTTTTTAACAAATATGAAGTAAAAGTCAAGAGCCTGCAGGATGTTACTGAATCAAAAAAGCCACAGCTTTAGTTTCGATGTTTAATCACAGATGCCGGTGCTAAATTTAACTATTTTTACAAATCTTTATTCTTGGAAGAAAAAAACTAATTAATAATGGGACATATTAATGACATTTGTATAAAACTTAAGATATGATACTTCAGTCCAATTAGATGAACGACGCTCGCTACAACTTGGCCCCGCCCTAAGGGCGGCTGACCACAGCACTTAACGAATTAAGCATGTCACAATCTAATGGGTAATGCAGACAAGGGTAGGAGCATTAGGGAAAATTAGCCATGCCGATTCTGCCGGAGACGCTGTAATGCGGGAGTATTTCTAATACTCTTGATTAACTTGGGAAATAATGGAGATAAAATAATGTCATTCTAAATCAAAGGCCATAAAGTTTAGGGAAAGTTTAAATTTATGGAAAAACAGTAATAAGAAAAGTAAACATGGAAAAAGTATAATGTATGTGAATCATTGCAATTAAGTACATGTAGGTACGTAAAATTAATAAATAGTTAATACATATACATATTATGGGACAATTTTACGCAACTAGTTCTTTGGTTAACTTCATAAGGCTCGTGTTTTGTTATGTTATGAGTACTAGATGACGATATATTTAATAGATATGTACATATATACATAGGAAATATCCAAGACTCAATTCAAATATTTATATTGCTCATCAGTTCATCACACAAATATTTGGTCTTACCGGGATTTGAACCCAAAACCGTCAGCTTCGCAGGCAGCTTCACTACTGACCCAAACCGGTCGTCAAGTGTGGAATTAATATCAAAAAAATATAGCAAAGAATGTCTAGGTAGGCTAACTTTTGAACATATAATAATAATCTTAAAAGATACATCTTTAAAGAGGTACCAATAAAAACAACGGTAACAAAATATGCAGGAAGTGGCGCGACAAAACCTTTTATAAAATTGTGCGGTCTGTATAGATACGTGCGTAATGTATTTCTTTTTGATCACTTGTAACTACACTCGAGGGGGGTTACTACAAAGTTCGAAATTTGAGGTTTGTATTGAGCCATCCCTTTGGTTCTCTTGTAAAATGTATTTGCGTGAGTGGGATGGCGCTATGCCATCTTAGAATTTCGAACATCGGAGTATTTAGCTTCCCTGGTCTTTTTGCTAAACTGCAGTCAATTATTTCCTTTGACAGGTAAAAGTGCGCAGTAGGATAAATAAAATTTTTCTAATCCGAAATTTACACTTTTTTTCAGTAGAAATTAGTATAAAGTGTGCCTAAAATTCAACTCAAATTAATCCTAAGCAGCTCGGAAACAGGAGACGTGGCTTTAACCTATTTCTAAGACTACGTCTGACATAATTAAATTAACAATTCCAGGCCGTCAGGCTATGCGCAAAGCCGAACCGGTCCAAAACAGACAGTCTGACGGGTGCATTATAGGCTTTATCTGAGTAACAATGCTTGTATTTAACTACAAGATATAGTAATTAGTGTAATGTCCAAATAGCCAATTATAGTAGGTAACTTAACTAGACTAGAGTAATCATGTAAATTATAATCTTGTATTATCATATAGTTTAGTGATGTGTCAAATGAAACAAGTAATGTTATGAAACAAATAATAACGCAGGTTGAGTGACGAATAGTGAAAGGGCGCTGGCAAAAACTGGATGCGACTTATTGAAGCCACGGTTAAATAGCGCGTATTTGAGGGCCTATGTCCAACGGGATATTGATCAATCTCTCTTACCTCTAAGCGTCTCGTATTGGCGTAATTCCAAGAAAATAGAACTAAGAAAAATCACAAATAATACCTGCGTATTAAGTGAACCAGATTTACGTGGTTAATAAAAGGACTATTGTTTATAGAAAGCATACGTAAAACGAAAACATCTTTGGACATAATACATTTTATTTTAGCGGTCGTTACGTGGATATAGGTTAATCTGTTTCATATAGTTTAAATAGATCCTTGAGAATATTTGATACTTAGCACAAAGTATCAAATATTCTCAAGGAAACAGTGTCTTCCATTGGGCCTCGTCTATTATTCACCCCGCGCGAAGTGGCGAGAAACTAGTAAACTAGATAAGTTTTAAAAGGTGGAAGTTAGATGAATCTTGACTGCATAATGACATAGATTAAAACTTGCGGGCTGAAATTCACACTTTCGGATCAAGTGCGGAATTATTAACAAAAAACCCCCTTCCAGTACACCGCATGAATAATTAAAAACAACGGACAATGGTATGTAATTTATACTTTGTGTTTTATTCACGATTTTTCCGGGTCATGTTTTGTGAGGGTATGTTACACGGAATTCGAAATGTAGAACGTCATATTTCCTTCTCCGCCATTTTGAATTTTAAATAGCTCGCATGAAACAAATTGTTTTATTCTCTTCCCGTGACTAAATATGAAGATAACACTTATGTTCAAGGTAGGATTATAAGCAATTATCAGGTGATGTAATGATTATTTAGAAATGTCGAGCCTATAAAAAAACTGTGTGATATAAGCGTTAAGTGCTACGTTGGTTTTAACATTGACTAGTATTTTTCAATCATCGATCAAAATGGGAATGGATTTGGCAGTTATAATTATAATCAGTTCGTATTATACGTATTACACGATATTCAGTTAGTATTATATACGTCAAAATATGTACAAAGTTTATGCCCGTTCCAGTCCTTTTCAAAGCCTGATAATATTAGTACCTAAAGAACGTAAAAGTGGGGACTATACGAACATAAGCACCAAAATATACAGAACATTCTTAGATATAGTCGCACCAGCTAAACGGGCCGACATTGACGCTTGAGACGTTATTTAAACGCGCCGTCGACGCACCTTTCTAAACGCGATACGCTGGAATGAAAATCATCGATCGCAAAGCTGCTGAAAATATGCTACCGCACCTGAAACATGTTTGTGTGATTCCATCTCTCTCTCCCACGCCTTATGTTAGGTTGAACCGGTTCAACCTACCTCCGCAGACCTTGTGTCTTGCACCGGTTACGCTCATCTGACATAAACTTGTTTGTTATAATGATCATTTGGCATAATGCAATTTTTTTCAGAAGCTGTAAAATTTTCAGGACCCTTTAAGGTATCATTCTGTTAAATACATTCGGTTAGGTTAGGTTTGTTTTAGACAACCCTGAAATGTTTACGTGATAAGAAAAAAAGTTTATGCCTGATGAGAGTAAACCGTCTGTCACATCACGCACCTGTCCCCTGAGGGGCTGCGAATGGCATTCCCATTTGTGGGTTTGCGCTCCCGCATTGAATCCGATTACTGGTCTCGGCCTATCTAGTTCAAAGTAAAAAAAAAACCGTAAAAGTGATGTGGCGTGTACAGGGTTTTTGGCCAAGGTAGGCAGTTTTTCTGTGCATAGGTGGAGCCATGATCGTTCAGGGCTTCAGGGTAGGCAGTTTCCCTGTGCCTATATGGAGCCATGGTCTTTGAGGGACTGAGGGTAGGCAGTGCTTTTGTGGTTATATGACTGTACGCCACTGTCTGCGCCCACGGCATAATTACCACTTCGAAGCTTAACGCTATCATATTAAATTTATCTATATGCAAGTCAATACGAATATTAAACCTTCATCCAGACGCATACATATCAGCGTTTTATTTCAGAAATGGGTTATATAGAAATTCATCTCAATTTGAGACTCTCTGACGACTTTCAGAAGTGACAAGTTGATTTAGAGTTTTACTTGCGTAGTTTCGGTGGTAATATTCTTGGTAGTGAATGTATCTAAGGGTTAAAACGCTACTCCAAACTCAAGTACTGTATGGCTATTGTAACCTACCTAAACTAGTTGCATTAGCGCCCACCCCTAGCCTACAATAATTCACACATGAGTCATTATATCTCAAGGGGAGTAATTAACACAAGCTGCCCTCTATCAATAACAGATTAGCATGTAAAAGCTAATGGCGTAATGGCCGTGTGTGCCAGTAATAGCCCTATAAATTGTAGACAATGCTGTAATCAACCTGATACTTGATATCACAACGATGGCATTTTTGTGAGTTTGCATGTAATTTTAAACTAGATATCTATTGGCTTTGCTGTCTATCAGATCGGCCTCTCACAGAGCTGTGTTTTTTGCAGCTATAGAAATTTGTGGTCCAAAATTGAGAATTTACAGTTTCACAAAATGTTTACCGTAGATTGTTACTTGTTGATTCATCTCATCATCGATAAGATTTTATTGATAGGGTTGATAATCTCAATAAAAATACATTATGAACGCAATCAGAAACTAACTCCTTATAGTTTTAAAACGAATGGACAATGTTACCCCATGAATCAACGTGACTACTACATTTGAGTGATTTAATAATATTATTGTCAATGTTATTTTGCGAGCAGTATTGTTCTTGACATGCGAGTCCGACTCGAATTTGGCTGGTTATGGTATAAACATACATGGGGTTTCATCGTAAGTATTCATAGTCGACTACAGATTAAGTCGTACATAGTTTTGCAAATTACTAAAAATGTTGCCTTTAAGGTTGTCAATCTTTCAAATTAAAACTATAATATACAATCATCTTAGATTTTTTCTTTAATCGTGTTAGATACATTTAATATGTTTTTATCAAAAACTTAGGCCCTCAATTATTTATTAATTTTATCTTAGCGTTAACGGCAGATTACGAGTGTGAAATGGTTGATATTGATATTCATAAAATATATGTTAAATTAGAAATCTCTAAGAAGGCTCGTCTGGCTGTAGAGGTGTGTTGGTTCCAGCACTTATGTACAGCAGTGAAAGATAAATGCAGTAGAAATGAGAGCATTGAGAGGCATGATTGGTGTGACATTGGGTGACAGGATCAGAAATAGCGTGATAAGGGAACGTTGTGGTGTGACAGAAGATGTAGTAACTCGAATCGAGTAAGGGATGTTAAGGTGGTTTGGCATGTAGAGTGAATGCATGAAAGAAGATTGACTGGAAAAATCTACAAGGCGTAATTGTATTGTATTGTATTGTAAACACTTTATTGTACATAAAAACAATAAAACAAAGAAATTAAAGTACACATTTGTACAAAGGCAAACTTATCCCTTTAAGGGATCTCTTCCAGTTAACCTTAGAGCAAATGAAAGAGAAGAGTAAACATCAACGCACATAGACAAACCAACAATATGCACAATGACAAGAAAACTGTTAAAAGCTAAAGTAGCATACACATACACATAAACCCTGCGATTTCTTTGCATTAATTTTTAAACCAAAATTAGTAGCCCACCCACGAATGGATTCCAGGTCTCCATTGATTTTACTAACCAGTGATGGGAGATCATTCATGCTGGCCGCAGCATAGATTTAAAGATCATCTGCGTAACGATGATACCTGGACTTTAATGTTTTAGCAATGCCATCAATAAAAATAGAGAACAGAAGTGGCGAGAATACACCCCCCTGTGGGACGCCTGCGGAGAGGTTGCACCACTCTGAAATGTTGTTTTCAACTCTAACACGTTGACGCCTTCCAAAGAGGTACTCCCTGAACCACGATAAAGCAGTAGGGGAAAAAACAAGCAAGCGTAGGATTCCTAAAAGGATATCAAAATCTACAGAATTGAAGGCACTACTAAAATCTAGTAGTACAAGAAGGGTTAGCTTTTTATTTTCAATATTAAAGCGAATGTCATCAGTGACTTTAACCAAAGCAGTGACGGTGCTATGCCCGGGACGGAAACTAGATTGAGACGGATTTAACATATTGTGCCTTTTGAGATGCGATAAGAGACGATTGACAAAATGTTCAATATTTTTTGACAACACGGGGAGAATGGAAATTGGACGATATTGAGACAGATCAATTGGGTTCGAGGTTTAGGGAAGTGGTATAATTTGAGCATATTTCCAGATGGAAGGAAACGTTCCCGAGGTAAAAGAGAAATTAATAATGTCCGAGATTATGGGAACGATGTAGTCCGCCACGAGCATGAGCATGTCCAAGCTAAGGTTATCTTCACCGACAGCCTTCATCTTAATAGTTTTGAGAATGGCAAGAACCTCTCGCGGAGAAATGCTTCCCAGCTCAAATGTAGATGAGTCGGGTAGTTGGGTTATGGCAAGGGAGGCTAGAGTATTTTTCTTGATAGAAGTGTTTAGAGTAACTGGGGGGGTACTGAAATGCTGATTGACGGCGTCTAGATCTAGAAGACCGGTAGGACAATGCGAAACTTTGCCCACCCCAAGTGACTTCAAACATTTCCAGAGCTTGGATGGAGGGCAGTCGTCGATAGACTCATAAATGTACCGGCGTCTTGCATCGCGGCAAGCTCTGTTGCAACGGTTACGCAGCGAAATATAATGAAGATGGTTCTCCTCCGAAGGATGGGATCTAAGTTTGATGCGAGCTTTATTTCGTTTGGCCACGAGAGCCTTTATATCGGATGTGAGCCAGGGCGCAGGAACATGTTTAACACGCATCGGTTTTAACGGGGCATGCTTTTCGAAAATCGCAAGCAATATAGAATTGAAAGTTTCCAGCTTGTGGTCAATGTTATCGAGGAGTTCGATGCTGTGCCAGTCAACATTGCAGATGTCAACGTGGAGCGCCTGCAGATCGATGCCACCAATGTTGCGACGTGATATAATTTTATGTCTCTGCTTAGGGGGACGAATTTTAAATGAGGCAAAAATCAAGTTATGACAGGAGAAGGCAGCAGCATTAAATTGGCCGTGAAAAGATACTAAATCAGGAGAAGAGGTCAAGACAAGGTCTAAAAGAGAAGGGGGACCATTGTGTGGAAAATGAGTGGGACCAAAAGGCAGAAAGCTAATATTTAAGGAGGTCGCAAGTGACTGAAGTTTACGAGAACGAAGATCTCCTTTAAGGAGACATGTGTTAAAGTCACCCATGATTATGCGGTGGTCAAACTGCGGGCTAAGGTCCTCCAATGTCTTCTCAAGGATATCCATATTTGGATATTTATTGATATGACAGGATGGGCTATAGAAAACACCAAGAAGAACCTAAGAGTGATGCAAAGACACATTGAGAAAGAGATACTCAGGGGAGTTCGAAAGGAGATTTGGTAACTGTGCAACTACTTCACAAGCTAGATCACATTTTAAATAAATGGCAACACCTCCTCCACGGATGGTACCAGATCCGCCATCATTAGAGCCGGCTCTGTCATTGCGTATGAGGCGATAGCCTGGCAGGGGAAAGAGAGTGGAGGGTAAGGATGGCTTGAGCCATGACTCAGAAATTAGGATAGCATCGATGTTACAGAAGCTGAAAGATGCCAGTAGGTACGGATAGTGCGCTGGCACACTTTGCGCATTTATGTGAACTATATTGAATTGTTTCAGAGATGAGGCGAAAGTAAAATTAAGCCGGTCACACAGGTCTGGCATATCCGGAACATCACTCAAAGAGTCATAGTGGCTGGAAGACGACAAGGAGAAGAATTCGCTCTCCAGACTCGCGTTAAAAACGTCAGACATCATTAATAAGAGTGAATACTGTAATAAATAAAATGAATAAGAATATATATATATATATATTATGTGAATATATTAGTATAATAAGTATGTGTATGCAAAATATACGTTAAATAAAAAAAAGTACAAACTAATTACAACCTGGAGATGTAACCTCGTTTGCTCGCCAGCAGTTAACATAATTAGACAAAACATAAATTAACAAAAGGACACATTAATGAAATGAGAATCACTAAATTATACGCAAAACTCGAAGTAACAAAAATATCAAATATGTTTCACTCAGAAAAATACGGCTGCATCCCAGCAGAAACAAATCGCAAAACGTCAGTCGGTGACACTGACAGCAAATAGGAAATTACCTGCATATGGTTAAACGCACAGGTCACAATGAATTATTATTGCTACTAGGACGAAGGTATTCCAGAGAATAAATAAAGATACTATACAGAACACAACAGGAACAATCGTAAGCACAGAAAAGGAAACAACACACATTTATCGAGATGCAGACGGAACGAGACTCTTCTTACTATTGCGGGCACGCAGTGCGGGACCGGTCGGCCCCACCTGCGCCGGCACAGATCCTCCTTTGGCACCTACAGCGCGGTTTACGGGTCGGATCTTAAAATAAGTCGCCTTCTTTGAGGATAATTGACGCTGTGTGGGGTTTATTTGGGTTGTTTTTAAATGATTTAAAGCAATTATATGTGTTTTTTTTTACTGAATTATACCGAAAACTGTAGGTTAGGTTAGGTTTGTATTGTGACCATGTATAGCGAAACGTCAAAATGGGTCAAAAACCGAAAACTGTAGGTTAGGTTTGTATTGTGACCATGTATAGCGGAGAGAGCGAATTGAGCGGAGCGTCAAAATGGGTCTAAAACCGAAAACTGTAGGTTAGGTTTGTATTGTGACCATGTATAGCGGAGAGAGCGAATTGAGCGGAGCGTCAAAATGGGTCTAAAACCGAAAACTGTAGGTTAGGTTAGGTTTGTATTGTGACCATGTACAGCGGAGCGAGCGAAGCGTCAAAATGGGTCTCAAACCGAAAACTGTAGGTTATATTAGGTTTGTATTGTGACCATGAATAGCGGAGAAGGCGAAGCGAGCGGAGCGTCAAAATGGGTCTAAAACCGAAAACTGTGGGTAAGGTTAGGTTTGTATTGTGACCATGAATAGCGGATCGTGCGAAGTGAGCGGAGCGTCAAAATGGGTCAAAAACCGAAAACTGTAGGTTAGGTTAGGTTTGTATTGTGACCATGTACAGCGGAGCGAGCGAAGTGAGCGGAGCGCCAAAATGGGTCTCAAACCGAAAACTGTAGGTTGGGTTAGGTTTGTATTGTGACCATGTATAGCGGAGAGAGCGAAGCGATCGGAGCGTCAAAATGGGTCAAAAACCGAAAACTTCCCGCAGCGCCGCAGCCACCACGGCATCCATCTCATCCTCCTCCCTCTCTGCATTACAATCTTTGGCACTGTTATAACCTCAAATTATAACCATGAATAATTCAGAAACTAAGCATCTCCGCGGGAGGAAAGTTGGCGAGAGGAGGGGAGGGGTCCCCCTCTCCCTCCTAACCTCCCACCATCCTTCCCACCTTTCTATTAAGGCGACTTATTTTAAGATTTTTACCCGGTTTACACCAGAAACTTCAGCGGAGTTTGCAGTAGAAGCGAGCGCGTTCACAGGTGCTATAGCCGAGTTTGAGGAAGGGATGTCAGGGCAAGTCACAGCAGCCGCCGCCGGCGCAGGCAACGAGCGCAGCTCCGCGAGTGTCGTGACTTTGCGGCGCCATCCGTCTTGAAACTGTACCGCAACCCGGCCATCACTAGTCCAGCTGCCCTGGATCCCGAAGATACGGCGAGCCTCCACGAAAACCTCATGGCGTGATGCTGTGAGAAATTCTGAAAGTGTTTTGCCAGAGCCCTTGAATTTCCTTTTTGCTGACCATACTGCATCTCGGGTTCTCAAGCATCCAAGTATGATCATAGGTCTTGGCTTAGAGTTCTTGACCCTACCAAGCCGGTGGCAGGAGATAAAGGATTGGCCAGTGACAGACTGTACCTGGAGAGTCTGGTTGAAAGAATTTGTCACCTTCTCGGTAACATCTTCATTCTCTGCTTCCGCAACACCATGAAGCAACAAGATGCCTGAGCAAGACCTGGTTTCCAACTCCTCCAAGGACGCCAGCTCATAGCCCATCTGCTGCTGCAGGCTCTCCACAGCCTTCCAAATGAGGGTCTTGAATGTCTTGTATTCACTTACCACTGAAGGCGTATCAGAGCCATGGGTTGAGACGGAGCTTTCAACTGAGGCCATTTGGGATGTGAACATCTTAAGCTCTTCCATTTTCTTCTGAAGTTGGTGCAAGTCATCCATCCTGAATATTTCAACTTTGCACAAAAAAGTGACCTTTGGAACTTACTACTTGTTTTGTTCAATAAGTGGAATTGAGTAGTGAAAATAACTGAGGGCGGCAGTGAGGGCTTGATTACTGCATGTAAGTTAAATTTGGATGTATTATTACCAAAATACGATTATTCCCGAAAATAAATACTGAGCAGTCAATATCATATGTGTTGTTTGTCTGCCTACCCACCAGAGAAAAACATAAATAAATAAATAAATTAAGTTTCATTGAAAATGTTACCTCTGAATGAGTTGCTATCTCTTGGCTTATAGTTCTGTAGGTCAAAATGTTCATAATATATTCAGATTCGAGTTTAAATGGTTCAGCTAATAACGCATAGAGTTGAATAGATTGGCAGGGCAAGTTGGCGGTCGCCTCAATGGAGCAAATTGCACGTAATGCAGTCCGCTCACCGCGCGAGGCGGAGTTCATACAAAGTAATTTGCCGTTCTTGTTTGTGTTTCGATGGATATTGTTTTGAAGTGGACATATTGTGAACGTTACTGAACCAGCGAGGTGCATCTTTGACCTCGTAGTCACTTACTATCATCAGACACAGGGGTCAATCGCAAAAAAAAAGGAATATCGTGAGAGCTTTTTGAAATATGAGGGTCTATTATGGTCACGGTTATTATCACACGATAGATAAATGATAAAGCATCCATCATTTTCCGTCACATACAGGGTGCCCGCGAGGAATCCTAATGATTTTAACCACGCATCTCTGAGGCCATTAGAAGTAAAAAATGTTATATGATCAAAGTGAAATTCAGCAGAAAAAGAAATAGTTTTGTCGATTTTTGTACATAAAACTTAAATAACTTAACTTAGCCGCACTTCTTCGACTTAACTCATTCTATACTGCATGCCAAATAGGGAACATGCATGAAATTTTTTCATCGCTTTTCGTAAAGAAATATCAAAATACCGCAAAAACTATACCAAAAAGTGAAATTAAAATTAAAATCGGCCAAGAAATACGTACGATACAAGCATTTTAAACTACTAATTAGACAGCGATTTGACAGAGAGGTCCGACATAGATTGTTATGTCACAGTCTACTACGGTGATATAAACTCCATATTAAATTCTGTTTTGCTAGAAAGAGATAGAATGAAATGTTTGATGGCTTATATCATGGGTATTTTTAGAGTTATTTGACAAATTCTTTTTGTCTACTGTTTATTACATGAATAAGCTTTTAATAAAGCAAAAATTAAAATTCATGCATATTCCCTATTGTTTGATTAGCTTTGTTTTAACTGCTCCGTAAAGTTACCTTATGTTATTGCTATTTTTCTTGGTAAATTATGTATTGCTTTGATTTTGTTTATCATACGTTTTATAAACTAGCCGCATTAAACCCTGTTGTAAACGCGTGTATGGTACGACTTCCACGATACAGGCTGAGTGTGGAAGTCACTATATGTGTTTTTAAATGTAGCAATCTTTATATGGCAATAAATCATTATCATAAAATCATTACTTTCGCTTTTCTACGAAAATTAACCCTTTTACTAAAATGGTGAAAATAATATTTCCAAAAACAGATGATTTTAGTGAGTGTCACTTTGATGCCTGTCAATAGCGACGAAAACTTGACAACAAAATGCATTGCAACAGATTGCATGCGGTGTCTTTCTGTAGCTAGTATATAAGATGCTTAATCTTAAGCTGTAAATGTGAATTACAACACATGTAAAATCATGCTTATTGTTGAAGGTCCAAATAAATAAACAAACGAGACAACGCCGCGATCAAAAGACGTTAATGCTCGAATTTTCTATGCTCTAATTTCTCTAGGCATCACAATAAATAGTTTACATAAAAATTTATAATATCTTCAAAACTAGGCCGGATTTGACAGGGGTAAAATTTTTTGCTCCTGATGACCTAAGGAATGCGTGGTTAAAATATTTTAGGTTCCTTGCAGGCATCTTGTATAAGTATTAGTGTGAGAGTGACGGATGCACTATAACTGCGAGCATCGTAGGCCCGGAAATCACACAGTGATTAGTAATTAAGTTCCTACACAAAAATAATTATTCGCGAGGTCATCTTTAAATATAATATATCTACCGATATACCAGAACACATGACCAAATAAATACATTTGATTAGTAGATACTGTTTTTCGGGTTAGGTAGCATAAATGGCAAACATTTTACCCTTATAGTTTCGTCATGTCCGTCCGTATGTCACCGGCATTTTACTCAAAAACTATAAGATGTATGTTGATGAAATTTGGAGTATAGATGTCTTGTATGAGCCGCTACTTAGTTTGTGGGTTAAAACAAAAATAAATACTCCATAAATGTACCCGAAACTGAAAAAAAAAATTTTTGCAATATCAATGTGTGACACATATTTCGACAGTTATCCTAAAATTATTCTGAGGATTCTAAACTTCACATCACAAATTGATAAAGTTGAAAATGATTTTGATCAATAATTTGTCTTTCTAAATAACAAAAATAAATACTCCATATAACCAAACCTAAAAAAAAAAATGTTCAGCAATATCAATGTATGACACATCTCTGACAGTTATTCTAAAAATATTCTGAAGATTCCAAATTTCGCATCACAACTTGATAAAGTTGAAAATGATTTTGATCAATAATTCTGTTTTTCTAGTTCCAACTACAATTTTTACCACCTAGAAAATATCGCTAAACGTTTCAGAAAATAAATGACACACAACACGACTCCTTTATATTGCTAAATGCTATGTTAGTGACCTGTAATTAAAGAGCAACCACAACGTACGTACACTCCAACGACAATATTGATGTGTATCTCAAGATTCTCTTGTTTATGGCCTGTCCCTTTTACCGCGGCTTAGTGATTTTGTGTACCCCGCGTCGGCCGCTCGGTCCGGCAATTAGTAGCTGTCCGAAGCCCGCTTAATAGTACACGGCACCTACTAAGAAAATCATGGAGATCAAGTAAGCTGGTTACGGTTTTGAGGTGCGAGAGGCATTAGTCGGCGGGATTTTCGTTTAATTTACGGGAGGGAAGTTTGTTTAAGTTAAGTAGCAATTTAATTCTGGGACACAAAATGTATTCAGAAAATTTTGAGTATTAAGCGTATAACATGTAGGTATGCATTGTATTAGTAACTACGTTTAGTAAAGATACACGTGAAACATCGTACAGTATTGTCCAGTAACAAATATTACGCTATATTAATATATGTTATATTACAAAATTGTATTGCAACATGATTTTTATGGTGAAATTAAATCTAAATAAAATGTAATTACATTTTAACCCGTTAACGCCTAACAGTACATTTTGGAGTACTGCTAAATTTGTGTATATCTGAGTTCGTACAAGGCAATGGAGTGTATTACGACCAGAAAAAGACTGTCCTCATATGGGTCCAATGGGCGTAAGTGGGTAATTACAAAAATGCGCAGCTTATTATGTACCCTCTCACAATCACAACATATAAAAATAATTTAAGTTGGTTTATCTTGGGATGTTCTAATTTTATTTTAAAATATATAACGCCAAATGGAGATATTTAAACACAAAAGAGCGATATTGCAGCAATATCGCTTTCGAAGTGTCGGGTTTCGGATACTTTCTTTTAGCAAACTATCCTTCCCCAACTGCCTCAATTCCCAAATGTTTCATTTCCAAAACTCGCGCTTTTCTCCGAAACCGAAGGAAATCCAGATATTTTTTTAAGGCATTGTGTAGAGCCCAAGGTTAGGTTTGTTTTATTTTCGAAAAACCCAAGTTTGGAAAATGAAATATTTGAGAAGTGAAACAGTTTGGGAAACATAATTTGCCAAACAATAGTAAACCGTCGGGTTTAGCGATATTACGACTTTACGTGTCGATTTTTTTCCAACTCGGATGACTCGATTTGATTCGGCTGCTGATTGAAATCAAAACTCGAGTTGACTGGACTCGTATATCAACCGAATGCCTTTCGCGGCATCAGCCGTGTCCGCGAGTCGAGTCGAGTTCGGCGTACTCGTATTCTTGATTCGAATTAACTTGACTCGCCAAGTTTCCGCTACATCGCTGCCACGTACCTAAAAGTTGATTTGAATCAAGTTTAGGTAATTTGTTTTGACTCGCCGTTTATGTAATGAATTGTGCGTTGCGTTGACTCACCTATTCGAGCTCCGAGTTAGAAAACTCGTCGAGTTGACGACTCCGATTCGAGTTAAGTACGCGAGTCAAACCGCCAGATGTAGTCGGGAGTTGATTCGAGTAGCGTTCAACTCGCTTAGACTCTGATTCGAGTTATTCGAATCAGACATCTCTACTCGCCTATCGCTAATAGGGTTGTACCTTGTTTTAACGAAAAATGTTTCATCGAATACTTCATTTCGTCGACATATAATTTCTTAGAAACCATTTTTATCTGAAACTGTTAATAATCTGAGATTATTATAAAACAATCCTAACATAACCTAACGGGGTTATACATGATGATCTTCTAAAAAATAATGAAAATTGTACGCCTTCAAGGGATTTTTTTTTCGATGAAATGAAAATTCTATGAAATATAGCATTTTAGAAAACGTTTTTCGATGATGTGGAAGGAGTCCAAAGTGCTCGAAGTTCAGAAAATAATACTAAAATAGTACTAAAAACTTATACAAATTGTAAATGTTACGACTTTCTCTTTAATATTTTGCTAAATGCTAACTTAAGTAACTTCCAACTGATTTAGCAGCAATAAAGCAAATCTAGGGTTTCTAACTTTGCGGTGTTTTTGCTGTGAACAGTAACTACAACACCACGGCAATATTTTTTTGAATATTTAATTACTAACGTGTCATGCAAAACAACTATTTACATTAATTACTTATTGTAGATTTTTTCCAAAAAGTATAAACTTTTTTGTTTAGTTTTTAGGGTTCCGTACCAAAAAGGTACAAAAGGAAATAAGGGTTCCTAACCCTTAAGGACTTTGTCTGTCTGTCCAAATATTAAAGCGCCATATCTCAAAAACTACTTATGCTAACAATTTGAAATTTGGAATATTTGTAAAAATGGTCAGCCCACATGTATTGCACAGGAAATATTTAAGAGTATATTTTTATTTTCTAAAAAAATGACGAATATGAGAGGGCGGTAAAAATTTAAAGTCTAGTTACCGGGTCAAATGGGGTATCATATGAAAGGGCTTAAACTGCACATTTTTGAACAATTAAAAAAAATATATTGTTATTAGTTTTTATTTTATTAAGGAAAATGTGAAAAAAAAAACACCATTCCCCCTTTATCTCCGAAGTTTACCAATCGAAAAATTTGAAAATTTCACAATTTGTATTAATAAACATAAATATTCTACGAAAATTATAGCTATGTCTCTAACTAGCTATTTTTTTTTAAACCTATTTGAGCAACCAGGTTGCGTTAAGTTTGCACCTGATTTGTATGCAATGCTATAGATATCAGGTGCAAACTTAACTCAACCGGTACCGGGTAATAAAGTTAGGGTAAGTAAAAATTTGTACGGAACCCTCGGTGCGCGAGTCCGACTCGCACTTGGACGGTTTTTATTTAACATCAGTTCTGTAGAAACATTATACCTCTTTAGATAAGGTGTGTTGGGGTAAATCAGAAGTAGGGGGAAATTCGGCAGGTTAACTTTCTTTCAACGCCTTTAAGAGCATTTTCGGTAAAGTTTTAGTCTTTCCCATACTTTCATCTTATCCCCAACTTTATTATTAAAACACTGAACTTACTAGAAAATAACATAAACAGGACCTGGACGATCGACAGGTGAATAAACACCTATTTTAGATACACTTAAAAAAATATTTAGATTATCTAAATACGAAATGTTGGTATTACTCGTATTCAAATGCCTCGATGCAGTGTAATTTTTGTGAGGTTTACATAGTTATTGCATTTTATCAGTATTGTAGAACTGTTAAACTCAAGAATTTCTGGTTTAAATTATACAAAAATAAAACTGACTTGATTTTTTTTTAATCACACATTTTAATTCATTACAAATTAGGAAAACATATTTTTTTTAAAAGTGAAAAAGGTTTTTGTTCGTTGTCGTTATCGCGTGCATTCTTTAACATTTTCGATGCCAAGCTTTTCGTAGCGATACACACTTTCCTCTGCATACTTGTAAACGCATGTTATCGACTACGTATCCATCAGCAGAGCGCCCGCTGGCGTAGGCGCGTTGCTAGCAGTGAATGTGATAACGGACTTCGATAACTTAGAGAGAAATAAGTGGAATTTTACGAAAGAAGACTCACCGCAGCTGACCCAAAGCAACATTTCAAAAGTGTGTCTTGACTTCTAATACAAGTGCACGCCATTGATTCCGATCCTGTGTGATTTCTTTCAACAAGCCAACTTGAAGCTTGCGTAAATCGGCCTCCACAGGGGCGGCCGACAGGGCGTCTCCGGGCGGTATACCCTGCTAGGCTCTTTTGACTGCACGGCCGTCACCCATTCGTTCCAGATGACCAAGCCAACGAAGTCGATGCGATTTGGTTACTCCCGATGATATTCAGTTCCGCGACAAGATGTTCAGTTTCGGCATTTTTACGAATACTCCAACTGCCATCGGGTATTTGAACGGACCGGAGATATTACGGAGGATTTCCGTTCCACCACCCAGTTTTATAAGACAATTTACAACATTATATATATATATATATTTATACAAACTAAACACACCCTTTTAAGTTAATCTGACCGACAACTGCAGCACTGGAAGCTGAAAAATAACGATACCACAAACTGACCATCAAACCGCCTTGACTTCTGTAACTAGGTCGCATCATTATTGAGAATCGATTGAATTTATTCCACCTTTATCGGATACTCGATATCTCTGTCCAATGAATGTGATAACATTGAAGAGTCGAGTTACGTTGTTATGCCAGTGAAATCATCTCACCTCTGTCTGGGACGTTCGGTACACCCAAATGTCAGTACAATGTGATTATTGCTAAAAAGTACGCCCTCGAATAAATCTGTTTAAAATTAATTGGATGATAGCATGCAATAAGTACGCTTCATTAGATATTCATGAGTTTACTAGTTCTTCATTTATATTGCTAGTTGAATTGTAGGCTTTCGGCTCAGTTACAGTCTACGCCAAATTTTTGGTCCTTAGTAGATTCTTGGCTTGTATGTATTCAGAAATAAGACATTGGTGAATAAAGTCGTCTCCTTGACTCAATTTATATACATATGTATTACGTAAATATTGAGAAGGAAGAAGGAAAACACCATCAAATATCATTCTCATCTAGTAACTGTATGAAAAAAACTATTTTTTACTTATTTTAAGGAAAAATAATTGCTGTTGCTAAATTGATACAAAGTTTTAAGCGTATCTTTATCCGTCTGTCGGATTGCAGTATTTTAGATCTCAAACCCGTGGAGTGACTTGAATACATCAGTGTTCATAATAGTACAGTAGTAGCCACAAACAATAACATATGGTATTTCAACATATGCTGTATCTGGGTGAACATCTAAGACTACGTAATATACCGTAGATTGGTTTAAGTCAGTGAATTTCCGTACGGTTGGCTAATTAGCTTGTTTACGATTCAGCCAGTGAGCCGCACCCTGCACAAAGTGAACTACAGCGTTTGAGATTACAGCTAATCTATTTTAAGATTATTATTTACCCTAGTACGCCGGAGAATGGGCTGGTAAACGGTGCATTTTATATTTTGCTAGTGGTGAGATTTCATGCAAACTAGAGTTTGCATGAAATCTCACCCCTCCTTAATCCCTGTACGACGTAAGGTTTATGAAATGAATCTACAAAAATCCTAAAAAAAACTTTGGTGCATAAATTCGTATTTCTAGATCCATCACTTTGAACTGAATTTTGTCGGTCACTTATTTTTATTTACTTCGTTTATTTGCTTCACATCTTACAAGACAATTTTTAGGATTCCAAAGGGTACCAACCGAACGGGATACTGTACGGGTTTCAACCATTTTTGGTATAAGTTATCCTTTTTGATCCGACCAAGGTGGAGCAAAAACAGGGTTATGACTTATCCCTTTGCCTCCGTGAATCAAGCACCTTATAGTATTGTCATTATCTAGCTAGGTGTCTTTATCTAGATTGTTCTCCAATAAATGAGGTCTTGGATAAAACCCTCTGCATCACCCGCCATGTCAGAACACGGAAAAATATTTATCTATAATTGATCCTTTAACTGACACTGATCATAGAGCGGCGGAAACCCAGTTTTGTCATTTTAACCAGGTCATCGCTGCGTTCAGAAAATGTATTTTACTAGTATTAACCCGCTGTTTCATGGTTATCGAAAACTGCAGTACCTTACCTATGTCGGTCGGTACTCAGTTTTCGATGAGCTAGAGTAATGACAGATTGCCCATACAAACGTAAAACGTTTGGGGTGGAAACGCTCGGGCCTTGGGGAGAAACTGCCTTAAACATTTTTAAGGAATTGGGGAAGCGACTCGTCGAAGCGACGGGTGACCAGCGGGATGGCTCTTACCTATCCCAAAGAATAGCTTTAGCTATTCAGCGGGGTAATGCTGCCAGCCAAAATATATTGTAACGTAAACCCTTTGTTCACCCCTTTAAAGGATAATTTCCGTGATAAATATTATCCTTATCCTGTCTTTCACATGGTTTCGAACTATCTCCATATCAAATTTAATTTAAATCGGTTCTTCGGTTTAAGCGTGTAAAGTCAACAGACTGACAAAGTAACTTCAAATAGCCACATGGGCCGGATAGAGACGCCCTGCATCCAACGAGTCCCCGCAACCCTAACCAGGGCATTCGACCGCCTCGCGGGTTGCCTTTCCACGCTGCGCTTGCCGGTACGCGGTCTCCACTAGAGAACCTTTCTGCCCCAACGACTATCGGTTCTTCGAACTATGTGCCATGCCCATTGCTATTTCAGTTTGCTTACCCTGTTTGCTATGTCGGTGGCCGTGGATTGTCTACGAATCTCCGCACTTCTGATTCGATCTATTAGAGAGATTCCGAGCATAACAAAGTGAATTACTATACAGTTATATTAGTAATGATAGTGTCGATGTCACCCTTAATCCCTACACGAATATTATCACTCATATAACCTACAAGCCTCTAGGCCCAGAGCCGCGCGCAAAACCAGTGAGGCTATAAAACTAGCCATGCTTATTATGACGACGCCAGTTTGTTTTACGATCCAATTTATTACTATGTTTGCCTTGTCTAATAAACTATTTTCTGCTTTCAGGTAATAACCTCCTAATGCTGTTTCCTCGGGTCACTTTTCTATGACGAGGTATACATGTAATATGAGGCACGGAATTTTTTCACGTTTATGTGCTTTTACAAAAACCAAGCATTCACCGAATAACTTTTCATTAATATATCATGTTATATACTCGTAGTATCTATTTTAGGAGACACGGTTCTTATTATAAAGCATATCAATGGCACGTAATTTCTTTTAAACGATTTTGCTTTTTATTCGATTATAATTTTACTGTCAATATACTTTGATATTTTAGAGAACTACTACTATCTTGGAGAACTACTCATAGGTTGTATACTTTTATGTAACTTCTAGAGATACATTAAAGGTAGGCTAAGTATTGATTTTATTGTAGTAGTTAGAAATTATTTAGTAATAAAGACTGGCTGTTGAGTTTCTTTCGGCCTCTTGGGAAATGCTGTTAGACTAAAACTTGTAAAAGTACTCTTACAAAGTAAAGTTCATTATTTCACTTACTAGACCTAGCTTTAGCTATTGTTGCTTAAGTTACAGCTATTTATTCTTATGAAAGTATCTTCGATTACGTTAGTTAATGAATACGTGTATTATTTGTGTAAAGGCACTATGTCGCGTTGTAATCAGCTGATGACCAAATTATTTGTCTCAATATCACCTAAAATATCGCATGCCTCATTTCTCCTTTTAAACGTTAATATAGCTAGTTTTTTCATGAACTCCATCATGCTCCGCCGCGCGCACTCTTCATACCCGCCCGCGCTATCTTTCCCCCCGTCGCCCACAGACCATGGTAGTATCACGGACAAGGTTGCTGGGTTATAGCTAGGTACGACGTATTACCCTACCAGCGGCCACATTCCTGAGATAGTCGTTATACATTGACGCGTAGCGAGCGTAACAAATTAGCGTAGGTACTCTTCTTGAGCCGCGCAATAGTCGACGCTTGGTTTTCGCTTTAATCACATTAAACTATTGTACTTGAAGAGTGAAAAAATTAGGTAGGTACATCAGCGGAAATAATTCGTGAAGTTTTTAGGATTGCTACAGGGGCTTTCTGGCGGTGTTCTAATAGACTGAAATAACTGAGAAAAGTGAAATTTAAACCAAAATGCTGACGCCAGCACAGCCCCCACACTCGAGTACTTTTAGAAGCTTTATCAGCGGGCCTATGATGGTTGCGTTAGTCACGCGATAAATAAATGACATAGCGGCCGTCACTTTCTGACACGTATGTGAGTGCGAGAGTGACAGGCGCGTTATCATATCATTTATCGCGTGATAAACGCGACCATAATAGGCCCGCAGACCACCTCAAGGAAGCCCTGTACCAATTTTGAAAACTACACGAATGATTTCCGCAA
The DNA here is from genome assembly GCA_905404275.2 of Hedya salicella. NCBI lineage: Eukaryota > Metazoa > Arthropoda > Insecta > Lepidoptera > Tortricidae > Hedya > Hedya salicella. Next base: position 10,826,887 of record FR990112.1, on the reverse strand, counting down.
ATTGGATTAATTTATGTTAATTTTCTCGGGCTATTGTAGTATTATTTATTTTGTGCCTTAGCTTCGCTATCTAAAACGGGCCTTAGAATCTCGATATTGCTGATACATTCAGTGGATATATTGAGACCTATATACAGTGCATCTGTGTATATAGGTTTCGATATATGCACTGCATTGCAATGTTGTTAGTTCTACGTCCACATATGACGTTCAGCTCAACCTCCCGGGTCACTAACGCAACGTAAAATACAAACATTTTCCCTATGCAGCCATAACTTTAATTCAGTAAAAGCAGACTCATATTCTAATAAGCTAGGAACATTACTCTGGGTTTATAGCGCATTTTCACTTAACACCAGTCGGTATATTCTCTTTGAAAGTCATTTTACTGTGCCGTCTGGCCAATGTTGAATTATTTAGAATACGAGTACGACTCGAAAGATAGGGCATTAAAATTTCACTTAATCTGAACTAGCTTGCGACTTCGGTATTTTCGACCTAAAGTTCTATTGTGTAACGGTATATTTAAGCGGTCTGAACGGATTTATTTATTTTGCTAGTATTTATGTGTTGGTAGCTAAGCTACATATAGAGCACTCATACACCTACATAATGTTATTCAATAAGGCATCAATTATTGGTAGCTAAGCCGAACCGTCAAAGTAAATTTTTACAAGTATATAAAAATAAATAAAGTAAATAAAGTTTATAAGTATTGGTGTGTATATAAGTATAGGTTAGGAGTTTTATAGCAGATTTAACCCATAAATACTATTTGAATTGAAAAACTACGGAAAACACAGACGTATTTAGATTAAATTAGCGGATACTCACCCCGTAAAAGCCTAGTACTGTCATGTTTAGGTCCATTTCAAGGACCATAGTAATGAGGCGCTAGTGCCCAAGTAGCATATAAGCTGTATAAGGGCTTATACAGCTACTATACAGCCAGTTTAAGCGTTAAAAGGGCGGTATAAGCTCTAATGCAGTTTGTGTGTTACTTGGGTGGACCCGAGAAGGGTAGCGGGTGGGTACAACTTATTTATTATAGAATATTATTTTATCCGTCCAAATTTTGAATGCATTCCATATAGGTATGATTGCAACATTCGGCTGGGAAACCCTTTGATCACAACCGAATACCCTTGACCATTGTCACGTCTCAATATTTGCTCCATTATAATAACCTTGCCCTTTTAATAAATACTACCAATGGCAATGACACCATCCAATATCATACCACAAACGAATCTGTAGAACCCACAACACATGGCGTCACTTAATAGTCTGCCATTCCTTAATGTCGAAGTCATGAATAATCGTAGTATTCTAGATTTCGAAATTGCATTAATACATTTCCATTATCGAGCCCACAGGGTTTAAGATCTTAATACGGAGGCCATCTGTCTCCGACGGCCATTTGCATTCAGTGTGGCCAACAATATCATTGATATGTAGATGCATCACCACAAATGCATCACTCACGCTTTACGAAGGTAACACAATAGTTGGTTATTTGTCTCCGTGGTGTGAACACAAACTGAACTCAGTGAAGCCTGGAATAGTTGATGTATTGTTTCAATGAAAGCGAAAATCGTCTCACCGTTTTGGATCTTAAATCAAGGGTAATAGAGCTAAGTTTAGGACGAATTGTATCATACTCTGTTACATATTAATAGGTGTTAACGCCGTAATCGGACGTTAAAAAAAGAACAGAGCAGGGTGAAATTGAGAACACTAAATATTATTATGATTTATGCTGCTTACTTTCAAAATTACGTTGTTCACATAATATTTTCTTCTGTTTCCGCAATTATTACTCATTGAAATAAAACAATTGAACGGATTATATCGCGTATATTATGTCATTTTAGTTCCCGACGTTTCGGAAGCTTTTCAGTTTTCCATGGTCACGGGTGGACTGAGAAAAGATGTATCTCTCTGTCAAAATTACAATTTGTGGAAACTACCCATTTTTGAAAAAAAAAACAAATAAAGGTGTACATACACGCCAGATGGGCCTAAGCTATAAAGACAGTTACACATGTGCCAGAAGGGCTTAATTATTTTATTTTAATAATTTACCAAGGAGCATTTCACAAATGAGGCGTACTGAGAAGAAAAGCAACGCTGCAAAGAAAAACTCCCAGGCTACGTCATTACTAATTATAATATTTTTAAAAACAGAGACTATTAAACTACTTTTTAAACAGATAAGATATTTTACACCGTTCGGAAATCAAGGTTTTGCAGTCCTGTGTCTCGCTTGTTCCTTGATGAGATGTATTACAGGATCCCAAGCTGGTGGTAGCGACAATCCATCGTGTCTATTGAAATTAGGATGCTTTTTAATCTCAATAGCCTCGCGTAGCATTCTGGGAAAATATATTTTTTCTTTGGCAAGGATAAAAGGTTTATCAAACTTAATTGAGTGGTTTGGTTTGTCAATGACATGTTCACAGACTGCAGACCTATTACACCAACGGTGCTTGTCATCTGCTATGTGCTCCTTCACCTGGGTTGATAAACTGCGTTTCGTTTGACCAATGTATGAAAGACCACACTCGCAGTCCAGCCAAATGCCTGCATTCTGCAAAGGGGTGCTACTCTTCACGTGTCTAAGGTATTGAAAAAACATATTTCAAGCCGTTGAAGAAGGAGTCTCAATCATAATATACGCGATATAATCCGTTAAATTGTTTTGCGTTGTTCACGTCAAGATTAGTGCCAAGTTTTTACGAAATCTGTTAAAACTCGATTATTTGTCAGTCAAAGTATCGTATATAGGTATATTATAATACTACTTCTGTGAGTTATCTAAATAAGAATCAAATGTTTAATGAATTGTTTTCTAAAGACTCGTATCTGTAATTCCAATTAGTATTGTGGAAGTATTCCCAATCTCACGCTGTATAACGAGCTCTTCACTCAATTATAAGTAACGAGTTTGCGTCTTCAATCTCTCTTACTACCCCAACTAAGAGCATTCGGCAAAGCCGACCGCCCTCAAATAAAACGAATCCATTGTCAGAAGTATTTACTAACCGTAATATGACGCAAAATAAACTGAATCCCAATTGAATTTTATACTGGCGATTAGCTTTCAAAGCGATTTTCCCTTAGCTAGATAATTTCAAGTCGAGACTCCATTATCGTAGACCTTTGTAATCAAATTAATTTTATTGGTACCGAGCGCTTAATACAAGTGGAATGATAATAATTAATTCTACCCAATTAAAACTGCCTGTGTTCGTTTCATAAATGAGGATTTTTATTAATATTCCATTTACTTTTTCTACCGGCAGTGGATACACTGGATTAAGGCTACCTACTTGTAATTGTTGTACCTAAACTAAACTACTTATATTTTTTGTTTGTTTTGAATAGTTCTGTATTCTATACTATTATGTAGTTATTCAAGTTAAATGTCTGTATATTGAAGATAGTTCAGTAAAAAGAATTTGGAGGTCCCTGAATCCAATATTTTTTTAATTTTGTATGTAATGTATGTGTTCCTTGTGCTCTCATCACGTCAATACGGCTGAACGGATTTCAACATTATTTTGGCAAGCAGGGTAGCTGGGCATCTACAGACACATAGGATACTTTTTACCCCACTACGCTGAAGCAAAAAAGTGGGCTGTGACTTATTCCTCCGCGAATTCCATATTCACATGTCTTTTGTCTTAATGACAATAATTTATTATTATTATTACCAAGATTTTTGTTGCTACTACAAATTTTGCATTAGACTGACAAAAAAAGCGTTTTCGCGGTTTGAACAACGTAATGAGCTCTCTGTTGAAAGAAAATGAATGTGGTAGAATACTTTATTCGATTTATTTTTATGGAAATGGCAAACGAGCGAGCGACCCGACCTAATGACAATATAATTTCACTTAATACAGTTTTAAATCCACTAGACCTTTTGCGACAAAATGGGGGGTAATTGCCGGCGGCGTGCGGACATTAAAGTGAATATGGGCGAAAATAATAACTAATGGAGGTTTTCACCAACTTGCATAAGTTATTAGGCTCTTAGCGGCAAAAATGTTGGGGGCGGCTAGGATAGCAAAAATGTCTGGAGTTGTTGACAAATTCTCCATTACTAAAACGGTAAAGAAGTTTTGTGGCTCATCTGCTAACAATTTATATTTGGTTAGAGATCAAATGAATAGGTAATATTGGTAGGTATGTATATCTTATCGGCCCTAGCCATGGAACTGTCACCTCGGTGACCTTTCTCACGAAACTGTGACAGGTAAATCGATACGCACCGATGTCGATATTAAAAGGCAACTCCAATAAATTCTGACATTTTACGCCAATGTTCGTAAAAATGAATTGGGGAAGAATATATCTTGTTGCCGTGTTGTTAGACGTTTGAATAATTTACTGAATCATACTGAAAAGGTTCATAAAGGTGTTCTGTGAAATATCGGTTCATTTTGCTAGGAAATTGATGATTGAAATCAGTCATGGCTCATCAGAGACGTGACATCAAGAATATTACAAGGGAAGCCGAAGTGTATGCATTTACTCAAATTTAAAGAAAAAAGTGGTTATCAAGCCTTTCCGTGGGCAACCCGGGAATCGGCTTATACGGACGCTACGCTACTGTGACTCATGATCATGTCGTCATAGTAGTTAAGCTTCGACGACTAAGAAGTTAATTTACTATTTTTGCTTTAGATTTATCATTCGTTGTTACTTACACGTCCCAATGGCATCCTGTTTACAATATTCTATTCACCTCTTTTGCTTGAATTTGAGTTGAAAGTACCAACTAGCAAGACAACGAAATGAAAAATGGTTCGATCCACTTCATATATATCGATAAAACTCCGATACTGACCCAAACAGTTAATATATACAAACATTCGTGCTAACCTAACCGCAAATATCGAATACCGTCTTTCGACACGACGACAACCGGACGCGTATCGAGATTATCCATTTCCCTGCGATAAGTGAGAAGTTTTCCGCTCCTAGATTAAATATTGCACCCCGTTTGCCCCCCGCGGCGCCTGAGTAATGTACCAGAATGCATGTTTGGCAAAAATACATTTAGTTCCCTTCGAACTTGCAAAATGTCGCCGAGAGTCGATAAATCAGGGGTTTTGCTAGTTTTCGAGTTGAAATTCATTTACCAGTTCGCAATGTGTTATCGTTTTCGTTTTTCTTGCTGGGTTTACACCGATGCGATTGTGGGGTATCGTTTCGCAGTACGGTTGGGGTAAATAATGTGAACGTTGTATTCATCACTTCTTTTTGATAAAAAGTTTGCAAAAGAGAAATGTATTGCTTTTAAAATTTATACGTAGATAGTCAATCATAGTGCTGGGTGGGCGACATCCGACTACACGGAGGTCCGGACTGAATGAGTCAGGCACAGGCTTGGCAGAAGTGGAGGAAAATTTAACCCTACTCCCGAAATTGGATCCAACAGGCCACCATATTAATGTGATGCTGTTCCCAAAAATGAAAAGTCGTGCGCTTTAGGTATAAAATGAAGGGACATTTACGTCATTGGTACTATTAACGAGTCTGCTTTGCACGTCAACGTATACTTATTCGATTGGACTCATTTGAAGTGCTTCGTAATGCAGGGATGTAATGTCAAACGCACGTAAACGTAAGATTAGCCGTGGAACCGTGTCTATGTGACTATATAAATGTGACAAAGTTTATTGCACACTCTAAGTCTCTCTCTGTGGCCGCCTTTGTCATTCTCGCTGTCATTTAACTTTAGCACTTCAAGTTGGCTGCCTATACACTTATCAGTGTGCCTACCATGAGCTGAGTTTACGATCACCGCTAGCGAGAATCTCGTATCGAGAGTCAGTGCACCTCTCTCGCACGCGCTAATAGTGCGAAAGAGATAGACCGTCATCGAGCGCTCGATACTCGCTCGTGCCGAGCTCATGGTAGGCGCACTGATATCCTCTTGTTTGAAATGGGTCTATATTTTAAATAACATAAGTAATAGACAGTACTCAGTGGATGCAGTATGAGTAGCGTAGCGCTTCTAGAACCGACTTGTCTCAGGAAATTAGTTAACCCAGTTAGCTTAAAACTGCGTCTTGAGAAAATGCAAGTTTTCCGTTTCCTGTGTGCAGTAAGGGATGATTGTGTAGCATCGTAGGAATCTTACTCAATAACTTGACTAATCTCTAGGAGTTACGTTAAAGTGGGTTATTAATGTCATCTAAATACCTACTCACAGTCGTGTACATCAGAAGTCACTAGCAACGGGACAGGACACAGCAAGAAAAGGATGTCGCTTATTCTTATCGGACGGTACCGCACTGTGGGTGAAGTGATATATATTCAGCGTAATATATCACCGGCACCCTGTTGAGACCGATTTTCACCACAGGAGCGATTTCAGAATAATTCCACTCCATTACTCCTAGCTATGTGTCGACATCATGCCGATTTTGTAGCACGAATATTCAATTATGCAGAGTCGTATGTATATCGATTTACAACTATTGCATTTCCGGATACACCCCCTAGGGGTTCATCGTATTTACGTTATTGTAAATTACAATTTAATTCATTTAAATTAAATTTTACAAGCTTTATCGTTTAACTATGGACGCTGCCAGCTAAATTTTGTATTTTTTGTGTATTGTGTAGTATTTATAAATACAATTGGTAACTATAGGCAGTAATAATATCGTTTTGATTTGAGGCATTAAGCTGTTCTTCAGTCTGCTATTGCTCATGAGGTCATTATGCAACGAATCATGAAGAATTTCCTTTTCCAACAAGTATTCCGTTTAAAACCATAGTAAATCTACGCAATCATGAATCACCAAGGAAATAAGGAGCAACGATTCCCTCTTCGGTCTCGGCATTTAGTTTGTTTAACTAAGTCGTAGGAGCAAACTAACCGAGCTCCATTCCCCATGTGTTCTGGCTCGGTAGCTATGCGGACCAACGTACGAGGCGGCTGCAGAAAATATTACGGCCGCTTGGCTACAGATACGGACACCGCTGGCACGGTGCCATGCCTCTGATATATCCAAGCCCACCACGAATTCTTTCCAGAATAAATTAATCCCCAAAAACCCCACTCACCATCAAACCCAGCATGTTTGAGGGAATCCAAAATCGATTCACTTAAAGTTATTTTAAGAAAACAATCTCGAAAGAGTTAAAAAGCAAATTATAAATTCCGTTCCCGGAAGATGAGATGAATAAATTGAAATAAAAGTTTTTTGTTTCTCCGATTCGCTTTCGTAACTTTCTGGCAGAGTGCTATGGCCTTAATCTGAATTGTTGGGCGTGCCCGAATAGTTTTACGAGGAAATCTTTACTGCACCAGCTTAATTCCGCGAACTATGCACCGGGATAAATTAATTTATTACGCGATGCAGATGCTCGTAAACGGGGATGATGCTACCTTGCTTGGGAAAACGTGTGTCTACATAAGTTTGTGAATACGTAGGTACATACTTCCCATGCGATACAGCATGCGAATACATGATGAAAGTTATAGAAAAATAACTGTACATCATCAGCCGCATGCTGGAAATAGGTTAAACTCCCTATGGACATTTTTTGAGGGGAATATTATGAAGTCTTCAGTTTTTAACATAGGAATAAACAAGCTCTTAAAGAGTTGCCAACACGTGTCGGCCTCGCAAGTGCCCATAGGCTGTGAAATCCGCTTAGGTATATACCATCAGCACTCAGGATAGATTGTATTTTTTTTTGTTCCTGAATGGCTTTCACTTTTTGCCGATTTTAGCAAGAGCTTAAGTGTCATAGTATATTCATTACCTGCCCATTGACAGTTGGACATAGGCTTCTTTAGAGGCAAAATACCCGATTTCTGGGCGTCTCTTCCTGAAAAATAAAATTAATTCGTTTTATACGATAGATTGTATGTGCATTATTATTCACCCGCTCCGCTCCTGCCGTTAACAATATTCTTTTTAATTTTAATTGCTTTTAAATGCATCAATAATCTGCTTCCCATTTTATCCCTGCCCAGTAAAGTGTATAGAAGAGCAACATAGAAAGTGAATTAATCCGGATGATCGCAGGAGCATCACAAATTGCATCCCGCCTAGGAAATAGCTTTCTGACATGCATTCCGGAACAGCATGACATGTTATTTCGGACACTTGCGATGATTAACTATTGTTGTTTGTGGCGTTAATATTCAGCTCAGATTTTTATACTCTTGTACTGCACTTCATACTCTAAAAAAATAAAACCGATAAGTGGCATCCAGGGAATATGTAAAATAATATTTTCTTCTGTTTCCGCGATTATTACTCATTGAAATAATTTAACGGATTATATCGCGTATATTATCTCATTTTAGTTCCCGACGTTTCGGAAACTTTTTAGTAAAATCCTGTGCCTATATACCTTCCGGCTCCATTATCAAATAATTCTATGGTACTAACCTCCTTTTTGGAAGTCGGTTAAAAATTGATGTACAAGTACAATTTAGTATAAAGAAAATTGTTTTAGAATAATGAATTTAATATGTTTAAGTTTAGACTTATTGTTAGGTATATGTTTTATATTTACGAATAAATAGATAATCTAGATCATTTGTTTAGTAAGCTGTCATCATCGTCATCATAATATCATCCCAAGGACGTCCACTGCTAGACAAAGAACTCCCCCAAGGATAGCGGCCGGTTGTATGCCGCGCGGCCCACATCCAACGGTTTCCCGCGATCCACCTTGTCCACCTTGTTAGACCTTCCATTCTGCCTTGTCCTATACGCGGTCGCTACTAGAGAATCTTTCTGACCTAGCGGCTATTGGTTCTACGACTATCGTTTGTATTATAATTTGTATACCTAGAAAAAACGCATTAAAAAAAGGTATTATTTTTCGACCTGTGTTACATATATATATGTTAATCATTGTGTTAACTGGGCTCAACTAATAAGCTTAAGTTAGATTCTTACTCATATATAATAAATAAAACTTTCTTGAAACAATATTTGAAGTTGAACATATTTATTTGTTTGGGCAAAGTTACGAAGTAACGGTGAAATTGTCGTCTATCTTACAGTTTTAATAGCAACATTTGAGCCAAAACTTGGGAACGACGAGACAATTTGTATTCGTTTCTAACTTGACCGGAGTGCAGCTTTGCACCGGCTCTCGCTGGGACGGCAAAATTAATAGTCAACAATAATGCAGCGATAAATCAGAGGCTCTGATGTCGACAAATTGCAAAACACGCACTGTATCAATGATTAACGACATGCCAAACTAACATTAGCGTAACCTGGTTACGATCTACTCTTTCACTCACTCTACTAACCCGCAACGAGTGAAGAACGGAGGCGGCGCGATAGTTTCGATTTTAGTTTTGCGGCTGCAGTATCTACGCTTGCTTTGTGAACCTCGTATCTCTTTTCCGTAGTTTCGAAAAGTGAGCTTTAATTTCTTTATTGCAAGGTGTTTTGGCCGTAATGTTGGGTTGCGATGTTTTTAAAGTTATTTGCAATTCACCTGTGCATTATCATTGTCCATAATATGGTAAATTATGTCGAAACACGGAGGGCGGAAAGTTTAAACGGAATGAATGGTAATAGGATCAATCACTGTTAAGTAACGGAAATGTTATTAATTGCGATTATCGATTCAGTTCCATCCGTCGAGCGGTAATAGTATCTCGTAAAGGTGCGTCCACATTTGTATCATTTGCCCGTATCAGATCATCGTCGCGTGGCATGATCGCGTGTCACAATCACGCGTTTGGACGATGCGCCGATCGGATCGCTCGAAATCCATTTTGCTAAGCGTATTACACAGTTATATCGGACCAGTACGGCATGATCGGCGCGCCGACAGTAAGCGTCCAAGCAGCGCGATACGCAGTCAAGCCACGGCACGGTGATCGGTTACGAGCAAATGATACAAGTGTGGACGCATCTTTAGGTCAACGTGTTGACCGGATATAATTATATCCAGTAAATATACGTTTATATACATTCGGCGAAATTACTGAATGCATAGCGTATGTTTGCTGTTTCGTCTAAGCACTAAGATTTTAATCTATAGGTACTATTATAAAGTTGTAAAAATTAAATGTCTGTACATTGATGATATTTAAAAAAAAATGTAACGGTCTACTTGGAGGTGACTGAATAAAAATATTTGTATTTTTGTCTATGCCTGTCTGGCTTCATCACGCCAAATCTGCTAAAACGGATTTCAACTATTTTTGGTACACAGGTAGCTGCGCATCCACAGATGGCTATAGGATACTTTTTATCCGATTACGCTGAAGCAAAAAAGAGGGTTATGTAATAATTTTATCTTCCTCCGCCAACGAAGATGCGGGCGCCTTCTAGTTAGTTTAAATGTGTAAGTATTACGTTACGATTATGATGACATTTCAATTCACTTTGGGTGATCAGTTTTCTCAGCTGACTCAAGTCATTAATTACTGTAAAACCCATGAAATATTCTTAAACTTCGAATCAAAATCATATTTATACGCAATTAAGCCCCGTTTTGTTGTGTTGTGATAAAAACACACTTTAGTATTTATTATAGACCGAACGAGCGTAGCGAGCGAAGCCTCTCCGTTTCAGATAAGGCAAAAATGCTTTTGTTATGTTTATCTGTCCGGTGGATGTCCGTCTGTTCTCCTCTACCGGCCGATTCTCGTAAAATTTTGTAAGCAGTCGATAATTATATGGATTTTTTACGGTGCAGTTTTTTGAAAGTTTCCAAAATGGCGGAGATATGGGGGGTGAGAAACTCACGATGTATATAGCTAACAGAGCCACTATTATTTGAAGAAACAATTTTAACGTAAACATTCGATCGTTTTAGAAAATTTCATTCTAATAGTCTTCGATATCAAGAATGCTATAGATATCATTTTAAATGCCAATATCAAGGAGACAATAAACATTGAAGCAATCCTCGACATGATTTGTATAAAACAACATATGTTTTACGAGTCTGTGTCCGTACCCGTTCCATTCCCGATAACGTATCATTCGTGGCGCATATTGTATCGACGTCTCAAGGCGAGACATGAAATATTCAGGTCTTATACACCCCAGCATACATCCTCGATCTATCTATAAATACATCCTCTATACGTGTAGCCCTCCTCCACGACACGGTATATGACTTCCAAAAGCAATGTACCGTATCGTTCGCCAAAGGGGCTAATAAATTCGCTCGACTCACCCACTCTCTAAATAATAATAGCACAGAATCAATAAACTCGACAAAGTTATATTAAAATTCTTTACGCGTGGAGACTAAACTCGATTTTGAGATATTGGAGAATAATGTGAAACTTGCATAAGGAAAAAAATAGGCATTACTGTATCTCTACAGGTCCGAAACATCACATTTTACATTATATCCACAATAAATGTAAATTATTAATATAGATATTGGATTTTCAATATTTTTTTTAAAATCATTCTGTAGTAAATTAAATGCACTATCCATTTTTTTTCACTAGATTGAAGAAAAAAATGAGGGCCTCGGCCAAACACGCAAGACTTGGTTTTTAAGTACAAGTTTACTGCCCGCTATTAATTAATGACGTCAGTGCTTATGTCCTTTTTGTATAGGGTGTTTTGACGCTTGGCAGATTCTGATAGTTCCTGACTTTGACTCTCATTTCTGACGTTCCTAATGCTCAATCCTGGTTGGTCCTTTATATACATATTTATATAATGAGAAACTGATTTCATTGACATTATAAAAAAAATGGATGCTAATTCCCAATTTATGAATATTAAGTTAGTGGCAGATGTTAGCGGAATAATCCTTGACAAAGACTGGATATCTGTCATCTGAGTGCCGGGCTAGCTAGCACGACTGAGATATGCGGCTATTCAATAAAGTCAATGCTGGTCGCCCACAATGGCCAGGTTAATACAATACAAAGATAAACTTCCCCTGGACTGGAATGGTGGAAACCATTACATGTACATGCACGATTTATCCACCTTAAGTGTGACGTAAAGTAACGATAGCTTAACAGCGTCTTTGTATACCTATTCGTACATAGTCATGTGATTAATCTGAGTTATTGTAGGAATACAACTGTGCTGGTGCAAAAATATAAAATAAACAACCTTTATTAATAAAAAAATACTTGAAAACATTATGAAAATTAACGTTATGATTACTTATGATAGCGATGCCCTAGTTCACACTCGTACTAATTACCGTATTTTTGCCCATGGACTTTTAACTTTACGTATTTGTGCACGAACGTACTAATTTCAAGCATTTTTCTCGAACAGTTTGTACGATTGTGCTCTAGGGTATCGATAGGTAAAAAGCGTTATGAGCATGTGTATTACGCGCATGAAAATTATATCCTTTTTACATAAGTACGTATTTATAATAATGCGTAAAATCGTTATGCGATAATAAAATAGGACAATTTATTTTATGCGTCTTAATTTTGTAGCGAAACTATTCCTGCCTGATACGAATCACTATTGGAAGATCTGTACTCCAACAGCTCACATTCTACAGCGCAATTTATAATTTTTGGTAATGAACAAAGTTACGTGTACGCATGGCAGAGCATAGCACATATATATAGATCACCATCATCATCATCATACCAGCCCTTTATCGCCTACTGCTGAGCATAGGCCTCTCTTCGTGCACGCCACTTATTATATAGATAAATTCCCTAATTAGGCATGTGACTTACGCGCTTAAAATACACACTGCAACTTTAGCGATACACTGGCAGGCCAGATAAGCCGCCTTGGCAGTTCGCCACGCGAGGCCAGCTGTATGAATATGTTAAACAAAGACTTGCATCGCATTACTCCAAACCTTTTTTGGGTGTAGAAACCACTGGTGCTGAATGTGAGGTGTCAAAGATAAGGACTTAGAATAGTGGACTATGCGTTTAAGAGTTTCACAAAAAAAAATGTGATACGTATTATAAAAGCACAAGTAGGCAATGAGAGACCAATATAGGCACCTATAAAGATAATCTCCTAAGAATAATGGACTATGCGTTTAAGAGAGTTTCACAAGAAAAATTGTGATACGTATTATAAAAGCACAAGTAGGCAATGAGAGACCAAGATAGGCACCTATAAAGATAATCTCCTAATTAGGAATGTGACTTAGACGCTTGAAATACACACTGCAACCGTAGCGATACACTGGCAGGCCAGATAAGCCGCCTTGGCAGTTCGCCACTCGAGGCCAGCGCATGAATATGTTAAACAAAGACTTGCATCCCATTAGTCCAAGCTTTTTTGGATGTAGAAACCGTTGAAGTGAATGTGAGGCGTTGAAGATAAGGGCGTCGAATACTTGGCCGTATCAGGTGGGAATGGTTTTGCTGGCCGGCTATTAAGTTTGACTTTAAACAGGTCTCTGCCAGTCGACCTTTAGGTTAAACTAAAGCAATTAAAAGGTGTCGGGCCTTTTGTAGAATAGGACTCGTAACGAGATAAACTAGTGGCTCTGTGGGCTGTAGACCTTTCAAATCTTTTTTCTTTCTTTCAAATCCCATATCTCTGCGATTCTGAAAACAAAAAAACAATATCTTAATCGAAAAAAAAATGCAAAATAGTATTGAACCTGCTCACAAGAATCGCTTGTGAGTACGAACTGTAGAGTCTGTAAGTCTGTAAGCTTAAACGGAGACGCATCGTATGTTCGGTCTAGTAGGTCAGCTTTTTTTAAAATACGATCTTAAGGGTATGAACTCTAAGGAGCCTAGCATCGACTGTCTTCATTGTCCATTAGGAGTTGCAACCAGCCCGATTGTTTTCTCTCTCTCCCACGCTCCATGTTGGGTTGAACCGGTTCAACCAACCTTCACGTCTCCTATTGCCTTGCTCACTGAGTCCCTAAAACTCTAAGCGGCTGCAATTGTATTCATGTTCGTGGGTTTGCGCTCCCCTACTAAATCCGATTACTGGTATGGAAGTCTAGACAGACCTACCGAGTTCAAAGTTTAAAAAAAAACAATAGTTCCTATTGGGACAAGCATTTGTTATGCTGTCAAACCAGTTCCACAGGATTGTCTTGTGGTGCGTTTACCCTTCACTCAATATTATGCTTGCTTAGAGTGATTGTTCACAATAGGGAATATGCATAATTTTTCTTTTGGCTTTATTAGAAACTCATATCGAATAACTATAAAAATAACCAAGATATAAGCTATCAAACATTTAATTCTATCTCTTTCTAGGAAAACAGAATTTAATATGGAGTTTATATGACCGTCGTAGACTGTGACGTAACAGTACATGTGGGACCTCTCTGTCAAATCGCTGTCTAATTAGTAGTTTAAAATGCCTATATCATGCGTATTTCTTGGCCGATTTTAATCTTAATTTAATTTTTTGGAATAGTATTTACGGTATTCTGATATTTTGTTAAGAAAAGTTATGAAAAAATTTCATGCATGTTCCCTATAACAGCTACAGGCCCGAAAAATATACGGGAGGACTATCTTAACCTTACCATTATAGATAATTGAATGATTTTGGAACCTACTTACCCTGGTTGATTCCATTTCTAGACATCCAGATAAATGTATACAAGCTGACGTGCTGTACTTTGATTTCACGAAAGCCTTTACCACGTAGATGACAACGTGATGCTAACCAAATTGTGCAATATAGGATTTTCTCTACAGCTCTCACGGTTCTTTGCTAGTTATTTACGTGGCAGGTAACAGTTTGTGCAGCACGGATGCATAATCTCGAGGCCCTTACATACTCGTTCGGGAGTCAGTCAGGGTTTGATACTAGGTCCGTTACTTTTCGGAATCATGATCAATGATTTTGCGTAGGTTCTTAGATGGGCCAGGTATTTACTTTATGCCAATGACCAAAAAAACTAATTTACGCAGTGCGCAGCAGCCTTTCTGAGTGTGAATTACCACAAAAGGACATCGACAGGGTGCGCCAGTGGGCTTGCTGTAAGATGTTCTTTCAATTTTGCGAAATGCGCCAAAATCTCAAGTAGGGCCCGAAGTCCACTTCACTACAAATTATGTACTGGGCTCGGAATCAATAGTCCGCGTCAACTCCATTAAAGATTTAGGCGTCATCTTTGACGGTCACCTGACCTTCCACAAACACATATACGAGTTGGCTCGGGATTGTTTCAAAAGATTGGGATTCGTTTTAAGGAATGCTAGAGATTTTAATGATCCTAGAACCATAGCACTCCTATATACGGCCTTTGTCAGAAGCAAGTTTGAGTCACCGTCTGTTGGTTGGAATCCCTACAAAGCAACTTTTGTTTTGCTGCTGGAGAGGACGCAAAAAGTGTTTTTACGTTTCTTATACAAGAAAATGTACGGATATTACCCATTTTTGTATCCGAACAAATTTTTGCAGGGCGCCTCGGGGTTTAAATCCCTGGAGGTCAGGAGTTCCGTGACTTTGGACGGTATAGAGTTAGTGTCCCAATTTGTACGGCTATGCGTTCCTTTCTTTCCCTGACCAAAATCGACTTCCGGCCTGGTAAGCGCCATCTATTGGCGGTCCTGAATCGCCTTTACTTCGTGCATTATACCTACTAAATGTTCTCCTCGCATCAGCCCCTGAATGTGATGTGTTTGCAAGTAGATGGGGTGTGTTGCGGGATGAATGTCTTAGGTTTCGTGAGATAATGGATGTGCGTCCTACTTCTGTTTCTTTGTAAATTTTATCGATTATTATGTTTTGTATATTAGTTTGTGAATTCCGAACTAATATACAAAACATAATGTCTGGGCAAGTGCCTTAGTTAATACTGTTATACTGTGTCATTTTTAATAAATAAATAATCAATATAAATAAATGGTTACAAACAGACTTTAATGTTTTGTATGTTACATAGATAAATAATAAACGTAATTTAGTTTACATTCCGCCTGTGACTAGTGGAAAAAGTTTGTTTTCGAAGTTTGACTGAAGGCGGTGCAAGCGGTCGATGCTTAAACTTACGTCGGAATTAAGAATTATTTATGTTTGCTTTTGCATAAGTCTGGACTCATGTGCTTTGAGTTTCTCTAATATTTTTGTGTTCTTTTTTAAATATAATTTTACATAAGATATGATGAGGCATATATATAGTGATATTGGGTATTTTAAGAAATAAACTAAGCATTTGCATTCAGAAAGTGTAAATTAGTGAAGTGGAACTGATGAAGAAGACCACAGAAAGTCACTTAGACTCCTCAACGATAACGTTGTGGCGACAAGATATATATCGATTAAAATAGCTAAGCTTTTCATGATCGCAAATTGAAATGGTCCTGATGAAAATGGTACCATATGTTTGATTTTATGATGGAGCCGGAAGGTAGGCGCCAGATCTCTGTAATAAAATAATGTAGCCTAGCCGTGTTTGGGCTTGTTTGAATTGTCACGAGTTATATATTCAAGTAACGATTAACTAAAAAGTATTGTATAGATTGAGTAGAAACACGTTTACTTGTAATTAAATTGAAGAAATTGAGTTATACTTAATATTTTCTTCTATTTCCGCGATTATTACTCATTGAAATAAAATTCCATTTATCTATTTGTCCACCCGTGACCATGGAAAGCTGAAAAGCTTACGAAACGTCTGGAACTAAAATGAGATAATATACGCGATATAATCCGTTAAATTGATCTAAATTACTGTTATTTTTTTGGAGTCGGTTTTATTTTCTTAGACAATCATTATATTTTTACCGAATATAGACTAACTGACAAATTTATGGCGTATATAACATAATCAAAAAATAAATATCAGGGACAATCTTACACAAACGACCTAGGCCCACCAGTCGAGGATATAATATACTTATAGATTCATTAAAATACTTAATTACAAAGATAATATCTGAGGCCAAGGAACAAATACTCGTGCTCATCACCAGTGATCGTTATCAACGTGCAATTTTCCTGGCAAAGTGTATGGTTGACAGAAAAAGAGAATATTAACTTATTTATTTTCTAGTTTTACACAATCATTATAAAAGAAATACATGCCTACATAGGATTACATCTCTAAATAATAAATCTACACTGTACAAAACCTTTTCCGCCCTAAATATTTTTAAAACAATATACGTCAAAATGACATCGGGCGTCAATAAAAGTTGCGTGCAATATCTTAACAGCTTAAATTACCTTCCCGTGACTTCTATCATCGTCGAAAGGTCATTTAGTTATTTAAAATATATTTTTTCCAATCGTTGTGAACGACTGACGGCAAAATCTGTTGAACAAATTTTAGTAGTTTATTCAGCATAATTCCAGAAGTGATAGTAAATATGTATATAAATGTTATAATTTGTGAAATATAATAATATTTTAAAATACTTGAGTATTTGTTTTTTGGTCAACCATACTTTGCCACCAATTCAGTACATTGATAACGATCACTGCTCATCACACGATCACTTGCCATGGACGGGATTCGAATTCGGGACCGTCAGCTTCGTAGAACGTTGTGCAACCAACAGAGCCAAACGTGTCGTTATATTGAATCGTACATCGGAAATGTCGTTCCTTAGCTGCCGGAACCGGAAATTGCACCACTTATCTGACTAGGCAGTAATATGCAATTCGTTCTACCGTGATTGCAGGCTCTCTGGCTGATAATGTACTAGAGGCTCACGGCAATCATATAAAGTCGAGCTTGCGCGTCGGTATAAATTTACGACTTAACCTAAAAAGTAGTGGCTATGTGAGCTGTAGACCCCGCGAATCTGTCAACCCCTTGATTTTTGCCAATTAAAAGAAAAACAGACATTAAAAATCGAACCTGCTCACAAAATTTCACGAGAATTAGTTGAGAAATGCGACCTGTACAGACGTACAGACGTACGAAAGCATTTATGCCCAAGATGAAACAGAGACGCGACGCTCGCTCGGTCATACTGTTATAAAAATCTATACTGTAATAAAGTTGTAAAAATGAATATATACTATAATTAAGTTTAAAAAAAGATTTATACGGACTATTTAGAGGTTATGTTTGTATGTGTCGTTGTGGCTTCATCAGGTCAAATCGACTAAACAAATTTCAACTAGTTTTGGTACACGGGTAGCTGGGTATCTTTAGATGTTTATAGGATAATTTTTTACTCGACTACGCTGAAGAAAAAAGATGGTTATGATTTCTTTTCTCTTTTTCTGACATAGTTGCAGGGCATCTTCCATACTCGTTCGTGTTTAAAAATGCAATCAAAACAGATGGTGCAAATACAATGTTATAATTGTCATGTAGTAACTCAGTGAATAAATGAAAAATCTAAACAACTCTGCTTTCAGAAACATGTTTTTTTTAATTATAAAATTTATAGGTACCTACATATATTATTCCTTGAATTAAACTTTTTGAGCTGGGTGATGACTGATCACCAAATTAGTGAAAACTAACATAGACATACACGCTTAGCATAGTTATACAATAACACGAAAATAGTTCTACACAAACAATACGACTCACGAATCTCCCCTTCAATAGTATACAAATTATTCATCAACCAAATAGTATAGCAGCAAAAACTCTGTAGACAGAGTGTCTTCCCCGAGCAGACGTCACGGGCCCTTCATTAGAGGTTCGGAGGGCCAAGGAGGGCCTCGGGAGGGCCTCGGGACGCAGTAACTCACGGAGGAGTGCCAGTGACACGCCCTCGTCTGTCGTAGGGAAAGTCAAATGTTGGGTAGTGGCGATGTAGAGATGTTCATTTCTGTATTTCTCTCACTAACATCATTAATGTGTGTTATTATAATATGGTTCTGCGTTATGCTGGGCGATGATGATCTTTGATATTAAATTATTATTAACTGGCATTTACTCACGGCTTCGCCCGTGTTACCGGGAATTAAGTAAGTGTGTTTTAAACTGTGACTTGGCCAAGTTTCATCTAAGTCCGTACGACGATTAACGCGTTTATATTAACAAACATCCAAAAATCTTCAGCACATTTACAATATTAGTAGGATATTATAGTTTTTAATAAAACACTATACATAATGTGTAACATTAAACAATCTCCATTTAAATGATACGACGACACTGTATTCCAATATTTACTGTCTCCTTAAAAGTATTGCTTTGCAATAAGAATTTTTCACAAGAGTCTAGTCCATTCGCAAAAATGTTCTACGTAGTAAAAGACATAATTTAGTATCAGTAAATACAAAGTACGTTTGCAATCTTGAATATTAAAAGTTACTTAAAGGGCTAATTACACCACACGATATTAAAGGATCGGTAACGTTGCTCAATTTTTTGACTCTTTAATTCTTTCTGAAACCCTCTTTTGATTAATGTCTGTATGACGTCGGTCGAAAAACGGTGGCCGCCACCGTCAGCAAAAACAAGAGGCCACTCGAGTGCTGTTATGCGCAGCTCGATCAGATCATTTACAGGCACCGCTTTGTAAGCGGGCCGGTTTGTGGACACGTTCATGCTGGCTGTACTTTGTTGACCTATTTTGTGTACTATATTATATTTGTACCCATAGAACCATCCAATTATGGTCCAAGCTAATATGTATGTATTCTTGCTCTCTGCTCCCTTCATTGCTCGCTCTAACCACCGTGCCCGCGAGGACTCCGATAGATTTTAACCATGCATTCAAAGAACCCAAGTCAAATCCAGCTTTAACAGTAGGTGAGGTAGGTAGATAGGGGGAATCTAGGGGTTTTCAGAAGCTTTTGCTACCTACTTAAAATGATTTTAGTCATATTTGATTAATATTTTTTCTACAGGCGACTTGCGCGCAATTAATATACGATGTTTTCCATATGCACAAGATTGCTAACGCAACGATATTTAACTAAAGATATTACGATATGGTACAATTAAGAAGAAGCTAAGATTGCTAGCGATATTCCTACACCTAATCCTCATAAGACCATGGCGACTAAGAGGATAACTTAAGCCCCTCTTGATTTATATTTTATGAGTGCTCCTAATATGAGAGCAAAACTAGTCTGCCTGCCATATTTATATATTTGTAGTAGCCATAAACAAACCCCACATACATATTCCGACTGTGCCACCAACGATTACCATATCCCTCAAATATATCAAAACGTTCGGAATATTTTATGCTCGTCGGTATCTAACAGGCGTTTTGTGGTAATGTCTTCGTTTGATGTATAGCAGTCAGGAGCACTCGTGGTCTAAATATCTTGCCATTATGGAGACTGTGGCTATATTAAGAAGTAACGTGGCAGAAGAGCTCTTAGCGTTTTTTCAGTCGGTAATCGCGACTCAGATTGCTCGTCGCGAAATGTATTGCCGCATCGAGAAGGGAATTTGTAAAAATTATAGGCAAGCATTTATTTCGCAAGTGGGAATATCAAAGTGGGCGGCGACGGCGCTCTTACCCTGCCGACGAATTACAGGGCAAATGGCGCCTCGTTTGTGTCTAATTTGTACATTTGCTTGTGCAATCTTTTTTGGTTGAGATTTCGCCCGAAATTGGCGGAGCTATTTTGTGACGTGGCGAATAAGTGGGCGGGTTACGCTGTTAATTATAACGTGGCCGAGCCACGCTCTACTCCGAAAAAATACCCTTTTCATAGCGGCTTATGTCATTCATCAGCATAAATAAAACCGTATGCTCTCTGAGCACGATTTGAAGATATTGGCATGAGCAATAAAGGGAGCAAAAAGGTGAACCCGGCGAAGGTAAGAAGTGCAAAGAAATTCCGTATGAATTACAAATGAATTTCCCGAGTCTTTCAAAATACTCGGACTGAAAAATCTCGCGGCGGGCAGCTCCTTTAAATAATGTAAGAAAGTGGAGGTGCGCGAATTGCAGGCCCAGGCCCGAACAAAACGCAGAGCCGGTTGAATTTGCAATTTTGAGGCGTTTCGCTCTCACAATTTGCTTACTTATACCGCGTTCCCTGTAATTCGCTTCGCAGTACTAAAGTTAAATAATCGCCGCCGTCGCCTCGCTACAGTCGCTTTACACGACCTTCTTATTTTCTGGCATCATTTCAAATTAAAAACGATAAGAGTAAGCCTAGGTATCCTCGCGCACGCTCGCTGGCACGGCCCGCCTCGTATACTTAACCGACACTTTAATCCTTTGTTTGCGAACTTGTCTCAACTCGTTGGTAAAAAAAGTACTTCAATTTCAGAAAATTAACTTAGAGCTAGCACTGATCTATTCTGAAATTTAATTTACTTTACATTTTTTGTAAATTGCCTTCGATTATTGGCATCCATCGGTATGGGAGTAAAATCTAATTAACACGAATATTATCCCGCGCAATATGTGAACTAAACGGCGAGTCTCCACGGAGTCGGGCGAGCTCGCCTTTCATTTTCTCTTCAATAATGAACGAGTTCGCTGACCTAACTTTGCAGCCTGTACAAAATTTAATTTTAATGCGGGACCGGCCACTATGACGCTGCCTAACAAAACAGAGCCTGCCTGCCGCAGATTAGAACTCGCTTACACAGTGTTTGTTCACGGCCCAGGTTTTTGATGTTCCGAAGCCATTATACGTGTGTTAGGTTAATCGATTGCTAAACATACTTCTATAAACGGCTACTTAATGCGAGCCTCCGAATTCGGGACGCTGTAACGCTATTATTAGATTGAAAGAACCGCTAAAAGCATCCGAGAGACGCTATTACTAACGAAAACATAATGGAACATCCAAATTCTTTGGCGTCTACAATATTATATAAAATTCGCTGCAATTTCAGGAATAGTCGGCAGTTATTATTCGGCGTGTAAGCGGGAATTTGTCTCTCCAGGACATAGTCGGTTTTGTCGGGAGTTTCTCGTAAATTCGCATGGTTCGCCGGCTCCTTTCAAAAGTCGGGATTGGTTTTACGCTTTCGGCGGCATTGTTCGTGGCGTTTTGACTTTGAATTTTAACTGTCCTGCTCCAAAATTTTCGCGGCGATGAATAATGTTTTCGCAACGCATTTAGTGCATTTTAATTTGCATAATTACTTTCGTTTACTGCGTTTGTCCCGCAAATCCTGGCCGCACAAACAAATTTCCGTTGTCAAATGTTCAGTCAACTCATTTTTGGAGCATTTAACCACTGGAGATGGCATACGAACGTATTTTCCGTTTGCCAAGTCAGTTTCTACGTCATCAGGTCGGTTTATACGATCAGTTGTACTGTGTGTGTGTGTGTGTGTGTGTGTGTGTGTGTGTGTGTGTGTGTGTGTGTGTGTGTGTGTGTGTGTGGGGGGGGGGGGTGTATTTTGTGTTTGTGCTAAAAATGCATGAAAGGTTTGTTTGGTAGATAATGACATAGCTTGTCATCTTCAAGATTGTATTAAAATGCTCTAAGAACTAATTTACAGATTTTTAGCATTAGCTTAGAGCATGAACACTAAAACTTTATTCAAATTCTGTTATACATTGGTAGTGACTGAGATCAATTTGAACACATTCATTTTTTCCAAGCCAGACGCCACGCTCTTGAGAGGCGGAGTAAGCCGCGGTACAGATGCATTTGACGTCTCTAATCTCTCAAATCCGTTTCAAGGTTCTCTTGGCCGTAGCTCGTCTGATCAAAATACCGGAATGCCAGAAGGAATAAAACAATCATAAATGCTGTTACTGAAATAAAACAATTTAACGGATTATATTTTAGTTCCCGACGTTTCGGAAGCGGAAGGACGTGACCATGGAAAGCTGGAAAGCTTCCGAAACGTCGGGAACTAAAATGAGATAATATACGCGATATAATCCGTTAAATTGTTTTATTTCAATGAGTAATAATCGCGGAAACAGAAGAAAATATTATAAATGCTGT
Source organism: Hedya salicella (assembly GCA_905404275.2). Lineage (NCBI taxonomy): Eukaryota > Metazoa > Arthropoda > Insecta > Lepidoptera > Tortricidae > Hedya > Hedya salicella. The sequence continues at coordinate 10,804,139 of FR990112.1, read as the reverse complement.
TAGTTTATAATACAGCTTAAGGAGTCTGTTGTTTAAATGACTAAACTTGTTTTTGTTCGTCGTCAATTTGAAAAAAATTATCTGAATGACCGACGACTAACGTTTGTGCTAAAAATAGCTCACTATACGTTGAACTTTACTAATTTGCCTTTATTGTCCCTTGACATTTGTTGAATGACAAAGTTTATTGACCTGCTTAAGGCGGCTTTCAAAATTCACATTCAATAGTTTTCTATTACAGACAAGGTTTAATACCGTATCATTGAGATTCTTCGCGAGTTCGGTTGCAGGCTTGGGCAGCGCGAATTTTCCTTCTACAGTTAAAAAAGTTTGCCAAACGTCGTCGGCCGTGCACGTGGGTAGAATGCCATCGGATCCAACAATACATAAGTTAAGAAAAACAAATATTGGTAACAAGTTTGTTACGGGAACAAAGTTAAATATGGAATGTATTTTTGTAACGTTCCTTATTTTTTCATTATTCGTCGTATGAATTTTTGGTGTGAATGTCGTATACCAAAGTTAACTTATTGAAAATTCATTGAAATAAAACAATTTAACGGATTATATCGCGTATATTATCTCATTTTAGTTCCCGACGTTTCGGAAGCTTTGTCCTCCCGTGACCATGGAAAGCTGGAAAGCTTCCGAAACGTCGGGAACTAAAATGAGATAATATACGCGATATAATCCGTTAAATTGTTTTATTTCAATGAGTAATAATCGCGGAAACAGAAGAAAATATTATTGAAAATTGGCATATTATTTAATAACTGACTATTAATAAATATAAAACAGATTCTATAAAGGAAAAATTGCAATTTAAGAAAAACTTGCTGGGTTCGTTTATATTACCTACTGTTTTCTTAACCACATGCAGGCACATAAAACTAGCTAGATTATCCGGAAATAAAATTATATATTTTTATATATAACGATTTCTGATGTTGATCTATCATGAGCAGCGTCGAAAGTGAGAAATAATGCCAACCTCAACAAAAAATATTGTTATGTTGGTGTTGCCTACAGTAAATATTTTTAAATTATTCTCTTAAGCGACATCAAGCAGAGACTTCCTCAAGCCGGTAATTCTGCTTCGTTGACGCAATTAATTTTATATTAACGTCGAGAGCCATCTGTTACAGCCCTGATTCTGTCTTACGTCTGATGAAACGATATTTTTCAAATTGAAACGTATAATTTAGATAATTTACTGCCGTTGAAGCGCAGAATAACAAATCATTAAATTTGAATAAGTCTTTTTGGACAGTTTGTCACTAAAAGTGCTCGAATTTAATTATGCTTGCCGTAAAAAGTGTGAAGTAATAACAGCGTCTGTAGTTCATTTAGTGAACGTTTATTTTATGTTTTATTGGCGTAGTTAATGATGAGTTCGACTTGATGAATCTCGTAATATTCAAAAGTTAAAGCGAATACCTCTGGGAAATCTGTCTGTCACGCTGTCAAACTAAAACTAAATAATTTATTAACTTGAGGGTTAATTTAAATGTTTGAACTGCAAGTTACAGAAGAAAATGTGTAAATGGTTGCGTTATTCAGATTAAAAGCACCTACATAGTTTGAAAAAAAAAAAAAAAGTATTTTATACATAGTGATTGAAGTACACCATGACGATGTTTTTATTATACTTTATATTAATATAACTATGGTTTTATTTACCATTCGCAAACCGCTACATATTTTATCTCAATGCTAAAAATTTGCTATGTCTGCGTGAAAGAGTAAATCAACATGAATACAAGCTTGTGCATTTACATTAACATAATGATAATATGAATTAACTTACCTATTTACCTTCTTATAATTTAATTATAATAGAAGAGGTATGGATATTTCGCTGTTAAAACGTGCAAGTGCACTAAACATCGAATATGTTTTCAAGAAAGATCATTTCGTAGGATGATATTGTTCACGTTTTAGAATAAAATAGTCTCCATTCAAAATTGAGTGATTAATATAACTGAGAAACGCTTATTACAAATTAACGTAATAGACCGTACAGGGTTGTCTGAGAATTTACAAAAAGCCTATAATGATATACCACGTGTTCAGTTTAGACCTTTCGGAATTGGGATAGTGTAATTAATCAGTGTGCTCTTAAGACTGTCACTGGTGCGAGATGATTATAGCGTAACCGCTAATCTCTTCAAACAGACTTGGGTAGATTATACTACGAGTATGGTTTTGCTTACAGATATTTATTAGCAACAAAAAATATTTAAATGTAAATATTAAAAAGCAAGCGAAATGTTGAAAAAATGTATGCATCGAGCGGAATTCGAATTTCTAACCCACTTCTCCGACGGCTATAAAAAAAAACAACTTTTCGCTAAGCATTTAAATCGTGGTTTGTATGTTTTTGTTTTTGTCATGTTATACCTGCGTTTTATATATTTAGTATGGGTATACCTCATCGTTACTATGAATTCGGAATGCCTAATTAAAGAAATAAGTTACAGTACTTTACGGTAGATGGCGCTAGAAGCCTACCTACGACGGATTATAAAACTGAAACAACTGGTTGAAAAATTCGATGCTTGACCTCTTAGCATCGATGGACCAATTGGTATTGCGCCAGCGTTGGCCCAGAAAGCCGTTGGAGACGTGGGTTCGATTTCCTCTCAATGCATAATTTTTTTCAACTTTTCGCTTATTTTCATTTTTACATTTAAATCTTCGTTAGCAGATGTTTCTTGCCTTGATAAAAATAACAAAAAATAATTTAATCGACTTTTTAACAATATTGAACCGGTGCCCTCATCCACCTCAGTTTGATAATTCTACTGACTATGTGAGTTACCTTAGTTTTCCAGCGGATTTCCTCATTTCGATCTCTTAGGGAAGCCTTGATCATAGCTCTTTCCATTGAACTTTACCTTAAGCCTGCTTGTAAGGCCCACATTAATGACCACCTCTCTGTTCCGTACTAGACACTGATTGAATCATCAACTTGAAACCCTGCGGTATTTGGGATGATATGATGTTACATAGATTCCCGAACGCTGCCCAGTCTTTGCCTATTACTAAACAAACATCTTCCACGTGATATCCATTCTTCTCGATCCTGAGCTATCTATTTCCGTTAGAAACCGTATTTGCCTTCAGCAAACTGTTGTATGAGTACATGTGACCCTTACCCATTTGTGTGGGTTGGCCAAAATTCAGTGTAACGGTAATCTGAGGCCCAAGTACGGCCTCGTATATCACAAACTTGTGACATTTCTAGCTAATGTTTCACTGCGTTGCTACGAAATAGTGTAATTAGCTACCGAACTGAATTTTAAGGTCATATTACTAGCGATTTAATGGTTTCAATGGGTCAAGTAATTTCGGTGATTTGAGTATAATTGGGTAATTTATATGTCGTTTTATAGGAGTTTAGTTTTGTTCTAACGGGATATGGGCCCGGTTTAAGTCTTAATGCATGGACGGATTTTCTAACCATGGCCTTGTATAACTTTAGGTTTGCATATTGTCCGAATAAGATGTGATTAAAAATCTGCTAAGAATTAAGTCATTATTACTTAGCGGTCTAGAATCGTACCAGGTAGTGAGTAGGTAGACCCTAAGAAAGAATGTTCGAAGATTGATTCCTTAAGCGGCTCAATACATTGCAAACCAAAACTGTTCATATTCGCTTCTTCGAATAACTGTAATATGTGCTTATCGCAGATAAGTTTTTGTTTCGACGTCATTATCATCATCATCATCTCCATCTAGTGAAGTCAACAAACGCTTCCCACAGGCATCTTTAAGATGTCCGGCCAAACCGCGCGTCGTAAGACGTCGTGTTTTGTAAATCGCAGAAGGTCGTTGGCTGATGGTTTCGTACTTATTGATAGATAATTTTGGATATACTGGTGTGTTAATTATCTCCCGCAAAAAGCGCCCGGTACTCCCGATAGTTTTGCATCGGTAAAGAAGATTATCATCTAATTTCAGCTGCGGTATTCAAAATTTTCTGAAATATGAGTCTTATCATCAAACACGCACTTGTATTCGACCCGTAAATGGGCATTTTCTCAAATATCGGTACACATATCAAATCAAATCAAATCAAAATATTCTTTATTCAAGTAGGCCTAGTTACAAGCACTTTCGAAATGTCAGTTACATGAGAGTGAATGTTTGCTGGGAGAAATACAATATGATCCAACATTTGCTGCAAGGATTAGGGAAACCCAGAAAAACCTAATCAGATCATTTAACTTAAGTGTAATATTATTGATAAAATCATCATTTTAAAAATTAAAATAATCAATAAGATAAATCCCAAAAGGATTGTCAATAAAAAATAAATAATCTAGAATGTGTCTAGAATAAAATTCTAAATGTCAGAGTATATAAAACAATTAAGATTAAAATAATAATATTTGAGAAAATGCCCATTTATTGTCTCAGGTTATAGACTTTTTGGGTTCGTTTTGCTCTCTCTTTGTTTTGTTCGTGTTGCTCTCAGAATCAAGAGTACTATCAATTTCACGAACAAAAAAAAACACGCGTACACGTTTTTGTGAAAATTCCCAAATGTGGGAATCTGAAATCGGAAAACCTACGTAAACTCGCGATGTACACTTGGCCGAGTTTTACGCCTGGCTACTCCGCCGCGGTAAACTGAACTTGTTAGTATATAATTAAGACAGAATCTTCAAATATGAGCAATTAGCACTCGTTATGTTTCAGTGGAGACGCGGTGGGGTTCAGTGTTTGTAAGGTTTGGTGTTTTGTAAGGAGTTTGGGCAGTGCTGAGATAAGTACAGTGAATTGGGTTGACAGTAGTTACTTTATAGAAATATGTCAAACTTAAAAGAACCCAGTTGAAGCTAAGTCGTTGTTAGAAATTATCAGTTTGCATCTATCGAGTAGAGAAACTTATTCTTATCAATGTAAGTAACTACTAAAGATTATTCGTGATAAATGAGCTGGGTTGTTGCATAATGCCAGGGCAAACCAACAAAACATACTGTTGCAGTTTCATAAACATAAATATGTATGTTACTCAAATCAGCCGCATCCCATTTTTTCTATTTATAGAAATAGCATTTAAATAAAAAAAAACTACATTATTTTAAAGTCATTAAGATGAATTGTCTGATCATTGAGAAATTTTCAAAAAAACAAGTGATAAATAAGGAAAAATGGAAGAAAAAGAGGGAGGCCTTTGCCCAGCAGTGGGACAGTTCAAGCTGATAATAATAAGAATAATAAGTGATATGGGCTATTTGAAGATCGCTGAATAAAAAAAATAAAAAAATTGAGTTGTCGTTGCTTTACGAGTATCATGCCAAAACGACCAAGCGGATTTCAACTATATTTGGTACATGGGTAGCTCGGCATCCACAGATAGTTATCAAACACTTGTTACTCGACTCTGCTTAAGAGAAAAAAGAGGACGATGATTTTCTTTCTCCTCCAATGACAAAGTTGGTGCCCTTTTGTATTATTTAAGAATGATGGATGATTCGACGATCATTGTCCCGACACTCGTTTTTTAGAACTGTCTTATAACGAAAAGTCGACTTAGAAGAGACTCTCGCAAGGTGGCTAGATCAACGGTCAAATTCAGAACTTTTCAAAGTCCTGGTTACGGCCCAGCCCATATTGTCAAGAGGATCCCCATCCCCACTTTGCGGCCCTAACAGCTAGCATAAGCTCTACCCCCGCTGCCCGCAGCGTTCTAGGTTAGGTTCTCTATGTACATATAATGTGTTTACATTTTGTAAATGCATCCTTGTTTTTTACTTTTTATACTTATTTTTTACAAGCTTTTATTTAACTTGCAATGTAACTATATATGTTGGCATACTTATATAATTTCGGTGACAATGCAATAGTATGATACCATCAAGCTAATCTGATGATGGAGTAGGAAGTTGGGTTTAGGAACTCTGTAAGAAAATAATGCAATTGTACCGAGTTTGGGGCGCTTTAGAATCGTCTTGGTGAGTAGTTGATGAATGTTTAAAGAAAAGTACAGTCGGCAATAAAAGCATGTCACAAAATTTAAATTTTTGGTAGAATTTATTTAAAGCTTAGCTTGCGATATGAAAAATATAGGGTAGAAATAATACGAGGTTAAAATAGAATCAATATTTTCATTTTCCAATGGATAAAATATGTAAGGAACGTGAACGCATAGTTTACAGCAGTCGTGCCGCCGTCTGCATGCCTAACGACTCTCGAAGGCGAATTAGATTTAATTTTTGATTCTGTTTGCCGGCCCGCGACTGCCTCGCCTTAATTATTAAGGCTCTGAGCCGGAATGCACCGTAACTTATTGTTTAATAATATAATTATAAGGCTTCGAAGTCGAAGCGCCCTTGCGGTCCCGGAGCGTCGCAAATATCCAACGTTTAGGACTGAACTTCTTTATATTGCGTCTTTAATTCGAATTCAAAAAGTGCAAACGAGCAGATTGTAATGTACTCGCCTTCGTATACTCTAAACACTGGCTCAGCAACGCACCATCTACCCTCGCACCTCGTCGACTGAGACCGAGGTCCTATGATTCCTCTGTCATAGAACACGAACACAACACGCTAATTAATGGGCAAAAACCAGTACATGCAGACAGTCCCGGGAAGCGGTACCACAGCCAGACACGCGCCTGACGAGGCGCCTCTTGTCACTCGACAGGCCTGCTTCATGTGTAATCGTAGGCACCATCACTGAACACTGCCACTTAACAAACATTTATATCTTGTAGGAATAACCGACAGTCCCCTGTTGTGGTCTGTCTGGTTGCCTGTTGGGCTACGAAACATCTCCCCATGTGATCCTGGGATGCGTCGGCGTAGCTAAACAACGGGCTGAAATCCTCATAACACAGAGGTCGCTCTGGGAGGGCTGTGGAGACATCAGGAGGATCCTGCGCTTCTGGACGGAGCTAGGCTGGCGAGACCACTAGGTAGCAACACTCCCACGCACAATGGCCCGGCTTTCACGGGCTAAGTGCGGAGAACGGAGCCCATAACTATAACCATGAGCATGTCGCTATAACAAAATAAAATTAAAAATTCAAATGTAGTTTTTGGCATAAGGCGGTACGGAGATCTTAGTGTCCAATACCGACTCTCACATGCCCCGTTTGTTTGTTCATATTTTATTCAAGGTACAATTGGGTAGTACCAATGCCAAAAATTGTTTACGGTAATTAATTTACTATCAATTTGCTATTTACTCTGAAACTGTAAATCTTTCAGGATGTTTTGATAGCAAAATCATTTCGGTATTTATTTCTCTCTTTATTTAAAGAGCTTTGTCACTTTTTTGACTACGATGGTCTTATTTGTTTGGGATAAGGAAATTCCTATGCAAAATTTCAATTTGTAGAACTATTAGGGCGTGGACTGGGCATTGACGAGTTTGGTTTCATTTGTTTAACAGTTTAATATTAGTTAAGTCACTTTAACACTGCATCAGCACTATTTTCAGAACCATGTATTTTTTAATTCTAAAAGTTTCCTACGTACGTCCCGTTTCAATGGAACTCTGTTAATCAAGTATTAAGCTTAGCTTTTCATTAAATCGCTCTCCCCATTAGGCGGGCACGAAAGGAACGGTGCCTTGGCCACAGTAGTCAAGCGTAAACAGTATGTAAACTTTCAAACAAACTCCAAAATCGATGTACACAATATAGGTACCTATTTATTTGTCAGCAAACAGTCCTGTTTTTGTGGTTTGATTATAATAGCAATATTATTTATTTTCTGAAATTAAATAATCGAGATAGTGAAATAAATAGTTTATCTCGCCGAATCTTAAATAAAGCTAACGGTGCGTTTACGCAGTTGAAGGACGTGAAACAAACGAGCATCGTCACGTCACAGCCAGCAGCGCACACAGAGCGTGAAGCTGAACATTGGTGGATAATTCGATACAATGGTACATAATTTTCAAAATTCGTTTTTGTATGTTTTTTCAATATAATTGTTTCAGAATCATTGATAAAGATTGCAAAACGTTATATTACTAGTCTATGGTATATTTGTTTATTTACATACGAAGGTATTTGCACGTAGTTACGCCGATAATCTAGCTTGGTAGTATGTACTTATAAATCATTATCACACACAACAAAACGGGCCTAATCGCGTATGAATATGATTTATTTAATTACCGTTAATTGGTAATTCTTCGGCGTTTCGGACGTCGCGTTACGTCCGTAGTCTCGTAAATAATTAATTAAATAAATCATATTCATACGCGATTAAGCCCCGTTTTGTTGTGCTGTGAAAATGAGTGAAGGTCGTGTAACTTTAAATCAATGTATGGTTTAAGTACTCGCTGTAAAGTCTCCAATCCGCACTGAGACAAGCCGGAGACTACAGCCGAGCAGTGAGACGTAACATAGACTGATGATTGATGATGAACTCACCTACGATAATAATTAAATTTAAATGCATTTTTTGACGTGCTGCTAAACCTACGTACTGTTCTTGTTACCGCTTCCGTGTTTCGCTGAACTGTTTTCATTAGACGAGCACGCGATGTCTGGATGTACAATTTCCTTTAATTTGCCGTATCCGTCATTGATTCGGGCTGTCCAATCGGCTGATTATAAGGGGAATTACGGTTTTGGGGCCGTGTGTTGAAATGTAAAAAAAATGGGAAATGAAATAATTTTGCAAACCAATCTGATGGCGTTATAGATCAATTTACTAAATAAGTTCATAATGTTTCTATAATTGAGCAGTCTGAACGTAAGCGAATGTCATAAGCGAAATAGTGAAGTCATTTTACTTGAGATCCAAATGAAAGACGGAGTCATGTATGGTTTTTTAATATATTCTGATTAACTTTTAGTACTTAGGTATATCTTATACAATACAATATAATACAACAATTCTTTATTACATAACAACAACAGTACACTAGAGCCTTAACATAAAATACTATAAAGTACTATATAAAGTTGTAAAACTAAATATCTGTAAATTGAATATATTAAAAAATGATTTAAATGTACTATTTGGAAGTCTGAAATGAACAATATTTTTTTGACATTTTTTCTGTGTTTGTATGTGTCGTTGTTGCTTCATCACGCCAAATTGGCTCGACTTTGGTAAACAGAAAAATATAGGTTATGATTTTTTTTACTATGCGAACGAAGTTGCGAGCATCTTCTAGTAAAATAATTTAAGGACTTAGGTCCGTAGGTTAGTAAGGCTTTAACTTAGCACAAAATTTTCACAACAGATTCCTGAAACTCAATCTTTTCGCTAGATAATTGCCACACATCAAAAACCCTAAATGTAGCACCCGCCGGAAGGTAAGCGTTATAATTTTGCGCACATCCGGCATCTACGGCGATTAATGTGCGCCAAAGACGGTTAAGATGAATAATAATGTAGTAACAATAGCCGGAGGGTCCCGTTTTGCCTAACTATTAAACTGGGTCGTAATACAAGAATGAGTCAGAATCTATGTTATTACAAGGGCGATAGGGCGGTTATTTGACGATAATTTCGCGATTGTTGAAGATAAATGTTCTATATTATCTCGGTTTGCAAAAGCGGTGTGCAAATGTCGTAAATCTTTAAATTTTGGTAATTGTTACACGGGAATCTAAATCTAAAACGGGATATATATCTAAGCAGATACTGAAACAGTTAGTCTTAGAGAGAGGTAAGCGCCCTGCTATAGAAGCGTATGATATAATAACGGAGCAACTAACTTATCCACGTGACGTTTTGTTTAGAGATCGAATTTGGACTAGAGAGTAATATATAGCCTTACTTTTTAACTCAAAAAAGTGCATCGGTCGGAAGATAACCAAAATACATCCGCCACAGAGGAAAAACTAGCATTCCAATATTCCATATTCTCGTATCAAAGGTCTTTCGATCCCGATTCCATTGCAACTTTTCCTAACGACATCCAATATTCAACCAATCACACAAGAGCTGCAATAGAGGCCTAGCCGTCAATAGGAATTGCAATTTAGGCCTCAATCTACGCATAGTTTGCCTGGAATTTCATTCATTACGCTCTGTCTTCTATCGGCAAGAACGCCCCACTTTCATCCCTAGGCTATTTTGTGTACTGTTATGGTGTAGGAATTTATATTGGTCAGGTGTTATGAAATTACTGGGGTGTGTCGGCCTAGGTACGGAATGTACAGTATTATGTGAAAATATTATCTATTTTGTCAGAAGATATTTACAAAATCTGCAAGGTTTTAGTGTTGTGACTGAAATTCCAAAATAATGACCCATTTAAGTCAGTATTTGTGATACATATGAAAATTTCTTTAGGATGGACTTCAGTTATTATCTGATATTTTTATGAAACAATGTATTTGTACAATACCCTATATTACCTGAGGTTCTTATGTAAGTATATAATAGTTGTCTGTTGAAGGACTCCAATATTGAAGGGATCCGATTACGCTTGCTACATTTGTTTGTTGACCGACAAGGGAAAGCACATTTTTAACGATTGAATAAACAATATAATAGAAATTGGTTGCATAAACCTTGAAAGCCTACATAATAAGAAATTTCTTAACGTCCTCGTATATGAAACACATCAAAGCGCTTATTGCAAAAGCAACAAAGTTAATTTCCTTGTACACGTTACCAATATATAAGTAACGTTTTTGCATACTCTAATCTTTTTTATTACATACTTAGAAGCAAAACGGATGAAAAAGCTAACGCAAGCAAAGATACTGCACCCTATACATAATACAATGGAGGCTCGAAAAACTTGGGACCTCTGTTAGAACTCATAAATTTTAATAAAAAAGTTCGTATCTTGTTCGCCTCATGTCCCACGCTCGTATGTAAAACTTGTGTACAACAACAATAAATGACATTAGTCCAATAACTTTCGGACAAATATTTTTGCGGTTCCGATAGTCGAGTGCTCTCTGCAAATTTATGGGCGTACAATGACCGTATGGGTTTAGTATATCGGTATCCTTTATTTAATGAAGGACGAGTTTTCCCGAAATTGAATGGGTCCGCGACAATCACAGTCCGCAGATCATATTTCAACGAACGAGATAAACTCGGACAAAAGAAAGGAATCCGCGCTTACCCAATTGGGTAATGGGCCAGCTCTGTCGTTATCTCTTCCCATTATTTCTGTTTGAGGAAGGCTATGGTGTCCTACTTAATGCTAAGGGCGAAATCTTTAGAAAGATCTTTGATAAAGTTCCCCGGTACTTGATCTTGTTGTTAGGAGTAATGCCGAGATAAATTGCTTCCGCGGCCGCTCTATTGGTTTACCTAACGTGCTGCGAGAGAAGCGATGCGAAACTTCCCTACCTTAATAAACACGTGATTTGTTCCTTGCCTTGCGGGGCTTGCAGCCTTTCCGTTTCGCTCTTTATGTTATATCAGAAAATACTGTTTGCCCTTGTTGTATAGACAAACGTTTCAAAGATATTTTTTCATAGAAATATGTATTAAATATTTCTAAAGCATTTTTCCTCTAGAACCGTATTGGTGGTTTACTTTTAGTGATTGTGATTCTGTACGGTGCCGTTCTACAACGGATATTCACCGAATAAAAAAAATGTGAAATCAAGTACGCCTAAATTTAAAGAACACGATTTTATGGAGTAAAGTGGCAAAACATGTAGGTACTAAATCTGCTCGCAAAACATAACAAAAATTTAGATACGTTAATTGCCTAATTTGTCTCAATTTTATACAGAGCCACGAACTTTTGTTTAGAAAGTCATATTAAAAGGAGACTCTGAGTAGGTATGCAACACTTACGGAATTACTACAGAATAGTGCCCAGGTGTCTAATTTTAAAGGAATATTACGGTCTCCCTGGTTGTTTACAAGGCAGATAACATTGATTCCTTATCAGCCTTCAAATTCAAAATGGTTTATTTTGGACAGTATCCATAATGACTGTTATCTCTGCTTTAATTCAAATAATAATATTTTATGATCGAACAAACTAGAGGTACAGTAACAAGCGTCGAGGTAATCAAATAATAAAGTAGAGTTTCGGAATATACGTTGCGGGATAAAAAAGCCATAATATAATATACTACATTTACCATACTTTAATAATATAATTCAATACAACAATTCTTTATTGTACACAAAAAGAGAACCAATATAATTGAGCCTTATTATAAAATATGGTCAACAATAGGCGGTCATATCGCTTAAGAGCGATCTCTACCAGATAACCTACGGAGCCTTTTTAACAATGTATATTGTACAGAGCCCATTCCGATTTCTGATTTAAAACGTCAGTACAAATTGAAATAAAACAATTTAACGGATTATATCGCGTATATTATCTCATTTTAGTCCTCCCGTGACCATGGAAAGCTGGAAAGCTTCCGAAACGTCGGGAACTAAAATGAGATAATATACGCGATATAATCCGTTAAATTGTTTTATTTCAATGAGTAATAATCGCGGAAACAGAAGAAAATATTAAGTCAGTACAAATTTTTGTGGTTATATTTCTAAGAAACAGAAAATATGGCTCTATATCGGAATCCCTAACATCTTTTGTCCTAAAGTATCGTTTGTCCTAATGTATCATTTGCCACAACGCATTTTTTTCAGAAACCGTAAACTTTTCAGGATTTTTATAAAACAAACCTAACCTAACCTAACCTAATCTATACGACGATCTTTTAAAAAATCCTGAAAAAAATACGGTTTCTGAAAAAAATGCGTTATGGCAAATGATACATCAGGACAAACGATACATTAGGACAAATGACGTTAGGGATTCCGAATGAGACCCAGAAAATATATATACTATTATAATGTTTGTATGTGTCGTTGTGGCATCATCACGTTAAATCGGCTAAACGGATTTCAACTATTTTTGGTACACGGGTAGCTGGGTATCTCCAAATGGTTATAGGATACTTTTTACCCGACTATGCTAAAGAAAAAAAGAGGGGTTATGACTTTTTCTCCTCCGCGAACGAAGTTCCGGTTCCGGGAGCCTTCTAGTAGTATTATAAATTCTGCATAAGTCATTTCCTTATGTTTTATGTGGTGACCTCAAATTTGAGTTACACTGAATATCTTTTATAAAGTTGTAAAAATGAAATGTCTGTACATTGACGATATTCTTAAAAAAATTATACTTTTTACCCGACTACGCTGTAGAAATAACGAGGGGTTATGACTTTTTCTCCTCCGCGAACGAGGTTACTGACAATAGTTTTCTGAAGAGCGTGCGAAGTTATAAGTGTGAGGCCTTGAAACTTTATGAACATCCAGTTTTTTAAATGTTTATCCACAGCCACAAAATATCTTTTTTTACACTGCGGTGGTGCGGCCTCTAATTGTCGTTATTTTGTACATATAACATATGTAAATCGTTCTTATTTACAGATATGTACAAATTAGTGTACAGAAAGTACTTAAATACAAAATGCAAATCGACTCTTAATTGATTATTCAAAAAAAAACTTTCTGTATTTTAAATACAAAAAAATACAAATTGAAATTAAATACTTTTCCATGAATTTCGTTTTCTGTTTTGATCAAATAATCACTTACTATATTTTATTTCCACACCATAATTGTAAAATTTAAATGTCTGTTTATTGATATTAAAAGGTCTCCGAGTCGAATTTTTTTTTTGTATAATACAAAAAAAAATTGTATTATTTTCTAGTAAATATATTTACATGTATTTACTAGAAAATGCCCGCAATTTCGTCAGAGGAAGGATACAAATCATAAGGTCCCTCTTTACTCCTTCAGCGTAATTGGTTAGTAAGTAGCGGAGCTCAAAAAGTGAACGTTCGTTTATTAGGCTCGATGCGCGTCAATACATACCTCAGTCACATACCTTATATGTATACATAGGTTTGTAAAGGGTCGGCAACACGCTCGTAATGCCCCTGGCGTTGCAAGCGTTCATAGGCTGCGGTGACTGATTAATATTTGGCAGGCCGTACGCTTGTTTGCCACCTTAGTAGTATAAAAAAAATCTGTACAGAGACCGCCGGTATTTATTTGCTAAGCCGTGGAGTGCGCCCCGCCTGACATAACAGAGCTACATATGCCGATGAATATATGAAGTTGTAAAAGTAGTGTAAATGTTTGTAAATCTATGTTTGCAGCTTGGGCCAAGTCGAGAGTGTAATCCGCCAGACGACCAATATAGTTTAAAACAGCGTATCACCATACGGAATTCAGTGCCTCTTACGTCTTTATTCAGAAGGTTTGCAGTACACAGGTAGGCCCTGGCTTACGCCGATGCAAACCTGGCGAGATTATTGGTTTTTAGGATCAACAGAAACTACTTCGGGCTGAGGTTTAGTGAGAAATATGTCGATTTGTATTTTGATCGACCGACGGATTTATTAGCTAGACACGTCTGCTTCGCTTGGGAAATAACAAAGGTTTTCGTGAATGAAGTAAATTTGTTGAAATATGTTTTGAAAAATACAACGCGCTTTGCATTTTCGTTTCATCTAAATACATTACCGAACATACTTAGGATATAAATAGGCTGTTGTAAAAGACATTAAATGTTTTACACTAGCCACTTATAACAGTAACGATTGCAAATTTTTGCACTTTATAAGTACTATTTCTTATTTCACGAAAACTAAAAAGAGTAAGCGTCAGTATTTTGTATTGACATTTCTAAACAATGAAATTGATTTGACTTATTATCAAATACCTATCGTGTTGGGTGATAAAAAAAAAAATACTCCGTATTGGAAACCCGACAAAAAATTATACAAAAAAGGCAATGCAACACTTCATCAAACTTTACGAAGCCAGAGTCCTCAATTTCATAACAAAAGTGTCAGGTGAGAGTAAATAAAAGTGATATGAAGCACAACGAATCTCTAGGCAAGTGGTATCATCCACAATTAACATACCGACATAAAAAAAACAGCTGTAGTAAAATGTCAGTTTCTATTGAAAATGTATTACTAAAACCTTAGGTAAGCAATTGCAGCCCTGCCAGGCTAACGCTTCGCTGGTCCAATATTATAGGGTTCTATGTTTCACTTATAACGAATTGAAATTTGAACATTGTCATAGTGATGTCTAACATAGCCTAACTTGAACTACCCTAAAAAAGTAACATAGAACCCTGAAAGCAACAGATAGCCACGAATTCCCTTGTCGTGCGACGTGGCATCACCTGTCCTGATGACACTATACTCATATATAGTTCAAAGAGATAGACAGTTGTGCTAGAGGTACTTAGGAACGAAATTCCCGAACATGTCTAGCTCTCCGAGAGGTGAAAAGGCTGTGACAATTCATCCACGCAACCGCCACATGTCCCTCCTTAGACTCACATATGCTGACAGGATTTAACATAGGTACGCATCTTACGAAGAAAGCTCGCCCTAAGACGTAAACACATCGCGTTTCAAAATCTTTCCTGGCGCCAGGTGGGCGCGAAACGCCACGACCTCTTTTGCGCCTTTGCAATTGACGAAAGCCACATTACTTTTTAATTTGAAGCGATGTTGGGCCGGCTCGAGACTTTATTACACTCGGAGGAGCCGCTTTTGACCCGTACGCCCTTTGTGAGGCTATTTTTTATTCATTCCCGCGATTCATACGGGGGTTAGCGCAGTTCGCTTTCAGATACCCCGTTTCAGTTCGTTTTCAGTAGGAGAATGGAGTTTTTCATCATTATCTTTTGTTTTGTTAGTCTTATTAGTTAGAAGGTTCCCGCAACCTGGTTCACGAACAAGAAAAAGTTATAACCCCTTTATTTTCTTCAGCGTAGTCGGTAAAAATAATCCTAGTGTACCAATAATAATTAAAATCGGTTTAGCCGATTTGGCGTGATGAAGCTACAACGTCACAAACAAACATACAAAAAATCCATAAAACATTTATTTGATTCAGTGATTTAAATAGTCTGTTTCACATATTTCTTGGAAAATGTCTTCAATTAAAAGGTATACTTTAAATATTGTCCTATTATTAGTGATTTAAGTGCATACTTATACCTAAGTATACTTAGTTTACTAACTCTCTAAATTAAAAATATTTACCTTGGAGGTATATATATATAAACAAATATGCAATAAAAACCTTGATTTTGTTACTACCAAGGTGTTTGCATTTTTTTTTATTTATTTAAACTTTATTTTACAAAACAAAAGTAAGTACAAATGCCGAACTTAATGCTAAAAGGCATTCTCTACCAGTCAACCATAGGGCCAAACAGAGAAGCATGAAAATGGTGCAGTGGAGAAAAACATTCAGTACTGAGAGCGTACACAAGCAAATAATGCATACATAATTGCTTATACCTGTACTATATATGATATACAATATATATATATTACATATCCATACTAATATTATAAATGCGAATGTGTGTCGGTCTGTCTGCCTGTCTGTCTGTCTGTCTGTCTGTCTGTCTGTCTGTCTGTTACCTCTTCACGCTTAAACCGCTGAACCGATTTGGATGAAATTTGGTATGGAGATAGTTTGAGTCCCGGGGAAGGACATAGGCTACTTTTTATCCCGGAAAAATACCCTTATCCGCGATAACCGAATTTAAGGCGGACGAAGTCGCGGGCAGAAGCTAGTAAATAATAAGTACAAAATATACCAGCTACTGCATGGAAGTTGGATTTTTTATTCATAATTTTTATTTTTGTTTCAGGTAAATACAACTGAAGATAAACGCATTGAAGAAACAAAGACAAAAGTGAAGCAGGTTGGGTTATTCGTTGTGTAAGAAGTACTGTAGTGTTAAAAGAAGTAATAAATGAGGCAAACTACTGATGGATGTGCATTGTCAACGCACCCTATTATGTACATATTATACGGAGTGAAGAATGAGACATGAAGGAAAATCATGCATGTTTTACCTTTTGAGTTAAAGGTAACATACGGTATATGGCTGTAGTCACAAACAAATTCCTTTATTGACACAACGATTAACCGGTAACGCTCAGTATATTGTTCCTGAAGGGTGCATTGGTGCAATAAAATAAAATAAAATGTTTGGGAACAGAAAGTTCATCTTAAAAAGTTCGCGAATCCATGCGGATGAAAACGCGATGCGAACTCTACTTCTGTATATTTTCCTTTCTTCTGTATATTGTCTCATAGATGTTTCCACCCTGTATACGCTGTATGTAACCTACAGGATTAAGAGAACCTTTCTATTTGTCTGCCTTTTGACGTGGCCTCGATAAACAACCGTCAGTATTGTAAAAACGCCATAAATAAAACAACATAGTTCGGTAGGGTAATTCGGGTTAGAGATTGTTTTTAGGGTATCGCTGGTAAATTATTGGAACGTCGTCGATGTCACTACGCCTCCCCTGTATAGTAATGTGGTGGAAAAAATGTGTGGAACCCTCGGCGTTTTATTTATGGTGCGAATACGCGTGTTTTTCTCGTGCGATGTTTTTGGCTGGTTAGAACGAAATATATTTCATGATTTAGCACGTGCGAGCGCGGTTTTTGTCATAGCACGGCACGTGTGGGCAGCATTATTTCGTATTATTCCATTACTATTGCGTAGCTCGTGTTACGAAGTTTCTTACATCTAAGAATCATTTCCTTGCCGAGATTGCGACACACTTTTATAAAAGTATTGTTGTGCGTCTCATTTTTACCCGTATATCTGAAAGTGTTGTGGTCGATTTGTCTCTTTGCAGAACAAAGAAGTTACTGTAATTCTGGAACAAT
Source organism: Hedya salicella (assembly GCA_905404275.2). Lineage (NCBI taxonomy): Eukaryota > Metazoa > Arthropoda > Insecta > Lepidoptera > Tortricidae > Hedya > Hedya salicella. Next base: position 10,786,482 of record FR990112.1, on the reverse strand, counting down.
TAATAGTTTACGAAAAACAGTATGGAGGAAACATCTAGTATTTTTAGTTATTTTTCTTAGGTGCCACTAAGGTCTAAGATCTCAAAATATCTACCGAAGATTACTGCTCCCACTAGACTTGTATAACTTACATGCTGAATTCTAGTTACTAGGCGAATATTTACATGTCTGCTAAACTAACTTAGTTCAAAAAATCAACACTTGAAACTCCGAAGGAACCCAATTTATTTAACACCCACGAAGCGTTATTTCTTCAAATAATTTCCTCAGCGTCATATCTCCGAACTTTAAAATATAAATGTGAGCTTTATACTCCACGCAGTAGAATAGCTTTTGCTAGGGAACAATAAGTGAAGTACGAGGTGTTAGAAGGTATTTTCTTGTGCGTTGACGTGGAGGCTTATCTAGTAGCTTATCCTCGCATTTTTCACTCACACTTTGACTGTTTTATTGTACGTAATAATGTAGGTAGGTAATCTGGATGAGCGATTTTATGAACAATAGATATATAGATGAAAACTTCGGAATCTAAATATATTCCCTTTTTGAGAGCTATGAGGACTCAACTTTTTATATCATCATCATTATCATATAAGGATCTCCATAGCGATCGGTCGTGCGCCGCCCTCATCCAACATTGCTCGGAGTCTTGCGTGATCGAATCAGTCAGAAATTAGCAGATTCGCAGAAGAACTAAGGTCGTCGACAAAGCTCAAAGACTTGCTGAACATAAATGGCAGTTGTCGGGCAGAAAGGTTCTCGAGTGGTGACCGCGTAAAGGAAGACGCAGCCTGGGAAGGCCTACAACAAGATGGATCTGGTGGAGATTGCGGGAATTTTTCGACATGTAATCCATTTTTAGGGTTCCATTCCCAAAGGGTAAAATGGGATCCTTTTACTAAGACTTCGCTGTCCGTCTGTCTATCACCAGGCTGTATCTCATGAACCGTGATAGCAAGAGATTACTACAGATTAATTATGCGATGGACCGACCAGCAGGCATATGAAAATCGTGTTTATGGCGAGATAAATGACAAAGCACCTGTCACTTCTGTTCTGACTATAGCTCGGCTTATTCGTTCGTGACACTGCCATGGTCTGCGGGCGACGGGGGGAAAGATAGCGGGACGGGTAAGACGTGTGCGCGCGGTAGGGTCCGTCGCGCGCTAACTTCATACCCGCAACCGCTGTCTTTCCTCCCGTCGCCCGCAGACCATGGGAGTGACACGAACGAATACTCCGAGCTGTATGAAAGTGCGAAAGAAACGAATGTATTATCATTAATTATCGCGCGATTAACTTTGCAATCATCTGCCTTCATAATAATATTAAATCGGCTGTAAGCGGACCTTTGCATGAGTATAGTCTGACCAGCGGCGTAAGTGTAAAGAACAAAAGAAAAACTGATTAGTTTTGTATTGTAAAAGGAACGTAAGTGATTAGTGTACGTATAGAGATAAAACTAACGTAATTCTCTGCACTAAGGTTCAAGGTCAAATAACATTACTAAAATTGCAAATACAATAAACAAACGTTCGGGTGTAGAGTTTTTAAATTTTAATATAAACTATAAATATTTAAATGAAGATTCACTCCTTTGTATTACAATTTATCACTTTTCGAATTTAAAATGCTATGGTAACAAGTTTTATTGATCTTTACTCTAACGCCGCCGGTCAAACTTTACACCAGAATGTCTACCAACCGCGAGAGATGGCGGAATTTCATACGATGAGCAACATCTGCGCCTGATAGTTGATCCCGACCACTCTCTAAGAGTGCACCGACTGAGAATGGAACTTAGTCTAAGAAGTTTTACAGTAACATAACTTTACACTAAGAATAGCATTAATGTTATAAATATCAGCTAATGAGAGACTATACAGCCTTTATAACGCTTAACACATTCACTGCCAAGAACCCGCCTATATGGCCTACTGCCGGACTCCGGCCGCTGTGCTCGTAGACGCGTTACCATTCGTTGTAGAGAAAAGTGCGCAGCGCTACGAAATGCCTGGCAGCACTAGAATTAAACTAGAATTTTACACTAATTTTTGACACAGCTATGATATACTATGCTATTTTCGGTTACAACTTTTAACTAATTAAAAGATGTTCAATGAAGCATGCAAAAGACTCGCGCCAACCTTCTCTTTTTATCCATTACCCGCGATCGTATTCCACAATTCAAAACACTCTGTATAAAGAAAAAATACAAGTCTCTGTCCCATTTACAAGTCCATTTACCCTGCATACACATAAGGTCATAAGCGACTAGAATTCCCTATAAAGATGTGCCTTTTGTTCGAGAAGTCCCGGAGTGGGGTAGAATTCCATTACAATGCAAGAACGCATGCGGGTCAGTGGTAGTCGTCTGGGTTTAATTTTCCAGTCCCGTGCCTTCTGACTAGCGAGCGACGTCAGGTTCGTTCTGTCTAGGATCTTGTTATTGCATACGAGTATATTCTTATGATATGATGCGACTTCTGAATCTGCTTAGGTTGCCGACCACTGGGAGTTATTTGCTCATGTAATCTATACTATTATAAAGTTGTAAAACTGAAATGTCTATACATTGAAGATATTTTCAAAAAAATGATTGTTACGGACTATTTGGAGTCGATTTTTTGTATGTTTGTATGTGTCGTTGTGGCTTCATCACCAGTGATCGGAATTAGGTGAGCTAAAATACCTAATTTCGCGAGTGGACATAATAGAGAGTGGTTACAACCGGATAAATATAATATTATATTTGGATTCCGAGTGTTAGACCCAAGCGGTGTAAACAATTTTTGCTCGAAAGATAAGGGATATATAGTAAAAGGTCAAGTACATACTCAGGTAGTCATTCGCTCCTGAACCCTGGTCAGTTGAGTTAGCGCGTGTGTGGTTTATCGGATTTATCGTAACGATTTCTTTTGACTTTGGCTTGTTTTATGGTATACTGGATATTCTTCAAATGATGACCTTGGCCTGAATTTAAGGAATACGATTAGCTGCGTTTCATATATTCGTTCACCTGAATTTCATACGGTAAGTCAACCCCAATTTTAATACGCCACGTGGGCATTTTATTGGACTAGATTCTTAATATTTAAGAATTTGTTTGTATGTATAAAAATAAAGGTTTCTCAATTGTTCACGTTGTTTTCTTGTATTTATTTGTCAATGTTACCTTTTATTACACACAAACAGAAAAATAATGACAAATCCGCCACAAGGACTATTTGAGTATAGACAACCACATGTTATGCCTTCAGAAGCGAGTGAGTTACCTGAGTATGTACTTAACCCTTATACGTACTTGCTTCCTTATCTTTCTAGTACTAGTAGCTTACACTATTTTGACGCTAATACGCCACTCTTGACAAGCATTGAAAATGAATAGGAAAACACAGATTAGTAATCCTTACTAATCCATACTAATATATACTAATACTAATATACTAATACTAATAATATTATAAATGCGAAAGTGTGTCTGTCTGTCTGTCTGTCTGTTACCTCTTCACGCTTTAACCGCTGAACCGATTTGGATCAAATTTGGTATGGAGGTAGTTTGAGTCCCGGGGAAGGACATAAGCTACTTTTTATCCCGGAAAAATACCCTTATCCGCGATAAACGAATTTAAGGCGGATGAAGTCGCGGACAGAAGCTAGTTTACAATATATTTCAACTTTATGGCTGGATTGTAACTATTTTTCACCATTACGGCTGGTACTCACAGGGCCCGAATGAATATCGAATACCCGGAATCCAAATAAAATATTATATTTATCCGGTTGTAACCACTCTCTATTATGTCCACTCGCGAATTTTAGGTATTTTAGCTCACCTAATTCCGGTCACTGGTTATCTGCCACAATAAAGCGTGCAGAATTATCTGACACGACTCTATTTCTAGGGTCGTTAGGAGGTGTCAGATATTTTCGCCCGCTTTGTTCTGGCAGATATTGATGCTCGTGGCTGTACCAATAGTAGCAGTTTTGACGTGATTGCTAAACATATCAGCAATCGATTAAATCTAACAATCATACGCAAACGTTTCAATAACGGAGCAAAAAAAATATTAAACGTAAATAATAAGGACAAAAAAGCATATTTTTTTCAGATTTCATTTGTTTTTGAAAAAACCAGGTACATTTACTTACTTTTTTTTTATTCTGTGTTTGTAGTACAGAATATTTGCTAGAAATGCACACCAAAATCGTAGCTCTATCTTTGATACTTCAAAAATAACACGTGTTCAAATATGACCTTGTTAATTACCTGTTTGACACAATCCCAAGAACTATCATGCCCACTCCCAGATTTTCTTTTACGAGCAGGCAGATAAAGCAAGGGGTGCTGCCAGGTCAATCAGTCATCCCTCGCTCTGCGTTGTGATAACAAACTTCGGCTATCTTCAGCTTACTTCTTGTCGATTGTGTTATTGTTGATACTTTTGTTAATTGTTGGACTTGCTGTTTGTTTTCCGCTTTGTTACAATGGAGGACCGTCAGTATTCTAGTCAGCACACTGCTGACATACATTTCGTTTATGGGTTTTGCAACGGGAACGCGAATGCTGCTGTTCAAGAGTACGCAAGGAGGTTTCCTAACAGACCCATTCCGAATGCTCGCACATTCATAAGAATCCATGAGCGGCTCGCTGAGAACGGCATAAGAAGTCCTGCCGATAAACGTGTTCGACTTGTGGCACCCCAGGACGAATGAGAGATATTAAGATTAATCACACATGATCCGAGACTGAGCATTAGAAGAATAGCAAACCGGATGAATTTATGCAAGTGGACAGTCTGGAAAGTATTAAAAAGAGAAGGTTTACACCCTTATCATTTTAGACGGGTACAAGTTATTATTGAACCAGATTACGCTGCAAGATCTGTTTTTTGTGCCTGGATAACAAGAAGAGTACGCAGGGATCAAACGTTTTTGAGACGTATTATGTGGACCGAAGAGGCCACTTTCACGCGATCGGGATTTACAAACCACCGCAACGAGCATCTTTGGCAGTTGGAGAATCCTCATGCTGTGAGACAAAGTTCGTTCCAGCACCAGTTCTTAGTGAATGTTTGGGCAGGAATTATCGACGATATTTTAGTTGGGCCTATTATTCTACCAGTGACAATGAATGGCGCACGATTTTTGGAATTTCTTCAAACAGAGTTTCACGACGCATTAATGGAGCTGCCAATAGCATACAGGAGAAGGATGATTTTACAGTTGGATGGTGCTCCCCCACATTTTGCAAGAGATATGCGAAATTATTTGAACGAGCATTATGTCCCGTGGGTTGGACGTGACGGATATATCGCTTGGCCACCTCGATCGCCGGACTTAACTCCACTCGATTATTTTCTATGGGGAACCTTAAAACAAAGAGTGTACGTTGACATACCGAGAACAAGGGAAGAATTAGTGCAAAAAATAATAGAACATGGAAACATATTAAGAGAAGATAATGAGATGATTCGGCGGTCTACGCAGCATGTTGCGATAAGAGCAACTGCTTGTCTTAAAATCAAGGGGGCCATTTTGAACAGTTACTCAACTAATTGTCATCGTTAGCCTTAAGATACTCTTGCTGTGATTTCTTATTAAAGTTTAAATTATTATTACCGCTTTATTTTATTGTTATCACCTTCTAAAAAATAAACTCATTTTTAGGTACATGTGGAAACCTGGTTAACTTCTTAAGTAATTATGTCAGATCCGTAAATTTTGTATCGACGTCTAGCCAATACCTTATACTACAAACACAGAACAAAAAAAAAGTAGGTAAATGACCTAGTTTTTTCAAAAACAAATGAAATCTAAAAAGAAAAAGTGTTTTTGTCCTTATTATTTACGTTTAATATTTTTTTAGGTTCTGTTATTGAAACGTTTGCGTACGATTGTTAGAGTAAATCGATTGCTGATATTTTTAGCTATCTAATAAGATATTTTTGTATTCGTAGGACGAATAATTGACAGATAATAGCAAAAATACCATATGCACCCGTGCTCAAGTGTTTGAAAAATTAAAAATACAGCCATTTTATGACCGTTGACTTAAAAAAAAAACCCGTGGTGATTTATCCATGAAATTGATTGTACTACACAAGTTACACCTTAAAAGCTCCGACATCGTTGACCAGACACACTGTGTACTAATGTATATTAGTATACCAGTAGATATGGAGATACATATTTGCTGTATGCGTAAACCTTCATTTATACGTATGCAGAAAATACGCGTATACCGCCTTAGAAACTATTTTTAAAAACAATTTGTTATTTTGTGCCTTGATGTTGGCGTTACGAAGGATAAGGAAAAGCCTGTCACATACCGTAGGTGGTAGGTGTGACGTGAGCGATACTACGGATATAAGAATTCCTAATAAGTTTCCCGTAACCTTTTCTTCCTTTGACATATTTACAATGTGTTTCGAAACTTTTTATATTCGTATCGGATTGTAAAAATGAAATGTCTGTACATTGAAGATATTTTCAAAAAAAATATTGCTACTGACTATTTAGACTCGTCACTGAATTGAAAAATATTATTTTTGGATTTTTTGTATGTTTGTATGTCGTTGTGGCAAAATCGGCTTTAAGAATTACAACTGTTTTTGGTACACGAGTAGCTGGACAGCTTCAGATGGCTATAGGATACTTTTTAAACGACTATACGTTGTCAAGAAATGAGGGGTTATGACTATTTCTCCTGCGCGAACGAGGTTGCGGGCGCCTTCTAGCATAAAATAACCACTCTTTTCTCGTATAAGTGTATTAAGGCTCAGGCCCGTTCAGCCAGTTTCTTAAAATGTCTGTTTCTCAAAATGGCCCTCTTCCAACGAATGTCTCTTTACTATATTGTCTGTTATTTGTTTTCTATGATGGCACGTTCCAAATGCTAGCTTCCTATTATGTCTACCTTCAAAAATAGCCTGCTTCCTATAATGTCCGCTTATTAAGATGTTTAAATCACGTATCCCATGATTAAAACTGAACCAATAAAAAAAATACTACCAATGCGATGGTACGTCCTTTAGAATAAAATCGGTTCACACTTACTATTTTCGGTGAACATATAAAAAAAGGTCCCGCCTAAAGGTGCGTCCACACTTGTATCATTTCCTCGTATCCGATCACCGTGCCGTACCATGACTGCGTATCGCGCTGCTTGGACGCTTACACGCAGATGCAGACGCCGACACTTTAAAAATCATAAACATTATCGTTAACTGACAATGTGGTAAGAAGGCCATTTTGAAAGACAGACAATTTAGGAAACTAACTGTATAAGACGTACTTATGTGCAAATTGCGGAAACTTTTCAAAATGCTTAAAAAAGATCTTTTAAACAGGTAAGTTAACACTAGACTTAAGACCTTTCATATACAAAAAAATGCTTAAAAAAGGTCTTATAAACATGCAAGTTAACGCTAGACTTAAGACCTTTTTTTAAGCATTTTGGAAAGTTTCCGCAATTTGCACATCAGTAATAAAAAGTACATCATAGTAAAATGACAATGTAGGAAGAAGACCATTTTGAGAAACAGACAGAACGAGCCTGACCCAACTAGATGGCGCCACCAGTTTCTTGGGCACACCTATTTCGCTTCTTTTTAGTAAAATTTCTTTAAGAGTGATAATTGTTGCTGTGCACTGACCGTGATAGATATACAGCGGATTGATTATATATATATATATATTGTCAAATTCAAATCTTTATTCTGCAAATGGGCCTCAAGAGCACTTTTACGTGTCTAATTTTACAATAAAAAGAAAAATATTCACAATCTAAATAATGAAATTGTAGTTCATTTTCATACAAAGAGACTCGTACTCTAATAAGTACGACGAGACAAAATGCTTATTGTATTAGCTAATTAAGTAGCTATGTTGCTTGTCTATATATATTTCCACTATAAAATCAGAAAAAGACAGATGTAAATTTGCAAGCAAGAACAAACTTTTACTTAAAGTGTTAATGTTTGACGGTTTATCAAACTTGATACGTAAATATAGTTATTAAATAATACCATAATAATAACGTCCCACGCAATTATCCGTTCAACAATGTTGTATCACTTTACAAGATACTACAGACACGAGTTTTCGGCTATATTTATTTGACGCGAAAACGAGACGTCTATTCCTTACTCCATTAAGAGTGAAAGGGACATATAGAGGAATTTCTAATGAACGTAACATGAGAGTCGGGTGAAGGGTCAACGACCTTTTCTTTAGGGTGGGTCCCCCTCGGACCTTCGGAAAGCAGTAGGCAGTTTATTCCGATGCATTTTCTAATTGAATCGTTCGGGTTGCCATAATACTTGTGTAAGCAAACTTTATGTGGCGTGTTTTTGTTGGGTTCATACAGAAAGTAGTACTCAAGTTGTGACGCAGTTAATGACGGCAAACAGTCAAACACTTAGTTAATGCATAGTTGCTATTGAGTCCTTTGAAGTGTTTTTGGTGCAAATATTAATCGTCATAGCGATATTTGTATAGGGATTGCAGAGATGAATGAACTATTTAAGTAAATATTATATAGTACACGCGAGACCAGTATGGAAACGCTTAAGACATAGATAGTTCTTATAGCCAGATAAGACACTCAAACAATAGCAATAGGACGGAAAAATCACAATTCCTATAAAATACCCCGTAGTCTCTTTTAAGCATTTGGTTTGAAAACGTATCAAATAATTTTTATATTCTATTAGAGTATACTAAAAAAAACACTGTACGTTTGTTTAGCCAAATGAGCGTGTGCCAACGAGTGGGTTTAAGTCCGCTAGCGGGATAGCATATACTTTTGCTTACCCACGACCTGAATTATGTATGCATGTATGTAAACACTTTATTGTACATAGTAACCAGTTACAAAAGCAATAAACCTAAAAGATATAAGTACAAAGGCATAAAGATGAATTGTTGCGTATTGACAGAGATCATCTCATCAGTTCGTCTTGCCACTGGTTTTTCTATACAGAGGGCCGGCGAAGCGAGCCTAGACCCCTGCATTAAACGTACTGTATTAGGTATTCGATTGTTTGCGTTTGACCTTGATTTAAATCAGAGCAGACGAAGGCGAAATCCATTGCCGTTTGTAAACACGCGATGGACTGCTACACTTTCAGAATAATGTCAATGTATCTCGACATAGCTTCCACTTGCGCTCATGTGATGCTAACATAATATGGAGCTTGCTTACCGAAACGTTACTCGATCTGTTTTGTTAAAACGGGTGCCACAAAAATCTGTCTAATATCATTTGCCATTTTAGCGTGAGGCTTAAAATATATGAAAAACGTTATAAGTGCCTATAAAATTTGAGGATTGCCCTCGATTTCCCTGGGATCCCATCATCAGATCCCAACTTGGTGGCAATGGGACCACCTCTGGAGTATATCCTTTCAAATAAAAAAAGAATTTTTAAAATCGGTCCTCAATTGGCGGAGTAATCAGTGAACATACATAAAATAATAATAAAAAAAAAAATACAAACTATCGAACATATAACCTCCTCCTTTTTTGGAAGTCGGTTAAAAACGTTAACTTCGGTCGAAATATTTCTCAAATTGACATATATCGATGCTTCGTCGTCTTATACCCCTGTTGTGGTATACGAAAATTATATTATTTTGTAATACATGCCATGTATTCATGTGCTGTTGACATTAAAACAGAAAATCTATTTAACTTGTAGAGTCACTGACAGCTTGAAACATAGGAGACTAATACATTTGTTCCTAATTTAATTTTTCAATTTCCCGACCCATAAATCAGCTGTGCACTGAGTTAACGTTGCAAACAAACTTCTGTTTATCCAATTGGTTACCAATGGTGGCCCTTTATGAGAGCCGGTTAAAACCAGTTCAGACGGCCGTGACGGTTTCAAAACTCAGTTTTATTCAGGCGTGAATACCGGACATGCGGGCAGGCAGATAGTTTACACGTGTTAAATATTTAATTAGGACATTACCGTTGCAAACGATTGTATATTTACTCGTAGACCTGCATACAGTTCTTTCAATGCATGTCTAGGTTATACGAACTTTAATGTCTGTCTGCATAGTACCATCATTGCTCTCAGAAGCTACCTAATTTGTTGAATAATAGTTTAGTAGCCTTTGTTTTCTTTATTTGAAGGGTTTCACTAAATTTAGTCTTGTAAATATTAGTGAAAAATTTCTATTGTGAAAAAAAATTCGTGATACTTAAGAGTAACCTATACATAAATAAAAAAAACATTCTGTTGACTTAGAACCTCCTGCGTTTTTAAGCTGGTTAAAAAGACCAAGATTTTAACCGAAATCTTGTAGAATAATATTGTAACACTCAAAACTACGTGGTTACATTAAAAAGGAATCCAACAATATTCATTCCCCGTCAGGAAAAAACAATAGGAAACACCGACGTCCATTTCCACAGAAAGGCTGTAACAATTTTAAAAACCTCGGCAGTTTATCTAAAAAATCAGTGTAACGAAACGTAGCGCGCCAGTGTAACAGACTCACAGTAGATCCAATCAGTTTCAAAGCGACACAAAGTGGGGTTGTAAGTGACCGACGATTGTAAGCAAATTACTGCCCTACCTGTGCGGTGGCGGAGCAGTTTATTTCTAGTTAGCTATGTGGAAAGTCGCCGTGACTGTCGTTCCAGTTCCAAAAAAGTCACAGTGAAATAATAAAATTAACATAAAAAATAAAATTCAATTCAGGGACCTCCAAATAATCCGTTACAAACATTTTTTTTTTAATATCTTGAATGTACAGACATTTCATTTTAACAACTTTATAATAGTACCTATAGATATTACCATACTTTTGTTACGCTTATAGGTAACATTACTAGAGTAAGTAACTGAGTAATTTGTCACCTTCAGCTAAAAATACACTTAACTATCTCGCGACAGGCAAAACAAATATCACTAGCAGAATCGAACTATGTGATTTGGTAACATTGTTCCTTCACGAAAAGTCTCAGTGATACTTTAAGACGGCCGATCACTGTGATTTTTTTTTTATCGTGACAATACTTATCACCCAACTCTATTTCGATTTATTTGAGACTAACATTGCCAAGGGCGTAGCTGACAGTAACTGCACTTAAATAACTGGTCTACTACAGTCAGGGTTATAAATGTGTGTGTACCTGTAATAGGCTGCACCAACCGATCGTTATGCATTGTTTATCTAAATATTATGTATATCGTCGCCTAGTACTGTACTATATGGGTACAAGCTTTGCCTGGTTTGGGACTAGAGCGTGTCCCTGTCTTATTTATTTATTGTGTATATTTCTTTATTCCATACATATATAGATATAACATTTAAATCTTCTGAAATTATTGGGTACAATATGATTTCGTATTATTTTACCTCTCGCTATTATTATACTATTGTTCTAGCTATTTTGCGTCAATTCTCCACTTTAGTGTAGAAGACTCAAGTTTTTCGGACATGTTTTAAGGCGAAATACTTACTCTATAAACTGTCTTATCACTCGAGGCAAGGTAGAATAACCAGATCTCGAGGAATATCACCCGTGCAATGAATTGAGAAGATGAGATCGGGAGGATCCTGGAAAGAATACACCGTAATATCTTCAAAGAGAAAGGGGAACCACTCCAAAAATTGAAATTTAAGTTCGTATGGCACCGTCATCACTCACTCAAATGCAATTTAATACGAGAGTAAGAGACACGGCACGATACGAACTTCGAATTTTGAACTTCAAAGTAACCTGTCAGGCGCGGCGCTCTCCGCTATTATGCCACGCAGCATTACCTACTTTTACTATCATACATTGACGCGCGTCGTGCGCGATTAACGCGTGCTGAAAAATTAAAAAAAAATATAGTATGTAAAATATTTACTTTATGTTTCAAATAATTATTTTTTGCTGCTCTGCGCTCTAATATATATTTTTTTTAATTTTGGAACAGTATTGACAGTGACAGGTGAATGAAGGAAAAGTTTAAGCCTGCGTTCCGCTTTACGCAAAATATCGTAGTTTCACCTACCATACATTTATTTTAGACATATAGTAGTTGATCCCCTATAGTAGGGTTGGCAACCCTAGCGGTGACCATTAAAAAAAACATTGCGCCTGTCAGTGCCACGACTGAAAAGAAAAAGCTCTTCTGCGTCATTTCAATGTCACTATCGTCAAATTCATATAGTTGGATTCGATTAGTTACAAAATAGGGACACTACGATTCATCAATAAATTGCTAGTAGTAAAAAAGCTTCGTCGGCTACCAGTATAACTGAGCTAATCGTGTCTAAGTCTCAAATCCACGCATCGTTACATATAATTAAAAATCTGCTCGACCTAAGCAAATCTCGGCCACAGACCCGAAGGGATAATTGCACTAATATTGTTAGATCAATCGGGAAAGTTCCCAGGCAACATGTCGGGCCCATAGTTTGCGATATCCCTAACTTGACTGCAAACTGGAACAAACAAACAAACAGTAACTCTGCGTGCGTAATTTAGGCAACTTTGTGAGGCTCGTTCACATAACGTTTGGTCTCTCGAGACACCATTACACTCATTAAGGGTTAAGGTGAGAGGGTAATATGACTAGTTTGATTTATGAGTTTATAAAATCCATATTTATCCTTATATGTTACAGTGTACATCCTTATATATTAAAGATACTATTAGAAAGTTATAAAAATGAATACAAGTACAAATACTCTTTATAGCACACCTCAGATACTCAGAAATACAGAACATGATAGTAACATTCGAATTAGCAGAGGTAAACAACAGGCGGTCTTATCGCAAAATAGTGATCGCTTCCAGACAACCTTTGGGTAGAGGAGTATTTAAAAAACAACAATTTTAGTTGAGTAGGTGGCGAGAATCAGTTACGAAGCGAAAAAAACATCTTACCTAGACACATATAAACGCAACAAACATACACAAATAAGATTGCGTAGATAAACATACATAAATACTTATACATAATGAATATAATATATGCAATATTGATAGCGCGATGTAGTAATTTAGTTAGAGAAATAAATGAATACGCGTCAAAAAAATAAAGCCGCAATGCTATTTTTTAAAATAGGCGGAAAAAATTAAAATAATGTATATTTATTTCAATAGTAATGAATTAAAAATAACCAGTTTGAAATGTACGTTCAGTGAATAAACATCTTTTCCGATTGAAACATTTTGACACCCTACAAAAAAACTCTTGATTCATTAAGCCAATAGTATCCTGAGCGAAGTATAGGGTAAATTCTAATTTTGTGTATATATTTAATACCCCACTTCTTTTATTACGCAGTTGTGTCCCATGGGACACACGACATGTCGTCAACATGTCAACCCAAAATGAGTCTTGGCCACTTACACAAGAACACGCCACTTTATCCGATCCTGCTCAATCTCTCGCCAGTTAATGGTTTCGAGCTCACGCAGAAAAGATAAATTAATAAGCATATATGTTTTTGAAAGCGTTCGAAACAATAGCAAAAATGTATGAAGCTCTTTAAGTTAGCTCATTGAATGAATGAATGTGAATGAATGTAGTTTATTCACTAGAATATATGGTACACAAGCTTCTGCCCGCGACTTCGTCCGCCTTAAATTCGTTTATCGCGGAAAAGGGTATTTTTCCGGAATAAAAAGTAACCTATGTCCTTCCCCGGGACTCAAACTATCTCCATACCAAATTTCATCCAAATCGGTTCAGCGGTTTAAGCGTGAAGAGGTAACAGACAGACAGACACACTTTCGCATTTATAATATTAGTATGGATACGGATATACAGGTGTTACTATTATTATGATTAGCATTCCCATAATATATTCAGCCACTATATAGTGGCATGTGAAAATTACAATGGCAACATAAGACTAGGTACATATTGCCTAAGAAAAAATAAATATAAATACTCGATCCAACAATAATGAAATGACACAATTAATGTTAAGACTGACAATGATCAATTAAAAATAGTAAGAACTTAATATTTTGTGTACAAATAACTAATTAATATATTGTGTACAGTCGGAGCTTTACCATTATATTTCATTATTAATTAATATTATTGTAGATCGGTCACAATTTAAATAAATAAAAAAAAATACGAATAAAAATTAAGGTCAGTTAAAAAAAAATGATAATAACAATAACAGTAACAATATTAATATGTCCACGATCAAAATTTATGTCCAAAGAATTCATTAAGCGTGATTGTTTTAGTAAATCGTACAAAATAAAGCAAGAGTCCAAGCAAAGATACTGACCTCGCCGACAATAGATGTAATCTCCGGACTATCAAAGTCAATACGATAAGGTTCCTCGGGCTGTACAAACAAACAAGTCTCAACTATATCCCGCAAGATAACAAAGTAAGAAAACGCTTTCTAACGCTCCGATTCACGCATCAATTACTGAGTGACGTACTTTATTCCGGCAGACGGTATGGGCGCCAAGCCACAGTGTAATAATGTTGACAGTAGGTTCAAATGAAATAAGTTTTGCTGATTCGCTGCCAAAAGTCTAATCGATAAGCTTAGCTTTACTATTATTGAAAATATATAATATTATTAACATTTGTGTAATAACGCAGACTATCAATTGTGTACATTAGGAAAGACACTAAAATATAATAAATTTGGAGGATATATTTAGATTACATTGTTGTAAAAGCCGAGTACTGCTCAACATATTTCGGTCCATTCTGATCGTAACCGCTAATTTAATCTTTATTTTGCGTGAGTCACACAGTATTTTTCCTGTTGAAATCAGGAGGATGGATTTCGACATTCATAGAACTCGACATAAATCCGGAGTGAATAAATATAAACTCAATTGAAATTTTACATCACCTTATGAATAATTTCAGTATTAAATATACTTACTGCTTTTTTTCGACGTCTGTTTTGCACTGAATTTACGAATGGCAAAACTAAGGAAGATAATTTTACATAAATTAATTACCCAAAACTAAATAAATGTTGCCAGTTAAATAGTATAAAAATCATAAAAATCCCCTTATAAATTCATATCATACCCTACACTTTCATTAGTCTTTTAAAGCCTTTCTACAGCTTCCATATCACCAAATAGTCTATCCATAAAGCCTGCTGCGCCGCCATTCTGCATACGACGTTGCAATAACGCGATTATTTTGCAAATGAAACTAGGTATTTTAAAAAAACGTTGAAAAGACGCACAACTACACAACTAAATAAAGGCCAATACTACTGTGTCATAACGATGAAATCACCCTATAAATCTTACTTTAGTCTTTTAAAGCTTTTCTACAGCTTCTAAAGCACCAAATGGTCGAATAAAGCCTACTGCGCCGCCATTGTGCGTACGTCGTGACGATAACGCGGATTATTTGCAAATTGATTCAGTTTACGGAACACGGGTACGCTTTTAGTGCGAGCCGTTTAATGTGTAGCTCAATCAACTTTGTTTGCCAAAACACGATCAGGGGCATTATGTTTTTAATATGAGACTTTTGGATGGGAATCTCGTTAGTAATTTGGGATATGAATGAGATTAGTATCCTTAAGATCCTTCTATTTTCCCAAATAACTAATTAATTAAGTATATTGTTTGTGTTGGGCGTAATCTATACTATTATAAAGTTATAAAAATGAAATGTCTGTACATTGAAGATATTTTCAAAAAAATGATTGTTACGGCCTATTTGGAGGTCACTAAAACGAAAAAAATATATATTTTTGGATTTTTTGTATGTGTCGTTGTGGCTTCATCACGCATGGTACATGGGTAGCTGGGTATCTCCAAATGGTTATAGGATACTTTTTACCTGACTACGCTAACGAAAAAATGAGGGATTATGACTTTGTCTCCTCCGCGAACGAAGTTGCCGGCACCTTCTAGTGTTCTATAAAGTGTTTAAATAATTAAGGCTCCAATGGGTTTATTATATTTTCAAGTTGCAAACACCTACTAATAATTTGACGACCGGTTTGGCTCAGTGGGAGTAACGTTGCCTGCGAAGCTGAGGTCCTGGGTTCAAATCCCGGTAAGGGCAATATTTGTGTGATGAGCATGAATATTTGTTCCTGAGTCTTGGGTGTTTTCTATGTATATAAGTAATATATCTATTAAATATATCGTCGTCTAGTACCCATAACACAAGCCTTATTGAGCTTACCATGGGACTAGTTCGATTTGTGTAAAAATTGTCCTGTAATATTTATTTATTTATTTATATGAATATAAAGTGGGATAAGACGAACATACTTTATTTTATCCTGGCTGAAAATGCGGTTTCATTATCATCTGAACCAAACTCAATTTAGTATGAACTTATACTATAGGCTGCGAACAACGTCTATAAGGCAAGCCATACGCTTGTTTGCAACCAATCACCATCACAGAGTAAACATAATCGGTAAACCCATTTACCGATACTTTTATAAAAATATATTTTTGTTCGGAAAAATTCGGAAGATTATGGCGGTTTTTTCTCTCTATATCTCAACCGGCTAGGCTTAGCCGATTTCCTTGTACCTTAGATAGGAACACTATGGATGACGTCACCTTTGAATCGCAAAAAAACGGTCCACCCGGTCAAGCGCTACTATGACAGACAAACACACATATATACACGACAAACTTATAACAGCACTCTTTTTCGTAGGGGTTATAGAAACAGACGACGAAGATTAATAAGATTGCGTACTGCTTTGTTAGTAATGGCTGATGAACGGCATGTCAAATAGTATGTATGTATGTATGTATATAATCGCTTTATTGCACATAAATTAATACAAAAAAAATGTATTTACAAAACACAGATATGTACAAAGGCGAATTGTTGACATTAAGGGTCTATTCAGACATACTACAACCACACCACAGGGATAGCCACATGGTCGGGCGATAATTTATATGAAAATAAATGGTTTTATTCACTTGGTCCACATTTCGCCGTCAACAGCAACAGTGTGGTCGGTCCGACCATAACAAAGGAACTGCAAGAAGCTGCAGCGCAACTATTCACACGTAACCACTGCCTCACCACTTTTTGCCGCTGATATGTGTGGTTCTGGTCCATGTGGATAGACCCTGAACAAAACAAAACTAACATCACGGCGAA
Organism: Hedya salicella; assembly: GCA_905404275.2. NCBI lineage: Eukaryota > Metazoa > Arthropoda > Insecta > Lepidoptera > Tortricidae > Hedya > Hedya salicella. Next base: position 10,769,375 of record FR990112.1, on the reverse strand, counting down.
ATTGGGACTCCGTTTTAAAACCGCTATATGACTAAAACTTTAGCAATTATTTATACAGATATGTGAATAACCGCTAAAGTTTTAGTTAAATCTGTATCTATTAGAGAATTGGACATGCCACAATTTAAAAGTCTATTATTTATTTTTTTAGCAGATAAAACATTTTATTCATAAAGGGAATACTTAGATTTTAAGTAACGAATATTTTAGTATTTCTTGCGCGCGGCGGATCACGATGACCCTGCCGCTTCATACTCACCCCCGCTGTCTCCCCCCCGTCGCCCGCAGACCAAGGGATTGTCACGAAAGAACTTGTCAAGCTATAATATAAATTATGCACATTGCATGGTTAGGTACTCGATGAATATTTGTATGCCACGAAATGGCTAAACATATTAAAGTAAACTATTTTGTACCTCTGTATCATCCTTTGTTCTGTTACGTATGTTTTACAAATAAATATTTACTTACTTAAAATTATGTCAGATAGCGATCTCATTGCTCCGTCACTTTTACGCGGCCGTCTCACTCTCCATACGCTATACGGATCGTTAAACGCCGGTTTACTTAGGCTACATCATTCTCCTCTTTACGTTTACATAAAACTTTAACAGGCGGCTTAAACCGTGAAAGCCTCAAACTAACGGTTATGCGATACGTTTATACTGCCATCTTACGCAAAAGGGCGTAAAAGCTAAGGTTTTGCAACTTTATACAGACGTTTTGTTAAGAAGGCATAGCTAGTTAAACTTGCGAAGTTACCCAAAGGTCTAAAGGATACTAAAAGAGAATTTAATTGTGCTATACATTATTCATGGCGACAGTTAAGCGTGGCGTGTGCCTGCTTGGGAATTGACTTGAAGATAATATATTTATATTGACTAGAATATTTATTGATTTTGATTTTATTTTAAGGTAAACGTCTCCTTGACAGCTTAATTCTGATAATTGACACCCTATTTTTCACCTCTATTGCTACGAATTAAGTTTGAAAGTGACAACTAATGCGACAGTGTCGGGCACTAGGGCATTCACCTTACTTCTAGCCTCTATTTATTAAATAATCTTATTTGCGTTAGTAACTTGGTAACGTGGATACTTGGTATCAGAATTTTTGCTCCGAAATCCATTTAACTTGGTTTGCCTGTCGTCTATGTAGCTGACAAGGTACATGCAGAGATCAAATGACATAGCATCAACAATAAACTTTGTCTTAATAAAATTGATTACTTATCATGGTTATAGTATTGGCTGTGTAGGTGACGTCGTCTTAAAATCAAGATACTGTTTACACCCCTATCTTATTTTATGACCTCATGCAAAAATATCGCACAACCTCGTTCCACGACACGAATTTGTACTGTGTTTTGGCCCTAACATGGCATGTCAACTGACCTGATCCTGAGCCTCTCTTATTGAACCGCTTCTAGATCGACCCTCGTTTGGGACCATAGACAAAGTTTACAGAATTTGGTACGTTCTAATCGTTGGAATGAAACAATGCAGACGAGGTTATGCTCATAAGAAGTAATTTCCATCTCAATCTCTTCATAACCCTGCCTTAATCATACGAAGCATATTTATTTAAAAAGTGACACGTTAAATCACGAGGTTTTTCCTTAATATTAATATAGAGCTCCCCTAAGACGGTAGGCTGGTGTGTTTCGCATGACAAAGGGCCTGTCACTCAAGCCATTGTTGGCGATATTTGCCGAACAGTGTTCGCGATTCCTTCGGCCTTGCTCGCGTTTAGGGTTAAGCTACCATATATGATGTCTGGGAAACAGTGTTATTATCCAAGATTGTTTCTGGTATAACTTCTGAAATGCAAGCAATTAATTGGTAAATTTTAATGCGAAGTTATTGCTGCAGATCTGTGATGTGTGTGTTAGGGCTAGGCAGTAGAAACGTTTAAATAACAACAGCCGATAATCCTAATTGCAAAACCAGACATTCTGACGATAAACTCACGATGATGCAAATAATTACCAATTCGCTGTGATAGCTTAGGAAAGGAAGCTCTCTGCCGCAAAATTGGAGGATCAAATTGTTTTTTGGAAATAAGTAACATGACAAAAAATTACGAATACTAAAAGATTAAGTCTGAAGTTGTGCACTTAATTTCATTATCAACGGATATCGATAAGTTCTTGTACTTTACGCAAAATTCTAGGTTTATGTTGACATCCCTAGAATTTACTCAATAATTACCTTATTATTAGGCTGTCCCATTTTTATAAATCTTAAAAAGTAGGTGCAAACAGTTGTCAATTTGAATCGTTAAGTGCAGCTAAAAAACCACGAAATAATCGCGATGAACGCGAGACAGTGTCACTATTCCGGACACTTCCCCTTGTCCAAGCCCAAGCCGATTATAATCGCGGTAAAAACGCGTGATAGAACCCCCCAGACACCCCCGCCTTATCCGATCTGCTGTCAAAAGTCCTTCCAATTTATGTATTGCAGCCGACACCCCAGTATTATTTATTGGTAGACGCTCCTTTCGCGCCAACTTTTCTTTTACGTCTATCGAACGATAGCTTCGGTTGAATGAAGATGTATGACTTTAGATCTTAAAGGGTGACGATACAAACGATACAGTGTTGGAAATTATGAAATGAGGGTTATTGCATTAGCTTTTGGCCAAGGATCGTGTAGTATTTGAGCAGCTTTGGGCCGAGCAATGAGCATGCGTCGCAAATTCTTCAACAAACACACTCGAATATACATATGTCTACTTCCAATACTTTATTGAATGAGCTGCAGGCTCAGAATAGGTTGCGATTTACGTATTGTGTGTATAATGATTGTTTGTTTCGTTTGAGGCGTGTTTTCGATTCATTTATAAAATGCAGTGTGTAAGCGCCCTAAGTTAGTATAAAGCGTACTAAACTATGAGCTAAAAGTTATTTTGGAGTTGTTCATGGAGTCGTCCTATTCCAGGGAGTTTAGTCTATGCAAATATCTTTTGAAGCTGAAATTTGGTTCTAGTGTCCTTAATTCTTGGAAACTGAAGGGCTTTATTGGGGTATAAATCTTGTGATAAGTTCATATGTTTCTCCATATAGGTATATCTATCAAATCTTCTTATTAGTATACTCTTGGCAGAGAATTCGTGGTCATGGGGTTCAATGCATGGCCTTTTTTATTGTCTCCGCCATCTCTCTCCAACTTGGGCACTTCGCACGCACTGATTTAGGAGTGACTCCGTGAGCGTTTTTACTTGGTCAGTCCATCGCAAAGGGGAGCGACCTCTGGATCTTAAACCATTCCCTCTTCCCTGAACAACACGTCTGTACATAGTGTCGTCTTTCCTACTTAATCTTAAAGAGTGAACGATTGCCAATAGCCATTGCTTGACCTTGAGCACTAGGAGAATAGATATATTTTACGGCGCTGAGTCCATGATATCCGCAGCATCCTTCTCCAGCACCACATTTCCAAGGTGTCGATGCGTTCCCATTATCTCTCTTTCACCGTCCTTGTTTCTGCGCCGTAGAGCAACACTAGGAACACTAATAAGGACTTTACGAGGAGAGTCCTTGTTGTTCTTGAAATATTTCGGTCTTTCCAGATCTTGGACAGTTTGTCCATTGCGAAACTAGTTATGGCTATGCGTCGCTTAATTTTATTTTCCGAGCCTCCGCTGTCTGAGACCAGTGACCCCAAGTATGTACATGTATGAGTAAATAATCTTACAGTTTTCAATCGTTGTTGGCGTATTGTTGCTGTTGCGGTCCATGACAACATATTGGTTTTCAATTTATTGATCTTCAAACAAAATTCCAGACTGATACTTTAGTCATCAATCACATATATCTGTATAATTAGACAGTGAACTAGCCATACCAGACCTCGTTGGTTAGGCCGTTAAAATTTCTTGTGCTTTGTTAATTTATGCAGTTGTTAACGATAAAGCATCAATAATACGAGTATTCATAATAATTTGACCGGTGAAAATATTTCTGTTTTCTGCTGTCACACAATAAATACCGATACGAAAATGTGACAAGGTAAAAATTAAAGAAAGTATATAAAGTAAAGAATGTTTTTTTTTGAAATATGAATTTAGAAAGAGTATGTAATATAACTTACAAGGCAAGAACGTGCTAACTTTTTCAACTATATTCCAGGGAGACCGGAGACGTTGACATCTCGAAACTTTAAGCTATTTTTCTGTGATAATATGCAGACTATGAGTGCTAGCTTCAAAAATATGGCGTTATATTAGATTAAAATGGATACAAAGGAGCTTTTTGACGAAATACATTGCTCTTGTTAATCAACTTGGTGGATGGCATTACATTTAAAATTCAATTTATGCTTCGTGTTGACAAATTCAAGTGAATTGTCTTTGAACTGATGATGTTTTTCTTTAAAACTACTTTTTCCTCCGGTTTTCGCTAGCGTGGCTTAACTATTTTGTATCTCTTTCGGAAACTAAATATTTACCGAGACAAATAAAGAAGGTTCCGTAATAAAATACATTTTTGTGTCAAGCTTTTATTGCCAATTATCATCTACTTCATCGAGACGACAGAAACCAAACTCATGATCATGACTACCTTCCAGCTCCGTCAATAGATCAACTCGTTAGTGTCATAATATTGCATTATCACCGAACTTACATAAGTATGCCAAATTTCAGTTCAATGTGATACCTAGAAAAGGGTGAAAAATGGTTTGCAAATTTTGAAAAACATAACTTACATAATTTACATACATACGAGAGCAGCACTTTTAATAAAAGTTTGTAAAAAAATGGTTAAAAACGCAAATTGTTAATGCGATAAAGAAAGACAAATTATTATTTATTATAAAAACAAACATTGTGAAATATAACCATTTAACGGATTTCGAACGCGATAGCGTATATTATCTCATATAATCCGTTAAATTGTTTTATTTAAATGAGTAATAATCGCGGAAACAGAAGAAAATACCATTATGAAATAGTCAAAGAGATTAGAATAGTGGCAAACATTTTATCAAATTTTATTTAGTTTCCTTATCTTTTGTAAGTTTACATTTCACAATAAATACTCATATTATTTACCATGCTATCCACGGTATAATGAACACAATATATATACCGTCTGATTATTTGTGACGAAGAACAAGCTGTGCTTTACTTATCTGCTCTTCATATATTTATAGAGTTATACATTATGTAGATATACACGTATTTCTCTTTATCTATTTTTTTATTGATTTACTTGTGTTTGGTTTAGTATTTTATATAATTTGTACATGGTGTTAGTTTGTCTATCTTCCTTATATCTTCACTCACTTGCTCAAAGGTTACCTGGAAGAGATCCCTAATAGGCATAAGTCGCCTTTGTACTTATATCTTTTGAGTTGATTACATTTGTAACTGGTTACTATGTACAATAAAGTGTTTACCTACATAGATACATATTTTATTGAAGTGGATTTATTCCATATATACACGACCATTTACCATAGTATCGTGACATCACAATAGCAAAAGCTTCTTGCTTGCAATTGCTAGATAGATGTAAACAATTATGATAGGGCCCTAAAAACCTTACGCAAGGCTTAAGTGCACTTCTACCTGGCTGATGTCGCATAAAACAACATGCACGGGCATAATTGTAAAAAGGCGTTTTATTAAGTGCCCTCAGCATCTGGAGGGATCATAAGAGCCTCCTGCGGAGACAAGAGGGCGCAACGGTATTTATTACTAAAATTAATGGTACACATCCATATCGGTGTATGAAAAATAAAACTTGGTTGATAAATATATATGGTTATGTTTGACATTATCACAACAACAAAACGGGGCTTAAATCGCGTATAAATAAGATTTATTTAATTACCTTTCGTTGGTACTTCTTCGACGTTTCGGACGTCGCGTTACGTCCATGGTCTCGAAGGAACAAATACTAAAAACGGTAAAGGAATATTTATACGCTATTAAGCCCCGTTTAGTTGTGTTGTTATAATGAGTGAAGATGGTGTAGGTTAAAATCAATGTTATGTTTGACGTTGTTTATAATTTTAGACGATTTATCCTTCCGAAACGTAGGAGAAAACTCTGACCAAGCTTGATATTTGTTTGATACTTGATACCAGGGCATCAACTATTGATCAAAAATTAATCAATCTTAAGATACAATCAGGTTTTTAGTTGCATGTTTGCTTCGTTCTGCAGACAAGCGAAAGAACAACTTTATATTTAATTTATTTAAAATACTAGAAGATGGCCGCAACTTCGTTCGCAGTGATCTTCGGCGTAATCGGGTAAAAAGTATCCTAAAACCATCTGTGGATACCCATGCTGATCGTATACCAAAAATAATTGAATATTGGAAAGTTCTATATCTTCTTAATACTGGTTTTTTCTGTGCCTCTATTTCAAGTATTTATAAATGCATACGTCGTTATCGCGGGTACAAAAACGATTTGACAGTACAGAAAGATTATGAAAAACAAGCAATAACAGACGCGAAACTCATTTTGAGGAACATCTATGCCTACTCCTACGAGTTTAAAATGTATCACACATTAGGAATTTCTAATACCCAACCTCCATACTTGACTTGAGTACCTATACAACTTAAATAGATTAACTATGCAGTCGCAATGCAAACTCTTTAATATTTTTTCCTATTTGACATTGTCATTTGTTAGTAAGTACATTATCAATTATCCGTACTGATAACTGTATGTAATATATTTATTGCCGAGTGCTTTTAAAATGCCGCGAAGGAAAAAAACGTGCGATGAATTTGTGGAGTCGTGGACAAAGGATTATCCTGAATTACAGGCTCGCGATACAAAATTATATTGCACTAAGTGCAATGTTAGTTTCCCCCAGAGAAAAGCTTCTATGGAACGACATTTCAACTCGGAAAAGCATACATACGTCAAAAAAGATTTTAGGATGGAATTGACCAAATTTATGGTAAGCTGTAATATACCATGGTCTCAGTTAGAAACTCCCATATTCAAATATTTTATCAATAACTGCGTCTCTGGAATGTTCGAAAAAACTGTGGAGGTCCCTTCGGAATGTTTGTTGAGACAGAATTACGTAAACCAAATATACTACGAACATATGCAAAAAATTAAAAAAGAGTTAGAAAATGCTTTTATTTACGTGAGTGTTGATGAAACAACAGATGCCAGGGGTCGTCAAATTGCTAATGTGATAGTCGGTGCATTGCTTGAAGATGCAGTCGGAACTCCACATGTATTGTCAAGCAAAAAATTGGAACAAACTAACAATATAAGTATAACGGATACCATCAAAAATGCACTGGATAATTTGTGGGGTCCCGACCACAATAAACATGAGAAATTGTTGTTATTATTAACTGATGGTACATGCAAAAAGCGGGTAGAACATTGAAAAAAAAATTACCCAAACCTTCTCCATGTTACATGTTTGGCTCATGGTCTTAACAGAGTTGCTGATCAAGTTCGCGTTCTTTTTCCAGAAGTGAATAAATTAATACCAATGTAAAAAAAGTTTTTCGAAAATCGCCAAAAAGAATAAAAACATTTAAATAAATGGTTAATGGAATACCCTTCCCTCCAAATCCAACGATTATTCGTTGGGGAACGTGGATTGAGGCTGCGACATACTATATAATAAGTATTTCGAGGAAATAAAAGGCGTTGTGGACATATTTCGTGATTCTGACGCAGCATGTATCACAAAGGCAAAAAAAGCATTTCGCAGTGCGAAAATTCGGAATGAATTAAATTTTATAGCAAAATATCTTCAGGTACTTCCAGACGCTATAAACAAATTGCAGTGCCCGAATCTATCTCTCAGTGAAAGTTTAGCCATCGTTCAAAAAACATACAAGCATATATCGAAATTAAATTTGAGTGCTAATGGAAAAAGAATATTTAAAAACCTGAAACATGTCTTGAAGAAAAATACTGGATTTGACATAATAAAAAAAATTAATGAATTGATACAAGGGAAGGAGATAATACTTGAATCATCATTACGAGTTTGTCACACTACTCTAGATTATTTCCATCGTTTCGAGTATGCACCTACAGCAACAGTTGATGTTGAAAGATCATTTAGTCAATTAAAATGGATATTTACTGCTAGACGCCGCAAATTGACTGTGGAAAATATAGAAAAAAATCTTTGTAATCTATTACGAAAACCAAATAATACATGTGACAAATACACGTTAGTAAAAATTACACACGTTGTTTTCTTATTTTTTAAATAGACTTTCTTCTAAGTAGGTAAGCGTTTAATTAGTAGACGATAACAGTTTTCTTCACACAAGTACGTATATATTGTTAAAATTGTTAAAAAAAGACGTTATAAGATAATTAAATTTACTTATTTCCTATGTATAAACTTGTTAACTAAACAGATGGAAACATATGACAACAGTTTAAACCCATACCCCTTTGCGGCTGTAATTTTTATTGATCTTTTCTAGAGAAAACTCTCCACATGTAAAGAGCTTCTTAGATGTTTAGTAGCTGTAGGCAGAATACTTCTGTTTCTACCAAATAGACATTCTGTTTTATCTGCTCTTTATCTGATGGGATAGTACCCGCGATATTGACGTATTGAAATACAGGCACTAAAACGATCATTATTAAGAAGATAGAGAACTTGCAGATAATTTAATGAAGAAGCAAAATTACAGTTGGATATTTTTTACCATTAATCAAAACCATAATATGAAAAACTCTGCAAGTTCTCTATCTTCTTAATAATGATCGTTTTAGTGCCTGTATTTCAAGTATTTATAAATAGGCGAAATTACAGTTGGATATTTTTTACGTTTAGTCAAAACCATAATATATCTCGCTCCAGAGACTCGCAAAAATAGCGTCGTACCACATATTACCCGGCATAATTATTTCAGCTATCCTTTACTTTCAGTCCAATAGTTTTATAGATTTGTGTAAACGAAGAAGCATAAAATGGTAGGAGTTATGTAAGCGAGGGACCTGGAAGAGGAAGGAATCACAGCTGTCTCGTAAACCATCTGCGAATCGAATCAAGTACCGTAAATGTTGGATGAGGCGGTGTAAAATACAAATATTCCCCACGCTCCGGTGTTTCATATAAATGACACAGGTTTACTTGGTACAGTTTTAATACGAAAAATTATGAGCGCGCATGATGTCGGTGATTTGAGGTTTATGTTGTTTTGTTTTTCATATTAATACTTTGAAGATAGATATCGGTTATACTTATACCATCCTATAATATCAACAATTTACAGCATTTGAGCAATAAATAACTTTGGCTTTGACTTTATACTCCAAAATGATATGTATAAATTGTCGTTATTTTTCCAATACTCTAGTTTACTTATGTATTCTACATATAAGGGTTTTATTGTCCGGATTTTAATTTAGTTACTAATTACCAATTAAACTGCGCTTATATATCATGAGTCATTCGAGCAATTGTTTGTTGTAGAGCACTATTTTTAAATCACTGCGCTTTTGTATTGCGTATTAAGCAATCATGCTTATTTTGTAAATCAATGTTTTTTTGTAGTGGTGCTTGTAATGTGATTTTAAAGTATTTCTTAGAATTCCGAGATATCCGTCAAATGGCTCTGAATGTAAAAAACCGACCTAGAGCATGTCGGACCATGCGCAGTATAGGGTTTCGCAGCTGTTAGTACAAAAAATGCACTACAGATGAAAAAAATACGATGTGAAAAAGTGCATAAGCAAAAAAGCGTATCATCATGGCATTTACGTTCTTATTTTGAGAAACTCAATCTTTTGGTAAAAACTCAAAAATAGTAATGCTTAAACCGCAATGCGAAAAATAGTGCTCTTTTGTCACACCACTGAAGGTCAACGAATGGAAACAAAGCTCTGCGCTAAGAAGTCGCAATCGATTTGAAAAATCTGACACATTGTGAATTGAATTCGTTAAAACATGCACCCAATATTTGGATGATTGATTAAGTTTGGCGTCGTGCCAGTGCAATTTTATGCGGACAGCCGGACCGGGCTTGCGTTCATTTTCCATTTCGTTTCGACTTTCATTTCAGCTACGAAATCATTGTAACTCTCGTATTTCCTTAGTCATTAATAACGTTTTTCCACAATAAATTAGTTATTTTAAGCTATGTTGAGTTTGAATATTTTTAACTGCATGTTTTCAAAATGTTTAACAAGACCTACCTCAATAAATTAACGCCAAGACTTTAGCATCCTGAAAATGATCGCCGAACGATTCGACTGCACGTACGTGAACCATTGTTGCCTGGTTCATGTAAATGAAAATATTTTAACTTCTAGCTTTTGCCCGCGACTTCGTCCGCCTTAAATTCGTTTATCGCGGATAAGGGTATTTTTCCGGGATAAAAAGTAGCCTATGTCCTTTCCCGAGACTTAAAGTATCTCCATACCAAATTTCATCCAAATCGGTTTAGCGGTTTAAGCGTGAAGAGGTAACAGACTGACAGACACACTTTCGCATTTATAATATGAGTATGGAGTAGAAGGCGCCCCCAATTTGTTCGCGGAGGACAAAAAGTCATAACCCCTCTTTTTTCTTCAGCGTAGTCGGGTAAAAGGTATCCTATAACCATCTGGGGATACTCAGCTACCCGTGTACCAAAAATAGTCGCAATACATACAAACAAATCCAAGCTTCTGTGACCTCCAATTAGTCCTTTTCAATAGTTTTTTTTTTTAAAATATCTACTATGTACAGGCATTTCATTTATACAACTTTATATTAGTATTCTTCTGAGTAGTTCACTCTTGACAGAGTGGTCGTGGTCATGGGGAGTCGTCTGCTTTTTCCACTGCTGCCTTCGCCAATCTTCTCCATAGCTTCCTGTTGGTTGCATGGCGCGCGCATTCTGCCACAGGAGTCTCAGTGACAGATGATTTAATGTAATATTGTATACTAACAAAAGGTGATCCCAGTTGGTCGAGAATAAATTATGTATTATTATAATTATAGCCGAAACTAATAAGAACAAAAAACAAAGATGAAATTACTCATATAGTACTCGTGCTGTATTAAGCTTATACAGGCTTTATGACTCTAAAACTGACTGCATAATGGTTGTATAAGCTCTTATACAGAGTGTGTGGTACCTAGGAAGAACTTCCGGGCGTATAAGGCTACGTGCCGAAAGTGACTATTACAAAATGAGATATAATTGGTATGTTGACAATTTTTGACGACTTTTCTAGAATATATGTTATAGAACGATCTCTCGATAATAAAAACATTGGTGAAAAAACAAAAACATATTTTTATTTGAGTACAGTCATCATCCCAATTAACATAGTAAGTAAAAGTTTCAGTTTGAAAGGGGATCTAAGATTTTATTGAAATACAAAAGTACTTCTCACAATACTGACATAATATTAACTAAGCAACTTCGCTGTCGTATTACCTTAGAAAATACGTTCATGCATACGTCGCCCGCTCCGCCAATGAAATTCAAGCCTTCACATTATTATTCATCAACTTTCAGTCGGCTCATAAATAAATAGGGCCTGCGTACATATACGTATACCCAGGTTATAGTGCTCGATTCCGCTGCGGTCGAGGTCGGGAAATGAATTGCCCAATTTTCCGCATTTTCGGCCATTAACAACATCCGGTCGACGGCAGGATCTGGGTGACGTCCGCAAATAATGCGCGCCCGTATAACGTTCAGTTGGTAATGATAAAAAAACTCGTTTAACACGCTTTTGGTCAAATATTTGTTTGTTTGTGTAACGTTTGCATGTCGTCGTGTAAAGGGCGAGTGTGCGTGATATATTGAATGGACAGCTTTCAATATGGCATCATTTGAATAAGTGTATGGATCGTATGGGCGCTACGACGCCACAGACAGATACACAGAGTCACAGACTCGTTAAACTTATAACACCCCTCTTTTTTGTCGGGGTTTAAAAAGTATTTATCCACCATCGCACCGCTTAATGACGTTGTTCACTTTTACTGTAAAAAGCCTGAAATAAATACGCTGCATTAATTACTATAAAGAAAACGTGTTTCCTTAAATACTCCAGAGTGGTAACTAAAAGAAGAAAACTGGTCCAATTCAATATAGCCGGAGGACGCTAAGAAAATTCCCGGCGAAAAAATGTCTCGGAAACTTGTAACTTCAAGAGGCCATAACTTTGTTTGCCAACCGTGAAACTGTAGCACAATATTCTTGAGTTTTATCTCCAGCTGTAAGGCTGGTGAACCACCAATCATAGCGAGGCGGGCCTAACGATTTCCGATACCAACAGTAACCGTTAACGGCAGCAGTTACCTCACTAACGGGCCGCGATACTCCGATCCCGTTGTATCGCGCCAGTAATGAATTTCCTCTTTTCATTTACTGTCCGCCGAGGTTTACCTAAGCTCGTTTAAGGGGGTTTATTTCGTTACTATTGCCTCTTTGGCGATCTTCCGAATCTCGATGAACACCGAAAATCGCTTATGACTATGATCTTATTTCGGATGGAACACCAATTTCCGGTCGTCTTATGTTTATTTGGGAGAGCTACTGATTGAGAAATGATAAAAAATATACGACATATTTACTCACATCAGCATGAAAATTGGATACGGGATGTCATGAAAATACCCAAGAATTACTAAGTAACAGATCAGTGACTTAATAATTATACGTTACATCAAATCTTAACTAATCAATTATATTAAAAGCTAAATGGAAACTTTGAGTTGCTTTCAACACTTTAAGTTATTTTGATTGAATATCACAATATTATTAAATTGTTCTGTACTGTTCTATATTATCGTTCATTTTCAAATACCATACTCGTACATAATACCAATTTATTAATAATCCACTGTTATTTTCCTTATGCCATAGCTCTTGCCACCAAACGTTTTTAATGTAAGTTCAGTAAAGAAACAAATCCAACCCAACCTTTGAGAGAATAAAATATCTAGCCAGTTTCTTGGTTTTTAATAATTTATTTCTACCTTTTATAGTTTTAATACCAGCCGGTAAGAAAGGTTAAAAAGGAAAACAAAATGGGTTCCGCCGGCGCGGCGCAACACTGTCTCTTTGATTTTCCGCAAGTGTGCCCACGACTATTGATTCCCCTGATTTGGGGATGCTCTTTCCCGTTTTAATCGAAGGATTATGATTTTGTGATACGACGCGACTAGTACAGGAATTAAGTGTCTATTCAATTAATTAATTTGGGCGATTTGTGGTTGTATGGAAAGGGTGTGGGATTTAAATAAGTTCTGAAGCGCAAGTTTGGGGGGCTGTTCGTTGTACGTATGTGTGACCCACGAATGGTGATTGAATAGTTTAAGGGAAGGTATAATGCTGTGAGGCATTGCACTCCCCAGTCAGTGTTGTCTTGTTTTAAATGTAAGTTTTTGACCTACTAACTCTTTAGTTTGTAAGTTCTACTAATACAACATGTGTCCATGGTAACACGAAATAAAGATAAATAAATAAATAAAATAATAAACCACCCGTGACCATGGAGAGCTGGAAAGCTTCCGAAACGTCGGGAACTAAAATGAGATAATATACGCGATATAATCCGTTAAATTGTTTTATTTCAATGAGTAATAATCGCGGAAACAGAAGAAAATATTATAAAATAATAAAGTTATAATATAGCATGTCTTCGTTAATTATACGTAGTCATAATCGAGTTTCGTTCATACGTAATATTTCGTCTTCCGTTATTGTTTAAATACATTATTTAGCTTACTACTCTATGGATATTTAGGATGTTAATATTAGCTAACCCAGCGAATATAGGTCACTTTAAAAAATAAAAACGTAAAATCACTCTATGAAAAAGTTAGATACTTACTGTATTGTTTCTTGCCAACTGTTTAAAATCTTTAAAACGACTGCTCTATGGATATTTAGGATGTTAATATTAGCTAACCCAGCGAATATAGGTCACTTTAAAAATTAAAAACGCAAAATCACGCCATGAGGCAACGATATCTTTTTAACAACCCACTCAATATTCATCGTTTACGACTGGAAAAGTGAGTTACTTACTTATATAATTATTACTGTATTGTTTCTTGCCAACTCCTTAAAAGTCTTTAAAACTACTGCTCTATTGGATATTTCGGATGTTAATATTAGCTAACCTAGCGAATATAGGTCACTTAAAAAAATAAAAACGCAAAATCATTCTATGAAGCAGCGATATCTCTTTTACAACCCACTCCAATATTCATCGTTTACATTTTTAGGAATTAATGCCCATCAAAACTTTACGAGATGTTCTTTGGGCATCTATTTATGAGGCTACTTACTTTTTAATATTACTCCAAGTGTCCAAAACCCTTATAATCCATTCATAAATATACAGGCGGTATATTACCTAGTAAACCGGGCCCGTAATATTTAAGAAGGATAAAAGCATAACTTATTACCCACATGAGACTCATGTTCTAACTTGTGAATAAACAGGAGGCCAATTTTATTTTGGACAACATTTAAATTAGGTATTCATATTGCACTTGATTTTGAGATAGTTCCTAAAGTCGCGAAGTTTTCATGAAACGGCATAAAATTATAAGGTCTACGCATATTTGTAGTGTGGTGTGGTGTAAACGTTATGTAGACACACAGGTTTAATGCAATGGGGCAATTCGTAATATTATTTCCGAATATTTAGGCAGAATTTCATATATTACACCAGACACCTTAATTATTTTAACCATTAAATAGTTAAATATTACACTTAGTAGCACTGCAGAGTGTTGAAGATTCTTTTGTATTTTAGCTTCGTTATATGACTTCAAAAAATATTCGCATTACAAGTCATTCAAAATTACCCCAATGCCCGTTGAATTTAAAATCAGAGAACACTTTTAAATATCTCACAAATTTGGTTCGTAGTATATAATATACTAGTAAATAGATATAATGAATGATATAGTATGATGAATGATATAGTATATAATGTACTAGTAAATAGATATTTATATGCAAGTTTCTACTAGCTCGTATTTAATAAATAAAAAAATTCATTTTCGTTTAGTTTCGCTCCAGTTTTAACGTTTTAAATTTTATTTAGCGAAAGAGATTTATTTTTCAGAAGGATGTTATAAACCAATCGCATTCGTGTTTAGTAATTTACTTACGAAGCACGTACAACATACTGAGTTTACTAATAACATATACAATTACCAATAATGATTCGGTTTATGCAAATAATTCAACTTCTGCTCTTCTTTATTATGACATCTGTGAAGATAGTTTTTGAATATTGTTTATTTCGTTTAATTACCGCACGAAATAAACAATATTCATCGCAACATTTTAAAATGTTACCACTCTGCAAGTCTTCCATAATGTTATTATGTATCATATTTACCTTTTCTTTACTTTACATACATATACCTAATTCGATATTTCTTTTGTTTCAGGTATGTAGCAGATCGGATCCTCAGCATTTTCAAAAGTATGTCTGCAAAGTATTGGAACAAGTCTTGCAAAATAAAATAAGAATACTAACAACGCTTTGTTATAGTGTATATTTCTTATAACTGGCGTTGTATCGGGATAATCGGAATCTATAGCCCTTTGTGATAACTTTCCGACCATTTTCTTAGAACGGAACCGTTGCTTCAAATTGAGAATGGTTTTTTGCTCGCCCGGAGAATACAAGATGAAGGACTGGGGATGAGACGACCGTATTGTAGTAGGTATATTTTGGTCACATTTTATCTATATTGAACGATCGCAATAGATACGGATTTCAAAGTGAACCGATATTTATTAGGACATAGACACAATAATTCACATAGACCAAGGCTTTATTAAAAAAACAGTTTTAGTGCATAAATTTATATAAATGTTTATTTCTCATGTGAAATAACTATACAAGTTGCTTGAGTAATGTGTTAAATGTGAGAAAAGTTTTAGTGCGATCTCCAGGCTTTTCTCTTTAGATAGAAAAATAAGGCAGTTTTAATATTCACTACAAGGTGCCCGCAACTACGTTCGCGGACGAGAAAAAGTTATAACCTGTCTTTTTTTCAGCGTAGTCGGGTAAAAGTATCCTCTAACCGTCTGAGATACCCAGCTACCCGTGTAACAAAAATAGTTGAAATCTTTTTAGCCGATTTGGCGTGATGAAGCCGCAACGATACATACAACAAATCCAAAAAAAACGATAAGTGACCCCAAACAAGTCCGTTACAATTTGTTTTTGAAAATATGTTCAATATGAATACAAACAACGCTTTGATGATACAGTTCAATTTGATTTTTACAACTGTATAATAGTATACACGTGGCACTGCTGTCAAGTTGTGGAGTCTACGTACGTGCTTAAACACTTTCATATACCTAATTACTATTAAACACAAGTTTACGATGAATTGCATGATAACTTGACGTCTTTATTACAGAAAAATAGTTTACAGCAAGTAATTGCACTTCAAAAAAAATTGAAGCGTTGCCTGCATCTGTCTCAGAAAACCACTCTCCAAACGGTCGGTCCCTCTTCGTATTCCTGTTATTTAAATATGATTAAATACATAGCATTGGCGGGAGCCAGTTCAAGCTTGAATCGAGCCCCACTAATTTTATACTTAGATCTTTATAGTAAGACATATATGTAAACAAGACTGCTCGGATTTGGCGAGCCAGACGACTGTACTATTAATTATAAATAATGAAGTTGATTGTATTCTATTTTATATCCACCGAATCCAATACTCAGTAGAGTAACACGGTTTTTAAAATCGAACAATCTAATTAAAAGTTAAAACGAGTAGCACTTTAAGGTGCAACTAAAAAAAACGGCTTGCGACCTTACTAATTGGATCGGAGCAAAGCAGATGTCCTAAGTGTTTGGAGTTAGAACCGTAGCCACGGCATTTTGCTGAAGAAACTTCAGCTCAACTTTTTAGTAGCTATTGGGAAATTCTCGTACTTCACTGATTAAAAAGTTGCAAGATCTAAATGAGAGATGTTTAGCTGCTTTAAGCGCAGTTTGCGCGGTTTCAAGCTGGCTGGTCGGTTTAATCGCTCATTCCAAAGAAGAAGAAAAGTTAATCAATTATAATTTTTTATCGGCTTTGTAAAAACAACGTAAAATAAAACTGGTGCATGTAAATAAACCGGAAAAGCGTCTTGTAGAAATCTACGTCGTTACTGCCGAATAACAATTCTGTCTTCATAATGAATTATTTTACAAAACAACAAGCCACAACCAAGTAACAACGGCTGACATCAATCTTCTGCTATCATCGGAGGAACGAATCAAAAAGCCGACCCGCAATCGACGACTTGAATACAGATGCCTTTTTTAAGATTCCTGGCCGAAAACACCCGCTATTATCGCTTTGGATCCCACAAGGGAGGGGTAAATAGACGAATAGTGCAAAAGGGAGTGACGTCACTGCTGTTTGGAGTGCCATTTGAGTGTTGAATTTGTAAATATTGGTTCGTTTTTGAGGGATCGCGAGCGTTTCTCTTAAATAGAGTCATTTGTATTGTGATGGGGAGGGTAGGTTACTTGTAAGTGTAGTGCTTATTGACCACTTTAGGAGTCGAGTGCGTGTGGGTTCGGATTGCTGATTCAGTCGACGCGTTTTGAATACGAATTGTAAGTACAATGTATATATCTACTTGCATGAAGTCGTTTAACACTGCATACAAGTAGCGTTGTGAATCGGATAGTCGTGATTTTTTGTTTAGTTTCAAAGCTGAATAGCTTCGACGGACGACGGTAAAAAATGAGAGATGCTTTGTTCTATCTTATAAATTGGCTAATTAAATCAACTAAATTGTATTCAAATATTCCTTGAAGTGTATATTTGTTGATTTTCATTTAGATTTTTTGTGATGTTGATCAATGATCACTTTAACACGATAACTTCGATCGATTAATGATTTCCCTTAACACCCGACTAAAAATGGTTCAGAAATAGATAATTTAGAAAATGATGCATGATCAATATTACACCTCATTATAACGAAATTCGAGGGCCCCAGCATTTGCACAGAGCAATTTTCTTTCAAGAGTATATCATAATTCAATGGAGAAAAAAGGAATTTATTCCTTTTTGCCTGTCGTTTGCATTCATTTTGGAGTGGGGCGTCTGGGGGTAATGGCATCGTATATTATTATCATTTATCGAATTTATCAAGCCGCAAGTACTTTCGAAAAAATGATGCTTATTAAAGGGATGATTGGAATTGACTTGCTAATAGGACAATCGACAATTTGTGGAAATGTTATGTGTGTCCGCTTATTGATGATTTTCCGTCTGTAATTGGTCGTATAATTATTTTTGCGTTTATTTAGTTTAAATTGTTTCTCTGATGCTATTCAAGTTATTTTTAATTTTTACTTATCTTTGAGTATTTAGGAAGACGTGACTTTTTATCGAAATCAAGATTTCATGATGTAGGTACCTATTTATTCTACATTTATTCTTACTTGTCCTAAATAGTAAACAATATTTTAACCTAAAACTATGCATTTAATGCCAATGCCATCTATTTTCTCGCAAGGAAATAATTTTATTATATGAAATTAGCAATGTGGCAATACATATATTAATTCCTGTTACTTTATTTACGAGAAAATGGGAGTTTAAGACTAAAAGGTATACTTTCAGGTTAAAATGTTGTTTATCATTTAGGACAAGTAAGGATAAATAATAACCTTTAAGTAAGAACTCGGATGTGATGAAATATAAGTTGACCCCTTCATTCGAAGTAGCTGTGCTAAGAAAATAATAATCTAGCTGATTATGACAATAATATTTTCTTCTGTTTCCGCGATTATTACTCATTGAAATAAAACAATTTAACGGATTATATATATATATATATATATATATATATATATATATATATATATATATACATTTTTTTTTTTCTCAGTCCTCCCGTGACCATGGAAAGCTGGAAAGCTTCCGAAACGTCGGGAACTAAAATGAGATAATATACGCGATATAATCCGTTAAATTGTTTTATTTCAATGATTATGACAATATTATTTGCTACTAGTATTCACCCGCGGTTTCGTTTGCGTCCCCGGAAATTAATTACCTTTTGTTCAGAATCTATGAGCTGACCTGTGTGTGAAGTTTTATCTAATTCCTTTAGACGGTTTCCGCGTAATTGAGGAACAATAAGATTTAAACATTTAAATTTTCAAACATCCTCACAAATTTTCATTTATATATTAGTTGGAAGTAGGATCTATGTGATGCTCTAAGTAATTAGTGATACTCTTCAAATAATACCCACCGAAATTGTTCCTTGAAAGCAAATCTTAATTATAGTGTTTCTAAATATACGTTACTGTGAACCCACACTCGTCAGGCGTGGCAAACACAGAAAACTTTGCCATTTGGGTTTTCAACTTCTGACCTATTAATTCATCTCAGGTTATAACGAGTTCCCTGGCATTGTTAATCCTGTTTTGCCGACCCTCCCTTGACCGCGCTCGGAAAAGATCATTTTGCAAAACGCAATTAAACTTTAACTTCATTAAGGAAAATACCTTATTTTCTTTCGTTCAAATAATAGGGCCGCCACATTGTTCTCTACCAATTCAGTTTCTATTGTTCGTTTCTACAATGAAAGGCGTATTTCAGTGTTTAGGCAATTGTAGGGGCGTCAGTTTTTTTTTCTCTTAATTAGAGCACGTCACAAAATATTAAGTGCCTGGCCAATTCGAGTTTTATGGAGCCATTGCCACGAATACGATCTTAGTTTTTCCATTACTTTTATTGCTTTTCATCATGTTTCGGTAATCACTTCAGTCCCGTAATTAAAATAAATTAAGGAGAAATGAATGGACTTGTCGTAATTGAGGGTTGCTTCTGTTCTTTGAGAGTTTTATGACGTGTGCCGGGAAGTTTTATTCCAGAAAATTGTTTAAAGTGGCTTTGGACTGCGATCGAATGTTCTTCTAACTAATCGTTTACAATTGCTTGGACTTAATTTTTGATTTATTTAAACCAAATAAAGTTGTAATTTATTTATACATACAAAACCACTAACGCGTAACGTAAATATCGACAGAAATCGCATAACCTTACTTTAGAAGGTATGAACACGAGATATGAAACGCATATTCCTTTAGAGAGGTAGAGGTGCACTTACTAAGGTTTCTTTATACAATTTGGATTATCTAAGTCGCGTCGAACATAACTTACATATTTAGGCTGAAATGACGTAAAACGTTAGGCCAATTACACACAACGCAACTTAAAAGTAACGCAACTGTTATCAATATTAAGCGACTATTTTACACAAATCGAATTAGTTCTACGATAATACTAGACGACGATATATTTAATAGATACTAGAAGGTGCCCGCAACTTCGTTCGCTGAGGAGAAATAGTCATAACCCCTCTTTTTTTCTTCAGTGTAGTCGGGTAAAAAGTATCCTATAACCACCTGGAGATACGCAGCTACCTGTGTACCAAAAATAGTCCAAATCCGTTTTAGCCGATTTTGCGTGATGAAGCCACAACGACACATACGAACATACAAACATACATAAAATCCAAAAAAAATATTTTTTGTTTTAGTGACCTCAAAATAGTCCGTAACAATCAATTTTTTGAAAATATCTTCAATGTACAGACATTTCATTCTTACAACTTTATAATAGTATAGATATTTACTTTTTACCATAAGAAGCACCCAAGACAACAAATATGTATGTTTATCGCACAAATATCGCACTTGTCAAGTATTCCGATCGTCAAGTATTTGATTTCAAATAAGACAAATTTTACCCACAGAGAGTGTTTTTATTTGGTTTTTCAGATTCTCGATCTGTTATGAGCCACAATAGACATGATTTGACCGTGGACTTGTAACAATATTTTTTATTCCAGTAATATACCGCAAGCATTGGGCAAGGCGATTTTGCACCTTTCTGGATTAGTTGCTATGCCCCTGTTCTATTCCTTACGTCAAAAGAAATGCACCTTTCACGTCCATGCCGTAACTACAAATATGGCCATGCCTGCCAGTCTCATTTCCAACTCACACACATACCCCTGAAAAAGCATATACACGTTTCATATAAAAGTAAAACTTTAAATAAAGTTGGGAATGTTATTTTTCGTCTGAAAACTATCTGAAGTAATAGCATGGTGATGTTTGCTGAAACAACACACCGACGAAGAACCGTGTCAACTGGAATAAAACTTATGTGTAATGTTAGCTTGATGAAACTTTATCGTTTTACCTCTGTTACAGTCACAGCGAGCGTTTTATTCATGCATGTGTTCTCCAATGGTAAATCTCTACGTGCAAGTTTGTTGTGAATTTGTTCAGTCATCGTTCTGTTTTTGTAACACTATGCCGCACGTTTAGTCGTTAAACGGGATACGAGTAAGTTAAAATAAATATTGCATTAGGTATTTATTTTATGAGGCAACATGTTTTTGTTGCGGCTTTGCTCCCGTGGCGATTTCAGCCTTGAGATAAAAAAAATTAGACATTGCGTAAAGAAGATATTTATTCATTGGGGGCTCATCTAGTGGCGGCCAAGTTATCATCTATCAGTGCCTTTAGTCTGGGATATTTTTTCCTGGTGGAAGTCCGGTTGTCTCAAGCAATAGCCCAGTATTTAGTCGATCATTTCACTCCCATGATACAGTATCCTGCATCTCTGCTCACGGACAGAAACATCTTCCGCGTGGTGTACCCTTTACCTTTAATTGAATTGTCGAAACGGCCTCTACGCGTTGGTTTTAGCTCCACGCACACCTGTCCGGTACACCATTGTATCGTGTACGGGTGCAATATGAAATAGTTTCTGGAGTACTTTCTGGCGGGGTGGATCGTAACACATGATTTAATATGATAGTAACAAATGTGCTGACAGCTGTAAAGTAGGTTCACCAAGGTTCACATCTTCTCCAAATTAAATAGTCTAGCTGTTGTCACCAGCAGGCAGTTAAGATCGCTACGCTCTAAGAATAGGGTCCCCGTGATAGGCAATACGGTCCTAGATGTAATTACGATCGCTCAGACACCTCGAAACAGCGGAGTGTTATCTGAACCTGCCAATACTATAGTAAAATAATTTATAGGCTCATGTCATTGTCATAAGTATAAAATTTATATCTTAAAAATTATAGACCATACCTTGAATCATCTCTTTAGAATAGGAACGATCGATATGCTTGTAGAATAGGGTCCTCGATAACCAATAAGCCCTAGATGTAATCCCAATCGCTTGGAGACATCTCAGCTGCGGGATGTTATCTAAACTTGCCAATGTTTAGATGAGAGAACACCTGTTCACAACTAGGAACGATCGGTTCTCTCCAAGAATAGAGTCCTCGATAACCAATAATGATAAACCTGCCAATGCTGTATAAACAATGTCTCTGTATGCAAAATAATGTACTGACTTTTATCATTATCACATCAAGAGTCTAGATATGAGTCTAGCTTCTATCACCTCTTTAAATGTAGGAACGATCGATATATAAGGTCCTAGATGTAATTTCGATCGCTCGGAGACATCTCTATAGCGGGGTGTTATCTAAACCTTGCTATAGGATAACAATTTACAGACGGAATATGGAATTGTATCTAGTAGTACCTATTAAAATTGAGGTATTAACATTGTTTGATTTGCCTGCTATGTTCGTTTGGTTTCTGGTTTTCCGTCGTCGTAAAAATAATCATATAGAACCGCCCTGCTATCAATATGCTAAAATTATTTTGAACATGCTGTTCAGCCGTTGTGATTAATTTATCAATGGACTTGGTAACAAGATCTTATTCCTTAATTTTAATTATGACTTCTGAAGGCAACTTTTTTTTAAACAATCGAAGTACTCGAAACTTCTATCAAATCTTAAACTTAATAAAGTCCGTTGAACGAATGAAAAGTTTTTAGGATCATCAAAGTAGATTGTGTAATTGTTATAATCTCACTAAGACCCTGACCAAATTTAATAACTTTAAACAAAAAAAAAACATTTCGCTTCTGAAACTTTCTTATAACATAACAATGTAATAAAAGCTCTGAAAAGTACTGTCTAATTTAACCCCAGATAGTACATAATTTACTTAAAAGCTGTAACGCGAAACGGCTGAAGCAGCCCTGTCCGTCTCGGTGTAAGTACCTTGGCGAAATGCCAAGGGTGACGGCTTCCCTTCGCCTTATCCCCATATCTACCTCCCCTCAACCCAATTGAAAAACTACCTTCACCCTCATACCTAAGGCCTATCTCAAAATAACTAAGCCTCGCTCGTTAAGCCTTTGTGAAATGGGTAGTGGCAGCATTTATCGACACATCTGGATCTGTAAACAGCTATGTTGCACTATTCTGTGTTTTTTCTTTGATATTGCCGAAAACTTTTGAAAATTCCAATACCGAAAGTGGTGCGGCTCGCTTTGTAATGTTAGCTTGTGTTACTTTTAAATATGAGTAAGTTATCAAAGGTGTTTTGTGCTGAAACATTTGGTCGCAACTACGTAGAAAGTTACTCTTTTTAATACCGCAAAGGTGAAGTCGCTCTCAGTCGATAACGACGTCATATACGATCCCAAGCAGAGAAAAAAATGCATTCGCAATAGATTTTAACCCTGCGTGAACACGCGTTGGTGAACTTTGTGGAATTCTTGTAATGATACGAGAAAAATTGTGAACACCATGGTCAAATAAAGCAAGGGGACTGTCAATCGCCGTACAAACCGATCTCGATATTTACAACGCCATCTATGAATGATAACTATTAGCAAAAATATACGCGATATAATCCTTTAAAATAGTTTTATTTAAATAAGTGATAATTGTGGAAACAGCCGAAAATAGGTATTAATTATGAATGTAACCTGAACATGCTTTCAATACTTTCATTATGTTTTCGGTAGTTAAATTTGCCAATTTATAATGCAAAGTTTCATGATGTACAAGTAGAAGTCTAAAAATGGATTTATGTGTATATCTTGTTTTGTAAGAGAATAAGGGCAAACGCGATGAATAGGTGAATTAAACGCATTATAAGTCCTAAAGATGTAGGGTACCTACGTATTGAGTATATATGCCTTTAAGTTTCATTCAAATACCACAAAATAATGAAGCAAAACAAAAAATATGCGATGTTGCCAGTTACGCGAGTATAACGGCTCATGAATTTGGAACATACCTTCTTTCCAGATACATTATGATATGATTGAATTTTCATGAAATTTTCTTTTGATATAACGCTAAATGGGTTAAGCACTATAGTCTCCAAGTCTCGCTTGAAAGCGTCATAAACGTTAACATCTGCCGATGAGTGCCTTCATTAGAGTCGTAATTTTGCGCGACCAGCGAAACCAGAGACTCCTTTGAAAGGTTAACTCATTGTGGTGCAGTACTGTAATTAGAACCACGGAAGTCGCCACTACGCGACAGAAAGCCTGTCTTTGCGATCGGACACCGCGGGGTCGATCGCCGAATGAATGGTTTTAAGGTTCCGTGACACTAAGAAAACCAGAAATCGTATAAATTATTACAAAATATTATGAAATTATAAGGGCCGTTGGATGAGGACGGCGCATGACCATTCGTTGTGGAGATCCTTAGAGACTTTGTTCATCAGTAAACATCTTTGGCATTCGGGTGTAATGGCCAAACCGAACATTTTACATACAATTAGCCATCTTTCCCGAGGTGTCGGGGTGTGATGGCCATAATAATGATTTTACATACTTTTGGTTTGTTTTTTGCAAAATTTTTGGCCGTAGCTCAGTATCCCCGGACGATGCGAAGCTAACTAAACACTAACTAGTGACTCCTAGTGAACGGCTTCATGAATTATTTCGATGGGCCATCTGTCCCTTATGGGCAACTACCCGGAATTACCGTATGTATATTTGGTTTGGTAATTTAGGTTTGTGTTCAACACAGTTATTAGAATGTAGCAAAGCAGTCTCTATATTCGACACGTTCCTAGATTACGACCGGATTCGCCCTTTATCCCTTTTTATTTAAATCCGGTTAACGAAGACCATTCTTTTTGGACCGAAAGATGTCGTACGCATTGTTTGCCTAAATTGTTCCACGATTGTTGCCATGACGGTTGAATACTCAAAGGAATGTTATGTCGGGGGAAATATTTTTTCTCGAATACCCGTGCTGTTTGTTCTGTCCGTCTGCCTGATCTAAATTCAACGGACGGATGTTTTGTTTACGTTGTTTGTGTTAGTATATAACAAAATTATAAAATATTTAGAAGGATAAGCTTGTATATTTCGTAATATCACTGGTATTTCTCGGGACTAAGTCTGCATCAAGAACTTATTATATAACTTATATTGTTTCTTCGGGAATCTTACCATTTTTAATTGAATTGGAATAAAAAAATACGTCTCTGATCTATAATATATTTCTTTGCGAAAAAAAATAATAATCTAGAAGGATAAATCAACTCACTTTCACATCGCAATATGGGTAAGTATGTCTAGTATAAGATTCATGGCAAATAGTCCGTAGCTGTTGTTATGCGTTACAACTTAAGATATTTAAAGCAATTTACTTGGGGCACAATAGAGACCCAAATAATTGTTACAACAAGCCGATCCTTCCTGCAATAGTATAACTTGCTTAAGCCAACTGAACATGAGAATCTAATCCCATTTTCATTGCCATATGATAAATTTTAGTTTCTGTGAGAGTTAATTTTGCCTGCTAGTGTCCCATTTTGCATTGCTATGTTATTCGATCCAATTTTCTTCGTCACGACTGCCCAATTGACTTGCTCGGTAGTCTTAAACGGATGGAAAAGTTTTAGCTAATGAAAGTCAAGTTAATTCACATTATTTGCTACGTACAACTACTTTAACTATTTACAATAGTCCCCTGTGATTTCATTCGCTGCCAGGGTCTTACATAGGACTCCTAAGGTAAATGAATGAAAATTAAATAATAAAGCAAACGTATGCGATGAAGTTTCATCCCAAATCAATTCATAGAGTGCGTGTATTGATTTACTTTCTGGGGAAAAAATATAACCCAAATGTAACCATATGGTACACAGCAATAACAATATATCGTATCTCAGTATTCAAATCTGTTTAAGGCACACCTGCATAGTCATCATATGAAGATATTCACCAAAAACGGGCTTATTTCGAGGCATTCAACTTTATTGATATAGAATATTGGAAACACAATGGTGGCGTCAGCAGCACATTTGAATTGAGAATGTTTTCTGTTGCAGTCGCCGCTCAGATCTTTGTGCTTTATGCTCTAGTGTGCAAAGTTTGTTTTGTGTTGGGGCTGGGATAGCTAAGGGGTGTTTGGTGTAAGGGTCGGACGTCGATTTGTGAGCCGGCTGTACATCCTGCTGTAGATACTTGGCAGACGGCCAGCGGCCCGGCTACCCTGCAGGCTAGAAGGCCACATCGTTTTATCTATTCAGAATTGAAAGCAGTAATAATAAAATTGTCTGGCTAACTCCTACGGACGCGGTCATAACTTAAATTGAAATCGGAATTGACTGCAAAAATTTTGATGGATACGTTACTCTGACGGGGGCAAATGTTGGGTAATTAAATAATAACCTCCGTTAATTAAATTATTTTGTTACCGTTTTTAGTTAAAGCTCGAATTCGGCTTGCTAAGTATTCTGTTACAACTTAAGCCCAGACTTTAGACCTAAGATATTTAATCATAGTGAATTTCGTAATGAGCCCTATGTGGTTTCTGCGGGCAAGGGTAGGGCAATGAATCTCATGAATGTTGAGACCTATTTTGCTTTTAGATTTGATCACAAGCCTATTATATTTCTTAGTTTTAGATTTTCTAGACCTAATTAGGTATGTTTCATTTGGCAGAAAATAATGTATTTCATGTTTTAATTATAATTATTTTGTAACCTAAGATCTTCACGTATTTTAGGTAATGGGCTTGAAGAGCCTTATGAGCACCCTTAAATTTGTTTTTTTATGACATATGTTAATCGTAATGAAAAGTAACGTGGCGATACGTAAGTTTGTCTATGTTTAAAACCATTTTCTATACCTACTATATGTAGATATGGAAGGGTTCTTAGAACCGTTAAGTGTCACTGTTTGCTTAACAAGCGTTTTTTACCGACGATAATGATGTAGTGAGTGCAATCAGCAAAACCATACGAGATAAATGCCTACAATTTACATTATATGCATTGGAACATTATTTAAAATGATTCCGTCACAACAAACAATGAATCATAATAAAACACGAGGCGGAAATTAAATTCTGTGAGCATGTTTCGTGAATTAAAATGCATAGCACGTAACGCACCCTTCTGGGGTGCATTATTACTGGAACAAAGCGACCTCGTATCGTTCAATTATTTGGTTGTAAAAACCGCCTTGTTCAGAGGAAATAGACTTCACAGTTTGGGGTAAAAGCATAGAGCGATACGAGTTTGCTATAGTGATGAATCCAAAATGCCAAGGGGCTTAGAATGGTACGGAGGCGACTCCATATCGTGTCGCGGGCACACTTAATGGTTATAATGGAACGCACGTCGATCAGTGAGGTGCAATTTGTGGTCGACTTCGTTTATGAAATTAACGTAACCACTGCGTTATTAGGAGCACGTGAGGCCCATGGAAATGGAGCTTTGGGAGCATATTATAGCTCTGTAGAAAATATATTAATTGCTGGATAAGCGGTTGGAGAATCTCAACGATATGTTTGGCTAAGTTGGTTGCGCAACGGTCTACAAAGCTCTTGATCCCGAATTCTAATCCTGGCTAAGGCAAGGGTTTGTGAGACGAGCACGAATCTTGTGCTCCTGCTCCTGGGTCTTGGATGTTTTCTCTTTAGTTAGTACTAGGCTCTGCCCGCGACTTCGTCCGCCTTAAATTCGTTTATCGCGAATAAGGGTATTTTTCCGGGATAAAAAGTAGCCTATGTCCTTCCCCGGGCGTCAAACTATCTCCATACCAAATTTCATCCAAATCGGTTAAGCGGTTTAAGCGTGAAGAGGTAACAGACAGACAGACACACTTACGCATTTATAATATTAGTATGGATTCCATTTATCTGTTTTATATCGTCCTCATGGTACAAGTTTTGCTTAATTTGGGAGTAGGTCGATCTGAGGAAGGTTGTAATATGTATTATTTATTTGGCTAAGCCAAGAATCTCTTGATTTCATACGATTTGTACCAACTTGGTGGTAGTAACTGTTCTTATTTATCGTTGTTGGAGAAAGACGTGTTAACATCATGTCGCAAACAGCAGTATAGATACGTTAGAAGACAATAAAGGAAAAGTGAAATAACAATTGCTTGCCATACTACAAGTAAAATTAAAAAAATATATTTGATAATGGGTTGTCCAATGCCATTTATTTAAATTAATCGGTAACCATAAATATGTTGGGTTGTTTAACGTAAACCAGCAATCTGTACCATCTGAGCTAATCGTCCATCAGATGGTATAGCGTGCTGCCCCGGTCTGGCTCAAGGCACTGGTTCAAGTCCAGTATCGTCGGATTTTTTTTTCATTTGTTTCTAATCTTTGTTTATAATAATAACGCTAGTGGAGTAATCCACTAATAAAATGCAAAAATTGTGATTATTATCATGATATTTGTCAAACAAAAAGTTGATGATGCTATCATCATAGCTGTCTAATATAAGCTCCTATCCAGCCGTCAGAGCGACAGCGGGTCGTAATCTGTTTACGGTCGCTCAGCATCGGCCGCAGATTCAATCAATACGACTATTGGCTGCCTAACGCGGGTAGTGATTTAAAACAAACGGTTTCTTTAACAATAAATAGTTGAAGCAATAATAAATTAATAGTTTAAAAAACACACCAAATTTGCTCCTTCATGAAGTTCCAGTTCATATCTTCCGGCTCCATCATCAGATCAGTTCAAAAGTACCATATTATTGTATTGTCATCAGAACTACATACAGCTGCCAATTTTCATGACGCTACGATCCTTGGAAGATGGTAAATTAGTTACCTTAGATTCCATTACATAGTTACATACAGGACGACCTAATAAAAGCGTGTTAAAAATACAGACATTTATCTGGAAAATAGCTGATGATCACGAAAACCGCTGAATCATTGCCAATGGACTCTCGATCAGGTAACTATAGCTTGACAAGATTTTGGAGAAGACTGCGGGGGTGGATATGAAGTGTGCGCGCGGCGGAGCACGATGCACGCACACTTCTTACTTGCCCCCGCTCTTTCCCCCTGTCGCCCGCAAACCATGGGAGTGTCATGAAATAACTTGTCAAGCGGGTAGGAGCTTGATGTCACAAATAGACCCAGATATCAATCGTATAATATAACATCCCTCGTTTTTGTAAGTGTTGAAAAACATATTTATTAATTCAAATTATTGTATGTATTCAAATTAGCTTAAGCTTAATCTCATCTGTTATTTATCAATAGGCTGATTATGCCGGTCAAACTCGATCATATGAGTGGCGTATTTAATTAGCCAATAACGCTAACAGAGCATGGCGAAATCGGGTGGAATAGCGCTTCTATCCAGCCGTCAGGGCGACAGTGGGTCGTAATCTATTTAGCTCACCATCTGCCGCAGATTCAATCAATACGACTATTAGTTGTCGAACGCGGCTTATGATTTAAAAGAAAGTCTTTGTTTCAGATTCATACGTATAATTTTCCTATCCTGTTGTCAAGGCGGCGTAATCTTTTTGTGTAGTGAATTTGGGACCGATAGATAGAAATTCAATCAATATTGACTGATGAAAAAATTGATTGTCTAGCGTAACTTGTGATTTAAAACAAACTGTTTTAAACACTTATTTATACATTCCAATTATAGTACGCAGTATAAAATAATCCTGTTTTGAAATCATGACAGACACACAGCTATATTCGTGGCATCTGGCATCGACCAGAAATTCAATCAATACAACTATTAAATTGGCAGTAAAGCGTGGCTTATATTTTAATACATGCTCTTCGTTTGTAACAACCTTAAATCTTAAGTCAGCTTTTCTTCCGATTTTTGCACGTAAATTAGCAACACAACTGACCTGCTGTCGAAATAACGGCAGATCATTATCTGTTAATGGCAGCTGACACATCGTCCGCAAATTAAATCAATACGTCATTTTTTTTGGTTATTTAGAGTTATCTGCGTATAATAGGGACGGTGACAACTTTTTTTTCTGTTGTATGTCATAGAACGACCACTCAATAACAAAAATACTGGTGAAAAAACTACTTCAATGTCCTAAAAACTCCACGAGATACAACAATTTAAGAATCACACTTTTGGACTTTCCCAAAAAACGCTCCATACTAAACCCTACGAAGGTATGACGTCACACCTTCCTACCTTGTATGGGGAAAATAAGAACTTTGTTCTGCAGCTACGTTAAAACTTGCTTTTATCGTAACGGTTTGGTGACAAAAGTTACCATATATTTCATGAGTTATTCAATGGTATTATTATTTATTAATATTTTCATACTTTAAAAATGGGCTTTCCCACCTAACTTTAAAGCCTCATAAAACGAGCTACATGCAAGGTATCGAACTCAAATTTGTTTTTTAGGATTTGTATCATAAAAACCACCATTTCGCATCAAAATTGTATTATTATTTTAGTATAGTCATCATCCCTATTCTTTCTCATTCTTATTTTTGTACATAAATTGTGCCAGAGTTATCAAACCATTTTTTTTTTCGCAGTAAGTTGATTATGTCTCATTTTGCATTAATGTCAAATTCAATCCACTACTCGTACATTAACTGTCTGTTTAGCAATACCATATTTTAAATTAAAATAAAGAAACTGCGTACGATTACCCGGTTTCTGATCTATAAATCTCCTACCTATACCTATAGGTAGTGTTCGAATTTGTATTTTGACGTGTAGTAATTTTTTGAAAATTTCGAAAATATTAAAATTTCAGATCCGACTCTGTTTCTTGGACTCGTCAGAACGATCAGTTTCCGCCATTTATATTTTATGATGCAGACGCAGACAACGATAGAATTTTATTACTTATTTGCATCGAGTGTAGGTACATGTCAATTGATTTATTTAAAGCGATATCGTAAAATATACGGCGTGATACTCGTATGTTACAGTATCTGGCTCGTAAAACAGCCGCAAAGTTACGCAGAAAATTTTAATAGAGAAAGTACAAAATTCCTACATCTTTTCTAGAACAGAGTAAACTTTAAGCAAGCCCTAACTTAGTTTACATCCTCAAATAAATTTACTTGATGGGCGTTAAACGATGAAGACGATACAAAGCTTCCATCTCACGTTAAATTTATCTTAAATGCACTTTATTATGCTAAGTTTCATTCCTTTGCGACCGTAGAAAGGTGTTAAGGCGAGAATAAACTTTGGATCAGCTTAATGTATAAGATTTAGCGTACCCTGGTGCAAGTTTAAAGCACTCAGGGTACAGTCGGGTGCCTTAGTCGCTCTAAAATACTGGGGAAATAAACAAAAGGTGACAGATTTGGAGTAGAGCAGCTTTGCTTAACCAAGTGACGTTTCAGCACG
Organism: Hedya salicella; assembly: GCA_905404275.2. Classification (NCBI taxonomy): domain Eukaryota; kingdom Metazoa; phylum Arthropoda; class Insecta; order Lepidoptera; family Tortricidae; genus Hedya; species Hedya salicella. The sequence continues at coordinate 10,737,911 of FR990112.1, read as the reverse complement.
AATTGGCCGGCTGGGCCAGAATGGATCCTCACGGAACTAAGCGTAAGTAGGAATATTATTAATATTAACTTTAAATTACAATGTTACAAAAGGGAATGCCACAAACACAATACATCTAGTCCAATATCATATGGTGCAGTCAGTAGGATTTACACCTAACGTGAAAAATAAAATATAAACAAAAAACATTATTCAACTTCATAATTGGAATTTTGAATCGGTCCATGGGGATCAAAAGCACATTTTAAAATTAAAATCGGTGCACAATTGGTGAAGTAATCGGTGAACATACATAAAAAAAATACAAACAGTTGAACATAGAACCTCCTTCTTTTTTGAAGTCGGTTAATAAGTAAATAGTTGTTTATCATACCACATATTGTTCATTTGTTTGTGTCATTGTCCTCTTAATGAATTCACAAAGGTGACTCTCTGCGTGTTATGCTACTATAATACGTTGTAATTATGATATTGTTGTCTTGCTACACTATCGCATTGGGCAACTGTAAGGACAGTGTAATGTTTGTAATAAATAAATAAAAAATAATAATAATAAATATTGCATTAATTATTACTTTTAAATATGTTATATGTGTTGTATGTATATACTTTCATAAATCAAACTCAATCATTGGTATATTAATTTTATTTTAACTTCAAACACCAACCATACACTTATAATAAATCTCAGAATGCATTAATCACTATAATCGCTATGTTTATACGACCGTCTGCTCTGAGAGCCGTCACCAGAATGAACAGTCTTCCTCGCCCGAAACCAGCTGTCATCAAAATGGCGCCTAAAAACCCCACTTCGAAACACGAATCGGATTGGTTCACGAGTTCTGAAGTCTCATTGGCTCATTCAAATTTGCCGCATTCTAAATATTGCCAGCACGAAATAACTAAAATCGCGATATTTGTGGTATAAAATAATAACAATCATGACATTACCATATGTAGTTTTGTGAGTACAGTGATAACCTTTTCAACATAAGATTCACAAATAACTTAGCTCGTAAGCGATACGCAGAACAGGAAAATCTTTATGGCTATCTCCTTGAGTGTTCAACAAAAGGAAACTAACCCGAAAATACATTACGCGAGGTCTTACGTTCGGTTCCGGGCATGCCACAATATGCACCCCCCATTTGTCAGGATAAACCAAGGGAGTGGATAGTGTTGCCGAAAATATTTTGCCGAACTTGTTTACTTTGCTGGGTAAGTTTAGTGAATGATAAATAAACACTATTTTTAGAAAAAGACTGAGACGTGTATATGATATTTGGCATTCAAATCGTGTTCACATATAGCTGAAATAGTATAGGCATATGATAAGCTGTACATATTGTTTCTAAGGTTCAATATAAATGGAACTAATTTGAAGAATTAATGAATGAAATCGTTAATTTCAGGCCTTTCAACATGGCCCATATATAAATACCTTACATGTACATAGACTAAAATACATTTCGATCGCGGAAGAGAAAAAAAAACTTAACCCTTTTTCTTACTTCTGCGTAGTCGGGTAAAAAATATCCTATAATCATCTATGGATGACCCGTCTACCAAAAATAGTCGAAATCTGATTAGCTGTTTTGGTGTGATGAAGCCACATACAAATATTTAATATTTTTGATTCAGTGACCTTTTTTTTACAACAAACGGGGCTTAATCGAGTATAAATATGATTTTATTTAATTACCTCTCGTTAGTAATTCTTCGACTTTCCGGACCTCGCGTTACGTCCATGGTCTTTAATTAGTCCATATAACTTTTTTATATCTTCAATGTATAGACATTTAATATTTATAACTTTATAATAGTATAGATTAGGAGAGTAGCTGCCAAGAGCAACGTAGTTATCGAAAATACAAATAACGTGCATCACAATTATTTGATAGCCATATTTCTTACAGTTACTTTACTTAGCTCTCGTTAGAGCTTAAAATGGAGCTGCAATATCGTAAGTAATGTCATATGATCGTTTGATATTGACCATGGCCTATCAATCGGGTTTCTCTGTCACAGGAGTAATGGAGATCAGATGGTAGGATAACGTATTTAGCAACTTGACTTAATGCCGTTTAAAAAAAAAGGTAAACCGCTATGAAAACGATAGTAGTGCTAGTCGAACAGAGACCCTGTTCGTTATTTATCATAGTGAAATTACCGGAAGAAATCCAATTTCATTCGAATTTTTCGATATAAACCGCTTAATGTATTCATGCTCGTATCCCACATGTTATGGCTGGCACGAATTTTCGAGGGCAGCCAATTTGCCACGACGTGATGGGAATAACGCGGTATTACCAGCTAATGTAGATTGTTGGAGGGCATGGCTTCAATAATTTTTGCTTCATCGATATAAAATTGTAATGAACTCTAACCCACGCACACACCACTGGAACCACTCTCTTTCAAACACTTTCAGACTCTTTACGGTGGAAGAAGAAACATTTTAATCGCGATGTTCTTAAGTGACCATATGTTTTTGACTATAAGTACTCTGAGGGTCTGTTGTCGATTGAGACTATAATATCTAATATAACGAAGTACCCATTATAAACTTATTACTTGTAAGTCTGACAGACGAAGAAGTACCCTGGGTGATATACCGCTTTTACAGTAGGAGTGAAATATTGAAATTCGATCCTGCTTTTCTCCAACTTCCTTATTTTATTTATTACCTAGTTTCCTCTTAAGTATAAATGATAGAAAAGTATGAATGCTTTTAATAAATTGCCCCGCTGCAATCACATAATAGCCTCCTTTATTAGGTTTGTTTGCAACAAAGTTTAAGCAGTTAATCTTTTTCTAATCCTCTAAGCGCCCTGATCGATTAGCCGTCGGAAATATTCTTAATTTTCTTCACTTCCAATTAATTGGTTCCAGCAGGCAAAAGGTCTTTTAATTTAAATGTACTTCAAATGTCTTTCTGTTACAATCCGCAGCTAATGATGAGCCTTATTTAATTTTACATGGAATCATAATATAGGTATTTATTGATATACTTACAAAATTTAAAACAGGTATGATCCTGAATGTAAAATTAAGTTTTAGTGATTTTTACCTCAGTAAATACCTACCACAACCAGATTAGCCGGTGGAATTATTAATAATTTTCTACAATTGAGCGGTTTCAACACAGGTTTTCTTTTATTCAAGTGTTCTTCAAATGTATTTCAGTGATCATCCGCTAGCAGCCAGTGATTTAGCCTTCTTTAATTTTAGATGGTATCATAATATAGGAAATATATTTTTAACATACTTATAAAATCAGTCAGATTCAGATACAAATCAGGTAGATGGGAAAATAGGTAGGAGTTAGAATTCAAAATTAAATGTTAGTGGTATTTAACCGCTATTAACCTAGAAAAAAGGCTTAATTGAGAATTTTTAAATAATTTAGCTAAGTTGTGTTCAATAGATCTTGGAATATTCTTTTAAAATAACCTGGAAAACCTTTTTAATCATTCCTTCGTTGTTCACCTTTTCTTGTTTATTAATAGCTGTATCCCGTTTTTTGTAATAGTATTATATTACTATTTATTTGACATAGTGAAATGAATTTATATGTTACTGCATTTCTTAAGTAGTCATTGAACATTGAGATTTAATCAACTCCTTTGCACCGTTAGTATAACTTTACAAAACACCAAAGTCAAATAAAACCACGTCCTGAATTTAATTTAAATAATATTCGCAACTATTCATCAGCGCCAGTTAACTTGTATTATAGTAGGTCTCGCCGCCACACGGGCTCATCCTGACAAATGTGACCCAGAGCAAAGTCGAACCCAACGACACCTCATATAAGTTAAAATCCACCGAGGTGTGTAGGCAGCAAAGCGTGCCAAAGGAACAGATATAGGTACACATCCAGCACACATATATATAAATCTCGAAATGCATAATCTTCCTTCTGACGCAGGCGTTAAACTACGTCTTAACTTTTTCTACTTGTGTATAATCTGTGAATAAGAACTCCGCAAATCATACTAAAAAGGCATACTTTTTTGGATTGGATCATCATTCTATAAATATGGTTTATATTATACGCCGCTAAACTATAATGAAATATTATACAACACCGCGCAGATAAAATAACGCAGTGTCTTTGCAATTATTTTTTAGTTAAGTTTATTTTATTGTAGTTTCTGGGTTACTCGTAGAAAAAGTATTGTCTAAAATAGTTATATAACTAGCTTTTTAAGTCTCGTACCTTAATTAAGCCCCTCAACAAGCTTCGTGGCCTAAACGCAGTACTCGTTTGAAAAAGCATACATTATATAACGATTGCATAAAATAATTATAAAACACCAAAGACAAATAAAACCACGCAATGAATTTAATTAAAAAAATACGCACAACAATTCCTCGGCGCGCTCGCCAGATTAGCCTACTTTTTTCTTAGAGTATTAGTGGGCCTTACCGCAACACGCGCTCATCCTGACAAATGCGCAGTATTACTCCAGCCTTATATTTGTTAGGTTATTTATTGCAGCTTTATTTGCTTTTGTCCGCGGAATGTGATGAACTCGCACCGTTGTTTTTTCTCCTACAGCTGATTCCTATTTTCCTTATTAATTATAGGAATGTACGCGCGAATAATCGCATTTCCGTTGCGGATGTACATTGTACATTTCGTCTTCGGATTTGCTATAGGCTGCTTGGAGAGTTTCTTTTTTGGAGGATCGTTATCCTTATTATCTTAGTGATATTATATATTAGAATGTCCAAGTTCGATAGCTAATAAATCGTTAATTTTCTATTATTTTATCTGTTCCTGTTATTATATTGGTTGCTATGGAGAGTAACCAGCCATTAAATTAATACTAAGCAACATAATTATGATATGTTCCGCTACGACTATTTCAATCATCATTATTATACATTAACTAAGGAAACAATAGTTGGAACGTTTCCTCTTGTTTAATCATATTACTTAAAATCTTATCTTTGCTTTCAGAATCCTTAATTTTCAATAACTTTTGTTGCACCTAACGTAAATGTTCCTGTGCCCGACCCGGTCCCATTAATTGGCACCTTCAATTGTAGGTAATTCGTAGCAATAAAGGTGACACATCGGATGTCAATTATTGTAATTAAGTATTAATCTCGTGTGTACTTAAATGCAGTTTTCCTGTTTATATTTCATATAATCCCTACTAAATGGTGCAATAGTACTCGTATCTCAAGTGGATTATTTCGTGTTAGTAACCTGTTCAAATTTATATAATTTTTCCCCCGGTTTCGCTCGCACGGCTTGGTGTTTAAATGAATTTAGTTAAATTACAGGAGTGTTATTTAGATGAAGGCGCGATAATTCTGTTTGCCCGTGGCTCGAGACGAGCATTATTTATTCTAATCGAGTTAGACGAACGTGAGACTGTGGCCCCGCCAACGATACCGGTGAAGGAGATTTTAATTTTACACGAACATATTAATTTTGCTAACTGCGTTTGCGTGCGTGATAGCGATGGGGTGGCATGTAATTTGTACCGGAGAATTACGGTACCAAAAAATGGGAATAATTGTTTTTAATGCATTTATTTAGGATTGCAACGTGCTCGCGTTTCGTGAGAGTGCAGTTACTCGTATAATACACTTATTTGCTATTCATAAGGAAAAATGCATTATTATATGCTTGGCAAGTTCTTTCGCGACACTACCATGGTCTGCGGGCGACGGGGGGAAAGACAGCAGGGGCGAGTAAGAAGTGTGCGCGCGGCAGTGTCTTCGTGCCCCGCCGCGCGCACACTTCATACCCACCCTCGCTGTCTTTTTCCCGTCGCCCGCAGACAATATGAGTGTCACGAAAGAATTTGTCAAGCTATAATTATTCCTCCAAAACTGTTCACTATTTGATATCTACATGTCCCTATTTTATAATAAAGTTGTTAAAATGTGCGTTTTTACTGTGAAGCCAGACTACTAATCGGCAATCTTCGTGTTTCTATAGAACACGAGTGACACATTTTTTTACTCAGTTGCGAGTATTAATAATAAGTACTTATTGGAGATATTTTCAATAAAATGATAGCAATCAGCGATTCGCCTTCAAATAGCCTGTTGAAGGTGAATCGCTGATTCAATGAATATTTATTACTTGTATTGATGTGCGTATTTTCTTTGCGGTCGCATCACGTCAAAGATGGAATTCTACCATTTTTAATACACTGTGTCATCCGCAGATGATAATATGATACCCCCTTACTCACGCTGAAGCAGAAAAGAGGGTTATGACTTTTTCTTTGCCGCGAATGAAGTTGCACCGCACCTTCTTTATCTATACAATACATATAAAGTTATTCGCGGTTTTTGTCATAGACATTTCTAAGAACTACGCAAGTAGGTATGCAAGTGCGAGACGTCAAATGCAAAACCTTATGCAAGTAGGTCATGGACTCTTTTACAGGTGAGTCTGCTAGCTAAAAGTTTCGACAGTTATTTTATTTATGCCCGTTCTTTTAACTTTAGTAATTGAAGGATTTTATTCTTCTGAATTTTGCAATATAGCCATCGCCAAACTTGTCTTTCGTATTTTTTAACCGACTTCAAAAAAAGGAGGAGGTTATCAATTCGGTTGTATGTTTTTTTTTTTTTTTTTTATATTTGTTACCTCAGAACTCCGTCATTTACACGACGATTTGGAAAATATTTTCTGTTCATTAGTAGGTATATCCAAATTGGTCCCATAAAATTTTAGTGAAGATCTGATGCCGGGATCCACGAGGAATCGACGGAATTCCTCGATTTTTATGAGCACGTCTATGGCGATTTCGGTATTTATTACAGTAGTTTAAGCATTTGCATTTGTTAATCACCATTTAGTGGAGAGAAACCAATAATGAAGACTCCAGCCATCAGTTACCACTGAGGGCTCTACCAGTGTTATTTAATTCGCGGATCGCGAGTCGATGTGGAAAATTATTTTTTCGGTTAAGAGTACGAATCTCCAAGTTGGTCTCATAAAATTTTGGTGATGATCTGATGGTGAGATCGATGAGGAATCGAAGGAATTCCTCAAATATTATGGGCACACCTATGGCGATTTCGGTGTTTATTAAAGAAGAACAAGCATTTACACTCGAAAGTCATCATTTGGTGAAAAGAAACTGATGATGAAGACACAAACCACCAGTCACTAATAAGGGCTCAACCAGTGTTATTTTATTCACTAATCGCAATATATTTCTTTATCATATTTTGCTTAAAGGCAGAAGTTAGTTAAGATCCTGGTAGCAAAGTGGAGCTTATAGTGGAGAACCAGAGAACTCCTTAACGCTTAAGAGTTACAGGATAATTCTAAAAAAATACATGTATTATAGGTACGTACGTTAAGACTGTTAGTCATATTCTTTATAGTGTGTCTCTGAGGTGGACTCCTTATCACCAAGTCAGGATCTGATGATGGGATCCCAGGGAAATCGAGAGAAACCCTCAAATATTATAGGCAATAACAATGTTTTGTATATATTTTATATTAGCTTTTCTGAGAACGCTCTACAAGAAGGTGTATGGATACTACCCTTACCTCTATCCTACTAAATTTCTTCTTGGCACGTTAACTTTTAATTCCCTTGAAGTCAGGCGCAATGCCAGCCTGCTTGTGTTTGCGTGTCGTATTCTCCGTGGGGATTCGGACTGTCCGGAACTTATCGAGAGGCTGGTGAGACTGTTTGTCCCAGATGTCTCGAGGATTACCCTCAGGCCGCGGGCGCGTCCCCTGTTGGCAGTGCCACCAGCGCGTACAGTGGCACATAAAAACTCGCCGCTCCTTCGCGCTCTGAAACTTTTCAATGCGCTCCTGGTATCAGCACCGGAATGTGACTAGCTTGCGTGGCGATGGGCGGCTGTGTGTTTTGAATGCTTGAAGTTTTGTGAGTTGATGGATAAAAGACAATGAAGTGTTTTAATATAATGCATTTTATGTTATCTGTTATATCTCCTGTAATCTACTGTGTATGATTAACAGTTATTATGCTGTGTTTTCCGTAATTTTATGTCATTTGTATATAGTTCCACAGTGAATTAGTGTCTAACTGTAATGCTGTGTAACCCAATAAATAAATAAATAAAATATTTTTCTAAAGTTATTCAGTTATTTTCGTCTGCTTTTCATCATATAATGATGCTGAGCTGATGATGGAAGGTACAAATCCTTATTAACGGTCAATAGTTGCCAGATAATTTTTTTAAATATTATGGGTAAGTTGAGACTGTTAGTCGTATTCTTTTTTAACCAGCAAACTACTGGACTTAACCATTTTGACCTAGCCAGTTCTTCCTCCTCAAAAATACTTTATATCACTAAAATCCATCACTAAAGGGCAAAAAATATTTTTTTTTATAATAAAAAAAGAACCGACTTCAAAATAAACTAAAAAGCCAACAATAATCTTTTATGTACGGTACGGATCACATTTGAATCAACTTTTGAAGTCGGTGCCAAACCCGAAGTAAAGTTTTGTAGTCAACAAAAATGCAAATTACTATTACTAAATATATAGGTAGGTAGGTAATAACTAAAGGCTCGCCGCCGCGGTTCTTGCGTGCCATCTCTGTTAATAGTAATAAATGAATGGCACCGACTTCAAAAGGTGATTCAATGTGATCCGTACCGTACATAAAAGATTATTGTTGGCTTTTTAGTTTATTTTGAAGTCGGTTTTTTTTTTTTTTTATAGACGCTTAAATTTAACTTTACCAGTATATATGCATGACTAAATCTTGTAACATTTCACTCGCTTTTGGTGCCTAGAATTGATTAGTATTTGATCTGACGTGAGGCGTTATCATTATTATCTTATCAGCCGAAAGACGTCCATGTCTGGAAAAAGGCCTTCCCAAGGATCTCCGCAACCAACGGGTTTCTGCAATCCTGACAAAAGCGTGGGGTACCGTTGTTGTTATGAGTCTGACCATTATATTTTCTCCACACGAGATAATAATTCATTGATTTTCAATTCGATATACAATGTCTCATATAAATATATGGACCAGCCACTCATAGGCTTTATATTAACCAAACGATCCCATCGGGTGCCATAATCCTGTCCCGGCGTCAAAGAATAAATTAATACAAAGGCGTCAACCCGGTCAAATGGATATAACAAGCAAAGGACAGCCAGCCCGATTAAATGAAACGGAAAAGTGAATAAAACGGTAAAAAGGAGACAAAAGGTGCACCTGACCCATCAACACCCCGAGGGGAATTGTTTAAGTTATTTTTCTTTAATTACTGACCCCTTTGAAAGGTATGGTATTGAATATCGGTAATTACTCGAAGCCTTTAATCATTTCCAGTATTTTTATTAACGTTCTGTTCAAACTGAAACTTAATTAGTGTGTATTCAGGTCATTTCACGGGAAATGAATGCCTTTAATGAACTTCAAAGCGGGTCGTAAATTCGGTGTGTGATTTTCAGCGCTAATTTTATATAAGGTTTTAGCGATATCTTATGTACAGTAAGATTTGCATCTAATTGATAGCCACGTGAAAACTGTATATGTGAATGTACTTTTTAGAACTTTTTTATGTGCTGTGCTTTACCGACAGGCTGACTTGCAGATTTGAGATTGTTTTCTACTTCTCCCTCTCAGCCTTGGCAGGGGCTGCCGGGTCATCCAAAGAAATTTATCATGGCCGTTCCTACGCCGCACGCGTCTCTTAGACTCGCAGTTCACTCTGTCGCACCATTTTCTCTTTGTTGCATGATAAACATATCTATACCTTTTTATTGAGTACAATACAAGAAAGACGGGTGATGAAGTCGCGCCCAGTTATGCAGGTCATCGATCCTCCTTGTGGGGGTTTTCCACGACGTGTCTCCCGTAATCTCCTAAGTTTATCATCAGCCTGTACAGACACCAGCATCACTATCTACCATAACAACGCGGGCCAAAATATTTGACACGTCCGAACGGCCCTAGAAATAAAGTCGTGTCAGATATTTATGCACACTTTGCTGTCTCTAAAATAGCACACCAACTGGTCCGCTGCTAGGATTCCCTCATTCAAACGCACCCCTAATCACCACATCGTTCGTCCATCCGTCTACACTTGATTTTCCTATCCGTGGTTTCCAATCTAATATCGTCTGCCATTTGAGCTTAGATATTCTCCAAATATCGGTAGGTTCTTTTATTATAGTAATATGCGTTACTGCAGTATCATAACTAATGGTATTGTCAATAATACCAACTACACCAACTGTTATTATCATAGGTGTAAATCGGGTTATAACTGGAAACAAGCAGTGTATGCGTAGCGTTATCACGGCGTCGTTCTGCTGTTTTCGCTTATCTTGACAAATGGTTTACATTACCGCCGTACAGCGAAGAATAAGACGTCGCGTGGGCCCAACGTATTGCTATTTGTTTACTTTTATTTCCGTGTAGAGTGATATATATTCGTACTGTATTATCATGGGTTTGTAGAAATCTTGAGTTTAAGTTCATGATAAAAAGGCCATGTCGAATAACATTTGTGTGATCATGGCGAAAATTACCCCGGTATCATTTGTAAATAAAGCCTTTTTTGATCGTATTTTTTTGTCTAAATGCATGTTTAATCGGATTAGAAATCTAGTACAATCTAAAGTACAAGTAAAAGTCAAAATTGTAGAAGTACCTACTAGAATTTAAAATGTTCACTTATCTTCTGGTTTAATCAGGTTTCCACTCTGTGATAAAAAAATAAGACCATAGTGAATTCACTGTCATTGGACATTGACCCATACTAAACAATTATTTTTGCTTTAATGGTTTACAGATATTAAACTTTCCCCATTACTCACGAATACTTTTAATCTTCATGATAAACTGTGCAAATTAAAACTTTTAACAATTCGTCAAATACAATTTGAAACCAATTTTCGAAACTTAATTTCAGCTATTAAAGTTTTGGAAAATGTTACGGAATATCTCGCTTTGGCCTGGAATATGTTGTTTCGTCCTTCGCCACGATTTACGAGGGTCGCCCGATGTGGTAACTTATAGGGTCACTGTGCAATCTTGTCTTTACACCCATCCGAAACATTTTGGACCATAGCGCTTGAGAAGCAAGAACGTTGTTGCTTTGTAAATCGTTAGCCGAAATAATTGCTTATAGAACAAGCTTAGGAAATGTAAAGCTTGAACTATGCACGAAATGGAGGCCAATAAATAATTTGTAAATTGTGTGTTGAACCGAGATTTACGTTTAAATGAGAATGTTAATGCGTGATGACTTGCTTGCTGAAGCGATGATATACGAGTAGTTACTTTTAGTTACAAAGGAGTCGACTTTTTTATAAATTATTTATTGTTGAATACAACTTATAATAACTGCCGAGGTTTTGCCATTCAAGTTATTACGTAATACCATTCAAATGGGAATTTTTGGTGGGTATACTGGGATTTGACATTTTCTGCCACTAAAAGACTTGTTTGCAGTTGCTGGTTATAAATGTTTAATTTAGAAGTCGTTGCAAATAATTAATGATTAACTCTTCCCAAACCAGTCAGATCTAGTATGTTTAATTCGATCTCTGATGTTATAAGACTAACAAGTAATCGTCAGCGCTCACTATTTAAGTTTGCACGTACATATATAAAACACTCGTTCCTAACTAATTGAAATGTGCAACTTGGACCGTTTCACCCGTATCTAGCACGACGGGGTACATGTACCAATTCTGTACAACGACGGCTATGAATAATTTCGGTGGAACCATGTCGCCGTACCAGCGAGCGACAGCCCTGCTGTCGCGATGTAAGGTTTTCTGGAGATAACGAGGTGGAGACATGCTAGTCTGGCTGGCTGAACTGTCAGGGCTGACACAGATTTACTGGGATATGGTTCAGTAGAACTTACGTAGTCTAGAGTTTCAGAAGATAATAGATGAGATTGTATGAATGCTGCATTAAATAATTGAACTTATTTACTAGAGTAACATCAATTTTACAATTAAAATGTTATCATCAGGTAATTTGCTGAGCGCTAGTCATAACGGGAATATTATAACGTAACTTGTATTAAAATTAATAAAATATATTGTTGCATTAACTGCGCTTGAACGCAGCGTGTGGAGGCCCAAATAAGTTGGACTGACGATCTGATAAAAAATGCAGAAAACCGTTGGATAAGGATAGCGCATGGTCTGTTATGGAGGAAATCTTTCAGAAGGCCATTTTCCAACTGTGTGGACTTCGTTTTGTAGATATGATGACTTGAACTCCACTTATACTCAATATACGGGAGCACGCTTGTGTTTGTAATTCCATAGTTTGGTATTAGTAAGCTGAAGCTCCGAAAAACAGTTGGCGTAAATGATATAGATACCAAACGAGTATTCGCAAACGCATTTACGCTATCCTATCCAAAGGTCATGCCATTCCTATCTCAACCGGCGTGAACATGAGGATTAACCCGGTTTATTACTTGAAATAACTCAAAATTTTCGTATAACCATGACGGAATCCCTTCAGGCCGTCATTTCAGTTAGATCGAGCGCAAAGATCCGTCATTAAAGCGGGGCCGGCTAAGGGTCGGCGCACACGATCGACTCCATGAATACAATTACATACCCCCGGTAGGTTCAGGATTAAATTCTCTGGCCCGATGAATCTCAAGTTCTGAGGCTTCAAATTGCTATCAGGCTTAACAATATCAGAGATATATGTTTCGTATTACACCGAAATAGGGTATATATGTAATTACTACAAAATATAAGTAACAATCTTGAGAAAGGCCCTTCTTTTATGTAGTAGTAATGTGTCTGCATGCATATTTTGATGGTCGATATTAGAAAAATGACATGAGTTCCATATGCTACAATTATTTACACTACTACACGCAACAAGGGCATTTAATTTTGTTATAAGATTTTACAAGCTTTTATTTAACTTTCAATGTATGTATGTAATATGTTTGTTCGGGTGGAATCTTGCTAGTTAAAGACCTACATCCCGGATTCATATTGACCTAAAATTTGGCATAATTATGTAAGTTTGGTGACAATGCAATAATATGATACCAACGAGCTGATTTGATGACGGAGCAAGAAGGTGGTCATAGGAACTCTGTAATAAAATAACTCAATCCTACCGAGTTTAGGCTCTTTAGAATCGTCTCGGTGAGTAGTTGATGGATGTTCAAAGAAAAGTACAGTCGGCAATAAAAGCTTGTCACAAAAATGAAATTTTTGACAGAAACTTATTTGGCTACAAGATTGCAGTTGCAATGCGTTAGGGTGTAACATAAGTAATCGACGTTATTAATACCAACATTTCTGTTTCTGTGTCATTGCATTTCGGAATTTTATTATGTAATTACGTTCTCGAAAAGTACTGAATACATTCCACACGACTTATGTTTTAGAGTGCTTCAAATATTCATTTTGTTATAAAGCCATCAATTTGAACCACGTCAATATTGGTTCAATTTGTAATAAATTGTATTAAACCGTTGATTGGCTTCAATGTGCGGCAGAATGTGTTATTTTCTAAATAATTATGTTTGACCTGGAACTCGTGTAACCAAACCGGGCTATTAAATATTTCGGGACCGGAATAATAAGGGTTGGGATTTTTTTCATATTTGATGGTGAGTTTAATGAGAATAATGGCTTCATTAATATAGAGTGTCTGTCCCCACGTCTAAATGGGTGCCCGTTTATATTCTAATATAACTGTTTTTAGAAGATTTATGTTCATATTAAGTAACGCATCTCACATTACTGCCTATCACACATTATTCATTGGCCAGGACCATTAAAACAAGAGGACTGGCAATCTCCATACAAAAAGCCTTTCCCCGATATGGACGCCATCTATGAATAAGAATTGTTATATACAATTTTTCAGCTTTGCAAGCGTGACGCAGTATTGAAATGTTACGATTTATTTATTATTGGCTGTTTATGAGCTAATTGTTACTCTACTACGTTTCTTGGTACAATTATAACATCGTTAAATGTTTAGTTTTAAAGCGCCATCTAGTTTTTGCCAGAATATCTCCTTGCGATCGGAGCGCGATCCAAAATATGGTAAGTGACAGTCCTCTTGTTTTAATGGTCCTTGTTCATTGGTGATTAGTTTTTTTGTTGCTGTAATTAATTAAATAAAATAAACAAGTATAATAATGGTGCATAAAAAAGAGAATGAGACCGATGTGAGAAAAATTTGCAAAACATTTTTTTACAAAATGTGCCTACCAAATATTTTTGTTCTTAACAAGACCGACTCAAGTAAGAGGTAGTAGTAAAAAAATCGGGCTTCTTGTTTCTATGAAATTCGCTACTCGTACGTACCTACTTAGTATACCTACCTTAGTTTGCTTTTAACACAAAAAAGTTTAGAACATGTGTGTGATAAAATAACACTTAAGGCACTGGTACCTCATGCTTATAACAAGACGGTAACTGGTGTAAACCATATTTAAAATCCATACTAATATTATAAATGCGAAAGTGTGTCTGTCTGTCTGTCTGTCTGTTACCTCTTCACGCCTAAACCTCTGAACCGATTTGGATGAAATTTGGTATGGAGATAGTTTGAGTCTCGGGGAAGGACATAGGCTACTTTTTAACCCGGAGAAATGCCCTTATCCGCGATAAGCGAATTTAAGGCGGACGAACTCGCGGACAGAAGCTAGTAAGAAATAAATTACATACTACCTAAGTAAAACAATGATATCACTTATCTCATTTGACCCCCTAATTAAGCTTTCTAGCACTTGTGAAATTGCCTTTACACATTAGGCCCATTTGCCATTATATAAACATATTTAATGTAAATTAGAGTTTTCAAAGTGAATCGTTGGACCAAATGTAATTTTGAGAGAAAAAGTATACTCTTTCTCAGTTAACCCGTGAACATGCGAGCTGTACACTTAGGGCACTCAAATGAGCGAAATGCGCTATATTATCCGTTAAAATTGTTTTATAAAAATGAATAATAATCGTAGAAAATGACGAGAATAAAGGACATACCATTTTTAGATACGAAACATTCACAAACTCGTACCATTTTTGCTCTAAAGCGTCAATCATCGCATTATCTATGCGGGCGGGTATTCAGAACCGCGGGCAGTTATATGCGACTGCTAGTTTTGCGAATAAAGCTTCCGCCTGCCATTGTGTCGCCCCTTTGTTCACAGGAATCAAACATGGCGGCTTTGCACGGAGCGTCCCCTAGCGGTTCTTAAGAAGTAACTTTGGCATTTCGGCCATGTTAGTCTTTGTGTTCTTTTTGCTCTCTGTGCGCGCATAAAATTATTCAGTAATTAAGATGGGATGCATTCTTTAAAAGTTTTCGAATACCGTTCAGGCTTGGAAGCAGGTTGTAGCTGGGGACTTTGGAGGATGTTTTTGTTTTGCGTAGCAATGGTCTTGTTAGTTATGGTTTCGAAACAAAGGGGACGAATTGTTGATTCGGACAGCGACATGCACGGGCGTGTTTTGTTCTCTTGTCAGAAACGTTGCTGCACTATGATAAACGCAGTCAGTGATCGGGTAAGTTTAAGAGTTATTTTAAGCTGAATTTGATCGTTTTACTCTCAGAATGTTATTATTATTATTTGTATCTCGCATTGAGTCACGGGCTCGTACGTCCCGGATTTTCGAGAGGCTTGCGTGGGGATATGGATCCAACACGTAGAGGCCCTTTCGAGAAGTTTGCTGTGACTGTACTTCTGCTGGGACTCGCTCCTGATCATATCAATAAGAGAATACGTCCCAGCAGATGTTGGAACTATTGCATTGAACGGAAAGAGATATCAGGCTATGAGATTGTAGTTTGGATGGATTTATTTTTGGGCTATTGCAATAGGAATATGTCACCCGCCATAACTACCAATCGATCGTTATGTGTGGCAGGTGGTGACTCGCCACTCACTTGATGGGCCTCCGTAATTGCCGTCAATCAAGACTGCCGGAAGCAACACGGACGTGAGGGCTCAGGGGTGTCGAGAGGTGTGCTGCGCTTTCTCCGAGGTTACTCGCGGCGTTATGCCCTTTAACACTTCTACCCCTGGAGCATATAGCTCTAACGCTCTTCTCTGGACAGCCAACGAAGGCAAGCCAAAGCTGAAAGTCCTACGGGTCCTCTTGGGTATCCACTCCGGCCGATGAAGATACAGCGGAGGCGAGGGCCCTGACCGACTCTCTAGAGATCTCGGGTCCGTGGGGTCGTCACTCCAGAACAGCTCGCCACAAGCTGCCCTGCGGCCTTATTATTATTTATTATCAGGCAGGCAGTTGCAGCAACTGATGATGCCTATATCCAATTTATCTAGAGTCTCAATTCTCTGTTCAGTGGTATTTTTATCCAATTTGTTTTTGAAGTTATTGACATTTGGTGCCGAGATTACATCCTCTGGGAGCTTGTTCTATGCGCTCACAACCCTGTTGCCCAGAAAGTGTTTCTATGGGTTGTTGTGTGATCTACGAGCGACTAGCTTTAAGTGATGGCCCCTCAGACGGCTGTTGGTGTTACGTGCAAAGATTTCGTGAAAGTCCTTGAAGTTGTAATGCCCAGTCAGGATCTTATAAGTCTCAATCAGATCTCCTCGTTCTCTGCGGTCCTTCAAAGTCGTGAGGTTCAGCACTTGCAGTCAGTTGCAGAACAAATCATACGAAGATATTCGTATGATTTGTTCTTAATTTCTCGAGGTATTTTGGTGAAACTACGTTGGACTTTCTCCAGCATCTTAATGTCTTTGACAAAATAAGGGCACCAGACTTGGTAGCCGTATTCCAGTAAAGGTCTAATATAGGTCTTGTGTATCTTCAACATCATTTCTGGCGTCAAAATCCCGAAGGCTTTTCTGATGAGGTAAATCAGTCTCTTTGCTTTCTTGGTGATTGTGGTTATGTGATCTTCCCATTTTAGGTTTTCCGTGATTTAAACACCCAGATCAGTTTGCACTTTGGCGGCCTTAAGTGGAGTATTTCCCAGCTGATAGGTTAAGCGAGGATTGCGGTTTCCTATATGTAGTACAGTAAATTTTGCAGCATTTAGTTTTAAAAGCCAAATCTTATTCCCAGAATGTTGTAAAATATGAGATATGCTCCTTAATCTTGCTCGTCTATTTGGAACTGTCATATTTAAAGACACACTATAGTCTGTTTGATATACTGCGGACCCAATATCCTGTTTGTTTTGTCTATAAATTACTATCTATCATATTGAAAATGTACGGCGTGTTGTTTCTTTCATATAACTTGCATGACATAGTGCTTTAGTTGATGATATAATAGTGATTTAGTTAAATTAATAAATATAATGTAACGAGGCAATTTTAACACAAATCGAAGGCAGTCCCATGGTCAGCTCAGTAGGGCTTGTGTTACGAGTGTAGATATATTTACTTTTATAAAAAAAAAACATCCAAGACTCGAAAAAATATATTGATCAAACAAATATTTGCCATTAGCGGGATTTGAACCCAGAACCTTCAGTTTCGCATGCAACGTTACTCCCGCTGAGCTAAACCGGTCGTCAAATAAGTAAGGTTGCAACCAAGTAAATCATAGTTGACAGCTAGTAATTAAAAATATTTACAAGTACTAGTTATATATAATTTAATTAGTTACACTAAGTAGTCCACATGGTAAATGAATAACCACGTTCATCCATAGAGTATGATATTTATTACATCTGAATGTTTTCCCTATCCTATCTTAACGTTCCGTATCACATGATTAACTATCGGAGCGGAACTGATTCACAGCATCCCCCTCATTATAACCACCGTAGCTTACCATAATAATAACTAATATAAAAGCAACCATCGTTTGTTGCGTCTCAATCCCATTAGAAACCAGTAAGTGTAGCTCTGCTATTACCATTATCATTCTGAAGAAATTCACACGGGAGGACGGGAATCTCTGCGGAGAGCGCAAACGACCTCTCTCTCTCATTTACAGCGGTATACTAATTCGGGATACGCAATTTTTCGGCCGTTATCCCCTCCCCCTGTTTACCGCCCCCACCCCGGTGGACGTGATCCGAAAACAAATGCGTACACTTTTAGAATACTGTATTTGTTCTCGCTAACTCGCCCGTTGTTCCGAATGGAATGCGATGGACAATGTTGTTCTCAGGGAATCTTGTTACAATATAATAAATTTTGGGGTCTAAGTTATTTTTTAGAGGTGTGATTGTGAATGTATGTACTCTTTATATAGAGGAAACATTGAAGAAAGACATGCCAAAATACATTTATGCTGTTATAATGAAAATATTGTGTACGATCGTACGGTAGAAAGGGTGAAATTTGAATATTTTTTCCGGCATTTGAATTGATAGTAAATGGCTATGCAATAGCCACTTTCAACTTGCATACAAACGAAGCGAGTTATCCATATATGACATACAGTAACTTAACAAAACAACACAAACTTATAGTAACAAATTCTTCACCAATATTGTTCTTCTATAAACAGTTCCACAACACATTTGTTTTCACCTTTCCATCGGCAGAGGATCGTAATTACCATGAATATCCTTATAATGTAGTCCCTTATGTAAGCTGTGCATTGTCGGCTACCGGACACAAATGATAAATACTCAGAGGAAAACCTATAAACAATCGCACCCACGTCCAATATGTTCCAGCACTGTTTATATTACCTCCCATATCACTTTCCAATCTCATATAAATTTACCAAATTTACTGCCCCTACCCTCCCAATATAATCCAATTACTAAACAAGTTATTTAACAACGTCTTCGCCATTTTCCTTTGGACCCCATTTCATATCTGTATGGAGTAATTATTATCCTGGCTATTGTTTAGTTGGAAATTAGAAACAGTAGGGACGAGTGAAATATGCGTTTACTGCCCATGCGTGGCTTAACGGCCAATCACGAGGCAATAAACACTTTATTGCTTACGGCCTAAGGGTGTTAATTGCCTGTCACATTACGAGGCGTGCCGCAGGGGTGGGTCTTACGCCGTAAGGAATAAGATGCACAGTGAATCGGGAACAAAAGAACGCGTATTGAATACGAATCGGATTTCTAAAGTATCAATTAAGTGAAATTTCTTAGTCACGCTTGGAAGGTAGAAGAAGTGTTACTTATTCCTTCCTATGACGATTTGTTACACCTTGTATATTACAATTAACCAAGATCAGAATCATTATGGCATAAAGCTTTAGGGCTTTATGGCTAAAGAATATGGTATTACAAATATTAAACCTTCTTTACATACATTGCAAATTATTAAAGTAATAATTTTTAATACACAAATCTGTAATTATGATAAATACGTAATTATTGTAGTAAAAGTCATATATAATTGCAAACCTGCACACACAATTTTCAAATAAAACCTATATAAGTCGAGTCTTAGGCTTCCTAAATGCAACTTGCGTGTGTAAGTTTTTTTTTTTTTTAAATATTGGGCTTTGATCGTGTCGTCACTTCATGCGATGTGAAAACATTCTCATTAATGCACGCAAAATTCACTTTAAGTTGAAATATTTAAAGTGGGTTTAGGAGCTAGTTATTTTAATTACTCCTGGTTAAAGATAATTATTTTTTTCTTCTCTCGTTGCCACTTTCTTCTGAAGATTGGCGATCATTCTTGAAATAACAATGTATAGAGAACCATACTCTAAGGTTTTAGAGCCAAGATAGATATCTTGGCTGATGATCATATTGACGTCCTCGTATTTTTTTCTGTATTATCATCTGAGAAACCTCATATTTATTATGTAGTTAATGTAGTATATTTCAGAGAAGAAAGTAAATGATAATTCATTTTATTGCATACCTCCTAGCCAACTTGTGAAACCATCCCCCATAGATCCGACAAATATTTCATCATGATACGTCTTACACTCTAATATCCTTAGAATACTTAATGACCACCAAAGATATCTAACCCCAGTCTCAGCTTGAGCTAACAGGACGGGAAACTATCGCAAAAGGTCTTAAGTTACTTGAAAAATCTGGTCAGTTAAATCGTTGTAGCACTGAGGGCAGCATAGGTCCGAAAGCGGTTATTTATTGGTTGTAATTCAAAGTGCAAAGACCATTTGTCAGCCGCCCCTTTTAGGGTGAGATGGTAACTGAATACCAGGTAGGTCCGCCTTTATAAGAAGCTATGGTGTCTTGGTAGCTGTGTATCGACAATTAATTGGAATAGCTATGGATAAGTATATCTATATTGTTGTAAAACAGTACAAGTAATACGTTAGTACATATACATCGTCCTGTTGAAAAAATGTACTGAAATAAATTATTTTAAAAATAAACAAAAAAGTGACAAAATAATGATTTTTTAATACAAGATTGTAGACCAGTGTACTGAGTTGCGCTACAAATGATATAACACACCAACACTTTGTAGATTAATCTAATTTGAAATATACTTTATTATAATCTCATTAGTACTACGATAAAATAGCATTAAGGAGTAAGGTGCTAAAGACTTTGCTACAAACACGAAAATCTCGTGAGTCCCACCTCAGCTTCTAAAAGTATTTATATAGTAATGGGTATATACCAATATTCATATTACGGGAATGGGTTGAAATAAAAAAAGTTAAGAACCTCTAAATCTAAATAACATGGCTTATCAATCCGAAATGTATTAAGCAGTCGAAATTCGTGCTTTTGAAGCAAATTCAGCTTCTTTGTGTAGCTACCGAAATGTGTCTACCGAAACTATCATAAAACGGATTTACTAATAAAATTGCAATCAGTTGTCTGTCAGCTTTATAGTTAGGTTAGGCTTCAGCTGCCAATAGAGCGATTAAATCTCAATCGGTCCACAGATAGTTCTGTATTCAAGTATTTAACGTTTCTGTGTTACCATGAATATAACACAAAGTAAATACAAGACAAATAATCTTTATTGTACACAAATATACAGCAATTCACAAAAAAATAGCTGTAAGACTGATAAATAGCGGCTTTTCGCTGAAGAGCAAATACATATACTGTCATCAAAGCTACTAAACTGTCGGACCATAATATTTCCCATAGTTTCCCAAAGCTCTTTACTTGATGACATGGTACAATAAAACGGCGTATGTTCCTGTCGTGACAGTTCTCGTGAAAGTTAATTTAAAATTACAGCACAAATAACCAAACAATGAACACAAAAATACCAAAACAATATAAATTTAACCCAACTTGCACTATTAGCCGCACAATACATCGCAACTTCACGTATTTTAACTCGCAAAGCCCACAAACTAAAACATTTGTTAACTAACGCAGAATTAAAGTTGTGGGAACATACAGTACACTGTCTGGCAAGTTATGCGCTGACAACAGGTAAGCATTAAGATTATATCAATGGCCCATTTTGTGGGACAAACATGTTTGCGTACACTGGCGTGCATGTAAAGTGGGTGGAAGTGGCTTTAAGAATCGAAATATTATGAAGTAGCTGTTTTTGCGTCTCCCGCATTATTTGTATGAAAGTAATAAAAAGTACACAACCCTTTTTTTTTGTGATTACTGTTGGATAGTATAATGAAATGTTGAACATAGCCAACTAACCTACAGATTAATCCACCTTTAAATCAAATGGAGAGTGTATTTTTAAAAGGGCTTACTTTTATGGCTGCCATAGAAAAATAAGCCCTTTTGAAAAGACGCTTCTCTAATTTTATGGCAATCTGTTTAGTAGCAGTGTGCTATGCACAAACAGATTTCGATTTATCTACAAAAATGTGAGGAGATTTATTACTTTCATACTGATCAAATTGGCTTGCTCACTCTGTATCGATGACAGTTGATATTGATACGCATGGAGGTTATATAATTCAGGCAGAAATGCTATTTACAATATTGTAGAATTTTAAATGCGGTTCCGAACTGTCCTATTATAGGTAAATCACAATGTCGTATCGTATGTTTTAATCTACGACTATTACCTTATCTGAGTGCCAAATGTCACCTTAATCTGTTCAAATGGTTACGCTTGATTAAGTAACAAAAATCCAACCATAGAAATATCGTATGTATACCAATTTAAACTTGTAAAACTGGAATGTCCATAAATTGAAGATATTTTCAAAAAAACAAGTGCCTCGGGCTATTTGAAGGGCAATGTATGTCATTGTATGTGTTTTTGTGACATCATCATGCTTAAAAGGTTGGACAAAACGACGGGACAGATTGCAACTATTTTTGATACACAGTGCATCCACTAAAGGATACTTTTTACCAAATGGTAATGAATAAATAAATATTACAGGACAATTTTTACACAAATCGAACTAGTCTCATGGTAAGCTCAATAAGGCTTGTGTTATGGGTAGTAGACGATGATATATTTAATAGATATATTACTTACATATATAAAAAACATCCTACTCAGGAACAAATATTTATGCTCATCACACAAATACTTGCCCTTACCGGGATTTGAACCCAGGACCTCAGCTTCGCAGGCAACGTTACTCCCACTGAGCTAAACCGGTCGTCAAGGTGATTTTAGTCTTTCCGCGAACGTAGTGCACCTTCTAGTTTAATATTAGTAGAATTTCATCAATAACCTCTTGCTTACAATAATGATTTTTTGTAATCCGTCTTTTCCGTTATAGCTATATGGACGTAAAAAAGTCCCTTCTAGTTGCTGATAGCACATGCTTCTACCGCGTACAATTTGTGTACAACTAACAAAACTTGTCAACCCCTCCTGCGAGATAACGAAAATAATAACTTCCCCGCCAATTTACATTATAAAGCCTGGAACTAGGCCGCGATTTAGGTCCATAAATATTAATGTAATTACGTGTTATCTGTTTGTTCTTGTGTTATGTAAGTCAACTTATACGTAAAGTTTATCCTTAAGCTCGTAGAGCTAATGTATTTCCTGTCCAAGGAAAGACATAGAATTCGAATACTTACTCTTATTTGTCATATCGTAACAATTCAAATAGTTTTCAACTGTCTTTTTTTTCGTAAACTGTAAACATTTCAGGATAATTAACACTTTCACTACCAGGAACCCGCTAGGTGAGCGACGTACATAGCAAGTTTTCATTACATGCGCATTTTCCTATCTTATAGAGTAAACGCGTGTAGCGCAACAAAAATATTGATATTGAAACTGTTGATCACCGTATAGAAAAAAAAAACATTTAGGACTAACAAAAATATAAGAAACACTTAAATAATATTATATGACTATTACCATTACTTAGTAATCTCGTAAAAATCTGTAAGTATATAGAAAGAGTCTCAAAAGTACATGTTGTTAATAATAATTGTAGGTAATATACATCATAATAATTTTGTAATTGTATTTTCTTATCTCAAATTGTATTTTAATAATAACTTATAGAATAGATTAATGAATTGACGTGTAAAATGTTAACATATTATTAATAAATGAGTATGAGTATGTTAATTTTCTCCCTTTTTGTTTCAGGTATATACGAATACTTACGTAGCATCTGCTACACAATCTACTACGAGCAACGATGGGTCTACGAACGACCTATGTGCTACGAAACAAATACGCTCGTAGCACCTGTTTCGTAGCGCTACGCGCGTAGCAATAACATGGAAAAATGCGTATGTAGCGAAAACTTGCAAAAGAACGCCCTCCTAGCTGGTTTCTGGACATGATAGTGCTTGTTAAGAAAAAAATCAAACGACACAAATTTTCATAAACGAAACGCGATTTAACACTTTCGCAACCGACATTTTCGTAGCGCTACGCTCGTAGCCAATAACATGGGAAAACCGTAGCGAAAACTTGCTACGAGCAGACTTTTTATGCTTAATAATCGTGTCGACTAAAAATATAGATAACCCAACTCAACTCGAAAAAAATATGAAACCATAAACACATTTTAAAACTAAGAGCAAATTGTCCAACTCTTTTCAGTGTTGCTAATGGAAACCTCTATAAAAATCTCAATATTAGTACGCGAGTCCAACTAAGTTTTATCTCTGTAGTCCGGCCGCAAGGCAAGTTTCACAAGTAAACGAGTTAACTTAAACGATTTCCTCCGCCGAGAAAAAAACTCACAAGTAATGGCATTTGCTCAAGTTGCCGCTTTATATAGATGAGCATGGCGTAAGGCACAGTTTCTCGAAAGAAACTGTTGAACAGTTGTGATTTTTTTAAATAAGGATGCGCATTTACAGCCAGGGCTCGAATTCAACGAGACATGACATCACCAATTTACTGATATATTGAATGTACATATATCCTTTTTCTGTGTCAGACACTCTTGCCAGAGTGTTCACGGTTGCGCAGACGAGGCACATGGAGTGATGTTCTGCGGATCGATGAATTATCGATATGCTTTCATTTCTGGCATTGCGAATACACTACTTAGACCATTGTGAGCTCAGTAGCTTCTTGGACTAGGTTCGTCCAGCGATTTGGTGATTGGCCTCGTGCTTTCTTGCCTTCCACCTAGCTCTGGATCATTTCCGCATATGCGACCAAAGAACTTACGTATTCGTGATTTAATTTTTGATAAAGTTGTATATCAGATTTAGATATCTATAATAATATAATTAATGTGAATGATATAGTACATACAATGAACTTTAATAATAAATAAATAAATAAAGGAGGTCTTTAATACAGAGCTCTTTGAGGATGGAATTAATAGTGTGAAACGCGGTCCACATATATCCATGATATGTCATTAAGCACATTTGCACCGAGATGAGTTAAGTCAATGAGTACAGGATATTTATCCTTATTTGTCCTAAACAGTAAATAACATTCTAACCTAAAAGTATACCTTTTTTGTCCTAAACCCCCATTTTTTCCTAAATAAAGTAACAGGAATTAATATTTTTAGTGCCACATTGCCAATTCACGCATTAAATTTATTTCCCTTCGAGAAAACAGCTGATATCGGCATTAAATACATATTTTTAGGATAGAATGTTGTTTACTATTTAGGATAAATAAGGACAATACATCATTCGTGGAAGAAAAAAAAATCAAATCCTTTTTTACTTTTCAGCGTAGTAGGATAAAAGGTATTTTATAACCTCTTTAGCAAATATAGTTAAAATCTATCCAGCAATTTTGACGCGACGCAGCCGCAACCAAATACATGCTATCAAGCACCCTTGTATTCAAAAAGTATGAGTATGTTACTTCGAAAGGTATTCATCTATAAACCCCTAATGCCTCATAAACGTTTAGAATCTAAATTAAAAATGCATTCCATATGTTTGAAGCAAAGCTACAGAGCCTTAAATACTGCATAAAAGTCGCTTATCAGAATTCCACAGGATACATTTCGCTGATTGTGTATCGTGATTGGACTGATTCCGCCATAACGGGGCTAGGTGTGCATTTTGGTTCCACCTTCTGTTATCTTCATACCTTCGATTCACATTGATGTTTTGCTTCACGCAACGCGCACTATAAACTGACTGTAGTTCTTAGCTCTCTAGCTGGACTTAAGACGGCTCATGTATAGCACTTACTTGAGCCCATTCTTCTGTTTTACTTTGTATTCACTACCTACTTATCATTACTCCATTTAATAACAGAACATCCAACAGTACGGAGAGCCATTGGAGACGTGAGGTCGAAAACTGCTCTAAGGATAAAAAAAAAAACAACATTCCGTTTTAATTATCATCCAACAGTGCGTTTCCCAGTTCGCGATTTAAAACTCATTTACTTAAAACAGCTATGGATTCTATGACAAAGGTGACACACCCCCTGCCACTTCAGCATACTGATCCCTTTAACTACGGCGGTAGTATGCCATAACACAAGGATGGCCTGTCTGTCCTAAATTTTCAATAAATAAATAACATAAAATGTTTCGTAACAAAAACTACGAGTAGGAACCACAGATCGTTGCATAAAAATATATTGCTTGGAGCTCATTTGTTCAATATTCGGAGGGAAATGATAGTGGTTGAAATGCCCGAAAAAATACGCCTACTTTGCTGCTCCTACTGATATAATAAATTCGAAATTTGTAGTTTTTTGTTTAATATTAGATAGGCAAGCATTTGACTTCAATCTCACCTGTTAATAATAAAGCCGACGACGATAGGTAACTAGGTAGGTAGTGCCTATTCACTCACTTCTTGAAGAGATCGAAGTTAAATTGTACCTAAAAAAAAGTACGAATATGCTGTAAGAGAGTTTCACTCTTTAGCCGTCCTAACGAGGGATGTAGATAAATAAAATAAATAAATAACACAGACACAATCTTACAAAAATTGACCTAGTCCCAAACCAGGCAAAGCTTGCACTATGGGTAATATTTAGGCGACGATATATACAATAGATGGATAAATTATAACACTACACAATTTATCTATATGGTAAACTATATTTATATGGGTAAATTATAACACTACATAATTTATCTAAATATTATTTTTATCGATGTTTGGATATTTAAGTATTTAGATGTTCGTTACTCAATACCTAAATATCCAAATTTGTGTGAAAAAAAACATCAAACGGATTAAGATGAAACTTGGAACAAATAGATGAGGTCAAGGATTAAATAAAACACGGGATGAGTTCTTGGCAACGTGGGCAAACCCGCAGGTAAATGCTAGTCAATCAATAAAATAGTACAACATGTACATTTAAATCTGCCAGCAAATACGTTCTCAAGTCTCACTCTGGATCTTCTCTAAAACATTCAAACAAGTAACAAAGTTAATAGTCACAATTATTTAAATGAACGTAACAATAGCGGGGATATCAAAAATAAATCTCATTAGCGCGTCGTTAAATATTGAAGCGCCTTCGCGAAGGCTGGGGCCTAATTGTTGCCGTAATTAGTGGATGTGACTCAGTGAAGCTGACGTGGCAAGTGTCAATCTTCAAGCCTTTAAATACTATAATTGGCGAAGACAAGGATATTCTTATTAAAGTCTATGGTGCCTAAGAATATTATTAAACGAATATTTTATACTTTTCATAAAAGTATTATCAAATAATATCAATGCCATTCAAGGCCTAGCAAACGTTACGTCGTAGCCAGTAGCAATTTCTTTCGTTATGTAGCGAAAATTTTGCGTAGATCCATAACGCATACATGTGTGTCATCATGGTCATAGAAAAGGTTAAGACAACATAGTCAGAAATAAGACTGGATATGCTCAGTTGCTAGTACATATAACTCAGTCAATCCTTCAATAGCATATAGGTAGTTATTAAAATTAAAATTTCAAGTTTACTAAGCAAATACGCCACGCGGCCACTTTTAAAACTCTGTACCTCACCAGCTAGGTAGAAAAAAATCTGATCAGATTAGAATAATGCTGTAAAAACTCACAAGTCTGTAAAAAAAGTAAGTTCCATTGTATTCAAGAATTGAGAGTTATTAAGAGATTGAAATAAATATATGTTAAGCTAATTGAACAAAGCAAAAACAAAACGCATACGGTATACTGAAACATATATACTTAACGTAAATTTTATATCACGCCTTTTTTCATCGGGGTTCATAAAGACATGGTCGGATGAAACTTCCATTCATATTTGCGGTTATAGAGATTAGGATTCCCATACCAAAAGAGCTGTCATCGATTAGGATGTTACCAAACTGGATGATACGCGAGCATTGCAATGCGCACAGCTGCACGTACTCGTAAAAAAGCGGACGAAAATCGCTCTGAATATAAACGACTCGCCGCTTCTATCATAACCGAACTGATTCATCGTAAAAGGCTACCGAAACGACGTTATATGCTTTTTACAAGAGTTTAAGGGCATATTTATAGAGGCAAGGGACATGTGAGGGGGACTGGTGGGAAAAAGCAATTTTGATATTATCTATGGCATGTTAAAACTAGAAATATTATCGATGCAAACGAGAACTCGATACGACAAAAACGATAGAAGAGTTCAATGCTCGGCTCGAGTTTGTCGTGTCTTATCTTATGTCAATAAATTAGAAACGACTGTATTTGGAGCCGGCGTCTGATGAGGTTAAAGTACTGCTATAAATCTATTTTTCATACCGATTGCGATACTTTATGTTACGGGCTTACGTAGCGTAGTGACCCTTGGGATAAATAAAAAAATTGCTACTGCCCTGTGCTATCTCTGGATTATGATAGTCAGATCAACCAATACGGAAAATGTACACAGGAAAATTGTACCAGTAATAGAAGATAATGGCTGTAACAGTAATGTACAGATATCTGCCGAGAAGAATTCACATATTGTTCCCTTTAATCAGGTATTGTAGTTTCTCTAAAACTAATTAATTGTTATATTGCTAATACTCTCTCAGTTAAATAACTTAAATATACTATTGTCTGAACTTTCATGAACACACATACGAGTACACGCTTGCATTTGTCATGTCTGACATTTTATACAAAGCAATTTAATTCGCAGCACAGTGAATATAATTCGCACAGGCACTGTAATAAAGGTTTTCTTGCTATAATTATCTACGTTTGACCACGGCTAGTACAGTAAGCTACTCGCAAATATTATAATTAAAGGTAAACACCAACTATTCTGCACTGATTCTCGATACCGAAAAATGACGAAAATAAGTACTCAGAATTCTCGAGAACGATTCCTTTCCACTTCCGGAATCTCAGAGGGTAGCGACTTCGTACCGTACTAGTTACATGATAGCATCAAACGTTTTGAGTTGACATTCTGTATATAATATATGGGTATTACCCATATAACGATACTAGGGTCAGTCGCTACTAGTCACCGATCAGTTTGGTATTTAAAAAAAAAAACATGATCGATCTGTTTTGGGCTGGACGATGGCTTACCCCAAAAGTTTGACTACGCAAAAGATTACTACGCAATTACAATGTACAGAACCCAAAATCATTTTGGATGCCAGATAACAGCGATGTTGCGTAAGTATACGGTACACCGCCACACGATAATAATATAAAACAATAATTTATTCCATAATATACTCCAACCAATAAAAATAAGAATCTATGGTTTGTATTGGTTTTACCTCATGGGATTAGGCCCCCTCTAAAGTTTACGACTACTTCCTGTCGAATGTAAAGTACTATGGACACCAAAGCGCACCAGCGTCTTCAGTGTCCATAGTCCTCTATCTTACATCAACACTACAATACTAATTTAACAATTGACTGCACAGTACGTACCTATTGTCAAAACTAGTATAGTCCTTGCCTATTTTTAAAACGAAGTTAAGTGATCATTATTTATTACTCCCATAATTTCTAGTTTTTAATTATGCTGCGGGTTTTTAATTATGCTGCTGGTCAATGTAAAGCGGGGGCGTTTTAGATTCACCCGCTACCCGCTCATACCTTGCCCCCCGCCGCCGAGACTCGATACCGCATTATTTTTCACTAATTACCTTGCGGCCGGCAGTGCAGTTAATTTCAGTTTCTGTTCAATTAACATTATGTGTTTACCTGTTTCTGTGCTAGCAAATGTTTACCTACAGATGATCAACTGGCTATCTAGCATTCATTACGGTAATATGCGAGTTCTAAATTGGGGTTCTGTCCGAAGTAGAAAAGTTGGCTAGTTTTCGCGGTTCCGTACTCACATGGTGTTATAGTCACCTTTTGGTCGTAGACTTTAATGTCCGCATGAAGGTTCAAAGTAGATTTATTTATTTATTGGTCCTGAAGTATTTGATGTTATATTCGTATCTCGTATAGTTCAAGTGACACTTTCGACTGAATGCTGAATAAAAAACGTACTCTATTCAAGATATATATCATAATAGGAACTTTTATGTGTAACTTTATTTTTATAGAGCAAGTAGTGATGTGTGATGTATTAGTCAGATATGCCGTATCTTTTTACTTTGTAGTACTTATTGAATCATTACATGAACAGTAATGAAAAAGAAAACTACTTAATTTCTTGTTTACAACTCAAGTATTGCTCTCTCTACTTATATTTCAATTCCATAACCAGTCTCACTACTCTGTTGAAAAGAGTCATCAAATTCAATAACTCAAATCACAATTTTGCACAGTTGAGACGCAACTTAGGCCGTCCCTTGCATTGAATGGGGAGCCTGCTGCCTGTTTGCTGTATATTCATAGAGCACCACTGCATCGGCGGATCACGCGCCACACAGGACTTTACAAAAAATGTAACCGGAGCGGACACGGGCCGCGGGTAAATGCTAGTCTACTAATTCAATCTAATCGCGATGAACAGACATGCAGTCTGATGTCTCAATGCAATGTGGAATATTCAGTGAACTTGATAAATTCATTGATTAATATATTTCACTGCCCGCTCATGGGCATTTTTCATTTGCGTTAAAACTACATTTACGTAGATGTCTCATTTGATGACGACATTTGGACTGAGGCTATCGTAACTATAGAAAGATAACTGTGATTTTAACCCCCGACGAAAAAGAGGGAAGTTATAAGTTTGAATCGTTTACATATATTTGTATATCTGTGTATTTACGTGTTTGTCTGGGTATTTATATCTTAATTTATTTTTTATGCTTGAATGCTGATTTTATCTAGAGTATTTTTAGCTATGGTTCAAGAAATTGATTTAGCCGTGTGATTTCTGCTTTTTTTAACATGTTACCAGTCCATTTCAAATAAATATCACCTGAAATATCCATTGTTTCTATAGAAATTCTATCTTTTAAAACGATGTGATTATTATATTATTTGCATGGGTTTTTCAAAAATCCGATTTTTTTAACTCGAGATTGTATTTGCGTTCTTAAAGATGAAAAGTCAAGACAAAATCTAAGATGGCGCATGCTTGCCCACGAGATGCTTGCTAAAATATGAATGAATGTAAATACTA
The DNA here is from genome assembly GCA_905404275.2 of Hedya salicella. Lineage (NCBI taxonomy): Eukaryota > Metazoa > Arthropoda > Insecta > Lepidoptera > Tortricidae > Hedya > Hedya salicella. The sequence goes on along the minus strand of FR990112.1, from coordinate 10,707,181 downwards.
TGACCATAACAACAGTTGAACCAAAAATAGATGATAGATGGAAAATTGATGCGTAAATAAGGCGAACTTTCAGGGATCTTTCATATATCGTTACATTATGGAATGAATGGCACTGGCAAATGGCTTGTGGGTTGGCCCATAGCCGATGTATAGAAACGTCGTGTGCTATATATACACATGAATCTATACTTAAATGTATGTATCGCCGACTACATTCATTTGATAAAACGTGCACAGACCCTTCAACATATGCCCTTAATCTTAATGCACGCAAAACGTTCGATATTTGAAATGAAGGGCTTTACTTCGCGCGCAATTAACCACGGAGTTCGTCCCTCGACTTCCACTTCCGGTCGGGTTCGCCCCCTCATTGATTACTGCTATGTACTTATAGATTTACAGGAAAAGATTCTGTTTTTTACGCGTAATATTGAATCCGAGACAAATCGTGGGTTAAGTTGAGAACATAAGAGATGACGATCGTAAGCTAGTGATATTTATCGTTAAGGTGGAACCGTTCTATAGTGACGCGGAGCCGAGAGGCGCTGGGTACGATTTGAATCGTAATAGGGAGTAGTAGAAATAATATTTGGCTACCCGAAGTCGCGTCCTTAGCTCCGCGCCGTTGCAGTGCGATTTTACCTTTACACATAAAGCAGCTGCTTCCATTTTCTATCAAATCTTGACTGAATATGAGAGTGACAATGTCATCATCATCATCATCATCATCATCATCATCATCATCATCATCATCATCATCATCATCATCATCATCATCATCATCATCATCATCATCATCATCATCATCATCATCATCATCATCATCATCATCATCATCATCATCATATACTAAGCTGGAATAGGTTTGCATACCGTGGCGTGTACAGGGTTTTAAGTCAAGGCAGGCTGTTTTTCTGTGCCTATTTATGGGAGCTATGGACGTACAGGGATTCAGGGTGGGCAGTTTCTCTCTGTCTATATGGAGCCATGGTCGTTCAGTAATAATACTCCCGTCTCACACGCCACTGTATGCATACATTACATATCGGTATATCAGTGCCCAGTGGCTATTCTCAGTGTGTCAATGCAATACACTGGGTACCCGTCGCGCGTCGATTCGAACAACTTTTCCTATGGAAAAACATTTCGGTAATGAAAAAAAGTGGCTAAGTGCGAGTCGGACTCGCCCATGAAGGGTTTCGCAGCCGTTTATACAAAAAAAAATATTAAATATGAAAAAAAAAACACTAATGAAAGAGCGTATCTCCCCGGCACTTAAGTCCTTTTTCTGAGATGCGCAGTTTTTTTGCAATAACTTGAAAACGGTATGTCCGATCATGTTGAAAACAATTTTCGTTGAAAGTATTTATAAAGGTTTATTTTTGTCATTTTTTTCACATTTTTTGAACATACTGTTTAGAAAATATAGGGGGACACAATTTTTGCTACTTTCGTAACGAATATTTCAGAAAATATTCACTAAATCAAAATTTTTTTTTTAGAAACCACGATGTGTTAGAAGTACTGTCCAGATATGTGCCACACATTGATATTTGTAACCGTTTTTTTTTTGTTTTCGTTCTTATGACGGGTAGGTACAGTCAACAGCAAAAGTAGATGATCATTGTGACTAAGCCTATAGGTACCGTCGGGTGCTTCAATTGTACTCTTATTTTTGCGTCTCATAACATGGATTTTTTTGCATTTTTTTTTGTTTTTCCACTGCCAACTTGTCTTTTTGCAGTGCAAGCTTCACTGCAAGCTTTGATGGTCGTTTGTCATAAATTAATGATAAGACATTAGTCACTTATTTTACTTATCAGAAAGTGATAGGTGCATTGCATTTATCTATCAGAACCACGAACCATTAATTACTCGTAAAACAAGAGTAAAAGCCTTTCCCCGATATTTACAATGCCATTTATGTATAAGAAGTATTATTTACAATTATTCAACTTTAAAAGCGTGACACGGTATGTTACGATTTATTTATTACTACCTGTTTACGAGCTAAGTGTAGCGATATACAATCCACTTGTTTTAATGGCCTTTGATCAAAACGCGAAAATCATAGGCCAGGTCTTTAGAGTGTACCATATACAAAGAACGTAAAATCTTCGCTAACAATTAAATATTTTCTTCAACATTTAATTCGTGTTTTAAAAATACTCTCACTTAAACACTGAAATTCACATGAAATTAAAAAAAAATATTTATTCAGATTCGGATGGCTTTGTTTCGCAACACTTGAGACGGGCGGCGCGGATAACGATAATGAGGAACTTCCGGTCGGAACGGGGCCGAATTACGTATTGTTCTGTTTTTCTTTCATATTTTCCACCCTTCAGTTTAAGTAAATTCGTAGTGTGTTGGGTTTTACGTCCGATAGAGCATTTCACTTTACTAGTGTTAGCAGTGGTGCTTAAGAGCAATGTAAAAGGGAAAAAATACGATTGTTACCTAAATATAGGTAACGTACTTGTAAAAGTTCCATTGGTCATGGTAATTTTACTTTATTCTTAGTAATTATATTCACTACCACTACTCGGTTTTTCACACCGTTGAACAAATAAAATACAATACATATACTCTTTATTGCACACCTCACAAATTTACAAGGATTTAATAATAATGAAAACGAAACACACTTATGGTCCGACAACACGAGGTGTTATCGCTAAAGAGCGATCTTCCAGACAACGTTTGGGGAGTACCTACCTAGTGCTCGACAAATTCGATGTAATCCGCAAACCTTAATTGTGAGCGCGTGTGTGAAGCACTGTCGTGAATGATCGCTCATGAATAAGGTCCATGAATTGAGCCAAATTTCGAACAGTCCATGACTTTAAATGACTTGAGCAAACGGTCTATTATAATCTACTTGTAAAAATGTTTGAGGGTCACAGTTTTTTGTATATTACATCAAAATACGTGTGACTTTACATAAACTTCTTTGGTAAATTATAATTCTCACATCTTTTTGATATGATTGTGAGACTAAAAGACCTGATTAAGTGTTTACTGATTAACGCGAAGACGAGCCAAGCGAAGCGTAATGGCACTGCCTACCTTTTCACGAAGCGCCTCGTCATTGTTTTGAACCGTCATAACTTGGGTTTGGATTATACCAGATAAACAAAAACTGATTAATACATTTGTCAACAAGAACATGCTTTAATAAGTCTTTATTATACAACAATATTGTAATCCTATTACTTTAAACGAGCAATTTTTGTATGTATGTAATTGGTTTCTCGGAAATTGCTCTAACGATTTGAACAAAAAAATTGAAATACGTGTATAGATATAGCTTTGCCTTCCAAGTCTATCTAGATAGGTTTCAGCCACCGAACAAAGCTCGGTCACCCAAGTTCTATAGATGTAAATCAAGCTGCAGTAAAGTGTCGTTACATACTAAACATACCTAAACTCCTATAGGTAAGTGATAACCCTGAAACTGAATTAATTAGTTAATTACCTCCTTACAATGCCTTCGTCACATTCCCGTTAGAAACGGCCATTTTAATTGCAGACTTATACAGCGACGACAATTAACAATTACACTAAGCGTCTTGTAACCACATGTTTCATATCAGATATCACGTGTCACTGTATCATAATAACAGCTATGCAATTACAAATTCGCACCTACCCCGTCGACATAAGGATCACTTTTAGTTACGCTCGATTTACTCTCTTTGTGACACACACAAAACAACCCGTCTTTATTAGAAAGCGATGTTGTCCAAAATCCTATGGCAAGCAATTTGAAATGTGAGCGAAATAAATACTGTTGATGTCGTTCAAAGTTTGACATTATTTTTAAATGCATAAGGTTTGAAATGGGAGTCTGGTGAAACAAGGAAGTCAAAAATGAAGTATAATGAATTCGCTCCCACTTAATGCGTGTTAATTTAGCAAAACGTGCACTCGAAGAGGAATACAAATGTGAGATAATTGCGTCATCGAAGACGTTTTGAACTAATGAGGTCGTGTTCCATATCTGTATAATTATACCTAGAATGTATAATTGCGTCATTTTAGCCAAATTGTCAAAGCTAAATGTCGCTTCAAATAGGCATATACTCGTACGTGTTGTATTAGGAAATTATACATACACGTATTAGTATTTCAGCTTTAAATGCTTTTCTTGGTAGTTGAACTATTGCTTAATCCTGGGGTGTCTCCAAAGTAAAGAGACTTATCATGAAAATATTTTATGACAAAATGAAGTGTTATAAACAAATCTTCTCTTCGTCTTTGCTCTTTCCCACATTAGGCTCCTAATATATCTGCACCAAGATTGTTTATATTTACGTGAAGAAAAATACAAATGTATAACAAACTTTTGTTAATACATCAACAAAATGCTGTTTACGTGCTCTTATCGGATATGTTTTACAAAATATTCGTTAAGAATTCCCTGTAAAATTCAATTCAAAACAACAAAGGCCGCTTTGAAATAAAAAAAGCATCCCCGGACTCGTGTGACTTGCATCTTGCACCCTACGCCAACTTGTGAATTTTTCACCAAATTTCAGCCCCATGAAAAAATAATCAGTTCCCGTTTCACCTTCGAAAGGTATAGATTTGTGTTTGATTCCCCTGGCCCTACCCCCGTTATGCTACCATATAAGGATGGAGAAAGGGATCAGGACAGACGCTTTACGCCGCTATAAAAAAATATTAAGGTCCCTGTTTACTCGAAATTGAATATGAAATCTGCATGATCGGATTTTAAGACTCAATTGAATGACATGTTGTTTTTAAACATTTCGCCAGCTTTGTGAGTTCACAAAAACTTGTAATCTGCGTAATTGTTATACCTTATTGATTCACGTGTCACAAACTATAATTTATTTTGTATGTCTCAAAGATATCAATGGAGTTAAAAGCGTAAAACCAACTGCTAAGTAGTTACCATTGCTAAGTGCTTTAAATTATCCCTTTAAGCTCTTAAAAAAAACGTAAACAAAAAACCACGTGACTTTGGCCGGTCATCTATTATCTATTCTTTTAGGTATTCGATGAGATGTCAAATTGTTCCAATCAAATTGAAACAAAACAAAATTTTAATATAGAGTTCAGTTGCTTTGTACAGATCTGTGTCTAAGCATACAGAGGTTAAAAGAAGGTAAACAACTACGTGCCTCGTGTCATTCCGCCAAAAAATAAATATCAGGGACAATCTTACACAAATGAAAGTAATTTTTGGTATCTCTGGTAAGTCGGGCTGAATAACCCATGTAACTTCGTTTTTTACCTTTCTCTGAGTACCTAAAATAACAGAAAAATACAAATACCACTTTAAGTTACTGAATTCGAGTAAATTGCATATTTAGTAACGGAAAGTATATACAAATTTTATTCAATAATTACAAATAGTTAGACATAAACAGTTTTTAAAAAACGGCGCAAAGGTGACAACGTGAAACAAATTCTCTAGAGATTTTTGGGAAGTTAAAAAGAAACTTGAATCACTTTGCTAAAGAGTGTCGTAAATTTTCTTGTGATCAATTAATAATATGAATGGAAAGTTTAAGGTTAGTAGTACATACTTATATTTGATGGTAGTTTTAAAGTTTAAAGTTATGTGAAAACTTGGTTCGAGCAAAAATACAGACACGTCTTATCGTCCCGGTATTCAAGAGGAATGCCTTCATTTATAAGTTTATATCTAATTCAGTCACATTAAGAAGTTTGGAGTGATAGAACAATTTTCAGGACAACTCGCCGGGGAGACGCTGGAAGATAAAACAATAATCAAGCTCGAGCCGTCCTTATTTTTGAAATTCACGACGAAATGAGAAACTAAACATGGTTTCAATTCTAAGGTCAAAAATTAAAATCATTTTTTTCTCTTTATGTCTGTTTCAATAACAAATAAACAAAGCTAAATCTATAAGCTAAATTATTATGTGACTTGACGGATATTTTCAGAAGTTCGGCTTTAGCTAAATCATTTGAATTCAGTATTCCGTAAAAATATTTTTTGCCGCTTTTATTATCTATCGGGTACTAAATAGGACCATTGTCCAGAATAAATTAACTGTTATAACTAAAAACATATTCTAACTAAATTCTCAAGATACAAGAGAGAAAAAAAGAGGACAAGGTAATAATATAAAATCTGGGGGCACTGCATGGCCCCCGCCAAGAGGAGCCAAGCGAAGCGTAAGGGCACTACCTACCTTTTCTCGAAGCGCCTCGTCGTTTCTTTGAACCGTCATAACTGGGGTTTGGATTATACCACATGAACAAAATTGTTTGGATATAAAGTCAACAGTGGACTTATGAAACATATACAGTTCCATTTTCATAGCTCTTATACTTTAGATATCTAAAAAACCCCGATTTCGTCACTGACTCGCTCACTCAGTCACTGATGATAATCAAATTTTTTGTCATCATAATTCTAAGGGTACTTCCTGAACCCAAGAAAACTGAAATTTAGCATGAAAGCTAGTAGTCTTTTACAAACAAAAAAAAAATCAAAATATTGGAACTTTTACGCCCCAACCACCTCTTAAACTAGGGGTTATATCAATTTTTAGACCTCTAGGACTCTTTGTTATAAATACTGAAATTCATATTTCAGGATTTTTGTAAATCGCCCCTCTTCCTTTAAATTAGGGGATGGAAGTTTTTATGGATTATACCATAAAAAATTAATGTCATCCTAGAAAATTATACATGTACACAGACTTGTTATTATATTACAAATGAAAAAGTATGTTTTTCAAGTTAAAATGAAAAAAATAATGTTATAAGCAACTTACAAAAAGAAGTGAAGTCCCACCAAAAACATTTTCATGTAAAATGTTTCCAAGACGAGATCAGATGGCTCGCACTGTCAAAAAGTTATCAGATCTCCTGTAGAGCCAAGCTTGTAACTCTACAAGCCCTAATTCTACAAGCCCTAACTCTACAAGCCCTAACTCTACAAGCCCTAACTTCACAAAATCTCACCTTAGTAAAAATAAGTGGCATGGCCGTTTCGTTGCTACAAGAATTAATTTATAACAGAAAAGTAATAAACCATGGTTTTTTTTTCGACGGCTAAGCCACACGTTTTGACTAAGGTGTAGAGTTTTTGAAGTTAGGGCTTGTAGAGTTGGAAGGATAACTTTTTGACAGTGCGAGCCATGTATATGGCCTCGTCTTGATAACATTTTACGTGAAAATGTTTTCGGCGGGATCATCTATATTTTTTATCGTAATATATACAACGTACCTGTTATGAACACACTAGTCTTTCGAATTAAATAAGTACGAGTGTAGGTATGTTAAACTATATCCCTCGCTCTAATTCATTTCGAATTTCCGCCTCTACCGAGTCGAGCGCGGATCCCTAAAAACCTCAAACTTAAGAGCATGTTTAATGAATCTTAATATCTGCGGGAATATTTCAAGATGTTAGAGCTTTCGTAGTTAATGTACCGTTCTAAGATAAACGGCGTGATTATGGAGAGATCGCGAGATAGGCTCTTATTTATGGCCTTTTAACCCTTCAAAAGTTATGTGCAAAATTCATATTTCCGACGAGATAAGCAGCTTTTTTGCGGTTAATTTTTTTAATCCCTTTTTTGGATTAGCACTTGGGAGTCTGCCGTTTTTAATTGCATTTGATTCATGCAGCCGTATGTACTAGCGTTTCTCCGTGGCTTTTCCCGTATATTGCAGATACTAGCTCTTTTCTGTGGCTACTCTCTCGAAGTTAACTTCTTTCAGGATTTTTTTGGGAATATAAATAGTATAACTCATACTCTATCTCTCAAAATCCATCGACTGCTATGTTTTTGCATTAAAGGACACAACAAACAAACCAATAAACACACTTTTGCACGTGTATATGGACCATTTACACGTGTATTTAAAGGCTGATGTAAATCGAAATCATTGTGCAAAATTTCGGGTCACAACAATTTACTTCTTAGTAATACCACGAAATCACAAGTTGACAGTATCTGATTTTCAAAATTACTGCATTATTGATGTATCTATATCTTTTGTCAGCGTCTCGCATTTGAGCCAGTTATACCTTTATAACGGAAACATCAGACTGCAAAAATAATAACCAAGAACTGCAAAAATAAGAACCCTACGGGTTTGCGGTAGTAAGGTAAAATATCGATGGCATATGAAAAAACATTATAGCGGATTGCTAAATGGCTGAATCAACTTTTAGACTTATACAAAGCTGTCCAAAACTATTTAACTTCATTGTTAGCCTTTAAATGATGTGTCATCTTTGTTTGAATTTATGGTGTACGTTAAAACTTTGATTGTCGTCTATTTAACCTAATAAACAAAAATATCATATTAGTAAACTCATATCTTGGTAATTCCAGAGTCATTTTCGCACGGCCAGAGACCTTAAAAGTATGGATCTAAAATTTTATACAAAACACAATTTTTTGTGTTTCTGTGTTTTTAATGTGGGAGAATTAACACAACATCTAGAGTGATATAGATACAAATTAAAGCAGATAATAAAGACACCTGGAATCGAACCCTGGTACGTTTGGATTACGCGTCCAACGTGTCACCTCTCCACCAGCGAGCACTGTGCTGTACGCCTCGAATTTATCCATCCGCTTTAACCCCCGGATAGTATTATCCGGGGGTTAAAGCGGATGGATAAATAATAAAAAAATATACGAATCTAAAAGTCGATTCACCCAAATATATATTTGCTGATGATACATCATTAATTTTCAAAGTTGACCGGAAAGCAACAGACTATGCCGAAATTAATAGTGTACTAGTTAAAGTACTTGACTGGTTTAATATTAATAATCTGGTGTTGAATGCTAAGAAAACGAAATGTGCTAGATTTGCTTTACCGAATGTTAGAGCAGTGGATTCTACTATATCGCTCAATGGTGAATGTTTAGAAATGGTGGATAGGGCATTATTCTTAGGTATAACACTGGACAAGAACTTGCAATGGAGTCCTCATTTAGCAGTACATACAGGTAAATTAAGTTCAGCAGCTTACGCTATTAGAAAAATTAGACAATTGACCAATGTTGATACTGCTCGCTTAGTATATCATAGTTATTTTCATAGTATCATGTCATACGGTATTCTGATTTGGGGCAAAGCAGCTGACATACAGACTATATTTGTGTTACAAAAAAGAGCGATTCGTTCTATATATAACTTGACCTCTCGTGACTCCTTAAGAGAACTTTTTAAAGACATCAACATATTAACCGTAGCGTCCCAATATATTTATGAGAATATTATTTATGTTTTTAAGAACCTAGAGTCTTTTACTAAGAATTCAGATATCCACAATTTTAATACTAGAAATAAAAACAAAATCGCTATTAGAAAGTTCCGCGTTCGTAAAGTAGCCAAATCATTCGTAGGCCAATGTATACATTTTTATAATAAGCTACCAGATGATGCTTTGAAATTATCGTTTCCAGCTCTCAAAAAGTACTTAAAAGAGTCCCTAATGGCAAAGGCTTATTATAGGGTAGAGGACTATTTAACAGACAAAAATGCATGGCCCAAAACAGAAACCAAATAATTTACTTTTACCGGGATACGGTTCTTATAAGGTGGCATATCAAACGTATGTAAGTTGCTTTAAATAAAAATCATTATTTTGCATTTTTATATTCTAGATTTTTTTTACTTTTATAAGTTTTGATATGTTTCCTTGAAGAACTACGCATTGAGTTTATACTCAAAACATATATTTAGGTTGGGCTAAGCACGAATATTGTAATAGATATAAGAGTTATTTCGAAAAAATGTCTGACTGTTGAGTTTGTCTCGGCTTTCTTCTCTTCAGGTCTCCTCTTGGGAAACGCCGTAGAGTCAGACTTGTAAAAGTGCCCTTGTGGCCTACTTACAGAATAAAGATCATTCTTTCATTATTATATTTAATGTTACTAAAAATTATTAACGAAAATTTATGTAAATGTAACTTTACTGAAACAAAAATGAAACAACCGACACATCGCACGACGCGCCTCCAGCCTCTGCTGCAGCTGTCTACGGGTCCCATGCGTATTACTGCATAATCCCTTATTGTCCTAGTTCACCTCACCTTTTATTTTTGTACTAAGTAGAAAACATGGCTGTGTTAGCGAGCCAGCTTTGCATTTTACAACTAAAACGTTTTAGCTATTTGTACTTGTAGCAACAAAATGGGTTTATGTTGGCCATTATCTTCTTACGCCTGGTCAACTATTCAAAGCAGTGAATTTAGTAACAATTATGCGAAAGGTTTGCTCAGTGGAGGTCAAAGCTTGACGTATACAACCTTAAGTAAAATCGCTCTTTAGCATTATTTTGAGATGTCAGATTTATAAGTTACCAGAAAATGTGTGTTCAACGGACTGTTACGGGTATAAGATCTCTGTAAACTCCTGTGACAGTTACACAGACAATAAATTGCAGGTTCCCTTACACATTTGTACGTTGTTTTGCCTCGCTGTAAGAGCATTGGTTACTACAGTAATACTCAGATAATGTCCATGCGTTATTGGAATTCGCAATTGCGACGGGCCTTGCCGATTTTAGTTCACCCAGTAGCGCCACGAACTTCCTAGGTTCTATAGAAAAATAAATACATAAAAATATAAAGCTGTATATTACTTTATACACAAGAAAGTACCTAGTAGTAATGGAGAGTCATGGATCTCTATTACTGCTTGAGGCATTGAATAAATAGGTAATGTATGGACATCACCTATTTATTCAATGCCTCAAGCAGAAGTAAAAATATTTGCAAACAATGTGTGTATATTTCACTAAGGTTACTACGCACACAGCATAGGCTCACACGTGATACAATAAGGCATTATAATGTGGGGTAAATATGGCCTGGTTTTATGGTGATATCTCACGCCACGTTCATATCGTCTATAAAATGAAAATGATATATTCCTCTAATGTTGCTCTATTTCACGTAGATACAGTTTCCCATTTACAATACTAATAAGGATTTAAAGTATATAAAATAACACATTTGTTTTTTTTACTAAGTATTACCTAGTCACATGTTTTTAGAGCATTTAGAAAAGTTCATATAACAGGTGTTTCAGTGTACACACACACATATATCTGTAAATGTGAAGCTTATACTCGTACCTATATGCGAATATTCATATGAAAATCGTATATCGATACGCTATTCTCAAACACGTGCTACTAAAAATCGTTTGAAACGATTCCTTTACTCTGCAAACGAAGTGTTAATACAGTTGAACGGAGGTAAACCGCAGGCAAAGACAGTGGCGCTGAACTGTTATTGAAAATCACGAATGCAAAACCTAGCCGAGTTCAATCCAAACAAAATGCGCTCACGACCTGAACCATGCGGCGGCGCCTAGGGCCCCGAGCCGACAGTCGACACTCACACTTTTGTCGCCTACCACTTGACCCACATCCTCTATACGTGTCTCCTGTAACAGGAAGCGGTTGCTAACACCCCTTCCCTCCCCTCACCCACCTCTACACACTAAAACATGAAACATACCCTCCGCACCCCGACGCAGAGATCAAACTCCCATGCCCTATCAACTAACTCAAAGGCGACTCCCCACGCAATTTAACACTTTGTTTTTCCTTCAAACATGGCAGAATATTCAATGCCAGCGGAAAATGAGTTGGATGTTACTATTAAGCGATTTGCCACTTTCCTGCTCGAGTAATAAGTTTCAAGTTGTAACGCGCCCGCGCGGGCTCGTAATGAATTTTTTATACAGCTTGTGCCTATACTAGCTGCAATAATACGTGTAATCTAAGCCGAATCCGCGACTCGATCCGTGTATTCACACAAGGAATATTTTAAAAATTTATAAAAGGGTTACGAATACCTAGTTGTGAGATATTTAAGAGAGTTCGTGAAGTAAATTCCTATACTGCACAAGAACAATGTGCTTAAACGGATCAGTTTATGACAAAATTCCGTCAAGAGTTTATGGTCGGAATGAAGGTTGGATATTATAGGCGGCATGTGGTGGTAAGCGCACGGTATCAAATGAAATCTGGGGTAAAGGCGGCAACTCCCGTGAAATTTGTTGTGCGTTGATTCAGTTAATGTTGCGAACTTTTAATTGGTTTAATAATTCGCGTTTTCTGATCACGATGTAGGCAGGCATAAAGTCTTAACTTTTTCAATTATCGTCAATGAACTTTTCTATTGTGACCGTGACTGACGGATTTACTTAAGGAAACTGAATTTTAACATTTCAACAAATTTTTCTCACTCTTTACAATTGAATAAAATTAAAACCGGGCAACGGACGGTCGAACTTGGGTTTCGTACAGTTTTTTTATGCTGTTTATCATGCTATAAGAAGACGACGTATGCCTACATTTTAAGATTGTTCTGTTTTGTGATTTACGATAGAGCTATGTAACTGACGCGACAGAATGCCGTTTTTTTTTCGCAGACGTCTCAAAAACTGCAAAGTATGTGAAACCTATTGAAATTGTCTATTTTTGAGATACTTAAAAAATCAAGTACATCTTTGATACATTTGGTCACACAACGCATAGGGACTATTTATAACAAAACTTGCAAAGGCATATTGCAAATCTATGAAGCAACTTTTCCCCTTTCTTTGTAGTAAATTAAACAATAATTAGTCAGGGCCAGGTGGCCCTCTGATTTACGCGTTTTCACGAACTACGCCTAATGCCGCCGGCCACGCGACCATAATAGCTTCGATTATAACTAAATGCTTATAAATACTACGATGCGTATCTGTGTAACGGCAATTTACTTTTTCCTAGAAAATCTATTTGGTAATATCATATAGTAATCAAATAATAATGATTTTAGTGTACGTTATGGGAACTCAGAAAACAGAGCATGGATATCTACCACTTCCCATCTTTTTTATCCTACGACTCTGAATTTTAATTCTGTTTTTTTATACAAAATATACACGTTATAGAGTTAAGAGACATTTTGTGCTCAATGTTCCATTTGAGAAGTACAAAAAACATTTCTAGGGTTTACTTTTGTGTAGAATTTAATGCATAAACATAGAAACCCGCCGGTTATGGATATGCTTTGTCTGTTAGTCCTTGTTTTATTAAGTTCTTTGTATTGTGCTGCTATTGAAAAATACCGAATTAGTAATAATACTTTTTCTCTAAGTTATACACGTTTTCAGATGTATTTTCACAAAGTACTTTTCACTTGAATACACCGATAAAGATCGGCCAATCTCTACTTGAAATTCTGATTTCAAGTTTGTTTAGCAAAAATTACTAAAATTTCGTTAGTTACTTTAATTAAATTACCGAACATGTTTCAAACTAAAACTAACATGGATTTTCTCACAAATTCCCGGCCCGTATCTGAACAGGACAGTGGAAGTAAGAAAAATCGCGCAGACGACAAGAGCAAACAACTCGCAAAAACAGCACGTTAGCGGGAAATACTGAAAACATTACTTCGCTTCACTTCGTCGGGTAAAAAGTCTGCTTGTGGACGTAAAATAGAGCTCTTTTAAAACTGACTTTTTGTTAGCAAAAAGTAGTGGTTTAACTTAATTTTTTTTATGATTGTGTCAAATTAGGGCCTGCCAAACAAATGTTTCTTGAATACTTATATTAAACCTTTCAAATACGTGAATTGCAACTGAAAGAGAAAAGAATTGTTTGTCAACAAAACATAATCCCATCTATATTATAAACGTGAAAGTATGTATGTACGTTCCACTTAATCTCAAAAACTACTAAACGAATTTTTATGAAACTTTTCAGTTGTGTACCTTTTAAATAAAAATAGGACATAGGCTATAATTTATGTCAAATTTAATCCCTTTTAGGGACGAAAAAGGGGGTGAAACTTTGTAAGCCATAAATTGCATTGCATCTCTACGCGGACGAAGTCGCGGACACCAGCTTGCCTGTTCACGTTTAAACCGCTGAACCGATTGGAATGAAATTTAGTATGGAGATAGTTTGAGTCCAGGGGAAGGACATAGGCTACTTTTTATCCCTAATCCATGATAAACGAATTTAAGGCGGACGAAGTCGCGGGAAGAAGCTAGTGTTATATATATCTAAAAAAATAAAGAAAACTGAAAACTCTTACTCGTGGTCTATTCTGAGTTTAATATTTACTAGCTTTTGCCCGCGACTTCGTCCGCCTTAAATTCGTTTATCGCGGATTAGGGTATTTTTCCGGGATAAAAAGTAGCCCTTAGTATGTCCTTCCTCGGGACTCAAACTATCTCCATACCAAATTTCATCCAAATCGGTTCAGCGGTTTAAGCATGAAGAGGTAACAGACAGACAGACAGACAGACACACTATCGCAAAAACCACGTCCCAGTTTCGCAGTCGCGCCACATAAACATCGCAATCGGAAACTTATATCATGTTTTTTTTTATATCCAAGTATGTATGTATATAGTACGTATATTTAGAAACATTTTTTTTTTATTATAAAATAGATGGGCATTTGACCGCAATCTCACCTGTTGTTAAGTGACGATGCGGTCAAGGATGTATCATGCCCGTCTAGAAACAGCCTATTCACTCTTGTCTTGAACACGCCCAAACTATACTCGTAATGGTCGGGGAACACACTCGCAGGCAACGAGTTCCACTCCTTTGCAGTACGCATGATAAAAGTTGCACCATAGCGCTTCGTGCGGATTCGCGGAATATTGACCACGTACGGATGGAAGGAACGCACGCGTCGAGTGTCCCGATGATGGAATGGGGCTGGTGGAATTAAATCATGTAATACCCCCGCACACTCACCGAAATGTAACCTGTAAAAGACCGACAGACGAGCGACCCTACGTCGATGCTCAAGGCTCTGCAGCTTAGTGTCAGTTAGAGTAGGGTCGCCAATAAGCCGCCTAGCTCGTTTGTCAATCGAGTCCAAAGTGGCCAGTTGGTATTTAGCTTATCCGTCCCAAAGGTGACAGCAGTACTCCATACATGACCGGCTTTGTGCTTGGTAAAGCATTAAAAGCTGTCCTGGAGTGAAATACCGCCTAACCTTGGAGAGGATTCCGAGGTTTTTGGCTGCAGTCTTTGCTTTGGACTCGATATATTGACCGAAGTTGAGATTGGCAGTCAACTGAACACCAAGAAGCTCAAGGCTGCCAGTCAATTTTACAGGCACATTCCGGAAAGTCGGAGCCAGCTCGAATGGGCTCCGTTTGGTGGAGATCAGACACGCCTGCGTCTTGGTAGCGTTGAACGTCACCAGATTAGCATCACCCCAAGTGGACATAATGAGTGTTCCACATGTTTTATTCCATATTGTACCGCGGCCAAGTAATTGTAGCGAGTATAAGACAGAAACAGTACCTCACCCCCGTCACGAAGTCGCGCCAGAACGCGACACAAAATGTCGGCGATTTCGCTATTGCAATAACGAATGTAGGAGGAAAGTTGAAATATCTGTCAAATACGATATATAATATAAAATATAAAAAATAAAAAAAAATATAAAAAATAGATATAAAATATTAAAAAAAAATACTGGATTTGTACTTATTTTTAGAGTCTCAAGAACAGTCCTCGTCCCAATTTCGTAGTCGTACCACAACGCGACAGAGAACGTAGGCGATATCGCAATTGCAATAACTAAGTAATACAGGACGAAAGTTATTTGTAAAATATAGAAACATAATATATGTGCACTGTTATTATGTTATGTTTATATATTTGACTTGATTTTTATATTTAGTCACAGGAACAGTCCTCGTCCCAATTTCGTAGTCGTTCCACAACTCGACATAAAACGTAGGCAATTTCGCAATTGCAATGGTAACGATGCAGAATTGTCACCGCGCTCAATGTGGAGTGTAACATATGTTATTTTAAATTTTGTGGATCAGAACACATGGGTTAACTTTGTGCGATGAAATTTAGGATTAACTTCGCTCCGCAGTAGATTATGGAACGGAGTTGTACTGGCGTTCATATTGTTATAAAATACATTATTTATATATTTTGTTACATTATCAAAACTTCAAGCAATCAACTTGCAAGATACGATTCGATTGACGCCCACTTATAGAAGAAGTTAAATAAAACCGTTTACAAAATGAAAATGTTGTAATTAATTACATTAGGTTGGCTACGCAAAAATTGAAGCTCAAAAGTCGTAGAGCTCGTAGCAGCTCGTAGCACCGCACTCGTAGCACTGCTACAACTTCATTCACATGCGAATTTCGTTTTGTTGGCCTGAGACTATAAGATTTCATGGCTAGAAGTTTGGTAAATATTAGGGCCTTCTGAGATGTCTGATATTCAATAGACATCAAGGTAAAAGCTATGTATATCATTGAGTTTGTTCTGGAATTCCAGGACCTGATTCCACCTTCGCCATTCCATCATCGAACATCCAGACATATAGTCGCATCAGTAGCTATTCTATAATGTAGCACAAAGCGATTCATATCTTGTAAATAGCCTAGATGTATTTTTTTTTGTTTCTGTCTGTATTGCCAACTGATTGCGATTCGGACATTTTCAAGACCAGGGTGTGTTTGTGACAAGTTTTTATTGCCGACTATAGTTTTTTTGGAACACCCGACAACTACTTATTGACACGTCTTTAAAGAGCCCAAACTCGGTTAAGATTGTGTTATTTTGTCACAGAGTTCCTATGACCATGTTCCTACTCCATCATCAGATAAGCTAAATGGTTACTTTTGAATTGTCACCGAACTTACATAAACATTACCTGTCTCTCCCTTAACACACTGTTATTGAAATCACTTTCTCAACTTTGCGGCTGACACTGTTATGGTTATTTATTTACTTACTTTGCATTTATTATATTTATTATGTTTAATTATTTATGTATATATGTATATCTACGCAATCTTATTTGTGTATGCTTATTGCGTTTAAATGTGTCTATATGAGATTTTTTTTGCTTCATAACTGTTTCTCACCACCTACTCAACTAAAATAGTTTTCTTTTAAATACTTCGCTATCCAAAGGTTGTCTGGAAGAGATCGCTATTTAGCGATAAGACCGCCTGTTGTTTACGTCTGCTAATTCGAATGTTACTGTCATGTTTTGTATTTCTGTGTATCTGAGGTGTGCAATAAAGAGTATTTGTATTGTATTGTATAAATGCCAAATTTTAGCTCAATCGGAAAGAGGGAAGTAAGACAAATTTAACCTGCAAGATTTGACCCGGACAAACATACATACATTGCAAGTTAAATAAAAGTTTGTAAAAAACTGGCCACACACATTCTGTCCTCAGAACGTGTTGTCCACAAGGACCAAAATATTATTCCTCATTAATAAGCCCACGTCATATATTCAGCGGGTAATTTGGGTGTAATAACGCCCATGACATTAGGGGCACGTGAGCGGCGCATACAGGGTGTTTATTAAGCGATACTATCTCCTGCCCGCTATGAATATTCAAGCCACCCTGTGTACAGTTTTTATAATGTGAGTTTTGGGGGTGGATCTGGGTATGTTATTTTTTATAAATTATGTGCTGTACTACTTCGCATAGTTTGTAACAATTACACGTTTGTATTATTTTAAAAGTCAGGTACCTGTGTATGGTTTTAGTTTGCTTTTATATCATGTTATCATAGTAAACATTTCAATACGTGAACAATTGGCTACCAGGTCATTGTTAACTTATTAATCAGATCATAATTGCAATATTTGCTGACAGTGAGTATTGAAACAATCTTATCCATTCATACTATATATATTATGTTATATAATTCAGTTATATTAAGTGTTTGAAATCTGAGCGCTTCTCGCCATTAAACGTCACAGTTTGGCGAGTAATAATTACTTTGTAAAATGTTATTTTTATAAGTTAAATAAATATATATAAAAAAAAAAATATACCATGTTATGAATGGCAAAGTGTGTTTAAGGTAACGTAGCCTAATTTAATCCCCGAAAATAAGCGGTTTTCGAAGACCAAATTGGAATTCGTTTGCCCCTCGGACAGAGCTGTAGTAAAACCTAGTCTATACTAGTCAAGTGTAAATATGAATTGTATAACTTTATGTATAAAAAATTACAACTCTCTTTTTTTATTGTGCGTAGTCGGATAAAAAGTAGCCTATAACGGTCTGTGGATGACCATACAAGAAATCGAAAAAGTCGTATCACTTTTTTTATATCTTTAATGTACAGATATTTATTATTACAACTTTTTGATGTATATATGTGTCTTCGCGGCCTCGTCACGGAAATGCAGCTGAAAGGTATTCAACAACTTTTTGGTACAATTATAGTAACAGGATATCCATCGCGAACGAAGTTCTAGTAAGGCATACAATTCATACAGTTGTATTCATTTATCGAAATTCTTTATTAGCCTTCCATGTCTCATTAACAACTTACCTCTTATATTTTCCAGAGTAGTGTTGCTCCTGAGAACGGCCATTCATTTTATTAACAGGGGCATTCATCTGAGATGACTAACTGCGTCTGTCTCTGTCTGGTTTATGTTAAGAAAAAGAGACAACTGATTAATTTAGCTGTTTTTATAGCTGTTTTGCTCTTTTTTAAGTACTAGAATCAAAAAGTTGTAAGTGTATATGTAGAGTCATACTTCTCAAACCCATAGATCGCATGGAAGGTTTTTTCTTAAACAGCTGGTTTGTGTTCGGCATTTTTTAGATATATTTTTGAACATTATTGTAGGATTTTATAAGTTGTTATTTAGGTTAGGTTTGAATTCATTCAGTAATATCATATTCAATTGATCTGATCAACAATTTCATTACCTACGTTGTTATTATCATTGAAAATAAGATTAAGATATTATTAGAATCAAATGAAGCAATCATAAATATAAGTAATAATTTAATTTAAAATATAATTAAAAAATATTCTAATATAAATATAATTTTTATTGTCGTCTGTTTACAATACACGCCGCAGTTATATTTCAGGTATTTCATATTCAAATACGAGTATCATTAGAAGTCACTTTGTAACTCAGTTTACCGTAAATCACACTCGAGGCATTTCTCGGCAAACTTAACATTTTTAACCTTCCCTGCAAGATGACAGCGGTGGTCAGACAGAAAAGTACTGAGAAATAGCTTGCGAGACCAGATTTTTTTAAAGTGCAAAGTTGTAACTTGACACGTTCGCATAGAGTAAGAATAAAATAATATTGTGGTATCTTAAAGTTGGTTTTGTTTTATTTCTATAAAAAATATACTCGTGCGTTAGTTCTAGAAGACATGCATGGAAAAAGCAAAAATGTACCTCCACTTTGGTGTTTTGTGATCGTTTTACTGAAAATTGAGAGCATTGTTGATTTCACGAATATTAAAATGACCCAAAATTCGTATTAAAAGTAAATTGTCGGTTTTGTGACGTTCATTCACCAATTCAGTTTTAAACGATGATCGATAACTGAAACGATGTCGCAACACTGACTTTTTTCAGAGACATTTTATTCAATTGTCAAAAAATAGATTAGCACTCTTGATTCTGACGACCGGTTTGGCTCAGTGGGAGTAACGTTGCCTGCGAAGCTGAGGTCCTGGGTTCAAATCCCGGTAAGGGCAAATATTTGTGTGATGAGCATAAATATTTGTTCCTGAGTCTTGGATGTTTTCTATGTATATAAGTAATATATCTATTAAATATATCGTCGTCTAGTACCCATAACACAAGCCTTATTGAGCTTACCTGGGACTAGTTCGATTTGTGTAAAATTGTCCCGTAATATTTATTTATTTATTTATTTATTTATTATTATTCTGAACGAAATTAACCCAAAAAGTCCATAATCAGAGACAACAAGTGGGTTGGTACACAGTTTTGTGAAAATGCCTATACTTAGTATGTAAATAATAAAAGTGGCTTTTAAAACGATAGCGTTTCATTACTGTCACGGCCACTGGATTACCCTAAAAGTCACACATTTTTTTGATGAATATTTTATTATAGCTATTAAAATAAGTATCTACAGGACAGACTGTGCCTAGTGTAGGCGTCAGTATAACAGTTAAAATAAGCTTAATATATTTGTATAGAACAGGAAACCTTCTTTACTAAATGTGTGTTAGTATATAGATATGACTATATGAACTTATATTATGTGCAATAAACTTACTTATTTCAAAAGCTGGGCTTAACTTTAATTTCAAAACATACAGAACTATAAAAAGAGTTTTTCCCAAAAATAAATGAAAATGGAAAATACTATAGAAGTTACAAAGGATACCAATACGCAATTATGTCGAAACAATCAGACGTTTCATAGAATCACTTTACGAAACAGATCAGAAATCGATCTGAAAAAGGACTACAGCCTATCAGTACCTACCGTAAAAATGGCCAAAAAATGGAAACTATAAGAGTTATAAGCGCCGTGGTCAGTAAATAACCGATAGGCCGTTATCGCGGAGGCACAGGGACGGACGGCCAGCCGACTAAAATATGGCCGCCGCGGGCATAGGAATATCCTGCCTCATGTACTGTGAAGATAGTAGTAAACATTTTTTAACTTGCCACATTTAAAAAAAAAACAGCGTAGGTGCGAAACCATGAAACAGTCAAATTTAAGCATTTGCGGACCTTATCTCATGGGATGCTTTACAAATATAAGTGTGTGCCTAATTTGTAAAACATGGCCACCGCAGGCGTAGGAATATCCTGCCTCATGTACTGTGAACATTTTTTAACTTGCCACATTTAAAAAAAATTTACAGCGTAGTTGCGAAACTATGAAACAGTCAGATTTAAGCATTTGCAGACCTTATCTCATGGGATGCTTTACAAATATAAGTGTGTGCCTAATTTGTTAAATTTGGCCACCGCGGGCGTAGGAATATCCTGACTCATTTACTGTGAAGTTAAGAGTAGCAGGTAACATTAAAAACTAGCCATGTTAAAAATGCAGCGAAGTTGCGAAACTATGGGCAGTCAAATTTAGGCATTTTTAGATTTTATCCCAATGGGAAGCTTTACTGATATAAATGTGTGCCTAATGTGCAAAATATGGCCGCCATATGCGTAGGAATAACCAGTCTCATGAACCTACTGTGAAGATAGTAGTAAGCATTTTAAAATTTGCCATGTATAAAAAAATTATAAATAGCGTAGTTGGGAAACTATGCATGTAAAGAGCATTCCACCAGAATAACAACTTTTTTCTCCCATGTGGTGTGTGATGGCATCTACGTTATCAAAATAAAAGCTCTAGAAATCACTTCTAATAAAAAAGGCAAGTTATGAAATAATTATCATACCAAAACTGGATCTCTAGCATTGTTAGACGTATCAAAAGAATTGTGATGCCTCGTATACTAGCGACGAAGTACAGGACGACGCAGCGAGGGAAGACCTCCAACAAGATGGAAAGAAGATCTGGTCAACGGACGAAAATGATGGATGGGAAAGAACGAAACTATTAGGGTACCGTTTTTGCTATTTTAACTACGGAATCCTAAAAACCGGCCTAGTGGAAATCGGACTCGTGCACCAAGGGTTCCTTACAAAATGTACTCTAATAAATTAATAGTTTTAAAAAACACTAGAAAAACGCGCTTTATAAGACTTTTCTATTAAATCCAAACACAGCTATGATACGAAGTTCATATCTTCCGGCTCCATCATTAGATCAGTTCGACAGTACCATATTATTGTATTGTCATCAGAACTACATACGGCTACCAATTTTCATGACGCTACGATCCTTGGAAGATGGTTAAATTAGTTACCTTAGATTCCATTACATATTTACATACAGGTCGACCTAATAAAAGCGTGTTAAAAACGGTCGTATGTATCTAGTATTAGCAAAATGTACGCAGTGTGGGGTCATTTTATTTTGGTTTCTGACATAGACTGATGGACATAAAAAAATAAGATTTACAGATGTTTCGCTTTGATTGTGCTATCGAAGTTACCTTCATACCACATTTACATTATTTAGGACAGCTTGAATTACCATATAGGTTTTTCAGACCAGAAGCAATAATGACGAAGATGCCCACAGCATTGAAAAAAAGATCCCGCCTTAATTTTAGCGAAGCAGAAAATAGTTAATCAAATAGTTGGATATACGATAAAACTACTTTAGCAATATGTTACCAATTTTGGAGGCAAAACGTAGATGTTATAGTAATAACAGCGATTTCGCCAAAACCCACTCTGCCCAGTCAAATGCGGTCCCAGTACACGTTATAGGTTAGTAATAGTACTTTTATATCCCGTGGTATTTTCATGCGGCATCCAGTTCCGAATTGCAGTAATTGAATCTGCATTCGCAAGTACCAACCGCCCGCCTGCTTTAATTTGTGTAAGTGTTGCGGTACGGTCGGCAAAAACCCGCACGTCTTTGAGACGAATGATGCAAGTATTTGGAGCTTTGTGGGAGGAGTGTCGATGTAAGCTGGAATCATTACTCTCTCTCAAGTCTGCTGTTAGTATTCGTAAGTCGGTAAGTATAGGTTTAATGGGTCTTCTGTCGGAAATGTTATTTTGTTTTTAACGTATGAAGGAAATCAATGTTGCTAGTAAACAATCAAATTAATTGAACAGATTTTTTATACATAATGCTAAATAGTCTTAGATGTCATAAGTAGTTTTCTAGATGTCTTCTAAACAGAGAAAAGTGTCTGTCACTGCCTACTTAGAAAAAAACATCATCATCATCATATCAGCACAAGGACGTCAACTGCTGGGCAAAGGCCTCCCCGACGATCTCCATAACGACCGGTCGAGTGCCGCTCTCATCCGACGGTTTCCGTCGATCTTTACCAGATCATTGGTACAAAGAGGCCACGGTGGTAAGCCACGCACGCTGCTTCGTCCTTAGGAAAAAAATGTCAGTACATATTTGTGTGATCAACTTATTTTAATTTTTACTTTCTCTTACTTCTAATACACTAGTACTTTTGGAAAATGATTGGAATCGAGTAAAGTGCTAAAGTGATACGAAACATAAGAACAAAGGCATAAATTATCCTTTCAAGAATAGTATTCCACCAATAAAACCATAATCAACTACGTCTGGAGTTTTTGCTTACCGTACGATTATTCCGGAGGCCCGGCACGTCCGTCCTAGACCGTACTTGGGATGGATTATACTCCCTTTGTCGTAAATTTTACGACTTCAAAAATTAGGCGCCGTGAGCAGACTAGCTCCGCAGACACGTTCCGCGGCAAATTGTTTTAACGGGTTTGTGGTCACCCTCAAGTGTCTAATTTGTTGATTTTAAAATCGAGTTCGGTCCGTCTAGCCGTGTATTTTTAGTCAGTAGTTTTGTGGTTTGTCTTTTTATTAAATTAATTATGAAATACTGCCACACTGCTATTAATATAGGTATCAAGCTGTTGCTAGTGAAATTATTACAGGAAATGTTAGAATATAAGATATAATTCATCATCGTCGCGTGGCATGATCGCGTGTCACGATCACGCGTTTAGACGTCGCGCCGATCCGATCTCTCGATATCCATTTGCTACGCGTATCACACACTTATATCGGAAGAGTGCGGCATGATCGGCGCGCCGACAGTGAGCGTCCAAGCAGCGCGATACGCAGTCATGCCACGGCACGGTGATCGGATACGAGCAAATGATACAAGTGTGGACGCACCTTAAAGCGAGCCAGAAATAGCATTGGCCAGAAATGACATGTAATTAATGATTATGTTTGCTTGTTTCAGGTATTTCCTTCACCTTAACTGTGCATTCTGCCTGCAACGTAAGACTGAGAGAGCAGAGACAAAAGAACAGTTAACGTACTTAGTATAATTAACTATTCAAATACCTCTGGTTTTCATTCCGGGTACTTTACCTGCACAGATTGCAGCCATCGACTTTCCGCGACCGTCACGAGCTCATCCGTCCACCTAGTCCAAGGCCGTTCCACGCTGCACTTTTCTATGCGTGGTCGCCGGATAAATAATGACAAAAAAAATTAAATAAAAAAAGAACCGACTTCAAAATAAACTAAAAAGCCATAAATATTTTTTTATGTACGGTACGGATCACATTTGAATCACCTTTTGAAGTGGCACCGGCCAAACCATTCATTTATTACTATTAAGAACCGCGGCGGCGAGCCTTTAGTTATTATCTACCTACATATATATTTAGTCATAGTAACTCGTATTTTTGTTGAATAAAGAACTTTATTTACTTCAGGTTTGGCACCGACTTCAAAAGGTGATTCAAATGTGATCCGTACCGTACATAAAAGATTATTTATGGCTTTTTAGTTTATTTTGAAGTCGGTTCTTTTTTTATTAAAAAAAAAATATTTTTTACTTTTTAGTGATGGATTTTAGTAGTGATATAAAGTATTTTTTAGATCCCAGAATGGGAAGATTGAGGAGGCACTTTGCACGCATCTCGAGTGTTTGGAAGTAAGAAATGTAAAAGTTGGTTAGTTCATTGTACCTTCCATCATCAGCTTAGCATGAAATGATGACAAACAGAGGAAAACAAGTGATAACTTTAGAAAAATATATACAAAACATTGTTAGTGCCTGTAATATTTGAGAGTTTGTCTCGATTTCCCTGGTATTCCATCATCTAATCCTGACTAGGTGATAAGGAGACTACTTCAGGGACACACTAAAAATAATATGACTAACAGTTTTAACGTATCTACTTATAATAGATGATTTTTTTAAGAATTTTCCTCTAACTCTTAACTATTAAGGAGTTGTACCTTCCTTCATCAGCTCAGTATGATGAGATGATGACTACCATATGCAAATACATAAATAGCTTAAGAAAATTTATGAAAAACGTTATAAGTGCCTATAAAATTTGAGGATTGCCCTCGATTTTCCTGAGATTCCATCATCAGATCCCAACGTGGTGGCAATGGGACCACTTCGGGAGTATGGACCGATTTAAAAAAAAAAAAATCGGTCCATAATTGGCGGAGTAATCGGTGAACATACATAAAAAAATTACAAACTATCGAACATATAACCTCCTCCTTTTTTGGAAGTCGGTTAAAAATAAATATAGACAGTATTCTAATGTCTAACTGGCAATGAAGGCATACTTACCTCAAATTTTGACAATTATTTTTTTACATGGACGACCTAGACATTTATGATCACATTGCAGCTCACCAGAAGATTGTAGCTGATGGTAACCAGATTATTTGACCGACTGTAATCACTAAGCCTGTCAGGGGTAATATTATACTTAGTTACTTACCTCTTCATAAATCTTAACAATAAAATGCAATACAAATACTCTTTATTTCAAAACTGACAAAAACACAGGCATTTACAAATAATGCATTTAAAAAAAACAATTAGAGGTAGACACCAGGCGGTCTTATCGCTAAAGAGTGATCTCTTCTAGACAACCTCTTAAGAATTGCTCTCGCCGAGCAATGGTACCTGTAAAGGTATCTGCTCGGGGTGAAAGTAACTTCATAGTTCTGCACTAGGCGGCGCTAACGGCTAAAGAGTCGGATGCACCATACGGAGATCCATAATCAAGAACAGATGACAAAATTCGACGACTACTGGTATGGACGATTAGCTCAGATGGTAGAGCGTGCTGCCCCGGTCTGGCTCAAGGCACTGGTTCAAGTCCAGTATCGACGAAAAAAAATTGTTTTTTTCATTTGTTTCTGATCTTTGTTTATAATAACCTCTTAAGAGTTAAACTTTGTTAATGTACACAAAATACACCAACAACGATGACAAGATGTTATACCAAATTGTTATCAATCTTCACTTTAGAGCTAACACAAAAAATATCATAGTTATTTCAACCGACGCAATATACGCCTCAGTTTATTGCGAAACACGCTCTTTTATATTTCAACTAATTTTGGTCATAACTTAAAATGCAGCAGTAAATTAAAGTTGTATTATGAAAAGCCGACGCAGCGGACTGTTCACGTAGCCTTAAGGGCTTGGCCCAAGTTATAAATGATACAAATATAGAATAATCGTATACCTAACAATAACAAGTAATCTTTAAAAAGAAAAAAACTCCTAAGACTTAACACTCTCGATGAAGTCACTTTTTAAATACTAAAAGAAATCAAAATCGGTTTAAGAGCTACGATGCCACAGACCTACAGATACATAGTGACACACTTACACAGACTCAAAGATAAATAGACACACAGATGCATAGATTCATACATGCGAGCATAATATACACTCGTGAATAGCTCTTGTTACGTCGGGGGTAAAAAAACATATTCTGATATAAAGATTTCGAGGCCTCCAAGCCAAATTGGCTTCTAAAAAGCTCGGGGTGCTCAACAGAGCGAGGCAGTACTTCACACGGTGTCACCGGCTTTTACTCTGCAAAGCTGAGATTTGACCCCATATGGAGTATTGCTCTCATCTCTAGGTTGGAGCACCAAAATATCAATTTCTCCCCTTGGACTCCATCCAACGCAGGGCAGTTCGTATTGTCAACGATTCCGAACTGACAGACAGCTTGGAAACACTTAGCTTCTTCGGAGAGATGTTGGCTCTCTGTGTTTGTTCTAACGTTTGTACAGTGGGGAATGTCCTGATGAACTTTTTGAGTTGTTGCCACCATCACGTTTCTATCATCGCATCTTCCACTCCAGGAACAAACTACATCTCCATTATCTGGATACATCACGCTCATTTTTTAACCGACTTCCAAAAAAGTAGGAGGTTATATGTTCGATAGTTTGTATTTTTTTTTATGTATGTTCACCGATTACTCCGCCAATGATGGACCGATTTCAAAAAATCTTTTTTTATTTGAAACGATATACTCCTGAGGTGGTCCCATTGCCACCAAATTGGGATCTGATGATGGGATCCCATGGAAATCGAGAGAAACCCTCAAATATTATAGGCACTAACTATGTTTTGTATATATTTTTCTACAGTTATCAGTTGTTTTCCTCTGGTTGTCATCATTTCATGCTGAGCTGATGATGGAAGGTACAATGAAGTAACCAACTTTAACATTTCTTACTTCCAAACACTCGAGATGCGTGCAAAGTGCCTCCTCAATTGTTTAAATAAAAAAAGAACCGACATCAAAATAAACTAAAAAGCCAAAAATAGTCTTTTATGTACGGTACGGATTACATTTGAATCTCCTTTTGAAGTCGGTGCCAAACCCGAAGTAAATAAAGTTCTTTATTCAACAAAAATACGAAATATTATGACTAAATATATATGTACGTAGATAATAACTAAAGGCTCGCCGCCGCGATATGCGAATGGTTTGGCACCGATTTCAAAAGGTGATTCAAATGTGATCCGTACCGTACATAAAAGATTATTTTGGCTTTTTGGTTTATTTTGAAGTCGGTTCATTTTTTATTTATTTATTTTTTGTTTTTTGCCACGAATTTGCAAGTTGTTCAATGTTGTCTAGAATAAAACACTTTTTAGTTGTTACCTCTTTATACATGTATATATTTTTTTGTACGCTGTAAGATGTGCAATTAAATACCAAAACCTATTATTAGTTTAAGATTATTTTAAGATATATTAATTGTAAGTTATTATCTAACATAAGTTGTCTTTTTTATATATTGTTTAATTATTTTTGGTTTTTGATAATAAACAGTTTTTTGAAGAGTTTTAACCAATCATTATTTTAGTGTGATGGCCTTTTGATTTATAGCTTTATAGACTATTGATGCAGCCAGGATAAATCTTCTAAACTTAACAGCGTGGCGTAATCGAGGAGTGCGCCGTGCCTTGTACTTCTATACAATTGTGACTCTTTATCGCACTATAAATATTGTTTGTCTCTATCCATTCAGTACAACGCGAGAGGGACGAGTGATACTGTGTAACGCAACACGCGAACTCACGGCCATTAATGCTAGGCTAGGTCCACTAGTAGAACAGCAAATATATTCCGCTACTCTCTTACTCTTCGCACCACTACTGAAACGTCACTATGGTTCGTGATTTATCACTCGCCACGCCGCTAACTTATTACCGGCGCTTATGTTGAACGAATATGGCGAGATCATGTGTTTTGAATATTACGATACAGCCACCAGAATATAAATCACGCCGTGTGGATTAGACACCCGGACTGGCTAACCGAAAATCCCGCATTCCATATTGTTTTGGTACCTAACACGGATTTACTTGAATCCTCTCTCATAAACTCAATAGTTTACTTATCGTCTTAAAGTATTCAATGCAAAACATAATATGTCATGGTCATGGTAACTAATAAAAAAAAACCAAGTCAATTTGATGTAATTATAAGATGACCCGTGGCTGTTGTTTCCATCTAATCGGGCTATGGCAAATTCATTTCTCCTTTATTCAGGACTTATGAATATACCGCCATCTATGATCGCATGCCTGAACGTAGCTAGGTCGCTTATTTGGTGCATCTTTAGGATCTTATTTAAAAATTGATACAAATATAACAAAATTCGTTTATTGACAAAAACAGATTAATTACATTTTAACGCTATCCGTCAGTGCCCAAACTAGGCTGAGCCTGTAGCCATGTGCAAATGTGGTTAACATAAAACGAATTTATAATTACGTAACAGTTTTAACTTTTAAGACATAAGTAGAATATAATTTAACATTTTGGCAACGGAACCCTAAAAAGAACGGTTATGTAGTAGAACTTATCCAAATATACTGCAGAAAATAATCTATTATAGCTCCGTCGTCGAAGCAAATAGTATTTCATATTTCCCTGGAAGGGGTTGTTGTGAATATTTAAGTGATGTCAACTGAAATACAAGACAAGTACTTAGAGGGTTGAGCAAAATATTGACTCATTACTTTGCCAAAATCGTATCTTACTCCTCTATGCATTTATAATAGTCACCTTGCGTAGTATGAGATTAGAGTTCAAATTTCAAATAATTGGAACAGAGGAAATTGAAGCTTGAGAGTATAAAGTCAATATCTTCAATATTAATTTATTCAGCAAAGACATCTGTCCTCTCCCTAAGGTTGAAGAGCAATGTGCTGTCTTCAAAACGATTCATCGAAATTAGTTTAATTTAAACTGGAGCTTATTTACATTTAGCGTACATTCAGGCCTTAGAAAAGCTGGAATAACATTCATGAAACCCAGGTACAAATTACTACAGTATTGTTATGCCGGTGGCTTAGGTGCTAAAACTTTGATCGTGTTTTTCCGTGCCTTGGAGGCGTTTCCAGGAGGCTTCCTGGAGAACTCTCTGAAACGACCTGAAACGATAAATATCGTTTCAGGCCGTTTCAGAGAGTTCTCCTTCACATACTAGTTTATAAAAAAAAACACCCGATGCTATTGTTCGCAAGCGCCTGAAACATGTTTTGAATCGGTTTCAAGTCACCCTCTCAGATGAAGACATAACCTGAAAACATTGAAAGGGCCTCTGAAGTAAATTTTAGTATTTGACAAAGTTTTCAGTAGGACATTTCGGAAGCTTTGTAGCTTCGCCCCGTGTCGACCCTGTGAATACGGAAGCTGCGAAGCTTCCGAAACGTCGGGAACTCAAATCAGATAATATACGCGATATAACCCCTTTAATTGTTCTGTATTAGTTAAATGAGTAATTATCGGGGAAACAGAAGAGAATATTATCGATAGAGGTCTCACCCTAATTTTTAGGGTTCCGTACCAAAAAGGTAAAAAAGAAACCCTTATGGTGCGACTCTGTCTGTCTGTCCGACTATTATTATTACAACATATTGACAACTCACTGCCCTATTTTATGCAAATAAAGTTATTTTTAACCGACTTCCAAAAAAGGAGGAGGTTCTCAATTCGACGGAATGTTTTTTTTTTATTTTTTTTTTATGGATGTTCACCGATTACTCGAAGACTATTTGACCGATTTCAAAATATTTTTTTTTGTTTTATAGAAGGTACTTTCAAGTTGGTCCCATTTAATTTTGGTGAAGATCTGATGATGGAATCCATGAGGAATTGAAGGAACTCCTCAAATATTGTAGGCATACATATAGCGATTTTGGTATTATAAGAAACATAATAAGCATTTGCATTCAGAAAGTGTAAATTGGTGAAGTGGAACTGATGCAGAAGACCACAGAATGCCATCGGAACTCCTTAATGAGAAATGATTTACGGGTGGCGACAAAATATCTTGATTAATTTAGCTAAGCAACTTCATAGTCACATATTTAAATGTTCCTGGTGAGAATGGTACCATCGAATTGATTTGATGATGGAGCCGGAAGGTAGGCACCAGATCTATGTAATAAAATAATGTATCCTAGCCGTGTTTGGGCTTGTTCAAATCGTCACGAGATACACTTTTAAGTAACGATTAACTAAAAAGTGTAAAATAAATAAACTTTTAAACAAAAAAATAAAACCGACTCCAAAAGAAAAGAAAAAGTAAAAAAAAAACGCCATAATTCAGTTTCTTCAAATTACTTACAAGTAACCGTTTGTATACTCAATCTATACAGTATATATAATTAATGTTATTTTGGAGTCGGTGCCATTGTGTCACAACTTACTAAAATCGTCAATTTTAAGTATTTTACACATTCTTTATATGGCACCGACGCCAAAATAAGATTAATTGTATATACTGTATAGATTGAGTATACAAACGGTTACTTGTAAGTAATTTGAAGAACCTGAATTATGGCGTTATTTTTTACTTTTTAGTTTTTTTTTGGAGTCGGTTTTATTTTTTTGTTTAAAAGTTTGGTTATCATTCTTATTGTTTTACGTAGAGCTACTAAAAAATGGGTCATATTACCTTTTATGCTTGTTATAATAGATCTTATGCTTATTATTGATTTAATCTGTTTGCATAATCGGATTACATATTGGCCATATTGTAGAAAAACCTGATTTCGCCATATGTATTCAAATTGTATTCTCCACTCAAATCAGCAAAAATTATGGACTAGGGTGCAGAAATGAAACCTTTCATTTGTGCTTAATATGTAACTGCTTTTTTATATACTTTTAGTACCGTTAGTGTAGGAGAATCATTATGCAAAATCGAAATGCTTATTTAATGGAATGCATACGAGGTAAAGTTAGTCAATTTTGCCGAAAAACTAGTATAATAAAATATCACCTGTATATTATAATAACTAGTTCAACGCACAGGTTAGCAACACTTGAACACGTGAATGACTAAAACTACTTGCGCCAAAAAATTAAAAAAGCGAGCTGCAAAATTAAATTAAATAAGTGAGTGGAGCGGACGGTAGTGTAAGCCACCGACTATAAATCTTTCGACGTTCGTACAGGCCGTTTGACGGGCACAACCCTAAATAATGGGCGGAATTTCGCGCCATAGACCAGAGCATAAACTATTAAAGAGACGGCTACAACCGACGATGGTGCAATTTTATGACCCGCTTTTGCATATTGAATGGGACGCCCCTTCACGCTGGCAAATGGCCCGATTTTTTTCCTTTTATTGAAGACTATTGCTCCCAGATCCATTATTGCGGAATGCGCTGTCACATATGCACCAATAAAGCTACTCAACATATACACATATGTAGTTAGGAATTATTGTAAATCGCAAAAAAAAAAAACAGAATTGATATGCTACTTATACGTTCAGTTTATTTTTCTCAATTATTGTATGGTATATTAAGATTAATAAAACAAAATCTCATAAAAACATGCCGTGGCAATTAGTCTTCTGGCACAGGGGTTGCAGGAGCAGACTCCGCGCCTTCTGTTCCTTCCGCCTCTGTTGCAGGTTCCGATGGGGTACGCCCAGGAGATTCAGGTACACTCTCTGCCGGAGTTTCTACGGCGGGTTCAGCTGTTGCCTCAGGTGGAGGTTCGGGGGTTGCCGGTTGTGACTCGACTGGCGTGGCCACTGCCTTAGCCTCAGGTTCTGGTGCAGGCGGTGGGGCTACTACAACTTCAGCCGGGGCAGGAGCGCTGGGAGCTGGTGCGGCAGCTGGCGTTCCTTTTGCATCTTTTTTATCTTTTTTGCCTTTCTTCTGTTTCCGCTCAAGAGGCAAATACAGTTTATATTCCTGCGGCAATTCTTCTTCGGTATACAAGCGGTCGCTGAAATAGATCCTACGTAACCGGGCGTTGGCATGCACTTGGACGCGGAGGGTTTCAATAAACTGTGTGCCGTACGCCCTCTTTGTAAAATCTGCTAGATTGAACTGTATTTGGTTCCAGCCGCCCGACAGGCCAATCGGCATGCTCGTACAGAACGGCTTAATTTTTGTAGTCGATTGGAAATTCGATATTCTGAATCTTCGTCGCATGTTTCTGTCGTCAAGTACCGTTATTTCAAACGAAAAATACCGTTTTAGATTTTTCACTATTATGACAAGAAAGGGTAGTTTTATCCCCAAAATTTGGTTGTTTTTTGGGCATGAGATGAAGGTGGTCGCGACATTGGTGCTTACAATTTCCAGGACTATCGAGTTTACTTCGTTGTCGGTGAGTCGTTTTATGTGCCCGTTCCGAACTTCGCTGTCCCATAACGCCAGGGGATTGGATCCACAACTGTAAAATATTGACAATAATCCGTTCTGATATGTGTTTTTAAACATTATAAGTGATCAAAATAATACGTGTCCAATTGTTAAAAATATTGGCATGTCACCAAGTGACAATTAATTGACAAACTTGACATTCCATGAAAGCCAGTCGCATTTTATATCATATATATATAATTGCAAAATTAAAACGAGGTTTCCTACCTCTTTGTTACACGAAAAATAATTTTGTTATAATCCCTTCATCATCATCGTAAAACGTTAGAGTTACACATAAATAATGTATGGTAGGATTGTTACTCTTTGATAGGCCTTAAAAAAGTCCGCAATGCCTACCTTTTGGAGAAAACCGATATTTACAAAAGAGTGAACGACAATTTACAATGCACATTTCTTTAGTATCCAATTGATTATTATCAAAAGAAATAGTGTTACCATTTTTGGTATTAAGAGTAGATTAACTTTGTTGTTTGCGGTATGTAATTCAGACAAATAGGTTAACCCTTTGCCAGACGTAGTACGATTCATCGACCACGTAGGTGCTATTAAAATTTCAGCTTTATCACGATGGTTACAGGTTGAAACCAAATAGGTTGCGGAATGGAAAAGGGTTAAAAGTTGTCGTTTTAAGCATGAAGTTTTAATGCTACTGCAAGATATATTTATTTGTCTTCAAACCTTCCATAAAACGAGTGGTTATGGGCCCAGACGACTCAAATCTTGCAGGTGGAGACTAGTAAAACCGGCGTGAAAAAATAATTAAAAACGGTGTTTGACGTCGTTCTTCACACGGGCGAATTACACAGGAAAAAATGGCGACGGCAATAATGAATGCCGCAACAATAAAATTAAAGGGCGAAAATTGGGCAACTTGGAAATTTGAAACCCGCGTTGTCCTCAACGGCTTGAGACTGTTTGATATTGTTTCGGGGCTTCGTCAAAAACCCGAGAAAAAAGAAAACCAAGCTACGTGGAGACAAGATGATGCCAAAGCTCAATCGATCATCATCACGAGAATGGAGCCGGGTGCCCAAACACACATTTTATAGTGTGAAACTGCTGCGGAGATGTGGCAAAAATTAAAAGTGGTTTATGACCGCGAGTCAGTTGTGAGCGTACATCTGCTACAGAGCGTACATCGAACTTCTTATCCAGGATAGAAGATATCAGAGCCAAATTAAAACAGGCAAACGACGAAGTGTCGGAAAAGATGACGATCACAAAAATCCTCATGTCACTTCCAGAAAAATTCAAGCACTTCAGATCCGCGTGGGTAATCAGCTCCAATTGAAAAACAAACTTTAGAAGAGCTGACTTCTCGGTTGCTGCTTGAAGAAGAGCGGAGCTCGAAGGACGACGTTTTGTCAGCGTCAGCACTCATTGGTCAATCGAAGAACGTAACTTGTCTGATTTGTAAAAAGCCTGGATATCTGAAGAAGGACTGTTACAAAACCAAACAATGTGATTTTTGAAATAAATCAATTTAACGGATTATATCGCATATATTATCTCATTTTAGAATAGAGAAGATGGATTGTCACTACCACCAGCTTGGGATCCTGTAATACATCTCATCAAGGAACAAGCGAGACACAGGACTGCAAAACCTTAATTTCCGAACGCTGTAAAATATCTTATGTGTTTAAAAGTAGTTTAATAGTCTCTGTTTTTTAAATATTATAATTAGTAATGAGGTAGCCTGGGAGTTTTTCTTTGCAGCGTTTCTTTTCTCCTCAGTACGCCTCATTTGTGAAATGCTGCTTGGTATAGTTGAATTATCGAGAAGATGGAATTGCATTTGTAGTGGTTGTACCGTTTGCAACAAAAGGAGAATAATTTTCTCTTAACTTAATAAAATGACATACCCAAGAAGTGGAATAAGTAGTAGTCCTCTGTTTTTTTCTTTTATTCGCTGTCATGTTCTTCATCTGAGCTGTCACAAGTATTGATAATAAAATTGTCTGTTATTTGATCCATTTCTCCTTCCTGACATCGATATTTATTTTCTTCACTTTCGACGTGGTGACAAATATTTTCCCAGTCCTCAGCAGTGATGGTATTCATTCGTTCAGTTGCTAAACTCATAATGCCTTGCATGTTTAATGAAACGTTTCTTTTTGCTACATATCCTTTTACCATGGACCAAATATTTTCGATCGGATTGAATGTCGGGTCATACGGTGGCAATCGTAATACGGAGTGGCCATGTTCTTTTAAAATTGCATCAATGTGGTACTCGCGAAACCGCTCTTTATTTTGTTTAATTAATTAATACAAACTGGTTTTGTACATCAACCGGTTATACGAAATGTTGTGTTCTGTCAACCAATCCATCATTTCTTGTTTATTAGAATTTGACGTTGGAGCACGATTCAAAAGTTTGTTGTGATAGGACGCATTATCCACGATAAGTACGCTATTCGGTTTGAGGTTCGGTATTAATTTTTCTTTTAATCATTTTTCATAGTTGACAAAGTTCATCTGGTCATGGTAATCTCCCGTTTTTTGGTTTGCCTTAAACATTAACAAAGCGTTGGAAATAAAACCATCTTTTCCTCCTGCGTGCACTATTATTAACCGCTGGCCTGTACTGATTTGTTTTTTTACACCAAATTCTGTTCCATCGGTCCAAGCTTCTCCGGACACATGTGAAGTGTGGATGTAGGTTTCATCAGTATAAACTAGTGGTCTATCTTGAGATCGATATTCCGCAATTTTGATAAGGTAATTTATTCTTAGCAGTCGTATGTTGTGTTTTTCCATTAATATTTTTCGGTTGTCCTCGGTCTTTTTCCATTAAAATCCAAATTTTTGTATTTGTTTTCGTAAGGTGGAAATGCCAAATTTGTAATCTATATCGGATTTTAACACAGAGTGGAGTCCCTTTAAGGTTGGAAATTGCTTATGGGACAGATGAAAATTGTATATAGTTCTCCGGATGACTTCCTGATCAAAATCGTCTACTGCTGATGACGGACAAGGACGCAACTTTTTATTCTTCGGGGAGGTAATTTTTTTTGTTGTTGCGAATTTCTCGCTGTTGCTCTCAGTCACAATGTTATAAACAGTAGAGAGACAAACACCTGTAGCTTTTTCAACTAACTGGGCAGCGGTGTAAGGCAAGTTTAAATTTTTCGTCAGTTCATTTTCAAAATATTTATAACAGTTGAAAATTATTTGCTTACTTTGACTCTCAATAGGACCAAAATTACTTACAGCCATATTTTTTTAAAATATAGAAATTATTCGTAGTAGTACGGGCGGACACAATAATTAATTGAGAATACAATCAAATCAGAGGTAAAAATATACGCACAACGTAAATAATATTGACAATTTCACACTGACATTATTTTTGTTTTTAGTTCTTCGATATATATATATATATATATATAACAACCTCTTTGTATGCTGATAGTACAAGAAAATAGAAAATTCAAATATAGAATGCCTGTAAACAAACAATACTACTACATATGCAATTCCACGCTCTCGATGATTCAACTATAAATTATTAGAATAAAATAATTAAGCCCTTCTGGCACATGTGTAACTGTCTTTACAGCTTAGGGCCATCTGGCATGTATGTACACCTTTATTTGTGTTTTTTCAAAAAATGGGTAGTTTGCACAAGTTGTAACTTTGACAGAGGAAAATACATCTTTTCTCAGTCCTCCCATGACCATGGAAAGCTGGAAAGCTTCCGAAACGTCGGGAATTAAAATGAGATAATATACGCGATATAATCCGTTAAATTGTTATATTTCAATGAGTAATAATCGCGGAAACAGAAGAAAATATAATGTGATTTTTGCAAGAAGACAGGGCATATATCCAAATACTGCTTCTTCAGAAAGAATAAACCGAAGAAACATAACAACAACAACATGACAGCGTTGGTGGCTGCGGATCTTGTGTCAACTGACTTCTGGTATATGGACAGTGGCTGCACTCATCATGTGTGTCAAGACCGAGTGTATTTTGAAAACTACAAAAACTTGGACTACGTTCGCACTGTCAAACTAGGCGACGGTGCCGAGGTGAGGGTTGTTGGCGAAGGAAATATACGTCTGAAAGCTTACAACGGACAGGACTGGTCCTTGGTGAACCTGGAAAACGCTCTGTTTGTACCAGATCTAACCGTCAATTTGTTTTCGGTATCCAGTGCCCTTGATAAAGATTTGAAAATGATATTTGACAGCGGTGAATGCAAATTTTTAAAAGATAATGAAACGATCGTGATCGCCAAACGTATTGGTCAGCTGTTCAAAATGTGTTTCAATAAATGCGAACATGTATTTTCAAGTGTAGAGATTGCTGCTGGGTCATTGAATTCCAACACGTCATCGAATGTTGACGTGATATTGAATTCTGACGTGACATTGAAAATTCCGTCAAATACGAATGACAACAACCCGGTATGCAATAATAAATGTGAACTCTACAAATATCATTGTAAATTAGCTCATCAAAACTTCGTGTACACTAAAAGAATACTTCGTCACAACAAGATTTCCGAAAACATTCGAAGACGCCGTCTTATTCAAGCAGTAGTCGAACAAATGATCGAGGTGACTTGGTGCATGCTGATCTCTGTGGACCCCGGGAGGTAACATCTGTTGGAGATTCACGCTACTTTCTGTTACTCAAGGATGATTACTCTCGATTCCGCACTGTATATTTCTTGAAACAGAAGAGTGAAGCGGTCTCAAAGATTAAAATTTACCTGGCGCTATGTGAAAACGAAGGAAAGCCGGTAAAGATCCGTCGGACAGATAATGCTGGTGAGTTTGTTAATCGAGAGCTTAAAAATCTATTGGAGTTGAAGGGCATAAAACATCAAACATCCGTACCCTATACTCCATCTCAAAATGGCAAAATCGAGCGGGAAATGCGCACGGTAATGGAGGCTGCGCGTACAATGATGAAGGCGTGCCAAGCGCACAAGAATCTATGGGCGGAGGCTTATCTCAGCTGTTATCAATCGAACGGGAATGAGTCCAGTAGAGGGAAAAACTCCCTATGAGCTATACTATGAGAAAACGTTCGATGTGAATTGGCTGAAGTTTGATTTCGGCACAGAAGTTTGGTCACATATTCCAAAACAATGTCGTAAAAAGCTAGACAGTAAAAGTAAAAAAGGCGTGTTTGTGGGATACGGTGAAGATACAAAAGGGTATAAAGTATACTATTCGGAGAATAAAAAAATTTCTATGGAGAGAGAGGTCATAGTATCGCCCTATATTCAACCGACGAACCCTGTGACCGAGCAAGTACAATTTATGTCGATACTACCTGAACCTACTATCGCTGAACAAGCAGCATCTACATCAACAAGCTCCAACACAGGTAGTGCTCAAGGGTCAGAAGACGAGTATCTAGACAGTTGCGAGGTAATGCCGTCGAATGAACAAGAGGAAAACCCGGATACGTCGGTTGTTGGCTCAAGCACAAGCTCCAGTGATGAAATAGAAAATGTCAACACTATATCATTGCGACCTAGGAGTACGCTGAGACCACCTGTCAGTTTGCAGGATTATGACACGTCATACTTTAGCCTCCTTGATTCTGAAGAACCTACATCGTTACGAGAAGCTAAGATGTCTCCAGACAGCTGTAAGTGGGAAGAGGCTATCTATGAAGGCGGAAATGAAGGCACTGACAGAAAATGACACATGGTCATTTGTAAACAAACCTGACACTAAGATCGTGGTAATTGACTTTAAGTGGGTTTTCAAGATTAAACGTCATAAAGACAATATAATCGAATTATATAAAGCTAGGCTGGTAGCTAGGGGCTTTATTCAAAAAGGTTTAGACTATTGTGATGTTTATTCTCCTGTGGTGAAAATGGCTACCGTAAAATCATTGTTAGCTTTGTGTAATAGAATAATTGGCCGGTGTATCAGTTAGATGTATGCAGCGCTTTCTTGAATGGCATAATTAAAGACGACGTTTATGTAGAATTGCCTGAAAATGTTGTAGTGCCTAAAGGAAAAATATGCAAATTGAACAAGGCGTTGTTTGGTCTGAAAAGTGCACCGAGATCATGGTATGAACGATTTAATGAGTTTATGTTGAGTCAAAAATTTACAAAAACTAAAAGTGATCACTGTTTATACTTCTATGTAAATGACAGTAGTAGACTTTATGTTTTAGTTTTTGTAGATGACATACTATGTACTGGATTTGGTCCCATGGTAAATGAATTGATAAAAAACATGAAAACTGTATTTAAAATGAAAGATTTAGGCCTTGCGAGTCTGTATCTAGGAATTAATATTCAGCAAGACTTGAATGATGGTGTTACGACATTGGACCAAACGCAGTATCTCAAAAATGTGCTGAATAAATTTAATATGTCAGAATGTCATAGCGTGCCCCTATGTATCCAAACTTCGATTTGTCTTCATTGCAAAAGGAGAGATCTGAAAGTGAAGAACTGGAACATAGGTTTAGACAACTGATTGGTTGTATAATGTATGCCATGATTGGAACCAGACCTGATCTATGTGCTAGCATAACATATTTGTCAAGATTCCAAAACTGTGCGAGTAATGAACTCTGGCTCTATCTTAAGCACATCTTAAGATATATCCAGGGTACTATAAATTTAAAATTAGTGTACAATAAAAATGCGAGTAAAAATCTATTATCCGCATACGCTGACGCAAGCTGGGGAGACGATGTTTTTGACCGAAAGTCAACATCTGGTTTTTGTTTACAGGTTTATGGCAACCTAGCATCTTGGACTTCAAAAAAACAAGCCACAGTTGCGTTATCGTCATGTGAGGCAGAATATGTAGCTCTTACGTATTGTATTAGTGAAGCCTGCTGGTTGAGGAATTTGCTAGCAGAGCTTAAGGTTCATGATAACGATACTGTAACTGTCTATGAGGATAATCAATCTGCTATTAAAGCTTGTAACTCTCATGAACAACTGAAGAGAATGAAACATATTGACATAAAATACCATTTTGTAAAAGAAAAGGTTACTTAAGGTATTATAAACATTCAATATGTTCATATGAGTGTACAGATAGCAGATATACTAACTAAACCATTGCCTCGACAAACTTTCGAGAAGCTGAGAGGACTTTTAGGGCTAGTTTGATTCTTAGCACCTATATAATACATATATTAGTTATTATTTTATACATCTTTCGATTGAGGGTGGGATTTATTTTTAAGGATTAACTATAGTCCAGCAATCAAAAGATGTGGATGTGAGTTATGTTTATTTTATTATTTACATCTTAAATATGTAGGGAGAAGAGTTTGACAACTTCACATTGTGACAGATAACAAACATGAGTTTTTTTTTGTTGATTGTTTTTAAGCGTCTGGTAGTAGAGTTGATATTCATATATATTTCTGTTAAAGTGGTTAGAGAGGTCATAAACCTATTGTTTTTTGATGCTACAGGTCTTTTCTTGAGGATGGGTGTCGTTTTAAGCATGAAGTTTTAATGCTACTGCAAGAAAAGATTAAGAAGTTAAAAAAAAGAAGAATTGTCTATGTTGTGTAATGGTCTCTTGTCTAATGTCCTATTCTTTAATATAATAATTAATACTGCAAGATTTATTTATTTGTCTTCAAACCTTCCATAAAACAAGTAAAGTAACAACGATCGATGGAGAATGTTCAAGCGCGTTGTAGAAGTGATAATTTGTACATTTCAACCATTCTGATACGACATCGTCTAGAAAAATAGTAGTCATATTCGCTGGGTGCGAAGTACTAGGAGGGGGTAATATAATCGATCGCAGCGCTCATAGTGGCTAAAAGTAAAACTAATGTTGGCGCTGTTATCTGTCATATCTCAAAGTAATCTGTTTAGACTTGGTTACCTATATTGATTAGCCTTGGTCCTTAAAATAGTGCTCATTCCGAACTGAAAACGGTATTTAACTTATCACTAGCGATACAGGAACAATTATATATGTTTATTATTACTGAATGAAACCATTAAAGTAACTTTAGCTTCTTGTTTTACAGTACCACAACTAAAAATTAAGTAAACAAACCCTCACATATTCAAAATAAAACACACTTATTGAATCAATTTTACCTACCCCATTTGATTTGCATGACGAAAATTGATTTCACAACCTTTTCTCTACCCAAATGAAGGTAACACAGTAATTTTGGAAATAAATTAATAGATAATTTTGGATTATAAGAATATTTTATCATAACGTCGCGATTAAATATCAAAACGTCAGAGCCAACAAAGTTGTGGACGCTAGGTGGAGCTGAACTCGTGGCTCCGTCCAATATGCTCTGCTTGTTGCCACTTGTGCGTAGCCAAGGCGGGTTGATAGTTTATTATATAAACGTTTATACTCACACTGTTTAAATATTATGGCGTACATTTCAGTTAAAAGTCAAGAAATATATTATTAAATATATATATTTATTTAAAATTAAAATAACTACATTTCTAAAAAAAACTTAATCCGTTGTAATAAATAACGTAATAATTAAATTAGAACTAAAATTATTCCTGAGCATATTAACTGTGTATAAACTATTTTCTCTAGTCAAATTTAATTATCAGCCGTTTCGGCTGGGACTTTCTCATTTTCTACATCCTCTTGGATCGATTCTAATTTAGCCTCGTCCGTGTCTCCAATCCCAGGAGGCTCTTCATCAGCCTTTGGAGGGACCTCGTCATTCTCTGGAGGAGCCTCAACCACTTCAGGAGTTTCCTTAACCTCTTCTAGAATAACCTCTTTCGTGATCGCCTCCTCTTGACCTCCCGGCGGCGGTCCCACCTCATTCAGGGGAACCGATTGAGGAAGCTCCACAATACTAGTAGCTGATGTCGTCTTTAGCTTACTTTGCGTCGAAATAATATGTTGAGAGGCTGTCTTACTACTATTCATTGTCTTTCTACCTTTATGTTCTTTAGGTAATGGAAGAAAGATCCTATAGTCAGCTGGTAAATCCTCTTCAGCAGTTAATCTTTCTGCGAAATATATTCTCCTCAGGCGTATATTGGCGTTGACTTTTATCTTTTCTACTTCAACAAAAGACTTGTTGTATGCACGGCGGGTAAATTCTGATAAATTGAACTGAATTTGATTCCAACCGTCGGCTAGCCCGATAGGCATAACGGTGCACATCGGCATGATCTGCGTCGTACTCTGAAAGTTGGCTACTCTAAATCTCCGCCTGGAACCAGTATCGTCCCTTATGGTCACCTCAAACGTAAAATACTTCTTCAGATTCTTTACTACCATAATCAGAAAGGGCATTGTTATTCCAAGTATTCTATTATTGCTTGGGCACACTATGTAAGAGGTGCTTACGTTGCTGCCTCTTATATCTAGCACCATGGATTTAATATCTGGATCTAGCAACCGAGCGACGTGACCGTTCTGTACGTGTACTTCCCACATATCTAGGGGTTTTGAGCCGACACTGAAGAACACTGTCAGAAACCCACGCTGGTATGCAGTTCGATACATTTTTAACTGGGATAAAATTCTAAGGGGTCTTTTAACGCAAGCCTCGCTTATTAAATATTCGCTGCCGCAAATTATTCTAGATTGTTTCCCTTACTATGACATTTTCTGTCACCCAACTAAATTATATATTACTGACATTATGGTAAACATAGAAGTAAATTTTACATAAAAATAAAGTAAAACGTGTTATGTACCGGAATACGCGAGGTACTCAAAGATCAGAACGGATCGGCAAATCCTCTGGCGTTGTACATATCCATTGGCGATGACCACTTCTTAACAGTTGACTCAAAGATGACTCGTCTTTTCATTTGTTAATTGTCACCAGTATTATTACTTTACTCTTTGGTTGTCACATAAACAATTTCTTTATAGGTAATTACGCTGTTTAAATTGTCTTTGGTTTGAATTTTTAGGGTACCGGTACAAAAAGGTAGGAAAAAGTCGTTTAGCATACGTAACGTAGCGTAGTTTAAAGTCTAGCAAGTAGATTAAATAGGGTATTATATGAAAGGGCTTAATTTGCATATTCCGATTTTTATACTTTAGTCAAATTTTGATTTATAAAGTAATATGTATTCCCCCCACCTCCCCCATCTCCAAAGTTAACCAAGCGTTTTTTTTAATTATATAAATTACTAGCTTCTACCCGCGACTACGTCCGCCTTAAATTCGTTTATCGCGGATAGGGTATTTTTCCGGGATAAAAAGTAGCCTATGTCCTTCCCCGGGACTCAAAATATCTCCATACCAAATTTCATCCAAATCGGTTCAGCGGTTTAAGCATGAAGAGGTAACAGACAGACAGACAGACAGACAGACAGACAGACAGACAGACAGAAAGACAGGCAGACAGACAGACACACTTTCGCATTTATAATATTAGTATGGATTATAAATATTACAGGAAAATATTTATATTATTGTGGAAACAATTTTTTTTCAACATTCTGTGTGGGTTTACTTTGCAACTCAGTTGTATTTGGATACAACTGGTTAAGTTTGCACCTAGTGTCTATGGTGTGTCAGCACCTAGTGTCTATGGTGCCGACACACCATAGACACTAGGTGCCGGCCAGTTAAGTGCATGCCGGTACGGAGCCCTCGGTGCGTGAGTCAGACTCGCACTTAGCTGGTTTATTTGATAATGTAATGTCAATTTTACTTACTCCAATCATTTTAATGACATTTGAATGCTGCTGCACATTTTCATCTGCTTCCGAGGTTACATTATTTTGTTAATGTTATTTTTGAGGTTACATAATTAATTACGATGCCGCAATACCTTCAGCTCCGCAGTGTTCTGGTAACACCGTCTTATATACGTCTTATAACTAGAAAGTGCCCACAACTTCCTCAACGGAGGAGAAAAAAATCATGCCCTTCTTTTTTCTTCAGCATAATCGAGTAAAAAGTATCGTAGAACCATCTGGATGACGACGGTATCGGTGTACCAATATTGATTGAAATCCATAGCCGTTTTGACGTGGGAATGTCGCAACGACACATACAAATATACAAAAAATAAAATATGTGAGGGAGTTTAGTAAAACGTCCCACTTTGTGGATTCTAGTTTCGGAGTTACGGGCAGTTTAGTGAAATATGGTAAATCCTACCGAAAATCGACTTTCAATGAAAACTGATAGAACATACTGTAATAAAGCTATGATTTTGATGTCGACCCATAAATGACCAATTTAAGCACCTTTTTAAGGCCTCAAAGTTTATACTATCCTCAAACCAAACAGACGACTGAGGCAATAAACGCCGGCGGCCGTAGGGATGGCGGCATGTCGATACTGGATTTATTTAAATGTCGATAAGATTGATTATATTTTTTGCATAGCTTAATACTGTAACTTATTTTTATGGTTTTATTCGTTTATGTTATTTTCAGTATCGTGCTGATACCGTAGGTCATTAGACTATCACACTAATTATTTTACATATAATAACACAATGACAGTCATTAGGGTACGCCGATTTTATTATAGTATAACTATTAAAGATGACAATTAGTAGAAAAGGATTACAAATGGAGTACCTAATTGTAGTTTTAAAAGTATTTATTTCATAATATAAAATATTGTATGCATTACTTTGTTTTCATTTTTGCATGTTTTCTTATCGACATGCCTTGTACCGTGTGCTTTCTACCTGCCCTATGCGGCCCGGCTGATAACAGGCATGCTGCATAAGGGCGTACGGGTGCGAAAGAGACAATACGATGCTAATTGTTTTACGATCCCAGTCGTCTATTTGGTTTGAGTATAGTATAGTGCCCAGCGTCCCACTTCGTCTAATACCGAAAAAAATCGTTGATATCATATTTGTGCCTGTTATAGGGAAACATTCCTACTTTGTCGATATGGAGTTATGAGTAGTTTGTAATATAAGAAAGCATAATCTATCTTTCGGTGAAAAAATTATGTCTCTAAGTGCTGTTGTAATTTTTTTTTTTAATTCTTCAAACTTGCAAAGGTGAAAAAGCGACAATTGAGAAAACGTTGGTTAAAGTTTGGAACCGCAAAAAACACACTTGTACTTTTAAGTTATAGAGTGGTTAGTATCAAATTAATTGGCATACTTTAAAGATTTCAAATTAATCAAAATCATGTATGTAACCTTAGTAGTTTGAATGTTACGGAGGCTTGAACATAAAAACAGAAAGATAATATGTCAATCTTGAATATGGGTTTATTTTCTATATTTATAACACGACACGCAGATTTATCATTAAAGTTGTATTTATAAATGTATTTTCATGCTAAAAAAGACAGAAATAATTCTATGGATCCTTTTAGTTAGTTATTATTTCAAAAAGTTAAGAAAAACTGAATTGAAAAGTACAGCATAAAAAAATACAAATGACAAGTGTATTTTAATATATAACATAAGAT
Source organism: Hedya salicella (assembly GCA_905404275.2). Taxonomy (NCBI): domain Eukaryota; kingdom Metazoa; phylum Arthropoda; class Insecta; order Lepidoptera; family Tortricidae; genus Hedya; species Hedya salicella. Next base: position 10,662,416 of record FR990112.1, on the reverse strand, counting down.
TACTTAAAAAACACACTTTTCAAGCATAAAAAGTATTAATATCAAATTCTAAGTTCTTTTTTATGCATTATAAAGTTTAGTAGTTCTCGAGGACAAGCTGCTCATAGGCGGCGATCAACAGGAGCTAAGTATGTGTGTAAGCAGATCATCGCTTACACACACTAATCAACTTATTCAAATTACATAGTTTTTGGTGATGTTGATCTTATTTTTGTGTAAAATAAAGTGATAATTAATTGAACGTGCCATGCGGCAAGTCTAATTAATAATGATGAAGTGTCAGATCTTTGCTTTTTTTACGATTATTATTATGCGAATGAATGTTTATTTATACTTGGATTACAATCGAATGATGAATGATTTTGACCTGGAAATAATTAATAATCACAAGTTAAAAACTACGCACTTAAAATATACGTACATACGGCAACACTGGATTTAAAGTGTATAAAAAATAAATAAAAATAAAGCCGTGCCTGATGGAGACATGTTTTACTTAAAAGCAGCTCAAACTTACGACATTCGAGTAATATAAATAAATAAATAAGTAATGTCTGGGCTGCAAAAGCTTGGCACATGTGGGTTGCACCGGTTACGGTTTAGAGGAGTTAAATATCTTCTTATATACGGGGCAATGTCGTATGCAGGTATACATACAGTATACGGTTTTGGACGGGTGTAGGGACAAAGATGGAAAAGGCAGACATTGCATTTTTCTTGTTATTTTCTTAAATATCATCGTAAATGTCTTTATTTCGTTGTTTTTTCAATTAAACATATGAATTAAAAACGTATGTTTCATTTATTTGAGTTGTTCCACGAACGATATACAATCAAAAATCCTTGGCTGTACGGCTTTACCCCGGTCTCCCCTTCCGTCTAATAACAACGCTCGCGTTAGGTAAACGTTCCAATGCCTGACAGCTTAATCTCAATAAATGACAACCTGTTGAAGTTGAAGTTTGGTGGTGCCAACTAATGGGACCGTGTTGAGCACTGGGACATTTACCTTAAATTTTAACTCACTCTATTCTCAACTGCAAGTCCTAAGTCCTTATTGACGAGCTCTTTTGTACACTTTACACACTAGTTAGGTACACCAAGCTTATTGTATTGTGTATGCACACATAACTCGACTATTTCGTATTTTGTTGTCTAGGTGGTAATGGACATTTGAAAAGTCTTCAAATTTTTAACAAGAAACGGAGCAAGGTTTTTTGTAGCTTTAATGCTAGGTAGAAGTTAGGCTAACCTAACCTCTTATAATCCCCTAATTTTGTTTTAAGAGAACAAGATTTTTTCAGGTGTGAACCGAACCTAACCAAATAGATACGCAAAATAGTTTATAAGAGTACATATTTTTAATTACTCCTCTTCCTTTTTAATTTATTGCTGCGAATTAATAAGTTATATAAACTATCCCACGATGATCCACAAGCAAAAGTAGTTAACTATTTACGTTCAGTAGGTACCTAAGTTATGAAACGCCTTGTAACAAATGAGGCAGTCAGGCATAAACACAAAAACTTCCCAACGAATACGTAGAAATAAAAACTTTTAAAAGAAAAGCTCGTTTCGCTGTGATTTATCATCCCATTTGTCATCCTCGACACTAGGAAAATATGTCACGCAAACCCACAAGTAACGTTCACACACGGCCAGCAAAATAACATTTTTGTCGTCTCTAAATCACGTGACTTTCCCACTATGCCGGGCGCCCTTAGAGACGCCGCGGCAAACCTCAACCGGGACAAAGAAGAAATGAAAAAGATCCTTTTGTCACTGGCGATAAGGAGTGCATGCGAGCAGGCATACGTGTTCGCCGCTTACTCACCTCGCCGAGCCATCAGCTCCTACATATGAGCATTAGCAACCTTTTTTCCAGAGATAAGATTTTTTCGAACGCTTTTTGCAACATAGGGGAATCCCCCACGCGTAGTTAAGATATCATTGCAATTTTTCGGGATTAATGACATAGAAATCGTATACTGCGATAAGACTAACGGTAACGGCTGTCGGAACAATAAGAAAATATTGTTTGCACACTCCGTTTTCCGGTCAAAGAATCAGAAACGCGCTGGTTGAAATAAATTCCTTTATGACAAGTTTTGAAACGTATCTGAAAGTCGGAAACTGTAGTCGATTCGCTGAAAAAACAGAAAGCGGCATTCAGATGTGCTTGGTATATTTACAAAGCTCATTGCTCGGCGCAGCGAAGCGTGGTCTGCATAATGTATCGAACGGAGCGACTGCGAGCTTTGTCTGCGTTATTTACAACCGGCCCGTGTATTCACGCGGAAATTGGATTTGTAAAATAAGACACTGTATAAATAATCTTTATCTAAAACATATCTCGCTACCACACATCCACGATTCGCTCCGAGACGCTTTAATTCGTATGATAAACACTCGTGTGGTAGAATCTTATTTCTATGCTAACGTTGGTGATGTCGTGATATTGCCGGCCTGCCTGGAAATAATCGTCTCTTTGGCCCGGCCAGAGACAATGTATCGAAATTAATATCCGAGAGCGGCGAACAATTTGTCCACCCGGAATGCGGATAATTAAACGGACCGTCCTTAGCTCGCTAAAAATATAGGATAGTATAGTTCGCTAATAAATCTGCTGGAAACAGGTCAAGTGTTGTTCGTGTAACGCGAAGAAGTTGTGATCGTAACTTGATAGCGGGAAATGCAACCTTCCCGGATTTTTTTCCTTGAATTTTAGCTTGACCTTATTTTTTCAGCACTAAAACACGATCATTGGGGACAAATGTGGACATTTAGAGAGCCTTTAAGTATTTTAGAGTTCGTAATCCTTTAATGTTTTTCGTGCCTTCATGACTATTTTTATAACAATTTTATAGGAAGTGGAACGTAGGAAGAAGTTTGCCTCAAAATGAATTTTTAACTGGAATTTAGTATTTTAATGTAAAACGTATATAACACTTAAAATTGATAGCACTATACGCAATACAAATATAGTTAAATAATAGAAGATTCGAAACAAAACCACGAACGATTCAACACATACAATCATATTATCCGGAAGAAAATTCCGGCTACCGGAATACGCTTTCTCTATACTACTCCCTGAGCGAGATAAGGACAGATATATTACCCCGTCGAAGAGGGTGAATGGCTATTATAAGCCCAGGATTCCAGTTCATTTTTCGCTCCACATTGAACGACGGCGCATCGGAATGAAGACGTATATTCGGCTCTTGTTGTCCTTTTAATCCGAACGTTCCTGTCGAAACTCGTAAATCTGAAATGTCGATTAGGACACTGTTTGTCCCTGTCGACGTCAAATAAATTGCAATAAGCGGTGTGTTCAGGTTCAGTATCGGAAAAATGTCGATGTGCGAAGCTTTCGTGAGCTAAGTAACCAAAAAGTAAAGTTTTCATTTGTAAGGCTGTCCTATGAATGTCTAAATCTGTCAAAGTAAGCTAACCAAACTTCCTAAAGTCTTCAACCATTGCATAGACAAAAATAAATTCATCATTCATCACCCATAAACAATACTACCCGCAACGTCGGTCGCAGAGGAGAAAAAGTCAACCCTTCGTTATTTTTTTCTTCGGCGTCGTCGGGTAAAAAGTATCCTATAACCATCTGGACATACCCAGCTACTGTGTACCAAAAATAGTTGAAATCCGTTTAGCCGATTTTGCGTGATGAAGCCACAACGACACATACAAACAAAAAAATCCAAAAAAAATATTTGTCGTAATAGTGACAAATAGTCCATAACAATATTTTTTTGAAAATATCTTCAATGTACAGACATTTCATTTTTACAACTTTATAAAAGTATATAGATTAGCGTGCAGGAGCCCGTTCCGCTAAATCTTATAAGTTTTATTACAAGCGGAAATCTCTGATCAACAATATGTATTAAAAGGAGACTTCCACTTGTTATACAAGCTACAAACTATTGTGAAACGGGCTCCAGGTCCAGTTTAATCTAGTCATAAATAAGCGATAAACAACATAGTTATGGGACAACTAGCCGTTAGTAAATTCAAACAAACCGTCATTTTCATCATGAACAACTTCAGTAATCATGACAGAAGTGAAAGAGGCTTCTTTGCCAAGCATTATTTATTTCTTGAACCATCCAAGGCTTACAAATAAATTGGTCTTACGTATTAAAAATTCTACACATAACAAGATTCTGCCAAGAAATCCTGCCAAGATTTCCCGAGTCACAGTTCCGTGCCAATAATAAAAATAAGATACTGGAGAATTATTTTTTTACACTTCTGTTATGTAACATGGCGCCTAGTATTTTCGTGTTCAGGTACATTTAGTACTCGTAAATCTTGACTTGATCTTGGCTTGACTGTGATATGAGGCACTGTTGTAAGATGCATGTGTCAAACAGTCCCTTTATTGTATAAAATAAGTAAGTGTTAATTAATTATATTTTTCACTTCTCCTGCTCAAAAAGTACGTCATATTAACTTTGCGAAGTGAGACTAAAATAGTACATTTAGCCCCTAGGGTTTAAAAGAAAGCCATATAATCCCATACAAATTTCTATGAAACTGAAAAAAAAAACCTTTTGGCCAGCTACGTACTACTTACGAATAATTAAAAACAAACAAACCAACCTGATCAAATTGGCCAAAATATCTGATCGAATTGCTCAAACTGTACTTTTTATTTTTCATGAAATATACAATTTTAATGTTAAGTCATTTTTATTTTCTCGCAGTCGAAGTGAAAAGCAGAGTGTTTAACACGTGGCTAAAAGCTATTATGACACTCAGACATATTTGTCCTCGCTCACTTCGTGAGCTCGTCCAAATAATCACTTCGTGTCATAATGGCATATTTTAGCCCCTTGTCAAACAATCTATTTGAATATTTGAAATCACTTTTTTTCGTAGATTCTAAGCAAATTATCCAAGTAAAAGCTGAAGTGTGTTCCCAGAAATTGATGTATGCGGGATTTGCTCGAGTGTTTATAGCTAGCTTGGATTTAGAACATCTTTGCTTGTGATAATGTTATTTTAGGATTATCAGTTTTCTGGCGTTCTAACTTACACTATTACGCTTACGCTATTGTTTTCCTAAAAAAAATATATATTACTTTGAATAGTAAATGTTTTTGTAGTTGGTAAAGAACTTACGAATACCGATCAGGTTGCAGTATTGTGATGTAAACTTACAACGTTTTAGGTCAGTTTCATGGGAATACTGAGACTGAAAGTGGGTCCAACAAATAATGTGTACTAAACTCGTAAGCCTCACGAAATATACTTATTTGGATCAATTTAGTATTAACTTAAGGGTTTATTGTCATTATTTTAGTATTCTATATTGAGATGAAGTGAATTAGCTATTTAATAGATAGTATATTTAAAATAAATAAATAATTATTGAATTGAAAAAAAATATTTATATTGTTGTTAATAAATATCGATACTTTTTAGGTTATCCTGAACTGAAATCATAATCACTTACAATTCAAAGCACTTATGCAAATTAAACAAAAACTTCAGGCAAACGTCCCCATACACTGGCCCAGTGCCAGTTTTAAAAGGAATTTGTCAGAGACGCGTCTCGGTGTAAAAAGTTAATGATATGTGAAGATCCCTCGGATATCCTTGGTCTAATTGTAAGTGAATTTAATGGCTCGTGCGAGGGGTAAGCTGTGAAATTAGGTAGGACAAATTTTGGCGACGCCCGGCTTAGGCGCAGAGGTTAGTTACGCTAGGATGCGTAGGGATTGATTAGGAGGCTTTTTACATAATTAGGGGTCTAAATAAACAGCGACATCTTGGGTCGGTCTGAGCTGAATTTAAAAAGGGAAAAGATCCTAACGCCTTTGAAGACACTAACATATTATGATCCGTAGGTTTTTTGAGTGACTTTCTTGTATACCTTTATGTGCCCAATTTGTTTTAATACTTAAATAATCAGTGTGCCGTTCGATAACTTACATATACTTACTTTTGTTTTGTGGAATTAATGTTAAATAGATATAATTTACAACTAATTGAGTTGCAAACGGATTTATATCGGGATTCCTAACATCGTTTGTCCTAATGCATCGTTTATCCTAACGATTTTTTTATGAAACAGTAAACTTTTCAGCATTGTTATAAAACAAACCTTACTTAATCAATATGATGATGTTTTAAAAATTCTGCAGAATTTACGGTTTCTGAAAAAAAATGCGTTAGGAGAAACGATACATTAGGACAAGCGACATTAGGGATTCAGAAGGAGACCCGTAGCAAACATCCAAACATTCAAATCTTTTTTTTCGTGAATCTTTAAGTTACTTTTTGTTTTACAAATATCATGATCTACTCTCCTCTCCACTAGCGTTATTATTATAAACAAAGATCAGAAACAAATGATTTTATTTTTATTTTTAACGGCTTAAGAGTTGGATGCACCATACAGAGATCCATAAGCAAGAACAGATGACGAAATTCGTCGACTACTGGTATGGACAATTAGCTCAGTTGGTAGAGCGTGCTCCCCCGGTCTGGCTCAAGGCACTGGTTCAAGTCCAGTATCGTCGAATTTTTTTTTTTCATTTGTTACTGATCTATGTTTATAATAATCTTTAAGTTGTTTTGTGTTAGCAGGATGGGATTTATAGATTACAGATACAAAAATACTTTATTATACATTTCAATACCAGAAAATCTTTGGTAAATTGAAGGTCTTTATAAAGTAACTAAAAGGCGCCGGCAACTTCGTTCGCGGAGGAGGAAAGAATCATAACCCTCTTTTTTGCTTCAGCGTAATTGGATAAAAATATCCGATAACCATCTGTGGATGCGAAACCGTTCTCAGAGAGCCCATCCGTATACCAAAAATAGTTGAAAACTGTGTAGCCGTTTTAGCATGATGTGGCTCAACGACACACAAACAAACATACAAAAAAAAAGAAAAATATCGACTCAACGACCTTCGAATAGTCCATTCACTTATTTTTTTGAAAATATGTTCAATGCACAGCCATTTCATTTGTACAACTTTATAATAGTACAGAATTTATAATGTATTGTGTCCTAACCCTGTGAAGTGTACACGCTCCGACTACGGTATTGCATCGAAGGGTGTGCGTCCAGCGCGGGTCGTCCGCTTCACTTAACCTTGTTACCGATGCACTAGGTGACTTAAAACGAGTTAAGTCCGTGCGTGACCTACTTTAATGACATACAAACACAATAATGTTTGCACTAAAGCGAAAAGTTCAAAAATGTTACGCTTCCAGCGAGTAACGAACCCCGGCCAAAACGGGCGCCTTAACCAATAACAATATCGAAGCTATAGGCTCAAGCACCGAATTCTCCGCCTAATATAACTTCATATATAAATGACTCCATAGTTTAGTCGTAAATATCAGACATATCATTATTTATTATATTTATTCGGAGAACGAACAGCTAAAAGTAATACATTGTATGGCATAAAAATAAGTATCAGAATTACAGGTTCCCACCAGTAGTAACATGATACTAAATAGAGACGCTCACATAATGCACAACATCATATATTATTTATAAGCAGGATATAGCTTATATCCTGTTTTCAAATATTTACATTGCATTTGCGTCAATCAATCTGGATCTCGTTGCCATGGTGACGTCTCCTGGTTCACTACGATTTTAAACGATATAAAGGCAACATTTTTTTGTTCTTAGCCAATATACTAAGGATCAATTTCACCAACGTAGTATAAGCCTTATTACACTAAGGGGCGATTTCACCAACAATCAATTTACACGAGAGTGGCTAACCCAGTATAAACTAAATCTAACGATTTACTCAATGGTTACCTTCATTTCCATTTCACCACGCTAGTCTACGGATAATAATCTCTCACATAGTTACTAAGTAACGTTGAACGAATGAATTGAATGAAATCGTAATGCACCCAAGTAAGATAGATAATTTTTCCCATGCTTGAGCAATGGTGCTGCGTATTTTTTAAATTTATTCGAGTAATACATCAATTGTGAAGTAAGTATTGAATTCACTTGACAGTGACATGACAATAATAATCTACATCTAACAGTTTACTCAGTCGAAATTGGCGGTGTAAGATTATTCTCTAGTTTAGACATTTTATCTTTAGGTTAATTATTGGCGAAACGTAAAATGAGTTTACTCACGAATTAATGATTTATTATTGGAATAAGGCTTATACTACGTCGGTGAAATTGCCCCTAATAAATCATTCATTACACTTGAGTAAATTCATTTTACGTTTCACTAATAATTAACCTAAAGATAAAATGTCTAAACTAGAGAATAATCTTACACGGCCAATTTCGGCAGAGTAAACTGTTAGACGTAGATTAGTATTATCTTTGTCACTGTCAAGTGAATTCCATATTTACTTGTAGTATTACCTTGATGTATTACCCGAACCAATTTAAAAATACGCAGCACCATTGCTCAGGCGTGGGACATACTGTCTTATGTTACTTGGGTGCATTACGACTTCATTTAATTCATTCGTTCAACGTTACTAAGTAACTATGCGAGAGAGTGTTAATAAATAATAATAAATAAATAAATATTACGGGACAATTTTACACAAATCACTCTAGTCCCATAGTAAGCTCAATAAGGCTTGTGTTATGGGTACTAGGCGACGATATATTTAATAGATATATTACTTATATACATAGAAAACATCCAAGACTCAGAAACAAATATTTATGCTCATCACACAAATATTTGCCCTTACCGGGATTTGAACCCAGGACCTCAGCTTCGCAGGCAACGTTACTCCCACTGAGCCAAACCGGTCGTCAATTATCATTATTATTATTGGTGTTATCTGTAGACTAGCGTGGTGAAATGAAAATGAAGTTAACCATCAAGTAAATCGTTAGATTAAAATTATACTGGGTTAGCCACTCTCGTGTAAATTGATTGTTGGTGAAATCGGCCCTTATAGGTTTATTTATATGCTAGATTAACTTTTTTTTATAGATCTTCAATGTACAGATATTTTACTTTTATAAAAGTATCTGAGTTTATTATAGCATTATCCATTGGATTAATGGATTTAGTGCTAATTCATAAATATATATGAACGACTGTCTATTTATGAGCCATGCGAAAAAATAAATAATCGGAGTTGAAATCGAGTAGGTAAGGTAATGGAGTAACAAACTTTGAAGAATATAGTCACGAATAGATATCGTCATGCAAATGAGTTGGCAATATTAAATACCAATGCACACACACCAAATAGGGATATTAGACTCCCACAAACCCTAGTCAGCCCATAAAACAGAGTGCCAGGAATTTCATCCAGCAAATGCAATTTTCGACAATAAAGTGCACATGATCCATTAGAGGTAGTAAGTGGAGGCAGTAAACGCCCTGAGGGAGCTATTATACGACTTTTATATTCACACTTAAGGTTTATTGAAAGACTTTTTGCTGCCATTGTATCAGAGACATATTTGAATGTCGAATGCACTTTGGTTTTCTTTTTGCTAACTTCCATAGTTAGAACTATTAAAGCACAATGACACATGTCAAAATAATGTTGCGGAAATTAAAAATACTTCGTCGTTGCGTTTAAGTAGATTGAAGCCCTGGAAAAGGCGAGGGCTTATACGACTATTAAATGATTTCATTACGTAGTTTCATTACAGGAATTTCCCGGACAGTGCAGTAGAGCGCGACACGGTTCGAAATAAAAATCTCTTGCTTTCCAGCGACTGCCGCCCCGAGCGTCTTGACACGAGAAAACTTTTATTTTCTCTTTAAATATGGCTACGAAATAAACATTTTGCATGGAAAATTTGATCAACGAAATTGGACCTAGGACAACACAACTTCTTACAACTAGGTTTCAAATTCATACTCATGCTTATGTATATATAATAAATCCCTCCGAAAGTAGTGAAACGAAACGTAGTCAAACAAAACGATGTGTGCCGGAAAATCTCTTCTACCATTTTATTTCCCCTTTCCTCGCATTAAGTTCGAGATCAACTAACTATAGCAACTAACGATGTCAGTGTATTCCATCTCACGCATTCTATAGAAGCAGTTAAGCGAAAACGGCGGTACCATCATTTTCATTCCATCACAACTCAAGGGAAAATATCGAAGCGCTTTGATACCTACATATTTTTAGAGCCAGCTATCAGATTGCCTAAAGACACCCCTCGGTTTTACTCGCACTTATCCCGGATTATCCTCAGTAATGACCGGCTCGTGTATTTTACTTACTTTAACGAATCTTTTAACCGTGCATTCGCACAGAAATGGCGCTCTCGGATACGGGTGAGGATTAACAAAATTTATCCAAATATTCCTCTGCCGCTGAGTCTGATTACCCAATGCTCGCCGTGTCTTCGCGGCTTCTACTCGCTCGCCATTATTATTTCAAGACAGTAACAACATACCCGAAAGCTTAAATACACGAACAGACTTCATTTGTTCGCTTTCGCGGAAGAAATGTGCAAAAGGAGAAAGAAAATTAATTTCATTCACAGTGAATCATGACAAAAAATGCGAGAAGCGTTCCGCACATGAGTGACATCAAAATTACAACGGCGAGGCGATGAAAAATCGTCAATTCCCTTGTAAAAAGTTGGGAGTCAGGAAAAATTCCGTTACGCTCTATCAGCACTAATGGCTTGCAAATAGCTCCACCAATCGTCTTACACTCTTATATCATTCGGGAACCATCCGATGCATTATTCAGTATTTTGCTTTTTAATATTCAGACGACATATTTGAGTCTCCTTTCAATTTTTTTCCGTTCCTCTCGTGTACCGGTGTGCGCGGAATTTTAAAAGCTCCTTATCGATGTTCGCCTCTTAATCCCAACATATCACGTCGACTGTTGGGTGTTCCATTTATATTTTATCGATACCGCTGAGGGGCGCTTGTTCCTTGTTCGCATTATTTTTATAATCTGTGGATGGCGTCGAATTCCGACTGATTCTCATCATCCGATCGGGCCGACGTTGTCTGCAATTTATTCGGAATAGGAATAGATTCATAGCCGGTCGGATTAAAAGGAAAATGAAAGCAAAATATATGGGTCTGTCGACTGGGCGAGCCGCTGAAATAGCCGGCTGCAGGTTCGTTTAATTATCGACATTCCTGCAACGAGGTCCAACAAATTGTTTTTGTCGGATGGCGCAGGACGCCCATCGGCAATATTTCATTATTATAACCGCGATATTGAGGCTCTGTCCGATATGACAACACGTATTTACGGCGCTATTTACGACCGTGAATAAATTACACTTCACGGTTATTATGAAACTTTAATATGTGATTTATTTATTGATCATTAGCTGTGTAATTAACGGCGCGACTAATTTCGTGGGTCGGGTTTTAAAGTGTGTGTAATAATTGTAATACGTCATTTGGGTGGTGATTTATACGGAGTGTTCCGGCCGGCCGGGCGGCGTGAATGTTCGACGTCTTTGGCTAATATGTCCGAATGCAGCGCCGGTTGGAATATTGCCTACCTAGCGTTCCAAGGACCACAGAATATCCTCGCTGCCATATAGCTGCAGGATGAGACAAGTTTATTAACCGTTACTACCGTACTCACACGCTAATCTTATCTTAAAAACCACGCTTCATAAATTATTTACAAACGTAGATATCTGTATTGTATATGAACATGTAAATATATCGATGATCTTTCATCAAAAATTGACCACATAAAAAAACACGCCTGTTTGCCACCTAAGTAATATAAAAAATGGTAAGGAAAATATATATAATATAAAATATATATATATAAGAAGTAAAATATATTAAGGTGGTTCTCATTCAAAATATTACGAAGAACTTAGATTAGGCGCTAACCTAACGGCTATTTCCTTAGGTACGTTCATCCCTTACGTAAAACTCTAATAACATTACAGGATGAATTTTCAAAAGTCCTTTTTATACATACAATTTTATTTGTTTTTTTTTTTAAGTTGCAGAATGAAAGGGTTCAGAAACTTTTGAACCGTAACACCATCACACAGACTCCAAAAATAATCGAAATTTATTATTACTAAATTATTTCCCGACTATACAATATAAGCATGTCTTTACTGATGAGCAAAATTTAATGTTTCTAACTAAACCCACAAGTGAAACTTACGTATGTAATTATAATAACTGTGGCACATCCATACAACTTATCCTATGTATACATATTGTTGTAAAAATTAAATGTTTGTAGTTACTTGCAAGATATCTACTTTCATAAAATTAAGCAAAAGCCACATAATCTTATTTTTTATGTATTTTTTTTGTATAGGTATGTGTCTTTCGGCCTCATGACATTAAAACAGTTGGACGGATTATAACTATTGGTACAAGGATAGCTAGCTATCCGAAGATGGTATAGGAAACTTTTTACCCGAGTACTCACGGGTTGTCACTTTCCTTTGTTCCACGAACGAAGTTTCGGGCTCGTTTTAGTACCTAATAAACCTAAAGCCACGTTCACACTACCGGCAAAAACAAGCAGTTTCCACGGGTATCCCAAAAGTCCACTCTTTGTCACATCCAGCATTTCCGGCCAGCCCATAACTCACGGATAGCGGTCCATTCCGGCAGATTGCCTGCAGTTACCCCTGCACTTATTGCCGATTCGCTCCTCCAATCTCAGCCTCCCCGTTACACCCCCCACTTCCCTCGTTAACACGACCGCTTCATTTGTTTGAATTTACCGGGTAGTTGGGCCATTGAACCTTGCATAGAGACATATTGTAATATATTGTATAGGCCCAGTCCCTTCGTCCCTCGATTTTACTCTGTATAGTTCTATTTAACCGACAATTCCATAATTTTACTTAACTGCACCGAGCTCTAGGGCAAAACAACGGTAAAAGCTGCTTTAGTTTTTTGGTAGTAGTTTTTCTGGTCAACAATAACTTTTTGCAATTACGTTTGTGGTGAAGCAAAGAGAAAGCATTTGTTTTGCTGCAGACTTCGTTTTTGTATATTCGTGTTGTATGAAGTAGTTATATACTCAAGTAAGAGACAACTAAGAAGCAACATAAGCCAATCAAATCAGAGACAAACGGTCAAAAAAGAAAATAAATATATCACTTAGATAACACAACATACAACAATAATAAACAGGCGGCAGTATCGCCAAATTGCGTTTTTTTAGACAACCTGTGGTTCTTGTTAGGTTAGGTTTGTTTTAGAATAATCCCACATTTTTAACGGTTTCAGAGAAAAATGTTTTCTATGAAATGATATGTCGACGAAATGAAATATTTTTCAATTATATTATGGCGATTTGCAAACTTTTATTAACTTTGGCGTATTCGGTAAGTAGAGTAAGTCCTTGTTTGTAACTTTAGCATTATAATCAGTTATCACCTTTTAACCTGAGTGAATGTCAAATAGCGACCCTTATTCTATGTAATGAATACTAATGTATTACACATAGATAATATTAGTACTCGTACTAGTATGTTATATATAGCTGATACCATTGCTAAATTGCATCGTCACGGTATCTCCCTGCATGTTTGTTTGTCTATGAAAATGAGGCTCATTAACCATTGCCTAATGACTTGACACGACAATCGTGTCATGATTTATAATTGTAAACACATCGGGTAAACAAGGCGTGATTAACTATCAATTGTAACATTATCTTTCAATCGCACAAACATTTACTAATGATAATGTTCCATTCCAATTCTTGCGTCAATATTATCGATCACAATCCGAACCATTAAGATGACGTTATATGTTATGACTTGAGCTTCTCGCTCACATCATTGGTAATTTAACCAAACACCAATGCTTACGAAATATAATTACACACGTATTCAAGGCGTTTAAAAAAAATAAGCGATTGGTTGAAAAAAAATCGTACATAGCCTAGCTGGTAAGGCGCCTACACATTACATATGTGTAGACCGAACGAGCCTATGGAGGCGTCCGTGCAAATCACGCTCAAAGCATTTTTTTTAAATATTTGCTTTATTAAAACACTTTTGTTTGCCATAAGGCATGATTGCAATCAAAATTCTAAAAAAGCTTCCTGTCATTTTTTTGTTTTTGATTTATAGATAAAATGATTAGGGAAAATCTTACACAAATCGACCTAGTTCTAACCTAAGCATAACTTGTACTATGGTACTAGGCGACGATATACATAATATATAGATAAATTATAATACTTAAATACATCGAAAATATCCAAGACCCACGAACAAACATTCGTGCTCATCACACAAATACTTGTCCTGGCCGGGATTAGAACCCGGGACCGCCAGCTTCGTAGGCCGTTGTGCAACCCACTGAGTCAAACGTGTCGTTTTTAAAAACATAACTTTACTAAGAAAAGCAGCTATATTTACTTTTGAAAAAATACGCTCGAAGCTAAATAACCCAAAGAAACTATATGAATTTACTACATTTAATAATTCCTTCTAACCTACTTTTTCTTCGACTAGAGCGGTCTCGCTCGACCTTGCGCTGCCACTTACTTGATTATGCCTGTACATAATTTTTCCTCGAGTAATTGGCCAATTTTTCCCACTCTACGCACGTCGAAATAACGAAATTACAACAGCCATTTCACGCATATTAAGCTTAGATTTGGGTGTCGTTTTAATCTTGTAAACTTACGTTAATAATATGGTTTAGTTAAGTTTGTACACGGTAGAAATATCGAGAAACAAATTGTGTAAAATAGGTTCAGCGGCTTAAGCGTAAAAAGGTAACATAGACAAAGTTCCTTATGCATTTATCATTATTAGTAACTATAGTAGCTTTAATTGAACGCCGAGTAAGCGAAGGAATCTAAAAAAAAAGCGAAGCGAGTGGTTCAAATATAACGGTTGGAGTAAAATGGTTCCTGAGCGTAATGAGGCTTTCAACGCACTAAATTTGTGTTTCGCACAGCTGCAAAATTATTTGGCTAATTTTGCAACTGTGTGAAACACAACTTTTCACCTCCCTGCAGCGAGAAAAAAATTATGTGAAGTGTAAGAAAACGATGAAAGTATCACAAACAAGATGCTCTCAATACAAAACACATTCGTAACATAACAATAATAACATATAAAAAAATCGAACCTCAAATGTTTATTCCACGTTAGCGGATAAAATTGAATTTTCCACGCCAATTTGGTCCTCTCAATTAAACTTTTCCGAGCTAGTGAGGATCGGTTCGACGACCGATTTGGCTCAGCGGGAGTAACGTCGACTGCGAAGCTGAAGGCCTTCGATTCAAATCCCTGTAAGGACAAATATTTGTGTGATGAGCAGAAATATTTGTTCCTAAGCCTTGGATGTTTTCTATGTATACAAGTAAATATATCTATTAAATATATCGTCGTCTAGTACCTATAACACAAGCCTTATTGAGCTTACCATGGGACTAGTTCGATTTGTGTAAATTGTCCTGTAATATTTATTTAGTGAGGTGAAAATGTTTACTGTTTATTGGGAACAACAAGATCGTATATAATTTTTCGGCCCTTACCTGTGTAACTATTTCAATTCAACAATTAAAGTAGGGTAATAATAATCTTCGAAACGTGTTCACATAGAAATAGGTTATGCGCCTGAGGACGCAGGCTCCTTTATATCCTGGAAGAAATATACACATTTCTCGAAAGATAGGCAAACTACACATGCTCGGGATAATTCTACTACAATAGGCTTGTGTTCTAAAAAAAATTGATCTAATTAGTCTATCAGTTAGATGAGAATATACTGGACACTTACTTTTTTTCTTTTTTCAATTAAATAGGAAATTAAAAAGATATAGCCCGTTAAATTTCCCCGTGACATCACGCCGTGCGAAAAACGGTCATGCGCCCCCACTCCGAAACGTGAACGTGCATTATCTTTGTCTTTTTTTGTTTGATTGGCAAAAGAAGAAATATGTGTCCAATATTTTTTGATAATCTGACTGACGGACTAATGACAATATGTTTTTTTAACCAGGAATCTACTCTATAGTAACGCCAATAAAAAAAACCATTTATTTTTTGCAAGAACGTATTATTTGCTAGCAGCATCATTTGGTAGGAATTGGTGTAATAAATTTTGCATTTCAGCGTTAATGTTTTCGCACGGCACCTGCACTCAATACTGTTTAAAAACACAATTTCACCCTTAATACTTATTAACATTTAACAGCTTTTGGATTTAATCCGCTTTATTAATAAGCATAGCAATTAATGTAGATAGTGAAATTATATCATGCAAAAAAGCCAACAATGGTGATACAATTTATCTATAGATTTACTATATATATTTTATTATAAAAATGTAAAAATTTAATGTCTGTACATTAGAGATATGTCCAAGATTTATATGTTACTCGTATCACCCTTTATTCGTCGATATTACTTCAGATATTTTCATTCACGTCGAATGATTGAATCCAACGTTTTCAATCGTTTTGATGATAAAATTGATTGCTTACTTGAAGTAAACCAAAGATAAAACAAAATCACTCACTATTGTTTGAATATAACGAGATTCTTCTGCAGGCATGTAAAAACCAATCCGGTGCGAGCAGCAATTTCCTTGCCCAATCGAGTGTGAACGAGCGCCCGCCATTTTTAAACCACCGCTGTTTTCTAATACAGACTAGTTGTTTATGGCTAGAGGGTAGAACGACACGACGATTGTGGAATTGAAAGCATAGACACGATCTACTGCACCGCCCGTGGTCAGATTCTTTTTTTAAATATATGTGCCTGCTGAGGAGTTTTGAACTAATGCGATCCACCCTATCAATTCTACTTTGGTCATTATATGTTTGATGTTTGTTGATGAAATGATGACAGACAAATACGACACATAGTAACGTGTGTTTTTTTAATGTACTCATTTTTAAGGAAGCTGGTTTTCGCTCATACAAGCCTAACGGAGCGTGTCGCTTTTCATTCACATTTCTGAATACATCAGCAATCCCAATCTCGGTCCATCAAATTAATGGACGTGTACCGGTCAGTAAAAATCCTTTAAATATAATTACAAGTAGAAAAATATTCAGATACCCAATAGCGAAGGGGAGCTTTCTAAAATCTTTACATGTGACCGGGGTTAAAAGGCAAGTGGGTCGAAGACACGAGGTACGATAAGGCCGAGGGCAGAAAATCTAATTTGCAAATGCATTTCCTACCTCGCCGTCGTGAGCTCCGCTTTAAACGACGCAAATTCGTTCGTCTGTTTTCGGCTTAAAACTGCGAAGAGGTTTTATCGACGTGATAGATTTCGAAGGGGGATGTAGATTGGTTTTTGTTTATTTAAACACTGACGAAAACTGTTTGGAACCCGGTGTTTTCTTTTGGAAAAAGTAAAATTTAGTCGTTATATTTTAGTTCTTTAATTGATAAATAATTCTTCAAATAGGTATTTGCTATTAAGGGTCATATTTGAGCAAGTTGCGGTTTTTTAACGAATTTCGTAACGCGTATCTTTTTATAGCTAGTGGCTCACACTTCCTAGCTTGCGTCTGATATTCCCCCGATTTGGCCACCCACATTGTATAATAGCGTTCCTATCTTATAGCACGGTATCCCAGCCGGGAACAAAAAGGCCAGGCCACAACGCAACGTAATTTCCGCCAGCAATGGACCGTGAACAGTGCCGAAATAGTCCTCAATCGCGTTTATTAAGCGGACCGCGAAAGGCACGTTTGTAGCATGATGTATAGGAGGCCGGTGGAGGAATTAGGCAGTGAAGGATCGATGGGCTCACTGTTTGACTTTGCGGTTTCGGTATCGCTCGCCAAGTCGAGATTAATCTGGTTTTTATTTGAATTCGGCGAGGTCAAATTTCATACAATGTTGTTGTGTAACGCATTTTTTACAATATGAGAAGATAAAGGGTGGAAAGGCCTGCACGCAGCATCCAACTCTGGATTTCTTCTTTAAACCTTTGGAATGTTAATTTATACGCAATTGAACTTATCTAAATACACGGATACATCTAAAAATCACTCGGAAAATACACAGTACTTCGACCTTAATTTCTTGTCCACTGCAAACCTTCTGTTTGATAGACCTTTATTAGCTTTTGTGTGCGTTCGGGTACAATTAACGATACATTATTTTGATGATAGAATAAGCATCATCGCACAAGAATCCCGGCAGGTATACCCCGACAGTAAATTACCGGTCAGCGCCGAGTTACAAATGTAACGAAGCCCGGGATGTTTCGGAGATTAGCCGGAGGATGACCAACGAAATTGATCGCAAGAAAATACGAGCTACATTGCGGTTTGATAATATTGTATACTTTAGGGTTGTTGACTTATCGCACAATTTATAAAAATTATATGATAAAACAAGCAAAATAGTCAGTACAGTAAAAATGTTGAGTAACGTGTAGCTCGTTTTATGAGCATTTAAAGTAAAGTGGGAAAGTCCATTTTTAAAGTATAAAAATATTAAAAACTAATACTACCATTGAATGACCCCTAAAACTTAAGGTAATTTTTGTTATGAAACCGTTTTGATAAACGCAAGTTTTAACATAGCTGCAAAACAAAGTTCTTAATTTCCCCATACACGGTATTACAGTGTGACGTCACAATGTATTTTGGGAAAGTCCAAAAAAGTGCTTTTAACATTGTTATATCTCGGGGATTTTTTATCAGATTGAGGTAGTTTTTTCACCAATATTTATATTATAAAGAAGACATCGTTCTATAACATCTATCTATACTATTATAAAGTTGTAAAAAATTAAATGTCTGTACATTGAAGATATTTTCGAAAAATTTATTGTTACGGACTATTTGGAGGTCGCTAAAACGAAAAATATTTTATTTTTTATTTTTTGTATGTTTGTATGTGTCGTTGTGGCTTCATCACGCAAAATTGGCTAAACAGATTTCCACAATTTTTGCTACACGGGTAGCTGGGTAACTCCAGATGGTTGAAGGATACTTTTTACCCGACTATGCTGAAGAAAAAATGACGAGTTATGACTTTTTTCTCCTCCGCGAACGACGTTGAGGGCATCTTCTAGTATCTATATATAGTTCTAAAGAAAAAAGTTGTCAAATTATTATAAAGTTGTAATAATTAAATGCTGGTACAGTGAAAATATCTACCTAATCTATTAATATTATAAAGTTGTAGAAATGAAATGTTTGTATGTTTGTATGTGTCGTTGTGGCTTCATCACGCTAAATCAATATGATCTGATTAGGTTTTTCTGGGTTTTCCCTAATCCTTGCAGCAAATGTTGGATCATATTGTATGTCTCCCAGCAAATACTTCACTCTCATGTAACTGACATTTCGAAAGTGCTTGTAACTAGGCCTACTTGAATAAAGAATATTTTGATTGATTGATTGATTGAAATCGGCTAAACGGATTTCAACTATTTTTGGTACACGGGTAGCTGGTTATAGGATACTTTTTACCCGACTGTGCTAAAGAAAAAAGAGGGGTTATGACTTATTTCCTCCGCGAACGAAGTTGCGGGGGCGCCTTCTAGTACTAATTTTTAACTTTAACTTCTAGTACTTATATCCTTTATAAATATTTTTCTGAATGAATGAATGAAGAATGAATGAATGTAATATTTTCTTCTGTTTCCGCGATTATTACTCATTGAAATAAAACAATTTAACGGATTATATCGCGTATATTATCGCGTATATTAACTAAAATGAGATAATATACGCAATGAATGGTTTATTCACTGGAACATATGGTTTCATACAGATATTATGATAAAATGTGGTATTATTTCCTATGATATGTTCAGCCCAGTATAGATAGGCATGTGACAATTTACCAGATGTAAGTACTTACAAGACGTACTGTTCATCCAGGACAGTTCAATATTAGATCATAAAATTGGCTACTAAGAATTTATACAAAGTCAATAGAAACATTTAATAAAATAGGATTCTTATAATTAATATCAATTCTTTCTTGTTTTCAATGTCAGTTCTTAGAATCTAGTTATGAATTATGTTTACATTAAACAACAATTAACAAAAAATAAAACCTACTCCAAAAACAGAACTAAAATTAAAAAATAACTGCATAATTCAGTTTCTTCAATTTACAAGTAACCGATTAACTATACAGTGTACAATTAGTCTTATTTCGGAGTCGCTGCCATATAAAGAATGTGTAAAATATTGAAAATTGACGATTTTAGTAAGCTGTGACACGACGGCATTGCATGGTGGAACAAAATCGAAGTAAATAAATATTCCTTAGTTTTAAGTAATTTTGGAATATAGCTAGCTACCAACGATACAATAAACAAGCAATCTAAAGTAGTGACCGATGTAAATTAAAAAACTAGCGAAGTACTGACAATGTACTATTTTCCATGATCAAAACTACCCAGTACTTCTACCGTCACCTAAGTAACCCAGCAACACTGGATATATGTATATAGACTGAAAGAGGGGGACTTATTCTTTTATTACTCGCCTTAGGCTTAATGGGCTTAACGTGTTTAGAACTCGATCCAACAAAAATACTTCTTGTGTCATCAGATCCCATGTCCGCTTTAAGATTATATTTGGACTTCAGAGCAGAATCGGGTAATAATAAAATATTCATTGAGAATTCGTAAATAAAACAGAAATTTAATATTCAATGACATATTTAACAATCTTAAGAACGTATATTACTCTAAACTTTATAAGTGAAAGAAATAACTATGAACTTAGCAATTTGCACTAAATAGAGCCAATTGCGAGGGCCAATTGGGTGCCTGAATCCGAAAAATGTCTAGACAGTGATCACCATACAAACAATATTTCTCGAAATTCTAGAGAAACTTTTATACATTTTACGCAACCCTTGTAGCGCCTACGACACCGAAATTGAGGTTTATATTTGTTCGCTTTGTTATTTTGCGGAGCGAGAACCAACTGGATTTTCTGTGCATTCTTATGATACCAAATAGCAGCTTATTAAATCCCACAGGTGTGTTTGTCCCTCCTAAATAGGGACCTAGACCTTTAAATATCATTGTATCTCATTGAGAGTAGCTTCAGAGGTAATGTAATTTCTTTTGCGGTATTATAATCCTTTCGTTTTATGTCAGTTATTTAATTCTAAATAATTTATATGACACGTACAAATAAACCTTTTTGTGGGTAAATTGGATAAATGTACATAGACTGAGGCGAATAAAATATAATTATCAAGCCTTTTGCTTTACAATCCTGGAATTCGTTTTTATTAAATAGTTTGTAAATAGTTTATATTAGTTATTAAATAGTTTAGTGTTAGATTTATACCTTTACTAACCGTGCTACGGAATCAAAGACTCCTTGATGCTAATATTTTTGCCAATTTTTTTTTTGCTACCTGAATACAGGACGTTTTTAGTTTTTCTTAAGCGACTACTGTTAAGATCAGTTAGGACTAGTTACGTTACG
The DNA here is from genome assembly GCA_905404275.2 of Hedya salicella. Taxonomy (NCBI): domain Eukaryota; kingdom Metazoa; phylum Arthropoda; class Insecta; order Lepidoptera; family Tortricidae; genus Hedya; species Hedya salicella. The sequence continues at coordinate 10,641,042 of FR990112.1, read as the reverse complement.
TTATTTTGTTTTGCTTGTCATATATATCAGGATTTCTGTTCTCCATTGAAATCGTCGTTTCATAAAATCTCATGATAAAAATGAGTCTAATTTCTTGTTTATTCCAAAAAAGAATATGTTATTAGTCAGTTATAAAATGTTTTAGCATATCTTACTATAGGTACTGGCAAATACCGTACTATTTTTGAATGCACTTTTGTCAGTCATTAGTTGTCTCAAGTTCTGTAACTCGTACATACTTAGCAAGTTTCGAATACAGGCCTATTAAATGTATCTTTCGCCCTTGTTGCTCACCACGTCATCCACATAAATCAAAGTGTACTAACAAAAGTGACTTCTCTCGTACATCGGAGTAGCAAAAACAATCCGTTACAATCAATGTGCCTGCCCTGCCAGAACGAATAAGTTGCCATCCTATGCTCACTGCACACGTCACAAAATGAGCTCCTCACATCCCAACCCAACCTACACAACTACATATCGTCTTTCAAGATGCTATGAAATGTACACTCTATTTCACGCTACCAAGGCCCCTTCTGATATCGAAGAATCGAATGAGATAAGAGGTACGTAAAGTGAGTAGTCGATGTGTTTCGAACTCCAACAAACTTGTACATTAGAGATGAGGCTTAGCGAGTAATGAGTGGAACGGAATCTTAGGAAAGAAACCAAACAGTGCTGTTTGACGTGACTTGCACATTTTTATACTCATATCAGCTCATTTTCCTTAACATGTGGGGAGTTGTGTTAGCGTCTTAGTAAGTGTGGCAGTCCACGCTTGGGACTAAGCAGTCTTACTGATCAGTTAAGCTATTGAGCAAGGGAACTTTCGTATCATATTCTGATGTGATGGGGCATCCTGTATAGTTGATTGAATGCAAAATGATAACGTTAAAAATTAAATGTTCTGTTCGGGTATTATTAATTCAGTCAGTCGTGAAATGGGAAAAAACCGACTAAGTGCGAGTCGGACTTGCGTCCCGAGGGTTTCGTACGTTACAAACAGCCGTATCTATGAAAATCCAGTGTTAACAGAGCCCTACCCGTAAGCAAAATGTACGCGGTGTTCGATAATTTTATATTACAGAAATACATCATCTGTAAAAACTCAACTGTTTAGCTATCACGGTTCATGAGATACAGCCTGGTGACAGACGGATAGACAGACGGACAGTGATGTCTTAGTAATAGGGTCACGTTTTTCCCTTTGGGTACGGAACCCTAAAAAATATGTACCTATAATACTTGTGGTTTGATCTAAAAGAGGAATTCCCAAAAATCGTCCCAAATCGTCCCTATTATCAAATGCCTGCGAGTAAAAAACATGCCCCATATTACTGTTATTTACGAAAGTAGGTTTCTTATTAGTTCATTTAGTTTTTATACATACCCATATTTAATGTGTAAGAAATAATATACGAGATAATATCAACATATATTTAGAATACTTTGCCGAGTACTGCTTGACATGTTTCGGTCCATTACGAGTACAGATACCGAAACATGGCGAGCTGTACTCGGCTTTTACGACGTGATTAACCGCTAATGTAATCTAAATATGTCAACATATACATACACATACAAAAAGGAACTCTCTTAGAAACTTAACTCTCTCAAGGACTCCAAAAATAGCTTCGAAATATGTAATGTCAATAAAGAATAAGAGAAATAAATCCTTTCAGCATTGGATAGGGTACGGGCCTGAAGAACATCATGAGATCGGGATATTATATTTATAAATTTTTTGATGTATGACAAAGGGCGAAACGGCTCGCACTCTCAATTCAAACCCTATTCTGGGAATAACACGATATGACATATTCGATACAAATCAAAACATATGACTGTGGTATCGCTGACTAGCTTTATACGTATGTTCGCTCAACCCAGGGTATACACTAGGAGCATAAATGGGTCTTATACACAGGGCTGAAAATAACAAAGTGAATGCTAAATAGTAAAAAAACCTTGACACGTAAAACAAGGTAAAGGTAAGGTAAAACATTTCCAACACTGAATCGATTTTTTTGAATTATAGAACACTCTTTATGAAGTCGCATTTCAAACACAAAAAGTAAATTAAAATCTACAGACAGTTACACAGTCACACAGATACACAGTCACGCAGATAAACAGATACACAGCTACACAGATACACAGTCACTCAGATACACAGTCACACAGATACACAGTCTTACAGATACACAGTCACACAGATACTCAGTCACACAGATACACAGTCACGCAGATACAGAGTCACTTAGATACACACTCACACAGATTCACAGTCACGCAGATACACAGATTCACAGTCACACAGATTCATAATCACACAGATACAAAGTCACACAGATACACAGTTACAAAGATACACAGTCACACGGTTACACCGTCACAGAGATACTTAGACACACAGATTAATAGAAACTCACGTCAAACTTATAACATTCCTCTTTCAGTCGGGGGTTAAAAATCTAAATAATACCGATACCATGTTTTTTCTAGTCGCAACACAGAATTAGAATTTTGTCTAATTTTCACCCTCAGAATATGGCTGTTGGAATGTTTTTGTCGCAAATTCACAATGCGATGGCATGTGCCATTGTGATTTCACTTTGCAATGCGTATAAATGTTCTTTGTTTCCCGTTGATTTATCTTATTTATTCATCGTCCTTTTACTGCCTACATATCTGCTTTCCCTAGTTATAATAAACAAGTGACGTGGGTAATAAAAACAAATCATCCCCGGAGTGAAATGAGCGTAAGTGGTCCCTCACTCCAAGTTGTTTACTTCTTTTGGATGAAATTATGTGTCACGAATACGTTTCGAGAGGCAATATTTTGGGATATAATCTGTTATGCTACTTAGCATCTATGTATGTACTAATGTTAGAAAATAGAAAATTGAACCATTTGAACCGGGGTATATGGAATAATTTTATTCCCATCATGAAATTCCAGTTCATATCGTCTGCCTCCATCATCAGATTAGTTCGACAGTAGCATATTATTGTATTGTCATCAGAACTACATGCAGCTGCCAATTTTCATGACGCTACGATCCTTGGAAGATGGTTAAATTAGTTACCTTAGATTCCATGACATAGTTACATACAGGTCGACCTAATAAAAGCGTGTTAAAAAGGGAAGGATTTTGTCCAATAATAATAGCACGTAGTAACTTTATGATAAGTATTCTGGTGATGACAGACAGAAAAAAAGGAAGTAGTTTTCTGTCTAATTTAAATACGTACATGAACTTAGCCCTGTTCGATTTTGATCATTTGAAGTCAGTTGAAGGTCATTCATTATTAGTAATTTACTTACCATATGTCTTTTTTTGCAGGTAATGACATCGTTGCTGCCGTGGTTATAACGCTTACATTCAAAACAAATTAAATTGCGTATTAAAGAGTAAGTAAGAAACTCAGATTGATTAAATTTACCAGCTTTCACATGACTTAGCTTATCAACTTAGACCGGTTATATTATATAAAATACGTAACCTTAAGATATTTGTGTACCTACTAAAAACATAGGTACTGATTTCATCAAGACTGCTTAATCCAATATTAGAGCTTTTGTGTACACGAAATAAATATAATCCAGTTAATTCTAGTTGTCGTCGTAATAAAATATCCATAGCTCTAATATATTTGCGGTAAGCACAACATATGTATATATTCAGCTCCCCCTCTGATCACAATTTGATAGATTCCACGATTTAGTCCCAAGGTTGTCGATTTATAATCCAATATACTATCAATATAAGATCAATAATGTAGGAATTGAGACGGTAGATAAAGTCAGGGACCTTGGTGTACTCCTGGATACCAAACTTACCTTTTTCCAGCCATGTTGATTATATCGTTAATAAAGCCTATCGTAATCTTGGATTCATCCTCAGAGTCACGCAGCCCTTCCATGATATTCACTGCATCAAAATACTGTACTATGCGTATGTACGTAGCGTCCTTGAATACTGTAGCACAATATGGTATCCCCAGTATGTAACTTATAGTTCTGCCATTGAGAGAGTGCAGAAGAAGTTCTTAAAACATTTAAATTTTCGCACGCGCAGTGTAGTAGCACACTACGCCGACTCTTGTAGCCTACACAATTTTACCCTACTTTCAAACAGGCGTTTGGTACGGGACATGTTGCTGCTCCACGATGCGTGCTCAGGGTCTCTGGATTGCTGCGACTTGTTGTCAGCACTTCTTAGAATAAAAGCTACTACCCACCGAACCAGGCATACTACTTTATTTGCTGTGCCCTTCAATCGTACGAAGTATGGTTCCAACTGCCTCGCAAGTCGTCTTCCACATACGTATAATTCTTTATTCGAGTCATTTGACCCGTTTTTTCTGAGCAGAGCCTCATTCAGAAGGATGATTACTGAGCATCTGCCGCCCACTTGAGTTGCCGAGTTTGATATCATTCACACACGCACAGACCTTCATACACACACACACACACAAAACATCAACACAACACCTGCCATTCCAAACTTCTTAATTTCTTTAATATATAACGTATTGCTCATCTATCTGTTGTAACTTTGTACTTCCTTTTGTTATTATGACTTAACTTAACTTTTTTATTTTGTTGATGTAGTTAAGCACCCTATCTCAATGCGTCTGTTACCGTAATGTTAGTTTGTACGTGATAAGCCTATAAAATGTAAATCCGTAATTGGCCAATGTTAAACACATATGTATCCGATAGTAATAATTCTGTAATTTGTGCTGTGGATTTTATCTCAATAAAATAAAATAAAATAAATAAAATTTACAAGAATATGGGGTTTTTATTTATAGGTACCTACATCATAAAAAAGCAAATTTGGCAGATTCTTGTTTTTTAACAATGATCATTAATTGTCTAAATAAGTAAAGGTGAATTTAGCACTTGATAAGTAAATTACTAATATATCAAAATGAAAAACTTAATATAAATAACTTTACCTAAAATATCCAATTACTTAAAAATAGCATATTGAAATACCATTACAGAATACAGAATTTATTGTTAAAAAAGCAATACAATTTTACACGTCATTATCATTAAATTCATACATTTTCAGTTGTTAATTTTAATTCTAATTTAATTAATTTATTATTATTGTCACACCATTATTATTTTACATTTCTTAATTATATGCCCAAGTAATGGGTCAATGATCTGTCGTTATGAACTCATCAATGCTGTTATAGGCTCGGTCCAAAAGCAGTGATTTTAAATTGTTTTTAAATAGGACGTCATTTTTATTTGTATTGTGAAATCAAATCCGTATTTTATTGTTAAGTATAGTTTAAATTTGATGTATTGTGCTGTGATATGAACCCATGAGTTTCGAAATAAATGATATATTATTATTCATAATAATAATAGTCATTAATAGCGCATTAACTCAAACCATGGCTGGTCCTGCGCTGCCCGCATCCACGTCCGGAGTTTCTCTGCGAGATCGAACCAGGAATGAAGAGATCCGCAGAAGAACCAAAGTAGCCGACATAGCTCGAAGAATCGCAAAACTTAACTGCCAAGGGGCAGAGCACATTGCTGCCGACAAGCTCTTAAGTTCCTTTCCTATCAAGAATATTGGCATGAAATTAAGTGGTCCTTTGCTAAGAACATAAAAGCTTAATATTTTTAAAGAAAAATGCTCAAGAATCCCAATTTTTTTACATACAATGACTAATGCACGATCTTGGTAAACGCTTTTGAACACAGCGGTATGAAAACACAATAGGCTTAAATTGTTGGAGTTTTAAAACAGGCATGACATTCCTCATCAACTCGGCATGTGGCAACCCTAACAGCTGTCACTTAGCACTTGAGCACACCCCTGCAGCTACGGCAATAAACGTAATGGCATCCAGTCTTATCGGTCAAGATTATGTCTATACGCTACCCAACCCCTCTAATGTGGTTTGATATATTACTTTATTTGTCAAATATCAATAATGTAGGATCGGGCCGTTTCTACACAGTCAAAGCAACATCATCAGTAACTGGATACAAGTTGGTATTCTTGCGTCATAAGTACACGGCAATATTTAGGCATCCAATTGGGTAAAAAGTATTTTTCACAAATAATTTAAAAACAAACAAACCAACCTGATCAGAATGGCCAAACTTTCTGATATAATTGCTCAAACTGTACTTTTAGTTTTTCATGAAATAAACAATTTTAATGTTAAGTTTTTATTATTTTCTCGCAGTCGAAGTGAAAAGCAGTGTTTAGAGTTTGGCAAGCGAAACATGATATTAAAAATATGCGGCAAATTTGAAAACATCACGACCCGGCAATACGGAATGCATAGAAACGAAGTAGGTTTTATAATTGACAGCTTTTTAATATGTAAAATTGTTGCCATATAAAGAATTTTTTTTCAAGGTCAATATCATGTTTCTCTGGCCAAACTCTAACACGTGGCTAAAAGCCATTATGACACTGAGACATATTTGTCCTCGCTCACTTCGTGAGCTCGTCCAAATAATCACTTCGTGTCATGATGGCTTATTTTAGCCCCTTGTCAAACAATCTACTATTTTTTAATTCACCATCATCATCATCAGCCCATCTCCGTCTACTGCTGGACTTAGGCCTCTCCCAAGGCATGCCACTGAGCTCGGTCCTGAGTTTTTTTAATTTCCAACCGCCAATAGCCACTTTTCTTATGTCGTCGCTCCCCCTAGTTGGAGGGAGGGACTCCAGAACAATTTTCAATTATACTATTTCTAAATACTAAATAGTTTTATACAACTCGTTTAAATTTATAACTACTGATTAATGTTACAGTTTAATGCTACTGCACTGGAGCGTAATTCAGAAAATTGGCTTCGATCCGCGTCTATTAAATTTTTAATTCGCCCCTGACATAATCAGACAGGTGAAGCTTCTACGTCATGTAGATTGTCAAAGTAACGAAGTCAATGGCAGGGTGACATGTGAAATCAGCGCTGAACCCAAACACTTCTCACATCCATTTGACCAGTTTTGTGAACACGATAATTGATCTCGCGACGTTTTGTGTAGTTGTTTTTCTGTCAGTGAGTGTACTGATACGAAATATATACTGCGTCTCGGGTAAGTCGATGACATTGAATATCGGATGGAGCGCGCGGCGGGAAGTGGCCGCGGCTCTTAGCATCGAAATTGGCTAATTTCTCCGCGGAGCAAACGTATAATAATGATAAATAGGGTGTCGGCACTTTATTTTGGGAAAGTGGATCGAATTAAGGCTTATCCTTTTCTGTTGCTGTACACAGGCGCATAAAATCAAATTGAGATTTGGTCATGTTCACTGCCAAGATTCTGAGCGCTCTGAGATTGTATTTGGCCGTCCAAAAACTGTTACGCAGCTGTAATGTATCTCAGAATCAATATTAACAAATAACTAGATTTTTCCCGCGCCCTTGGCTTCCGTGGTTTTATTACAATCACCATTTGGCATAATGCATTTTTTTTTCAGAATATGTAGAATTTTCAGGACTTTTTAAAGCATCATTCTATTAAATAACATTCGGTTAGGCTAGGTTTGTTTTATAACAAATTTGAAAAAACTTACGTGTTCAGAAAAAAATGATGATTATGACAAAAAGTTTATGCTTGATGATGGTAAACCGACATAGCCTTCGGAAATTAAGTTAAAATAAAAAGTATACCTCTAATATGCAAAAGTACGACGATTCGTTACTTCGTTGCTATATTCTTTATAGCAGTACAAATTGACAGAAACAATACACACTTTTATAATTATTATGTATTGTTATCGCTACGAAACCAGGCGATACTACTCTTGACAAATGTCCTCTTTAAATCTATGTTTTAACAATAACTCAATACTGTTTCTAACTTGCATCAATCAAAATGCTACACATCAAATTCATTCCCGCAATCAATTCACTGTGTCATCATCAGCTGTCAGCTTATTCATTATACAATGCCAGTTGACACGCTAGGGTGTTGAATTGTTTCTAAAAAGTCTTATGTCTCAAGGCCTTAACTATACAATATGGACTCTTTGGTTGAGGTTATAAATATGGTTACTATATTCCGCCCTATTATTTCGCCCTAGATTTCACCCACTAAGGTATTCAAAAATAGTACAATATAAATATGATACCCTGACGTTGTTAAGAAATAGACCTTTGTCGCTAGCGGTATCCTTCTAACTAGACAAATAATAATATACAGGGTCACTTTTGGACCCACGCTAAAATTTTACGATTATCATAACGGAACAATACATTTATGAAATAATAAAATCCTCCTTTTTGGACATACTCTTTTTTGAAAACATAAGTATAACTCGATTTCACTCGCACCAATGATAATGCGGCTAAAGCCAGTCGCAGACTGCTTAGCCCTTCAACCAGCCAGGATGAGTGGTTTGAGCGTAAAACACCTAGGACTAAGATAAAAGAAAAAGGTAGTTATTCAATGCGGAATAATAAAAACATATGTATCTCCTCGTTCCCAGTGAGAGCTGCATTAAAATGTATACATAAGTATTTATATATTGTATATATGAGGTGTTTATTTATAGTTTTAGTATTTACAAATACCTTTTTGTACATGATGCCATTTGTCTTTCATTTTTGTCAACGCCCAGCGTATGTGTGCTATAGACACAAACGCTCCCACGGCGTCAGATGACCGAGGCGCGACTGGACTCGCGTCCCACTCTTGCACATATCATCACACAATGCATACATGTATCTAACTTTATGGCTATTGAAGCTTTCGTATTTTAAAAAGTAAACTTCTTGATTAGGTACTTCTCACCCAATCCACCGTTCGTCATAACTACCAGTCGCTCCAGTCTTCACAATTTTCATTATGTTCTCAACCCCTCGAAGGTTACCTAGAAGTGATATCTTATAGGGATAAAGTTCGCCTTTCTACTTGTTCCGTCGGTTAACAATTATCGTTGTATTTTTAACCTATTATTAACACTTTATTTGTGGAGGGCTTCAAATTAACCCTGTATTTTAAATATTAATCGGTCTGTGAAATGTCGAATGCAACTTGCTCTTAGAATTCACCCTGTTTGAACGTCTAATGCACTTATATCGTTGTGGATTGAGTAGGGGATTACCATCGTAATTGCTGCGTTGCGTGATGATATAGGAATTTAATGTGGGACTTTGATGCGTCTCTTGGGGCTTGGTTTTTATTGATACGATACGCATTATGTTGATAGAGTGCAAACGATAAAAGACGTGTTAATTACTTAATAAAAATAGTGTTTTAGTTATTTGAGGCTATTTCTTTGGTTTTTTCTACCAGTGTCAGCCCCCTGACCCTGAAATAAAAATAAAAAAAATTACACCAAACTCATTGTTTTGGCCATCTTATAGGATATTGTGACTTTGTGACTTATTTCGTTAGTATTTAGAGAAAAACCTACCCTTCCACCAAATTAAAATATTTAGGTGTAAATTAGAATGTATAATTAGAGAAACATAAATCATAATTATCACAAAATGTTGCCATACAAATAGTTTGTATCTACCGCACAATATCCGTACAATTACAAGAAAAAAATTAAGACGGATTTTTCTTAGCCATTTGAAAAAAAAAAATTTTAATTTTAATAAATATACTTTAACGGTCAAAATAACAAGAACCTTGTTTATTGGCTGTGCCTGTTCGCATTGGTTGTAATTCAAATCCCGGCACACAACGCACATGCATAATTCAATACAAAGGTCCGGTCACAATGAATTTCCAAAATGTGCAAACCGTCTGTGTCGCGATTTGCATAACATCGTATGAGACTAATTTAGCAAACTCAATAACGGCGCGACACCTGTGACCAGTAAATATGTATGTGCTCACATGGATAACACTACATATACCAAAGGACCCATCTTATTCAGAAATACGTGGCACTTATGACATTCGTATGAGTGTAGTTCTAGACATGCCTGGATTATTAGAAAAATCGATAGACTTGACTATAAAAATATGAACGTAAAAATAAACTTGATATGCTTGACATACGTATGCTTAGAACATAAATATTTATCTCTTCGAGTTATTTCAATTGGAACAACTTAGTAGCTCTTAGTTTCACTCTTTTCTGTAGTTATTTAAAAATATACATAACTTGTTCATTTTGATTTATTGCACATCAATACCACACCTAAATAATCTGACGCAACTCAATGTATAAAGTTTTTAGTTGTCAGATATTTTCAGTGCTTCGTCTTTAATTTTGCAGGCTTGTGTTATTTTTTGATTCATTTGTAATGTTGGTGGCGGTTGACTAAACTAGGTGGCGTTGAAAATGTTTGTCTTGAAGAATTACTCTCGTATTATTTTTTACGGATCGGGAAAGCATAGAAAATATATATGTATGTAAGGCGACCGCGCAGCAGCGCGCTAAACTATATAAGTTTGGTGCAGTTAACGTAGACTTTTTCTTTGTCTGAACCGATAATTTATACCATCGAGATAAACCGAGAGCCAGGTAATGCTTAAGCGCCAGCACTATCGGGCAAAAATCGACAAATCGCAAGGTTGCAACTAAAAATAATCCAATCTCGGGGTGCGGTGTCATCTCGCGCGGAGCACCTAACAAACTAGAAATTTTCAAGTCGATATTTCCGACCGTCGCACGCCCTGCAAAAGGAGGAAATTTTCCGACTTGTTACTCTATCTGTGGTTCTCTTATTGTGGAAACTTTGCCGCTTGAGGTCAGAACGAGTGACACTTACAGGTTTCTATCCTTTTTTGTTTAGTTGCTCGTTAGCGACGTTGTTATAAAGTGTAACTAAGGCTGGGATTGGAGACTTGAATATAAGATTTGTGTCAACAGTATCTGTGCCAAGGGGCTGGTTTAAGTAGTTTTTACTACTTCCACTGATTACGCTTTGTTTGGTCTGTACATTTTTATGCCAACCGAGATGAATTTACGCTACAAGGCTACTTTACTAATAAGGGGAGACAGTGCTCGACCGATGGTACGCCCGTACGGTCGGTCGGGCATAGATATCGCTGTAGAAAGCATAGGCGCGTTCGCACTGATGCTGACCTTCAGCGCGTATGTAGCCATACAAAACAACCCCGACCGACCGTACGCGCGTAACATGGGTCGAGCACTGTTTCCAGCCTAAGGCTTTGCTGAATTCTGTTGGATGAGCAACTCTTTGTATCGGAAAGATAAATATTTCGAGGAGGCATTTTAGATGAAGCCGTGAGAAAAACCTAGGTATACCATGATACAAGTGTCAATGTTTTCAAACAATTTCCTTTACATACCTGAATGAACGTTACTTTGTATCGGATAATTCATGCTATCAATTATCTTTATCGGCCATTATAAACGATGGAAAATATTACATTCCATCAAACACATTTCTGTCAGAACAGAAGATGACGTCGTTACTTTGAAAGTCCGCTTATTTCCCAGTTATCCAGAAAAGGACTTTATTCGAAGGCATGAGGCGTTTTTAAATCCCTTAACGTTCGGAAGGTTTTATTGTAGCATTTAAATATCTACATCTTTCCTTATAATTCTGTAAATCGCCTCATTATTTTGGGGCCAGTAAATCCTGGCTTACATTCCGCCTTTTAATTGCGAGTCCGTCGGACCCTCATCGAGAGGCTTGTTTCCAGAATTTTCTGGCATGTTAACCCCTGACTTGGTTATGATGCCTGAATCAAAAGGATTTGCTCATTTAAGGGAGCCGTGTAAAATGGAAAAAAATCTATACGTGGACTGACGTGTTATTGACTGTAAGATTAATAAATATTAGGGGATAATCTTACACAAATCGCTCAGCATTGCTTGACTGTTTTACCATTTGTACTAGACAAGGATATTGATCATAATCATCATCATATCAGCCGAAATACGTCCACTGCTGGGCAAAGACTTCCTCACTTTCCTTGTCACATCAAACGGTTTCCTGTGATCTGAAAGATAGGCCGACCCACCACCTTGTTGGGGATTTTCCCACGCTGCGTCATCCGTATGGAGTAGACTCTGTTGTGGGTACGTTTGTATTGAGTGGAAAACCATTCCACTTCCCAATCTTCTCGTAAAACGCCCGTGTCGCCGAGAGTGGTCTCATATATATTTTAGTACTACTGTAGGCTAAAGGTTAAGGTAGTAAAATTAATATTTAAGTGTAAATTAGACACTCGTTCCAGTTAAATTTTTGATGACACGTCTGGCTCAGTTGGTTGCGCAACGGCCTACCAAGCTGACGGTCCCGGGTTCGAATCCCGACCAGCGCAAGTGTTTGTGTGATGAACTGGTGATGAGCACGAATGTTTGTTCATGGGATGGGTTCTGGGATGTTTTCTATGTATTTAAGCATGATAATTATCTATATAGTATGTATATTGCCGCCTGGTACCAATAGTACAAGCTTTGGTTAGTTTGGGTCTAGGTCGATATGTGTAAAATTGTCCCTGATATTCGAAACAGAAATATATATATATATATATATTATATCGTCGAATGTAGCGGTTTGAAAATATAAAACTTTATATTACGTTTATTGCGACATAGATATTTCTGTGTTTTTAATGTGGTGTTAGTTTTCCCACATTAAAAACACAGAAACACAAAAATGTGTGTTTCATATAAATATTTATATTACGTGTTTTAAGGATAGGATATCTCCGGATGCACAAGTTTAATAATATTGCCTCGTAACTTTTTTATAAAATCGCTCTACAGATTACTTTTATCTTTTCTTAATATAACCCTCATATATTCTCTTAGCTCCACGTTCTTAGGTAATAATTAACGCTTAGCTTTTAAATCCCTTATCACTAGCATGCAGCCGCTAAGCCCTTTCTTTACATAATTTCGGACCGGATGATACCCGAGCTATTTTAATATATTTAACTCTCATATCCCATTAACACACCGAAATTAATTTTAACTATAAATCGTTTTTTGAAACTTCATTCGCGGAGGAGAAAAAGTCATAACCCCTCTTTTTTTGACAGCTTAGTTGGGTAAAAAATATCCTATAACCATCTGGAGATACCCAGCTACCCGCGTACTTAATTTTTTTATCTGTTTAGTCGATTTGGCGTGATGAAGCCACAACGACACATACGATTATACATACAAAAAATCCAAAAAAAACTCCCAATAGTCCGTAACAATTTTTTTTTTGAAAATATCTTTAATGTACAGACATTTCATCTTTACAACTTTATAATAGTATAGACAGATATATTTTACTCACTGGGATATGTATCTGTTGACTATATATTTCACATGTGAGTAGAGGTAGAGACGTGAATCAATCAGATTGATTGACTTGTTTGTTCTTTCCGATTTATTTGCAATCATTTGAGGGGGAGCGTGACAAAAAGTTCCTAACGATAACCTGAGTTTTGTAACTACATATATTGATTATAAATTATATGGAAATTGTTTTTATAGCCCTCCCATCCATCCCTATTATTAATGATGACTAAATTTTAATACTAAGTCCGTCTTGTAGATTGATCAAAAATATAGGACACGTATTTTTTCTTTTTTTACGTAATCAAAATATAAAGGCGATACATTGAGTCATAATGTCGCGTGACGTCACTCCTAAGTACAAATTTTACCTAGGAGTGACGTCACGAGCCCCCACTCCTGAACTTTGATGCGATTTATCTGAGTATTTTTTTCTTATTTTGAAATTGATTATAAATTATATGGAAATTGTTTGTATGGCCCTCCCATCCATCCCTATTAGGGATGATGACTTCATTTTAATAATTAGTCCGTCTCGTAGATTGGTCAAAAATATTGGACACGTATTTTTTTTTTTTTTACGCAATTAAAATATGAAGGCGATACATTGAGTCAAAATGTCGCGTGACGTCACTCTTAAGTACAAATTTTACCTAGGAGTGACGTCACGAGCCCCCACTCCTGAACTTTGATGCGATTTATCTGAGTATTTTTTTCCTATTTTGAAATTGATTATAAATTATATGGAAATTGTTTGTATGGCCCTCCCATCCATCCCTATTAGGGATGATGACTACATTTTAATAATTAGTCCGTCTCGTAGATTGGTCAAAAATATTGGACACGATTTTTTTTTTTTTTTTTACGCAATTAAAATATAAAGGCGATACATTGAGTCATAATGTCGCGTGTCGTCACTCTTAAGTACAAATTTTACCTAGGAGTGACGTCACGAGCCCCCACTCCTGAACTTTGATGCGATTTATCTGAGTATTTTTTCTTATTTTGAAATTGATTATAAATTATATGGAAATTGTTTGTATGGCCTATCATCCCTAATATCGACATCCATCTCGGATGGGAAGCCATCCATCCCTATTAGGGATGATGACTACATTTTAATAATTAGTCCGTCGTGTAGATTTATTAAAAAATATTGGACACGTATTTTTTTTTCTTTTTTTACGTAATCAAAATATAAAGGCGATACATTGAGTCAAAATGTCGCGTGACGTCACAAAGTACAAATTTTACCTAGGACTGACGTCACGAGCCCCCATTCCTGTACTTTGATGCGATTTAACTGAGTATTTATTTCTTATATTGAAAAAGCGAAAAATATGTGTCCAATATTTTTGTATTATCTAACTGACGGACTAATTAGAATTTTGATTTTCGTACCCCGTCATCATGCCTAATAGGTATATTACATAATCAAATACGTTTTATAATTTAAAAGATATAACATATATTATTTTTCACTTCTCCTGCTCAAAAAGTACGTTATATTAGCTTCGCGAAGCGAGACTAAAATAGTACATTTAGCCCCTAGGGTTTAAAAGAAAGCCATATAATCCCATACAAATTTCTATGACACTGAAAAATTAAATTTGCGGCCAGCTACATACTCCTTGCGAATTATTAAAAACAAACAAAACAACCTGATCAGATTGGCCAAACTTTCTGATAGAATTGCTCAAACTGGACTATTAGTTTTTCATGAAATAAACAATTTAAATGTTAAGTCTTTTTTATTTTCTCGCAGTCGAAGTGAAAAAGCAGAGTGTTTAACACGTGACTAAAAGCCATTATGACACTCAGACATATTTGTCCTCGCTCATTTCGTGAGCTCGTCCAAATAATCACTTCGCGTCATAATGGCTTACTTTAGCCCCTTGTCAAACAATCTACTATGATTCACCTCATCTGTTTCGTTTGAATCATGAGCGAGAGCGAGCATGTAATACTGATACTGATAGATGAGATATTGAGCGACTTTTAATCTTCAGTGAGCGAAATAGCGATTGAGCGAAACCAAATTATAGTTCATTTGAATCACTCATCTCTAATTTGAAATATTTCAATGAGAGACAAGGTACCTACTTACACCTACACGAACACAATATGTCATGTATTATAGTCATGAATATTGACAGCTGGCATCTATTTCTCAAAAACTTGTAACTTGTATTATGCAAGCGGAAGTCTCTTTCCAACAATATGAATTAAACAGAGATTTTACTTGTAATAAAAGTTACAAGCGTTTATGAAACGGGCCCCTGGTATACATTTTGTGAACATGTTATACATTCTAGACTCCTCTCTTGTCGTGCCCTCGTAACTGAGGATGACATTCGGACAGCGGTGAGTACCTAGCTTTTAATGCAAGTTGTCTTTACCAGCAGAAATGTAAAGCTATCTGGACTCTATGGATATTGTGGGAAATGCAATGCCATCACCGCGATGGCCGACCCCAAGCGGTAGACGCCCCCAACTAGATATATTTTTTCCTTCATCTTCGTCCGCTAATTTTTCGAGAGATGGCGCTGGTCATTTAGCACAGAAAATCCTACATAGCGATGAGCTCTTTTTTAATCATGACCTTGGCACGAGAGTTTGCCAATTTGAAAATAATATGAAATATGTTGCTTATTTTGTTGGTAGATACCTAGCTGACTCAGGGAGCACGATGAAGCCTGAATTCGTGTTATTAAGAGCGTTTATACCCGCTTAACTGGCAACGACGGATATTTTTCTTCTTGCTTCATTATTTTGTGGTATTTGAATTAAACTTAAAGATATGTTCCATACATACCCTACATTTATAGCATTTATATTGCGTTTAATTCATGTACTCATCCCTTTTGCCTTTATTTTCTTACAAAACAATTACATTTTTAGAGCTTTGGTTGTAGCAATATCATGAAATTTTGCAGTGTGCCAGCTTAACTACCGGAAATGTAATGAATGAATTGAAGACATGTTCAAGTTACATTCACATTTCTTAAAATAATAAACAAAAAAAAACAAAAAAATTGCGACGTTGCGAGTTAAGCAAGTATACACCCACCCTCTTAATAGTGTTATACAATACCTATAAAGTACCT
The DNA here is from genome assembly GCA_905404275.2 of Hedya salicella. Classification (NCBI taxonomy): domain Eukaryota; kingdom Metazoa; phylum Arthropoda; class Insecta; order Lepidoptera; family Tortricidae; genus Hedya; species Hedya salicella. The sequence continues at coordinate 10,624,705 of FR990112.1, read as the reverse complement.
AACCCATCTTCATTCCTCAAGAGCATCCGAAGTGCTTATAAGATATAGGAGGCATCAAAAGTAAGTCTAAATAGACCAGCTTTGAATATAATCACATCAAAACAGTAGGCTTATCTTTTGGAGTTATTCTCACAGTCGAGTAAGGGCCAGTCTCACTCGGTCGTGAAATATATCTAATCCGAATTAAGGTCTAATGAGACATGTCAGGGCATAATCCTACTTAATTAGATACGTCCTTTTGCGGACTCATACTTTAAATTTAAATCGTTAATGGGTTTAATAAAAAGTTGTGCAAATCGTGCCATTTGTTAGATATTTTTTCTTAGCTATAAGCGATAATTAGGAATGAAAACAATGAATTAAAAAATGGCGATTATTCACATATACTTTGAATAGAAATCAGTACATACTTTTTAGTTAAAGCAGTTAAAAACGAGACCTTACTCAGCGTAGGTTCTCTTAGCCCAAAATAAGGATTTAATAGGTTTAAGCACTTTAGTCTCATATAACTCAAGAAACTCGTAATAACGTTCTTTTTAGCAAACAGAGCTAAAACAGAAAATGGTGTTTTTTAACGCATGTATCTGTGTGTCTGTCTGTGGCATAGTAACTCTTGAACCAATCGACTGATTTTGGTTTAGTTTTTTGTTGTGATGAAGATACAAATATCAACGATTGCTCTCGCACGTGGTCACACCACGAATTGAACTTGGTACCTTTGGATTACGCGTCAACGTCTTAACCTCTCAACTAGCGAGCACTGTGCTGTACGCCTCGATTTTTTCCTTCCGCTTTGACACCCGTACCTACTTTCAGTTTTGAAGGGTATTAACCTTACTTAATTATTTTTTGTGTTTAAAAAGTGAACTTCATCGAGAGTTAGTTCAAGAAAATCTGTCGGGATTTTTTTATTGATGAGTTTAAATGTAATAAAATCGGCACACTAAAGCTTAATATTTCAAAGGGATTCCTCAACAAGTGATTGATATTCATCTCATATTTTCGAACGATACCTAACTTATCTAACGACAACATGGGATGGACTAGAAAAATCTTTAAATGAAAAGTTTATTTTACTACTTTGTTATTATTAATTTACCTACGCTAATTTGCAACCAACAAGTACTGCGAATTTCTGAGCTATGAGCTGAACATGGCAAAACTATAAGGGTTTTTGTGAACTACCGAACCCAGACCTGAAAACGAATAAAGGACGGTTACACAAGGGGCCACATAAGCGGAATGCAGAGCGCAACTACGCAAATACTTCGAGGTGGCAAACTTTACCGAATGTAGTTCCAGTACTCGAACGCTCGGGAAATGGCTATTGGCTCCAAACGTTTGATCAAAGCTTGGTTAATTAGTATTGGTCATTGATGAAGTGAAGAAGTAAACCTTACGTGATGAAACATCGTGAAATATCGTGTAGAAGTGCATATAAATATCAGATTAATTGGGAATCTTGGTTCAATTAAACTGCGCCCCTATATACCAAATAGGGTTTTTGTATTATAAACCATAAAGTCCATAATTGACAAAAAAATCTGTATGCATTGGTTTTATGAATTTATGATTCATTTCTCCCCACATTAAATTCTAACTACATTGATTTAAGACACATGGTACAACATGATATTTTTTTCATACCACGTACCTCCTTTTTAGGGTTCCGTACCAAAAAGTTAAAAAAGGAACCCTTATGGCGCGACTCTCTCTGTCTGTCCGACTATTAGAGCACCACATATCAAAAAGTACTAATGCTATCTGTTTAAAATTTGGAATATTTATAAACATGGTCCACGTATTGCAAAGGAAGCATTTTAAAATATATGTTAATGAAAAAAACTACGAATATGAGGGGGGCAAAATTTAAAAGCCCGGCTACTGGGTCAAGTAGGATATCATATGAACTTCACATTTTCGAACAATTTTTTCTATTCTTTTATTGTGATTAGATTTTTTTTATTAAGGAAAATGTGAAAAAAAAACAACTTTTATGTCCAAAGTTTATCAAACAAAAATTTTGAAATTTTCACAATTTCTATAAATAAACATAAATATTACACGAAAATATGTCTTTAACTAGCTATTCCTTTTTTAATTTTCAAAAATCCTATTTGAACAATCGGTTACGTTAAGTTTTCATCTCATTTGTATGCCATGCTATAGATATCAGATGCAAACTTAACTCAACCGGAACCGGGTAATAATGTTAGGGTAGGTGCGGTCCGGCGGGTCGGTGCGCGTTTCCGACTCGCACTTGGCCGGTTTTTTAAAGCGGGAAACCCAATGATTATATATAAAACAATACTCATACCATCTTAATTAATCATTGGAAATGGAATGTCTGTACACTTTACAATTCATCATATTGAAGGAAGTGACGATAAAGACCTAAGAGATGGCGGGGTAACCTAGATACATTTCTACACCAGTCGTAAATACTCGTAGAAAAGGTGTGGAAAAAGAGAGCTTATTCAACAATGAATGTTTGCGCTCTAGAGCAAAAAGCGTGGTGTTTACAGGGAATTAATGCTATAAGCAGCTTTTAAAATGTCTTGCTGGTTTTCCATGGAAGTATTTGTATTGGATATAATATTGTGGACGTCATTTTAGATTTTCTTTGCCTTACGTTAAACTAATGATGTTGAAAAATCAACTACCAAGGACTAATAAAACAAGAGGAGTTTTAATCACCATACAAAAAGTCACTCCCTGATATTTACAACGCCGTTTACGTATAACAACTATTATTACCAATTACTCAACTTTTTAAGAGTGACGCAGTATTTAAATGTTACCATTTATTAATTATTCACTGTTCGCGGACTAATTGTTACAGTACTATGTTTTTTTGCTCAATTATAACATCGTTAAATGTTTAGTTATAAAGTGCTATCTAGTTTTTGCCTTGATATCCACCTGCAGTCGGCGTACGATCCATAATACGGCGATTGACAGTCCTCTTGTTTTAATAGTCCTTGATTTTTGTATACATATTTATGATAAAATAATATTTCTTCCCACGTTATATTTTAAATATATCGGTTTAAGACACATGGTTTAACATGCTATTATTTTTATAGTATCTACGTCCATTTTTAGGGTTCCGTACCAAAGAGATGACTTTCGCAATCGTCGTTTTCGTAGCGCTACGCTTTTAGCCAACAACATGGGAAAAGCTGGAGCGAAAACTTGCTACGAGCAGAGCGCACGTTGAGCGGGCTCGCGGTTGTGAATGTGTTAAAGTGGGAAAGCCATTCAATTATTCTATAGAAAACAGTACTCATACCATCGCAATTTAACATCGGGAATGGAATGTCTGCCTGCACACTTTACATTTCATCATATTGAAGGAAGTGACGATAAAGACCTAAGAGATGGCGGGGTGACCTAGATACATTCTACACCAGTCGTAAATAGGAAAAGGTGTGGAAAAAGAGGGCTTATACAACAATGAATGTTTGCGCTCTAGAGCGAGAAACGTGGTGGTTACAGGGAATTAATGCTATAAGCAGCTTTTTTAAAATGTCTCGCTGGTTTTCCGGGTAGTAATTGGATTGTTACGAGTATATATTATATTGTTGACGTCTTTGCCGATTTTGTTTGCCTTAACGTCAAACTGATGAAGTAGTAAAACTTGTAATATTCTACACCGCGATAAAGCTGTGCGCATGTCAAGTAGTGACACAAGCTAAGGATGGATTCAGCAATATAAGATGTATAACATTAAAAATAATCGGCTATGGGCTAGCGGTAAAGAGCAATTCTCAGAGGTAGGTGTTGGCCAGCTTGGAGTAAAGAAACCACCAGAATTTATACAAGAGGGCGCCAGGTGTCTTCTCTAACAAACGAATGACAATTTCAAATGAAAGGCAGATTAAAGGTTTACAACCACATTTATTATATATTACTTAAACTAATCTTTTTATCTCCAGTTGGTTCCAAAAATATCAGTCGTAGGCTGTATCTAATATTTTAATAAAAGTTTTACAAGTTTAGAATTGCTTTCCTTTCACCTAAACTTATTTGTAACAAGGGAAAGCACAGAGTATTCAATGGGTTAACAATTTGAACTTAAAAAAAAACCACTTAATTTAAGGACAAAAAGTTGTGACAACGTTAGTATATATTCTCACAGAATTATGACTGCCTTGAGTCTTATTTAATTAATGGTTAATGTAGACCGGTTACTAATATTGGTGTCATTAATTTCACCCTGGCCGTTAGAATGTTCCAATCACAAATGTTAACTTAACACAGCTTCTAGCTCTAAATTTATTCACTACGGTTAAGTTAAGTAAAAGAGGATACATACAGTTTTCTTCCTTGAAAGGGGTATACTTCACTATATTAACTGGGGTGTCCCCCCTTTTACTAGAACGTCCCGTGCTGCTAATATGGCGATCTTGTCACCCGATGAAGTTTGATAGAACCCGGAGTCTCATCCATAACAGAATGTGCTAAGATACTGGACTTTTAGTAGTCACATGACAAAATTAAAGCAAGGTAAAAAGTACCATCATTGGAGAATAGAGTAAAAAAAAAAAAAAAAAAAAACCCTGAAACAAATGTTCACAAATTAGCTATTTGGAATTTCTTGTTTCCGCAATTAAGTGTAATGAAATGGTGTTTAGAAAGAGTTTAAGGTGTAGAAAAGCAACTCACCAGCAATGCCGGGTTTTTTATGCAGGTGCCGTATCTCGTGGCGATAATCACATTTAGTTAGTCAAGACATTAAAATTTTATTAGCGGTCAGCTGAAATGAAATTCGACACAATTAGAAATGAAACGTTATCAACATCAGAAACACCGACAAATGGAAGAAACGCTTACCAAGTCATGAAGAAGTTAGTGAAGTGAGGAAGACATTTTTCAAAATGCTAAAGTGTATAATGCATTGGCTGCAAGTAAATAATCGTACATTAATTTCGGAAATGCTATAAGCATTAAATGAACCTTGAGGAATAGGATTTCTTACCCAAAGCGAAGAGATTCGACCAAAAAGAGTTAAAAGTAATGTTCACGCCATGGTGGATTGAACGTCGAATAACGGTACATTCATGACCAACAAAATCTGTAGAACCTTCCATATTTCCCTATGGCAACATTATTTAACATTTAGAAATGGCGAAAATCGAAATTTCCCCAAAACAGAAAGAAAATAAACCTTCATGACTACCAGACTCAACAAACGACCTTCATCTATTTATTTGAGAGCGAAAGAGATGAAATTCTTAAATATTTAAATTCGAAAGAACTATTATCTTGATGCGCCATAGACCGGAGCAACCGCAGGCAACACTAATTAAAAAATAAAAACGGAACGTTTCGATACACGACAGCGTCGCACGATCTGATCTCAAATGTATTATTGGTATTTAGAATTGTTGGAAATCTTTTTATGTATATTAAATATGACATAGCAACTAATATAATGAAATAGGTACAGTATTTTTTTTTTATATGAAAATGAACACTCTTATGAATCGAGAAGTTTATGCTTGACGTTGACAGATGGAAAATAATTAGACGAAACAAAACGCAGTGGTTCGCTAGACTGAACGGTAAACAAATTCTAACCTGGCGTATCTTACGGAATTCAATATAAATACTGTGTTTTGGAGGCTTAAACGACCTGAAATCCAAATGATATTACGGTGTAATGCCATGTTTATAGTGGCTTGCTACAAGGAATGCCTTATACAAGCGTACGAAGTGATAAATACTATCGGAGAGTACTCCATACTTACAGGTATGTTTTGGAGGGGTATTAGGCTTTATTATCCCTAAGTAATACATTTAAATACTAGACAAGGATATTGAGTAGGTTGCATGATAAATCATTCACCGATTAGTTCGCCCTGGATCTACCAAACGGACAAGTACAAGTGGGGTTTGAAATTTAACCTGAACTACTACTTTAAGTAACACGGTATGGGTAAAAAGTGTTACAGTTCATCTTTAGTTGGGTTAAAAAAATTAAAAAATATAAATATATTTTTTAATTTTTTTTTTGATAAAAAGTTACCAAAAAAAAATGTTAACTTATACTGCAGAGAATTATTTAATATATTCTCAGAAAGAGAAAAGATTGACCTACTAGAGACAAAGATTTATGACTAACAGACTATTCTAGGAAACAGGATTGAATATTCCCAAATCTAATACTAACAGTTTATTACTAATTTAACTTACTGGAGAGCACGTGCTCCTACTACTATTACAACTATATGGATTGGTTTGGTCGCGACCCAAAACAATATTGTTAGAACTATTATTACGCTTAATTAATCTTATATTATACAGAGGCATGGGACTTTGACTTTATTAAAGAATGCCGAACTATTTACACCCGAGGTAGTAAAAGGACAAGCTAAACGTATATAGCCTTTGTCACCACTACTAGGTCTCGTAAAGAATTTGCTACTCCTCTTCCTTAACAAATAGAGGGTTGACTGGAAGTAAGGTTTAATTTAAATCCTTCTTTCAGTTTGGAATCCTGTGGAAAATGTCACTCTTGACTAATCGTCGAGTTTATTCCTTACAGACATAAGATATGGGTATTGCGCCCTTATGGAAAACTTTGCTTATGCCTTGTGGCTAGCTGAAAAGGCAAATATTTTGGAGTCAAAAACGTCACAGTAGTTATATAGAGAATTAACAGTAAGTCAGTAAATTTTCCGTCTTTATTAGGACAAAAATATATTTTCCAGAGTGGACAGTTCGATCGCTACTGAACACCAGGATTAAATTACAACAAGAGAGGAACACTTTGACCGTGTTTATGTAAAATAGAAATAGACCTTAAATTATCATTCTGAGGAAAGCTCTAGCAACGAGGTTTTACTCCTGGAACGAAGTCTATTTTATTTAGAATGAGATGATAATAAGCCATATCCTAGGAAAGATGCAGAATATTACGAAGGTGCAGCTTCTCCTGGACGGACTATATCTTTTATATGAAAGTTCCCAAGAAGTTTCCCTTCTAAGGACTTCAATGAGTAGACTAGTGGTCCTAGTTTTTTGTGTATTATACATTTTTCGTAACGGGGTGCCAATTTGGCAGAGAAATGTTTAGCAGCATTGGACAAATGGAAACACTTTTTATAAACAAATTGGCCTTCTTCAAGTTCAATATTACGTTTTCTCAGGTTGTAATAACGGGCATTACGACTATGAGAAACCAATAAGGAGTTACGCACCTTTTGAAACACAGTTTTTAGCTCTTTGAGCTTATCTGAAAAAGCCAAAGTGGTATCTAGATTAAGGGCGTTTTGATCGATAGGGCCATCGTCATTATATAAAGATCCTTCTAGAACCATTTCACGACCGTGAGTTAGAAAATAAGGGGTGTATTTGGTAACTTCATGAATGGCAGTATTTAATGCACATTGAATTTCGGCTATGTTCGTATCCCAGGCTCGATGATCTGAACGGACATACGAAGCTATTGTTCTTACCAATTCTCTATTAACTCTCTCAGTCTGATTAACCTGAGCATGGTATCTAGGGTTATAAAAGAGATGCGGGACGCTATATTTAGTTATAAGATCTCTAAAATCTTTTGACGTAAACTGAGCACCATTGTCACAGTAAATATATTTAGGTACCCCGTGTACAAGAAATATTCCTTTTTCCATACACTTAACTATTGCTTTCGCAGTTATCGTGCGCAGAGGAAATAAAGTAACGTATTTACTAAAGTAATCGGTACACACAAACAAGTATTGATTTCTTAAATACGATTGAGGGAATGGACCAAGAATGTCACAAGAAATAGCTTCGCCGGGCGACGATATACGTCGGGGATTACCCATGAGACCAGGACGAGCTAAGTTTACGGGTTTGTAGGTCTTACATATTTCGCAAGAACCTACATAATCCTTTACATCTTGATAAAGCGTAGGCCAGTAATAGAAACTGGATATCTTAGAATGAGTTTTGGCGACACCGAAATGACCAGCAGAGGGAGCATCATGGTATTTAGATAAAATTTCTTTACGTTCCTCATAAGGCAATACCAACTTCCAGTCAAATTGATCTGTTAGGCGATATTTATTCTTAGAGTAACGGTAAAGTTTATCATTCTCTATTTTGAAATTAGGAAATAGGGTTGGTTTGTCAACGACCTTTTTACATAAATCCAAATACCAATGATCTTGAATAGAAGAGGTATCAAGAGCGCTAACTTGGATGCGAGATAGACAGTCAGGTATAACATGTTCTTTTCCTTTACGATGTATTAGCTCAAAGTTAAATTGACTCAATCTGCACGCCCATCTATTCAGACGTCCAGTAGGATTTTTCAAGTTAGTGAACCATTTTAGTGACGCGTGGTCTGTGATAATATAACACTTTCTTCCTTCCACGTACGCACGATATTGTTCCAGTGCATATATAACACTTAAGCATTCTCTCTCAGTAGCTGAGTAGTTAGCTTCTGCCTTACTGAGGGTGCGGCTACAGTATGCGATTGGATGATCTATACCATTATGTTTTTGAGTAAGGACCGCTCCCAGAGCGTAGGAGGAAGCGTCACAGTGAAGAAAGAATGGTTCTTGAAAGTTAGGGCACTTTAATATAGGTGCAGAAACGAGTGCAGACTTGAGAGAATTGAACGCTTCATTAGCTTCATCGGTCCAAATGAATTTAACATTTTTACTCGTTAGTCGCGATAGAGGACGAGCTATTTTTGAGAAATTGTCGATAAATCGCCGGTACCAACCACACATGCCAAGAAAACGTTTGATACCTTTAGCATTATCAGGGACAGGGAAATCCACAATTACTTCGACTTTGCCAGGATCGGTATGTAAACCAAATCTATCTACAATATATCCCAAGTATTTGAGTTCACTACGACAAAATAACGATTTTCTCATGTTTATAGTAAGATTTGCTGCTTTAAGTTTTTTAAAAACGGCATTCAGCAAACGCAAATGTTCGTCAAAATCAGAAGTGCATATTATAATGTCGTCAATATAACAAAACACTTTGTTATCAAATTCAGCGGTAAAAAGTTTATCCATTAAGCGTTGCATTGTAGCACTAGCTCCTACTAAACCGAAACACATGCGATTGTAATGGAACAGACCTTTGCCTGGGACAGTAAAACTAGTTTTTTCTTTAGAGTCCGCACTAAGAGGGATTTGATGATAAGCAGCACTTAAGTCAAGCGAGGTGAGATATTTAGCATCTCTCAAATTATCGAGAATATAATTTACGTAGGGTAAGGGATATGCATCTGATTTGGAAACTGAATTCACTTTCCGACTGTCTAAGCAAAGTCTCATATCACCATTAGGCTTCTCCACCATTACGACAGGAGAGTTCCATGGGGAGTGAGAGGGTTCAACGATACCCGCTTCCAACATGCGATCTACTTCCTTTTCCAAAGCAGCTTGCTTATCAGGACTAAGGCGGTAGTATTTCTGTTTAATTGGATGGGCTTCGCCAGTGTTAATTACATGCTCGATCAAATGAGTCTTGCCAAGACCTACTTTTTCAGTATCAATCTGATCATAGAGAGATTTTACACTTTCTAATTTAGATTTTTGTTCCAAAGATAAAGATGCGAAATTATTCAGACCACTCTCCATAGGGGTGGCGGAAACACTAGCTAAATTTTCTTCATTGTGCGCCACTGACATAAGTTCAGGTAATAATTTAAAAGCTTGCCAGAAATCCAATCCAAGTATAATTGGAGTAGTAATTTTAGGATGGATGTTAAAATGTATAAGCTGAACTGTATTGTTGTAATTGACTGGTACAGTCATATATTCAGAACATAAAAGTTGTTGGCCGTTGGCTACACGAATCTTTAAAGGTACTTTATGCTTGTGTATAGATAATCCTGCCGAAGAGAAAACAAGGTGGCTGTTAGAACCTAAGAACGATGCACAGGCACCTGAGTCCAACAAAGCTTTTACTCTTAGACCGAGGACGTCTAACAGAATATAAAGTCTATTATCTCCCTTTGGAGGTTCAAAGTACATTGTCTTTTCTATAGGTACGGGAGCAGAAGGTTTACTAGATGTTGAATGAGAAAAGACAGAGCTAATTAGTTTTTTGAGATCGGATTACATTTTGAGCATTCGGGAGTCCGCACTCCTTTTTCTCCGCATTTAAAACAAACAATTTCTCTAGACTTTTTACAGTAATTAGTAGAATGATTGGTCATACCACAACGGAAACATGACTGTTTAGAAGTATTTGGATTAACTGAAGCTACGAAGTTTCTAGCAGTATAGTTTTTCTCAGGAGTCCTCGTTTGAAGTTTATTTCGCGCTTCAGAACTGCGAGAAGGAATAAGCGAAGCATTATAGTCTGACGAACCAGGTTCCCGAAATTGTTTTGCCTTAACCTGTGCTAATTCTATCCGTTTACATAGGGATTTAAGTTGGCTAACTGTCTGGATATCGTGAAGAGCAAGATCCCTTGAATATTCGGGACGAATGTTACGAATGAGAATGTCTAACTTTTCAGCATCAGGTATCTGCTTGCTTAGTCTTTCGAACATTCCTAGAACAGTAGAAACAAAGAAAACTATCGTTTCTGACTTTGCTTGTGTTCGCGAGCGAATATCTTTCAGCAACAGATGGTCAAGGTCAGGTATATCGAAGTCGTCCTTGAGAGCAGTTATGACCTCCTTGTACGATTTGAAATTTAATTTATTAGTTCTAAACCACGACAAAGCGGGGCCTTCTAGCAATTCAGGAAAACCACGCAAAATTTGGGCTTCGGAAATGTTCCTCGCCAGACGGAGTTCATCTAGGCGTAAAAGAAAGGTACGCACACATGTGTCGCCTTTAAATTTCAAATTCAGAGAGTTAATATTAAAAGTTTTATCCGGTTTATATATTATTTCCCTAACTACACGAATATTATCATCGAGAGAGGACTGGTCGTTTTCCGAATCAGACGGTGAAGAATTATTTTCCTGTAGTTTAGACAGCATTGACTTAATTTTAGAGATTAGATCACGTACTTCTTCCGTATCATCATCCAAGCGAGAAAGACGGCATAACAAATAACGGCATCGAGAGCTTAAACGATCCACGGTAGCTTCTGAAAGCTCATTCTGCAAAGCGTGTTCAATTTCTTCAGCTTTGCGTTTACACACTTCGAATTCTAAAGTAACATCACTATGAATTAGATCAGCAACGAGAGGGCTTCCCTTACCAGCGAGTTTAGCAGTATGTTTCAAAGCCTGACACAAACTAGTTCTGCGAGAAAGTGGATTCACTGGAAGTTTCCGTATAGTGAGTTCATGTGTGATTTCGTCTTTGTGTAGGTGAGATAGCTTACAACCAGCTTTTATAAAATCCATGATGTTAACTGAACAAGTATTTTTTTTGAAGAGAAGATGCTTAGTCAGTATATGTATTTAAATTTTAGTCAAGTTTAAAAACAAAGATGTTATAGTTATGTAAATTCCAAAATAGCTTTACAAAAAGTAGAAGACAACGCTTCTTTTAACCGGTTAATATAGTAGAAGTATGGTACGGTATATAGTTATTACTTCAGCAAGTATTGTACTATGTATGTAGCTTCACAGATATGTGACATGAGAGGATATATGTTAATCTTTAAGTTTAATAAGCTTAAAATAATTTAACCTTAATATGTATAAAGTATTTTAAGTTTATAAGCGTGAACCTTAAGAAAGTTTATAAGCTGTGAATTAAAATTATAATCCACTTATTTACACTTAAGAAAAATGTCTTAACCTAATGACAATGCATGACCGCTCCAAAATAAAAATGAAATAGAGTATGTTATAATTAACATATAAGCATTTGAAATTGTCACTCTCCAAAGCCAAACGTTGGGCAGCGCCACTGTAATATTCTACACCGCGATAAAGCTGTGCGCATGTCAAGTAGTGACACAAGCTAAGGATGGATTCAGCAATATAAGATGTATAACATTAAAAATAATCGGCTATGGGCTAGCGGTAAAGAGCAATTCTCAGAGGTAGGTGTTGGCCAGCTTGGAGTAAAGAAACCACCAGAATTTATACAAGAGGGCGCCAGGTGTCTTCTCTAACAAACGAATGACAATTTCAAATGAAAGGCAGATTAAAGGTTTACAACCACATTTATTATATATTACTTAAACTAATCTTTTTATCTCCAGTTGGTTCCAAAAATATCAGTCGTAGGCTGTATCTAATATTTTAATAAAAGTTTTACAAGTTTAGAATTGCTTTCCTTTCACCTAAACTTATTTGTAACAAGGGAAAGCACAGAGTATTCAATGGGTTAACAATTTGAACTTAAAAAAAAACCACTTAATTTAAGGACAAAAAGTTGTGACAACGTTAGTATATATTCTCACAGAATTATGACTGCCTTGAGTCTTATTTAATTAATGGTTAATGTAGACCGGTTACTAATATTGGTGTCATTAATTTCACCCTGGCCGTTAGAATGTTCCAATCACAAATGTTAACTTAACACAGCTTCTAGCTCTAAATTTATTCACTACGGTTAAGTTAAGTAAAAGAGGATACATACAGTTTTCTTCCTTGAAAGGGGTATACTTCACTATATTAACTGGGGTGTCCCCCCTTTTACTAGAACGTCCCGTGCTGCTAATATGGCGATCTTGTCACCCGATGAAGTTTGATAGAACCCGGAGTCTCATCCATAACAGAATGTGCTAAGATACTGGACTTTTAGTAGTCACATGACAAAATTAAAGCAAGGTAAAAAGTACCATCATTGGAGAATAGAGTAAAAAAAAAAAAAAAAAAAAACCCTGAAACAAATGTTCACAAATTAGCTATTTGGAATTTCTTGTTTCCGCAATTAAGTGTAATGAAATGGTGTTTAGAAAGAGTTTAAGGTGTAGAAAAGCAACTCACCAGCAATGCCGGGTTTTTTATGCAGGTGCCGTATCTCGTGGCGATAATCACATTTAGTTAGTCAAGACATTAAAATTTTATTAGCGGTCAGCTGAAATGAAATTCGACACAATTAGAAATGAAACGTTATCAACATCAGAAACACCGACAAATGGAAGAAACGCTTACCAAGTCATGAAGAAGTTAGTGAAGTGAGGAAGACATTTTTCAAAATGCTAAAGTGTATAATGCATTGGCCACAGGCTGCAAGTAAATAATCGTACATTAATTTCGGAAATGCTATAAGCATTAAATGAACCTTGAGGAATAGGATTTCTTACCCAAAGCGAAGAGATTCGACCAAAAAGAGTTAAAAGTAATGTTCACGCCATGGTGGATTGAACGTCGAATAACGGTACATTCATGACCAACAAAATCTGTAGAACCTTCCATATTTCCCTATGGCAACATTATTTAACATTTAGAAATGGCGAAAATCGAAATTTCCCCAAAACAGAAAGAAAATAAACCTTCATGACTACCAGACTCAACAAACGACCTTCATCTATTTATTTGAGAGCGAAAGAGATGAAATTCTTAAATATTTAAATTCGAAAGAACTATTATCTTGATGCGCCATAGACCGGAGCAACCGCAGGCAACACTAATTAAAAAATAAAAACGGAACGTTTCGATACACGACAGCGTCGCACGATCTGATCTCAAATGTATTATTGGTATTTAGAATTGTTGGAAATCTTTTTATGTATATTAAATATGACATAGCAACTAATATAATGAAATAGGTACAGTATTTTTTTTTTATATGAAAATGAACACTCTTATGAATCGAGAAGTTTATGCTTGACGTTGACAGATGGAAAATAATTAGACGAAACAAAACGCAGTGGTTCGCTAGACTGAACGGTAAACAAATTCTAACCTGGCGTATCTTACGGAATTCAATATAAATACTGTGTTTTGGAGGCTTAAACGACCTGAAATCCAAATGATATTACGGTGTAATGCCATGTTTATAGTGGCTTGCTACAAGGAATGCCTTATACAAGCGTACGAAGTGATAAATACTATCGGAGAGTACTCCATACTTACAGGTATGTTTTGGAGGGGTATTAGGCTTTATTATCCCTAAGTAATACATTTAAATACTAGACAAGGATATTGAGTAGGTTGCATGATAAATCATTCACCGATTAGTTCGCCCTGGATCTACCAAACGGACAAGTACAAGTGGGGTTTGAAATTTAACCTGAACTACTACTTTAAGTAACACGGTATGGGTAAAAAGTGTTACAAACTAACTACTAAATAAGAGTTACTAATAAATCTTAGAACTATGTAATTAATATCCGGTACAACTTTGACGTGTATATGTGTATGTGTGTCTTTTTATGGCATTTTACCTGAAAATACATGGCGTTTTAGATGCTGGCTGTACCATGTTTGGAAGGATGATGGCGGAATAAACTTTTAAACAAAAAAATAAAACCGACTTCAAAATACTAAAAAATAAAAAATAACGCTATAATTCAGTTTCTTCAAATTACTTACAAGTAACCGTTTGTATACTCAATCTATATAGTATATACAATTAATCTTATTTTGGCGTCGGTGCCATATAAAGAATGTGTAAAATATTGAAAATTGACGATTTTAGTAAGTTGTGACACGATGGCACCGACTCCAAAATAACATAAATTGTATATACTGTATAGATTGAGTATACAAACGGTTACTTGTAACTAATTTGAAGAAACTGAATTATGGCGTTATTTTTACCTTTTTAGTTTTTTTGGAGCCGGTTTTATTTTTTTGTTTAAAAGTTTATTTATTTTACACTTTTTAGTTCGTTACTTAAAAGTGTATCTCGTGACGATTGGAACAAGCCCAAACACGGCTAGGATAAATTTTTTTATTAGATAGATCTGGTGCCTACCTTCCGGCTCCATCATGAAATCAATTCGATGGTACCATTCTCATCAGGAACATTTCAATTTGTGACTATGAAGTTGCTTAGCTAAATTAATCAAGATATTTTGTCGCCACCCGTAAATAATTTATCATTGAGGAGTTCCGATGGCATTCTGTGGTCTTCTGCATCAGTTCCACTTCACCAATTTACACTTTCTGAATGTAAATGCTTATTATGTTTCTTATAATACCAAAATCGCTATATGTATGCCTACAATATTTGAGGAGTTCCTTCAATTCCTCATGGATTCCATCATCAGATCTTCACCAAAATTAAATGGGACCAACTAGAAAGTACCTTCTATAAAAGCAAAAAAAAAATTTTGAAATCGGTCAAATAGTCTTTGAGTAATCGGTGAACATTCCGTCGAATTGAGAACCTCCTCCTTTTTTTGGAAATCGGTTAAAAATACGTGGCGTTTTAGATGCTGGCTGTACCATGGTTGGAAAGATGATGGCGGAAAATACATGGCGTTTTATTTTGAGCGCTTTAAATGCTTTCTATGCCATGTTTGGAAAGAGATGATGGCGAAAATTACATGGAGTTTTAGATGCTAGCTGTACCATGATTGAAAAGATGACGGCGAAAGTAAACTTAAGTGAACCACCATGGTATGTATTATTCTATTTTCAAAGTACTACCCTATCATAGTACTACTATCTTGAACCTACTTATTTCATTGTGGTTCAGGCTATTTGTTTATCATTATAAAATGTTAATCCGATTGTTGCCTTGCATTTCTTTACTTGAAGGTAATAAACGAGCACTCAAGTCAAGTATAGTTATATTTGCCTCTTATTTTATGCATACGTTTGGTTTTATAGAATCAGCCTTTGTCCTGATGAAACCAGCGTCGAAATCGGTTAAAAATGTTCGCTGATTAGTATAATATCATCAAATAGATACAAGCAAGTTAATCAGCTAGAGAAAAAAAGCATAAACCTCTTTTCTACATTTAAACGATTCAAAGTATAATAATATTTTCTTCTGTTTCCGCGATTATTACTCATTGAAATAAAACAATTTAACGGATTATATCGCGTATATTATCTCATTTTAGTTCCCGACGTTCCAAGCAGAATCCCAGTATGAAGAAACCAACAGTCGAGCGTAAACCTGCCGTATTACCGTATGTGAAAGGGGTCACAGACAAGATCGGAAACATCTTGAAGCGTGCTTCTATAAAACATATTTTAAGCCGTTGAAGAAGGTGTCTCAATACCTTAGACCCGTGAAGAGTAGCACCCCTTTGCAGAGTGCAGGCATTTATAAGCTGGACTGCGAGTGTGGTATTTCATACATTGGTCAAACGAAACGCAGTGTATCAACCCGGGTGAAGGAGCACATAGCAGATGTCAAGCACCGTCAGTGTAATAGGTCTGCAGTCTGTGAACATATCATTGACAAACCAAACCACTCAATTAAGTTTGATAAACCTTCTATCCTTGCCAAAGAAAAAAGATATTTTCCGAGGATGCTACGCGAGGCTATTGAGATTAAAAAGCATCCTAATTTCAATAGAGAAGATGGATTGTCACTACCACCAGCTTGGGATCCTGTAATACATCTCATCAAGGAACAAGCGAGACACAGGACTGCAAAACCTTAATTTCCGAACGGTGTAAAATATCTTATCTGTTAAAAAGTAGTTTAATAGTCTCTGTTTTTTAAATAATATAATTAGTAATGAGGTAGCCTGGGAGTTTTTCTTTGCAGCGTTTCTTTTCTCCTCAGGCGTACTGATTTTAGCGTTACCGATACCGATCGGAACCAGAGATGGGCACTGACGAATAAAATCGTCATTTGAAATAACGCTTCGCAAGAATAAATCATTTCACATTCAATGAAGAATAAGTTCATTGGATCTGATCAGTCTAAAAATTACTTGCAATTGACGATACAGATTGCAAATAAGTTGTTTGCCATTTTAATAAATAAAATCATGAAAAAATGATGTTTCTTTTCTCCTCAGTACGCCTCATTTGTGAAATGCTGCTTGGTAAATTATTAGAATAAAATAATTAAGCCCCTCTGGCACATGTGTAACTGTCTTTACAGCTTAGGCCCATCTGGCATGTATGTACACCTTTATTTGTGTTTTTTCAAAGAATGGGTAGTTTGCACAAATTGTGACTTTGACAGAGGAAAATACATCTTTTTTCAGTCCACCCGTGACCATGGAAAGCTGGAAAGCTTCCGAAACGTCGGGAACTAAAATGAGATAATATACGCGATATAATCCGTTAAATTGTTTTATTTCAATGATTCAAAGTATTTTATAATCAACCTTGCACGTACTCGTACATATAGATGTACGTTTTTTGGTACCGGGATAGATAGAATCCTGGTACTAAAAATCTGTCCATCAGTTTACGTACCTATACAAGTATAATATAATATGTAAACTTATTGCTATATTGTTTGTAACATTAACCTACTTTTTTTATAGACAATCAACGCGTCAGTTAAATATGACGATTAAGCGAAAACTCGGTTAAGGGATATATCCGCATAAAAGTAACTGCGGGTCCCATCGTATCGTGAAGCGACACGCGTCACCCTTCCGATCTCATCAAATTTACGGGCCCGCTTCGGGCACGATGAAAACGCATTATTATTTTAAGGGTGATCTATTTATTAGGCCGCAAAAGGGCCCCTTGTGAGGTCATAAACAATCTATTAATAAATTAAGGCCATCCTCCGGGGCCGCCGATGGACGAGAGAAATATTATAAAGCGAAACTATTCACTAAACTGATGGGTTGAGCAAGGTTCGGTACGAAATTGCAGTGTTAAATGTTTAATTTGTTTACCGACATCATATTACCTTTTAATTTGTTAACGTTTTCTCGCTTATACACTTATATTTTTCCACCGTATTTGCCCACATAGCCAATACCTATATTTGCTTTTCTACTTAAACCGAAGTAAAAAGTCATTTGTGTATGACGCAACTGTTTTTGTAGCATTTGTACCTTTTTACTCAGTATTTATCTTTGTATTAAACTACTTTTGTTTTTTCTTGTCTTTTACTCGTACCGTAGCATTATCTGGCAGTTTGTCTTCGAGTTATAAATGTTGCTACCGACTCATATTTAATCGCTACCAAAAAATACGCCAATAAGTTATTCCGTTAGAGATAAAAACATAACAAACATCCAATATTATAAATTCAAAAGTCAGGATGTTTGTAACTGAAATACTCTTAAATGGTCACATATATATTAAATTAAACTTGGCTCACAGATGTATCAGTTCGTAGATTAAAACATTAGAGCAATTACTACTAGAAATGACATTACCGTACAAATTTTTCATGCATTTTTATGCTGGGGGGCGAGGTAAACATGTACAGCGCACTACGTAAATGTTCCATTTCTACAAACGCACACAATAAAAAAACATCTACAAACAAAAAAACACCCACACACTGACAATTTATTGTATAAACCTACCCGCGATTGCGCTTTGTGGGTCTAGCACAACTCTCCGTGACTACGCTTGTCGCGCGATGCTATGGCATCAACTGTCTTTCTTGCATTGTATTGAAAGGAAAGAGACAGACAATCTTTGTCACGCGACAAAGAGTCGCGTATCATAGTTCTATTAGAGGTGCTGGTACTTTGGCAGGGGGGAATGTATCCAAATGGCATCTTCATTGGTTAAATCCTCGAAGATTAAAACATAGGATACGTCATCATCGGTAACGCGGGCTAAGCCATGGGTAACTGCTAGTACAATATAAGTTAGATTGAGTTCATCTTTTCCCTTTCAACGCTGAGTACTACGACTATGGAGCGTAATTTTAGCATTGAAAGGAAGCCCTTTGAAGTGGCAGTTACGGGGTTAAAACGGATGTGACGCTGCACTCATTGCAGCCGCCGTTCGACTATAGTGGAAAACCCATTTATTTTTTTGCATACAGAAAAGACGGTGTTGAAATTACTGCTAAACAGACGGAAAGTTTTTAAGTTACGCAATTTAGGACAATTGCGTAAGTGATTCTGCGTAAAGATCTCAGTAATATCCCAAGTATCTAGTTAGTTCATAATATAACCCATTCGTGATGAAACATTTTCATTATATATAAAAAGCCACAACAACACATAAATATAACCCTGTTTGTATCAGGAACAAAAATGAATACGCAAATTAATTAAACCTTGGAATAAAAAAAAAACCATTCTTACCATTTCCGTGGCAATATCCGCAAGTCAATATCCGGCATTGTCTATAAGTATGTCTAAGTGTTTAGTTTTTTTTCTACATTTTTTCTTGTCTTTGTAGTTCACTTTATATTTACTTCTGATCTTATTAAGCCTTTTATTCAACTAGAATAAAGGAATCAATTTGATTCAAACCTATTTACTGAATCACGTGTTGGCCTGTTGGGCACTTTTGCACCGGAAATGACTCAGAGCAAGTTATTTGACTGATCAATATTGATTTGTGTATGTTATTATAAAGTTCTAAAAATTAACTGTACGTACTATTTAATGGTCATTGAATGGAATAAATTTACCAAATAAGTATTTTAAATGAGACTTGCAGCGTTAACTAGTTAGTCCAAACCTATTTTAAGCGGAGTTCTTTTCGCCTAACTAAAAAAGTGGAATTAAAATAGTTTTGAACATCTTTCTAAAAACTGCCTGTCCGTTCTGAGTCCTTTCTGTATTTATCCACTATGTTGCGTTATTTATCTTTATCAAATGACACCTTTATCAATTTAACCATATCATCGTTCCCTAACCTCACAATCAAATATTCCTATTCCTAGGCCTCAAGACGTGCGCCATCGCGCCAGTCTAATCTCCATATCGTTGTTGATTACGTCACAGAGCGGTATACGTCAAAGTACCGCCGTAGCACCCGCCACGTGTAAACTGAGAAGATTCGTGTATATCGATGAAACACTATCGAATAAATGGCTCAGAAGCGAACGCCTGCATTGTTAGGTTATCTGAAACGACGTTTCGAAGCTCCGTTCAATGATAGGCGATAGCTACTGTAAATTGAACCGCCTCGCCCCGAGCGCTCCGCGACGCGCCGGCGACAAAGCAGGTAAAACGGAGATATAGGGGCTCTTCCTTAAATGGATGCTCTGATCCTGTTTCTAGAGATACTGAGGAGTATAAGCAGAAACGCGCAGCGGTATTATCCACTAATTAAGTAGGTCGCACGGCACTATGACAGCTCTTTTGCTCGAACTGCTTAGCAAAGAGTAATAATTTCTGGTGAAATTTCCCAAGATGTAATATTTGATCTAGTAATAACTTAATATTTTCTTCTGTTTCCGCGATTATTACTCATTGAAATTTGCCAACGCACATCGCGCTTTTGTTAGAATTTTTCATGGAACCGTGACGTTATCGACGTTGAATAAAAAATATCACAGTTTTATAAATATAAATAAAATTTTACATGCGGTTACTGTACCCACACAAATCACTCAAAATATAATAGACACCACATACTAATATGATTGAAAGTCTCTCTCTCTCTCTCTCTCTCTCTGGTCATTAACAGAATTGAACTAAATAGAATAGTAGCGGTACAATTAAATAGAAAAAAAAGTGTGTTTCAAATAGATAAACAACCTCCCTAACACCAGTACAGAGTAACATATCAAATTCCACATTCACGCGGTGCATCTTAATTCAAAGGCAACAATGGCTCAATCAGCAGCGGGTAAGCCTGAAGCGCTTACGGATTTTAGCGTTACCGATACCGATCGGAACCAGAGATGGGCACTGACGAATAAAATCGTCATTTGAATAACGCTTCGCAAGAATAAATCATTTCACATTCAATGAAGAATAAGTTCATTGGAACTGATCAGTCTAAAAATTACTTGCAATTGACGATACAGATTGCAAATAAGTTGTTTGCCATTTTAATAAATAAAATCATGAAAAAATGATGTTTCTTTTCTCCTCAGTACGCCTCATTTGTGAAATGCTGCTTGGTAAAATATTAGAATAAAATAATTAAGCCCTTCTGGCACATGTGTAACTGTCTTTACAGCTTAGGCCCATCTGGCATGTATGTACACCTTTATTTGTTTTTTCAAAAATGGGTAGTTTGCACAAATTGTAACTTTGACAGAGGAAAATACATCTTTTCTCAGTCCACCCGTGACCATGGAAAGCTGAAAAGCGATATAATCCGTTAAATTGTTTTATTTCAATGAGTAATAATCGCCGAAGCAGAAGAAAATATTAAGTGTTATTAATCTGTTACGTTTTTTTATCGATCTGACCAAGTAATTGACGCTTTTTTTTATTGTCATACAACATTACCAACTGACATATAGGTACTATACAGTAGCAGGTACAAAAAGGTAACTGTTATTTCAGCCACTCGTTCAAAAATCATCGCTCGTGTCATTCGCAATTCAAATTAAAATAAAAGAATAATTCTTATCCTGCGTTATTTTCAATGTCCAATTCTTAATCAGTTTAGATGAAATAAGAAGATAAGAAATTTTATTCATATTCAAAATATTTATTTCCCAACTCTGATCGTTACGGGTTTGTGGCGGAGGCCGATCGGTACCGTTCCCGTGATCCTGCGAGGGAGGCAATCGCCGGGATCGGCCAACGTATCGGTTATGAGATCCGATCTTACTGCCAGCCTAATGCAACGTACGGTGCGCAAATGCCGTACTCCGTTGGAATAAAACTTTTTATTTATATAAAGCAAACATTTAAAAGCATCACGTTGGGGCGGAATTCGAATCTGTGCGTCTCAAAATTTTATTTATAACTAAAAGGCGCCCGCAACTTCGTTCGCGGAGGAGAAAAAAGTCATAACCACTCTTTTTCTTTAGCATAGTCGGGTAGAAAATATCCTATAATCATCTGGAGATACCCAGCTACCCGTGTACCAAAAATAGTTGAAATCCGATTAGCCGATTTAACGTGATGAAGCCACAACGACACATACAAAACATTTAATTTTATAATAGTATATAGATATAGATAACAGCCGTAATTTTTTTTCCATATCGAAGGGTCGGGATTTTTTTATCGTTTCAATGATTAGGTAGGTACTTGTATACCAATAACTAAGTCATTCCATTGAATATAAAAACCACGACACGACAAGATTTGGCTGTCTGTATGTTTGTCTGTAAAAGTATTCACATGACAATCAAAATTGTAATTATTCCGTCAGTTAGATAATAAAAAAAGATTGTACACGTATTTTTTGCTTATTCAAAGTGATAAAAAAATATTCAGATAAATCGCATTAAAGTTAAACACAAGTTTCTTTAGTGGGGGCTCGTAACGTCACTTCTAAGCGACATTTTGAGTCAATATATCGCCCTATATTTTTTGGTTACGTAAAAACAGAAAAAAAATACGTCTTCAATATTTTTTTATTAATCTACATGACTAACTAGTTGTTAAAATTTAGTCATCATACCTATTATTTGGATTAACCAAACATTACATAAATGTAATTCGGGAATTAACTGTTTGTGACATAATTATCATGCGAAAATATTTGATAATTGTACATAAGTCCCAATTTTCATTCACGCTCACGAGTTTTAAACCTTATTTAATATTCAGCCTATTAATTCTACTTAATATTTTCTAAAGTTTAATTGGGACTTGGAAATGTTACATTATATTCCCATAAATGTCAATAGCTGAATAATATTCATTAGGGATAATTAAGTCATCTACGCCTACACTACATTTGAATTTGAAACCATTTGTCTTGTTGTCTTAATTTTACATATTACCTGAATTTAATTATGTTAATTTGATTACTAATTTAAATTGTGTTTTCATTTAACGTTGTGGCAACAATGCTCACTGAAACATCTACAAAACCTCGTATCTACAAGATACTGTATTTTCGTGTGTATGATGTATACGGAAACTTCGTACATGGTTCAAAAGTCATAACCCTATTGTTTTCTTAAGTGATATCGCGGAAAAAGTGTCCTATGGTTATTGAATTATTATCAGTCAAATCCGTTTAGCCGTTTTTGCGTGTTGAAGCCACCACAACGCATACCCATACAAAAAAAATACAAAAAATAGCCCTTATAACTTTTTCTTTTTAAAATATCTTCAATGTACAGTTTCAATTAAAATTTCAAGTTTACAACTTTATAATAGTATAGTTGATTAGCTTTTGTTCTCGTACAATTCTAATTTCAAACAATGCTTCCTTTATAGCTCTCCGTCTCTAAAGAAATATGTATTTAATTTCATTTTCCGACCTTCAACGGCTGTGTGTTGTATGTTATGTTACTGTTTTTTAAGTATTGATAAATACAACATTTTTTTAATAAAAATGCTCAAACGTAGTACGTATAGGTTCCATTAGAAGTTCGCCAAGAAAGGATATTCCCCCCACTGGGATCACTTCCCATATAAAAATAAAACACAAAGGTATTAATTAAGTCAACTTTCAGGTACATCACTCTTCATACGTAATATAGATAGATTAACCAGAATTACTTTGAATCCTGTTTTTTCGACGCTACCGAATGCAGAAGCCATTGTGCCGTCATTAAACGACACCCCGAGGCGACAGACGGACGGATACATATTCATGAGAATAATTCGACAGATTCCCTTAACGGCCCGTCAAAAAGCGGGCATCGCCACGCGCTTCCACTAGCGATAATCGGATTATAGTTGGTTACGTGGACCTATTAAAATTGATTCCGTTAAAGTCAAGTGCTTAAGTACACTTTTATGATATGTGGGGAAATAATAATGAAAAAAGCGTATTTAAACGTTTTTATCTACATATTTTTAACCATTCGACCGTCCCAGGGCGTTGACAGTGACGTTTGTTACCACTCAAATATCGGTAGCCAATTTCACAAGTGTGGCTACTAATTTTAAATAGGTCTACATTGGCTCGCTTACAATTTTTCGTTCGATTTTTTCTTGTCATACCGCTGCCGCTGTGTGATCATATTATACGAGTACAATCAACACTGTTCTCAATTTTGTTCTTATTTTTTTTTTCATTTAATTTATATATCTACTATATTTACTCATAATAATCATTATTCCGAAAACTTTCATAATGGCATTACTGAAATTATAAGTTTACTCATAATAGTCATAATATACTTTTCCGAAAAACTTTTTTTTTATATTACATTTGATCCTAGGTCAATATTTAGCGTTTCATATATCAATATAATATAACTGTGCTCTAGTCTATCGATACAATTTTTTTCAATATATTAGTTATCTGGTCAACAGTAAGACTAGATTGCGTAAGCGTTTGATGATTAACAAACATTGTTAGCGTTCAAAGGATTTGGGCTTATAATATCTGACTTCAAACTCGTATTAGATGCTCATAAAGTAATGCTCAAAATTACTTTTCCATTACCCAACCCTGTTTCATAAACGTCATTATTCTATACAAACCAATCTCGCTCTCGACCTCAGATAGAGAAACATCAAAAGATATTAACCACAATGAAAAGATGTACGCGTACGTGCAATCAAAGTGGCTGTCTGAAAGACATTAATCTCCTTGTACTTATTGCGATTTCCGCCCAAATAAAAGCAAAAAACCGCCCGACAAAATCATCTACGACTTTTTCGTAGCCTTGACAAGGAAAAAGGAAAAACCGCTGATTGCCAGCGTGAAAAATTACACATCATCGCATGAGTCTGAAAGCGTGCTCGCGGTGGGTATATCACGCGTATGTATTACGCAGATATGCGGGGTGGGGCAAGGCATGAGCGGAGCGGTGAAAACTAATGTATCTCCTACACCTATAAATACTAGCAGCCTGTATTGCATTCGTATAAAAGGCTCGATCCACTGCCATCTCGCGTTCACTATATGCCAGCTTATTAACTGTTCGTCGTCCTATCTCAGTGATAGCAGACTACATCTGAGACGTACATATGCACTACATCTAGCTAGAGTGCGGTAGAGCTGCGACGGGTAGATCTGGTATTTTTATATGCACATGGTGGCATGAAGGTGGGCTATAAAAATGATAAAAGAAATCCCAATAAACACTCATTTCATTAGAAAGTTCCCACACTTTTCGATCCGTTTACTAAATAAAACAACAAGCCCACCAAAATGTGATGGAAATTCCTAAGCTTTGTGAATAAAAATATTATTTAGCTATCAACTATATCTGTGTTCAACAAACATAACTTACACATAGAAGTTGATAATTTTCATTTATTACCTACTTGTACTTTACAATCTGCTTACCAACTAACGTATCAAATTCACGATTTTAAACTCTTACTTTCCAAGAAATAGTATAAAAAGTTACCAACGCCACTTCTTTTCCCTTAATCCGTTACTCTGTTTCGTATTTAGTAGAGAATTGCTCTGCAGAATGGGTGAAGCCGAGGCTTTTTGTGTGAATAAAACGCATTTTTCGCTAATGTAAAACGTCAATACTCCCTCAAAAGTCGATGGTACCAAACATCACGGCGAAAAGCCAAGGACAGCTCTTGCAAAACTTAAAACATAGTTTGGCTCAGTTTCTGAGTAACTCGATACGGAATGAGTAACAGATGGTGCAGATTGCGGCGAAACTGGGGCAAAGATGGCCGCCAACTAGTGAGGAGAAATTAAATGTTGCGATATTGTTCATGATGTTACTGCTCTTCCTTATAAGAAAAATGAAAATAAAACAAAGGAAGTAAAGTTAATAAGACAAACAACTGAAGCTTTTGTTCTAAGTAAAATAACTACAATATGATAGCAAGTCATTAATGAACAAAGCTGTAGAGAATCTCCGGGAATAGGATTTCACAAAGGAGTGGAATTTCTGTATAGTGCTCATTATAACAGTCGAAACTAACTCGATACCGTTCAGCGTGGCATTGCTACGTACAAAGTAATTCTTGTTGAAGAATAAGACGTGCAAATAGTAAATAGGGACCATTAGGGGCGCTTGGCACGAATTTGCATTAAGATTAACGACCGTGCACAGTTGGGGTGTAGTGCACACTGCACTCGCCTCGAGTGACATCGGGCTCCGTCGGGTGACGTCGGGTGATGTCGAGTGACGTCGGATGACAACGAAACAACTTCATGCTACGGCTTCGAGAACGCTTGCTAAATGACGTTTACCGAATATTTGGATACGTATGAACGGTATGCATTGTGTTTACTTCACTTGTTAACATTATTACTGCGTACCAGCTTTCGAGTTTGATCCATGACTAGCTTAGGAGAATAAGTACCTACTATTAATTAGTTCTGAGCATGTATAGTCAGCCTCATGGCAGTAGTCATGTAGTTTATAGTTTAGCACTTTAACAATAAATGTAAATGTTCAGCTACTTTTCAGGCTAACTATACACAAGTTGTTATCTTATCTCACCACCTACTCATTTCCAGCAATTCTGTGTCATTTCCGCTACCCAAAGGTTTTCTGGAAGAGATCACTCTTTAGCGATAAGTCCGCCTATTGTTTACTATATTTTATGTTAAGGCTCTATTGTAATGTTTCTGTTGTTGGTGAGCAATAAAGAATTATTGTATTGTATCGTTGTTATTGTCATAAGCATATATTTGACGACCGGTTTGGCTCAGTGGGAGTAACGTTGCCTGCGAAGCTGAGGTCCTGGGTTCAAATCCCGGTAAGGGCAAATATTTGTGTGATGAGCAATAAATATTTGTTCCTGAGTCTCGGATGTTTTCTATGTATATAAGTAAATATATCTATTAAATATATCGTCGTCTAGTACCCATAACACAAGCCTTATTGAGCTTACCATGGGGCTAGTTCGATTTGTGTAAAATTGTCCCGTAATATTTATTTATTATAAGCAATTCTAAAAGTACCATGTAGTAATACGTAAGCAAGTAGGCAATGGTAATGTTAATTTATTGGTTGCGGACATCTTTGGCCCATAGATGAATACCTTACAAACTAACATACATATAGCAATTGGCGACGTTTGATGCGACTTCTGGATGTCAACTAACGTGTATGATTTAATTTTTAACTTATGTTTAATGTTTTACCGTACTATATTTTTGACAAGTTCTTAAAAAAGCGAAGGAATTTTAGGTTAATATAAAAATACGTAGGTCTATAACTATCTCTATGTACTGTCGACTGAAAATAAATATATTAACTTCTTGAAAAATTGTATACATCTCTTCGTAGTCGACTATATTTCACAATTTGTCTGCTTAATTCAAAAATTGGGGTGTCTTCCTTTTTGTTTTAAAAACAATGATAAAGAGCAAACTTGTGTCTTGGTTAGATGTGGCAAAAAATTGTGCTCACATGCGCATATTTTTATGCAGTTTCCATAAAAAAAATATATATATTTATATACGCATGCAAATACAACAAACCAACACCAAACAGTATAATCCTCGACACATGTTTCGCCTCTCTACGAGGCATCATCAGGTGATGCAGGAGATGTTGACGGTCCGGCGTCCACCCGAGAAAAGAGTTGTCCAAAACGGTCGGCCCTATTTATACCCTGAATAGGATTTCTAGAAAGAGATGGAAAAACACGTAACAAAGGTGATGACGTAACATTAAGTTGTTCATTAATGATCAAACCTCTATTGCTGTACCTGACTATCTCCAACTGTTCAAGCACACTAAGACGTAATCCTTTTCCGCAAACATGTAAGGTGTTAAAAGAATGATTGTCTGACAAGGAATGGCTGTTTTCTAATAAATGTTTTGCGAAATTGGATTTTTCCGGGTGGTGGTTCCGGGTGGTGGTCTATAAGAGGAAACATGTTCTTTATACCTAGTGTTAAAACTACGACCCGTTTGTCCCACATACACCTTGTCACAACTGTCACATGTAAGTTTATAAACGCCTGACTTCTTCCCACATTCGACTTTATCCTTTCCATTGCAAAGTCCAGAGTGCAAAGTGTTATTTGTTTTAAAGAACACGTTAATATCATAAGATCGTAATATTTTATAAATTTTATCCGATAAAGAACCAACATAAGTTATGCTTGCTTTATATTTCTTAATCCGGTCAGAAGAACGTGCGTGTATTTCTTTCTTTCTGATGATGCCATCCACGAGAGACTTACTATATCCATTTGAAACTGCTAAATGATAAATTTATTCAATTCCATCTGGAAATTTGCATCAGAAAGAGGGACTGTCAACAACCTATGGACGTTAGAGTGGAAAGCCGCTAACTTGTGTTGCCGTGAATGTGTGGAAGAAGCCGGGATAATTGTATCTGTGTGCGTGGGCTTACGATAAATTTGAAACTGGTGGTCTATTATTTACTTTAGTAATTGTCAAGTCCAGGAAATTAAGTGAGTTATTTTGTTCCAATTCTCTCTTAAACTTTATGTTCGGTTGTTTAACATTGAGATTGGTAATAAAAACATCTAATTGGCTCATACTCCCCGTCCAACGAAGAATCAAGTCATCAACATATCTATAATATCAATATATATCCAAGCTTCCTGCATATGGTGTTCCTGATGGTCTTTGTACTTGGATATCTGATTTCTTGTCTAACCGGTCGATACGAGTAGTCATCGATGGCTACTCATCAGACCATCAAGCCATCGATGCCGGAGTTCCACAGGGGTCGGTCCTGTCCGCAACTCTATTCTTGCTGCACATAAACGATCTGCTTATGCCCGGTATCATTGGGTACGCAGATGACAGCACAGTTGCGGACAGATATCTACCGGACGCGAAGGCCAGAAGGACAAAATCCAGTCTTGTCGAGAGGCTATGGTAGACCGTGTGGACGCGTCCCTTCATGCAGTCTCCACTTGGGGTGACGCTAATCTGGTGACGTTCAACGCTACCAAGACGCAGGCGTGTCTGTTCTCCACCAAACGGAGCCCATTCGAGCTGGCTCCGACTTTCCGGAATGTGCCTGTAAAATTGACTGGCAGCCTTGAGCTTCTTGGTGTTCAGTTGACTGCCAATCTCAATTTCGGTCAATATATCGAGTCCAAAGCAAAGACTGCAGCCAAAAAACTCGGAATCCTCTCCAAGGTTAGGCGGTATTTCACTCCAGGACAGCTTTTAATGCTTTACCAAGCACAAGTCCGGTCATGTATGGAGTACTGCTGTCACCTTTGGAATGGATCAGCTAAATACCAACTGGCCACTTTGGACTCGACTGACAAACGAGCTAGGCGGCTTATTGGCGACCCTACTCTAACTGACACTAAGCTGCAGAGCCTTGAGCATCGACGTAGGGTCGCTCGTCTGTCGGTCTTTTACAGGTTACATTTCGGTGAGTGTGCGGGGGAATTACATGATTTAATTCCACCAGCCCCTTTCCATCATCGGGACACACGACGCGTGCGTTCGTTCCATCCGCACGTGGTCAATATTCCGCGAATCCGCACGAAGCGCTATGGTGCAACTTTTATCATGCGTACCGCAAAGGAGTGGAACTCGTTGCCTGCGAGTGTGTTCCCCGACCATTATAATTTGGGCGTGTTCAAGACAAGAGTGAATAGGCTGTTTCTAGACGGGCATGATACATCCTTGACCGCATCGTCACTTAACAACAGGTGAGATTGCGGTCAAATGCCCATCTATTTATAATAAAAAAATAAAATAAAAAAAATAGTATAGAATATGAGATTTACACGCAATGTGCTGGTTCTCAAAATGGTCCATAAAAATATCTGCCATTAAAGGACTAAGGGGTGAACCCATTGCTAAACCATCGCGTTGCAAGTAATATTGCCCACCAATCATAAAATTATTCTGGGACATACAAATGTTAGACATTTCTATTAACTCATTCACTTCTCCTGCATCTCCTGATAATGGTTCGTAGAGAGGCGAAACACGTGTCGAGGATTATACTGTTTGGTGTTGGTTTGTTGTATTTGCATGCGTATATTAAAATATATATATTTTTTTATGGAAACTGCATGAAAATATGCGCATGTGAGCACAATTTATCGTCACATCTAACCAAGACACATGTTCGCGGAACAGCAAAGGAACTATAATCCATTGATCTAGTATGGAATTCCGCAAAGTAACGCCTGAATCTATCAATTATTTAAAGAGCAAAATAAACAAACCCCGGTTAAAGACACCAAAGCACGAATATTAAATGTTTCTTTTTTATAAGTGCAAACTGTAACTTTCCCGCAGTGTAAGCGAATCGTTATGCAGCTCGACGCGGCCCAGTGTATACTGGCCCACAAAGCGATATTAACTTGTCAAGACTGTACAATTTCTTCCACAATGCAATTGGAAAAGACGTCTGAAAGTGAAAACATTAAAGTAATAACTTTACTGGCAGTTGATGGTTAAAAATAAATGTTTAACCATAAATACTACGTCATGTCAGGTTATATTCAAGAAAGCAATGAGCAATACTTTGCAGATAAAATAAGTTTAAGTCAAAAAGTACTTTTTTGTGACAAGCGCTTGTTGCTAACTGTACATTTCTTTAAACACCCGTCAGCTACGCATTGACACGATTCAAAGGAAGCCAAACTCGGTAGGTTGTTGGAGTTCCCATAAGCACTTTCCGGCTCCATCATCAAATCAACTCGACGATATCATAATATTGCATTGTCACCGAACTGACAGAAGTTTGCCAAATTGTTATCTAACGGGGAAGTTGGTCAAATTTTACTCACAAGATTTGACCAAAAAAAAACAACAACAACAAACAGGGCAAGTTCAAATAAAACTTGTAATAAAAAACTTGTAAATACTATACATTTATGTTATGCTATATAACATTTTACTGGGCCTTAGATCCGTCCTATGTTGTTATGTTATGTATCTTCAGATAATCCAAACTTAATATCGCATTTTTTGTCTCCTTTGCCACAAGACTTAGAGAATGCCTTATGGCAATAAGCCCGCTTTCTGTATGATATGATAAGTTCTCTTTTGTGATCTTATCGTGAATAAATAAATATTGGTTGAAAGTGCCGTCACTTATGGCAAATGTCGGTTACTTTGCTACTCAATTACCTAATTATGTTTATGCTCATTACTAAATGTGTCGTGACAGAGTTTCCCGCATGGAACCAACATGCTGGTGCATGGCGGAGCCTGGCACGGAGCCAATTCCTCTATTGCCTGGTTATGCCTCAGCCTTGCCTTGCGTCATTAATTAATAGCGTCACGGGAGAATGATCTAGTCTTAATTTAACTTGTCTTTTTAGGGTTCCGTACCGTTCCAAAAAGGCATTATTATTCCCCCTCATATTGGTCAAAAATTCAAAGTCTAGCTTCTAAGTCGAGTGGGGTATCATAACATAATAATAAATATAAATATACAATAAATGGAGTGTTTAGATCTCGATTTGCACACCAAAACATTTTTACTTACCATTTTTACATCGGACTAATTTTGATTTATAAAGGAGAATATGAAAAAATACAATTCCCGCCGCTACTTATGTCCGTAGTTTATTAAACGAAAATCTTGAAACCGTCCCAAATTGTATATATTAACATAAATATTACAGGAAAATTACAACTATGTTATTTTTTTCATTAATTTTAGTAAAGCATTTTTGAACAGCCCGGTGACGGTTGGCGTTTGCACCTCATTTCTATGCGACGCTATAGATACCAGGTGACTGAACTGTGGAAAAATTATAAAAGAGCCTCCGAAGCTCGTAATTTTTTTTTCTAGAAAATTATAAAATTTTCAAACAGATGTATCAATTTTCTAGAATCATACAAGAACACAAGTGACCTTTCAAACAAGAACAAGATTAAATTACAATAGATAAACAAGCCAACAAATATATTTTGGCATTTATAACATGTTTAAGGATGTAGTTCCAGTCAAAAATTCATTATAGTGGTCACTGACAAACTTGAAACTGACCTTAGCGTCTTTGGAGACACCACAATATCGAATTTCCAACGTTATATAAGTACTTCATTACAGTCACGACGTACAGATTTGTATAGACATCCTGCTTACAAGGAATACTAACTAGACTAGTACGTTGTATTACGGTACATTGGGTATTCGCAAGGGATACCCCGGTATACCAAACAATGTATTTACACAAAACAGAAGTGACGTGAAATGTATGAGTTTCATATCAGCTTTGCCACTTTTCGTGGCCGTGATACCGTTTTGTCTTTCGCGCATATAATTTGTTACTAACTTTATTGCAGTCTAAAACATATATAACAAGTATACAGAGTGAGTATGAGATGGGAAAGTCCAAAACTTAAGATAGATCAATTCGGTCTAAGTAACCTTCGTGGAGATTTTTGAAATAAGAACAGCATTCAGAATTTTCATGGAAAAACTGTTATTTTTGTGGAAACCCCAATCCATAATCGTTCGGCACAACGAAACTGAAAATGACATGTGTTTTTTGTACGGTCCACTACAAAGATATGTATCCACTTTTTCACCTTAATGCATTGTAATAAGGTCCAAAAGTGGATACATCTCTTTGTAGTCGACTGTACATGTTCTATTCTTCCAACTAGATATTTACGCAGAAAACCTTAACGATATAAGAAATAAATAATAATATACCAGTGTATGAAATTGATTAACTGACCTCAAAAATATGTATTTCCCAGGCCAGCTTATAACGAAAATTGCTACGATTTATATTTCTAGATATCCCTTTATTTCCATTAACATTGCAGTACTATAGCATAATGTTTATACTCGAGCCTCGAGCCGCCTGCCAATTTGCGTTAATGCTCTCTCCTAATACAATAATATTAGTCCATTTGCCCCATTTATCTACCGACGTCTGAGGCAAACAACCTAGTTATATTGGAATTATACTTGGCGTTGTTTGGATAATTCTTGGTGACTCTATAAGCTCTATAGATACTAGTACGATATCAATGCAAGAAGAATAAAGGGTTATCTCGAGCTAAATAATCCCCTGTATTATGAAACGTATTGTCTTGTATTGTTTCTGAGTCTTAGATGTTTTCTATGTATATAAGTAAATATATCTATTAAACATATCGTCGTTTAGTACCCATAACACAAGCCTTATTGAGCTTACCATAGGAATAGTCCGATTAGCGTTAAAAATTGTCCCGTAATATTTACTTATTTAAACGCATATGTGTGATACTGACACTGAACTTTGTAAAAATATATGTCAAGAACGGTGCAAATAAAGGTACTTAAACGTTTCCTAAAACTTGTCTCGTTGCGATCTATAGAGAACAAAATTAGACGCTCAGAGATAATCGACTTTTAAAATTAAAACGCGTAACGTTGACTCATACCAAATCATGTGTGTGCCAAGTTTCATGTTATTTTTTTCGAAACAAACATCTAAATATCTTCACAGGCTTTAACATTTATAATACTAGTAGGATTTTATATCACATTCGTTTATACTACGAGTAAACAAACAGAAACTTTTGCAATTATACATATATTTTGAACGACAAATCGGCTAAACAGAGTTCAACTATTTTTGGTACACGGGTAGCTGGGTATCTACAGATAGTTATAGGATACTTTTTACCCGACTACGCTGTCGAAAAAATAGGGGTTATGACTTTTTCTCCTCCGCGAACGAAGTTGCGGGCGCCTTCTAGTGTCTATTAAATATTTCACATTAAAGACAAAATCGAACGGTCCCAGGAAAAAACGTAATTAATAAATTCTTCCCACATCCTTTAGAGCTTCATATAATTAATGAACCTTAGCTAAAAGAGAAAACCAATTTCATCGTCAGAAAGAGCTAATCACACATCCAAACATAAAAGATGGCATATCATCAGTTAATTGAGTTAGTGTGAGTCTAAAAATGATGAAAATACTGAAAACAGTGTTTTAGCGTGCACGCCACGCGGCGTATTATTGAATTAACCGCTTCGGTCTGCATTGCAGACTTTTGCAGCGCCGCGGAGGGAGGAATTGTGGAGAGAGCGCTTTGTGGTAAAGTAGAATATACCTACATAATTCAGCTACGACCGGTCCATATAGGCGCAAAGGCACTGCCTACCCTGAACGACCATGGCTCCATACAGGCACAGAGAAACTGCCTACCCTGAAGCCCTGAACAGCCATGGCTCCATATAAGCACAGAAAACTGCCTAACTTGGTCGAAGACCCTGAGCACGCCACTGCTACATATACATATAGTATTGTAAACATATTTTGTTTTTACAAAAATAAACCAACTGCATATTCTACATACATATACAACATATTCCGAAGAATTGATAGGCTCCTCAATCATTGAAATCCATTTAGTAGACGTGAAGATTCGAGTTAATAAATCATATACCACATATATTTGCATGAAAAACATGACCCAGTGTTTTGTGTTGCGCTGGCGCCGAGTAAAAATATTTTTGATCGAAAGCAGTTTTGACTTAAACCAAAAACATGAATGAGAGCATGAAATATTTAATATCGTGGCATTTTGTATTTATTCTTTAAAGGCAGTGAAATTAATAATTAGAAATTAAACCTAAACGAGCAAAGTCGAATGGTAAAAAGAGTTAACACACTTTATTTTTCTTAGATTGTGGCAGGTATACCTACTACCTGGTAGGAGGTAGGTCACGAAAATAAAAATAAAGGAATTCGAGCTATGAGTAAAATTGCATTTTGGTCACGATTCTGGTTCTGCAAATACCAACTGTGGCCAAATAAAATTGATTCTGATAACGATTAATTCAATAATTTTGCACATATAATGCATTTTTTATAAGCTTCTGTGTATTTTAATTTCGTAATTCGCTAAATATCAACTAAGTGATATTGTAGACTTAGGTAGCCAATTGTTTTCAATTTGTACCTAATGTCTTAAAAAATATTTTACGTAAAATCACAGTTTCAAATACTTGGCTATTATCCAATATGGATATTATGTCAAATAAATCCTATAAAACAGGGAAATGGTTGCTCCGCGTCTTTGTAACCTCCCGGGCGACTATAGTCGCAGACTGGGACGGCATAAATTGGACAAATTCAATATTTGCCTTTTATGAGAATTATTTTTAGACATTTTGAGACTTATGTTTGTGAATGTAGCGGGAGAGTACGTTTTACGTGTAATGGAGAAGCTAAGTTGGCAACAAGCATTTTTAATATTTAATAACAGATTTTTGAACTTTGATATTTCGTTCTAAAACTACTAATGGAAAAAAGCACTAACTAATTGCAACTTTATTTCTCAAAAGTAACAAACAGGGCGTTCTAGACACGCGGCAGCGTGTCAAGCAAGGTTCAAGCATAGGAACTGGCCACCAGCGCCGAGTGTAATATTACACGAACCACTTGTTGCCACTTTTGACCCTTCTATTACTCAAAACCTCATTAATACAAAAATGACACAGACCATTGTTTCTAACGATATTCTCTCTTGTTTTTGATATATTTTCTTACATTGAAGAAATGTATCTTCGCGCAATACTTCATAACGGCTGCAATTATTTGGCTAATTGTGTTTATTATTTTGGGTTTGAAAATCTCCATATAAGAATTGAGTAAGTGAGACAAAACATATTAGGGAGATCTTAAAAAAAAAATGACATTACATGGTCCATGCAGTAAAGAGAAGCTTAACGTCTGATCTTCCTTCTTCCAGGCAGGCAGCTAGTACTTTATAACTCCCTAGAAGGTGTCTACAACTTCGTTCGCGGAAGAAAAGTCTTAACACTTCTTTTTTCTTCAGCGTAGTCGGGTAAAAAGCATCCTATAACCATCTGTGGATAACCATATGATGGTTGCGTTTGTCGCGCGATAAATAAGTGATATAGCTGCCGTCGCCTTCTGACTCGTATTTGAGTGCGAGAGTGACAGGCGCGTTATCATATCATTTATCGCGTGATAAACGGGACCATCATAGGCCCGCAGCTACCAAAAAAAAGTTAAAATCCGTGTAGCCGTTGCGGCGTGCTGACACCACAACGAAATATACAAACATACAAAAAATTAAAAAAAAAAAAATTATATTCAAATATTTATTTTTACAACTTTATAATAGTATAAATAATGCTTTGCTTTTCTTGCCGCAAAGCTTTGCATCATAATAAGCCCCGATTCATGATTTATTGTCAAAATTATTGTTTAATGCGACAGGATGACGTGCGTTAATGAATGCGAACCGGTAATAACTGGTAATAACCAGTTTTATCCGCAGTGACGGCGCGCGATTGGCTGATTCGCTAATGTGGATGTGCTTTTTGAGATAAGTGCCTGAATTTTAATCTGCGGTTATGGCATAACGGAGATATATGAACGCATGTTCGGTTATTAAAGCTATATTTTTTGCAGATTTTATCTCATATGTGTTTGTATTGTATACGAGTAGACAGTAATATGTATAGATTTCCGATTTACACTAAATATATACCGATTATAGAGCATTTAACCACTGGAAATATCATTAATGGCATACGGATGCATTCCCCTTTAACAAAGCATATGAACAATGGTCGAGTCATTTTATACGATAAATTGTCAGTAGTTTTTTTTTTTGCTAGTATTTTTTATTGGGTGCATTTCACATCAACAACTAAACCGAAACCTCACCAAACACTGTCACTGGAAGCCAGTGGAAAAAGAAAACAAAAGTGTGAAATAAATGATTAAGTCCTATTTGACAGCAGTTTTTTTAATAGCTGGAGCCCGTTTCATAAACGATTGTAACTTGTATTACAAGCGGAAGTCTCTTTTTAATTCATATTGTTAGAAAGAGACTTTCGCTTGTAACAAGTTACAAGCTTTTGAGAAACTGGCCCCTGGTCTATGCGTTATGTAGGATATTTGATGAAGATCAGATTATAGACGCGCGTTCAAATATTATTATACTGACTAATACGTTTTCTTATTTCCTAGTTTCAAAATATGAAATGCGAACAAAATGTCGATTGTTCCAAGCATCTACTAACACCGATTCACAGCACGTAGTGTAATACAATTAAATCCAATGTTTATTTTATTGCCGGTTTACACGACTCCGACATGCTTTACATCAAGAATGCGTTTCGAAACCATTACATTTGCTATAAATTACTTAAACGTCCGGTTTTTACACGGTGTTCACGATCATCCCCCACTGACCTTATAAGGGGTTAATAACCCCAGCTTATTTCCATTCAAAAGCCAACAAGTGCGACAGATGTGAGAATTAAAAACACTCCCCCTTAATTTATTTACATCACGACATTCGACTATTAATCCCCCCTGTATAAGGGTTTTTAATCCGCTAATGCTCATTTTATTTGAATACTAAGACTAATGTCCACACAACACTCACGTACAAATTGCAACCTCATGTTGTGATTTTACAGTTCAATTTCAATTTTAATCAGGTATCGACGGCTGATTTCAAAATGTATTTAAAACCCGATTCTTTGTTTTTATTTCGTTAGAGTAAAAGTTGATTTTATGAAACGGCGTGCAATTATTTTATTCGACTAATTGCAAAGGTGTGTAATAGAGAAATGTAGTAGAGGCGCATTAGCGAAAAAATATTTGTCCATTAGCCGATCTTCTCTATTGAAATTAGGATTTTTTTAAATCTCAATCACCTCGCGAAGTATTCTGAGAAAATATATTTTCTCTTTGGCAAAGATATAATATAATCCGTGTAAATTGTTTTATTGAAATGAATGATAATTGCGAAAACAGAATAAAATACTATATACACCAGTACCGACTGTATGTTGCTTTATACAAAGATTCAAGTCTATAACTTTCCACATAAACGATTTCCATACAACAGTTCAACACCTATTTCACCCTCTTAAGGGTTGTTTCGAATAATCGTCTCTTAGTACTCGTCTACGTACTATAAATAATATATTCGTATGTCTTAAATTTCATACTCACTATATCTCCAGCGGTTTAGGCTGTAAGCTGTCTGTCAATCGTTGTCAGTAACGCAAATATGTATATATAACTAGAAGACAAACTTCGTCCGCGGAAGTGAAAAAAATCATAACCCTCTTTTTTTCTTCAGCATAGTCGGGTAAAAAGCATCCTATAACCATTTGAAGATACCTAGCTACCCATATACCAAAAATAGTTGCAATCCGTTTAGCCGATTTAGCGTGTTGAAGCCGCGACGACACAAACTAAAAATCCTAAAAAAATATGTTTCGTTTTAGTGACCTCCAAATAGTCCGTTGCAATCATGTTTTTGAAAATATCTTTGATATATAGACATTTCGTTTTTACAACTTTATAATAGTATACATAGATACAGAAACAAAGGTTACGTTACAGGCGTCTTCATAAAACTTTCTACACTTTCATCAGTTGCGACCAGGATTATATACGTAATCCAATAATAATCAAAATAAATTTCTACTCTTATTTTTCCTTCGATATTAGAAATTATTATCGTATACATTTTGTTCTTTATTGTTTTAATAACGAAGTTACATATACTGCGTAAACAACCTGTGTTTGCCTTCAGGGTGGTAAAGAATATTAATAAAGTACGTTACGTACACGTAAAATATATGAGATTACTTAGATTATACATCAGTTTTGATCCAATTAAGTTTATAATGGACTTGGATACTTGGAAACTGTAATTGGAATCCAAAGTGTGTGATTAATGTGTAAATTTTTATGTAATGTATCATTTTCACCGTCAGAACTCGATAGTCCTAATGTATATTTACTTCGTAAAAGCATTTTGCGACTACAATTAATATTGCTCAACCTAACCCTAGCCGACGGGTTCATTGGCATAAATGACATCATTTTATTACACTACTTCAGCGAAATATATCACTATTTAAAAGCCATGTAAACTTTAGACTTATGTTTGTGCTTAGTTTTTAACCGACTTCTAAAAAAGGAGGAGGTTATATGTTCGATAGTTTGTATTTTTTTTAATGTTCTCAGTTTATTATTTATATAGCAAACGTAAAACATTCGCTGTCAACTACAACGTGAAAGTGTCTATAATAAGTAATATAGTTATAGGTTTTTTTCTATAAAATACTACACCGTACAAGCTCTATATAAGAGTCATACGAGCATACGAGCGCTATTAAGTGCATTTTGCAATGGTAGTACTTTATAAATATAAAAACATACAGATATTGAAAAAATCCAAAACATCGTTCTAATTAATGTCTTTCTATATATCCCGTTCAAAATTTATTAATAATTTCACTCGGTTGTACAGATTAATAGACTTCAAATTTATAAGATGACGTCAAAAATCTTTTTGCACCAACCGCTAACTTTTTTATACTAAATAATACTTTGTTTGTGTAATCCGAATAGAACTCTCAAGAATTTTCTTTCGCTCATTATTTATACACAAGGTTTCAAACGCATCCTTCTATTTTTAATGCATTACGCTATGGCTAAAAGGGAAAGGAAGAATTCCAAGTATAGAGTTACTCAGCACTTAAGGCGAGATGTCAACACTGAATCACTAAAATAAAAGGTTTTATGCTACTAGAAATTATAGGCACATAAGACGTTTTAAGGGTAACACTCCACTGTAAGTAAAGTATGTAACATTGCTAAAAGCTAGTAAATTTGACGCTTGGCATTTATTTGCCTGATTTGAGTTACTTACTCGAGTGGGAAAGGTAATTTGTAAAAGGTGTGATACTTATATACTTTAGCGGGTATGCTAACTTGTGTATATTTACTATTATGAGTGATATTTTCAATTGTTTTTATTGCTTAATATGTACCAAAAATACTATTGTTAGTAAGGGTAATTAAAAAAATATAGAACCTTTTTAAATATGAAGATTGATAAGTTTCGCTCGATAAAGGGGCACAAATCAATATCTTAATTATTATACAATTTTAAAAATAAAATATCTGTACATTGGAGGTATTAAAAAAAAACAGACTATTTGACGGTCACTGAATCGAATTGTTTTGTATGTTTGTATGTGTCGTTGTGGCTTCATCACGCCAAAGCAGCTAAACTGATTTCAACTATGAGCTGTGGACAGATTGAGACTACGAAGTTGTGGGCGTCTTCTAGTAATACAAGACTGGAAGTGGAAGGTGCCTGGAATTTTGTCAGTGGGGGAGACAAAACATTAACTATTTTTTTCTTGAGCGTAGTCAGATAAAAAGTATCCTATAGCCATCTGTGGATGACCGGCTACCCGTGTACCAAAAATAATCGAAATCTGTTAAGCTGTTTTGCCGTGATGAAGCCACAACGACACATTCAAACATACAAAAAATTAAAATGTTTTCGATTCAGTAACCTTCAAATAGTCCGTATTATTTAAATATCTTCAATATAAAGACATTTCATTATACAACTGTATAGTTATTTTTATTAAGTTATTTATAATATATAACAGTATTTTCGATACACCCGATTGCATTTTGGCTCCTAAATAGTTTGATTGTTTAGATATTCCATTGAAACCAAAGCTGTGGCACATCATGACGCCAAAAATAAATTTCAGTAAACAAAACAAAGTTATTAATCTCGAAAAACTAACGCTTATTAAATAAACTACAATGGAAACTAAAACTAAAAAAATATGATGATACGTTACCAACGTTTCAAATTGGCAGCTCTAGTGTTAAACTTGGCACATTGTTTTGTGAAACTTTTTTGTATTCGTTGTAGGAAAAATTATAAGTATGTACAATTGTACATGAATATATGAATGGTAGTTTTAGTGATGTATGGCGAGAGTGCATAACACGGACGTTGGTAATAGAATACAGCTTTCTTTCCTGTTTCAATACTTACAATAGTGTATGGCTTGGGTATATAGTATATAATTTATATATATAGTAGTAGATAATTTGTACATGGTTAAAGCGTTCTGCAAAAAAAATGAATTTAAAGCCCTTAACTTTGTTTGGATGTCCAAAGAAAAGACGCATAACACTCATATATTCGTATACTCTGCTTTGATCTCCATACAGTCAGATAATGCTTATAATATACGCATTCAATTGGTAAAGCATTAACTACCTACCGGGCCACGCCTGTTAGAAATGAACTTGTATAGAACTTGACCGCATATATGCGTTACTGGCACTGAACTTGGTGAGAATAATTGACTGAAACGGTGCAAATATAGATGATACATGAACGTTTCCTGAAACTTGATTCATTAGCATCCATAAAAGACCACCAAATTAGAGGCTCGAAGATAATCGACTTTTAAAAGAAGGCACCAGTTATGAAAAAGCAGATAAAATCAAAGGTATAATCATTTTCAGGTGGAATATCAACGAAAATAATCAGAAGTCGGGCCGACCCTTCAGGCTTTATTCCCCAAATTGATTTGATAATGTTCGCAAATTGGGCTCGACGAATGCGTACTAAAGTCTCAAATTAAATGGAGATTTATACCTAAGACTTCATATTATTAAATGACTTTTTAAGGTTTCGGTAAAGCCCCTATCAAATTGTTTGTCCCGTCGTTGCTGGGTTCTTTAAAACCATTGATTCCTATGAGAGCGTTTCTAAATATAGCGTTCAAAGTCTTAAACTTTGTAAATTGCCTTCCCGTTAAACGTAAGGACGGCCAGTTGCGGGTTGAAGAGAGCAGTAACTTATCTGAACTGTTTATGCTTACCTAGGAAGTGCAAAAAGAGAAGGTCTTTTAAACCCATATAGAAAATAAAATAGGAATAAACAATATTAGAAGTTCAGTTAAAGATATAGGTATTTACGGCGTTTTTGTCACAAATTCGTTTGGTACATACAAGTTGTGAGTTTTTTAATGTATTACGTTTTTACTATCAGTGTTTCCAATTTTGACCAGTAAAATTTGTTTTTTTTTCTCTTTTATAGACCTTATTTATACCTCTGGCTGTTAGGGCCTCGACCTCAACCTACTATAAGTCAAACTGTCAAAGAATCTGAAACCGTTTTATTAGGTACTCAAGTACTCATGTGTTTTAAAATAATACATATCTAACGAGTTCCAACTAACACCGCTTTCAACACGAGTTTTTTATTTATTTTAATTAATTAATGAGCCAGTGAATACTTGACAAAAAGGACTCCAAATACAGTAATACAATTATCTACTTTTACGCACAAGGGCGTAAAAGATAATTCTTAATCTAATTATACTGTGATAAATTAAATTTAAACGTGAAACTAAGCCAGTTTAGCCAGTTTCACTTTTAAATGTCTATGAAATCAGATTTACTCATAAAATGATTTAGCATAATTTATCAAAA
The DNA here is from genome assembly GCA_905404275.2 of Hedya salicella. Taxonomy (NCBI): domain Eukaryota; kingdom Metazoa; phylum Arthropoda; class Insecta; order Lepidoptera; family Tortricidae; genus Hedya; species Hedya salicella. The sequence goes on along the minus strand of FR990112.1, from coordinate 10,582,771 downwards.
TGATTGGATCGCACTATAGAGGATTTTACATCCGCACCTTTTGAATTCTTAACGTTACTCTTTGACATATAGGGTGTAAACGCCACACAAATGATAGATACGCCCTTTGAATCTACAGGTATCGATATGTAGTGCTAAAACCGTTTTAATAATTACATCCATTCGTTCACGTGTGAAACGATTGAAAGTAATACTACCAGCATACGAGTAGTAACCAATGGTAATAGATTAGACAGAATGGCGATTCATTCACATGTACATTTTGATTTAGCAGTACAATTTTATTGGACCTCGACGAACAATTTTGTTTACCATTAGTATGCGTATGACTTATAAAGTCAAAAGGTGTTGCATTGGCTTTTTTGAAGAAAGTAAAATAGCGTAATGGGAATCAACATTCTATTCTGTTCCTTTTCCCATTTAATCAGAATTACACTCACAACATTAACGCTATGCTATTGGGTTTGTTCCACGTCAGTTTCGTGGACACTTTTTTGGCAATATGCCTGGAGATTTTAATATGATTTCAAACTATTTCTTAAAAGTCTGGGATTTCCACCAAATACCTCGAAATGCACCATTTGTCGGTTTTCTAAGAGATAACCTGTAAGAAAAGTTTGTCTAGTACTAATTTGTTACGATTTATGATATTGCTCACATGCTTAGATCAAACGACCAAGTCATACGAACAATTTAAAAAAAAGGGCTGTTAAAAACTCTTATCCAAGTCAAATTGTGGTATCCAACTGCACTTCTTGACTCATGGGCTCGAAGCAGACCTGTCAGCACATAGCTATGCCGTGTCACTATCCCTAGCATTGGCTGTTGAATTCGTAACGGAAATACTTAGAGAAAAAAAAACACTATTTTATTTCTGCTCATAAAGGTGGTTTCGTGCAATATGGAACTATTATAACACTAGTATTAAACGGTATTGAATTTTAATCTTGAACATTACTTCCTTAATGGGAGAACCTAAAAAAATGTTCTGACTAGACGAGAACATATGCATCGGGGCTAGTATAGAGAATCGCCTGTTACTGAACCAACTAGCTTAATCCTCGATCTCATAGTCAGCTACCACAGGTGCTCCAGTTTGATAAAAAAAAATTCCACATACACTTTGATATAAATATGTCCTCGAAAATGAAATCTTTGAATAATTACTCTCTTGCTTTACCCCTTTATAGCCGAAATACTACTAAAGATACTTAGAAAATACGCGCTAAATATACACACGCATGGCATTTCGACTTGGAGTATCGAGAATCTGGTATAACGAAAACCCTTTTACATTATACGGGTACGGCTGGTTTACCTCGGAGTTAAAGAGTATTTATGTATAAACAAATGCCTAAGAGTATGATATTTTCTAGTAGAAACATCAGTGACGGAACCACAGCATCCAATCCCACTCGCATAATAAAAGTTCAGCATTGCGAAAAACTCATTTCGCAGGATTTAATCTTTTGAGCCGAATTACATAAAATATAAATCTACGTTTGCGAGGATGTGCACCTTAACGCTGATAGTAAAGTGTTTCATGATTTTCTTAAGCCCTCAAAATTTTAATTTTGGATTAATGAGACCATTATTTATTCTTGAGCTCTGTGCTGCAAATGCGCCTAAAACGACCAATATGTGCCATTTTTAAAAGTAAATTTATCGGTACCAATCAGAAAAACTTCCACAAACTTGCGAACAAAAAACGCCTCGATTGTGTTAAGAGCATCCTTCAAATCGGAAAGAAAGGCAGTGACGGATTACACTTTGAATTTACTCTGAAGTGTACCAAAGTTTGTGTTAAATTTCTTACCGTATTGTACGTTAAATGTTCTCTTAACTTATTTACTCGCGTTACAAGAGGACGTAATAAACGAGGGAGGTCGAGACAAAATGAAATTGACTAAATTGAGACGATAAAGTGTAACACAATGATACTCCACGTCATGTACGGCGGAGTAACCGCATATCTTGAGAACGTCCCAAAAGAAATACCTTTTAAAAATACACGACCACTTCATTCACCAGAAGAGATCATTGTTTGCAAAATATTCGCTGATAAAGTCTCCCATAGAGAAGGGGCCGGGTTTTTTTCAATCGAGAATTTTCCACGGGGGGAAATATTCATTCCCCACTCAATCTGGTCCTTCGACTGTCTTGTTTTCCTCCGTTCATTCAGGGGCTGCGGCCGCTGTTATGAGAAATATGTGGATCGGTTTGCAGAGCAAAAAATGTCAACTCTACCGTATTCGTTCTTCGATAGGATTTCTCGGCAGGTTGTTTTTGCGGGCTTTGTTGACTATGCAGATTTATATAGTATTATCTCTGCTTAGAAGAATATTATAAAATGTTTTATTGGATTTGTGTTATAAGCTATTGAAATATGGTTTCGGGAATTCTCATAATATAATTTTTACCCTTTTGTTGAACTATGCATGTTTAATTTTCGTTTTCTTCTGTTGCAGGTACTGATCCATTATCATCGTGCTCAAATTCAAGCGGATAAAATATTCGTAACTACATATAAAAAAATACTTACTTTAAATAACATTACAGCAATTACCGTAACAATAAACTCTTTTGAATAAACACAATTAAGCGACGGATTTAAATAATTATACAACAATTTACAATCATCCCGTTAAAGTCACGTTTCGAGTAATTCATTTTTAAACTTTGCGAAATTTTTCATTTTTTACGACGCTGGAGTTTTATGTTATCTTATTCTCCAGTTGGTTTATGTTTACTTTTCTCTACTCCTTAATTTTTCGCTTCGTAATTTTTTCCCGTCGCTAACGACGGTGGATTCGGAATTGCAAATGTCGTTAATTGCCCGATGGAAATTAGTGTTCGCACTTTACGGGACACGGCTGATTGTTGAAATATTTAACGTCGTAGCCGGTTGAATAATTCACAGAAATGACTTCCAAACAATCGCGTCTGTCTGTCGCCGGGATTTAGGCAGTATTTACCCTGAAAGCTGTTAAGCACTCGAGGCTGAGACGCACTCGCAGGCTAAACTCGTTAAAAATCATTGCGCGTCCAATATGGATTCGCGCTTCGAGCCCTCAGTCGGCTCGATGGAACAACTGTACTCAAAGTCTACGACTGATCTAAAGTATTTCAGAACGTTCTCAACTTTCCCTGAGAGCTCAACTGAATTCATCAGTATTATTTGTACTGAAACACTGCTAAATTGGGTGCCCTCTCGTATTGAGAGTTTTACTTCAACTTTCTAGCGTAATATTTAGGCCGAAATTCATGAAATAAAGCCTCACACAATTTGTAGAAACCAATATTGAGCTTAGGCAAATTTTGATTATTCTATTCTCTTATTGGGGGCTTTCATATATTATGCTTTCCAGATATTGTTGTTTTAGATATTATGTTTGTACGGATATTTGAGCAAAACGTTCCACAAAGCTGTTGATGATAGGATTAACATAGAACAACGAATAGTTTTGAAAACGTTTTAAAAAAAAAAAGTTTTTGGAAGATTTTAGCAGTAGTCGATAACATTTTTTCGTACCGTTATAAATTCTAAAAGCAATCGCCGATCAGATAAATGTAATTATTTTCAGAAAATGATATTTTGGGGTTGTTCTAGATCGGTCTCGCGATAGGCTCCACGCTGACCGGTCTACAACATTGTTTCCAAATTTATGACGCACTAACCAATGCGAGGTTCTTTTCAAATTTCCCACACAATGCCTCCGTGGGCTTAAATGTTTCTTATCGTAATAGATGCCTGTTCCACGTTGGCCTACTTTCTTAACGATCGCAGTTAGATTTGCACTTTTTAGATCGATTTTGACACTTATGTAACGTTGTACGGTCAAGGAATTTAATTTGTGTACCCTTTCGTACCTTGTCATACTGACATTGATATGGAATCTCTAGCGGCTTTCATATTGATTTTGACTGTGACAAGGTACGAAATAGTATATAAATGAAATTCCTTAACTGTACATGCATTCTTTGATCTCTAGTGTACCTCAAGCAACGGAATGTGTGAAGTTTCAATAGCGCAGTTATAAAAACTGGTCATTGGTAACATTTATCAAACGGATATCTGGAACACATACAAAGTATCTACAAAGTAATCTCCTGATCAATATCCAGATGCAGCAAACATTGTGTCGCAAAATTAGTTCCTATAACCAAACTTGATTACGCGCTTGTAGCTGCGGTGTCGCTGACCACGCAGCGGTCGAGTAATCAAGCAGTTCCGGAATTAATCGCTCTTATTGATCCCTGCTTAATCTGTAGCCGTGGGTTGGTGATGTCGGTCCTGAGCCAATTTCCCTATTGCGGTTCACAATGCCACTTAATTTTTATGACAGTTGCCTCTGATTGAGCGGAGAAGTTGACCTTTTCAGAAAAGTTAGTATTGATACATGAGGGTGGTGATCTCTGCCGCTACTCCACTTTTCCACTACTCCGTGAATCGTTTCATCTGAAAAAGTAAAATGAGGATGGATAAATTAGTCGCTTCGTCGGTAAAAAATGGGAACTTCGATTGTTTATTACCTAAATGTATTTTATTTTCAAGACACTTATCAATTATTTCTGATTAGGTACTCACTTCCGCAACATCAGGCGGCGATTTAATCCTCACCATGATTAATACATATTTCGGAAATCTCTAACTCAGAGTTTGTAACAGTAATGTACAATTTTTAAATTGTTAATTCGCATAAGTATAAGACATCCGTAAACAAAAAATATATAATACAAAGTATTAAATATAAGCGGCTCTTACATTTAATTACATTTGCATAAGCACATATTAGAGAAGCCTCTGAAAACCAATTAAATTTCCCGATACAAGTCATCAAACCATGATGACTCGTTCAATGAAGGGTCTTACTTACTAAGTATCGCGGGACAATCGAAACTAATTACTAGGACAGAGGGGGGGGGGGGGGAGGGTAATAAAATAATGTAACGATGAAAAAAACACAATGGTCGGTTATCTAAAAGTACCACTTAGAATTTTCACGAAGAGACAACGTTTTAAAATCACGTCGGTAATTCCTGATGTCTGTTCTGTCTGTCAAGAGTTTCAAGGCACTGCAGACTCTATTTAGTGTGACATTGTGAAACTACCCCGAAAAAGAACTACTCATGACATATTATTCCGTCCAAACTGCTTTTAGCGAACAACAAAAGTAAAAAAGATATGCTAGTATCATTATAACGATGTAAATACATCCCAGTAAGTTACTTGGTCATGGTAGAAGGAAAAGGCGTGTCATAGCCACGGTATTATGTATCATTGATTTTTTTTAAGCATTATATTTCAATCACTGTACATTTCGTTCCAACGTTGACAGTGATTGAAATGCAACGCTTGTCTTCATCTATACCTATTTGTGGTGCAATCAAGCTATAAAGGCCTTTTTGTCATTGGGGTAAGAACTTTGACAGTTGACAGTTAAGTAGGTTGGTGCTCGATCGTTCGATGTGATTGGGTCATCTGTGTCAACTGCCAATAACGGTTGATTAATTTGGCAACACTGCGACATCTGTCGCGCGTCATTGTTGCGGCGTTGATGACCTAGCGTTTACTGTACGAGTATGGTTATTTGTATAGGGTAATAAATGTAAGCACTATATACCTTTCCTCTTAAAAGCTACTTAATTATGTTCTAAATCGAAAGTAAATAATAAATAAATAAATATTACGGAACAATTTACACAAATCGAACTAGTCCCATAGTAAGCTTAATAAGGAGTTGAGTACAAGTTGAAAAAAAGTCCAAAACCAGAATCATTGTAACATTTGTTTGGTGGTGACACTCAAAAAGTATACAGTGTTTTCAATTTCAGTGTCTTAACTGTAAGAACCAAAAAACAAAGTAAATGTGTCAAAATAATAAAATACTTTAATTCGGGTTTAATCTTTATTAACAGATTGAAATATAAAGGGGACGTGTCTAAAAGTCGTTTCTAAAACTGCTAAACTTTGGAATATACATACCGGAAAGATTTTTCAAAAATATCTGTGTTATAAATGTGCATTAAATAGTTTGAAATTTCAGAACGCTTTTGTTGAACACGTTGGATGCGCGTTAAGTCGGCCGGTTAAACCTTTAATCTAATTCAACCATATACCAGGCTTCCACATGTTTCAAAGATAATATAAAGTAGCTTTAAAAAAAACGTAAAAATATCACATTTATGACGCTCATGAAAATCTCCCAACATATATTATTTGTGATGCTTTTCATCGGCGTATGAATCGCATTTTCCCTCTAAACGATTCACGCTCAAGCATTCACTCTGATCTGTAGTTAAGCCTCGGATTTCTAATGCAAATTCATTCATCAGTGTTAATGCATTGGAAGTAATCAGTCGGGCCGTCATGGCGGCTGAGATATAAATCAAACTGGATTAAACCGGTTTAGGGCCATGATTGCAAGAACTAGGAAATGGAAAAAGCTGTAAGCTTTGTAGTTAGCGCTGAGCTATATAGCTTCATGTAATTATGTTTAAATTGAGAAGTTGGATCGAAAACCATGGAAAATCTGAAAAGTCTCGCCTCAATGCTCAAGAATTATTTCAATGATATTTAAATAGTATCTTTAAACAATTAACAATGCAACTTATTACAAAAGGATATTGTTCTGTAAGAAAGGACTAAATGTTTTCCTTCGTACGTTTGTTTGTTTTGCGATCCATTCTAGTTAGAATTTTGAAATGTAAGATCAATATCAAAGAGATTTAAATGGGAGGTTTGTGCTCACTAGTCATGATATGCATTATCATATTAATCATAAAAGATACGGAGGTAAGATAAACGCAGGAGGCTAAGTCTCCTCAAACCAATATCGCGAGCACTTCCTGCTAGCACTTCACTTCGAAAAAAACATTAATTTTGACACATCAGTAAACTCGGCACCCCCGCAATATCCATCACGGGTACTATTTGCATAGGGGGTGATAAATCTGAGGAAGAAATCTCATATGGAGCGATATTGGCGTGGAAGCCAGCAATGTATCATAACGGATTCATTTGCTGACTTATTGCCCCATATTCCGCTGTCGTACGTTTGAATCCTTCAATTCTCCTAATAATATACCGGGGTGAACCGCACGCTTTGATTACCAGGAATCTGAGGGTTGCCTTCTCATAATTAGGCGTTGGTTAGAATGCTTAAACTCTTATTTTCCAGCGTTTATCGGTAGCTCATAGACGTCATTTAGCACCATCTCTAATAATATCAAATACACAATTAATTCACTCGCAGCGTCCGCAAAGTTTTCAAAAACATCTTACGTATTTACCGGTTCATTAATGTACACGTTATTTCTACCTAACAATTGCCTCAACCGAGCTACGGCCTTAATTGAATAAATATAATACATTTAATTTGTGAATATTACGATATACAATAATCCCGCCATGGCTGCAATAACTCCCCGCCGAACAGTGAAATGCACGAGTCATTCATTAAACTGCATCAGAAATTCCACAACAAATCGAAAAATCGCCGCAAATCCGGCCCCATTTTACAAATATTCAGATAGTTTACGAACTACATATTTTAATGGCATCCGGCGATATTGCGCTTGACCATTGTGATACAAACGTAACGCATTGTGTAAACACATTATTTAGTTACGTTGTAATGAAAATATTATGCATAGATAAATCTGGACCATTGTTTTTTTGTCTTTCAAACAAAATTGGAACTTCCTAGGTGGGTAGAGGAGAACAAAGTGCCCCATTCTTTTACATAGAGGTACATTAACAATGGTCACTTCTGCAGTAGAACCAATTACTAATTATACACAGAGAAAATGTAATGAAATTATGTGTATCGTAGCACTTCATAATATAAGTAATTATCGTATTTTAAACTAGAAAATTTCTTCAGTTTCAGGTGAGTCTTGCCTCTTGGCGTAGGACTCGTAAGGTACTCAAGTAACAGAATTATCGAATGTTTGTTGTCGTATTTATTTTCAGTTCTCAATTGGCTGAAAACTGATGCGTGTAAGTAATTACGTGCGACTTCATTTAGAACACGATTATATAAAACATATAATTGTTGTAAAGTACATAGCACTTTTAATTCATAATTGTTTAATCTGAACAGTGTTATAGTCGTATTTATGCTAAAATGATTGAAGTACTGAACACAATTCAGATTTACTAAAATGACAACTATTTTGGTCACTTTTACTTCTCAACTTCGAATTACTTTTACAACCACTATCTGAATAAAGATTCGATAGCATTCATTCATGTCAAGTATTTCATTACAAGTCGCGATTGTAAATGAAGTCCCACCGCGTGGAAATGATTCGTCTAAATTCGATGAGCAACGCTCATTCCTCAGAAAACATAACGTCATCGAAATTCAATTCATTTTTATTTCATTTACTCTGTCTCTTGTTTTGCTGTGGTCATTTTTATTTCAAATAATGCAAATCACGGCACCATTTCCTACGTCTGTTTTGTTTGCCTTAAATGTTTCGTATACTGTCTGGTCTCTTCTTACTTCCATTGTTAGCTATGTTTTGCTCTGTCTGCTACTTTTGTCTGTGTGGTATCGTGGTACCCCGCTAATGCCTGCTGTTTTCATTTATTTTGCTGTTTTATTTTCTAAAATACAGTTGTTTGCATCTATGTGTCCATGTAGTTATCAATCGATTTAGATAAATGTGTACATTGAATTAGTACATGGAATATTTCGTAGAACTTGTGATTTGAATATTTTTTTGTTTCCAGAATTCAATTGTATACATTACAACTGTATTATATACAACCAGTGTACTTTCCTATACAATGGGCAATACATGAACAGCAAGCGTTTGGCATGTCATTGTGTCTCCAGTTTCTATTATTCTGTTCAAATCAATCTGCACTACTATTCAATCCAGAAGGCTTGCTTGGAACGCACAAACTGAATCCATTGTCCCAATTACTACTTCAATTTCAGCAATTTTCTTGACACGCCAAATTTCCCTTACATTTCATCACTTCCCATCGACCGTCAGTATCAAAGTAGCTCCCCACGGACGTTTGAAGTCAAAGTGCATACCGTGCCAAGATTTAATTAGAAGACAAAAGCAAAGCATTATGAAACTACTAAAAATTTCATGAGCCACGCTTGCAGACCCCAAAATATTGATCGTGCCTCTCTCTCATTCATGCGGACGCGTGACAAAGCCCGCTTGGGCTCACTGCGGGGCGAGCACACATACACCGTGTGTGTGTGCGTCAGCTGAGGGGACATTACGACTTTGTTTACTCTCTTATCCTCACATCTCGGGTTGCGTTGATTTGAAATTCGAGCTTTATTTCACTCGCACAAGGTCACTTTTGCAGCTGAACAGCTACTGATATACGAGGTTAAGAAAGCAAGCGGTCGATTAAGGACATCGCATGCGCCCTGTCGCCTCTGCAACTCCAGCGCTTTATTTCAAAGCCAAGTGCTAGACTAACAAGTTGCGGTTAGCGCTTACCACGCTTCCGAGCGTCAAATCGACGCCCATTCAGAAAAGGAACACACTGGAAGGCGAGTCGTTGTTTCGCCGAAATTAGTTCAATGAAGTTTTGACTATAACTTTCTGGTTGCCAAAAATTCGGCATGAGGTATTTTGATATCCGTAGATATGCAATGCATATAATTGTTAATTCGTCGCCGAAATTCTCGGCACGTACGGCATAAACAATTTATTAATGCGTGGCACTGCACCGCCGACGCGTGAACGTTTCGAGGGCCCATTTTTAAGAGTTCGTTAATTTGGAGTGGTCGGTGGAATGGAGCGTCGAAATTCGTGCTTCTCTATTTTTAACTGATGGCCAAATGGCGCGAAGACAGCGATGAGGGCGAATAGTACAGATATTTTAATAGGCACCTTTTAGCCCAGGGTGGTTGACATTATTCAAGATACATTGATTCAACATTGAATAGAATTACCGTAATGGATCGGGGTTGGATTCGTTAGTTACAAATACGTTTGTTATTTATATTCTATTTATTACGATTACGTATGACACAGTTTGGTCATAGTTCAACCATGCTGTCAGAACTGTTTTGTGTAGTACGATCGTAAGCATTGATACGATTGTACATTGTTAATTCCGTACATAATGGTAAATAAAAAAAAACGGCTTTAACATTTTTTTTACAAATAGTATTGCCACCACTACAGAGCGAAATTATTTTTTTTATCGCCCACACCAGTTATTTTTTAATTCAATTAAATTTGTCGCTCGGACGGCTCTGCACCGAGTCACGCTAATTTATTAACCGGTAATGAAAATGCATCATGCCTGGTCTCTGTGGGAAACTAACACTAGAATATACACACAAATTAATCCCAGGTCTCTCATTGCCTTAGTCACTAATAGGACATGCTAACGACAGTTTAAATAAATTAATTTAACATCGCATTTTCTAATACTATGTATACATAGTATGTTAAAAATAATATGCGAAACTGCTGAGGCAAAAATAGATGTATCATATATGATATGTGCAAGATATTACTACCATAATATGTATATCTACTAGCGATACGCTCTGTTTGAAATAACCTACATAATTTCGCTAACATGTAGCAACGCAGTTCAAATAGCTTAAATCATATCAGTTTTATGCCCGTGACATGTCCTTGATACGTCCCAGATATTGTTCAATTGGAGATATCATAGTGCCACATCGAATTAACCCCGGTTTTCATGGCTCTGTGTATGATTAAGACAAAGATAAAGTAACACTAGAGACTAGTAAAGTTGAAGCTTCAATAAACATCATACCTAATAAACCTTTACGCCCCTGTGAAGGTCGTATGTCTCTGACTGGCACAAAACAGCAGTATAAAGTTATATGCATCCACATAAGTATTTTATAGCCTAGTTGGCAAGGAGGCGCCTCGTCGAATAGCTTTATATAACTGAGCCTGTATTTACATGTCTGTATTTATGTTTATGGCATGGTGTAGGCAAACGAATACGCAGGCCGCCTGGCCGTAAGTTAGCATCTGCAGTCTAGAGATTCCAAATGCATTGTTAACCCTTAGGACTAAAAGAGATCATTAACACTTTCACGACCAGGATTTTCGTAGCGCTACTAGTGATTCATCGGCTGTCATAAAATAAATAAATAAATAAATATGAACTTATTGAAAATCAGTGGCGGTGCACTACATGCATCGACACATGCTGAGTGGGCCTCTTTTTTTTAAATACCGACAACACTCACTCTTGTTTTTCTCTAGACTTACGCACTATTTCTTTTATATTGATATACAATAATGCAAAAACTGTTGCTTGGCGGCAATTTGGCTGGTATGGTGGTAGCGATCCGATGTTGAATAAAAAAGTTACATAGAAAAATGTAGCCTTAAAATAAATATATGTAAAATACTAGAAAGCAATATATCACAAATATTTGAATCCGTTCAGCTATTTTCACATGATATGGCCTCAAAAAGACACATATAAAAATCGATACAGTGAATTTGATGTTCTCAGTATGCATAGCCCGTTTCATTTATTTTTATAAAAATATCTTCAATGCACAGATGTTTCATTTTTACAACTATAGAAATTTTGTAAATCGTTTTAAATACACAATGTTAGTGGCAATAGCGCATAGTTTACTAGATTTATTTCGCGGCTTTCGTGGCCGATTATTTTTTCGGGAGATAAAGGAGCATACGTATTCATATGACACTCCAAATACTATCGTTTATATAAATCACGTCGATCGAGTTGTCATATTAAATAAACACAAACCAATAAGTCAATAAACATATTTTTATAAAGATTATAAGATTTTATGTATGTTAGCAACCTAGATGTATACAAAGCTTAAAATGAAAGCCCTCATCTTGACCTAATATAAAAACAGTTCTGGTTTTGTGACCATTTGCCGCCCGACTTATCACAAAAATAGTGAACATGCAACCAATATTAGACGGTGTTTAGCATTAGAGTAGGTTCCTATCAATACAAGTCTAGATACAATTTAAAACACTGGAAAGCAAAACAAGCAATATAAAACACTTATCCACACGTACCGTAGTTTTGTATCGACCAAATCAATATCTAAGCACTCCACACATTTTATTCAATTTGCCGAGCATACCTACATAGGTACGTAGATCAAACTTTATTTCCCGCACAAGGCTAGAAATTAAGTTATCTTCCATACTGGAACGTGTTTGGCATCTAGTCTCGGTTTAAAGATTAATTTTCTTGCCACTATAGGGGAAGTTGCCACGGAAGGCGCAACGAACCTTGCCAAATCACAGCACAACTTTGTGCGCTATCCTGGATGAGTTTATCTCGGTTCTATGCTTAGGGCAATATATACAGTTTTCGAAATATTTCTTAAAATAATACTCACTGCTGCTTTCACGTTTTAAATATAAGTATGTATCTCTGACATAAAAAATAAATGCTACAGTCTAATCCAAATTATTTAATCTGTAAATAAATAAATAAACATCGGAAACATTTTTCAAACAAATCCACCTAGTCCCAAACTAAGCAAAGCTTATAGGTACTATGGGTACCAGGCGTACATATACCTAATATATACATGCATTATAACAATGAAATACATAAGAAACATCCAAGAACTCAGGAATTAACATTCGTGCTCATCTCACAAATATTTGCCTTGCAATTATAACCACACATGGAATCCCAAAACACGGTTTTTGCATTGACGAATGTTGGTCGCGTGAAAAGGTAGCTCCGTAATGCTTTCTGCGGTTCAACAAAAACCATTATGCCATACAGTTTATTATTATGCTATTGTTTTGTCAAACTGTTGTAACCACAAGCATTTTAGGTTGCTACCCGCAAAATAGGGCAGCGATTTTTAGGTTAATTGCAGTGGCGGAGCGTCGTCAAAAATATTTTTGGAACAAAGTGATACGGCGTTGCCATGTTTTGCTTGTTAATTACGTTTGTCGGTACACCTGTATTTCATTTTCACTCACACTAGCGTATGTTGGTTTGATCAAGTTAAAGATATAATGAAACAAACAATTGAATTGAGAATCTCCTTGTTTCAAAATTAAACGTTACTTGAAAACAGAAACAATATTTTTTTTATGAGTATCAAACTAATATAATAATTCCCACCCAGTCTTGGCCTTCATTACAAGAGCTTGTTAGTTGGCGTGGTTCTGAGCAGTTTTATTTCCAGCGGTGATAGATCCGAAGCTCATGCTATTTTTTTTTGCCACGCTACAAGCATTATTTGGGGCAGGTAACGGGACGTTGTCCATCAAGCAAACCACTTGCTCTCTTGACCTGACGATCCAAGGCAGTCGAGTCACTCATGATAGTCACGCTAGTGAGCCCAATGAACCTTGGGCTAACTAATGACGTTTCACTCCTACTCTATCAGTCCTCGTTATCGGTCCTATTTTTTTTGATAGCAAAACAATATCGTGTTCCTCCCTAAGCATTAGCTTTCATGTCTGAAACCGATAGAACAAACTTGGACAAATTATCAATCAATACATTTGTTTTAGTCTAGACAATATTACGTAAGTAAACACCTATTTGATTACATGTATCACTCGAATGATAAACATGTCTGTTCACACAAAAATTACGTTTGGTTTGCTCTCGTTCTATAAATCGAGTTTAGCCTGTTCAATCGTTAACAATCGGGTCCCCCGTACTCGTATAATATTTTCAGCGTTAACGCCGCTGTAAAAATGTCAATCGGTATTAGGGGTGCGCGTTTTCATTTTACTCCGAGAATACGATTAATTTTTACGGAGGGAACCAAAACGATTGTAATTATTATCTTTAAATGAGGACATTTATTGTTTTGCTTCTAATATGTTAAGTTACCAATTTGCCTGAGAAAAAATTTTCTGTCTTATCTGAAATCTTAATTCGTTTTTCGCATATTCTAATTTTAATATTAAAATACCGTTCTAGAAGCGGACGAGGGACGGCGCAAATTAAAAACTGCGCAGGACACCGTACACCATTGTTTCGATGCCTATTAAGGTACGTCGATTTTAGCCGTCTGAATGCGGTGGTCGACAGAATTTGCAATTTTGCACAATCAACCCTAATCAATGAAAAACAATACTGAAATCAGTCGAAAAACAACAAAAATATGCATCGCTTGCAGTATATATTCCCTATTTCTCCCTGTTTAGAATGGACTTATCTTTAAACTTGAATGTGCTTCCTGAACTATTTCGCAAAAAAAAAATTGTTCCTAAATCAATTTACAATTTGCCTTCGGTTTCATATCCCGACAGTCAAGTATAAAGTCTACTAGAGAACATCCACGTTTTTTGTGACGGCCGTGAGAATGGAGACCTGCCAAAAGTACAAAAAGCTAGCCATTGTACCCTATGAACCGTGCTGAGCTTTAAGCACTCGTTTGATTAAAAAACCCCGTGATTTAATTGGAAAAGTATTCATTTACTCTTTTGTTTCGTTGTGATTTATCTATGCTCAGGCTCAGGGAGAACGGATTTTGTACAGTCTGCAAAAGATTCATTCAGGCAAGTTACATTTAAATATCAGCACAAGCTGTGAACATGTTTACATGGTTGGGTGGTTAGTATTTTTATTGAACGGATTTTGTTGAAACTTGGCACACAGATAGAACAAGTTACCCGGCTCTCGTTTAGTAAGAGGCGTAACAGCATATTTCCTATCCGTATTACTAGTACTAAAGAGTATGGAGTCAATCATATGGAGTCGACAGTATATTTTATAAGTGAGATACTTGCCACGGAGAAAAGGTAGGTTGGTCACTCTGCATACACGTTATAGAGATAATGACCATCGATTGTTACGCCATCTATTAATATTATTATACAGCTTTTCCCATAAACAGGCGCATATAAATAAATAAATAAATATTAGGGACAATCTTGCATAAATCGACCTAGCCCCAAACTAAGCAAAGCTTGCACTATGGGTACTAGGCGACGATATACATAATAAAGGTAAATTATAATACTTAAATACATCAAAAATTTCCAAGACCAAGGAACAAACATTCGTGCTCATCACACAAACACTTGCCCTGGCCTCTTCTATATGTCTTTCTTACCAACTTCAATGTGGTTTTTGTATAGAAATAGCATATGAGCTGAATAGTTTTTATCGCGGAAAAATATGTGGTTCGTGAAAGAATCATACACTTCATAATACACTTGCCACGAGCGCAAAGGCGCGGGAAACACTATTTTTTATTAATATTATAAAGGCCAATGTGTATTTTTTTGGTTTGTTCTTCTTTCACGCGATAACGGGACAATGAACTATCGAAATATTTTACGTATAAATAAAATAAAGGCTGGAGAGTGGCATACGCTGATTTTCATTTCGGAAAAATGAACGGTTCACGAAGAATAAGCAAAATACTAGCATGGGAAAAAAACCATTTTTTTTAAATATATATATATATATGTTGCCGACTGTACCCGATTCGGGGATGGCGTCGATGTTTTTATGGCAGCGTTTGCGTCGATTTTAGGATGAATGATGGCAAACGTCTGGCAATTAAAAAAGTTCACACGGCGTATTTGGAATTTATTTCGTGCTCTATCGGCCCGTCGCTTCAGCAGTTTTTGCTATACATATACTAAAGGCTGGGGCATACGTGTAATGTACACTCGAGTTCACAATTATCGACACTTTTATCAATTGGATCAATCCAATTGAAATCTTCTACGTTTGATATTTAAATTTCCAATAGGATATTTAAGTTAACATGTTATAAGGCTAAATGAAAAAAAAATCTGGAATAAAGCTTGTTCGAAAATTTTGAAAGAACGTGATGGGCATAAATATTTATTTGTTCCTGAGTCTTGGACGTTTTCTATGTATTTAAGTATTTTAATTTATCTATATATTATGCATATCGTCGCCTAGTGCCCAAAGTACAAGTTTTGCTTAGTTTGGGACAACGTCGATGTGTGTGAGGTTGTCCCTCATTATTTATTCATTTATAAACGCAGACTTTCTGCCCGATCATAGTTGATGACCAACGACGACTCACAGAGACGATATCGAGCTAATTAGCGATAAAATTACATATAATATTTACATTCATTTCAGGGCTCAACCTTAATACCATGTTGGCCGAACCGAAATTTAAAGGAATAACAAATATACATCAAAGACAAATGACATACAAATCGACTTACTCCCAAACTAAGCAAAGCTTTTACTATATGTACCAGGCGGCGATATACATATATACATAGGAAACATCCACGGCCCAGGAAAAAATATTCGTTTTCATCACACAAACACTAGCCCTGGTCGGGATTTGATCTCAGGACCGCTAGCTTCTTAGGCGGTTGTACAACCAATTTAGTCAAATTTTCGTTGAATAACTACCAAACGTGAACAAAAATACTTTTAAAAGCCATATGCATAGTCTACCGGCTTAACACATTTAATATTAAACTAGAAGGCGCCCGCAACTTTGTTTGCGGAGGAGAAAAAGTCATAACCCCTCTTTTTTCCTTTTGCATAGTCGGGTAAAAAGTATCCTATAACCATCTGGAGATACCCAGCTACCCGTGTACCAAAAATAGTTGAAATCCGTTTAGCCGATTTAACGTGATGAAGCCACAACAACACATACAAACATACAAACATTTCATTTTTAAAACCTTATAATAGTAAGCATAGATAGATGTTCTAAAACCGAACATAAAATATGGTTAAATTTTGGATATAAAGATATTAATTCAGTTGTGTATAATACAAATCACAACTCTTATAGTTAATTAAATATGACTAAACTTGAACAGCCACTGTTACCTACTACAAAATAGTATGTTAGGCAAAAGTTAATTCGGAAAAGCGCAAAATTAGTTGCTAGCACAAAAACAGCTTCATGAATCCTGATTTCCAACGTGAGCTTTCCGCGCGGTGCTGTGCGCCGGAGTTTGCCGCATTAGACTTGCAGATCGCAAGGCTTCCGAACATGAACGACGGAGTCCTATTTAATACCAGCCCTGCTGTGATGCTGGTAAAATGTCTCTAGTGTAAACTAACTCAGTTTGTGAGTGAGAATAATCGGTTTTTTTTATTGGTGAAAAATACAGTCCTCGAAGCAGTAAAAAGTGCTTTCATTACTTGGAACAAAATAGACTTATGTCCCTAAATTCTCTCAATGCCGCCAAATTAAGCTATTGTTCAAAAACAGCTTTATGAATCTCCTGTGATGAAGCGTGATCCATCCGCGAGGTATTGTGCGCCGGAGTTTGCCGCATTACACTTGCAGATCGCAAGACTTCGGAACGTGAACAACGGAGTCCTATAATACCAGACCTGCTGTGATTCTAGCAGAATGTCTCTAGTGTAAATGAGCTCAGTTTGTGAGTAAAAAAGTAGAGTCCAAGACGGATTTTTGTTTAAATTGGCGGAAAATGGAGTCCTTGAAACAGAAAGAAGTGCTTGCGATAATTGGGACAAATAATAGGCTTATTTATGTTCGTACATTTAGTCAAGGATACAAAATTAAGCGATTATACAAAATTAGACTGGTATATCGCGAGGATTTACGAACACGCACGACGGAGTCCCATTTAATATTAGCCCTGCTGTGATGCGGGCAAAATATCTCTAGTGTAAGTTTACACTGCTTAGATTTTATACGCTTAAATAGAAAAAAAAAACCGTCATGTACATTATGTTATTCACGTTAATGTCAGTAGTATCAAACAAACAACCGTCATGATGTTAGTGCTTATGGACTATCTATGTTGCATAATTTTTTACGTCCAAAACTGATTTCGCGGAACAGGTTTCGCATAATTTGGTTAAGCCGAATGTTCATCTCGCCTATATGTCCGAATTTAAATACGCATAATTTAGTATAGCCGAATTTTAGTTAGCTGCAAATTCAACCTCTAACAATAAAAGACTGCTGCCAGTAAAGTAAGTTAGGTAAGGTTAGAACTGCAATCCCGAACAGAAGATGACTGCTGCCAGAAAAGTAGGTTTTCGGCATTAAAAAATATGCGTAAAGTTTATTCGGCGAAATTAGATTCGGCGAAAACAAGATTCGGTGTAATGAAATTATGCTTATAGATCATTATGCCTATTATGCGATATAGAAATATGACAAAAAAAATAGTGTTTATTTCGGTCGCAGTCAGTGCTCCATAAAATTGTTTTAAACAGTTAACAGTCTTTGTTAACTTCAATAATATAGCTAACTACCTGTTTCTCTCGACTTTGTCCACGTTGACAAGCAATTTATAGCCTATGTGTTATTTTGTTGTCTAAACAACACTGGAAAGATTCAGTGAGATCCGTTCAATAGTTTTTAAAATTGAGAGGAACGTACATATATACCTCTACATATTCGTCCATCGGCACAAACTTTCACGTCTACAATATTGTTAAGATCGTACATATAAAATTGTAACTCAAAATACCATGCTGAGGTCAAGATTAAAAAAAAACTCAAGAGCGATGTTTTTTCTAAGGTGAATGATTAGTGCCATTTTTTTTATTCGCGAATAACATTTCAAGGCGCTTCTAGCACTAATAAGAGTACACTATATTATTAATTACTTTCTGACTCCTTTCACTATTAACTCCGTGGATAACAACCGCTGATACGCGCTACGCCGTAGGCTGCGCTACGGCGTAGCGCCTACGAACGTGATCGGTTATTAGAACCGCACCCGCCGCAACCTTTAATTAGATTGCGGTTGCCTGCAGCACTACTACTGCGGGCCAATCATTAAAATGAAGCCAAATTTACGTGCTGTCGCTAATTTCCATTGAGTACAATTGTGACTATCATTATGACATGTTTTTTTTCATATGTATTTAAAAAGCTTAGTTAAAAAAGAACTGCAATTTACATTTAATTACAAATTTATTGGCACCTTTAGCTAAAGCAGTTGCACAAAAACCTACGAAGCTTGCGGTTCCAGGTTTGAATCCCGGTTAATAATATGTTCGTACTCGAAAATCTAATAATATTTTATATTGGAAGTTGCAATTTTTTTATGAATTCTGAGAGAATCCCCAGAATTCATAAAAAAATATGGTAAATATAATGACAACGCGATATTTTGGTTGGTAAAAGGTTTTTAAACAATATCAAACAATTAACTGCAACAGAAAAAAAAACTTTCAGTTAAATGTTTTTCGTTGAAATATATGGTCACTAGACTAGACACCAAACACAAGAAGACGGAGCATAGCTACGCCCCCACAAAGTGGACTGATGACCTAGTAAAGGACTCCGGATATGGGCGGTGTCAGACTGGTACTGGTAGTGTTCTTTCAGGGAGGCTGTCCAAGTCTTATGGCTGATAATGAAGATGATGATCACATTGATGTAAATTCACTCACCGAATACACTGCAGACGACCCAAAATGGTTAATTTAAATGATCAAAAACAGTAATAGACTGTGAAACAATGGAATTAAACACTAATTTGCTTAAAGTACTCAACGAGACCCACTTGTTGTATTCCGGTATCGCGAAACGAGCTCGATAAATTACGAATACTATGAAATCAAATCAACTAGCACTTCAACTTACTTCAACGAAATTTCAACAACAAGTACAAATGAAATGAGATGTTTATTAAATCTAAATTGAAATAATCCTATATCAGAGAAATACTAAATGAAGGATTTCTACAATACAATACAACACGAGTACAATAGTATTTTATGCAATCGTTATAGTGAATGCTTTTTCAGTCGCATACCGCGTTTAGGCCACGAAGCTTGCCGAGTGGCCTAATTAAGGTACGAGACTTAAAAAGCTAATTATATAACTACTGTATACAATACTTTTTGTACGAGTAACCCATAAACATAAATGATAAATAAATAAAACATAGCTAAAGCCATAAATGTAAATAAATCATAGCTAATAAAATAATAGCAAAAACACTGCGTTCTTTTTTTGAAATTCATTGTAGTTCTGTGCGAAGTTGTATAATATAGGTATATACTTCAGTGACATATCATATAAACCATAGAGTATAGAGTGATGGTCTAGTCTCAAAAGTATACCTTTCAGTATGATTTGCGGCATTCTTATTCACAGATTATATAGTTCACGAATAGAAAAATACTTTTTGATTGCACATCTCAGATACACAGAAATACAGAACATGACAGTAACATACAAATAAACAGAGGTAAACAACAGCTGGTCGAATTGCTAAATAGCGTCTAAATTTCTTCCTGACAACCTTTGTGCAGCGAAGTATTTAAAAGACATTTTTTTTGTTGATTACTCATATAGAAACACGCAGATGCAATAAACACACAAAAATAGTTATACATAATAAATAAAATACATGCAAAGTACGTAAATAAATATTCATAACAGCCCCAAAGTTGAGAGAGTAATTTCAAGTGTGTTAAGAGCTGAGACCAGAAGCTGGATACATGGTCATACTTGACTTATTTTGTGAAACGTTGTGTTTTATTTTGCTAAGTTGACTTGAATTATTAGTGTATCAAAATTGTAGGAATAAAGAAACGAAGCATTTTGTGAAATATAAGTGTGAAAGCAGAATTAGAAATGTTATTTTTTTATTAGTTTTGACATATTATTCTGAACTAAGAATTGGAGGTGAAATGTTCCAATAGAATAGCATCGTTGAAAAGCTACGAAGCACAGAAATATAAAAACCCTTACCTATATTGTATGCAAAAGTGTATTTGTTAGTCTGTCTCTATTTCACGCAACAACAAAACTCATCGACGCAATTTTTACATATGAATAAAATAGGCCAAAAGCGACACAAGCAGACAAACTATTTCAAATATTTCAAAAATCTTTTGACTCGTAAGCCATATCCCACGAAAAAAGTTACCAATAGGTGTAATGTCAATTAAGATACCAACCTTGTACAAAAAAATATTTAAAAGTTTTCACTTATCTCTATTTTTCTGTCTGTGTCGATTTATTCATAAATGTAGGTATTTCATTTAGGCATTTCAAACAACAAGAAATGTTTTGATGAGAGCTCCAAAAATCGTTATAACATTAAACATGCATAAACCAACTCCAAACTTGTTTGTTGCTCCAACTTAGATCATTATTATTGAAATCAAATGACATATTAATGTAGAATAAGGCATCTGAGGTGTTCACGTGTCTGGAATTACACTTGTCACAACCAAATCTATTATCGGGACACGTGAGATATGATTACCTACGTAAATCTAATTTACTTAAAATGTATATGGTTGCTTGTTCAGTTTGGTGAAAAATAGGATGTACCTAATATAAAAATAGATGTGAACTTGAGGAAGGTTTGGGATGAACTAGTTCACTAGTTCATCCCAAACCTTCCTCAAGTTCACCTTCAGGTCGCAGGAATAAGGCGGGTGATACAGAACCACACAAAATGGCGTTCTTTGGGAGGCTCCTATTTCTAGCCGTGGTCTTTCAACTGACAATGTTGATGATCACTTTCACTGCCAGGAACTCGCTAGGTGGTAACTCTGCTCGTAGCAAAAACTTGCTAGTGAAACCACTACCTAAGCATATACCCATGTTATCTAAATCTTGATAGTGAAGGTGATAAGTGATAATGACCAAAAGTCAATGCCTTTTCAAAGTATTAGGCAAGACAGCAAATAATGTTCAGAATTTTTAGCAAAGATTCAATTCTGAAAATTCGCGGTTATATTAGCCAGCCAAGTAACATATATATACTCGTAGCCACAAAAAACCTACTGTATCTTTATTTTTATACCACTATCGACATATACTGGAGTTCGATACCTACGTTATTGATTTTAATACGTAACAAGCGTATATGTCGCAGGGAATATGTAAGGGATATGACCAAATCACCCACGATGTTAAAATGACGAAAACAATTTATCATTTGCCTAGAAAAAGTCAGCCATTTGATCAAATCCCTGAATCTGTTTAATGAAAGGATGTAATCAGCCAAAACAGACAACTCGTTTTTTCATTTCACTTTTACACGTTTAGTGATTGGTAAAACCCCTGAAACACATCTGTGAGTTGACGAAACGATCTCGCAAAATCAACTTGTTTTATCATTTCACTAAACAAGTTCAATGACGACACACGTTATCGGTTACCAAAATCTTAGTCATGAAAGTGTTACCCATCGTCCTGTCTAGCCTGTGCTTGTCTACTGGAACTTGATATACTGCTCTAGCCTCTCGATTATTCTCACTGGGGCCGCCAAGCCGCTGGTCGGTAGTTATCGTTTGCCCATCGACCAACCGTCTGTCGATATTACATCCCTTTACCTTGTTCTCCTTAATATCGACATTGCAAAAGCATATCACTATCACTGTTCAAGTGTTCATGGATTGAACACAGGAGTTAGGCCGTTACTGCCAATTTAGAAACCTAAGCGTCATTCTTGGTTTGCTATCGCATCGCATTTACGTTTTTAGGGTTCCGTAGCCAAAATAGCAAAAACGGAACCCTTATAGTTTCGTCATGTCCGTCCATCCGTTCATCACAGGCATTTTACTCAAAAACTAGAAGATTTACATAATATTTTCTTCTGTTCCCGCGATTATTACTCATTGAAATAAAACAATTTAACGGATTATATCGCGTATATTATCTCATTTTAGTTCCCGACGTTTCGGAAGCTTTCCAGCTTTCCATGGTCACGGGAGGACACACATGGTCAGGCCAGGAGGACAAACAGGTTTCTAGCGGTGGAACATTCCATACATGTAACCGAAACTGAAAAAAAATCGGCCAATATCAATATGTGGCACATATTTCGGCAGTTCTTTTAAAAATAGCTAGAAGTTACTACACGGCGCCCGCAACTTCGTTTGCGGAGGAGAAAAAGTCGTAACTCCTCTTTTTTTCTTAAGCATGACTATGCTTAAAATGGTTATGGGGTAAAACGTATCCCATAACCATCTAGACAACACCCATGTACCAAAAATAGTTGAAATCCGTTTAGCCGATTTCGCGCGATGAAGCCACACCGACACATATTTACAAACATAGAAATATTTCACTTTTACAACTTTATAATAGTACTAGCGGCCGCCCGCGACATCGTCCGCCTAAGATTCGTTTATCGCGTAGCTTATGTCTTTCCCCAAAACTCGAATATGTTAACCAAATTTCCTATATATCAGTTGAGCAGTTTAAGCATGAAGAGGTAAGATACAGTAAGACGGACACACTTGCGCATTTATAATATTTTCCAAAAATAAATGTGAAGCATATTACCGAGATTTCAAGTTCCTAGCGTAATAAAATATTTACTAAACATACAAATTCTCATCCCCTTTTTCGTCCCTTAAAAGGGATGAAATTTGACATACATTATAGCCTATGTCCTATTCTGATATATAAGGTACATAACTGGAAAATGTCATAAAAACTCGTCCAGTAGTTTTTGAGATTAAATGGAACGTACATACATACTTTCACGTTTGTAATATAGTAAGGATAAGGAAAGAAGACGCATCTTTCCCCCACGGACGCAATTGTCCGCGGTATACAATCTCAACAACAACTTGAAAACAGTTTTAGCTGAACATTGGAATCACTAGTAATCATACATTAGTATCCATTAGGCATGAGGGCAAAACATTATCTAGGGTTGTTCCGACATTAGTTCGTTTATTAAATGGTTAGCTAATACTGATACCATATCCCGAGCAACCCGCACTGCCAGATCAGCAGGAACGCACAATAAATTTCACCCGTGCGAAGTAATAGCAATCCGAACGATGCTCGCTTAGCAATGGATTATTCGCGACAATGGAACCAGCCGACGAAGATTGATACACCACGACCACCATCCATCAAACTACGGCGCCGCGCCAAACAATGACTCGAACAAGCTAATCATTTCTTTCATTAATCCTTACTTGAGACAATTGTTCAAAAATAGAATGGGCAATCCGTAGCTTAAGTTTTTTAGGTGATAAGTTTTAAGACTAGTTTTACGGGCTACGATAGGTCGTAAAATTAGCATGGCATAAGTGCTACGCCAATTTTGCTTGACGCGTAGGCGGCACAACTTGCCAAGACCACTAATTTTCTTTTTACTGGCTGATATATTAGAACAAATATTCTTTCGTAGACAACGCACAATTCGTTTTAGTGTCATTGAAACCAACATTTCGTACCAACGTTGCCACTTCATAGTTTTTTATCTCCCGCTACGATCACGCTTATCCTTTGGAAAGTGGGTTCTTCTGGGATAAAAAGTAATCCATATAACTTCCCGGCCCATATTCTCTCTCCATTCATAAACTGCATTCATTTGTTCCTCCCTTTTTCTATGGAATAACGACAAGCACTTTCATTCATACTATGAATAAAGATTTGGAAAATGGGAGAGCACCAAATTTTTGGCGAGTAGTTAAGGCATTTCATTTGCCTAATTTAAATTGATTCCATTGTGTCACGAAAGTTGGCATATAATTTGTATGAATAATTTTCGTGTCACATCGGAATCAATTCAAATTTGGCAAATGAAATGTCTTAATTACTTGCCAGAAATGTCGTCCTCACCCAAATCTCCAACACCAAATTAGTATGAACATACTCCCCCTATAAATAAGTATCATTTTCCAGACTACACCGAGACGTGGTTCCGTATAATTTAAGTTCTACAGAACCACGTATGTGTTATTCTTGTATTTGTAATGGGCAAAGTATGTAAATTCTAAAAGTAATAAAGTGTCACCTTCACCTTGACTCTTGTACCTATAACAGCCCGTGGGGTCGTTTTTTACATGTGCTTCTTTGATAGAATAACGACTGCCTACATAGGTTTTCAATTTGAACGTAGAACGTAAAGAATGTTAATTAAGGTCGATGGAACGTCCTCTAGACGTGGGATCGACGGGCATATATTAATTGTACTCTACTAAATAAATCACTTTATGAGTAAATTTTACTATCTGAATAAAATATACTTATACGACTACGTGTCGCCGACATATCACATTGCGTGTAGTAATTTTATACTTAACTAAATTATATATATATATATATAGTCCTCCTCGCCGTGTTCAGCGACGGCGACTCCGTCAATTGTTCTTATCCGGGTTATGAAGGACTCGAATATGGCTTGCAAAACTAAACTTGGCCTTGAAGATGCGATTACAAGCTACGCAATGAAGTTGTCCAGCAGCGTTATACGAGTATGTGTGCGTGTAGGAGGGTTTCTTGCGGATATGTCGCTTGGCCTCTAGGTCTTCCAGCCGCTGGCGTTCAAATTGTTCCACTTTTTTGGAAACAGTAGAGCGCCATTCCGATCTTTGCAGCGCGATTCCCTCCCAGCTGTCAGTCGGTATACCACAAGCGGTGAGGTGGCGTTTGATGACATCTTTATGCCGCAGATACTGACGTCCCTGCTTCCGTTTACTAAATTACATTTATACCGGATAAAGTTCCGTTTTATGGTGGTAAGGATGAAAATCCTGCAACTCTTAATCAAGACAACCAGCAAAAACATATAATATTTGTAACTAATGCGCTAAAATTCATTCAATATCATTGTACGGAGAGATGCTTACGCAGATTTGGACTGGTAGTAAGAATAAACCTCTAAAGATATGAAGATGACACTGAAGATTAATGTTTCAATAAAATAAAAAAACACCACGCTGACGAAGTCACTATAGACAAACTCGGTTTATCAAAATTGACTGCTGTCACATCGAACGCATAGTCTTCAACTAACACTACCAACGCCTCCATCGGCAAAAAAGGCACACAAGGCATCGGGCTCAGACGGCGCTGCGTCGCCCCAGGCTCCTCGTCGTAATCAAGCAAGCTTTGTACCACCAGATGGGAATTACAGATACGCACCGCCGCGAGCGAGGAGCATTCACAACTGTGATTGGTTTAGTGCTCGCGCGAGTACTCGTAATCTGGCGTCATAAACTTGCCACTATTGTTTTATTTGCACGGTTTGATTAAAGTTTTCCTATTTCC
The DNA here is from genome assembly GCA_905404275.2 of Hedya salicella. NCBI lineage: Eukaryota > Metazoa > Arthropoda > Insecta > Lepidoptera > Tortricidae > Hedya > Hedya salicella. The sequence goes on along the minus strand of FR990112.1, from coordinate 10,556,834 downwards.
CTTTTCAAGTTCTTTAGAAGCCGTCGCGGAAATTATGTCTTTGCACGATAAGATTATACATCATTGGTTGGTGAAGTTTTGTTGAAGCAGGAACGTCTATTAACGAAATTGAATGTTTTACTTACTTCGTGCCGAATACGAACCCGCGTCTCGATTTTGGTTCAAATTTTTCGTACACTCCTTGCTTGGCATACAATGTCATAGCGATTGGAAATCCAAAATATAACACAGATTTAGGAGCGTGAGTGAGATCACTAGCCATTCTCAATAATATACAGCTGGACTAGATTGACGTCCCAAATTCATGATACGTCGTCATAGGAAAAATGGCTACCGTCCAAATATGGTAATGCGTGAGCCTAGCGTATAATTCAGTTACCCACAATACATTTGACGAATCGCTGCTATTCGAAGTATTGGACAAGTGACAAAAGTGGGTCTGGAAATTAATAAACAGAATAATAAAATTCTTGATAGTAGGATTGCTATCTATTACCCCATTCAAATCAATGTTTTGTTTCATTAAGTACACATAGCCTTAGTACATCGATCTACCGATCGCACTATTTGCCGATTATATTAAAGACAGACTTATCTCCAGTTTTATCATACTCTGTTACTTATTAACGTTTGATTACTCCTGTCAATGGCAACCGTTTACATGAAAATAAAACAAACACTAACTTCAATCTACAACAGAACATATTAATTTAAAGATTAAAAAAAAATATTAAAGATGAACCGCATTAAATAAATTAAATGTATTTATTAGAGGACATATCGAGGAATATAAATATACTAGTCCTTTCCTTTATAAAGTCCCGATTGTGGCAGTTTATCCCTTGTTCTGCTACGGTCTTTTGTTTAGCATTTTAGCCCACTAGCCTCCAAAAGGCTAGTAGGCGTGATAGTCCATTTCCTCCGCTAGAGGCGCAGTGTGAACGCGTCACGGAGGGTCACACATGTTGGGGAACAGTTCGTTCACACGCCTTCGACACGGTTCCGAAAAGCTTTTTGTTCTTTCCATTAGACCTAAACTACCGATGGAAATTCGAGTTTTTGCCCCGACTTCTATATATATTTTTTAGAAATCTAAAAGACAAAACAAAATCATGAAAGATACGCGTATAAACATAACTGAGTTTTGTTTATATTCTGTGCGAACCAATGGTAAGGAATTCATGTCAAATTTAATATAAATCAAAATCAGATATAAAAGACTATCAGATATTTAACGGCTTAAACACTATACTTCTGTTTCGGCTTATTAAAATTAGCTTGGCAGTAAAGACAAGTTCTCATATACGATATATCATATTCAAAAGTGGCTTATACAGTGAAAAATAAACAACATATAAAATTTTCACCAACAGTGACACACGAGTAGGAGTAACGTAAAACTTCACTTACGGTACTGATATCTGTCATTTACCCAAACCCATTTAGCTCGCAGAATAACTATCACAAAGAAAACAAAATCAGAAGTCAAAGCCCGTATGTTTTCGAGGCTGTTTATGTAATGTCAAGATACATTGACACTTATTGGTGTTGTCAAGTGGAGAGGCTGTTTACGGAGCCAGTGATGGATGACGCAGCATCGGGGCGGAATCAATCTTCGTCGCCAATGTTATCAGGCGCAGAACAAAGTTTGGCGGGACATTAAAAGTGCACCCGAGACATGGGAATTTAGGCTGCTCCAGTTTTGTGAAGTTTGGGTGTTTATAAATGTCTTTACGATTTCGTGGTGCCATTATTGAATGAGTTTAGGCCTTCAAATTTATACATGTGTCGTCCTCTTTGACTTATCCGACAATGGCGAACCTGGCTTCAGGAACTTCGATCGTAAGCCCTAATGTGGCTTGTAAAGCAGAAAGTGCATGCCTTTTGACCTGACTGACCCCTGATATTTTACGTGTAGGTTATAGCAATGTAAGTATATACTGACTAATCAATAATGACGCTAGCCAAATACTAGTTGTAAAAATGAAATGTCTGCACATTGAAGATAATTTCGAAAAATAATGTAACAGACTATTTGGAGATCGAAACATATTTTATTTTTTGTATGTTTGTATGAGTCGTTGTGGCTTTATAACGCTTACACGGTTAAACGGATTTCAACTATTTTTGGTACACGGCTAGCTGGGTATTCACAAAAAGGATACTTTACACTCGACTACGCTGAAGACAAAAGAGGGGTTATGACTTTATCTCTTCCGTGAACGAAGAACTTATATTGTTGAGAATAAGTAACTTGTGTACCTACTTTATTTGAAACTTATGACATCAGCAAGGAAGGCCGTCTTTGTTCTTGCCCTCCAGCCCTCAAAAATGTGGGCACTCAAAAACACAATTTGAGACCTCTTTGTACTGTGAAAAACTACGTTGTTTAAGACGTTTCAAGGCCCCTGCGGGTTTGGGGGCCCTGGGCACACGGCCCGTGTGCCCTTATAGTAAAGAGGGAACTGTCAGCAACGCTTAGCGCTGTTGTGATTTCTATAGGACTTATTATCACCCACTAAGGAGTTGCATTTAAAAACAGGTTACTTAATACGTTTTGGACCCTCTGTAATATATACCTATACCTTTTTAAAATTTCATTAAGTAAATTGTTAGCAGTCAAACAAAATATATCTCTTGTAATTACCAAATGGCAATGTGAACATAATCTTTTGAGAGCCAACACAAATACTTATTATGGCATACATCAAATACATTGAAATACAAATCCTACTACCAAAATACTTCTCAAGAAATGTCGTGTGTATCCGCCATCGGACACATGCATGTTGGTTTATTATGCCCGTCGATTCCAGCTATTGGCGTTTCGAATGACTGATTTTAGCATAAGTGCTGAACATTACTCTCGGACTGCCAAACGCCATACTTTGCACTGTCAACCATTTACTACATTGCATGGTACAGTCAAGGGCACTAATATGTATACACCACAAAGTTTCAAAAAGATGTAAACAGGTTTTATTATTATAGCAGCAAGGTTTATGTAAACATGTTTTGGAACTTTGTGTGGATATTTATCTTTGCCCTTGACTGTACACCTACCACAGTGATGCTATGCGCTGGCCATTCTACTAATATTATAAATTCGGAAGTATGTTTCTGGGTTTTCCTTTTTTGAGCGATAGCGGGATGACCGATTGACTTGATTTTTTGCATAGGTATAGATAGATAAGAAACTAGAGAGTAACATGGGCTATTTTATCCCAGGAAACCACGTGAGCCAAGCCTCGGGTAAAAAGTATTTATAATATATTTTAAAAAACAGTCCTATATTTTTCAAGTAATTTATTTGCCTTACATTTTGCAAGAACAACAATATTACGTACAGATTGGGCATAGCAATAAATAACTATTAGTCGATAATTTTACACAAATCGAACTAGTTCCACTATAAGCTATTGAATAATTACAATGATTAACTAACACATGAAATAATAAATAACAATAAAACATACTGTATAATTCGCTATCTCATGGTAGAGTTTCAATTACTTTGTAGATTACTAAAATTCTTAGCAACTGTGTGATAACGAACGAGCCGACCAACATACTTTAACATGAAACTTTCACTACCAAGATTTTCGTAACGCATAGCCAATAACATGGGAAAATTCATATGTAGTGAAAACTTACTACGAGCAGAGTTAATAATACCGATAAGTATATAATGTCCTTAACATTTTAAAGCACAAAGCAGTCATTTTCCTCCCTGCTCTCGGTGAAATATAAAATGTTTGACATTTATTTATGTATAGCCATAAATTATCCCCTCGTTTTTATCTCAATACATATATCGTCCTTTTTACAAATACACAATACTGTTAATCGTAGAATATATCTTTATTTATCGTATGCAATAACTTAATCAAACGCACACAGACAAAGCAAATAGTGGCAATGCAAACTCCGTGGAGTTTTATGCATCGCGATATTGGTACCGGTACCAGTACCGGAAACCGGGACTGCCCGGATTTATGGTACCGCTTCCGCTTCCTCTTTGCATACGCACGATATCGATTTGCCGCAATTTTCAATCCTTTAATTTTTTTTCTATGCGCTGAATAGCCATTTGGTGCCCGTGTTACTGGAACGTTTTAGAAATTGAAATGAAAACATATAGTGTAGCAAGATTATTGTTAGAATAGAATATTATCTATGGTAACACCAAATAAAATAAAAGCATTATCTGTGGTACATAACGGTTTATCTAACGATTAAATGAGTTCTATGTCTTTCTAGAGTGCGCTGTTTTATTAAAATAATAGGTTATGGGCCCAGCTAAGCTCTTTAGGAAGTAATTAAAAGTTAGTGTATTAGGTACCTAGCACAGTCAAAACTAGATTGGTGAAAACAGGACTTTTTTTTTCCCAAGTGATACGTGTCGTAGTAACTGCCGGACTATGGCCTCAAATTCGTTCCTCACCAACGTTCCAAAGCTAAAAGGACGAGAAAATTACCGGGAATGGCCTTTTGCAGTCGAGGATTTGTTGATTTTGGACGGCACGGGTAGTTCGATTAAGACAGAACCTGTCGCAGAAACAAAATCTGAAGATGACAAAGCAAAAGCGAAATTGATCCTAACGATTGATCCATCGCTGTATGTTCATATAACGGACGCGACGTCAACAAAAACTTATGGACGAGGCTAAAAACTATGTTTGATGATTCTGGATTCTCCCGTAGAATATCGTTGCCGCGCAATTTAATTTCGATTCGGCTTGACAGTTGTGAATCGATGACTCATTATGTTGCGCAAATCATCGAGACGGCGCAGAAATTATCAGGAACTGGTTTCTCCGTGAACGACGAGTGGATTGGCTGTTTGATGCTAGCTGGATTACCCAAAAAATACATGCCAATGCTGATGGCAATTGAACATTCCGGGATCGCCATTACTGCAGATGTCATAAAAACCAAACTCATTGACTTGGCAGGTGACGATAGTGAAGTTGGCAGCGCATTCTTGAGTAGAGGTCGACAGAAAAACTTTAAAGTTGGCAGCTCTAGCAGGAATACATATGGCGGCGGATCATCTATGTCTATGGGAAATGTCAACATGGTTAACAACAGTTCGGACAAGACGAAAATTAAATTTTATAAATGTAAACAATGTGGTCACTACAAAAACCAGTGTCATAATCAACAAACGGAGCAAATTAAAAAAACGCACGCGTTTTCGGCAGTATTTCTCAGTGGAAAATACAGTAAACAACACTAATATCTGGATGCCAGCCGGCATCTTGTTCACAGCAAAGATATAATGAAAAACATATCTTTGAAACCTGATATAAAGGAGATTATAGCGGCAAACCAAAGTGTTATGTTTGGGTGACGTGGACATTGTTACTGTGACTCCAGGTTGTAAATATGAAGTGACATTGAAAGATGTTTTGTGTGTACCTAATCTCACCACCAACTTGATCAATAAGTCAGTTGATTAGAAACGGTAACAGAGTGGAATTTAAAGAGGAAAATTGCAAAGTTTTCAATAATTGCACTGAATTAGTGGCCGTTGCCGAACTAACCGACGGAGTGTACAAACTGGTTATGGATTATAAACATTGTTTGTTTACGTCGTCGTCACCTTTAGCAAGTTGTGAAGTGTGGCATAGAAGAATGGGACACTTGAATGTGAATTACTTAAATACAATGCGGGATGGTGCAGTTACGGGTCTGTCGTACAGTGACAAGTCGACCATCAACAAAACTACTTGCACGGTGTGTTGTCAAGGAAAACAATCACGCTTACCATTTGGTCATACAGGAACCCGAAGCAGCAAGGTGTTGGACCTAGTACATGCTGATGTATGTGGACCTATGGAGACAACATTGGAGGATCAAGGTATTTCCTCATTCTTATGAATGATCATTGTTCTTTGTGTTTTCTATATTTTCGTGTGCAAATGTTTTGGTCTTTAATCTGTTAATTTGCATATTTACTGAATAAATTGAATTGAATTGAATTGAGTTCCCGAATGGCCTTTGTTTATTTTCTTAAGGCAAAGAGTGAAGTAATTAAGTATTTCAAGGAATTCAAGGCCATGGTTGAGAACCAACAGATGAGCAAAATTTGAATATTTAGAACAGATGGAGGTTTAGAGTTTTGTAGCAATGAATTCGAGTGTTATCTAAAGGATGCAGGCATAATACATCAAAAGACAAATGCCTACACTCCAGAACAGAATGGATCTAGTGAGAAAAATATAAGAACAATTGTTGAGAGAGCTCGTTGTATGTTATTTGATGCAAATTTGGATAAAAAGTTTTGGGCAGAGGCTACTAGTACTGCCGTTTATCTTAGGAATAGATCTGTTGCATCAGGACTAGATAATAAGACACTTTTTGAGCTCTGGACAAATACAAAGCCAGATTTAAGTCACATAGATTCGGAAGTCCAGTTATAGTTCATATCCCAAAAGAAAAGCGACTCAAGTGGGACAGTAAATCAAAGAAAAATATTCTAGTTCGTTTCTCAGAAAATGTCAAAGGATACAGGGTTTATGATCCCATAAGGAGAACTATCACTACAAGCAGGGATGTGATTATTCAAGAAGACACTGAAAAGAAATGTTCAGATGACAGAGTATCAGTTTCAGTTGGGGATTCAGGTCAGAAAACTGATGATGATAAACAGGACAGTTCGGAGGTCAAGAATGAACCTGACAATTCTGATCTGAATATTTCTGTTGAGTCGACATATGATAATGCAGAATCTGATTTAGACACTACATTGCAGGAAGATACAGATGAGGAGCAACCATTAGTGGAAGACACTACATTGCAGGAAGGTACAGAAGAGGAGCAACCATTAGTGGAAGCTATGGCCAAGCGCATACGGAAACAGCATGAGCGCTATGGGTTTTCCAACCTTTGTGTGTCATCATCACGCCCAACAGAAGGCATCAGTCTGCATGACGCTCTCAATGGTCCAGACAAGGAGAAGTGGCCTGAGGCGATGCGATACGAGTTGCGAGCATTTGAAGAAAATGAAGCATGGGTGCCGGTGGATGAGTTGCCTTCAGGTAAAACTTTAGTGCAGTGCAAGTGGGTGTTTAAAAGAAAAATAAATAGTGATAATAGTGAGCGCTATCGAGCGCGTTTGGTGGCTAGCTTCACTCAAAGGCCAGGTATAGACAATGCGGACACTTTCTCACCTGTGGTCAGGCATTCCACCTTAAGACTTTTATTTGCATTATCAGTGCAGTTAAATTTCGATATTACCCATCTGGATGTTAAAACTGCATTTTTAAATGGTTATCTTAAAGAGGACATTTACATGGTTCAGCCAGATATTTCTTGTGATAATAAGAAAAAGGTAATTGTTAAACTTAATAAAGCCATTTATGGTTTGAAACAGTCATCCAGATCTTGGTATGAGAGGGTCGAACAATGTTTATGTCAACTAGGATTTAAAAAATGCAAATTAGAACCTTGTGTGTTTACAAAAATGAATGATGATGTTAAAATTATCATAGCATTATATGTAGATGATTTTTTTGTGTACTTTAATATAGTAAGGAAGAGACTGAGAAATTAATTTCTGTATTTAGTTCTAATTTCAAAATAAAGAATTTAGGTCAAGTTCAACAGTGTTTGGGCATGCGTGTTAAAATAAATAAAAATACAAATGTCATTACATTAGACCAGGAGGAGTATGTAGAACAGTTACTTGAAAGATTTAATATGTTAAATTGTAAAGGTGCTACTACACCAATGGAATGTAAATTGAGTCTTGAAAAATGTGAAGCATGTGATAAAAGTATTCCATATCAACAACTCATAGGAAGTTTGTTATATTTGTCAGTGTTAACTCGCCCAGATATTTCATATAGTGTCAGTTTCCTCAGTCAGTTTAACAAATGTCATTCTAGTGTTCATTGGAACTATGCAAAACGCATTCTTAGATATTTAATGAACACAAAACATTTTTGTTTAAAGTATGTGAAGGGAAAAGCTGAACTTGAAGGATATGTTGATGCCGATTGGGCAAGTAATGTTATAGATCGCAAGTCTCATACAGGCTATTGTTTCCTAATGTCAGGATCAGCTGTTTCCTGGGAGAGCAAGAAACAAAGAACAGTGGCTCTATCAACTATGGAGTCTGAGCTTATGTCTATCACAGAGGATTGTAGAGAGGCTATGTATTTGAGAGGTTTAATATGTGAAATTACAAATGATATATATACTGTACCATTATATAATGACAGCCAGAGTGCGCAAAAGTTGGTTGCAAATTATGTTTGTCATAGAAGAAGCAAACATATAGATATACGGTATTATTTTGTAAAAGATGCAGTAAATGATACAATTATTAATTTAAAATATTTGCCAACCACTCTCTGTGCCATTAAACACTATAAATGTATAGAAGCTATGGGAATTAGTCAGGGTTAAGGAATTTGCCTCTCCCTAATTTTAGTTTATTTGTTGTAGTTGGGATGTTAGAATAGAATATTATCTATGGTAACACCAAATAAAATAAAAGCATTGTCTATGCTACAAAACGGTTTATCTAACGATTAAATGAGTTCTATGTCTTTCTAAAGTGTGCTGTTTTATTAAAATAATAATTATGGTAAAAATTAAACGATGAAAACTTTATATTATATGGCCACAATATAAATTTTATAAAACGGTTACTAATAGAAATGCGTCAGAAGCCTACACATTACCACTATATTAAATAGCATATTTGATTTAATTAAAAAAATACTGAGCCTTGTAAATTCACATATACCCACAGTAATTTATATAATATTTGAAATTATTTTCAAAATTACTAGATTATATTGAATACTTTTAAGTCACTAACTACAAAGCCAAGTATAACGATGGCAAAGCGGATAAATTAACTTCGTTTAATATAAATTAATAAATGATTTTCTACTCGTATCTAAAGTATGTTCGTTTAATGAACAACTACTTACTTATAGGTATTGTAAAATCGAGTTATCCTGACCTTTCACGAATGATTTCGTGATACAATATCCTGCGAACCTTTGTAATTTACAAGTTTAATTTAAACTACGAGCGTATTTTATTAGTACCACTCTCCACTTACACAAAAACATACATTTATCAAGAGAATCGCAAACATTCGTACATAGCGAACACAAGCCTTTGCTATATTTCCATGGGACTCGTTTAAAAGTAAATTGTAGCAATATTTTCAATGTAATGGCCACCTGAAGGCTGTAAAAACGCTTCGGACGGCCCTGCTATGGTTTGGCAGTTAAAAATATAATTTTCGGATTTATAGCCTCTTGGAAAAATATTTCGACGTTCTTGTGTTAATAAGAGTGTAGATTTTTATGATTTATCTCTTTACGGCAATGGATACCTAAATTTAATTTCTGCTCCCTATAAACGTGCAAATATTAAAAGATGTCATTTCCATTAAAAAATATAATGAGCTTCCGCCATTTCGAACTTGCTGTATTTATTTTGAAGGGAGATAGATAAGAAGCTCCTCGAGAAATCGGCTCTCTAAACAAATGCATTTAATCATCATTTGACGTTTCAAATCGGTTCGGGCGCTACTACGAGTGCGACGTTCACAGACAAAACCACAGACACAAAAGCTTGAACCATTTGTGTCGAGGCTAAAAACGGTTGCATGGCTGAGCCATTAAGACATTTCGAATAACAGAAATAAACTCCTAAAATGCAAACCGTTCATTTAGGCAGTATATTTTGATACACTAATCCAGTTTAATTGGCCATATAACTTGCGAAACTAACCGTTTTATCCCAGATAATCCACCGGCACCGTTAGGCTAAAAGTATCCAGGTGGAATCGACCCGCGCCGGAACCGAACTAACGAAGCTTCGACTCACTTCATGACTATTCAGTGACGGCGCTCGCTTCCAGCTTTATAGCAATTAGGTTTTAAAGGTTGACCTCGAGATTGTTTTCGTGGTTAAGATTGTTGTTGTTGTTACTGTGTTTTAGGTATATGGAGCATAATAATCAAACTACAAACACTTGTAACTGCAAGTTACTAAAACCAGGAGATTGGTGACATTCATAAGTGTGTACACATATATAGGTATGATTCGTACAACATTTTTCTATTATGTTGGCAAACGAGCACGAAGGCCACTGGCTCGCAAGTGGACTCTGAGGTTCAGAAATTCCCTCCGTTCTCACTTTAAGCCCGTTTGAGCTCTCTTCGTCATGATAGGCTTAGTCCCAAGCTGACACTTTACAACACTTGTGTACGTTCCGTTATGACTTAAGCAGGTTTAGACTTCGCTCACGTACCTTGCCTAAGCCTCGACTCAGGCCTTCCCAGGTCATGCAAAATAGGTTTTTGCGTAGCGCAGGTACCCCATGGTATGTGACCAGTGGCGTGCGGCCCATATAGGCACAAAGGCAAGCCTACCCTGAACGACCATGGCTCCATACGGACACAGAGAAAGTGCCTAACCTGAAGCCCAGAACGACCATGGCTCCATATAGACACAGACAAACTGCGTACCTTGACCCAAAACCCTGAGCCCGCCACTGTATGTGACGGCCTACGGCCTAAGCCTTCCCCAGGACATGTAAATTCCGACCATTTCTGTTTTTCACAAGATAGCGTCTAGACTTAGTCGACAATACTCCCCCACCATAGGATCTTGTCCGGAAAGCAGACTATCTTTCGATGATCCCCGACCACTCAGAAGATTCACTGCCCAGAAGCCGCTTCCAAAGAGTCAATATACCCGGCGTCCATGGATCGAAAGGCTACTGCTAACTCTTCGAACGATCTCTTAGCGTCGACCCGGGCGGCGGGGGTGACTAGCACGTAGTTTCGAATTCCTTCCTAGTTCCTCTACGTCTGATTTTTGCTATCCGTCTCCCACGCCCAAGTCGGTTTGAACCGTTTCAAACGATCAATAGCATAGTTGAAAGGTTTATCCCTCCTTCATTTTAACATTCTTCTATAGGTATTTATCAAAGAGATGAAAATAATGTGTCTAATTTTATGGATATGACGATATTTTGTGTGTAAAAGATTAGGCATTTTATATTCACAAGAACAATTTATTTTAATAACTACACTAGCGTGTCAAAATATAATTAAACCTTTTAATAGAATTGTCCACCGCTACCAGGGTAATTTTGCCTAGTGTCAAGTTGATGCCACCAACAAAAATCGCGGATCCGTCGCTAGGCGATTGTTTGGCGCTGCCGTATCGCTGGCTGCCAAATGTCGCTCATTCGGGTCAATGCGGTCGATCGTATCGCCCCGCCACATGCGCAGTGATAAAGAAGCTAAAAGCAACTATACGGCCTTTTTCGACATGAAAAAAAGAGCTCCAAAGACGAGCCATGAACTTGAACATTTATGCCCAATATCATTATTCCATCACATGCGCAGTTATAAGCGGGAAGCTAAAAGCCGGTATACAGCCTTTTTTGACATAAAAAGAGCTTGACTTGTTTTTTTTTCTTAATAATATACAAGCCCATGAAAAAGTTCGACACAATAAATATTATATGCATTGAAATAAAACAATTTAACGGATTATATCGCGTTTACTATCTCATTTTAGTTCTCGACGTTTCGGAAGCTTTCCAGCTTTCCATGGTCACGGGAGGACATGGTCCTCCCGTGACCATGTGTCGAGAACTAAAATGAGATAGTAAACGCGATATAATCCGTTAAATTGTTTTATTTCAATGAGTAATAATCGCGGAAACAGAAGAAAATATTAAATATTATATGTCCAATATCACCATTGTTTAGGCTGATTACGACTATCGACATTAACAAACCAACAGAACGTGATAAAGTTACGTCTTGGAACTTTGTGATTTTGTAACTTGATCATTCCTGACTCTATAAAAGACATGACACAATTACTTTCCGAGGCTTTCGCAATGACGATCAACTTTTAGTATAACACCAATTTCGAAATAGTAAACAAATCCACTTCTCCATACAAAACTTGATGCTATCCGTAGTCGATTAATACGGGAGGCCCAAAAATTTTTGAATGATGTCTATGTTCGTCTCATACTAAAATTGTATTGTAATTGTAAGCAGAGCAGATAATGACCTTTTTTTCACGTCTTATGTGTCACCTTGTATATTTAGAAATGTCGCAATAAAACCATGTGGAGTTTTTAACAGTTTCCATTAATATGACACATGCGGTTATTGAAGAATAAAGCCTTACATTATTAGAACGAAAATATTTGGCCTGCAAAGAATCCACTAGAAATAAGTACTAGTGAAAAGTACAAAATAAATACATAGCATGTCAACAAAACGTACAACTTTATAAAGGTAGGTAGATATTGGATGAATTAACTATTGGTACTACCGACTATCGAATAACTGATCTCTGTAACAAATAAATTAATATCAGGGACAATGTTACACAAATCGACCAGAGTACCCGGCGACGATATATATAACATATAGATCAATTATAATACTTAAATACATAGAAAGCATCCAAGACCCAGGAACAAACCATCGAGCTCATCACACAAACACTTCCCTGGCCGGGATTCGAACCCGGGACCACCAGCTCTGTAGCCCGTTGTGCAACCCATTGAACCAAACGAAACGTGTCGTGAAACAAAACTACACCAGAACACCCGCACTGTCAAAATTAGTACCATAACGTAATTAAATGGGACTGATCAGGCCATGTACGCCGTATGCGTCGCAGAGGTGGGCTTCTTAGCCACGGAGTGGGTGCCCCAGAGGGGCTACTCCGAAACCAGAAAAACGAAGTTCGTATAGCGCCATCCCGCTCACGCAAATACAGCTTAACACGAGAGCGAGAGGGACGGCACGTTACGAACTTCGAATTTTGAGTTTCGGAGTAACGCCTCAGGACGGGTACCGGCGTCGCGGTCGGCCCAGGAGGAGATGGCGGAATTTATTTATTAAAAACAAGTTACATAACATTACAGTGTATACACCAATGTGTCATGAACCAAATAATGTTTATTTAGACGGCAAAACGGCGTTGCCCCGTTGTGTCGACATCTCGGGTGTTGGATTCGGTAGGTTGCCCCGGAATCGACGAAACACGACACCTTTTGGCCAGAAATCAGCACACGCGATGGTCTCCTGGAGCGGCCGCGGCACGCGCACTACAAACGAGCTGAAGTGCACGTAGTGGCACGAATGCAACTGGAACACCCGCAGCGAGAAATGAATGATTTTAATGCATATCGACCGGTTAATGAATGATTTTAATGCATATCTCAGCAACTAGGCAGTTGTTATTTTGGATCGGGACGACTGAAAATCCAGGAAGAGGCCTTTGTCCAGCAGTGGGATATTACAAAGCTTTAAAAAAAGACCTGATTAAACCTTTTAGTAGATTAATAGATACTAAAAATTGTAACAAATTACCGAAAAGTTTACCACTCAAAAGAATGAGGCTAAATGTTCCCAAACTAACGTAAAGTTTTAATATCATTACACATTCCTACATAACTGTCTTGTCTAGCTCCATTATAAGCATAAATTAAATTAGAAAACTTTATAATTGTGTTGGCGGCTACAAAACTCATTATACGCGTTTGAAACACTCTTGTGTTAGGTTTCAAGAGGGAAACTAAGACACGGGGTCTTGTCAGATACCAATACAGCGCCCGTATTGGTATCTGACATTAAGCAAATTATTTACAGCTGTTCTCAGAAGGCACCTCTACAAATTGTAGTCATAAAATAAAATTGATTTTTCACGTCATTGATTGCAGTTTTTACTCCTGTTAAATTAACTTTACCAACACAACCAATTCAACACTCCTGGTAAAAAAAAATACTTGAAAATTACTTCTGAATTCCGAAATTAAATGTTGTTGTGAGCTCTATATTTTATTTAATATTATCTCCCAATGTCGATATTCCCATAATATTCCGCACCAAGTAATATGGTAAAAGATTACAATATCCTGCCCCGTTATCTGAATCTAAGCTGGATGGTTTAAACCAGATATCGCGTATATCGGAAAAGTCTATTTCCGAAATCGCGCGGAAAAACTCGGCAGTTGATTGGCTGGTGCATTTTTTGTCACCATTTTATGTTAGCCAACGCCATCTGTCGGCGTCCGGCGCAGATGTCGCTGCAGGCCGCAACTAACAAATGAGTCCGGCCCTCCGGGAAATTAAAAATAGTTTCACAATTCCTCGACGAATCAAAACACTTGCCGAACTTTCGCCAATATTGAACTGAACTTCGCGGCTTTGAAACCCATTTTAATAACAAGTATAATTAATATTCAGACATCTTAAGTTTTCAATGGAATAGTTTCGGTTACTGATGGCGTTACAAAATTGTGGCCTATTTATTAAATGCCTGCAAATTATCTTAAAACGCTGACTACTCAGCGCTTCGCTCAAAACAATAGCGGAACTGGAAGATAAACTGAAAAGCCAAAGCGCTGTTTCGTTTCTAACTTGCCGGGAATTACGCTAAGCTTTGGATTCCACGCTTTACACTGAACTCGGCGTAGCAATGAATGTATCCATAATTATTCAGCAGATGTCGCGCCCATTCGCTAATCATGCCTAAATGACCCGCGTCGCACATTACCAGCGATAATTAAGGAATCAAATTCCCATCGTCTCGATAGTCAAAATTAATATCCCAATTTCAAACGCAAATATCAGGTTTGATCACCGCTGTCTGAATAGGCCTCGGAGCTTAACAAAACCTTACGAAAATACGCTTCATAATCACATTAATTTTGCAATCGTCGAATAAATATTCATATTTCAGGGCGGCAGATCGATATCTGAATTTTCGAAGGCCCGATAACGTCTACGTCTCCACTCAATGCTTCCTTCCGGGTACCTGAAACCAGACGGTGAATTTTCGTGTAGATAACAGTAAATGAGCATTGATGTCGCATTGTTTATTGTCCACATTTTAAAAGGATATAGGCTTAAATTTTAAATTATAAGTCTACTACCGAAAACTATTCTAGAATATATTAAGTTTTTTGATACGATATATTTGCATAATATCGCGGTTATTTAATAATTGTACGGTATTAAAAACTTTAGAGAAGGGTTTAAACAGCCTCGCCAATTATTCTAAAAGTCAGCTTCAATATAGTTTTATTGCAAAAGAGACAGTGTAAATCGTTCTATCCACATCGTAATCCGGCTAATGCCAGTTTGCTATAAATTTTCCACTTTACAGACCGTAACACGGCCATAAAAGTATTTTCTCATCGGATATTAAAGCAACTTACCAGTAAACCCGTTTTAATTTTATATATTTAAGTAAGAAGTCGTAAAGTGTACTGAAGAACGTCAAATACAGGTGGGATACTTTTAAATGAATTTGACCCATTTCATTCAAGTTTGTAAGTAGTCGTTGCGTTGTGTATTTTTTTGTTCGTCGTTATCTCATGAATTTCATGACTAAGGATCTGGCTCCTTCGGAATCCCTAATATCGTTTGTCCTAACGCATTTTTTTCAGAAACCGTATATTGAGGAATTTTAAAAGATCATCGTATGAATTAAGTTAGGTTAGGTTTGTTTTATAACAATCCCGAAAAGATTGTAGTTTCATAAAAATATGCGTTAGGACAAACGATACATTAGGACAAACGACGTTAGGGATTCCGATATAGATCCCTGAGGATCGTAAACAATTGTAGGATCCCTCTACATCAGACGGATCTCCATCAGGGTTCACTTCGAGGTCAAGGGCAGATGTTCTCTGCATGGAAAATCGTTACACATGGAGTCTAACCACCTTGTCGGGATCCACCCTCTGAAGGCTTTGTGTGTTGTATGTAGTGATTCTCTCATGACTAAGTTTCGTAAACAACTAGTATCTCTCCATACGACGCGGTCAAGGACCACCGCCCGTGTAGTAAAATTGTCAGCTACTTGTGATGCTGACTGTACAGGCGTTTCTCATGATGTCTAACAACCTTGACGGGATCCGCTCAACTTGGCCGAGTAGAAATTAAAGTGTAACTTGACCTTTTTGTGGTAGGTATTGTTAGATCCTGAATGTTCAAGCACAACGCTGTACTGAAATTGTCTTATGTCAGCTTTTCGATAGAGTACCTACTACAACATTTTTGGTCACTGTGCTACGATTTATTCTAGTTACTTATACATAACGGTTATGTTATATATAGTTATAGTATCAGCGAATCTGCCTTTGAGTACTTGATGTATAATTTTAACTATAAATAAGTCGTGAAATATTTATTATTCTGATGAATTTAAATCTTTACGATATGATACTTCTATTTTACATTCTCCTACTCACGTTGTAGCGTGAAGGAATTAATTGCAACATTAAACGTGTAATAATATTGATAAAAAAATCATACAAAATCCACCCGAAACATCTTTGAGCTGTAATTTAACAAGAAATATTTAGCAGGTAGGGGTACGGCTGCGAATCTCATTATACCCAGCTGCCACTGATTTTAATTTCCTGGCAGTGCAGGCGGTATGAAGACGGGATTTATTTGCGTAAATAAATATTGCCACGTCTACTTACCCCCTTACAGTGTACAGATGGTAATAAAGAAGAGTTTCAAGAGAGTCTAGAGTTATGACGTCAGGGCTCTATTCAAAAATTCCATGAGTAAATATTTCGCGAGGTACTTGCAATATCAATGACGGATTCCGTGTGAGAACTTACTTTCAGTGAATCATCAAATATTCCAAACATAACAATTACCAAACTAAATAAATGAACACTAAAACAAGTTTTGACTACAATGATTACCATACCGCTCTATTTGATGACTATATCGGGCGATATGGTAATTATTAATTATAGTCATAATATTCGTTCCAGCAGTTATATGTCTTCATTAGTTTGGTTATTAATAGCTAATTTTGAGTATTCTTTTATACATACAAAAGTATATTTTTATAATTTGCTAGAAGGTGCCTGCAACTTCGTTCGAGAAGGAGAAAAAGTCATAACCCCTCTTTTTAACCATCTGGAGATACCCAGCTACCCGTGTACCAAATATAGTTGAAATATGTTTAGTCGATTTGGCGCGATGAAAATAGTCCATTACAATCATCTTTTTGAAAATATCTTCAATGTACGGACATTTCATTTTTACAACTTTTTGATACTATAGATTTAAAATTAACGTTATTTAAGAAGCAGGCGATAAACCGGGAGATCAGAGTTTAAGAAAATGGGGGTGTTTTTATTGATTACCTGTACATGGCAACATATGACTATCTTGATATCGCAGTTTATGTGTAACATTAACTAACAAACGTAATAAATGGGAGTAGCTTCGATCTCTTGTTGCTTTTAGAGAAGCTTAACCCAGTGTCTTTAAACGGGCAGCACCAACACTTGTTTTCTACAAAAAAAAATACAAGATGTCCTAAAAAGCGACTCTTGGCACACTTCGGCAAACAGCAGCGCGACAAACATTTGGCCAAGTGCTGAGCCCGCATAACAACTGTTCTAAGAACACTGAGAACTCTCATGCACTGTGTAATACTATGAGCTAGACGTAAGCGGTAACCTCATGGATTATGCAACTGCGGTCTTAATACCGCTGCGAAGACGAAAAGGTTCTAAATAAACAACGCTGTGTTAACTACGTGGAACTTTGTGTTTATTAAAATGTTAATTTGGAGCTTTCGCTTCAACGTAGATTACCTTCGTATTGTAGTTGAGGATTCTGTATTAATTCTTGAGTATTATACAAGTTGGTTGAAGTTAAGATTTAACGAGAAACGAAACAGCCCATACTTTTGCAACTTGTATGTCCTAAAATGTCTTTAGTTTAGGTATAATTAATATTTTCTAAAGCATGAAGAGATTAATGAATGTTGATCAAGCGGCAGTTGTATGCCAGGACCGTAGCACGTGGAAAGAGGTAGTCTCTGCCTATTGGGATATTTGCATGTAGGTATAATTAATATTAGATATATATTTGTTTTCAATTATATAAAAAAATTAAAATGTTGCTAATAGGATAGGCCATTGTTAACCAAACAATATCGTATCGTCAAATAATCATTAAAAACAAACACATTAATATCCATTTGGTCGATCATTTACACTACAGTAAACATTCACAAAAATAACAAAAAAAGCTTTACTTGTTGCCTTACTTTGAATAATCCCTTCTTTTAAATAAAACAATTTAAACGGATTATATCGCGTATATTGTCAAATTGTATAATCCGTTTAAATTGTTTTATTTAAATGATTGACAATCAAGGAAACGTAAGAGAATATAATCCCTACTTCTAAACAAACATCCAATATTATCGCACACTTTTACTTAGATTGAAGTTGCAAAAAGCAAAGTTGACTTAATGCAATGAATCACCGCTTAATTTAGGACGATACGAAATCACGGAGCAACAATCAGATGAAACAAAAGAACGGCGACTACACCACCCACCTCCCGGAGGCGTCCTATTACGGCCGCAGCAGTATCGACTTGAAAAAATACTACGGTCACACTGAAACTTGCACTTCTGGCTATTTTCAAATATTCGAATGTCAAATGGTGTAAAAAAAAAAACAAAACGCGCCGTCGACGCGCGTTAATATCGATACAAACGCGAAACGCACGTGAGACAGTATTTTTTCACACAGCGCGTTTTTCATTCTATGGAATGAAAAACGCGCTGTCGATGCACGTTCCTACAACGCGGTGTGGTGGGAAATCGATTGTCACTGAACAACACAGTGAAAATCATCACGAAAACTGCAGAGTCTTCAGTGTGTTAGTTCGACATTTTCGGATTGAATATAGCACAACGATTGAATGTGAAATGCGTTGTCCATTACCCAGAAGTCGATTCTAATTTGTCTTTGAATGAAAACTTTGACGAAGAAAACTACGTCGCTATCTGCCCACCTAGATAATAGATAAATTAGCATCATGACTAACGGGTGATGACGCCTGTCAATTATGAAGCAAAGGAAAAACCTAATATAGCATTTATAACAAAGTCAAATTGCGCCAAACGTTTTGACCGAATCATGGTTTTTATTGGTTATCAACAGACCAATATAGCCAATTATAGTTTAAATCAAATTCCAACGACAGATTCAAGGCGCAGAATCGCTCCATCGTAATTCGACGTCCAACTTGGAGCGTAATCAGGCGGTGGAACTTCGCCCCGAACAAAATAAGTACCTACGTACACAAGATTAATTGTACCCCCGCGGACAACACTGCACCGGAAGCGCATCCATGTCGGCCACTCGCCGCCATTTTGTACTTCCGCTCCGAGATAAGATGGGGTCAGAGACTGCGATCTGGTATCGTGCGATTATCTCGTTTGGGGACCGCGTTTTATCGAAAGTGATAGAGCGTCTACATTCTGAGCCCTTAGGTAAAATGATAACATTTTTGTTAAGTTCACTTTAAACAATGTATCAAAACAATTGGTGTAAAGTTTACAGGAAAATACTAGCAAATGACACAAAAAATTCTACTAAAGTGTCTCCTGTTGTTCGGCTACTGAATTCTTTGATCCCCTTTTGTTGATGTTTTATATAAACACTAAATATGAAATATCTTCGAATTTTCAGAGCGAGAGAGTAATCAAAGAGAAATACATCGATAATGGCTGTACTACTAATAAGTTTCTATTTTAACTGACTGTATTTTATAATTGTCTTATACTTTCACATACGTAACGATTTGTCAAGTGAAGCCATGTTGCGCGTCTTTGTCCAGCAGTCAATATCTTGCTGGTGCTGATGATGACGTAAATCCAGTACTGTCATGGGAGTAGGTGACCTAAGAAGTACCAAAAAGCAAATTCAGAAAGATTATTCGGACCCTAAACTCTAGCAGAGGGCATAAGGGTCAAGAAGAAACACTACATGTTGCCGAAAATTCACTCAGTAGGTTTGACTCAGATATAAACATAATGGGCACCTATATATGCTTACGAACAAAAAATGCAAGTAAATCGTACACGTAGAATATAACAAAATTTGAGAGGCAAGATATCATGTTTATTTAAATGCAAATAGTGTACTAAGCTCACAGCAATGTCTACTTAATATTAATAGCGTATATTGTTCTACATTATCTCGAGAGCACAATTCGCTAAGTGTGCAAGCTAAATCAACAGTTGACAAGGCTGTCGGACGCAATAGTACTTGTGCTACTATCGCAGTTTGACCTTTAATGTCAACAAATGTTCGTAATTAATCATTTTAGTGAACGACTCTAAACTACTGAAACAGTCCAATCGTATCACAAACGCTAATGAAGAGAGAGCTATAAAGCTGGATTTTGCATTATATATCGTAATAAACTTAAACATGTGTTTAACCTACTATATATATAGAACAGAATGGTCACGTAAACTGGAATAAATTGGCGTCGGTAGTATTTCCGGACCGATGCGACCTTCAAGCCTTCAAGAAAAGAGCGTACTCCCACCTGAAAGGCCGGCAACGCACTTGTGACTCCTCTGGTGATGCAAGTGTCTATGGGCGACGGTAATCGCTTACCATCGTACGACCCATTTGCTCGTTTGCCCTTGAAAACGTAAAAAAGCTTATTGCCACACAACCAAAAAAAAAAGCAGAACACATTGTAATTTACTCAGGTAACTTACGTTACCGCTTAATCCGTTGTGTCACAATAGGGATGACCTTAGCGTTTGCTGAAGTGCAAAGCACAGAACAGGTAATATACCTATTGTTAGTAAAACTCGATTATCCAGTCTCATATAAGTCGGCCAGACGCTAATCAAAATGCTTACTCTTAGCTCTAAAAGAAGCGCAAGAAGATCGCTAAAACAAGATAAAGGCCTGGTGACAACTTGTGTAACTCGACAACTCTGCCTCAGAAGTTCCTGCAAATGACAGCTCCAGCGTCTCCCCTCCTGGCCCCGGCCGCCGACTCCACAAACCACTTTGCACCATCCGATACTATCTTTTACAATGCATTTTCCTTACAAAATAAGTTTGCTCGCCACTCTTCGATAGATATCGAGAAGTCCCCAACTTTTAAATCCGTCCGATTCGAAAGTTTGCCCTGCAAAGTCGTTGCGATTTGATAAATTATTTTATAGAGAAACTTGCGGGTCCATAGTGCAGCTACCGACTTGAATTATTTTTTATTAGGCTATATACCACTAAAATAAACAAGTTCTTTGGCAATCGTGACTAACAAATAGATCTAAAGTTCTGACAATAGAGCGTTGTAGATTTAGAAAAACGATCGCATTTTCAATAAAAACACTTGTCTGTTCTGTGGTAAAAAATAATTTTAGTGAGAAGTAGTTTTCAAATTTCTGTATGTTATAGTTATAAAATTGTCAGTTCGTTTGTTTTATATGGTTCCCCTTGTTTATGCATATTTTTTTTGACAGAATTCTACATCGCATAATCACAATAGGCATAATGATCTATAAGCATTATTTAATTACGCCGAATACTGTTTTCGCCGAATGGTTTTTACGTCTAACTATTTAATGCCGAAAACCAATTTTCTAGCATGGTCATCTTCTGTTCGGGATTGCAGTTCTAACCTTTACCTTAACCTTAACCCTTACTTTACTGGCAGCAGTTTTTTATTTTAATTTGCAGCCAACTAAATTCCGGCGATACTAAATTATGCGTATTTAAATTCGGAAAAATGATAATTCGGCGAGATGAACATTCGGCGAAATCAAATTATGCGAAACCTGTTCAGCGAAATCGGTTTCGGACATAAAAAATATGCGAAATAGATAGCACCCGTTTTATGTAAGTTTGTACAAGTCGATGTACATATATTTATGTACATCGACTTCTACAAGTACGTATGTAGCGTGTGCAGTTTTCACAAAATTCCCCATCATATTTCAATATGTTTCTACGGTACACCTCAAAGTCTGGATAGTGCTGCTCCTTAATCTCTGTCAAGTGATATCGCCGGTCGTAAATCACTACGATAGCGAGACAGATTGAACTTAAAACGTCAAACACATACGCTAATATAATATCTTGTTCATTAAAACCTTAATAGACGCAAACAGCTGTTTGACTTGGATTTATAGGAGTGCACGATAATCTGTATGAATTATGTTCATGACCGAAAAGCAAATGCACCACGCATTTAAGTTTTTTAATTACTTCATTACTTTGTCAAACTAGTTTTGATCTGCAGCTGCTCTGCCGTAGGAATTTCGTTCAGGCCTGGGTTATTTTTGATCTGCGAACACCTCTGTGTTCTGGCCTGAACATAGAGTATGTAAAGTTTCTACTTTCTGGTTAGCATCCTTTTTACATAATAGGGTACATGCATGAATTTTTTTTTATCGCTTTTTTTAACTAAATATCAAAATACCGTAAAAACTATTTCAAAATGTGAAATTAAAATTAAAATCGGCCATGAAATACGCATAATATAGGCATATTAAACTAGTAGTTAGACAGAGAGGTCCGATATGCACTGTTACGTCACAGTGCACTCCGGCCATATAAACTCTATATTAAATTCTGTTTTGCAAGAAAGAGATAGAATGAAATGTTTGATGGCTTATATCTTGGTTATTTTTATAGCTTTTCGAAAAATTATGACATGAATGAGCTTTTAATGAAGCAACAATTAAAATTCATGCATATTCCCTATTATGTAAAAAGAAAAGTTCGATATACACTCGACACTTTTTTTATTTAAATAAATCTTCTTTGTTATTATTCTGACGTTATATTAATACATTTCGCTTCGTAGGCACTTCTAGTAAAGTTGAAATAATACATAGTTACATTTCGCGAACGAACTCCTTTCAGACATTTTAGTGAGACATACATTTCAATGAATCACACAAACATTATAAAACAATAACCAGAATACGTAAACGATAGATATAAAGGTAGTGCAAGATTAATCGAGCAGCTCGCCCGCTGGCGCCGGAAACGCATCCATATCTGTCCACTACCGCCCATTCTGCCTTTCCGTTTGCCTGTAAATATGTATACGGGTGTGCCAGTGTACCAAGCTCTTAAGGTATTCTTGGATACAGTATGAATGCATTTCATGACTAACGATTTCAACTGCTCTATGAGTTATTTATTATATTTATTACAAGTAATCGGTGGACCGATAAAACACCTCACTGTCGGGATACATCTAAAAAAATCTGATAATTTACAAAACGGCTAAACTGATTTTCTTAAACCTTAGCTAAAAGCACTCTCGGTGAAGTCATCTTCACCCATAAAAAACATCAAAAATCGGTTCATCCGTTCCAGCGCTACGATGCCACCAATAGACACACAGATACACAAAAGCACACGTCAAATACGACATTCCTGTTTTTTTACGAGGCCTAAAGAGACAAATCCTCACTGACTGATTGACCCATTAAATTTGCATTCAAAATCGCAATAAAACGGGAGTTACGGCGAGCTGCATCGACAAACCGAAACGATTAACTTTAAAAAGCGGCCAAGTGCGAGTCGGACTCGCCCATGAAGGGTTCCGCAGCCGTTTATACAAAAAAAATGCGCTACTGATGAAAATAATACGATGTGAAAAAAAACACTAACAAAAGAGCGTATTTCCCCGGCACTTACGTCCTTTTGCTGAGAAGCGCAGTTTTTTGGCAATTACTTAAAAACGGTATGTCCGATCATGTTGAAAATAATTTTCGTTGGAAGTATTTATTAATTTTTATATTTGTAATTTTTTTCATATTTTTTGAACATACCGTTTAGAAAATAGAGGGGGGGGGGACACAATTTTTGCTACTTTCGGAGCGAATATTTCTGAAAATATTCACTAAATCAAACATTTTTCTTAGAAACCTTAAAGTGTTTTTAGAAGAACTGTCGAAATATGTGCCACACATAGATATTTGCTGAAAAATGTTTTTTTTAGTTTCGGTTACATGTATGGAGTGCCCCCTCTAGAAATATATATATTTTTATATTTAACTACCAAACTAAGTAGCGGTTTACACAAGACACCTATGCTCCAAATATCATTAATATACATTTAATAGTTTTTGAGTAAAATGGCTGTGGCATACGGACGGACAGACAGACAGACATGACGAATCCATAAGGGTTCCGTTTTTGCCATTTTGGCTACGGAACCCTAAAAATGGGGTTAAAAGATGTCGTTTCGTACTACTACGTACTACCTTTCGTACACATGATATATCATATTGAATGCTCGAACATTACTCGTTTGGTTGTGATAATGATTTATCAGAGCCTAAACCAAACTTTTGCATGTAGAACGCTCACATTTTGTACAGAGGTTGCCGTTACGATGTAGTCCAAGAACAATGACCGATTCGTCGAAATTCCCACGGTGGCGAAGCCACAAGCAAGGCAAAAGTTTGTACAATATAAATGCAAACCATACATAAGTAATCCATTGCATTTTATATTTCTCAATGAGAGTTCCCAACGTGTTTAACGTTTGGGTTAATGTCTTCATCGTTTAACAGCAGTTAGGCCATTAATATGCGGACTGCACTCGTTTTCTCAAATAAACATTTTAACCCTTACATTTGTGGCGAAGTATTATTGCTTACTGCTTCTATTTACAGAGCATAGCATAACTTAGAAGAGTGTTTTTACTAACTATGTATAATAGCGCAAGGATCCAAAGTGGATCTTGGCCTACGATACTAGTCTACGCCACGCCTCTCGATCCTAAGTCAGTTCTCACCAGTTATCGTTGTCAAGGGCCCTCCGATGTTTCCGGACTTCTCCACTATAGCGATATCTACGGCGTCCGGCTGGTATGCGACCACTCGACCGTCTCATATACGCCCTTTCCGCGGCATGATCCTCCCCCATTCTCTCCACATGCCTGAGCCAGCAAAGTGTGGTCGCCTTGGCTACTAGGCTATTAAGCTTGGTGGTCTTCGTATTTTTATTTGTGTTTTTTTTTTATCATAAACAAGTATCTAGCCATAGTATTTAATTGGGCAATTCATTAAGGCCAGTAGGCATATCAAGTGTTTACTCATGCATATGATGGGCACTTATTCCATAAAATCTATACTATTATAAAGTTGTAACAATGAAATGTCTGTACATTGAAGATATTTGCAAAAAAGTAACTGTAAGGGATAGATATTGGAGGTCCCTGAATCGAAAAATATTTTTTTTGGATTTTTTGTATATTCGTAAGAGCCGTTGTGGCGTCATCACGCCAAATCGGCTAAACAGATTTCAACATTTTTTGGTACACAGGTAGCTGGGTATCTCCAGATGGTTATAGGATACTTTTTACTCGACTATGCTAAAGAAAAAAAGAGGGGTTATAACTTTTTCCCCCGCGAATGAAGTTGCGGGCGCCTTCTACATAGTCTATACTAATTATAAAGTTGTAAACATGAAATGTCTGTACATTGAAGATATTTAAAAAAAATGATTTTTATGGACTATTTGGAGGTCATTAAAACGAAATATATATTTTTTGGATTTTATGTATGTCTGTATGTGTCGTTGTGGCTGCATCACGCAAAATCGGCTAAACGGATTTCAACTATTTTTGGTACACGGGTAGCTGGGTATCTCCAGATGGTTATAGGATACTTTTTAGCCGACTACGTTGAAGAAAAAATGAAGGAATATGACTTTTCTCCTCCGCGAACGAAGTTGCGGGCGCTTTCTAGTTATATAAAAAAATTGTAATAAATAGTTTTTGCTGTGCATATATTTGTTTATATATATTTTAAATAGAAGTGTACCATGACATGGAAAATTAAAGCAGTCAGAGCGAGAACAGAACAGAGAACGGTTCGTGTTTGAAATTGTAGGTATTTAGGATTAGAACCTATCTGTCAAGACTCCAATTAATTTTAGTGTTTAGGCTATTGCATCTAGTTCGCGTTAATTAGTGCTAAAAAAGTTTCTATGTTATATCTTATATAATTTTCTGCATATAAACAACTCACCAATTCACTGTGTAAACATACATAGCCCGGACTAAAATTTTCAACTTTCCTGCTTTAAATTCAAAACAAATTTACCTTCAATTGTAGGTTCCTTCCAGTGCACTTTTCTATTTCCACGCATACTTGTAGAAAGTGGGGTAAGCGTAGTGCACAGGAAATTAAATCGGTGCCACCTAACTTGAAACTTACATAATCTTGTTCTCCAGTGCTTCTACGAAAACAGATTTATGTAGAAAATTTTCCGCTCCGCTTTCTTTGTTTTCTGCGACGGAAAAAAACGTAAAGTTCGAGGTTAGCTACTAGCTCGACGTATGAACGATTTCTTGTGGTTTTTAAATGTATG
The DNA here is from genome assembly GCA_905404275.2 of Hedya salicella. Classification (NCBI taxonomy): domain Eukaryota; kingdom Metazoa; phylum Arthropoda; class Insecta; order Lepidoptera; family Tortricidae; genus Hedya; species Hedya salicella. The sequence goes on along the minus strand of FR990112.1, from coordinate 10,530,610 downwards.
GCGATAACTAGTATATTACGAGACATATACGTAAACGCAATGGATAGTTTAAGTACGTGTAATATTTCTGTTAAAATAATCATCGATGGATGGACATAACTGCTGGACGAAAAGCTTCCACAGAGGTATCTACAACGATTGGCCTTGCACAGCTCTCATTCATTGATTTCCTGCGATCTGCCTCATGTTGTTCGGAGCCCTCCCACGCAGATCGAAACAATATAAGTACATATGAACTTGGGTTCTCAGATACGTAGTAAACATTTCCTGTACGGTTATTTTCGTCCTATCGCTTTCACAAAATCGAAACCTTCCAATGTGACGGTAATTTAATTTCCTAATATTTTAGGCGAATTATTTAAAAGAGATTCAGAGAGAGGTAATTTAATTTTCATTATAAAATATTTGAGTGGTATGTATCTATCAGGAGAATTCTTTCAATAGTGCTCTTTGCATGAATGTTTGAAAAGAAAACCCACCACCCAATTTATGAGAGACACGTGTAAATATGTTTCATGGAAATGAAAACTTGTTGGTGAGGTAATGTTACGTTTTTAATAAACATGACGTTGTTATAACTCTTACGTAACAATTTTCTTTTATATGCATACTTTTTAAAAAAAACGTGATAACACAAAACCGACTATATTTTTTTAATCTCTTAAAATGTACATACTATTACGATCGCTTACTGAAAAAGGGATTTCAACAAAATGATCAGATACGGTTTTCATTATTTTCATTGTATTGCAAATGAAAATAATGAAAACCGAATCTTATCATTTGTTCGCCTAAAAACCTGAAACATTCTAAAATATGCCTAACTTCCGTGTATATGTTGAACGTAAAAACCAAATCCCCGCGCCACGCTGTTACGTACCATGACTTTATATCGTACGGTTTATAATGTCGCATCAAAATCTCATTACGCTGTTCCTGTAATGCTGAAATGTTATACTTATATTAACAGTACGTTTCCCTGTAATCGCTATGTGTATGTAGGTTGTGTTGCCGGCTTGGCCGTTTTTTATAGCATTTTGTAGCGGCCACAGGGTTGGAAGTGAAGCGGAGTAGCGGCAAGCTTTGTAAGAGTGACATTAATTCTGCGGTAATACCAGGGTAGTATGTATATTTATCGTGGGATACCCATAGGGCCTTTTAGGATGGGTTTCAACCGAACCTTTGCAGCGATAACCTGAACGATGCATATTTCCGACAAAAATTGTGTTGAATTCGATTACAACCATTTAAACCACGGATTACGGAAAAAAAGGGATATGTTATAACTGCGAAATAGTATGGGCCCGCGTGTCGCCTATTTTAAGAATGTGTGACCTTTACACTGACACTTTATGCACTTCTACAAAGACAAGTTGATCGTAATTGGTCACAAATCCCAAATTCAAAAGAACATAACGTAGTTTAACATTTATACAATATTAAACTTTAACATTGTTCAATAAGGTTTGTATATGCTTAAAGATTGTTTTTTTACGTTGTGATTCAGCAACTCGCCGCCAGATAGTGCTATTTGGACGTTTTACCACAAAGGGCTACTCAACGCTCGATGGCGCTTAAATCTAAGTACTATAGAACCTTATGTCAGTGTATTTATTTTGTGCTGTCCTCGAGGACGAAGTACCTACATAATAAATATGATGCTTGTGCAGATTTTTCTAACCGGCTCATTTGTATATCATGTAGTTATATAATTAAGTTATATTAAGTGTTTGAAATCTGAGCGCTTCTCGCCATTAAACGCCACAGTTTGGCGAGTAATAATTACTTACTTTGTAAAATGTTATTTTTATAAGTTAAATAAAAAAAAATAATTAAGGCTTCAATTCCATTAACATTACTTTTTAAGCATGTCGAATCTTCTAGAGCTAGGGATGTGACCATTACTGTTTCAAGAATTATCGATAACATAACACTAGAAGCTTGCGTGACTAAACAGGTGTAAGAGGCCGGAAAGTAAAAAATAAAGTTTTTTTTTATAGATTATATTACTAGCTTTTACCCGCGACTTTCTTCGCTTAGATTCAGTGTATTTGTTAATTTGACAACCCCCAGAAAAACTGAAACATTCGAGATTTTTTGGCGTTTGAGAATTGGTTTCTTTAAAGTCCTCCGAACAAATCGTACTAAATAATTTTGGAACGAAGTTTAGTGAATGGGCTACTGTCGGCGTTCATAGAAGTAGAAATAGGCTTTATGAATTATATGGAGAGAAAGAGGTAAACAAGAATACTGATTTCCTGGACTATGTCCAGAATTATTCAAAAATGTTTAAGAAAGTGTGCATAGCCGCTAAGGCAAATTATATTAGTTCTAAACTCAAAATGTCTGACAATAAAGTGAAAACTGTTTGGAATATTATTAATAGGGAAACTGGTAAAACAAAAACTCGCAATAGTCAAGTCAACATTATGACAGGAAATGGTCAGATTATGTCGAACCACGATGTTGCCTCGGCATTCGAGGATTATTTTTCCAACATTGCAATGAATACTACAAGATATCTTCCATCGTCTGGGACCGAAGCCCATTTGTTACTTAATGTTGATTTTAGCAAATGCAATGTAAGCTTTGAATTTAGTCAAGTAAATTCAATAGAAGTAATTAAAACATTTAAGTCACTGCATTTAAAGAAAACAGAGGATTTATGGGGAACTTCAGTGAAAATTGTTCATCAAATCATAGATTCAATTGCACCCTATCTAGCCTTCATTTATAATAATTGGATATCAGAGGGCGTGTTTCCAGATCTTATGAAACTTAGTAAAGTCATACCTCTTTTTAAATCAGGTGACTTGAGTGACTTGACTAATTTCCTTCCGATATCTATACTACCTGTATTAAGTAAAGTTTTCGAAAAGTTAATGTTGATGGATCTGCTGGGACACTTCAATAGAAATAAACTGATTAGTAGTAAACAGTTCGGTTTCACAAGAGGACGTTCCACGGCTGATGCAGCATCTGTACTCATTAAACACATTTACAACATCTGGGAGAAATCTTGTGATGCAATTGGAGTTTTTTGTGACCTTTCTAAGGCATTTGATTGCGTTGATCATGGAACACTCATTTTGAAATTAGAACATTATGGCCTGTCTATGAATGCCTAAGCCTTATGTCTTCATATCTCAGCAATAGAACACAAACAGTTGTTGTAAATGGAACCCAATCCAGTGGAGCTGCAATTAAGCTAGGAGTGCCACAGGGTTCTATCTTAGGGCCATTTCTATTTTTGGTTTATATAAATGACTTACCATCTATAGTAGAAAATCTTTGTGATATAGTACTATTTGCTGATGATACATCATTAATTTTCAAAGATGACCGGAAAGCAACAGACAATGCCGAAATTAATAGTGTACTAGTTAAAGTATTTGACTGGTTTAATATTAATAATCTGCTATTGAATGCTAAGAAAACGAAATGGTATTAAATTTGCTTTACCAAATGTTAGAGCAGTGGATTCTACTATATCGCTCAATGGTGAATGTTTAGAAATGGTGGATAGGGCATTATTCTTAGGTATAACACTGGACAAGAACTTTCAATGGGGTCCCCATGTAGCAGTACTTGCAGGTAAATTAAGTTCAGCAGCTTACGCTATTAGAAAAATTTGACAATTGACCAATGTTGATACTGCTCGCTTAGTATATCATAGTTATTTTCATAGTATCATGTCATACGGTATTCTGGTTTGGGGCAAAACAGCTGATATACAGACTATATTTGTGTTACAAAAAAGAACGATTTGTTCTATATATAATCTGAACTCCCGTGACTCCTTAAGAGACCTTTTTAAAGACATCAACATATTAACCGTAGCGTCCCAATATATTTATGAGAATATTATTTATGTTATTAAGAACCTAGAGTCTTTTATTAAGAATTCAAATATCCACAATTTTAATACTAGAAATAAAAACAAAATCTCTATTAGAAAGTAAAGTAGCCAAATCATTCGTAGGCCAATGTATACATTTTTATAATAAGCTACCAGATGATGCTTTAAAATTATCGTTTCCAGCTCTCAAAAAGTACTTAAAAAAAGTCCCTAATGGCAAAGGCTTATTAAAGGGCAGAGGACTATTTAACAGACAAAAATGCATGGCCCAAAACAGAAACCAAATAATTTACTTTTACCGGGACACGGTTCTTATAAGGTGGCATATCAAGCGTATGTAAGTTGTTTTAAATAAAAAATCACTATTTTGCTTTTTATATTATTATTATTTTTTACTTTTATAAGTTTTGATATGTTTTCTTGGAGAACTACGCATTGAGTTTATATACTCACAACATATATTTAGTATAGGCTAAGTACAAATATTGTAATAGATATAAGAGTTATTTCGAAAAAATGTCTGACTGTTGAGTTTGTTTCGGCTTTCTTCTCTTCAGTGGTCTCCTCTTGGGAAACGCCGTAGAGTCAGACTTGTAAAAGTGCCCTTGTGGCCTACTTACAGAATAAAGATCATTATTTCATTATTTGTATGGATGGATGTACGTTCCACCTATTCTCAAAAAGTACTGGCAGATTTTTTATGAAACTTTCCAATTATGCACCTGGTTTCTCAGAAAAACTCTATCGTATAATGAAAGTTGACTCAAAGAAAAATTGGAAATGTGGAATATGTCTAATAAACCAAAAGAAAGCCAAAGTAACAGATGACTCAACTAGCACCAAATATAAAAATGATAAACAATCTGCCAAAACACCGATATCGCAGATAGACTCAATTTCAACACTTTCGCAACCGAATTCTGACATACAATTGCAAGCTGGCCAGAATTCACCACCTATCTCGCACCCCAGATCATCAACTTCGCAAAAGTCGCCTGACACTGTATTGTCACTTAGCAAAGAGTCTCCGGTCATATAATTGCCACCTAAGCCCGAAGTAAATAACGTAATTTTTAGTGACCCAGATATAGAATATGTAATAGTGAGGAAACCTAAAATAACTCGGCATTTATCAGAAGAAGACATCTCGAAGACGATGCATAGTGAAACCTGGAAGTCATCTCACAGCCTGGCAAATATTTCAGTGCTAGATAACTCAGAATCACAGCAATTAAGAGCGGAAATTGAACTATTGCAAATTCAACTGCTAAGTGCCCATGAGGAGATCTCAAAGCTAAATAAAAACTGTAGACACTTGTCAAAAACAGGTAACGTCCTACAAGAAAATATTATTTGAGGAAACGCCGAACAACAGTACGTTATTTGGGACCAGTAAAAAACACCGAAGAAAAAATAAACGGCTTAGTAAAATAAAAACAAGTAAAAGTACTGAGATAGGGACGCCCCTTCAAGATTTAGCACTATTGCGGAATAGACATGCTTCAACACCACTTTCTAGTATTCAGCACACTGGAATAAGGTATAAACAGAATGATACTAATGAGAGTTCATTTTCAATTGATGGGGATGTCCCTCTGCTAACAAGGACTCCGAATAATGAACATAAATATACCAAAACCAATGGCCAAACCACAAAAGAAACAGATAAAGATAACCAAGAAATAAATAAAAAGAAGGAAAAAGATAAACAAAAAAAGGAAACGGATAAAGATGTGAACAAAAATAGTATCACTATATTAAGTAGCAACAAAAACAACCGAATATTACGTATAGCCACAGATACCTTCTCAAATTCACGAATTTGCCATTACATGCATCCTGCCTGTTATTTACAAGAAGTGCTTAAAAACATTGACAAAAGCAAAGGACCTTACTGTAAATGATTACTGTATCATTTTTATAGGAGAGGAAGATTTCAACTCAACCGGGAATTACTGTGACTTGATAATTTACATAAAGGAAACTCTTTCCAAAAGCTAAATCACACAAACTACATCATATGTGCTCCGACTTATAAATGTAAAGAAATTTCTAATGTCTACAATTGCCCTGTCGAAACTTTCAATAATTTATTATACCTAGACATATTGACACACGGTCATGCATATTTTTGCGATTCTAATCTTAAACTATCTTACGATTATGTGATATGTTCAATAAGATTACGGGAGAAATTAATAACAACGGAATGAAGCACATTTTAAGGACATCAAGCAAAACATTGAAGACATTGAACAATATTATAGAACAGACACTCGACCAGAAGAACACCGTGCCTCTCCACAAAATAAAGAACTTTTTCGTTCCTAAAAATTTCCACGTTTTACATCAGAATATATCTGGTCTCATAAATAAATCTGATCTGCTTGTTGTTCATCTAGATGATTTAAAAAATCAAAATATTGATGTTAATGTCATATGTATCACAGAACACTTCATAAAATCCGGTCATGAAGAACTTCTGACAATACCTAACTATCGGCTTGCAGCATACTTTTCACGAGAAATTAAACGCGGCGGTGCCTGTATACTAGTGAAGTCAGGACAAGAGTTTAAGGAATTACCTGATGTTGCAAGTCATTCAATAGCGGGCATATTTGAGTGTTGTGCCATAGACTTAATAATTCAAAAAATTGTGATAGTTTGTATGTATAGAACTCCTAGTTTTAGTATTTTATGAAAAATTGGACATGATATTAAAAAAATAGGTATCAATAGTAATAAGAAGATTATTATTTGTGGCGACTTTAATATTGACTTAATGAAAAAAAGCTATATATCGTCGCAATTTGAATACTTTCTTTTAGGTTATAATTTAAATTTAGAAATAAGAGAGCCTGTCCAGCAAGACATGTTTAGACAATATTGCACATAACTTTAACAATGGTCATTGTGGCAAGGTCCTTGATTTTGGCTTGTCTGATCACACAGCACAAGTCATTACACTTGCGGCCGTTGCAGCATATAAAACTAATTCTTGACGCGTGAAAAAGCGTGAATATTCTCAAGATAATTTGAAAATTTTCAAACGGTACCTAGAGTGTTTATCATTTGCTGACGTATATGAAACTCAAGATCCTAATGTATTTTTATTTGTCATTCTTAATGGAAATAACCCAAAATTCAAAACTAAAAGGTACTACTAACTAAAAACTAACATTTCAGAGAACACTCATAGGATGATGTGCGTTTGACTAGAAAGTATTGTTATATGTTACTAGTGTCTCTTTTTATTGTTACAATTATCGCATATGGCCATATTTTTATTTCTTGGTCTAAAAATGAACCTGTTACACTTTATTTGTCATATCAGGTTCGAAAGAACGTCCGATTCTGAGTAGAAAAATATATTTTTTTTCTGAATTCTAAAGAATAAAAATATGCGAACTAGAAGATCCCGCAACTTCATACGCGGAGGGGAAAAAGTCATAACCCTCTTTTTTTCTTTAGCGTAGTCGGGTAAATAGTATCCTTTAACCATCTGGAGATACACGGCTACCCGTGTGCCACAAATAGTTGAAATAGGTTGAGCCGATTTTGCGTGATGAAGCCACAACGACACATACAAACATACAAAAAATCCAAAAGATATATTTTTCGTTCTAGCGGTGACGTTAGGTTTGTCTTCATTTTATAAGCGACAAAAGCTATAATAATATTATTATGCTGTCAGTATTCATTAGTTACTTTTTCCAAAGTTCTGATGATACACTTGTATTTTGAATTAAATTTAAGGAAATTGTGTTACTGCGCTTTACTCGGCTGGTGGGATTTTGTTCATAAGAATGTGTCGAAGATAAATTAAAAGAATTAAACTATTGCTAAGTTTTCTGGTGAAACACTGACTAAATAATTGGAACAGGTATACATACTCTGATATACGTTTTAATATTATACTTCAGCCGAGTAAAAAAATGCCTTAAAAAGTATTTTTCCTCTCAGTTCCGTTCATGGCGGCAACATAAAACAGCATTAAGTATCGACAGTCCTAAGCTAGGCGGGCGATCGGGCGCGGATAAATTATGCTTATATCTACCCGATAGTTTCACTTCCGACGATATTTCTTCTCGCTTCCTTTGGTTTATTTATGAAGAAGAAAATATATGTATCAAATTATATTTACTCCAGTTTTGACATGGTTTTTGTCACTGAGACAACTTAAATAAGGCAGTCGGACTTGTGTACCCTTAGTCTATTGTCGTGTGTACAACTAAATGTATGACAACAACATGTCTGTACGTCTACGCTACTACTCGTATAGCGCCAGATAAAATTTCCAAGACCAAAAAATCGGTGGAAAAGTACTAACTATTTCTACAGTGCAATAAGTTTCAACATAAATTCTAGGCATAACGCAGAAAATCAGAGTTTTCGTTAATGAATAAAGCTTGGAATTGTATGAAAATACCAAAGTTTTAAAGTTACAAAATGAACAATACAAAAGCTGCCGCGATACGCATTTTACAGCCTATATTTTCGATACCTCTACTAATCACTCGAGCCTAACATCGTTTCAAATGTAATTCTCCCCGATTTCCCTGCGACGCAATGCGCCTAACTGCAGATATTCGAGTCTAATTCCACCCTTAGACTAGCTCTAAACACAGGCTTAGAGATCTTGCAAGTAATGCACTGTCTAAACTCTGGCCGGCACTGCAGGTGTCTGCCGCCGACACGGCTAGACTGAGACGTTTCAATCGGTCTTGCTCTCGAAAACTTTACTTATTTCATTTAAATAAAATTAGGAACGGACAACAGTACGAAAATAGCAGATATTTCGTCCCGTTTTTAAGGCAGGAACAGAATGCGAAACGTCGTGACGATATAATATATGCACTTTATTACACAGTATTTTAGCAGTATTCAAAAAGATAATAATATTAATTAAAAAATAATCATTTCTTAGGCTAGAGAATATAAGTCTGAAAAACCTACAATTAAAAGAAGCCTTCCAAAGTATAACGTAAAATTTAAAAATATTATCATAAATAGCGAACAGCGAATAGTTATCTTGAATAATACAACCTAACCAAAAGAAACGGATTTAATATCGAAAACCCACTTTAATAAATCTCCTTTTGATGTTACAAATTATGTATCAATGAACAGACAAGTTCAAACTTAAAACTTATAAGTTGGACACCCAGACGCTCTTCTTTGAAAAAAAAATACTTTTATTTGTAAGACGTTAGCCAAACTTCAAAGCAATGTATCACAAATTTCAGCTACAGTGCTACCAACTATGGACCAACTATGAACCTGCCCGATATTGTGGGAGTTTTGAACTTAATGCAATTCCAGTTGCCAGTTGCTTTGCTGTAGGTAAGTTTATTACGACAATCATAACGCAATGTAATGGTTTTGAACTAACGATAAAGTTGAGTTTTTGTTGTAAATTCATAATGTTTATATTTATAGACTTTACTAAGGCCTATAGAAAACTATAAGATAATAGTAAATTATGTAAGAAAGAGGATTTATTATATGGGAGTATTAGACAATGTGCCAACTGTTACGTAATAGTATGGTCAATGCGATATATTAATAACATCGATTACAAATTGCTGATTTGAAGAAGGTATAGCCTCCTTACTGAAGGTTGATTTTGTTTTTTTTTTTCAAATGACAAATACGATAATGGCTTAGTTCCGCCCCAAGACTGTTCAAACTTTTAATCCTATACCACTCTTGTAATTTTTGCCAGTCAGAGATCATATAAGGTTGTTAGGTTGCCAATGATCACGTCTTAATCGATTTAATGTGAAAGTCTAGATTGGAGGTATTACTCGTATAAAGATATTGGCAACATGAAAACCAAAATTACTATTATGAAGCACTATTAACTCAAAAATGAATTCTTATAGAAATCTTTCATTTGGATTGTTTTTGATAGTAAAATGTTTTCGTACAAAAACCATTTCTAATTAAAACATTATAAAGTACGAGTAGCATTCATTCCCAATACTATTCAGTAAACACAGCGAAGTAATAAGAATAGCGGAATCAAGTAGCATTTTGTGTAGACTCGTTTACTCATTTTGACAACAAGTTGTAATCATTTTCAGAAAAGTGGCAAAAAAAATATTGTATCGTAAATTTTTGATACACAAGATATGCTATATAAGATTATCACAGCTGATGCCAATTCAACGTCGTTTTATCAAAGAAAATATATAATGGAAATAGGAGTTGATCGAATTTTTTACATTTTTCAGAGTAATTTGAAACTGTCAAAGGCCCAGACGGTGTCTATAGATTTTTTGTTAATCTCTATCTAAGCGCATTTTTTTATTGCGAGTTAGTGAATTAGGAATGATTTTTAATCAGATAATTTAATAATCTAAAAAATATAGAAATAGTCACAAGTCAAAATTACAACCAGTACAAAACATGTTGTATGAGATTAAATAGAGCAGTAGAGGACTATGACTTGGGCCACCGCATTCGTGTCGGTCAATCAGCTTGTCCCTACATTCTTTTTTATTCTGGGAGTGAGATAACATGTGACATAACTAGCATAGAAGTATTTCATCGAGTCGACATATTGTATCGCTAAAATTTCACCAAAATGAAATTACGTCGTTAACGGCTGATAGGTTCCTTGCTTATCAACAAAGCAATACAGTAAGGAAATGCTGCCAACAGCTTTAGTACGATGCCATTAGTGCCCTTTTTAAATGTAATTTAGTCTTAGTTTTGATTTCTCTTTTTTTTATGTAGTTTAGTTTTGTAATTTTTTGAGAGTAAATTTTATGTGGTTTAATTTTTTGGTAAACTACTATATAATAGTAGATTGTTTGACAAGGGGTTAAAATAAGCCATTATGACACGAAGTGATTATTTGGACGAACTCACGAAGTGAGCGAGGACAAATATGTCTGAGTGTCATAATGGCTTTTAGCTACGTGTTAAACATTCTGCTTTTCACTTTGACTGCGAGAAAATAAAAAAGACTTAAGATTAAAACTGTATATTTGATGAAACATTTAAAGTAAAGTTTGAGCAATTCGATCAGAAATTTTGGCCAATCTGATCAGGTTGGTTTGTTTGTTTTTAATTATTCGTAAGTAGTATGTAGCTGGCGGGAAGTTTTGTTTTCAGTTTCATAGTTTGTATGGGATTATATGGCTTTCTTTTAAACCCTAGGGGCTAAATGTACTGTTTTAGTCTCGCTTCGCAAAGTTAATATGACTTACTTTTTGAGCAGGAGAAGTGAAAAATAGCTTTATTTTATCAGGGACAACAAACCGACCAATTCCCAAACTAAGCAAAGCTTATACTAAGGGTAACAGGCGATGATATACAACTTCTATACGAGTAGATAAATACAATAATTAAATACATAGAGTACATCCCAGACCCAGGAACAAATAACCGTGTTGATCACACAAATACTTGCCCTGGCCGGGATTCGAACCCGGGACCGCCAGCTTCGTGGAGACCGTTGTGCAACCAACTTGGCCAAACCTGTAGTTAAAAGTTGCTAATATAGGTTACCCAATACTATTCAGTAAACAAAGCGAAGTAATAAGAATAGCGGAATCAGTAACAAGTGCTCGTGGCAGGGTCGCGTCAATTTCAATTTGGACGATAGACGTGTGACACAACTGTTACGCCGAGACCATTCTTAGTTCCAAAATAATTGAACAGGCTCTATTATGGCTCCACTGTGTTACGGGATATTGGTTGTAGGTACCTACTGGTATACTCTTTGTTTTAGAATATCTTTATCCTCAAATGAATGCCAAAGTGGTTCTTGTTTTCTTGATTCCTTGCTTTATCTTGCTTAACACACGAACAGATCGACGTAATATTTTAATAAAGATAGGCCTGAGAACAAAAGTATACAGTTTTTGAGGTAAAATACTTTTGGTCGGCGAGTTAATTAGTGTAGGAATGACTAGTATGTTATAAATAAAGTTCTGAGCCGATCGTCGTAAAATGGTTACACGTACGATTTTATTTTATACATTTGATCAAATTTATTTAGTACCAAAATATTCAACGTTAGAGCCTCATTTTGTACGATATTAATAAAAATCTGCGGTACATGTAATCTTTGACTAGAGGTTCCGTAGTACAGAAAAATTAGGAGTGCCCATGTTTGTTTTTTGTAGCAAAACGTGGTAGAACGTTAATATTTAGAGTCATTAGCGACGTTGCACACCTTATCTAATCCCAACAAGTAATAGTAGGGTAAAAAATAAACCGTGAAAACTCCTTAGTCAGCAAAGCATAAAGGCGAACGTGTCTACCAACACAATATGCGATAATATGCGGAGTATATTCAGGTACAGTGTAAGGTAAAGGTAGCCTTTGTTGGCACGGCAGGACATTTTGTCCTCGTCCCGGCTCGTTAGCTTTAATGGTCGCGGCTATTCCAAACTGAACGACACTCGTACGTTATCACCTTCTTTTTTCACCCGATTTTGGACGTAGTTTTTTGTTATATTCGTCTGTTTACTATCTGCTTCATGTTGCTTGTAGCAATTTGAACGCTGCGTTAATCGCCCTGCGCAGACTCTTTATGGTACAGATTTTTATACTAAAATACGTTCACATGGACAATTTGCGTTCAGTGCAATTTCAGTGCACTCGATTAAAGTACTGTAATAGCAATTTTTAACAAGTTTTTATTTTATTTTAAAATTAAAAGGCGGTCTCTATTTTTAGTCTCAATGTTTAAATGACAGGGAACAATCTGGGTTATCAACATAGTCTTGTAAGCTCGAGGGTTTTAGGCAGTATTAATGACCCAAAACCACGATATACAGACTTATACGAGTATAAATACGTTTTTAAATACATATATGTCTAATCAACTAGCTTAAAATGCACCCAAATTAAAATAGTGAATTAAAACATATACCCAAAAATCGTGGCAAGTCAACACAAAAGTGCTAAACACCGAGAGAGATAATTAGTATAATTCATTATTTTTAGTTTATCATGTGTTCTTCTCCTCTAACTTAACTCATAATACGTGTGCGACAAAGTTTCGACTATATAAATACCATACTGAATACATCTAAAGAAAACAAATAAATAACAGTTAAGAGTACCAATGATATTTCATTGGACATAAAGTTCGGCAAACTATCTCCTTAAGTCCGCTATTAGCCAACTTGTAAAATACAATATGGCGCCCAAAAGCTATTACATAAGACGTTATGTTACAATGAAAGTTGTCGACAATTTATTATATATCGCGACACCATAACATAACATTTTATGATGCCTCTACCATGATTTTAAGATACTATTGTAAGTATATATGTTTATTATTTGTGAATTATTCGTTTAAGGTTGTAATTAGTTGGCACCGAGATAATTATTTAATAATCACTGACATCATCTGCCTGCCACGTATTACTTGAGATGTATGTGTCTATTTATATTAATTAAAAAAAACCTCCTATTCGCATCATGCTGTCATAATTTCCTAACCCTAGTTTTTTCGGAAACCCTAAAATTTTCACAATTCCCGTGAAACAAACCTACCTTAACCTTGTGTAGAACCTTCTGGGATCAAATAAAACCGTTTTTTTTTCGATTTCAGGAAAAGCGTGAATTAGGAAATAAACAACTGTTTATTCCAACTGGAAATTGAGGCAGTTTGGGAAAAATTGTTTACCGAAAAGAAAAAAAAACATATATAACTATATTTACACTGACCTTCTCAATTCATATTTACACTGACCTCGCGAAGATTTACTTATTTATTTATTTATCTTTATTGGACAACAAATAAAGGTACAATAGGCGAACTTAATGCCTTAAGGCATTCTCTACCAGTGAACCATCGGCCCTAACAGAAACGTTTATTTGGTGCAGGATCGTGGCAATCGATATATTAGAAGAGAAAAGAACAGACACAAATCACTCCATACTAATACTATAAATGCGAAAGTGTGTCTGTCTGTCTGTTTGTCTCTTACCTCTTCACGCTTAAACCGCTGAACTGATTTGGATGAAATTTGGTATGGAGATAGTTTGAGTCCCGGGGAAAGACATAGGCTACTTTTTATCCCGGAAAAATACCCTTACCCGCGATCAACGAATTTAAGGCGGAAGAAGCTAGTACATATATATATTTTAAATATTATATATGCATAAGTAATAAGATTAGTACCCGTGCAAAACATCATGAACACAATTTACTCTTGTTAGTTAAAGATGTGCTTGCGCAACATGCGCTTGAAGGAGGGTTTGCTTTGAGCTTGTCTTATGGGGAGTGGAAGATCGTTCCACAAACGAATTGCCTGAACAGCGAAGGAATTAGACATAAAACGAGTACGGTGAGAAGGAATATTCAGTTTAAGACCACGGGAAGTGTGGAGTTCACCGCCAGGACGAGGGGTTATAAATTGAAATTTGGACTTGAGATATAGAGGTGTTGCAGGATCGTTTAAAATGGAGAATGTAACTTGTTAGTTGCAAATGTACAATATACAATATATGAAAAAAGAAGAAACAAATTTTCTGTCCTAGTACTATTCAATTTGTCGTTAGTAGCTTCCCACTTGTGGCCGCGGCGTCTGCTCGTAATGAAGATGGATATACGCCCGTTTCGCGTTCTCGGTTTTTTTCATTGTTTTCTTCGGAGTAACAAGATTTTAACGATATAATATTTCGGCTCCTTTCGTGCTTCTGATTGTACGTGGTGGAGTGTGATTTAGCTGCTTACTGACTGGAAGAAACACATACTCATTTGAAACTCATGCCGCATGAAAGCCGATTTTGAATCTCTCAGAAAATCATGTTGGTTGATTTTATTTCGGTTTGAATACAGGTTTCACGATTTTCAAAGATTATATGCCCAAAATGGGACCCCATGCTATACGTATTATTAAGGACTAAAGAAGGCTAAAGGAATGTATCGGCTTATTCCTACCGAGCGAAGTTTAGAAATTGATATTTAATATTACCACATGATGTTTATTATTAGATAACTATATCCAGTGATAGATTTTAAGTATTGCGTCAACTATAAATAAAAGTAAATATTAATCAACCATCTTTGTATAAGATGCCGCTGAAGGTATCAATTCGAAAACGACTTGAACCGATACCTATCTGGCCTTCAATTTAAGCATCGCCCTACATTGTGGAATTAAAAGCACCCGTTTTTTTTCGGTATTTTCCATCATAGACTCATATTAAACAGCCATTGAAAACCTTTCGGGTTTTTCCAAGGTTACCTTTACCTTTTTTTGCCATCTGCGTAAAAGCTTTTCAAAGGGATTTTTCCTCGGGAAAATTGAGAACGTTTACAATATGCCAGGATAATGATGATTCCTCGTGATTGGAAACGTATTCCAGTATCGGATTGAACGCAATTAGACACGAGTTGTTATTTGTTACATCGGCACAATTTATTTTGTACAAAATAAGTGCTTTCGTGAAAAAACAACATGAACGCTGTTTATTTTTCCGTTATTTTTATCTTCTATCAATACTTCGAGCCAACTCTACATTTTCGGCAAGATTATTATTTAAAGGAACCTTTGTGTACTGAAGCAAAAAAACAAGTACTTATTACTCACTACCAAGTGACTCTCAAGACCTAAAGGACCATCCGGTATGCTATCGAAAATACAATTTAGATACAATACGTTTTACGAAAATGTCACTTTCGGCGAGAACCAAACTAAAAAGGCGAGACATCGGATGTCGTTCTCGTAAAGCGCGTTATCTCAGTCGTTTCAGGGAAAAAATCTCATCGGTCGCTGCTCGAGACCCATAAAAAGTCGCAAGTATGAATAAGAAGTTGTAAAGATGGTCGCGATAGACTTGATGCGTGTTCTTCGAGTTCGGACGATAAAAAGTCGAGTTTACCGCTCGATCGGATGTCGGCGACGGCCGGTGGTTCACAATCTCGTTTAATTAGAGATAATTAGGCAGTACGATAATTAGGTTTGGAAAACTGGGAAATAGTTTGGGAGCTCATTTTGTTTAAGGTTTAATTTTTGGGGAGAAAGTGAGGTTGCCTAGCTTGACAAACTAACAAAAGACGATTATGCTCAGGATACAGCTAATTAAAAAGTGTATCTTACGATGTCACATTTTTTTTAATTTAGAATTCTATTCTAGATCTTTTCTGCGACTTCATCCACGTGAAAAAAGTGTTTTGTTTTACCTGGAGGAACTGTGCTCTACTCTGAGTTCAAACAACAAACTTGTCACTTTTGCCCATGTCATTTTTGCGTGAAAGAAGGATCAACTACTGCTACATAATATGTATATATGTAGGATTTATTGCACAAATCTATCAAAATCAAAAGAAAACATATCGTACAAAAGGCGAACGTGATACCACAAGGCCTTCTCTACCAGTCAACCCTAAGGCAAAGCAGCTGGCCTATGATGGTTGCGTTTGTCAGGAGATAACTAAATGACATAGCTGCCGTCACCTTCTGACACGCATGTGAGTGCGAGAGTGACAGACGTAGTTATTATATCATTTATTACGTGATAAACGCGACCATCATAGGCCCCTTAAGATTCGGCCAAGTTGAAGTGAAACTGGGCTGGTCATATTTGCCGCATGCCAAACGAGGGCCAAGGTATTTTGCTATAACAACGAGTGAAAATCACCAAAGTTTAAGACAATGTTCGATTCAATGCTTAATGAAGTTATAGATTCCTCGGCTCCCAGTTTACGCTATCGCACGGCACAGAAACTCGGCCCAAGTTTTACTAGGGCTTTATCAGATACTCGCGCTGACAGATTATGTCGTCCGTCAGCTCGGAGCTATTTAAACATGACCTGTGATTATTCGCTAACTTTTAATATCTACTGTCTAAAAATCAGTAAATATTTAGATTCCAATTGGTCGCTGCTCTTGTAGAAGGAAAAGGTATGTGAATAAACCTATAGCTGCGTATTATAAAATAAAACAAAAACTCTAGTTTGGGTAAATCATTCCCAGTTAGTTATTATAGGTACACGCTCACGCATACTCGTACAAATATTAACAAAACCATACACACATTACTTGAAAACACACAAATACCTACCACCAAGCAAGAAAAAAAGCAAGCAGTGGTCATCGTTTTGGTTTCGTTTGCCTATATTTGTGTGATTATTAATTGGGCATGGTTTTTTGCAGTTTCACTATAGATTGTTCGTATTCGTCTATCTTTTTTTTCTTGGTTTCAGACAGCTGAATATCAGTTGTATTTATTTAATTAAAACTTGTAAATCTTAACACTCAATTCGTTTAGCAAAACGTACGCTTTAAATAATTCACAGTTCACACTGAAATGTCTACGAAAACGAAATAAAACACGTTGGTTATTTAACTCGAGCTTTCTAGAATATTCTGTATTAAAAGCATTGTCATATAACAAAGGAATGTAATAGATGAAATATTAAATGCTAAAGTTAAGTGGCTTCTCCCTAATCGTGCTCGGAGGGGACGTTAAAAAAACTAATTACGACGATGTCATTAAAATGTATGGTGCGATTCGTGGCAGATGAGCAGCGACCTCTATGAGTTAGGGTGCTGGCATCGGGACAGTGCAATTAAACTTTAAATAAAAAGTGAGTACCTAAAATAGACACCGTCCACATTCTTCTATGCTTATTTAGTGTCGTTAGACTCAGAGATGGGCAAAATTTATTTGAATGACGAATAACAAATAAAAATAACAATATCATTCGCGAATAACGAATCAAATCTTCGAATGATTATTCGTCTTAAAATTATTCGCGAATAATTTATTCGACGAATAAATGATTCGCGAATAAAATGTTCCACAAATAAAATATTCGAATGATTACTAACTACTTACCTGTTTTTTACTTCGCCGTGTTTTCTTTTCAAGTGACTAATGTAATTCGATGTTGAATTTGGAAGTCCTTTTATTTTATCAATTTTAGGTGAACACTTTACACAGGTCATGATAACACTTTTTCGATTTCGGAATCAATTTTGAAAAAACACCATCTAGTATAGTCAAGTTTGATTTTGTTTGATCTGCTATCTGCTGGTAAAAATTACTGTTTTCACTTAAGTCCCGAAAATTATCGTCGTCTGCATTAACTTCACTCATTTTCATGAAAGTTGTAAACAGCGGTAAGTAACGTGGTATATATATGGCTTAGACGGAAGTATACGAAAGACTAATTGCTAAGAAATAATATACAATAAGAGTTAACTACTGATAAGAAACTTAAGTTACTTGATTTTCTCGCTCTTTTATATATCCATTTCTTTCTAACTAGCTACCTGCGATAAAATCACCATCCTTCGACTCCTAACACGCACGAGTTGCTTATAAGTAGTAAATTTGTTTCTTCTAAATTATAAATTGCGATTTATTTGTTACTTTATAATAACACGAATTATTGGCATCACGCCGCATAGTCTAGAGAAGATGAAAAAGTCTTAAAAAATGTTACAGTGTTAAAACAAGAGATATTACTAAACAAAATAATCGGAATGGTGGAGACGGACCTGGAAACCCGAAAACCATTTTTTTTTATTTCAGATCGAATTTGGAAAGCTAGACTAGAATACGTGTACTAGAAGTATACAACAAAGGATTACTCTTAGAACAAGAGCTGAAGTCATGATGACTCATTTCTTTGCTGAAACTGATTGCAGTATGTAGACCGCGATGAAGAAATGAAAGCTATCTTCAATAAGTTCAATACACCATTACCTTCTCAAGCGTCTCTAGCTAGAGCGTGTAATCAAATATACCAAATCTCCTTAAATCAAATAGACCAGAATGTTTAACTTTCTTCAAACAAGTTGTTCTGAAAATGAATTCTAAATCAATTTATGTATTAATTTGTCTTTGTTTTCGCTGTTATATTATCAGCACTGACAAAAAAAAACGAGTCTCTCTAAGCATAAATGAGTCTCTCACTCAAGTCTTTTGTTGTAAACAATTAGCTTTAAGGTGATCTTGTGGTACCTATAAAGAATGTGGAAATGCCACACAAATAGAAAATGACGTCATAAGACCCTCCTGCACAAAGAATCAAGCTTCACCCCGCTGAAGGAATACTCCCGATCATCAAAAGATGGTAACGAGAAATTACCGTCATTTTCTCTTACTGTAATACAATTACCATCCATTGACCCTTAACAGGCTCGAGTTGCTTATAAATATCAAATCATACGGTTTCCCAAAATATTATTCGTAATTTATTCGTCGTTTTAATCTAATAAAATAACGAATAAATCATTCCTTATTCGAAATTGCACGCGAATAATTTATTCGCGAATAAATTATTCGCGAATAAAATTACGACGAAAGATTTTGTATTTGAATGATTATTCGAATAAAAAATTATTCGAATAATGCCCAACTCTGGTTAGACTACACAAATTATACAAAAAAAATACTGCGTAATTAGTTCTCAATTTTACATATATTGACTAATAACTTACTGTCATTATCGCAAATAGTGTCACGTTGTGTATCGTTTAGGTATACTTACTTTGAAGCCAAGTAATAGAATGATGAGTGCTCAAACCAATGACATTAAAAATACCAAAAATATGAAAATAAAATTAGACATTCAGTGGCCAACAACAATTTTTTTTGTGTTTAAAAACAAAGTATCACATGACGCATTAAAAAGCTGCCATTTTGATCACGACCCGCTGTTCACCGGCACCACACACCGAACGTTATCCCTCAGGAGCCATTCGGTCAACGCTGTAACGCCAGCGTATTGTGCACGGTTTACAATTTCATAAATCTACCTAAATGCTAATTAGAAAACCGAATGCTTTGAAATTTCGTTGGAAATTTAATTCAGAGCTATTTTGTTTTGGAGTTATGATAGTGGCGAGCTGCAAGATTTGAAGGTTTTGCTGATGTTAATAGTTTAACAACGGTATTAGCTTTAGTTTCGGCGGCTAATCTTGGACACTTTGTATAAAAAATAGTGTTTAATTACTTTTCTAGTTTGTTCCTTATCTCTGTTTTTCTCTGTAATCGTTGTTTCATGACTGAAGATAACTCTTAATCGTAAGTCTTATTTTTGGAAAAGATGAATTTGCTTCCATCGTATCGGATTCTGCTTGACCACAATGTCACTTAGCTTAATAATTGGTTTGTGTTCTTGAAATAAAGTGGATTTATTGACGAATATCAGGGTATTGAAAACCAGTTCACTTTGAATATAATTTGTATACAAAGTTTTGACTGAAAGACTCAAGACACTATTCTTGTATTCGTTTAATACGTAGAATAAATATATGTAAAAATAGACAACATTCATATCTGATTAGCTCGAAATGTAATGTATGTTTGCAAGTAAACACAGTAATTCAGAATACGTAGCATTGAGTAAAACACCAGGGAATAGTAGACATTTTCGTTACTTAATGCTTTTAATTGATGAAATGGATCCATTTGATCAATTACACATGTTAATTATGCACGCACTCATTATTGTTTCGATTATCCCTTTTATATATCGAGATGATAATTAAAATGTTTTTTAGAATCCTAATAATAACCACTATAAAGCTGCAGGTAACTAAACAATCACATAGTAGGTAACAAAACTATCACAAAGATAGCTAAATAATATTACTCGGATCCAATAGATGCTACTTTTATTTTATAGTCAATCGAGACATATTTATTATACGAGTTAATTTATTCTGATGGTTTTTTATTTTGGACTCGACACTCTCCAGATCTGAAGGCGCAAAATCTTCTCGTATAGTCGCATTATTCACGTCGACTGCGTTCCTCGGATTTGTCTTCTCAATATCAAAGGCTACAGATATTATGATCACGGGCCCAGGCCTTCGAAGAGCTATCAATGTGTCAAGGAGCAATAAACTCGCGAATCTGTCCTCATAAAAAGGGCCTTTTTAGTAATCTTTGATTTTATCGCACGTGCCGTCGAAGCGTTTTACTTTACTTGTCGTCTTATTCGTGGAGTTTTTATGCTTCGCAAATAGGAAACGTTCCGTTTTATGAATATTGTTTTACGCATAACTGGGCCCGTTCGTTCTCGAATGCCTGACGGCTTTATACCTATTAGTTAAATTAATCTTTTGCGTGAAATCAAAGGTGATTTTCTACCTGAGTATTCGGAGTCGAGATTTATTCATATAATTTGATTTTTTGATGGAGAAATTACTCTTTTACATCATTTTGTATTCTGTTTCACCTGACCATATTAAATAATTTTAGCAAAATAGTGTAATATTATATTATAATCATCTCATTTCGAAATTAAATCAATTAGACACCACGAATCCGAGTACTTGTATCGCGCAAAAAATTAGCTATTAAATATGAGGACAGAGACGAAAGATTTGTGTTGCGCATAAAAATGCGTTATGTTTTTCACTTTTTCTGATAAACAGTGTCTTAATCATAATATGTAGTGATTCATGAACCAAATAATTTTTCAAGACATTACTTATTGAAATTATCTAGAAAAGATTTAACTGACAACTCAATGCGTTAAGATTATTTTATCCTAATTCAGTTTTCATTGAGTTATTGGAAAAAGTAGTCAAGTGGTATAAAATCCAATTTCATTGCTTTAGTAGATAGTAAAGTTTGATATCTATCGACTAATGAGGGTCTTACTTGACATCTCTGCCCTTTATCCACAAATGTGAAGTGATGAACCGAATGGTTTTCCAAATTAGTTCAAGACCATAAAGTGTCACAGAGTACGAATAAATTTTCAAATTTAGTTGAAAACTAATAAAGCCATAAGATGAAGAATACTCGTCAATAAATAAAAATCGTATTTTTCTTTTCAATTTTACCTTTATAGAAAAACCAACATTCAAAATTTCATATTGATGTTTTTAAGCCAAAACAACTGACTCTGTAAAAATTTACTTACAAGAATGTAAGAGATGCGAATGTAAGGCTGCCATCTTGATTTTTGCCGAACCCGGACCAAAAACTTCAAAACCCCCGAATATATTAGATTTAATTCGATTTTTAAGGTTACCCTGAAACAAAAGGTGTCCTGATTTTACCCGGACACTTTAAAAAAACCTCCCGTACGACCAACGGACGCCCTCAAAACTAGGACCACTCAGGGTAAACCCGGACGGATGGCAGCCCTATGCGAATGTAACGTTTACGATATTTTAGAACTCTTTACTTACGGCATATTTCATGTGAACCAAAATCGCGGAATCAAAAGCCAAACTTAACAATACGATTGCGGCATATCATATGATTTGTCCTCAGATAACTGAGATGAGGTGCTATATATTCTTAAAGCTATAACAAAAAGTAGCTTAGGTGCTCAATCTTTAGGCTTTGTGAAGTACAAATGTGCTGCCGTAAATTCTATGTATAGTAAAGCCCCTGAGAATAGTAATCTTACTATGAACACTTCACGACTATCTACCATTGGAGTTCGCTCCTCATCCTACCTCTTTGCCCGCAGACATTTACCTCGAAACTAAAAGGACCATTAATAAACCAACAAAGAATCCATACTAATATTGTAACTGCGAAAGTGTGTCTGTCTGTCTGTCTGTCTGTTACCTCTTCACGCTTAAACCGCTGAACCGATTTGGATGAAATTTGGTATGGAGATAGTTTGAGTCCCGGGGAAGGACATAGGCTACTTTTTATCCCGGAAAAATGCCCTTATCCGCGATAAACAAATTTAAGGCGGACGAAGTCGCGGGCAGAAGCTTGTTAATAATAAAAATAAATAAACAACCGGTGAAATATAACTAACATGGAGTGATCTCATCCTTAGCGAACACATTTGGAATCTTAAAATTGCGGCCTTTCATGCGCCTCCGAATTCACATAAGTAGTTAGCCTACATGCTCGTAAACATAATGTATAATAATATATATACACATACGTCCCGCTCTTTTAGACTTTATTAATGTCTACGCTTTTGCTGAACAATTAAAAATATGTGACACAATTGGATCCTACAGTCATTACAGAATGTTAGATATGCTTAACCGTTTTGTTCTGTCAGATATTATTGCAGGTGAGTGAACCGAAGTTCACAGCTGAACCTGATAAAATATTAAATTTTAATTCGTACCAAACGAAATACATCATTTGTTACGCCTATAATTGGAGCTGAATAATGAAAGTAAAATATGATGTCTGCATAAAGAAAATGAAGAATATTACAAAGTTTCCAGAATTACAATTCAAGAGCATACTTGAAGTGCTCATTTAGAATTTATTTCTAATTTTCTTAAGCCATATCATTATTTATTGCTGGCAATAAAATTCGTATGCGGAGTGAGCTAAATGATAGCGGTCTCTTTTTTCAGGGCTTATATTTTCTTTTGTATACAGTTATGATAAATTTTGACTAGTTGGCTGGTTATTTACGAAAATTTTGCTATTAATCGCTCTACCTTTCATTATACTTGTGAAACATACGATGTTCAACTATTGATCTAAGACTAGGTATAAAAATAGGTATAAATATTTGACGCGTGAAAAATATGACATCAAATTAGTTACATTATTTTTTGTCAACGAAAAGTGTCCTAAGCTTATTGCAAATAAGCACATGTCATTAAACGTCCCCTTTACATATTTTTTCACTTAAAGGAGAAAGTAACATAAATAGCTAAAAAACTAAAGAAATGCCCTTCTTGCATGTAGTTAATGTACAGAGTTGATATGGAAGTTATGTCATTATTCTACCATGGAAAGCAAAATATTTACAGGGACATATTTCTTCTACATACAAGAAGCGCCATTCTAAAGCTTTTTTTACCTAACGTCAGTGCTTGTCAATACTGACAGCGCCCGCCGCTATTGGAACGCATAATGTGGTGGCGCTGTAAAAGGTTTGCTTTTACGTTTGACTGGAATCGTCTGCGTGTCATCACTAAAATAGGAGACACAGGAATCTAAAATATTTGGTTCGCTATCAGCGAAGAAAATGTTTACTGCGAGCATTACTCTGTAACGTTTTTTTTGCATTGTATTCATGTCGGCTGTGTACTCCGAACTTGGGTTTTTTTATTTTAAAATCCAATACCATAGACTGAACATTTTTTACACAACCAAAACTAGCCGAAATGTATCTGGCCAGCTTTGTATTTCGTGTGTTCCTTTTTGTGCGTTGGCAGCCTTTGTTTTGGCTTTTCTTTAACCAGTGTTTTTGTTTCAGGCGTGGACGACACACACAAGTTTCTGGGCAACGAGACACACACAGACTACTTCAGATTATTATTAAGAGATGGCAACTATCTGCTCGTTGGTGGCCGGTGAGTTTTCTATGTATATTTGTATATAGTGATAACGGTTTCTTAACAAGTTGCAAGTTCAGTAGTAAAATGTTCGTATTTTCACACATACCTACAACTTTCAAAATTACAAAACTCTATGACATATTATGCACTGTTAATGGAACTTATGACTCGAAAAGTCTTGTAAGGGCAGGCTTATAGTATGTTAAGATGAATAGTTACGCTTCACTTTTCATACAAATATTATTAAGTTTTGCTCCTACTGTATCATAACTACCAAAGAATTGGTTTTATTTACCTACTCAATTAATGTCGATCGAATATTTATTAACTCTTATTTATTCAACATTTAGCTTCGCGAAGAAAGGTCGTTGAATTTTGTAAACTTACTGTGACCTAGTATTATCTGATGCCTTCCTTGGAGAATAGCACTGATGGTACCTAAGTGCTGTCAATTCCCTGGGCGGAAAACGTTTATCCATACAAGAGGAAAACTGTTAAACGTGGTTGTTGCTCCGAGTTGATCTCTCAATGACCCATTTTATAGGTTGTATGTATTTCATGGTATTTACGAATATACCCCAAGTACATTGATTTAAACTTACACGATCTTCACTCATTATCACAATACAACAAAATGGGGCTTAATCGCGTATAAATATGATTTATTTAATTACCTTTCGTTGGTAATTAAATAAATCTTCGACGTTTCGGACGTCGCATTACGTCCATTGGTATCGAAGGTTAGTTCCTTCGCGATTAAGCCTCGTTTTGTTGTGTTGTGATAATACCCCAAGTATTTATATTTAAGGAAGTCTACTTATAAGTGAGAATACATGTATAATATTATCGTTTAAATGTTTTTTTGGAAATAATTTGTAGTATTCGGATTCGTTACGACCACCGAATCGTACATAGTACAATTTTAACTGTCAATATTGTTTGTATCTGTAAATTTTCATTTTATAATCTTAAGAAAACTATAAAAATATCTTACCATAATTAATAATCTAATTGTAGGGCGAAGTGCCTACCAGAAGTTTAAATTCAATTATTATTTTATGTAAACAGCCTCACTTAATTGTTTGAAAACTTATTATAAGTCAACCCTTTTGTAAGTCTCAATGGAAAGTCCACAAAGTTCATTCATAAGTAACTTCGAAACTGCCGATTAAGATCTAGACCAATTATAAATACGGACTCAAAATTCCAAATCATTTTACGAAACTAAAGCCTTTGTACTTAAAGGGGCCATTGTTGCATCTATGCGGTGGGATAAAGTTGAACATTCAAATAAGGTACTTTGTTTTTTCTGTTCCAATTCGTAGCGAAGTTAGTCTCCCTTAAACCGCAGGCTAAAAACGTGCTGTATCTCTCTGTGACCGCAGTTTTAACTCGAATGCATCGCGCTGTTCTCTTCTGACTCGTAGTGCTGCGATAACGCTGTCTCGTTTGCATTTATAAAGAATTTCGGCTTGTGTTTGGAGGAGGCGAGAGACTTAAAAACACCCCACGCGCCGCCGGCCTACAGTCGCCATTTTATTACAGTTTTCGGGCGGGGAAATTTCGATGTGCATCTATCGATAAATTGGAATGATGGTTTTTTAAAGTGACAATCGATTCTGTATTTCTCAAGGATCAAATGTCTATATGGGACTAAATACAAACAGAACTCTTAAAGTGAGAAATGATAGTTAAAGTTCGGCATTCCTACTGAGCGCTATAGTATAGTCAATTGTGAAGTCATTCTTAAGTTGGCATACCAAATTTAAATGGAAAAAGAAAGTATTTTGGTCTAAAGTTGCCGTACAATGCTTGTTTGATTGATTTTTAAAGATTCTGAAAAATGTTCAATGTAATTGGATTATAATTTGTATCTTTTTCAACATCTAACTACAGGAAAGAGTGGTCCAGAAAAAAGTAGCAACATTTGGCGTTTTTTTCTGACTTATTTACAATAAACATTTCGTACCAAATATGATACAAAATACCTAAGTAATACCGGGATTAATATTGAACCAACGGTTATTGATCATATTAAAAAAAAAACCTAATATCATCATCTGAAGCTAGTGAAGCTACCCTGGTCAAAGGAAATTAAATATAGGTACCTAGATGCACAACGGGTAAGGCTCTCAAAATGTATACATAGTCTTTAATAAACTAAGGTAAGTTGTACCATAAAAAAAAACAAATAAGATCAAAACTGCGGAACATCAATTATAGTCTCCCAGTGAAAGCTCTTTGATAAGTTAAATTTGAAAAAAAATGTAGATAACGAGTATATCTGTTTTATTTTAAACGTAGATTTAAATTACGATTGGACTGTTTTTTTTATGCTCGGAATCTTTTTATCAAACTATGGTTTTAATAAACAACACAACAATCACAGTGAGTAGGTACCATTTCTTAGACTGCAATATGTATACAAAATATTTTGCACTAAAACATGTTGTTATTCCAGTAACATCGATATTAATTACTTTCCATCCAAAAAATATGAAATTCCATGTCGGTCAGAAAAAGACATACAAAGTGACGTAAAAACATGTGATGTTAAATAATTAAACCAACATTTAATAAATACCCAAATCCCTAACATGTTAATAAACCACGCAACGTCACGACGGAACGATATATTGATTGTACCTACATTATGACTATGTCAAAAGTAGGTATACATCCAAACAAATTGTCAAAACTCGTCTGCTAAATTTTGTCCGACTCCTTTTCATTTACATTATGATATATAACTAGAATCTACGCCCCGCAACTTCGTTCGCGGAGGAGAAAAAGTGATGACCCCTCTTTTTTCGACAGCGTAGACAGGTAAAAAGTATCCTATCTTTGGATACCCAGCTACCCGTGCCCCATTTTTTCAAAATCCTTTTAGCCGATTTGGCGTGATGAAGCCACAACGACACATACAAACATACAAAAAATCCACTATTTTTTTAGAAAACATCTTAAATTTACAGACATTTCATTTTACAATAGGGAATATGCATGAATTTTAATTTTTGCTTTATTAAAAGCTCATTCATGTAACAAATAGTAGACAAAAATATTTTTTCGAATAACTATAAAAATAACCAAGATATAAGCCATCAAACATTTCATTCTATCTCTTTCTAGCAAAACGGAATTTAATATGGAGTTTATATGGCCGGCGTAGACTATGACGTAACAGTACATGTCGGACTTCTCTGTCAAATCGCCATCTAATTAGCAGTTTAAAATGCCTCTATCTTGCGTGTTTCTTGGCCGATTGGAATTTTATTTTCACTATTTGAAATCATTTTTACGGTATTTTGATATTTAGTTAAGAAAAGCGATAAAGAAAATTCATGCATGTTCCCTTATAGGGTATATTACATAACATTGCAACTTTTAATTTTAAATTTTCATATGTTTTAGATGTTTATATGTTTTACTTTCCTCGGTGTATTTATTTAATCTTGAATATTTCAGATTTTATCGATACCTCTGTGTTGTTACCGCACCGGTGACACATCTGCCCCACGTTATGGAAGTCCAAATACTGCTGCTTACTTACATTGCCGCAAATTTTGGTGTTCGTCTCATATATTTCAGATTTATTTTAAAGCAAATGTTAACAAGACTGTGTTTGATTTAAAATATAAATCAACTGGTTTTAGACAAGGTTTTGCTAATGTAGGTAAACATTTATTGCTTTGGTATTTATTGCACAAAAGAAAAACTTATCGTTCAAAAGGTGGACTTAGTACCGTAAAGAATTTTCTACAAGTCAATCTTAGGAGAAAGGAGAAAAAGCCGGCCAAGATCATGTCGGACCATACTCAGTGTAGGGTTGCGTAGCCGTAACTACAAAGAAATGCACGACAGATGAAAAAATACAATGTGAAAAAGTGCAAAAGGCGTACGGTGGGGACAAATGTACGCTACTTTCAGAGCGATTATTTCCGAAAATATTCACTAATTAAAAAAATATATTTAGAAAGCACAATATGTTTTTAAAAGAACAGTCTAAAGATGGTCCACGCGTTGATGTTTTCTGAAAAAAAAACAGGTTCGGTTACATAATACATACATGGAGTGCCCCTTCTAGACATATTTATTTTTGTTATTTAATTACCAAACTAAGTAGCGGCTTATACAAGACTCCTATGCTTTAAATTTTATTATTATTACATCTTGTAGTGATTGAGTAAAATGCCTGTGACATACGGATGGACGGACATGGCGGAACTATAAAGGGTTCCGTTTTTACCATTTTGGCTACGGAACCCTAATAACAAATAGTCAAACGAATTTCCCTCAGTAAATTAACATCTACAGTTGATTTAAAGTCACTCGAGGTAAACGTTAATTTGTCTCAATGTCCCATTAGGACAGTTGATGCGACTCTTTGATGTGCTACTATTAAAAGTAATAGCACTTATGAAAACATTACATTCAATTAACGTTTGTGCAACGGAGCACTAACCCATTAGTTAGGTTTGTTCATTTTCTTTTCATACGCTAAATATAATGTAAAAACGAAACATCTTCCACTGTGGTTAGTGACCATCAAAGATGAGTGAAATTCATTTAAGAAATCTACGTATGTAAAACACAATCCTATTATTTTTATATTACCATTGATTTTGCCATACATCATAAATTGATAATTATCATCTGTTAAAATCAAGTACAGATAATATAATCTATTAATCCTTTCCGAAAATCTTGCAAGGTGTCGCACTATATAACTACTTTTTTTACTCATATGTCATTTTTTTCACAAAAGAGTTTCATAGTCGACTTCCATCGCTGTAGCTAGCATACTTGGAAACTGCACGCTGCACAAAACTGCACCAAAGTTGTTTACCTGAAAAATAAAACCCGACTTCGCGTCAACCTGCTATGAAAAATTCGTCGAGGTCGCCCTCGGCATCTGTCGGCAACGCCATCTAGCGATTATGGGCAGTATTCGCTACAGTTTCTTTGCATTGTTCCTGAATTTCGCCTTTAAGCTTGGAGAAATAAAAGCGCTGCCAGGTACCAGAACTATGTAGACCGAGATGAGACTCAACTCGGTAAAAGTGTTCTTATCACTCTAAGGCCGACCACCACATTTTTTTTAAACTTGGATAGCAAAATAGAAATCATAAAACTCAAAATCCAGTATTACTATTAGTGACGACCAATTGCTGCCTAGGCTGCATACTTTTTTTAACACACTTTCATGCGGTATCGATCAATGGCGGTACTGGATAAGGTACGGTCATCGACGATGGCCGCTCGGACCAATAGCAATGTCGCATAATTTAAAATATTCATCCGTCCGTGCTAAGTTTGCATTTCTTTCCAAATCAGATTTACATAACAATGGTCACGTCTTGCGATGAAAGTCTCATTGCTAGAGTTTTAGAGAGGTTTTATTAAAGGAAAGGTTGTAATAAAACCAATGGCCGACTCGACGCTAACATGACGGGCTAACAAAGAGTGTGAAATTTCTATTCTGTAATTTAATATCGCTTACTGAAGTAATGTTTTATTTGCAAAGATTATTAAGTAGCGTTACGTAGTTTAAAAGTAAGATTAAAGTATGTTGAGAGTTAGATAAAATATCGTTAATTAATATGATCATGTAATTCTATTCTGCAATTTCAATTTAGAAGTTTGTCTAGAAAAGGGCTTTTCCATAAAATGTACGACGTTACTAATTTAGTAACTAAGCTTTTCGTTAATTAATTTACTATTAATAATAATTATATAATCACCATTTTTCTATACACCTTTTAATGTATATATGGCCTGTGTATGGTGTAGACTCAAATTTTTCATTATTTATTTCAAGCTTCTTTTGTTTCCTTTGAAGAATCGAAAAGTTTCGTGGTAATAAACATGCTCTCATATCTCTATTTTTAAAAAAATGCATTACGTAAAACTGCCAAGTTTACTCAAACCGTCCAATCGCCGCGCTCCATTACATTTCTAGATTCCTCTGTGAGCCAGGCTTGGTTAATTTGGCGCAGACTACACGGAAACGTTATTCTGCCCGCGTCCCGTCTAATGTTATTCTACTATAGAGGGTGTGAGCCTCTTTTGTGCCCTTTTAACTAAATTAACGTTGTCCCGACCAGACCAGAGGTGTTACAGCCTGCCACCTCAAAGAGACCGGTACAAGCGAGCAATTTTTTCCTTGTAAGAGACCAGAAAGAATTGGTTAGGTGGCGAGTGTGATAGGTTGCCGGTCTCGCTTACTCCTATTTGTATGGTTTCGTTAATAAAAGGGAAATAATATTAAATAAATCGGTTGATTTTGATCTTGGAAGCGAATTTCGTAGGCTTCGGTCGTAAATTTTATGGTTAATACGTAACGTATACGTTGTGAAGTTTTCAAAATTTTACATAAAAAGTTTATTATGAAACGTTACGTAACAAGTTAAACCATAGAAAAGCGATAGCAGCTTTGCTTAGATTATTTATATATTTATAGTTTTCCGGTTTTCTACATTAAAATCTATAGATATCACAGACTAATTAATAGTTTACAAGGCATTAGGTACGAGTACATATTCTCTTTAACCTGAAAACAATATGATATAAAAGTATCACGATTGTGAGCAATGACACCGCGTATTCTTTTGCAGGGGCAGAGTTCTCCATTATAAAAAATAATGGAGAATGCACGGTTCCCATTGAATTAGTAAGCAACTATACTGGAAATAACTAGTAATGTTAACCAAGTAGTAAGTATGTATGCCGTTCCCTACTACTTGTAATGAATACATCTAAAAATACTCACTAATCTCTCCAATTGACTAATTTGAACCCTTAAACGGTACAATATGGCACACGGGGTATAACGTAAAGCCGGGTTCACACAAACCTGAATAAACAAACTGTTGTTGATAAATCGTGTTCACACGAGACTCTGAAATCAATTTCGGTACGAGAATCAATTTGGCGAACAAAAATACGGTACGTATTTAAAGTTCGAGTGTATGAATAAGTCTATTATTTTCAGCCTCGCGCTATTTTAATATTATATCGGAATATTACATTGTCTGGGATACCGCCGGTCTTTATAAAGTATGTTAAGTCGACCGAAATAATTTGGAAAGCTATTCAACTTGCTAGTTTGACGGCCGTCTGTCGAAAATAATTATTTGATCCACACAGTTCATTATTGGGGAAAATGTATGCCGCCAATTCAATCAACTGGCTAGTTCAAAGTATTATTGCGAGTGAATATTTAAATACAAACATGTATGGGTAATGGAAATTGACGATCGTTTATCTTTCTGTATAATCTGTCTGTCTTTGAGTATAATCAAGCTTCCGTCATCTAGCTCATAGAATTAAATGTATGTTTTCAAAGCACATAAACGAATCTGTCTGACTTTGAGTATAATCAAGCTTCCGTCATCTAGCTCATAGAGTTAAATGTATGTTTTCAAAGCACATTTACGAACTGAATCGAATTGACAAAATCCCTTACAGTTAATCTGTGCATCTTTGAGCGATAACGACATGTAACACAAAGAAGCCACATAATATGACCCCTTTAATTTGACACCCAAACTTGAAATCGTCATGTCGTGTCTCAGTATTCGCTATCCTCAGATCTTAATAAAAACAAAGGGACAAGGAGATTTCTCGTGGCAAAAAAGGAATTAAGGTAATCATCGCATCCATCACTGTGTGGGCAACACCCAGAACTGCCCTCTGGGGAGCCTCTGAGTCTCGTCGGCTGATGGAGACGCATGCGGCGAGCTGTCGGTTTTGACAATCAAATCCAAGTACTATAAAACTTTGGCGAATAGCTGACGCAAAGTTAAAGAAAACTATTTTGTGAAAACTCTCATTTGTTTTTTTTTCTCAATGGTGTTTTATTCTTATGGTATCTTTAAATTGACTGATTATACTGACAACGGATTGATGGAGAGTAATATTGGTAGTGTTGTTAAACGTAGTCGTTAGTTAGTCTTGTCTTAAAGACTTTCAAACCTTAAAGACTAACAAACCTTGAAGGTTCAAGCTTTCAAGACTTAAGCCTTGAAGGTTTGAGCTCAAAAACGGTTCAGAACCTTAACGACTCAAGCTTTTTATGAGCTCTTCTCTAAAGACTCAGTCTTGTCTTTACGACACCTGCTTCATAGAGAGCTCAAGCTTTAAAAACTCGGGCCTATTAAAAGCTCAAGCCCCCGAACCACGAAGGCCTGAGTCAAGCGTTAAGAGCTCAAACAATGAGCGTTCTAGACTCATAAAATTGATCTGCAGTCGAATCAAAAATCTTTAACTTTACGTTTAGATGTATTGTTTATCCAATCTAATTGATATTTTACAAACAAAAAATGCGATAACGTCCGAATTTATTTTTTCTTTTTTTCCCCTAGGTATTTCACATAAAATTGATGTAATATTTTTTACTTCTAATGACCTCGGGATTACGCTGTTAAAATATCTCAGGTTCTACACATGCACCCTGTATAACTATCAAATATCGCATAGATTCATCTAAATTGTTTAAAGCTTTTAAGACTTTTAAATGGTTCAAACCTTTTAGACTTAAACCTTAAAAGCTTAGGAGGCTTCAAAGCTTGAAGCCTAAAGACTCGAGGTTTCTGTGATCCTAAGCAGCAACGCAAACTTATTAATTTGAGGCTTATACGCGCGAGGTTTTAAGGTTCGAGGTTTGTAGACTCAGCAGTCGCGACTCGAGTCTTGTAGTTTAAGCCTCGAAGCTTAAATTTACAACACTAAATATTGATGCTCCAATCGATGTCTCCGATGATATTATGAATATAGATTTTGATTAAATACTCAACTAAAGAGCTATGCAAACTTAATAATATGATGGTTGTACAGCGTGTTTTTTTTATTACTTTAATTTTAACAGGTGGTACAACCCGTTAATACGAAGAACTTTTCCTATCGGGAGAAATTTCGGAATAGAAAAAAATCTGCCATTCCCTACATTTTGGTCGAGTTACTAACAGTTTAAAATGGCAGTTTTTTTTTTCGGTTTATATTACATGGTATCTGGTCATATTTTTTCTCCGGATGCTCAATTCCGTACTGTAATTTTATATTTGTTAACGTTTCTAGTTTGTGCCTCACTTAGTGGACACATTTTTGTCGAAGTGTTTGCAGAATGTGCATCATATCATATCAAATATTTAGTGGAGCTCCCGGACTCCCAAAAAACTATTTGAGATCACATTAAAATCAGAAAAGTGTCCATGAAAGTGATGCAGAACAGACGCTCAAATAATGTGGACGATGTTTTTTTTTCTGCGGTATGTTATAGAACGACCCATCAATAATATAAATATTGATGGAAAAACTTCTTCAATCTCATAAAAACATCGCGAGTTTATCGAAAAGGTTTCATAACAAAAGTTACCATACATTTCATGGGTTATTCAATGGTATTATTAGTTATTACTATTTTCATACTTTAGGACTTTCCCACCTAACTTTAAAGGCTCATAAAACAAATTACACGTAAGGTATCAAACTCAAAATCTTAACGTAGTTCTTAATTTTGCTTGTTGAATCAGGAGCTTATAATATATTTACATATTTTCAGCCAACACCCTGTAAAAGCACGTAAACTAAACTCTGAAAACGCGATAGTTGCAATTATTTGCAGCGACGTTTTTTCTTTCTACCGTGCAATCGAAATCGAAGAGTTCTAGAATATTATTTGAAGCCGTTTCGAAGAATATTCATTCGATCGAGAATTACTAGACTTCGGACCCTTCTCGGAATCTCTCAGTCAATTACCAATTATTGAGGCAGGCTAAACTTTGCTGTTCACAATGAACACATCATTGGTTTGATCAAATACAGGTAATAAGGAATTCCAAGATTTTGGTCCAATCTAACTGTGCTCTTAAATCACGTTTAAGTAATACTAAGGATCTATTCACACCAACCACAACCACACCACAACGCAGCGGCATAAAGTGGTGACGCAGTGGTTACATGTGAATAGTTGCGCTGCAGCTCCTTGATGTAATCGGACCGATCATACGGTTGCGTGTGACATTGAAATTTGGTCCGTGCGAATCATCAAATTATCGACCGACTGCGTGGTTTTGGTTGTGGTTGTAGTTGTGTTGTGGTTGTGGTAGGTCTGAATAGACCTTAAAACAAGTGAAGGGTTAATTTATGCGACATCTAAAAAGCTCGTTTAATCAAAGGTCGTTGTGTTTATTTTCGACACAAACTTTAGTTCTATTTCGATCAAAAAATATGTGTTGAACATTTTGAATTCGTCGTATTCAGCCAGAAGTTTAATAACACGTGCAAGTTACGATATAATGAAGTAACTCACTGCATAATAACCTATTTAAAATTTAATTCAACATGTCTGCCCGCGAACTGAGTTTCCTTTATGTAAAGCCCAAGTCAATAAAGGAATCGAAATTCTAAAACACGGTACGGAAACAGCTAATTTAGTATATTGTGCAAACAACGGAGAAGGGCTAAAGTTCCCAGCAGGGGCAACTGGCTCCCTTCAATTAGAATTAACTAAATGCGGAGGGTGTATGCAACCTCCCGTCGATACGCTGAATAACGTAATTTAGCTCTGTAACTAGTAGTCAGCCCAATAACACGAATTTGACAGCCCACGCAATACTGCCTTTATTTCTCATATTTCTACACTAATTCGAAAATTGCTCGCTAACATCGAAATACACTGTTACTAAGTAAGTATACCTATAACCTTATAAATGAGACCTAAAGCGAAACTAAGAAGTAAAGTTAATACATTCTTATTCAACGCTGCCGGCAAAGTTTACGGCAAGTAGCATGTAAGTAAAACATCATTATTATTTCGTTCATACCCCGACGTTCTTTCGCTAAAACAATACACGACTCGTAGACGCAATTTCAACCGATCCCTGGAAAACTTTGTACGTAGTGCCTATTTGTTTTGCCCTAAACAAATAAAGTAGTTTAGGGGAAAACAGATCAGTTAACTTGTTAAGTGTGTAAGGACGGCACCTCCGCGCCTGGATTTGTTACGAATTGGCCTGCTGTTTACTGCCAGACCGAAGCGAAGCTCTTAGTCTTCCACTCGGCTCCCGGGTAAGATCAAACGCACACAGATTAAATACTTGTAAGTAAACACTCAAAATACCAACAATTGAT
This sequence comes from Hedya salicella, assembly GCA_905404275.2. Taxonomy (NCBI): domain Eukaryota; kingdom Metazoa; phylum Arthropoda; class Insecta; order Lepidoptera; family Tortricidae; genus Hedya; species Hedya salicella. The sequence continues at coordinate 10,495,396 of FR990112.1, read as the reverse complement.
ATAAATCAATATTGTCACAGTACGTCTCAATTCAATAAATAAAATATAGTTGAATACAAAAACTTATAGTCCTTTGAAATAAAACAATTAGTAATGAGGTAGCCTGGGAGTTTTTCTTTGCAGCGTTTCTTTTCTCCTCAGTACGCCTCATTTGTGAAATGCTGCTTGGTAGATTATTAGAATAAAATAATTAAGCCCTTCTGGCACATGTGTAACTGTCTTTACAGCTTAGGCCCATCTGGCATGTATGTACACCTTTATTTGTGTTTTTTCAAAAAATGGGTAGTTTGCACAAATTGTAACTTTGACAGAGGAAAATGCATCTTTTCTCAGTCCTCCCGTGACCATGGAAAGCTGGAAAGCTTCCGAAACGTCAGGAACTAAAATGAGATAATATACGCGATATAATCCGTTAAATTGTTTTATTTCAATGAGTAATAATCGCGGAAACAGAAGAAAATATTATAGTCCTTTGTTATGGAACAGGTGATCTTAGTCATAAGTGTAGCTACCATCCCTTGCATCGTGTAACCTTGTATGACCGAATTTATGTTACACAGTTGTTAGATTCTCCAGTTGAAACGGGAAATGTTTCAGAAAATCTATCCCAGTCACAATGTTAGTTAAAATACTTCGCACTGATCTCAGTAAACCAACGATTATGTAAATAGTCTTATGAGGTACATTACAATCGAATACTTCCCTATTCTATAGAAAGTTCTGTGTTTAATAACAATACAATAGAGATTAGTTGTATACGACACATCTACTAGTGTCGCGTCGCTTACATAAAATTGGAGGCTGGATGGCGGCCGCTTATCTCCGATATTTGGGATAATTCGGTAAGTGATTGACGTGTTTGTCGTTAAATATTGAGCCGTTCTGAGCGGCGAATTACTAAATCTAACGCCTCAAATGATGGCCGTGAGGACGTAATCTAATATAGATCCTCAACTGAACGTAGAGATAATTATATTTTCGTTGACGGGTTTGCGGGCCATTCAATCCGGATGCTTGTTTTGACCGTGTTAAAAGCGGTATGAATATTCCAAAGGAATTGTAGAAGATGTTGCGGATGGGTTTGCAAGGGTCTTGTGAGGGTAACGACTGATGTTCAACTGAGTAAACAACTAGGCTATACCTAACTAATTCAGGTAATAGGAAATTTTCTTAGATGAAATAAAGTATTTTTTTAAATGTCCATACATGCCATTTATCTAATTTTGACGACATGTTTGGCTCAGTGGGTTGTACAATGGCCTACAAAGCTAGCGGTCCCGGGTTCGAATCCCGGCTAGGGCAAGTGTTTGTGTGATGAGCACGAATGTTTGCTCCTGGGTCTTGGATATTTTCTATGTATATTTATCTATGTATTATGTATAACGTCGCCTATTACCCATAGTACAAGCTTTGCTTAGTTTGGGACTAGGTCGATTTGTGTAATATTGTCCCTAATATTTATTTATTTATTTATTATTTATTGATCAATTGTTGGTGTTGTTATACCTACCGGCTGCGACTCTTACGCTTCTTTAAAATAATATCGCTCAAAAAAATATTCATTGAGACGAATTGAACGCTCTCTTTTTATACTTATCTACAAGAAACCTTTTGAAAAACTTTCGTTGTATACTATGGTACTCGTATTATGAGTATAGTGCAGTCAACAAAAGAAGTCCTATAAAATAGCGCACCCTATGGCAGCTTGTATACAATCTCGGAATCTTACCCATGATTTAGGGATCGTTATCGTGGTGGAGCTTTACTGGGGGCCATATCGGGGTAGGGAAAAACAGATAATTCAGCCGACTTTACCGAGTTTTATCTCATTTTTCTACTTTGGGTGTTGGATTAGTTACTGTAACCTCTATATTATTTATCGGTGTGATTAACTTTCGCTAGTACTTCTATATATTTATTTATGTTATAATAGTAAACGGTTAGACGATCCACTTAATTGATAGTAGTACCAAATAACATAAGGACATAAGGACATAAGGATTTTGTATTTCATCAATGCCCAAAAACTCTTTAATAAGTATTAAAAGCAAACACACATATAAACCGAAATGATGAGGTGTAACTACAATGAAAATGTGCTAGGTACAGCGTTTATATCTATTGGTCTACTTTACAATACAACACAATACTCTTTATTGTACACCAAAAGAAAATAACATGAGATACTTAAATGGTAAACAAGAGGCGGTCTTTATTACTTTATTTCATTTCTGAAATCAGACCAGCGTTTTCCCTATAAAAGAAAGAAAACAGTTTGCACTTAAAACCGATACTTAGGCTCCTCTTTTACGTAACAGGGTAAACAAGATTAAAACAGGTAAGCATTATGTTAACTCTTCATAGAACCGACGTACCTAATAGCGGCATAAAACAGGCGGTACTGACAAGCTCTGCCTACTTAACACAATCGATATTGTCCTACTGCCATAACTAGCGATTTGGCAGAGACATGGCGGGTCTAACTGTGGCGGTAAGCATAAACCACGGCTGACATTTTATGGCTATACATTATACATACAGATTAGCGGCATATTGGCTAGGCCTTAATTAATGCACTTTAGCCATGCTACTCTCGTCATATAGTGCACAGCAGTTGACAATGTAGGTACTTCATGCAAGGTTTATTATTGTTGCGAAGACCATAACGTCATCAATCGTAGAGTAGTGTTTAATAAATGTGTTTCAGCTTTTCGCAGAGTAAATTACGAACCGAATGGCCCTGTCGTAAGACAGTGGCTTAATGATCGTGAGTTCGGCGGTTCTAATCCCAGCATGGGCGAGCTTTTTGCAAGTTTTCTTCGGATGTTTAGATTTTAGTAAGTGAGACTAAAGTTTCTAGAAAGTTTGAAGAAAAGAACATTCCGTGCCATAGAAGTTTAAAGGACAAATGTATGGGATTCGAATATGCTAGAACCTTCGACACAGCCCAATTTACTAGAAAGACGACGCTACTCAAAACAGCAGAATAACGAAAATATGACGATAAAAAGTGACAAAAGACGAGCGAAATTAACGGGTATAAAAGACGACGACGGTAGATCAGACAACAGTCTTAAAGTGGCAAGCGAAGGAGAAGCAAGTGGAAAGAAGAGGAAGTTAAGTCAAGTGATAAAAGTGAAGTAGTGTAAGTGAACTAGAAAGTGTTCAGTGTCAGTGACTCAGTGTGTGCTATACACGGTGCGAAGTCTAGTATCGGTACCGGGACGCGTTTAACAGTGAATCCCTGCTACTGTAAGTCGCAAATAAACTAACGTAGAATTATCAAGGTGTTTTAACTCTATCCTATACCCCACGCTCGTAACATTATATTAGTATGAGAAAATTAATAGTTCATGTAGTTTTCAAAACTGATACAGGGCTTCCTGTGGGGGCTGTGACGTCAGGATTTTGGGTAAATATCACTTTTCTCAGTTATAGAAAAATCTATAAATACCAATCAAAATATCTTTAAAGAATACGGAATGCCTGTTAATGTCATCTTCGCATGGCGGCAGTGTTACAAGAAGGTCGAAAGCTTTTGACTGATCTATTTAAATTTTCCACCCTATATATTTTTTGCTCACCACTAATATGCTTTCATGAGACTTTTCTTTTAGTTGTGGGTTTTCAGAAAATGTAACTAATCGTATAGTTTTGGAGTAATATTGCTCTAAATGATGCACGGCGGAATCGAGCTTTTCTCCCCGCCCCCCAGTACCCGTGCGATGGTCCTCGATGGTTACCACTTATCAGTCTTAATCTACTCTTGACTATTTGATAAACAACTTTACCAAGATTCAGCTCCAGATCTTAAAGTGCATGGCAAATATAGCAGGTCAAAGAGCACCCCAACTTCTGTAGGTTTTATTCGACACTCTTTTTTTCTGATAATATTTTACCAACAATAAAAATTTATATAACCAAATTTGTAGTAAATTCACTGTAGTTTATTTTTGTAAAAGCAAAGCAAGCTTTCAGTACTTTTGAAGGTTTGGAGATAAAAGGATTTAATTAAAAAATGTGACATTAAAACCAAAATGGTGACGTCAGCACAGCCCTCACACCCAAGAACTTTAATAACAAAAACAAGGTTAATGAGAACATCTCAAGGAAGTTCTGTACCAATTTTGAAAACTACACAAATTATTTCCGCAGATTGGCTTAATTGAAGCTAATTTTCTCGGTCTGTATCCGAGGTCTTGATTCACTAAAAAATAGGGCTTATCTAAAAAAAAACTTAAATGTGGATGAAATAGCTAAAAATATATAAAAATATAAATTGCTTAAAAGGTGAAGTTTACAAAAACTCATATTTATAGCGTTACCTAAAAAGATCAAAGGCTGCCAATTCAGTGAATACATTGTTCGAATAGAATTTGTTTGTTTTCACATTATCGTGATTTCAGCCATTTTTTATTGTATGTGTTAACTTTTTTATATTTCGACCAACGGCATTGATAAAGAATCTCTTCTCTCATTTATCTAATACCTAGAATTTGAATAAACAAATAAAATACCCAGCGTTCTTTAATATAATACCCTTTGGTGTGTCACGAAAATGACACTTTTCATTTGGTACCATTTCAACAAAAAATGCAAACCATCCCATTCGTACAGCATAAATCATGACGCCGACAGAGCGAGACAACAATCGAGCCCCGAGGCTTTGTGCGGTCGGCATTTTGAACGCTTTTAATTAAAATGTTAAGAATTTTGTATTTTGTATGCGAGCGTCGGACCCACCAGTTTAATGAGACTTGCATTTTCTCCGTCTCCACACTCCTTCCCGACGGAATCAACGGATTTAAAGGGTTCCCAGGGATCTTATACGCTGGTCGTCATAAGACTGAAAGGAGGACTGCGACAAAGAGGGAATTTCATATGAATTCACGTTTTTACGAAGAAAACGTTGTTTTAAAGTTGATCGGGCTTCAGAATATGCTAGCTATCTATGAGTACGAGTATGCATACATTTCGCTACGATTTACATACCAGCGAAATACAATATTTGGTGCGTTTTTATGACTGGTGTTATTTTTATTCATATCGGTTCGTTAGGTAAATACGCATTGCTGATGTGAATACCATCGTTTTGTGTGTTCAGAGATAGATCAAATAGAAAGTTGTGATATTTTTGAATCAAATTTCTACTTAGAATGGATATTAATTTCTGCTTTTATCGAAGTGATTCTCACTTTTCGTACTTCGTAGCGAATAAAGCCTTTCCTATTTAGATATCCTTAACCAACCGCTATGAACTTGGTCAAATACGGTAAATAAAATGTTGAAGCACTTCATCGTCAAAAATTTCGCCAACCAATCACAGCGGTGCCCCAAAGCGGAAAGTTAAACCGTCGCGAAAAACATCCGAGCGCTTACGGAATAAACAAACATTGTCTCAAGGTAACATCATAAATTCGATGAAATAAACGATGAATGTTGTTGGAAAACAATTGCAATAAATCTCGTCGCATGTGAAGCACAATTTCTCAGTCGGAGGCCGGTGGCGGGTGCCCGAACTTTTCCAATATTGACGCCAGCCGTTCGCCATGTAAAAACGCTTCCAAGACGCCCGTATATCAACCAATCCACGTGAGTGCCCATTTGACAGTCAAATGCTGATGACAAACATCGAAAACTTGCTTTCATCCGACTTTATTGTGGGTGTTTAAGTCTGCCTATCGCGAGTTTAGAAGTCGTTAAAGTCTTTAGTCTATTTTTTAACCCGCAAAAAGCGGGCTGTTTTAAGTTCGGCGACTTTGTTTGAGCTATCGCCCTTTACGATATTCTATCGTAAAAGTTTTTGTAGTTTGCCACAACCGTATGAAAATGCGATAGTTTATTGCAGTCACCGGCAATATGTAAACAGACTAGGTGCTGACATGTGTTAGAGGTTACATAATTTTTGAACGCCTTCAGTTAGATAATATTGACGATAACAGCTGTACTTTGAAACTAATTTCGAGATATAATCTAAAATGTAATATTTTACAGCTAACGACGTGTCGTGGCACGGTAGAAAGTTTGCTAATGACCGAGTGACCGGATGCGAGGAACAAGCCTGATGCCTTGGCTAGTCAATACTATCGACCTAAATTATCTCCGCGCAAATCCATTACTAGCAAAACTTACTGCTGACGTTGATTACTCGACACAAAGAGTGCAGCAGCATATGAACGTATGCGTAAAACATGTCCTCGTAAATGCTGCTCAGACGCGTTACTATGAAATAACGTTCTATGTCCTCCAAATGATCCGATGACTCGTGAGTGAGAAATTCAAGCACGGTTACTTGAGCCAACTGAATTGCCACCAGGTCAGTTCACGATTTATAAGAATATGAATATTGTTTACTTGACTGTGTTTTTCAGTTTTTATCTATTAAATATTAAGATATTAAGCACCCGTGAAGACGATTTGTGAAAATGTCGGTCACTTTACAACTCTAGGTATCTAAATAAATTCACAATCTCAGGTGCACACATACCTATACATCAAATGTTTGTGCAGTCGAAGGCACGTGCCCCAATGTCCTATTGATATTGTTCTAAACGGAACTCGTAAAGTTTTCCAATATCGCAGCGTGTCGAGTGCACGCAAACAAATTGCATCTGTCGGGTGAATTCGGCGTTCGAATTTGAATTCTTTGAGCACAAAAGTATACTTCATACGTATTTTGCTTAATAGTTCGATGGGTTCATATTGAACCGGTAGGATAGGCACGGGTGGTACAAATAGAATTCACTTCAAAACTGTGTAATAACATTGGCATTGGTTAAAGGCGTCACCCTGGCCTGACCCTCAAAGAACGTTTTGCCCTTGACTGTATGACTAGGTTTTAAGCGCTATGCAACTTTTATTGTTTACTTTATGGAGTGACATTGATAGTATCTTTAGTATTGTTAGTTGGTTGTGTTGTAGTATTAGGTAAGAAGTAATACATATCTAACGATCATTCAACTATGGTGTTATTATCAGTGATCATTCTGAATACTTAATTGAGAGTGACTAGTATTAATTTAACTATTATTACTACTAAAGACCATCATCTAGTAAATCGGTTATTTTAAAGACATAGTTATTTTTATAACAGGTTGGACTTTCAATGACCGATTAGCGTTAAAAACACTGCAGACAGCTGTTTTTTTTAAAGAAAATCGTCAAAATGTCCCATATTATGAATTTTAACGTCACGTATCGAAAGATAACTTACATTATTATATCATTTATTCATAAACAATTTTACATTGTGTTTGAAATCTGAAAATAACATACAAAACAATTTTGTAATCTTAACTTAAAACTTAATACTTAAACTTAATAGTTTATCTGCCTATTTTATTATTATAATCTCTAGTATGGGTACTGGCGGGTTTATTCAGGCATAATGTTGTCCGATAATTTACCTTCATCCAACCTTTAGCGACACGGCATAAATATTCCCTCCAAAAAGGTGCATGATGTTATAGTGCGTATGTAAAAGCATCGAACCATTCGGTTCCGACAGTGACACAGTGCAAGTATCATTAACAGTACACATAACTTGCTCCAGCAAACCCACATTCCTCGTACCCGTACAAACGTTTTAAGGAAAATAGAACTTACTCTTAACAATAAACTGAATCATTAACACAACAAGTATAAAGATGTTTTTTTTGTAAAATATCAAATTAGTATGCGGAAATTAATATCATATTCTGATACTGGTGCATTCCACCAGAACGTTTACTTTGTCGGGTACGTGACGGCTATGACAGCTACCTTAAAAACACATAAATAGTCCAAGAATTCACTACCAATACAAAAGCAAAGTTATAAAATATTGACGTACCAAAAATTTACTTCCTAACTTTCTTAGAAGTATGAAAAGAACGTACCCGACATTTTGGTGGAATGAACCAACTGATGATTTTATATGACACATAACATCCAAAATTTCAGTGAACTATTTGGCATCAAGCGTTTAAGCACTTATTATAAACGGTGGACCGTCCACCTACCACGGAAATGAGAAGGGCCAGCTTTAAATAAAAATACAGGCATTTTACAGTGAATGTACTGTTTGTAAAGCTTGTATTGCGACAGTGGACAGGAGACGCATCAATCAACGTGGATAGATCGCTGCAGTTCGGATGCGGATGTTCGCTACGTTTGCTATAGCTGACGACTGTTTTAAACTTGAATAATCAATAACAAAGGATTTATTACGTATCGATACTGCGCATAGACAAATAAGTGCTTCAGTCCAAGTGAAATGCGAGGAAATTAGTTTGTCCCGGTGTTAACGGTCCTTTTTTCAACTCTCCAACGCCCTTTTTCTCGTTTCAACTCTCACAAGAACTCGAGTTAGTAGGCTCCGTGATCTTATACTTACTTATCTAAAGCTGGATTCAACCAAACTGGAATAAGGCTTATTTATCGATTTAGCATACAAATTATATATATTGTCAATCTTATTCCATGGTATTTCAATAATATATATATTTTACCATCCATTGCTAGAAGTAGACAACGCCACAATTACTCCGTGTAGTAGAAAGTACTATCAGCAAAACGCACGTTTGATTACCTTAAAGGCGAATTTCGGTTGCAGAGAGTTACATCTGCTACAATAAATAAAATAATAAATAAAAAAAAATATTTAGATTCCTGAGATCCATAGATTGTTAGTTACAAAAACAAAACTTATAAACTATATTAGTAAACTATATTACCTTATAACTATTTATTTTTAGGTCGTATGACATGAAGGTCGGTGTATCGGCGAAGAATATCCGAATCCCACCTTTCTGTTATCATTTTCAGGATGCTATTTGAGCTCCCCCTTATCTGCATCACTTCAGATGCCGTCTTCTTTCGAACTATGGCATAAAAGTCCTCTACGCTAGAATCGGCAAACATCACAGACGCGCTGCCAAATCGAGGAAGCCCAAACAGCACCCTGAAAATGTTATTATACTGGATACGCAGGGTATTATGGCGCTTCAGCCTGAAACTAGCCCACAGGCCACACGTATAGAAACTTTGTCAGTAAGCTCTAAATAAAGTTATATATAGCAGCAATAGCTTGCCAGGTTTTTTATACCAATGAAATTTGCGGGCCTACATGGCAACCTCGGACATAATTACAATTACGTAGATGCTTTCTTAGCAGCGCATGGTGACACTGAAAAAAGAAACGATTGAATCAAACAAGAAACTTGATCGCACCAGAGCAAGTTAAATGCAATGGTTGCAGCAGCAATCTTAATTTGATTACTGCTTCATTATGAAAGATATCACGAAAGTTGTTTATTGCTGTCAAGTTTATAATTGATTGCCTCAAATAAGATGTTTGCATGCGATAGACTTCAATCAAGTTCGAATTGACTTGTGATTAAAACAAATATCAGTTTTGGTAGAATTCAACATTCCTTTTGTTTGCTGTTACAATGCGACCTGGTTAAGGTCAACTGAGTAAAATGTTAAAATATTTGATCGTTATATATACATTTCCAATCAAGTTAAAAAGCCACATGATAGGCTCATTTTTTTCAGTGTACGTACAGCTTTCGCTGAGACCAAATAATATGTTAGACGCTCTGACGCTCGCACTAAATCTCTTTAGCTAGGAGGTTTGGTAAAAGCAGCTAACTAAAATAAGTTTCTCGAGAAAATCCAATCTAACTCAATTAGAATTCTCGTCCAATATTGCTCACTATATTCATTATTCAATTCCATTATAGTTTAGGAGTTAGGACATAAATAGCGTGAATCATGGTGAAACGTTATTTAATTAGAAATAGTATTTTCGTCGGCTGTTCGTACTCGGAGTTGGAAATGATGAATGTCATGGCCCAACTGTGACATTATACAATCCACTTTTGATTGGACACGCAACGTGCCAGCTATTGCGACGAAAAATTATTGTTGGAAAATATATTTTGCGTTGAGCTAAATATGCTTGAGTTCATTTAATTCATAGAATAAGCAGTTTTAACTAGAATACTTTAATTACATATAATGAAAACATTGATTATACTCCTTTAGGTGATGCTTTAAAAAAAAAAATATTTTGCGATACATGTGCTGTAATGCCATTGGTTTGGACTATGCGTTGTATTTCAGTTACTGAGAAAAAAGTTAAATAGAAGAAAACCGGCCAAGAGCATGTGGGACCATTCTCAGTGTCGGGTTCCGCAGCCGTTGTGCACTAGCAAAAAAGCTGATCTCCACGGCAGTTACGTCCTTTTACTGGGAAGCGCAGTTTTGGCAATAACTTACAAACTCTATATCTAATCATGTTGATCACTTTCCGAGCGATTTCTACTAGTATTCACTAAATATTTTTGTATAACCTCTATATTTTTTTAAGAGAACCTTCGAAATACGTGTGCCACACATTGATATTTGCTAGTTTTTTAGTTTCGGTTCCAGTTGCAAGTATAGAGTGCCCCTCATAGAAACATATTCTATTGTTATTTAACTATCAAACTAAGTAGCGGCTAATACAAGATACTCATTACTCTAAATTTCATCAATATACATCTTGTAGTTTTTGTGTAAAATGCCTGTGACATACTGACCGACGGGCGGAAGGACGAACGAACGGACATGACGAAACTATAAGGGTTCCGTTTTTAGCTACTGTTAGCTTATTAATGATTAACGTGTTCCATATATTCTTTTAATATTACCTTAATGTTATTTTTACTGTAATTATGTTTGTATGTCACTCCACTATTTCTCGGTAAGCCACGAAGTCATGAGTACAGCACCTAAATGTTAGTACTACAGCGCCATCTGTATTAGTTGAGTCGCTTACCGAGGTATGGCGGGGAGACAGAGCTACCCAGTGGGGCATTATTCGAGTAGCAACCAAACTGTGAAGACCTTGTGCATTCTGCTGTAGTGAGTTAGTGTGCTAATTTATAGTTCAGAAATAAAAGTAATGTTATAATCGAACCGTGGTTTCCCTTTCGAAGCTAATCCCTACACTACGGAACCCTCAAAACATATTAGCTTATGCGCATTCCTTGTCTTTATCATCTGAGCAGTAAACGAGATAAAAACTATTCATTTTTACGGAACCCTGGGAATAGGGGGCGTAGTACCGATAAAGTCAGTTTGTTCGCCGTCACAAATTAGATACGCCAATAATATATTCTTTCGACGACAATTCCTTTGTCTCCCCCTGTGTTTTCGTTGCGTTTTACTGCACCCTGTTACGGGATGTTTTATGGACCCTTAGTAATCCGAGGTCTTAGATCCACATCCTGATTCGAAGTTTTCGTGTTTAAAATGTCGAGAAACGAGGACATGGTGGGATTGGAACGAAGATTGTAGCTGGAGGTTGAATTACTATCCTGTCTCTCAGTACAAGTTTACCCATGTAAAATTACATTATTACAATTACATTTTTTCATTAAATGTTACGCACGTCAACACAGCACGTTAATGTATAATAAGGAAATAGATTGAAACATTTACCTACTTAGCTTATCTAATCGATATTCGTCTAAAATATAAACTGATTACATAATTCATGTATAAAGGCTAGTTAGTGCCCATTGTATTATATATTTTAAGTAAGTTTTTAATTTATTTCATAAAACACCACGCGCTGAAAACAAAGAACCTTAATGCGGCATATCTCGTGGCGGCCTCAAAAACAGACAGTCGAATTAAGGCAATAATATTATTTATTATGTAAATCTCGTTTTAAAAGCGCCACCATGTTTGATGTTTTCATTTCGTTTCGATCATCGGGCGTGAGTCCGTCATGTTTATTGATGAGTGAGACTCTGATTGGCACCAGCGCCGCTTTTATTCGATAAAACTAATTATGAACACAAATGTAACGATAAATTGACTTTAATCCGACTATAAAAAATCTCTGCTCCGAAAATTTATATGTATTCCGCACGCGATAAAGAAAAGACACGGTCGCAGGACAGACACGAAAATAATTGTAACTTCAGACCATCAATCAAATAGCGAGGCGACGCGGAATGGACAAGAGAACACAAAAACATGGGCAAGTGTCCGAACAATAGATGGCGTTGACGATCCGTCGCACAAGCCCCAAGATGGCCGCCTTTTGGCGGGAACCACTGAAGCGCGTAATTGACAAAGGATGTGTCTTTGTGTTGGCCCTTGGGCTGACCCGGCTTGCTGCCAAAATACTCACAAGAATATCTGAGAATATTCGCTTGGCGGAAAATTTAAAGTGTAACCTTTCTATAGCTCGATGTAGATCATATGTTTAGAATACAATAGCAAAGCGCAACGCTGTCCATCCCCCATCAGCGCTGTAATTCTGGATCCATTTGTTTATTACTCCCGCACCCTATAGTAACCTAGTTAAAGCCAGCTGTCGAGCTCGAATCGTGAGTGCCATACACAGTCGGCTTGATTGCGTCATGCCACTTCGCTGCACAGCAAAAAACGGTTAGCGCATAAAATATGAGGCCCTACTGCCCACAAATTGGCTGCCTACTCGTTATTGTCGGTAAATTAGAGACATTTCCCGTTTCCTCGCGAACAGCCCCTCTGGTATTAGATGACAAAGAAATGCATTATTCGCACACAAGACGTCGAACGTACTCTCCGTCACGGGAGGAATCGTAATATTATTATAGCGATGGTTAAGGACACAGGAAAGACTTTGTTTAACAGCTTTATATCCTTTATAACGATGTCCAAGTTTCATGAAAAGTTATGTCTTATTCCATCATAAAAATCCTTACTTCAAATGAGTTGATGTCGATGGTACTCTTACACATATGAAATTGTCGAGGAACACAAAATATTTACCTACCGACCGTTTTTATGTTAATAGTTTTTTAGTTTTAAATTGTAATATAATCTGTCACCACCGCTGTGAAACAAGTTGCTAAAAGTACGCTGGTTAAAACCGCAGACAGCAATTTGTTCTGAACACTAGGCGCGCTAAGTATGCGGAGTTAATAGCCTAAACATATTTAACTGGTTTTTACCACAGTTTCTGAACGTGCTTAGCATAATAATAAAATTACAAATATAACATTTTTTTATGACGTGATAGTTAAGAAAGCCTAACGATATTACTATTTGTGAACTCAATCTCAAACATTTTCCCAACTTTATACAGCGTGTCTGTTAAATCTCAAAAGCATAATGTAGGTAAGCACCGGCTATTCTAAGACTTATAATTGAGAAAGTTTACCCCATAATTTCTTTAAATTATCAAATTTTGTGCCAAACATCTTAATTAAGGGGTGAGAAGAGTTTTGCAATAATGTCAGGACGCAGGTATACTTTGGTTAACTTCATAAAATTGCTTAAATTTGAATCACTATTTAGATCAATTTTACATGTAGATACAGTGCGTACTACAAGTAATTTATTCCTTTTGCGCTGTAACATTATTGTTCATGTTTCTTCTAAATTTCTTAAGTAGATTTCTGTAAAAGTGGATAAAAAAACTTATGCGTGTTCATAAATTACATAAGCATAAGCAACTCTAATTTTGAACCTCATAATAAACAAGCTTAAGATTACTCAGACACTAAGTAGCTAAAGCGCTCGAACAATAGTTAAGTCTGCCTTAGTTACTTAATCATTGCTATAACTTAAAGCATAGTTCAGTTTCCGTAAACTACATTTGACGCAGAAACCTACTTATTGAACAATCTAACTTTACTAGTTAGCAAATACAGGTTCTATAAGCCGGATATTTAAACCTTGTACAACTCTCACCTAGGGTTGCACACAAACGAATGTAACTAGGCTATATAGCGCAGTTCCAAAACCACTGGAAGCAACAATCGTTCCAACAAACTTCACCTGAAATCTCCAACTCCAAGTTGTTCGATTAAAACCACGAACAAACATTATGCTTATAACTTCGAGGCCACATGTTTCCATCTTAAAATGAGCTACCTCGCCCTCCGAAATAATCATAAACCAGGGATAACAAGGTGTTTCTGTTGTTTCACGAGGGGTCAGCCTGGCCTGGTCGAGACCTGGGCGAGCCTATTAGGTGGAGAGTGGCCACGGTAACAAGTCCGTAACGATTGTTTGAAGAAGCCTTTTTAGAACTCAAGAGACGCAGTAAAGAAAATCCTTTTCGAGTTTTACTTGATTTTATTGTTTTAGGCCGCTACGAAACAAACCGATATAATATAATTTAAGTTCTAGTTTTTCATATTGTGTTTATTTGTTTCAGAAATGTGGTGTACAACCTCAGCTTGACAGACTTGACGGAGCAGCGTCGGCTCGTCTGGTACTCGCCGGAGAATGACGTCAAAATGTGTGTCGTCAAGGGGAAGGATGAGGTCAGTAGTAGAGTAAGAGTTATGTAAATAAATTACGTTGGTCATACCTACGGATGAACCAAACTAATTCATAAATAAAAGTTTACCCGATGTTTTCTTCTCGAGGCTTTTTCCTGCTTTCTTTCTTACCTACCAGCTTAAGGAATTGAATGAATGTAATTTTAGAAATGGTTATTCTGTTAGTATATTACGTTACAAAAACTCGGTTAATTTCAAACCTTTTATTTTATAAATGCCAATCACCCCAAGAAAAAACACAGTTGCTTCGTATTGGGTAGGTTGAAAGGTAGGTATACCTAAAATACCCACACAGTACACGTATTTAGGTACACAGTTTGCATAAGATTTATACTCCAAGCACCTGCCTGCAAAAGTAATGACATGCATTTGCACGTAGCTACGAGCTACGACGGTGGCGAAGCAAGTGTTACTAGCTTCTCGTGGCTCAGATTAAACCTAAAATCTTCCTGAGATTAAACAATTAAATGTAAGGCACACTGGTACGAAATAATTCGATAACTAACCTCACTTTAATCAAATAATTAGATTTCCACTTCTAATAAAATTCAATCCGGTAAAACCGTCCACGTATAAAATCATTTCAATCATAGGTACCCACCCAAAGAACCATGAAAGTGCACCTCTAGTACAATATCGCTACCTGGCGCCACCTTGCGGCGAATAATTGAATTTAAAACGACTCAGTCTCATATAGGCGACGCCGAACACCGCCAAATTACAACACCAGGAAACGGTAAGCTGGTTTTTATTAACCTGGTTTGAAACAACAGCAGAAATAATATACGTTTACTCAGAGTAAATATTTAGCACTCAGTCTTCCAATGTTCTTTTTACGACTCCTAGGTCATATTTCATGTAGAAAGAAAATAAAGGCGCTGTTAGCGTAATTACCCTCATTCACGACCGTTCGCTATAACCTACATTTTATGCATCAGCCTAACTGCCGAACGCAGAGTCTTGACGAAATAAATTCCATTGCGTCAAAACATTTACTATTTACGGGACTTGTGTAAAGCCTCATAAAAACAAAGGCCTTCAGGCAGTTGCAGGCCCGTATCGAAACTCCGCCGTGCGCCCTTTGCGCCGTCGCTTCGGCAGCTGATTGCTTAGCGCTCGTGGGACGGTCGGAAATTCATGCTTCAATTGCACACGACCGAGGCCCGTCGTACGAGCTATTTTACTCCACCCTAAGCACTCGCTAGACGTGCGAAGACTTCCGTCGATCTCTAACCAGATTTTGTCGGTTCAAACCCGCCTTAACCGCCGCCTAGTCCTAAGGCTTCGATTATAGACGAAGTTCCGAGTTGTGAAACACAATCTTCAACAATTTGACCGACTCGAGCGAACTTCGAATTAGGTTCTAAACACAAACGTTCTAAAATTCAATCGTCGTTCGGTACGGGTTCTTGTTTCGAATTCCGCGCTCAGTATTCACAGAGTGTTCTGAATTCGAAAGTTGTAACACACTGGCCGAGGAACACGGTCCGCCGAGTGGTTGGTGCAGGCGAGGAATTGTGAGGGACGAAATGGGAACAGTTTCAAGGATCGGAACACTCCGAGCTATAGGTAACTCGTATAGGACGGAACCAATCGTTGTGGGATGCGTTCAGATGGCTTGCGTAATGGACGCAGCTGACGCTCGTTCAATGCGAACATTGAATCACTATTAGCGCTTTTGAACACTCACCACTAGACTGTAGAAGGCTTTTCGCTGAAAATTCCATTGACATGGACATATAGGGTAAGTGCTCCAGTGAATGAACAAAGTTAGTGAATGAACAAAACTCACTATTTTTTCGCATAATAAGAATATAATACATTTCTACTACGTCTGGTTTTTTTTCGACAATATACATTTTTTGTCAGATTCAGGTAGCAATTCCTTCAACTCTTACGCAAGAGTTTCAAAATGGCAACGATGTAAAGTGTACGTGCGGCTGTTGTAGATTTTTTATATGGAGCAGTAATAAGGAAAAGGGCTAAGCTACTTTGCGTCTAATGTGTTACTCCATGTGCCCCCTGCATCTGTCATTCATAATGCATGTTTTTTTTAGCCACGAGGATATGTTTGTGCTATTAACATATAGATTAATGTAATTTCTTTTCAAATAGTGGTTTTTAATCCAGTGTTCCGGGACTAGAATTCAAAATGACCTAAACCCAATTAATGAACTGGGTTGTTCATTCAGTTGGATCGCGTGATTTACTGTTTGTGCAATATCTTTTGTTTTAGTAGTAGTAATAAGATTTCGTTTTCAGTGACATTAATACAATTGTATTATGTATCGAAGTGCTAGTGTTCGAACAAAACATTAAAATATAGGTTCATTCACTTGTTCGAATAAACTACGTTAAAAAAACTAGTTCGTTTATTGGTTTCCAAAAACCGGTGAATGAACTACAACAGTTATTTTTGATTACATTTAATGTATTGCTACTTAGATGGCGAGAAATAGCAGCGTTGCGTGGTAACAGTAATATATCTGTTGATGATCACGAGTATATAAATGACATGAAACTACTATGAAAGTCATAGAGCCTGAAGTTGGTTCGAATATAGAAAATAATTTATAAATATTTTTTAAATTGTGGGCAAAATGTAAATTTCAACTAGAAAATCAAATCGAAGAGGTACCTATCCAATGCTTGACATCAAGTATAGACCAAAATATTCCGCTTGATCTTTCTGCTTCTTCTACGGGATCTTATCATAGACAGCTCGATTCTCGAAGGTCGGATTTGACCAACTTCAACTTAAGTGTTCATTCACTGGAGCACTTACCCTACGTTCTTGTACACTTAGAACAAACAATAGAACCAATATTGCTTTGGAGCACACCGTTTACAAAATTCGCTCCAGTAAATTTGCAGCATATTCTTCAACGCACTCGATGGAATACGAGTATGTACGAAAATATGGACAGCCGTCTATTTATAGTGAGCGGGTATAAAACAATAGAGGCGTTACGTAGCTAGTCGGCGAAGTCAATAAGTTCTTAGCTAGAATAAGCCAACTGAATAGCTATTGTTCACAAACACATGTTTGCAGTGGCTGCGGCAACCGACATAATCTCTATTATCTCAATTTAATATAGCATGGATGTCTTCATTGTTAGGGATTACGGCTCCAAAGCCGTCAGATTCGACGGAATAATCTCACGACATCTTGTCTCGCCTACACAAGGTGTAGCGAGCCGAAACAACTTTGTTTATACTACGAATAAACGAAATGTTTCTCTGAAAGTATTAATAAGTGTTGCTTAACATGATATCTGTACCTTTTTTTATCAGAAACAGCTTTTGCGCCATTGAAGATTGACTTTAAGTATCAAAGGCATCTCAATCTCAAGGCATAATGGTAAAAGCAAAAACCACAACCAGAATACTAGTTTGTATGTAAAATCGTCACTGCGGAATGCAATTTGAATACGTTTAAAACTTCTAACGTTCGCATAATAGGTATTTAAACTAATTTTGATGCGGCTTCCCCCATTTTCTTCGTCTTCCAGCGAACTAATTTCCGGACTAGTTTAAATTGGTGGGTATCATCCAGTACCATTCGAGTTACCTACTCTAATTTGCATAGATACAGTATTTGTGTTATCACCTGGTTACTAATTAAGAAGGATCCTACTATTTTATGCCGAAAATATTTTTATCCGTATCCGATTGTAAGATCAAAAGAAATCTGCCTTCGTTTATTAAAGTTGGTTAAACATATACTAAATTATAGCTTGGGATCATTTAAAAATCGTTATAAAATATAAAAAGTTTATTTATAACTAGCTTCTGCCCGCGACTTCGTCCGCCTTTAATTCGTTTATCGCGGATAAGGGTATTTTTTCGGGATAAAAAGTAGCCTATGTCCTTCCCTGGGACTCAAACTATCTCCATACCAAATTTCATCCAAATCGGATCAGCGGTTTAAGCGTGAAGAGGTAACAGACAGACAGACAGACACACTTTCGCATTTATAATATTAGTATGGATGGATTGACGCACTTATTCGTACGTCTCACAAAAAAAGTCTTGACTAAGCAAAAACCCTGTGGGAATCTGATAATTCAAGTAACGACCACCGCGAGTAGACTTAAATCCAGATCGTATTTTGCAACTTCACACTATTCAGCCATTGATTGATGACGCCTATTTACGTCATCAAGCTCGTGAATGGCAGCCCTGTCAAACACTCAGACAAGGTGGCTCCGAGCCGGCCGTGAGGTTGGCATGTGGCATTTGCGACGGGATGGAGCGGGCACTTTAATTTGCTAATCTGACACTTTATGACTAGCTGAGTTCCTGGCAACTGAAGTGCTGAAATATTCTACATCCAACTGTGACTCTGAGCGAGTTCAAAGCTGTGAGTAACTGTGATGCTTTACTGACAGAATTTTGTTCACACTGATAATTTCTACTTTGAACATAAGATATGGCTGGTAGCAGATTACACGTTTTGAGATTAAATTCGCCTTTGGACGATAAATTCTAAATAAATCCATAATTCGAGAAAATTCAAAGCTTAGGCCTATCTGGCATATAGAATCCGTTTAAATTGTTTTATTTTGTATAGTCTATCTCAAAAGCTACTAGTGTATATGTACAGCATATTACTAAAGTGTGACGCTACTTAATGCTCGTCGTATATTCTTCATAATATGAGGCTGATGAATGAATGGAAAGGGTGCCAGAAAGAGAGCAATTAATAATTTTTTAGTGACTAGTTTTTGACTACAATATCATCTTCAGCAGAGCGGAGGTTGGTGAAAGGAGCTTGCAGATATCCTCCAAAGCAGCGGTGAACAAAAAGGGAGATATGATGGAATACCAAATTAACATTTATATGTATTTATTTTGGTTTGGTATTCTTTTAGGTACTTTAGAATCAATGTAATGATTTGTTTTTTAAACTATTATGTTACATTATTTGTGGTTAATTTGATAAATAAATAAATATGGTGATTAAAAACACGATTATTATACACCAGGCTATCGCTCCTCGTTGTTAATTAGACCGAGCCCCAGAATCCGTTCATCTGTCAGTCTCCACGTATGAGAGTTATCCGGGGCGGATTACGACGCAGACATGTAAAGGATGGAGCAAATGCAAATGCAATCAAATCATCTATGCACGTATCAGCCTACCTGCCGTCTTACCTGGGCTTAACTTTGAATTACTGTTAAATACTAATTGAATGCTGTTGATGCTAACGAGGATTTTGTACGTCGGGATTTGCGCATTAATCTATGCGTATATGGATAGTAAATTGAACAACAAAATAATATTTTTTTCGTTCAAAAAGAAAATCTTTCATACATACTCCTAGTTTCTAACAATGTAATCAGTTAGGCCATAAAAAGGATGACCGTCAAGACGATATTCATCAATATTTTGTTATTCAAAATCTTCATTCTTTGGCATTTTTATAATATACGTTTATATTAATTTAATCTTGCGTTTACGTGTGCAACATCGTTCGTGGAGAAAAATGTCATAACCCTCGTTTTTGCTTCGGCGTAGTTGGATAAAAAGTATTCTATAGCCATCTTCGAATCACAAGCTATCCTTGCACCAAACATTTGTGGTGACAAACAACCATTGTTAAAATTTGTCCAGTCGTTTTGAGGTGATGAAGCTGCAAAGACGCATACATAAGGTACATACAAACTTTTAAAAAATCGATGCAGTGACCTTCAAATAGCTCATATCACCATTATTTTTTCAAAACAATTCTCGTTACCTATCCTCTTACTTTAAGCGATGAATTCTTGTAAATATATGTATATTTATTTATATAGGTGTGTTATTGGTTTCTCGGAAACGGTTTTAAACGATGGTAGAAAGTTTTGCCTACCAAGTTTATCTAGATAGATTTCATCCACCGAGAAAAGCTAGGTCAACCTCGTATTGGCTTAATTAAACTCGCGATTTTCACGCATGATTGGATAAAATTCTTAAGGTCCTTTGAAATCATGTGCGGCTGAAACGCTAATTAAATAAACTTTCTGTTTTATTTCCAGGAGAGCTGTCAGAACTACATCCGCGTGCTCGTGTCCCTGGGCACGGGCAGACTCCTGGTCTGCGGCACCAACAGCTTCAGACCCTTCTGCCGCGAATACAGCGTCCAGCGTGACTCCTACCACATGGAGAAGGAGAAGTCTGGCCAGGCTGTCTGCCCGTACGACCCAGAGCACAACTCCACGGCTGTTTGGGCTGGTGAGTTATTGTTTACGTGGTACATTTATTCATATTTAAAGGCTTATCGATACAGCTACCAACAAAGACAAAGAAAGGAGAATCCCAGCCGAGTAAATTTACGCTAATATGTAGAGATGGTTACATCGCCTGTACACATATAAGTAAGGTAACCTCCCCTTTAAACTTGCCTCATGCGGCCGCAATGCAGGTTTAACCTAAATAAGCGGTGAGTATAGGCCCAGTGGCGTGAATTTGAGAATTTCTGGGATACACTTTTCATAAATAACTTAACCTGCTGCATATGCCGCATAAACACTCCAGTAGGAGCACATATTCAAAATCATTTCGAAATTCCATTACCTCGAACTCTAAATACAATTCGGTGTAGTTACTACCAGAATTATTCCATGTTAGTTTTCGGGTTTAGAAACCCATCAGGAATCTCATATTATTTTGTCCATGGCTTTCAAAGTTCACATACCGTCAGGTGGCCTGCGCACGCTCGCTAGCCCTTTTTTTAAGAAAAAAACATTACTGTAGACACTACATACCTACCTAGTTAATAAATTATAAAAATATAACAATAATCAATCTTACACAAAAAGACATATTCCCAAACTAAGCAAAGCTTGTACTATGGGTACAAATAGAATGGGGTACTAGGCGACAATGTACATAATATGTTGATAAATTATAATACTTATATCATATAAAACACCCAAAACCCAGGAACAAACATTCAAGATCATGATACACTCATAATAGCCAGATTTGTAGTTTATGCTACTAACTGAGCCAAACGAGTCTTCAACCTTACATGTATATGTTAATATAGTGTCCATTCCTCAATTGGGTACTTTCCTGTAGTCAACATAAATGATTTCACGCTTGCAGTTAAATGTTACTTCTGAAAATACGTAGAAAACGTTAATGGATCAAAGGAGGCAATTTGACCGTATAGAATTATGACGTCAAAAACTTTATTCCTTTCAAACTTCATACTTTTTGACCGTTTTGACAGCTCATAAAAGGGAACTGATTTGATCTGTCAGTCAAGTACCCTATTGCTTCTTAAATATCCAAAAGTATCCCTCAACAAATCCCAATGGAAACTAGACGAAATTTCTGTGTACCATTTACAGCGGTTCGCACGTCCCAGTGCTAATGGGGGATGACGGCCCATGTTGCACTAAGCGCTCATACCAATTAGGCATGTTCTCGACAATCCAACTACAGGAAAGCTTAGATACTGCGACAGTTCCGAAGCGAATAGGAACCAGCTGCGAATTGTTTATGGTCCTGCTTCTTAGTTAGCTATCTACTCAGCAAAAATTAAAAGTTCTCGAGTGTGATGCTTGAATAAATTGTAGTCGTTAATCTCGAAGCATTCAAAATATATCACTGCTATATTTGGTTTTATAGAGGAGTAGCTTCTGCCCGCGACTTCGTCCGCCTTAAATTCGTTTATCGCGGATAAGGTTATTTTTCCGTGATAAAAAGTAGCCTATGTCCTTCCCTGGGACTCAAACTATCTCCATACCAAATTTCATCCAAATCGGTTCAGCGGGTTAAGCGTGAAGAAGTAACAGACAGACAGACACACTTTCGCATTTATAATATTAGTATGGAGTATGGATTAATTTTGCGTAATTGAGAAATATTTTTATTCAAATATTACATTAGTCTAATCAATCAATTTTTTCAATATTCATGAGAAAATATCAGCTGTAAGCTGCGCCTCAGAGAAACCTTTAAGGACACGTGCGTTTAGGATCTATATAGAAATCCATTGTTAGAAAATTAAGGAAAGGAAAATCTTTTTTCATATCAATTGAACCCACTTTCACAGTCTAGTGGCGCACAATAGGCCCTCATTGTTGCATTGTAAAGAACTCGACATTGAATAGGAATGCTCCTACGCTTTCCCACGTGACTCCACTATCATATGTTATAGCTGAGAATTTTCTGGAAACTGGCTATTTTTAAAACTGGAAGCTTACATAAAGCCGTGACGGACACGAACAAGGGATGGCCGAGAAATTTCCAACTAGGATTTTCTCATGAAATGTTGAAAGATTTAAACAGTTCTTTTCGAGATCGCGCTCATCGGCGAATTTTATTTTATTACTAACATCGCAAACTTTGTTATAAGTTATAAACTAGTTATTTGTGGATTTCATAAAATACGTTTGAAATAAAATGGAATAGGATTAAAATTTCTGTCGAGCAACATTCGCGGCAACAATAAAATTGTATTGCGTATTTTCTGCAGATTGGTTCTTTGTTTGGAACTTTTCCTTGACAATAAAACACAGTGTAATTTTTGACGTACAACTTTAGTTCATTTCTCAGTAGTAATAAGAGCTGTGTTAGCAGTAGAAAACAAATTTAGGAGGTAGGTAGAATAGCGAGCCACTTCTCCGCCATTTTGCAATTCGGTCGAGTATTGCGTGCCAAACGCTTGAGACTGTGAGGCGATCGGACCGTATAATGGGTAAGCTGAGTCAGCAGCTCGTAGCAAGCAGGTACCTGCGGCTTATCTGGACTGTAGGCTGGACAAAATTAGGAGACATGATACTAATTTAAAAACTTTAAATTTTAGTTGAGAATCGTTGAATAAAAACTACTTTTCATTGGTTATATAGGCATCAAATATCTTTATCCACATGCATTTAATAATACTAAGAGTCAATAGATATACAATACCATTTCATACATGTTACATAAATCGTTACATTTTCCCAATAGAAAATACTTCGGTACACAGGGAAAACACCATCAATTACCGTCGATCTGTCCCTTTGTACAATCTTCCTTGCATTAACGATCCCCCAGTAAAATTCGCACCCATTTATCACGGGAATCTGTTTAGAAGCGACGTATCGAGTTTAATAATACTAAGTAATCGACCATTGATGAAAAAATAAATCTGTTTAATAGATTCTCGTTCAAGAACCATGATCGTTGGATTGTGAATGTTTTCACGCAGAAATTCAATGCTTAGTTTTAATACCGATCTGTCTGAAGAGATCTGAATTGTTATTGCATTTTCTGGTATCTTTAGTTCAACCCTCTAAATAATATGCATATTGTTTTGTTACCTTTGGCATAGTGAACACATTGTAGTATTCAGGCGATAAATTCGTATGTAGTTTAATTCTAAGATATCCTTATAACACACAAAAAAAGGTATTATTTTATTTAATTATGTTTTCTCACCGGCCACATTCGTTATCTGCTAAAAAGATCTTTGTCGCTAAATGCTCTTTGTGCCCTGCTCCTTGTAACTTATGAAAGGAAAGATACGTTTGTTTAATGTCTGCCGTGTTTCGGTCTGCTGTTTCCTGTTCTACTCCAATTAATTTTATTTACCTTACAAGCTGCATCGTCTTACGTAACTTATAACAACGTTGAGGCAGAATTTCATTTGTTAACGAGTCAAGACGGTATCTGAAATTAATAAAAAGTTGTGCAATACAAATGAAACAAACGGTTTGCCTGGAGCCATTGCTGCACGGCTGGTGCCATAACATTTTGGGCTTTTCAGTAAATTGCTTAACTTTTAACCGCACTACAAAAAAATGTTTGCGTCGCCGCACTCGAGAACTTTATTATTTACACACTAAAGTTCCGCCAACCCGTGACTGCCTGCCGCACACACGTATATTTTTATCACACACTGGCACGCCCACACACACATTCCAGGCCCGTCCATTACGTGGACACGGTTAGTTATCTCCTATTGATCTGGTCCAATTAAGCGAAGCGAGTCCCCCGGGATATTCGAACTAAAGCCATGATCCTGCAGTTGCTCATATGCGGCCAATGTAATTTAGTGATATGTTACCGTGACACAAAACAACTTGAATATTGAGTAGGACTTCATAAACGATCTTGACAATGCATGCCCATGGTTATACGTGTTTGTACGTGTGCGTGTTTGGTTAGGACGATATGAATGTAACAGAGCAGTTAAATGTTTTGTACTTACCTATTTATTTTAAAGAAATTGTAAGCCTTATGGACTCTACCTCGGCTTTTTGTGTTTTTGGTTCCATAACAACTGCTGAATACATTCGCTCTCATAGGCTTTGACTAAAACTCGAAGAAACGCAACGTAGTTAACAATTAGTGTAGGTTTCTCAGGTAGCTTTCTTGTTCATTTCATTAGGATTGTTTTTAAGCTAAGCAACCTTGTACAATTGGTAATAAAAATATACAAAAAGTCTTTATTGCACACCTCACAAATATACAAAATAATGTATTTACAATAGGCGGTCTTATCGCTAAAGAACGATCTCATCCAGAAAACCTTTTGGTAGTGAAGTTACAAAAAATATTATTGGGGATGCAAAAAAACATAGAATAGAATTTAAGAAACCTTAACTACATGCATAAAATACATAAATAAAATATAAACACAAATGGTATTCATCTTTTTCACCGAATGTTTCATTTCCTAACTGTTTCATTTCCCAACACTCGATTTTCTCCGAAACCAAAAATGTTTCTCAGTATATTTACTTATTATTTTATAAAATATAGAAGGTTAGGTTTGTTTTAAGACAGTTCTGAAAAAAATATGGTTTCAGAGAAAATTATGAGTTGTGAAAGGAAACGGTTGCCAAATGAAACATTCGGCAAAAAGGCAGAGAATCCACACAAATATAAATAAATGTTATATATAACATACATATATATGTTTAAGTTCAACCAAAATGGTAAAAGGCCCAGTTAAACAATGAATGCATTATGGAAGGGAAAGATGACGTTCCTTAAGGGAGCGTGGAAAGAAGCAGGAGTTTCAGTGCGCCTTAAACACACTGGTAGAGAATTCCACAAGTCTAGCCTTAAAATTAAACGAATTGTTATAGAATTTTGAGGTGGAAAAGGTACAGTGAGGAGCAACTTTTGACCGGATCCTCTCCTCTCCTCGAGATAGCGGGAAGTTGCAGAGTTAAAAAGTATATTGTAAAGAAGACCAAGGATGTGAGCGTTACGACGAAAGCGGATGGGGCCACTTGAGCTGCTAACGAAAACTAGATACATGGTCATATCTGCGTTACCTAAATACGAACTAGATGCAAATATTTTGTATACGCTCAAGCTTGTTAAGTTGCTCCTCTTTAAGATCCAGACAAGCAATATCAGCGTAGTCAAGGATAGGGAGCAGTAACGTTTGAGTTAGCGCGACTTTAGTGGCAATAGGCAAAAGGTTACGTAGTCGTTTTAAAGAACCTACTGAAGCAAACATCTTTCTACTGACTTTGCTCACTTGTGGCATCCAGGATAACGAACGGCGTATAATAACACCAAGATTTTTCACCTGGTTAAGGTAAAAAGGTATAATTATCCCATCAAAAATAATGGTGGAAGATTTACAAAGTCGACCCTAGATATAATTTGACTACTGCCAATAATAAAACTTGAGCCGTAGCTGATACTCCAATTTGATATACCTTAATAACTAAAATCTTGGCTTAAAGGACAGAAAATTTTAAAATACATTAGTTCCTGTGGATAGTTTCGGGTCTCGATCATAATTCCCTTCATGAACTAGATATTTATAAGAAAGTATTTACTTGTATTAGTTTCATATAAAACATTGTTCACATTAGCGTCCATCAATATGATGGTAGCAGGATAGATCTTGCTTTTTCTCAGTACCCAATTAAAATAATCACTCTAAATACCTACTTATCTGCAATTCACAAAACGAACGATACACAATTCCAGTATAAAATAGCCACTAACGTAGTTACAGAGTTCGTAGCTCGAGCCATTACCTATTACGTCATTGGCTAATTAACTCTGGCAGCATATTCAAGTCACGTAAATCCAATGTCCTATTACGCACTGGTGCCTGGTAGGTTAGTGCTCGTGCGTATTGAATTATTGGTTTTCATTGGAAGCTTTAGTGGGACTAAAGCTGCCTGTAATGGCGTACTTACAACGTGGAATGGAAATTTACGTCAGCATTTAAGTAATCCTTATACATATTTCAAACATATTTTGAAAACCTCCATACCGAAATAGAGCTTTAGGCCCTTGCTGGCTTTGAAGTGGAGCAATGCATAGCGAGCAATAAATCAATCGTTTTTGGGCTTTGATGAATTTGGAATTCTTGTGATTTTCTTACACCATAACTGCCCTTGAATTGAATAAACAAGCCTGATACTTTTGAACTAGTTTCAGTATTATATATTTACCTTGTTATTCTATCATTTCAGACGGAGAGTTATACTCTGGTACAGTGGCAGACTTCAGCGGCATGGAGCCAATTATTTACCGGGAGCCGTTACAAACAGAGTCGTATAACTCGTTGACATTAAATGGTAAGTTACTTTCAATTTTGTTTTTAAATATAATGTATGGTAAGACTATTCGTTAGCGGCTAGTGTGTGCACTAGCTCATAAGCGACAGATCCACAATCAAGGTGAAGCAATAACCGCTAACGTCTCTTGCAAGTTTGCGTTAGAGTCTGTTTGTTGCTCTAGTAATGCATGCAGAATTCAGCCGACGCAATTTATCCAACTCGATTTTCCCAGTAACCAGTTGTATAGTTAGTGTAAAATACTCTTTAATGACGACCGCTTCAACTATTCGGATTCTGACTGTGAATAACCCGCCCAGCGCCCGATTTCATGTAACAATCAACCCTAAAATACTCAAGTGATTTGGGCCCTCGGTGTAATTCGGCGTGGTCGGAGGACAATGTTATTATCCTACCGCAGCGTTGAATATGTATGGAGACCTGCGCCAAACACGGAACGGAACATTAGTTACGTGCAATATTAAATGATAATCTGGACAGCGGCTTGAGGATTTTATACCAAAGTTACAACAGGGTTAAACATAAAATCACGAGGCCGTCAACTTAGTGCCTTGGTGTAAGTTATTATATACGCGTCAACCACGACAACTCAGATGTTTAACACATTACTATGTGTTAAATCCAGATGAACCTATGAGTCTAAAATCCAGAATTCCGTGTCTAGTACGTTCCGAAATGGGGTATAACTAACTGTTTGTTTACAACATCAGATCGCTTTTGTTTTGGTGATCGTTAATTGTTAAAGCGTCGATGTTGTCGAAAAATTACTTTATAAAACATGGCTCGTTTCCTACTCCGAAAGAAACCATTTCATGGACGACTTACGATCGCAAAAACAAGCCTATAGCTAAACATATACGCTTTCACATTAGGGAGCTGACCTATTTCAAGTGGGTGTAATGCCGGACACACATATAAAATCGACGACCGCCAAGTTCTTATCTATTCAGACCTTTCCGAGACAGGTGCATAAACAGCCCGCGACAAAGGAATCGTAAAAACGCCCGTGAGGCTTTAGATAGATCTTTTAAACCGCACTATAAATACGATGGCACACGAATTTGTAAGTGCATTCCCATGTAGGTATAGCAATTTAGTGAATTATTTGGTGGTCACCTCCAGTCTAGACGATATTGACTACCTACATCTGAGATATATACGGAAGAGATAATTGGCGCCAATATTTCAGGAATCATATTGTTGGCCAAGGGATAGGCATTATCAGCGTAACATTTTGCTGGTTTCAATCTGGGTCTAGTTCACACTTGGTCCGCCTGAATCGACCCTTCGTGTATGTTTCCGCCCGTTATCTAAACCTGTTTGCGTCCGGGACACTCGATTGCTCTCCAATGCGGCTGTCAAACATCCCGTCGTCAACTTAATAGAATTTAGAACGGGGTTTGGCGGGCTGTCGCGACTGACATTTGACGCGTCAACAATCGCTAAATCGGATTAGGAAGCATATACGCACCCCCAGTAGAACAACGCCACATGCCTCTCTATGCTTCATAGTCCATTGCGTCTCTGCTCATTCTAGTGTGGAATATTATCGACACTAGCCTGACTATGATCCCTTCGTATATCTATCCCAGTTATACGCCACAATGTATCACTTACATCAAATTAGAGACAAGTCGCTCAATTGAATTAATTATTGTTTTGTTTTTGTTCACAGCTCCCGACTTCGTGAATTCATTAGTACATGGAAACTTCGTGTATTTCTTCTTCAGAGAAACAGCCGTTGAATATATTAACTGTGGCAAGGTAGGCATTTAGTTAATAGAATATCTAATTAATAAAAATAAAACGGAGCTAAACCATAAGCTCGTGGATCGTAACATTGATATGAGGCGTAATCGTAATATCAGGTCATACGTGAAATAAAACAAATTCAATCAAAAGGACGCACGACCTAAAAAAATTTAAATCAGACTTCATTGTCATTCTATAAGTAAACACGATAGTACATCGATCAGCATTTGCCAAATGAAACTTGTCACTATTAACGGTTAATACCGATCCAACACAATCACACATGCCATGAGACAGACTTGACGATACCTACCCATTTCCAGTCGGTGTTTTCTCGCGTGGCTCGAGTCTGCCGCGACGACCGCGGCGGTCCGCACCGCTTCAAGCAGCGGTGGACATCATTCCTCAAATCTAGACTAAACTGCTCTGTAGCCGGAGACTTTCCATTCTACTTCAATGAAATCCGTAAGTTGATAATCAAATATGAAAAGTTATAACTGAAATGTTTCGTTCAGATCTGAAGTGGCTTTAATCAGAAATTTCCAGAATGAAAACCTTAAATGTGTTCTTATGCATTTAATTCCAGAGTCAACAACAGAGCTAATAGAAGGCGTGTATGGTGGCCTTAACGCCCAGCTCATATACGGCACATTCACAACACCACCCAACAGCATATCGGGGAGTGCCGTCTGCGCTTTCAGCATGCAAGATATCGCAGACACATTTGAGGGCACATTCAAGGAACAGAGTGCCATCAACTCGAACTGGCTGCCTGTTAACGGTGCAAAGGTATGGGATTTTGTGCCAAGACACATAGTAAAAGGCTAATACAGTTCATTTACTCAAGTAAACAATCGTCACACTAAAAAATAAGTAAACAATTTGTCACACTTTTACGTTCTCTTGCAGGTACCTGAACCTAGACCAGGAACCTGCCACAACGATTCGCGACAGCTCCCAGACCAGACACTAGAGTTTATCAAGACCCACGCACTGATGGATGAGGCAGTGCCAGCGTTCTTTGGCGAGCCTATCGTCATAAGAACTAGTTTTCAGTACGTGTTTTCAAATCATAACTACATACTATATACAAATACCTTCATACGGTCCAATATAATGGAAATGCCGTTTCCTTATGTAACAAATCGTGTGTTTTTTGCAGCTATCGGTTTACG
This sequence comes from Hedya salicella, assembly GCA_905404275.2. NCBI lineage: Eukaryota > Metazoa > Arthropoda > Insecta > Lepidoptera > Tortricidae > Hedya > Hedya salicella. The sequence goes on along the minus strand of FR990112.1, from coordinate 10,465,620 downwards.
CAAATAGCCGTAGACCCTCAAGTGAAAACGCCTGGTGGGAAATCGTATGACGTGCTGTTTATAGGAACAGGTAATCCTCTGAGACCATTCCTTTTCAATATAAATACATTTATGTATCTTGTGATTGCTCTTAAGAGTTAAAAATCTTAAAAACTCGATTATTAATTTTTTCTATGAAACACATATTTTCGTGTTTCTGTGTTTTTAATGTGAGAAAAGTAACACCATATTACTATCTATTGTGGCATAGATACAAGTCGAAGCGCAAAGAAAAATACGATTGCTCTCGCACGTGGTCACACCAGGACTGCAACCCGGTACCTCTCGATTACACGTCGAGCGTGTCAACTCCTCCACCAGCGAGCACTGCCAATTGCCTCGAATTTATCCATCTGCTTTGACCCATGTATCTATTTTATTTTTTTAAAGGTATTATAACCTTAGCGCCATCTATGAGAACACGTATTTCACCTGTTCACATTCAGACTGTCCTTCCTTTACAGCAGTGTCAAATCGAACGAAGTATTCCTATGAAACACAATTGTTTGTGTTTTTAATATGGGAAAAGTAAGATGACTTGGACTTGTATCTATGTTACAATCGATCATTTATTATTTTTCACAGATAACGGCAAGATAATCAAAGCGATAAACGCTGCGTCCTACGACTCCAACAAACGCGCAGTCCCGGTCGTCATTGAGGAGCTCCAGGCCTTCGCAGCAGGGTCTCCAGTGAGAGCTTTGAGAGTAGCGCGAGCGGGCCGAGACGCAGCGAGGCTCATCGCCGTGTCAGACAGAGAAGTCCTCAGCTTGAGGCTACATAGGTGCTCCAGTGACAAGATCAGCTCTTGCTCGTAAGTATATTACGATTTCTTAAAAATAACTTTAGTGTAATTAAAATATGTATCTTCATCAGGATCTTACTGGTGGCGCAATTTGCATTCTTACTTAACGTTTTGCGCTTTCCTGATAATCTTTTACATTTTTCCTTATTTACCCGTATATGTCCTTCCTTGGTCTCCCTTCCTTAATTCTTCCTTTTATAATGATGTTTTTTATGTACCTAATCATCGAGTCTCAACTCAACAGGTGTCCTATAACCTAAACCGCGTCCCACATTGTTAATCGTTTTTGTCATTGGCACATGCGGATGTGTAGCTAAAATGACAATCTCCAATAAATAAATATTAGGGACAATCTATAATCAATAACACGTTTCTTACATAAACCCACTTAAATTAATTGGTTTTGTAATTTTCAGTGAATGTGTGGCACTACAAGATCCCTATTGCGCTTGGGACAAGCAAGCGGGCCGATGTCGAGCCAACTCTCACGGGGTCAGTCGGTGGTTAGACGAGAATTCCTTCTACCAAAGCGTCAGCACTGGAAGCCATGCAGCTTGTCCACACAGTGAGTAAAAATAATATTTGCTTTCTCTCTACTGTAGCTTTGTGTTCATTATCATTCCCACCGTTCCCTTGTTATTGTGGATCGTACGATTCGTAGATATAATATGTTTTTCTCTGTTTACATTCCCCTAGTGAAGACTAACTCTTGCTATGTTTTAGGTAAAGATGCTGGTGCAGTAGGAGGACTTAGTTCTGGTCTATACGACGATGCTAGGGGAGAAACTAAAGGCGAAGTCATTAACATTGTACAAGACAAGGAGGGCAAAGGAAACAATAATAATGAAGGTGAGACAGATTATTCATGCTATTATGAGTACCTAGTTTGAAATGTTAGAAAATTAAGTAAGTTCATGGCAGTCTGCGCTATACTCCAATTCGAAAGCGTGGTAAGATTATTCTGATTTCTATTTCGTCGGGAACAGATACTATCTCGTAGACCTTGTTAATGGTTGACGACCATATACTCGTAAGCTACATCATCAGGCAAGGTTACTTCCCAGATTCTGTGGTGTAGTTTTTTAGTAGTATTTAAACGTCATATCTGCGACAGGTCCAGAAGTCCTTGCCGCAGACCCGCCTCCCGCCGCCTACTCCGTGGAGACCCTGGCCCTGGCAGTAGCTGCTGGAGCCCTAGCTGCACTAGGGGCAGGCTTCGCGGCCGGTTACATTTGCGGCCGCCGCTGCAAGAAGGACGAGGACGACAACATGCCGTACCCAGACACCGAGTACGAGTATTTCGAGCAAAGGCAGAATATTAATAGGTAGGTGACCCGATTTGATTTAATGTATCACCATCAACATATTACAAAATTATCACAGTAGGATACTACTCGTTTACTTTAATATTTGTATCTAGAGTCCATGACGTCACGAAAAAAAGAGATGCAAATTTTAGATTAACCGGTTAGCTAAATAATGCGAGATCTTCGACGCGTTGCAAGTGCTTTTCTTTCACGGCCTTTACTTAAATATAACATAATTTACTGTGTCTTTTCGCTGCAAGATCTGCTACAGCTACTTGTTTTCTTCAATATTTCGTGCCATTGCGGGGAAAGAAATTCTTATGCTCGAAGAACTCCACATTACTATCTATCAATGTTACTAACTGTGCAATTCGTTCTCATTATTCTTCAAACACCAAATCGATATCTCTTAATCATTCACGGGTCATCGCTATTATTAATTCAGCAATAACTCTTTTTCGTGAGCCAGGCCGTGGCATTATCTTAGATTTTTTCTACAGGATCCAAGCAGAACCGAAGCTACTCCAGCAAGTGGAAGAAGTGACCTATGCCGAGCCAGTGCTGGCTCCGCAGCCGAAGCCGGCGTCCCCTCGCGCCACCCTGCGCAAGCATCCCCCGTACCACCCCCACCACGAGACGCTGTTCCAGTTCCAGCCTGACGCGTACAGGCGCGACAACTTTGGGACCCTTCGCTCGCATCAGGTCAATGTCAGTTGTGTTCCTTTCTCTATCGCATGGCTTTGAGTAGATAGTTGCACTCTTGATTAAATCAAATTAAATATATATTATGAACATTACATTGTAACAGGCCCGGATTTAGGGGAGGGTCATCCGGGCCTAGGGCCCTGGGCCACCACAAAAAAGAGGCCCCCACAATAGACTTCATAGCAAGTACACAGCGATACCGAATTCTGATTAACCAATTATTGGAGAAAAGGGGCGGCCAGTTTTACGTCTTGAAAAACCTTAGCGACGATGGGACAAAACCGTTTATCGAAGCTTTCTCTCCTGAGCATTGAAAGTGATTTACTCCGGGAACTTGATTTTAACGAAATCATCAACTATTTTTCTTTTAAAAAAGGTCGGCAGATTCCGTTCGTTAACGCTAAAATTTAATTTCGCGTAATTCATATTTTTGATTGTATGTATTTATGTACGTTTTTCACAATCAATTATTTAGTGAAAAACTTTACTGAAAAAAAATGTGCATTTTATTTGAAAAATAATTAGGTGCCAGGCAGGGGCCTCCACTCCTTTGTTGCCGTAGGGCCTCCACACATCTAAATCCGGCCCTGCATTGTAACTAAAATCGGCTGGTCAAATGTAATTTGTGAAGTTAAATATCGTCATCAATAATTGATATATTATTTATATTACTATGTCATCTCATCATTACTTGTAAATATTGCCTATTATGGCTCTAAAAGTTCATTTTATATTCATGGTTATTATATGTGTTTGCTGTGTGTGCGCATCGTTATGCGCGCTGTCACTTAACAGTTTCTTGTGCAATGTCTATTCGTGAGTACCTGTAATTGGCTCTGTACTTCTATTTAAGTTTCTATTTGTACTGTATTAGCTGTTGGTTCTCCTAAATAAATAAATAAATAAATAAATAAATAAATAAATAAATAAATATTGAAAGTAAACATGAAAAATCTGGGTTTTAACTAATCTTTTGAAATCAGTCACCGATTAGGCTTGCTTCAAATTTGCATGCAAATTCTAAATGTTACTGATAACTCATTAATCATTACATTCATCTTAATCATTGCTTTTTCATTTTCATTGTGTCAGAATATTCGCGAGTCCAAAATTGTGTTTAAATGTTCAATAAATCAAGTTCGGCTGTCCTTGAAAATTCAAAAGTACAAAAAGGTCTCTGGGACACCCTGTAAAATAATAAGGCAATACATATAGAGTCATTTAACAAAGAAATGAAAATGAATGAATATTTGATTAAATCGCGAACATTCTACTTATGTACGAGTATGTGGTATCAGATAAGGTATTAAAATGAGTTCTTTTTTAACTGATACGTCTTATTTTTGATATAGTATACTCGAGCGAATTTAGAATCTAACTGCCCAACCGAATACAGTTGTTTTCAGAAAGCGTTTCTTTCTTTGTCGATACTTCTTTTAGTGGGTCTTGCTCGTGAAATTTTAAGTTTTAAGAAGGGAGCTTGTTATTACTAGTAGGTTGAGCAGGTATATTTTCAATTCTCTGTATTAGGTTGTTCAGCAGGATCTGATGTTTTGAGTTTAGAGTTTCATCACTAAATGAAAAAAAAAACGATCTCATCTGATACCACCATCACCGCTAACATTCACTAACCTTTCATTCCATTCATTAACCCATCACGGCGTCACGTCAGTTAACGCAGGCATGTGACCGCAGGGCGACGGCTACCGGCGCGGGAACGACAACGGTTTCTCGACCACGCGCTCAGTGAAGAAGGTGTACCTCTGAGAAACAAGCGGGGCGGACTCGCGCGACCAAATGCATCATCACAAGCATAATACGCACCATCACCATACGTTGGGTAAGTCTTATTGCTGGCCAACTAACTGAAGGGCACTCAGTCGAGTTTCAAATTATTGAAACGCACTCATGGGAACCCAGAAGAGGAGAGCGGAGTCACGCGGCTAAATGTATCTTTACAAGCATAATGCACACTACCACCATACGTTGGGTAAGACTCATTGCTGACCAACTAACTGAAGGGCACTCAGTCCAGTTTCAAATTATTGAAAGGCACTCATGGAAACCCAGAGGAGGAGAGCGGAGTCACGCTGCTAAATCACAAGCATAATGCGCACCACCACCATACGTTGGGTAAGTCTCATTGCTGACCAACTAACTGAAGGGCACTCAGTACAGTTTCAAATTATTGAAAGGCACTCATGGGAACCCAGAAGAGGAGAGCGGAGTCACGCGGCTAAATGTATCATCACAAGCATAATGCGCACCACCACCATACCTTGGGGAAGTCCACGGCCTTCTTTAGGGCTGGGTGACCCGGGCGGATGCCTGGGGCGCCCCAGTCTTCGAAACATTTGCTGTAGGGGGACCAGAGCGCCTGCTTGACCGTCACAATCAATGACTCGCCCGGGGCGCCTACACGGTTAAGGCCGGCCCTGAGTTAGCCTGACCTCATTTGCACACTAAATGCAGCGGTCTGTTGAAGGAGTCTGATTCACGTGTGGGCAAATTCATCTCTACAAACATCATCAACGTAACCTACGTGTGTAATGTACCTATATAATAATAATAAGCCATTTTGTGTTAAAAAAATAAATAAATACAGAGTTTGTTACACGAAATTAGAATTTTAAAAATATGAATAAATAGAATTGAATAATAGTATTAAGGAGCTCTCGACAACAAAAGCTTCACACGTTGGCCTCTACTCGTATAATGCATGATCAGGAAATTATAAGCGGTTTGGAAACTTCAACCGTTACAGTGGCAGCAATCCAGCTGTAGATATTTTGGCGCTTCATGTATATTATGTACAATACCACGAATATAAGCTACATCGGCAATCTTCGGCCACGCCGACGAGTGTTAACAAGTACCGAATGAAACCGAAACCATACCATACGTATAGTGCAACAAGGTCTTTATTGAAATGTTCACACATTTCAATAAATACCTTGTTGCACTATACGTATGGTACATATGTAATGACAGGTGGGCTCGTGCTCTTTCGCTCATGGCGACCGACGCGGCAGACAAAATGGCGGCGTCGCGCGCAAAATTTTGGCCAATGGGCATTGAAGATTTTACCCGCGCAAACGCGCTGCGTTATAATTGGTTAATCTGTGTTCAAAAAATGCTTTCTGCGCAGGTACATCGTTGTAACTTATATTTGTGGTAGTACTGTAACGTGCGTGGTGTTTACAGTGTCGCAGCGCAGCAGCGGCTCGGGGTCGGGGTCGGCGAGCGGCGGGGGGTCGTCGTCGTCCCCGTCGCCGCCGTCGTCGTCGCCGTCGCCGTCGGGCGAGCGGCCGCCCACGCCGCCGCCGCCCGCGCCGCAGCCCTGCGCCTACATCTACCGCAACTAGCGCGCCGCCCCGCCGTCGCCCTCCTGGCGACCCCAGGAACGTACCGAACGTTCCCGAAACTGATTGTTAGACGACTTTTGTTATCGCCGAACTGTAGCGCGAACGAGCCGACGCGAGTGATTCCGAATAGACGTGTCGGTGGTTGACTTTCTTCCAGAATAAAATATACGTACCGGTGATTATCCACATTCTAAAATGTTGACCGCGAGGTCGGAGCGAGTGTGACAAAAAAATAATGTATTTTTTTTAAGACGGGATTATCGATTGGTAACTTAAGATGAATGATGTAACAAATTGTAGATTCTCTAGTTATAGTTTACTAATAATTTAGGCGAAGATATAAGTTTTTGTTGATAATGTTGATGAATAGTTAATGTGAAATTTGTGCGTGTCATTGCAGATTTTGGGCCGATAACGTCTAGTTCACTACTTAGATATTGAACAGCTTTAGATCGATAGTTTAACAGAGATGTGCAATGATTCCGCAAGTCGCTTTTTACATAACTACGTATTTGTAGCGTTACGTCGATAAGTATAGGGGAGGGGCGTTGTCTCATTTTGGAGTTCTAGCGATACTACTAGAGTAAACGATGATTATAACGTATAGTTGAAACACAAAATATGATATAAATTATATTACCGTGTATAAACGATATGTAAAGTTCTGAAACTTATTAATTCATTAAAGTGCTTCTTATGGGTGTATTTAGATGATTATTGGATCGTTTTGATAATTAAATATTCGATAATGTTATAGATATAGTGAGTATGTATACATAGGTACCTACATAGCATTAAGGAGGCACTGTGTTGCCGCATGCCAATTTAGATTGTTGGTGCGTCATTGCGAGTTACAGCCTGTAACTGTGATCATTCTGTACATACATTCTGTTACAATAACGACTTCTCCTCTGTAGTCTACGGGTCGTTTCTAAATTTAAATTTCCAGAAAAGTGGGCCAAACTATTAAAGATTCTTGACGATTTCTTGCTACTAAATTAAACCACAAAAATGTACTTGGGTACGATGTTTGAAGACGCTTACAACTTTACGTTCCTAGTGTAGACCTTCGTTGGAACCCGCGCATAGTGTTCAGATCATCTTCGCTCATTGTTGACAATTGAATGTATGTAAAAAAATGTCAATTCTATTTTTAATGACTTAGTGCCTAAGTATGTGGCAGGATTGTAATTGATATTACATGACTCAGATTTTCCTTTGAACTGATGTTAGTAAGAGAGTTAGACGCCATTAGAGTAGTGGTTACAATAGGAAGGTGTGGAGACGTGTGGAGACCGCAGTGTTACGTAGATATTTTTATACGCCATAAATAATTATAAAGGCATTCTCAAGACGGCCTTGTTCATACCTACTCATGAATATCCGCATTTGGTCTTACCTACTTGAACATTGTTTTTTTTTATATGTTCCACTTGCCACTTGCAACGACAGCTCGTCAACACATCTCTACATTTATTTGAGGGATATCGTTACAAGAGACAAGTAGAATGCAATTTTAATGATACCAAAGATACCATGAGTTGTATTATACTTAGAATAGTGGTTTATTTATATTAATGTAACCAGCATTACATTCTACAACTACTAGTAATGTTTATTTAACTATTTCGTAAAAATACTGTCGATTAGTGTCAACGATACGTGCATATGTATAATTATTACTTTTAATTTAGTTTACCAAAGTCAACGCACAGTTAGATTTATTATAATTTAACATGTGTTAAGTGTATACATAGTTGCTTTACACTGCCAGTCTTGTTTGTAAGTGTTTACGGACTTTGGAAATGGTAACCTTTTGTGAAATGGATTATAGATAGATTTAATGGCATAATAGCGCTGGTGGTTATGTTATTCTTAATGTTTATTCATTCGAAGTAATTATTACTCCGGCTATCATTTATACAGTCCGTATTTCGAAACTCATACGTAAACGAGGCTAGTACAGTACATGTATATAGCGAGTTCTGTAATTTAAAAAATAGTTTTCGTCGAGTAAATAAAATAAGCGTTAGTGTTTAAGTGCAAGAAATTTTTGAAGGCGAGTTGTTAAGAATTGTTTTTGTATAACTTAAAAAATATTGATGAAATGTACAATAACCATTTCTACGTTTAAATTACTGAACCACCTTTTTATACTCGTAACATTAACTGTAATCATAAACATGCCTAGAAAGTCTTTTGTATTAAGCGTAAATTATTGATTTATAATATATTGAGAATTATATTAGAGCGTATGATATCGTAGGTTTATAATAGGCCGCTTAATTCTGTTTGAGACTCGAAGCCTTAGTGTTAGAAATTGAAGACTTTTATTAAAATAAAGGACTAACTGTAATTACAGATGATTGAATTGAAAGGATATCCACTTCCTTTATTAAAGTATAATGTTAAGGTATAGAACGTTATGTCACGATCACACTATCGACTACCCACCACATAGCTACCTAAGCGTCGTTTGTAAATACATTATGCTGGCAAGTTGAGTTCAATCTACCGGTTGGAGATACGATTTCAACGCGTGCAAACTTAATGTATGTATGGTTTAATTCCGTGACATTTTTGAAGAAGTAGTACACCCATTATTTACATTATTATAAGCTTGGGAGAGCATTACCATTAAGTATATTGGGGGTAAAATTTATCTAATCGCTTATTGACATTATCTCTCCGTTCTTTTTAAATTGTATTTTCCGTGGAGAAAATTCCTTACAAAATATAGGTACCCGTAAATTCTTGAGAAAATGTCACGGCCCATTCGATTTTCAAATATTTCTATTTCATATCCACTTTTTCGAACCATAGACTAATTAGACCGCTTTTGTCTAAAATTAACTCTTTTTTTTGTGTTCGTAAATCAAGGACCACGATGTAACAAATTGATGGGAGAGCAGTAAATGGGAAGTGCCTATTTAATTCACTTTTAAACTATGTACTGTGTAGTTTACTATGGCGTACCTACTACTCCCGTGAACCCGGCCTGGTACGCTTCTTTAGCGTGCCTTTAGTACCTAGTTACCGGCCATTAGGATGATACAAAAGATTGAAACAGGAACAACTGTGCAATAAAGAAATGAACCTAACGGAAAAACCGCGCCATCTAAAAATGCCTTAAAACGAAATGATCGAAGTATTCATAGACAATGATTGTAGGCAGGTATTTGTTTTGGCGCGTTTATTTTCGGAAACATGGTTGTTCCGTTTCACTCAACCGTACTGATAGCTCCGTTTCTAATAAAATAGTTTGGAGACTTATACTTACTACCTAATTCAACATTCGATAAGTTACCTTCTCATCAACTTTTATAAGAAATCTCAAATTGTTAACCGCATTAATTTGCTTTTTAGACACTCCATAGGTTTAAGTAGGAGTTTTGTAATATAATGATAATGCAAAAACGCAAATGCAGTGATATTAAGAAAATGTTACACCGTATTCGCTGCCCGTATTTATAGAGTGCAATTTTTTTATAACTAGAAACAAATAGAGAGAGATTATGACTTGTAATATATAAAATAGTGACGGTTCATGAAAGTCATGAACCTTGAGGATTTCATATGTTACAAGCGTCATTTCCAATGTTATGATCATTTTCTCATTAAAATATTATTAATATGCTAAATATTTTAGCAAAGAATAAAATGTATTCCTTTTCTTTAGTAAATAAAATATTGAAACTTGAATGCGTTTCTATTTTTGCTTACCTACCTAACGATAGCCCGTCAATCTTAGGCAAGTATGTAATTTACATGGGAGGGACGGCTGCCGGCTCGAATCTGATTAGAGAAACTATTATTACTATTTAACTTCTATATGGAATATAAAAGTTGTTAAATGCTGGCGGCACTGTCATCATTGCATTATCATCGGCCCTACAATAGTATTTTATGCAATCGTTATATAATGTATGCTTTTTCAGTCTAGTACCGTGTTTAGGCCACGAAGCTTGCTGAGTGGCCTAAGTAAGGTACGAGACTTAAAAAGCTAATTATATAACTATTGTATACAATACTTTTTCTACGAGTAGGTATCATCACGATCACGATCACCATCACCATCACCATCACCATCCCCATCATCATCACCATCACCATCACCATCACCATCCCCATCATCATCACCATCACCATCATCATCACCATCATCTTCTCAATTATCTTCGACTCATTCATTCGACATATTCATAAGCCAACACTTCAATTCAAAGTGTTGGCTTATGAATATATCAGTTCAGTTGGAAGTGCCATAGAGCATCCGACATTCAAAAGTATGCTATTAAAGTTTACTCTATGAAGTTCTTATTGAGGGATTAAAGTCGACGAGTAGAAAAGAACTTATTTATACAGGACACTGTACCTTTACTAAAGGTAGGAGCCAGAATATTTGTGTTCTGAGAACCACTCCTGACTAACAGAACCTCGAACTGACATGGGGCCCCAATCTTTTATTTTGCCCCGGGGCCCTTGGTTACCTAGCTACGCCACTGGTTGGGCTATACTTTATATTCTATCTGTTCTCTTTTTACCCTACTACGCCGTCAAAAAAAGAGGGGGTACGACTTTTTCTCCTCCGCGAACGAAGTTGCTGGCAACTTCTAGTGTATAAATAAAATCTCGAATATTTATTTATTTATTTAAACTTTATTGCACAATACAAGAAAGTACAAATGGCGGACTTAATGCCATAAAGGCATTCTCTACCAGTCAACCATTAGGCTAAACAGAGAAATTATTGGTGCGGGATACCGATATCAGACTTGTACAAAATAATAATTACAAGGGCGAGACACCCAAGTTACCAAGTTACAAGTTAAGGGGTAACCAGCGCACTGTAAAATTAGTACCTAGTAAGAAAACAAATATTTTTTTTTATTTTTTTTTTATTTTTAAGTTGCATAGTATACAAACTATACATAATAAGTAATATGTATAAACATGATACATATATACATAGATAATATATATACATACATACAGGTACCTGCTTCTAAACTACTATGAAGACTCTTAATCTTGAAGATTTCCCAAGAGATGCTTGCGCAACTTACACTTGAAGGAGAATTTACTCTGAGCTTGTCGTATACTGAGGGGAAGGGCGTTCCAGAGACATATGTACATACTCTACATTCATCACTAAAGAAAAAAGTGCAAATATTGCTGCAGTTGGATAGAAATTAAAAGTGATATCATATGTAGGTCCGGGTAGGTGTGTTGAAAGTATTCAAACAAAAATACAATTTGGGTGTGAAATGGAAATTACTATGATATAAATCCTAAAACAAAAAACCGGCCTAGTGCGAGTCAGACTCGCGCACCGAGGGTTCCGTACTAAATATACGCTAAAAACAGCCGTATCAAAATCCGGTCTGAAAATACAGTGTTAGCAGAGACCTACTCCTAACCAAAATGTACGAAGTATTGGGTCATTTTATATTGGTTAGTTACATAGACAGAGATAAAAAAAAATGTATTTATTCCATAGCTGTATGCAAATTTTTAAACAACATCATAATAATTCTTCTGATTGTATAATAATAGGCTTATTCATTCCTCCACAAATAGCTCGGAGCGGCGCGGCGTAGGTAGGTCCCCGTGATTTCAGAGACCCGGGGGGTTATTGCCTAACGAAATTTTGACACTTGGTATCCGAATCAACTGTCATAGCTCATACAAAATCATGACACTTGATTCTGATTGCGAGCGTCAAACCCGTTAGGCAATAGGGGGGCAGGGGGTACTGCCTAACGAAATTTTGACACTTGGTATCCGAATTGGAAGCCGACCATATGATTTTTTTCAAAAAGAAGAACTCTCTATACTGTCTTTAACTGGCGTTGTAATAATTTTGGGAGATTTAAATCTGAACCCAAAACATACTTAAGTTACTTTTGCTACTTTACGACTGTTTGTGATCTGGAAGAGATGAATGATGTACTGAATGCGTATGATGGAGTGTTAGTTGTGGTGCTAGTGCAAAGGCGTACATAGTATTAATGTAAGTGAGATCAAGGGCGGTGGATTAGTTGACCACCCCGACGCCTACCATCCACCGCTGGAAATTGCCATCGTTCTCATGAAACCTTCAAATAATCCTGCAAAAATTTAAAATTGAAGCTTAGTAATATAAATTCTACTCGTGATTGGAATTTTTCTGAGGGAAATTATGAACTTCTTTACCAATTGGTTTCCGAAGAGTCTTGGACGGAAGTCCTGCAGGCTTCTAATGTTAACATAGCGGTCGGGATCTTCTATGAAAAAAATTACGGTAACTTTGACGATTGCGTACCCAGGAAGATAAGGTCGAGTAAGCCCTGCAGGCGCTATCCGGTCTGGTTCACCACGGATTTAAGAAAAGACATTGAGCGGAAAGCCGTTTTGCATCGCGAATGGAAACGTTCTGGTGATCGTGCAGTATATGCCGACTTTTCCGGGCTCAGGGCAGACATCAAACGTAGAACTTCGATGGCATATGACGATTACGTTAGCGGAGTTCAAGCAAAAGTTACTTCCAATCCCCGGGAATTCTGGCAACATGTAAACAGTCTGAAATCGAGGGTTGGGTTTGAGACTCAGGTTGTGTACGAGGGAAGGGTTTCTGAGGACATTGAGGCGGCCCAGGCTTTCTCGAATTTCTTTTTCAGTGTGTTTCTTCCTAGCATACCTGTCATCGACCATGAAAATACTATCCGCAACGATCGGACGTGTACGGCCAATTCTGTACATATCGATAGTATCTCTCCTGAAGAGGTAGCTGTTGGCATAAAGCACTTAAAACCCTAAAGCTCCCTAGGGCCTGACGGTCCTCCCGCTTTTATCCTAAAAGGCTGTAAAGAATGGTTAACACCCCCGTTACTTCGCACGCAGCGCCATACCCTTGTCAATGGAAGGTCACTCGTGTGCACCCGATTCCCAAGACAAACGATACGGCCTGGGTTGAAAATTACCGACCAATAGCCATTCTTTCCTCAACTGCAAAGCTGTTTGAATCGATCATCAACAGACTCGTTGCCCCTCAATTGAAACCTTACCTTTCGGTCTCGCAACACGGTTTTAGACCTAGACCTTGAGTCGAGACGAATCTGTTAACTCTGGTTGGCACCATTTTGGAACATTTGGACAAAGGGATACAAGTTTATGTGTTATACTTTGACTTTAAAAAAGCCTTTGATCGCGTGGATAACGACATGCTATTAAGTAAATTATGTAACCTAGGCTTATCGCTGGCACTACTACGATTCTTTGCAAGCTATCTACGCAACAGAGTGCAGTATGTGCAACATGGATGCTTTGTGTCCGATTCCTACCACACCCGTTCAGGAGTCAGCCAGGGTTCAATCCTAGGCCCTCTTTTATTCGGCGTCGTGATAAATGACTTGGCTTTAGCCCCTAGATATGCCAGATGCTTGCTCTATGCTGATGACTTGAAGCTTATTTATGGTGTGCAACAGTTGACCGATTGCGAATCCCTCCAGGAAGACATCAACCGAGTTCATCAGTGGAGTGTAGAAAACAAGCTTCTTTTCAACACTGGAAAGTGCTCAGTTATGACTTTCAGTCGCGCTCATAACCCTGTATATGCACAATATCGGTTAGGATCTGAACTCTTTGCGCGTGTAGATTCTGTTAGGGACTTAGGCGTTATCTTTGATGCGCATCTCAACTTTCATAATCATATAAGGGCACTAACTGCCAACTGCTATAGAAAGTTGGGATTTGTAATTCGAAATGCCCGTGATTTTGATAATCCCATGGCGATTAAACTTATTTACACCGCTTTAGTCAGAAGCAAACCGGAGGCAGCCTCTGTTGTCTGGAACCCGTATGAGGTCACTTACGCCCTGCTTCTGGAGAAAGTCCAGTTTTTTTTGTACAAAAAACTTACGGGTACTATCCATTCTTGTATCCTACTAAATTCCTATTTGGCTCTTTAGGATTTAATTCTCTGGAGGTGCGGCGTAATTATGGCCTTCTCACTGCTGGTTGCCGGATTTTGCGAGGTGATTCGGATTGTCCTGAATTGGTGTCACAATGCGTACGCCTGGTTGTGCCTTCACTGTCAAAATCGAATATTAATTTCCGGGCGCGTGATCGTCATTTGCTGGCAGTTCCGAGGGCGCGCACTGTGTCTTACAGGAATTCACCATTGGTCCGCGCTTTAAAATGCCTGAATATGCTTTTCGCATTAGGACCTGATTGCGATGTTTTTGCAAGTAGCTGGAATGGTATATGTGATGAACGTTTGAGGTTCTGTGAGGCGATGGACGAACGTCACTCTCTTGCTATTTGTTCATAATTCATGCTGTGTAATTTAATTAAATAAATAAATATTTGAGATCGTCGTAACAAGACCTTTCATTTGATTTACCACATAATATGGTTTGAATATTTTTTTTATATATTTTCTAATTTACCTCCCAAAAGTACCCCTAATGTTTAAAATTCATTTATTTATGTTACACGTAGGTCTTTATGGCTCAAAGACTTTATTGTTTCTTTATTGTTTAATAAATGACACACACAAGCTTACAGTTATACATCAAAGCGCTTATATGCTACACATATACATATTATTAACTGATAAAAGACATAGTTATACAGGGTGACCCAAGATGTAGTGATATACTGAAGCTTGGAGGTAGAAGACCTAGAGGGCTATCTAAATCATCCCCATGTATGTTCCGCGATTTTTCGTATTTTCGGAGTTATGACTTTTTTTTTTAATTTTTCACCTATCGCCGAGTACGATGATATTTTTATTTATGGTGACGTGAATTATTGCGGTAGATGCTTGATTTTTTTTGTGTGCTAAGCTGATAGATAGGCCAATTCAGTATGGTAACATTTACTATCGTTAGATCTTTGAATGGAATAAAAAAAAATTAAATGCCAAGAATGATAAAATTACCCAATATGTTCACAACTTCAAGGGGCTTTAAAAAGATAAAATCACATTAAAAAAATTACCGTTTGGCTTTTAAAAACTTTCTCTATCTATCAGGTAGCTACCCTGAAAATTTAATTTTATTATTCATAAGGCTTCAATCAAAAAATTGATATCTAAATGTGGTAAGTGCAAAATTTTAATTTACATGATGATTAATACAAACAAAGTAAAACCAATTACAAGGTGTTTAATTACAAGAAATTTTCAAAATGGCCCCCCTGTTGCTCAATGCAAGTGCGACATCGCCGAAAAAAGTTGTCTTTTAAACGTCTGAATGCACTTCTATTATTTTTAATGGTTTCTTCTGCTACTCTCAATTTCCGGGTTAACTCGTCCAAATTGCGGCATTCTCTTCATTAGACGAGGTCTTTGTAGTATCCCCATACAAAAAAATCAATGGGGTTTAGGTCGGGGGACCGTGGAGGCCAGGCTATAAGCAGGCGTCATCCCGGCCGCAACGACCAATCCATCTTTCAGGGTATCTTTGATTGAAATAGTTTCTTACGCCCAAGGCAAAATGGCATGGTGCACCATCACACTGCAGTACTATGCTTCTGCGTGTCTCCAAGTCCACATCTTCTAACAGCAGGGGCAGATCGACGCGTAGAAAATTTAAAAAGTGATTGCGGCCCAAGCGGTCTGGCAGCTGAAAGGGCCCGATTAGCTGACCGTTAAGTATGCCAGACCAAAGGTTAACACTAAAGTGTTCTTGGAATGTCGATTCCCTTTTTAAATTTGGATTTTCAATGGCCCATGAGTGAGAATTGTGCATATTAAAAATCCCATTGCGTCTAAAGTGGGATTCATCCGTCCACAAGATTTGGGTTAAAAAGTTTTCGTTTTCAGCTTGTCTCCTCAGCATTTCCTGACAGAACTCAATTCGCCGATTGTAATCTTCCGGTTTCAACTGTTGCACTTTTCTAATGTGAAACGGATGATATCCTACGCTCTGTAGTGTACGGTGTACCTGAGATTTAGAAAGTCCGGTACGACGTTCCATAACTCTCATCATAACACTGGTCGACGGGTCTCTTTCTACTTCTTCAACCACTGCATCTACTACATCAGGATCCGGCATAGTGGCCATACGGCCTGATCTGGTACCCGGTATGTAACCTTCCAAATACACATTATGTACTCTTAAGATCATGCGATAGTCAGGAAACGTTTCAGGTTGAGGCCCGCCTCTTCGTTCCACATGTTCCCGGTACAGCCTTGAAGCTTCCGCCGCATTCCCCCTAGCATAACCGTAATAGTAATGCATTTCTGCGTAGTCACGTGAAGTAAACATGATCACTTACACGCAAACTCAAGTCCAGTTAAATAATGCCAAGTCGTCGATTCCAGGTAATAACACTAATCCAAATCGTAATGCAAGTCAAAGTCCATATGAATAGCCAAAATGATTAGAGAAACGAACAATTAGCAGTATTAAAACACAATTTTTAAATTATTGAAAAGTACCAACGATGACCAAACAACGTGAAAATTTTCTCATGCGTCAACCGTCTTTTGTTTTTTGTTTTTTTTTCTATTAATGGCCAGTGCGTGATTTAGAACGAAATTTATTTAGAAAGTTAATTAATTTAGCACTTGCCACATTTAGATTTCAATTTTTTGATTGAAGTTTTATGAATAATAAAATGAAATTTTCAGGGTAGCTACCTGATAGATAGAGCAAGTTTTTAAAAGCCAAACGGTGATTTTTTTTTTGTGATTTTATCTTTTTAAAGCCCCTTGAAGTTGTGAACATATTGGGTAATTTTATCATTATTGACATTTAATTTTGTTTTCATTCCATTCAAAGATCTAACGATAGTAAATGTCTGAATTGGCCTATCTATCAGCTTAGCACACAAAAAAAATCAAGCATCTACCGCAATAATTTACGTCACCATAAATAAAAATCTCATCGTACTCGGCGATAGGCGAAGAATTAAAAAAAAAGTCATAACTCCGAAAATACGAAAAATCGAGGAACATACATGGAGGTGATTTAGATAGCCCTCTAGGTCCTCTACGTCCCAGCTTCAGTATATCACTACTTCTTGGGACACCCTGTATAGAAATGAATATCCTTATCACTTACGTATGTGTACCAAATTTCAACTCAATTGGTCCAGTAGTTTCTGTGCAAATTGACTGTGACAGACGGACGGACACACGAGTGAGATTATAAGGGTTCCGTTTTTTCCTTTTGAGGTACGGAACCCTAAAATTGAGTCAATACTTTGCCTTTGTATTTAGCTTGTTTTATAAGCCTTTAAAGTTGGGTGAGAAAGCCCATTTACCATTGAATATCCTTAATTTTTGTTATGAAACCGGTTACGCCACGAGGTTCCCACGCTCTCGACGGTTATCATTGTGTCACCGCTTTCCGAATAACCGTTCGATCGGCTCCCACGATACTGCTGACGAGTCGAAGGACCATCATCGAGTCACCGCTTTTCCCAATAACCAGTCAATCACAGCCATCTCACGAAAATGCTGAGTGGAGATTTAGTCACCCCGAAGTAACACCTGTGTATAGTGTTGCGAGTGCCTTAGTCTTCCATCGCGGTCGCGTAAGGTCGTGATTGACCTCGATGAATAGTTTAAGTTTAGACTTAAGTTCATTTGTAATTTCACGTCTGCACCGTTATATTTTTGGTAATTCAAATCACTTCAAAAATCAAATTGTATAAACTATTCCCGATAGCGACCACCTATATAACAAACCGTTTCGATAAACGCAAGCTTTAACATAGCTGCGAAACAAATTTCTTAATTTCCCCATACAAGGCAGTAACGTGTGACGTCACACGTTCCTAGGCTTTATGAAGTCCAAAAACGTGACTACAATGGATGAATGCATTGTTGTATTTCGGGCAGTTTTTATGAGATTGAAATAGTTTTGACATTAATATTTGTATTATGGAAAGGTTGTTCTTTCACATACCACAGAAAAAAGTTGTCAACATCCTTAAACGTCCTGAGCGTGAATTGGAGCGTGAAGCATTAGAAATAAAACAACACCCGTCGTTGAAAAAAAAAAAAAGCGTTTGTTACGGTGACACTGACATGACTGACAGTGTCAGTTCACTTCAATTATTTCTTCACCAAAAATCGTCACATTGTGATGGATTCGAATGTTATCATCATATCATTGAATTGTGCGATAGATGAAACGTATTATAGTGTAAATTATTGACAAAATGGCTAATAATATTCAAAATGGTATTACATTTAACTATAAACAAATATTAATTGACGAAATAGCATTAGAAGGGCTCTCAGGTATAGGCTGTGATCTTTTATGGAAACGCGTGGAGAAGAGAATTTCTGCACCAATTACCGATAAAATTAAAACTCGCCTATGGAGTTTTATTAGTAACTGTAACTGTGTAAAGTTTTATCAGGTTCCAGAGCCCATCCCTTGTTTAGAAATATTAGATAGATTCATGATAGTTGATGAGTTATCTGGACATCTTTTGGATTCTGTAAGTCTGATTATCAAATATTGCGTATACTTTTGCTTCTTAATATGTATACTATCCTTAATCTTTTACAAAATGTCAAAGAACCTTTTAAAAGTCCATGGTTGTAGGAAGCTGATCTATTCATTTAAAGTTGTTGTTGGCACATTGGTAGTTATGAGAGAAATGGTTAAAATGTATTTGTTCTTAATCACTCTTTTAAATATTTCATTAGTAACTATAAATATTAACTGTAAATTGCCAGCTTTCTACAATCCACTTTGTCTTAACACTTTGGTGACAGTATGTCCACAGGTGTAGCATATATAAGCTTAACAATGCTTAATTGATTGCACTGTCAGCAAAAATAGTTGAAAGCCGCAACAACACATACAAACACACAAACAATCCAAAAATAATATTTTTTGCTTCAGTGACTTCCAAATAGACCTTTACAATGGTTTCTTTTTTTTATATCTTCAATGTTATTTCATTTTTACAACTATAATAGGATAGATTATAAATTTTCAGACAGAATACTTGGATGGACATTATGAATACAGTCCTGTGGATAGTGACTATGGGTCTTGCAGTAACTACAAGACTAGGAAGGAGATATCAAAGGACAAGCTACTGAGCATGAGTTATGTACAAGTTTTGGCAGAATATCCTGATACCTTGGTTATGGTGGCAAGTTTAGAAGAAAGATGGAGAGCTTTGGCACCTCACATGCCAGAAACAATTCGGGCACAATTGACTCCTATACATTATTGCATTTTGGAGTTAGTGGGGAAAGGTAGAGAAAATGTAAGTTATCCCATCTTCTCAGACAAAAACTTTTGCACAGAGACTGTTGATGTGGACTGTTCAGTCTGTTATTGGACTGTTTCTGGCATTTCATAGACATTGTATGATATTTAACTCATACAAATGTGCAAATGGGTCTGTCAAAATAGGGCACTATGTTCTAGCATCCTGGTAGGATAATTAATGGGCATTTCTCTGAGTGCATCAACCACTCTCACTTCGGAGGTTGCATTAGTGGCAGGCAGGATCCTGTGAGATCAGCATGTAATATTTGTTATTTAGCAGAAATCACCACTGTCTACTAGATGAAAAAAGTGAACATCTCATGGTATCCCAGCAATAATTCTACCACTAAAGTCAAAGAGCTTAAAAGGCTCAGAGAAATGCCCTAATGGTTGGAATAAATAAAGATTTAAATTTTGAGTATGATAGACTACTTTCCTTCAAGATCAAATCAGCTACATTTTAAAGTGCCAATATGCTCAGGTATACTTATTATGAAATTTATAAGAAAAATAGAAACTAAGACGTAATTGTGTGTGGCAGTCAGATTGCTTGTATTTGTTTGTTTTTAATCACTCTATTGTACATAAACGACGGCAAAGTAATAAATTTGTACAAAGGCGAACTTATTTTACCCTGTTATTTGGTTTTGCTAATTTTAATATACAAATATGGGCTAAAAATAAAATGAACACATTTAATTTCAAAATTACACTAACTGGTGTTGAACTTATTAATGATGATTTCAGATAACTATCCTATATGATTTATGTTTCAGGGGCAAATGACAGTGGGCAAAACCAACTTAACAAAAATTGTAAAGGAACCTAAATTCCTCTTCTACAACCGAAAACATCTACAAAGCCTGGGCTTGATCAGAGTTGCATGCTTGACCCTGAAGGTTGCAGGCAAAGGCATCAAGAGTTTAATTCTCAGACTTAAAAGATTCCACAAACCCAACATATTGTCTATGCCAAAAGTAGGAAAACTTTATAATGTAAAAGAGTATCTGTTGAAACAGCCAGATTATTGTGAAAAAACTGATGTCATCATATCAAAAGGATTCATCACACAGCAAAATAGCAGAAGGTTACAGAAGACTGTTAATATATTTAATTTTGTAAGTATCTTGGTCCATTCCATAGTGGGAATGGTCCTGTATTTCAATATCTTGCTTATAGTAATGTTAATGAGTGACACAGTTTGACAGCATACTAATTACTATCATGGACTCAATGATTTGTACAGTACGATTACTTTGAGTTTACCAGTGACATATGCTTTTATTCCATTGGATATTCGACTTTAACACTAATACAAAAGAGTTTCTATTACAAACAAACGACGTTTAGACAGTATGTAAGTGATATAAACTCTTTTACATTAGTGTTAAAATCGAATATCCAATGGAATAAAAGCATATGTCAGTGGTAAACTCAAAGTAATCGTACTGTAATGTGCAGATGCTCACCGAGCTCTGTAATTTCAATGTAGAAAAAACCGGCCGAGTGCGAGTCGGACACGCGCACCGCGGGTTCCGTACAAACTTTCACTTACCTTAACATTATTACCCCATTTCGATTAAGTTAAGATTTCACCTGATATCTATAGCGCTCCATACAAATGAGGTGCAACCTTAAGGCAACCGGGTTGTTCAAATAGGTGTTTTACATATAATATACAGGGTGTACCGAAAACCAACTCCAAAATGAAGAGGTGATAAAACAGCTCATAAGCTACCATATTAAGTAAATTTGATCCTAATAAAAAGTTCATGGTTTATTGGCAATTTTAAAAGACTAGAGGCAAAAAACTTAATAACTTAATCAATGTCTACACATATTTCGACAGTTCTAATGTGTAATAAAAACACTGAGGTTTCTAAAAGAAATTTTTCATTTACTGAATATTTTCGCAAATAATCGCTCCGAAAGTAGCATAAATTGTGTGTGTCGTCGTCTTCGTCCCCACCTCTATTTTATCAAAGTTTTTAAAGAGCCACTTTTTTTTTTACCAACAATAAAAAGTACTTTTTATTAAAAAAACTAATCTATAGAGCCGCAGCTTCACATCCAAAGAGCCGTATGTGTATTCGAATAATCATTCGAATAAAAAATTATTCGTCGTATTACTTATAAACAGGCCTCGGAGTATTTTTAGCACGGTAAGACTAAGGAGAGCTATGGAGTCTGTGTTAACATTAAAATTAAATTCATACTCATACTCATCCTCATTAATTTAATTCATAAAATAAATAATAGCTATAAAAAATACACCACCATCTTCATTGACGAGTAATAAATAATATGAAGGTAAACAACTCCATAGAATTATCAATATCCATAGAACACGTAGCTATAGGAATAAGTTCTTCAAAATCTTCACATGGTACGTGTACGTTGTTCATTTCATCAGTCCAGTTGTAAAATTTGTAAATAATTGAGACTTTTTCCATGTTCTCTGGAGTGAAACATGTTCTATGTTGGTCAAAAATCCACTTATGACACGAAAAAGATCTTTCCACATCGACTGAAGTTAAAGTAGCATGTTTTAGAACTTCCTCAAATTGTTGTGAGCTTGCCATCGTTCGTATTTCATTAATATCTGGGTTCCTTTCGAGAACTTTTACAAATTTATCACTAATTGTGTCAGGGCCGAAACATGGTAAAAATTGTGTAATGTTCTCTATCACTTGAAACGCTTGCTTTAATGTAATATTTGTACACTGTAATTTTGTAATAGATTCAACAATAACCTGATAATTGTCTTTAATAAAACTAAGCTCGTTTGGCAAGTTCATATCCATCAATGCGGTTTGGGCGTTTGCTATTGAGATGGCTTCTTTTCTTGAAAATTCAAAAACAATCCTTTTTATTTGCTCATAATGATCCGCGTAGTAAAATGCAGCATTCAACCATGTCCCCCATCTGGTTATTACAGGCCGCGGCGGTAGGGGCACATCAGGGGCCATCGTCTTAAATATTCGTGTTCTCTGTGACGATTTCAGAAATATCTTTTTTACATTTGATATTAAGGCGTTGACTCCTTCATGTTCTGATCTTATTTGTTCAGCAACACGATGTAGTGCATGCGCTAAACAAGTAACATGTTTCATGTTGATAAATTTCCGTTTTAAAATTTTGCCTGCGAGAAGCATATATGCAGCGCTGTCCGTGCAAAATATTAAAAATTTGCCAATGTTACCTTCGAAATCACCTTGCCACAAAAACATAAGACTATTTTCTACCACTTCAGCGATCGAGTTTCCATTGACTTTTTCTAATACCTTACATGATAGTAAGAAGGGTCGACACGAGGATCCTTGTAATGACTTCACTATAACATTGACAACGCAATTACCAATAACATCTACTGTTTCGTCCACGGAAAGCCACAGGTAACAATCTTTAAATGAGTTCCTTATTTTGTCCATAACTGGGGTGTAAATTTTTTGGAGATAAAATTTTCTTAAAGTTGATTCGTGTGGAAGTCTTTTATTCGTTATTTGGCAGCAATATTTTTCCATGAATTTTCGGAATTCGGGATGATTAAGTCTGTTCCAAGGAATGTTGCAGGTAACCAGAAACAAGCAGAGATCAATATAGAAGTCGCTTATAGCTCCACATTTCTTTTGGTGCTTGTCAGAATTAACATGTTTCAGAACGTTGTCCTTTTTCAATCTAGTTATAGAACTTTCACACACAGTGCAGTATATAACAGCTTGATCGGTATTATACTCTAACTCTTCATAGGGTTCTATCCAGCGCTGTATAAACGAAGAATGTTGGCGAGATTTTGTATTAGTTAGAATGCTGTTGACATGCTTTAATAAAGTGTGTCTTAATTGCGTGAGATGTACGTCACAAGACACACACGTTACTACACATTTTTCGTGATCGTATATAAGATCTTTGTACGGTTCAATCCAGTGCAAAATTTCAGATATTTGTGGATCCGTCATAATGAAATCAGCAATTTATTCCGAAATTTGCCTTAAATGAATATATTGAAGTAACAAATAATACGTCTTAATATGTTGATACATGACATATGATGTCATTAAGTGCATTATCTAAAGCGGCCAGTGACAACGTATAGTTCTTTATCTCAACAGTAATTATAGTATGTAGGTACGTTAAGTACTTAAATAAAATATTGGAGCGATGACACTGC
The DNA here is from genome assembly GCA_905404275.2 of Hedya salicella. Lineage (NCBI taxonomy): Eukaryota > Metazoa > Arthropoda > Insecta > Lepidoptera > Tortricidae > Hedya > Hedya salicella. The sequence continues at coordinate 10,441,999 of FR990112.1, read as the reverse complement.
AATATGGGTAATATAATAATATTAACATACACATATACATATTATTACATTTTTATAATATAACATTCAATTAAATACATGTAAACAGAATTAATTACATTTAAGTAGTCTAAGTATTTATAAAACGATTCGGACGAACTTAATTAATGAGGATGAGTATGAGTATGAATTTAATTTTAATGTTAACAAAGACTCCATAGCTCTCCTTAGTCTTACCGTGCTAAAAATACTCCGAGGCCTGCTTATAAATATTTTCAACCGACTTCAAACAAGCTTATCACGACCATTACGCACTATCGAACGTGTTACGTGCCTAGCTAAAATGATAAATAAATGTGATTATTCAGTAATTTCTATCTTTTTTGAGGACGGTTGATTAAGTAGGTGCACTGTAACAAAGTAAACCTTACGCGGACCGAACCGCGCGATCTCGCCACTACTACATAAACCCTTCGGGTTTTCAATAGTGGCTCTTATTATATACCAAAAAGTGCTGTAACTATTAATTTTATTTTTAATTTAAAAAAAAAGTTAATTTAAAAAATATATATATATTGCATATAAATATAAAATCAGACGGTTTTCCAAAATATTATTCGTAATTTATTCGTAGTTTTATTCGAATAAAATAACGAATAAATCATTCGTTATTCGAAATTGCACGCGAATAATTTATTCGCGAATAAAAATACGACGAATAATTTTTTATTCGTATAATGCCCAACTCTGATCCAAAGAGCCGCATGTGGCTCGCGAGCCGCAGGTTGTCGACCTCTGATATAGGCTATTAACAAACTGACGAGATGGGCCCTTGAAAAATTGACCTATATTGGCTAGAAAAAAAAGTTGCTTTTATATAGTAATAACAAGTGACTCAGGAGACGTAATCATGGCAACATGGTACAGAAAAAAGTTGATTGACCTGAATTATAATAATACTAGCTTCTGCCCGCGACTTCGTCCGCCTTAAATTCATTTATCGCGGATAAGGGTATTTTTCCGGGATTAAAAGTAGCCTATGTCCTTCCCCAGGACTCAAACTATCTCCATACCAAATTTCATCCAAATCGGTTCAGCGGTTTAAGCGTGAAGAGGTAACAGACAGACATACAGACAGACACACTTTCGCCTTTATAATATTAGTATGGATTAACATACCAACGAGATGGGCACTTGAAAAATGGGCCTATATTGGCAAGAAAAAATTTTTTTTGCTTTTATATAGTAATAAAGAGTGACTCGGGAGACGTAACCATGGCAACATGGTACAGAAAAAAGTTTAATATCCTTTTTTGTGTTTTTCTTTTACATAAGAAAAAATATTTATTCCAAAATACACAAAATGTCAACAACCAAGTACAAAATAATAATTCCTTAACTAATAATAATATATACACACAAATCAGCATTGATTTAGTCAAATAACCCGCCCCGAGTCATTCCGGGTGCAAAGGTGCGTTAACGCGTTGAATCGCGATTGACAATTTACTTAGGTCTGTTTAATTAATGTAATAATTAACTAGTATTATTATTTAGAAATAGTTTTATATGCATTACAAAGTTGCAATTAAAAAAGATTTACGTAGGTACGTTTGATATGCAATCTTATAAGAACCGTGTCCCGGTAAAAGTAAATTATTTAGTTTCTGTTTTGGGCCATGCATTTTTGAATAAATACTTTCGTTTATTGATTACTAGCTTCTGCCCGCGACTTCGTCCGCGTTAAATTGGTTTATCGCGGAGAAGGGTATTTTTCCGGGATAAAAAGTAGCCTCAAACCCGGGACTCAAATTATCTCCATACCAAGTTTAAGCGTGAAGAGGTAGCAGACAGACAGACACACTTTCTCATTTATAATATGAATATTGATTTGGCAAAAAGGTATTAATTTTAGCGCCACCTGTTAGTTTAGCAAGGTACTCGATACTCGTGGGCTCGTAACACATGTTTGAGAGAAGTTTGCACCTCCTTTCTAAGTAGCGCCATAAGATTCAGGTGCAAACTTAACTCAATCAAATGTAGTGGCTACCCCTCCTTTTAAGGGTTAAATTTTTATCGCCTATAACCTGGCCGGGGATTTTTTCGACCGATTAGTAAAGTTTGCATCAAAATCGGTTCAGCCGTTTTCACGTGATGCGCGCACAAATAAACAGACGAACAGATAAACAGACAAACAGACAAAAATTCTAAAACTGTTGGAACGTGTTCTGTTATCGATTTTAAGTATCCCCGGCCAATTTTTTTTCGTATATCTTGCATGCTTTCGACCCTCTTCAGCTTTATTATATGTATAGATTTATATAATATCCTTAACCTTATACAGTCTATTTATTGTATCTGTATATACAGTTAAAAGATTTTAATATAAGATTTATGAACTTTATTTAATAAATAATAATTCGTTAATTTACAGGATGAGAGAGTAGTGCAACCAGATCCAAACTCTAAAAAAGGAAAAGCAGGTATTGCAGTTAAAAGGAGGTTCATTTCCCTCAACTCAAAAAGTGATGAGTCCTCCCAATCTGATGACGAAGATAACGAAGTTCCCCTCGAGTGCGAGTACAAAGTCGGTGTGGACTTGCTGCGTCAAGCCTATGAGAGGCTTTTGGATGCCGGACTCAAAGGATTGACGCAGATAGAACTATCCCAGCTCCTGGGTGTGGAGTTCTACACTAGTCGCTCTATATGTCGAATATTTAAAGCGAGGCACATCATCAGAGAGTATCTAGAAGATAGAGGGAAACAGAGAACCGCCAGGTAAGATACACTTTTCTATTGGTCAATATGTTTATGCTAGATGGGCCTGCCTAGGAGGCCCAAATTCAGCCAACAAACCATTTGCCACTAGAAAGCTGGATAGAGAGTATACAACTTATTTGCCTAGGTGTAATTTTGAGGCATCCATCCGAAACTTGATCTTTAATTGTGGTATGTAATATTCTTTTCTGAAGGGAACGGACACTGGACAGCAAGCCTGTCGTACAGCTGGTCCTTTTGTAAATATTGGCATATTATATTGATTTTCACATATATTTGTGTATAGGTACTTATATTCTTTTGCTTTCATTTCATTTATTATTATTCATAAATAACTTTCATTGTGTGTAAATGTCATAAATTACAATATAATTAATTATACACATACAAATCAGCTTAATTATAAATTACACATTACACGCTGACATAAAATTAAATTAAATTTATACAAAAAAACCAATATTTCTGAATATATTAATTATGCCATTAAATCTTCCAATCACTTGGTGTCATCCTTCATAAAATCGTACACTGAATAATATGGCTTTTCCAGGTATTACGCTATTGCTGCTGCCACTATGGAAATGGATCAAAAATATCAAGAGGAAAGAAATAAGCTCTTGGAGTATGTCAAAGAATCCAAAACTGATGTTGAAATGCAAAATATGACAAAAGACAATGCACAAGAAGAGGATGAAGACGAGATACCGCTGAAAAAGATTAAATTGACCAAATCAGCAAAAGCAAAAAAAGTTGCCCCACTCAAACAACAGCCACCAGCAAATGATAATATTACTGAAAATGAAGTCACAGAAATTAAAGTATTAGACGGATTAGAAAACTTTAACAATGAGTCACTGTTGTTTTCGAAAAAGAATCCCACACTGAGACAGTTAAAATTTGCTAATGGGTTGCTCAAAATTACTAGAGAAAAGCTAGCCATATCAGGTTACCAGACATTAAACAGTCTAGTTGCGAAAGAATCAGGGGAACCGCCATTAGACACAAAAGCACTTAAAATATTTGTACAAAAGTTGGTCACTGACGGTCAATTGAAATTGTTGAAAATAACGTGGCCGACACTCCCGCATAAACATTCCATTATAATCTGTGCTCCGCATGTGAAATGCACAGATCCAATAATTAAACTAAAGCAGAGAGAGATAAGCATAAGGGCATTCACAAATAACAAAGTGAAAAAGGAAACTTTAGAGCCAGTCCACAGACCAATTTCGCAGTATGCTTATCCCCGATACATGAAAATTCAACTATTGCATGAGTTTCTATTTAAACTAATTTATTTAAATGATGTAAAGTTTGAATTTCATCTGCCTCCCGGCTTTGCATCTCTAGTCAATGTTATTCCGGAAATCACAATAGAATTTGCTATTGGTAACATAAGTAATGTGGCCATGTCAGATATCTCTCATCTAAAAGTAGAACATAATTACCTGCATCTAAAACTTCGTGAGGCGCCACCCGAGTTGTGCCAATTGCTACTTCAATCCAAAAGCTTACAAAATTCTATCAGAACCAATCTAAAAGTATTGGCAATGCTGGGGCTCATCCAACTAGTTAATCCTCCCAACAGCGTCACGACCGATCACAACAGCAGCCTGTCAAGTTACGCGTTTTACCTCAACCGGCATGCAAAGGTACTCGACACTACAGGCAAATGGCCAAGAGAAGGAGTAGACAAGGAAAGCATAGAAAAAACGTTTTATTTCGAAACGTTTGATGATGTCAAGGATTACTGGAATGAAGTGTATGAAATTAGCACTCATACCACAGTAGAGTCCAAAGATCGAGGCCGGAAAAAACTAGTTCCTCCTGTGAGGAAACTAGACGAAGTGCATAAATATGATATTGGACTGATATTCGGAGACGGTAATGGCCCTTGTGGCTTCGACGCATGCTTCTATATGGACCAGTCACGTTTCTGGAAGGCGTTCTACATACGTATCATCAAAAATAAACCGATAAAGAAAACTACTATTAAGATTAAACACGTACCTGAGAAGAAACCAAAGAAAATCAGTAAAATTAGAAAGAAAAGACAGGTAAAACCTCGTGATAAAATTCAACCTCGAATCAGAGTGCCGCAAAGAAGGTGCGCCGACCCTATTGTCAAATGGAGCGAATGGGAAGATACTATACTAAATATGTGTAAAGTTGCTATAACGATCTTAAGTCCCATTTCGCAGCCCGGTTGCCTCAAAGTCCGAAACACTGCAGCTAGAGATCTTCTAGCCATATTTGATCCGAAAAAAATGAGCAGCGTGTGTCACAGGAGAGCGATGGCTCTTGAACTAAACTTGACTCTGCAATACGAAAAAGAATGTTTGATCAACGAACTCAGACGACGCCGAGACCTCATAGTGAACTATGAAGGGTTGTTGAAGAAACTCAGAATTAAATACTGCACGAACATGTCAAAGTTCGTGAACGAAGCGCGAATTCCTATGCTCGAGCTAGTGTGGCTTATAAACCAATTGGTGAAGAATAAATCTTACTTGAAATCTGTGCCCTGTGTCGCTATGGATATCAACGATTTCTATAAAAAGTTTAAAGTATCCCCCACAACCGTAAACAAACCATGTAACATATACAGGACAGACCCTGCATGCGACTTGGAATTTGCCTTAGTAAAGGAAGCCATTATTGTATCTTTGATGGCAAATTTTAATGCTACTCCAACAACCGAAAGTGGTAAGAAAGTCTTCGCGATTCTGAAAGAGTTTCCTGAAAGGACTTTGAGGATTAGTTTGGATCAATTGCGGAAATGCGGGGCAGTGGCTTGCAGTAATAAAGTACTCAATTATCATCTCCACCGGCTAGATATCCAAGACACAGTTCAATGCTCGTATAAGATCTCAGCGGCGTATCGACGCAGATGGATCAACAGACAGAACACAGACTTCCCTGATCTCTTGGCCGATGTGTTAGACTCGAAACTATCCCAAAATCAAATAAAAGCGTCACCGGAAGTCAATTGCATGCTGTGCGAGTTCCAGACCTGTGGCCACCTGAAAATAATATCGGTCACTCTGCCTGTGATCACAGGACCTTCAGGGTCAATAATACACGAGCAGCAGCTCAATGTATTGGACATAGAAATGAAGTTTAAATTGAAATCTGGCATATTGGGATGGAAGAAACTGACTGATTTCAAACGCTTCACCGACCATTTTGATATCCCATTAGAGGAGATCTCAATTATGCTGAAGAGGTAAAATAATGTGTGGTAAAATTGCTACAAATCATTAAACTAAAAGCGTTTATTATTATAAACAAAGATCAGAAAGAAATGAAAATTTTTTTCGACGATACTGGACTTGAACCAGTGCCTTGAGCCAGACCGGGGCAGCACGCTCTACCATCTGAGCTAATCGTCCACACCAGTAGTCGACGAATTTTGTCATCTGTTCTTGCTTAAGGATCTCTGTATGGTGCATCCGACTCTTTAGCCGTTAGTTCAAGTCCAGTATCGTCGAAAAAATTTTTCATTTGTTTCTGATCTTTGTTTATAATAATAACGCTAGTGGAGTGATCCACTAATAAATTGCAAAAATTGTGATTATTATCATGATATTTGTAAAACAAAAAGTAAAAGCGTTTAGTTATAATCTACATTACTTTTACTTTGTTTCAGGAAAGCTGTACTGCAAAAAGAAAATGATGAAGAACTTGTAGATGACCACATTCTAAAATACTTGAAGGAGAAAGGCGAAAAAGGCGCACTATTCAGTGAATTGCTGGTATGTATGGAAATAATATCTTTACTATTATAAAATTTTAATAAAAATAAAATGTTTGTATGTGTCGTTGTGGCTTCATCACGCTAAATCGTCTAGCCGGAGTTCAACTATTTTTGGTACACGGGTAGCTCCAGATGGTTACAGGATGTTTTTTACCCGACTATGCTAAATAAAAAAAAAACATTCCGTCGAATTGAGAACCTCCTCCTTTTTTTGGAAGTCGGTTAAAAAGAGGAATTATGACTTCTTCTACTCTGCGAACAAAGGCGCCCTTCTAGTTAGATAATAAAGGCACAGTAGCCATATAGAATAGTTAGAATTACAAATTTCAACTGTCCATCAGTGATTTGTATTCAAACTGCACAATCAAATAGTTGCAGTGAAAGGAGAGTTTTCATATCTAAAGATATTGTCCCCGTGACCCGTGATGGGCCCCTGTAATTGCCGTCAATAGAGACTGCCGGAACCATCACGGACGTGAGGGCTCAGGGGTGTCGAGAGATGTGCTGCGCTTTCTCAGAGGTTACTCGCGGCGTTGTGCCCTTTAATACTTCCACCCCTGGAGCATATAGCTCTAACGCTCCTCTCGACAGCCAACGAAAAAAAAGCCAGGACTGAGAGTCCTACGGGTCCTCTTGGGTATCCACTCTGGCCGATGAAGACACACCGGAGCGAGGGCCCTGACTGTCTCGGGTCCGTGGAGTCGTCACTCCCCATCAGCTCGCCACAAGCTGCACTGCGGCCATTAATTATTATTATTAAATTATCATTCTTTCCTGTCAACGTTCTTATTTATTTATTTAAACTTTATTGCACAATACAAACTGTTACAAATGGCGGACTTACTGCCTTAAGGCATTCTCTATCAGTCAACCATAGGGCCAAACAGAAACTAGTAGTTAGTGCAGGATCATTAATGTTGAGAATACAAAAAAAAAGTAAAGAAAAGAGACACAAATCAACAAGTCAATATAAAGGAAATATACTTACAAATATTTATGTATATATATTACATTAAAATACAAATAGATAAATACAATACAATTATAAAATATATATGTACCCTTACCTGCAAAACATCACACAGACAATCAATCTTGAGATTTATTGAAGAGATGATTGCGCAACATGCGCTTGAAAGAGACGTATCAACTTAAAACGAAACTAAAAAGAGAATTTTAATCTTCTTGTTTCAGCATCAAGTCGAACAGGACAGCTCTGCCCTGTACAAGAGACTCAAAGACCTAGAATCTAAGGATAGCATAAGACAAGTAGGTCTCTACGAAAACCGCATAGTGCTCTCAGAATTCACAAAGCCCTGGGGTATCAAGTTGGGTGAGAAGCTCGTCACACCTACTCCGTGGCGGACACTTGAAGGCGACATCCGATACGATATCTTCTTCCAATGGACCGGAGTGGTTATCAACAAAGTGTTCGAACTACCTGGATGTAGTGTGGCATACCTATCTAGCACGCACGAATTTCTCACCACAAGAGCAGTTCAGGAGATTTGCATGTTTTTGGAAAAATGTCAATGTGTTGAATTAAAAGTGTTGAAGACACCAGAAATCGATTTGTTCTCGATTGACGAGCCTTCAGAATTCTCTGATTATAATGAATTTGAAACACCGGATAACATTTACGTGTTTCCGTTAAAGGATTCTTTGACGAAATACGCGTTTGTTAGAAAAAGGTTGTTGTCTAATGATGACAGAGAAGTACAACAAGAAGAGGTAAAGATGAGCGATTTGTGACAGTGATAGTACTTTTAGTTGTATACTTAAGAGCGAAATATAATTCAATGAACCCTGTTCTTGAGTTTTGATTCTGTTTCCTCATCACTTCGGCCCAGGAAACCTTTTTGCTGCAGCATTGTCTTGTTGGTTTTTATTTTTACTTTATTTATAATGCAGAAACAAAGTACCAACGAGATCAACATGACATGATACGAGCAGAATCGATATTTAAAAGTTGACTTTGAACTGGGTAGTAATCGGAGTTAGTAGGAGCGCAAATTTATAAACGGGAATGGCATCCGCGGCCACTTAATACTTATGGACCACTTAAGGCGAAGAGATGGGGAAATGACCTTGCTCGTTCGGCCCGATAAAATACGAGTAATTAGATCTCTTCCCCGAAGTCGTTAATTCCGCGTAGCAAACTTTTCATTCGCATTTTTCCCCACTCGAACTATTACCCATTCTTTTTTTTACCATTCATAAATAATGCCAGTGTCATAATTATTCAATTATGTACTTATCCGATCCGTTTGTTTATCATTCGCGAATATTACCCTAATCATAATTTCTTAATAGCGTACTTCTCCGATTCTCTTGTTTATCATTCGCGAATATTACAAGACTCATAATTTTCTAATAGCGTCAATAACCGATATTTTTGTTTATTATTCGTAATTAATCCCAGTGTCATAATTTTCTAATAGCATATCTAGATAATTTATTTTCTCAATATTGGCGATGAATACAAGAGGAATGATTTCCTAATATGTACGTATTACCTATCCATGATATATATTACCTTATTTTCTGCCATTTTACCTTCACCACACTTCTTTACCTATACTTTATTTTCAAGTTTTCTAGCTGAATTGCATATGATTTGTTACTTCAATTTATATAAATGAGTTATAAAAAAAATTAAACAATGTAATAATATTTTGATAAAATTGTATTCTTAATATAGTACCTTCAAACTAAAGCAGCAACAAAAAAAATCTTCCTATTAGTTCACCTAACGAAGCAGTAACAGGCAGTTTCACGTCTTCGTTTGGCGAGCTATATGTAGGTATACTAAACGGAAGCTAATGTGCTAGTACCTACGAGTATCTCAATACAAATACATGCACTCAGTAGAATATAAAGTAACTTGTGGTTAAAAATTGATGAAAGTCAATCACCACTTAGTATTTTAAGTATGACAGTTGTTGAATACATATGTCGATGGATGTCATACCAATGAGAAAATTGTTCACAATTTTTTTGTATTTTAGTGTCTGTATCTGTATATTTTTCGTTCCGTTTCTGATAAACGTAGCATCCCATTTCATTTTGCAAAACAATAAAATTGACAACATTTGCCTCAGCTTTTAGCTGCGAAACAAAGTAAAACAGATTAAGTATAGTTTTTATTCATTCTGCCATTATTTTTTTTGTGCCAGCTTTCTGTAACATTATTCGCTCGGTGCCGGTGCCCGAAACAGGACAAAGCATCTATAACACTATCGCTTAAAGAATACAAATTTTGCAAAAAAAGAGTGGGATATTTTTTTGTACAGGAACAATATCGCGTAAGAAATAAAAGTATTGCGAAAAAAAATTACATGTAATCTTTGAGTTTAGGAAAAGTATCACGTAAGAAACAAAACTAATGCAAAAAGAAGCGACTGGGAAACTTTTGCTATAGAAAAAATATCGTTTAAGAATTAGAAATATTGTGGTAAATGTACTTTGGCCATATTTGAGAATGAGGAAGCAAGCAAATGAGAAAAAAAGTGGCGGATAGAATTTCGTGTGGGGAAAAATGCGAATGGAAAGTTTGCTACGTGGAATTAACGATTTCGGGGAAGAGATCTAATTACTCTAAAATACTTCGAGCGCGCGCGCCATCTAGTATATATAAGATGCAGCGCATTGACTAGTTGTGAACTATCGACTCCTTTTGCAGTAAAGTGGCGCTTGTTTAGAGGCTACTTTATTCCAGTTTGTTTTTTGACCTTGCTGCTTGCTGAAAAAAAGTATGTGTTGTGTCAATAGAAAGATTTTTGTTTGTTCCTATTTTAAATTATGGATTCGGTAGGATATAAAGACCTTCCGGACAGTCAACCATTTTCCACATTTTGATGGACCCTGGGGGTATCTACTGGAATTCAGGATCGGATGATCATTGGTGGATGGTGGTGATGGATGTTGGTGGTGATGGTGATGGTGTAGCGCGAGCACGCAACGTCGCTTTCACTTCTAAAGCGCCTATGCTTTTACACTGACCAAATATTTAGTACGTTGACTTCGTAGAAATGTCATAGGCGAAAGTTGATTTTGGGTCTAAACTCCGTATTACACTAATTAGACTAAGTTTTTTCCTATCAGTTAGTAGGCCAAGGTTTTAAAGTACATGTGCAAAATTTGGTAATGTAGAACTGCTCACAGGCGGAAAAAAATATGTAGAAGATTTTTAAAAACCTGCTTCTTATATATAGTTTCTAGGCCTAGTTACATCAGATAAGAACGCATTTACTCTATCAACCTATAATTAAGTATATTCGTGTCTTGAATAGTTACTTTCTAGATCTCTACATGCTACATATAATATCAAAAAAATTGCACAAAAACACCTCGATTTCAGTGCCCATCCCTTCGCCTTAATACCATTTATCATCCCTAAAAATTCAAAATCCTGGAGGATAAGCAAAACATGAGTGAAGCCGCTACAAGAACGTAGTTTTATATTCGCTGCATCATACAATCAGCTGGCTGATATTGTAGTTCAACGAGTAAAGCGTTCATAATGGTCTAAGCACGGTTCTATTGGTAATTTGGTATGATATTAGATATGGTATGTGTACTTCGATTCTTTTAGACAATTTTGGTAAACTAAATAAATGAAAAAAATCTAAAAAAACCGACTAATTTATCCCTGAATATTATTTTAACCAATAAGCAGCGATCACGTGACACTTGAATACATATAATATAACATTTGAACCATTTAATAATTTACCGCAAAGTAAATTAATTTAAATAATTATGTTTGATAAAATCGTCAATATCATTTCATTTACATTCAGGTTTAAAGAAAAAAAAGTAAAATTTTCGATCGATCGTCTTTTATTTTAGTTTATGGCTGAGTATTTTTTTGATGTAGCAAGAACAAAATATCAATGGAATAGTGTAAAGTATGGCAATCCTGGTTTCGCCATTTTTACTTTAGTGAAGGGACTGTGGATTTTTAATTGTCAGGCTGGAGGACGAAGAATATTTTGAAAAAAGTGTGTCATTTCATTTAATTTACAGTAGCTGTGACTATTATTTGGAAGAATCATAGTATAATAGTGTGGTTTTATTTATTACTAACGTTTGTATGTAGTGCTATTTTCCCATCGTAAGATTTGCTCGTTGGTGTGTCGCTTTAGCTAATTCGATGGCTATGATATTGAAGTGTTAATCTAACGAGTCGCTTTGACGTTCTCCGTACGGGATAATATCGACAAAGCGAGGCGACGCCGTTAGAAATGAGCAGGCCTCAAGGCGGACGCATCCAAGTCCCAGATGACCTTAGAGAGATACTCTTGGAATTTACCATAAGCTATCTGCTGGAGCAACCGGGGGACGTGATCAACTACGCGGTGGAATTCTTCACGAGGTTACAAAACAATAGGACCACGACCATAGTGCGGGCCCCCGCCGCCGGCACGCCTGATGAATCTATAATATCGGACGAAGAAGGTACTCATTCACAGATTCTCTCATTACTACTATCCAAGATCTTTGTCGGAACTGCGTCAAGGTAGGTCGAGCAGGGCCGCGCGAAAGTAGCTCTAGGATCATGTCATTTTCATATGAATGGACTGAATACCTAATTATACCTATCTACCTACAACTTGCTACATTTAGTATGCATTGAACTTACTGTAGCTGTAGACGTGCAGTGATGACTTAAAAATAATATACAAATCAGATTCGTATTTATAATTGACCCACCAACATTAATTTTTACATGTTTACTGTGATCTAGATTTGACAAAATGATGTCATTGACTTGCACACTTTAATCATATGGGCCTCAATAATTCAAACACCTTTGAGTTATTATCATTCAGATAGGTACAATTTACACAAACCATCAAGTGCTAGCATAGACACATGCCTGCCTTATTCCTTTTGTAGATATATATATAGCACATACATTCAGGCTTGCCAGTAGATATTTATAGTGTATCAGAGTATTCTTATTTTATACAAAGCAACAATTTTAAATAATTACAATTGCCACTCTTATCTAAGAGTAGGAGTAATCATTACATTCAGTGTTTGGCAGCTTGCCATTACGGTTTCAAAATAAAACTTTATTTACGATTGAAACTAAATTTTTAGAAAATATGATCATCTGTTGCCAAGTGATAAATAAATGCCAGAGAACATTAATTTGACATTTTTACGTGAGTGAAATATTTTCTTTGATGAAGTAAGTTAGTTGGTAGGTAATTGAATTATTAATAGCAAAAACATTAAACTTTGATGTCTTCAAGTAATCAAATGCCCAATAAACTCATGGGTTAATCTAGATAATGCCCACTTATTACACACTTAGCAATTGCACACAACCCCTAATTCTCGGCAAATACTTGTTAAGATATTGAAGAATCCCACTAGCATGCTTTCCGAACCCAGCTGACTAATACAAGCAAGTTTGAATTGGAAATGTTTACTCAAACATAAATTTTCAGTGTTTACTACATGCTCTTCCCATTTGTGTGTTTGTTTTTTCAACGCTTTGAAGTTGTGTGATGATGAGATTGGCTTATTTATCTCGCGGCTGACTTTTACATCTAGAACCATACCAGATGGGCTTACATGCGCGTGTTTCATAGAATTAGCTGCCTATGTGTAATTTCAGTAACATAACATGAGCACAATGAAATGTACAGGTGCTAACCAGGCCTTGACTTGTATTTGCGTAAGAGACATATCTACACTATTGTCAAACTCAAATATAACTACCAGTAACCAGTAAGTGACTTGATCATTATAATAGAATATCTGCTATTTATCTAGGTAATGAGTCATTCTTGAAATTGCTTTTTATTTTCAAATGAATATTCATAATATTCCAACATGGAAAAAATGGTAATCCTGAAAAAATGTAACAACTTGTTTATTCCATAGCTTGTACCTTTGATTAATGAGTGATGTCATTGCCTTTGTTGGTAACATATGAGGTTATTAACATACTTAAGTAGCAAGGCTCACTAGATTACCTCCTAAATTTAGTCTAATCATTCAAAGCCTTATACAGTGTCAAGTCTAAATTTGTCATTGACTTCAAACTGCTAAACTTAAATGAATTTTAGTCATGAGTCTTACATGTATCTTTCATGTACAAGTAGTAGCGATTCTGGTATGTGTTTAAATTAACGTATTGATATTTAACAATAGTATTGAGTAAGTTGTGATATCAATGCCTACAAAATTAGCTGGGTCATCGCCAGCATTATACACATTCAAAATTAAGGTAATAAACTAACTTTTTACCACATAAATGCTAAAACAACACATAAAACGGCAGTAGTAGGTTTTGGCCTGTCTCCAATCTCCAGATGCGTCTTGTGTGACGCCGCGTGACGACCTGATATTGTGCACGCGAGGTGCTGACCCGCGACCGATTCTTTCCATTCCCACCGTAGGTACCTACTTACCTACGCGGATCGTACACGTTATGAGCTCTGGATTTCGCTATTGCGTCAGGTACGCGAAGGACCGGAATAATATCGAGTAGTCTTTTAGTCCTCGTAATATTTTCTTTTGACCAGTCCTCGTAATTTTGCTAGTGTGAGAATTAATAAATCAGACTAAATTGAGCTACAGCGGCCGTTTCGACCAGCCTTAAAGATTGGCATTTTGAAAGAAAATTTCAATTTAAAGCCTAACATAGCGTAAGTTAATGGTGTCATCACGTACACATGAGCTTGCGCAATCAGTTGGCCCTTTGCCCAAGTTTTGTCGAGGTTTGCCTCAATAACAAAGCCGTTAGTCGAAACAGACGATTAACAATTCCAGCAATTTGAATGCTAAATTTGCGGTTTTAAATAAACTTTTCGCTCTAGCCGTTCGGCGATCAGGTTTACGATTCAATGGTGAAATTAATTTCGCTGAACGAGTAAAGTTTTCCCGTAGCGCGGATAGGATTGTCCCTTTACGAAGTAAACCGTAACTTAAACGCAGTGAAATGTGGATAAATCAAAAGATATAAAGGACTGTACTTAGAACGAATTTGCTTAATAGACATTTCGACTAGTGTTGCTATGCGTGTTGTGTGTAGAATACCACATATTATTTTTTTTATTTCAATACGATTTTTTGTATCAATTCGAACTCAGAGCCGCCGCCGGCGCGCTTCAACAACCGTCGCAAGTCTGTCTTCGCGGAGACTTATGACCCGGAGGAAGATGACTCGGACGAAGGCGCTCCGGTCGTGTTCCCTAAATCGGACGCACAGCGCGCCCGGTTGGCCGAGGCGGTGCGTGGAATTCTCCTGTTCCGCTCGCTCGACGCTCAACAGATGCAACAGGTCAGTGTGAGAACCCACAACCCGTAAAGATAACTCAAGACGAAAGCTATTCGGTAGTACTCGCTAACCCCGCCCGGTAGGCCTATGCGGTGCGCGGTATTTCTTTCTTCCATTAGCTCGATTCTCAACAAATGCAACAAATCTGTAGGAGAACCCACAATCGGTAGGACGGCTCAGATTAAAGCGACCCGGTCGTGTTCTTCAAATCGGACGCCCAGTGCGAACGAAGCGGTACGCCAAATCCTATTCCGCTCTCTTAATACACATGCAACAGGTCAGTAGGAGAACCCGGAAGAAGACGTTTCAAACAAAGACGTCCGATCTATGGTCAACGAGAACTTAGGATGACTCAAACGAAGGCTCCTCGGTCGTGTTCCTCATTTTGGGTACCCAGCATACCCTTGAGCTCACGCGGTTCGTGGATCTCTCTTTCTCGCTATATGACGAAAATGTGCAACAGCTCAGTACGAGAACCAGCGACCTAAAATCCGGAGGTTACTTCCAACGATGGTGGCACGGCTGTGTTCCCTACATCCGACTGACCGAAGCGAGTTATTATTCTGATAGGCGCAACAGGTTAGTGCCTAATAGATGAATGATTGAAGATTTTTATCTCTACTATTTTAATCAGAATCATGTAACAGATGATATTCAATGCATACATGCATACATTAAAATACGTGTTCATGACTTCTCCAACTGCTACATTCAGTACCAGAACTCTCTCCTAAACAACTACCTACACTTATACGGTTACTTATAATTGACTTAGTGTCTTTGTGTCCATTGTTTCGTCTAATGAAAACGGATGTCTCAACTAATCCCGACTATGCTAAACAGTGTCGCAGTACTACAATAGCCTGTATTGTCGTGATTGCTAGCAATTCAGCCCGCATCCTTCTCGCAATAACACAAACTTATGTCTTACTCTTCCCGAGCCGCGCATAGTTGAACCAATATATTAGGGCCCGTGAATCAAGCTATAATAAGCCTTTTGTCGGTAGCATTAGGACTATGACGCGAATTACGTTCTCCTTGTTTTGTTCTACGCTCTATCAACTTGGAACGTATCCAAATACAACATCTTCGCAAACTGTCGATGTTATTGGGTGCGCAACGTTGTCATTAATTGCCCGTTCGATTTGATGTTGCCCATAAAACGCTCCTTGTTACAGCAAAGATAATGTTATCGAGTATATCTGATCTAATTAAATTAACTGCTTTCTATTAAATGATGACTCAGATGTTTTTATATCGGATTGGGCTTGTTAGAGTTTGTGGTTTAAATGGTGTAACACTGGTAAACACGCATTAACGGAACTTCGTTTTACGTCATAGCAGTTTATAGCTCTGCCAAACTAACGTAGAGACACAGTAAAGTTGGGATGGAAAACTGTTATTGTTCATCCAACCTTTGTTTATTTAGTTTGAGGGTGGACACACCTTCTAGACAAAAGAAGAGTTTTCTTCTGTTTCCGCGATTATTACTCATGGTCATGGGAGGACCATGTCCTCCCGTGACCATGGAAAGCTGGAAAGCTTCCGAAACGTCGGGAACTAAAATGAGATAATATACGCGATATAATCCGTTAAATTGTTTTATTTCAAAAAGAAGAGTTGTTTGGGAAATATAATCAAGATGAGCCTATTTCGTTCATTTTACGTATCATGACAGTAGATCAAAGGTTCTTTGAACGACACAGCTGTCTGCACATTTTCGTGTCGCGGAAGCGAACTAGATGACTGACAATTTTTTTATACCAAAGAAATTGTTTAACGAGTGCTGCTACTTATGTTTCCGAAATAGAAATAAATAACAAATTAATATGATTAAATATGGTTTTTCAATATTCTTCGTGATGATCGATGCACTTTTGCAAACAATGAAACCAATTTTGAAAGCACTTTTCCTGATGTACAGCGGATGACCATTCATGTTATTTTGACCTTCATTATCATAGTGAAGAATGGTTCTGCGTCGCTGCTTATTTTTACGTATATCATCAACTACTTCTGGAAAACAAATGGTCGTGTACCACTCCGAAATAACCGTATTACGTTTCTCTATTGGCACTGTAGCCACTCGGCCAGTAACACCAATAAAGCAGGCTACCATTTGCTTCAAGGTGTTTTTTGCACGAGTTAGTTTCGTAGGATTTTTAAATATCCACACTGTTGATTGTTAGTTCGTTTCGCGATCATACGCATAGATCCGGGAGTCTTCATTATTATAAACAGCTTTTGAGACATCATGGTTATATTTTATCGATATTATTTTGGGCCATTGAGTTAAGTTGTGCGGGATCCAATGCGGATAAATATATATTACAGCTAAATGTTCATATAATATCTTATTAATGCTCGTCATACATATGCCCAGAGTCGCCTCTATCTCGCGATACGTAACATGACAGTCAGGCATTATAAGTTCTCGCACAGCTTCAATATTTTGTGGTACAACGACCGATTTCTGGCGACCTTAACCTCTTCCGTTGCATACTACGTCTACGATTGAACTCACTAAACCAGTGATACCCCACTGTGATTTTCGATGGAGCTTCATCACAGAGTCGAAGTTAATTGATCTATGCTCTGTTATTCTGTTAACCACGCCGAAAATCGAAATAAATCATGACACGAATATTGGCACGAGTGAGTACCATTCTTGCAGCGAGGTGACATTTTATTTGTTGAGAAAAAAATATAGCGGCCAGCCAGTATTTAAAAAAAATAATAATATTACCATGGAGGGCAAATAAAGCGTTTTAAAATGTTAGAATCCCAGATTCTGGATAAGTAGCAGCTCTCGTATATAGATCTCCCGTTGGATAACCATCTGACCTCCAGGAATCGTTATAGCTGTGTGGTATTTTTTTTTTCTTTCCCTACCAAAGTGGAGTGATAAGTGAGACTTCCTACTACAACAATCGGCTCACCCTTGTGTACTCGCAGGTCCTCGACGCGATGTTCGAGAAGCGATCGGAGCCGGGCGAATACGTGATCAGGCAGGGTGACGACGGCGACAACTTCTACGTGATCGAGAACGGCATGTTCGATGTTCTCGTCAACGGCGAGGACGGCGCTGAGAAGGTAAGGCCATACCCAAGTACATCACTGAAAAGGTTTTGAAGTCTTAATATATTGTGTTATTGTACGGCGTTTAAAAGTCCTGCAAATTTGTCTACAGAGCCATATTTTAGTCTGTTCGACTCGCGTATTCAGCGCGTTTATAAACTCGACGCATATCAAGGCCTGGTTTTTTTTAAACAAATCTACTTCAAATTATTATATACCAAATTTTAAGTTCTATATGCATCAACACAGATATTAAGTCGCGTTTTAATAATAGGAGCCTAAGAACAGGTTTGCGCTGTACACATCGGATGAATATTATCTAGTATTGTTTACCAGTATATTTGTAGTAGTGCTGAATCGTTCAGTGATTCAGATCGCATAGCCATTTTATTCGTCCAATGTCTTCGATGCCATGTCTGTATATACATGCGGTTTTAACATTACCGGCGCCCTGGGTGAGATTTCGAGCGGCGCCTCCGCTCTACTGAGCATTTTATAATAAGGAGAGCCTTCGGTGTCCCTACCCAGGCGCCGGTACTGCTTCTATTTGTATTGTAAATAATTCGTCATTAATGATCCTGCAATAACTACTAGTTTCTGTTTGGCCCTATAATTGACTGGTAGAGAATGCCTTAAGGCATTAAGTTCGCCATTTGTAACAGTTTGTATTGTGCAATAAAGTTTAAATAAATAAATAAACATAGGTTTTGCCCATGTCAAGAATAACATTATCCTACCTATATAGCTCATTACAAAGGGAAAACAGTTTTACGACCACTCGATAATTTGCAGGAAAAAATAAACAATAATGGAGTTACTAACAGAAAATGCGCTGTAGTTTCTGAGTGGAAATTTAGTTTTAGTTTTTACGATATTTACATGTTTAATAATCTATTGTTAATAATATTATTTGTTCTAATCTTGATTCCTTTGCAATATAGGCCGGTACCGCCACTTCAGGACCGCCTGCCAAAGATGTTATCTCTTTTATGGTAGACTCACAGCAAATTTATTTCAATTTAATTTTTGTCTCTCTTTGTACCTACTCACTCCCCTATCTTGTTCTATGTATGACCCGCCAATGATATGCTAATCAAAATAATATATGCAAGCTTCGTTCCATTGCATTTAAGTACCACGCAGATATGAAACGTTACACGGTTATGCAAGTACCATCCACAATATAACCAACATTTCGTGGTAGTTAAGTATCAATTAAAGAATACAATTTTTTAATTTTATTCTAGATAAATGCATCCAGCACTCAAGTTATTTTTCTCTATTATAACGCAGTTAAATTTCGCTTAAGTGCAATCTTAATCACGATTTATCAGTGTTAAATCATCGTTATCGCAACTAAATGACCCTGGCTTATTACCTTCCGCGACCTCGTTCAATGCAGAAAATGTTGTCTGATTACATTTCCCACTCCTTGATCTGTCCACATACTCGAGTCGTGAACTATGTCTTGCTTGTTTTCTCACACTATTGCTACTACTTTCAAAGTCGGTTGCGTTTTTTATGTTAAAATCGACCAATCGATTTTGGAATTCTATCAATCGTAAACAACTCTCGAAAGCAACTTAACTCGATAACTTCCTGAGTAAATAGCACCGGTTTTCGACGAATCCGAAAGAAAGCAGCCGATGCTATTTATTTCTAGGAGTTAAAACTTTTGCGGTTCTTTTACAACTCTTCGCCATTAGACGAACCGTAGGAAAAGCAAAGGGTTAAAAATTTATGCACGACTTATTGACACAAAAACATTTCCTTTTTCGCTTACAATTTTGCTGTAATACCAAGAAAGCTTTCATCAAACCAAAGAGACTTCGTGACATGCGATTAACAGAACTTGGCATGTTTGGTCTGTCATGTTCTTATACTTCTAAATAGAATTAGTTTCCGCAAACGAGTTTAAATGTGACGACAAAATTCTTATCTGGAAACAGATATTTTATATACGGTATTATTTATTGCATTTATAAATTAATTTCAATGCAGTCCAATCGCTGAAAATAATATCCAATGCTACGCGACAAACACTATCCAGTTCTTTCTATTTAATACATTCCGAAAAGCACGGTTTGTCGTACGAAAATTCGCTGTTAGTTGTACCTACTTAATTTCTAAGGAAAATATGTTACCTAACGTGATCACTGTACTTACTCGCTTTTAAAAAAAACTGCATATCATCGTGCAACAGGAACCCTTCAGGGACACGCTTTTGTTCTGTCAGTGTGCGTTCGAGCTACTAGGGGCGTACTGAAAGTTGTGCGATCTGTGTGATAAACCCATTTGATACATCAGTAAAAAGCCTTAAAAAGTTACAATCAATTTGACACATTTCAAATTTTCTAAAACACATTTTCAGTGTGACCGACCATTTTTTTTAAATGTCTGCAGTGGGGTCAGCGAAACGGGCCTTTATTGTTTGGACCTATTCCATAGTAAGTTGCAGGAAGTAATGGAGGGTTTGTCCCCCAGGTGGTGCACACGTACGAGGGCTCGGGGTCGTTCGGCGAGCTGGCGCTGATGTACAACATGCCCCGCGCCGCGTCGGTGCGCGCGCAGACCCCCGGCGCGCTGTGGGCCATGGACCGCCACACCTTCCGCCGCATCCTGCTCAAGAGCGCCTTCAAAAAGCGCAAGCTCTACGAGGAGCTGCTCGACAAAGTGCCCATGCTGAAGGCTCTACAGGTAACCTAGCGACCTTTTTTACCAGCACTTCTACCAGAACTGTTAAACCGTGACATGTGGCTCTGCCGACAAATATTATCATTGGGAACAGTGTGCGAAAAACAGGCGACACTGTGTCGCGCGACAAGATATGCCGGCATCACACTACAGCAGTATTCGTGTTCCATTTCTTTTGATTTTTATGTCAATCGAAATGGAAGCAACACCAATATTCGGCAATAGGGTGATAAAATTTGATCTAGTAAGTATGGAGTTCATAATTCTATGAACTTCAACATGAAAATGCGATCATTCATTTCAAAATGAATTTATTCACAGCAACCATGATATAATAAGGTCTTAACATTTATAAATGTACACCATGAACCCCTTTAGGGGCGTAGCATGATTATATTACATAACCCAGGTTCGAGATAATTGACATAATATTATTGACCAAATAATAATAAGTAATACCAAAATAATAAGTATATACCAAAAATGTTGTGATGTTTTATAATTACTACATGTCATAATAAGTATACAACTAGTCCACATTTGTGGACTTAGGATAATTCTGATTATAACTTGTTTTGTACGAAACACTTCGCGGTCAGTAGTGTACAAAACACAGATAATGGTATTGTCAAATACAATACTATTGTCTTATGTTAAATATACCAGCTCAGTTCTAAAACAAAAATTCTCTAGCCAAACATTGTGACAGTGCACTTGACAGTAAATGAATTTATACATAACCTAGGGATTTTGAGGATATATATGTAGGTCACGTAACAGCGGGCAATCCGTAAGTGGAATTTACATGTGTTAACCTTTTGATATAACTTTTAAATAAATAAGAAAACAAAGTCATGTACCAAAAGATAAAAGCATAATTTTCTAATTGCTTACAATAATGACTTCACACTTCACAGTCATTCAAGGTAGGATGTTTTAAAGATACAATACATTTTTAAAGGTCATGCTCAATTTTGCTGTAGTAATATGTATTGTCATTATTTATTCCGTCCTTTTCATATTTTTAACACGTTCGCAGTTCGTACCTAAAGGTTTCGAGTAGACCTTTCGCATAATTTTCCTGTTAACTCATATGACTCTGTTACATCTACATCGAAAGCAAAACTTGCCGACATTATGTGTAATGTGCATCACTAGGCTCATAATATGATTTTACCATGGTAGCCACTTATGTATAACACTGGTTCTCCCCCTCCTCGTCGTGAGCGTAACACCGAACGTAACTAGGTTAACGCGTAATGTTTTGTTTTAAAATGCATGAATTCCTTATGCACCTGTTTGGAAATTCTCCAACAACTTTGGAGATAAGATACAGTCGACACATGTTGAACTTTAAATATGAAGAAGTTAGTGTTTTTGAAATGACTGACGTCAGTCGTTTAACTAATTTTAGTTTTTTGGGGCAATATGGAGCAAAATTGTGCGTTTTTTTCTTATCCATTGATTTATGGCAAAGGTATCTTTTGTATTCCGCTTAAGCTGCTTAAATATTATAATTTATGGATTTATTGAATCCGTACGAATCAATTTAATTGGCTATAATAGGTATTTATCACAAATGGTCATGAAGGAAAAAAGTCCATATTGAAAAATAATGGCACCAATATAATTACATATAAACAGTATAATTGATCGGGCTGCGCTGCGAACCAAAGCGGCTATCATGTTTCAAGCGGCCGCCGCTTCTAAAGGGCCTAACGTAACCATGAAATCTATGGTAACTGTACCTTAAGCTCAGTTGAATAAAGTTTAGTTTAAAAGAACTACCAACACGAAAATATGCGTTTTTATTGAATCACTGTTCAAGTGCAACCACGCCGCCCAAGGGAATTATATTGTTTTTGTATCATTGACATAATCTATTATAGGTAATCTTGTCAACGTAGTGACGTCACGTGATTACGGCGTGACGCCGCACCGATGACATGATAAATGGGATTGATAGACACCGAGACACATAATGACCTCGTGTGTATACCGGGGACCAAACGGTGTTATTTCCTCGGAATTCAATGAAGTTATACGTCTTTCTTTTATAAGCGGTATTTATATCTTTCTACGAAAACGCTCATACTGCGGGGAATGTCATATTATTAATAGCGTCGTAAATCTAGGGAGTTCAGATGTTCGCGACTAGTGTTTGTATTTTACCCCTTATTGTAAGCTATTACAGAGCTAACAGATGTGAAATAGGATAAACAAGAATGATATTCTCCGCGTTTATCCTTTCCAACAAACTGCCTGAAAAGGACCAGGATTGTTTTCAGTCCGTATCTTTATTCCTTCGTAACTTGCCGTTTTTAAACACTTCGTCCCTTATGACATAATAAGGGTACCTATATATACCCTAAAATTTCATATAATAATATATGAAATTTTAGGGTATATATGCCTAATGCGAATATACTTCCTAATGCCTTTTCACATTTTTATTTTAAAGGGCTCCAAGCAAAAATGTACGACTTTTATCTTTTTTGTTGTGTATGTTGAAAATATCTTTCCAAACATGGTATATATCGTAGTTCAGTTTCTATTTAACACGTTCTGGCATTCAGAAATTTGCATATATTTTTATAACAGAAAGGTCTATAAAAATAAAGATTGCGCATCTAGTTTCTCAATAAACCTTTAATCGATCAAAACATATGCCTAATTGTTTATACATTATGAAAACACATTACACGCTAAGCACGCCTTTTCTTTAAAAACCCTGTATGTTTTAAGAAAAGTCGCAAAAAATGGTTTTTTGTCGTAAAAATTACAGAGTTTCATGGCGTTTATCTTGATTTCGGTGACTCGTGACGATAAACTGAAACAGTATATTGGTAAAAACGATCGTTGTACCCACGATGAGACAAATAGGTACAACACGGAATAGTTAAGAGCTACGGATCGAAGGTCATTCAGAACTGAACCCCCTGAATATGATTGAAATATTAATTCTGCTATGTATTCTATAATATCTAAACCGTTATTATTTTGAGTAACTTAACTATTACGACCCAGCCACGACTTCGAGCGGTTACAAGATTTTATTTAACTTGCAATGTATGTATGTAAGTGTGTATGTATGTTTGGGTGGAATCTTGCAAGTTAAATTTGATCTACTTCCCCAATTCCAATTGAGCTAAATTTTGGCATTCTTATGTAACTTTGGTGACAATGCAATAATATGATACCATCGAGCTGATCTGATGATGTAGCAGGAAGGTGGTCACAGGACCTCTGTAATAAAATAACTCAATCCTACCGAGTTTGGGCTCTTTAGAATCGCCTCGGTGAGTAGTTGATGGATAATCAAAGAAAAGTACAGTCGGCAATAAAAGCTTGTCACAAGAATGACATTTTTGACAGAAACTTTTCTAGTTCAATGCGTGAGATCCCAACTAACCACAGTGCGTTGCGTGTCTCGACTGCGCAATGAACAGATAAAAAGCTTCCCGCGCCACAAACCGGTGGCTGGGTCGTTAAAATTACGTAAAACTATCAATGAACCAAAATTTCAGGAGTAATGCGAACAATGAATCAAAACGCTCACATAAATTTGGATACCTAGGATACGGATTACACTTTTTAAAATTCTAACATTGTTAATTATATCCCTCTTTAAGAGCCACAAAGATCTTAACTGGGTGGGATCATAATTATTACTTCGACCACTCGCGAACTTTAGCCGTAACTGCAAAGGAGATTAGTTTAAGCGGGCGCAAGCTTCGCGCCAGAGTGGACAACAAAAAAACCATTCATGTATGAACATATCCTCCGAGGGGTGGTTACCCTATTCCAACTACTAACCTTAGCTCGCAAACTACACGAGAATGGTGCGGTATTTGTAACATTGTTATTATTTAAACTAAAAGGTGCAATTTCGTTCGCTGACGAGAAAAAAGTCATAGCCCTCCATTTGCTCGACTGTAGGTCGGGTAATAAGGATCCTAGGATGTCCAGCTATTCTTGTATCAAAAATAGTTGAAATCACCGACGTACATAGATACACTTTACGATACGCTTTGTTAGCCTGGGGTAATAGTACTGACAAACATAGAGTGTTTATAGCCCAAAAAAAGTGTATTCGAGCAATCTGCGCCTTACCGCCTCGAGAAAGCTGTAAACCTTTATTTAAACATCTTGGATTGTTACCTCTACAATCGCTTTATATGTTCGAAGTTTGTATGTTCATCAGTAGAAATAAAAAATTGTTCAAAAAAGTAGGTGACTCCAAGCAACGTTCTCGTAGAGACCCAAACAGGCTCGTACTAGATGTTATTCCAAAATCGGCGCGCTACAGTAAAAGCTGCCTAAACATGAGTATAAAGCTTTACAATAAGATACCTCAGGAATTTCAAACTTTAAATGCCAATGCACTCAAGCCAAAGCTTTATGAATGGCTAGCTGAAAATATTTTTTATAGCTTTAAGGAAATTGTTATGTAAAAAAAAACTGTTTTACAGTAAGTACCACCATTTCATTTAATGATCCAAATAAAAAAAAATTAAGAATAATAAATAAATAAACCATATTCTAGTTTTAAAGTAAAAACTTTGCACGCCACTATGTGGCTAATCGTGCGAAACTAACCATGTGAATCTATATTAAGACCAAGAATAGTATCATGATTAAGGCAAATAAATATTATTATTATTACATACATGCAAGCAAAAAATTCAAAAGAAATATAATTTGATCTTCTCTCTGTGGTCGCTCCCTCATGACTGAGAATCGTGGTCATCGCTGGATGTGGATGCTCTAGACCTAGTTTTTAGAATCATAATTTGATCCAGTGACCTTATTATAGGCCATATCATTTTTTTAATAAGTCTACAGACATTTATTTTTACAACTTTATCTGGAGCCACGGCAGTGCCACCGCCAAGACGATAATAATATTCTCTCCTGTTTCCACGATTATCTCTAATTTAAATAAAACAATTTTAACGGATTATATCGCGTATATATTGGGTTGACCCCATGAACACGGAAGCTGTAAAGCTTCCAAAACGTCAGAAATTCAAATGAGATAATATACACGATCCGAATCCGTTTAAATTGTTTTATTCAACTTTATAATAGTATTTAACTTAAACAAGCGTACAAATACTAATCTAGTATGTTATTATGTAGATAATTATCGGGTTGTGGCATTGACCTACTTTCATGTTTAGCATATTTTTTCTTGCACGTCTGGTTCCGGTGACAATGATACTAATATCATGCCATTATTCACTAACCATATGTTAACCTTGCATTCGTTGATGTTTAAGACACTGTTAAAGTTATATTAAGTGCTAGAAGGTGCCAGCAACTTCGTTCACGGAAGAAAAAAGTCATAACCATTTGTTTTTTCAGCGTAGTCGGGTAAAATGTGTCTTATAACCAATTCATTTAGCAAAGATAGTTAAAATCCGTTTAGCCGATTTGGCGTGATGGAGCCACAACGACAGATACAAACATACAAAAAAATTATTTTTCGATTTAGTGACCTCCAAATAGTCCGTAACAATGATTATTTTGGAAATATCTTCAATGTACAGACATTCCATTTTTACAACTTTATAATGGAATTAAATAAAGATTTTAGAAAGTAGTAAATTTTTTAGGATTCTAAAATTTAATGAAATATTAGGAATGCTACTATGTCTCGTGCTTAATTTATGAATGTACTGCCTAGTGTACATTGAGCTTAAAAAACATAGGTATAGCTTTCACTATGTTTGCATGTTTATTAAAACGATCTCGATTCCGACGGTACCTATTTATACGCGCAACTAGTACGATTATTGATTACGAAACGTCGGATAAGGCGTGGTGTAGGCTACTCAATAAAAGTAATCATTAATCATTTATACGAACACTGTAAGAGATTCCGGCTGACAGGCAGGTTATCGCGTCATTTCGTTATCACTCGATTCTGATTTACACTAAGATTATATCACTTTTGATAAGACGGATTGTTGCTGTGTTGTTGTTTAAAAATGTTACTAAAATACGCGTGTCCAATTTCATCGCGCTCCGTTAGTCGTTAACGGGATCACGCCTGTCAATGTTAATTGTTTGATTGACTTATCAGTCCATCTCGTGGGGTGTTTATCCACGCTGCGTCTTCCGGTCCGAGGTCGCCACTTAATAACTCGTCATCCCTAGCGGCCGACGTATTTATGCCGATGTAGTCTTTACGCTTTGAACACGGCTGGATGGATTTTTGGTACGAAATAGCTGGAGGATGGTTATAGTTATAGGATGCTTTTTAGCCGGATATGGTAGATTAAAAAAGAGGGTTATCACTTGTCTGAATGACAATGATATTAATGCTCCAGCTAACTGTAATCCAAACATGGGTTAAACCGATAATATAAGAAATCTGCCCTAAATACACCCAGCGGAAATCGAAGCCGTTCTCGGGTACTGAAGTAGGTCAGCTGCCATTAAACCCAGTGGACATTCGGAAAATTCGAAATGTATGAAGCGTTTTCTTGTGATCAATACCGCTTAGCGGTACATTCACGCGTGTAACGCGTAGGTTATTAATTCAATGTGTTGATATTGTCTCAATACGGTAAAACGTGGAATTGTGTGCAAATTTACAGCGGTTCGAGCTAAAACCGGTTTTATCGCTTTGTAGGTAAGAAGTGATAAATATTTTTAACGTATGTACTAAAAGGTGCCTGCAACTACGTTCCCGGAGGAGGAAAAATGCATAACCCTGTTTTGCTTTAGCCTAGTCGAGTAAACAGTATTCTAGAACGATCTGTGGATGCCCAGCTACCCGCATACCATAAATAATTGAAATCCGTTTAGCTGTTTTGGCGTGATGAAGCCACAACGACTCATACAAACATACAAAAAATCAAAACAAAAATCTTTTTCGATTCAGTGAACACCTTAAATGAGATTTTCCCAGAGCGAGCTACATTATGATACAGTGAACTGTAAGATTACACACAATATTTGGGTCTATAAATTGACAACAATTAATTGATTGAAGCAGGCTTTTTTTACACATTTTTTTTCTTGGCATCCACAGATGGTTACAGGAAACTTTTTACTGCAGCACGCTGAATAAGAGAAGAGGGTTATGATTTTCTTATCAGCAGACGAAGTTGCGGGGGCACCTTCTAGTAACTTATATTTAAATAACGTCTAATCTGTAAATTTTATGACGAAACATACGCCATTTGACATTAGCGCCGTCAGTTTTGTGACGAACACTAACCGCGCCTAGTGTTTAATGTTCGTTTAAATGAGATTGCCCATTTAGGGTCTACAGCATCGTCATAAGGAACGTGCTTGTTAGGAGCTCGTTATTCTAGAAAAAAAAATCCGCTTACTCTTTTCCACCATCGGATTGATGTCTGCCCTGCAAACTATCATCCGCATCTCTAAAAGTGTTGGTATTTAATTTGTTAGCACCGTATAGCTATAAATATTTTCTTTCGTATGATGCTTCTCGCGTATCGTATCCTCATTCATCCTTCTCCAACAGCCAAATTGTGAAATTCCGTACTTGCGTCAGTATTTTCGATCAATTACAATCAGGACTGTTCTAATATTAGAGTGCGTAGGCAACTTTTGGGTGTTGTCAATCAATACTGTTTAGCATGGTTTCAGTCAAGAGCATTCCCATTTATATTGGAAAACAAGTCTATGATTTAAAAACCGACACCAATATATTATAGCCTATGTCTCTCCTACCACTAAGACGAATCTAATGATACTTCACTCAAAAGCCATGTAGCCGTTAATATCTTGGTTGGTTAATAAGTTCTGTTACTAGGTTTTTTACAAGTTAAATAAAGTTTCGGTATTTTATATAACATTACTCTATGTAAAGCTTAGTTTTTGCGAATTTACCCTTCGTATGCGATGTCAAAAATTTGCCAGTCAAATTTAAGTTAATTGACATTTGAACAAAGAGTTTAAATGGTTTGCACGGGTCAGTGTCTAAGCATGTGAAGGGTTAAGGAAACCTAAAATTTTCATAAATTTAGTCCCTCTACTTTGTTTACCAACTATTAGATAAACCACCACTGGAATTGCTGTGGAATTACGCATAAGATTTGATTAAAATCCCTTGTTAAATGTGATCTTATACTAGTGTTTTAAATGTTTTACAAAGGAAATGTTAAACTTTTATTAAACCTCTATTTTAGGGCTTCTTTTGCAATAGCAATATTAAAATACAGTAATTTAGCTAGCACGCAACGGAACTACGTACAACAAGATTACTGGCGATTGTGTCGCCACGATCTACCTAAATTGCACAATATTTTCTTCAACATCTTTATTTTAGATGACGATCTGTTAAAAGTATTTCATGACCATAAACTCTACAAAGAAACTGTATTTAACACCAGAGACTGATTATCCAATCCACTTGATTCTTGTGCGTAGTATATGTACAGTATGCTTGTCTCAAAGTTTAGATAAATAAAATACAATTTTCTAACTGGCAGAAACTAAGCTTTGAATTGATGTATACGCACAACCAATTCCGCGATTTTATTTTATTTGTTAAAAACCTTGTAACAGAATTTATTAAACAAGTAAGTTCATATATAGATTCTACTATTTAAAACAAAATAGATGCCAGTTTTTGTGGAGGGGTTCTGTTTATTTTTTCTGTTAACGACTGGGTACTTTCATATGAGTTCAAATACATTAAACTATTATTAACCTAAATAATAGCTTTGTTTTACTGTTACTTTATAAGAAAAAAATATTACTGTTTAATATAATTTCTCGTTACGATCAAAATAATGTACCTAAAGGTAAATTGCCTATTACTGGCCTAGAGTCTAGATGAAGGATATCTACTAATTTTTTGTTTTTTTTTTAAGAACTACCTTTTGTTGTAAGCACCCGTGGAGTATTTTTACAAATCGATTTATTTTAGTGGCCCTTATTTAGTTTAACTACTATGGGGCTGTTCATAAATTACGTCATCTATTTTTGACACACCCCCCCCCCCCCCCCCCCCCAAATCATCCAACCATCATAATTCAAATGAGGCCTCCCCCCCACCTAATAAAATGATGTCATTACCAAAAAATGCGTTTTTAGCTACAGTTTGAAGCACTTTTTAAGGATGCGAAAGATGATGTCATCTTGGAAATGACCCCCCCCCCCCCCCCCTCCTCTCCTTCGTCATGCTACCATCATTCGATGTCGAGGATCCTCCCCCTCCCATCAATTTGAAATGACGTAATTTATGAATAGCCCTATACAAATTCTCGAAAAAAATAACCCTGCTTCTGACCGAGTCGGGTAAAAATAAGTTTAAGTTAGATATATGCTAACTTGGTATGTTTCCACAGCCGTATGAGCGCGCCAACTTGGCGGACGCGCTGTTGCCGCGCACACTGGTGGACGGAGAGCTGATCATCCGGCAGGGAGACTCCGCCGACGGCATGTACTTCGTGGAGGACGGCTCCATCAGCATCCGCATCACGCGTGACGACGGCAACGAGCACGAGATCAAGCGCCTCGGTAAGCGTCTACATCCCATCATCATCAAATGATCATTTTAAAAGACGTCGTATAGACCCTGCTGCCTGCATAGACCCATGGTCGTTTAGAGCTACAGGGTAGGCAGTTTCTCTGTGCCTGTATGGGCCCATGCTCGTTCAGGGTAGGCAGTGCTTTTGTGCATATATATGGACCACACACCACTGATCGCTGGTAGAAACGCTTACATCGTTTCACATGTCCGTTATGCATCCTCGCTCCGCTCAGCTGTCTCGTACATCGCTGGTGGAAACACAGCCTTATCGCCCTGAGACATTATTTATTTTACCGCCTTTAATCCCGCAGGCGGCGGGCGACCAGCTTGTAGTTTTATATTTTCTCATATGCCCGACTTTCGCTCTCTCTCTCTCTCTCTCCCACGCCCTGAGTCGAGTTGAACCGGTTCCACCCTCCTACGCAGTCCTAATACCTTACGCACTGCATTCCAACTCACTGTTAATATAGGACCGTTGGGCCTAGAAATAAGATGAAGATTTATACTTCGCCGCTTACCACAAGTATCTCTACAATAATTGGTCCTGAGCTGCCCTGGCTTATGTTAAACAAAAAATACTATGACATCAACGTTTAACTTTAATAACTGTTTATTTGTAATTAAATTAAAAAAACACCGGCCAAGTACAAGTCTGACTCGTGCACCGAGTCAGACTCCGTTAAAAATATACGCTAAAAACGGTCGTATGTGGGTGATTATTGAGCGTTTTAACCGTCTCATTAGCCTGTTTCGCAATATTGGCTAAATAATTAAAGCAATTATCCTAATTTTGGTAATAATTGTCAAAATGGCGCTACAAATCATATGGGATTCGACAATATTGGGGACAGACTAATGAGACTGTTAGAACGCTCAATACCACAATCGCTCAATCACCCATTTATGTAAATCTAGTGGTAGCAGAGCCCTACTCCTAAGCAAAATGTACAACAAAGTGACCCTATACGAGGGTTGCTACTTATATATCCGGAAACAAAAAAACAAACAAACGTACACGGCTGAAAATAGTTTTATTGTTTTTCAAAGTATTCCCCTTGATGATCTATGCACTTTTGCATTCGCGTGAACCAATTTTTAAAGCACTTCTGCCACTCCGCCTGAGGTACCTCCATAACGTGTTGTTTGAATGCGTCGACAGCATCTTCAGCGGTCGAAAATCGTTGACCGCGTAATTTATTCTTTATATTTGGAAATAAATAAAAATCGTTGGGTGCCAAGTCAGGGCTGTACGGCGGATGACCCGTTAATTCCACATTTTGACCCTCCAAAAATAGAGTTGTTTCGCGTGACGTATGACAGCTGGCATTGTCATGATGAAGAATGATTCTTCGTCGCTGGTTAGTTTTACGAATTTGTTCAAATACTTCCGGTAAGCAAATGGTCGTGTACCACTCTGAATTAACCGTTCTACGGTTTTCTAGTGGCACTGTAGCTACATGGCCATTAATACCGAAGAAGCAGGCCACCATTTGTTTCAATGTACTTTTTGCACGAGTAACTTTCGTAGGGTTCGGCTCATTTTGAAACACCCATACCGTTGATTGTTGCTTCGTTTCGGGATCGTATGCATAGATCCAGGATTCGTCACCTGTATAGATGTTATAAACGGCTTTTGAGTCACCACGGTTATATTTTTTTAACATTTTATTGCACCATTCGACGCGAGCATGTTTTTGCTCATTTGTTAAGTTGTGGGGTATCCAACGCGAACAAATTTTTTTACAGCCAAATAATTATGTAATATGCTATTAATGCTGGTCATAGAAATACCCAGAGTCGCCTCTATCTCGCGGTACGTAACATGTCGGTCGTCCATTATAAGTTTTCGCACAGCCTCGATATTTTGTTGTACAACGACCGATTTCGGGCGACCTGCCTTAACTTCGTCCGTAAGCATACTACGTCCACGATTGAACTCACTAAACCAGTGATACACAGTAGTTTTAGATGGGGCTTCATCACCAAAAGTTGAAGTTAGTTGATCTATGCACTGTTGTTGCGTTAAACCACGCCGAAAATCATAATAAATCATAGCACGAATATTTTCACGAGTGAGTTCCATTCTTGCTGCGAGATGACATTTAAAACCCGTCAAAAACAAAACACGAGCGTTAATAAGGAAGAAAAAATATACCTTATATACTTAAAAAAGTTCAAATTTTACCATGGCGGTCAAATATGCTATTTAAGAAGATTGTAATCCCGGTTTCCGGATATATAAATAGCAGCCCTCGTAAGAATGCTGTTGTTTTTTTTCTGTTTTGAGGTATGGAACCCTAAAAACTGCCATCAATAGGTATCAAACGCAAACAGGAAAATATACCATTATATTAAATTACAACCAATTTAATAATATTTGATATCGTCATGTAGGTATGGCAAAAACAATAAACCGGTAAAAAATATGAAATAATGTAAATTGCAGTAGAAATCAGAATCACATAGAGAAATTCAAACCCATTCTACAAAATTTTAAAGAAGATAAGGTAACTCAACCAATACAGACTTTGGAACATCATCCATCCTTGTATTTTTACTTTCCCTTTTTCTTGAGACAGGTTATATACAAATTACTATGTAACAGATATAACTACACGTCATAAGGATAAGGGAGATGCCCAGCTGTACACCAACATATACCTTACAGCTACTGCATTAAGACCTATAAGCTCTGTGCGGTGACGTACTTTTGTTATTTATGTTACCTCATTAGAAACCTGATCAATCAAGCAAGTCCAGCACTTACCTACTGTGAATTATTTTTATTATTTTGTTTTTAATCGATATTATTAACAAACGACCCAAATAATTTCTTACAATATTACATATTATTCTTTTTGTTTAAAATTCTATTACATAAAAGTAATTACAAAAACGTTAAATTCAATGATAGCTAAATGTTTTTATTTAAATAAACGTCCATACGTTAAATAAACGGACATACGTCCAGGTCAAATCTTGCGAGTAAAATTAACCCACTTCCCGGTTTCCGATTGAGCTAAAATTTAGCATACTTTTATAACATCGGTGAAAATACAATATTATAATTATCGAGCTGATTTGATGATGAAGCTAGAAGGTAGTTATAATAATGATAAAAAAACTGAAGATACAAAGGGACAACTACCGGAGATATAGATGTCCTGAAGGACGGCACCCAAGTAGCCATGATTATTCACAAAGTACTTGCTATTAAATACGGTCTTGTGGGATCTGAGGTGCCTTGCTATAAAAACGCACCGATGTCAGTTCTTGAAATTGGTCGTGCTACGCTCTATTGGGACCGCTCTGTCATCACGGAGAGGACTATTGTAGCCTAAAATAAGCCTGATATCGTGCTGGTAGATAGATCTAAGCGCCGGGAAATACTCATTAATATCGCCATTCCACACGACAAGAACCTCGTGAAGGCCGAGAAGGAATACTCAACAAGTACCTTGACTTGGCTCACGAGGTGACCGCCATGCGGGATGTTGAATTCCACGTTTATTGTCCCAATAGTCGTTTCGGTAAACGGTCTTATAACGAAGAGTCTTTTTTTTTATACGATGATAGACGGGCATTTGACCTCAATCTCACCTGTTGTTAAGTGACGATGTTGCCGAGGATGTATCATGTCCGAATAGAAACAGCCTATTCACTCTTGTCTTGAACACTCCCAAATTATAATGGTCGGGGAACACACTCGCAGGCAACGAGTTCCACTCCTTTGCTGTACGCATGACGAAAATGGCACCGAAGCGTCTCGACCAACACCTCAAGATACTCTCGCTGGATGGCTGGATTAATGGTCAGATAGAGAAGGCAGTAATTCTGGGCACGGCCCGCATCGTCAGGAGGTTCCTCTCTGTGTGTAGCGCGATATCACCGGTAGCTTGAGCCCTGCCCCGTTGTCGGCGGCACCCTAGTTTAGGCTTTTTATAATGTGTTTATATATTTTGTATTTATTTTTTATATTCTAAAAACCTACCTAAGATATAAAATCAATAAACAGGAAGAATAACAATAAAATATCTTTATGCCCCACTGAGTCCTGAGTGTTTTAACAAGTGCAGTAAATTAAGAGCTAATGTTAGTACTTACAACACCTAGTAATTAAAAAATATATAAAAAAAAATACAGTTAAAAACCATTCAGCATCATCATAACTTGATAACGTGCATGGTCGTCCACGGGGCTAACATGGGGCTGTTTCAGAGGTTGGCAAACACGCTCAGGATGCGGTAGGGACTGCCGCTATAGGGATTCTGTAATAAAATAACGCAAGCCTACCGCGTTTAGGCTAGGTAGTTAACTACTCATCGAGAATTCTAACGAGCCTAAACGCGGTAGGCGTTTTTCATTAATGAATGAAATCCGGATTATTGACATTGATTGTTTGTATAATATACGAATGATGGTTTTGGTGTGTGCAGGCAAGGGCGGATACTTCGGCGAGCTCGCGCTAGTGACCCACAAGCCGCGCGCCGCCTCCGCGTACGCCGTCGGGCCCGTCAAGCTTGCATGTGAGTATCGTCACCTAAGGCGCAGGCCCGACTGAAGAGACGTAGGGCGAGGACGCGTCGGGGCGTTGCGCCCCTTTAATGAATTTTCATACGAAACGTATCGCATCGCGCTGCAAAACAGATAAGAGACGGGGCGAGGACGCGTATACATTTTGTATGAAAGGGGCGCCGCGTCCTCATCCTATCCTACGTCTCTTCTGTGTGGCTTGCGCCTAAGACCGCTAATACATTGTTAGCCGCGTCCACGCAGAGCGAGGCTCGGTCTGTGTGGACGCGGCACCGCGGCCGAGCCGTGCGCGGTCGGTGGTTGTCCGCGCTAAAGGCGCCTCGGTCGTTTGCGCACTGTAGACGTGCACGTGAAGCCGAGGTCAAATCTATGATGGAGTTTAACAAATTGACTGCCAGGCACCCGCCTAGCGGGAGCTCTGCTCGTAGACGCGACAATGCGTTTCCCCTTATGTTGAGGAATGTGCGTAGCGCTACGAAAAGCTTGGCAGCAAAAGGAAAGGATGTCAACCTCATATAGGAAATTAGATGAAAAGTGTCCAGCGGAAAGCAGTAAATAATAGTTCTAAATTCGTCCACAATGCCGCAAGATAGTATGAATTACAAAACATTTTTATCGAAATGCTACCCAATCCTTCGTCCTTCTTCTTATGTAAATATTCAATCGCGTTAAAAATATTTCTTCTTGGATCGTTGCGGATTTTTTTTTTATTATTTTGATAATTGATCTTACGAGTTTGCTACTGTGGCGCAACCAATTTAACGCCTTTTGAGGGCACTTTGGTTATTTAGAGATTGTTGTCCTTAGTTTTCTACACTCCATAAAATGTATGACATACAAAACAAAATGGCGCGATACACACAAAACAGAATCACGGGGACATTGTTGCTGAATTCTTAACTTATTTCACAAAAACATGTGTTTTAACAGTACCGATATTTTCGATGTGAAAGCATACTTCATACTTTTTGGTAAATCTTTAGTAGAAAGTCAACAGTGCTGAGAGCTGAGTGGGTGCGGCGCCATATTTTATCTGCCAAACTGGCTAACATTTCGGCTTGGGCTTGCCTAGCGCGGCATTCAGTGTTCAAAATATCTCGCGTGGCAATATCCTTGCAGGCGGCTCGCTCTGTCTGTGGATGCGGCTATGGATAAAAATCATTCGTGACAAGCTGTAGAAATGTAGTTGGTAACCCTCTGGATTAAAAAGCTACACCCGTTCCCATAGTTGACCGCGAGTTGCACAATAGGACGTTTGATAATCACATGTAGGATCAAACACATGATCAAGTTTCAGAGCGCGTGGTCGAAAAAAATCATAAAACTAAGGACGTGAATGATATGTGATGGTATAATATTGGGAAAAACTTTGTAGTCGCTCAATTTTTGACAGAACAAAACGTATTTCACATTGGTTGGAGTAAAGAAAACTCATGTTTCATGATAGAAAAAAATGCGAATAAAGATTTCTAGAAAATTATTCTATAGTCATCTAATGCAATAAATATCTATTCTGTATCACAAGGATTTCTAGGTCTTGTCGTCACTATCATAAATTAAGATAGTGACGTCTACGCCTGAGTCATATACCAGTAAAACAGAAAAGGTGACACTCGACAGCCAAATCCTTTAATATTTTATTTAAACACAATAAATAAGTTTGAATATATGGAAAGTCTTGTCAATATAGGTATCATTTCAAAATCATTATTAATTTTTAGAATTATTGTTAAGTGTTATCTATAAATGGGGATAGGAATATGTGTTTGAGAAACATCCACGCAGGAAGAGAAGAATATGAATCTTGCATATGGATGCTTATGTTATTTCTAGCCGTATTCCCAAGTACGATTTAAAAAACAAGTCTGCCACATGGGATAACATTAAACAAGACGGTTCATATCGCCCCTGGATCCGCCCTTGGACTTGAGCGATACGGGCACCTTTGAAATTGCTGCCGTTGTCACAGTAAGGCTAATCTAGGTCACTGTTCGCGTATTCCCCAAACGCAACAATTGCACCTGTCACGGGACTGACGTTGCAGCGACCACTACTCCAGTTTGACATACGTCAATTACCCGCCTCGCTATTTGGCAGCGTTGTTTGAAATGATTGCGGGTGGGCGGACGGTGCGGTATGACCGACAGAGTAATTGGACGGCAAATGACGATGACATCGTGTCTAGGTGAATGAAATACGATTATCTTCCAGGCTGTTTACTGAGGAAGACGGTTCATAGAGCTAGTTTGTTTGTATTGCGGCGTAGTAGTATTAACCTTTTCGGCACCCAGTGTGTTGACGGGAAACAGTGCACCACACGTCCACCAATAAACCTATTGTATGATACCATAACATCGGCGAATGACGTCGTGGCGTCTGAGGCACAATTGGGTACTTTCCTGTAGTTAACATAAATGATTTCACGCTTGCAGTCAAATGTTATTTCCGAAAATACATAGAGAACATTCATGAATACTTATAAAGCTTTTGGTGATTTAAAAATGATCAAAAACTAAAAATAAGGAGGCAATTTGGCCGTATAGAGTTATGTCGTCATAACGTTTTTTTTTTTCAAACTTCATACTTGCTGACCATTTTGACAGTTCATAAAAAGGAACTGATGTGATCTGTCAGTCAAGTACCCTATTCTAGGTCGACGTGATTTGCCGTCTTTGGCGCTCGATGGGTTAAAGTAGTAGAAGCCTTGACGGCGCTCATGTGGCTTGATGTGTTTGCAGTTTTGCACCCACTACAAAGTTGGTGGAAAACTGCAAACACATAAGATTGTAACTTATACAGGAATATCTTGGTCTAATTGTAGGAATTCATAGACTGCTAACAATGAAAAATAATTATGAGTTCGCTACTACCTACCTAGAGGTAGTTCTAAGTAAAAAAATATAAAAATTATCCTTTCAACTGTTATATAAAATTATTATTACCAGAGAGAAAATATAAGACTGTTGCAATCTAACTAGTTTTTTTTTATCGATTTCGATAGTTGTGAAATAGGAGAGAAAGAATGGGCACCGAATGATTATTTTGATTGTTCTCTATAAATCCATGTGATCATTTTAATAATGGAGGGTTGGGAGAGATTATTCGTGATTGTACCTTGTTTTATCGAATACTTCATTTCGTCGACATATCATTTCGTAGAAAGGATTTTTCTCTGAAGCCGTTGATAATTTGAGATTATTATAAAAAAAACCTAACCGGCTTCTACATAATAATCTTTTCGAAAAATATGAAAATTATATGATTTCAGAGGAAAAAGTTTTCGATGAAATGAAAATTCTATGAAATAAAGCGTTCTAGAAAACGTTTATCGATGAGATGGAAGGAGGACAACTTTAATAAGTTTTATTGATAAATTCATGTTTATTTACTGCTATCACAAAAACTTCGACGAATAAATGGCGCCTGTTCCTATATAATTTTATTAAAAACTATAACGACCGCTAACGTAAGTGTTTTCTATTAAATATATTTATTTGATGAACCTTATTTATTATTTCACAAGTATCAACATCGATTAAAAAATGCTTCTTAAACTAGTTAAATTGCGACAGTCTTATGTTTAGCCGCAAATATTCCGACCTCTGATTATTATTTTTATCTTAATTTCAATAAAAAAACATTAGAATCAAGGCCTTTTAAAGTGTTCAGCAACAGAAATACTTTACTTTAGAGCTAATTTAGGCGACAGTACGTCTAAAATAGCCAGCGACCGACTGTTAACGCAGTTTGAAAGCGTGCGTGCGATATTTATACCGACACGTCGGAATCGGTCCATTTGATGCCAACTGTGCAAGAGCGAAGAATGGAATGCGGAGTATTTGCGGTATGAGCGCCATCCCTTTGGTGCCAAATCGTTTGCTTTAATCCCTGGTACATGTCAAATTAAGATGTAACACAAAGTCAAACCTACAATTTATGGCCATTTCAATATGAAGTACATACGTATACGTACTTATTTGGTCACATTTGTCATTTTCAGACGCTTCACGAGTCCATAATTATGATTAAGGCACGTATGAAAAAATCGCCATAAAAATTGTTTATAGTAGACTAGCCTTTGCCCGCGACTTCGTCCGCGTATAGCTCGAATTTCAAAAAATCATTCTTTAGTGCGCCTCTACATACATCTCTAACGGAATATGTGTTCTCGTATTCCTACCGTCGGCAGTTCAGCCTATGCATTGTCTGTCAATAGTTATAAGTGACGTTACTTTAATAAGGGGTAACAGACAAACAGACAGTCAGACACACTTTCACATTTATAATATTAGTATGGATAGATGGATATCCTAGAGTACAAGATGAAGTATATTAAACTTAGTATATCAACCCACACCTTAATGAAGGAGCACATTAGTCTATAATTATAGATCTACTTTTCACATTGATCATGAAAAGTAAAAACAAATGTATACCTTTCAATCATACTTAGCGATCTGTAAATCCGTGAATAGACAACCCAGCTGAATTTGTACATTAACGACGGTCATTGATCGAAGCGAGAGGAGGTTACGTGAATTCGTACATTGAACAAAAAGTAATAGAGTCTGGCTAATGAAAGATGAGACTGGAATCAACCGCGGAATTTAAAAATGTAGCTGCGGTGTGCCTGTTAGAGCTACATATAAACAAATTTGAATGTTTTTTCCATTAACTATTAACTTAATAATTAATGACAACAGCAATAAATTTGTTTAACTCTTCCTCATACAGCCATCTTTCATTAGCCAGACTCTACTTTAGGAGAAGCTTTTGCTCTTAACGTGGCATTACTTACCACAACACATTTTCGAACGTGACAATTGACCAAGAGCATTTTTGGTGTTGCAGTCCTGGACGTGGAGACGTTCGAGCGGCTGCTGGGCCCCTGTATGGAAATCATGAAGCGCAACATTGACGACTACGAGGAGCAACTCGTCAAGCTGTTCGGCGACAAGAGCAACCTCACCGACGTGCGATGAACGCGCCCCAACCACCCCCTTCCAAATACACAACACCGTAATCTTGCATTCCTTTCTCTCTCACCATCGGAATCATGCTGTCTTATTCGTTCACGTCGCTGCTTGATGCAGATTGGTCCGGTACCTCGACGGGATGAATTTCACATTTATTATTTATTTTTCTTCTGCCCGTTAAACTCGAACTGTTAAACGGCGTGTTTTATACTTATAAGCCACTTTGCTAGTTTATAAATATGTTTTTTATCGACAGCATGATCTCGATTTTTGAAAAGTCCGTTTTGTGCTCATCGAGCCGCTTATTTATTTATAACGCTTGTGTAATAATTTTATATTATCGCTTAACCGCTACTAATGTTTGATGGGACAATATAAAAAAAATGCAAATTATACTAAAATTCTTTGTAAAATACAGAGTGCCATGTTAATTGAATTATTATTTGTTATTGTAATATTGTGGTATAGATTACGCGTTAAATGGAAGGGGAGACGATTAACAGACGAGCGCTCAACGATATTGCATTGATACAAAATACGCTTATTTTAGATAGAGAACTGCCTTAGTAGCTATGTAAATTTAAGAAACAGTCATGAGGCGCGGCAGGACCAGAGGGGTCGCAGAAAACAAACGGGCGATGAGCTCCACGCGGGCCAGACATAAAGTTTGTTTCGATCGGTTCGCTTTCAAGCCTTACACGGACGTTCCAGTGAATTGACCCAGGAATATGATAATCTTAAGTAATTAATAACGACCAAAAATTTTTAAAGACTTTATTTTGAAGTATGCTCACGATATGTGCCATAAATTGAGTTGTG
Source organism: Hedya salicella (assembly GCA_905404275.2). Taxonomy (NCBI): domain Eukaryota; kingdom Metazoa; phylum Arthropoda; class Insecta; order Lepidoptera; family Tortricidae; genus Hedya; species Hedya salicella. The sequence continues at coordinate 10,401,566 of FR990112.1, read as the reverse complement.
TGACCTGTTGTAACTCGTAAATATAATCGTTAAATATGGTCGGTTTGTTTTCTACGGCCGCCAACTAGCGAAGGCTTGGAGTGTCTCGGCGCGTCGGCGCGGACAAGGCAATAGTGTAATGTGGTAACGTAAAGATATTGGGGGATTGTGGTTGACAATGCAATACTTTTCGGCGCTCGATCGTGTCTCGACTACAGTTGCGATTTTCTCTACAGCTATCGCCATTTTTCTATTAATATTTAAGACATTTTCACTGACACGGGCTTTTCTGGATGATTGATAGAATATACCTGTAGGTAAAGTTACTAGTTTAATTTTACTCGTGATTAGATAAAATCTACTCACATACTATATTTATTTATGTTATATCTGTTAATGTATTCTACTACTTTGTAGTGTATGTATATTGAGATCGTAATAATCGCGTGGATCGGATATTGAATGCCAAATTAAATGATAGTGACATATTTGTAATGGTTACAGGACATGCGAATTTACAAGTATCACTTGGGCATATTCAATATTGTAAGTGAGAGGTCGGGAGGGGCTCGGCCGGTAGCGATCGGGAAATCGTGGTAACCTTATCAGAAATATATTAAATTTTTACAAATACGTATATATTATTTGTAAAAAAGATTGTTTAGGGAGAGAATTATTTTTGTGTTCACTTTTAGCGTTGAGAGATTTGTTTGTATCGTAGCGAGTTCCTATTGTTTTGTTTTGCTCATTAACATTTTACGTGAAAGATCTGAGGTATGTCAACTGAAGGCAGCTCGGCTGCGAACAAGAGAAGGGTCGCCTCGCGGTGAAGGGACTGGAGATGTATCGGACGACACGAGCGTCGCTCGGCGCATAGCCCTCAGGTAAAACTTTCCAGTATTATAATTAAAATTAGAAAATTGTACAACCTTATTTGTAAATCCAGCCAAAGTAGTGGAATGCGTAAAGATCATGTGTGTAGCACTAAATTTTAATATTTAAGTCTATGTTTACGTAGCTGTTAGTTTCGTCACTTATTATTGTAATTTTAATATCGGTAGACTAGGTGAATGAGCATAGACGTTTAATCCTGAGGGGCGAGAATGTGCCGTTTTGATGCCATGTGCAAAATGTACAAATTATTTCCGCTGCCATAGAAGATTATATTGTTTTATTTTAATGAAGAATTTACTAATGAATTATAATGTTACTAATTTTATTTTGATTGTTAGATAATCATATTAGCCTTTTACAGAGCTTACGATAGATATTGCCAATAAAGTTTCAGATTGCGATTGGTCCCGCTTTCAGCTTCCGTTGACTGGCGTTAACCACTCGGCGCGTTGATTTCGACGTGGCTTATACATTCCCATGTTACTGTTTGACATAGTATGATTATAATGGATTATATATTTTATTTTATTTTTATTGTTACAATTTTAATTTATTTGCTCATCTATGAAGATGGCAAAATTCTCACTTCAAGTGCCTATTTTCATACAAATATCAATCAGGATGGCTATCCTTTCTCACTAACAACTAAATGTTAATCTCGTGTTTTGACTTTCTGAACTGCCTTTTCTATGTGAAATGTGTTGTGAGCTATGTGTATTAAGTGCAATCAGATATAACAACTGACCAATTCTTTTAATAACTACAATAAACCATTTGTACTCTTGTTTGAATATGGAGATCTTTACCGACCGACATGACAACCGTTTACAATAAATGTATGCGTCCAGCCTTTACATGAAGTACCTTTTATATAAGACAGTTTGTTTGTACACAGTTCCTGCGTTTAGGAGTATTAAAAGTTTTCGGTCACGTCAGTAGCTCCAGTGGTAACGTGTGAGAGTGTGTGGATGTGACGTCACTGAGGTTTTCCCTTCTATAGTACATATAAAGTTTGATATTCCCGTGTATAACGTTGTGTTTGTTGCCTGTACAGGTGAGGCGCGTCACGTGTCCGCACGACATGTCTGTCTGTCTGTGTGTCCCCGGTGTATCAGACCCAGTAGCTGTTAATTAATAGTATTGTGCAATAACTAATTACTGTCATTTATCTATGTCGTTTTACATCAATATCATGTGTTAAATTTTATGTCAGTGTGGAATTTATTTATAGATTTTAATAAATCATAGTATACTTAAGACATAGATCTTTCTCTTTATACTGATGTCTAAGAAAACGTACATTGTTATTAGCATCACATCAGTGTACTAGGAAAGGTTAACTTAGCTACGAGTGTATATTCGGTTTGTTGGAGATTTGATTCCACTATAACGGACTCGCAGTATATGGACAAGTTGCACAAACGTACGGGCGAGTGGAGTCTCGATTCTGTTGTCTTCCATGGGACGCACAGAAGTTCGCCGCTCGCGTCTCCGCAGTCGGTGTTCATCGCTCTGCCATTCTAATGTAAAATTGGAGTTAAATACGCTTACCGTAGCGTAATTTTTATAAATTACTAGTCATTGGTGTCTAATGTAGATTTGTAACCTGACAGCACATTGAAATTTGGAGCGTATTCCATATCTTCACATTAGCTGTAAGTTGTCATACCTGTTCCATAAGTGAAGCATATCAGCGCGGCGCTCGCCGCCTCCATGTTTAATATAATGCACCACATACGGTAGCCAGTTGAAAACTAGTACCGCTTTTCCCACGTCATGAGCTTACCCTGTACATTTATAAAAATTATGTATCGTAAAATGTTAGAAAACTGGATTATATTTGTTTGTAGATCTAAGTGTTGTTTGATTACAGTAGTCCCGGTTCCTCATGCTCCCATATCACGCCTGTCCTGTCACTTGCCAGCCTCTAAGCTTATGCAGGTCGCTATTAGCAAAATATTGCGTATTACCGATCCATCTAGACACGGCAGTGTGTCGGCCAAGTTCGCAAACGACGCCGACCGAGGGAAATATTACACGAACAAGATAGGATATTAATACAAACTGGTTTGTATTAATATCATGATCGTTCGCATTGTTGTTCTTTACAGACTTAAGTGTAGTAACTTCAACCTCAAAATGCACTATTCAAACTAAACCAGCTGTTTCTGGCATATCTTTGATAAAGATATATGTGGCGATGCCAGTAGCCGATAACATGACAAAATGCGTATGACTTACTACGATCAGAGCGGGTCCTGAAATTGTTAATGTCAAGTTTATGGGATAACTAAGGCTAAGAAGTTTTTAATGAGACAAGTGACAACCACACCGGAATAATGTTTATCACTTTTTGTATAACTTGATAGTAGGTTATTAATAGGTAAGAAGTTAATTAAAGTAGGATTTTTAAATTGCTGGAGAAAACTGACGCTTAAATATGGAGACACGTCGGCCGTGATTTCTTCATTATGGCTGAAATCCAGTATTTCTTATGAATAAAAGTTACCCTAATATCACCGATTACACGTATTATCATGAACTTTTATGAAATTTGAATTCTTTCTATGCAACGAAATAACGTTTGTCAGTTTACTCCAGCTAATCAAAAAACTTTAGTTATAAATTGATTTAGGTTTTTAACTCGCCATGTAGGCCCCGTTTGTGTACAGATAGGAAAGCGCACTCCTATAAAAGTGACCTTTCAGTCCCGCAGCATTCACATCATCAGTCACATAGTCAGGCAGGTTGTAGATGGGCCACTTTATAAAAGTGAACAGTTACTTTTTTGCGGAATTTGGAAATTGTATGGTTTTTTTTGTAGTCAGAACCATGAGTAAAGTAGGAGTAAGCCTGATAGGAGAAATTGTGCCCTAAAATGTTCATGATTTTTTTGTATTTTCCGTTCCGTAACCTCAATAGAACATGTTGAAAATCCTTTACAAATAACGGAATGTAATTTAAAAACAGACGTTTTTCTCTTGTATCAAGATCAAAAGTAAGTATAAATGATTCTGAGTAGGAAAAACATTAAATTTCCAAATTATGAACAAAAATGAAATATACACTTCTATAGAATGGTACAAGTACGAGGGCTGCTATTTATATATCCGGAAACCGGGATTACAATCTTCTTAAATAGCATATTTGACCGCCATGGTAAAATTTGAACTTTTTTAAGTATATAAGGTATATTTTTTCTTCCTTATTAACGCTCGTGTTTTGTTTTTGACGGGTTTTAAATGTCATCTCGCAGCAAGAATGGAACTCACTCGTGAAAATATTCGTGCTATGATTTATTATGATTTTCGGCGTGGTTTAACGCAACAACAGTGCATAGATCAACTAACTTCAACTTTTGGTGATGAAGCCCCATCTAAAACTACTGTGTATCACTGGTTTAGTGAGTTCAATCGTGGACGTAGTATGCTTACGGACGAAGTTAAGGCAGGTCGCCCGAAATCGGTCGTTGTACAACAAAATATCGAGGCTGTGCGAAAACTTATAATGGACGACCGACATGTTACGTACCGCGAGATAGAGGCGACTCTGGGTATTTCTATGACCAGCATTAATAGCATATTACATAATTATTTGGCTGTAAAAAAAATTTGTTCGCGTTGGATACCCCACAACTTAACAAATGAGCAAAAACATGCTCGCGTCGAATGGTGCAATAAAATGTTAAAAAAATATAACCGTGGTGACTCAAAAGCCGTTTATAACATCTATACAGGTGACGAATCCTGGATCTATGCATACGATCCCGAAACGAAGCAACAATCAACGGTATGGGTGTTTCAAAATGAGCCGAACCCTACGAAAGTTACTCGTGCAAAAAGTACATTGAAACAAATGGTGGCCTGCTTCTTCGGTATTAATGGCCATGTAGCTACAGTGCCACTAGAAAACCGTAGAACGGTTAATTCAGAGTGGTACACGACCATTTGCTTACCGGAAGTATTTGAACAAATTCGTAAAACTAACCAGCGACGAAGAATCATTCTTCATCATGACAATGCCAGCTGTCATACGTCACGCGAAACAACTCTATTTTTGGAGGGTCAAAATGTGGAATTAACGGGTCATCCGCCGTACAGCCCTGACTTGGCACCCAACGATTTTTATTTATTTCCAAATATAAAGAATAAATTACGCGGTCAACGATTTTCGACCGCTGAAGATGCTGTCGACGCATTCAAACAACACGTTATGGAGGTACCTCAGGCGGAGTGGCAGAAGTGCTTTAAAAATTGGTTCACGCGAATGCAAAAGTGCATAGATCATCAAGGGGAATACTTTGAAAAACAATAAAACTATTTTCAGCCGTGTACGTTTGTTTGTTTTTTTGTTTCCGGATATATAAGTAGCAACCCTCGTACTAGACTATGCACCTAATGTGTATAAAGCTTATTTGCTTTTTTTTACTTAAACTGCGTGTAGAGCTCATATTATTGGAGTAACCAATGCTTCTTTCAATTTACTCTCACCTGACCTCTAACCTATCAAAGTTATATTTTGTTTTGCGGTACCTTCGGCCACAAAAGCATACATTCTGCCACATGTTTCTCTGCAGGTGATTTTGGTAATATCTAAGACACAACGCGATTTTATATCTGTAAAAACCGCGACTGTGCATTGGCTTGAAAGAAGGATAACCTACCAGAAACACCCATTTATAGTACCGTGCAACGACCCAACTATAGTCCGAAATCACCCAACTGTGGTCCATATAAAATCGATCTTTATCCGGCCTAGGCGCGATATGTTTTTGAGACGCGATGAGTTCATACGCACAATAATTTCATAGTTCCGAAGTATTCTTTGACAGAATCCTTTATTATTAATAATATATTTTATTTTATTTTATTCATTAACAACATGAGTTGTGTATGAAATTTACAGAGTGTACAATTAATCAAAAACATAATCCAAATTAATAATCAAATTAACCAAACATAAAATAAAATATACAATTGAAAAATCATAACAAATTAATGAATTGAATACCGTCAGAACACTAATAATAACATATAACAAATAAAAATAACCTAAATAAAAATTGACAATATCAGAAATTCAAATAAAAATCACATTTTAGAAATTGTCAATCTAAATTAATATTGATACTAAAAAAAAACAAATAAAAATTACCTTATTAAAAAAATTACAATATCACATATTTAAATATTATATCACGTTTTCAAAAATCGTCAAACTAATTTATAGAATTAAAACATCATAAAAATGAAAATAAATTAGGAAATGTTAATATTTATCAGGCATATTCCTGAACTGAGTACAAACACTTTTCCAGCATGCTTTCAATTATTTTTTTAAGATGCAGCTATGAGTTACCGACTTCAGGTCAGTAGGTAACTTATTGAATAGCGCAATGCCCTGATAGATTGCCGCGTGTTTGACAACATTGAGCCTAGTGTCAAGTACTACCAAAATGTATAAACAAGGAACAGTAAGGATTCTGTAGTCTTTAAAGTATGGCCTACACGAAGTCTGTTGAGATATTTTGGCCATTGTTCTTATCCCCTCTTTTGTGCTACAAAGGCAGCTTGGACATTGTGCTTTTAGCTGTGTCCCCATAGTTTTATGCTGTAGCGTATTTTGGACTCAACTAAAACAGAGTACACCATTTTTAGCTGCGTCAATTGTAACTCATCCCGAAGACTTCTGACGGCATAGCATGCCGAACCAAGAGCGCTAACAACGGCGGCTACTTCAGTCTTCCAATCGAGACTGCAGTCTATACAGACGCCAAGAAATTTGCATTTTCCACCTGCTTTATTTCAGTGCCTTCTAGTGAAATTTTTAACGTACTCTTCATTTTTGATGTGGTTTTGAACAGTATAATATTTGTTTTCTTACTATTTAGCTTTAGGTGGTTAATTTCAAACCATTCTACACATCCTAGTACCGCACAATACAAGTAAGTACAAATGGTAGACTTAATCAACACAAAAGTATTTTTTTTTTCAACACAACTTAGTTATTCATGGCTCAGCAACATGGTTAAAACTCCAATTTCATGTTGTACTTGCGTTATACTATCGTGTTTGTTTATTTGGGTTGTTTATGTCTTGCAAGTTGGTTTTCACTCCTTTCCCATTGATTAATTTATACTACAGACTTACGAGGCTGTTCCGAAAGTTTTTAGCTGCTCTCGCTCTATCCTCATGCCGCCCCGTGTACAATTAAATGTACAAATTAAAATCGAGTTATGAACTCTCATAAAATTGAAGAAGGTTCGAAATTCAAAAATGCAATAATCACTGGGCGGCACGAGGCTATTCATGCGATACCCATATGTTTAGCTCAGTTTAGCTAGAAACTTTCTCGGTGGGGATACAACCTGCCATTCCATCCTAGTTTTAAACAGCATAACCTGGTTGGTACCTATAGATAAGGTACGCAAAGTACGAAATCGGGTAGGGTGTCCATATTAGTAGGAGACAAAATTTTACGACCTAGAAGTTATCTACCCATGAGCAGACATTTGTGAACCAATTCGCTTGAGTAAACATACTGAATGGATGTATATCCAATATTTTTAATGCATTCCGGTTTAAGTGAAAAACAAGGTTACCCTAATCATAGCGGCTGTCGTTATTTAAATAATAATATGACTAGAAGGCGCCACTTTGTTCGTAGAGGAGAAAAAGTCATAACCAACTTTTACTCCATCGTAGTCGGATAAAACATATCTTATAAGTATCCTCAGATGTTTAGCTATCCTTGTACCAACATTGGCTAAGATTCATTCAGGCGTTATGACGTGATAAGGCGGCAAATATATTCCCACCGAGAGATGGCGCTGTTATCCATTTTCAATATGTTCATACTACTTGACGCAACTGTAGATCGTGCTGTTAAGATTTTCTTGATCAAGCCGCACGCGGCTCTTCAAGTTCGCCTCAAAAAAAAATCGAACCCAAACACAGCGTACCCCTACGCAGTCTTGCCCATATCGCATTTTTATTATCTCGAGACTGTGAACAAAACCATTTTAAATACATATTAACTTAAACGTTTGCTATACAATTTTATTACTGATGTTACCTCGCATTTCAACGAATCCAATTTGAAATTTCAAGGAAAAGGTACCACTGGTTTCTGATTATTAAAAGATGTCAGTTTTAAAAATAAATGTGTAGTTCTGGCCAAAAATATAGAAATGGGCACTTAACTATATTTCAAAACCTTGAAAAATTTTCCAGGATGAAAACAGTTTCCATTGTGAAGGAAATATAGACCAATTTATAGACACTTAAGAAAGGTTGTTACCAATTTAAAGCACATAATACTACTTTAGTTTTCGTCAGAAATCCATTATGGGTAAATAGCAAGAAATTAAGTTTTCCACAAAATGTCACAAATTTAATGTAACATCAAACAAAACTTTACTTTGCTAGTTTTTGGAAAAAATTGAGAGTTTTGATGGGCAATTTTGTTTAACTTTGAATACTTCATAAAATTTAGTGAAGACATATTAATGTTTATAAAATTCATATAATGGCCAATTATATGAATCTATTTACAGACACAAGATAATATTCGAAATTAATGCAAGTATAAAACTTAAAAGTATATATTCTCCATGTCTCTCCTGGACAGCAGGGTGCACAGAAGGCTGGCAGCATTGCCATGCTGAATGGCAATGCTGATTCTATGGAAACTTTGAATACTTAGATAATATTTTAGAATTCATGTTAACTCAACAGGAGAATTTTTTTATCAGTTCAATTAACCAAGTAAGGCAAGTAGTATTGAGATTTATAAAGATTTTTTCAAAGTAAATTTAATGCTATTCAAAATTACCTGAGTATTGAAAATTAGTTGACTGCATAACCCCTAGGGATGGTATATAATGCGGTACAGGTGCTGAATTTGCTAAAATAAAGTCATACATTTTTCACACTTAAATTTATTGAAAATTATGCTACATAATTTGAATTAGTTATTAACTTTTAAATTGGTTCAGGTTCCCGGCTATAAACTTGCATCATTTTTTCCATGATCTCCCAATTTCTCTCTTTCTGCAGATCTTTTGTAAACACCTGCAACAATAATACGCAAGACATTTGAAATCAATATTTTCTACCTGTGTTAGACCTCAGGGCCTTTTGAATTCATATTGGCGGAAAGGATCTATATCGGAATCCCAAACATCATTTGTCCTAATGTATTGTTTGTCCTAAGGTATCATATGCCATAATGCATATTTTTCAGAAACCGTAAACTTTTCAGGATTGTTATGAAACGAACCTAACCTAATCTATACAACCTTTTAAAAAATTCCTGAAAAATTTAAGGTTTCTGAAAAAAATGTGTTATGGCAATCAATACATTAGGACAAACAATATTAGGGATTCCGAACGAGACCCTGTTGGAAAGAGACTTCCGCTTGTAATACATGTTACAAGCTTTTGTGAAACGGCCCAGGGATTGTAAATTTTATAGGACTTCAATATCAGAAAAGTTCAACACATCAATTATAAATAGTAATTGGTAAACGAAATGTAAACATGCTTACCGAATACCATGCTGCATCATCATCTAGAGTGGATGCCAGAGGCACAGAGACGCCAAGAATGTGCAGAGCCAGTGTCAGACTAGCTACAGCAATATGAGGTGCTCTGTAGTCTAATATTGCCGGTGAATGGTGGAAGTCCTGCAAAAAAGCCATAGCTGTGCGCGCTATGGGGGCAGAGCGCCACTGCGATGCCGGGAACCACTCCTGTATGGATCGTAAATAGTGCAACAGATATCTGTGTGGAGATGGTGCATCTAGGTTGAAGCCCAGCACTCGTAGTACTAGCAGCTCGGCTTGTGCCACTGCGCCACGCCACGACCAGTACTCTTCACCTAGCTCCAAAGGCCCAGCACCACGATTAATAGAGTTGTACGCCACATTGACTGCATCTCGCAGTTTCACCGGCTCATCCCGAGACTTCCCGGCGGCGCATAAACAGGCTGTGCATATAACGTAGCAATCGTAGTCGTTCTTTTCCACGTCCTTAAAGAATCTATGATAAAATATAGCTGCTGCAGCCACAGTAGCCGGTTGCAAGCCTAGCTTTATACCGCACTCAAATACGAAATTGGTAGCTAAACTGTGACTCGGTGCACTTCGATAATCAGGTAAACGTCGTTCACGTCTGGTACTTTGCAAAGCCATTACATCTATTACGTCTTTCATGGTTTATATTATTTGAATTATAGTAAATTTACTGAGGTTAGAATTTTTGAAGCGTCAATAATATCGACAAAGGTAAAGATTTGTTTGACATTTACTAATGCTACAGCCACACTTCGGGATTCGGCTGAATAAACAAGCTGTTGAAGCTGTTTCACCCACATGATTGAGAAAAAACGCCGTCGTCGTTGCTGAAAGTAAACTGCCACATAGTGGTGCGGTTTTTCAGAATATCTTAAACAGCTTTCCTACTTGCTTGTCTATGGAATACAAACAATATCTTTAATGTCTTTGGTTTTCATTGCCTTGTCTGACACTTCTTTCAACTTTCAATCGTTTGAATTGAATTCGACAGTTATTTTGTGTTCTTTCTGTTTTTGTTAATTTTTCAAAAAAACTGACCATGAGTGCACCTCTTCATGTAGAAGTTGTTAAAATAAGACAAAGCCATGCATCTAATGATTACATACAAGATATGGTACGTAAATATCTTCTGAAGTTTGCAAAGCTAATTCCTGGTGCGACAATAAATAATACTGCGTTCGAAGAGAATTTGGAACTGAAAGAACACGTGCAGTGTATTACTTTATGCGATACTGACAATGAGGCAGATGTATCCCCGTGTGACGTCGATTTTGTGATTCGTGTATTCGTACTTGACCAGTATGGCGTGGAAACAGATACCATGACTGATGATACTTCTGGCGAAGAAGTGTCCGCTGCCGATGTGTGGGCTTTGCCGGCAGCAGAATTCCATGGCTTATGGGAGAGCCTTGTGTACGACACACGACTTAAGGAGGACACGTTGCGCTACGTAGAGACAGCGCTGGAGTTGACTGACCGTGGTGTGAACCCTCTCGTGGTTGGTTGGAGTCGCGTCGTACTACTCCATGGTCCGCCCGGCACTGGCAAGACGAGTCTCTGCCGCGCGCTTTCTCAAAAGCTAGCAATTCGCCTAGGCGAACGATTCCCAAGGGCTAGGCTGTTGGAGATTAATGCCCATGGACTTTTCTCAAAGTGGTTCTCGGAGAGCGGAAAGCTTGTTGCAAAACTATTCGAACGCGTTCGTGAGATCGCATCCGATCCACGGATGTTGTGCGTAGTGCTCGTGGATGAGGTGGAGTCGTTGGCGCACGCGAGGAGAGCGGCCATGGCCGGCCTCGAGCCTTCGGATGCCCTTCGTGCCGTCAACGCTCTGCTTACTCAATTAGATCGGTTGCGTCGTCTTCCCAACGCTCTGGTGCTCGCAACGTCTAACCTGACGACGGCAGTAGATGTGGCGTTCGTAGATCGCGCGGATCTGAAGCGTCGAGTCGGGCCGCCGTCGCCCCACGCCGCGTACGAGATTCTGCGTGGATGCTGCGAGGAATTGATGGGGAGAGGGGTCGTTACGCCGCGGGATCTGCTGTTTGCGCATAGAGTATTAAAAGATGCGGGTTGGGCTGAATCTGAGCATGCTCGCCCGAGCCTTCGGCTGTGGGAAGTGGCGCAGGCGGCAGCAGGCGCTTCACTGTCTGGACGCGCGCTTCGCCGTCTACCTTTCTTAGCGCTGGCGCTACATGCGCCCCGCTCCCCTCGCGAGTCTGTAAACCTTCTTACTTTCATAGAAGCATTGACTGCTGCATTACAACGTCACTTAGAAGATGAAGCGGCTCTGACAGCAGATGAACCTATAGCAAAATCTGAGCAACCAACTCTGAAGACTATGGTGAATGGGCACTGAGTCTAACAAAAGTATTTCTTTGAATGATAATATATTTATATATTTTGATTGGGTTGTCTAATACTGATATGTGTTGTATTGAGTTTAATTTCTATGACACAAAATTATAACGTATCTATTGTTTATTCATAGCAACCATGTATAGTGGTATTACAAGATCTTAAATTTGTTTACCATTCCATTTATCTCCACACATGTAGAATGGCATTTGGGTTAAGTTAGTAAAAATGGTATGGCCATTATTTTATTATTTCCTTTAACCGGGAAACATAAGAATGAACTGATAAATTTATGAACAATTTTTTAGTTTATAAGAGTACAATATTGTAACATTATTGAGGAGTGTCTTTCCAAAAGGGCTTATTTCACTATGGAAGCCGTAGAAAATAAGCCGTTTTGAAAAAACATTCCTCTATTATAAATACTAAATCCAGCATTTAGTATTTATAATAGTGAGAACTATGTGCATGTGTAGTTTCTGTGCCTTACACAACTTGTAATGTAAAATGAATTAAATAAATTTTAGATTGTAAGAATACATTATAATAGTTCTCTATAAATGCTGTGATAAATTCCAGAATTCTATGATTTTGACTGATTATTTAAACAACCCTGTTGCTGGCACTAAAGTTGTCAGTCTTAACCCCTCATGTAAAAAATTTGGCAATCAAATTGAAGATAAACAAAATGATAACAGAGTTAAATGCATGGGTCCGTGTCTAGCATAATTTATGAGGGGTTAAAGCAACTTCCTCATTGATTTTTTACCATCACGATCTTGGTGATTTTTAAAGTGAATTTCTTCACTAAGAAACTGTCCTCTAAACCCGTCACTCATGGAGTGATAATATATATCAAGATACCTTATAGCAAGGTATCTTACAATATATTTTGCCTACTATTTGGCAGAGTCCCCACACGCAGCGATAATATATATTATAACTGGGTATCTTACTATAAGATATCTTATAGCTCGATATATTAACACTTTCGCAACCGGGCAAAATTTTGAACAATACCCCAGAAACCGACTTAACTCGCCAGGCGGGCTAAGACGAGCAACGCAACGCCGCACGCCGCGTGCTCGCTAGGCGGGCACTAGGCGGTTGCTCAGGGCTGTGCCAAGTAACTGTCGTATACGTGAATAAAATTAAATATTTTTTAATCGCATTAGGTGAAGTAAAAACACACTGCCTGTATATTTAAAATCAACCGTACCTGCTTTTCGACCACATAATAATCAGAAGTATTAAGATCTTTCGATATATTTCGAGTTTGTTTTGGCGCAACTACAGAGTGTTATTTTTTTGACGTGCGATTGGGCTCAAATTTGTCTTTGATGACAATGCGTCAATATGGTACCAAGGAGCTGGTCTAATGATGGAATTCGAAGGTGGACGGTGACGTTGAGGATATGAACTCCTAAAGTAAACAATATAAACACAATACTAATATTTCGTCTGTCTTAGCTCCTATATGATATCCAGGGTCTAAAGATGGAGCCGGAAGGTGGACAAAGTAACTCAGTTCGAAAACCAGATTGTGTTCATTAAACATTGTTCTCGATATTCTAAAATACTAACTGAATTACATGGCTTAACAAATACAAAGAGGTAAATAATGAAAAAATTGTATGTATCTTCCGCATTGCGTAGATCATCTATCTATACTATTATAAAGTTGTAAAAATTATGTCTGTATATTGAAGATATTTTTAAAAAATATATTGTAAAGGACTATTTGGAGGCCACTTAATTTAAAAAAAATGTATGTATGGTGGTTTCATGCCAAATCGGCTAAACGGATTTTAATAATAATAATTTTTAATATTATTTTTGGTACACAGCTAACTGCGTATCCAGAGATGGGATAGGTTACTTTTTACCCGACTATGCTGAAGAAAAAATAGGGCTAAAGGCTTTTTCTTCTTCACGAACGAAGTTGCGGGCACCTTCTATTTTATCCTTTTGAACATGCCATCTAAGTCGACTTTAGAGACACCATAGCCTTTTCCTCGACTGCAAAAGTCTTGCAGTGCAAGGAACTGAAACATTTTTTATTTACTATCTATCATCACAAATGATTATTATGTATAAGGGCATCCACTACGTTAAATATCAAACCCCATATGTCCACATAAATTAGCAACAGAATTAGTTTTATTCAAACAAGAAAAAAATAATCTAGCCAGTTTTAGTTTTTGTTAAAAAGTTGATTTATTAGTTAATCGTTACGTAAAAGTATCTCTCGTGACGATTCCGACAAGCCAAAACACTGCAAGGATACATTATTTTTAACCGACTTCCAAAAAAGGAGGAGGTTATATGTTCGATAGTTTGTATTTTTTTTTTATGTATGTTCACCGATTACTATGCCAATTGTGGACCGATTTTCAAAATTATTTTTTATTTGAAAGGATATACTCCCGAGGTGGTCCCATTGCCACCAAGTTGGGATCTGACGATGGGATCCCAGGGAAATCGAGGGCAATCCTCAAATTTTATAGGCACTTTTAACGTTTTTTATATATTTTCTTAAGCTATTTAAGTATTTGCATATGGTAGTCATCATCTCATCATGCTGAGCTGATGACGGAAGGTACAACTCCTTAATAGTTACGAGTTAGAGAATAATTCTTTAAAAAATCATCTATTATAGGTAAATACGTTAAGACTGTTAGTCATATTCTTTTTAGTGTGTCCCTGAAGTAGTCTCCTTATCACCAAGTCAGGATTAGATGATGGAATACCAGGGAAATCGAGAGAAACCCTCAAATATTATAGGCACTAACAATGTTTCGTATATATTTTTCTAAAGTTATCAGTTGTTTTCCCCTGGTTGTCATCATTTCATGCCGAGCTGATGATGGAAGGTACAAATGAATATGAACTAACCAACTTTTACATTTCTTCCTTCCAAAGACTCGAGATGCATGCAAAGTGCCTCCTCAATCTTCCCATACTGGGCTCTAAAAAATACTTTATATCACTACTAAAATCCATCACTAAAAAGTAAAAAATATTTCTTTTTAATAAAAAAAGAACCGACTTCAAAATTAACTAAAAAGCCATGAAGAATATTTTATGTACGGTACGGATCACATTTGAATCACCTTTTGAAGTCGGTGCCTCGTGTGCCCTCTTGCCACTCGTTACATTAAAAAAAAATGCTTGACTTGTTTCTTAAAATACCGGAATCGCGATATAGATGCCTTTAATATTTGAGGAGTTCCTTCAAGTCCTCATGGATCCCGTCATCAGGTCTTCGCCAAAATGATATGGAACAGTCAGCATCGTATTATAGTTAGTAGCAGTCAAAGTGGCCAAATACATCTAACACATCCTAAGGATGTCATAGCAGTAAAGCTGTTATGCAAATAAAGATCTGAGGGCCTACTACGAAACCCGAAAAACGAAGTTCGTAACGTGCTGTCCCTCTCGCTCTCATGTTACACTGTATTTGACTGAGCGGGATGGCGCCACACGAACTTCGTTTTTCGCAATTCGGAGTAGCCCCACTGTTTCTATACTGTGGTCGCTACGAACTATTTGATGCCCACTGGACCAACTTGGAGATACCTCTTGTCAAAATAATAATTTTCGAAATTGGTGTAATAGAGTAATTGGAGTTCATAAAAAAATATTCTGATTAATTGAGAACATCCTCCTTTTTTTTCACTCGCTTAAAAATATCTTCGCTAGACATTTTTTTTTTTTTTAGTTTATTTTTGCAAAACGGTGTACATAACTTCATGCAACTTAAAGTAACTCGCCAAACTGCTAAGACAGTTTGTTGGCGAGATCGCGCTCATATCCATTATTTTTAGCTATATGCACCTAACACTATTTACCTTACAACTATATTAACCAGTTAATTTTACTACTAACAAACATGGGTAACAAGGATATATTCGGAAAGACTGTCCTAGGGCAATTTTTCCAGAAATATCCTTTTTAAGACATATCTGCTGTATTGTTTTTTATCGTCTCTTAACCACTCAATTTCGTTACACATCCTAGGAACCACATACTTATTCATTCTCCTACCATAATAGTTATTTGCATAATTTTGTACAAGTTTCCCGAGTCTTACATTTCTTGTATTATATTTATTCTGCTTACGCACCTTATACTCGCTAATGTAATAATTTTCTAAGGCTATTAAGTACTGTGCCCTTAGATGTACAGGGAGTATTTTACAGATTTTATATAGGTGCTCGTTATTTCCTTTAAACTTATTTTTGTTTTTTTTATTCACGACATGCCCGTCATTAGTAGAGAAGATATTTTTGAACGAACTAAACGTGTGTAGGCAACTTTTTGCAGATGACTGTACTTAAAACGCACTAATTTCCTATGTATACCTACTTGATTAAATTGCATTTCCTTCATTTCCGGGAAAAGGATAAGGAAGCGGTTGTAAGGTTAAAAATAAAACGATTATAATTATTTGAACATAAAAATTAGAATATAATCATTTTCAGTAATTTATTTAAAATTATACACTTAAAGTACATTTATAGTAAATTCAATAAAAAATACCAGTGCAGACGAGATACAAAAAAGAGAAAATATTATTTCATTACATCGTTGGTTAAATACATCGCTTTCAGTAAATGCAATACAAAATATAAGTTGGAACATAAAGAAATAAAAGTTACAAAAGATGTCATTTGATATAGAAAAATAAAGATAAGATTGAATCACATTCAAAAATTACCCACTAGTGACTAAAAACTTTACTTTCTTAAACGTTTGTTCATTAGACAGGCTCACCCGGGAGCCGAGCGGAGTGCCCCCGCCGCGGGCTTTGGAGCCCTACAGCTCCAGCGTCCGGTCTAGCGACCGAGCGGGCGACTCGGCTCGGGCCGGGCGACCTGAGCACGCGCTAGAAATAAATGTTCACATTGTCATCAATTCTAAATAAGATATTTTTCAACATTGTACTCTGGTCAGTACCAACACGCGATGTCGCGATCTCACAATTTTATCATCGAAGAACATACAGTAGGTATAAATAGTGAGGTTAGTATTAACTTTGGCAAATATGAATGAAGCATGGTGATATTGTTTTTAAATCGACAACATTGTGTTTTGTGAGCGTATAATATTAAAATTACGACTGAATGTCGCTCCGTACTCGACACGCTCCGTCGGATGGTTCGCGCGACTCCGTCTGCGGTGAGACGTACGACCGGTTCACTAAAACCTAACTCTCCTAAAAAACTGTCACCTTTCCTGGATCTAATAAAGCGCGAGAACATTTGAGCCGCAACATTTCAGTCTTCAAATAAGAAGCGTTCGCACAAGCCACGAAGCAGCGCGTCCGTAACATTGAGCTCGCGTTGTGCGTCGTTTGTGTTTGTGCGCGCGTTGTCCCGGACTCGTGTGGCGTGTGCGTTTCTGTTACTGTCTTATAAACTAAATGTCATCCGAGCGAATAAACAATGCGGCAGTGTACAAAATTTACATCACACTCACTCGAAACATTAAAGCATACAAGTTAATGTTCAGCGGCGGAACGTCTTCAAGTAAATGCACGATGTTCACTCGCACCGTGTGGGCGGCCTCGGCGAGGCCGTTCGGGAATAACGCGTAGAGGAACACTACTACCGGGTTACTCTGAAGCCTTAGCTTCCACCCGTTACGTATGTTGTCGCATACGAATGAGGTACGTCTCTTACTAATAACGTTTGCACTTGAGAGTAACAGGGATACGCAAGAAGTAACCGAGCTCCCCATTTCTCGGCTTCGTGTAGCGGCGTGACACCGAGTCGGTTTCCCAACGAGCTCGCTCACGTCGGGGCGCCTATTCGTTTACTCCATCACGGGACCTTAGATTGGCCGAGCATTAAACTTAGTTCACGACAATGAAGTATTCTCAGCACGTTTCTGAGGAGACTCGTCGGTGACTTCCCCGGTGGCTCCCATGAGTTCGACTCCAGCCGCACGGCCGAGGCGAAGCCCTACAAGACGTCGAAGACATCGGAATCGAATAACTCACATCCACCACCATTCATACAATAAAAAAACTTTCAATGTAGAGTGAAGCTTACTTAAATTTAGGTATGGATCGAATGTAGAACTGCGCTAATATTATTTTTATTAGTTTTACGTACACATATCGTTTACATAACAGTAAAAAACCTACCTAGCAACAAGCGAGCGCCGCGCCGCGCCCGCGCGCCGGCCGCGACACTCGCGCGACGACGCGACACACGGGACAAGGGGTTCTCTTTGGTTAGCGCCGGACGGACCGCCGGCCCGGCCAGACCGGCCAGACCGGCCAGACCCGGCCGACCGGCCAGACCGGACACCCGGCGACCGGCCAGACCGGACCCGGCAGACCCGACCGACGGAGGCGCGGGGAGCTCGGGCCGGCGCGTCACAGTGTAGGCGTCACTTTCATTTATCCACTTTTTACATACTCATAAACGTAAAATGAAAAATCAATCACCTAACTATGATGATAGTAAAGGTCTAATTGCATTATTAATTAATATTTATTGATACAGTTACTGTACTAACGCTTAAAGTAAGATTTTTTTATTTTAATATTAATAATAAATTATGTTATGTAGTTATATATATGTATAGTGTTGATTACGCCAATTTCGCGAGTGTATACCGAGTTTATATACTCACATGTCTTAACGAGCCGCGAGCCGCGACCGAGTAGTTGGTTCCGCTTAAATATAAATTAAACATGACACTTTACAATTACCACCTTTAATACGATTACGTACGCTACATAAAATAAATAGCATGATTTTACAATAGAAAACGAGACATTATTCTTATCGGCTACACTTTAAGGTTACATACAGTAAAGTGATATAGAAAATAATACAATCGAAAATAATTCTTTAGAAATATGGCATACGAAGTTGATGCTCTCGCGGGAATAACTAATTTGTGCGCTACAGACGCGGGCGCAGCGCGCCGGGAAGCCGCCTTACACTAGGAGACGACTGAAGATAACAAACACATCTCGGCGTGACAGCGGGTACAGTTGCATTCAAAAGTTTATAAAAAATAATTTCTCATCGTAAGCAATAATGGAATGACGTCTCGTATCAGTTAAAGTAGGCCCGCGAACGCGTCCATTCCCCACTACCGAGTTCCGGTGCTATCAAATTGGTTCTGTTCCGTTCGGTCCGTAAGAGAGTGAGTATATAAGCGTTCGCTTTCGCAGCTCCAAGCGGGTCGCTCCACGCGCGGCTGCACGTACTCTCGCCGACAGCGTGTCGACGCGGCGTGTCGGCACGGGGCGTGTCGGCACGGGGCGCGTCGGCACGGGTCGTGTCGGCACGGACCTCGCCGCCGGCGCGCGCAGCGAGCCGCGCGAGGCTCGGCAGCCGACGGGAGCGGGCCGAGACCGACAGAGGGATAAAACTTATGCCGTAGGTTAAAACATTAGCTAGCTCGCGGAGCGGAGCGGCCGGCGGCCGGCGGGCGTCTAGTACAGGCCGCAGCCGCGCAGGTTGTTGGCGATGATGACGTCGGTGACGGCGTCGAACACGAACTGGATGTTGTTGGTGTCGGTGGCGCACGTCATGTGGCAGTAGATCTCCTTCGTGGTGGACTTGTTCTTCGCCTCGAACTGCGCCTGGATGTACGCCGCCGCCTCGCCGTATTCTTGCGCACCTGTGAGACAATTTCATTCGTTAATTTATATGACATGGTTGACGATATGCTATGATTCAAGTGATGGTTTTGTTCATAAGGGATGATGCCGCATGTAAAATTTTTCACCTGCTGTAGTTAGATGATAAAAAAAATACCAATGCAATCATGAAATAAAGAAATAAAATCTAAATGGCTTTGAAATACGACACTTCGAAGTTACTAAATTTTTTTTTATATACAAAATTAAATTTCAACCAATCATTCATCAAATCAAATTAATCAAACACTCTGCTTTTCACTTCGACTGCGAGAAAATAAAAAAGACTTAACATAAAAAAGTATATTTCATGAAAAACATGAAAAGTTTGAGCAATTCTATCAGAAAATTCGGCCAATCTGATCAGGTTGGTTTGTTTGTTTTTAATTATTCGGCAGGAGTATAATGAAAAAATGAATGGCCGCAAGTTTTTTTTTCAGTTTCATAGAAATTTGTATGGGATTATATGGCTTTTTTCAACTCTAAGGGCTAAATGTACTATTTTAGTCTCACTTCGCGAAGCTAATATGACGTACTTTTTGAGCAGGAGAAGTGAAAAATACTTTTTCTTACGCCTACTCAATAACGACGTCACACTTTAGTAGCAATTAGCGTGGAGCATTTTCGGCGCTCAGTAGGAATGCCAAACTTTAATTATCATCATTTTGATCATCATATAGACATTTTATCCTTACAAAAAACCGTCATCTACCCAATTATAGGTAGAGCACACTTTTTTTCTTCAAATTTGTTAAAAGCGTGTGATTTTATCAACGACGCGCCCATAGCAGTGTCATTTATCATCACACATGAACCATTTAACTCTTTCAGACAAGTGCTGAGAAAATGAGAAAGATTCACCTATTTACTCTAAATAACGAAATAAGGCTCTCGAGTGGCGACCGCGTACAGGACGACGCACTGTGGGTGGTGGCGTGGCCCCCTACTTCGTAGACCAATGATCTGGTGAACATCGTGGGAAACCGTTGGATAACAAATACGTCCCTCCGCCTGATTAAGACATTTAATCTTTTGGCTATAAAAATGGAGTTTAAAGTATATTCTTAAATCTAAATAAGGTACTGCAACGGAATGGTCAATTAAGATAAATCTCTATAAATTTCTAATAGTTGTTTTCTATACTATTATAAAGTTGTAAAAATGAAATGTCTGCACATTTAAGATATTTTCAAAAAAAAAATTGTTATGGACTATTTGGAGGTCAGTAAAACGAAAAATATGTTTGTATGTGTCGTTGTGGCTTCATCACGCAAAATCAGCTATACGGATTTCAACTATTTGTGGTACACAGATAGCTGGGTATCTCCAGATGGTTATAGGATACTTTTTACCCGACTACGCTGAAGAAAAAACTAAGGGTTATGACTTTCTCTCCTCCGCGAACGAAGTTGCGGGCGCCTTCTCTTCCATACTAATATTATAAATGCGAAAGTGTGTCTGTCTGTCTCTCTGTTACCTCTTCACGCTTAAACCGCTGAACCGATTTGGATGAAATTTGGTATGGAGTTTTAAGTGCTGGGGAAGGACATAGGCTACTTTTTATCCCGGAAAAATAACTTAATCCGCGATAAACGAATTTAAGGCGGACGAAGTCGCGGGCAGACGCTAGTAATATATAAATTCCTAAGGGAAGGGGATGGTCTGCAAGAAACAGCTTATCACTTCCATCTATATTCATGGTGACATGATGCATGTGAGCTTCTGTTTCTAATCACCTATTATCAAGTCACAGCGATTGTCCGCCTGTTGGTACAGAATAAAGTTTTAGTTCAACAAATAGTTATGTATACTGACCAGTGTATTCAGGGAAGCAGATGGTGAGCGGCGACTTGCGGATCTTTTCCTCGAAGAGATCCTTCTTGTTCAGGAAGAGGATGATGCTGGTGTCGGTGAACCACTTGTTGTTGCAGATAGAGTCGAACAGCTTCAGCGACTCCTGCATGCGGTTCTGAAATTACATACATACCATACGTGAAACACTAGTTTGGAAAATCTATACTATTACATAGCCGTAAGAATGAAACATCTGTACATTGAAAAGTTTCGGCGAAAATTACTAAAAGGGTCTATTTGAAGGTTTCGGGCGAGCCGAAAGATATAGTATTGAATTTGTGTATATCTCTTGTTTGTGTGTATGTGTCTTTGAAGCGTCAACCTATTATCTTGTCACTGGTGAGGAAAGGATGGTGATGACCTTTTTTCCTTCGCATATGAACGAAGTTGGGAGATGTCCCCAATATAAAAACAGACTGCAGTGCAGGAAAAATAATAGCCGCAAACATCACTTTACAAATCTTGTCCAATTGTTATGTTTTGT
The DNA here is from genome assembly GCA_905404275.2 of Hedya salicella. NCBI lineage: Eukaryota > Metazoa > Arthropoda > Insecta > Lepidoptera > Tortricidae > Hedya > Hedya salicella. Next base: position 10,379,756 of record FR990112.1, on the reverse strand, counting down.
CAAGCCCATTTTCAGTTGATGAGAATACCATTTCAATGCCTGCCTAGGAATTACTAGTCAGGTGAGTAGAAACAACTGAGAAAGAGGTCCAGTGGAGGGTATGTTCTAACTAGTTCCATTATCAATACAAAAAACACTGTTAGATGTTCAAAAGTGTAATGCTTTTAGTTACACCATGGAACTTTGGAGCCTTTATGTTCAACCATAGTTGCAGTACCAGTACAAACCCAGAAAATAGCACTATAAAAAAAGTATGATATAAATTAGCAAGAGAAAAAGTGGATTGTTGCAATGGAGTGTATATTCTCGACACTACGAGGATTGTTCTTAGCAATCTGAAGGTAAAGATAATCAATGGATGGAATTAATTTAACCAGTTACTCCAATGAATAATAATATGCATCTTATCTTATGTCTCATATAAAAACGGACAAATACCGTGTACCATGTAACCTTATTCCTAATTATGAAAAGCAATCTGTAAGCACGGTGTACTTAATTTTTGTACAACCACTTTTTTCTCTCTTGCGTTTCTGTTCGGAAGTCTGTGTTGTCATACTTTATTGTTCCATTACCCAATCGTTAATAACACAAGGCAAGGACGACCAATATTCCTGAACGTCTCATTCACATGTATAAGGAAAAAGTTATATGATAGCTTGTCACACTTGAATTTCGAATGACTTTTCCACGTTATAGCGTAAAATAAGGAATTCAAAACGTAGATTTTGAAAAGAGGAAAGTTTTTTCAGGTATTGAATATTTGTTTCTGTCTTTCTTATATTCTTATACTTATTAAAATGAAATGCGAATGGCCAGATTAAGAAAAGCATTATACTACTAACTAATAGTTATGATGCAGACATACTCGTAGCAGATGAACAACGCCAAAACAATGCGTATAATGTTTGTCAAAATGGCTTTACGTTTTAGTAAATTTGGTTTAACACGTTCCCTTTCCGGGTGCCCCCAATGTAGGGCCATGAAGCTTGTTTTCAGGAGTCCATGTTCTCACTGTGGGGTCACGTCCCCATACTAAATGTGACATTTGGACTTGTGACGTTGTCTGGTCGTTTTGTATGGGGACAGTGAACGTGTTAACGGTTAGCTTGAAACTCGAGGAAGGTTATCTTCTTTCCTACTACATGAAGCAAACATGAAACTTTTTTTTCTCCGTCTCATCGAAGAATGCTAGCTTGCAGTGGCGTGGCGTCAAACATGTTGGTAAAGCCGCAGTATATTTTCTCGTGTTTTCTTTAAAAGCAGTTTTCCTTAAAGTAGGCAAGCCGGTGAGAATCGGGTTCTATTAACGCCACGCCACTGCTAGCTTGTATAGTACATTATTGGCGAGGCTGGGAAGTGAGGGATTGCCGGACGATTATAAGTTTGCAAGGACGAGTGATAGCGAGGCCTTGCTATATACGAGTCACGCAATCCTCTTTCCCGCCGAGGCATATATAGTGCTTTTCTCAAAAATGACAAAGAAAAGTAAAAAAGAATAAAATTGTATAAATCTAATATATACAAATTATTTCATATGAAACGAATTGTGCGACATAGTATAGTTGCTAAATGTTAAATTTACACCAGGAACACTCATATTAGTATGCTGAATTTCGGTTTGTGTAAGTATTTGATACATTCCGTATCGTCATCACTTGAACTTATTTTACAATTTGTAAGAAAGCCGTGAAAATATTATCGATATACCGCCTTTTATTTTTTTTAATAATTAAAATTGCCAGTATTTTTCTACAGAAAACGATAAGCCATTGCGGATACATATAAAAACGCAGCGGTTTTAGAAAAAAAACTTTTAATTTGGCTGTAGGTATATGACTTGTGCCTTCATTTTATATAGCAGTATCAAACTTTTTAAAAAGTGTACAACTAGACAATAATGAAAATCGTATGCAACATTATTGTCGCCCAGCAATTTCCCATTTTTCTTTTAATTGAGATTTACCATAAAGTATACACTTCGCCTTCTAATATCTAGACAATAAGGACAACTTTTACGGACATTTTTGAGAAAAATATATTGTACACTACATGGTTATTCTTACCGTTGTCTCGTCTTCGTGCAGCACCTGGTCGTACTCCGACATGGCCACGCAGAATATAATCGCGGTCACGTCTTCGAAGCAGTGGATCCATTTCTTTCTCTCCGACCTCTGCCCGCCCACGTCGAACAATCTGCAAGTTTGGGAGGAGCAATATTAGAACGGATTGAAGCTGTGTTTAAGTTTGATAGAGACCTATAGTTTTTTATATACTTTACAGTGTTCTGTCATGGCGTGACAACCAGATACGTACAATGTAACTGCACTTATATAATTATAATCCGTATTCTGAAAGGCCAGTGAGTCCCTCGGCCTGTCAATCCAACTAATGAATGTGTAATGTCCGTCAAGTAGATATTTTTAGAAGGGTTTCGGGAAAAATACTATCAATCAATATAAGGGTTGTTATAAATGACTCTTATCTAAATGTATGTAATCCATCATGATTTATTTATTTATTTATTTATTTACAATAATGTTTACACGGCATTACAGTAGAACCAATGCACCGAGAAACTTATTTAACTTAATATAATATGTATAAAACAGGTAAATTAATTACTTATTACATATTTATAATCTAGTTAGCCTACCGATCATCCATCATCTCGCAGAATTTTAGACATTCACGGCAAACAGCTGCCCAACTCCATGCAAACAAATCACAGTCAGGTGCTGATGCCAGAAGAGCATTAAGCATCGCCAGCGCACGGAGTAGCGGGGAGTTTCTGCGCGACACCGTCCTAGCCGCCGGCACGGCCAGCAGAGGGCGCACCCGCGGTCTCAGGTTTATTTTCGGAACGTCCGCAACAAACAGTCTTACGACCTGCTGCACAAGTTCAGGGCAGTCAGAATGTAATGTATTGTGATTATTTAGAAAATCTCTTTTGTAAGTTTTTTTTACTATTTTGAATATGAACGCAATACATACCTACATATTATTTTCAGACCTTTGGATTTGATCAACTAAGGATTGCACATTAATTTTCCAAAAGATTAAAAATCTCAAGTATACGCTAGTTCTCTGTTAATAAAAGTAATTATGAATGAATTTCAAACAATAAAATATAAACATCAAACGCGGTTGTGCGAACCATGTGACTCAAGGCATAACAATTAACAGAAAAAAAAACATAATATTATTTCTCGCAGAACAATGAGTAACAATGCTGGGACCGCGCCAATGATTCATACAACTTTACATAAGGTTCTGTACCTTAATAAGACTACTGTTTTAAATATTCACATTCATCAATCATTTGTACAGAGAAACACTGTTTACTGCTACGTGTGAAAAACTAGGATGGCATTTCGACATTGGTCAGCGCAGCATCACGTCAGTATTAAGGAAAATGATAATGATCACTTTCCCTTGTGTTAAATTTGATAGCTACATATCCATAGATGTTACTCATATATTACTGTATTTAAGTATCTAGTTTAATAGTAGTTACAACTACTTTTATACCGTATTTTTAATTGGATACCTCTCTATAAAAATTCATAATTAAATACATAAAAATATATTCAAATCTCCGTATGCGAGAAAGTGTTGAAAATATAAACTGAACTATAATATACTATGTTCGGAAAGTCATTATCGCCATTCCAGGGACTAGATACACAACAAAAACCATGAAAAACGCTTGGAGCCCCTTAATAAGTAGATAAGATGGATATAAAATGACAATAATACTTACTTGAAATTAAGGTTTTTGAAGGAGAAGTGCACTTCGACAATACCAGTAGTTTTGACTCTAGTTCTTAAAATATCTTGCTCGGTGGGCTGGTAGTCTCTCGCGCCTAACCGGTCGAGGTCATCCAGGAAACTGCAAACAAACAGGACACACGGTCAGACGGGTATTCGCGTAATCGTGGTTACAGCGGGTATTTAATCTATGCCGCGGATCATGGCCGAGTAGACATTGGGGTAGACTGTTCAGCGCTCTGTGCAAGCTCGCTGTTTTATTTATTATACTTGGTACAATACAACAATTTGTTGATCTATTAAAAAAATATAAGCATAGAGGTATTGTAGTATAATTATAAATTTAAATATATTGTGCTATTCACGGAAAGCTTTAAGAATGTCCATCTGTAATTGGAAACCCCCAAACTAGGGCTCTCAAAATAATGGAATGACTAGTCTAGGGATTGTCAATTATATTCCTAGAATTTGCTGCGAATTTAAACATACTTATGATTTTTCAATATGTTGAATATGTTTTTTTTATTATGACTTTCATAGCATTGTCATTTATAACTGAAAATAATTTTAAATTTGCGAGGTAATTCCGAACTACGAGATAGGAACAGGTTGTAACACACCGAATTTACTCTAGGTACTGAAATTATATAAACATATTTGAGTGTGTGTTTTTCGAAATGGCAGTGCGTTACATAATATAGAAAGGTTGCATGAATAAAGTTGACTCCAGGTAACAGAGTAGGTAAGCTGTCACACGTTATACGTCAGTAACATTAACATTTCAAATAACTTTACAAAAAAATGTATTTTGTGTGCGTGTCTTATTTTGTAGACATTCATTTAAATGTTTCTTTTCTTGTAGTAGAAGTAAGAGTTGCATTTATTTAGTGAGGATTATTCTTAGTTCGAAGCTGTTTGTAATTTAGTAATTGTTATTAGGACAACAGCCTCAATAGGCCACATTAACCTGGCATCGTTAATATGGATTAGCGGCGCGGCGCCGCGGCACGCCTCATGTCCCCAGCCCACAATACGTCTAACTAAAAGGTCTCATTGTATAGAGACATCCGGTCACCGTCCAGCCACTAGTTGCAAGCAGACGCGAAGCACGGCACAGCATACATATTAACGAGTTCACGACGGGACAGCACGCGATTCTTTAATAACTCAGAACCCTGTATATTCGCTACATACTTTAAAACCCTCCTATTTTACGATATAGAGTTCATATTTCCAAAACACGGAATAGAGATACGAAAGTGAGCGGGTAGTATTGTTGTCTATATTAGGCTATGAATATGTGTAACGAATTTGCAAATGAGTCTTTATATTGAGGCTTTTATCGTACATTAGGCCTGATTGCTGCCATATATTATTCCTGCTCTGGTATTAACGCTATTTTTACAACACATAATATTATTGCGGCTGTGTCATTGGACCTTATACGCGAAACTAAATTTGAGTGAATCATAACTTGTTCACGGTTTCCGTGAGGATTTATATTTTCGCAGAACACTACAAAGGCAGTTCTGATAGTTTGCAAGTGTTAAAACGTAATTGAATTTGATTACAAAAGTCGGCCCAATTGCGTAACCCAGTTGTTAGTGCCCAATTGCTAAAGTGATAACTTTATCAAGCGCACAACGTGGAACGTGTTAATAATTAAATTACAGGAAAAGAGTATCACAAACAAAAAATCATGAATGTGCGATTGATTGTTAAACCATGGATTTTTTTTTATTAAGGAGGGGCAAAATTAATTGTATATTACAAATAGGTTAATTAAATGGAGTTTATGAAAGGTTATATATAGCTCACATGGGAAATGGCAGTGAAATGCAGGTATGGCACTGTAATGGCGTTAACTCCTAGCGTAATTGAACCTTCCGTCCGTCACGCGAGCTTTTTGTTCGATATCAACTTTGCGCATTGTTAACTACCCGCTCTACAGACACCTACTCTACTCTAACCCTGCGTCAGATAGCTGACTCATGATTATTGTTCATTTACGCTAGAACTGTATAAAGTTCAACGATTTCTATCCTCCAGTTACATTTATAAGTCATCTAAGGTCAAAACATGTTCTAACTGTCAAATGCTAACTCGAGAATCGAGGACGACTCGTGATCGTGTCACCATGTATCCGTAAAAATGTGTCAATTAGCATTTTATTATGTACCGGCGATACGAGACCTAACTTTTAAATGTTCGCCGTGATGCTTAACAATGCTGGAGACGCGTTTTATTATACAGTTGAGAAAATGGCCGCTGCACAATTGAATGCCCCTATTGTTATAGAGTGTAAGGAAAAAACAAAATGGGCAGTTATAAGGAGTTGTAATGACGAGGTAGCGTGATTGGTGTCAGTAAGCGATCGCGAGTCAAGGGCAATCTCGGAGTATGGATCTAGGCGGGCTAGGCGGCTGGCACCGTTGGCCGCGCGCCAGCGGAGCGCCCGGCAAGTTCACACTACGTACACAAACAAATCCAGCCGGATGAGGTGTCGCACGCTGCGAACGCCGCCACAAGTTATTCCGCTATCTTAAATCAACAATCGATACTTAGCTAATGAGAAAACAATGTTTGTGATAACATGTAAGAAAACAACTTTTCCTTTCCCATGATAAGTTTAGTAATGGTGCTAAATAAAACTCGTTTAATAACCATGTGTATAGGTTGGAAACAAGGTAAATAATAAGATCATTATCCTCCGATTATATTTGTCAGGTCATGTCAATATTTGTTCCGGCGTCCACGAAGTAACTTACAAATATACGAAAGTCAACGGAACGTATAAAATTAGATCCGTATAAAGGAATTACGTAGGCAGTTTTTCCACTCCATATAGTCGTAGTCGAGGACGCACAAAGGCTCAGCGCTCGAAGTTAGCTTTGGCAGCCGTCCAAACATCTAGCACCCCTGTGACATTGAATCGGAGTCGCGCCGGTACTTCAGGCTCTCGTTTTCGATTCAAACTTGTGGATATAGCCGGATCTTGAGAGGACTAATTCGGTTGCGAGACGGCCGGCAAAGAGTTGACTAGAGAGGTTCCGCGAAGGTTGTAGACGTAGCAACGCGTAGGGCGATGGGCGCTGTCTCGCGCCTCTGACATCAACGCTCTGTCAACACTAACTGGGTCACTAGACAAGGATACGTTCAAAACTGGATCATTTCAAAATTGTATAAACATTTTCCTGATGAAATGAGCCAGCTGTAGAGAACATGAATAAGCGTTTTTTGTGCTAAAATAGAAAACCAGTTTTATTGTTATTGTCTATTTACGTATTTGTCACGATGCTGTTAACGTCTTATATCTTTTTTCGGAAGAGTCATTTGAGTAAAAAGTGAATATGATATTGCAAAAACGCTTGCAATAGTGCGGACGCCGGGAGAGCGGCGCTCGGCGCCCGCCGCCCGCCACCCGCTCGGCAACAGGTCCGGTCCTCGATCAATACCCGCTCGCGCCGCCGCGCCGAGCTCGCCCGAGCCCTTTCACTGAACGACCCGCCCGACTAGGGTTACCATATGTCGCGCCTCGGGATTGACACCGCCACTAACAATGACCTTACTTTTATTGCCAGGGTTGCACTCCCGGAGACGTACGGCTGACAGTTCAAGCGGTTCGCCGTGGAGTTTGGAAACGGTGTTCAATATAGGTGAAAAGGCGATTGTGGGTGGCAAATTGGATGTGACCGAGTTTTAACTGACAATAAAACCTATCCAGAAATTATATAGACTAGGGTCACCATAAGGGGGGAACCGAAATGGACCAGCGTCGAGTAACTTCGTCTCGTAGCTTGAATTGCATTTCTGGAGTTGCAACTACTGACGGTTTGGGCGATTTCCCTTAAGAGTTAGAGCCAGAATATATGATACAGTTATAATATTCGGCACAGGCACAACTACAGACCACTGTTGAGAAATGACATAATACTAGCACGGTGCGCTTGGAAGGAAATGGATTTCTTCATATTACTTGTTCTACAAGGTAGATAGCTCACTTGCTAATTCTGAATAAAGAATTATCTCCTTGCCATTTATTGCTACGCACGCACAAATGTTTGATTAGAGATATCCTCATTTATACACAATTCAACACTTAAAAACCGCAACACAAAAATATCTAAGTATAATGTAATTCAAACTTTTGGAATATACCAAGTCATACAATTTAAATATTGAAGAAAAATGTAAAAAAAATATCTTAGCATAGCCAATCAAAATAAAATGGATACAAAAACTATACCCTAATTGTCTTGTATTTTTTAAATGGACAAAAACGTAAATGGTTTTCAATATCATTAATCAGTCATACACATTACTTTGAGCGTGAAACTATGAATACTTCATAGAGAGTGACATTTCATAGTATAAAAAGAAACCAGCATTAACCCAAAGTTTCCACACGAAAGCAGAGGCTCGGGGATGTTACATAATCAATCAAACGATATTTCTGTAAAGGCGTGACAAGTTAAACATGAGGAGTAACTACACTGTGGCAGCGGCAAAGTTGAAATAGTTTTCTTCTTTATAGTTTACTAGATAAGGTCGGGAAATGTTTGCGCAGAGGTGGATTATTTACTTTTTCAAGTTTGTATGGTACTTCATTAGTATCAGCTTAAAAACAGGCTTGTGCAAAGGGGAACAAAGTTGGCTTTTCGAAGTGCTCTTGACGGATATGGTGGTATAGTTCAGGGCCTATAGGCGGGTTGTGGAGTGCTTCCGGAATTAGAGCAGGCGTCATGCGATTGCCGCATAAATCTGTCGCCGGCCGCCGCCAACCCGCGCCCCGGACGAGGGCTCTGCAAACGCTTCGTACTATCTCAATTGCTTGACACTACAAACATCTGAAGAGCATCGATTGGTTGCACGGTTCCATATCACGTGACCAGTACCCATCGGCACGAGAGACACTGGTCATAGAGTAGCGTGACAAACAAAGTCGCAAGTTTCTTGGTCTACGCTTCTTTAGCAGCAGTGATTTTGAGTTTCCTGGAGAATACCGTGTCGCTTTCTGATTTTTTAGGTCTGTAGGGACACCGTTTTATATAGGACCAACAACGCTGTACACGAGCCTTCGCCATCCGTCGCTGCGGGGGCACTAGGAGGTGCGGCCTACGTGACGTGTCGTAGGGTTGCGCTGGCTTTAGGTTTGGAAGTTAGAAAGGTTGGATCGAAAAAGCTGTCAGTATAAAGGGGAAAAAATGATAAAGGGGAGAGCTGAAGTTGTACTAATAATATCTCAATATGTTAAGGCGACATCTACGTGTACGCCGCGGACTTTGATTGTGTTATAATAGTGCAACAAAGACTATCTTTGTTTCATACTTATCCATTATACTGATGTCTGAAAAAGTATCTATAACATTCGGCGCAACATAGGAATCAATGCCTTCCAGCTAAAGGATAAAATCAACAATCTTATAAAAGGTACCTGTCCTCTAGTTTCCCCGGTCGCCATTCGATTCATCTAATACAGATAAAGCGCAAAAGACGCTGACATGTACCGCTCCGTCAATACAAGCGGGGTAGAATAATTTGTTCTACAAAAAAGGTAGAAACGATAGAAAAGGAGTAAAACCTTGGTTGGGAGTCATTAACTTGCTTAAAGCCATCGAGGGGCAACGCCGCGGCTGTCACGACGCTCGACTGTAATCAACGAAGAATCTTTCTACCCTCGGGTGCAAAGAAATCGGACCACCCCAGCATTTTTAACAATTTTCCAATTTCTGTAAAAACTGTAAGGGTGACCATAATATATTATATACCATATGAATGGTAAGCTTTTCCTCTATAAATACATCTGATTTCCGAAGGTGTGCGGCCAATATTTTCAGATTTTCAGGGCTTAGAACGTTACCGCCCTAAAATGCATACTGGAGTAAAACTTTTGCCTAAGGAGAAAGCTGTGGTTCTAAGGAAATCGAGGAAAAAATTAAAACAATTTTCAGCAATTTAATATCGTGTATTGCCTCCTCTAGCCCTACGACAGGCCGTCATACGGTTTTTCATCGACCTTATTAATTTTCTTACGGTATCTTGAGGGATGCCCGCCCATTCTTCTTCGATCGCATACCTAAGCTCCAATAAAGTTTCAGGGGCGGGATATCTGGCTCGGATTCTTCTTTTCAGCTCGTCCCAAATGTACTCGATCGGGTTCAGGTCAGGACTTTGTGCTGGCCACTCCATAACGCGGATGCCCACCTCCTCCAGGTAGTCCGTAGCGGTCCGGGCTGTATGCGGCCGTGCGTTATCTTGCACGAGGATGAAGTTATCGCCGATAAAACCCTTAAATGGAACCACATGATCAGCCAGGATTTCCTCTACGTATTGAGGAGCAGTCAAACAGCCCGCATTTCGCCTTGTACCTGGCCCTGTGATGAACACAATGTCCGTCTTCGCTTCCAGAGAAATGCCAGCCCAGATCATGATTGACCCGCCACCATAGGCAACACGTTCCTCGATGCAGCATTGAGAAAACAGCTCCCCAGGCCTCCGGTAAACTTGTGCTCGTCCATTATTACCGAACAAAGTTATCCTGCACTCGTCAGAGAAAAGTACGGACCTCCATTGCTGAAGGGTCCAATCTTCATGTTCGCGAGCGAAGACACGTCGTGCACCGCGGTGTCCTGGGGTATGTTTTGGGCCATTGGCAGCCCTGTGAGCTGTCAATTCCTTCTCCTTCAGTCTTCTTTTGACAGTCCATCGTCTGATAGACACATTCCGGGTCTCTCGGAGCTTCTGCTGAAGCTGAACAGCATTCAATCGACGATTTCGTAGCGAGGAAACAGCGATAAAACGGTCATCTCTCTCTGAAGTACTGCAAGTTCTGCCTGTTCCGGGTCTTCTGGAGAACGTCTGATCTTCGCGGAACCTCTGGTACACACGTTGAACTGATGACTTCGATAGGTTAAGTTGTCTAGCCACTTCACGTTGACTAAGCCCACTCTGCAACAGGGCAACTGCTTGGGCGGCTTCATTTGGGGTAGTATCCATGTTTCTTCAGTTTTTCAGGGTCGAGTCGATGAGAGCAGTGTTCAGGAAGACGTATCAATTACGAATGATGCATAAACAATGATAATTAATGGTTTTATGCCTAATGGTAAGTGGTCAATTAATGCATGCGTTAACGAGGCAGTTGGAAGGGGGTGATTTCCACGCCTACATTTTGCACAATATCCATTCCCGCCCTTGAATATTGGTGTCATTTGATAGGGCAGAAAATTATCTATCACGTGGTATTTAAATTGTTACGGTCGAGCTTACAGTTTTAATAGAAAACGGAAAAATGCTAAAAATGCTGGGGTGGTCCGATTTCTTTGCACCCGAGTGTATATCTGATCTAACAGGTCTCTTTATTCGAATGTTAACCACCGGATCACCGCAGGTTCTAAAATTATATTCAGTTTTACTAAATACAGACGAGACGGAGAAGGGTTTGAAAGAAAGCGCAAACGCATTTTGTACACTTCCTGGCTATAGTCCTCTTCGAAATTCCATACAAAGTGCAGAAAAAATAAGGAAGACTTTTGATTCTCTCGAATATTTCCACTAAAAGAGGAAATAAAAGTAGTCTTATAATAGGCTATTTTACATTTTTTTCTGTGCTGTTGTATGTTATAGAACGACCTCTCAATAATAAAAATATTGGTGCAAAAACTACTTCAATCTCATAAAAACTTCCCGAGATACAACAACGTTAAAATCACATTTTTGGACTTTCCCAAAAAACGCCTCATACTAAGTCACGCGGAAACCTTGTATGGGGCAATTGAGACCATTGTTCTGCAGCTATGGTTAAACTTGCGTTTATCGAAAAGGTTTCATAACAAATGTTACCATACATTTTATGGGTTATTCAATGGAACCTATTATTAGTTATTAATATTTTCAGGGCTTCAACTTTAAGGGCTCATATAAAAAGCTACACGTACGATATCGTACCTACTCAAAATTTTAACGTAGTTCCTTATTTTGCTAGTTTTATCAGCATCTTATATAATATTTACAAATTTTGAGATCAGGCAACATTCCTATTATATCTTACAGATACAAAGTTTGCCAATTATTTTGTTTAAGGTCTAAACCAATAAATACCTTCTTGATTGGACTAAAGTCGTAGACCGGGTGCTCGTCCACTGAATAAAACATTTAGGTGAAGCATTAACGAAATCCGTCCCTAATCGGCTGAGCCATCTATTTTTAACTAGTAGCGTCAAACAGATTGTGAAACAAGTAATTATAAGTTACAGAAATATCTACGCTTTTGAACTTTAAAAAAGTTCACCGGGTTGTTCTTTATATGTCCACACAATACGAGTAGGTACGATATGATTATGTAGCGGGATTCTAGGGGTCAAATAAGAAGCTGTAAAAAACACTAGAAGTCGCCCGCACCTTTCACGGAGGATAAAAACTCATAACCCTGTTTTTTTTTCGACAGTGTAGTCGGGCAAAAAGTATCTTTTAAGTACCAAAAATAGTTGCAATCCGTTTAGCCGATTTGGCGTGAGGAAGCCACAACGACAAATACAAACATACAAATAATAAAAGATCGTTTCAGTGACCTCCAAATAGTCCGTTACAATCTTTTTTTTATATCTTCAATGCTCAGATATTTCATTTCTACATCTTCATCACCATCGCATGTGCAGACTTCTGGCCGAAGGGTGTAGTGTTTAGGCAGTTCCGGGGCAATCTGCCGAATCCTACACCAGATTAGACGACGCAACGGAGCCACGGAGTTACGTCGCCTAAATCAAACTAGTATTAAGTTTTTCTATTTGTTTTTCTTTTTTTGTAGTTCACAGTGCCTTGGTTTTTACTGTAATGCTGTGTAACTTTTTTGAATAATAAATAAATAAATCTTTATAATAGTATGGATAATGTAACCATAATACAACTTATTACTTGGCTGCGTCTATAATATCTTTCGTCTACGGACTTACATCATCATTTTGGTAGAAACATTTTTCTCATCAAGAGATGAGGAAAATATCCTCAAATCTTCACTCTTTACATACAGCAGCAGTTTAACAGTTCCATATCGCTGCGGCTATATCTTCGCCAGCCTATCGTTATTTTAGAACGGTTTTACAAATCAACTGTCTGTAAAATATATATAGGTATAAATCGATCGTCTAACTACGAGGTACTAGTATAAAGTCGAGCAACAATGTGAAGCTACAGAAACTCGTTACGGCACATATCAAACGGAACACGAACGAAGCTGTTACAAGTTCTATTCAAAGTAGTATTCCATTATGCTGTATGTAATATGAAACGAAACATCTACCAAAATATTACACGTTTCAACGCTTGTAGATGCAGCATAACGTCTGACAATAGCAGCAATTTTCCGAACGCTTGAGCAGCGGCGATGCAACGCACGGATGCACGAACAGCGCTTGCATCCAATACGCTTCCAAGACATATTTACCACTAGATGGTGCCCGCAACTTCGTTCGCGGAGTAGGAAAACATCATAACAAGAGGGTTATTTTCTTAAGCGTACTCGAGTAAAAGTATCCTATAACTGTCTGTGGATGCCCAGTTATCTGTGTACCAAAAATAGTTGAAGCCCGAAAGTCGTTTTGACGAGATTAAGCCAGAAAGACACAAAAAAGCCTTCAAATAGTCTGTATCACTTCTTTATCTATACTATTTATTATAAAGTTGTAAAAATGAAATGTCTATACATTGAAAATATATTCCAAAAATTAATTGTCACGGACTACTTGGTGGTCACTGAATTGTATTTTATTTTATTTTATGTATGTTCGTATTCGTATGTGTCGTTTCGGCTTCATCACGACAAATCGGCTGAACGGATTTCAACTATTTTTGGTACACAGATAGCTGGGTATCTCCAGATGGTTATAGGATACTTTTTACCCGACTACGCTCAAGAAAAAAAGAGCCGTTATGACTTTTTCTCCTCCGAGAACAGTTGCGGGCGCCTTCTAGTTTTTAATGTGTTCAATGTACGGACATTTTATTTTTACAACTTTATAATAGTATAGATAACGCCTTCTTGCATCCCTCTTTTACATATTCGGAACTAAGTAAGACGGAGTATATCTTAACATTATCTTCGTTTAATACGGATTCGGGAACGAGTGCGTACGTACGGAGGGACTTAATCAAATACCGCATTATCCTATTAGATTGCATAGCGTTTCTTGTCACACAACGATAACTGCGCGTCTTATCCGGTCATTTCGTCTTGCGAAACATGCGAATTAAGTGGACATTAGATTGTCGATTGTTTATGCTGTGTGATTTCATGTAAAAGTGACAGCCGATGTTCAAATCAAGATGCCCGTGCAAATAAACGCCAACGGAAAGTCTATTTGTAAAGACTTTAGAAGTAAACATACGAACAGTTTGCATACACCTTGTATGTTCGGCGATATACGATTTCAAGCTATTCACATTGTTTTTCAGCAAGATTGACAAGCTAGTGTAGTCGGATGTCGTAACCGGGACAGCTGAGAGCAAGTAGCATTCCCAGGCGACTCCGGCAGCCGAGACGAGGCGAGTGTAAACGATCCGCGAACAACGGGCGCCTTGTCACGCTTCCCGTCGACGGCCGCATTTCATCGCAAATCAAACAAAACGCTATCCGCCTCGTGTGCTGCACTGCGGGTGAAACGCGTAAAATAGTTACACTGCTCATTTTGCTGCTGTCTCGTTGGGGTAATGAATGTTTTATTGTGGATTTAGCGAGCATGTTCGGAAAATGAATGTTGAATGAGTAAGCGAAAAATTAAGAAATGGGGGAGTCACGTGTGCCTTGCGTTTTATATCGGTTGGTTCTAGTGAAGATTCACATACAATTTATGTTGGAAGAAATACGGAATATTGAAAAAGAAACTTTCTTCCTACTATTTTTTGTTATTGTATATTAAGTACGGAGGACATTTGAAAGAAACGTTGTTGTCAAAGACAATTACTCATGCTATATAACATGAGATGGATAGTAGATAATATGTTTTAAATTCAAAAGCTTAATACGAAAACAAACCTACAAGTCTCGATCGTCTTTTAACTATAGTATACCATTAGAACAGAAAAGGAAAAAGAGATATATATTCATTATAGCGCTGCAATAAATACGTGGAAAGTATATCTTCATGACGTGATTGTGCAAGGTATGCCAGCAGGAATTATCGCAGACCGGACGAATCAATCGGCGCTCCAGTCCCGGTGTCATTGAGGGAGTCCCACTAAATTAACGAGCGCCGTCACCGCCCGCGACCACCGGCCCGCGCTCTAAGCCGCGGATAAGCGTTTTAGCATTTGTTTAACATGGCGTAAAACATGCAACAAAGCCCTTTTAAAATCTTCCTTAATGGCCTCGTCTTCAGCTAAATTACCACGCTGCACTGGCAACATAGCGTATAACATTAAGTAAATGGAAATGTCTTTTTCGTCATATAAATAATCAATACATCATCGTAAATAGAAACCTGAAGAAAATATATTTCGTAAACAGGTCATTAAATACTATTACTTGCAATTTCCTACAGGCAGTCGGTTATTAACAAGAGTACGTTAAAAGATGTCACCACCGCATTGCAGGGGCGTAATTTGTAGGTTCAACGTCAACGCAAGCGTGCGGTACGGTGCGTCAAGCCGGTCGGGTGGCACGGGTTACGACATCGATACTGAAAACGTAACCGCCCCACTGCCGACAATACTTCTGCGAGGGCTGGCCAGCCCATTGATAGTCTGGTCGCGATGAACGCCGCGCGGTGCTACTCGGTGATGCCGGGGCCCAGACCCCTCCCGGTATTCGGCAATTCCTGGAGATTCGCTTTAGGACAACGACCGTGGCAGACAAAAGCCTTAGACATCACTCTGTGGACTCTGAGATCTTTGGCCGGCGAAGGAGGAGCCGCTAAAGTGGCAAAACTGTTCGGGCATCCAGATCTGGTATTTCCTTTTTGCGCTGAAGAGACTGCACGCGTGTACAGGAGGGAAGATTCGATGCCTTACAGGGCTGTAGCGCCGTGTCTCAAGCACTACAAACATGATTTGAGGAAGGACTTTTTCGGTGAAGAGCCCGGGTTAATAGGAGTGTAAGTAACCGCATTAAGCTCTTAGTTAAGGAAGTAAAATATCACTTGTAGACCTCTTAATTTATCACTACCAGAATCCCTTATTGCGCTTATGTTGCACCAGGATCCCCGAACGTTTAGTAATTTTCATGGTTTTATAATAGAAAGCGAAACTTTTGGGTAAACAATTTTGCAATTTTCGATACATAAATGTTTTAAAACATAAACCTGAATCTCAATTGGCTCAATAGAAAACTAAATTCTTGCTTAATGGGGTTATATTAATTTACATGGGAAGCCGAAGCGTATTCATTTACTCATATATATTAAAGAAAAAAGTGGTCATAACAACATATAAGTATTTATACTTGAAATAAAATAATTCTATTCTATTCTATAAGCCTTTCCTTAGGCAAACCGATGGGAATCGGCTTATATTTACGCCACGCCACTGAGTATGCCTCTGCATTCCTTTCGGACCAAAAGTTCATTTTTCTATACAATAGTAGTCATTTCTTGATAGATTCAACTAACTTTAATCAGTCAGCTTTCCAACCGACTGACGTAGTTCAAATATTTGTAATGGCAAAGGACAGATGTTATTGTGTAATAATAATTCTAAATGTGTTTCTTCGATTTGAAGTGTCGTTGTACGGATTAACCGAAGTATGGGTAACTTTATCGTTTGTCCACCAGGCATGGCGAGCCGTGGTCCCGGTTCCGGACGAAGGTGTCGAAAGCGCTGGCGGCGCCGGAAGCGGCCCGGGCCGCCGTCCCGGCTCTGGATTACGTCGCCGACGACTTCGTGCATAGGTCCGAGTTTATATTTACTGCTATTATGCATTATTCTTACTGGAGTTATTTTTCGATTTCGCAATAATAGCCTTTTTTTTACTCCAATTTTATAACATACTAGAAGTTGCCCGCAATTTCGTCAAAAATATGCTAACCCTCTTTTTTACTTCAGTGTAGTCGAGTAAAAAATATCTCTTGACCATATGTGGATGCCAAACCACACTTGTCATGTAACACAAATAGTTAAAATCTGTTAAGCCGCTTTGGCGTGATGAAGCCACGACGCATACAAAAAACCAACAAAAAGATTTTTTTTTTTTTCAATTCACTAACCTTTAATAGTACATCATCATCACTTATTTTTTTAAATATAGTTCAATATGGCATTTCAATAGATTCTAAGACCTTATAAAACTAATTAAAATCCAAAATTTCAACCCGGAAGTAGGTATATTAAGTGTCAAAAAAATCTATTTTTTTTTTTCAAAACATTATAATTATAAATAATAATAGTATTTTTTATTTGTAAGCAGAAGAATATTTTTTTATCTATAATCAGTAAAAAGTGAGATCCCACAAAAAAATTACACTAGGTACTAGGCTTATTTATTATAGTACTAGCTTCTGCCCGCGACTTCGTCCGCCTTAAATTCGTTTATCGCAGATAAGGGTATTTTTCCGGGATAAAAAGTAGCTTATGTCCTTTCCCGAGACTCAAACTATCTCCATATCAAATTTCATCCAAATCGGTTCAGCGGTTTAAGCGTGAAGAGGTAACAGACAGACAGACACACTTTCGCATTTATAATATTATAGTATGGATTAATAATAAGTAGGTAAAATATGAATGAAGTATTGTACAGTTTACACTGAATAAACTCAGCTAGTATCATTCATTGTGATTTATAAAATATTGCATTTTGTCTTGTTCGGATTCAAAAAAACAACTACGCCGGAGTTTAAATTACTATGGTACACAGGTCCACAGCGTATGCGCAACATTAAACTTCGATGTCATCAATTATTAAACACGTTATATTCAGGGCGAAGCTTCGTATTATAGCCGAATACTCGATTTGCAAATCCATTCTCAAAGTTATATATAATCAAGTCGATAAAACAGTTTCTACTGAATAACAAACTACTCGTAGAACTTGAAATGAGCATGTCAAGCAACCTAATTGATTGTGAATTATTATTTTGACAGACATCACCACCGGTCCACACAAGACATTATATCAAGTTACGTACGAAATGATAAACAGACGCTTGTTGGCTGAAAAGTTGTAGTTAAACAAAAAATGGACAATCATTACGGAGCTCTTAACGGTTGAACTCATTTCTAACACATCAAAACATTAAAAAAATAAAATTACATAACTTAGGTAACACGTTAATGAAACCTGTTCTACTGTAATGTGTTTAGTCGCCTCATTTATTCAGTAAAACAATAACTAGTTCAATAGTTTCGCGGTATGCATACTTCTACTCTACAGAATGTCATTAAGTTGTCTACGGAATATTATTAACTGTTGAAAAGTTGAGCGTAAGGCACATATTGCGATACGAGAATGTAGAATGAGTATGGTCTAGGCTCGCCAGTCTGTTCTCTCTGTAGAATCTCGGTTTAATGACCACATCCCGTTCTTTAGAACGGCGGCGTCTGCGCATTTGTTTTGAGCACTTTGTATATGACTCACTGCGGTTAACAACAAATCTCATTCATTGAAAAAGAAACGTTTCGTTTGAGTAACCTTTACGTACGATATTTAACAAGGTCTGCGTTCTGTTCTGTTTACTGATACTAAGCATGTGAATGAAGTACTTATTTATACATAGAAATGTAAAAAAAAAAACATTATTGACTTTTTTATAAATTCGTATGTAGTGGGAGCTTATCGAAACAAAGCAAGATATCTTGAAAACACAAAATTGTTATGAAAAACTAGTTTTATTTTTTGTTTTCGGATTATTTTTGCATTTTTTTCTAATTACATTAACCTAATTAATCCTATGTGATTATAAATACGGTTATTTCAAATCGATAGAGCCCATAGTATCAAGATATCTTGCTTCGTTTTGATAAGTTCCACATACGACATTTTTTTTTACTTTATAAAACAGTAAATAATGGTTTTAAATTTTTTTCATAATTTTTTTGTCGATAAAATTACATCTACTTTCATCCCTATTCGTTTGTGCAGTTTATCCCGGGACACACTGTATAGGTACATAATTTGTATCGTGTTGTTCATGGTAACTAATGTAGTTAAAATATTTTTCATTTATTTTTAGAATGGAATGCATCGTCGATGATAATCGGGAGCTACCCAAAGACTTTCTTAGCGAGTTGTACAAATGGGCGCTTGAATGTACGTATTAATAGGAGTAAATATAAAACACGTTGGTATGTAAATAAGCGTAACAGAGAGTTCTGTTCATTTCAGCTGTTGGAGCGTGGGCATTAGGCACAAGACTGGGCTGCCTAAGTGACAATGATAGAGAAGCAAAAGAAATCATAAAATGCATACACGGATTTTTCCACAGCGTTCCTGTTTTGGAACTATCCGCTCCTGTATGGAGATTATACTCTACCCCGGCTTATAAGACTTATATCGAAGCGCTAGACGCATTTAGGTCACTCTGTTTGAAAAGACTGACAGATAAAGGTGTTTGCGCGCAAATAGCGAAGAAATCTGGTGAAAAAGTAGCCACCATACTAGCATTGGATCTGCTATTGGTTGGGGTGGATACAACGGCGGCCGCAGCTGCCAGCACCATATATCTACTGGCCAATAACGAAAGAGCTCAAAAAAGACTACAGGACGAATTGGACACTAATTTACCAATGGACAGAGTTCTCACTTGTAAAGACTTGGACAAACTTCCTTACCTCCGAGCGTGTATTAAAGAAGCTTTACGGTAAGTTTTCTCAATTATTTATGCTGTCTATTGTACTAGGAATCTATTAACCTATCCAATTAGCAAAGCAACATACGTTGAATCCGCTATGATTATGACAGCGCACGTATTACTTTTTCCATGGAAAACCCTGGGGAACCCCGCCCTTATAAGGCTTATGAATTATCATAGCACAGCTCGACTTCGCCCGTACAAAGGGGTAAGTTTGTTCTGTCATTTTGATTTGCAAGCGCCTCTTTACAGCACCCCTACGTGGTGGGTGATTATCTTAGCCATACAGCAGCAGTTTGCATAATATTTACATTAACGAGCAAAGCTAACGCAGAGGCGATGTCGCAGGCAAACATTGTCATCGACCCAACCGATACTCCAGCTACCTAGCTAATATACACAATATCGTTTAATTTAACCCCCGAATTAGAAGGTTGTATAAATATTTCGTTCATAGAATTATGAAGTTTTTCGATGTGTGAATCTCCTGGGCGGACGGGGTAACGTTTTGACCGAGAGTGGAAAACGTAGTAATGCAGTATGCTAAGCAAAACGAATAAGGCAAACATAATATTCATGTTTCCGGACGCGTTGCGGTCTTGCCGACCTACATTCGCGACTTCTGCTAATACTGCCGTAGGCATTAAACGGCGGATTAATACGAAAACCGCATCAGATCATTCCATCCCATTAACTTGGCTCCTCGCTTCATATCAACGGTTTGGAAAGGACGTACTTTTATTCTGCACAATGTTGTGATAGTCACATAATACATATTACTTGATAGGCACGTATTTCCTCGGTTTTAGTAATGTGAGTCGATCAATGATGGCCGGTGTTACATTACATCGCACCTCTGATGTTTCATGCGCATTGCACATGCCAGTTACTCGGCATGGTTGCATTAATGCAATACAATTTACAATGAAAACACCAAATAAACTGAAAGGACCTTGAAATAAAACAATTTAACGGATTATATCGCGTATATTATCTCATTTTAGTTCCCGACGTTTCGGAAGCTTTCCAGCTTTCCATGGTCACGGTGGTCCTCCCGTATATAATCCGTTAAATTGTTTTATTTCAATGAGTAATAATCGTGAAAGGACCTTGTCTATTCAAACAATGGTAGTTTTGCAAAACGGTTCTGCTAATTTAATATGCTCCACAGTTCCTTTATATTTATACTTCTAACTAGAAGTGCGAGCATGTAACTTGTACAAACATTACTTTGTAGGTTTACCATTACCATGGTACCTACTATATCGACGTTAAACTTGGTAATGAGACAAATAAATAAAAACGATGCTGCACGTCGTCGTGCAATTAACAAATTAGTAATCTTTCAGAAACAGGTGTTAAAGACCCTATCGCAAAGCAGCGTCAAAAACTGATAGGATGTGAAATAGATTTAGATGAGTAACTCAAATCTCTTTAATAGAGATTAAATTTTCGTTTGTCTATAAATGTTCGGCTAAACACCGGAAGTGGGGCGAAAGCGAAACTATGTTTTCGGATGGAAATAAACATACGGTCATATTTAATATACGTAAAAAAGCTACTAATGAATTGGGTGAGAGTTTCTTAAAACAAGTGAAAAGAATATCATAACTTTGATATAAAGACATTTATGGATGGGATGGATTATTATTTTAGAATCTAGAACTGTTCCAACTAATGAGGTTAAGAGTTAGAAAATAGTGCATCTCGCTCCCGCAATGACTCATTTACCTGATTGAAAACGGAATGAACATGAATCACTTACCAACCAACATAAAGCAACTGATTCTACTTTATAACTATATACTTCTTTCGTATTTCGTATTCGTGTAAAGGAAAATGTATGGATAGGATAAAATTATATAATTTTTTTATGAAACCTTTGAGTGAGTCTAAATATATATACGTAATAGTCTTGTGTCACGCCCCGCGCTACACATCTACCGTCATATCTTACATGAAGTACGAAAAATCTGACCTTATTCTATCTTCTACATCATGTAGGAATATATAATGCAAATTTTCAGTTTTCTAGCTGATAGGTCAAGCTTGCTTAGGTTTTGTGACTCATGGCTCATCTTATTATATATTCCTATCGATATTTTTATGTATATATAATGTATTGCAGAATCAAACCAGTGATATTGGGCAACGGTCGCTGCATTCAGTCGGACGCCGTAATCTCTGGATACGAAGTGCCTAAAGGGGTATGTTTACGTTATTCTTTGTTTTGGATAAAAATCCTTTGCTAATTGAAGATGTTTATAGGAAAAGCGCTGTTAACGTTAATTAGTTGAAAATCTGAAAGTGTACTAAATCCAAATCACCGAAGAAAAACATCGCCAAGGTAAACAGCTAATTAATGTTTATAACGAACCTGAACATAAATAAACTCTTGCAAAGTAATAAACCTGCATTAAAATGTTAGTAAATCCGAGTATAAAGTAAAAATGTTTTAAGGAATTTCGAAATGTCAATTTTCAGTGTCACGTTGTTTTCCCGCATTATATCATGTCGAATGAAGAACGATACTTTCCATCTCCGGAAGAATTTGTTCCCGAGCGTTGGCTGAGAGATGACGTCATGGAAAAAATCTCCGACCCCTCACAAAGCAACTCACACACTCACACTCGGCCCTATGAAAAAAGCGAACGGCAGGATTCGCAATGCGAGCACGCTCGAGCTTTGCACGTATGCAGTAAACAGAAGGAAGTCGGGATACACCCTTTTGCTTCTCTGCCGTTTGGCTTCGGTCGGAGGATGTGCATCGGGAAGAGATTTGCCGAAGCTGAATTGCAGTTATTATTGGCGAAGGTACTTAAAGCGATCAATCTAAAACTTTCAATACATATAAATAAAAAAATAATTGAAGAACTGTATCTCCGCGCATCACTTCAGAACGGGTGCACTTATTTGGCTGTAATTTGTTTTGTTTGTAATTGTCAGCACAAGGTTTGTATGTAGGAAAATATACAAAAAAGTAATGGAAAACTGAAAATTATGGCGAAAGATATAAGTACACCCGTGCAAAGCCCGGGCGGGCAGCTAGTATTAACGTATAAATAAGATTGAAGTAATTTCTTTAAGAGAGACACTGGCTATACGACAACATTTTTTTCTTTTCTTTTCAGACGTTTCATCGGTATAAAGTGTCATGGCGCTACGATGAACTGACGTACAGCGTGACTCCAACTTATGTTCCTAATGAGCCTCTTCAGTTTACTCTCACCCCAAGAAAAGAGCATTCTAAAGCCTAAAGCCATCCTTTCAAACCTAAAGGCCAAGCCACACCGGCTGCGTGCGCAGCACGTGCACGTGCGCGTGGCGTGCGCGTTTTAAAGTACGAATACCCATAAGAGATGACACACCGCTGCGCACGGGCACGCCACGCAAGCGGTGTACCATCTATTATGACATTTCTTACGATACAACGCACACGCCACGCACACGCGGACGTGCACGTGCTGCGCACGCATCCGGTGTGTTCGGCCTTTAGTTGGAACACATTTGCTATTGCTCAAGAATTGCACAACAGTAGGGATTCTTCGCGATAAGACTACTAAATGTTACCTGTCTATATTTAAGTTGCCAAAAAATTGTTTATAAGATGAATAATGACAAATTAATACCTACACTAAACTCTTATTTATAATTCAATTCCAAAATCGGAGAGCTCCCATTTGAATTAGTTACTTATACGTATTGTTTCGTAAAACATGAATGAGATTTTGTGTAACCTGTGAAATTAGTGTAAGTTTTATAAAAATTCCTACATTTCTACCAAAATACAGGAATCACTGCAAATCTGTGCCCGTAAACGTTCGATTTTGGGTTAAATTACGAATCGGAGTATAAATAGAATTAAATCACTGTGTAATTTAATAGTAATGACAAAACTAAAATAAACCACCTGATGCATTAAATTTCGATAGACGTAAAAACATTGCATTAGTAATAGGTACTGATGAAGCCTCCGATATAGAAATAGAATCGTTCGTCGCTAAATAATAAAACACCTAATTAGTGTCCCCATTAGGGTATCGTGCTTGCATCGAGCTTATAAATATAATCGATACCCTACACGGGTAGCATGCATGTGTGAAACACGAGCACAGATACAGAGGGTATCGCAAATGTTAGAGTAAAATATTAGTAGGTTTATCTAGATAGATGATTCACTTCTTCCTTGTGTAGAAAACAAAACATTGACTGAATTTAAAAGTCCTACTGTACTTTTTAATTAGCTACCTATAGAAATTTATTACCCACAAATTTGTTTATGAATAACATATTTTTGTACGCGATATAAACTATAAAATAATAATACAATCATATCGAAATATATTTTAACCCGCACATTTGTGAAGTGAACGAGCTCTCACCTTTGTGACGTCAGCGTAGGGCTGCCATCCGTCCGGGTTTCCCCGGATTTGTCCTAGTTTGGAGGCCGTCCGGGCGGGTTTTTAACTGGTGTCCGGGTAAAACCAGGACACTTTTTGTATCAGGAAGACTTTTATAAAAGTGGATAAAATCTATCATGTCCGGGGAAAATGCGATTTACTCCAAATATTCAAGGTTTTTGAAGCTTTTGTCCGGGTTCGGCGATAATCAAGATGACAGCCCTACGTCAGCGTAGCGTCAGACGTAGGAGTTAATTTTTTTGCATTCAATTCTCGGTATGGATAAGATAGATCAATCCGCGGAAGCATGCCTCAGTACAACTCCAATGGAAATACTAGTAATTAATAACGAACCTTAGTGGATTTAAATGTCTGAACCGTTTCAAAATATTTTACAATTAAACTTGGCCAACTTAAATTATTAAAAAAATTAAAGTTCGATTATATAACAAGGGTCAATATATGTCACTTCATTATGAATTTAACAGCAGTTTGTTACATTTGATGTATGAAAACGGTTTGAAATGTAGAAATAAATTTACACCACTAAAGCGAAGCTAGGCTGCCCAGGCCCTTACTGTAACAGTGCTAATTTTTTTAACCGAGTATTCTTTTCCGAGGGCGATTTTCTACATCAAAACCTATAATGACAGACTAAGCGATGGACGGTTTCGGTTGCATATTAACATGATTCGTACGAATGACTTACTATTTGGCTGAATCGTTGAGCTGGTACTCGTTGGAGCGGCCGAAGCACTCCTGGACGCCGGCATCGGCCCAGAGCCTCTTCATCGCAGCCAGCAACTCCTCGCTGAACGGCTCCGTGTCCTCCATCCGCTGGATCACGTCGAACACCATCTTACCGTCGCTCTGTCGTACAAAATACATGCTATTACATTTGTGAACTAGCCACGCGCCTTGTGTGTTACAGTTGGTTGTTTCAAAACGTCTTCTTTTTGCCTTATTAAAAACTCATTCATGTAACAAACAGTGGAGAATTTTTTTTTTTCGAATAACTATAAAAATAACCAAGATATAAGCTATCAAACATTTCATTCTAGCTCTTTCTAGCAAAACAGAATTTAATATGGAGTTTATATGAACTTCGTAGACTGTTTCGTAACAGTACATGTCGGACCTCTCTGTCAAATCGCTGTCTAATTAGTAGTTTAAAATGCCTATACCATGCGTATTTCATGATTTTAATTTTAATTTCACTTTTTGGAATAGTTTTTACGGTTTTTTGATATTTTGTTAAGAAAAGCGATGAATAAATTTCATGCATGTTCCCTAATAGGGTGTGTGATTGTAAAATCCTATATGTGGAATAAGCATGATGACTGGGTATGAAAATCAAAATTCTAATTAATCCGTCAGCTAGATAATAAAAAAATGCTTTTTAAAAATAATAAAAAAACTCAGATAAATCGCATTAAAGTTTAGGAGTGGGGCTCATGACGTCAGTCCTAAGTAGAATTTGTACCTAGGAGTGACGTCACGCGATATTTTGAGACAATGTATCGCCTTTATTTTTCGATTATATAAAAAAAAGGAAAAATAATTAATATTTTGTCATCATCCCTATTGCACGTTTCTTCATGGGGTGATAATTGTCAACGCCATTTTTAACGTTAACTGATTCAATAAATACGATTGACACGTTAGGCCCAAATTCACCATATTCTGTTATTTGTTTAACGGCTGATTACATCTGACAAATTATCAACATTAACTAACTGTACTGTTGCTAAGGTATGTATGTGAAGAGCATAATACTAGCAAGCAACTCGTTAGTGTCGCCAGTTCAACGCCTCTGCAGTCCCGGATAGCCACATAAGGGAGATTTTACCCGAGAACGAAACATTACTGTTACAGTATTTTGAGCCCATTAAACTGGTTAAAATGACAGGGCAAGATGATCACCGCTTTTGACGCACTTGACCATTTAATTTTACTCATCCGAGTACAAATACTCTAATAAAAAAGTTCAGTAAAACTACTAAAGATTCGCGTTAACCAAAGGGGCAACAACAAGGCGAATTTTAGCGTGAGCCCCTCTTTTGTAGCCGAAGCTGCGTTGAAATCTAGTCCATGTGAAAAGATAAGGTATAACTTTGAGTTAATTTCGAATTTGGAATAATTTAAAAAAAAAATACTCCTTATTCCATCATATTAAACGCAATGTCAACATTGTCAACGCTCACCATCTGTTAGCCATTCACTGCTCAGATATTTATTAGAACACTTCATGGCATTGCAGACTAACATTTCGTATTTGATTCATGATAAAATTACATTTTTGGAATTGGACTGCATCAAAAATCATTCGAAATTACCACAATGCATAAAGCATAATAATAAGAAATGAAGATTTTTTTCACATCGTTTATTGCACATCCATTATGCCTAAAATATTTTCTTTTAAATCCTTAAGCTAGACTCAAATGACCAAGAAAACCATTAATCACTTATAGTGCCAGAGTAATTTCAGCCACAAAGTGGAAGCACTCTAGTTACAAATAAGGCAAACAGCATTCGAGAAATGCACATCTTTCTAGAGCTACGCTAATACGATTAGCATTTTAGTGAGCACGGCTCGCTCTCGTTGCGCAATTTCACTCGCGACTAAACGAAACCCACCAGATTGGGCGCAAGCAGGGGACGTCCTCTTATTTTTTGCAATCACGAAGTTATCATCATAACAAATCAACTTAATACAGCGGCAATGCGGCGTAAAATCCTACACCGAAAAACAAATACATGTAGAGGGGTGTTCTGGGTGCAGAGGGATTTCGTGAGATATGTTTGTAATTATGACGCGTGAGCAGGCGCGCCTGCGCGGCCTGACCGCAGCGGAGCCCGGCCTCGTCATTCACAACCCCACCTCGCGCCTCGCGCCCGCCTCCCCGGCTCGATATCTACATGCTGCACTTTTATTTACATTCGCCATTTATACGTCCTCTCCGCTCTTATTTAAATAACGTTTTACGATGTGCTTGCCTATGATACCGTTAAAAATGGCCGTGAGGTCTGATTAACGCAACGATAGCTTTGGTCACATTATTAACACAAGCAATTTGAACCCTTTTGTGTAAAATGCTTCTATTGCGTCAACCTTATTTAATTTCTTATTTTCAACGTATACATTATACTGATAGGGTACTTTAAAACGCCAAAGTCAAGAAAATAAGTGTACAGGTAAAATATTGTTATATCGATCTGCTTGTAAGAAATAAATACTTTTCCTCGAAGTACAAAAACGGCACTACAATTGTATATAGGCATTTACTAATAGGAAATCCCAGTGACGTCATAGATGACGGTAGAGGAGTTTAAGTATAACTTATACGACTGTTATAATTTTCATTTTAGAATGAGTTTTTCAGCATCGCCGTAAAATTGTACGTAGGTAAGTGCCAAATACAAAGTTATCAAAAGACATAAGTGGAATCGACTTTCAAGAACGCGAACATACTCGTAATAATATAACTAATAGATGAGTAACATTGTTGAGTTTTACTGTTAGACTAATTGGTTACATGAAAGTAAATATTTATCTATCAACGATTAAACAGTTAAAATACGAAAATACAACGTAGACAATAAGTATGACATTTGTATAAGAAAAATGTTTCCTAGATAAAGGTGAAATTATTTGGTAGGTAGTCACGAGTCGCGCCGCTCTAGGCTGTCATTAGTGAACCGGCAAATATATATTGACACATCTTTGTGCCCATAGAGATAAAGATCTGTGTTACGATGTATTTGGCTCTTTGGTTGTTACAAACTATCTGATGCTAACTGTATGTCTTAACTTTTCTTAAAACTAGTGGTTATTTATCAGATAATATTGCCGACCAATGGTCTGAAGTTTGACATAAGTAGGCGTCGAGCATAACGAATATTTCTGAACATCCTCATTTTTCAGGGAATGTACATATAGGTTTGAAAGTATATGTGAACAAAAAGATCGGTCGTTATTCAGCCTAGTGATTCTAGATGTAACATAAATGGTATCATTGTGTTCACAAGTTGCGTAACGCATGACGCGATGTGACGCGCACCGCTCGAGCACCGACAGCAGATAAGATATCTCTCAGGCTATAGCGTAAACGGCCAGGTACTAACTTATTTTAACATTTGCAGAGTAGAGTTGATTTATATAGCAGAATCGCGAAATCATTCTGTTCGAGTCTTGGTTCTTACTGCGAACCCATAACTCGCATAAGGTCTTGTTGGTTCATTAAGTATGTGTGATAAGTTAGCGGTGTAAAACATTCACTGACTTTCCTGAACTGAAACAGTTTTTGACTTGTGTGAATAGTACATGCCAAATTTAAGAATAACTCATCCGCTAACTAAAAGTAGCGGAAAATTAACTTGCAAAATTTGAAGAATGCATAGGGGAATGATAGATTATTTTTAGTATACGAATACCAAAATATAAAAAAGCCACTGAAAAGTTAGTAATTTAGTTAGTAGGTTGTAGTTAACGGCGTAATTTAGTTCAATTTACTTACAAGTAACCTTTTTGTCAACTCGATATTTACAATAAATGTTCCTTTGTCCTGGATACCATCTAAAGAAACTGCAAAAGTCTCAAAATACAATATATCATAAAGATTCGGTGCCTAACTTCCGGCTGCATCATCAAATCAGTTCGATGGTAACATTTTCATCAGGAACAATTTAAGGTTTGTGACTACGAAGTCGCTTAGTAAACTTAACCGTGATATCTTATCGCCACCCGTAAATCACTTATCAATCTAATCATTGAGAAGTTCCAGTGACCTTCTGTAGTCTTCTTAATCAGTTCCATTTCAACAATTTGCACTTTCTGAATGCAAATGCTTAATATCTATACTATTATAAAGTTGTAAAACGAAATGTCTGTACATTGAAGATATTTTCAAAAAAATGATTTTTATGGACTATTTGGAGGTCATTAAAACGAAAAATATTTTTTTTGGATTTTATATATGTTTGTATGTGTCGTTGTGGCTTCATCACGCAAAATCGGCTAAACGGATTTCAACTATTTTTGGTACACGGGTAGCTGGGTATCTCCAGATGGTTATAGGATACTTTTTACCCGACTACGCGGAAGAAAAAATCAAAGGTTATGACGTTTTCTCCTCCGCGATCGAAGTTGCAGGCGCCTTCTAGTGTTTATTAAAATACCAAAATCGCTAAATAAATACCTATAAAATTTTAAGACTTCCTTCGTGTCCTGATCCTGTGGAATCACATCATCAGATTTTCACCAAAATTTAGAGGGGGCAGGTTTAACAAAGCAGGTGTGTGTGACATCCTTACAAACAAAAAAGTTTTCAAAATACGTCGAGCCCACGGTTTTTTCATACCGACCAATTGATTAACCGATTGCATTCCCGAATAAGCACAAAAATATATTTAAACAAGTTAAATTAAGGATTCTTCAATAACAAAAATAATACATTGACTATTTTAAGGAATGGAACATATCTATAAGAATATGTTATGACGGACAACAAAACTAAATACTTACATACAGACAATCGAAATACATTATTCAGGTATTCTAAATAATAGAGTCGCCTTGGCTTTCCAACTAAACAATTGTGGGGAAATTGGGCAGGGACGAGGCAATAACGGCTGATACTGGTGCGACAGTTACGTTGTCAAGTTACGAAGATGCCGGAACATGGGGAAAGATGATGCGACATAATTTTATACCTATTTAACAAGAATAAAGGATGGTTTCATGCATTATTTGCGGAGAATAATGGTTATTTAATCATACGATAATGATTTGTATCTTTATCTTTTAACTAGAAGACGCCCGTAACTTCGTTCGCGGAGGAGACAAAGTCATCACCCTCTTTTTTACGACAGTATACTCAAATAAAAAGTATCCTATAACCATCTGGAGATACCCAGCTACCCGTGTACCAAAAACATTTGAAAGCCGCTTAGCCGATTTAGCGTGATGAAGCCACAACGACACATACAAACATTTAAAAAATCCAAAAAATATATATATTGCACCTCTCCTGCTCAAAAAGTTAGCTTTAATAGCTTTAAGCTTAGCTTCGCGAAGCGAGACTAAAGTAGTACATTTAGCCCATAGGGTTTAAAAGAAAGCCATATAATCCCATACAAATTTCTATGACACTGAAAAAAAAACTTGTGGCCAGCTACATACACCTTTCAAATAATGAAACAAACAAACCAACCTGTTCAGATTGGCCAAACTTTCTGATAGAATTTCTCAAACTGTACTTTTAGTTGTTCATGAAATATACAATTTTAATGTTAAGTCTTTTGTATTTTCTCGTAGTCGAGGTGCAAAGCAGAGTGTTTAATACGTGGCTAAAAGCCATTATGACCCTCAGTCATATTTGTCCTCGCTCACTTCGTGAGCTCGTCCAAATAATCACTTCGTATCATGATGGCTTATTTTAGCCCCTTGTCAAACAATCTACTACTTTGAAATAAAACAATTTAACGGATTAAATCGCGTATATTATCTCATTTTAGTTCCCGACGTTTCGGAAGCTTTCCAGCTTTCCATGGTCACGGGAGGACCAATATTTATTTCAATGAGTAACAATCGCGGAAACAGAAGAAAATATTAAACAATCTACTATTTTCATTGTCCTCTAAATAGTCCGTTACAATCATTTTTTTTGAAAATATCTTCAATGTACAGACATTTCATTTTTACAACTTTATAATTGTATAGATAACTTGTTCCAGCCACAGTTAGGTAAAAATTGGGAAGCTTATTTCCCTTATCCGCAGTAAATCTTCCACATTAAATAACTTCATTCCGTTTCGCACTCTATTAGATGTGATTAAAATTCAAAGGGACGTGTTACATTCGCTACATATTCTATTGGCTACACTTCAGACAGATGTCCAAGCGATGCATTAAACTGCAGTGCTCCGTAATACCTACCCAGCGAGCGCCCCCTCGTGAATAAATACTTACTATTGATCATACGGCGAGCATTGCTCCAATTGGAACCGCTACATACAGTAAGTAGTCGAGTGTAGCGAACATTTTCATAACGTGATATATTTAGTGCAGTACTTATACACCGTGCCCGCGAGGAATCCGAAAGATTTTAAAAGATTGGAAGAACCACATTTCTACAGTCAATAGGAGTAAGAAATGTTATACGAACCCCAGGCAAATCTGACTTAGTTATGAATAACGTTTCCTGCGAAGCTGAGGTCCTGGGTTCAAATCCTAGTAAGGGCAAATATTTGCGTGATGAGCATAAATATTTGCTCCTGAGTCTTGGATGTTTTCTATGTATATAAGTAATATATCTATTAAATATATCGTCGTCTAGTATCCATAACACAAGCCTTATTGAGCTTACCATGGGACTAGTTCGATTTGTGTAAAATTGTCCCGTAATATTTATTTATTTATTTGTTACCATTTTATTAAAAGGGATCATTTGCGAAGCGAACGTTATTACATTTTTATGGACAAAAATCGACAAAACTATTTTTTTGCTGAAACTTGGATTCTCATACCGTTAGTCCTAATGACCTCAGGAATGCGTGGTTAAAAGCTTTCGGATTCTTCACGGGCACCGTGTATAATACAATCCCTCAAATTAAAAACTGAAGTGAACTTATAATTTATAATATTGTTATTCCTACTTCCTTAAGTAATATAAGCTTTAAATGAGAGGGTATTTACGCTTTTGACGTGTTTTTTTAATACGATTTTTATTTAACTTATCTCAGTACCACCTCTTGCACCGCTGTGATACGCGACTTTTTGTCGCTCGACAAAGATTGTCTGTCTCTTTCTTTTCAATACAATGCGAGAAAGACGGGTGATACTATGTCGCGCGATAAGCGTCGTCGCGGAGAGTTGTGCTAGACCGGCTGGTATATGTAAGTTATAATTTTTCAACTGAATTTTAAACCAGTCATCCAACAGATGGAGATTTTGCATGTTTAATTGATATAAGTTCGTTAACTATGCAATATTTTGCTACCATCGAACTGGTGTGATGATAAAAGCAGAAAGTCGCCAAAAGGACTCCACATGATAACGGTACGATGTGACTTGGTGGTTGCTATATTTAATACCGAATTCACCGACTACAAGTGTAAAAATGGAATTTAACAAAAGCTTATTATTCTAATGAACGGTTCCCGAGGAATGGGCAAAATTCCCTTGCCACACGAGCAAAAGCTAGGACTAAATATTATTGACAAACTAGTCTGAACAAACTAAGTTCTGACTATTTTCCTTTCTCAGATACGATACGCTCGATATTTATGTAATTAGACCCAGCACGCTTTAGCTGAATAATAGAACAAACTGAAGAAATCACGAGGGAGTTAGTTATAATTGGGGGCATTAAGTAAGTTTCACAGAGGTGTACACCTTTTATATGTTTTCCCGATAACTCAGATTCTACAACTATCTTATTTTTATATCGAATTGTTTTTGGGATATCATTTTTTAAACATTTGACATGACATTTGTATAGTTAATTCGTGTCGTGTGAATACATTTTTACTTTGGTCTACATATATTAGTACGAAAAAATAAAAAGTTATTTTTTATTACTCATTTAAATAAAACAATTTAACGGATTATATCGCGTATATTATCTCATTTGAGTTCCCGACGTTTCGGAAGTTTTTCAGCTTTCCATGGTCACGGGTTGACTGAGAAAAGATATGTTTTTCCTCTGTAAAGTTACAATTTGTGCAAACTACCCACTTTGAGAAAACAAATAAAGGTATACATGCCGGATGGGCCTAATGTGTAAATACAGTTACACATGTGCCAGAAACGTCGAGAACTAAAATGAGACAATATACGCAATAAAATCCGTTAAATTGTTTTATTATCAATGATTGATTTTGAATTTTACTATAATAAGTATACATTAAAGATATTTTCAAAAAAATTAGTGAAACGGACTATTGGAAGGTCACTAAATCGAAAAAAATATTTTTTGGATTTTTTTGTATGTCTACGGCTTCATCACGCCAACCGGCAAAACGGATTTTCAACTATCCACAGAAGGTTATGGGGTACTTTTTAACAGACTATACTTTGAAGCAAAAAGAGGGGTTAAAACTTTTCTCTTCCATAAATGAAGTAACGGGCACTTTCTAGCCGCCAAAGAAATACCTACACAGATTACACCCAGTTTCTACATTCTTCATTCCAACATCAGCATTTCCACATCATTTATACGCATTATAATCATACTCATAAGACTGATGAAACACTAAACAAACTAACTAAAATTAGTTCAAGTAAAGTACGACGGGATAGGCGCGATGGCGCGCTAGTCAAATCACTTTGCAATCAACATGTGGCCAGCGGAAACGGGGCGCACTCCGAGTAAGTACCTACTTAGATCGAGTCGTTCGGCCGGGATTATTTTTTACTGCCGACCGATATTTATAGATTATAGAATACGCCCGCGTAATACACGTAATATGCGTACGCATGCACGCCCAGTTTTATTTTAGATCCCGTCAATCCGGAATCCTCGGGAAACAATAAAGATATCAATAAATGTCATCTGTTTCCGTATAACCAGAAGGATCAAATGGTCAATACTCATCCGAGATCGTATGCCTATTTTTTTCTAATGAAAGTAGGTACTACCAAATCTTATAATTAGAAGAATCGCGATTATTGTCGATAATATGTGGGAATCACGATCAATATTAAAAATCAGACAAGCACTCATGCAGGTAAAATTTAATGTTCTAATAATTAACGATCGCTGACGCTTTGTTGTGACGCGTCAGCGAAAGTGTCAGGCCACATTTTCGTGGACAAGAAATTATATTGTGTCGATCGATGGAGCGTGAACGGAAACGAATGTGATTTTAATTAGCAGTCGATTAGAATCATCGTTAAACGAATTTAAGCAATCGTAGTGTTGTGAAACAAACAATCAGAGAAATTGGCCTTAATTTGAAAAGTGTTTAACGCAGTTTTAAATAGTTTTGTACACAGAATCGACAATTAAATGATTTCATAAGGTTAAAAAAGTAAAATACCCATAGGACATCATTCCAGATGTAATTGTCTGCACACTTAAGACGTGAAATTGCCGGTAACTAGCCAATTGGCTTTGGTCCTATCCATATTTTTACAATGTGGCCTAATTTTAAAACATTTACGAGGAATAGTTCGTATCAACATAATTTTAAGTGTTCATAGTCGTGAACACCAACGTGTATTTCCCAAAATATACATTTAACCTTTGTTCGATACTAATCAAAGACATATCACTGGCATACAGAGTGCCATCAATATGACTAATGCAGTATATTAGACAAATTAATGGCACTGCCCAAAGAGAATATAATCACTACTTTATGTATAAGAGACGGGAGTCGTATAAAAAAAGGAATTGGCAAGTTGGCATTATCATTAAAATCACAGGACAGTTTATACTATACCGGTTTCCACTTCTTGGAATAGATAATTTGTGTAAGATTTTTGCCAGTCTGACACTGTATGTGTTTTCTTTTGTCTAAACAGGCACTGGCTGATACTTTTATGACACTTGACTAATATATTCTTGTACTAGCTTCTGCCCGCGACTTCGTCCGCCTTAAATTCGTTTATCGCGGATAAGGGTATTTTTTCGGGATAAAAAGTAGCCTATGTCCTTCCCTGGGACTCAAACTATCTCCATACCAAATTTCATCCAAATCGATTCAGTGGTTTAAGCGTGAAGAGGTAACAGACAGACACACTTTCGCATTTATAATATTAGTATGGTTTTAGATTCACTTAACTGTACCATTCTATAAATAACTGAAAACACATTATATACATAAATATTTTTATATTTTACCATATAAATGTATATATATTTTATGTGATCAATGCCAATAACTTTGATTAATTTACTAAGACAGAATCATCACCATCTGTGACACACGTCCGATCTATGAGATAAAGAAATAGGCTGAAGCAGAGGAGCTGTAAGCCATGGTTTCGCGAGTTGCCTCCGTTATCGGTTGAGCATACGTGATTTTAGATTACGTCTTACCTCTCGATCCTTATTGCCATAGGTGATGCCCAGGTTGGGCATGGCGCGCAAGATGGCGACGAGCGACTGAATTGTGTTGCTGTACACCACCGGCCGGTACTGTTTGAAGTCTTCATTCGTGAAGCCACTTTCGTGGATAATTCTGAGGACAAACAATATAACATAAGATTTGTTAAGTTTACGAGTTCCTCTTCTTCTGTTATCGTTATTTTAAGTCATGTCGCACCAGGTGACCCATCTTTGTATTAATTGTTGCCCCCATTTTCTTAGTTGTCGAAAATTTGCACTACGACGTCTAATTTCGACTCCATAAAAGGCCATGCTCAAATTGTTATTGAATACTGTCTGTAAATCAAAATAACACGAATATTTCTTCTACTATAATGCTACTGTCCACCAAGACAATTTTTTCTTAGGTTTTAAGCCAAGGTAGGTACGGTTTTATATTAAAACAATGAGTTGATCAACACCGATCGTTATGTTATTAAGCACTCCGCAAATCATACTAAAAAGGCATACTTTTTAGATTGGACCATCACTCTATACTCTATGGTTTATATTATATGTCGCTGAACTATATTAGCTATATTATACAACTACGCACAGAACTAAAATGAATTTCAAAAAAATAACGCAGTCTTTTTGCAATTATTTTTTACGCTATGTTTCATTTACTGTAGTTTATGGGTTACTTCTCTCTCCGCAAGCTTCGTGGCCTAAACGCGGTACTCGACTGAAAAAGCATACATTATATATAAAACGATTGCATAAAATACTATTTAACAACATGATCCGGATCGAGAATAACTAAAGTAAAGTTCAAACTACCTTCTACTGTAACATTAGAATCTAAAACTCGAACAGAGGATCGCGTATAGTGAATCGATAAAGCTCCCGCTTTCACACGCCAGTACCCTAGCTGGGCCTATGGAGCAGTGGGTATCCTTCGACAATGGCTGACGTCACGCCAGTCGGCTGTAACCGTCCTTAATAACCGTTTCCCACAAGCGATTGTTATTCGAACACGCTTCAAGAATACGAACAATGGAAATTCAAACTATGCGACGAATGCGCCATTCAAAAATATGCCGCCAACATAATAAAGTCGTGTAAACAACACTTTCGAATTTGCTATACATAACACTCGTGTTACGGAAGAGATTTCGACGGGTTTATTCAAGCAAAATATGTGAAATCAAATTATTCTAATCAAGTTCATTCAACTAATCATAATAAGTAATGATAATGACCTTAACTGTAAAAAAATCTACTTAATGAGTTTCTCTAAAGAGC
This sequence comes from Hedya salicella, assembly GCA_905404275.2. Taxonomy (NCBI): domain Eukaryota; kingdom Metazoa; phylum Arthropoda; class Insecta; order Lepidoptera; family Tortricidae; genus Hedya; species Hedya salicella. The sequence continues at coordinate 10,343,474 of FR990112.1, read as the reverse complement.
ACACTTATGAGCCACGCATACCAGGGAATTCGTTACTCATCGTTAGGCATCAATATTTTTCCTTTAGGCCACCCTTAAGCAAAAGTAACATCGACCACGTCACACTGCTGATTGCATCCGGGTCCAGTAGGCTATGACGTCACCAAGTGCGTCACTGTTTACGCCTAACGAGTACTTGACCTAAACACTTCATTTTTAGCCCAGCATAGGAACTCATGCTGGGTCATATCCAAATATGTATAAATAGTACAATAAATCCTTAGTTAACAATGATGCAGACTAATAGTAAATCTAATTTACAATGAGTCCATAGTAAATTAGATTTACTATTGCCAAAATAATCCGTAACCATCAATCTAGCTAAAGCAATACAGATGGTATCGATCCGATAAACATTACAACATGCTTTCATATCACCGATAAAGTCGTCGGCGAAATGTTAAGAGGTTGTTGACAAGTTTTACATAGAGATAGTGGCAGATAGCGGGAAATCAATGATGTGTGTATCAGTAGACAGTGTAAAGGCGCTGATGATAAAATTTATAGTTATATTTTCAAACATGGCATTGTTTGGTAATTACGCCTATCGTTTCCCGGTGATCTAAGACAAGGACCGATAATTGTGACTCGTAATATTATAATTATGTCATTATTGGAACTTTTATTAGCATTACATGATAAGAATACATAAACAGTCTGTTAAAGTTTATACTAGATTGTGTTTAAAAAAAATGATGTAAGAACTAGGAAATGAAGAACACAACCTACACAGGTCCAATTGGAGGACGACAATAGAGCGTGATGCATCGTGCTCAATATGCCTACGACTGTTTCAACTCAGGTTGAAATTAGACAACTCCATTCAACAATAATGTGAGCAATTGAGAAAACGTTCCGATTGGTCGTAAAATCTACAACAGCAATCAGATATAACACATGGCTGAATGAAATGAATGACTGCACTGATTAAAATGAGAAGTGACTAAGAAGAATATCACTATTTATCAGTTCTTATACAGTGTGTCTGGTCAACGATGTCGGAGCTTTTAAGGTTGTGTAGTACAATCAATTTCATCGATAAATCACCATGTTTTTTTTAAGTCAACGGTCATAAAATGGCGGCATTTTTAATTTTTCAAACACCTGAGCACGGGTGCATGTGGTATTTTTGCTATTATCTGTCAATTATTCGTCCTACGAATACAAAAAATATCTTATTACATAGCTAAACACATCAGCAATCGATTAAATCTGACAATCATACGCAAACGTTTCAATAACAGAGCAAAAAAAAATTAAGCGTAAATAATAAGGACAAAAACGCATATTTTTTTCAGATTTCATTTGTTTTTGAAAAAACGAGGTTTCGAACGAACAAAAAAAAAGTAGGTCGTTTACCTACTTTTTTTTTGTTCTGTGTTTGTAGTACGGAATATTTGCTAGAAATGCACACCAAAATCGTAGCTCTATCTTTGATACTTCAAAAATAACACGTGTTCAAATATGACCCTGTTAATTACCTTTTTGACACAATCCCAAGAACTATCATCCCCAGGGCAGGAATTATCGACGATATTTTAGTTGGGCCTATTTTTCTACCAGCGACAATGAATGGCCCACGATTTTTGGAATTTCTTCAGTTTCACGACGCATTAATGGAGCTGCCAATAGCATACAGGAGAAGGATGATTTTACAGTTGGATAGTGCTCCCCCACATTTTGCAAGAGATGTGCGAAATTATTTGAACGAGGGTCCCGTGGGTTGGACTTAACGGACATATCGCTTGGCCGGGTACCCCTATCTTGCACAATCTCTATTGTCCAAAATACATTTCGCATAACCGTTTTCGCACAATATTTTTTAGCCGAATGATACTATCGCATAATTATATACTTACCACAATTGTTATGTCGCATAGTATTCATTTGGCACAATTTTGAATAGCAGAATACTAATATCGCCAAGTTTTATTTTACAGAATTTTATGCAGCACAATATAAGTTCCGCCGAATTTATTTCGGCATAATTGTACCATAGCATACCCACAGCAGGGCAGGGCACATAGTTCGAAGAACCGACGGCTGTTGGGACAGAAAGGTTCTAGAGTGGAGACCACGTACCGGCATGCGCAGCGTGGGAAGGCCAACCGCAAGGTGGTCTGTCGACCTGATTAGGGTTGCGGGGGCTCGCTGGATGCGGGTCGCCTCTATCCGGCCCATGTGGAAATCAATTGAGGAGGCCTGTGTCCAGCAGTGGACGTCCTACGGCTGAAATGATGATGATGATACCCACAGAACCGAATCGCTGCCAGAAAATTAGGTTAGGTTAGGTTGAAACTGCGTCCCTCACAGAAACGAAGGTAAGGCAGGCAAGTAAGGCAGGTCCGACTTGGCTTAGGTTAGGTACGACGACGAGCGAAGCGAGGAGGAGTGTTAGGTTGAACTGAGACCCTAACTAGCGAGCGAAGCGAGCGAGCCGCGCAGGTCCGACTTGGCTTACGATTCCTAACATTACCAATTTCACCTTAAGGCAGATCCGACATGGCTTAGGTTAAGTACGACGACGAGCGAAGCGAGTATCATGCCATATAAATTTCGGCGACACAATTATTCGACCATAGGAGTATTGTTCTAATCGACATTATGCCAATGTACTATTCTGCCAAAGAAACATGTGCGATGAAGAAATTTAGGCAAAAAGCAATTGTGCGAAATGATGATTGTGCCAATGGTTGCTATGCGAAACGAAAATATGCCAATAAATTTTGTGCAACACATTAGTAACCCCGCTTGGCCACCTCGATCGCCGGACTTAACTCCACTCGATTATTTTCTATGGGGAAACTTAAAACAAAGAGTGTACGTGGACATACCGAAAACAAGGGAAGAATTAGTGAAAAAAATAATAGAACATGGAAACATATTAAGAGAAGATAATGAGATGATTCGGCGGTCTACGCAGCATGTTGCGATAAGAGCAACTGCTTGTCTCCAAAATCAAGGGGGCCATTTTGAACAGTTACTCAACTAATTGTCATCGTTAGCCTTAAGATACTCTTGCTGTGATTTCTTATTAAAGTTTAAATTCTTAGTACCGCTTTATTTTATTGTTATCTCCTTCTAAAAAATAAACTCATTTTTAGGTACATGTTGAAACCTGTGTAACTTCTTAAGTAATTATGTCAGATCCGTAAATTTGGTATCGACGCCTAGCCAATACCCTATACTACAAACACGGAACAAAAAAAAGTAGGTAAATGACCTAGTTTTTTCAAAAACAAATGAAATCTGAAAATAGTATGCGTTTAATATTTTTTTTTGCTCTGTTATTGAAACTTTTGCGTATGATTGTTAGATTTAATCGATTGCTGATATGTTTAGCTATCTAATAAGATATTTTTTGCATTCGTAGGACGAATAATTGACAGATAATAGCAAAAATACCACATGCACCCGTGCTCAGGTGTTTGAAAAATTAAAAATACCGCCATTTTATGACCGTTGACTTAAAAAAAAAACACGTGGTGATTTATCGATGAAATTGATTGTACCTTAAAAACTCCGACATCGTTGACCAGACACACTGTACATTGTGTAAAATAATTAATAAATTATATTTAATATGTTAGTTAGTAAGGTATTTATCTATGGGCAATAGATGCCTGCAATAAATGAATTTGAATTATAAGAGACCAGGGTGCCCGCAACTAGGTTCGCGGAGGAGATAAGGTCATAACGCCTCCTTTTTTCTTCAGCGTAGTCGGGTAAAAAGTATTCTATAACCATCTGGATATACCCAGCTACCCGTGTACCTAAAATAGTTGATATCCGTTTAGCCGATTTGGCGTGATGAAGCCACAACGACACATATGAACATACAAAGAAACCAAAACTATTTTTCAAAATTCAATGACCTTTAAGTAGTCCGTTACAATCATTTTTTTGAATATATCTTCAATGTGCAGACATTTTATTTTTACAACTTTATAATAGTATTGAATAAGAATAAGAATCATTTATTTCTTAGAATATGGTGCTTACAACTGATTTTACAGATTTACTTCCCGTACCTTCATATTCTACCAGTAAGTACTGGCGTAGAAATACAATTTAAAAAAGAAATGACATATTGACATGCATGAGATAAACATAAAATCATAATAAAATCAAAATACACTTACAAAAACATTGTAGAATTTTAGACTACCCACAAAAATATCAAATAACATTGATGAATAATAATAAAATGTCACGAAACTAATATTACCAATCATAAAATGTCACAAATAAGAAATTACGTTGAATAATAAAATTAATATAAATGTCTTTCTTTCTTGTAATTTAAATATTCATCAACTTTATAAAAACATTTATCCAGTAGCCAGTGAGTTATGGCTCTCTTAAATTTTGAAACCGGTAATCCCTTAAAGCTCGATGGTAACCTATTATATATTGTTATGCACACGCAGAATACATTTCTCTTGCAATACAATAGATGAGATGAGACAGCTCACGCTAAATGAATTCCTTTGTATTTTTCATTATTCGACTTTGAACGTTGTTAAATAGGATCATCGAATTAGATGTATGTGTCAAGAGTCGTGGCATAGTAACTATCTAAAGCCAGTCTTGTATGTAAACTAGAGGTTTATGAACAAATAAATCCAAACTGACTAGCCACTATCTATATGCAGTATAACTATACCATTCGTCCTTTTCACACGATGTTAGATAAAGAAACTGATATTCGTTATCGTATGACAAGTTCACTTAAGCCTATATCAGCTGGTGTAAATTGATAGATATCAGTTATTCAGACATTCACAACCTGAGCACGGATGGCGTTGGGGAAGTAAAGTCCTGGAATGGCGACCACGCATAGGAAAGGGCAGCGTGGGACGGCCCCCGACTAGGTGGACGGCTGACCTCTGGAGGGTCGCGGAGAGTCGGTGGATGCGGTCTGCGCAGGATCGCACTCTGTGGCGAGCTATATGAGATGCCTATGCTTAGCAGTGGAAGTCACGTGACTGATAGATAGATAGATTCAGACATTTTATAAAAGTATAAATGAGAACTAACTACTATTAAATACGTAACCGATATTCAATTGTATTCATATGAATACAATTGAATATCGGTTACGGGATAAATGTTCGCTAATCTCATATATACACGTAAATTTACTCCAGTTAATTAAAAAATATTACCTATCGTAATTCCTGGAGAAACATTGATTTTCTCTTTGTCAATAATAAGATGATAACCACATTAAAAGTAACAAAAATATTAAAGAAAAAACCTGTACGAACTTCTAGCAAATGTTATTAATGTCGTATTAAGACATAAGCAAAATATTTAGGCATATTCCCCATTTTCATTAAAACAGAAGCCTCCATATGATTTACTGAATGAGACACATCGACATTACGCTCAACTTTCTATTATTATTATTTTTTTTAATTCTAGACACCACACACACCAGGTCAGAATCGCAATTCTAATATAATCTACGATTGATTTGCCTATGTATTAATTTGCGATCGATATACATATATATAATATACTTACTTCATTTGTTTTACTATAGTACTCTTGCCCGACTCTCCGGCACCTGAAACAAACGAACAAGTTAGTACTATTACAGTTATATATATATATATATAAACTAGAAGATGCCCGCAACTTTGTTCGCGGAGGAGAAAAAGTCATAACCCGTCGTTTTTTCTTCAGCGTAGTCGGGTACAAAGTATCCTAGAACTATCTGGAGATACCCAGCTACCCGTGTACCAAAAATTGTGGAAATCTGTTCAGCCGATTTTGCGTGATGAAGCCACAACGACACATACAAACATACATAGAATCCAAAAAAAATATTTTTCGTTTAAGTTACCTCCAATTAGTCCGTAACAATCAATTTTTTTTAAGTATCTTCAATGTACAGACATTTCATTTTTACAACTTTATAATAGTATAGATTATATAAGTTTAACACAAACAAGACCAACATATCAGTGGTTCCATAATCATTTATATCGTTATCTACGTACACGCCTACATTTGCATTTGTTGAAATCAATTTGTAGATATGCTAGAAATTGAGAAAATGTCCAATAATCGAATTACAGATACAAAGATTAATAGTTAATATTAATCACGTTTCGACACAAAGCAGTGTTTTGATACTGGTTTGCTGTTTTCGTGTTAATATGTTGTAAATTCCAGAAAAAATGTGAAATAATTATCCTTTTTTTTTAACCTTTTCACCGCCACTGTCGGCAATTCCCGTCAACGGAATCGTGCCCCAGACGCCAAAGACGTAAATCTCCGACAGTGAGGTCAGTGCAATAGCCGACCTATGTGCATCCGCGTTAGATTCAAATTCGGGTTTGACATCAAGATGGTTATTAGGCGTTCGTGAGTTGCTTTTGCATTTTGGCTTTGGCGTTGAAAAACTAAATGGTAACACGAGTAACACGACGTACCGGGGTGAATCAACTTACTCCTTTTCTACAAGCTAATAAAAAAATATAAGAATATGTGAGATTGATAATTGTTTACACCTGTCAAAATTAGATCATCAAATTTTAGTATTTAATGATCAATTTTGATCCATTTCTATTTGTATAATTTTGCAAAAACATGGTAACGCGGTGGAAAATGCGCGTTTTTCGTACTATACCCGGGGACAACGTCGTCTCCTGCGTTACCTAATATATTTATATAAATAACTAGCTTCTGCCCGCGACTTCGTCCGCCTTAAATTCGTTTATCGCGGATAAGGGTATTTTTCCGAGATAAAAAGTAGCCTATGTCCTTCCCCTCACTCAAACTATCTCTATACCAAATTTCATCCAAATCGGTTCAGCGGTTTAAGCGTGAAGAGGTAACAGACAGACAGACAGAGAGACAGATACACTTTCGCATTTATAATATTAGTATGGAAGTACAATTTTTAAAATGGTATTCTAGAAAGTGAGCTTAATTGTCTGATTTATTCAATATAGCTTCTGCCCGCGACTTCGTCCGCCTTAAATTCGTTTATCGCGCAGAAGGGTACTTTTCCGGGATAAAAAGTAGCCTATGTCCTTCCCCGGGACTCAAACTATCTCCATACCAAATTTCATCCAAATCGGTTCAGCGGTTTAAGCGTGAAGAGGTAACAGACAGACAGGCAGACAGAGACACACTTTCGCATTTATAATATTAGTATGGATATTGGCCACATCAAAATCATTTTTTGCATTATATCAAAATCATGTATCATAGTTAGACATGTTACAAGTTGATTCACCCGTCTACACCACATTTCGTGATGTCGGCGGTTTCTTCGGATCAAAACTACAGTTTTACTCAACACGTGTAGAAATATCGCCATTGTAGCTTTTGCAAGTGAATAAAGGCCAAAACACACCGGATGCGTGCGCAGCACGTGCACGTGCGCATGTGCGTGGCGTGCGCGTTGTATCGTATGAAATGTCATAGTAGAGGACACACCGCTTGCGTGGCGCGCAGCGGTGTGTCATCTCTTATGGATATTCAACAAACATTTCCGAAGCTCGTGAACACTTTAAGGTGCGTCCACATTTGTATCATTTGCCAGTATCAGATCATCGTCGCGTAACATGATCGCGTGTCACGATCACGCGTTTGGACGTTGCGCCGATCCGATCACTCGAAATCCATTTGCTACGCGTATCACACACTTGTATCGGAAGAGTGCGGCATTATCGGCGCGCCGACAGTAAGCGTCCAAGCAGCGCGATACGCAGTCATGCCACGGCACGGTGATCGGATACGAGCAAATGATACAAGTGTGGACGCACCTCTAGGTTGGTATGTATGAATGTATAACTGGTGAATTTTCTCATCAGATCTTAAATAATTGGCACACGACAAAGATTAAGTAGGTAACACAAAACAAAAGAAAGCAGAGGATGAAAAATGGTTTTTATTTATTTATTTTTTTCACTGCTGAACATTTAACTTGATTAATGATAAGAATAATTAATATAATTTTGCAAGATGATTCTAAACTGATTCCATCAAATTACGTTGATCGGCCTTTTCCAGTTCGTAAGTACCTATATACTTTTCCAGTTCGTCATACGTCAAGGCGATCATATTATATTTATGCAGGTCTAACAAAAGCATATTAAATTACACCAAAAAGTTAACTTAAAAAAATAGTACATTATAAAGACTTGGAAGTTCTAGGATGAATTACTACGGCCGAACGCGAGTGAGCTCATGGATTTGGATACGTCACAGTAAAGCAATGTCTATTTGCATGTGCATACAATGTCAGGTAGGACGTTTTCTAGGTAGGAGGAACGCAATCCCGCTATCAGAGAGAGCCACCCGCGGTCATCGCCGAGCGATAATGCCGGTAGCACACCTCCGCCGCGAAACCGCGAAACGCCATACAGAGCGCGCGAAACTAAAGCGGAACTTCCTTGGGTTTGACGTTTCGCGGCGGAGGTGTGCTACCGGCATAAGTGTATGAGCGCAAGGACCTGCGGAGGTGCGGAGTCAGCGTTAGGGGAACCAATTGCTAGAAGCAAAAGCGTTATTTGTTTAGTGTAAGTATACTTTGCCCGGTACTAGACGGCTCGAGATGATCGACCGGCCGTTGCAATAAAACGCGCAATGATATAAAACCAGTTAATTACCGTACGAATGTAAACTGTAACAGTTCACAATATGCATGTCTCGGTGGTCGGTTAAAAATAGCGAGAGAATAAATAAATAAACGTCGAGATCCGAGATCCGCGACCCGAGGCCGGCGCATTGAGAACACGCTAAATTTTCAAATAACAGATAAAAGTGCCCATTTAAAGATGGACACATAAACAAATATTAAAGAACTAGTTTTCATTTTTTATAGTTCATATAGATGGAAAGGCAACTTTCAAAGAAAATTTGTTCTACCTAAGGTGCTCAATCTCAAAACGAGAGAGCTTTTGCGAGTACCGTGAGGTACCTTATATAAATACCTTCCTACTTATCTAATCGGCTAAATCTTGGCAAAATGCAAAACATGGTACCTATTCAATAAAATAAAACATGATACCTATTCACTTAGAATCCAGTCATTTTAGACGTAGTACATACTCATAAAATACATACATAAGAAGCTTGTTGCTAATGTTAAGTAGCGAGTGAACTTTATGAAACTGCCGATAGGTACGAGTAAGAAGCAGCTACAGAGATAAAGAGAAGAACGCAGCTACAAGTAGTTACTGGAAGCAGCTAGATTGAATCACAAGCACCTTTGATTCAATGCTAAGTGCTCTATTAAGAGCAAATCATAATTACGATGACGAAATATCGTGGGTGTCGCAAAACGAGCCCTGTCGAATGCAGGTCTCCGCGTCGTGACCCCAGTTGTCATCAATTGCCTCGCCTGCGAACGGCCGATCTCTGACCCTGGAGATACACATATCACCTACGACTTGTCTTCTGATTCAACTTGAGCTAGAACTATACCTCGCCATTCATAGCACTGCATTATACACAAGTGATGATCGTTCCGACGTTCAAAAAAAGCAAACATTTCAACAAAATGTTAACAAGTTTTTGACGCAATGACGCATTAAAAAAAGTTTTACAGCGACAATAATGGACGACGCGTCGAGATTCCAGTGACGGCTCGTATCAGCAGTGTTAAAAGTTCCGACAGAAACACCTATTTTTTTTTACATTTATAAAACGCTACGTGTAAGCTTTCACAATAAAAATGGGTGGATATCGCGTGACTGCACACTATCCTATTTTCAATGACGCTTCGCCTAAATGCTTAGACACGTAACCTACGTTATTAAAGTTGGGTTACAGATCCCTATTGTCGCTTATTCTATATTAAGTAGTGCAATTTAATGTCAATTGTCACAAAGGCAGTAGGTACCTACACTGTTTACTTTTGTAATTCTTCGTATTCACACGATTAAGAATAGACTATCAGTCATACCGAATTACAAAGTCGGTAAGTTTTTGACAATGACATGCTGTTCGTAATCTGCGTGATGAATCTGGAAAGTTTCCTTAGGAGTTTCCATTATCGTAGACAGTTCCCACGGCGCGATGCGATCGCCGGCGAATGTTCGTCAGTAACCCGCGCCAACTCGGATAGCCGACACTGGAGCTATCTTGCTATCAGCGATAACATCGCCGAGTCGCGTGCTAACACCCGCCGCCGTTCCGAATGTCTGATAAAATATGTATGATCTATCTACCTACAGTCGAGGACTACAGTAGACCAACAGGCAGTAACTGCCAACAAGTTAAAGCCGAATAGATGAAGTTAAGCCTGTCAGCTACCAGTGGCGTGGCGTCCATATAAGCCGATTCCCACCGGTTGTCCAAGGAAAGGCTTATAGCCACATTTTTCTTTAAATATGAGTAAATGAATACGCTTCGTCTTCCATTAATTTCCCTGACGCCACGCCTCTGTGAGCCACATTTTACATTTCAACTACGTTTATAATATTGAAATAAAACAATTTAACGGATTATATCACGGTCACGGGTGGACGACTGCTGACGTTTCGAAAGCTTTCCAGCTTTCGAAACGTCGGGAACTAAAATGAGATAATATCCGCGATCTAATCCGTTAAATTGTTTTATTTCGATGAGTAATAATCGCGGAAACAGAAGAAAATATTACGTTTAAAATATGTAAAGTATTTACTAAGTCGGTTGATACTGCTATTTCCATGCCATTAACAGCAAATTTGAAACTAGCGATGTAGCTATCAGGAGAGCGCAGCTTATCTTTGGGAAATTTAAGATAATTCGCAACTAAAATAACTGTCAATGAGAGTCATCAAGCTTAAAGTCCGTCACACACGGAGCTATCTAATGTATTACTAAACAGAAGCTTCCCGCAACTTCGTTCACGGAGGATTAAAAGTAATAACCCCTCTTTTTTCGTCAGTGTAGTTGAGTAAACGTATCCATCTGGAGATACCCAGCTACCCGTGTACCAAAAATAGTTGAAATCGGTTTAGCCGATTTGCGTGAGGAAGCCACAACTACACATACAAATATATATAAAAAAAAACAACTTAGTGACCTCTGTAGAGTCCGTTGTATTTTTTTTTTAAACATCTTCAATGTACAGACAAATTTTACAACTTTATAATAGTACAGATATTCCGGTATATAGCTCTGTTTGTGACTGGCTTAAATCCACCGCTAGATGCACCCATGTAATGACACCTATAAATATGAAAGACTGAACTTTTACTGTTTGCCAGTGTTTTGTCATGAATACAATACGATAGTATACAAATGAGTGTTTACCAGAAGTAGAAGGCACAGATATGCATTGTAGAGTTTTGCTGTTTTTACAAGCTTTTAATTTCACTTCCCGAGTGAGTACGTTACGAGTAGTAATCTTGCAAGTTAAATTTGACCCACTTCCCGGTTTCCGACTAAGACCAGTTTTGAAAACTTCCAGTGCAGAGGTAAACAGTTTTAGAGAGATAACTTCTCGTTGCCTGACTCCTTGCTGCAATGGTATGGGTTTCGAGTTCTGCTCCTGTAACCGGACAGACCGAGTGGCGTTCTGGCACTTCAACAGTACGGGATCTATATCGGAATACCTAACTACGTTTGTCCTAATGTATCGTGTGTCTGAACGCATTTTTTTATGCAACTGTAAACTTTTCAGGATTGTTATAAAACAAACCTAACCTCCTAACCTAATCAAAATGATGATCTTTTAAAAAATCCTGAAGAAAATACGGTTTCTGAAAAAAATGCGTTAGGGCAAACGATACATTAGGACAAATGACATTAGGGATTCCGAAGGAGACCCCAAAACTACAATATACCGGTAGTAGACTTGGCACCACTGGAGAAACAGTAGTACTTACAGCCCAGGTTTCGATCGAATCGAAGGCTTTCTGTATAACCTGACGGAGCATATGTATGTGGTCTACGGAACTAAAGCTCTTTCTGAAACCGCGGCTTGTTCGAGAGGCTGGAAGTTATCGAGCCTGTGTGCCAGACGATTTGTGATAACTCGAATACAGCTTGCAGATATGGCTCAGAAGTGAGATGGGTCTGTAATTCTTCAACAAGGTATTATTGCCCTTTAAAGAAGAGGACCACAAAACTTCTGTTCCATGGCATAGGCGTTCTCCCTTCCAGGATGACGGAAACAAACAACTTCTGAAGGGATTTAAGGACCGGTTTTCCACACACCTTCAGGAGCTTGGTTTTGATTCCATCGTCACCAGGTACCCTGTTGTTCTTAAACTTTTTAAAAGCCGTCCGTAAAGTCTTGTACTGGCTGACGTCCGGGATGTCTTCAGTATAGTGTCGGGTTAATCTAGATTTTGGTTCGTTATCTAGATCGAGATTTGGTTGGCGTGTTGATGTGTAATGTCTCTCATAGAAACTCTCTGTCTCCCTCAAAAGCTTTGGTGTAGAGGAAAGAATTCTACCTTTCTCCGTCCTTAGCTTTGCGAGAGCTAGGTCACAATACACTTTTATAAGGAAACAGCAAAAACGTAGCAAATTACACGGTTGCTGTAAGTTTCCACATGATATCTATGGCGTCACGTACAAACGAGGAGCAACCAGATTATTGATAAGTCTAGATCTGGTTTGTTGTATTTGCATGCGTATTTTTTATGGAAACTGCATGAAAATATGCGCATGTGAGCACAATTTATTGTCACATCTAACCAAGACACATGTTCGCGGAACAGCAAAGGAACTATAATCCATTGATCTAGTATGGAATTCCGCAAAGTAACGCCTGAATCTATTGATAAGTCTACTAGTTTTTTTGGCCTAAACTTAAACTTCGGACGGTCACTAGTCACAAAATAACCGAGAAATCATTAGAATTCAAAGTACAGTCAGCAATAAAAGCTTGTCGCAAAAATATTTTTTTGACAGAAACTTATTCTGGATGTTTTTCTAGTGTTGCCAACTGATGAGCACAAAAACGATAGCCTTCATTCTCTCAAATTATTAGTGTGGAAATCAATTGCTAAGTAGGGCTCAAAAGAAGCAGTGTGAACGAATAAGGCACCTCCCATGGCCAGATCGGCACGCACCGGCTGGCACGAGATGACGTGACACATCAATTAACTACCAAGATATCTCCCGACATGTACGCCGCATGCCGCACCGTATGTAATAGGACCAGTATTGCCATATATGTACTGAATAGGGCCATAGATTATACAACAAGCATAAATGGGTGATTTAGAATCAACTAAGATCTTGGTCTAGTGTAAGTTTATTATTTACCTACTGTGTTGGAACATGTTTTTTTCTAATAACCAATTTTTATACCTAACTAAATAGTACTGTTTTCTTGGGTGAAATGAATGGGTGATTTTTAGTTTAGAAACTGTTAAGTGGGCAACGTTGGTGCCGTGGAGGTTGGGTAGAGCCTTGATATGTGTCGACAAGTTCGCACAGTCCCATATCCAGGCAACCCGCTCGCAGGTCGGCGCTGCGGCTGACCAGGATCAGGTTCTGAAGCACCGCAAATACTCGTCTTTACTTAAAGACTATGAGTTTGCGGCGCTTGCGGTAGAAACTTTGGGTCCCTGGTCAGCCGACATGAAGAAGTTTATGGGGGCCCTGTCGGCGAGGCTGATCGACGCCACGGGAGACCTTCGCGCTGGCGGCTACCTCTCGCAACGAGTTTCTCTCGCAATTCAGAGAGGTAACGCCGCCAGCGTGATGGGGACCATGCCGCAAGGCGAACTTTTAGACGGGGTTTTCTTTTTATAATAGTATTTAGTTTTGAGTTAGTATTAAGTTAGTATGAAATTAGTTATATATTCATTTATTTTCTATTTTGTTTTCGTTGTTTTTTTAATAATAATAGATGTATAATGTATATTAATAAAAAAAGAAACTGTTTATATTTAAAATATGTTAAATTAACGAATTATATTAAAAATATTTAGTATTAAAATATGATTTTTAATCCTTAGGCGACCATATTTATCGCTTTATAGCCTACTTGAGAAACAAATAATATCAATGGCTTTACAAATTTCTTTAAGTATATTTTGATTGAGCAGTTTGTATTATCATAAACTCCAGGGATGGTCAGTGTTTGATAATCAGTCAGATAATTTGACAATCAATCAGATAACCCAATTTTTAAGTTGTTTGGTCGCCGCAAGACTTAGCTCAAAATAAAATTAATGAAAAGAGAGCAGGTTTTTTCTGAGCAGTTGGACACACAAATAAATTAAAAAAGTGCATGTTTCTGAGGGCTTGATGCATATCTACAAATAAAAAGGAAAGGCATGAGAAAAAATTGCTATTTATGAGTGTTCTTAAATCACAAAAGGCAAAAAACTTATGATTACAGATAAAATGCATTTCAGTAATTAGTCACTGTTATCCACTCACTCTTGCTCAGTCATCAGTCAAATATATTATTAGAAAAAGTCGGATTTTTCGCGATAAAACAAAAGACTATCACAATGTAACTAATGATACGTTTTTTTTATTGATATTGATAGTTGTGAAATAGTAGGACTGTTCCACCAATACTTTTCACTATAAAGCTATAATATGGATACTAAAAAACGTTCAACTTTACTCAACATCGAGGGAACAAAAATTATAACTCATTGTACTAGCTATATCGAAATGGGAACGATTTTCAGAAATTTTAAAAAGATGTATAGCGAAAAATATGGTTATTTACTCATATCATAAGGATAAAACGTCATGTGCCTGTTGCTATATAATTTTATACAAAACTACAACTATCACTCACACAAGAGTATCTTATACTTTATTTATTCATTAAGAGGGCCATTATTTTTTCTTTTTATTCACGGCAATCACTCTCAATAAAATAAACGCTTCTAGCACAAGTTAGATTGCTACCGTCTTATGTCATGCCGCGAAAATGGCGACCTCCTAGTTATTAGCAGGCAATTCCCATCAACACCAGAAAACTCTATGAAGCAGGAAGAAACTTTTGTTCTCTTGAAAGTGGAAATAGGAACAAATACATACAAATTAACGCATCAAAACAAAGAGCATTAGGCTCAGTTTCATGGTGTATGCAATACCTCATTTGCCAGATAATATTGCTGATACAAGATAAGTCATGCACAAGAGAGATAGGAAGGCAAAGAGAGATACCTACTACAACACAGAACAACAAATAAGTTACAATACAAAATGTATTACTTTGTATAATTTACTGACAATCAATATTGTTTTTAATCTTATATGGCATATGATATGCTAGTAGTGATGAACATACACTGCCAAAAAAGTGGCCCCAAGGGGGGCCACTTATACTCATGGTTGATGTAAGTTCTAAAGATTGTATGTTTTTGCAATAATATCGTAACATACACTTGACAACTATTGGATTATGTATGAGTATTCTTTTTATTAGTATGATTGATTGTGATTGAAAAAGTCATAACCCCTCGTTTTTTCGTCAGCGTAGTCGGGTAAAAAGTATCCTATAACCATCTGGAGATACCCAGCTACCGGTGTGCCAAAAAATTTTGAAATCTGTTTAGCCGATTTTGCTTGATGAAGCCACAACGACAAGTACAAACATACAAAAAATCAAAAAGAAAAATATTTTTCGTTTTAGTGACTTCCAAATACTCCATAACAGTAGATTTTTTGGAAATTTCTTCAATTTAGACATTTTATTTTTACAACATATAATAGTACTAGCGGCCGTCCGCGACTTCGTCCGCCTAAGATTCGTTTATCGCAGATAAAAGGTATTTTTCCGGTATAAAAAGTAGCTTATGTCTTTCCCCAAAACTCGATATTTTACTAATTTTATTGTGAAGCATATTACCAAGATTTCAAGTTCCTGGCGTAAAAAAATATTTATTGTCTTTACAAATTTTTCGTCCCTAAAAGGGATGAAATTTGACATACATAATAGCCTATGTCCTATTCTGATATATAAGGTACATAACTGGAAAGATTCATAAAAATCCAGTAGTTTTTGAAATTAAGTGGAATGTACATACATAGTTTCACGTTATAATATAGTAAGGATAGATATTACCGACAGGTCCGCTTGGTACCCCTTATTTTGTGATGTATGCTGATGATGATTTTTAATTCCATATCGAAAATACACCTGGTTTGATCTTAAATTTGCACTTTTTTGCAATGCAACATGACATGATCAACAGTAATGAATCTCACACTCTTTATTATCTAAAACAAACAAGAAAGACGCAAATACTTTTTGAGCGTAAACAGCTTCACTGCAGCCCATTAGGTGCCAATCTATCTTAACCTGTAACTGTAGTCATACCTAAAAAAATGTTGTAGGTAAACCAAAATAAAATGTATATAATATAGCATTTTTCTTTATAAGGGCTTTATTTTTTCAATAGCACTTAATTTGAAAAGTGCAGTGTAAATGTAAATTAATGCTAAAATAAATAAACTGAAGTTAATAATAATAAATAAATAAATATCAGGGACAATCTTACACAAATCGACCTAGTCCCAAACTAAGCAAAGCTTGTACTATGGGTACTAGGTGACAATATACATAATATATAGATAAATTATAATACTTAAATACATAGAAAACATCCAAGACCCAGGAACAAACATTTGTGCTCATCACACAAACACTTGCCCTGGCCGGGATTCGAATACGGGACTGCCAGCTTCTGCCGGGACCACAAGCCAAACATGTTGTCAAAAGTTAATTGGAATGTTATAATAAAATAAATGAAACAGAAGAGAATAGGGAGACATGGCATTCTCTATTGTCAGAGGCGAAGATCCTCATTTGGTAGCTGAGTGAATGCAGTAAGTATGTAATTGTATTTTCATAAATATATACTAAGATTAAACCAGTCTAACAGGATATTGTTTTTAGATTTTAAGATTATTTATTTAGAGCAATAAGTCAGCCTTAGAAGATATTTAAGATGCCTGATTTAAAATTGGATTGTATCTGCTGACTTACTTTTATTTTTTTGACCTTTATAATAAATAGGTATATTGCATTTGGAAAAGCATCGTGATTTTTTTTATTGATCAAACGGAATATCTGCTATCATAATCATAATAAAAAATACCTACATTAATATATGTGTCTATGAGGCATGGAGGCCCTATGTCCCTGATGAGGGATAACTGGATGCAAAGAAAATGAGGCATGGATATTCAGCAACTTTGGGAAGACCATATTAGCATTGTATTACAAGGAACTTCAATCATATCACTTTTGATTAGGACTCTGAAGTTCGTATGGCAACTGAAACATCATACTAGTGTGCAAAATGTACCACAGGATATATTCTAAAGATATGCAAAACTAACATTAATATTCCATGATGTATACATGTTATTACTTTTTGGATACAATCATTTTGGATTTAGGATGTTGGTTAAATATTTTTTAATTTAACTGTTGAACATATGACAACAATGGGTTGAATCTCAGGTGCATAATTATAATAAATAATCTGTAAGAAAAAACTATCAGACATTAGAGATAATTAATTGAAAGGCATTGCAAGATGTAGATTAATTGAATAAATTTAACTACCTATCTAATGAGCAATGGCTAGAGTTGAGTCATGGACTGAGAATTAAACTATCAATTATGATTCAGTAAACTTAGCATGGTTTGCTACTGTGGTTTTCCATGTGAAACACTAAATTAGAAGTTATAATAGCTTCCGAAATGTTGAGGCTTGGTAAAAAGGACTTCCAGAGACGATAAAATAAATATGTTTGTTGTGATGAATTAAATTTGTAATTATACAGTCATCAGGTCATCACAATATTTTTTTATAATGCCTTCAATAATCGTAAATAATCCAGGAAGTATGTATACAACAGGGGAATTCCTATGTAAGCTTCAATATGGTTAGTAATTAAAATAATTACTGTTTATATTGGTCAGGCAATCCACAATGTTACCTACTGACAAGAGCATTTGCATTTACCTTTTGAATATGCCTAGAATTTGTCTAATTTTAATATAACTATGATGTACATTTAGAATGTTAACAAACAGAGTAACATTTTAAATATTATTTCATGTGTAAGATAATATTTTTTTAAACTGAGTTTTATGGTAATAAAATAATATTAGATTCACCTTTGAGGCACATTAATCAAATGACTATTGTTATGATAAAAGATCTAAATAAATGCAATGATTGAATAATTCCTGCAATGAGGTTAGCATGGTTCTGAAATTCAGGAAATCATATTAGGTGATCAAACCTTCCTAAACATCAAATCGGTAGCCTAGCCACTTTCGTTTTCATACGGAACAAACACATGCATACCAGCATATTGATGAGACTCGAGAGAAAGCTGGCAAACTGTAGCATCATACTCTTACATCAAAAAAACATTATTGCCACTAAAACTGCCTGGGGTTGCGAACTTTTCGAGATTTACATAACGTAGTAGCCGCCGATACGTAAATCATAACTCGGCGTCTCGGCCGTCGCAAGTTCATGGGTGCGGCCATGTGCCTTTAAAACTAAAAAGAGCTTTATGTACCTAACAAAAGCAGCTTGATATCCTTGGAAGCCTGAATCCCATCCTCCTTTAGATTCCTTTCGATCTGTCGGCTGCGAGCGGCCGCCGCTCGCTCCTCGGCCGACTGGGCACATCCCATGTCGGCAGCTGTTCTCGTGCCTTGGCGCCTGGCCGCCGGCCGCCCTGAGCCGGGCACGCTCTCACCGCTCCCTCTGCATGCGATCCGCAAGCCGTCTGCCGCTCCGGCCCCACCGGAGACACCCTAAGCGACGATAACTGCGATTCTCTACTCGGCGATATCCAACACACAGTAACCTAACTTAACACTTATCACTCCCAATCCAAGCCGTAAACACTTAGAACGAACGAACTGAACACCACTATAATTGTCTTCGATTTGCGATATTATCGACACTGAAAACGCGTAACGGCAGTCTGAACTTTAATTGAATACGAATCCGTTTAAAATATGAGATAATGGCGGCCGGATGACAAGCTAGCTCCGCTCCGTGACGGCGACCGCGCCCCGCTCGACTGACGTTCGGGTGCGTTCGGTTCTCTTCGTTTGGGCTCGCTCACACATGCGTGAAAGTAAATTTGACTGGAAATGAAACAGCACGACTGGAATAGAAGCAATGCTCTTGTGAATGCGCTCAAATAATTCGAACGAATATGAATTTAAATTTATAAAACGATTTCTGAAATGTTGAATCCAGTTTTTAATTCACACGTGCATATATATTATATAATACAATAAATATTATAAGAGTCTATAAACGTACTTTTGACGTAAATTCAAGGCTTGGGCAAACCGGCCATTTGACGGTAAATGAAAACTAACGGCTAATTATTTAAATCAATTCGCTACTTTTTCTAAGGAACACAGTTTTGTGTAATATTAAGGAAAGAAAAACAATTGTTTATTATTTCAGATATAATATGAAAGGATGACAGCACGTCTTTCCCTTTCCCACGTCTATCTATACTAGGTATTATAAATTATAAAAAAATGAAATGTCTGTACGCTAAAGTCTGGCAAATAAAAGATGAGAATGAAATCAACCACGAAATTTAAAAATGTAGCTGCAGTGTACCTGTATGAGCTAGATATAAACAATTGAAATAAAACAATTTAACGGATTATATCGCGTATATTATCTCATTTTAGTTCCCGACGTTTCGGAAGCTTTCCAGCTTTCCATGGTCACGGGAGGACTGACGTCAGTCCTCCCGTGACCATGGAAAGCTGGAATAATCGCGGAAACAGAAGAAAATATTAGATATAAACAAATTTAAATGCTTTTCTTAGTAGCTAGTACCTTAATAATTAGTAACAAAAGCAATGAATTTGTGTAACTCTAGCTCATACGGGTACATTGCAGCTACATTTTTAAATTTCGCGGTTGATTTCATTCTCATCTTTCATTTGCCAGACTCTAGAGTTTGGCAAGCGAAACATGATATTAAAAATATGCGGCAAATTTGAAAACATCATGACCTGGCAATACGGAATGCATAGAAACGAAGTAGGTTTTATAATTGACAGCTTTTTTAATATGTAAAATTGTTGCCATATAAAGAATTCTTTTTCAAGGTCAATATCATGTTTCTCTGGCCAGACTCTACTTATACATTGAAGATAGTTTTAGAGAAATTACTGAAACGGATTATTAGAGTCTGACCAGCGAGTCGCTGCACAAATAAAGCCCGGCTAATTCAAAAAATCTTTAGCTGGTAACACAAAGCATAGTACGAAAAAAGAAAGTTGATAATTGGTGTCAATATATTTTAAATCATATTTTTTTATTTAATGCTTAGTACCTAGACTAAATTAGAGGGGTTATTAGAACAATCGTCGGTCAATAAATAAAGTAATTAAATTTACAGAGTACATGAACGAAATATGTCACTTTTAATCATTATAGATTTATTTAGTTGGCATGAAAAGGAGAGTAACTTAAGTATTTCTCTTAATTTAATGAAATAATATTATGATCTGTTGTTCGATCCATTTCCCGTTCTTGACACCTATATTTATTTCCTTCACTTTCGACAAAAACTGGGTAACTCACAATCGTAGGGGCCTAGAGAGAATTATTTCGAAAATTGTGAGAATATAATAAAATTAGCAGTTAAAATATACGCACAACGTAAATAATATTTAGAATTTGTAATGCCGTTATTTTGAAAATTTTCTTCTTCAATATATTACAAACAGAGGTTTATGCTGACAATATGGGCAAAGGGAAATTTCAAATATAGAATTCCTAAATACAGAATACCACTACATATGCAATTCCACGCTCTCGGTAATTTATCTATACTTAATTAATAGGTAGTTTATTATCTCAACTATATTATGTTTTTGCAAATATAAAAGTATGTCAGTTGACATTACTTATCATAGCGATCGTCAATTTACAAATACAAAAATCTTAACAACCAATAGGCTCATGCTAAGAAAATTACTTACGATCTCATTTGCGGCATATAATGGGATATCTTTCCCTTTGTCCTAATAAGGGTTAACTAGTAATCATAATAAAGTGACATATTTCCAAGTCATCTAAAGGGCAAGGTGCCACACATGGATAGATTAACTGGAGCTTAAGGTATTACGGTGAAAGAAAACAGACTTTCAATAACGTTTTATCCAATTTTAATCTCTTATTATTTCAGGAGTCATAATCAAAATCAGATTCGAGAAATTCAATGCCCTATAGAGAATAATCACTTTCACGAACTTGTATGATGAATGGCGCCAATTCTGTGTCAAGAATGTTTCTTGACACAGAATTGGCAATTGAATGAATCTTTGGACTTGTATTTTTCTTCAACACTTATTACATGGTCTGTACATTTTTTCCAATCTTCTGCTGTAATCATTGAAAAACATTCCCTGATAAGGTTTTCAGTTTCTGATCCATGTAGCTCCAAATTTCTACTCGCTAATTTTCGCTTTGCCAGGCTCCATATGAGCTCAATAGCATTTAGGGCACAATGGTATGGAGGCAATTTAAGGACCTCATGCCCATGCTGCTTCAATATTTCCTCTGCTGCATATACAGGACCAACTCTGTTTTCTTCAACAAGGCACATCAATTCCTCTTTTTTAAAACAGTCTTCATATGGGATTTTATTTTCTCTTTGCCATTTTTGAATATCAGCTTTCAAGCTGTGAATGGTTGGAGGCTTATTTATTTGTGTGACATGGTAACTTGCATTGTCCATTACAATCACACTAGGCTCAGTCAAATTTGGGATCAACATTTAACGTAACCACTTTAAAAAATTTGTACTATTCATGTCATCATGATAATCAGCTGCTTTGGATTTTGTGCTGAATACAAGTAAAGCATTTGGAACAAATCCCTGCTCCGATCCAGCATGTACATAATATGCCTTTTACCGGAGGAATATTTTTTCAACTACACCGGAAGTAGAAGGCCCTTGCCATGACTTCTTTGGCCTATAATTTTGGTGGACATATTTTTCACCAAGATACACAATCAATTTTCCTTCTTGTCGTTTTTTATGTATAGTTCTTAGAAATCTTTGTCTCCATCCAGATATTTCAAATTTTTCCATGAGAATGGAGCATTCTTCTTTATTTCTTTTAAACTGAAATCCATTCTGGTGTAGTATTTTCCTCAGTGTTTCACAACATCCTGAGAATCCTATAGATTCTTTCAATTCCGCATGTAATGTTCTTAGAGTAGGAACTTGCTTTTTGACACAATACAATTCGTTTATTTTGTTACGGATGGCTGTCACATCAAAATTGTCTAAATTTGACACAGTTGGTGGGCGGGGACGTTTTTTCCCTGGCGTATTCCATTCACCTTGGTTAATAGAACCTTTTTTTTAAATTGAGCGTAACGTTCTAATGCTAACACCTGAAAAAGGAGACATCTTAAGTAAAGGAAATAAACACATTCAAATATTAATAATGAAATAATAATGAAATAATGATCTTTATTCTGTAAGTAGGCCACAAGGGCACTTTTACAAGTCTGACTCTACGGCGTTTCCCAAGAGGAGACCACTGAAGAGAAGAAAGCCGAAACAAACTCAACAGTCAGTCATTTTTTCGAAATAACTCTTATATCCATTACAATATTCATGCTTAGCCTAACCTAAATATATGTTTTGAGTATAAACTCAATGCGTAGTTCTTCAAGGAAACATATCAAAACTTATAAAAGTAAAAAAAATCTAGAATATAAAAAAGCAAAATAGAGATTTTTATTTAAAACAACTTACATACGTTTGATATGCCACCTTATAAGAACCGTGTCCCATTAAGAAATCTACATGTGCAAATATAAATTATTATTACCTGTCATAGAGGATATTTTCGCCGAATAACTTGATTCTGATTCGTTATTATCAATAACTATCTTCAGTTCTTTGGCTAGCTTTTCAATAAATTTTTTGATATTTTCATCATCCACGCCAGCTAGAATCAAAATAAAGAATTAAGTTAAGTATTATAATACAATCACCAACATTACTATTTTGTAAATAAAAGAGTGCCACGAGAAGCATCAAAATTGTTTGACAATAACTTACCGGTCGCCTGTATGATTTCATCCAACATTCGTTTCTTTTTCAGTAATCTCTCATTTTCATCACGTCTAACCTGATTGTAGTTAGAGATTATCGTAAATAACATGCTTCTAACACTGCTTCTGATCGGTTTAGCCATTATAACACGATATAAACTTCCGTAACAAATGCACTCAGACGATAATTTGGTTATGCACGAACAGAGGTTGACAATTAGTTTGACAGATAAAATTGTTGCCATAAATAGAATTCTGTAAAAATGCTTGTGCAGCGATTCGCTGGTCAGACTCTAGAGCTTCACTGAATCGAAAAATATTTATTTTTTGTATGTTTGTATGTGTTCTTGCGGCTTCATCACGCCAAATATGGCTAATGAGATTTCAACTATTTTTGGTACACGAGTAGCTGTACCTCTAGCACAACTGTGATACGCGACTGTTTGTCGCGCGACAAAGCTTCTCTGCCTCTTTCCTTTCAATACAGTGCTAGTAAGATGGGTAGAGTCTGGCAAGTGAAAAAATGTAGCTGCAGTGTGCCTGTATGAGCTAGATATAAACAAATTTAAATGCTTTTCTCAGTAACTAATAAAATAACTGAATAATTAGTGACAGAAGCAATGAATTTGTGTAACTCTAGCTCAAAAGGGGACACTACAGCTATATTTTTAAATTTCGCGGTTGATTTCATTCTCATCTTTCATTTGCCAGACTCTAATGCTATGTCGCCTGTAAGGCAACTGAATCTTATAAATGTTTTACTAGAATTTCGTTCGCGGAAGAGAAAATGTCATAACCCCTCCTTTTTTCTTCAACGTAGTCGGGCTCAGTGGGTAAAAAAAAAACCTATAACCAATCTTTATGTGCCCAGGTCATAATTCCAAGAAAAATGTTGTCAATAAAAGGATGGATGGTGTGCCTTTATTTGTTTTTGCTCGACTTGGAGCAGTCACTTGTCGACGATTTCGACTTGAGCAATGAACTTGTAATAAATACAAGTGGGAGTCTCTTTTTAATACATACTGTTGGAAAGAGATTGCCGCTAGTAATACGAGTTACAAACGTTTAAGAAACGGGCAGCGCGCTCTATATCTGCAAGTGCGTCACATTAGTATGGGCATTAATAACAGCGCCATCTCTTGGTCGGAAAATGTTTGCGGCCTCATCCTGTCAAAACGGCTCAACGGTTCTCAACCATTTTTGGTACAAGGGTAGCTAAATCTCCGAAGATGGTTATAGAATATTTTTTATCCGACTACGCTGAACCAAAAAAGAGGGTTATGAGTTATGACTTTTTCCTCTTATGCAAAAGAAGTATATAGGGCATCTTATTACCTACCTATACTAAATGCACGATGCACGTGAAAGAAAGAGTGGGATGCTTTTGGTCAATGAAAAAATCATTTTTTTGTAAATTTTAAAGGGCTCTTGCAATTGGACTCAGAATCGACGGCTTCATCGATTGAAATAGACGTAAATAATGTTCTTAAGTCAGTTTTATTACTTTGGGGTCGTCCACAAATTACGTAACGCAAAATTCTTTATTTTTACCCCTCCCTCCCTCCCCTCATGCAACAGGACCGTCACGCTTAGATGGATCCCCCCCCCCCCCCCTTCAATTCCGTTACGTAACAAGTGCTTTATAAAAATCTTCATGGTAATATTCAGAAAAGAAAGATAAGTGGTACTATAGATAGTTTTTATTCAAGAATCTGCGTTTTATAAATAAAACATTAAAGTGTGGTTTCAAGGAATCGAGAAATTTAATCATTACAATCGGTATCAGCTTCGGCGGCGACCACATCTTCTGTGGCTATTTTGAACGGTATTATTTTTTGTCCAAATTCTAAATGGTTAATTCTAGTGGACGAATTTCCATTTGTACCTATTGACAGTTTAGGTGGTCAGCACTCTCGTAATAAATGTCTATTATTTTAGAATCCAGTGCGATTCTGAAAGGGGGGGGGATGATGCAGCTATGAAAAGGGTAATTTAGTGAGCACCCCTTTCGCAAATAGGGGTGTTATAAGTAGGTATTACGTGTATCTCTGCAGAGCCACAGGGCTATTTGCATCTGTCTCAGAAAACATACTCGTAGCTATTGCGAGATGTCGATTTTTTTTATCATTATACAGCGATTAAGCATTTTGACTTGTTCAATATGAAATACGCCTAGCGCGAGTCGGTTTGCGCATCGACGGTTCCGTACAAAATATACCTATATAGTGTAGGGATAGAGCCCTACTCCTAGGCAAAATGTACGCGGTGTGAGGTCATTTTATATTGGATTGACATAATAAATAAGATTTTCAGATTTATTACCTAGCGTGTGCTATAAGAGCTACATTCATACCAAATTTCAAGTATCTAGGACGACTGTACCGTACCCAATAGGTTTTCCGTGGACGGCCATTTTTATGGAAACACCTTTTTTAATGACGTATATTTGGATTGCGTTGACTTATATGCTTGATTTCTTGCCTACCCATGGCCTCGACTTCAAATTCTACAAAGCATGACTGCTGAATAAATAGACCCTGCAAATAATTTATTCCCTTACATCTCGGTAATTATGATGAACATCACAAACTAATGAAACAAGCTATCACCATGTAAAAAATCCGGCCGAGAGCATGTCGGACCATGCTCAATGTAGAGTTTCGCAGCCGTTTATACAAAAAAATGCACTACAGAGGAAAAAAATACGATGTGAAAAAAAACACTAACAAAAGAGCGTATCTCTCCGGCACTTACGTCATTTGGCTGAGAAGTGCAGTTTTTTGGCAATAACTTAAAAACGGTATGTCCTCATGTTGAAAACAATTTTTGTTGGAAATATTTAAGTTTTACTTTTGTAATTTTTTTCATATTTTTTTAACATACTGTTTAGAAAATAGAGGGGGGGGACACAATTTTTGCTACTTTCGGAGCGAATATTTCCGAAAATATTCACTAAATCAAAATGTTTTTAGAAACATCAAAGTATTTTCAGAAGATCTGTCGAATAATATGCACACATTGATATTTGCTGATTTTTTTTTTCACTTTCGGTTACATGTATGGAGTGCCCCCCCTAGAAATATATATATTTTTTATTTAACTATCAAACTAAGTAGCGGCTTACAGAAGACATTTATGCTCCAAATTTGATAAGTATACGTCTTATAGTTTTGAGTAAAATGCCTGTGACATACGGACGGACGGACGGACGGACATGACGAAACTAGAAGAGTTCCGTTTTTGCCATTTTGGCTACGGAACCCTAAAAACCGGCCAAGTGAGGGTCGGACTCGCGCACCGACGGTTCCGTACAAAATATACGCTACAAATGGCCGTATATTTATAATAATTCAGTGTTAGCAGAGCCCTGCTCCTAAGCAAAATGTATGCGGTGCACTATCATTTTATATTGGTTACTGATATAGATAGACAGACATAAAAAAATAGTTTTTCAGCTTTATTTTGTTGATTGTGCTCTTAGAGCTTCCTTCATAGCAAATTTCAAATTTCTAGAACAACTGAAAGTACCCCATCAATTTCAAAAAAGTATCGAAATATACGTTTTTTTCGACATAAACAGCCGTATCTTTTTTTACGTAAACTTAGAAGTTTGATTTTTTCACAGCTTCAAGGAACCGTAGACCTGAGTATATAGCTTTAATTTCAACTCGATACCTCCACGCATTCGCGAGATAAAGGGTCTTGACAGACAGACAGACGGACAGACGGACAGACGCATCACGAACAACAAAGTGATCCTATAAGGGTTTCGTTTTTTCCTTTTGAGGTACGGAACCCAAAAACAATATATCTTGAGATGAACCTACCTTTACGTATTTTTAGTATACTTAAGTATCTAATCTGTGCTTTAGGTTTGAGTTTATACACTCGCTCACTTAGGGTTCCATACCACCTCACGCAACATACACCGACAAATACATATTTCTTGTATGATCCCCATATTTTTTACTTAATTTTACTTTTAGATTTTTTCGTTATAGCGACTATAGCAATAGCATAGCAACCAATACACATCGGTTAGATAATATACAAATATTGCGCAAAAAAACTCCTATAACACACCCCTGTCAATATATTACCCTTCAAGAGTTATAGCCATATGACAGACAGATGGAATTAGACAGACAAGCTATTTTTTATTTCCTTGGTATGTCCTCTCGGCTGACAGTGCCACCTATGAATGAAATTGTTACATTCAATCAATCAATCATTGTTCTTGGTTTCGTATAATTTGTTTATGTAACAGTAGCAAACGAGTTATCTATCTTTGGAAATGTAGGTACTTACATTGCCCATGGATTATCTGCAACGACAGAGGGGTTACCAACGTGTACTCGCTTCTCGAGGAACCCCAATATTATCATTCTCCATGTCTTATACGTAAACATCATCATATCCAATTTTGGAGAATACCCTTCGGCCTGCATCGAAAATTGGATTTCAACTTGCACTACGGTAGCCTTATTTACGAGTACAAATGCGTTTTTTAGGGATGTTATCAGATTAACGTGTGTATGTCTGACCCTTATTTGTAGCTTCTTACCGGATGAACAGATTTTGATTCAGTTTGAAAGGTGACTTGATCGAGATTGTGCTTTGCTATGATTCAAGAAAATCAGTTAGATAAGCCGTTTGAGCCAGCTCGTGCGGACCTTCGTTTCCCCATATTTTTACACGCTGCAGAGACGTGGACGCTTCGAGACGCTGAGAGGAAAAAAATGAATTCCTTGGAAATGTGGTGTTGGAGAAGAATCCTGGAGATATCGTGGACAGAATTCAGGACTAATGTCTCCATCCTTAAAGAACTCCGCATCAAACAGCGTCTGTCTGCTCTAGTGCAGGCTCGGATACTCAAGTTTGTCGGCCATGCCTCAAGGCGGCACTATAACTCCAGAGAGCGAGTTGTCATCCAGGGTAGAGTAGAAGGAATCAGGCTTCGAGAGAGATCACACCCATGCGATGGACTGACCAGATCAAATCGGCTGTGGGTAGACCTTTGCAGGAGTGCACCCGAATGACTGCAAATCGACAGAGATGGTAAGGACGTTATATATACGGCGAGTAGCATGCGCCTGACAGGACAAGCTGTTGATCACGACCACTCTGCAGAGAGTGCAACGACTGAGAAGTAGAATCCGTTTTAGAGGGCGGCGCACTACTGGTCGTTGCGGAGTATCTTGGGGAGGCCTTCCAGTACTGGATGTTTTTAGGCTGATTATGACGCTGATGATGTTCAAATTAAATGACCGTGTGTAAACTCGTAACTAAATAAGCTCTACAATATGTGGGTTCTTAATTGTTCTACAAAGTCTTCAAAAACCATAGTAAGTAACGCCGTAGTAGTAACAACCAGCTTTTCAATACTAAATGTGCAGTCTCATAACTGCATGATATCCGAGATAACCCGTACCTACAATGTTACAGTACAGGCCGCCGCCCGGGATATCTCGGTGAACATATCCTAAGTAGCACACAAGCTGTATATATACAGTACATATAAGAGCTTATACAACCATTATACAGCCAGTTTGAGCGTTATAAGGGCTGTATATATAAGCTCTAATACAGCTTGTGTGCTACTTGGCATGGTTCCTGGTTCAATAGTTGCACATTAAACACACAAAAGAGGATTTCAACAAGCTTTAAGATGCGTCCACACTTGTATCATTTGCTCGTATCCGATCACCGTGCCGTGGTATGACTGCGTATCGCGCTGCTTGGACGCTCACTGTCGGCGCGCCGATCATGCCGCACTCTTCCGATATAAGTGTGTGATACGCGTAGCAAATGGATTTCGAGCGATCGGATCGGCGCAACGTCCAAACGCGTGATCGTGACACGCGATCATGCCACGCGACGATGATCTGATACGGGCAAATGATACAAATGTGGACGCACCGTTAGGTAGCTGAGTATCCACAGATGGTTATAGGATACTTTTTACCCGACTACGCTGAAGAAAAAAGAAGGATAATGACTTTCTCCTCCTCGAACGAAGTTGCGGGCACCTTCACTTGTTCAATATTTTCATGAGCTGTTTTGTACGTCAGGTAGATGAGTTCTTCAGATTGACATTCCTGTAAGGGTGCAGCCAGCAACAACTCACCATTTACACATCTAGAAATTACATACCTATATTATTTGACATTGACACTACAGGGTGTGACAGCTTTGCTATAGCTCTACATATCTTCGTACCAACAGCAGTGGTAATGTGTCCACGGAAACGGATAGATACCACTGTTGTTTTAAACACATCCTACTTGAAAGAAACCTGCAAATGAAACAAGTTTGACCGCGGCTACGCCGGCTACGCTTTGCCTATGTTCAATCAACGTACCAATGGAATTACGGTGCTGGGTTCAAATCCCGGTATACATATATGTGGTGGGTTAAATATTTGTTCCAGAGTCTTGGATGTTTCCTATTATATAAGTAATACCTATATCTATTAAATATCTCATTGTCGAGTACCTACTCATAACACAAGCCTTATTGAGCTTACCATGTAGTTCGATTTGTCTGAAATTGACCCGTAATATTTATTATTTAATTTGGAGTTTGGGTGCCCCGTACTTAATAGCTTTGATTAGGATTTTTTTAATAGATGTCTGCAATGACGCCTTGCATGTCGTACATAATGCTCTGTACTGTACGTCTTTATAATACCTTTTTGTAAGTACCGATTAGTCCCGTACATATTAAATGAGCCATTTTAGATATATAACATTTTGAAAACAGTTTGAATAAGTACTTATGAAACCTATTTTTAAATAAAATTATATTATATCTTATTTGCCAGCTTTATTCTCAGTGACCTTGAGCGTAAAACACCTTTCGTGCACCGTATGCACCCTGTGAAATACAAAGTTTTTCCTGCAAGTGTCACTACAATCTGCGCATCGTACTGATCGTATTACTTCTTGTAATCCTTACCGCAACGGTTGAGGTTGATACCTGAGCTTGTGGGGATCAATAAGTTAAATAACCTGTTGATGTGGTTAACGTACCTTGAGCTCACTTCTGGTCATTATACCTAATATACTAAGCCATTTCTTTTTATGGCATTAGGTTACAAGAAATAACAATATAGCGCTAATAATCAGATGAAAAATCGGCGAAAAGATACAGCAGAAATTTCTGTAGGTAGTTAGGTAGCAAATTAGACATCAAATTATTACAAAATTTTATTATTTAGTTAGAGCGCTGATGATTCTGTTTTTGTGGAAGGTATCATATATTTAGGTAGGTATGATTTTTTTCGTTTTCTTATCAACTTATTTGCGCTTAGTATTCAAGTACTGTAAATAGTTGTCTTGAAACATAAATGTCATCATGATTCCCTGAAGAATCTAAACGAGCCGGTGCGAGCTCGTCAATAGAGGTCGGAAGTGTGCGCGCGCACGGGCAACTAGAGAGGGACAGAGAGGGACCAACCAAGAAGCAGGAGCTTGATGTCCTTCGCGGCCTGGATGCCATCTTCCTTGAGGTTCTTTTCGATGAGCTTGCTGCGCTGGATGGCGGCGCGCTCCTCGGCGGACGAGGCGCACCCCATGGCTATGGCGCGCACGGCCTGGCTCGCTACGCGCGGCAGCGCCGTGCTCCTCGCATGCTCGCGGCCCGTCGTCGCGCACTTGCGCGCCGCGCACGCTGGCTCCGGCTCGAGATCGCGCAGCGCCCGCGAGATCGCGCTCACGAGACACCGAGACCGGGCGCTGTTAACACGAGAGGGATGCGATGGCACCGCGGCGTGGGCCCGCAAACGAATGACGGGTCGCGCAGCCCCGCTGCGCCGCCGGCACTGCGCACGCCCGCGCGACCGTGGCCACCCGGTGCCTCCCTGACACACTAATTACACTCCGCGTCAACCTTGTAATACCTATCACTCGCTTCTCTCCCGCATTCGGAAAACAAAAGGCATGCAATTGGATGCAATCGCGTGCAGTTGATAACTTGGTCGATTGATGATTAAAGTCGAATAATGCGTTCTACCTCACATTAAGCTATGTACCTACTTATAATCACTAATTAGAATTCACACGTACATAGAAATCATAATAAAACGAAGATAACTAGCGAAGTTCAGCCAATTCCATCGCTCCATTTCATAAAAAAAGACCCCCAACCACAGCCCGCATTTTCTATACATAACGCATCGAAACATTTGCTAACATAGTACGTCTAGACGCATGGTTTTGAAAACATTTAAAATGTATGAGAGATAATATACACACCTAGGGCTAAGGTTTCAGATCTCAGATATTTGCCGCACGAGCCAGAGGCGAGGGCGATAAACCTGCAATCAAATGCATTCTTCATCCATCATGCTCCATTGTAGGTACAATGTGTACAAGTACTAACATAATTTTCCGTCTTACTCTAGCCAGAAAGCACAAAATTTCATGCTATAATTTTAGTAAAATAATAAGTAGAGTTAGTAGACAACCAAGTACCATTGCGCTACGACGATAATATTATCAGTCATTCTACTAATAGTATAATAATAAAGTAGGTATGTGAAGATTTTTGAAATATTAGGTTAAGTTTAAGTTGTATATGTTGTTAGATACTGGACCTACATTCGCCTAGCAGCCAGGGCACTACGGTCTCAAACCAAAAGTACTGAGCGGATCGCGTTGATTCGGTGCTGAGCTGCTGTATGTTCGACAAAGACCTATCTAGTAACAAAACGACTTTTTTTTACACAAGCTTTTAATTTCACATTATTTTTTTACGGCATCTCGCTTTATTCAAAACATCTATTAGTTTGGCTACAAAAGAAAAGAAAGTAGGGATTTATAGTTTTGAGTGGAATGAACTAAAGCTATTCGAGATTTTATAAAAGACGCCAAAGATTTTAAACTCGACTTAACTAATGTCAATTCATCAAATTGTCAATGTCAGTCAAATGTCATATCTGTTTGTGGCGCAAAGCGACTTGTACAAAATCTAAACTTGTTGAGAATTATTTCAAACAGTTGTTACTATGGATTCGGATGAAGAAATTGAAAATGTTCCGTCGTGGAGAGGCGTACCTGGCTGCATAGTGCTCATTAATGTCTACGATCCTTCCAAACGCGGCACAGCAGCACTCGCACATGCAGCGACTTGTTTGCTAGTCCGGCAAAATCTGAGATTGGCAAGCTCCAACCATGTAGGCGTTTGCTTGTATGGGACTGAAGAAACAAACTCCTCGGCTTTTGGAATAAAAAGTGTCATCGATGTTTGTCCGCTCAAGTCTCCTACGTTGGAAGAATTCAAAAAACTCCGTAATTTGGATGTCTCCACTTTAAAACAAGCTAAAGAATTCAAAATGTCTGATGTGTTGTGGCACTGCAGCAAAATGTTTGCTAACTGCAAGAAACTGCTGTCTTCACGCACTGTCCTAATATTATCAAGGTTAGATGCACCTCCAATAGTGTCTGATCAGAAACCGACGATCAAGCGGGTTGATGACTTAGTAGATTCCAATATTGAAGTTAAGTTTTTGAACATCTCTCAAACAGAATATAAAATAGACAAATTCTATGAAAATTTCTTATTTGAAGCAAGTAAAGGGAAAGGTGTTATTATTCCCAAGATTATTTGGGGTCATAAAGAGGTAGGGCAATTGATGCAGCAACAAACTGACAGGCACCTAGCTGTGGCAAAGCTCAGCTTTGTGATAGGTGAAGATCTCTCTATTGGAGTTGGTGTTTACAACTTGATCAAAACTTTTGGAAATTACCAGAAGAGAACGGATTTGCTCAGGGAAGACAATGCTGTGGTTGCAAGTGTTACTAAAACAGTAAAAGTCACACAAAAACCTGACACTGTAGAAGCCATGGATGTTGATGATGATGGAACTGTACAAATGCCATTGCTCAAATCAGAGTTGCTGCATTACCAGGAATATGGAGGAGAGCGAGTTGAATTCACAGACAATGAAATGAAGATGCTAAAAAACCCATTTGGCCCACCTATGATGAAACTTCTAGGATTCAAACCTTCACAGTTGCTGTGTAAAGAGAAATGGTTTTTTAAGCCTTGCCACTTCCTTTTCCCCAATGAAAGTATTATAGAAGGCTCTACTGTTGCATTTAAGGCTCTTCATCAAGCATGCTCAGAGATGTCTATGGTTGCTATCTGTGTGTTGTGCACCAGGGCCAATGCTAGGCCTAAGATTGTAGCTCTCTCACCATGCACCTCACCCTTGGGCAATGATGTTGATATGGGCTTTGATGTCATTCAGCTACCGTTTATGGAAAATGTAAGGGATGTCCCAGTTGATGAAGATGATGACACCAAAGTATCCAGTGTTGACAAGTCTTTTATGAAAGATATTTTGAATACAGTAAAATTTGACTATCATACAAGTTTGTTTGAAAATCCCAAAATACAGTCTACATTCCGAGCTGTAGAGGCTATTGCATTAGAAGAGGATGATTTAGAACCATTTGAGGACACAACAAAACCTAATCCAAATATATTTGAAGATCTTAAAGTTGATTTGTTTGAAGATATCTTTGGTCCTTTTTGTCCCTTAGCAACAAAAAGGGCTGGTACTTCTGGTACCCATGGAGGAAAGAAGGCAAGGTTGGAGGGCATGGATGAGGATGCTATATTAAAACATAGAATAAGTAATAAGGTTGTGAATGACTACACAGTCAAAGAACTAAGAGATTTATTAAAAGTTAAAAATGTCCCAGGACTAACTACTTTAAAAAAACATGAGCTTGTTGATTTAGTATATCAGCGTTTTGCTGAAGATTGATTACTGGAGAATCATGTTGCTGTTGTTCATAACTATTTTCTAATAAAAAGGTTCTATTACAATAGTCTGTTTTAATAGAAATTGATATTCTATCACCCATTTTAGTGTGCCGAGCAAAATGTTGATCATACTCTGCACACTAGATCATTATGAAATGTTCAAGTACCTATATTGAGTATGGGTCCACATTTTCGAAGATAACAGTACAAGCAATGATTACCAATCTTATTTTAGAATCACTATCTGACATTTGCAATATTAAAATGCTCAGATGCAAGATAACCATTTATTAGGGTTCCGTAGCCAAAATGGCAAAAACAGAACCCTTCTAGTTTCATCTTGTCCGTCCATCCATATGTCCCAGGCATTTTACTCAAAAACTACAAGATGTAATTAGATGAAACTTGTAATTTAGGTCTCTTATGTAGGCCGCCACTTAGTTTGATAGTAAAATTATAAAATAAAAAATATCTAGGGGGGGGGGGCACTCCATACATGTAACTGAAGCTGAACAAATTTTTTTTAGCAAATATAGACAGATCTTTTAAAATCATTTTGAAGTTTTAAAACAATTTTTTGATGTAGTGGAAATAATCGCTCCGACAATAGCATAAATTCTGTCCCCCTCTATTTTGTAAACGGTATACATAACGGTAAAAAAGATGAAAAAATTTACACAGATAAAGCTTAGTAAATATTTTCAACATAAATTGTTTTCACCATAATAAGCGTTTTTGAGTTATTGCCGAATAACGGCGCTTCACAACCAAAGGACATAAGTGCCGTAGAGATACGCTCTTTTGCTAGTGCTCTTTTTTTATCGTATTTTTTCATCTGTAGTGCATTTTTTTTGTATCAACGGCTGCGGAACCCTACACTGAGCATGGTCCGACATGCTCTTGGCCGGTTTTTTTTTGACTGTCACTTGTTGACTAACAAAGCTGCCGTGCTAAAGAAAAACGACGTTTAATATATGGAAACTCCTAAGAAAAGACGGCCTTTTAAAATAGCACGGCAGAAATCACGTCTTTGAAAATTCGTGTCTTTGACACCAAAACCAAATTTTGTTATAACTTTTGAAGGTTCGTTTTATTTTATTGCTGTGATGTCTGGGTCATCTATTACTTCACTGCTTGG
Organism: Hedya salicella; assembly: GCA_905404275.2. Taxonomy (NCBI): domain Eukaryota; kingdom Metazoa; phylum Arthropoda; class Insecta; order Lepidoptera; family Tortricidae; genus Hedya; species Hedya salicella. The sequence continues at coordinate 10,308,500 of FR990112.1, read as the reverse complement.
GGGTAAAAAGGTTATTGTAATTATTTTTTTTATAATCTTCACTAATGCTTATATCCTAAACTGGCCTAGTAATATATCTATATATTTATCTATGCATGCATGACTGCCTATTGTTTAAGGAGCTTCAGTAAATAAAATGTGTTGTCAGACTTAATTATTTAATAAATAGTATTATTACTAACTAACCTCAATCATGCTAGCCAAGAAAGTTACACATATAACCACACATATTTTAAATATACACAGAACCATCAGCAGGTCCCAAATGGTGAATACCAATAAGCAATGCATCAACTAGAGTCCATACTCCAAGGCCCCCAAAGCTAAAAAGTTTGCCTATCCCCTCCTGCCAGTGTCCTAGGTAAAAACGATCAGCTCCAAAACCTCCAAGAGTCAAGGCTAGAATGAGGGCTGTGCCCCATCGAGTCCCACCAGTCCATGAACATCTAATCTTCTTTAAAAATCTCCGCTTTCCAAGGCAGATTATGTCATCAGAGACTGTGCAGTTGGTTCTGAAAAAGAAAATTGAATAAACTACTTAATTGTAAAGTATAAATATGCTTATGGCTAATTGTAAAAATTTTGGCAACATCATTAATAAAATTAGTAAGACAATTGTGATTAAACTAGGTCTTAATTATTTAGGTACTAACAAAACGATGGACTCCTGTTGTCTTAAATCAACTAAACTAAAAAAAAATAATTTGAATATATACACAAAATGAAAGAAAATTTTGGTATATGAATTTTCTCAGTATTTAATAAAGATATACCTATGTGATGGTTCTGCTTTGTTTTTAGATATTTGGTTTCAACATAAAAACATACAATAAAATACTTACGAATAATATTTAAGAGGAGAGGCAAGAGAGTTGCAGTTGGCTTTCTGTTCACACCGGTGTTCCCATTTATCAGTCTGGTAACAAAAGCGGCACATAGCAGTCCTGTTGAATTTTTTCGGGCCCTAAAAAAACAGAAATAAAGTCATGACTTCACAATATATACTACTAAGGCTGATAAGGGAAACAATTTATTAGAAATATAGTTGCAGATAAAACTTACATTACAAGATACTTTTGATTTAACTGTACATGTATAATTGGACATGCCTCCATATCGACAGTTAGTGTCCCGGTAGCATTCTATGCACGGATACTGCAGCGTCGAACACTCTGACATGTTTCCTGGACAACTTTTTAAGTACTCATCGTTTGGACTCAAACTCAAGCCTTTGTCGTTGTTATCCTTCATTTTATTTTCTTTACTTGAATATGGTTGCTCCATATTGTTGCTGTTTGCTACAATGTATAGTTACATTACATTTAATAGAAATAATCCACAAAATAGAAAAATAAGTGAGTGCTCTAATTATACCTTACCCATATCGGTAATATGAATTGTGTTAAAAATTACCAATATTACTAAAATTAAACAATCCCTAACACTAATCCTCATAGGTGTTATTCGGGGCATTTTGTAGTTTACATTTTATCTAAGTCATTAGTATTACAGAATAAGAATATTAATAACAATGGTCTGACTAAACAACATATCTCAATTCAATTGTCAATAAGTAGTACCAATTACAAAATTCTATTCACAGTTTTGATAGAGTCCGGTTAATGTACAGCCATGGAATGTACGGCCCAATAATTCGAGTCCAAAAAAATGGTCACGGATTATTGGGCCGAGCATTCTCGCCCCGTGCAAAAGTGGCTTTCAATTATTGCCCTGTACCGAACATGTCCAGCTCGATAATGCGCGGCCGAAGAATGCTCAGCCCAGTAATGTACAGCCCAATAATTCGTGTACATGATTCCAAATTCGATGGTCGCGAATTATCACCCCGTACCGATAATGCTCGGCCCAAAATTGCTCAACCCAATAATGTACAGCCCAATAATTGGCGTCCACTTTTCGCTGCGAGCCACAGACTAAAAATATTTGACACATAGAGTGAAAATGTAGGGATGAGCCGATGACGTTCGATTTTACGATTCGATAATGTTGCCAGAAGCGAAATAAGTAATTTTGGCAGTCTCAAATTTCTAATCGTTTAAAATATGACAACTATTTGTAGTTTAGTATTACTCCGAATCTCAAAATTTGTTTAGTGAAATCCGTACTTCGAGATTGAAATTGCGTCTCCGAACAATGCCAATGGAATTACCTGAAAAACTATGAGCATGATTGTGCGCGTCACTTCGGGTTGAAAATATAACATTATAAACATGGAGAAACGGATAGGATAAATGGTAAGGAGAACAATCTCTATATATTCAAAATGTCCGTCAAATTGGTCAAAAGGCGTTAACTTGGTGGCGCCACTATAGAGTCTGGATAATGAAAGATGAGACAGGAATCAACCGCAAAATTTTAAAATGGAGCTGTGTAGTGTGCTGCTATGAGCTAGAGTTAAACAAATTTATTGCTTTTGTCATTAGTTATTAAGTTATTAGTTACTGAGAAAAACATTCAAATTGGTTTATATCTAGCTTATACAAGCACACCGCAGCTACATTTTTAAATTTCGCCGTTGATTCTTTCACTAGCCAGACTCTAGCAAGTGCGTAAAATAATGCCAAAAAAAATCACAATGATGCAAAAAAAAATTGAACACGATGGATTATTTACATCAGAAGAAGAACGAAGGATTGAGTAGCATTTCGATATAGTACATTTCGATGCTAGTGCGTAAAGTGTGTCATCACTGCACGAGTACCGAGATATCTTGCCACGAGCCGTAGGCGAAAGACTCTGGACGAATGATGAAAGACTTTTCCACACGCCATGGCAAAAAATAAGAAAAACAACAAGTACAATATCGAATACTACTTTTGGAAACTTTAAGCATGCTTGCAGAAAGAAAAAACGCCTCTTCTTTGACAGGCGTTTCAGCAGCTATTCCGTTCCATTCAGACAACTTATTAAGAACGGTTTTACAATATTCAATATTAAAAAATAAACGTGTTATAATGATGACAATGTAAGTAATAAAATATGTATATTTTTCGTATTCCTACATTAACTATACTAAAATATTAACACTCATTAATAAGTAATCATGAAATGGAACAAATATAAATTTAAAAAAAAATTGAAATGTGAAAAACACTAGTTCGCGAAAAACAGCTACGCAAAATAGCACTTTTTGAGCAACTGTATTATAATAAATGTTTTAGAGTTTAGCCAACAAAGGATGAGAATAAGAAAAAAATGAAATGAACCGCGAAATTTAAAAATGTAGCTGCGGTGTGCCTGAATGAGCTAGAGTTAAACAAATTCATTGCTTTTGTCATTAATTATTAAGTTATTAGTTAGTGAGAAAAGTATTAAAAATTGTTTATATCGACCTTATACAGGCACTGTGCAGCTACATTTTTAAATTTCGCGGGTGATTCCATTCTCATCTTTTATTTGCCAGACTATAATGGGGAATGTATGAAATTTTTTAAATCACTTGATTATTATTTATTCCTATTAATAAAAAAAATCAAGCGATTTAAAATTTTTCATCCATTCTCCATTGGTCGTTTACTTCATCAAAAAATAATGGCCATACAATACATTGAGCGTTTAGGTACAGTTTGTAATAATAATAATGTTTATTTCGAATAACAATGGTCCATAGAAGTAAGTACCTAACATTATGTAGGTACTTAAGATTAGATTAGTATAGGTATTATTTATTATATGTCTGACTAAAGAATCACAAAATTTCTTAATATTATAAATTAAAGACCTGCCACCATCCTGTCACCGATGTGTATGCCAACTAGTGTATGCAGTCCCAGTGCCTCACCACAGGTTTATACTTGGTTATGACGCCATTGTTGACGGATTTGTAACTATTCTAAATTATAGTTTCATATATATCTTTCCGCTGGACACTTTCTCGTTTTCAGGGTTTCGTAGTCAACTAGGAACCCTTATAGTTTCGCCATGTCCGTATGTCCGTCTGTCTGTCCGTCCGCGGCTTAGCTCCGTAATCCTTAGTATTAGAAAGCTGAAATTTGATATGAGTATGTGTATGTATCATGCCGACAAAATGGTAAAATAAAAACTAAAAAAAAACCTTTTTCGGATACCTCTCGTACACCTAAAATGGGAGTATTTTTTTTCGTTCCGACACTAGTGTTTGGGGTGTCGTTGAATAGGTATTTTAAAAGTAATAGGGTCTCTACGCATTATTTTTTAATAAAGTCAGCAGTTTTGTAAATATTTGCTGCGGAAATCCAAAAAATACCGTCTCCCTCTAACTTTTCAACCACGGGTCTAAACATTTTGGGAAAACTCATAAAAATGAGACCTTATAAGTACTTTCAATGAAAACTATATTGAATAAAATCGGTTGAGCCGTTCTTGAGTTATTACCGAAAAACTGCGCTTCTCAGCAAAAGGACGTAAGTATCTCGCTCTAGCTTTGTTGGTGCACTTTTTCACACCGTATTTTTTTTATCTGTAGAGCAGTCATTGTAGTAACAGCTACGGAACCCTACACTGAGCATGGTCCGACATGCTCTTGGCCGGTTTTCTATATGAGTTTGGCTTCCTTACCCCACATCCTTACACGTTTGTACAGTCAGTACGTTATTCCTTCAGTTTCAGTTATTACTCTAGCAATACACGGGATAAAAATTATCATTGATCACCGTAATGCATACCGTACACTACACATTGGCAGAAGTGGAAACGAGGTCGAGATACATACGTATTTAATAACGGCATGGACGACACCTTCGTGTCCAAGTCCAATCGGGCCAATGTGTAGTGCCGAGAAAAAATAACGAGTTGGGAAAGTTGACGATAATAGGAAGTGGATCATTTGATAATGTTGACAAAATAGTAGTGGACGATTTGGGAAAGTTGACAAGACAGGACACTGGTCGTTATGGGATTGCTGAAGAGCTAGCAAGTTGACATAATGGGAATGTGGACAAAGTGAACCTAAAGGACTTAAACTAGTCTCTGGTATAGCAAAAATAAGAAAAACGAACTTGTATTAATTATTTTTTAATAATGATAGTGTTATTTTCTGTAACTAGTCTAACTTTACGGCATTTCCCTACGACCACACTGTTGAGAAGAAAGCCGAAAGAAACTCGACGGTCAGTAATTTTTATTGTATAATTCTTAACTAAGTTCTTAATAAAAATAAAATAAATAATTTTCTCATACTTAATTAAAACGTTATGAATTTAAATTTTCTACTCTACCAGCGCTATTCAAAGACCATTGTCTGAGAAGACGCGCGGCAAGAAACTCACCAGAAGGTCGTCTTTTCTGACATATTTATGTACAAATATCAAATAAAAAATTATATTAAGTCCCCAGCAAGTTCGGCCGAATTTCACCTTCCCATAAAAACGGAGATTCGTTCTCATTTTAAAACCACGTGTTGGATTATAATGAAAATTTGCATACACAAGACATGAGGTATATGGCTCCGAAATACAGCAACAACAAGTTTTGTATGAAAAAGCTAAATTTGCCGTATATTTTTTACTATGGCATCTGAAGCTACATAAACTAATTACAGGCCTGCATATACCTTAACGTATTCTAAGTAACCAGTTTCAAAGCAAACTAGCAAGTCATTTTAAAATGAGAGCGTAACTACGTTTGTATGAAGAATCGAGCTTACCGGGGACTCTTAAAGCAATCATTGATGTGATGAATGAACTAAAAATATATAAACTATCAAAATCATACGTTATCTAAGTTTGTATACAATACTCTAGCGAGTTATGCTTATTAACCGACTTCAAAAAAGGAGGAGGTTATCAATTCGTCGTAATTTGTATTACATTAATGTCCACTGTTGACTCAAGGCTACCAATTTTAATGGACCAAAAAATGTCCTGGACCTGATTTTGTTTCTTCTTAATCATGTTATTAATTAAGGTAGCAAACGGCCAATGGAAATTTGTGTGGCTAATTAATTGGTCATACTTTCTCGTATAAGAATAGAAAAGAATTCGTTAAGCTTTAATATGTGTTTTAAAGAACCAGTAGTTAGTATTCTTGAAAACAAGAAAAAAAGAGTTCTAAATTGATTCAGTGTATCCATATTAGATGCGCAGGCTCCTCCGCTCTGCCCACGTTGTGGTGGCTGAAATCAAAGAAGGATTAATTAGCAAAGTGAAGCAATTACTTGATTACTTAGAATATGGGCGGCCGAGTTTTGCTCTTTGGTTCTTTTAATTAATATGCAACCTATACCAAAGAAGCATGAGATTTTAATCATAAAAGTCCTTTAAAGACAGCGGTGCACTGAGGAAGGATTTTTTGAAATTCTAATTGTACGCTGACGTAAACTAATTTTTTTGGGTAGACTAAATTAATAATAATAAAGTCTAATAACATTTCATAGATGTCTGTTTTTGCTAAGCCATTTATTATAAATGGTATTTAATATGTTTTTTCTACTCGTCGACTTTAATCCCTCAATAAGAACTTCATAGAGTAAACTTTAATAGCATACTTTTCAATGTCGGATACTCTATGGCACTTCCAACTGAACTGAAATATTCATAAGCCAACACTTTATTTCATAAGCCAACACTTTGAATTGAAGTGTTGGCTTATGAATATGTCGAATGAATGAGTCGAAGATAATTGAGGTACGATGATGGTGATGATGATGGTGATGATGGTGATGGTGATGGTGATGGTGATCGTGATCGTCATGGTGATGATGATGATGATGATGATGACGATGATGATGATGATGATAATGATGATGATGATGATGACGATGATGACGATGATGACGATGATGATGATGACGACGATGATGATGATGATGATGATGATGATGATGATGATGATACCTACTCGTAGAAAAAGTATTGTGTACAATTGTTATATAATTCTCAGCAAGCTTCGTGGCCAAACACGGTACTCGACTGAAAAAGCATACATTATATAACGATTGCATAAAATACTATTACGACGTACCTGGCCATAATTGTGACTTTTACCGCACGCTATGCATACGGTAAAACTGGTATTATGGCCAGTTGAAGACGTAAGATTGTGTACTCACCACGGGCAGTATAAAAGAAAGCCCTATATCGCATATTTTCAACCCTCGCCTACGTCTCGGGTCACAAATACCTTAATTTCGGGTTTTTTTTCTTTTACAGCCCTTGGTAAGTAATGTGCTATTAAATATGTATGACTTGTTAAATGTATTATAAGTCAAAATGGATCTAATTAATTTATAATTTATTTAATTAATTTATAATTTATTTAATTATATATTTAATCAAGGACAATAGCTAGCGTAAAATAATAAAAATAATAATGTCAGAGTTCTGAAACTTCATAAAAAGATACTGTATTAAAAGATTACAAAAGATTTTCACCGTTTTTCGAATTTCATCCCCTAAGTGGGTCCACCATTAATAGGGCTCTAACTCTTGAGCGGTAATAGATAGACATTCAAAAAATTAAGAGGTGGCGGGGGGGAGAAACGTGTTTTTCTGGCGTTTATGCATGGTACCTGGAAAGTGTGCCTGTATGTCTGTCATACCTGTCTGTTACCTCTTCACGCTCAAATAGCTGAACTGATTTAGATGAAATTTGGTATAGAGACAGTTTGAGTCCCGGGGAATGACATAGGCTACTTTTTATCCCGGAAAAATACCCTTATCCGCGATAAACGAATCTACGGCGGACGAAGTCGCGGGCGGAAGCTAGTAATATTATACACGTGAAAGTTCGTGCCGACGTATGTACATTCTTATTAATTTTATTAACCCGACTTCCGAAAAGGAGGAGGTTCTATATTCGACTGTTTGTTTTTTTATGTATGTTCTCCGATTACTCCGCTAATTGTGGACCGATTTAAAAAAATATTTTTTTATTGGAAATAATATACTCCTGAGGTGGTCCCATTGCCACCAAGTTGGGATCTGATGATAGAATCCCAGGGACATCGAGGGCAACCCTCAAATTTTATAGGTACTTATAATGTTTTTCATATATCTTCTTAAGCTATTTAAGTATTTGCATATGGTAGTCATCATATCATCACGCTGAGCTGATGACGGAAGGTACAACTCCATAATGTTTAAGAGTTAGAAGATAATTGTTAAAAAAATACATATATACGTAGGCACATTAAGACTGTTAGTCATAGTCTTTATAGTGTGTCCCTGAGGTAGTCTCGTAGTCTCCTTATCACCAAGTCAGGATCTGATGATGGAATACCAGGGTAATCGAGAGAAACCCTCCAATATTATAGGCAACTAACTAACAATGTTTTTTATATATTTTTCAAAAGTTATTCAGTTATTTTCGTCTGGTTTTCATAATTTATGATGCTGATGATGAATGACCGTTGGCGATGTGCTAGGTGGTAGGGCGCCACGGCGTCCTCGGCACCTAGCGTGTGGGGGCTGCCGCGCACGGGCGCACGGAGCAGCGAAAGTGAACTAGTCTATGACACTATTTTGATTTGGGTCAGTCAGTTGGTATGTGTATTCTTGATTTATCGGAATCGTGGTATGATTTGGGGTTTCGCGGTGGACGTCGCCGCCGGCAGAGACGTCGGCGTGCAAGTAGAGTGTGCGGTCGGTCCTGACGTCTTTTATTTAAATATTAAAACAATGGGGATGATTAACTAATCATCCCCGATTCATGTCGCTCGTCCAAGATGGACGACAACATTCACAATGTATTTTTCACTTCTCCTGCTCAAAAAGTACGTCATATGTCATATCATGGACCAAATAAATTTTATTTATTTAGTCCATGGTCGCCACCCGTAAATCATTTATCATTGAGGAGTTCCGATGGCATTCTGTGGTCTTCTGCTTCAGTTCCACTTCACCAATTTACACTTTCTGAATGCAAATGCTTATTATGATTTTTATAATACCAAAATCGCTATATGTATGCCTACAATATTTGAGGAGTTCCTTCAATTCCTCATGCATTCCATCATCAGATCTTCACCAAAATTAAATGGGACCAATTAGAAACTACCTTCTATAAAAAAAAAACAATAAAACATCCATAAAAAAAAAAAAAACAAAAAAAAATTACTGCAAATTGAGAACCTCCTCCTTTTTTTATAAGTCGGTTAAAAATTTGAATCTAATATTTATATTTAGTGAGTCTCAGATTCAGTTATTTGAAATAATTTATATCACCAACTTAACAAACCACCGAATTTATACAGTTTTAAATTTAAAAAATAATAATGTACGGTTTTTAAGTTGGCAGCAATGCATTTGGCATTGCTGCCAACTTAAAAAAAAAAACATTTTTTACAATTTACGTACTTACTCATATTTTATCGCCTATTTTTTGTTTTTAAACATTTTCATCACTGGCTGACACGCGAATTTAAAAATAAGAAAGCCATAGATATTGGCAGCTCGCTTTTTAATTTTCTTCGTGGCGCTAAATTTTATTCATCTTGAAGTTGTTGGTTGTTGTCTTGTTATAAATAAGTTGTTGAAAGTGAAAAAAATGGAGGAAGACGAGCCTACTCCCGAAGAAATTTGTGTCGTGGCGCAAGAGGTATCAAACAATTTGCTGCCAGAAAAATCTCGGCGCAAATATAAATATTTAGACCTTTTGTGTTTTATTAAAAAGTGCTTAGGGGTCATTCATTAATTACGTATATATCCCTAAGGGCAAGGGGATCGAAAAATCAGTCGTAATTAATGAATGGCCCCTTATTTGTATAAAAACGATTGTATATCGACTTTTGTTTTAAACTGAGCTAATCGGCTTAAATAATACAATGACCGATTCGCTCACTTTAAAAACCAAAGACTATACTTATACAACGTTGTACTCGTATAATTCGGCCAAAAAACGCTCGTGGCGTCTTCCTTTGCGATACTTGCGATTGTTCTTACGTAATTAATGAATGGCCCTTTAGTTTTAGAACAACTATTACGGGGAGGTTATATTTTCAGGAAGGCACGACACTGTAATTTTATCTTCCAGATCCATTCCATACTAATATTATAAACGGAAAAGTGTGTCTGTCTGTCTGTTACCTCTTCACGCTTAAACCGCTGAACCGATTTGGATGAAATTTGGTATGGAGATAGTTTGAGTCCCGGGGAAGGACATAGACTACTTTTTATCCCGAAAAAATACGCTTATCCACGATAAACGAATTTAAGGCGGACGAAGTCGCGGGCAGAAGCTAGTATTATAATATAACATATCATTATTATCAATGACCATTTCCCGTCGCCTAGTCCCTAGAGTACCTTACTCGGCCGCACCACGCACCATTCTCTTGAACAAATTATTCCAGTTGCGCTGTTCTGATCGAGCGGTTAGGCCTGGACTTGGCTACTGAGAATATTTAGGGCATCCGGTGAGTTGAGCGAGAGCTCAGCGCTGGGCGTTTGCTCCGGGTACAGTTTCCTATAGAGCAACTGCGTCTGGTGGATAGCTCGCCGCACGTGTACATACGTGAATCTCACCCGGAGCAGGCGCCCGCGCCGGGCTCCCGCTCGACACAGCGGGCGACCTCAATGAGGCAGTCTCATTCACAAATTATTCGACGAATAAATTATTCACGACTAATACCTATGTTGGTCGAATAGTTTTCTATTAAAATAACTTTTTAGCCGTTTTCTGTGATATTTTATATTTCTGTGATGTATTTGATATTTCATATTATTGGTAATATAAAATATCCCAATAATTTATAAGAACCAAGGTCGTCGACATAGCTTAGAGTTGCTAGACTTATGTGACAGTGGGCAGAGCACATTGCTCGTCGAACCGATGGCCGCTCTGGAGCAGAAAGGTTTTCGAATGGCGACCGCGTGGTAAGGCCCCCAACAAGATAAACCGATGATCTGGTGAAGATCACGGGAAACCGTTGAATGAGGGCGGCTCGCGCTCGGTCGTTGTGGAAATCCTTGGGGAGGCCTTTGTCCAGCAGTGAACGTCCTGGGGCTGTTCAAGAGCTAATCTAATAAGTCAATATACTTAAGTAGCCTATAATCACAGTGTTTCTGATACAAAGCTGTCTGACGTGAGTTTCTTTCACCCCATGTTACCATGTTAGACTCTGGTATTATATTAGTAGCCTTAACTTTTAGTACCTTTAAGTCACATATAAAATGACCCGGCCAGAACGCATTACCTATATGGTGTTTTAACGTTCACTGCCATATTCAAGGCTGCTTCTGATACAATACAATGATCCAAACAGCTCGTAGTACAGTCGAGTTGATAAATATATGAGCATTCCCAAGGCTTCAAAAATAAATATAGGTACATAGAGAGGTACATCTGAACAGATTTATCAATCAAAAATTCTCTCAATATGGATATGCAACTGAAAATTAATGAATATCTATACTATTTTTTTTTAAATGCTCATATATTTATGAACTCGACTGTACCATGTGCATGACTCACGTATGTGTAGGAGTTCGAATCAAGGCCCAGTATCTCAATGTCTGCGCAACGCCACGCTTGGTCGGCCCAGAAATTGTTAAGCTCGTTACCGAACGTATTTTCAGGATGCGCGTTAAAACCACCTAACACTGAATATATTTAGCACTCCTCTACTACGGCTGCAACCTTCCATGCATTCTGTAAACTCCGCGATGTTCTCCGTGGAGTCGGTAGGCATGTAAACAGAGAAGACCAATAGCGAGCGTCCTGCTGATAATATCCTTATAACAGTTATGCACGCACTGATACAACAGAGACAGAATCGAAAATATTTTTCCGCCACAGTATACCGACCCCTCCGTATGGCCTCCCTCGTAAAAGGCCAGGCTACGCGTCTATTGCCGATTTTTCCGTGTATTCGAAATTCGGATCTATACCGCCAAAAAAACACTATATGTGTCGTTCTCAAGCAAAAGGTAACTTACTATTGTCGATATGGAATTATTGATACCAGTAGATAGTGCAAGAGATGTTCTTATAGATACAAAAAGAAACAAAGCTCTAACTTAAGTAGGTACTTTTTTTTAAATGTTTTAAGTTTTAGAGTAAACATGTACAGTTTTGAGATAATTAAGCTCAAGTTTGTGAATGCAAAAAACCTACTTCTTGGCTGAAGTTACGGAGATACTGGTTTCATTATGTTGAATAAATAAAAGAGTCGCCATCTATAGCATTTACATTGTCATTGAGAAATTACAACAAATAGCACGTATTAGGGTACGGACTTCCGGATCGAACATAAAATATTATTTACAGCTCACAATTAGTGGATAACCACTAGATTATTTTGCTTATGGATTCCTATGATGTAAGGGTAAGTAAAAAAATATATATTAAAATACTTAATGAATACATATTATACAAAATATTTGCTAAAATTAAATAAATAAATAAACCGGCTAGGTGCCAATTGGACTCGCGCACCGAGGGGTTTCGTACAAAATATACGTTGCAAATGGCTGTATCTATGAAATCCAGTGTTAGCAAAGCCATACTCCTAAGCAAAATGTACGCGATGCTCGATCATTTTATATTGGTATCCGATATAGACAGACAGACAGACATAAAAAAAATGTTTTTCAGATTTCTTTTGTTGATTTTCTATAAGAACCTCCTTCATACCAAATTACAAGTTTCTAGAACAACTGGAAGCAGGTACCCTATCAGTTTCAAAAAGTGTCGAAATGTACATTTATTGCGGCATAAACGGCCTTATCTTTTTTTTAACGTAAACTTACTCGTAGAAGATTGATTTTTTCACAACTTCAAGGTACCGTGGACCTGTGTATATAGTTTTACTTTCAACGCGATACCTCTACGCGTTTCCGAGATAAAGGATCTTGACAGACAGACAGACGGATGGAAAACAAAGTGATACTATACATATAAGGGTTCAGTTTTTTCCTTTTGAGGTACGGTACCCTAAAAACGGTGAAATCACTTTTCTTTGCTTTTAACACCGAGTCTAATCACGAAGTTTTACATATCCTACATTAAAAAAAAATGTTCCCGATACTAAATTTTAAACCCGCAGAGGATGAATTTCGAAAGACAATGAAATTCATTTTCTTACCTATTAATATTGGACGAGGAATTTATTACGAATCTTTTAATTTAAAATAAACATGAATAATTGGTGTTATTATCTTACGAAGACTCTTTTTGCGAAGTTTTAGATCTCATACTGAAAAAAAAATAGTTCTCCATATTAACTTTTAACCCCAGGGGGGAATAACCCTCCTTGGGGGATGAATTTCAAAAAACGGTCAAAATACTTTTCCTTACTGTAAATGAAGACTTTTTTGCGAAGTATCAAATCACATTAATAAAAAGTTTTCTATACTAACTTTCATCCCTCATATTACCCTCTAAGAAAATTAATTTCGGCATAAATTATAGCATATTGTCATAAAAAATCGTCCAGTAAGTAGTTTTTGAGATTAAGTGGAACGTACATTACATCCATCCATCCAAACTTTCATGTTTATAATATTATTAAGATTAGGATGTCTGTTTCAAATCATTCAGCTCATATTTAATTTTTGTCAGGTGTTCTTTCGTAGCATAGGGGAGAGCGGGGTTAAAAGTGCCGGGGGTAAGTTGTTCCGATGAGAATAGGAACGCAACTAAAGAACGGAGCAATTCGTATGATGTTTGTCACGAAACTTTATGACACTATGCCGTTGCGGGAGTCGTTTTAGTTGCTTCCATTATGATATAATACCTAGTAGTTATGGAAAAAAAAACAAAATCGACAGAACAACTAACCCCACGGAATAATATATTTTTGCCGTTGATTTTTTTGTTAACTGTTGATAGTATACAATAAATAATCACATATTTTGACGAACTAAAAAATACTCTTTTAGCGTGTGTGAACTGAGAATTAATCTTTGAAGGATCAGTTCGTATTCAAAACGACGGAACAACCTGCCCCATAGCGGGGTTAGTTGTTTCGTTCCGATCGATCTCATAAAAAAAGTATTGGTACAAAAATTGTTTAACGAGGCACAAAACAATATCACTTTTCAGAAACGTCAATAATCATTCTTTAAATATGTGCGTAAGCCACACAATATATACACCATTTTCATAGCTCAATTTGGTATTTTATGAAAATCGGCACGTTTAGCCCCGCTCTCCACTACGAGTTTTTAACGATTTCGCCCTCATTTTTAATGATGATACCTAAGATCTTTTAAAATCCTCACGTCTACGTAATCGAATGTTACAGGTGGTAACATTGTGCAGGTCCTTAGCTACAAAAACGGCATTAGTTCTGCTTGCGTTTGTTTGAAGATCTCTTCGTTCGTCGCCGATATTTTTTCTAACATTTTTACGTATGTTTGTGGTGATAGCGCCAAACAAAAGATCTTTTATTTCTTTCAACGAGAAAGCAGTTGAACATAGACGAACTATACTTTCTTCTTCTATCACACCTAGCTTATTTTGCACAAAGCACAGCGGTTCAGGAAGCACAATACCGGCCATTGTCGCCGACAGGAGTCACGTATCACCTCCGATCGTTATCGCGCCGTGTGCGGCAGACGGCTTTTACAAGCATTTATTTAATTTCACCTGTCCCGGGTCTCAAATCAAATCATGCAAGTTAATTTGATTCACTTCCCGGTTTTCGAAGTTCGCTGATCTGATAATGTAGGTATATGATACCGTCGAGCTTATTTGATTCTGATGATGGAGCCGGATGGTGGTCACGCGTTGGTGGACGTGGTGAAAAGATGCTGTTGGTAGGTGTTCAAAGAAAAAACAGTCAGTAATAAAAGCTTGTCACTAAAATGATTTTATTGACAGAAACTTATCATTTGTTTATTTTATTAATTAATACAATACAATACTCTTTATTTCACACCAAAAGAAAACTGTATGAGAAATGGTAAACAAAAGGAGGGCTATCTATATCGCTAAGAAGAGCATTTTTCTCGGCAAATTCGTTTTATTAAAAAATTCAATTAAATATAGGTACAGTAAAGTTGTTTATGTTGACACAACACACAATGTTTGTTGTGATCAAACATTTTCTGTGCTGCATAATGAAAATCAATGAATTATATGGTGAAATGATGTCGAGGGTGAATCACTAAGAAATAATAATTATTTTCAATGGTACACTATAAACAGCATTGGTACATCAATTTCCATAAGAGAAAAATAGCTAATATGATTTCTATCTATGAATTTTACGTACGATCAATGCCCATTATTTCATCCTCCGGTATAGGTACAGCGATAAATCTCATATGTCCATTGCTGTATCTTCAACGTACATCATTTCACCATATAATTTTTCATCTCTTAGAACCGATGGCCGCTGGGGCAGAAAGGTTCTCGAGTGGCGACCGCGTACAGGACGACGCAGCGTAGGGAGGCCCCAACAAAATGGACCGATGATAGTGAAGATCGCGGGAAACTGTTGGATGAGGGCGGCGCGCGCCCAGTCGTCGTGGAGATCCTTGGGGAAGGCCTTTGTCAAGTAGTGGACGTCCTTGGGCTGATATGGTGATGATGATGATGATGATGATGATGATTATGATGATGATGATGATGATGATGATGATGATGATGATGATGATGATGATGATGATGATGATGATGATGATGATGATGATGTTGTTAGAATTTATTTCTCTGTTCTCTGCCAAAATATTGCACAAACTTGGTCGTAGGTTTTGTGTAATAATTATTACGGCAAATAGTAAATAAAGGCATCGAGAAAGTTGAAGGAAAGCAAGGCAGGGGAAGAGCAAGAACAATTTACTTTAATGAGATAAAGGAGAAGGTAAAAGTCATGTCTTACGAAGTCAAGTGAAAGAGCGTTGTTCTTAGATGACAGAAGATTTATTTTCTACTAGAAGGTGCCCAAACTTCGTTCGCGCAGGAGAAAAAGTCGTAACCCTTCTTTTTTTCTTCAGCGTAGTCGGGTAAAAAGTATCCTATAACCATCTGAAGATTACCAGCTACCCGTGTACCAAAAATTGTTGAAATCTCTTTAGCCGATTTTGCGTGATGAAGCCGCAACGACACATACAAACATACAAAAAATCCAAAATAAATATTTTTCGTTTTAGTAAACTCCAAAAAGTCCCTAACAATATATTTTTTTAAATATCTTCAATGTACTGACATTTCATTTTTACAACTTTATAATAGTATAGACTAGCGGTCGCCTGCGACTTCGTCCACCTTAGATTCGTTTATCGCGGATAAAAGGTATTTTTCCGGGATAAAAAGTAGTTTATGTCTTTCCCCAAAACTCGATATTTTACTTATTTAAATGTGAAGCATATTACCAAGATTTCAAGTTCCTAGCGTAAAAAAACATTTACTGTCTATATAAATTTTCATCCCCTTATTCGTCCCTAAAAGGGATGAAATTTGACATACATTATAGCCTATGTCCTATTCTGATATAAGGTACATAACTGGAAAGTTTCATAAAAATTGGTCCAGTAGTTTTTGAAATTAAGTAGAACATACATACATACTTTCACGTTTTTAATATAGTAAGGATAAGGAAGTAAGAGTAGACTAGAAGGCGCCTGCAACTTCGTTCGCGGAGGAGAAAGTCATAACCCCCTTTTTTTTAGCATAGTCGGGTAAAAGTATCCTATAACCATCTGGAGATACCCAGCTACCCGTGTGCCAAAAATAGTTGAAATCCATTTAGTCGATTTCGCGTGATGAAGCCACAACGACACGTACAAACATTTCATTTTTATAACTTTATAATAGTATAGATAAATAAATGATACAGGGACAATCTTCCACAAATCGAACTAGTCCCAAACCAGCAAAGCTTGTACTATGGGTACATAGTATATAGATAAATTATAATACTTAAATACATTACATACAAAAACTGCCCTGGCCGGGATTCGAACCCAGGACCACCAGCTTTGTAGGCCGTTGTACAACCCACTGAGCCAAACGTGTCGTCGTATAAAAGTATAGCTAAATAATGGCCAATATGGGAGGGGGGGAGGGACAAAAGTCTAGCCACTAGGTCAAGTAGGGTATCATAATGAAAGGGCTTGATTTGAACGATAAATTACCAAAAATATTACTGGAAAATTATAACCATAATATTTATCATGGTATTTTTTTCTTAATGCTTTAAACCTTTTTTGAATTTAATCCGGTCAGGATAAGTTTGCACCTCATTGGTATGCGGCGCCATACATACTTGGTGAAAACGTAACTAAACCAGCCAGTTTAGTTGGGATAAGTGAAGATGTTTATGGTACCCTCATACTTGGTACACAAGTCACTCTTCTCAGAATCTTTGAATATTCTGTTTTCTTTTTTCTTGACGATAACCAAAAGGCTCTAGGTGGGAGACACACAACTTACAAGTAAGTAAAACAAATAAAGTGACACCTTCTTACATCTAGAACTAGAAGAGTCTGTAACTTTATTTGCGAAGGAGAAAAGTCATAACCCTCTTTTTTTCTCTTAGTAGAATTATTAGTGAAAATTACCTTTTCTGTGTGTTTGAGGAACTGAGACTTGGGTGCACCGGGACCTCCGCAGATTAGAGCATTGATGTCACTTATCAACTTCTGTTTCTCACCTACTTGAAAAACAATCATTACAATAAGCATAGTTACACCATGTTACACAACATACTGGCACATAATAAAAAGCCCCAATTCTAACTAAAGTAACGGCCTAACTTTTATGACAATGGCGGGTGTATTTACACCACAGGCTCAAACCCGATGAGCACATAGCGATACAGTCCCACTAGGAGATGCCCAGAACTTTGTATGCAGAGGAAGAAAGGGATAAAAAAAATATAGGTTTAGTAGTTGGCTTTAGGATTTCAACCACTGTCACAAATATTGAAGAAAAGAATTACAACAAGCATTAGACTTTCCCATAGCATGATATACTGTTGTCGTTATTTTAGTCACTATCAATCTTATTTAAATTTGATTGTGATTTATTTCTCCTAATAGTTAGGACAGGGGACTGTCAGCTGTTAAACCACCCTGAGAAATACCCTTTTATATAATGGACTTGCAGGTTTATATTGAAATATTATGGTCATTATTTAGTTCAATATAAACCTGCAAGTCCTTAAACTTTTAATGAACAGGGGTATTCAGTGAAGAACATAAATGTATCATGAAAATCTGCTCAGAAGCTTAATTCCCAACTATTTTATTTTTGTACTAATACGAAATATAAAAATAAAATGAAAAAGTAACTTACTTCCCAACTATTATTTTGCAGTCACATTATTTACTACATACTTAGCAAGATCTTCCATTTGCTACCAGCGCATGATCCATACAGCAGGGAGTTGTTGCAATACCCAGAGCTATCTAAAAATACAAGCTATCACTGTATTCCTAGATAATTATAGTAATTTAAAATGTGCGTAAATATTTATTAAATGTATAGTTAATTTATTAAGTTTATTAGGGTATAGGTATTAACTTCAATTACAAATCATAAAACATTATTAAATAAACTTGTTTTTAAAGAGAAACTGCATATGAACTAGCAGAGCTGATAATATGTGTTAAATGTAGGTAACTAATAAAGTTCTAGGTTTGATTACATGCATTTTGTAAATAGTATGGTTAACCAGTGCATAGTAAGCAAGGATCAAAACCTCACTAATATATGATTTTGTCTGAGGGATTTTTATTGGATAATCATACTCATCACATTGCTCCTACCAGTTACTTGATAAAACTCTCGAAAGTGACAAACGATGCACCGATCGGTCTAGAAGCTTGAAATTTTAAAGGTTTGTCCTCTGTATTATAAATGTGAGAACGAAGAACGTAAGAGATTATATGCATCCATTAAGGGATCAAATTAGGGAACACAATATGGTTCGTTAACAAATCAAAACATGCCTGTAAAATATGAATGCCTAGGTATACTAGCAACGTTGCAATACCCGTCTTTCCTTTGGCTTATTTTAATTGTGAAACGTACAACTTACACGTTAAATTCACTAAATAACTTGTATTCAAAAAATGTATCCCTCTTTAGCGGCGATTACTATTGTATTTGTATACATATAATATACAAAATTTAAATGTTATTGTCTGACCTGTCAGTGTAATGTCTAATCCTTAGAAATTAAACCGATTTTGCTTTGAATAGTAACAGACATCACTAGGAGGTTTTGACAGATCTCGGAAAAAACACCGTGTCTCTGGTTTTTGGCTTCCAATTATTGGGCTGTACATTATTGGGTCGAGCTTTATCACCCCGTACAATGAATGTACAGGGCAATAATTCGAAGCCATAGGACTCGAATTACTGGACGCGGATTATTGGGCTGAGCAATATCACCCCGTGCAAAACATGGCTTCTAATTATCGCCCCGTACGTGCTCGGTACGGCCTGATAAAGCTCGACCCGGGAATGTACAGCCCAATAATTGGAAGCCAAATGGACGCGGATTATTGGGCTGTACATTCCAGGGCCGGACATTATCATGGCTGTACATTATTGGCTCCCTTTTGATATTGGTATTGTTACGTATTATGTTCCTTTCTACACAATCAAAAGTAAGTTTTAATTAATATTTTCTAGTAACAGAAGTTTGCCAATATATTCTATAAAATTTAACTGAATTGTTAAAGTAAATTGAGTAAACGCGCTTATAAAATAATATTAATGTGTATTCAAACAAATTAAACTGGATTCAAAGAACGATAAAAATAAATTTCGCGCAAAGGAGTGCAGCATAGTTCGTAGAAATAGACAAACTGTTTAAGTTACTGTAAAACTCGCTGTAGGACGGGAATATGATACGCTGTAAATAGTATGCCTCCGAGTAGTATCTCTTATTAGTCTGTGCCTCCAAGACTCACTGGTATAAAGCCTACCTTACACTTTCAGATACCGATTCAGATATCGTGATTCGAAATTCAAACCTCGGAGTAGCCACCCAAATGTTTTAATAAAAAAAGGAAAGTAAGTGTTTGTAACATCCTTTGCTACTCTGAAGGGCTACTACATCATAGCGAGGGACAGCACGTTACGAACTTCGAGTTTCGGAGTAACCCCTCTGTCTGTGCTTAAACGTCAACGTCAACGTCATTGCAACCAATGCAAGCGGGTATTGTGTGCGGCTAGCAATTGCAAATAATCATATTTATGTAAATACAATAAGAATTATCTTAATCAGAAAAACAAGACTATTCTAATAAGATCCTACACTAGATAACAAGATGACTTTCCTCGAAGACACGTCAATAATTCTTATCTCTCAGGTACGACAGCAACATTATAATCGTAAACAACAATACATTCCACATAAATTCTGCTTTTACGCAATTTTTTCCTCGTTTTCCTAATATTACTTACTGTAAGTTATGAATGTTGTATATTATCCATGTTGGTCATGCACCTTATGGAATAAGTTGGCTTATTAGATGTTTGTTGTTGCAGACGGTATTTTTCGTGGGTGGCTGGATTTTCTTCGTGAAGCAACTGTTTCGCGACTACGAGGTGCATCACACACTGGTGCAGTTAATATTTTCAGTGACCTTCGCATTGAGCTGCACCATGTTTGAGTTGATTATCTTTGAGATCATAGGATATTTGGATTCAAGGTAAACAAAGTTTTTCATTTGCCATCAGGTTTTATAACGAACAGGGTTTTGCCCCCTTTTTCAAATCAGAACCATTTTTTGTCTGGGATAAAAGTAACCTATATTACTCTCAGCTACATGCTCTATGTTGATACTAAAAATATGTTAATTCATCAATCCAATGTTGCTTGAAGTTAAGAGTCTATAGGTGAAAAACTTAAGAAAGCCTCTTTTGCATGTAGTAGTAAAATTCGCATATTCCTTTTTTCCAAGATTTTTGAAACATAATTGTTAAAAAAAAAATTGCCTTTTGATGTCAGAAATATTTAGACATATTGATTTTAATTATCTGCCCGCCCGCTCCAAATCGATAAAAAAAAATCCCAAAAATAAACCTATATTATAATTTTTTTATCATATTTCGCTCAAACACTATATTCTGTTTAAATCGACATTCAGTCACTTACCCAATTCGTAACCCTCATTAAGAATGGATATTTCCATATTAACTTAAAGATGGATGCGGAGGTAGAAGATAAACTTCAATAACAACACAATTTTAAAATATCAATACCCTCATTAGACACATTTTTTTGCAATAATCAAAATGAAAATAGATTTAATTTTTTTTCCAGATATATATTTCAGTGCTCCAACCTAATGACAATTTGACATTCCATACTAGGAAAATGAAATAAATTACATATCAATAGAATACTACATGCAAGACAGCATTTGTCGAGTTTCTTAGCTATCAATCAACATAAATCTGCTTTTATAAAAAGTCTTCCAATCCATCCAGGATCCGTCATGCCTTTTACACAAAACTACATCATGTTTATTTCCATAAAATTGATAACAAGTTTTCATACAATGCAAAATAATTTCTAAGCAAAATGAGTAAAAGTAACTACATCAATTTGGCTTCAACCAAACTACTGCAGGTTTTCCACTTCATAATAATGAACTAGGCATCATATAAATAGGTAGCTTTCATTAAAATCGAAACAGGAAACCTCCTTAGAAAATCGGCCAAATGCGAGGTGGACTTGTGCACAGAGGATTCTGTTCAAAATATATGCAAAAAACGTTTGTATCTATAAAATTCCAGCGTTAGAAGCTCCTTCTCCTAAGCAAAATGTATGTGGTGTGAGGTTATTTTGTATTAGTGACTGGCATAGACAGACAGACTTAAAAAACTTTAGATTTTCAGATTTATTTCATGGGTTGTGTGATAAGAGCTACTGGCATACCAATTTCAAGTTTCTAGGACAACTCAAAGTACCCTGTAGTTTTTCCAGACGGCATTTGTATGGAAATACCTTTTTGAGTGACTGAAACTTTGGATTGCGTTGACTTTGAAGCTTGAGTTTTTAACAGCTTCAAGGGACCACCGACATGTATTTGATGTTAATTTCAACTTATGAGACCTCATGATACAAGGTTCTTTTTTTTCTTTTTGAGGCATTGAACCATAAACACGAAATAAAGAACCTCTTAAGATAATTTGCATACACAAGATAAGATCTTCAAAATCTTTTGTATTTTGTACTTTTTGTACTTATCTTAACTCAAAATGTAATTTTGTTTCCAGTTCTCGCTACTTCCATTGGAACCTCGGGCTGTATTCCCTGCTATTCATGGTGATAGCTCTGCTGCCCTTCTATATTGCATACTTTTGTATCAGCAATGTTAGGTTTGGTAAGTCACATTTAATTTAAATTTTCAGTTCTGATAATGATCTAAGGTGGATTAGTAATTTATTGTATAAGTTCTATTTATTTATTAACTAACATTTGAAATCTAATTTATACAAAAATTTGGCATACAAGGGATTATGTCTTACTCCTTGTGTAACCTTTCTGTAAGTATTAGACGTCTGCAGAGCAGTTACCACAAAGGTCCAACCAAAAACATTATTTTTGTCTTGGCCGAGAGGTTGAGACCGGGACCTTTCGATGATTTTTGGCCGAGATTAGCCGAGACCGAGATTTCGGTAGGACCCTAGTCGGCACTTTCGATCGGGTGTGTTTTGTTATGTGGTTAGAATTGTTTGAAGTCTTATCTAGTCTTTGAAGCCTTTATTCCCCATTTACACACTTAAAATAAAAAATAAAAAAATAGAAAGAAAGAAAGAAAACTCGTTTATTCCAAAATATTAATAACAAAGTAGAAATATTGTTTTTTTTTATAGCTTAAAATACTTATATTACAACTTCATGGATATCTTCCATTTCTGCCTCCATCTCATACCATTCTTTCCGATTCAGAGCCCGCCGGACCCAGAAATTACCGGTTACTGAAACAACATTGTCTCTCCTTATCATATTTTACTTGATTTTAATTGTGTTTTTATACTTCAGTGTCCCAGAACATGATACGACCCCTGACGGTGTGTGTGTGGTTTATATATCTCTACTTCTTTTGGAAAATCGGAGACCCCTTCCCCATATTGAGTCCAAAACAGGTAATCTATACTATTATAAAGTGGTAAAAATTTAATGTCTGTAAATTAAACATATTTATAAAAATATATAGTAACGGACTATTTGGAGGTCACTGAATGGAAATATATATTTTTTGGATTTTTTGTATGTCAGTATGTGTCGTTGCGGCATCATCACGCCAAATCAGCTAAACGAATTTCAACTATTTTTGCTACACGGGTAGTTAGGTATCTCCAGGATACTTTTTACCCAACTACGCTGGAGAAGAAAGGAGGGTTATTATATGTTTCTGCTCCGCGGAGGAAGTTTGCTATTGATATTTATGTAATACTACGTGAACACCTTCCTTCTTTCACTGTGCTCAGTCTCATACATCAACACGTGTGACGCGCAACTATTTTCGTGCTGTGTGCGTACAGTCAACCAATTTGATCTAAAGCTCATTGAATAACTCTTGCATTTTTGACGTCCATATTGCATGTCTTCATCCTCACTGATTTGCTTAATGTGTCTCGAAAACGCAACTGGCAATTTAATTTATTTGTCTGAAAAAAATAAAGTATTAAAGGCTTCTTTTTAATTTACTTTAATTTGTATATTGCCAATATCGATTACTGTGTAAGGGAGGAAATCTATAGATATAGTATACTATTATAAAGTTCTTAAAATGAAATGGTTGTAGTTGAAGATATTAAAAAAAAACTGTTGTAAGGGACTACAATACAACAATTCTTTATTGCACACCAACAACAGAAACAATACAATAGAACCTTAACATAAAATATGGTAGACAATAGGCGGTCTTATCGCTAAAGCGGTCTACTTGGAGGTAAAGGGACAAAATCGGCTAAACGAAAAAGGGGTTATGACTTTGACTCCTACGCGAACGAAGTTCGGGCGCCTTCTAGTTATGTATAAAGTGATCGAGTACAAAATGTTATGTTAAGGTCCAATAAAGTTTGAATGTCTGTTCCAGGGTATATTCTCGATAGAGCAGGGCGTATCACGCATCGGCGTTATCGGCGTGACGGTGATGGCGCTCTTGTCCGGGTTCGGCGCCGTTAACTACCCCTACACATCCATGGCTATATTTATTAGGTAAATCCATCAAGAAATCTACGGTGGTCATAGAACCCGACTCCCAACACCTTGCTTATTTTTTCCTTTTTTGACGTCACTCTTAAAGCTGTGCTACCGCGAGACAAAAGCATATTACACAAGATCAGTTGAAACGATAAAAGACCCTCGACACTTAAAAAAAAACTTATGACCTTCAAATGGCTGAACGCATTCTACGTTATTATTATAAACAAAGATCAGAAACAAAAGGTGATTATTATCATGATATTTGTAAAACAAAAAGTACAGTCTTGATATAGCGCCACCTCTCGCCGAGCCATGGTAGCTGTAAAGGTATCTGCTCGGGGTGAAAGTAACTTCACAGTTCTGCACTAGGCGGCGCTATCGGCTAAAGAGTCGGATGCACCATACAGAGATCCATAAGCAAGAACAGATGACAAAATTCGTCAACTACTGGTATGGACGATTAGTTCAGTTGGTAGAGCGTGCTGCCCCGGTCTGGCTCAAGGCACTGGTTCAAGCCAGTATCGTCGAAATTTTTTCTCATTTATTTCTGATCTTTGTTTATAATAATAACGCTAGTGGAGTGATCCACTAATAAATTGCAAAAATTGTGATTATTATCATGATATTTGTAAAGAAAAAAAAGTGCATTCTACGCTATTGCGTGAAAGAAAGAAAACTATTTTAGGTTCGTAAGGTCTAATTTGCAGAATGGCTAAGTAAGCAAAAAGTCTAATTTGCATCAGGTCTTGGTTGTAAAATGCCATAATATTAAAATACTTGAGTATAAAGTTGGACTTAGTTGTTTAACGTCTTGTTTGCAAACCGGCTGAATAAGCAAAATATAATAGAAAATTGAGTAGTAGGAGAACATACTGATAGTAAATTTACAAACTAGGCATATGGCCGAATATTTATAAACACTTCTCTAATGTACTGTACCTGACAATTCGGAAGTGCTTGTACCTAGGCCTACTTCAATAAAGCATTATTTGATTGATTGATTGAATGAATGCTGAGGTCTTGGTTGCAAAACGTCTAAATGACCAAAATGACAAGGAAAAAAACGTGATATGGCCACTTACAAGTAACAACCAAATAAAGTAATGTTCACTGTCAAATTACGTTTTATGCTGTGATTTCGCAGCTGGTCTTGATCAGACATTAAATTCATCATCAGTTATAGCTTAGTCGTTTTGCGACCAACTACGTTTTGCTACCTAGATGTTTTAAATCCAAGACATTGTACTATCCAGACGAAGTGTCATGTCATTATACCACCAGGGCATAATAAAATTTGGTCCTAAATGAATTTGCCATTGTGTAACTAGTGTAATAATAATGAAATCTATTCTGTTATAATTGATGATCGTGCAACCAAGACATTTAGCTCATCAAATCTTAGTTCAAAAAAGGAATTTCAGTTACTGAGGTATAGTGTAATTACGACGGTTCGACCTAGGGGGTTATTGCGTAGCAAAATTTCGATTGGTATCCGAATCAACTGTGGCCCATACAAAATCATGACACTTGATTCCGATCCCGAGCGTCAAACGCGTTAGGCAATAGAGGGCTTAGTCTTTATGCAATCCGGTCCATACGAACCTCACCGGAAAAAATAACGAACTATTTCACACATAACCTTCAAGACACCAATGAAGGATACAAGGATATATCCGCACAAATAGGTTCAAGGCCAACGACAGATTAACCCGTCACCATCTGTACTGTAGCCTACATGCACCGTCATAAAGTAAAACTTCGGTTTTTGACACTGGCACACCAGTGACAACTTTTCTAGTCCCGGAAAGTTGCAAATATCAGTACACGCAAGTTACTCACATTCATATCGTCACTACTTTGAAAAAGCTTGTACTTCAGCGAAAACGACGTAAGTACACACTAGTGCGCTTACCATGAGTTCGGCACGAGCGAATATCGAGCGCTCGATGACGGTCTATCTCTTTCGTACTATCAGCGCGTGCGAGAGAGATGCACTGACTCTCGTTACGAGATACTCGACAGCTCCGATCGTAAACTCAGCTCATGGTAGGCACATAGGTCCATGTAAACTAACTGCGTTTTCACTTGGAGCAAAATTAGATACGAGTTTCTTACAAAGTAGTGAAGTGATGATGTAGCCTCTAGGACTCTGCAACCAGGGTCGGGCGACCGGGGCGCCGCAGTCTAAGAGACGTTTGCTGTATGGGGGCCAGGGCGCCTGCTAAACCGCTCAATCAATGACTCACCCACACGGTTAAAGCCGGCCCTGACTGCAACAACGCGTCATTGCTTTAACTATTGGCCTGACTGGGATTCAAACCTGGGACCGCCAACGTCGTAAGTCGTTGTGCAAACTTAGGCAAACGTGTTGTCAAAAGCTATTTATTTTCTCAGGCCAGTAACCCAATCTGATGTCATGTCAATAGAGAAGAAACTACTTCAAACCATGGACATGGTATTAGTGAAAAAGAAGAGGATAGCACTAGCAGAAGCTAACAATGTCGGAGGGAGACAGCAATATGGGATAATGGATCAGACAAATAAGGGCAAGGGATTTTGGACCAATATTTTGTCTAGTGTTGGCAACATTGCCAATCCACTTGGCTATGGTTCCGAAAGTAAGTAGATAATTATTATAACATATATCTGGGATTCCTTTGGTAAAAATAATAGATATGGTACCCTTATAATTTCGGCATGTCTGTATATCTGTTCGTTTGATATAGTTTTTTGAGACTACTGGGCCCTATTTCTCATAAGTTGCAAGTTAATAAGTCTACATGCGTAGGTTTTAAACTCAATTTTTACAAGTATGCTTATTACGTCGAACTAAATTATTAAATTTGCATACTTAATTCGATTTCTACTCATGTATTATTTAAAAAAATAATTGTTTTTCAAACAATCTTGCATCTTAAAACAACTTCAGGAAAAAACTACGTAAGTACACACTAGGTTCATATCACAGGTTCATATACACTTACTGCGTTTGCATTTGGAGCAACATAGGTTACGAGTTTTTTGTCAAGTAATGACGATATGAGGCATATAATCACTAATAAATATTTACAAGCATCAGTATGACTCAGTTTTTTTTATAAAATGTGTAATCCGTAAAAACACCCGAATTTACTTAGTCCTTAGCAATTTACTGCTTTTTCTCACAAAATTATAAGGAAGTTTAAATATATGTGACACTTTTTGGGAAAAGGTCCCACTTTGTCGATATGGAGTTATGAGTAGTTCCTAATACTACAGATCATAACGTTATTTTTTGGTGAAAGATATATGTCTCTAGGTGCTATAGTTATTTTTTTTAAATTCTTCAAAGTTGCAAAAGTCTTAAAGCGACAATTGAGAAAACGTTGGTTAAAGTTTGGGACGGCAAAAAACACACTTATACTTTGAAGTTATGGAGTGGTTAGTATCAAATGAATTGGCATACTTTAAGTATTTTAAATTAGTCAAAATCATGTATGTAACCTTAGTAGTTTGCATGTTACGGAGGCTTGAACATAAAAACAACGAAAATATGTCAATCCTGAATATGGGTTTATTTTCTATATTTATAACACGACACGCAGATTTATCATTAAAGTTGTATTTATAAATGTATTCTCATGCTGAAAAAGACAGAAATAATTCTATGGATCCCTTTAGTTAGTTATTATATCAAAGAATTAAAAAAAAGTATTGAAAATTACAGCATAAAAAAATACGAATAAAAAATAGTAGATTGTTTGACAAGGGACTAAAATAAGCCTTAATTTTCGTTCTGATTTTATGTTAAAGCCTCCGTAGCATTCAAACTACTAAGGTTACATACATGATTTTGACTAATTTAAAATCCTTAAAGTATGCCAATTAATTTAATACTAACCACTCCATAACTTCAAAGTACAAGTGTGTTTTTTGCGGACCCAAACTTTAACCATCGTTTTCTCAATTGTCGCTTTTACACTTATGCAAGTTTGAAGAATTAAAAAAAAAAACTATAGCACTTAGAGACATATTTTTATCAACGAAAGATAGCTTATGCTTTGTTATATTACAAACTACTCATAACATCATATCGACAAAGTAGAATATTTTCCCTAAAACAGGCACAAATATGATATCGACGATTTTGTTAGGTATTCGTCAAAGTGGGACACTAGGCACTAAACTTTGAGGCCTTAAAAAGGTGCTTAAATTGGACATTTATGGGTCGACATCAAAATCATAGGTTTATTACAATATGTTCTATCAGTTTTCATTGAAAGTCGATTTTCGGTAGGTTTTGCCAAATTTCACTAAACTGCCCGTAACTCCGTTACTAGAATCGACTAAGTGGGACGTTTTACTAAACTCACTCACATATTCTATTTTTAAACAGATAGATGCACAACTTAAATGTTAAAGTTTTTATAAATGCGACTTTTTGATTTATATGTATTTATCAGTAAAAAAAAAATTGCAGTCTTCAGAGACTTAATTATTTAGTAACAAGTCAGAAGCTACAAGTGTAAAGTACATAGTCTTTGATAAACGTAAGTACTATTTAATTTCCTAAAACCTACTTTTATTTGTCATAACGCACTACGAGTACATAATACATGAGACACAAACTTGTGCAAAATATTGAAATACAATCGTTAATAAAACACTTATAATATACGCTAGGTTTCGTGAACTTCGTTCGTAGAAGACAAAAAAGTCATAACCCTCTTTTTTAACTTCAGTGTGGTCAGTATTGTAGAAGTAAAAAGTATCCTTTAACCACCTGTGGATGCCCAGCTACCCGCGGAACAAAAATAGTTGATAACCGTTTAGCCGTTTTGGCTTGATGAAGATTTAAAATAGTCCGTATGACTTATTTTTTTTAATATCTTTAAAGTACAGACCAGTGGCTTAGCGTGCCGTAGACGGACCCCCATGTCAAAATTTGTTGAGGGGCCCAAATGAAGTGTAAAGATTTTCGGGCCTCCTAAGGCGCCCCGTATCATTGATACGGCTGATACGGCGATAGCTACGCCCCTGTTATATTAATTAGTATAGAAGACTTGTATATTTCCTGAAACAGGCCCCAGGTATCAAGTAGATAATTATGTTCTTTAAAGGACGGTGGGCAGTTTTTTATGGACACTGTCCTAAAAACCAATAATGACAAGCCATGCTATGTCATTTGAAAGGTTTTTCATATTCTACAACTAAAACTTTTTGTATGGCGGGAAATCTTAAATCGCTGTGTGAAACAAGTTATGGCAAAATAAAAACACATCAATAAGTATTTTTTTACTGTTATAGGGGGTATTTGTTCTGTACAACGAATTTAAACGGTCAATAGGCCAATTAGCCTACCCTCCTTGAAACTTAATTTTCCACCAACATATTATTAGACTAGACATTGTCACTCTATACTTCTTTACTCTTTTGTTCCAACATTAAATCCGAACAGACTTAGCTATCTCAAAAGCCCTCACAATAAATTGATTTCAGACATAAATCAACTCCGGCAGGAAATCGCTGGCCTCGAAGAGCTAAGCCGCCAGCTGTTTCTGGAAGCACACGACGCTAGAACAGCGCGGGAGAAAGCAGAGTGGTCCAAAACGTTCCAAGGGAAATACTTCAACTGTCTTGGATATTTCTTCTCGCTGTACTGCATTTGGAAGATATTCATTGTGAGCATGGCATGAAAAATAGTTTTTCTACTCGTGTACTTACAATCTTTTTTTTATGATATAGGAGGCAAACGAGCAGACGGGTCGCCTGATGGTAAGCGATAACCGGCGCCCATAGACACTTGCATCACCGGAGGAGCCACAAGTGCGTTACCGGTTTTTCAGTCGGTCTTCAGTCAATCTGTTAGTTAGATCTCCGCGAATCATACTAGAAAAACATACTTTTTAGATTTACCACCACTCTATCTATGGTCTATATGCCACTGAAAATGAACTTAATAAAATATTATACAACTGTGCGCAGGGGGTCCATATTGGCTCTCATAAAATTTTTATTCCTATTTTTTATTTCACTACCGATTTTTCTTCCTAACAATCACTCTTCATAATTTTTTCCTCATACTTTTTTTCTTCATACTTTTATTTTACTACCATCGGAACTCATAACAGTCAGTTATCATACTTTTTATGTCATTACTAAGAAATGTTAAAACTCATAATTTTTTTTTTCATAACTGTTTTACTTCATAACAGACAATTATCATAATTTTCCTATTCATAATGGCATTCATTAGAAAATATTTGAACTTATTTTTTACCTTTATTATGAAACAAACCTAATCTAATCTATTACTTTCCTGGAAGTGGTTGGGTGGATTGTTCTTGTATGTAAACAGTATGAATACAAGCAAGTCTTTTTTTCGGGACGCAAAAAAAAAATTACCTCGAAGGCCAGGCGGGAGCTCGCTACGCTTCGCTCCCGCCTGACCTTCTAAGCTAACCCGGCCACGTCGGATCTGCTCTGAAAGGTTTTGCTCGCTCGCTCGTTCAAATTTTGTAATCCAATCTATTTTCCTGGTAGTGGTTCAAATATTAGTATGAACAAGGTGTATGAGTGTTGATTTTATGAGGTTTGATGATTATGAATTCGGATGATTATTAATTCTGATGATTATGAGTTAGATTAGTAGTATAAGAAAATATATGAAAAAAAATATTAGTATAAACAAGTTGTATGATTAGTGATCTTATGAGTTCTGATGATTATGAGTTTCGATCCTTAGTATTAAAAAAAAATATGAAGAGTGATCATTATGATATAAAATAGTATGAGAAATATTTTCGGACTTCAGATAATAGGACTTAAAAAGTTATGTGAGAAAATACGCACCCGTGCGCAGGACTATAACGAATAAAAAAAAAGAACGCAGTATTTTTCAAAGTAGCTGTAGCGCTACGAAAATATCGATTGCGAAAGTGGTAATCTAGTATGACAGGTGACGTCATATTGAAAGCAAAAAAAAAGTGTGCGCAAAAATTTCATGATTTTCACAATTTATGTTAATAAATCTTGTGAAGCAATTTTGGAGTGTTTCGTTTATTATTAAATTGGACTGGCCAATGAAAAAAAAAATGGATTGATTATATTGTCCTAATCCGTTTTTTTTTACTTCGTGCTTAATAATAAATATATTGTGATCATTCGCTTGTCTTTATCCCATTTACTTGGGGTCGGCGCATCACGTTTTTTATTCCATACCTCTCTATCACCGTCATCTAGTCACTCACATCCTTCCTGTTTATGTCATCTCTCACGGAATCCATCCACCTTTTCTTCGGCCTACCCCTCCTCTTACATCCCTCCACATGCTATCCAGACGATATCGAATACCCTTCTACTCTCATCCCTCCGCATAACATGCCCATACCACCGTAGGCGATTTTCTCTCAGCTTATCGACTACGCGTGCTACTTTCAGGCTTCCTCTTAGATACTCATTCCTTATCTTATCCATTCTCGTCACGACTCTCATCCATCGCAACATTCTCATATTCGAAAAATGCAATCTGCTTTCATCCGTCACCTTTGCGGCCCAACATTCCGATCCAGGTCTTACAATGGTCTTGTAAAATTTGCCCTTCAATCGTAGGGGCATTCGGGTGTCAAATATATTGTGATAACGCATTAAAAATACGTTTGTTCTAGTCTACGATAAACATCGTATTCGACCGCGTGGGCAAGAAGGACCCCGTAACGCGAGGCCTGGAGCTGGTGGTGCACTGGCTCGGCCTGAACATAGACGTCGGCTTCTGGTCGCAGCACGTCTCCTTCATCCTCGTGGGCTGCATCGTGCTCACGAGTATACGCGGTCTACTGCTCACCCTCACTAAGGTAACATAATCGATGTACGGATTAAGTTCTTATTGGGTCCCATTCGTACTGTTAGCGTTTGATGTTTCCCATCTATTTGTGTTTTTCAATAATTGATAAATATTACATTTAACTACTGGAGATACCATACGGATACGTTGCCCGCAGCCAAAGTAATCTCAAAATCGCCGGTCAGTTTATTCGGTATATCACACCCAGTGTCTTTGTTTGTAGTTGATTTATTCTATAAGTGTGCGTTTGAATATTACCGTAGTGTGCTGTACGTGTTTACCTCCCCCCCGCTAAAAATGCACGAAAAATTTGTTCGTCACTGACACTTGTCATCTCCAGTAGTTAAATCCTCTAAGATTCCTAACGGAATTCAAATCTATACTTATTGGAAAACGATTCAAATTCCATAGTTAATTTACGCGGAGTTTTATATTTACTAACTCAATTGAATAGAATAAATATATTCCATTGTTGTTTAATAATTTCTACCGCCTAAGTCAAAAAGTTCAAAAAATTCAAGCAAATAGTATGTACTCATCTGTGACATGGAGTTCTGGCCTATAGTTCGTTTTCGTTCACGAATAGAGCCACTCGCTGATCATTCTCTCGACTTTAACAATTCCAATTTAGACCTTTGTATTTTTTTTTGTTTTTAGATAAACAACTACATTAAGATTAAAATGGTTTTAACACGGACAACGGAACGGACATACGAATTTTAGACATCTTATTATCTCGTCTCATTAGTTTTTCGTCATTAGTCTTATTCCGTCTCATTCTGCATTCGTCACTCATTCTTTATTCGTCTTGTTTACTATCCGTCTCTATCTTATTTGGTACCTCGATTTTAGTATCATTACGAGGGATATCAAAACGAGACTAGCGAACAAGACGAATAAAGAATCCGTGTCGAATACAAAATGAGATGAAGTAAGAATTAATCGAAAAACAAATGAGACAAGATAATATGATACCGAATCTTGGTAGAAATGTGAAAGCCAAAATATGCTGCTCAAAACAATATAGAGGCCACTAAAAATTTTGATCGTAACGTGAAAATATATACAGGGTTGGCCACATTAAGTGTCCTAGTCGTACATCTTATTTTTTTCTAACGTAATGGACCTTTTTTTACCGTGTATATATGTTTTTAAATAAAGAATTTATTCGTTTTTATGATTTCTAGACAATATCTTGATTTTTTCGTTTTTGTTTTGTCTTTTTCAACAATGGACGCGAAACGTGAGCTCGTTGTCAATTTGTACAAGAAAAAATTTC
This sequence comes from Hedya salicella, assembly GCA_905404275.2. Taxonomy (NCBI): domain Eukaryota; kingdom Metazoa; phylum Arthropoda; class Insecta; order Lepidoptera; family Tortricidae; genus Hedya; species Hedya salicella. The sequence continues at coordinate 10,275,338 of FR990112.1, read as the reverse complement.
GCCCATGCGAGATATTAAGGAAACTGAAACATTTCAATATCAATATAAGGTTCATATCGCAGACCATCAAGCGATTCAAGGAAACAGGTTCTTCACAAATCAGGCCCAAACCTGGACGTAAACCATCTGTTCGCGTCAAAAAAGTAATCAAGAATGTTCGTGAGCGTATTAGGCGTAATCCAGCCCAAAGCGCAAGTAAACTCGCGAAAGATATGAAAATATCCCGACGATCAATGAGTCGTATATTACGACATGATCTTGGATTAAAGGCCTACAAGAAACAAAAAATTCACGGATTAACGGAAGACCAGAAAAAAGCTGGAGTGAAAAAATGTAAGGAGATACTAGCATGGCACGAGGGCGATGACATAATTTTTTCCGATGAAAAAATGTTTCAATTACAGGATAGCCACAATCAACAGAATGATCGTGTGTATGGCGTATCGTTGAGGGACATACCAGTGGACAAATTAGCTGTACAACGATTTCAAAGTGCGTCTGCTGTCATGGTGTGGGGTGCGATATCGCCTAGAGTCAAGTTACCACTGCTGTTCCTTGATCGAGGAGTCAAAATCAACCAAGAGTACTATATTCAGAACGTATTGCAGGGTCATTTGCTGGAAAATGCCCGAAAGTTATATGGAAATGATTATTTTTGTTTCCAGCAAGACAGTGTCCCATCTCACAAAGCCAAAGGCACTCAAGACTGGTGTCGAACGAATTTGACAGATTTTAAACCTTGGCAAGAATAGCCCTCATCTTCACCCGACTTGAATCCGTTGGATTTTTCAATATGGGGATTTATGCTGAGTAAGATTGGGAGCACGCAGGGCATGAATTTAAATTCATTCACGCATCGCTTGGAGAAGATATGGGACGATATTCCAGATGAGGTGGTGCGTGCCGCGTGTAATTCCTTCTATGGGAGAATGCGTAAGCTAATTAAAGCAAATGGAGAGAGATTTGAACTTATGAATTAATTTTATAATTTATGGTCTATGTTTAAACTAAATACATAAATACTTTTTAAATCTGGAGAGTTGTTTTAATTTTATGGATATTTTAAAGAAGGACACTTAATCTGCCCAACCCTGTATTAGTTACTAAAAAATATTTTTAAGTCTCCAGCTATAGAAGCTTAGGTTTTTGTTTAGGCTAGTAATCGGTTAATTAAATAGTCAATTGTTTTATTTGTTTTAACTGAGATAAAATAAGTTTATTGTAACTACAAAAACCGAACCGAAATCCTCCGCGTAAAAGTGGCCCTTATTTTGTTTTGAGTAGTAAGTATATAAAGTTAACCAGTAGGCTAGACTTTGCAGAGATTTTAATACAAATTAATTTTCCCTTCCAGTTCTTCTACAAGATATCATCATCTAAATCCTCCAACATCATCGTCTTGATCCTCGCGCAGATCATGGGCATGTACTTCTGTTCCTCCGTACTGCTGATGCGGATGAACATGCCTCCGGAATACCGTATAATCATCACACAAGTCCTCGGCGACTTACAATTCAACTTCTACCACAGATGGTTTGACGTCATCTTTCTTGTGAGCGCCCTGACGAGTATATTCACCCTGTATTTAGCGCACAAGCAGCCTTCAGTGAGCTAGTACGTTTGAGAGCTAAGTTTGAGCCATGTTTCGTATGTGTAAATGAGGTCGAATACATTTTTGACCAAACGACCGTGAGCAACTTTGTATGGACCTTGGTTAAAAAACCTACAGAGTTAAAAGGTCATTCGATAGGTACTTATATCTGATTCAATTTGAGTTCTAGAGTTGAAGTCCATAGCAGAAATGAATTAAAATTAGCCGATATCAAGATCTATGTAACGACCTATCTCTTACCTCTGTTGGTTGATGGTTTTTGGTCCACTTCATGGTCCTTTCTTTGATGGTCTAGTCACTCATCAATTTTCTGTCATCTAATCTAGATTGAACAGCATATACGCGCAACAATTTCTCGCAAAATATAGTCTGTTATTTTAGGTACTTAAAAAAAGGTAAACACAAAATCACGTGATTCGGGTCATTCCGCCAGTGGCGTCGTACCACAGACACAAAAGGTTACCTAGGCGGAGCGACATGAGTCGTGTGGTTTTTTGATGACCTTTTAAATACCTGTGCAAACATACTATAGGCTCGTTGTTAAAATAGAGTGCCGATTATAAATAGCGAAATTAATGTCACAGGACTCTATTGGCCAGTTAGAGAAGATGGCGGACGATAATGCACTGGAGGGAGTCTATGTGGATCATACCCTCTCGCTTCTCTTACCGCGGACTCAGTTCAACGGTCAGGTATAGTCTTAAGCCGGGTACTCATTAGCGAGCTGTAACTGTATCTTGCGTGATACAGTAACGAGGTTCTAGTGTGTACGCGTGTTACAGCTTAGGCTCGTGTTGTCGCCCGAACGCTTTCACCGAGCGTACTCATTTTGCGAGTTGTAACTGTAACCAAACAGATACTAACGAGGTTCTAGTGTGTACGCGTGTTACAGCTTAGGCTCGTGTTGTCGCCCGAACGCTTTCACCGAGCGTACTCATTTTGCGAGTTGTAACTGTAACCAAACAGATACAGTAACGAAGTTCTAGTGTGTACGGGGAGTGTAACGAACGTGGAGGCCTGCCCTGCCCTCAGTTTTAGTTTATAACTCCACAATGTCGGACGAAGTGTCTCTCGCCTGTGCGGCATACACACTTATAGATGCCTTTCTCGATGATCATAAACGGCCACGAAGATGGTGGATTCATAGAATGTATCGAGAAAGAAGTGATCTACTGCTCATATTGAAAAATCAAGAAATAAGTGGTCATTACAAAAATTTTACAAGAATGAGAGTAACTGACTTTGAATACCATATTAATTTAATTTGTCCCAAAATAGAACGAAGAAACACTGCATTTCGAGAAGCTGTGTCGGTTCAAGACAGGTTAGCTGTGACGCTAAGATACTTAGCTACTGGTGATTCTTTTACAAGTTTGCAATACCTGTTTCGTATTTCCAAACAAGCCATAAGCTCGATTATACCAGAAGTGTGTCAGGCATTAATAGGAACATTGAAAGAACAAATCAAGGTAAGTAATTATTTAATGGAATTAATAATTAATTATACATAGTCTTCAAAATTCATGTCTGACAAATACTCGCTGTTGTTGCTGTGAGGCGAGTATGGTGAGTTATGAGAAGAATTAGAAGGGCCTGCTGTGTTTAAGTCCATAAGGAGTTTCTTTATTTGTAGCGATGGATGAATTTGAATTACGTGGAGATTGTTGGTTTTGTGTAGCAGAATAGTAACCATAACTTTGCATTCAATTGTAATAGCCTTCATCAGCACGCATAATTATCTGAAATATTTCGTGTTGAATTGTATTTTTTGTGTACCTTGAGTAGTTTTTCATTTTTTCTTGTATAAAATCGAAGAAAGACTTTAGTTCTATGTCCTGCTGTGATTGCTTATTTGCCGTATTTTTCAATATTCCGAAGGCCTCTTTTAGCATTTGCAGTTTAGGATCTGATTTTAGCTTTTTATTGGGAGGCTCAAGTGATGGAGGGGAGCTGTTGGCATTATCATCTTTATTATCCAATTCCTCCACCTGCAAAAAAATCATGTGTTCATTAATATGATCAATAAATAAATAAAATCAACATTAAGGGACAATCTTACACAAATCGACCTACGACACAGTAAGCTCAATAAATCTTGTGTTGTGGGTACCTACTAGACGGCGATATATATAATAGATTAAATACATAGAAAACACCCATAACTCAGGTACAAATATTCATGTAAATAAACACACAAATAAAAACCCCGACCCCCGACAGGACCTCGTGCTTCGCAGGCAGGGTCACTACCAACTGGGCAACGGAGGTCGTCGAAATCAATAATAATAAAAATATCGTTTGTTATAGATGCCGACAAATCGTGACGAGTGGCTTGAATGCAGCAAAGAGTTTGAGAAACTATGGCACTTTCCACATGTAATTGGGGCTATCGATGGCAAACATATTGTTATCCAGTGTCCATTTAATTCTGGAACCGAATACCACAATTATAAATCTCAGTTCAGCATCGTATTGTTGGCATTAGTAGATGCACAATACAACTTTATGTATGTACATGTTGGGACTCAAGGAAGAATTTCGGATGGAGGTGTACTACAAGGATGTAGTTTGAAACGGATGATGGATGAGAAATCTTTAAATTTACCGGAACCCGTATCCCTACAAAATCGCAACAGGTTACTTCCCTTCTACTTTCTCGGTGATGCAGCATTTCCTTTGGGAGAAAATCTATTGAAACCATCCGAAAGGATCTAAAGAAAGAATTTTTAACTATCGGCTATCAAGAGGCCGAAGAGTGGTCGAAAATGCAATTGGGATTCTGGCTAGCGTTTTTAGAGTACTAAGAAAACCAATATTACTGCAGTCAGAAAAAGTTGAAACAATCGTAATGACCCTAGTGCTTCTGCACAACTTTCTAAGGCGTTCTTCCTCGTGTTCGGTATACACACCCCAAGGCTCTTTTGATAATGAAAACACAGAGACTGGTGAAGTTATACCAGGAACTTGGCGAAGCGAAGCGGAAGGAACATCGTTTCTTCCGTTACCCGCCATTGCTCGCCGTTCAGCGGCAAATTTTAAACAAAATCGTAAAGAACTTGCTCATTATTTTTTGAATGAAGGTAAAATACCATGGCAAAGACATGTATGCGTAAAACTGAGATAGCAAAAATCTACCCACCTGTTCATTCGCATCTCCCGCCTCAAGTCCTTTTCGAGGTGTGAAACGATCGTTCAAAAAGCCTAGTACCTTAAATGCATACCATTTACTTTTGTAAATCTCGTCTTTTCCTGTAATAAGAAATGTTAAATAAAAAAAAAGTAAAAAAAAATTATAAAAAGTTCATAACAGAAAAACAATAAATAAATAATTTCATTTTTGTCAGAGTACATACCTTTCCCCGTTCCCACTGATTTGTTAATTTTCATGCGCTCCCTTCTGTACGAAGCCAATAAATTAATCATTTTTTGTTTACATGCTGCACCACTTTCATTAATTATACCTACTATATTAGCCCAGGCATCTTCTTTTAAATGTTTTTTGTAGTAGTCCTTATCCTTAGGGTTCCATAGCACCGTGTTTTCCCTGTAGGCGTCTATCAACGACAGACATTTCTCCTCTGACCATTCACTCATGTTGAGAGAAATAAAAAGTACAGATGGTTCGTAGCGGCTAGAAACAACCTCTCCTCTTGACGTCCACGAGCGCACTGCGAGTCGCTCGTGTGGCGTTCATCGCAGGTTCGCGAACCACGTACACACCATGTTTTTGGTAACAGTAACGGTTACAGTTACGTGCAACGTTACAGGTTCAGAAATGAGTACGCTGTAAACATCGGCTCGCTGCAAGCCCGACGCGTACCCGCTCGCAGCAGGTTCGCGAACCACGTACACACTATGTTTTTTGGTTACAGTGCATGCAACGGTTACGGTTACAGCTCGCTAATGAGTACCCGGCTTTAGAGCATTTAAAAAATGGAGATGACAAGCCGTGTCATTACCGAACAATTTTTACATGCATTTTTAGCGGGGGGTGAGGTAAACACGTACAGCATTCCTATTTCTGCAAACCCACACAAATTAAAGAAATCACCTACAAGCAAAAGAACGCCCACACACTGGCAATTTACCCTTTAAACTAACCGGTTACCAGATGAAAAATTCAAAAGCCCGGAGAAAACGCCTGATTTCCATTGAAAAATCCTGAGATTGTGGCAGTTTGAGAATTTTCCCTTTTCGGCTGTTTGGGAATTTTCCCTTTTGGGAAGATTATTTTTTAGTTTATTTGAGTTTTTAATAAACCTGAACCTGAGATTTGCAAAATCCAGCCTCATTCTTGAGAACAGTCCAAAAATCCTGAAATCTCAGGACAAATCCTGAGATATGGTAACCCTAGGCAGAGGGGAATGTTGTCGTATGACTTCTCCAGTGGTTAAATGCTCTAAGGGTAGTTGGGTATTTCGAAGGCAATCTGATCTTTCTAAGTTTGATCGCTTCAGCGGTATCGGGGGCGGTCAAATGGGCGTTTTCCATTTGACCGCTCCACTCTCTTCTCTTCAGTGCATGATCGTCCCGGGTCCTATATTGACTGCCATAAAATTGAAAGTCGTAATTAAAGTTTGTCCGAATTTTCGTTAGCATGTCATAATCGCATTTTTCAACGAAACTGTTTGTTTTCAGGATTACATTGTTGTTAGGTTTTTTGTACCCTGTTTTGTGTGTCCCGTAGAACCCATTCTGCTTCATGGGTTCTACAGGACGACTTTTTCAACGATCCTGAAAACTTTACGGTTTCAGTATTATGACAAATGGTTTTATGACTAACATTACATTATGACTTTCAATGATTATGGGAAACAAAGGGATCCGGGTATGACGATAAGGCGGTTTACTGGGCAGCGGGCGGATCGTGTCCAAACCTCTTCGTTGCCACGCCCCACGCCTCCTATAGCCCTATATTTCAGTCAAACCAATATCGTTAAGTGATGCAAAATAAAAGGATCGCTTCTGTTGTAACTTTTGGGTGGCTGAGCCAATGTAATGATTGCAGATATTTTTGAATTATTCTTCCCTGTTAATATGGCTGTTGAATGGTGATGGAAATTTGATGAGCGGCACCACCCTAAGAGTATGTACATAGTCACTTGCTTAAGACTCTTTTAGATATATAAGTGTTTTTTGATAATTAAAATTATAAAATATGTACATGCTTTTTTATACTTTCTTTTTCGCTGATTTATAGCCCCCATACTTTTAATCATTATGACGCGGGTTGTGCTCGTGAAACGTACTTGCATAGGCATTTAGCTATTTACCCTTAACAGGATTCAAACCCGAGCTGCTAAATAACTTCGTATGCATAGTTACTTCGAACTACTTGTCAAAATTGCGATTTCGCGTTGTAAATAACAAATGGTAATAATATTAACGTTATATTTATATTATTTTAAATTCGAAAAAATACAATTACAAATCAAGCTTATAACATACAATGAAAAACATAATCTTTATTTTCAATAGACATTAATTCAACAATAAATTAAATCACATAGAATCATTATGAAACACTTATGAATATTGAGATTAGAATGACGGCTACAAGGCGAGTGTCGTTCGACATGTTTCGGCCCTTTTGTCCTATATGGCTCCTCTTCACGATCGCAATTATCGGCGAGCAGGCGGGACGCAGTAATACGTTAGAATGAAATGGAAACATATAGTGCTCTTTCTAACGTATAACCGCATCCCACCTGCACGCCATGATCGACGATCGTGTAGAGGGGCCATTACACACACGCACGAGCAGTACACAAATTTTACGACGTAAGTAACCTTTATTATAATTTCAAAATGTCCGAGTCTCACGGTACTTTTCTATACTCTATCCGGATATGTATTTAACAAAATGTAAACAAAAAACCACTTGACTCGTGTCATTCCGCCAATCGAGGTAATCTTTTGTATGTGTGGTATGACGCAACTGGCCGAATGAGCTGAGTCACGTGTTATTTTCTGTTTAGATTTAGTTAAATACCTATCCGGCTAGAGCATGATCAAACACTTTACTTTGAACTTCTATCATCTCCGTCATCCAAACTCGCCTTTCGGCTGTTCTCATTCCTTTCCGACATCTCTGTAATAGTCGATAGATCTGGTATGGCGCATGTTATAGGGAACAATTGTTGCAAATTCGTATGATAAGTGGGAGAATTGTTTTCCTGCATATCGAAGTAGTTCGTGTTGCTTTCCTCATCACTGAGGAGATACCAGTTGGAGTTTCGGAAATTGGTTCGTTTCGTAGCGGGGGTTTCGGCTGATAGGTCCTCTGTTACGACGCTGTCGGTTGGACTCACGAAGGGAGTGAAGTATACTGTGTTCCCGCTGTCAACGCTTTTCGCCTCCGTTGCTTGAGCTGTCAAGATAGTTTTGAAGAGTATTTCTAAAAGTTTGTGTAGGCATGTTAACTAAGCAAAGGCGTAATAGCTAATTTTTCTATTCTGTTCTTTAAAAATATGATAAACGATACTATTCGTGATTATTTTCTATAATTAAAATTCTATTTAGTACTTATCAATCAAAAACAATGAAGGATGCGCCATGTACAGTCCGTGAGCACTTAAAATAGGATTCGACTACTGTCGGACAAAGTCGGAGAGATTCGTGTAAGATAATGATCGCGCCACATGATAATCAGAAGTATATGTTTGGCGTTGCATACAAATAAGGTGCAATTTTAAGGCGACGGACGCATCGCTAATCAATCAATTGAAAAACATGCTTTGCGCCCCGTTCTCTGTTTGGTCCGCAGCGGACTGAGGGGAGACTGATTGCATACTAATACGCGCCAACGCTAGCTTATACCATAACGCCGTAAACGATAAAACGCCTTTTTTAGTTTCAATTAAAAACTTATTGAGAATAGAAGTTAGAATTAAACACTACATTTAGACTAATGTACTAAGAAAAGTAGCGGCTTACATTGGTCTGGTTAGCCTGTAAAATGGGAATCTGTGTTTTAAAAGAGTTTTTTTACTTTAAACGAACAATTCTTGTATGTAAATATACAGGATGGAAAGGAACGGCGATCCTATTCGCAAAGGGGGGTTAGTTCAAGTGATGGAGAATTGATTCGTAATGTTTAGATTTTGTTTTTGTTTATGGCATAGGGGGCAAACGAGCAGACGGGTCGCCTGATGGTAAGCGATCACCGTCGCCCATAGACACTTGCATCACCAGAGGAGTCACAAGTGCGTTGCCGGCCTTTCAGGTGGGAGTACCAACGCTCTTTTCTTGAAGGTTAGAAGATCGCATCGGTCCGGAAATACTGCATGTGGCAATTTATTCCACAGTTCAGTCGTGCGAGGCAGGAAATTTCTAGAAAAACGCAGTTGTGGACTGCCAACCATCTAAGTGGTGAGGATGGTAATATTGTCGCGTAGGACGATGGAGGAAAGATGCAGCTGGGATCAACCCGAACAATTCCTCGGAACACTCTCCGTTATACAAGCGATAGAAAATGCAGAGCGAGGCTACATCTCTACGCAGTGCCAAGGAGTCAAGCTGATCTGAAATACGCTGGCAACCGACGATACGAGTCGCTCTCCGTGGAATGCGGTCTAGAGGGAAAAGCTGGTACTGGGGAGCCCCAGCCCACAGATGAGAACAGTATTCCATGTGCGGGCGGACCTGTGCCTTGTGAAGCTGTAGTAGGTGGGCCGGAGTAAAATACTGTCTCGATCTGTTGAGCACCGAGCTTCTTAGAGGCTAATTTGGCCTTACCCTCTAGATGGCCGCGGAACTGGACTTCACTCGATATATCGACGCCAAGGATTCCGATAGTGGCTGTGGCAGTTATGGGAGTATTCTCAAAACGAGGTGATGCCACAAACGCAGACTTTTTAGCGGTGAAAGCGCAAACCTGTGTCTTTGTAGGGTTAAAACGGACTAAATTAAGTCGACCCCATTCTGAAACTTCTTTTAGGGAAGTTTCAACTTCAGACACAAGTTTGTTACGGCTCTCGATGACGTTATCCCGAGAAATATTGGCGCGGCCAGTGTAGGAGGCATCACCCGTGCTATCATCCGAATAATAGCCAATGCCACAAATTTGCAGCTTATCGTTGATATGCAGAAGACACAGCGTGGGCGATAACACACAGCCTTGAGGGACACCAGCATTCACAGACATGGATTCAGGCACGCACCGTCAACTACGACCTTTATGCATCTGTCTGCTAGAAAGCTACTGACCCATTCGCATAATTTCTCGGGAAGCCCATAAGATGGAAGCTTCGAAAGAAGTGCTTTGTGCCAAAACCCGATCAAAAGCCTTCGCCATGTCTAAGCTAACCGCCAATGCTTCACCCTTATTCTCGATCGCCTGTGCCCAACGATGTGTCAGGTAAACCAGAAGGTCACCAGCTGAGCGACCTCTACGGAAACCATATCGTCGGTCACTAAGCAGTTGGTGGTCCTCTAGGTACCGAAGGAGCTGGCTGTTGATAATGGACTCCATTATCTTCGAGAACAGGGAGGTTATAGCTATCGGCCTGTAGTTGGATGGGTTTGAGCGGTCACCTTTTTTAGGGATCGGCTGCACCAAAGCTGACTTCCATGAGATCGGGACTACGCCAGAAGAGTAAGAGAGCCGAAAAAGACGCGTTAAAACCGATGCAAACTCTGGAGCGCACGTCTTCAACACAATAGGGGGAATTCCATCAGGCCCACTCGACTTACGGACATCGAGGGAAAGAAGTGCTTTACGCACTGACCTATGGTGGAACCGGACATCCAGCATATAGCTATCGTGCTGCGGTATTGTCGGCGGCTCGTGTCCCCCATCATCCAAAGTCGAGCTGGATGCAAATAGTTTGCCCAAGAGATCGGCTTTCTCCGTTGCGTCGTGGGCCAACGAATCATTTCCCATATCTAAAAGTGGAAAAGACGGCGTGCAGAAATTTCCCTGGACAGCCTTGGCAAGAGACGGGAACGCATGAGTTCCCGAAGGGAGGCGCTCTAGTTTCTCGCCAATTCTGCCAATGTGCAACGACTTCGCTCTGGCAATATCCTTTTTGAAGGATCTGGAGGCAAAGTTAAACTCCTTTTTTAACGCGCTGGTCTTTTCATCCCGTACTGTCGCTGCATTTACCCAGGCTTGGTAACACACCTGCTTTCGGCGCGAAGTTACGAACAATTAGTAAAAATATTAACATTAATTAATTTTCTTCTTAGTGACAACCCTTCTATTACTACGTACTATCTGCCTACATGTAAGTGAACACACACTATTGTAATATTGACTGGGAAATATAATGGGTAGAAATGTTGTTTTGATAAAGGTCACTAGCCCTTGTGTTATTGTGAAATGTTACTGAACCTAATGAGGGTTGTCACTTGCAGTATTTTGCATTAAAAGTTAACTGCCTATAGCTTCAAAACGCTTACGAATATGAGCCTAGTTTCTTTAGAGGAAATACAGTACTAAATCTAAGCAATCCCCCTTTTGCGGAAAGGATCGTCGTGCCTTTCCACCATGTATATGTAATTGGTTTCTCAGAAAAGGCTAACGATTTGGATGAAGTTTTGTATTTATGTGGACATAATTTTGTCTTCCCAGTTTAAATTTTACCCACCGAGCAAAGCTTGGTCGCCCGGGTTCTATGTCTTGAGGGAAGCATAACCACTCACTTACTAGAAATTTATTATTGAACTCGTAATTATAGTTACTAAAATAAAGTGAGTGGATAATACAATGATAGAATAAATCTGTACGGTATGTGTGCAATGTGCATTATATTGGGATATGAAAACTTTATACACTTGCATTAAAAAAGTGTACCCTAAAAGTGTCTCCTCAAATTATGAACTTTTTGGGCTCGTTTTATTCTGAATCAGGAGCACTATCGATTTGACAAAAAAAAACATCGCCAGTTTTGTGACGCTCATACAAAATGTAGGAAAACAATGTAATAACTTTTTTTAATACACATTTTTAAATTACAATTATCGATAGTACTCTTTATATTGAGTATAACTAACTCAAAACAGTCCATCATCTGAGCCAACAAGTGAGGGATGCACGATTTTGTGGAAATGCCCACACACCAAATATCAACTATTTTCATCCAGTAGATCCAGAGGAAATAAGGTGTGACAGACAGATGAGTGATCCTATAAGGGTTCCGATTTTCATATTAGATTATATTCCTTTTACATTTGGAAACTAGTCATGTCATAAGGACTTCACGCTAGACAAGCGTTAAGTCATTTATGACTTAAACTCTGTTTTTTTATTCAAGACCAAAATTTAACGTCAACGGCCGCACATTCACTGTGATAACTGCATATTGGTTTAAGTGTCAGTATTTATCAATAAAACTTACTCTAATATTACTGATTACACGAGTTTTCTTTCATGTTAATATGAAATAAGGTTTATTTGTTTAAATAATCAAGTTGGGAACTGTCAGATTTTGGTCTTGAATTAAAAATCTGAGTATAGTTCAAAAGATGCATGGCATGACTATTGCCCATCTTACCTAACCTCTGCGAGGGTAAGTATTGTGTGATTGGGATAAAAAAAAATACAAATAAAACTTACCATCACGCAGATGCACCGCACACTGAGCATTCTCGCAAAACACTTCAGGCGATGTTTTCCCACTTTCGATCGAAATAACATTCAAATTTTCTTTCTCCTCAATAGTAGAACTTGAATTCAAAGTCACAATAGATGTAGTGGTTGTTTCTATGAATTCTACGCTATCACCCAAACAGTCTCCGATTTGAAGGCAAGTTTCTGAGTGGTTATGTATTAGATCCCCGCTATCTTCAAATCCCTGCAGAAATACTCCAGATTCGTTATCACCTTCAGTCTTTCCTGAAGTTTGGCTGACGTCAGGCGTTTTGTTCTTAGATTTTTTCTTTTGTACTTTGTCTTTAGACCTTACTATTTTTACTTTAATGATATCCTTTTTAACTTTCTTGCCTTTTGTACATGTGGTCATATCAATGCTCTCATCGTGTATATTGATTTCTAGGTTGTCTGGGGCTTTCTCTTCGTAATACACGATATTGATGGAGGGAGGACAAGATCTTCTGCCACCACGTGAGCAATGAGCTTTAGATTCTTCTTCAATAATAGCTTCTCCCATAACTTTCTTTTTATTCTGGGCAGTCTTCTTGTGGGGAGTCGAACATCGTTTTCTAGAACCGGACTTTTTCTTTACTGCAGAATCGACTTCCATTTTTTCTCCTCTATTTTCATTTACAGGTTTTTGTGCGCTTTCTAAGAGTAGCTGTTCTAGTCTTCTGTCAAGGGAGTCTGAATTTTGAATGTTGACGGCAGATACATTTGTCAAGATGGATTCTGACGCTATTGAGATTCTCATACTGGAATCTGACAAATTCCGTCCAGCAGAAATTGGAGTGTCAGATAAATTGTTTAGCGCAGACATCAAGTGCTTTTTGTAACTTTCTCGTAGTGTACAGTTTTGAGCCATTAGAGGCATGGAGACGTCAATTGCCGAGAGGAGGTATTTGTCATTGTATGTTTTTAACATATCATTGCCCTGTGTTTCATTGATCGTCGGATCATCGACGACCGCTAACGCACTTTTGGTAATAGATAAGTTTTCGACGATCGATAATTCTGGAGACAACGGCAAAGACAAAATACTGGAACTCGCTGCATCATTTTTATTCGTTGCATCAGCTTGCAATATTTCATCGCGTAGTTTACGAATTTCAACCGACAAGTCATTTTCATCAGGATTTGCCTCGTCTATCTTTTCCAATCTTTGCATTATAGTCTGCGTTCGCGGCATAAGAAATTGATAGGAGTCCGATCTATAGATCTCCGAGTTGATGGTAGACTGTTCCCTTCTTACAGACTTCACAGAAATATTAAAGGATGAATTACTCAATTGATTATTCATTTGTTTTAGAAGCGGATACGATTTGCGTCGTGTGCGTTGCTTGCTCCTCGCTCTGAAGGAGGTGGAGACGCTTAGGCGTTTTCTCCTTCTCTTGCCGATGTGAAAGGGACTGGTGTCAGAGTCCTGGTGCCCTTGGCTGCTGTTTACTGAGTGATGAGAGAGGCTATCGGGTGATGCGATGTTAGGTAAGCTGTATGGACAAAAGAGAACGGACTTAACATAAAACGCCATGCAGGTAAGAGCAGAGGTGTGATTCTGTATGGTAAATTGCGGAACTACGTTTGTTGGGAGTATTAGATTCTTCGACGAACCCAGCGTGAAATGTGAAAGCGAGTGCGAAGGAGAATGTACAGTTAGCTGCAGAGTAGTGTCCCTTCTGCCGCAGGGGCCCACCTATCTCCGCAGCTCACCGTACATGCGGATGCAATGGAAGCAGGGTCATAAAAATTAACTCACCATATTCGCTAGTTTGTTTCCTCACAGCAGACCCCATAAAAAAAATTAGATTCACGAATTGTGTTTAAACAAATAAAACTTGATGTTTGAAACCACATTACAAATGTATCGCTGGGCTTTTACGAGATATTAAACATATACAATATATTAACTAAGAAACTATGGGACATGAAAATGCGTTAGGTAATTAAGCAACAATACTTTGGGTTACAAGGATTATTATTAACATTATCTTGGAGTAATTTGCTCTCGTTCCCTTCCCATACTGCGCCCATAACCAGCTATACTACACTCGGCGTCAAAAAAATCGCACCTTTCCTAAAATTCATCTCAAGCGATTATAACTCCTAAGATCCTTCCTGTACCCTATCATTATTAGTATCATTAGAAAGCTAATGAAATCCCCTATTCGAAAAAGGTAGAAATTGGCCACCACCGCCATAAAAAAAAGAAAATTTTGGGAAAATGTGAAACAATGTGTATTCTGATCAAAATTACAACAACAAGGAACAATACAAAAATTAAAAATCAACAATAACAATCCTTAAAAATTTGTCTTAAAACATAGTGTTGCCTCCTCTAGCCCTCCGAGCAGCTTCCATGCGGTCAGTCATGGACCTGATGAGCGTCACGACGTGTTCCTGGGGAATGTTGTCCCACTCCTCGATGACGGCACCTCGAAGCTCATCGAGAGTGGCAGGAGCTGGACCACGGGCCCGAACACGCCGTTTCAGCTCGTCCCAGAGGTGCTCGATAGGATTGAGGTCGGGGCTTCTTGCTGGCCAGTCCATAACCTTGATGCCAACTCGACGCAGGTAGTCCTTGACAATCAAGGCTGTGTGGCACCGGGCGTTGTCGTGCATGAACTCGAAGTTGGCGCCGACAAAACCAGCATATGGGACCACATGCTCCTCCAAAATCTCGGTGATGTACCGGTGAGCAGTCAGAGACCCCTGGCCGCGACCACCTCCAGCTCTGGAGAGCTCTCCTCCATAGCCGACGGTTTCCACGGTGCAGGCTGGTGTGAAACGCTCCCCTGGTCGCCTGTAGACTCTCCTACGCCTGTCGTTGGTGCACAGGCACACTCGGGTCTCGTCGGAGAACAGGACATTCCCCCACTGGTCGAATATCCACGGCATGTGCGTTTCGGAAAATCGCTTCCTGGTCGTCCGGTGGATGGCAGTCAACTGGGGGCCTGTAGCAGCTGTCCGGGGCAGCAAATTCTTCTCTCACAGCCTTCTTCTGATAGTGGAGACGCTGACTGCTGTTCTCCGAGTAGCTCGAAGCTGCTGCTGCAGCTCCACAGCGTTGGAGAAGCGGTTCCGCAAAGACGTCGACACAATGTAGCGATCATCTCGGACGGTAGGTAGTGCAGCGACGTCTGCCGGATCCATGTCTCCTGATGTAACCTCCAGTCTCTTGGAACCGTCGGTATACCCGTTGCACTCGAAATCGGCTGATATTCAGTTGCCGAGCAACTTCAACTTGCCGTAGTCCGGTTCGGTTTGCAGTAGGGCCACCCCACTTGAGCTGCTTCTTCTGCCGTGGTATCCATTTTCACTGGGTCTTTTCTTATCGGAGCTCTTCAGGTGTGACCTCTGTGACGTCTGGATAGCGAATGACCCATAATTCAATAAGTGATCTTCTACATACGCTATTCAGCGCATAGGGTGCCATTCCAGGGCGAAGCCCTCTTTGGCTGGTTCTGCTACCCATAATTGACTTTTACCCCCCCCCGTTTTATACGCGTCCAGGGTGGTACAATTATTGAGCCTCCAAACGAGTACATCGCCACTTTTTAATCAAAGTGCCGGCGATTTGTGGTTTTTGATTTTCCTTAAACAAATTATTGAAAGCTTATTAATTGAGCTTTTAAATGATACTAATATCGATAGAGTAATGTAAAGATCTTAGGAGTTATAATCGCTTGACACGAATTTTAGGAAAGGTGCGATTTTTTTGACGCCGTGTGTATTTACCGTTCAGCGTTCAGATCAAGTCAATGCCAACCAGTCCCCACGTCTGCTGAAAGGATTCAAACAAGAATGCAACAAAAATTTTAAGCGTAAAGACTTTTAAAGTCATGCGTTTAATGCTTTTTATTGTAAACAGGTTAAGGTCTAAATCAGACTATTTCTTAATATATTGTAAATAATACACGATTGCTTTTGCAAGTGTTTATTAATCCGAAATAAAACACCTGCTCCCATTCCTCACTTTAAAATATAACAATATAACGTAAAATATTATTTACATATTTTGATTGTTTAAGGCAGACTAAATAAACTATTATATAACTATATCTAATAATAATATATTGAAGTCACAAAAAGAGACAATGCAATATAAAATACGTTTCAAAGTATAAAAAGAAATATAATAAGAGATGATGAAAATTTCATTTTATAAATTTTATTTTAAGAAGTTACTTCAAATCAGTGAAGGAGTACTTTACGTTTAAAGTATATTACAAAAAAAAAAACAAAGTAAGAGACATAATTTATATGAAGTATAAGTAGGAGAATGAAAGATTGAAACTCAAAGTACTCTTTCCCAGGCGGTTTAGCACGACTGGCCGCGTCTCCCTTGGCCACACACATAGCCATTTCCTATCTCTATCACACTCTACCGAGTAAAAGAGACGGATAATATGTCACAAGTGGCGCGGAGAGTTGTACCAGTCCTTTTACATTATTTGCCAGAGGCACATTACAGTCTTCTTCTGCCTTATATTACATCTTATTAAGAATATATATATGAAATATTAGATTTTTCAGTTCATTATTGCATTCAGTCGATATACCACAATACGCAGTTACCAACTTTTACCTATTCTCATAACAAAAACGTTGTCAAGAATAATTAGTAGTATATTTGCATTGAGGCATTAGTAAAAACTACTTACTTCTTCTTTGGAGAACCATTTATTTGTATTACTTCGGGTTCTGGCGAGGGGAATTTGTAGCGCACTTCATCATCAACATCTTCTACAGGAGTTTCTTGGATCTCTACAGGCTCTGGTTGGACTTTTGCTGATGATTTCTTTGTTATTTTGGTCTTGGAGGGAGCGGCTGTAATAATATACAAGTTTTTTACAAACAAAATCCACATATATCTACCGAAAGGCCATCTTAACCCTTTTACCGCCAAGCAGTCAAGTAATACGACTTAATCCAGACACCACAGCAGTAAAATAAAAATAAAAAATATAAAAAATAAAATAGTGATTGCAGAACGAGTTATTGATACAATACAATACAAATTCTCTTTATTGCACACCTCAGATACACAGAAATATAGCTGCATATTAGTAGAGTAAACAACAGGCCGTCTTATCGCTAAATAGCGATTTCTTCCCGACAACCTTTGGGTAGCGGAGTGTTTAACAGACCACAATTTTAGTTGAGTAGGTGGCGAGAAACAGCTATGAAGCAAAAAAACTCATAGAGACACATGTAAACGCAATAAACATACACAAATAAGATTGCGTAGATAAACATACATAAATATTTATACATAATAAATATAATATGTGCAAATTAAGTAAATAAATAACCATAATAGTGTCAGTCGTAAAGTTCAGAAAGTGATTTCAATAGCAGTGTATTAAGGGAGAGACAGGTAATGTTTTTTAAGGTGTGATATTATTTCGAAGTTAATGAACAATAAAATTACACACACACACACACTCAGACACGCACACACACACCTCAATAATAAAAGAAAAGGCAAATTTAGGTTACAAATATAAGTAAAGGTAGAACACAACGCGTTACGATTGAATAGCATAGTAGTCATGATGCCAATTAAGGGGCTTACAGCTCTGAATGACCTTCGATCTGTAGCTCATCGCTTTTCCGTGTTGTATATGTCGCGTCATGTTGACAGCGACCGTCTTTACCAATATACTGTTTCAGTTTATGTTCAAGAGCCTCCGAAACCAAGATAAATGGCATCAAACTTTGTTACTTTTACGACGAAAAACCAGTTTTTGCCACTATTCTCAAAAATACACGCTTTTTAAAGAAAATGTGCAAGTTAGGTCTTTTCATAATGAAAAATTAGGCATAAGTTATGAGTCTATGAATGGTTTATTGAGAGACTAGATACACAATCTTTATTTTTATAGACCTCCGTCAAAATCCATAATTAATTACATAGAAACATATTCAATTTTTTTAATGCAAGAAAGTGTTAAATAGAAACTGAACAATCATATAAACCATATGTCGAAAGTTAGTTTGGCCATTCCAGGGACTAGATACAAAACAAAAACCATGAAAAATCGTACATTTACGCTTGGAGCCCCTTAAGCTAGGCATATCGTCTCAAGAATTCATATGCCTGGTTAAATTTAAAATGGGTTTCGAATTTCGCGATGTGAATGTTTTACAGACATAAAGCGTTTTGCTTTTCGATGAAAGAGCGTTATCGTTCCCCACAGGTCAAATAGGGAATATGCATGATTTTTTATTTTTGCTTTATTAAAAGCTCATTAATGTAACAAACAGTAGACAAATATATAATAAATATTTTTCGAATAACTATAAAAATAACCAAGATATAAGCCATCAAACATTTCTTTCAATCTCTTTCTAGCAAAACCGAATTTAATATGGAGTTTATATGGCTGGAGTGGACTATGACGTAACAGTACATGTCGGACCTCTGTCAAATCGCCGTCTAATGAACAGTTTAAAATGCCTATATCATGCGTATTTCTTGGCCGATGTTAATTTTAATTTCACTTTTTGAAATTGTTTTTACGGTATGTTCATATTTTGTTAAGAAAAGCGATAAAAAAATTCATGCATCCTATTGTTACCAACGACATGTACCGTCTAAGAGTTTCCTCGGGGTTCTTGTTTGCCTTGTGACGTTGAGCGAGCTGCTCTTTATTTCCAGCGTGCTGTTCTTTATTTCCTGTGCTATTACTCCTTCTACGTCATCAGCTTTATTCGACTCCGTGGATTTTTTTGGTTTTTTAGCAGGACTATCTGTTTCAGCCGATGAAACTTGTTTCTTGGGCCGTCTGCCGCGTTTTTTCCTAAAAAAAAAAAGATCAACTTTCAGATATCGTATTTAAAAAAATCATCACATACAGGATTGTAACCAATAAGCCTGATGTCGTGTTGGTAGATCGATTTAAGCGCCGGGCAGTGCTCGTCGACATCATCATCTCACAAAACTCGTGAAGGCCGAGACAAGAAGGACAAACTCAGCAAGAACCTTGACTTAACTCAAAAGGTGACCGCCATTTTAGATGTTCATTTTACGATTATTGTTCCGATAGTCGTTTCGGTAACGGTCGGTGTTCCCTTGTTTCACAGAAAATGTTTCATGTAATATTTGGGCATAGTATTTTTATCTCAAAAATATCAAATAAAAATAAATTACAACGTCTATTTTAACATAAATGAAACATTTTTCATATAAATGCAATTCAATGAATTTTAAAACTTACTTTTTTATTAAATAACATTATCAAATATTACAATTACGTTTTAATGAACCTACAAAAACGAACGACTGTCAGAAAAGTAGGTTAGGTTGGAACTGCGACCCTAACAGAAGTGAAAGGACAGTACGTTAGGTTAGGTTAGAGCTGCGACCCTATACAAAAATGAACATATGATATGATAACACAAAACTGACATGGGCAGAAAGACAAAAGGGGGGACGGGAGGGCGAAACCCCCACGATAGGGGCTAGGAGGACTTCGCCGCCGCTTTAAAAAGATAATAAATTCAAACGATCATTTTTTGGCCTGGTTAGGTCCGTTAGGTACCTTGCGTCCCTCAGAGCAGAAATAGAAGCCCCGCGAAAAACCTTAAAATTGTTTTATATGTATTTTGTACTTCACTTTTTAAATACATGTTGTAAAAACCTCTCGGAAGATTATACCTAAATGAATAAAGGGAATTTCAATACAATAGTATTGAAGAACTTGAAGAAAAAAAACTGTCTTAAAATAACGAACCATTACGATTTTTATGTAAATAATTTCGAGTGTACTTAAAATTATTACAAATGCGACAGTATGTTAGTTTGTTCTTCTTTCACGCGGTAACGGGGCAGTGTTTTTTTTTTTACATGTAGATATAATAGAAGCTAGAAGATGTGGGCTTGTTTTCATCACGGAAAATCAGGCGAGCAAAGCCATGGGTAAAATCATGTTCATAAAAAATACTAATAGAGCCATTTCTTTCGTAAAATGGGAATAGGAAAGAACATCTAGTCAAATAGCATTAAATGTTACAACAAGTTTCTTATAAAAGTCAGTGCTTGAAGTAAATTGCATGTATTGCGGTCTAAAAAAGATCACGGGAATAGCCATAAGAGGAAAACATCCATGCACACACACGCACCTTAATGTAACCCGGGGTTCTTCTTCAGTAGTTTCTTTAATAGCATTTTCAGGTGGGCCTTTATTTTCTTGATCTTCTGTAACTGGGATATTATTTTCTTGAGCTTTTTCAACTGCGGTATTATTTTCGCCACTCTGCTCACCAGATTTGTATTTATCATTTTTTTGTTCGACTTCTTCGACATCATGTTCTTCTATTTGTTTGAATATCGCCGATTCCATCTCATTTATCTTGTCATGTACGCCTGAAATTATGTAACCTTATAGAACATAAATGTTTTTTACTTCATAGGCCACGGTTATTCTTACCCGCCTCCCGCGGCGGCTAGCGGCTGGTGATAGATGCTGAACGCGGACAGCGGGTGTTAAGTAGTTCTAGAACGTTTCTGGTGGCGGACAAAACGACGGCTTTAGTTTAAATTCGTTCTGGTTCTTTGCTAAATTTCTTCATATTTGCGAGCGTCCAACCGTCACAATGCTTCAAAACAACTGAGGACGCCGCGGGTAGCCGGCGGCAGTCGCGGGCGGCGGATGGACGTTGCACACGGCGGGCACGAACGACCGCTTCCGAACATTGACGAACACTGCTTATGGACGCCGCGGGCGACGGGTAAGAATGACCAAGGCCATAAAGTGTAATCAAGTATCAAACAGCAAGTTAAATTGGTAAGACATGCTAAAAATCTCAGACTAGTATTTTATTAGGAGAAATGATTTGTTCTGTGGTACAAATCATTTAATGTACAAATATGAATAATATTATACTACAATAACAAAATGCGAAATGATCGCTTAAAATCCAAGTCTAAAAGCATTTCTTGGAACTACCGAAATTCCGCGAGATTAGCCCAAAATTTTCGGCAATTCGGTAACAAAAACATTCTTAGGATGCTCAGAGTTTTAAAAATAATGCGAGCATGGAAATTAAAATGGTTGAAGTAGTCAAAACGCTTGAAAAAATGCCCATGAGATCAATTTCAGAGTATATGGTATTTGAAGTCTCCTTGTGTGGTATATTTATTGCTGACTATACCTCTATCCCTGGGCACACCATTAGGAATAAAGTTAGGCGAGACGTTCCCGCTCGAAAGCTCTACGCAGGTGACAGTATTCTTCTTGGCTTCAGGCTCTTTTTGAAACATGGACACCACTTGTTCCAGAACAGGGTTTATGTCTTGCCAGTGGCCTTCTAGTTCGACTTCCTGAGAACAAATTATAAGTTTCTGTCAAAAATAGCATACTTTTTATTGCCGACTCTACTTTTCTTTGAAAATCAGTTAACTACTCATCTAAATGATTGAAAAAAGCCCAAATTCGGTAGGATTGAGTTATTTTATTACAGAGTTCCTATGACCACCTTCCGCCTCCATCATTAAACATACGAATAGCTCTTAAGATGTCTGGCGATGGCCGTGCACAGTTCTACAGCCAGCCATATCGCGAGGACGGGGTTCCAACGACGGTGCACAATCCTAATCGCTGCTGCAGCGCATGCGCGGCAGCGTCAACATAGCCACAGTTGCGGGTAGGGTAAGAAGGCCCATTCTTGAAAAAATGGAATGTCGTGTATTTGTCACCTACGATAAGTTAGTCAAATTTCTGTTTTTTTCTGTTACTAAGTAACATCTCATCATACTACGAGTATTATAAAGTAAAAATTATATATCTGTAGATAGAAGATATTTTCAGAAAAATAAGTAATACGGACTATTCGATTCAGTCACTGTATCGAGAAATATTTTTATTGGATTTTTTGTATGTTTTGTAAGTGTCGTTGTGGCTTCAACTATTTTGGTACACGTTATAGGATACTTTATTGGCAGTGTTGGCACTGAAAACAATGAACCATATTAAACACTATGAATTAAATATATGCCAATGATACGAAAACTCCGATATTCTTATAAAGGGTAATCAGAACCCGTTATCAGTGGTGAAAATTTAATGAAATTGAATCATAGGGTTGTCGCACAATATTTATTTAGTGTTCATTTGACATATTGGTATAAAAAGTTTTAGTTAGAAAACTAATTTTAATATCGCCTTTAATTTGACTGTATTCTTGTAGTATTGCATTGTCACTGAATCTGCATATATGTGCTAAATATATGCGACCACAGTCACAGGACGCGGGTGAAAATGAGGTTCTAGTTTTATGATTCACAATTTTACAAATATCACTATAAGTTATTAGTACGTAGGACTGAAGTTTAACAAATAAAACATAATATTAATTAACTCTTTGGTTTATTGGATATATATTTTGACAATTGTTGAGCCGTTAATTAATTTGTTAGACAACTATAATCAAATACGGTTAAGTATTCGAATAAAATTGCCATCTACTGCACAGTTATACTAAACTTACGAACCATTTCTGCGTCGCATTCGGTTTATTTCTAAGTCCACCATCAGCTCAGTTTTAAAACTCAGAGAATTGAGCACGATAATTCAGGAAATGTATGCTTTTACTGAATAAAAAAATAAGTAATTATATGCCATTAATCGTAATTGACAAATAAATTACTATTAAGGTTTCAACCAAATAAAATATACCTATAAATAAAATAAGTATATTGTTTACATCAAATGAAATCATTTATAGGTACGTATGTTAAAAATCATAAGCAAAGCCTAGTCCCTATAGCATTTTCATTAAATAATTTTCACCACTGATAACGGAATCTGGTCATAATATGGTAACGTAACGAGTCTGGTCACGACAGCCCACAACCTGCGGCAATCGAAGTGTTAATACATTGCGTAAGATGCTAATTAACTTCTGCAAATGAGCGTTTCAACTGCGCAATGAAGAGAGAATTCTTTAGCTACGCCGCTGGTCCGTAACGTTCAACCGTTCGAGGGTTGAGTGGTCAAATTTGAACTTTTAAAGGCCAAGCCACACCGGATGCGTGCGCGTTGTAAGCTACGAATACCCATAAGAGATGACACACGCCTGCGCACGTGCACGCCACGCAAGCGGTGTGCCATCTACTATGACATTACATACGATACAACGCGCACGCCACGCACACGCGCACGTGCACGTGCTGCGCACGCTTCCGGTGTGTTTGTAAAGTATATTATGGAATTCCTAACTTAATAACTAATTCTACCGTTTGACCACTCAACCCTCGCGTTGGTCTATCAGAACGTTGGTTTTAGCCACACCTGACCATCAATGAAGATACTTTTAACTTACTTGGCCCTTTTTAGTGAATTTGATTTTTAGTGTCTCCTGATTGGTTTTCTTCACCGCCCCGCTATCTCGTCGCATTAATTCATTGCCTAAAACAAATTATACAGTAATGTCACTTTTTCTGAGTACTAACTGAATATAAATTTTAAAAGTGTTAAACATACCATTAAGAGTTTTTTGTTTGCTTATCCTTACTGTTGTAGGAAGTTCGATCCTGAAAAATATATTCCATAAAAACAATATAGATCGATTACATAGATTATGTATAAACATATTTATCTAATAAAGGCATACAAACTTACATGGGAGAAGATAATGAGATGGAACTATCCTTTTCCGTTTTATCTAGTACACCATCTGTCAGCGCTAGTTTTCTGCAAATAGAAAATGTTTAGAATATGTATAACTTTACTGTATAACTTAAACACTCAAATTCACGCCGATTTTAAGCAACCTGTGATAATTAGATTAAATTCAAAATAGCATGTCAAATACATAGTGTCTGGGAAGTTATTTCTTGTTTTGGAGTACAAAACACAGCAACGAATTTCATCAGCCTACGTACTATTCCATTATTTTAGTAAATAAAAACTAAACTTATCCAAATGAACAAAAACTAGTACACGCAAAACTGCCATAATAACTCTTACTTTTTTAACTCAGCTGTTTGTTTCCTTTCTTCAATATATTTGGATTTCCAATAAGAGTCCTCTTCTTCGGGATCACCTGTCGTGACAAGAACACATTTAATTGATACTGGAAAGTGCTCGCAACTTCGTCAGCGAAGGAGAAAAAAATCATAACCCTTTTTTTCTTCAGTGTAGTCGGGTAAAAAGTATCCTATAACCATCTGTGGATGACCAGCTAAAAATAGTTGAAATCCGGTTTTATTTATTTATTTAATCTTTATTGCACAAAAGAAAACTTATTGTACAAAAGGCGAACTTAATGCCATAAGGCATTCTCTACCAGTCAACCTTAGGGCAAAGCAGAAAAATTGTAGGCGGTGCTGAGGCTTGTGTAGGTTTTGGCGTGATGAAGCCACAATGATACATATAAAAAACCGGCCAAGTGCGAGTCGGACTCGCGCACCGAGGGTTCCGTACATAATATACGCTACAAATCGCCGTATCTACGAAAATCCAGTGTTAGCAGAGCCCTACCCCTAAGCAAAATGTACGCGGTGCTCGATCATTTCATATTGGTTACTGATATAAACAGACAGATATACAATCATACTGTTTTTAGTATTTGTTGTTATAACGGCAACAGAGATACATATCTACGGTTCTATCACGGTTCAAGAGATACAGCCTGGTGATAGACAGACAGATCTTTAATGTACAGAGATTTAATTTTTACAACTTTATGATACTGTAGAAGTTAAGTTAGTCGCTTTTCTGTGTATATAATAGAGATCAGTGACATAGTGACCCAAGTGCGTACGTTGCATCGACGAACTTTTAATACACTGCTAACGTTAAAAACTGTGCTGACAGCCGTCACCTAATAAAGTAAAGTCAAATATCCCATACAATAAATTCTAATGAATGTTTACGACTTGAGACCGTTTGAAACAATCAACTATAATTGCTTTACACTATTGTTTAAATAATAATATTCATCGTCATCACGATATCAGCCCAAGGACGTCCACTGCTGGACAAAGGCCTCTCCCAAGAATTTCGATAACGACCGGTTTGCACCGCCCTCATCCAACGGTTTCCCGCGGTCTTCACCAGATCATAGGTCAACCTTGTGGGGGCCGTCCCACGCTGCATCGTCCTGTACGCGGTCCCCACTCGAGAACCTTTCTGCATTACTACACTACTTTTTTACACTACTACAGTACCGTAGAATGCTGCAACTTTGCCTTGTAGTTTACAATTTTGCCTCCGGGACGAAATAAACCATATTTAAACGCGATTAAGTCCCGTTTTGTTATTGATTTAAACTTACACGCTTTTCACATATTGTCACGACAAAATAAAACCTAACAGGATATAAATACGGTTTATTTTATCCCATTGGGATAGTTGTAAACTACTAAGCACGTTGCAGGATTTTACAGTAATGGATCAATTGTCAAATAAACTGATAGGAAAGTCAACTTACTCTCCGGTAGATAGGTTACAAAGTTCTTCATAGCTTTGCCCGCCTTCACCAATGGATAAACCTTTTTCCCCAACATGACGAACAAGCCTCCTTCTTCGTCCAGCGACATTAATCGCGCTGAATTTGGTTTCCTGGAATTAAATTGTTACTCCAATTAGTTTAACCTTCATAGCTCAATCAGAAGTTATAGCTTGACACTCCCATGGTGTGCGGGCGACGGGGGGGAGACAGCAGGGGCGGGTAACAAGTGTGCGCGCGGCAGGGTCGTCGTGCTCCGCCGCGCGCACCACGCCCTCGTCTCCGGCAGATTATGGGAGTGTCGTGAAAGAACTTGTTAAACTATATATCATGCAATCAACTTTGTGTAAAATAAATCAACAAAGCTCTAATTTTAGTCATTGATTAATCTAAATATAATTAATATTAAAAATACCTCTGTTACCTTTTCACACTCACAACTGCTGCACCGATTTAGGTGAAATTTGATATGGAGATAGTTTGAGACCTTGGGAAGCATATAGGATAGTTTTTATCCCGGAAATCATCCCTTAACAGTCCCAAGTGAGGGCGAACATTTATCAGTTTTCAGCAAGTCCGCGTTTATTAGTGCAATTTGAATGATACCATAAAGTAAAGCCGAATCCTACACCAGGGGACCGTTTCTCAACTCCGCTTCAGCTTGTAACTTGTATTACAAGCGGAATTCTCTTTTTAATTCATATTGTTGGAAAGAGATTTCCGCTTGTAATACAAATTACAAGCGTTTACGAAACGGGCCCCAGATCAGACGACGCAACGGAGCCACGGAGTTACGTCGCCTAAATCGAACTAGTTTTATGTTTTTCTGTATGTTTTAGTTTTTTGTAGTTCATAGAGCCTCGGTTTTTACTGTAATGCTGTGTAACTTTTTGAATGATAAATAAACAAATTGGCTAACTCTGAAGGCTGTAAATGAAGAGAGTAGAGGATAAATACGGACGAAGAGCAGACGAAATTTCTTCTGAATTGTATGCAAAAACACAGAAAATTCTATCCTGACTTTAAAAGAGACTCTGAAAACGAAGTATCTGAGTCTATTTATATTGCATTTAATAAAAAAAATATTGTTTTTTTTTTTCACGTTTCTTTTTCTATTTTATTCATGAATTACAGATTACATTTCAGATTAGAGATTATCCTTCAATTAACCTTCATTAAAAAAAAATAAGCCGAGGTGGCACGAAGTGCTGATACTTAAAGAGCAGCATATTTATGTAGTTAAAACAAATAGGCCGTAAGCATTAAAAAATATTTTAAAAAAATGATTGTCCCACACACCCTAATGGTTACTTTGCTCTATTCATCGACATATAAAATAAATATAAATCAATCACGCATGCTACCTACTAGTCACAAAGTTACAGCCATCTATGAGGTTGAATCTTTTCGTTGCATGCGGTTTTAGCAAATTACCCCTACTTGCCGATCTGAAAGACGTTTCAGGTCAAAAAATAAGTAGACATAAAACTTATGCGACCTAAGTTCGCTTCGGTAACTCTTTGTTTTTGCACCATTTTTTAAATCTTTCAACCTCTCGAGCGCCAATAACGGCATATCAAGATGACGAAAAACTGAGTCTTAGGCGCCACATTATTAGTCACTATAAAATGCTTTTGGTTTGGAGACTCTGGAGTACAAACATTATTTTCGAAGCCAGGAGCTCAAAATAACTTACAAGTATTTCCTAGCGTATCTGTTTCTCCTGCCGTGCGGCGGAGACACGAAGTCACTATCGCTCGCTGAAGTCCAGTCGCTTGATTCCGAGCTTAACAGAAATAAATATTGATTATAATAATAATTGCAGAAAAACTCACATAATAAGACATTACAAAGAGGTCATTACAATTTCAGAACACATTTTGGGTAGTGGAAAAATATCATTACGTTGAAAAGGTAGAATTAAGATAAGAATCTAAATAAATAAACCAATCAAAACTAACGGCAGATTCCGGTGGGAGATAGTCCTCTTGCGACTGCCTAATCTTCTGCTTTTGGTATCGCCACCTGAAAAGAATCGAATATTTAATATATTCTACATTTTCTAAACGTTCTTTGGCTCAACACTGTAAGTAAAGGAACAAGAAGGATGAATATGAAACATGAAATACTGCACGAAATAAAATCAAATGACGTGTGAAACATTTTATGAGATCAACTAAAAATTATGAATAGAAAAATAGAGCGCAAATAAGGACTTGTTAAGAGAGCACACAATAGCATGAGATTACAGCCAATTGCGAATGAGATTTTGCTTCAGATTATAAATATATCGTAGTATTTAACTTCATATCGTGTGGTTAAGTATAACAACGTTAAAATTAAAATAACGTTAAACTGTCGGAATTTAGTATTAAATATTATACAGATTTTAGACAATTTACCACAGTAATATCCACAACATGCATCCAATTGAGTTCCCTTATTACCCATGCGAAATTTAACAGTGAATACCCGTAAAATTCGGACATAAAATCTTCAATATTTTTCTTTCAATAAATACACCACAATAAATAAACAAATATCCATACTCCTCTCGATTCTGTAACATTTAAATGTCTAATGTCACAATCACAATACTTACCATTTGAAAATCCAAAAACGCTAGCTAATTTTTTATCCTTCCGCATTTTGAGAGATGAACGTGCGAGAGGCCTATGGTTCGTTAATGAGTCATCAACACTTTCAGAGGTGGTGCGTGAATGTAGAATAACAACGTCATTTGCTGGTTTTGCTACATCATTTCTTTGAACTTCAGTGTCTTTTGCTTTGTCGTTTTTTTGTTTATTTTCCACTGCTTCATCTTTCCTTGGAACATTGTTTTGACTTGGTTTCGGTGTTTCATTAGCATTTTCTTTAGTATTTGAATCAGAGTCACTATATTTGGTTGTAACCAACTGTTCAGCATACAAACTAACACTTTGCAAACATGGGTTCTCTAACTTAACATTTTCTTCTTTGTCACATGCACTACTATCTGAGTGTACTTCATGAATTTTACTATCACCTTGAAAATGTTTTTTGGGCGATTCGGGTGATCTGTTTTGGGTGGTGTCTTGAATTACTGCCATGTTTGGTTTCAGCTGAGAAGAGGAGTTTTCAGTGTTATTTCTTCTTTCTTTATTAGATTCAATTATGTAAGGAGCCTGAGAAACTACTTTATCTTGCTCTTCGTCTGATATTAATTGAGTTTTTGAATTTGAAATATTGGTATCTATTTTACCATTCTTCTTTTTATTTCCTTGATTACCATTGACATGAGGGGCTGGCAGCACAGGCGCATCAATAGAGGATACATTTTGAACAGCTTCTTGATTGTTAGGAAGTAAAGAGTCAGTCATTGTAATAGATGATTCACATGAATTGGCTTCAACCTTTTCAGTGTTTAATTCTTTATCATGGTTTTTTGCAAGGGCTTCATCAACCAGCACCATAACATCTTCTAATTGAGAAAAAACCGTTTCATCAGTAGGTTTAATGGATTCCTCATTATGTTTTGCAACCTGATTGACATCTCCTGTTTCCTCTATGTTATCCTTTTCTTCAATTTTTGTATTCTTAGGTTGGTTATCTGCTGTATTAGGTTGTAAGATACTCTGAGATGATGCAACATTTTTTGAAGGCTCTGCTATTACATCTCGAGTCACATAATTCTCGTCTATTTGCATCGGCGATTCTGTGTCAGAGCCATCTTCGTCAGTTGCAAAATCATCTAGAACTTCCTGAAGCATAGGTGTCAACGGTTCCGAATACTCTATAAAATCTCGAACAGATTTCATTTTACTTTTACCTTTTTCTTTATCTGATTCTTCATCTGTATTTTCCAATTCCCTCTGGATCTCCTCGGCAGTTTGGTATGTTTCAAGTATAAGGGTCTCCGTGGATGCTCTGTTGTGTACTATTTTTGAACATTGAGTATCCTCACCTGTTCCATTTTCTTCATTACAATGTTTGCTAGTACCTGGCTGCTCATTATCTTCATTTGTGTCTACAAAATAAAAGAACACCAGGTATTTCTTTGGATATACTAATTATTATGGCAACTTGTATCAGTGTAAATGGGTCTTACCTTTGTTAATAGATTCATTCACAGGTTCAAATTCGAGTTTTTTGTCTTTTTGAGTAAGATCAAGTCTGAAAAGGGAAAAATGAATATTAAAAAAAAAACAATTTCTCTAGTACGTGCCTAATTTTTCAAGTTGACACCAAATAAATCTGAAGAAAATCTGACAAGTACCCTCGTTTGAAGCTCAGGATCTGGTCAGGATCTAGCCTGTAATAGGGGTTCGTAATGTCTGGTAGGATTCTTTTCAGGAATGTTTCTTTGAGGCTCTGCCAAGTCCTTGTAGTTATCTGAAATATAAAAATTGGTATTTGAAATAGGCTCAGTTAAAAGGTTTTAAGGGCTGTCAGGAAGAGATTGCTGTTTAGCGATTACACCACCCAAGGTTAATACGCATCGTATTCTTTTTAATCAAGAAAATGTGATTTATTTGATTGAAATCGGATTTATACAAGACAATAACTCTTTATTGCACACTTCACAAATATACAGGGATTTACAAAAGGAAAAAAAAAACCAATTAGAGTTGGACAGCAGGCGGTCTTATCACCAAAGAGCGATCTCTTCCGGACAAGCTTTATTGTTTTATTTGAATTCAATCGGATTTTTTTTACATTCTGATCTTTCTAGGGTTCCACACTGTCGTATATTTAAGTTAGGGTATATTTCTAACCAAAAATGTAAAAAAGGAACCCTTATGGTGCAACTAGTGATGGGAAATTGCAGAGAATATTTCCGATTAACAGAATATTCTCAGCAAGATTACGGTAATATTACCAAAACTGGCAATTTACTCAATAACTTTTTTTTTCGATATGGAAATCGTATTTTTTGTAATAACGAAATATTTAAATATTTCATAGAACTTTATCCTTGCGCCAACATCCATTGCTTAAAACATTATTTAAACGTATATTTTCGTTAATTACCGTAAGTTCTCTTAAATAGCATGGAAATTTCCTAAGGTAATTTATGTGTTATGTATTAAACGTTAAGTTTTATTCTGACAAAAAACAAAAACTTGCATTAATAGTACATTTTAACTGGGTGGACTGCATATTAAGTAAGCACTTCTCAGAAAGCTTTTACATTTGTTTATACCGTATGTCTTTTGCTGTTTTTCTGGTATTATTTCATATAATCACAAGAAAAAATATTCTTAGTTTCATTTCTAATTTCGTTAAGTTTCCATGTGCATTAAATGATTGCGAGGTAAGTGGAACGCATTGGACAGAACGAAAAATAGATGGAAATTATCGGAGCACTTATGTTTCATCTATAAGGATTGAAAGTTGTCGTGATTCTGATTTAAATAATATAAAACGCAATAGCACTGTCTATTTCTTCGTTTTTTGCGTGTTCACTTTCATTATGGCAACTGGCTCTGACTCTGCTTCAATTAGATTTGCCGCTTTAAATAAAGCCTTTATGTTGTCTGGGGCCTTTTTACATAAGTTGTTTCATTCTTGTAGCATTCATTGCACGTTATTGTAAATCATAAAATTGACACCCCTAAACCTATTTTTTTGCTACTTCTTTTTTTCGTAAATATTGATGAATAATTGTTTTGGTTTCATGGTGAACCATTCGCTTACACGCTAACATAAATCACAATATCACAATTACGAATTAACTGATACTTTGCTAGATGTTTTTGCCACAATCGTTAAAGCAGGACTGAAGTAATATTGAGTTAAACCCCTTTTATTTTCTTTTCCCTTATCTTTCTTTCTTTCCAGCGAAGGCATTTTGCATGGGGTTTTTCTACTACCTGCGTACCTGAGACCTGAGCGCCTGACCCGCGCATGACCCAAAAAATGCTAATTTTATTCTTAACTGCAAATTTTATTACTATCCTCAAACCGGAGCTAGAATTTTTTAAATTCCCTTATATTCTAAAAGTAATAAATTTCCAGCTTCGGTTAATATTTTATTATAAATTTCTCGATAACGTATGGGAATTTATGGAAATTTACCGAAATTTATCCCTAACTTTTATTTTTCCTTTAGTGATCGATAATCTTGTACTGCGATATAGTTTATGAAGTCTATTCGCATTTGCTCTACCACCAAGCATTTTAATTTAACCCTCAGAAAACATATAAATTTCCCTATTTTCCATATAATATTCTCGGTAAATTTCATTACCGAAAGTTTCCTATATTGGAAACTTTCCGCTTGCCCATCACTAGGTGCAACTCCGTCCACCTGTCTGCCAGCACTTTATCTCAGGAACTAAGTACTTATGCTATCCATTCTATTTTTATTTTATTTGGAAGTCAGTTATTAATGAAAAAAAAAACATTATTTTACTTTTTGTTTTACAAATATCATGATAATAATCCAACTTTTTGCAATTTATTAGTGGATCACTCCACTAGCGTTATTATTATAAACAAAGATCAGAAACGGCTAAAGAGTCGGATGCACCATGCAGAGATCCATAAGCAAGAACAGATGACAAAATTCGTCGACTACTGGTATGGACGATTAGCTCAGTTGGTAGAGCGTGCTGCCCTGGTCTTGGCTCAAGGCACTGGTTCAAGTCCAGTATCGTCGAAAAAAATTTTCATTTGTTTCTGATCTTTGTTTATAACATTATTTTAGTTTTTTTTTGTTATATTTATTTAAATCATTGATAAAAAAAAACGTCCAAGAGCATGTCGGACTATGCTCTGTATAGGGTTCCGCAGCTATTCATCCAACACACAAATGAAAGAAATACGATATGAACTCACTAGCAAAAGAGCGTGCCTCCACGGCACTTACGCCGCAATTAGTCAAAAACGATAAATCCGATGTTGAAAATAATTTTCATTAAAGGATTTATTAAGTTTTATCTTTGTAACTTTTTTCATATTTTTAGGACTTAAGGTTTAGGAAATAGAGGGGGGGGGGGGGGGGGGGGGGGGGGCGCCATATATGCTTCTTTCTTTATGAAAATATTATTGTTACAAAAAAAAATTTAAACCTCAAAATGTTTAAGGAACTGTCGAAATACCTATATGCTATTAATTCATATTTCAGAAACTCTCTTTCCTCAAAACTAAGATATATATATATATTAATGAAATTTGGAGTATAGGTGTCTTGTATACGTGCACGTCACGCACACGCATCCGGTGTGACTCGGCCTTAAAACATTTAAAAAAATGCAAATGAGTAATAAGCACTTGTCATGGGATTTCTTTTGTGGCTCACCTGTGTGGAAAGATATTTTGCTTAAACTTGGGGATCCATGCAATTTGCCAAAATAACCTAGGTCAGCTTAGACGTGTGCGCGCCACGCCGCTGCCGCCGCGAGTTTATAAATTCGGGCCTTCACCGAAATGTATTCAATATCCTCGCAATAACCTCCAGTGCAGGTTAACGAAATTATATTTATACTAGAGGATGCCCGCAACTTCGTTTGTGGAGGAGAAAAAGTCATAACCCCTCTTTTTTCGACGGCGTAGTAAATACCCAGCTACCAAAAATAGTTGAATTCTGTTTAGCCGATTTTGCGTGATAAAGCCACACCGACACATACAAACATACAATTTTTTTATTTTTATTTAGTGACCTCCAAATAGTCCATTACAGTCGTTTTTTTATAAGTCTTCAATGTACAGACATTTTATTTTACAACTTTATAATAGTATGGATATGACAATTGTGAAAATTGTTAAATAATATGCAACATTTGAAGCATTGAATTGACCAAGTTGCACTTTTATGATCTCACCTCACCTCATTTTTGGGGAATAAGCTTCTGTGAAAGAAAGCTAAAAAAAAGAAATAAAGAAAAATATTTCTGAATCTGAAATAATAAATAAAATTATTCTAGCAGAGGTATGGCAGTGGGCGGGGCGAACCGAGATATTTACCTTCTCGCCGGCAAGACCGAATTGTGGCGATCAGCCCGGGGCTGGCTTCGAAAGAGTAAGCATGCATACGCTACGGGTTAACTTACTGCAGAATTGGCAAAATCCATCCACATCTTTCTGCCTTTGGTGTCATTGTAGAGTCTGTGTTGCACCAAGTAATCCACTATTGACTTCAATTCTCGTTGGTTGTAAGATTTCCTGAAATTCAACAATCATGTAAATATTTCATCATCATTGAAATAGTTTTAATATGACCAACTCTGCTATCCTACAAATGAATCCAAGCTAAATCCTGCGACACTTTATGGATGGTAGGATTGCGAGATTGCAGGTGCTAGTTAAATTGATTGTGAATTCACATAAACTGCATTTATCTCCTTTAATACACTATATCAGGGGACTTCAAACTATTTGACTCAAGGGCCAGACTGCACTTAATATAAATTTGTGCAGGCCTTGACTTCAGTGGTCATGGGGCAATACATTAGTTAAGTAGTCTTGAAGAGGTACCTAGATAATGCATAAGGAACGCACTTGTAGTTGATTATGTTCATGAGTGGCTATGATTATGACCAACTCTCCTTAGCTTGTAAAAAATTAATGCAGTAAAAAATTGAGTATTGTTTTCTTTTAAATTCGAACTCATAAATAAATCCCAGCGAGGCAGCCCCATCGTGGACTGGACATTGGGCTCTCCTGCATTCTTTCCACGGGCCGAATTAAAAGGGCTCGCGGGCAGGACCTGTCGCGCGGGCCATACTTTTGAGAACCTTGCACTATTTGAATATGAAATATCAGACAGCATGATACCAATTATTAAGCACAAAGTTAACACAATACATTGATTTAATAATATTTTATTAATAATGTGTACCAACGGTATAGTGTTATAGCATAATACCCTTCTAAAGAAGAAGTTTATAGATCCTGATATTTTAACTACATTAGTAGGAAGTATTTATTTTTATTATACAGTATGTTATTGTATTGTAGGAAAATTATTTCTTAGATACATTTGACATATCCCATTGAGGCTACTGTCTGATTCTGGTATGCCTATCTTAAAGAACAAAAATTACTGCTGAATAATGTACATCCAGATACATGGTGATAAGGAAAAAGAATATTTCATTTCAGCAGTTGAGAGTAAGGCGCATATTACACTTTGCTGAATTTAGCATCCTAAATGGGGGAGGAAGTTAAAGTGCCTTACTCCTACATATTACCGCTTCCCTGTCGTTAGCATACTAGTTAGCATAAGTGTAATCTGCCCGTATGCAACACAGTTGCCAGAAGGTACAGCGCAAAAAAATGCAAGCCAGCAATATTCTCACTTGAGAATATTATTGTTAGGAAGAGTGTTATTGGAAGGAAGGTGAGGTTTTAATTAAACTATTGGATTACTATTAGGTAGGTATGCTAAGACTCACATTCTACAGGACAGTGGGCAACAAAATACTACACAAAAAAATGAGATGTAGGTAGGTCTTTTTAATATTTTGAACAACCTAATCAAATACCTACTCAAGCATATTATGAGTAAAATTCCTGAAGAAAGAGTAGTAGTGGTACCACCTAATGTTAGGTTAAAAATATTTCGTATTCAAACAAAACATACCCTGACATTTTGAGTGACGCTTTCCGCTGGTATGCTTTATTTGATTCTCTTGAAATGTAGTTAATATATATTAACGGAAACAGTATTATCAAATGTGCTTTAATTCTATAACCATATTCTATCACAAATATAAAAACATGCTTGGCGTCATTTTATTTTCAAACGGAATTTGCTGTCGCTTCGTTTTTATTTGACACGCATAGACTCGCGCCGCGCCGTTTTATTTATTGGTATTTAATGTTGCCATGAAATTTAATGACATTTGATATGTCACAGTGGCAGGGTACCACAGACACACCTATTGCATTGCAGAATACCAGAGGTGCTACTCCCAAACCCGAAAAACGAAGTTCGTATAGCGCCATCCCGCTGACTCAAATACAGCTTAACATGAGCGCGAAAAGGACGGCACGAAACGAACTTCGTTTTTTGGATTTCGGAGTAGCCCTTCACAACCTCAAAGGTCCGATTCATGATCCATCGTCTACAAAGCGGCCCGCCGTGTTATCATCATCCTCCAAGTGTTATCGTACCGTAACTAAAACTTGTATGTTAAGAAGAACTGACAAAGATAGATAATGTTCGCCACAAGATAAACAATAACACTATTTTGCATTCCAACAAAACAGATATTGCGTGTGTGAAATAGCACAACATTGTATAAAGAAAGCAACTAGAAAGCAAGTACATTTTGACACAAAATTAGTGATATAAGAGGCGATTCTTACCTCGTTAAACTTAGTCTTTTACCATTTTCTCCAGGTAGGCGCGGCACAAAAAATGCCTCTCCAATGCGTTGTCGCAATTCTGAAAACTCCTTTAAAAGTTTTTAATTGTCATAGGTTATCTTCATAAGTATCTGCAGCAAGCCCCTAACTTGCTTTGTAATGTTGTGCTATTTTATACACACAATATCTGTTTTGTTAGAATGCAAAACAGTGTTATTGTGTGTTGCTCCATAGCACAACATTGCATGAATGAAGATCTGTTTGTCCCCTGCTGGTGAAGGAGTAAATGCTATGTGAATAATATTTAGTCTTTTTAAAAGGGAAAGATATCATATGTAATAGACTTATTTGCATTATTTTAAAGTTTCCAACTAGGGACATACCCTTCATTAATTTTGACATATAAGATTGATGTATAGCGCCACAATTATTATATTGAAGATGCGTAAGCTAAGGAGTACGCTTTCTATAAACGCTAACACACACTCGAGCATAAGAGCCACTGTTGGTCACTTAACCTAAAATTACCAATGTATGGATTGTTCGGCTCTAGAACAAACACTCCTTCAGCTGAAATCATGAAGACTCTGACCCCTACCAAATACCAATCAGAAAAAACATTCCGATTACTCAAACATAATACATTGAACCGAAGAAGAAATAAAGAAGCCTTTTATGATTTAAATACTAGTACAACATTATGAGTGTAGAGTACATCAAATGTACAGGCAAACAATAAATACTAAGTATATTTATCCTGACTAATTAATATCTATCATTGTCATGTTCATAGTGAAACATCGTCTTATCTTGTTAATAACATTGAGTTAAAGCTTTATTATTTTTATTGAATTTTTGTTGTATTGGTTCACATGGGACCAAAACTCTCACTTCATGTCACACAGTAGATAATTGATGTTATTGATGTTTTAAATTTAAATAATCCATACTCCATACTAATATTAAAAATGCAAAAGTGTGTATGTCTGTCTGTCTGTCTGTCCGTCTGTCTGTCTGTTACCTCTTCACGCTTAAACCGCTGAACCGATTTGGATGAAATTTAGTATGGAGATAGTTTAAGTCCAGGGAAAGGACATAGGCTACTTTTTATCCCAGAAAAATACCCTTATCCGCGATAAACGAATTTAAAGCAGGCGAAGTAGCGGGCAGAAGCTAGTTATATGATAAAAGTAAGGAGCTAATACATTAACTAACTCACTTAATCAAGTATAAATCTCAATAAGAGTTCTAGGTCTAGACGAATAGTTACATAGTTAACAAATAGATTCATTGGGATTGCGCATGTATCAAATTCAATCTGGTTACTTAATATCAACACACTCTCCTTTAATTATTTATAATTGTTTCCTGTACTCTGTTTTATGAGGTGTGCAAATCAGTTATTGTATTGTATTATATTAATTAGTCTTGCAACCCGTTAATGATATAAATAAACATTTTTGTTTTGCTAATAAAATTACGTTTTATTTTAGTTTATGGTAAACATGAAAACTATGTAGAGTACGAAATGAGTTTGTAACATTCGTCCACCCTTATAAGACTTAATTTTCCATCTCCTCTATTAGGCGTCGGGGCGGTCTAATGGTACGCTTGCTGCGACGCGGCGCCAAAGGTGTGGCTGGTATGTTGGGTGCGTTCTGAGGTGATCGTGATGCAGCAGCCTCTGGGACAGTTTCTAGTACTTGAGGAGCTATCGGTGTTTGTATAGCCTCTAGCATTGGGGTCGAAGCTGCAACAGGCATGAGATGAGCAGGAGACGTCTGTCAAGAGGAACCTTCGTCGATATCAGCTAGTCGGGGCCTTATATGGTCTGCATGGTATCTCCTTTCTACACCCACCGGAGTGTTAATGACATACAAATATCGATGTGTTCGTCGTGACACTGTCCATCGTGATTGATCCCTGGCTCGCACATACATCGCCGGGTCTATAATTCGGCGTCTGGCCATCTGAGTTTACGTTCGCTTGTATTTGCTTGTGTTGTAATGCCCTTTTGGCGCTGGGTCGGACATTGTCAAAGACGCAAGCTATCTGACGCCCAAACATCATCTGGCCCGGGGCCTTGCCAGTGGTACTGTGGGGTGTGATGCGATATGCAAAAAGGAAATGTTCTAGCCGTTTTTTCAGGCTTTCTGTGCTTGAGGACATCCGCGTTTTGAAAGTCCTTACGAGACGTTCTGCTAGCCCATTCGTTCTTGGATGGTAGGGTGACGATTTTATATGTTTGATTCCCTTATCTTTGCAGTAATTCTGGAACTCCTGAGAGGTAAACTGTGGACTATTATCGGAGACTAAGAACGGAGGTAATCCAAAAGTAGTGAAAATCGTATCTAATTCATCACACAGTTTGGTAGTTGTAATTCTGCTCATCGGTTTGACTTCTATCCATTTAGAAAAGGCGTTTGCCTGGACTAACCAATATAACTCTTCAAAAGGTCCAGCGAAATCGACGTGTATCCTTTCCCAGGGTTTATCTGGCATGGACCAAGAAAATATAGGCATTTCTGGGTTATTAGGTCGGCTCTCTTGGCACTTACGGCAACATTTCACGTGTGTGTCAATATCTTCCTCAATGGTTGGCCACCATACGTAAAATCGTGCCAGCGCTCTCATTGCTGAGATGCCTGGGTGTCCACAGTGCAGGTACTTTAAGGTCGAGTTCCTTAGAGTGTGAGGGATAATAATTCGACCTTGCCACATTACGATCTTGTTTTCTAGAGATAGTTCACCACGTTTGCGAGCGTATTGTTTTATATCGCCTGAGTATTGCTGTTCACGCCAGCCCGTTTTAATAAACTGTGATACGAGTTTGAGTGTGGAATCCTTTTTGTTTCCTCTCTTAATATCTCCTCTGACAGCGCAAGGTCGGCTAGCCTATCTAACTGTAGGCGTGATACAATCTTGTGAACTGCGAGTTCAGCTTTGGAAGGTTGCTCTTCTGGATTGGGCATTCTTGATCGGCAATCAGGTTGTTACCGCCTTTTGTATATACTATGTCGTAGTCGTAACTTCCTATTATCAAAGCCCATCGCACTACACAGCGGTTATTGACGAGTTTTGGTAAGTTGCGTTGAACCCCCAGGATGTGTATGAGAGGCTTATGATCAGTTACCAGCGTGAATTTGATACCACGAAGGTATTGGACGAATTTTCTGACTCCAAAAAAAATTGCAAGGGCTTCGCGGTCTATGACAGAGTGTTTAGATTCTGCAGATCGAAGTTTTCTTGATGCAAAGGCGATTGGTTGTTGAATATTGTTCTTTTTGTGGAAAAGTACTGCTCCAACGCCTTTTTCTGATGCATCACAGGCTAAGAACAGCGGACGATTGTCATCGAAAGCTACAAGAGGTTTGGAACGTACAATTAAGGACTTTGCTTGTTCAAAAGCCTTAATTTCAGTGTCCGTCCATCGCCATTTCAATCGCTTTCCTGTTAGTGCATGGAGATAAGCACAGACACTGTGTAAATGTGGTATGAAACGCTCGTAAAGTTGACTAATCCTAGAAATGACCGTAGCTCCTTGGCATTGGTTGGAGGGGAAGCTTTGGCAATTGCATCTATATTCTATTTTGTGGGTCGTACTCCATTTTTATCAATCGTATGTCCAAGATATTCGACTTCAGGTTGTAAAAAGGTGCATTTCTTCAAGTTTACTTTTAATCCGGCTTGTTCTCGTCTTTCGAAGACGATACGTAATGTTTCGAGGTGGTTTTTGTTATCTTTCCCTGTAATAGCAATGTCATCGAAATAAACTGCTACGTCTGGTATGCCTTCCAGAAGTTTGTCAAGGTAATGCTGAAATATTGAGGGAGCTGTCGAAATCCCAAATGGCAGTCGATTGTATGTGTAATAACCTTTGTGCGTCGATATTGTAAGAAATTATTTTGAATCAGGACTTATTTCGAATTGAAGGTAAGCATCTTTCAGGTCAATTTTAGAAAACTTCTCTTCACTCGCGAAGTTCTGGCGTAACTGGTCAAATAATGGAATTGGATGTGCGTGTATAATCAGTACGGGATTGAGTGTGCTGCGGAAGTCACCACATATTCTGATCTGACCGTTGGATTTGACTACGTTGACTGTTGGTGTCACCCATTGAACGGGTGTGACGTTCGGGTCTACTTGAGTAATGATGCCTTCTTCAACTAGACGTTCTAGCTCAGCCTCTATGTTTTTCTTCATCAAAAACTTGATTGATCTTGCAGGGATGTGTTTCGGCTCAGCTTGAGGTTTGACGTGTATGTTAACTTGGTAATTTTTGACTTTTCCCAGTTTGCCGTCGAAAAGGGCGGTGTGTTTGTCCAAAATCTGTTTCAGGGTGTCCAGTTCGCGTCGAGTGTTTATAATAGAGTAGCCCGGTTTGGGAAAGTCCATGTTGAACATCTCACTCCACTGCAGGCCAAACAACATTGGGTCGGCTGACTTCATAACGACGACAGGTAATATTTTCTCTTTCCCTTGCAACTGTACTGTTACGTCTGTAAGGTTTTAGTTTGATGTTACCGTAAGCGCGTAAACCTGGGGCCTTCGTGAGAGGAGGTCCCCGATACGTCTCC
Source organism: Hedya salicella (assembly GCA_905404275.2). Taxonomy (NCBI): domain Eukaryota; kingdom Metazoa; phylum Arthropoda; class Insecta; order Lepidoptera; family Tortricidae; genus Hedya; species Hedya salicella. The sequence goes on along the minus strand of FR990112.1, from coordinate 10,234,807 downwards.
AGAAACTGGTGCTGATAATTGAGTACATTGAGCCGGCGTCCCAGTCTAACGTGCATCGAACGTCATTGTTAATTTGACAAACGGTGTCAGTGTCTTCATCGTTTTCGTCTGAGTCGGATGTTTGTGATGAGTCGATGCAGCTGCCGTTATGTTTCAGCTTGTGTTACTTGTTCCTTTTTGTAAAGGTCTTCGGTACGTTATAGCTTCGATTAGGCAGGCATGCCTTGCCTGATTTGATGCAGCAGTCTTCTAAATGAACCTGAATATTGCACTGTTTGCATGTATGAGTTTTGGCTGCGCATTGATTTAGTGGATGTCTTTCGGGTTGACCGCATCTGAGACATTGATGTGTCCGTAGTCTACGTGGAGAGGAATTCTGACGAACACTTGTGTTTCTTTTGATCTTGTTGACTTTGACGTATGTACGAGTATCTTCATCGCCTTCTGCGCGTTCCCGTGATTGTGCAACGCTGAATATCTGAGCAAATGTAACTTCTCTCAGTTTCCCATCTTGAAGTTCTTGTAAGTCGGGCCATTTTTGTTTCAGGTCGATCTGTAACTGTTGATGGTTGAGGCCGGTGGCAAAACGGTCACGTAGCTGCCGCTCCAAAAGGTTGTCATTATAGCCCCAATCTTTACTTATTTCTTTAAGTCTGTTAGCATAGTGTTCCATGGATTCATTGTCAGAGCGTATGCAGTTCCAAAAGTCGGTAAGTGCTCTGTATCGTGTGCGCTTGACTCTGTACAGGTCGAGAAGCTTTGCTCGGATGTCTTCGTACGTGCTGGTTTCAAAATGCGGCATTAGGGCAACTTTTATGTCGTGAAAAGTTTCAGGCGTAAGGCAGGCAAACAGAAGGTCTTTTTGAATTCTTCGCGCGTTTTCTTCCCAAAGTACGAATTTCGTTTCGACATAGTCTATAAAGTTTTCGATCGTTGTGTCACTAGGATTGAATTTGTCACCTTTGAAACTGTTGTAAATGGTGTTTCTGTTGATTGAGAACTAGATGACTCCATGCCGTTTGTCGTGTTCGGTGTGGGAGTCGTCTCAGCCGCTTTACGTTGTTTCGTTATTAACAATTGTAACAGGTTGTAAGCCTCCATTCCAAGCTACGGGGGGTCTTACCCTTACCATGCATGTATATTAAACAGATCGCATTATTTGTTAAACGACATCCTGATTATTTTATTAAACACAATCAAGTTTACACTAGGTCAACTAGATATAAGGAAAAATTATACTTGCCTCGATCCAAAAGGCATGTTTTTAACAATAATTCGTAATGTATGGCAATTAAAATTTTCAATAATTTACCGACAAATGTACAGGAATGCTCCCAAAATAAATTTTGCAAGGTCATAACAAGTTGGCTTCTTGAAAAATGTTATTACTCCATCCAGGATTTTCTAAATGAACGACATAATAATAATATTGAATAAAATACATTCCTGATCGTTAACATATAAGCACTATTGTAGTAATATTAATAATAAATTAACATGTAAAATAGCACCGTGCCTATACTGATTTAAGTTACATAGTTTAATATATTTGTAAATAACTTAAAAACAATTAATTGTATTGCATGCCTATTTTAGGTAGAACACTTCTCTTCGCTTTTCATTTTGTCGTTTAATTCTCGTCGCCAATGATATAAATAAACATTTTTGTTTTGCTAATAAAATTACGTTTTATTTTATAGACATTGACAAGTAAAAAGTGAATTGACAGACGGACCTATCAAATAGTTTATGGTAAACATGAACACTATGCAGAGTGCGAAACGAGTTTGCAACAGTTGATACTCTGTTGTATTATTACATTGATTATAATATGTGATTCCAAATTCATGGTATTCTGTGATTATTGTCAATCATTAGGGGAATTTCCTTGAAATATATGTATATTGTATTTATAAGCAACCATTTGTGTCTGAGATGAGCACAGGGCTCTTGGTCAAAGCAGGACGTTTCTCCACGGCTATATGGAGCCATGATCCTTGAGGGCAGGCCACGCCCTCCACCTATATGGACAGCGCGCCACTGAATGTTGAATGACATATCACTTTTATTAGCACCTGAGCTTAGATATGCCATGAGAGTGGTGAATGAATGTGTAAACTCTACTAACACTGTTAGTTGATTCATTTGCAAGATTGATCAAGAAGTAGATTAATTTTCACACCTCCACTATATTGGTGGATGTCTCTCTGCATACTTATGATATTTATTTCACGTCTCCCTCACAACGAGTAAATTGGTCTATATCCAAAATTTCTTTAAAAAATCTCTCAATATCACCAATGATATTGTTGTCAATAGAGTTGTAGCTCTGTTCTCAAAGGCAGAGAATACTTTACAGATCTTTTAATTGCAATGTTATATAAAAATTTGTATTACCAGCCATTCCAGGTCTCCAAGTTTGTAAGTATATTGTGTACTAACATAGTCAATATTATTTTTACGAAGAAATAATAGGATATTTTTATTAGTTGGATTTCGTGTTTGCAAACGGCCGTTGTTTGAGATTTAGAGGTACTAATAATTGTTCATTTTAACTTTGTTCTAGTTTACTTTGTTCATTTAATTAACCACGTATAGGCACACAATAACCTAGATACGTTTAAGAAATAAGAAAAGTAAGGAAAAAGGCAGACTAGTCATCTTCTGCAAATGACTTATTCTGACCACGGCCTCGCATAATCCATACTAATCCATACTAACATTATAAATGCGAAAGTGTGACTGTTTGTCCGTTTGTCTGTCTGTCTGTCTGTTACCTCTTCACGCTTAAACCGCTGAACCGATTTGGATGACATTTGGTATGGAGATAGTTTGAGTTCTAGGGAAGGACATAGGCTACTTTTAATCCTGGAAAAATACCCTTATCCACTATAATAGTATATTACTGCAGAGGGCGAGAAAAGTCATTTCGTTGATGAGTACGGTTTTGAAGGACGAGGCGTAGCCGAGTCCTTCAATAGATACGAATCCACGAAATGACATTCCTGCCGAGGCATGTATACTGCTTTTCTCCAAATATGCGAGGAAATTTGACACATGTTTATGTTACTTATTTTCGTAAAAATAACACGACAAATGATATCTGACAAAATGAAATTCACGTTCCTGCCTAATTTTTTTTTAAGGATATTAAAGTTAAAAGTTTTGGGTCTGAATTGTATATTTGGTTACAAATGAAATATAGTAATGAAAATAAATAAAAAGAAAACCCATAGCAATATTTAAAATAAATATATACATTATTACTTTTAGTTGAATCGGCAATTCCTAAATGAACAACATTAAAAAAACATACCTTGCTACAAAATATTTATCAGTTCCTGAAGATCATTAAGACTTAATAAACTGTATTATGATTTGGACACAATAATTATTGATTTTTTTTCTTTTATTATTGTCATTAACCATGCAGTAACTACACGCAGAAAACAATTCAAGTATTTTTTAATCTCGCTTTTTGTACGTTACTATTGGCTGTATGGTGAATTTTCAGTCTTGGATGAAATTAAAAGTAAAAACCTGCACAATAATGTACACTTCCCGGGCCTGTCCGTGAAGTAATGCCACTTTTTTTTTAATTGATTATCGTATCAACGTATATAACGAAGGACTTCGCGGTGTATTTTGACTACATTAATGGGAACATTTCCGAGCAAGTTGGAGAAAACGAATTTAAGGCGGACGAAGTCGCGGACAGAATGGCGCTGGGTACAATTACACTACTATCTATAGAGATAACAGATTTTTAACAGCAAATCACTTACAAATTTCATGTGTCTTTCTGAGTCAAAAAGTAAATGCTATGACAATTAAAAACTTAAAGGAGTTTTTCAGAATTGCGTCAACGCATTGGCGAGGCGATTTGTGTGCCGCGCCTAGCTGGAGAAAATGGGAAAAAACTAAATTTAACGAGGTAAGAGGCGATTTATCACTAATTTTGTGTCAAAATGTACTTGCTTTCTTCTTACAATGTTATACATTGTTGTGATATGGAGCAACAACACACAATCACAGTCTTTGAAAATGTTTGGGGGTTTGTGGTCGGCCATATAAAAATCATGCAAGATCTTGCAAGATACGCGTGTTCGGAGCCCAAATTAGAAAACGTGTGAGGTTGTCTTAAAAGTCAATCGGCTGTATTGCCAGCTGTACTAGTAGTGAATTCAGTACAGTTGAGGATTGACACTGACGCCTATAATGGCGGGAAGCGGCAAATGATTACATTATATTATATTTCTATTCTAGTACCATATTATTTTGTTTGTTTGTTAAAAAGTGTCAGTGTCAGTAGAGAAACTGTAGTAAATATTTAAGAAGAAGTAAAATGGATAACTCTTATCTGTCCATATCAGATATCTTGGTCACCAATGAACGTGTACCTTGTAAATTTTTGCACGATTTGCCAAAAATGGGTTGGTTTACGTTTAATATTTACACTAAATAAACTTTTATGTGTTTACTTTGTTATGACACATTCTTTTTGACGTAGGATTTCTGGACCCGTCTGCTGCTGAAGATGATCTTAAAGCGGGTTCCAACCTTGACGTACCGTTGTGGTTAGCAGAGGCACTAAGTTCGAGAAGGCCTCCTTTGTTGAGTGTGGACCTGCCAAAAATATACAAGGATGCTTACAGAGAGATTCTTAACGCGGATGCCTGCACAGTTGACATGCACAAACTGGGGCAACATTTCTACGAACTTGGCTGTTACGTGGCGAAACACGATATAAAGGGTGAAGTCAAGTCCACTTTAATAAACGTAAGCATTTTATACATTGCTGTTTGTCCTGTATTAAAAATGTATACCAGTACTTCTGCAGGTTTCAACACAAGTATTTGCAGAAAGTTAAGATTAAATAAGTGGTTACTCATGCCGCAAAAGCTGTGTTTTTGATGTTTTTGACTGCTTCAGTGGACCCTTAGTCTTGAGACAGGAGCGGACATGGTTCCTGCCCTTCTGACAGTACAAGCAGTACTGGCTTTTACATTTCTGCTTTTTGCTGTTGATTCATATCAATAACTGCTAATGGTATCAAAAAAAAACTGCACATCCATACTTAAGCATGCTATTGTTTAAAGAAACATTTATATTTGGCAGTATTTAAATTTAGTCATTTGTGTAGACTTTCAGACAAAGGTTCCGAATGCTGATGTCAGCCAGTGTATCAAGTGACTCAATTGGCTCCATTCAGCCCCTATCTGCCAGTGAGCGAAGACGTGCTGCCTCAGCTGCCACTACTGAAAAGGCTCTGTCTAGCTGGCTTCAGAGAGGTGATAGTCCTCTAACCACTGCCAATATGGTAGCTAATCACAGGAAAAGGAAACGAGCAGAGATGGAAATGTTGTGATAAGAAATTGATTGTAGGTATATAATTTGGTTTAATGAAGTAATGATAAAGACTTATTTCAAATAGGTTGTTTTACTTGTAAAAGGTTTCCCCTTAACAATAACTGCCAAAATGACACAAAAATTTGGGATGGATTCTTGGCAATATAAATGAAATAATTTATCTTGTCATTGTCACAATTAAGTTTCCTTTATGTTTCAATGCTAATGACTACACCTTTGTTTCTGCCATGGTCAGCATACAGTTTGGCTAATAATTATGTTTTAAAGCATAGGAGGAATGCATGGTTACGGGATACTTTCTATCCCACTTCATGAAAAAAGAGGATTGTGAGTTTATTCTTTCCATAGAAAGCGCACCTGTTCTAGTCTATACAATATAATTTGTATGTGTTGTTGTGGCTTCATCACGCTAAATCGGCTAAACGGATTTCAACTATTGTTGGTACACGGGTAGCTGGGTATCTCCAGATGGTTATAGTTGGTTATAGGATACTTTTTACCCAACTATGCTACAGAAAAAAGAGGGGTTATGACTTTCTCTCCTCCGCGAACGAAGTTGCGGGCGCCTTATAGTTAAGAATAAAGTTGGTTGGGTGGAGACACATTTGCCTACTATTTACAGTATTTAATGTTTTTTGTCCGTGCCATCTATAGAAACTACAAAATGTTCAAAGTTGTTAGTTACACAGTTGAGTTGTTTCTTAAAATACCGAAATCGCTATATAGATGAATATTATATTTCAGCACTTCCTTCGATTCTTCATTCCTCATGGATCCTATCATCAGACATCAGACCATTTTGAAGTTGTTTAAAATAAGAGGGTTATGTTTTATATATTGTGCCCTTCTGCTCTGGTCAAGACTAAAGTTGGTTGGGTGGGGACATATTTACCAACTACCGTCTGACTACCGTATTTAAATAAATGATTCACAATCTTATAGAAACAAGTTTTTTAAATACCAATAAGTGCCAAACAAACATGCAAACCCACGTTCTACCTCGTCTGTCGTAGTTTTAAAATCCCGGTGGAAAGTGGTAACTAAAATTGATCCTTAAGCGAGTGGATGATAGTTGATATTGGTTTTCATGCTTTGACTTATTAATTCGTCGTTAGCGCTAAACCTATGAATTGGCGTTAACTTTTACTTCTAGTAATTACTTCAGATCCTGTTTCAAAATTGGATTTCGATACGGCTTATATTGGAGAGAGAGAGAGAGCGAGAGAAAACTTTTCTTTTAATAACATCAAAAACTTCGGGTAATTTTTTACACAAATCGAACTAGTCCTTTAGTAAGCTCAATGAGTAGTAGACGACGATAGCTTTTGTGTCAGTCAATATGTTAAGATTCCCTAGCTTAGCAATGCTAAAGCTCGCTGAAAACCTTTGGCTGTGTGTTAGTTATATGTTCTTTAAAAAATAAAATGCTAGATTGGGGGCTGATTGTATTATGCTGCCGGGCTGAGTAATTTGATATTTCGGTCACAGTCCTAGTATTTATTTATACTTACTCGAACGTTAATGCCGCGTATTAAAATAGCTATCAGGGAGTGCAGTCGATCACTATTGATGCACGGTAGGGTTGAACAAATAATCCTATTAAACCCCAACGCAAAAAGTAAAAGAAAAGAACACGAACGAGTTTAGGATCTACGTTCCCGCTATTCTTGCGTTGGGGCTTAATCCGTTTGTCCGTTAGGATCTAAACAGTAAACGAACAAACCGACGACTTGATCGAGTGGGTTCCTAGCTACAGTTCCAGTTAAGTAATATGCCGTTTGAAGATTATTCTGGTGCCGGGGTTTTTTTGTTTGTTGAAGCCAATGTTATGGAAAGTATAAATAAGATTTATGTTTATAGTCGTTATTTCATGTTGAATTGAAACTTATTACGCAATTTATATTGTACAATAAATTATTTAGTTAAGTGCCTACAAATGTCGGACTTAATGTATCAGGGCATATCTGCCCGTTATCTGCAGGACCTAACAGAGAATGCTGTAACAAATTGTTTCTACTCTTGACGCAAAAATATATTTTTAAGGGTGTTATTAAGTTAGGCGCTTAAGTTTATCTACCTAAGGCACCGTAGCTTCCGTACGCGTGGATGGATTTGGGTTTTTTTTTGTATTTTTGACCAGGGTGGTTTTCGAAGAGACGAGTTCTGCGAGCGTCCTGAATGGTCTAAAAAACGTACGTTATTTGTAAGTAATTTGAGTTCATCGGCAACATGAGAACGAGTAAACCCACAGCCACATAAGATTACTTATTATGATACGAGGGCTGCTATTTATATATCCGGAAACCGGGATTACAATCTTCTTAAATAGCATATTTGACCGCCATGGTAAAATTTGAACTTTTTTAAGTATATAAGGTATATTTTTTCTTCCTTATTAACGCTCGTGTTTTGTTTTTGACGGGTTTTAAATGTCATCTCGCAGCAAGAATGGAACTCACTCGTGAAAATATTCGTGCTATGATTTATTATGATTTTCGGCGTGGTTTAACGCAACAACAGTGCATAGATCAACTAACTTCAACTTTTGGTGATGAAGCCCCATCTAAAACTACTGTGTATCACTGGTTTAGTGAGTTCAATCGTGGACGTAGTATGCTTACGGACGAAGTTAAGGCAGGTCGCCCGAAATCGGTCGTTGTACAACAAAATATCGAGGCTGTGCGAAAACTTATAATGGACGACCGACATGTTACGTACCGCGAGATAGAGGCGACTCTGGGTATTTCTATGACCAGCATTAATAGCATATTACATAATTATTTGGCTGTAAAAAAAATTTGTTCGCGTTGGATACCCCACAACTTAACAAATGAGCAAAAACATGCTCGCGTCGAATGGTGCAATAAAATGTTAAAAAAATATAACCGTGGTGACTCAAAAGCCGTTTATAACATCTATACAGGTGACGAATCCTGGATCTATGCATACGATCCCGAAACGAAGCAACAATCAACGGTATGGGTGTTTCAAAATGAGCCGAACCCTACGAAAGTTACTCGTGCAAAAAGTACATTGAAACAAATGGTGGCCTGCTTCTTCGGTATTAATGGCCATGTAGCTACAGTGCCACTAGAAAACCGTAGAACGGTTAATTCAGAGTGGTACACGACCATTTGCTTACCGGAAGTATTTGAACAAATTCGTAAAACTAACCAGCGACGAAGAATCATTCTTCATCATGACAATGCCAGCTGTCATACGTCACGCGAAACAACTCTATTTTTGGAGGGTCAAAATGTGGAATTAACGGGTCATCCGCCGTACAGCCCTGACTTGGCACCCAACGATTTTTATTTATTTCCAAATATAAAGAATAAATTACGCGGTCAACGATTTTCGACCGCTGAAGATGCTGTCGACGCATTCAAACAACACGTTATGGAGGTACCTCAGGCGGAGTGGCAGAAGTGCTTTAAAAATTGGTTCACGCGAATGCAAAAGTGCATAGATCATCAAGGGGATTACTTTGAAAAACAATAAAACTATTTTCAGCCGTGTACGTTTGTTTGTTTTTTTGTTTCCGGATATATAAGTAGCAACCCTCGTACGATGATATGCATATTCCGAATCTACCTTGACTTTGATTCTGGTGTCGAAGGCTGTTTGTATTAATACGATTGGATGGGATTGGACATTTAGTTCCTAGCTAATAAATTATTCTCTCAATCATTTGAGACTGTTGAGTTGAGAGGCAACCATAATTAAACGTAGAAAACAAATAAGAAGTGCCAAGGTTTAAAAGCATTTGGCACATCGCTATTTCTCTCAGTGCACTTACGAATTTACTCGCTGCTTGTTCGAGAATAACATGGCCTTCCCGCCTCCACTGTGGCCCTCCCGGCTATTCGACCAAAACTTCGGAATGTGCATTACTTCAAACGACTTCATATTGCCTTTCTACAACGACTACACCAACTACTACAGGCCCTGGAAATGGAGCATGCAGTGCATTCAAGATTTTGGCTCAACCATAAAAAATGAAAAGCAATCATTCAAGGTAACATTGGATGTCCAACATTTCCGGCCAAATGAATTAAGCGTTAAAGTCGCGAATAATCAAATCATAATTGAAGGGAAGCACGAGGAGAGGAAGGATGACCATGGATTTATTTCAAGACAATTCACAAGACGATACGCCCTACCAAGTAACTGCATGCCAGAAGACGTAATTTCAAATTTATCATCAGATGGTGTCCTTAAAGTGGTAGCGAATAAGAAGACATTATTATCGAAAAACGAAAAGATCGTCCCTATAAAATTATGTAAATCATGTCCACTGAAGGAAAAAGCTAAAACAGTTATCAACAAAGATCAGAAAGACAAATCTACTGACCTGAAGACAGTAGATACTTGTAAAAAGAATACGCAAATTATGTTAAAAGAAGACCATTGTTGCTTATTATTAAAACCTGAACTACTCCGGGAAGCAGTTTCAGAGACCTCCGAGACAATAATGGAAAAGAAAAAGGGAAATGTAGAAGAAGAGAAACTGACAACCTCTCTAGCTGACAAAAATACCTCTGAAATATTGGGACAAACATTTGCCAAGTCAAGTGCAATATCAACAACAGGTGAGAAGTGTGATAAAGCAGCTGTATCAAAACCGGATGTATCAGAACAAAAGAAAGCACAATCAAGTGCACCTAAGGCAGCATTGAATGAAAAAATTGATAAAGCAAGTGGTGCAATGTCAAAATCAGAAGAAATATTCGCAAGATCAAGTGCAGCTACATCGGCATCAGAAGAAAAGTTTGATCTTTTTGATAAAGCGGATACAACATTACAAGTATCGGAAAAAACATTTCATAAATCAAATGCAGCAACTTCTACATCTGAAAAAGCTGGTCAATCTAGAATGACAAAGACAGAAATGTCAGAGCTCACTAGTATGTCTTCCAAGACCTCAGAAAGCATTGAATGTTCAACCAGTTGCAAAGCTTCTATGACATCTAACATAAAAGAGATCAGTGAAGACTTAAGTGACTTTGTTAGTGACATATTGTGTTCTGAACTGGACAAGACACTAGACATTAAAAAATAATAATACACACTTGACTTGTATCATGTTACAAAAAGTTTATTGCACTAAGTAATAAGTTATGCTTATAGTTATGATAAATACAAGAATGAGTTATGTATAACTACATTACAAGAAATATCAGTCAAGATGTTAAGAGTATCTTAATATTTACAGAAATATATGAAGTCTTAAATTTAAGATACTAAACTAGCCTTACAAACCTCCTACTGTTATAGAAAAAAAAATCATACCAAAGCTTAATCACAAATGGCTACACTCGAGTGCAAAAATATGTATCTCATTAATCCTCTCGTAAATATGTACCACAACTTTATTTCGTTGACATAAGAGTGGTGGGACATATTTTTGAGAAGGATTAGGCCACTCATATTTTTGCACTTGACTGTACCACAATTGCCAAGAAAAACAAATGCTGTACATATTGTTGATTAATTTTATAAACTTCAGAATATTACCCAATTCTTAATTGTCTATGATGCTTAATCTGGTAGCTGCATAATATTATATATTATCTTAATATTACAATTTAACATGTAAATGTACAGTAATTAAATGTCTAACATTAATTTCATTATTTTACTGAGATCAATACTAAGTCCCCTGTCAACACATTATCTAGCCGTTGTCTCTCTGAGGACAAGCCTTTGGCATCACGTAAGTATTACTAAAACACCAAAACTAACCGCAACTACAACAGTCCAATTGTTCAATTCTTTGTTTCATCATCACAACACTCTTGTACCTCTGTATTCTTATTATTCACTAATAATTCAGAGGTACATTTGTATGGATGTATTGATTGTTAACATCGGTCATTCTTTACTGATGGATTCAAGTCGTGGAAGTAGGCATGGGCCATAGCATCATCAGCGGGCATCCTGAGAGCAGGGTTGCATGTGAGCAGACGAGCCAATAGGTCTCGTCCTTTGGCTGGAAGTCGGGGGACCACTTGAGCTAAGCCAAGACTAGGCTGGTACACTGGTAGGGGCTTGTAGTCAGGCAGCTGTGTGACTCCTGGCCATGTGTCTTCATTAGGGGTTCCTGAAAGAAAAAAGTAATCCAATAAGCAAACTAATATTTACATCAAATTGCTCAGGTAAACAGTAAAATTTAAATAAAACTTTTCTCCTCAGTACGCCTCAATTGTGAAATGCTGCTTGGTAACTTATTAAAATAAAGATTAGGCCCATCTGGCATGTATTTACAGTACACCTTTATTTGTTTTCTCAGTGGGTAGTTTGCACAAATTGTAACTTTGACAGAGCAAAATATATCTTTACTCAGTCAACCCGTGACCATGGAAAGCTGAAAAGATTCCGAAACGTTGGGAACTCAAATGAGTAATCGCGAAAACAGAAGGAAATTTATAAACAGTAAAATGTTCAAAGAGTACAACATACCAAGTAATTTAAAGATCCTCTTCAGTTGATCATCCACATCCGACCCAGGAAACAGTGGCCTGCCTGAGTTGGCCAGCTCAGCAAATATACATCCTGCAGACCACATGTCAATGCTAGTTGTGTACAATTTTGCTCCAAATAGAACATCAGGAGGCCTGTACCAGAGTGTCACCACCTCTGCCGAGTAACACTTTACTGGAATCCCAAATGCCCTAGCCAAACCAAAGTCTGCCAATTTTAATTCTCCATTCTTATTGATTAACAAATTCTGGGGCTTTAAGTCTCTGTGCAGGACATTATGGCTGTGACAGAAGGCGAGCCCTCGCAGCAGCTGGTACATAAAAGACTTTACCACATCGAGGTCTATCTCGCCATTCAGACTATCAAAATATTTCTTCAAATCTTGATCACAGTGTTCAAAGACAAGAGTCAATTTTTTCTCACTGTGTAAGACGTCGTAGAGTCTTACTATATTTTTATGCTTCAGCTCTTTCAGAAGACAAATTTCACGCAGAGCGGACGACGGTACTCCTTCATCATCGTCGTCTAACCTTACTCGTTTCAGAGCGACTATTTCGTGTGTCTCTTTGTTTTTCGCTTTGAATACCGTGCCATAAGTTCCCTCGCCAATTTTTTCAAGCTTCTCATATTTCTGCATAATTATTATTATTATTAAAAGTTAAAGCTGTTCGGTGAAGTTAGATTAGCTGCGAAATTAAAAATATTGAAATCGAAATCGATTGAAAAATATTTTCTACTGAAATTCTATTTGGCAGTGACAGCTGAAATATTCACTGTCTTACAGTGGCTATACTTTGCTTACTTCGGCGGCGTTTTGGTTGTCTTAAATAGACTGTAGACACATTAATAAATGTAAGAGTTTTGACGACCGGTTTGGCTCAGTGGGAGTAACGTTGCCTGCGAAGCTGAGGTCCTGGGTTCAAATCCCGGTAAGGGCAAATATTTGTGTGATGAGCAATAAATATTTGTTCCTGAGTCTTGGATGTTTTTCTATGTATATAAGTAATATATCTATTAAATATATCGTCGTCTAGTACCCATAACACAAGCATTATTGAGCTTACCATGGGACTAGAGCGATTTGTGTAAATTGTCCCGTAATATTTATTTATTTATTTATTTTTATTTAAGAGCCTATGTTGGCTAACACGATATTTAAATATTTTCCTTCCATATCGTAGCTTCGAACGTGGCTAACCTGTATTTTACCAAGTAAATACAGATTTTTAAAATAATACAGATAGTAGAAATTTATTCAAAAGTTCAATCAATCTCAGCTTTCATTCACTACAAATCTCAATATATTCGTTCATAAAAAAAGTTAAATCCAAAAAGTTGATTTGTCATATTTTCAAAGCGCACATAATATTGTTTATTCTTCTTCAATCGTGATTAAAGGTGAGTGTGATGTTAACTGTATGCTATTATTACAATTTAATTTAATCGTAAATAGACATGATGATCGTGACTCTTCATTCCTATTGATAAACACTTACGTAGTATACGAAGAAGTGCGCATATTGTGATTGTTTTTAAGATGAGCGAAGAAGAAAACGCTTTGGTGAACCAGTCGGAGAGCAGTTCCTTTGAGGACCTGGCGACAGCTGCGGCACAGGAAATCGAGGAGGCCAAGTTGGCTGAAGCCGCAGCTGCAGAAACCGAGAAATCGCCAGAGAGCAAAGCAGACGAGTGGCAGGATGTGCTTGGATCAGGTGCCTTACTTAAAAAGGTTGGATACGTCAGATTAGATACGTTAGACACGTCATAAAAAGTTCGAATTCATTTACATTTGATGAATTATTTATGCCTTGTCCTTGAATTGTAAAACAATATTTGATTTTTATAGGCCATGTGTTTACCTTGGGAAAGTGACAAAATAACAAAACTCATTGTTATAGATTTTGAAGCCTGGTGATGAATCAGAAGGCCTCAGACCCCACAGAAGTGATATATGCCGAATAAGTTATGAGCTCAAGATCCGAGACGGCAATGGAGACATATTTGAGAAGAGGGACCATGTTAAGATTTACTTGGGAGATAATGAGGTACCTTTTTTTTATTACTACCACAGCTAACTACTATTATAAAAGCAATAGTAAATGTGTTTGTCCTCATTTAATGGAATAAATGGGCAACAGATTGATGTAATTTTTTTGCTCATGTATGTAGCTGGAGAGCTAGGCTACTTTTCATGCCGAGGAAGTGCATGCTTACTGAGGGATAAAGAAAATAATAGGCCATGCATACAAAGCTGTAAGAAAATTCAAAGTTTAAGTATTCTTTTATTTTAGGAGATAATATACTCCATGACTAGTGGTTACTTGAAAAATGCTTTATATGCAATCATATTTCAAACTGTTGAATAAGAACTAGCAGTAGACTTATATCTCTTCCTTTTAAAAATGACTACTATCTTATCATTATCGGACATTTGATAATTTCTTCAAATGTTGTCAGGCTGTCTAGATTCTGTTACCAATGTAATTAAATTAGATAGAGTTTAAACCAAATAAGGTTAAGCTATTGCATGATGATAATATTATACATTATTAAGTAACATATATATAGGGTGCTAACGAATTCGATATTGATACTTTTAGAGCTGATAGTACTTGTCCCTAGGAGAAAACTTAAGTATAAAACATTAATTAGTGTATGTTAGTTAAAAAAAGATAAGGAAACAGCATTGCTACGTAAAACTGCCTGTTAATGAGTTAATCAATAGCCAGTGATTAAAACTGCATTGATTATCTTATGAAACCTCTTGATTGTCACTAAACTGGCCACTTCAGTTACATAAATAAATGACAATGTTGTGTAAATATCTTGTTAGTAAAATACACAGGTGATTGATTATGTTTGGGCCAAATTTTAATTTATTTTATTTTGTCCAGGAAAGTAAATCATTGTTTTTAATATTTATATTTACTACAGGTGGGAACCTGTAATTGGCTTTCTGATACTTATTCTATGCCGCAAATGTATTATTTTTAGCTGTCCGTTCTCCGAACAAATAAAGTAAAATAAATAAATATAAATAGGCTGCTTGGTTTTATTTAAAGTTTATTGTTTTGATGCAACATAACATCTCTAAACATTACTGTTTTGCTTGCATTTAATTTGTTTGCAGCTTATAATAATATTTGTGGTAATGAAAGAAGAAAACATGAGAAAGAAAGGTATATGTATAATTGTGTATATATATAAACAAAACAATCTGTGACTATTTGGAAATAACCAGCTAATTATGTCTGATATGCAAGATACTATCTAT
Source organism: Hedya salicella (assembly GCA_905404275.2). Taxonomy (NCBI): domain Eukaryota; kingdom Metazoa; phylum Arthropoda; class Insecta; order Lepidoptera; family Tortricidae; genus Hedya; species Hedya salicella. Next base: position 10,219,680 of record FR990112.1, on the reverse strand, counting down.
TTTTATCTATTCCATTGTGTAGTGCCTATAATACAACCATAGCTTAATTTGACCTAGGTGCAATAAGTTTTAATTTAAATAATCGCCTTAATTTATTTGCAAATAGAGAAATGGTTTAAGTAAAAATAAATGCATAATCTTCAACAAATCTAAGACATTACAAGAAACCAATATACATTATCACAACTTGTACATTTAGAAAAACAAAAAAAAAGTCACTCATTTGTTCTTTAAAATTCATGCATTTCTCCAGCATGAAAAGTTGCCCATGTCACTCTCTGGCCCGTATTCATCTCAAGTCTTTATGCAAAAAATCAGCTTGATTTATTTATCTTTATTACACTAAATAAAACTTATTTTATAAAAGTTGTCTCAATAAATTTTATCTAAGTAGATTTTATAAATATTGTAATATTATCTTTTCGCAATTGTATGCTTATTTAGTTAATCTCTTTCTAGATCCTGCAAGGATTGGATTTAGCACTAACACTTATGTACCAAGGTGAAGAATGCCTCCTTCAAATAGCACCTCGGTTTGCTTACGGCGACGTTGGCCTGAAGCCTGGCGAAAACCAGGGCTTGGTCGGGGAAACTACTCCAGTAAATTATGAGGGTCTGGCAATCGGGCCTGAGACCTGGCTGGAGGCTCGTTTGGAACTCCACGATTGGAGTGAAGAGCCTGAACATGAAGCACTACCCATAGCCGAGAGAATGGAAATTGGGTAAGTTTATAAGATCATCTAAAAATAGGTAATCAAAGATTAGATTATTTTAAATCCTAAAAGGCAACCTTGGTATCTGACTAAGGTCGCGTGGATTTATGACATACATTGTAGCAGTTTTGAATTAAATTCATAACTACATTTTATTGCAGTAGGTCCTTTGTGTGTGTTCTTTTCCTTGTAAAAAATCTTATAGAATTGACTTTCTTTGTTAGTAGATATGATTCCTGACATTAAAATGATTAGTGGTATGGAAAATATCTAACGTTAAAATGCAGATAAAAGCGTTATATATATATAAGTAGAAATTCTGCACCATGCACACACTCCTATTTAGGAAACTCATTGTTTTCATACCATTTTGGATGAAAACGCAACGCGCATACAATAACAAACATTTCGTCATCTATGACGTGGGGCATCTTAATTTAGATACAAACAAAATTCAAGGGTAACATTGAATGGTGCGCTCACGTTCTTCAAATGTGTGAATAAAATTGTCGTGATGTCAAAATTTCCAAGTAACCTAATCTTGGGTCTTGACATAGAAAATACATACACTCCCGGGGAGTTCAATCAGACTGTGGCCTAGGCCTATAGACTCCTACTGGAAATTTAGATGACAATGGTATCTGGCGAGGTTTACCCTGATCGGGCATAATTTTTTTTGTCATAATCATCATTAGGCATAATTAGGGCTGCCATCCGGGTTTCCCCGGATTTGTCCTTGTTTGGAGGCCGTCCAGGCGGGTTTTTGACTTGTGTCCGGGTAAAACCAGGACACTTTTTGCATCAGGAAGACCTTATGGAACTGAATAAAATCTATCACGTCCGGAGAAAATGCGATTTAATCTAAATATTCACGGTTTTTCAAGTTTTTGTTCGGGTTCGGATAAAATCAAGATGGCAGCCCTAGGCATAATTCATAATTTTGGCATAATGCATTTTTTTCTGAACACAGTCTTTTCAGGATTGTAATAAAACAAACCTAATCTAAACTAATATATGTATATATAACAAGATGATGCCTTAAAGTGCAAAAAAATGCATTATACGAACGAAATGATGAATTATGCCAAATGATAATTATGACAAAAAAGTTTATGCCAGGTGTGGGTAACCGGTCTGGCGATGGGTTTCAATTACAAAACATTTCCTTTGAGTTTGAGAGTTTAGTAGGTTAGGAGGTGGGTATGGTAGGGGTCATTTATTGTTTGAAAACATTCTAGTTCTATTTAATGATAATGATGGAAAAAATGTTGCTACTAGAACATGTTTTACTCTTATACTGGTTTATCCTATTTTTATTTAGAGTTATACTGGTTTATCCCATTTTTATTTAGAGTTATACTGGTTTATCCCATTTTTATTTAGAGTTATACTGGTTTATCCCATTATTTAGAGTGTCATAAACTGCAATCTAATTGTTAATATTTATGTTTTAGATTTTACAAACATTATTTCTAATTCAATTTTGCACACATTGATGGCAGAGCGGAAGCATTGCCCCCATAATTTGTTACTATTAAAATACTAGATCAAGGTTCTTGTTATCAATATTTATCTTGTGTGAACATGATAAATCGCGTTACAAGTGGGTTTTATTTTATAAACTGGAACGATCCTGTGAATTTGTTTACATGAAAACTTTTTTAAGAGCCTAGAGTGTCCCACTACTGGGCAAAGGCCTCCCTCTCGTTCTTCCACGTGTCCCGGTCTCGGGCGATCTCCCACCAATTCTTCTGGAAAGAATCTCAAGCTTGTCCCACCATCTTCGCCAAGGCCTAGTCAAGTCGCCCGGCATGCGACCGGCCCAGTCCCACTTCAGCTTGGCAGCTGTTTGAGTTATTTTAAAATTTTGTTATAGTGACAACTGGGTAGAGACTTTCTAGTAAGTCCTGCCGGGTTAGCGTAACTACCGGTGACTTAGCTTATCGTCTCCCTCGCACTGTACTGAATGGAAAGAGATTTTTGTCGAGCGACAAAATATTGCGTGTCACCGTTGTGTTAGAAGTACAGCACCTCTAGCACAACTGTAATACGCGACTCTTTGTCGCGCGACAAAGATTTTCTGTCTCTTTCCTTTCAATACAATGCGAGAAAGACGGGTGATGCTATGTCGCGCGACAAGGGTAGTCGCGGTGAGTTGTGCTACACCGGCAGGACCGCTGCCTTTTTACCCGACTGCGCGACGGAAAGGAGGGTAATGTGTTTATCAGTCTATGTATGTATGTATGTATGCGATTTGTCTTAATTGTGCAAATGTCACCAGACATGAAAATGATGAAAACTCAAAATGGCGATAATGACACGCCATATTGTGAAAAAGAAAAAAAATAAAAATCGACGTACTATATCGAGTGGGGTATCATTGGATAGAGAATTGAAAATCATTATTAGGTTTATTTGATCATTTTTAATGTTGAATGACCAGTTACAAACTAGAACGATTTAAAGTTGGTTAGCAAGCCATTTTCACTAAATTTTCATTTAATTGTAATAAATCTGTGCAAGCTTCTCAATAACTCACACGATAAAGATTGCGAAATTTACTGACTCAAAATTTTTACTCAAAAGTAGACAATAAAAAATAATAATTAGAAAAACAAAAAACCCAACTGCATAAAAAAACAAAAAGAAAAATCAAGTCCAGTACCCTAGAAATTTTTTAAGTTATAATGAAAATGTTTCATGATTCATGATCGATACTCACATATAATATATTCTAATGTGGAACATAGCGATTTTAAACAGTCGGGACCCATTGTTGGGAAGATTTGTGTCGATCTAAATTTCTTATGGGTCCCGACTGTTGGGTTTTTATAAGCAGTTTCACTACTAACTCTAAACTGACAGTACCTATTTAAATATATTCTCAATAGTTTGCCAAGTAGTTTCCAACCTGCGAGCTAGCCTGGTTCCAGGGCTACAATTAGAGCAGTTGATTTCCATTTGTTTTTGCTACATTTTGCTATCGTATTAGTGTGTTGCAATGTGCCATTAAATTGCAATGCGCTGTATGTTATCTATGCTGATGAGATGGAGCCATAGATGCGGCTGGCAGATTTGATAACAAAACAATTGCGAATGGCGCTCAAGGTCAAGTGTCTACTATTTATGATTTAATTATTGTACGTTAGATAACTACAATTAATGAATACATGCAGCTGTGGCATTTTAATGAAAAACAAACAGGCTTTTAACCAACTTGATAATTGACTTCAGCTCACCCGTAGGTGCTCACAGTTTTTTTATATCATATGTATAAAATTGGGAAGATAATATGATATAAAAAAACGTATTAATATTAACTATGTGCTATTTTGTTGATCTGTGATTAACCTGTGAGTCTGTGACCACCCCCCATTGCACACTTTTTGGCTAGTCGCAAACTTTTCCTTTTTAAAAGCACACTAAAACTTTTAACTACATAGGATTTTCTGTACTGTTGTTTAATATGGTCACACAGTCATGATTAATAATTGTTTTCTGTTCAATAACGATCTTATTAATTTAACGACACGTTTCACAAGCCGTTGTGCAACCAACTTAGCTGTCCCAGGTTTGAATCCCGGCCAGAGCAAGTGTTTTGTGATGAGTGAGCACGAATGTTGTTCCTGGGTAGTGTTATTAAGCGGCATTTTGTGTAAGATTGTCCCTGTTATTTATAGTTTACATACATAAATACATACAATCACGCCTTTTTCACATTACGGGGTAGGCAAAGACTACCTCCTTCCACTTGCTACGGTCCCGGCATACAACTGCCGCTTCATCAACATTCATTAATCTCTTCATTTTGTACTGTCACAACCCTTTCGCTTTGTCTCATTCACACACAGAATATCAATATTTCTCGCATCCATTATCTGACATACTTCATTTATTTTATCATTAATTCCTCCCCTTACATTTAACGTAGCAAAGCGGCTCTCCATAGCCCACTCTTCGCTCTCGCTGGGACCGAGACGTTTGGTAATTTATAGTTTAGATACTATTTATTTAAAAGCAAGTTATTGTTTAGCACCCGCCGCCGAGCCCGCGGCAACTGGTGGTACGGGCGGGGTGAAGCTCAGCTGGCGGTCCAGTTGTACCGGCGCGCGCTCGACGTGCTCGACGAGTCGGAGGGCGGCATCACCACGCCCACCGCGTCGGGCGAGCTCGCGCCCACGTCGGACGAGCTGCGCGCGCTGCTGGACGAGCGGCTGCGCGTGCACAACAACATGGCCGCCGCGCAGCTGAAGGCAGGCGTGTACGAGGCGGCGCTGCAGGTGCGTGTGTACTGTGCATAGGCAACCGCCTATTATACTCCTCATAATTTTATAGTGTACTAGAAGGTGCCCGCAACTTCGTTCGCGAAGGAGAAAAAGTCATAACCTCTCTTTTTTTCGACAGCGTAGTCAAGTAAAAAAGTATCCTATAACCATCTGGAGATACCCAGCTACCCGAGTAGCAAAAATTGTGGAAATCTGTTTAGCCGATTTTGCGTGATGAAGCCACAACGTTTTAGTAGTAGTCCGTTACAATCAATTTTTTGAAAATATCTTCAATGTAAAGACATTTAATTTTTACAACTTTATAATGGTATAGATGATTTTTGAACTCGTTTATGTCTGTTCTTAGAATTTCTTATATTTCAACAGGTAAAATTTAGAAAAATTCTACGTAAAAAATTAAAATAAATAAAAACTAGTGCGAGTCAGACTCGCGTACCGACGGTTCCGTACAAGCTTTCACTTATCCCAACCATGGATTTAGACGCGTGCGCCGATGTAAAAACGATCGGCGGCGGCATCGGAGTGAAATCGGCGTAAATATTTCGTAAATAAAAAGTAGATTGATTCCTATTATTAATTTAAATTGAGACGTATTTACGCGAGGCCTCGGTTATGGTACTAGGAATAGGCGTGATGACTGGGTATGAAAATGAAAATTCTAATTAATCCGTCAGCAAGATAATAAAAAATATTGGACACTTATTTTTTGCTTTTTGCAAATAATAAAAAACAACTAAGATAAATCGCATTAAAATTTAGGAGTGGGGGCTCGTGATGTTACTCCTAAGTAAAATTTCTACTTAGGAGTGACGTCACGCGACATATTGACTAATGTATCGCCTTTATTTTTCGATTATGTGAAAATGAAAAAATCGTGTCCAATATTAATCTACATGATGGACTAATTATTAAAACTTAGTCATCATCCCCATTCGACTTGTGCGCCGCCGCCATTGACAAATTGAACCGGCGTGAACATATAACCTTTTTATACAACCGAAGGGACGTTTTATTACGGATCAGTACCTGCCGCTACGCCCTGCATCTTACGAACACATTGCGGAACCATACTAATAGGGTCCCACTTATATCTTCGGGTGGGATCCCAAAAATATTAGGCACCGCTAAAACGTTCAGCCTTCGCCGATTCCCTTTTTCTGCGTTACAAAAGTACCTTGCTCGTTCCAGGCGGTGACGCGCGTGCTGACGTGCCAGCCGGAGAACGCGAAGGCGCTGTACCGCAAGTCGCGCATCCTGTCGGCCATGGGGCGCAACTCGGAGGCGCTGGAGGCGGCGCGCTTGGCGGCGGCGGCGGCGCCCGAGGACGCGGGCGCGCGCAAGGAGCTGCAGCGCTGCGAGCTGCGCGCCTCCCGAGACCGCTCCGTGGAGCGCCGTCTGGCCAAGCGCATGCTGGGCACGCAGCCGCCGCCCCAGGGCCCGGCGCCGGACAAGAAACCCTCCAAAGCTAAGGTCACTTATAATCTGCGATGGCCCTTTGCAAAGTATTTTTATTTATTTTCATCACACTTGTTCGTAAACGGTGTCATTACACGAAAGCAAAACAAGCGACAAGGTCTTAATTAAAACCGTGGGCTTTTTATTAATTCCATTAACGCCATGGGCGTAATGACTTTTAAATTTTTTTTGTTTGCATTCACTACTCTAATATGCCAGGTTTAGAACGGAACCGAACGAAATTAGTCGAAATCAACACATTTTAATTGTACATAATGTAATAACAATAAATACACGTCGACGCTATAGTTAAATACGTTAAAGTAGCTTGTCTATACTATTTTACAATTATTAATTTACGTAAAAGATTGTATGCAACAAAATTATAAAATATTTTCGGAACGAAACCTTTGATGGACGAACGAAAAAAAAACGAAACCTTTGTTTATGTTATCTATGGAATGAGATTCTAACAATCACGAAATGACACTTTATGACATAATGTTGCGACTTGTGACACTTTAAAGCAACAATCTTTTTCTGACTTAATGATTTACTCGGGGTGTGTTACTCGGGCGGTACCGGAATTAGAAACTCGAGTGCTCTCGTTTGTAATTCCTTCTCTACCGCCCACGGTGCACAATGTACTATTACTAAACTCTGATTTTCAATTCAAGACCAAAATGTAACGTCAACGGGCGCACTTTCGCTGTGATCACTGCAGACTGGTTTAAGTGTCACTATTTTTATCAATAAAACTTACCCTAACATTACTGGTTGCACAATGTCTCATTCATGTTTTTATGAAATAATGTTTACTTATTTAAATAATCAAGATGAGTACTGTCAGATTTTGGTCTTGAATTAAAAATCTGAGTTGAGAAGGTGTGACTTCCTGAGCAGAGGAGAAAAAACAACAACCATTTCATTTCTTCAGCGTAGTCGGGTAAAAAGTACCCTATAACCTTCTGTGGACTAACTACCCGTGTAAATTATTGAAATCCGTTTGGCCGTGTTGGCGTGATTACGCCACAAAACCACATACCATCAGCCACACACTGAAAAAGTGAAGATAAGATAAGAAAAGATAAAAAAAATTTTTACTCTCTTCACTTATTTGTTTAAAAATATCTTCAGTGTACAGACGTTTAATTTTTACAACTTTATTAGTAAAGATAATAATTAGCACTAACAAATAAAAATTACGTGAAACTGTTACCATTATATTATTTATCGTTATTTATGCGTGTTAAAATTAATTTAAATAGCAGTTACCATTTACATTAGGATAAGTTTTTATTATTATTTAATAATCAAAGGCTCTTTTCCGGTATGATGTCTTAGTTTTTTCGGTTCTTGTGAAAAATGCCTGAGATCTGAGACCTCATTTTACCGCCCTAGATGTATAATGTACTATTGATTACGTTGTCTCAGATGTTGATGTGGGGCTCTCTGCTGCTCAGTCTGCTGGTGGGCGTGGCCAGCGTGCTAGTATACCGGTACAAGATCCAGGCGCATTGATGGCCACCACTCGGCGGGATGAGTTGTGAGTATTTCGTAATACGCCCCTATCGTTGACAAACGTAAGATTACTTTTGGTTGATTTTCAAATCTTCAGAAGTGCAAATAAAAGTATAACGTCATTATATAAAAATGCTTTTGGACATATTTAGATTTATTTTTCTCAAGACCACCAGGCTTACTTACCAAATCAACCAACCAACTTCATAAACTTGCGTCGAATCTATGAGAACATACATATAATTACGCATACATTATCACTTTTTTATTGCAGTGTTAAGTTATCGAAGAAAACATTGTTTATGAAATTTATGTAAAATATAAATATAAAAAAAAAACATTATGTGATTCGATTTCATTCTTTGTTGTTGATATTGTTTTTAATTTATTTTTCATTGCGTGTTTGAGAAAATGCTTCGGCGTGAAAAGGTATTGCCAGCCTCGTATCATATCCCTATCCGTCTATACCTCAGACCAAGAATCCTATACACTTGACAACCAAATAATAATACCACTACCGAACGAGATGGTCGTTAACAAATTATAATTAGTGACAGAGAAATATATTATGTTTTGTCTTTGTCATAGTATCACTTTTCCACCGCTGCCACAACCGAGTTGGTGGCAAACAGATAATGGTAACATTATTTGTAAAATTATCCGCCTAAATAACGTAGGTTCTTTATGCTAAGCTGTCAGCCATTTCTAAAAGTGTTCTTAATTTAGCTACATGACAGTTACGTCCGTCCCTTACGGGTGTACGCTGATGTCAAGTCTATAGGATTCTTGATCTGAGGTCTATACCCACTTGGCTGGCAATCCCTATTTCCCCGGCCTCTGCATTAATGTAATGTCTTACTATTGCACACCTCACTACAGGGATAACACTAACACTCCTCAATTTTTGATGTGGTTTTCCACCTTTACCATTATATTTTACAAACATCAAACACCCAGTGAGGCTGAATCTTGTATCAGGGTCTTTATAAATAGGTATCATTTGACAATGTTTTTATATATTTACAGAGAAACGAATTTCCGATGAGGCGGTTGGAGGGAGGAGTCCGGCTAAGTACAGTTCATATCATTCTAGGGGCTTCTTCGTCACGCTTACGGCAGCGAGCTTGCGATGTCGAGCTTGCGACGTCGACCTATTTTAAACTATGCTACTTAAAATATCAAAAGATTGCAATATTTAAATTGCCTATTTTATATTTTTACTTGTTAATTTTTGTTACGATTTTCTTTGAAAAGCTTGGCTTGAATCTGAGTAAGCGAGTAAGCAGTTAGGGTAGACATTACTTGTACTTTATGTAAAAATGGGTGGACAGGTTAGGTTAATTTAGATTAATCGTACACTGTGATGTGGTCGCCTGGCCACGCTAGCTTACTTCAACTCTCCTCTGATTGTGCATTTATGTCTAAATTTCCATATGTATATATTTTGTATATCTGTATTTGTCTTTGTTTTGGTTAATGTAGTGCCAAAATTGGAGGTATAGAACCTAATTGTATAAGAGTAAATACAAATATCTATATATGATCAAAGCAGTATAAACATTTGAAAATATTTTTCGATATCTACTTTACTAGTATAAGGACAGATTTATAAAGACTCGCATTCCACAATAAATGTTAAAATCGATAACTTTCATTGTTGAAAACTAAAATGACAACAGTTAATTGTAAATTAATTTACTTGTGAAATCATTTGGTGCTTTTATTTTTGCATTGTAATTTAATTATGGTAAAATTAATTATTCTAGATGCTTATATCGATTGATACACGAATAAATAAAATAAAGGGTGACAATGAAAAAGTAACCGTGTTTTTTGTCCGTAAAGTCTATTATATTATTTACATGGCAATTAGACAATTACTGCTATTATTATAATAGACCAATAGTAATATCTCGTCAAAATATTAACTAGTAATTGGCCTGTACACGCAATAGTAATTTGATTTCTGATAAAAGATAAAAAATATTGGTTTTGAACGAAAATTCTCGAATTCTAGGCACTCGATGTTTACGGAAAAGATAAATAAATATTTATGCATATTCGTAGTTGATAGAATTCAATAATACCGTAAACTTATATTCAAATGTCTACGAATTCGAGAATCTCCGCCCTTCTATATCATATATTTACTATAAATATTCTGACATTATGTCATAATAATGTTATAGCAGAATGTGATGTTGTAAATTAGATTTATTTTAACCTAGGACGATGGTTTGGTATAGGGTTTATAACGCCCCACATGTAAAAAAAGTAAAAAAACATTGTTCAATTAAACACTAATAAACGTTGTTGAAAAAAAAAAACTTTTATTCATATCGTGTGGAAATGTACTTAGTCTGTTACATTTAAGGCCTGTATATAGCTTTAACAGCTGATTAAAGGTTGATTGCGCATTTCAAATTATTGCGTCTATCGTGCATGGGCAGTGGGCTGGTAACGCTGATATGGGCATGATAAAACTAGGCCTTAGCGTACGTAACTATGGCTGTAGCGTCACGCCGAACCAGTTCTCAGGTTTTTTTGGCGTGAATGTGTAAGGCAAGTCAGGTAATTAGGCCACAGTGACACGAATAATTCCGTGTACGTGTGCGTGCGGCAGTTATACATAAAAAACGTGTAATAAACGCCGCATTACACCGAAGAAACTTAAAAAGTCATTCAGTGTAAGGTTGCTTTGCTTTACCACTAGAGATGTGTTAAGATTCTTAGCTTAGGATGTGTGTGATACCTATCTATACCCATCAATCAGGCTAAGTTAAAAAATAGACTATCGGATTGGTAAGTATCATACACTTCCTTAGCTTCGCAGCTTACCGAATCTCTAATGGAAAATCAGCGAAACTTCGCGTAATGCAAGGAGGCATAGTTTATACATTTCCTTGATACATTTTTCTTCCCAACAAGTCCGATAGAATATTTTATTTATGTCGACATAACTGCATCATCTATCATAAATAAACTAAATATTACGGTTGGGAAGATATTGATTTTTGGTAAGTAGAAAGAAAATATAGGTCATAAAATTATCTTGCTGACCAATTAAGGCAATATTTTCCCAACCTTTTAAATCATAGGAATGTGTTTAGAAATAATATTTTGTCGCTAACCCTATGACTGTGACTGTCGGCAAGGACCGTCGGCACATTATATCCTGCACGACGGCTACTGCCGCCACACGATTCGTCATATGCAACCGAAGAGTTTTAAATAATTATTACATGCGGTAGCTTGGTGGTTATTATAATTTGTAGTTATACAATATGGCCGCTTTTAAAGCCTTAGAATGAAATTCAACAGGGATATAATAATTACCAATAATAGTAATAGCTAACTGTGTATAGGAAATACAAATTGACTAAAACCATTAAAGTATTCCTATAGGTATAGTATACTAAACAGGAACCCAGGTCCTGAAAAACGTGATCTACTCTAAAGTATAAATAACTAGTGATACACTAAGCATTTTTTTGAAATATTAGCTTTTAAATAAATATAATATTTATAGTTCTATATTTCTAGATAATTTGGTCCGTGGAGGCCATAGTGGTTGGTTGTAATTATAGACCATCAAGAAATAATAAACGATAAAGCAGACACCGTTGGATGTGCAAGAATGATGCGATGCTTTACCAGTTATTTCTAAACGCAGCCATCACAAATCACAGATTTCATGGACGCGGCATATTCTAACTACTTTATACATATTTAGGAGTCAGTCAATTCTATCTTACATTCTTGAATTTTGGAAAACTACCAGCTATTTACAACATGGTATAAATGATGGGCCTTCATAACCTTCTAGCACTGCTAGTTCTTGTTTTATTATTTTATTTATCTCAAAACTACATCAAGTTTACCTGTTTGCAGCCATAAGTTTAATAGCTCATTGTGCCCCAACGCCAATGCCAAAGATATGGCACATCGGCTAGGAAGTTCCAATACACTTATTGACAGTTGGAGCCACCATATGACGACTTCAGCGGCGAACAGGTGAACTATTACAACTTATGCCATGAGGCTTATCTGCCTCTTCAAAACAACTGACGTAAAACAGTTGTCTAAGCGAAATCTTAATATAAAAACCCTATTATTAGGGAAGTAGCCTAATATCACAGCTTTGTCTTATACACAAACGCCTGAGCAATCCAGCTGGTGAGATGCGTCAGAAGTATTATTTCAGCTATGGTCACTAACGCTTGTATAGTGAACGTCATAGCCACAAAATCGTATAGTAGTTTGGGCGAGAAAACAGTCCACACGAATAAGTGGTGCCGGAAAACGGTAGCGACTACGCAGTACACGGATATAGCGTAGACTCGCTGGAGAGCGAATATGTTCGTCGCTCGCCACACGGACTGCAGGTACCTGAAACAATATCAGATGCTAGAGACAGAGATATATTTAAGTTTGTTATTCACCAAAGCTGGAAGTTTCTTTCGAATACATAAATATACAATATGTAAACTTACTAAAACCACCCCTTTAAGCCAGTTGATGGTCATGTCGAGTTAAGCGTCTTACCACATTTTTTGCTAGTGTGTTTCGAATATTTTTAATTTTCTCATTGTATACGAAATTATAAAATCTTACCTTTTCCAAAGTCGGTTAACCCAAAAAGTATCGCCTGTGATATGTAGGTAATGTATACGTCGTGACATATGAACGCAAGCCCACTATGAATACGTTAATACCTACTTGAAATTTCATTATTTGTTCATTATTATATCTTCTTTTTTCATACCCGTTTTACGCTCTTGTTAGTCCGTGGCAGCCAAATTATTTTCAATTTATTATGTAAACAGCATTCATGCTTATTTATTAAATGTCATTCCAATTTCACTAGTGTCACTTCAATGTAAAGATTCTATTTTCTTAATTATTCGAACAAAACAGTTTGGATAGCAATGAAATGTCAAGATAAATTTACAATGAGACGTTTCTTTATTGCAATGAAATGAGGCTGTGGATTGTACAAGCTTTCAACAAAATCAAGCGACGTGCTTCGCAAAATCCAAAGATGCGTAGCATTCACGAAAACGGCGGAGCCCACATTGATCAACGTCGTATTTAATCGTACGTGTGCACATAGCTTTACTTTAACTGATATTGTATGAATTGAATTTGACGTTGTCTTGACAACCAGATGACAATGTTACAATTGTAAACAAAGAATACAGGATGTTAAAATCATACATGTTTTTTTTTTAATTATAAATTCTAAAAAGCGTTAGTATTTCAATAATTTATAATCCACAACCTTATCGACATGACGCCTATTTCTCGTATTAGAATACAGTTGACATAAAGCTTCCAGCTGTGAGCCTCAGCCGCCAACTGCTGGTGATGATGTGGTGATCTCTATACCATTGATGATCTCCATACATACAGGCCTCGCGTTGGCTAGCTCTGGTTTGACGTATGCGTGGATGCGCATGGTGATCACAGGAGTTACTCCGAAGCTCGAAATTGGAAGTTCACATAGCGATGTCCCTTTCCCTTTGACAGTAATCTATATTTGAGTGAGCAGGACGGTAGGTAACTTAGAATTTCTAACTTCGGAGTAACCCCAATGGGTCTAGGTAAAGAATTGACAAAAATACAGTGTGAGCTGGTCGTGACTGCAACGGTGTGTAGTATTAATTTACGTTCTAGTTACTGCTTCCAGGTTACACGCAAACTTTAGGTAAGTTAACACTACTTATACTGGTCACTATAGTCATAATCAATTCTCATTATTGGCTTATGATGCGGTCTACTAGTTCTAGCTGTTGGCTTGAGCCCCAGTTAGGAGAATAGTAATGTGCCAGTTGTCACTACCCCGGCATACACCTAGGGATGTCCATAGTCGTCTATAATCTACACTGCTGTATAGTCAAATCAAACACACACTGATTCTAGGTGCTAGCTTCAGTTGCCAGCTGGCAGAAAAGCGATGACGCGGCGCATAACTAAAACTAATGTCTAGCCGAAAAAACCACTTACTGTTTTGAGTTGCTAGCGTAGTCGCCGCCAGCTGGCAGAAGAGCGACGCGCTGGCTTGTGCTGGTCCGGCGCAGGCTTTGATGTCTATGGAGATCTGGTACTAGTACCTGGTGGTGTAAAGGGGTATCGCTTCCGCTATACGGTTTACTCACTGCTTCCAGCTGTTGGCTTCTGCTGCTAGCTGGCACAAGAGCGTCGCGGCAGCTAGTGTTGGCCCGGCGTAGGCATGGATGCCTATGGAGATCTGGTAGAGTATACTTGGAAGTATAAAGTTGTATCGCATCGCTATACGGTATACTCACTGCTTCCAGCTGTTGGCTTCAGCTGCTAGCTGGCAGAAGAGCGTCGCACCAGCTAGTGCTGGCCCAGCGTAGGCGTGGATGCCCATACGCAAGGCAACTCGCACGGGACAGTACTCGCGCAGCCCAACGTATCCCGAGCCCAAATCTACCGATGCTAGACTGTTAGAGTTGCCCTGTAATATAAGTGACAGGTGTGAGTGATTTTATTCGCTTATTTATTTTGATTAATTATCTATTCGCCGGAGTTTTGTTTCGTCGGATTGTTTTATAGTCGGTTATACTTATAAGTATTTCGCACAATGCATCACAATGAAATCAGTTATGGATACTCCAGCAAATCGGTAGGTAACAAATTTTTACAGTCATAACTTATTAACGTTTATTGTATTTGTCAGGGAGTAAAACGATTTATATGACTTCAAGCTTCATATTACGTGATTAAATCTAGATTTTACATTATCATTATCACCTTAGAGCACTATACCACAGGAGATGGCTACGCTACGTCAACGACCTGAGCGAAAGTAATTTTAGTTTTTAAGATAAGTTGTCCGTGTTTGTGTGTTTTTTTTTGCGTAATAGAAATAGGCACATTTTCGTAGTGTATTGTACGGTTTTACCTCCCGAGTTTTACGCCCGTCACTGATTATTATTGGCCTCTTTAGACAGATAACGGCGCTTGAGTTGAGATGCCTCTCTCACAGGGATAAGTTCGCCTTTGTACATATCTGTGATTGTAAATACATTTTTTTTTGTATTAATTTATGTGCAATAAAGTGATTACATAAATAAATACATACATAGTATAAAACACCTGAAAATTTACTTTACACAACAAAATATAATCATTATTTGACTATTTTATTGCTTTAATTGATGTATCATCACAGTATAATAATTCAGTGGATTGTCGGAATGATGTCTATATGGAACCTGTATGTATTGCGGCACGTGAAATAGTGGGGCGCGGAGTCCGCCAGCGTGATATGAGTGATACACTTTTCGCTAATACTATAGGCTAGTATTTACACATTGATTCATTGCATAAGCATACTCCGCGCTATAAATTTCAGATCAATCTAATAAGTAACTTGAAGCGTTAAGGTGTCTTTCAAATATATAAATTCACATATAATACATACCTGGTAAAAGAAGAACAGGCACCCGATCCACACATGAACCAGCGTGCGGCTCAAAATATCCACGACCTCAGTGTTCCTGCCCGACCTCGAATCCAGCAACTTATGGTCCATGCACTTCGAAGTCAACACACAAGTCATGTACACACTAGGAACCATAATCACATTGTGCGGCCTCATGAGCAAAGCGATGATCAACATTAAATCGTTGAGCATTATATGCGAAATTGAACGAGACAGATTCAATTTAACATCTTCCAAGTTCCAAGGCTCTTCGATCATCGGCTCAAAGAAATAATCCTCAGATTTCGCCTTCGGTGCGTTGTAATCAAATCTGTTACTGCTCACAGTGTTACGAGAAGTTACGTTAACACCACAAAGTTTAAACACTCCTATGTAACTTATGAATTCGAATATGAATTGCGCTACAAGTATAGCCCAGAATACGTTTACTATATATACAGTATCCCAGGATTGTATGTCCGTGAATGGCGAGTCTAAAGCGTTGGTTGCAATACGGTAGCATAGTATGGTTAACGTGGCGGCGGTAGTGGATATGGTGTGGAAGTGGCCGAGATTGTTCGTGTAGCGGAGGTTGTAGATGCATATTACTAGAGTAAAGACGGTCCCTGAAAGAAAAAACATCGATAATATTAGTCGAAGCACGACGGCAATGAAACAAAGGAAACGGCAAAGCATCTGCAGGAAGTGGCTGAGCATAGGCTAATAAAACGTTTCATAAAAAAACATTTAAAAAAACCAGTTAATCAAGTAAGTATGGGGAGATTATTTAGTCTAACCTTAAAGTCAGAAGTAAAAACAGAGAAAGGGATCTTCGTCGCCGTTTGCGTAACAAAAGAACATCGCGCAACAGAGGATGCAAATGCATTAAAATACGTACTAGAAGGTGCCTTCTTCTGTGGAGGAGAAAAAAAAATATAACCCTCTTTTTTCTATGTGTCATTGTGGCTTCATCACGCTAAATCGGCTAAACGGATTTCAACTAATTTTTGTACACGGGTAGCTGGGTATTCACAGATGGTTATAGGATACATTTTACCCGACTACACTGAAGAAAAAAGAGGGGTTATGACTTTTTCTCCTCCATGAACGAAGTTGCGGTTATCTTCTAGTATAGATATAAATCTCTAGGAAATACTGCCAATACCGAAGTTATTAAATATAGATAATATCTAAAATCGACTCCCTAGGATTGTTAGAAGTATCAATAGAACGGTGTCAAGTACAGTCAGTGAGCATGAAATAGTTTGTAACAGCCAGAGCGCCAAATAAATCGTCACACGTCTTTGTGCCTATAGTACTAAGTATGTGTTGTTGTTGGATGTTACAGGCTATTTGATGCTGACTGTACCCAACATTCTGGTGACCTTTAAATATAATTGAACTCACCTATGACTAGATGTGCTTGGAGATAGAAAGCATTTTCGGGCGCCTTCAGCCAGTCTGCTGTGTCCGGTAGGAACAGCCACCTGTCTCCGGTTTGGTTCATTGTCCTTAAATACCTGGACCAAATTCAATGGATTAACAATATTATTATATTATAAATAAATGAAAATTACAGGACAATTTTACACAAATCGATCTAGTCCCGTGGTAAGCTCAATAAGTCTTGTGTTATGAGTACTAGACGACGATATATAAAGAGTCCCCGGCAAGCTCGTCCGAATTTCGCCTTCTCATACAAACGGAGTTTCGTTGTCATTTTAAAACTAAGTGTTGGATTGTAACAAAACTTTGCATATACAATGACATGAAGTATATCTAGGTCTGTAATTAGTTACATTTATGCCCATCAGACGAATATTTGCCCTTACCGGGATTTGAACCTAGGACCTTCAACTTCGCAGGCAATGTTAATCCCACTGAGTTAAACCGGTCGTAAATATTAACTTGTCTGTAACCATCTTTCATCATCTTCAGCCCATATACGCCACTGCGGATTGGAGACCTCACATACACCCTTGAATTTCTTCGCGGATGTATGCAATTTCCTAACGATGTTTTTCTTCATCGAAAAGCTAGCGATAAATATCAAATATCATTCCGTACATAAATTCTGAGAAACTCAGTGGTACAGGCCAGATTCGAACTCAAGACCTCCTGTTTGAAAGTTGCACGCTTGTACCATTCTGCCACTCATCATCAATTACGTTGTCTGATCAGATAAATAGGTGGTAAAGGTAAAAAAAGTTATAAAGAAACGCGCACTAAGGTTTGTCACCACAAAACAATACAAATATCACATTTTTGGTATCTCTGTAACAGATTTACTACCTTATGGTTGTCTGGAAGAAATAGCTTTCTAGCGAGAAGGCCACCTGTTATTCACCATTTTTCATTTTATTTTAGACTAGCTTCTGCCCGCGACTTCGTCCGCCTTAAATTCGTTTATCGCGGACGATGGTATTTTTCTGGGATAAAAAGTAGCCTATGTCCTTCCCCGGGACTCAAACTATCTCCATACCAAATTTCATCCAAATCGGTTCAGCGGTTTAAGCGTGAAGAAGTAATAGACAGACAGACAGACAGACAGACACACTTTCGCATTTATAATATTAGTATGGATTAAACTGTCTCGTGTTATTTTTTCGTCATATGCAATAAACAATATTGTATTGTATTTATTTTAAATAAAGAAAAAAACTACCAATGCACAACACATTTGGTCTATGTTTGCACATGGTATCTCAGTCATCGGCGTCATCGCACACAAACGATATGCAATCTGAACGTTACCGCGATAATGATATTAATAATGAAAGTAAAATGCCACTTGACGACACGTGTGGCTAAATTGGTTACATAACTTATTCAAACGTGTCATACTCATACATTTCACTTACGAAGGTGGTGGTGGTCTCGGGTTCGGATCCTGACCAGGGCAAATATTCAAGTGATGAGCGCGAATGATTGTTCTTGCGTTCTATTTATTTAAGTATCATATTTATCTATACTATACACCGTGTTTTTTTTTCTTTAATTTTAACAGGTTTTCCTATTGGGAGATATTTCGGAAACGAGAAAAAATAAACACTATGTGTTAGTAGTACGTAGTAACTCAACCCAAATGTAGAGGAAAGGCAGATTGAATTTTAATTTTAAAGGATATAAATAAAACATGGTGTATCAAGCTTGTGTATCGTCCACTGGTCTCCATAGTAGCTTTGCTTAGTTTGGGACTAGGTACATATGTGTAACATTGTCCCTGATATTTGGGTAAGGGCGCGGGTGTTTTAACCGCCAGTGCTTTTATGTTACGAAACATACTCAGATGCGATGACAAATCAATCAATTTTTATGAGAACTTGAAGTTAAGCTACGTTCTAAATGCCCTACTGTGAATATTTCGTAACACAAAAGCACCGGCGGTTGAAGTTAAAACGCCCGCAGCCTTTATTTAATAAAAAATAGTATAGTTACCGGTGCAAAGCAATAAGCAGGACCCACTTCGGCACGATTCCCACCCCGACGGCACTCATCCTCTGTTCCAACTCCGGTTTATCTTGCACCTCCGTCGCACCGCTCAGCCTCCTCGAGAAATACATAACCACCACGCACAGCGTCCGCACCAGCACGAAGAACATCAGCGTGTTCCAGAAATAGTACCACGTCATATGCTCCTCTTCTATAAAACTCGTCCCAAAGAACGACCAGGAATGGAACAGAGTCCCAATGATCAGCAAGTAATCTATAGAATTCAAATCCCTTAACATAGACAGGTCTTTTATCTTCTCAATGCTCGTTTTTATGATCCAATAGGTCATAGTGAAAACGCATGATGTAAGTAAGAAGATAGAAAGCCATATGCCTCGCATTGAGCAGAATTGTGTCTTAGTTTCGGTGATGTAGCAGGACAGTACAAGGATGCTGTTGGTGCAGGCGAGTACGCTTATGAAGGCGAGTATGGAGCCGCAAGTTGAAGTACTGGAGAAACGGGTTGTGTTGTGTTTGCGGGCGTTCTCCGGTTGGAGGGAGTATATAGTTATACAGGCGAGGGATACTGCGATCTGTAATAAAATAAATGTTATGAAATTATGCGTCAGAAAAACTATAAACTAAGAAAACTACTGCAACATCCATCTTTTTGTCTTGCCATGGATTTGCGGTAGTCGGTATGTCAAAATCGGTAAAATTAGCTCCAACAAATTGACGTGCCGCTAAAAGAAGGAATGAGTCTGTAATTGGTCTGTAAGTAAGTAGTTCATATCTTAAAAATAGGGTAACTAAAGAAAGACATACATTTTGAGTGAGATATAATTGTTGTAATAAATTGAAATTAAAAGTCGATATTCTTAATCTGTATATCACGTGACCCGAAACACGAGCCGCTATACTGTGACGTCAAAATGGCAAAACAATACGCTGCTACGCAACAACAATCACATTTGAAAGTGTTAGGTTATGTTTTCTTCTCTATTTTTTGTTTACATACCGTCATGATTTATTTGAACATGGCGGACGGCGTTTTCGCAGGAGTAAAATTGTTTAAATTTTAATGTAATGCTTTGGCAAGAAAGCTTATTTATTTTGCTGAAATAATTCCGCTGTTTTTTTTTAGGAAACCAACATTTTACAGTACTTATCCAAACAGAGTAGAATACCCTATAGTAGAGTAGAACAAGCCCAACTCCAACCGAGAAGAGGTCGAACCCCACGATGGCCTCTGTGAGGTACTCGGCCATCTTCTCCAAGAGTCCTCGTCGAACTCGACGGCGAGATGATGAGACGCAATGCGCATCGAATGAGTCAGTTGAATATCGAAAACATAAGTGTAAGGGTTGCTTTGGCTTTATCAAAGTATCATACACTTTCTAAACTTACGCAGTAAAGTAGAACGATCCCAACTCCGACCGAGAAGAGGTCGAACCCCACGATGGCCTCTGTGAGGTACTCGGCCATCTTCTCCAAGAGTCCTCGTCGAACTCGACGGCGAGATGATGAGACGCAATGCGCATCGAATGAGTCAGTGGAATATCGAAAACATAAGTGTAAGGGTTGCTTTGGCTTTATCAAAGTATCATACACTTTCTAAACTTACGCAGTAAAGTAGAACGATCCCAACTCCGACCGAGAAGAGGTCGAACCCCACGATGGCCTCTTTGAGGTACTCGGCCATCTTCTCCAAGAGTACTCGTCGAACTCGACGGCGAGAAGATGAGACGCAATGCGCATCGAATGAGTCAGTGGAATATCGAAAACATAAGTGGAAGGGTTGCTTTGGCTTTATGAAAGTATCATACACTTTCTAAACTTACGCAGTAAAGTAGAACGATCCCAACTCCGACCGAGAAGAGGTCGAACCCCACGATGGCCTCTGTGAGGTACTCGGCCATCTTCTCCAAGGAGTCCTCGTAGAACTCGTCAGCAATCTTTGCGGCACTCTTCTCTCCCGTTACGAGGAAGTGCGCGAACTGTTTCTCTGCGCGTTCGAATTGCTTGTAGAATTCTGGAATAAATAACACACAGAAATAACACAGGGACAAGCCTATACAAATCGACCTAGTCCCAAACTAAGCAAAGCTTGTACTATGAGTACTAGGCGACGATATACATAATATATAGATAAATTATAATACTTAAATACATAGAAAACATCCAAGACCCAGGAACAAACATTCGTGCTCATCACGCAAACACTTACCCTGGCCGGGGTTCGAACCCGGAATAAAGATGTTTAATCTGAATAAACAGGCAACCGACGAGCGTGTACGTAGAGATGCATGGATGAAGCATGAAGCCAAATAAGTGTTTAAGCGCTGTAGTCTGGCATTCAGTAGTCTCTGCCTACTCTAGTGAGATACAGGCGTGAGTATATATATGTGTGTAAATGTGTAATCAATAGTATGCGACTGAAAATAGAGGTTTTCGAATGTCGCCGAGTCTAGTGCCCATACGCACACGAATAAGACAAAATGTACCGCCGAACTGTTTGATTGCGAGAGAACACTGACTCAGAAGCCAGAAAATGCAATGGAATGCAACTAGTCTGGACTGGTGTGGTCGTGCAAAGTAAATACATATTGAAGACTTGAGCTATTACTAGAGTTAGAGAGATGGCTACGGAGTAATGTCTTAGACCAACTTGAAACTGTTGTTGCTCGATTAGACATTCGGACGCGACCGAAGAGACATATTGGTCTACCAACATTTAGTATGAAATGGCAGAATTTTCGTTTCCAAAATGTCTCCCTACAGTAAAAGTTGTTCGTATTGACAAGTACTACCACCTGTTAAAATTAACGGAATAAAAAAAACACGGTGTAATATACCTGTCTCCGTCGCAGATTTAACAGCACACTGCAAGGCGTTGTGCCGCGCCGTAAGATGCAGTAGGTAGAGACGTTGTCGTATGTCGTCGGGCAACAGGCCAGGCAGCATGCGACCGGTGCTGTCTCCCGGCGGCGGCGCGTTGAGCAACCACGCTATTGACGGCGCTAGGTCGACTTGTGCTACCGTTGGGCCGTGGCCATCACTATAATAAGTATTGAGATAGATTGAAAACTTTACACGTTTTACTTTTGACTGTATGGCGTAAAATTTATATCCAAATGGCATGCCACATCACAGTTTCCAAACAGCCAATCACATAACACTATAAATTCCCTGCGGGTTTCTGCGGATCATGCGATAATTGATGACTACAGATAGTCACACGCACCGCCAAGGTTTTTCCAGTGGTAGATCGTTATTAGCTTGGTTGCAGCCATCTCCAATATCATACTCTGTGCGCTCCAATACGCCTAGATTCCGGTGTGTTATCATACAAAAAATCGTACAATAATTTCGTACGACATCGCACGACTAGCTCGGAGGAAACACCTGATCATAATATCATTCGTCCATAGTATCCGTCCGCAATATCATGCGCTGTGTGAAGGTATTTTAACAGAAATATTTACCGGGCAAGAGCGTTTGCAATGGAGCAGGGAGCTATATATAAATTAAGGGTTACTGGTTGCTACATAGCAAGGACCATTAAAACAAGAGGACTAACCATCTATCTCCATACAAAAAGCCATTCCCAGATATGTACAACGCCTCTATGTATAGATTTATCTTTTACAATTATTCAACTTTACAAGCGTGACACAGTTATTAAATGTTACGATTTATTTATTATTAGCTATTTGCGAACTAATTGTTACTATACTATGTTTCTTTATTCAATTATAACATAGTTAAATGTTTATTTTTATGGCTCCATCTAGTATTTGCCGGAATATCTCCTTGCGATCGGAACACGATGCAAAGTATGGCAAGTGTCAGTCCTCTGGTTTCAATGGTCCTTGCTACATAGTGAGTTGTCATGGGGCATCCTTAATCCTAGATAATGGACTGGATGGTAGCGGAAGACCTTATAAGAAACGCAGGAAGCCGTTGGATTTGGTTAAAAGTCCGATTATAGTGGAGATCGGCAGGGATCTAGGCCGATGTCCAGCAGTGGACTTCTTTCTGCTGAGCCAACGATGATGATCCAGTCATAGTCGTTAGTGTACTCACGGGTGCGGGCACTGGTAGCCGTCGGTGCGCGCCATGACGAGTGGCACGAGCACCTCGGCGGGCGTGGAGCCGCCGTGCCCGCCCGCGTCGCGCATGCCGTGGTCGCCACACACGAACAGGGTGGCGGGACGGTCCTGTTAATTATTTGTTGTGTCAACAGTGTGTGACCCCTTCGTCATACTCCGTAGTTGACCCGAGGAAGCACAAATGGACCATGAATTTTACTAAATCTATGCTGACCATATATCGCGATGAGTACTAAGGGTTGAAAAGAAAATCGACAATAGGGTACAGTCATGAATGTTTTTATCGCTTTTCTTAACTAAATATCAAAATACCGTAAAAACTATTTCAAAATGTGAAATTAAAATCGACCAAGAAATACGCATAGTATAGGCATTTTAAACTACTAATTAGAGAGAGAGGTCCGATGTGCACTATTACGTCACAGTGCACTCCGGCCATATAAACTCCATATTAAATTCTGTTTTGCAAGAAAGAGATAGAATGAAATGTTTGATGGCTTATACCTTGGTTATTTTTTTAGATATTCGAAAAAAAATTTTGTCTACTGTTTGTTATATGAATGAGCTTTTAATAAAGCAAAAATAAAAATTTATACATATTCCCTATTGTAAATTTTTCATACAACATGAACATCTGTTGTAACAATAATTGGTTTTACTTTAGTTACGATTTTGGTCTTGTAACAGTGCCTTTATGGCAAAATGCAACAAGCCACTATTACTTGGATTTAATTTAAATTGTACCATTTACGTCACAAATGTTAACTATCCCACAAGTCCAGTGGAGAACAAGATAATCTTTCATGTTTCTCGTTCAAATTAAGTAAAACCACAACAGAAAATTATGCACAGGCAGTTCATAGAACATAGGTCAGCGATTCGTGGTTAATAATGTGACAACTTTAAAAGCTCCATTCATTATTTATACCTTGCCAACCATTCTGAAAATACTCGTGCTAGTGCAAATAATAACTGCTCACCCATTTCTCCATAGCCTCAAATATCTTCTTCACAACATCGTCCATTTCTTGCAATTTGGGCTTAATCTTGGGGCTCCTAGCGCCTTCCAGGTGGCCGATGTGGTCTAAACCTAGATAATGAAGCACTAAGAAGTCGAATGTAGGGTTCTTCTCCTCGTCCGGTGTTAACACTTTGTCTAAGTGCCTTGTGACGTTGTTGTCTACCTGAAAGGAGAGTAAAATCTCTTTTTATAGTCGCATAGAATATGAATACTGCTCCGCGCATGCTATATTGCTTGGGTGCTTAATATTGGCATTTTACGGATTGTTAACTAAAGAGTACATTTATATTTATCTCGCAGTGTTCCAACTTTGCCTCGCAGATGAAACTTGGATATGATGTAGATATTGGCTCATATTTAGAAAATAAAATGGTTTTTGTATCGCCAGCCGAAATTAATGTACAGGATGTTCCATTTTTTATTTCTATTTTTCCAAAAAAGGAAATAGTAGCTCATATTTTTTTAATGATTCCTTAAAGTTACAACTATTTTGTACAAAATTTTAAAACCGTAATTTACATAAATTGGGAGAAAACATAAATAAAATATGTTTTCGGTAGCGTGAGTTTCCATGGGGAAAAGAGTATTGAAAAGTTGTATATGGTGTTTATACCCTTTTAAATCAGGCATCGTTCGGCTATAGTTTCAAGCCAGGCTTTGGGGGCAATTTTCCAAAGGCTATCCTTATCCTTACACCCTTTTTGTCGGCAGATACAGCACAGATGATTCAGTAAGAAAAGAGTGTTTATACTATACTAATCTCAGTGTTACCGTCATATAGAAGGACGCGGTGCCGTTTGGCTCCGCAAACAGTCCCGGGAACAGTCTCAGCCACGTGTTGTCGCCGTACATGACGGAGCGACGCCCTCTACCGGCGAAAACGACCACTACAGAGTCTATACTGACCTCAGTGTAATCCGTCACGTAGAAGGACGTAGTGTCGTCGGACTCCGCCCACAGACCCGGGAACAGTCTCAGCCACGTGTCGTCGCCGTACATGACGGAGCGGCGCCCTCTACTGGCGGTCATGACCACCACAGAGTCTATACTGACCCAGTGTAATCCGTCACGAAGAAGGACGTAGTGCAATCGGACTTCGCCCACAACCCCGGGAACAGTCTGAGCCATGTGTCGTCGCCGAACATGACGGAGCGACGCCCTCTACCGGCGGAAACGACTACCACGGAGTCTATACTGACCTCGGTATAATCCGTCACGTAGAAAGATGTGGTGCCGTCAGACTCCGCCCACAGCCCTGGGAACAGTCTCAGCCACGTGTCGTCACCGTACATAACAGAGCGGCGCCCTCTGTTGGCGGCCACACGTAACACACTATCACCACGGACGGCTGGGGCACCAAAGTTCAGGGCCACGTCCGCGAAGGTTGATACGCTCCCTGTCATCATGGCCTAAGGGAATTGGATCTGATCAGAACGCGATACAAAAATAAAAGCGACATATTGTAAAACATTCTGATCTGCTTACCACGCGCCGCCTACGTCATTAAAGATATGCGAGATCGCGAGGCAATCAAACTCACTTTTCGTTGCGCTGTTTAAATGTACTTAATTCCTAACTTATATACCTTAAATCTACAGATTTTTTATGCCTAAGTAGTATTTTATTATTATATGTTCGTTGCATTAGTGTACGACAGGTGGCTGTGGAGATCCTCGGCGCAGACCTTTGTCCAGTAATGCACGTCTTTCAGCTGAGATCTGAGATGAGAATTTAAAGAAAAGTAAATGGTACCTACCACCGCTTTCATTTAAGCACACAAGAAAAGGTCGTTGACATTCTCCAGGATATAATATTTTCTTCTGTTTCCGCGATTATTACTCATTGAAATAAAACAATTTAACGGATTATATGGCGTATACTATCTGATTTTTTTAATTTTTTTTTTATTTGTTTTTGTTTTATTTCAATTTTCCAGGATCGTTATTAGATTTAACCTTTTGAGCGCCAAAGCCGACAAATCACGCAATTGAATATTCGGCCAGAAGGTCGCCAAAATACCTCACGTTATTAATGGACGAGCCTATACTTCGCTGGTTGGCGCTTAAAAGGTTACCAGTGTCACCACCACCAATATCGATTGAGATTCGGTCGTGTATGGAACGGCCAATACCGGATGGCTATTGTTAAGTTTCACTACTTGAATTGTAACCAGAAATATTTCATGTTTTTGTAATTGTATAATTTAATATTTTTGTTTTGTTTCCGCGATCATTATTCATTTAAATAAAACAATTTAACGGATTATATCGCGTATATTATCTCATTTGAGTTCCCGACGTTTCGGAAGCTTTTCAGCTTTCCATGGTCACGGGTTGACTCAAATGAGATAATTTACGCGATATAATCCGTTAAATTGTTTTATTTAAATTAATATTTTTGGTTTAATTTTAGATGACGTTTTTAAACACTTAAATTGAAACATTAATAAAACATATCAAGCAAAAATATCTGACTTTAAATCTTCTACACTGTTACAAAATTGTAAAAATTAAATATCTGTACAATGAAGGAATTAAAAAAAGTGACACGGACTTTTTGAAGGTCACTGAATTTTTATTTTTTTGTATCTTTGTCGTTACCGTTGCCGTTTAGCCATTGTGGCTTCATCATACCAAAGCGGCTCACCTGATTTCAACTAAATTTGGTACACGAGGTAGATGGGCTTCCACATATGGTTATAGGGCACTTTTTAGTCGACTACGCTGAAGAAAAAAGACGGTTTTGATTTTTTCCCTTCCGCTGACGAAGTTGACCTTCTAGCATATCTATGTTCCTTATGCATTGTCTCTGATGAGGGTTTTTGGAAATAGTTTGTCACTAGCTGGTGGTACTGTCGCAGGAGAACTGGTTCTGAATTGTTACGTGACAATGTTAAATAGGTATATATAGTGGGCTGATGAGCTTCAATTCCAATGGATGATCACATTATCTTGAACCACATGATCATATCCTAAGAACTCTCTCGGTCACCTTTGAAACCAAAATACTACATCACGACCGGTAAAACCCTAAAAAATACTCTCGCGACTGTATCGCCATTCGCCCACTGATAATATGATGAGTTTTAAAAACTCTCATTGTGGTTGGGACAATATTAATCTATTTTGACCTCGCGAATTTAATAAAAAAAAAGTTTTATTAGCGTAAGAAACGATTAAGTATAGCTAGTAGCCGTTGCGGTAATTAGGTGAACGCGTGTACGCATGCGTGAATGCAATCACGTCAATTATAGATACATTGGGGCCTGCGAAGCGTGCAACACTTGTGCAAGCGAACTGACCATATCCTATCAACTTTGTTACAGATTCTCACATTTTTATACTTGCCTTAGGCTTTCTGAGAAATATGGATTTAAATTTACACGAACTTCCTCCATTCCGGTTAATTTTATTTACTCATTCATTCATATCAGTCCAAGGCCGTATACTGTTGGACAAAGGCCTCCCCCAAGGATCTCCACAACGACCATTCGCGCGCCACCCTCGTCCAACGGTTTCCCGCGATCTTCACGATCATCAGTCCATCTTTTTGGGGGACGCGTACGCGTACGGGTGCGTTGAGGACAACGCAACATGCGGGGCCATGCTGCGTCGTCCTGTACGCGGTCGCCACTCGAGAACCTTTCTGCCCCAGCTGCCATCGGTTCTACGAGCAATGTGCCCCGCCCACTGCCACTTAAGTTTAGCAACTCTTAGCTGATTTGGCGTGATGAAGCAACACCCAAAAGTCCTAAAAAATTTTACACATTCAAAAATACAAAAAAAAAATCTTTCGATTACGATCTCCGAATAGTCCGTTACAATAGTTGATTTGAAAATATCTTCAGTGTACAGTCATTTTACAACTGTATAATAGTATAGATGTCATAATCATAATAAATCCATATTGGACCATGATCCCTTTGAGATCACACGCATGACATTTCCGAAATGACACATAACTGTATTTAGCGACTTAGTCCAGTTAATATTGTGATAATGAGTTCGGGAAATAGGTTTTCTAAGATAAATCCCAAAATATTATCTTTTGACAAAAGCGTTAGCTGGCGGTACCATTTTTTATGAAGCTGGCGATCCCAGTTTCAATTCTTGACAAGGAAAAATATTTGTAGTAGTCTCATTCCCGGAGGCATTTTAACTGGTTATTAAGAACAATAAAGAGTTTGGGTGCGTATTTTCTCACATAACTTTTTAAGTCCTATTATCTGAAGTCCGAAAATATTTCTCATACTATTTTATATCATAATGATCACTCTTCATAATTTTTTTTAATACTAACGATCGAAACTCATAATCATCAGAACTCATAAGATCACTAATCATACAACTTGTTTATACTAATATTTTTTTTCATATATTTTCTTACACTACTAATCTAACTCATAATCATCAGAATTCATAATCATCCAAATTTATAATCATCAAAACTCATAAAATCAACACTCATACACCTTGTTCATACTAATATTTGAACCACTACCAGGAAAATAGATTGGATTACAAAATTTGAACGAGCGAGCGAGCGAAGCGAGCGAGCAAAACCTTTCAGAGCAGATCCGACGTGGCCGGGTTAGGTTAGAAGGTCAGGCGGGAGCTCGCTACGCTTCGCTCCCGCCTGGCCTTCGAGGTTTTTTTTTTTGCGTCCCGAAAAAAAGGCTTACAAGAACAACCCAGCGAACCAAGAAAATAGATTGGATGACAAAATTTGAACGAGCGAGCGAGCAAAACCTTTCAGAGCAGATCCGCCGTGGCCGGGTTAGGGTAGAAGGTCAGGCGGGAGCTCGCTACGCTTCGCTCCCGCCTGGCCTTCGAGGTTTTTTTTTTGCGTCCCGAAAAAAAGGCTTGCTTTGAAAAACAATATTATGAGTTCAAATATTTTCTAATGAATGCCATTATGAATAGGAAAATTATGATAATTGTCTGTTATGAAGTAAAACAGTTATGAAAAAAAAAATTATCAGTTTTAACATTTCTTAGTAATGACATTATTAAGAAAAAAAGTATGATAACTGACTGTTATGAGTTCCGATGGTAGTAAAATCAAAGTATGAAGAAAAAAAGTATGAGGAATAAAATTATGAAGAGTGATTGTTAGGAAAAAAAATCGGTAGTGAAATAAAAAATAGGAATAAAAATTTTATGAGAGCCAATATGAACCCAAAGAGTTTACATACATACATTCCTATACTAACCTCACCCTCTATAACATACATACATTTTTAAAACTCCTTGTGCAAAATGTAATGTTTCTATTTCAAGCTCTCTACTTCCAAAAACAAACTAAAACCTGTTAGCTGACAGAGCTTTGAGCCTCTCGAAATTACAGTATGGAATAATTAGTTAAGGTGCTTTACTGCAGCTATCCAGGTGGCATTTGTTTACTAATCTTTACTATTACCTACTCGAAGGTGCCCGCAACTTTCATCAGAGGAGGAACAAGAATCATAACATAACCCTCTTGTTTTCTTCAGCATAGTCCAGTAAAAAGTATCCCATAACGATCTGTGGATGATCAGCTACCTGCGTAATAAAAATAGTTAAAATCTGTTTAGCCGGGCAATCTGTTTTGGCGTGATGAAGCCACAACAACTCAATGACCTTCAAATAGTCTGTATCACTTTTTCTTTTAACTACGTACATTGAAGAAATTTACACCAAAAAAAGAGGTACGGGCTATTAACGGTACACGGGTAGCTGGTCCTCCACAAATGGTTATAGGAGACTTTTTACTGGACCATGCTGAAGAATATAGAGGTTTATGATTATTTTTCTTCTCCACACACAAAGTTGCGGGACCTTCTAGTAACAATAATCATGCAAGCAGTGGCATGCAACAAAATTTGCAATAGGGCCGGACCGCTGAACGTTTTGGCCGCTGCACGTTTATGTAACGAATTTTTACATCTAACGTGTCGAAATAGAAATAGAAAATGATGTCTTGCTTACCTTATGCCAAGAACTCTGATGCGTTTGTCATTTTATTCACCAGTAAATTGTTACATAAAAGTAGCGGCGGTCGAAACGCTCCGCGGCCCGACCCAATAACTAACACATTTCACAACACACAACCAAAGAAAAAACTTCAAGGCTTGTTTGAATAAATAATTATTGTTACAATAACGATTACGGTTCTGTACATTGTACGAAATGAAAAAAAAACTTAAATAACATTATATTTTAAATATCTTTTAAACACTTTATAATGAATCAGTTTTATTGAAGTGCTTTCTTTGGTACAAGGAACAAAAAGCAGTGAAATAATACAAAAGTGACACTTGCGAATATATCCCTCCAGAAGTTTATTGTGCGCCTCCACTGTGCCCTTTCCTTCTTAAGCTCTGGAGACTGTACACAACATACACATTTTTATAAATATACAGCTTTACTATGGTTATTGTACTAAACAAAATGTTGCACAAACAAAGTTTGTTTTTGTGTTTCTTACATTAGTAACTGACTTTGAACTTGTAACTATTTTGATAATTTGGGTATGTTTGTCTACCATCCAGCTTGGTAAAAATAATAAGAAGTATTTAGTGTGTTGGTATGGCATGTAGGACAATTAATGAAATTATAAAACAGAACTCTTCATGTGTCTTTTTTAGCTTTGGAATTTGTAGAAATAGTACAAAGATTTAAAGAGAAAGTTATAAATTTAAAAAGTGAGAATATCTTTAAATTAATGTACACAAGTATTTTCTTTGGTAATGTGAAACTTAAATATCTTCTAATAAAATACATGATAAGTTAATTAAATAATGGTTAACATACTGATAACTTACTCAAGCATATAGGAACTGTATAGTTACTTAAATCACTATACCTATTCCAAATCTTGAAACTTTTGTATTCATTTTAAACTAACAATTAGTCATAATCTTGATCAGTCACTTCCTCTCATGAGAATAGTTTTCTTTAATTACCTTAATCCTGGGCATTGTGACAGTAGGTGGTTCTGCCACAGAGACATATATACATGCTGATTTGTTTTTAAGTAGCTGGCCAGTGTAGGGCATATATTCTTCAGTGACAAAGTCATAGCGGAGTCCATCTACGACCATAAGGACAACTGTGTTTTCACCAGAGTTATATACTGATTGTCCATCAATACTAAAACATAAAAATGGGGAATTGTAAATTGATAAATAAAAACAAGTAAAATTATATACTTGTATGGAAATAGACAATGTTTTGAAGTGGTTTACTAAGCGTTTATTTATTCAGAATAAAAAAATCTGTATGCTCAGCTTTCAAAGATCTGTTTGGGTTTTCGATTTCTGTGGTATAATTACATGAAAATATTTATTTACCTGATTCCGTCTATAAAGTTCGGCAAATCCTTCATATGCGCTAATTTACCGGAATGATATTTTAGCGGGAAGAAACCGAACATGAATAACATTAGGGCCCCTAGGGCCATCACTAGTAGGCACAGGCCGGTCCATCGGTGTTGTATCCACGACAGCATGACGACCGATCTCTGCGCAACTACCGGTCTCACAAGCACAGCACTGACTTCCTCCTTCCTGAAGCGGTGGTATCAAACATCAGTCAGTAGTCCGTTCGTAATTCGATCATGCATTAACTGTATGCACTTTCGTTGCAGCTGCTCATTAAGTCGTGCCGTGTGGTGCCGAATAACAAACTTGTGTAATCTGTTTATAACCTCAATTCGTGAGGCAAAGTAGTTTGGCTTTGCTGTTGATACGTGATTTATCAGAATTGATAACAATCTGAACCATCGGTACGGTTATTGAATAAACGCATAATGTTGTGAAAACGAAAAGGTAAATTTTAGAGATAAATATTTTGCCAACTTTGACAGCTAACTGATACTGACATTACTGACATGACAGTGACATCTCTGACAAGTGACAATGCGTTTTGTTTTTAAAAGGTTTTTTTTAATTTGTGTATGATTTAAAACGTAATGATTTTAATGATTAGTGGTAAAAAAACTGTTGCTATTTTTCGTGAAAATGTTATAACATTAATTAACATACACATTGTAATCTTTTCGTGCTTCGAAATCGAAACACATCGACTTGCCGTTATTAATTACCTAGTAATTAATTGATCAATAGATAGCGCAATTTTCAATAATAAGCCACTATCTAAGAAAAATAAAAACTCCTCCCCTATAATAACTTCCCAAGTAGATAGCGGACGTTACTATGATTGTTGACTCTCCTTACGTTCGTTATTTTATTAGAATCATCGATGATAGTAACGTCTTCAAGGTAGGCAGCTATTTTAAAGCGATGTAGGTACCCTAATTAATTCGTCTTATGCTGTGTGATGATGTTGAGATTTCGTAGATTTGATGACGACTTGCGTTGGTCGTTTGCTTTTTCTTTTCTTGTTTAGGGTAATCAGTAGGCCAAGGTGGACTGATCTGGTAAAGGTATTCTCATACTTTGTTTATTTATTATATACAAGAGCCTGTTGGTGAGGTACAGGCGGCGGAGGGCCGGACAAAGGTGACGTTCTTTGGGGAAGCCTAAGTCCAGAAGTTCAAAGTTTAAACATTGAATAGTTCGACCATACTCTTAGAGTAAAGGTATAGGCAGTAGATGCGGTAACTAGTTAACCGTGCCTCTTGCCTCCTGATTTTGGTATCTTTAAGTACGAGAACATGAGTCATCGAGCTTTGCGCGGTGGGCGCAAGATTTTTTATTTTGTCTATTTATGATATTACCTAGGTATATATCTAGACAGTCTTGACGAGCAAAACTGGGCCCATGCACCAAATTTCATACATATCGTTAGAGGCATTTCGGAAAACCAATTACATAGGCACATATTTATTTAAGTGCCTGGCGTCCGTTGGCTCGTTGGGTGGACGACATTCGTAAGATTGCGGGTCACTTCTGGATGAGATTGGCTCAGGACCGGGATAAGTGGCGTGCACGAAGAGAGGCCTATGTTCAGCAGTGGGCGATAAAGGGCTGATATGATGATGATGATGATATTTATACCGATACCTACATATATACAGGGTGTCTTCGAATGAAACGTCTTTCTTTTGCCTGTGGCATTTTAAATTCGTTGATAAAGTACCATCACTAGATATTATCCACTTAACAAACATTTATATGTTCTAGGAATAATCGTCAGCACTCTCATTTGCCTTTGGGGGTTGAAACAGCTCCCCACCTGATCCTGGAATGCGTCAAATCGGAGTAGCTAAACAACGGGCTGTAACCCTCATGTTGCCGGCAACCCTGCGGTGACATCACGAAGGTCCTGCGCTTCTGGACGGAGTTGGGCTGGCTATTCTCTTAGATAGCGTCGGTAATTCTCACGCACAATGGCCTCTGACTTTCAAGGACTAATTGCGGAACGCAGAGCCCATAACCATAACACGTTGACAAAGATTTCCCATGTTATACTTCAATATTTCCATCAGTGATTAAAAAAAATATTATACTCGTATATACGACCTTGCCCTGGTGTGTACTCAGCATTACGGCTGTCGTAAAGTAACGTCAAATTATTATTTATATTTGGAAAAATTGTTCGTTGAAATATTGTAATAAAAACTGGCCAAGAGCATGTCAGACCATGCACAGTGTAGTGTTCCGTAGACATTGTTACAAAGCACTACAGAAAAAAAAATACGATGTGAAAAAGTGCACCAGTAAAAGAGAGTATCTTCGTGGAACTAGCGTTCTTTTGCTAGGAAGTTTTTCGGCAAGCGGAAATTCGGCAATCGGCAAAATTCAAAAACGGTAAACAATATATGCTATTTTCACAGCGCTTATTTCCAAAAACATATATATAATAAAAAAGCGACCAAGTGCGAGTCGGACTTGCCCATGAAGGGTTCCGCAGCCGTTTATACAAAAAAAAAAACTACAGATGAAAAAAAATACGATATGAAAAAAACCACTAACAAAAGAGCGTATCTCCTCGGCATCATTACGTCCTTTTGCTACGAAGCCCAGTTTTTTGGCAATAACTTAAAAAAGGTATGTCCGATCATGTTGAAAACAATGTTCGTAATTGTTTTTTATTCCGTGAAAGAGTACCTTACATTAGAATCTAACAAATAAGCAAGACATAGTAATTTACTGTTAAAATTGCAGTATTTAATTTGATTTATGGAATATTAGCTGGTTGCTCAATTTTTAAATTGGACATGATATATTTTATAGTTTATTGACATGGTAATAATCAATTGTAATACTGAATAACTCATTATTATTTATTATTATATGTAGCATTTAATTTGACTTATAATTGCAGATTGCTTTAGATATTTTTTTTTTAATTAATAATGTGTTTATAGTTTGTATAATTGTAATATTGACTGTCGTGCATATTTACACGTCGCACCATCGGCATAATATGTGAAACATCTATATGTAACATCTACTGTACCATATTTTATGTAAATAAATAAATCATTGATTCATTCATTCGTTGGAAGTATTTATTAAGTTTTATATTTGTAAATTTTTTCATATTTTTTGAACATACTGTTTAGAAGATAGATAGATAGAACATACTGTTTAGGACACAATTTTTATAATATTTCGGAAAATATTCACTAAATCAAAAATTTATTTGAGATACCTCAAAGTGTTTTTAGAAGTACTGTAGAGATATGTGCCACACATTGATATTTGCTGTTTTTTTTTTCAGTTTCGGTTACATGTATGGAGTGCCCCCCCTAGAAATATAAATATCTTTTATTTAACTATCAAACTAAGTAGCGGTTTTTACACGACACCTACGCTCCAAATTTCATCGATGTACATCTTATAGTTTTTGAGTAAAATGCCTGTGACATACGGACGGACAGGCAGACAGACAGACAGACAGACAGACATGAGGAATCTATAAGGGTTCCGTTTTGCCATTTTGGCTACGGAACCCTAAAAAAAGGTACTTCACTTCTGGGCAAATACTGCTACAGCAACCTTCTACCATCGCACCGCTCGCCATCGGCAGGATATTCATCTACACACCTTGGAACCAAAATGGTCGCGCACCGTGTGGTATTAAAGGAATTTTCTACCGCGCACACTCCGGATGTGGAATTACCACCCTGCTGTGGTTTTCCCTGGGAGTTACAGGAAGGGGTTCTTCAAGAGGGGAGTGAATAGGTTCTTAAAGGGTCGGCAACACGCACGTAATGCCCCTGGCTTTGCAAGCGTTCATAGGCTGCGTTGACTGCTTAACATCAAGCAGGCCGTACGCTTGTTTGCCACTTTAGTATAAATAAACCCGGCGAAGCGCGAGTCAGACTCGCGCACCGAGGGTTCCGTACAAAATATACGCTACATATGGTATCCGTATATATGAAAATCCAGTGTTAGCAGAGCCCTATACTTGTAAGGAAAACGTACGCGGTGCTCGATCATTTTATATCGGTTATACTACTGATGAATGAATGAATGAATGAAGCGTTTATTCACTGGAAGATATGATATTGACAGACAGACATAAAAAAAATAGATTTTCTGATGTTTTTGTTGATTGCGCTATAAGAGCTTCCTTCATACCAAATTTCAAGTTCCTAGAATAAAAGGGTCTTGACAGACAGACAGACAGATAGACAGACGGACAGACAACAAAGTGAGGGTCTCTTTCTTGTTTGTCCGTCTGTCATAAGGGTTCCGTTTTTTCTTTTTGAGGTTCCCAACCATAAAAAAAATGGATGTCTCCTTGTCAGGTTATTGCCAGCAAAATATTGCGATACAGATTCAAACGGATTAACTACCAACGCAACTGAGTTAGACACGATGTGCTATATTTACTTTGATGATTATCCAACAAAATCGTAAACGGGTGACGTGAAATGTCCGAAACAAACAACTGAATCTAGAATCTCTCAGAAATCTTCCCACAAAAATATTTTGGTCATTATTTTTGTAAACTTAATCATTATGAGTCGGTTCCCTCTGTGTCATACGATTGTTTTAACAAATCCACCTGTGTCTCGAAAAGTCTTTAAATTTCTTCAACTTCGTCACAATATGTAGGATGGTAAATAATAAATACATCACGAATTTAAGGTGACCATAATTTTGAATTTTTAATCGAGAAAACATTCATAGTTTTTTTTTTGTATGTAAATATATCATCATCATCATCATTTCAGCCGTAGGACGTCCACTGCTGGACACAGACCTCCTCAATAGATTTCCACATGGGCCGGATAGAGGCGACCCGCATCCAGCGAGCCCCGCAACCCTAATCAGGTCGTCGGACCACCTTGTGGATGGCCTTCCACGCTGCGCTTGCCGGTACGTGGTCTCCACTCTAGAACCTTTCTGCCCCAGCGGCTGTCGGTTCTTCGAACTATGTGCCCTGCCCATTGCCACTTCAGTTTGCTTACCCTGTCTGCTATGTCGGTGGCCTTGGTTCGTCTACGGATCTCCTCATTCCTCATTCGATCTCGTAGAGAAATACCGAATATAGCCCTTTCCATAGCTCGCTGAGTAACTCTGAGCTTCCTTAAGAGGCCCATAGTCAGAGTCCACGTCTCGGCTCCGTAGGTCATCACCGGTAATACGCACTGGTTGAAGACTTTCGTCTTCAAGCACTGAGGTATGCTGGACGCGACACTTCGCAGTTTCTCAAACGCTGCCCATCCGAGTTGGATCCATCGATTGATCTCTTTCTCGAAGTTGGACCTGCCTAACTGGATTGTTTGTCCTAGATAGACGTATTCGTCAACAACTTCGAGGACCGAGTTACCAACCAATACTAGGGTGGGCGCTACATGGACATTCGACATGATCTTCGTCTTGTCCATGTTCATCTTAAGGCCCAACTGTTGGGATACTCTGTTGAGATCTTCGAGCATCGTACCGAGATCCTCCAGCGTCACTGCCATGACCACGATATCGTCGGCGAACCGAAGGTGCGTGATGTACTCGCCATTAATGCTGATGCCGAATCCTTGCCATTCCAATTTTTATAACTTTAGTAGGTACTAAATGTTTTTTCACTCCCAACGT
The DNA here is from genome assembly GCA_905404275.2 of Hedya salicella. Taxonomy (NCBI): domain Eukaryota; kingdom Metazoa; phylum Arthropoda; class Insecta; order Lepidoptera; family Tortricidae; genus Hedya; species Hedya salicella. The sequence continues at coordinate 10,182,699 of FR990112.1, read as the reverse complement.
AAATGAGGATATAAAGAGTCTAGCAGGCTAAGCGAAGAAAAGTTGCAGTTTTAAACTGGCTCTGTTAAATTTAAAGCTCTAACTCGAACAGTTTACCCAATATGATTATGATGATTAACAGTTTACCCGATATCATTTGCCCGATCAGATCTTCGTCTCGTGGCATGATCGCTTGTCACGATCACACGTTTGGACGTTGCGCTGATCCGATCGCTCGAAATCCATGTTGCTACGCGTATCACACACTTAGATCGGACAAGCACAGCGTGATCGCCGCGCCGACAGTGAGTGTCCAAGCAGCGCGATACGCAGTCATGCCACGCCACGGTGATCGGATACGAGCAAATGATACAAGTGTGGACGCACCTTTAAATAATACCCTGATTGTTTAACACTATCCTAAATAACTCGAAGACACAAGAAGATCAAGGACTGATATTAAGCATATAGTGTATGTACCCTAAAATGCTGCTACTTTGCCTGTGGGACAAAAAAAAACATATTTATACGCGATTAAGTCCTGTTTTGTTATTGATTAAAACTTACACGGTTTTCACACATTCGGCGACTAAACGGAACCTAATTGCGTATAATATGGTTAGGGTACTTACTTAGGGCCTGCCAGTAGATATGCCACCTGAAAGATTGACCAAATCCCTCGTCGCTTAGCCTGCTAAACCTTTTGCATATTTGTCTGTTTACACGTTGAACAATTATTAGTATATATCATTACCTAGTGACATAATTAGACTTCGGTCACCTACGAATGAGCTCATAATCATCTGAACACGATTCTATTGTCAAAAAATTAACGATTGTGCAAATTATTAACTTGTATTCTGCGTTAGCTACACTTTTGCTGCTGACTATACTACTTACAATGCTCTTAACTCGGTTTTTAAATATATAAGTAACGCAAAAGCAATGTTTAGTGTGATCGACCTGTATGTTTCAGGGAATGTCTCGTTTCTTATCACAAAGCATGGTCACATCGCCGCCTACAAGTTCAAGGTGTGTTCCCATCGTGACTCAGTAGCGTGGGCAGCTGAAAATTCTATTTAAATCTCTACTGAAACGTGGACATAGTAGTCTCGCGAGCACTGCGGCGTGCGCCTGCAACGAACTTCTCATTCCTCAAAGGTATTTATGAATTTGGAATAATTTTGAGGCCATAAACAAGTTTGTGTTTTTTCTAGTTTTGGTGTAGTGTTAATAATGTGATACTTCTGTGACGTCTACTGATAGGGTTTTTAAAAGTTGTCTGTCGGTATTGGTTTTAAGTTGATGTTCCTATCTATTTTAAAATTCTCTATTACAATAAAATATTTTAACAATGCTAATACATATATGTAATATGTATTTTAGAAAACATAAATATTAAATTACTATACTTATACCATATCTAAAGTTAGTGAGCGGAATAACATTTGCTAGATACCTAATTAAATTATGTGTCGCATCGCATCGAGATATTTAGTTCAGTTGCATCACACTCTAAAACCGTTCGAAACCAGGTGAATCATTCGTGGAATCGTTCCAGAACAATTCATTCGGTTCTACTTTTCCACAGGGTTGGCAGACTACTTTCTGACGTCATATTAAAGTGTTGATTGTTTATTTATCTTTTCCTTGTGTTCATGTCGGCGGCGGTAGATAAGTACCTACAAGATTGTCAGATGTCTAGTCTTTGGCACAATTCAGGAGTGTACACCTAATACGTATTAAATTATTCTGCAAATAGGCCACCCACTTTAACTTATCTGAATCATCAGTGCTTCCGAAAGTTTGAAATGCGGGTTAGGTATAAGAAACATTGCAAAAACTTTCCGGTCATTGCGTAAAAACAATAAGTTAAAATATTTGGCTAATTTGATCCATTCTCATCGTGGTGGGATTACAAACTTCAAAATTTTCAAATGCTGGTTGCGCTTGTATAGCAGATTTTGTATCTACCTTTAAAATAACGTCTTACCACAAAGTACTTTTATAACTTTCATACCTTCATACTCTCGCGGTTTGTACATATTATCCATACAAATATTATAAATACAAAAGTGTCTGTCTGTCTGTTACCTCTTCACGCTTAAACCGCTAAACCGATTTGGATGAAATTTGGTATGGAAATAGTTTGAGTCCCGAGGAAGGACATAGGCTACTTTTTATCCCGGAAAAATACCATTATCCCTGATAAACGAATTTAAGGCGGACGAAGTCGCGTGCAGAAGCTAGTTAAACATAAAAATGGCGGGTCTAACGGTATATGTTTTATTAAATTTTATTATCCAACATTTCGACGCAGTTTAATTCATAATAAAGGTATAAATAAAACATATTGCGCTAGACCCGTCATATTGTTAAATATGATTAATAACTATTTACCTATTATTAATCCAAACTAAAGTAACTCTGTCCGTCTGACCGTTACTTAAATCACTTTAGATTCAATTTAGCATGGAGATATTTTGAGTGAGACCCAGGGGAGGATATAGGACAGAGGTGGGAAGTAGAGTAGGAGATTGAACGACACAAACAAACAATTAAAACAGACTACTCAGTTCTCATTTCGTGGGCGAAGCAGTAGGTAAATGCTACTTTAGTTATAAAAACAAGACTTTTGTTATACTGCTGACGCACTTAAGTCAATGCTATGTTTTAAGGTAGGCAAAACTTTTACCCAAGCTACACTTTATTTTACACTTCTGTAGAAAATGTCTATGTGCCAACCCTACCAGATTCGTTCATCAACAAAATTTGTTTATCTGCGCGACTAAAAATACTTGCGTTTGGTATCCTCACCGATACACGATGAGTATGGCAGACAATACCGTGATTTACGCTTGAATTTGCACGGTAAGCATCGTGTTATTAGGTGACCAATTATTACCAATGCCAAATACCGACCGACCTAAATTAGAAATCCCATTATCGCTATTCTTTATATATTTTAGTCCTTGTTTCTTTGTACTTTACCCTAAGGTTGACTGGTAGAGAATGTCTTATGGCATTAAGTTCGGCTTTTGTACGATAAGTTTTCTTTTGTGCAATAAATATTAAATAAATATATAAAGTCCACCCGTGACCATGGAAAGCTGAAAAGCTTCCGAAACGTCGGGAACTAAAATGAGATAATATATGCGATATAATCCGTTAAATTGTTTTATTTCAATGAGTAATAATCGCGGAAACAGAAGAAAATATTAAATATATAAACTTTATTTCAAGAATTAGTTAGTGCAGTACCTACATCACATCAGCTTATTATTTCAATGCTGGTCATACGCTTCTTTAATGGCTCACCAATGAGCGCGGTTTTCTCCTCAATTCACTTCTTAGTCGTACTTTGCTCGTAGTCGAAAATTGAGACTAATCTTATTAGGGTCATACTATAAAATGTGTCGTTTCTGAATTGCAGTTTGTGTACAACATGTCTACGCTGTATGGTCCCTACTCCTGTTTTATGTTATGTCCGAACTTCAGAACCCTGAGATCTCCTTTTGCTGATTTTTTTTGGTACTGAACTAGATATTCCCTAACTTATCCCATCCAGGTTTGATACTAAGTATCTAGACTAGGTAAACCTATCTACCTATTACGTAAACAGTCCACTCCTAAACATTATGCCTGATATAAAATCCAGCGGTGAATCGATGTTAATGCTAGTGCTAATGTATCTATTTTAGTTTTTAGGTGTTACCGAGGATAGTTATTTAACGTATGCATTTTGCGCGGTGATTATTGTGTTTTATTGCGGCATTGTTGCGTTTGGAACGGTTACGCGGTTAAGAATAGGTATCTCGTCATCTTAGCCTAGGATATATATTTGGATCTTCAACTACCTAGCCACATCTTTAATATCCATTTAATGCATTTAGTACGAATCTGAATGTATATTTGGATCTTCAACCATTTAGATTTTATAATATTCAGTCAATGCATTTAGTGCGAATTTAAATCTTAGTTATAGGTACCTACTTACGTAGGTTCCCCTTTTTTACGTAAAAATTTTTTGTCCTTATTCTATATCGCATAATCGCAATGCGCATAGTGATCTATAAGCATAATTTCATTACGCCGAATCCTGTTTTCACCGAATCTATTTTTGCCGAATGGTCTTTACGCATATTTTTTTAATGCCGAAAACCTACTTCAGCCTTTCAGCAGTCATCTTCTGTTCGGGATTGCAGTTCTAACCTAACCTACTTTACTGGCAGCAGTTATTTATTGTTAGAGGTTGAATTTGCAGCTAATTAAAATTCGGCGATACTAGATTATGCGTATTTAGATTCGGACAAATAATGATTCGGCGAAGACAAATTAAGCGAAACCTGTTCGGCGAAATCACTTTCGGTCATAAAAAAGTATGCGAAATAGATAGAACCCACTTACTTGTTTGTTTTTCTATGTGCTGGACAAAAATTATCATCATCTAGCGTTTGTTGATTGGTTACATTGGATGGCTTTTCTAGGTACTTTCTACAATTTACTCCATTTCAGAAATTGTTCCACGCAAATTTTTGATGGATGTCTATACAACCAGAGTAACAAATATAAGAACAGTATCAATTTTCATTTTCTGTTCTATGTATATTTCGATATTCTTTTTTATGTTTTTGTTGTGCTGGCCGTAAATCGAAAACAAGGTTGTTTTTAACACGCTTTTATTAGGTAACTATGTAACGGAATCTAAAGGTGCGTCCACATTTGTATCATTTGCCCGTATCAGATCATCGTCGCGTGGCATGATCGCGTGTCACGATCACGCGTTTGGACGTTGCGCCGATCCGATCGCTCGAAATCCATTTGCTACGCGTATCACACACATATCGGAAGAGTGCGGCATGATCGGCGCGCCGACAGTGAGCGTCCAAGCAGCGCGATATGCAGTCATGCCACGGCACGGTGATCGGATACGACCAAATGATACAAGTGTGGACGCACCTTAATAGTTAATTTAACCATCTTCCAAGGATCGTAGCGTCATGAAAATTGGCAGCTGTATGTAGTTCTGATCTGATGATGGAGCCGGAAGATATGAACTGGAACTTCATGATGGAACATCGTACCATAGCTGTGTTTGGATTTGTTAGAAAAGTCTTGTTAAGTGTGTTTTCCTAGTGTTTTTTAAACTATTAATTTATTTTTGTAATATCTGCAATAACAGTGGACGAGCCGCTCTGTTTCCTGTTTATCTGGTATTTTTATTATTGGTTTGGTGTTATTTAAACATTGTTGTTTTCGGTTCCAGATGTCGATGGTCCCTATGATGTTCCGCGACTGGTGGGACGACTGGGAGCGCCCCTCGCGGCTGCTCGACCAGCACTTCGGTATGGGCCTGCGCCGGGACGACCTGCTGTCGTCTCTGTCCACCCTGCCCTCCTCTTCTCTCTTCAGGAACTCGTACTTCAGGCCCTGGAGGACGAATCTGACCAGGCAGGAGTCTGCCTCCACTATTAACCTCACTAAGGAAAAGTTCGAGGTCAGTTTCTTTTGTTCAGTTTTTTATTCTCTTAGTATTATCAATCGGTATGCCGTTAATTCCATGAGGAATCCTGGAACCAAAACCTAGACGTTAAGTCTAACAAAGGGAGTTGGTCATTATACGAGTATTGATTTTACGAATACGAAAGAAAACTCGGGCGATGTTTTATTTTTATGACCAGTATCTGTACCTATTACAATTGATTTTCATTCCATTGCTTTATTAAGCGTAATGAGATAGGTGAGAAATAAAAATTCAATACGCAGTATATCTAATTAATGAATAGTAGGGTAAATCACCAAAAACTGGCTAGATTATTTACTACTGGCCACAACTTCTGTCGGCGTGTACTAAGCGACATGAAATAATACTCCGCGGTAGTTGTAACAATGCTTAGTTCTTCTTAAAAAAAATCTGAATTTTAGTACATATTCTTTATCTCTGGGTCTCAGGCTATATAGGTATATCATATTTTTGCGAGTTGGCCAGTAACAGCAGGGTGGCCAGTAAAAGGCAATTTACCCATCTAAAACGGCGCAAACAGAGCGACTATTTTCTTTTAGATATACGATTTGCTGAATCCTTTCTCAACGATGTTTTCTCGATTCCAGGTCATCCTTGATGTCCAACAATTCTCTCCTGAGGAAATCACAGTGAAGGCCAGCAACAACAGCGTCTTAGTAGAAGGCAAACATGAAGAAAAGCAAGACGAGCACGGCTACATTTCCCGTCAGTTCACCAGGCGTTATATCCTCCCCACCGGCTATGAAGTTGGCGATCTCGTCAGCACCTTATCCTCGGATGGCGTACTCACGATCACGGCTCCCAAACGCCCGCTGCCTTCAGCTGGCGAAAGGATTGTCCCTATCACGAAGACTGGGCCTGCGAAGCACGCTGAACCGCCGAAGACTGAACAGCCACGCGAACAGACCGTACCCATCGTTACATCCCCCTAAATACGATAATCTTATCACATTGAGTAGACAACCCTAAGAGACGCCTTTAACTTAAGCAAAATTCACACCAATTTTATTGAGAACATTGTGTATGTGATGAAATGAGAGCGACGTCTACTGAATGTATTCGCATCCTTCCCCTTTCCCCTAAGTGCAACGAGACGCATCTACGTGTTAACACGTAAATGCAAACGATCGAATAGCATTTAATAACCCCGTTGTTGGCCAACAACGAGACGATTCGAATAAACGAATTAGTTTTTGAAGAGGAATGGAGAAATATCATTACTCATCTTATAAATTAAGTAATAAACGAATTTATATATTTAAATAAGATTTTTACTACATATTATTATTACATACTACCTTGCAGTGAGCATCTTCTGCTTTAAATACTCACCTTATTTAGTTAAAAACAAGTAGCCGACCTTAGATATGGGGTGATATCTTCAAACGGCTTAAACACTTTTTTTGAATAACATAGCTAAATAAGAACACTTCAGGCAGGAAAAACTCATTCAATTCATCCGTTAATATGAGCTACGATGCCACAGACATCAGATAGATCTACAAATACACACGTCAAGCACCACTTTTTTACCATCGGGAGCGTGGCAAATAAAATGGGAATAATTATACTCTTCACCCAAGAATGTAAGAACCTAAAGCGATCCTAACTAATGTCAAAAGGCATAGACAGCTCTCAGATCTCAGAGAACATCCCACACAGAAATGCAAATCTATCTCTTTAGTCTTTAAGTTAATGTTAAACATAAAGAGCAGACAATACTCGAGTAAAAATGTCAAGTTTAACTAACTTTCTATAATTCAAGAGCAAATTGTTCTACTCACAGCAATAAAAGTGTTTGACTAATTTAATTTCCATGCCGGCTCGCAGTTCAATAATATTGTTAATTTATCATTGCGCCGGAGGGTTGGGGCTGAATGCAAAATGCCAACGCCTCTCGTTTAGCTAGATAATGGTGTTCTTTTTTACTCAAATTGAAATTGCTTATTTCATTCTTTAAGCCCATAAGTAACAATGATAACCTTAAATTAGTTATGTTACTTATTATTAGTCACTTCCATTATAAACGTCTCAACGCTGTAACCGTCTGTACGTTAATGATATTTTTATTACAATAAGAGAAGCTACTTGAAGATCACTGAATAAATATATTATCTATTGCATGCATGTATGTAAGTAGGTAGTATGTGTCTGCGGCTTTAAAACGGCGGGTATTAAGGCCTAGCTAAGGGAGAATGTAAATAAAATGTAAAATAGCATATGTAATCAACATATTTATATTTAAGTCAATCTTTAATTTCAATTAGTATACGATCAACGTGAAAAATGGCATTAATTCCGGTAAGGAGACATACAATGACAGGTTTTTTAAAACACTACTAATAGGCCTTATTATAATATGGTGGTATAAAAAGGCCTAAGATCTTAACGTACTTAAATAATTAAAACAAACTTGTTGTCGAGATCAATAATCTCTTCATTATAATAAATGCATGTATATTCTTCTATAGAGCTGTAATATGAGTCATTGTACGGATATTTAGTACAAAATGACATCATAATATTCCTCTATCTTAACTAGCAATCTAATTAATATGTATACAGATAATCAGTCTCAAACTTTAACTAACATAGAAAATAACAAAAAATAGCAATTATTGATGTCAAAAAAATTAAAACTTAGTTTTTTTTTTGGATTCGCCCTAAAGGCCTTATTTTACTGTAGGCCATATTATACTATAGGTAGTATAAGAAGGCTTACTACGTTTATATCATAAAAATAAAACAATTACACTTCATTTGGTAAGTTAAGCGTGCTTCTTTGAACTGTTCCAACTGTAGACACTAGGGCACCTTCTGACCACAATGCTCGTTTGGGAGGCATCGTGATTGAAAACTGAAAATATAACAAATAAGTAATTAATTATGCACACTAAGTTAGTAGTATAACTTAAAATACCGAAATACATTATAAAAACAAACAAAATCTGATATCCAAAGTAGGAGGATAATAAGGCGCAAAAGAAATCCCGCGCCATAGCGGGCAATAAGGCCTATAGGTCATTTTTGTAGGCCTTATTCGCCACCAACTACGTGTATAAATAAAACGAAATATAAAATATTGGAGTCACGATACGCTATTGAAAACTATATCACATTACAAACGTTAATTAGGCAGAAAAACTATGTGGAAATTGTCATTATAAATGTAATATTACAAGAAATACTCACGTTGGGTTCGGCCCGATTTTTGTATCACGTGCTGGGCGCCAACTTGCCGAAATGTATGGAACAACACTGGCGGCGAGGAGCAGGGCATCGAGCCCATTCGAATGTGTAGTTCCTTGTTTGTCCGCTTAGCGTGAGTAACGCGTGGCCTTAAGCGCGAGCACCCTTATTTAATACGATTTTGGTTACTTAGGCCTTATTAGCCGACAGGCCTTATTACCCGCAGGTACCTTACACGTAGTTATACTCGTAAAGCTGGACATTCGTGGAAGGTTATACCTACTTAGGATACTTTATGCTGGAACAAAAAGAAGGTTATAAATAACTCTTTTCTCCTCCGCGAACGAAGTTGCCGCAACCTAACAAATAATACAATTAATGTCAAATTTCATCAATATCATTTAATTACAAATATGCAAACGCTGTTTATTCTAATTAACATTATTGATTGCTTAGCGAGCTCGGACTAGTCATCGCAAAAATATACGGAATAAAACAAGGGCTAAAGTATTTTACCTTTATTGCGGTTAATATAGTTATAGTGACGTTACCGCAGTAGTTTTACTCGTATGAAAACCAAAGATAGTAGAACTATTTATTGTTATTTTTAAACATTTTTAATATGGCGAAATTAAAACCGGTCAAAAAGTGAATCAAGAACTATTCTGAGCTCGCTTTCGATGTCTGTGACATATTATGTACATAAATATTTATGTTCATAATTACAAATATTATAAAGAATACCTGCTGTACATAATACGACTCTATACATCTTGTAAAATTTTTGAGTTGTTATTGTTTTGCGATGACTAGTCTGCGCTCTGAATTTACGTATGGTCAAATGATCGACATGAAGGCGTAGGTATTCCGTTGTTAAGTGTTAAAAGTTTTATCACTTAACAGCAGAATACTCTACAATATTCTGTTGGTTTTAACTTAAAACCAATAGAATATGGTTAAATTGGGCCTCTTTCCGCAAACATCCATTATTAATTCTAATTACTGTGAATCCTTTCGAGATCAAAGATCACGATTTATTGCATAACGTACGTTTTCAAAATCTAATATCTGATCCATGTAGCTATATTAGATTCACATTGATTAGTACAACTCACCACTGAATATTCATGAATACAGGCACATCATTAACCTCGATTTTCGGCTTTTATCACTTGCCGATTCGCAGTCTCCACTCTAGAATCTGTCTGCCACATCGGTTACGATAGAAATGGCTCCATTGCTAATTCGGCGTGTTAATTAATAGCGGAACTAAAGTATTCAGGTACATTGGTATTCATATTTTCAGATACTTAGATGAAAGTGATCTAGATTTGGATCTGTACCTACTACAAATAACAAAAGGTAAGTTCAGTGAACATTCAATGTCACGTTCCTTAATAGTTATTTAAAAAGAGAAATTGATTATTTATAAAAAAGATGCTATAAATTTAAATCCTATCTATTTTTATAACAATGAAACGAGATGAACATATGCCAATTGTTTTGTGGCTATATTGTCATTTACAGCGACATCTAGCGCTGGTCTTGGGTATGTATCAGCGCCATCTACAGCAGTTGTTATGAATCAATTGGTTATTCAGACGACAGCATGATCTCTAGCTCTAGCAATCAGTCGTGCATATATCGTATCGTATCTAAATTAGCGTTAGGAGCGTTAGGGGCAAAATTAAGTCTTCATTTTGTTCCTCGCACCAACGTTGCAACCCAATGCATTGGTGCCATTTTGACAAACAATGAAAAATAAATTCAAATGATCCTCGAAATTTGAAATTTAATAAGTTAAAAGAACGTTGCTAGCTATATATTTTTATATCGAGCATAAAAAGCGTCTTAAAACTTATGAACACACGAGGAGATAAGTACTGGAGAGTGGAGAGTGATATAGGAGAGGCTAGTTTTTATCACGGCCATGCGGGCGAAGTGCGGAAAAATCTTAATTTTTATCATCTTAATATCTAAAAGTTTATATCTTCTAATTTGGTTTGGATGTTTTTAGATAGGGAGTTGGATTGTTTGTTACTTAAATGACGCAGTAATCATCATACGGATTTAGTTGAAACACAGATAGATCACTCCATTAAATAAAACATAGGCTACTCAAATCCGGGTAACGAGGGCTACGGGTAATGCCAGTATAATATATACTACAATTACTCGTGAAAAGTGTCTCTAATATCTCTATCTGCACCTCTAGCATACCTGAGATACGCCACTTTGCCGCGCGACAAAATAGTGTCCATCTCTTTTCCTTCAATACTGTGCGAGTAAGATGGGTGATGATGCTATGCTATGTGGTGCGACAAACGAAGTTGTCCAATACACACGCACAACCACAACGCAGACGCCATTTATTTATCCTTTTTCCGTGTACAACCGAGTTGATATAGTTATTACTGTGTTTCTATTAATGCGTAAATCGACCGAAATTGACTAATAATCTCAACGAAAGTACAAATTTATAAAGTGCAATAGGATACGATTAGTTATCGAGGCGTATACCTAATTGTTCCAGTAATAGTGTACGGTCATGTATCACTGGGCAGCGTCGAGGGGAGTTCATCAATCAGCCCGAAGCGATTACTCAGGTTTTGGCGCAAGTTATTAACTTAGAGCGACTATTTGTTACGTTACCTGCAGACTATAACATAATACTCATACTCATTTATTTGTAAAGCCAATTTACATGTCACAGATCACAGATAATATCGACGACACAAAGCCGAAACGTAGTAACCGCCAACTGGAACCATTGGCGGTTACTACGTTTCTGCTTTTTGCCGTCGAATCATGCCATGCAATCATTATACTATGGCGCATATTCCAACTGCCTCGGCAAGCGGCTGATGAATATCTTCAATAACTAGGAGTTCGTTAAATTCTCTTCTGTTTCTGCGACTTGTGTGCGCGAATCATATCACTGAATTGAAAAGATTTATTCATATCTGTCGCTCACTGAGATATGTAGGTATCATTAATTTAGCTCCTTTAGCTCATTTCTCTCAGCACATCTGTAGTTCACGAGTGAGATATAGATATGTATATTTTTAGGGTTCCATACCAAAAAGGTAAAAAAGGAACCCTTATGGTGCGATTCTGTCTGTCTGTCCGACTATAAAAGCGCCATATCTCAAAAACTATTTAGGAATGCTATCTATATAAAATTTGAAATAGTTATAAACATGGTGAGCCCAAATATATTGCAAAGGAAAAATTTTAAAACATATTTTTATAGTATTAAAAGTCTAGCTACTAGGTCAAGTAGGGTATCATATGAAAGGGCTTTATCTGCACATTTTCAAACTTTTTTTAAAAAAATTTATTGTGATTATATTAAATTTCGTTTTATTGAGAAAAATATGGAAAAAAACACTATTCCTCCCCTTTATCTCCAAAGTTCAAAGGCGAATAATTTTAAACTTTCACAATTTGTATAAATAAACATAAATATTACACGAAAATTATAGTTATGCCTCTAACTACCTAATTTTTTTTAATTTCCGAAAAAACTATTTGAACAACTCGGTTGCGTTAAGTTTGCACCTTATCTGTATGCAAAGCTATAAATATCAGGTGCAAACTTAACTTAACCGGAAACTGGGTAACAATGTTAGGGTAAGTGAAAGTTTGTACGAAACCGTCGGTGCGCGAGTCCCAAACGCACTTGACCGGCATTTTTTTCATGTAAGATAGGCAAGCATTTGACTTCAATCTCACCTGTCGGAAAGCGACGACGAAGCCGATGGAGCATGCTCACTTAGATAGTGTCTATTTACTCTCGTCTTGAAGAGATCCAAACTATATTGTTCGGAGAGAAGATATGCTGGAAGAGACTTCCACTCTTTAGCCGTCCTAACGAGATATGCAGAAGCAAATCGCTTTGTTGGAGTCGGTGTTATACCATAGGGACGAAATGGAGACGAAGAATGGAGATATCGAGTGACACAGCAAGAGCCTCGCCGTGCCTCTGGATGGCCTCGTTCCATAGATGAGTGGCATAAACTAGATGATCTTCAGTCGAACGCCCTGGACGAAAACCATACTGGCAATCGCTGAGAAAATCATCGTTTTCCAGGTATGCGATTAGCTCGAGATATCTATATTCTTGCAGAGTATGGAGGTGACCGAAATTGGTCGGTAGTTGGCAGGGTCTGCCCAGCTGCCCTTTTTTGGGAACCAGTTGTACATTTGCGAGCTTCCAAGATGAGGGGACTACTCCAGTATCCAGCGAGAGACGAAACAGGCGAGCCAAGACCGGAGACAATTTGGCTGCACAGTTTCGCAAGACAACTGCTGGTATACCGTCTGGACCACTAGCTTTATTCACGTCTAGATTTTTTTTGACATAGCAGGCAAACGAGCAGACGGATCGCCTGATGGTAAGCGATAGGATTTTGACAAGTTCCCTTCGACGAATGTGTCAATCAGTCAGATTGATGTATTGCATGTACCTAACGATACCTCAGTGTATCGTTAGGTAGGTTTGTAACCATATTGGTTAATTGGTCATAAAATATATGGAAATCGATTTTATAGTAATACGTTTTAAAATTTAAAATATAATGCTATTTAGGTATTTGAGCCTCCTCGTCTATTTTGTTTTAGTTCGGCCATGAGCGAGAGCGAGCAAGTAATATTGATAGAGATAAGATACTGAGGGACTTGAATCTTTAGTGAGAGAAAAAAGGGATTGAGCTAAACCAAATTATGTATGTAGTTCATTTGAACCACTCACTCGTGAGCTACACATCTCTACTTGTGTGTGTGTTTTATTTCAATAGGAATTCGTTTGTAAACTTATTTTTCTTCAAGCAAATTTCGGTCAAATAGGCTGTTGCTACTAGGCGCACTCACATTATCTAATCTAGTAAGATTTGTCTGGTCTGGATATACAGGTTGTGTGGTGTCTGTCAGCCGCATTCATTGTTGCTGTCTGTAACGCCAGCCAAATATCTACAGTTTTATAGTACGGTAAGTTCTACTAAATAACTACTACTCGCTGCTTCTACGGCTAATCTCACGCTCGTCGCTCGTGACTCGCGTCTGTGGGGAGCCGACGTAGATGAGCAGTTCGACAGCCGATGGATCTGCCTCTCGCATTAATTGTTGCTGTTTGTGGCTCCAACTAAATATCCATAGTTTTATACTAAAATTAGTTCTACTCATAACTACTACGCGCTGCTACTACAGTTAATCTCACGCTCATCGCTTGTGACGCGTGTCTGTGGGGAGCCGGCGTAAATATGCAGTTCGACAGCCGATGGATCTGCCAGACGCATTAATTGTTGAAAAGAAAGAAAACATATTTATTCAACGCCAGCATAAACAAAAAATACAAATAACAAAAACAATGGACGTAGCTGAAAGGAGTCACCACTCAGCTTTATGCCACGGCAAGCCGTGACACTTCTTTCGGTAGTGTCCTGTAACTTAAAACTAATTTATACCTACCTAGTTTATTATCTAAACCTAGACCTAGTGGGTGACTTCACGAACGGCATTTTTACATCAAACCCTAATATTAGTTTTAAAATTGTATTTTTATTATTATTTTAACACATTTTTCTTCTTTGTACTTATAAAGACTATAAAAAACCACAAAACAAGTTAATTTGTATGGCAACACTTAAACAACACAAACGATTCCAGTTGAGCTGTTATAAGTAAAGAAAGACCAAACGATAATCTACAAATATAAACGTACTATAATGTTAAATAATCACCACTGATTTTAATCAAAAAATACCATATGTCACATGTTCTTATATAATTATTAAGCCAATACAAATGATGTAGCAAAACCAAAAGTGCTATAACAAAGTTACTAACTAGTCATGTTACACATAATCACGATCACATTTAAGCTTGTTGCTGTTTGTAGCGCCAGTTGGATATCTACTGTTTTATAGTAAAATTAGTTCTACTCATAATTACGACGCGCTGCTTCTACGGCTAATCTCACGCTCGTCGCTTGTGACTCGCGTCTGTGGGGAGCCAGCGTGGATGTGCAGTTCGACAGCCGATGGATCTGCCGGCCGCATTAATTGTTGCTGTTTGTAGCGCCAGTTGCATATCTACAGTTTTATAGTAAAGTTAGTTCTACTCATAATTACGACGCGCTGCTTCTACGGCTAATCTCACGCTCGTCGCTTGTGACTCGCGTCTGTGGGGAGCCAGCGTGGATGTGCAGTTCGACAGCCGATGGATCTGCCGGCCGCATTAATTGTTGCTGTTTGTAGCGCCAGTTGCATATCTTCAGTTTTATAGTAAAGTTAGTTCTACTCATAATTACGACGCGCTGCTTCTACGGCTAATCTCACGCTCGTCGCTTGTGACTCGCGTCTGTGGGGAGCCGGCGTGGATGTGCAGTTCGACAGCCGATGGATCTGCCGGCCGCATTAATTGTTGCTGTCTGTAGCGCCAGCTGAATATCTACAGTTTTCTACAGCGTTTAAACTGCGAGATTTAAAAATAAATAAACATTTATCTTGATTCTTGCTCTTTCTTTCGCAATATGCCCATAGTTCCTCGGTATATACGCTTCAATAAACAAATGCTATTTTATTCTAACGTAGACTACAACCCCCGAAATGAAGAGTCGTTTTTATGTCGCAGTTCAATAGAGATAGTTCGGCGACTACGATATTAACCTAAAGTTACCAAAAACCCGGCAAATTTGGAATCGGCTTCTTAATTAAATTATTTTAATAATATGATTTCCGGAATCCAGGATTGCCAAAAACGCCATGAACTGAAATAGCCACAAACATGTTTAGTTTATGGCTATTTATGACTATTTCGGTAAGCACGTCACGTTGTTAATGCCAATGTAAGTAATGAAATAATAAAGTTGATGGAGTTATCTATAGTAATGATAAGTTTATTTATATACTTAAACATGCGTTTTGGAGGTCTTGTTACTAAATTTAGAAATCCCGGGATGTTTATTAGGAAAATTAAATTGAGTCCGTCTCCTCTCCACACCGTTCAACATAAAGGTGCGTCCACATTTGTATCATTTGCCCGTATCAGAACATCGTCGCGTGGCATGATGGCGTGTCACGATCACGCGTTTGGACGTTGCGCCGATTGGATCGCTCGAAATCCATTTTGCTACGCGTATCACACAGTTATATCGGACGAGTACGGCATGATCGGCGCGCTGACAGTGAGCGTCCAAGCAGCGCGATACGCAGTCATGCCACGGCACGGTGATCGGATACGAGCAAATGTTACAAGTGTGGACGCACCTTAACATACCTACCTAGACGCCGCCGCCAAATGTTAGGTAAATATCTCACCGAATATCCGAACCCTGATCATGAGATTGATGCTGAAAAGTGATTCCTACTGAAAAGTAGCGCATATCTCGAAAAAAGAAAAACAATTTTAATGGTGGTTTTTTTTAAATGTCCCAGAGTGTAAAACACTCAAATACCTATGGCGCTGACAACTAACTTGGTGCTTGGTGCTACTGTTTCGACTTATATTATAATGGGACATCTTTTGGGGGAGGAGTGAGGGAGAGAGCGGGTCAAAGGTTTTCCAAGACTAAACTGCTGAACTGATCAAGGAAATATGTAAAGCTTAATAGGGAAGGACAAATGTTACATTTCATACCGGAACAATTCCCTGTTCCCATTACATAAACGAATCTAGTCCCATAACATCAAGTCGAGGGCAGAAGCTAGTTTCGTAGAGAGAGAGAGGGGGGTCATAGGTTTTCCGAGACGTTGATATTAATGAGTGATCAGCGTGATTAACATGGAAATGATGGTAACAAACAGTTATGCCATTTTACATTTTAAAATGTTTTGTCTATCTTTGATCGGTTGTATATCTCCGTTAATATTGAGTTAGAAAATTTGATTCTCAAAAGAACTTTTACTTTTAAATGAAAAGCTCTCACTCATGCAATATCATACAGCATTAAATTTCCTAACTTTACTAAAAACTAGGCTCATTTTACCAATATTGGCAATATGGTACCCAAAATGTCAATGAATGAATGGATGAAATCATTTATTTGCAAGAATTCAAGTACATACAATTAGGTGACATTTGATCAGTTAAGAAGCATGTGAATTCTGCCTCATAGAGGCGTGCATCATTATAAATCATGCCTTAATACTATTAAACATCTTATTGCTAATCCACAATGTTATGATAATTAAGAGTTGATAATAATTATTATTATGTCTAATTAATTACATTGCAAGTAAACAACATATTAATATATAAATTTAATTTTAGAACTGTGTGAATGTCAATATATATATTCGTATTTAATTGTATTGAAATAATGTATATCAATTGTTCATTACTAAATTAATTAACATCAAGCACATTAAACATATAACTTCATCGTCTAGGTATACCTTAATTAAGTAGTAGCATTTTTCAATTAGCCATTTATGGATTTTGTCTTTGAATATTTTTTCTGGTAATACTTTAATGTCATTGGGTAACTTATTAAAAACTTCTATTGCCGTGAAATATGCATTGTTCTTAAAAAATAATAATCTATATGAAGGAATACGTCATCGGAAGTCTGTTCTTTGAGGTACTGCCCTGTGTCGTATTGAGTTATTTACCTCAAAGAATTGTTGGTGCTGTTTAACAAATATAGCGATCTGCTTTATATACATGCTAGGGAGAGTAAGCAGTCTATGTTTTTTAAAAAGTGGTTTGCATGAATCGGCATATCCTGTTTGGCATAAAGCTCTTACACACTTTTTTTGGACCAGAAAGGCATTACTGGCATTGGCCGAGTTTCCCCAAAGCAATATACCAAACTGCAATACAGAAGCTACATATCCGTGGTAAGCATTCAAGGCTATTTCTAACGTAGCCACTTCTCTAAGCCGTCTAAGTGCAAAAACGAAACATGTCAACTAATTACAGATTTCTTCGATATGTATTTTCCAGTTGCAATATTTGTCTATACTAGTTGTGCCTAAAAATTTTGTGGACTCTACCTCTTCTATATGCATGTTAGAATATTTAACTACGAGCTTAATAGGATTCCCTCTGATAGAATGAAACTGCATCATTTTCGTCTTTGCCAGATTCACATTTAAATTGTTTTCGTCAAGCCATTTTATAATTTTAGAGATTAGTTACGTTAATGTCATATTCAAATTTGTCCATATTGTTACATTTTATCAAAAGAGTAATGTCGTCAGCAAATAAAATTGTTTAGTGTTTAGTTACTTCAGGCAAGTCATTTATATAAAGAAGGAATAGAATAGGTCCCAAAATATTTCCCTGCTTATTTTCCCTTTTTTTGCTGTTTCTAATATCTGGGTTACTTCAGTGCACTGAAAATGTGCTTAAATAGGTAGTTAAAGAAATTTAGTACAGGGTCCTCAGGGTCGGAAATCAGGATAGTCTTACAAGTATATCCCCAAACAACCCCTTTATCGACATTTCGACTGGACTACTTTTACAACTCTGAGCTGAACCTAATACCAACATTTCCTGAGAGCAGAAAAGACCCTGTTGAGAAGAAACTTAATATCTACCTTCTACATACTTACCATTAAGTATTTAATGTGTACCATACCATTAAGTATTTAATGTGTACCATACCATTAACTGTTTAATGTGTACCATACCATTAAGTGTTTAATGTGTACCATACCATTAAGTGTTTAATGATATTTATTGGTATTTTACTACAATTCTTTAGTTTCTATGTTTTCGTTAGATTGGTTATATTTCTATAGTCTATACCTATATAATAAATAAAATCCTACATTAAATTATGAGGAGAAATAATCATAAATATCAACTTAAAACTGTAAAAAAAAAATTAAAAAAATGTGCCCGGCATGGTCCAGAAAATGCTGGCAGTATGTCAGGAAGCTGCCAGGTCTTCAGTTCCCAGTAGTCTCCGTAACCTTTTGCCGAGCTATTTTACTGGGTTCTGGCCGCTGGGACCTCACGGACCCCTAAGGTCATAACCCCGAAAGGAGAGAAATATATTCGGGGCCAAGATCTTTATGTATATTGAAAATTAATTTTCAATTACCTCTGCTGCCGCCCCCGCTCTACTATAGATGTTCCGCGGAAAAGAGAGGGGTATACATAGAGTCTTTAAATATAAATCGGTATAAAATCTTTACGGTTTTTAATGTTTATTACTATTGCCTCAACGGATTATGGGTAGGATTATACCTACTTGTCATGTATATAATTTTATTTTTACTCCCAATGTTTCAGGCACTTTAGAACATCCGTGGTCGCGGGGTCTAATTCGTTTGTATTGTTTTCTCTCTCTCTCTCTCTTCAGCTTCAGGGCTCCAGCCTTCGTTATTTTTTCCTTCCACTTCGCCCTATCCTTAATTGTCTTCGGAAACGTTGCATTCCTCCATATTTCTCAGCTACACATTTGTCCATGTGGTCCTAGGTCTCTCTCTAGATCAGTTTCCGGAGACAGACAATTGCATGAAGTACATGGTACCTATGCCCATGGTGACTCCCAGGCTGCCTCGCACAATATTCGTTGCTAATATTGCTCAACCTAGTGCCTGTCAAACTTGCTTGTCACAGATTACGCCAATAACTTCTCGCCATTTTAGCCACGCAGCTGAAATGCGGTGTTATATATATTGTGGTCTAGTTCTAGATCTCCTGAACCGTATCATATTTCCCAGATACTTGTGGGTACCAGTGGCGTGGCGTCCATATAAGCCGATTCCCAGCAGGTTGCCCGAAGAAAGCTTATAACCACCCTTTTCTTTAAATATGAGTAAATGAATTACGCTTCGGCTTCCCTTGTACTAGTCTGTGCTTGTACTAATTCTCCTGACGTCAATATTCTGGTAGGTACTGATCATGATGCAATGCTTGCGAGTGGGGTATTGAAAAGTCCAGAGTAAAAGCTCTACAGTGTTCGCACGAAATTTGCCTGTGGGGCAAAGCCAACTGACGAAGCTGAAGACAGATGAAGAGAATCGTATCGTCTGCGCCTGAGAGCTTCTGCAGGGTGAGATGTAGTTCTATACAAAACTACGCAGGCGTTTGTTCCACGTTTTACCTGACCAGAGTCACGGGCCAGGATGAGCCGATAGCGGTATTCAGTAGGTAGGTTATGTATGTATTTATTTAGGTATTATGATCATTTACACAATAAATAAATTTGAAATTATCTTGTAGGTACTTTTATTTTTCAATAGCAATTTTAGTAGGTAGTACCTATGTAGGTCCCTACTAGTATTTCTTTGCAAACTAAATAAATTGGTATTTACCTTTCACATATTCAGAAACAATAGGTATCTTAAGGTCTACATGTGCAAACTAAAGATTTCAACGCGCAGTTCAACCTACCTACTTATGTATATACCTACTTAGGTATTTATAAAACCTTTATTGAGAATAATAAAATGTCATTTAGTTATTTCATATCGAAAATGCCTAGGTAAGTATAGGTACCTATACCTGATAAAGGAAAGTCGGTTAACTAGGTAGATAGGTATGAAAGTAGAAACTCTTGTACGAACCTTACTGAATTATAAACGTGTTAATAAAAGAACTATAAAAATGGGTCCAATTCCAATTTAAAACCCGAAGCAGAAAAGCATGAACGTCAAGTTTCATTTTCGCTATCAATCACACGATCAATACCGCGCAATTATTTAATAGCTTGAATAAAAACAATATAAAACCGAAAGGCGGAGCGCGTGTAATATCAGTTTGATAGGACGCCGTTGGATTCGCCGTGACGAGGCCGCCTAGGGGCGGGGCCTAGCCGGAAAGGGGCGCCGGCCGCCACGGCCCGTCATACCACTCCGCGATATCGGCGCCGTCGCCTGTGTACGCTCCGTGCCCAACTGTCCGCGAGTGCCGTGCCGTGCCGTGCCGTACCGTGCCGTATTGTACTGGGTTGATAAAAACCGCCAAGATTCGGGTAAAGAATCGTGAACCGGTGCCGGCGTATGCCATGGCCGACGCCGATCGTGACTCGGATCTAGGAGACGACAGTCCTGTGGTGAGTGCTTTTGTTTTATTGACGCTGCCATGGTAACGCTTTAACTTCAATCAAACTTGGATTGAAGCTAATCAGCCCACTTTTTTTTTTACCTTAATATTATCTCAAAAACTCGGTCTATTTAAATGCTAGCATGTGGTAATTCTCAATGAGGACATGCAAATTGCTCTGGAGAGCCTGAATTTATACACCAGGGATGGCCGGCCGGATCATCACCCAACTTCGAATTTAACCACTTAGTAGGTAATCATATATTATGTTATAGACATAGGTAATTTACCTTTGGATTCTGATTTCTTGCCAGTAAAATACCTTTACTTGTACATCTAAATGAAATCATATGTGTCAGCTGAGCATCACTAAAAATGATGTTGATTTTGAGCGTTCTTTCCAACAATATGTGGTCGGTATTTGTGCAAAAATATCACTAGATAGGAAGATCTAAAAGTAAAAGGGCTTCATAAATTTCATAATTGACCATAATTTTTTTTTTTTTTATTAGACTTCCCAGCCGTGGTGTTTATTTAGTCTGTGGCTGTTTTTAATTAATCCAAATTGTTAGGTAAATAATTTATTTAGTTGTCATTAAGACGAATTGTAATTATAATGTAATTTCTTATAACTTTTCTTACAATGGGGTAGGTAATCATAGGTTAGAAAGAGTACTACTTAAAGCAGGTGTGCAAGTCGGTTGTCAATTGTCAACGGAAATACTTGTATAGTAGTAGATACTACTATAACTTATACTTACAATGTCAACAAAATTAACCGTTTTTATAAATAACGCATGCATTTTATATATTTTAATTTAAATATCCATAACTCTAAATTATTATTAAGCTAACTATGGGCATTGTTCATCTACCCACTACCCGCATTATATTGTCAGTATAATATAATATAGGTAGCCAGGTAGTTACAAAAGTAGGAAGATAGGTAAGTACTTAGCAAGATTAGACATGAATCCATGAATGTTACCTTTTTTATGACGTATATAAAAAAACCGGCCAAGTGCAAGTCGAACTTGTGCACCGAGGGCTCCGTACAAATTTATAGGTACTTAAACAGTTCGTCTATCAAAATATACCTACCCTATAAACGGGCGTATCAATGAAAATCCTTTGTTAACTGATCCTGGAAGTAAAATGTATTCAATGGGGGGTCATTTTATATTGGTTACTGACATAGACAAATATATGTATTGAGAGATTTCCTATGCTACTTTAAACAGCATAAACTTTTTATAGGTTTTACTGTAGTCTATGGGAAAAAATTATTTTCTCTATTTTATTCAAAATTTTACTCCCATTACTTTAGGAGGTAAAGGTAAAATTTCGCCTATTTTCTGAAATGGGGGGTTCAAAAATCGTCAAAAATAGATGAACAGCCCCTATTTAGGTAGTACCTATGTCACACGATTTGCCTAGGAGTTCGCAAAACAATGTAATTTAGGTACCCGCCAAAAGTGCCCCCCCCGTTTAAAATTAATTAATTAATTATTTACGTGTACACGACATACTTATTATATGTGTACCAAATTTCAATTCAATCGGTTCAGTAGTTTCGGAGCCAATTGACTATAACAGACAGACGGATAGAGAAAAATACGAGTGATCCTATAAGGGATCCGCCATTTCTTCCTTTCAAGGTACGGAACCCTGACAACCTCGACATTTGAGCCACCTACTAGACAATGTTGGAAATAAAGATTATAAGTATGTAGGTACTTAGGTAAGGTAATACATATAGCTACATAGGTAATTAAAAAAAAATGAGAATATCGTAATTGATAAAGTTGAAATATATATATTTATTTTAAAGGTGTACCTATAATGAGTTTTTTCTGATTGGAATCGAGTAAGCGGAGTAAGATTACCTATGTCTAAGGTGTAACCGCCCTGAAGATCCTATCATTAAGTAAACACAGTGTAAGGTAAGTATACCTATTCAATACATATGTGTCCTGTATACTTAACCTAACTTTTACATTTGTTCATACATGAGAAATTAGCGATATTAACCGAAATTCTATGTAGGTATTTTGAAACTAGAAAATACACTGTAGCAAAAAACATATTTTCTTTGGTGACACAGATTACAAAACTTAAGATTACAAAATTGCTAGGTAGTCTATTTTTGTTGCGTTCCAATCGAACTTTAAATCTAATATACTTCGTCACCAATTTGACAAAAAATACCCGATATTTACGGTGTAATGAATGACATATATTGCAAATTGCAATAAAAATGGTTTTATCTTTATCACAAAGTGCTAATTTTCAGTATGCTCGTACCACTGCTTGCTTTTTGTATTGAATTGAAGTTTTTGAAGAGAAACTTGATATACTTTTTCCATTGGTATTCATTAATGTTTGATACTTATTGTAAACAATTTTACATTTAAAATTTTCAAACATGTGTTTTGGATTATCAATGCAAATGTTTGCACCCAAAAGATCCACAACACGTGTTCAATAAAAATTAAATAGCCGTTTAGCAGGTAGGTACCTAGAAATCGAGGGAACGGAGGCGTTAATATCAGATTTACTCTAACATATTTCTTGGTTTTATAACGTGTTAAAATAAACCCTTAATTTGATAACGTTCAGTCGGCTAGACATATTCTTTGATGATCTTGTTGTATTTTTTATTTCATCCAAATTTTCGGAACTAGATTTTAATTCACTGAGGCTTGAATTTAGGTATGGTGTTTTCTGTAGTTTGGTTATATAAGGAGGTAAGGAACACAACAAACAAAAAAATACAAAGGGTAAGACAGTTTTATCCTTGTAAGTACCCTAATGTTCTTATAAGTTGAGATGTGTTTTATTTTGCTGGTTGATTGTGAAATGTTGCCAGCCGTAGGAAAATAGACTTGTTTGAGTAGAATTAGTTATTTTGGGTAAATAAGTTTACTAAATGGATCATACATATCTAATTAATAAATAGGTATAATAAACAAAATGTAAGTACTGAAATGGAAGGCGTACGAACGGTGAGAATTATCAGTATCCGACAATTTCAGTTAACAGTAATTAATTTATGTAATCATTTAGCCACTTTAAAGGTAGGTAATGTATTTATTTTAATTAAAAAAAACGCTCAAAAGTATAAGTCACAGCTTTTAAGTTGTTCGACTGTTGTAGGTACAGCAAATGCCAGGGATGGAATTCTTCTCTTTCTAGACAGTTTCACTCTTAGCAGAGTAGTCGTCACTCGATCTTCTTCGCGGCCCAAAGATGGAATAAATACAATTAATTAGTTGTACCAACCAAACTTGGCAATGTAGTACATAGGTACCTATTTTTTGTCTGATATTTATAGGTAAATATTAGAATTATGAGCAATATAATTTAATAAAATATAATAAATTGTTGTTCTGTTGATTTACATCAAACCTGAATATAAACACTGAACACACAACTTAAAACCTGTTTTTCACAGTGTGTGGACTTAACCAAAATGGCGTCGGCGTTATGATTATTAATAACAAATTCCGGCGACGCGATTCGGTTTCAAAGTTTATTGCAGGATGAAGCCGATCCTTCGCCATCTCGCCATCTGTGTCGGCCACGACTCTGCATTGTTTATTTAGCGGAACCATTTGTGTTGCTATTCATAAATACGAGAAAAAAAGTCTACCGCATCGATTCGTTAGGCGTCCATTTTTTGTCGCGTCTCGTGCGATGGTCCGACTTACATAATTACTGCACATATGCAAATTGACATTTGAATTAGACATTTCAATAATAGCTGAGCTGAATTCGGTTGGTGTCACAGCGATATTTTTTGCAATATTGCTTAAATTATAATTATACCCGCAATAGACACAGAGGTATTGTTTGAATGAAAAGTAGCAATTCAACTGAAGCAGTAAATTATGCCGTTATATTAAGCTCATTTCGCCACGCTCCAACTAGCCCAATATCAAAATACGTTCATTAACTCAAAGGCATATGAAAGGAACGTGATCCAAAGAAGATCTGACGACTTAATTAATACCCACCTGTATAAGACATCGTTAGGGGGCTATTTCGGTCTAGACAGATAATGTTTGGGGCTTAATCATTTATTCGTCGGCGACATCTCACGGGAGGCGCGCACGGACGATTTATTACGCTCGGCGAATAGAGGGCCACGAATTAATTAATCAAACCTAGCTGTCATTCAGTGCACAATCACTAAAGTTAGACATTTTAGATATTCTCGTATTCGAACGGACGCGAGGCTTCCTTTTCCTGTCGACGCCGCGACGTTTCATTAATTGAAATAATTGGCGGGTTACTGAATTTATTTTTTCGCGTTGACAGCACTGGTTGACAAGCTGCCGGTTGGTTTAACTGCTTATACGTGATTTGTAGAAAGCCATGAATTATTTTGTTGTATTTTTAATGATATTTAGGACTCATTTTGGTCGCCAGTACAAATTTGTCTCGAGCCTCTAATAAAATATTTGGAAAAAAAACAGTGCCATACTTGTATCTGCTGGTAGGTTAACGCCGGAATTTAGTTGAATTAAGAGATCATTCATATATACAGTATTGTAAGTTTCACGTGGTAATATTTTGACATCTCGAAATACCTGCGATGATAAAAAAATCTTCACATTTTTTGTTTGTTTGTTAACTTTGATCTCTTTTGGCCTGTAAGGCCAGTTTAGAGTTACTGAAGTAGGTACCTTCACAACACGGCTCATAAATTCTAAAAAAGTGCCATTTAAACGATTCCTACATGATAACCTTCAAATTGTAAACAAGAGCAAAAGAAAAAAACAAGAAAATATACATTATATACACTGTTTTTTTTTGGAGCAGGTGCGTTTGACGCCTGCTCACGTGCCATTATTACGGAAGAGAAGATACTTAGTCAATTTTAAATTTAGCAGTTTAATTACTCTCTGGGCTAACCTACGGCGTCTGTAACTAATACCTACGTGTGCTTGGCTTAAAGGTCTATTTACCAGGCCATAAAATTCCTTTAAAAAAATGCCTACGTTTTCACCGCTCAACCCTTTAGAAACTTTTTCTGATTACAGCAAAAATACAGCATACAAATAACACTAGTATGGAGTGATTCTGGTGCCTCGCCTTCGGAGCGACTAGAACCTCTAAAATGGCCAATCTTGACCAAAAGAGTACAAAGGAAACATACAAAAAAAAATGGAATGATGGTACCTACGAAACAAATATGTCAAAAACATTGCATTCTGATTTTTTATCGTAGAGTAAGCGTTGAATCGACAGTCTTTGAATGACAATATTAAGGGGAACAATCGCTGTAAGAAATTGGAATATCCCACTTTACAGCAACATGTGGAGACATGAAAAGCGTTTTGGGAAACAAGCTTCCATAATAATTCTGCATCAGATGCAGATATCTTTAAAGAAGTATAGTAATTATTAACGCTTAATTTTTCATTTGTCATGCATTTGACCTCCAAGTAACTACGTTACACCAGATTTTCAAGATTTCATATCTAATCTGTGGTTAACCATAGTATACTGTATAATATTTTTTGGTGAATGTGGTGGTTATAGTTTTTTTTACTGTTTATTTTTAACTTCTGTAATATTTAGTAAGAGTTTTTGAATGTTCTTGTTTAGGTTTAAGGTACTATTATTGTCACTGTTACCTGAACTATGTTACCCTTACGTGTATTTTGGTTTGACAAGACTCCATTGACGAAGTTTCTGATGTCCTACTTTAAGAAAATATATTTCCCATACTAACTTTCAACCCTAATTAGGCTAAAGTAAGGGTTACCCTTTAAGGGATGAATTTCGAAAATCGCCGAATTTCTGTTTACAAAGTCTCAGACTTTCAGATACATAAAAAAAAATAGTTTTTCCATACTAACTTTAACTATTTAACCCCCTTAGGGGATGAATTAAAAAAAATCCCTTCTTATTCGTTCCTTACGTTATAAAAGTATAGGACTGTAAAAAAACAGGTTTCTACATTCAGCAGTTTCGGCTCTGCGTTGATTAATCAGTCAGGACTTCTTCTGCTACATATAAAAAAATAATAAATAAAAATTTATTAAAGCAGGGCAAGTTTTTTTGGGATATCCCAATTTGGTACAAGTTATTTTTAACTATCACTTTTTTATAAAAATTAGATATGACGGAATGTAGCATGCTCTTGGTTGTGAAAGATGTTAGGTCTGGAACTCTACTAAAGGGTGCCCGTAACTTCGTTCGTGGAATGAAAATCTTATAATCATAACCCCCTTGTCTGCTTCAGCGTTATCGGGTAATCCTATAACCATCCTCGGATGATTAGCTAAAAATGGGTAAAAACGTCTAGTGTCGTTTTGACGTGATGAGGGCATATAAATATTTCGACCGAGAGATGGCGCTATTATGGAAACAAAATATAAACATATATTTAAATAAAAGGGGTTGGACACGAAAGCTGAAAAGCTTCCGAAACGTCGGGAATTCAAATGAGATAATAAGTATACGCGATATAATCCGTTACAATTGTTTTAATCGCGGAAACAGAAAAAAAATATTAATGTTTATATTTTTATCGCTGTAAACATTTCTATTGGAATCGTGACCCCAATAACGCAACTGATTTTTTTAATACCATAGATAAATATACTTAATATGTATTCAATATTGATTTATTTCAACCCGTGTGCGGCCTTAGCCATTCCTTCAACGACTTATAGATTGAACTTTTTGTATTTCGATAAATTTATAATATGATGCGAATGCTCCTTCTTTGTGGTGATAATTTGCATACAAATAAAATGGCTGACTCGACAAAAGCACCTTTGTCAGGAATCGAACTTGATCGTTTATCTCTCATTTATATTCAATATCTGTCGTAAATAATCGTATTGACATTCAATATTTATAAAGGAAAGGTTGCGTGGGTTAGTTCAGTTAGACCAACTATCATACCGCAATGTCACATGGCTCATTGTCATAGATATATTTAAGTACACTTTTACAGTACTTATTTACTTGCAAGAATAAAAAAATAGTAGATTGTTTGACAAGGGGCTAAAATAATACTCGCTCACTTCGTGAGCTCGTCCAAATAATCACTTCGTGTCATAATAGCTTTTAGCCACGTGTTAAACACTCTGCTTTTCACTTCCACTGCGAGAAAATAAAAATAACTGAACATTAAAATTGTACATTTCATGAAAAACTAAAAGTACAGTTTGTCAAGTCAATTGCTCACAATTCGATCAGAAATTTTGGCCAGTCTGATCAGGTTGGTTTGTTTGTTTTTAATTATTCGTAAGTAGTATGTAGCTGGCCGCAAGTTTATTTTTCAGTGTCATAGAAATTTGTATGGGATTATATGGCTTTCTTTTAAACCCTAGGGGCTAAATGTACTATTTTACTCTCGCTTCTCGAAGCTAATATGACGTACTTTTTGAGCAGGAGAAGTGAAAAACTCTTTTCATGACAGTTAGGTTACCTGTCTCTTCCTTAACACACTGCTATTGAAATCACTTTCTCAACTTTGCGGCTGACACTATTATGGTTATTTATTTATTTACTTTGCATATGGTATATTTATTATGTATAAGTATTTATGTATGTTTATTTACGAAATCTTATGTGTGTATGTTTATTGCGTTTACATGTGTCTATATGAGTTTTTTGTTTTGCTTCATAACTGTTTCTCGCCACCTACTCAACTAAAATTGTTGTCTTTTAAACACTCCGCTACCCAAAGGTTGTTTGGAAGACATCGCTATTTAGCGATAAGACCGCCTGTTGTTTACCTCTACTAATTCGAATGTTACTGTCATGTTCTGTATTTCTGTGTATCTGAGGTGTGCAATAAAGAGTATTTGTATTAGTAAGTAAAATTAAAAAGTTAGCTGTCAATGTCATGTTTTTTTTTAAATTTCTTACTAATTTGTGTAGACCAAAGTAAAAATTTATTCATACGACACACCTTTGTGAAACTTAATGTTCCCAATTATAAAATATTTATTATTAAGTCCTACATTTAGATAACTCTATTAACGAAATATAAACATTGTAATTTTCACTAGACTTGCGTAAGCTTTTATAACAATTTTATTTTAACAACGACACAATCTATGATAAGAGGATAGTTTAAGCGGCGTGATTTGTATTTCGTGTACAAACACGTTAAGCACGTTACTTAGGTACGCCTAGTTAAAATGAAGTGACTGAGCTTGGCTTGGCTGTCTTTTGGAGATCGAATCATGGCTCCAACATTGTATAGAGTTGGAGTTATCACTCTGTATCTGCATTCTTCGCATCATGTTATCGCAGGATGCGAGACATCATGCTACTTACCACTTTAAAGTTCAATCTCTGGTGCGCATTACGCGACGGTGTGAGCGACGGCCGACTTTATCTCCTCCGTGTTGTCATTGTCAGCAACAATGCTCTATAAGCTATTAATAAGCTAATCTCAGTTTCTATTCAGCCACTGATATAAATAACAGCTTATTGATAATAGGTTTTGAATTAATTTTAAGTTAATATAATTAAAAAAAACCTACTTGTACAAAGCGAATCTGATTTTATAAACACTAATACGTAATATTTAATGGAAATAGTAGTTTAGCTTTGAATTGGCCACCATTTACTTTTGTAGAATGAAGTTGGCAATGATGGATTGCCAGCCAGTTATTTTTAAAGGGTTACAGTTGTAACAAATAAATAATGTAAGTATTAGTTTGATTGATGCATTTTATAGAAACATCGTTATTTGTCGGCCGTTTTAACATTACCAAAATTTGATAATATTCCACTTTTACTCGTTTCACCGTTTGCTTTATACAAATGCATTTTACGCCCAATGGGAGTGATTAAAAAACCTGTTCCCATTCAGTAACGTTCAAATAGTAACTATATTTATATTATTGAAAAAAGAAAAAGCAATTCGAAGATATTTAATTTTTACAACTTTGTAATAGTATTCATGTAAACTGTTCAGTTGTGTGAAACGCAGAATTATCAGCAAACCACGTTTTAAGTATCAACTAATCGCAATTTATTGCTAGCATATCAAGCCCGCCCGTACCAATTCTAAGCAAACGTTATCGCTCACGACATTTTTCTATCAACTATTAATTTAATACAATTTCGCCATTCCTTTAAAACGTACTCTCTCTAACTTTGTTTAATATAAAAATAAAATCTATGTGTGTGTAGTAAAGTTGAATTTGAAATAGAAAAAAGCTGGCGTTTCATATCGTTTTGGGTTGAACATGGCGGATAGTTTGCGGCGCGGGCACCCGCATATTGTAGAAGCAATTATACTATAATACCTTCTCTATTGGTTTATATCGCATTGCTATTACGAAATGCCGTTGATTAACCAATGACTATGTTGGTTAACGGTTTTAGTTTAAACTTTTACAATTAGGAACATTATGTTTCCTTATGGTAGGTATAGATTTTATATTGTTACGCCATAGTAATGTCATCAATGTTAAATTGATATAGAATATACAAATAGTTTATTTTTGTATCGTATCGTTTATTAGATATATTTCTTAAAACCTCGATGTGAAATTTGTTCACGACAATCGTCTGTGTAATATTGTACCTCTATATGGTTTAGTAAGAACATAAAGAAAAAGTCATCTCATTGACATCTACATGTTTATTTTTTCTTGCTAATCTGTAGAGACCAAAGTAGAATAGGGTACATGCATGATTTTTTTTATCGCTTTGCTTACAAATATCAAAATACCGTAAATACTATTTCAAAATGTGAAATGAAAATATAAATCGGCCCGAAAATTACGGAAGATATAGGCATTTTAAATTACCAATTAGACAGAGAGGTCCGACATGCACTGTTACGTCATAGTACACTCCGGCCATATAAACTCCATATTAAATTCTGTTTTGCTAGAAAGAGATAGAATGAAATGTTTGATGGCTTATATCTTGGTTAGTTTTGTAGTTATTCGAAAAAATATTTTTGTCTATACTGTTTGTAACATGAATGTAAAATTCATGGATATTTCCTACTGTCAAGGATTTAAGAAATGATAACTAAAAACCAATATGGCATAAAAATAAATCATCCGTAGATTCTAAGTCCACATAATGCGTACTATCGGGATAAAATATAATATGAACAATTGATCACCTCTGGGAAACTTAATGTTCCCAATTTTCCCAATTAAATTTGTTTAACATTGACGTATTCGAAAAAGATGAAGTATTTTATTGATCAAAAAGTATTTATTTTATTGATTTCGCCGTGGATGTTCATGATGTGCAACAAGTACATTTTTTTAAATATGTCGTAGCTGAAAATTGTATTATTTATAATAAATATATTTAATTTACATACGTTATTACAAAAAGAAAATTGTAAACATGATTTAATCAGTCATTAGTCGCACTTTTAATGACTGCCAGGCAGTTTATAGATTCATTAGACATTACAATTGAACGAAGTACCTATTGTGGGAAAAAAAACTTAGTATTTATTTATAGTTGAATAGCTTCTGCCCGCGACTTCGTCCGCCTTAAATTCGCTTATCGCGGATAAGGGTATTTTTTCCGGGATAAAAAGTAGCCTATGTCCTTCCCCGGGACTCAAACTATCTCTATACCAAATTTCATCCAAATCGGTTCAGCAGTTTAAGCGTGAAGAGGTAACAGAAAGACGGACAGACAGACAGACAGACACACTTTCGCATTTATAATATTATATTTAGTGTTATAGTATATAGTATAAATAGTATATAGTATATATTATGGATTATTTTATTTACTACTATATTTTTTGTAGCTCAGTCTTAGACTGTTATATGTTTTATGCAAATGTAGTTATTAATGATAAAATGAAATTAAATCGTTCATTTCAGGCAACATGGCCCATATCATAAATACCTTATAGTCTAACATACATATTAACACCTAGTTTTAAATTAACATAAATTTGGGTCAAAACAAGTCTAAATTATATTTCGTTAAATGTTTCAATGAGTATTGTAATCGTGATTTGATAAATGTATAAAAAATATCAAGGACAATTTTACACAAATCGATCTAGTCTAAGCAAAGCTTGTACTTGTACAATGGGTACCAGGCAAGGATATACATATTATACAAATAAATTATTATAATACTTAAAAACATCCAAGACCCGGGACCAAACATTCGTGTTCATCAAACAAACACTTGTCCTGCCTGGAACTCGAACCCGGGACCGCCAGCAGCCAAGCTAGGGCGTTGTGCAACCAACTGAGCTAAACATGTCGTCGTCGTGTTGTGTTGATGTAAAGAGTTCTACGATTATTGTTATTAATTTGAGCCTTTGTTTATTACAGCACGATTTTTTTATATACAATTGCTCTCAAATTATTCGCGGCGCGGCGACATCTAGTCTTGAATTATGATAAGTAGACACCTTTTGTTTGTCTACTGCCGCTCATAGATGTCGTTGTCACTTATCATAGCAACAGCCTCTGTCATTAGAAATCGACCGCGAAATATCTGTATGCCAACGCGCGTTTATATTGAAATAAATGAGAGGGCGGCGAGTTCTGACGACATTATTCAAATAAGCCATACTAACAATTAAACGCCGTTATATGTGTTGAAACAGGGAGTTCTTAGGACCTTTTGTGATCATGGTAGAATAGCCCTCCAAGACGCGATTATATTTGCCGTGTGCTGATACCTCGGAGGTGTTTCTAGAAAGTCATATTCTCGCGATAGATGTTAACTTGAAGCATTAACATAACCTCACTTTATTACCATAGGATTTGTATAAGTTGCGGATAAATGTGATTTTGTATTACACTGTATTCTGAATGCGTAAAGATTTTATTGTGGGATAGGTATTATTGTTGTTATTTCTAATGCGTTTTGTGTTAGTTTATAACTTTTTACGATCATGTGCTATTCATCGTATTTATAAACAGAAGTAGGTATCTCTTAACGTTAAACTTAAGTCATAAATTAGAATTAGAATATTGATAATTGTTTATCGCGATCACGTGATATAAAATATTGTCACCGTTAATCGCGTCTCCTAAGAATTCAACGCCATCTATCCGTTTCTTTAAGGTGTCATTATTTTTTTCAGTTATTGTGAGAAATTGTAGCAGTTCTACTTTTATTTTATAGGCTTAATGCATTTTTTATGTTAGTTTCAGGCGTTATTAACTTAATAGGCTTGTGTCCTCAAAAAATATAATTAGTCCTTCAGTTACATTATCAGAAAATATTGGCCACTTATTTTTTTCTTTTGTCAATTAAACAAAAAATTATGAAGATATAGCGCGTTAAAGTCCCCGGTGACGTCACGACGTGCGACCGTTTTTCGCACGGCGAGACGTCATGCACCCCCACTCCGAAACTTTGACGCGCTTTATCTTTGTCTTTTTTTTGTTTGATTCACAAAAGAAAAAATATGTGTCCAATATTTTTTGATAATCTAACAGACGTACTTATTAAAATAATGTTTTTTTTTACCCGGGAAACTACCCTATTGCTAGATCATGCTCTAAAAGTGGGATCCTACGCTGTGAAGCGTGGCCCAGTTGTTCTCTAGGTGGTACTGAGAAGAGTAAGGCTTGCGAGCAACTAAGACGTTAGAGGGGGAAAAGGAGGGAAATATTTGGTTCCACTCTGCTTTGCTAAATAATGTTGATTACGGAAAATTCGAATAATTCTTGGGTGACGAATCGAATCAAAATTATGGAACAAAAATATTACGCTGTAGCATAAAGCATAACATAGAGCTATTTTATCACACTTATTAGGAAATAAATGGAATAAACTATATATTTATATTACCCAGGTACTTTATGCTTTACAGGTGCTTTATGAAACTATTTTAATGGTAAAAAAGATTTAGACTTTTTAAATAATTTGTAAAATTTTGTTCTAAAGCGTAATATGTTGTGTTTCAGGATTAGATTAGTTATTCTTAAATTAGCCGAAAATGATAAACTAACGCTTGCCCTTGATCAACACATTTTAAAGAAGTTTGGTGGACCCAATTTTTCTATCCTCTCACCTCTAACCCCGCAGTGGACCCCTTGGGCCTACGGTTCTAATCCTATCAAGACCGCCTTCGCAATAACTGTGATAAGTGCAAGGTTTCCATACGTATCGCAATAGGATCCCAGTATTGTAGGATCAAAAGGTAGCCGAAAGTTCTGACATAAATTATCAGACAAGTAGCTTATTCTCTGATCGTCTGCGTTTAGGGAGTAGTCCGTAGGAGTTTATATTCTCTTTGGTTTAGGGGAAACTAGCTCACTTGTTATGTTACACAGGATCTACAATTTTAATGTTATTTTTTATATGATTTTCCTGTGGTCGCAATAAATTTTAGGATTTTCATTAAATGGCATTACGATAAATGGCGTATTTTTGCTATTATATTATGGCTATTGATCGCATCATGTACGTTTGTACTGGTGTTCATGCATTCGAATAAAACTTTCCACGACAGCTGTTTTATTTATAAAATCATACTCCTCCGCAGAAAATTACTGTAATCAATTGAATAGGTATTTTGATAGAATGACTGAGTACGATGAGTAATCGATTTGATGGTCCTTGGAGCGGTGAATCGGTCGGCAAATAATGATTAATCGTAATATATTATGGCTGCATGTGTAACCAGGTGATACAATAAAAATGACATCTCAATTCTTGGAATATGTCGATGAGTAAGATCTTTACTCGTATCTATTTACATTAAAAATCTGCTAGAAGGATTCTATTTAACTGTTTGTGTATTCGTATATCTGTTTCTTTATTGGATTACTTAATATTTCTTCTCCTATAGGTATATTCACATTTTAGCTGGCATCTACCCTTATTGAAAGTAGTCTTCTATAACTTTATGGCACGTGGCATTATTTTAGTATTTATGCAGTTGATTGTAAGAACTCAAAAAAGGTCATCTGATCAATTTGATACCGGATATACTTTTGTAGATTGCCCTGTATGACATTTATACAAATCTTTTATTATTTCATTAGTGACCTCATAAAACATGGTTGTCTTAAGATAATGAACCTAGAGCAGATCATTAAAACGTCGATAAACATCCGCGACCACATATTTCAATCACGGCGCACCAAATGCGATAGTCAAATTTCTTTCTTCACGCTTACTCACGACCAATATTGTTTAATCAATAGGCACAGATGTTCTTACAGCGGTGTGTAAATAACAAATAGAATGGTTATGTAAGCCGACACCGCGGTATCACGGCAGCACCGGTGGGTCTTCGTGAAGTCATATGAAGATTATAATCGCGTTCCGATATTGCGATCAGTGCAGGACTGTCCTTAATTAAACGCGCGCGTCATGCCACTTGATGGCGTCAAGTCTGCCGCTGACCTAGCCGCGACTTCTATCGTCTTGTCGCGCGACATACTCGTACTCGGTTGAGAAAGGCCCTAGCATGTAGTAGTAACGTTTCTGTATAGACAACTTATCAGGAAAATGACCCAAGTCCCATATTAATTTTGTACACTAAGTACATGAATGAAGGATATCGGCTTAGCTTTTAGTTATGTACTGTGTCATATGATGAATTATGTCTCATATCATAACTCATAAGTCAAGTCAAGCTTGTCGCGCGATATGCTATCTCTCATTTCTTTGGCACTACACTGATTAGGAAATGGATAATTTACCGTAAATGATAATGAGTCGGTGTTCGACCTTAAGTCATAAGTTTAGTGGAAGCTAGGAACTTTAAGCTCCTTTTAATTATAAACAATTGACAGTTATTCACAAAAAATCGGCCAACCACCATTAAACATCTTCACCGGTATATTAGTATTAAACTCATAGTTATACGGACTTAACCGTGAACAAAACTGATACATGGCCAGTCATCTGTTGGAGTTAATTGTGTTCCAATTTCACATTACAGTATTGTCTATCTGTTACTATTTCATAAAATTTTACATTACAGTTATACAATAACTTTACACTAGTTGACAGTTCCTCATCCCGCTTTGCTTGGTCTTCATTTCTAACTTTGCATATAAATTTACCTAGGTATTATTTTTTGGTGTTTCCTAGAACTTAAAATCTTGCTTATGTCCGTCGATAGCAATTTAGTGTTCGTGTGTTTTCTGCCTTTTTCGGGCAATTTCGCGCGAATTTCACTTAAGTCAGGAGTTTCGCGTGCTACACGCCACTGACGGTATCAACTGCTTTTAATTGACTTGCATGATATTAAATATAGCATTTTCTTTCTCTTTTCGATGAAAAGACAATTCTCGTGCAGGAAAGAGATCAACTAAGCATATGCTGAACAGTAACTTATTTTAAATTTACATATGTAATGTGACTGCAATCCAAATTTTACTAAGTTTAGTAACCAACAAATAAAAAATGGAAAATCTTGCCAGATTTGGAACAATTTATTTTCAAGATTTTTCTTGTATTACAATTAATGTTCATATCGCCTAGATCGATGTTAATTCGTAAACCTGTATATGCACCTATCTCTTCCCAGCGGCCTCGCAACATCTATTGTGCCTAGTTCCGACCCGTGAAATACCTCTTTTCCACAGAATGAATTGCAAATTGTTGAAGAACACTCACATAAATGCACGTTCGCATCTCACCATGAACACAAGCTAAGCACGACTAAATCAATCATCCCCACTCCGCCCACAAAGGGGATAACGTTGCCATTTATTGCTAAGAAAGATCGAGCATGTGTAAGTCATTAGTCGGCCGCTAATGTCCAGCTTATCTTATACGTAGACCGCAATCAACTTAGTCTCTTCTTTCTACCGTTTCTCATCGCTTTTTGAACTCTATTAATTACTTGTACAAGGAGAATATAATAATAGATCGCTGCAGTGACTTTTCAAGAAGTGTATGGGTTGAGATCTTGAAGATATAATTGGACTGGTTGCTTTCTGAAACTCGTACCGCTTTTCGAAATTTTAATTAACGAAACCTTGAGTTTTTAAGACCAAAGTTGAAATATTGAGCAGAGGCAGAAAATGGCAAAGAAATTTGAGAAAATCCACCATAATATTTAAGCCTCCTTTATAAGTTATCAGATACAGACAATCAAAGAGAGCAGTATTTATTTCCCCTACCATGCAAACATGTATTTTTGAAGCTGACTGTACCACTCCGAATAATATCTTTTGAGAAAATAGTGAGCCTGGAATAATCAGAAATAATTTATCTCATTGGTGTCGATTCTGAATTTCTATTTTATTATTTTCTAGACAATAATCAAACTAAAAGTAAAAGCTGCACACTAAAAGCTGGCGATTTCATACCAAGAAGCTTATACCTAGTGGACATGTACCTATGTATAAACAAATGCCTATGCGTGCGAGTTCTGTCAATAGTTTTTCCTTACCTCTAAAGACCCTTGCTTCCTTGCAAGAGATGTTAATGCCATTAGACAGTTTTATCAGAAGCCTACACAATATTGAAATAAGATCCACCAACCTACTTAGGGGTAAGACGGTCGCCCTTATCGATTTGAAGTAACCCGATCGACTTAAGCTCAAGTTGACTTACATTGATATCGAGGGGATTATATGTATTTATGTTGTAGTATTAGCTGTTATGTTAAAATAATTACAAATGATTGGACAGATAGTCGCTGGCGCAGAAAGGTTCTTAAATGAAGATCACTTACCATGAAGATGCAGCGTGGAATGTCGCCGATAAGGTGGACCATCGACCTTATCCTGATCTCAGGAAATTGTTAAATTGCCCTTATTTAACAATTTTCTGAGATCTGGACAAGGTCGATGGTCCATCACTGGTCCTTTGGGGAAGCTTTTGTCCAGCAGTGCACATCTTCCGTCTGACATGATGAGGTGCCTCTAATGTCTTGAAATAGTCAACAGCCTAGCGAGTCTCTCATAGGAAGAATCTATTCAAAGAAGGGTACATACTTGTACCTAATGTGCTGTGATGTTTAACGGTATTTTTGCTGTCCATTTTGTTTTTTCATTGACGTCTTTCTACTGGTTTCCAATGAATGTTAATAAGGATTACTTATAGTTGGTTTTGATACCGCAATGTTTATATCGCATTAGCATTTGTAAGGCATCACTCCTTGAGACAACTCGCTCGACATACGATCCTATAGCTTATCGTGTGGCTAATTAATGATATGTAGGAGTGAGCCAATTATTCTAATTAACTAGATTAACGAGGATATATCAGCAAATAGAGACATAATCTTCATTACGGGTACATCTATCATGTAAGTCGTCCTAGGTGTTGTGGTATCATTACAGCCTTAATATCCACCGCATCTCTAACAGTCCACATTTTTTTGTTATCCTGCTATCATGTAAATAAGATTATTCAATTAGCATAATGAGTACCTATCCGTCCGGAGTTCTAATTATTTTCTTTACGGCCCTGAATTTCCTACAGCCTGATTGCAAGCCGACCCGTCCAATCCGCCAACCCTACATAAACTATTCACCCGGCGTGTTCCTTCGCATCAAATTAGGTGGTTTAATTATTTACTAGCACTAAAACATACTGTTAAACGTACACAGTATAACCTGAGCTACCCTTTTTTGATAGTTCCAAAGAAAACAAGCTCGACAGTATGGGATAACCAACGCTCCGTGGGTCTACGTGGTTTGGTCTCGGCGCGGTACTAAAATGCTTAAGGAAATAAAAGTGATGCGCCGAGGAACGCTCGGGCAGGTGTATTTTTCCTTTTGAAAAGGTGGCAAAATTAATTCTTTTTACTCGTTTGTCTTGTTGCTGTGTGTTTATTGAATGGCGTATATGGATGTAGGTAGTATTTGCAACTAAACGCGAGCGATCGTCTTGTCTTATCCAAAAGTTAAGGCTCCTCTGATCTGTTACACTTGCGTGCTAAGAAGCAAAAAAAAGTGCTGAAAAGCAGTGCCGTAATTAGCCTTTTAAGCGCCCGGTGCAAGCTTCTATAACTGCCACTTGAAAAATGCTCTGTTTGTGGTCGTGGTCATTTTTGCACCCTTCCAGGGTATGCGCCCTGTGTCTGGGCACTGCCGGCACCCCTATTTACGGCACTGCTAAGAATACGATTTTCTGGTTTACTATACACCTGATATCTTTAATAATAAGGCATTTCGCATGGATATCTAAATTTCTACTCAATTTTGAATCATGACTGATCTATATTTTCTAAAACAATAGAAACGATAAATATACCATATAGTTTAAGTTGGGTCGCAGGTTGTTTATTTCCTATTTTTCCCCGAAAAGTAAAACCTGGAACTGAATCTCTTAAAATCTACATACAGCACACATTAACTAAAAAGCTTGTTATATCTTTGATTGTATTGTTTTTTATCAAAGAGATGCTTATCAATTTTCGCGAAAAGTGTGAGACTAACGCATAAAACTGCCAAGTTCCCAGGCGCTCTCGGGACATCGATGGGGGTCGATCTCAGACATTCGCCTAACATCATCATCGCGGGGCTATGACTACCGCATTGAGCCAACAAAGGTTACGACGCGACGCAACCCATTCAACATTGTCAGTACGATGTCGTCGACAATTTTACGATTGCAGCAATTCCGCAACGGGATTCGCTTATCGAATGCTTACATATTAGCTACCACATACTTCTATTTCACTCTACAAAAGAATCTGAACTTTATTGTCGGGTAGCGTTAAGATTGCTTTTACCAGCGCATATGAATGGCGTGGGATGTTTCAAAAGTGAGTCGTTATAACGTTATAACCGATGGTCAGTAAAGTTGTTTTATGGTTTATAGAACATTATTTGTTTGAGATTTACTATTTGTAAAAAGTAAGCGGTTGTTCTTCCGTGTTTTGTGTGACATTCTGATTTTAATAGTAAAGTAAAATGGCATATAATGAAGCCACAAGGTTCCGAATACGACTGCCAGTTATAATTAAGTTACACCGTTTATATAGAGACAAGAATACACGATACCACAATACAAAATATTGCTCATGAGTCATGACTTTGATTTTAGTATACATCCTTACTATATTATAAACGTGAAAGTATGTATATACGTTCCATTTAACCTCAAAAACTACTGGACGAATTTTTATGAAACTTTCCAGTTATGTACCTTATATATCAGAATAGGACATAGGCTATAATTTATGTCAAATTTCATCCCTTTTAGGGACGAAAAAGGGGGTGAAACTTTGTAAACTATAAATTGCATCTCTACGCGGACGAAGTCGCCGGCAACAGCTAGTATATATATATGTATATATACAGATGCATACAGCTGTATCAAAGATTTTGGTCAATTATACACAATATTTATACATTTATTCCAACTCTTTTTGGGAACTCCGTATCTAATGTTTCGAAAATATCAAATTATTTCTGGACAATGATCGGCACGTCACAAATGTGTCAATTTAAATCGTTATCACACCTATCTAAAGACAAAGCCAATATTGAAAATTGGTATTAATTTTCCCAAATGGTTTAGCCTAAGTGTTGTGAATATCACAATTCACACGGATTGCGTAAAAACCGAGTTATTAAACTATTTGCCGACCACAGATGCAAGTATGGATGTTGGCTAACATCATGGTATTGACATAGCTGATACTATAAAGACGCCGACTTCAGTACTAGAGTGTAAAGGTGTGTTCCTATTCGAGCGTGAGGCGTAAGCGAAAACAACATTTGCGCGCGATCGGTAAACATGTGTTTGTCTTGTGTACCGGATGACCCCACAATTATAGTATTATAGTATTATATAGACTTAAAATAAGACCTGAAATGCCTACATAACTTATAAGCTAATAAAAAATATAATTTGTTCAATAAATTAATTTCATACCTTTCTATCTAACCCCGATAGAAAGATATGAAATCATTACTTTGACTTAACAGTCAAAGGAATAAGATTCATATGTTCGAATCAAATATCAATTGTATAAAGCCCATAAGGCGATAAATTACATAGTAAACTGATGTATGTAAACTTTCCACAGGAATTGCACAACATTTGCAACTATACCATAACATTGGTAATTTTCCATGAAAACCCAATATGTTGCACAATAATGGTTAATTATAATTCTGAGAAATGATAAAATTACCCCCTCCCTATCCAATATACGGCTCTACTATAAAAGCCGAAGCTAATTCTATTGGCGATAATTCCACTATGTGTGCCATACAAATAAACACACAAATATAGAAATAGTCCCCGTACTACTCAGTCGTCGTTACTACTAAGTTATCGGTACTACTTACAAGCCATTGGAAATACTTACGAGAAACAATCGTCAAGTGAATTATCTTCAGTCAGATAGATATCATAGTTAAAATAGGAAGCCTAAGTATTGGTCTAGGAACGGAATTTCGATATAAACTGTGACTCCTTATTCTCCACTTCACCTACACTGCTCTTAAAGCTATCGAAAGGGGTTCAGACTGCTTTTACAGTCCTCAGTCTGCACATCTTGGGAGTAATTTGCGACTTGTATACTAATATCCCGCTATAGGAGTATATTCGGCATGGCGTGTTTAAATGGGAACATAGTTTTAGTACAGGAAGAACAATGATCGACGCGTAAATTGACTAGTACGATTATTATAGGCATTAGGCGATCCGTCTGCTAGTTTGCCCCCTATATAACATTTTTGCCCTCTTTTCTTTAGGTCGTGTATAGGTCAGATTAATTAAATTACGTGTAGTTTATACTTAGCTTTTTAAAATATTAACCGGACAAAGTAAAAATATAAGTATTAACCGGACAAAGTAAAAAGTACAAGTATTTTTGACGGTTTCACTGGGTGTGCGTTTAAAGTGTATTAGTAATTGTGTACGCGGCTTTATGCTTCATCTACTTCTAAACTACGTCAATATCCTGTAATATATAATGACAACATTCAGATACCTCTTTCGCGCCTCAACTAAACAATCATATTTTTTGTACGATATCTCGCAGTAACAATTCTGATGTTTTCTGAGAAGGTTGGTAATGATTCCAATTGAATTTCCTTGTCCTGTGTACTCCGCTCTATCGGTCTTGATATTTACTGTTTGCTCGGAATAGTTTGTTTATGCTAATTGATCCCGTAATTCAAACATGTTTTTCTGTGTGCCTATACAATATTACTTGTCGTATTGTATTTAATTTCTAATGTAATACATGAATACGTATAACGTCGAAAACGAATGAGAGATAATTTGACGTTAAAGAAATATGTAAGTAAGATATTGTTGATACATCCTCGTCATTTAAATTTAGTGCAAACCACAGCAAAAGTCTTTTAAAAAAGATCTGATGTTTCTACCTGATTTTTGCTCTAGTTTAATTGCCTGGAAACAATCATGGCTTGAGTTTGGCGACATTGGAGAAAAGGAAAATTTTGTAAGAATGGCACTTATACACAAAATATTAACAGAAACCGAAACAAAAACAATACACATTTATAAAATTGCATGGTCTGGTAAAAATAAATGTTTTTTTTTTCACTAATTTATTTATTTTTCAACGTAATCTACTATACTATACAACGTAATATACTAGTTCATTAGTACCTGTATCATATCATATGTACATAATTTAAATTTTTTTTTACTTTTCCAATTCCTTCTGAAAATAACGATTGCTTAAAACCTCATTGCACGTTAATTTCGTTGATGATGTTTTTCATTCCAGTGAAATCTGTTTCCACCCAAGCATTTTTTTAATTTGGTAACAGGAAATAATCGCAGGGGAGCAAATCCGGCAAATATGGTGGATGTAGAAGCTTTGCATAACGTAACCCGTTGAACTTAACTATTGGAACTGCACACGTGTGCACTCTTGCATTGTCCAGCGTTAGCATACGCGACACCCAGATTGATGGTATAAGATATTAGGTACCCCTACCCTTTCCTTTAAAATGCCTACAATTTCAATTA
This sequence comes from Hedya salicella, assembly GCA_905404275.2. Taxonomy (NCBI): domain Eukaryota; kingdom Metazoa; phylum Arthropoda; class Insecta; order Lepidoptera; family Tortricidae; genus Hedya; species Hedya salicella. The sequence continues at coordinate 10,140,137 of FR990112.1, read as the reverse complement.
AATCTCATGGACTTAAAATGTTAGTCTAAGTTAGAATTTTGCTAGACTTATCAGTTTATCACTCCGCCTTCGTATATATTTTTTAAAAACTAGGGTACCTGCCTACTTTCGATATTGAATAATAAATTCTGAAATTGGATAAAAATTAACATTTATGTAGAAATTAACATACATATTCTGATTTTGAGTCATTATAAATACTGTTTTAATAAATTAAAACGCAAAGTCGATATTTGAAGTACGAGCCGCCATGGTGTGACGTCACAATGCCGAAATATTACGCTGTCATCTGTCAGTACAGTCATGCCATAAACAACCATGATATCTGAAAGTGATAAATTATGTTTTGTGATCTTCGTGTTGTTTCCAAATCGTCATGACAAACATTTTAAAGTACTTTTTCAAACAGAGTGAAATAGGTACTTACCCTATTTTAGTTAATTTACAAGGTATAACTTTTTCTCCACTTTTGCCAAATTGGCCTTTATTTGCGGGCAATTTATATGTAAGTTTAACGTGAAACTACTATCAGCAATTGAATCAGAGACTTGAATTGTAATTAACCTTTTGATATGGATCAAACCTCTGTTAAATGAATTGTACGTAAGTACACCATAGTTCAGTTTATCATAGTTAAATATCTGTTATTCCGTATTATTTTATGAAAGGTCGTATGAAGGGTCTATGCATTCACTTACACATTCACCTATATAACTTAAGTAACAAAACTCCGGTAGCTAGGGCTTTCCGCAGCACCTTCTATCTCTTTCAACCACTTTAATATCTACTCAAGTCCGAATGAGATAGATGCTTTATGTCCACGGTAAACGCCATAAAACGCTATTAATTTAATTACATACGGACTGCAACGGTTAAACAGTCAAATTAACAGGTGTTTTAAGACTACTATTTATTTCAAATATGTAATTATATTCAACACGAAATTACTCTACACCTTGAGTGAATTATTTTATTCCTTACATCTAAAAACGGTTATTAAAAAAGCAATTGCCTATAAAGATACAAATTTAAGCAACTTTTAAAAATATATAATAAAGCATCAAGACTGGTTTGTTATGTCGTTTCACCAAGGGAGGTAGCGCCGGGCGTATTCTGACCTGTCATTTTAAAAGGTCGTATGAACACAACAATTTACAGCTCATTTTGACGTTTTACAACTAAAATGGCGGGCTACCCGCTGCGTTTACCGTTACTTGTGATGCCTTTGACTCTGTTATCACTCAAAATTAAAATTAAAATAACACTTCACTATATTAACAACAACGGTGACATAAGTTCGCATACGGTAAAATGGTATCATATTATAAAGTTGTAAAAATTAAATGTCTGTCCATTGAAGACATAAAAAAGTGATATGGACTTTTTGAAAGACACTGAATCGAAAAATGTTTTTATTTTTTTAAATATAATTTATATGTGACGTTGTGGTTTCATCACCCCAAAACGGCTAAACAGGTTTCAACTATTTTTGGTATAGCTTTAATATCTGCCACAGCAACGCGCGCATAAATATCTGACATGACTATTTCTAAGGTCGTTAGGACGTGTCAGATATTTTCGCCCGCTTTGTTATGGCAGATATTGATGCTGGTGACTGTAGAAGGATAGCTGGTCATCCACAGATAATTATACAATACATTTTATCCAGTTACGCTGAAGTAGAAAAGGGGTTTTTTTTCATTGACGGCACCTTCTAGTAGTACCATACGTTTATTTCCCTTTTTAACAACTTTTTAACCGACTTCCAAAAAAAGGAGGAGGTTCTCAATTCGACGGAATGTTTTTTTTTAATTTCTTTTTTATGGATGTTCACCGATTACTCAGACTATTTGACCGATTTAAAATTTTTTTTTTTGGTTTTATAGAAGGTACTTTCTAGTTGGTCCCATTTCATTTTGGTGAAGATCTGATGATGTAATCCATGAGGAATTGAAGGAACTCCTCAAATATTGTAGGCATACATATAGCGATTTTGGTATTATAAGAAACATAATAAGCATTTGCATTCAGAAAGTGTAAATTGGTGAAGTGGAACTGATGCAGAAGACCACAGAATGCCATCGGAACTCCTCAATGATAAATGATTTACGGGCGGCGACAAAATATCTTGATTAATTTAGCTAAGCAACTTCATAGTCACAAATTTAAATGTTCCTGATGAGAATGGTACCATCGAATTGATTTGATGATGGAGCCGGAAGGTAGGCACCAGATCTATGTAATAAAATAATGTATCCTAGCCGTGTTTGGGCTTGTTCGAATCTTCACGAGATACACTTTTAAGTAACGATTAACTAAAAAGTGTAAAATAAATAAACTTTTAAAGAAAAAATAAAACCGACTCCAAAAAAAACTAAAAATTTAAAAAATAACGCCATAATTCAGTTTCTTCAAATTACTTACAAGTAACCGTTTGTATACTCAATCTATACAGTATATACGTAGTAGTAGTATTAATGTTATTTTGGAGTCGGTGCCATCGTGTCACAACTTACTAAAATCGTCAATTTTCAATATTTTACACATTCTTTATATGGCACCGACGCCAAAATAAGATTAATTGTATATACTGTATAGATTGAGTATACAAACGGTTACTTGTAAGTTATTTGAAGAAACTGAATTATGGCGTTATTTTTTACTTTTTACTTTTTTTTGGAGTCGGTTTTATTTTTTGTTTAAAAGTTTTTATACCAATCCAGTATAAAATCTTTTTAGCTGACACACGACAGAGACGAAAATGACGCAAGTTACAAACTTGTTACAACATAATAAATCCTGTCAATTTAGAGAAAGATTTAACAGTAGTTACATCTGGAATGCAGAATTATAAGTTTTAAAAACAAATACAATTTCCGAACGACTCTTTTGAAACTAAAATCAATGTACTTTCAATTTTCACTTGTAAATCAATGTACTTTATTTCACAATCGTGACAATTGTCAGGTGACAACGACAATTTTATGTTCACGGCGATCCCCGCAAGCTCGATACATCTTCTTACTTTATACTGGGCACGCAATGTACGTGAAATTGTCGCTGTCACCCGACATTTGTCGCGATTGTGAAATAGGGGCCAGATATCTTCTTGATTTAAAATACGTCACTTCTACCGAGACTATAATACACACGAGCGCGCACTTTGATCTCGCGAGTGAAATCAATCATACACAGTCACAAAATAAATTATAGTTCTTCGTAGGACAGTCTAAACACCTGACAACTCAAAAATAGATCAAAATTTGCAGCGTCTTCTGGAAATTGGGTTGCATGAGAATTACTTCTTATCGAGATTATTTTTTATTCTAGCTTATTAGAACACTGGAAATAAGATTTTCAAGATCAGGGAAATAATTTTGTCATTGCTAACTCAGACTGAATTTAGCCAGTAGATATGGGTTTATATAATGTGGCAATATTACATAATAAATGCATACTTAATTCATAAATTAAACAAAACCCTTGCGAATTACACCTTCAATCCAGCCGCCGTCTAACTGTTTCATTCATCATAAAGCTTAAAAGCTGATGGATTAATACGGGACATACAAACAAACGCGACAAAAACCTGCGGTCACATTAAATATAATTAATTAAGTCCGCATAATAAAAGCGCATTAAGAAATAAAACCTCACAAAAGGCTGGGATCGTTAAATGTTCTTTTCAAGTAGCTGTCTCTATAAACGCGGCGCTAGTGATGTGGCGCATGCGTAATCGAGGTGATTAATTGTCCAATCATCGTTTGTCGTACAGAAAAACTCTTTCATATCGCACGTTACGAAATTTTAGGTTATGTTAATATGATTTTTGTGAACGGTACTATTCATTTTAGCTTTTGTCCTTAAATTAGTACTATTATTAGTCATAAAACAGTCATTACAATTCGATGTTCCTAAATAAACCTTTTAATTTAGTTTATCTCATGCAGGTATCTCGAATTAAATTATAATGTTAAATAATAAACTGATAAGAAATATGTTCTCATATTATATGTCCCTTGAACAACCAACCACAAATAGTAAAATACTCGAATTTAATAGTGTTTCAACATACAACCTGCATCCGTGTAGATATTCTGAAATCAAACGGTAAACTATTAGGTTATACAAGGGTTATACTAATTGCAAGCTTTCCCGCCATCGCTTCATTTCAAAATGGCGGCAGGCGTCACCCGGGTGCGATTTCTCGTCATTAAGACTAGTTATCGCGCGACCAGCCCGCTATCCTCTAATTATCTCCACCAGCCCGCCCGCATGATGCGAATAATATCCAATATTATAAACTGGAAATACTATTCCGCAACTGCAGTAATCTGTTCGTAATAATCGGTTTCTATTGCTGCACTATAAAAATCGGAATTACTATGCATGCAGTGCTAGGAAATTAGTAATGTCATGCTACGGCAAATTTAATTGAAATGGAATTTAAATAAAATCGCAAAAATTTTAAATTAGGGTGTAACATATTTTTACTGTCAATTCTCAAGGCAACTTACAAATAGGCACATAATTTTACGCTAGATGGCACTACAAGCTTCCCGGAAGCAATGACCATAAAAACAAGAGGACTGACAATCTCCATACAAAAAGCCGTTCCCCGATAGTATAACGCCATCTATGAATAAGAATTATTACTTGCAAGTTTGCAAACGAGACACGGTATTTAAATGTTAGGATTTATTTATTATTGGCTGTTTACGAACGAATTCTTGCTGTACTACGTTTTTTTGTATAATTATAACATTGTTAAATGTTCAGTTTTAAAGCGCTATCTAGTTTTTGCCAGAATATCTCCATGCGTTCGGGGCACGATAAAAAGTATGGTAATTGGCAGTCCTCTTGTTTTAATGGCCCTCCCAGAAAGTATCTAACAATTGAGCGACAAATTGAAAATATGGATCTGGTAGCTAAGGCTAAGCCTAGTGGCTAGGCAACAAACGTCTTGCGAAATAAAATAATGGAATTTGCTATTTTACCTAACTCAAATACTAAACGAAACGTATACAATTCTATTAACGTAGTTAATTCCTGGAACTTGCTAAGAGGACAAATACAACAAGGTGAACTATTTTATAAATAAATCAGTACAATAAAAACCTTATATATAAGTAATGTGAAGATAGCGTGTGCCGGTTCTGACCTCAGCAGTGCGTGTCTCATCCAGGGTTGTAATTATAACGTACCGAGTCATAATCAAATGGCCGTGGATCAAACGGTAGCGGTAGGCGGGGCAATAAGTGGTAGAAGATCCACTATCAAAAATAAGTTTGTATGCGGGATAAGAAGACACCTAGAAGTGACACATGATGGCTCCGCAAGATGTAATGTAATAATTAATAAATACAGGTAAAAGTCAGCTTCAAGTGTAAAGAAATGCACGTGCTATTTTCATATAGGTCAGATTACAAAAACTTGTGCGATATGATTGTATATTTACTTATAATACCTACGGATTATAACGTAAAAAAAAATAAAGATTATATCAAGTTAAATACCCGAAAACTTAAGTTCTAAAGACTTCCCATCCATGTCGTAATCAATATTTACCATCGATAAAACCGATAAATCCGGTAATCAGGTTATCGACACATTCCAATAACATTATTGTCTAAGTATTAGAAGGTGCCCGCAACTTCGTTCGCGGAAGAAAAAAAAGGCATACATAGCCCTCTTAATAGTTGAAATCCGTTTAGCCGTTTTGTTGTGATGAAGCTACAACGATACATACAATCATACCAAAATCCAAACAAATATTGGATTTTGATTCGTGCGTTCAAGAATGAAACAGACAAAATAAAAACTTCCGTTCATTGAGTCCGCGATACAGATCATTAAATATTCCGAGAATATCGTTTACCTATTTATAAGAAAATTGTAAAATTATAGAGCTTAGTCACTTTTCATTATATGGGCGTGAGAATCTGTATCCTTCACTTCATTGAAATCAAATAAATACTGTGAAAAACTTTGAAATACTGTTGTTGGTTAAGATTGCCCTCAAGAATAGTTCTTCCGGGTACAATCCTTAGATAATAGCAGACGCTTAGCACTTGCGTTGAAACCGTTAGATCTCGCAATCGATACAATCTGCGAAGTGATACAAAGTTGTTGATCGGCAATAATTACATATAACAAGTTAATTTGAGTCCACATTGTCGACGGATAGTTTTTATATCGATAAACGTAGGTATAATCGATTCCCACGATTAAAATAATCGAGATATCGGACTGCTAGTATCTGTTGTCTGATTGCAGTGGGTCTGGCAGGTAGTGATTTGGAGCCGCGATCGCTGCTACCGTTCGCCGGAGGGTACGATTTAGACACGCGAAGTCGATCACCAAAGAATTTAGTGATGCACGCGAATGTATTACGTGTTAGTTATTAGATATGCACACGTATTACATTTATATGTAAGAAGGTTAATAAAGGATTAAATGGTCTTCTGTCTGCATTTTGTGGAGAGGGAGAGATAGTTGAAATGAAATATCTACAGATAAGTTAAGGAAGGCAATGAAGCCTCTGTGGGCGATCCCGAATCATACTCATCATTAATCAATTTGCTGCTAATTATAAATTTTGATATCACTGTTTTTAATTTTCGGCGTGTAATCGTTACACAACAATGACAACTGTAATGATAATGACGTTCTTTCTTTTCTAAATAATGCTTGGCTTACGTGCTAGACTGGGAGCTGGGAGTAAAAATATCTCCACTTCGATACGTTTATATAATAACCCCAAATGGCAATAAAAACACCAAAAATTTTGGCCAAACTAAGGACCGTTCTTAATGACTTAGAAATTTAGTGAAAATGGCGAACACGTCAGTCGCAGAGGACGCTGCGCCCGCGGCGCTCGTGTCGACACGCACCCCGAATCGTACTCCTGCGCAGCCTTGCCGATATCGTACGCTTTAATAACCATTATTGCATTCTTCCAAGATTTAACATGGGCATGTTTATTTCTTGATAACGTTTGGTAAAAGTATCTACTAGAAGAGACGTAATCCGGATGGAATTTCAATTGTTATTCAATTGTTACTTATAGGATCAATGTCCAAATATATGTACTTTTTATTGTTTCTTATTGGGAATTGTAAATTATTGTAATTTGTCTGCGTTGCGTTAATAGTTTTAGTAATGCGTTTAGTGATAATAGTTTTTTTGTAATTTCTTTTTTACTGAGATTATTTAACAGCTGCTTAAACAAAACATTTTTATTTAAACAAATAAATATTTATATTTAAGTCACATGTTGAATAGTTGTTGAATAGTGCAACAATTATATAAAAATAACCGCCCATACTTAGAGGGTAGAGTTAAGATTATGAATATACCGTAATAGTTTTTATACAAAGAAACTGTTCGTTGGTTCTCTTGCGGCTGCCGTCCGTGTGATTGTATTTTTGATTGAGTTTTAGTATGTATTTAGTTCTTTTATTTTATAATAATGGGTTCACGTTGCAATATTGACTTAGCCACAATGTTACAAATAATTACTTTGCATAGTCAAGGCAAAAATTTGACAGAAATTGCCACAGAAACCGGTGTAAGCGTAAGTATTATTGTTTACATTTCTTTCTAGATTTTTTATATTAGTTATATCTGTATGCTAATTTAATAATGATTATACATTTCTGAAAATTGTTACAGAAGAAAACAGTTGTGTTATGTTATGGGTGCGACAATTCACAGAGGAAGGATCATATAGGATCTACACCGCCAAAGGATCGGTAAACCTCGACTTACAAGCGCACAGCGGCGTCAAAGCATGGTCCAGGAATATGAAGAAAATGGTTTTCCACCAACAACCCATTACACCCGTTTATTTTACATAGGCGTGGACACTGTTCGCCGTGTTCTCCACACAGTGAGGGTTTACATCCTCGCAAGCATGCAGTCAAACCCTTGCTGACTCCACAGCTCAAAGAAGCGAGACTAAAGTTTGCTCGAGAATACTTAAATGCCGATTGAAGTAATGTCATTTTCACTGACGAAAAAACGTTTCACTAGTCAACACGGACGTTTTAGCTTGTGGCGTCGAAATAATACGCGTTATAATAACGATCACGTAGGGCCCAATGTGCAATCTGGTCGCAATGAGCGGGGCTGACCCGGGATAACTCGTCAGAGTGCCCAGTCGGGCTAATTGCTGATTACGTCAATGTGCTGGAGGAGACCATGATTCGAAATGTTATCCGGAGGAAGAATTACCCATAATTTCATTTGTGCAGGATAATTGTCTTATACATCATTCCCAAAGTGTGAGTGAGTATTTTCGCCGGCGTTATAATATAAATATCATTTCGTGGCCTGCTAGATCACCAGATTTAAATCCCATTGAAAACTTGTGGCTATACCAATTAAGGACAGAAGTAAGTGGAGATAGGGTTACACTGATGTTTATTAGTAGTTAAACAGGGCGTCATTGCGTTAAGTATATTTTATTTTTATATTTTTCTATACTATGATAGTAAATAACTACATTTTTATACTAAAAAATGGGACTCAATCACATATTGTTTTTTTTTGCATATACGCTATTTTGTGACAGTATTTTACGATATTTTTTTCATCACTCAGTCTTTGAATTGTTAAGAAATGATAAGTTAGTAAAACAGTAAAAGGTAAATGTTAGAGTGCGTTCGCCTACAATGATAACTAGATTTGTAATTAATTGTATTCGCTCATAATATTGTTTTGTTGAAGGGAAGCTTTAATCCTCTTTCCAATTTTGGAAATGAATACTTGAGCTATACCCTCAACAAAATCTTAATAAGAGATTTTACTTAAATTATAGATTAATAAATTGTGTTATTTATCTTAAATAAATATTGTGTAAGAAATAAAGTATTTTTTTTTTCATTTCAGAGTTGTATTATTTCTAGTTGTAAGTATAGATAGTTATTAATTGGTTGTAATTAAAAAAAAACCCTACTTCTGAGGAGTTTCATTATAAGAGAACTTGTGACTATTTTTCTTTTACCTTACCTTTTATGAATACACACAGTCAATTGTAAATTTTCTTGTAATAACTATATAATTTAATAACCATACTAATATTGAATCAGTATTTCGATTGCTATAAGTGTAGGTATTCATAGTCAATGTTCAGGCAAAGATCCAGGCACAAACAATGATTATTTTGTTTCAGCCTAGTCTATGTATCAAATGACTATCTCTTCATATTATATGATATTATAATACATTTTCATCCTTGATGCCTTTCAAACAACTAGCAACGCAACTTTTTACGGAAATTTGCATCCAAAGTAGAGTATTTTCCAAAGGAGGGTATTCTATAGTTCCACCTTTCTTATTATATTATTTTTATTAAAGTATAGTGCCGTAATATTCATGTCATCGCATATGTTATTGAAGTGTGGATGAAGTTAAGTATGTTTAAAAACCTTAGTTTCTTTATGAAGAAACAAAGTGTAAATGGCGGTATATTTGCAATAAGTTCTTGTTGCAGAACAGACTCTGTTCTGTTACGATAGTAACAATACGCTTGAAAGATAAATTTTAAAGCAACCATACTTAAAAAAAAAAGATTCCAACGAATTGAAAACCTTCTCCTTTTTCTGGAAGTCGGTTAAAAAGAAACGTGTTCCAAAAGTTAAATATAGGTGCCATTTTAATTTCAGTAGAAGCTTTTCTTTAATAGTAATTATATTTCATTCATGTAGTAGATTATTCTATTACAGAACAAATTTATACCAGATATGAACATTATCTTGGTGGAATAATACTTTCTTAGACAATATACCAGGCATTTTTGTTTTAATATCTTTACGCAGACGTTGTATCAGTATACAATATATTCAGCATTAATCGGTTTACCCTTTTCAAGCTAATTAATAATTATGATCCCACTACAGTCCCAAAAAACTGAAGCCTGACTGCTTGGCTGACAAAATGGCGTAACCTTTTTTAGAGGGTGGTGACCCTAACCATTGTCATTGTTTCGATTGTACTTATGACTCCGGTGTATTGTGATGGACCCAAGTCTCGTGCATAGTTATGAAACGGTTAAGAAAATCTTGTGGATCACTTTGAAACAGATCCAAACATTTCTGTAACAGTGTATGGCTGGTGCGTTTATTTTCTCCCATAAGAAAATCTAAGATCGTGGTTGATTATGTTCATGTTCTAAACTCGTTCGTAGGACATGCTTCCGCCATCTCTCCAATCTTCATCCTCCTGATCAGTCATAACCATGTCTAACATTTTATTGACATTTTCGTCTTAGTAGCCGTTAACGGCCTACCACTCTTAGGTTCATCTTGAACTGCTTCTCTACCGCCTTTGACATCCGCCACCCATATCTTTACATTTGCATATAATGAGCCAAATTCCCCTAAAGTCTGATATATACTTTAAAAAAAATTGCTAACGTTAACTCGTTTTTTTGTAAGTACTTTATGACAGAACGTTGATCAATTTTATCCATTACTAAAGAAATCACGAACCTTGCTTACAATTCGGTCACAAATTTTACAAATGTGACAGAGGAAAAACAAAATTGCATTATGATATGGTGAAAAAACGTGTGAGAATTACGTGCCAGTATTATTTATTATTTCTTTGAAATTTGAATATTGACCTTTTTCAATTATTCCTGTAAACATTTCATGCTCCTTGACTTTCCAGTTATGTTTTACGCTGACTACTATTGCAATTCAGTTTAAACATTAAGATATTCATTAATTGTATTGTCTTTTATTGGCCCCAAGTTAAAGCCATTTATATTATTAGTAGGTTGTAGCGTGCATTGCTAAACAAATATGTCTTACTTTCGCACCATCATAAAGGATGTGTTAGTCCTAAACTTTTAACTAGAGTAACGTACACAGCCAAAGGCTAGCCGTCTTCATGAAACCCATATAAAATCTCGCAACACGAAACGATAAACAGTTGGTGGTATTTAGGATTAATACCTTGGAGTTGGAGTGTTCAAAGCTATGTGGTCAGAAACCTATAATATTAGGAAATTCTCATAACATAACATAACACATGCAGATGCTTTGGCAATCTGCCAATTATACCTTAAACGCCGAGTCAACAGGCCATTCCGCAATCCTACGGTCTTTACACCTCGGCTAAACGGAGAATAAATAGATTTTCACTTGTTAAAGATTTTCCTACAAATGCGTACGCAGAGGACTTCGTAGAATTACATGGCATTATCAAGAGACGAAAGCTGGGATATGTTGCTATCCCTATCTTACTGAGGATACTGTAAGGTTGAGTACATTTGCGATCATTTCATGCATGCTGATTAAAGTCTTATGATGTCCTTTGATTCGTGAGCTTGGTCACACATAATGCAATAATAGTCTCATGTAAAGTAATATTAAGATGAGTAAATTAAATACTTGAAGGACTAATTAGGCCAACGAGGTTTCTCCTCTAGGTAGGGATATTAATTTCGCTTATATCCCTTAGAAAAAAAGGGTTTGAACAGATAGACTGCATTTTAAATTGTATGGGAGCTGCACGGCAACTGCACACCGGCGTGGAAGTTGAAGTTGCAATGCAGTACGTTTGTTTCAAACCTTACAAGTTCAGCTTCAGTTGTTTTTAGGGATCCATACCTCAAAGGGAAATACTGAAACCCTTATATAGGGATCACTTTGACGTCCGTCTGTCAATATCCTTTTCTCACGAACGCGTGGAGGGATCAAGCTGACATGATATCAAATAGGTAATCAGGTTCTCAAGTCTGCAACCCCCTGAACCTATGAAAAAAACAAACTTTTAAGTCAACGCAATTAATAGATACAGTTATTAAAAAAGGTGTTTCATTACAAATTCTCGTGGAATTAACATCTATTGGACAACTGGATAGCTGTCCTAGAAAATTTCAATTTGGTATAAAGAAGCTCTTATAGCACAACAAATAAGAAAAGACAATCTTTATTTTTTTGACTATCTAAGCCAATTAACCAATAGAAAATGACCCCACACTGCGTACATGTTGCATAGGAGCAGGGCTCTGCTAAAACTGGATTTAAAGATAGGTACGGACGAACTATTTCTATTCCTACGAATTTGTACGGAACCCTCTGTGCTCGAATCCGACTCGCACTTGGCCGATTTGAAGAGAATCTGGACACATCAAAATATTACCAAACAAATGCGCATTATAAATCGCCGGTGCTGCATATAATTAAGTGACACCTATTAACACCCAAGACTGCCATTTCAGCCATTAGAGCCTACTTATTACCACGATGCATGGCAACCCCGGCCCGATGCCGCACCATAATTTACGGCACCAGTAGCTGACACTCTAAGCTGTTATTACGCTCCTGATTTATACTTTCAAGGATGTGATCCCTTTATAACGGTTACGGATGTTGGAAAACGTATTAACAAGCTTCATACGTTAACCTACGTTGATTTAGTTGAAACTATGCTCTCTGGGCATCAGTAACCTTTCAATAAACATTTTATAGTTTTAGTTTACAATATATATTGCGCGTTGAGAATTTGTTGTAATTTTAAATCTATTTGACTATTTATTCTCATTGAAATGCTAACCAAACAAAGCTTAATAAATCACTTTCGATTCTCCGTCGATGCGACAGGGAGCGCTCCCGCCTAAATAATAATATTTAAATTTAGAACGGCGAAGGGATGGGACACGTGTGTCGTAACGCGTTTGGCGAAATGTGATTACACTCCGTAATTAACGAGCGGCTATTTATGGTCGCGACAATTTAAATAAATATTTTCTTTTCATATTCTATATACAGCTTGAAGCTCGTCCAGGATCATTCTTTCGAAATAATCATTGTATTCGTGAAAGTGTTTTACCGTTGGCCAACCGTGTCATGTCCATTTTGTCCATCCTCTTGAAATAAAGCACGCTTTCAATTGCACACTAATTATTCCAACACGAGAAACTCATTCGGTACCGTCCGTTTTTACGTGTAAAGAGAGATTAGTCGACTTTAACGACAGCCTCAAAGAGCCATTGTGATGCGGACCGATAATGATGATACGTTAAGAAAAGTATTATATTCTAGCCATAATGGGTCGTTGAAAAGGAGCGTTTCTTATAAAATTTCATTTGGATTCAGTGCTCGTCGCCGAGTGTCAGGCTCTGCTTATGAATAAATTACGACTGTACATTAATTTATTGATTGTTATTCAAATTGGGTTTCTCAATCGGAGGTTGGAGGTGATGCGTCGTATCGCTGCTTTTGTCGGGACGAGGCTGGCGCGTTTTCTATGCCGGGAAATTGTTATTGAATGCTCACTAATGTGCCACCATTGATATTACGAAACTGTACTCTGCGTCACATATCGGACGCCATTGTAAACAATTATATAGGTATTTAGCCGCTGATTGACAGGTGGAAAATTTACGCAAATCATTTGCCTACTTATTTTGTATTAATTGTACGTATGAATGTGTTTGAAATTATATACCACCTTGCGGCCCGCATTGAATACATTCAATTTGTTATTAAGCATAGATGCGGAGATAATTGTGCAAAGGAAATAACAAGTCAAGTATAAAATACCGTCGGGTATGACGTTATTGTCTCACTTTATTTAGGAAATAGCATAGCAACAAACCTGATGCAAGTAAAATATTGCCAAATACATTTACATTTCGCGATGGTAGATTTGGAAAGAAAAAGAAGAGAAGTTTCAAAAAAAATTGATGGACAGTGACGTCATTGACCAATAACCATTAACTCCCAGATTCCCAAAATTTTCATGATTAAAATGATTTTTAAACCTCTTAAATGTATAATTAAATTACCAATTAAATTTGCAGAGAATAGGTACATTAAGACAGAGATAATACATTAACCGCGAGTAACAATATTATCCGCCATCGGCGGCCGGCGTTAATGCGTACGCAACTAGCGATTGGCTGAAAACCGATCCATTCGTCTCACCAACATATTACATATTACACAGGCTATACGAACATATTGAGCTTGATATACCAACACTATATATATCCTCTCGTTATAGTTCTACGAACAAGCACGCCTCGACGAACTGTTTGTAATGACAAAGGCACTTTTTATTATTTGATCGCTGGTTCGTTTCTGTTAATTGTTCCGGCGACGTGATTTTAATATATCATACGTGTTGACTGGCCCATTTTATGGCGGTATGCTAATTAGATTCTTTCGCGATGTGTTTCTTGCGATGCAAATGCTAAGTAGTATTTTTATTTTATTTGTACCGCGAAAGTGTTAGGAGAGAGTTCGCGGTTTTTGAGCGCTTTCGTTCACCTCAGAGATGATTGTGGGTATAGTATAGTCTTTGTTCTTGGAAACCTTTTGTCTTTATGTGTGTTGATTTGCAACAAAAGGGACTTTATCGGAGTAGGCATTTATGTTAGGTAGAGTGTTATACATACAACGTTAATATTCAGTGCCTTTATCCAGCATATTGCATTTCGTCACACCAAACTAAACTTGCGTGACCTTTATACACGAAATTATTTACATAGTACGAGTAACCATAAGTCATTAAAGGTCTTTTTGAGAAAAAAAAACTGTTTATTTTGAGCGGATGACTATTAAGCATTGTTGTACAGTAGTCGTCTCACGACGGTGAAGCTCGTGTTCCATAGTGGGATAGTTTTTATTAATTATAGCTAACTCTTTGAAGATTCATAAAAATCATTGTATAAAATTCTGTTCACTGTAAAAAATATATAAAATATATTATAAATTGGAAAATATTTATTGGTTGTATAATTTGGTGTGAGCGAGCTTGTTTGTTGTCATGCCATTTCAAACAGGTATTTTAATTGGCTAAGAGGTAGTTAGAAATTTGAATTGTTGTCAGTTATAATATAAATCATTTCTTTATTGTAGTGTTCAGCATCCAGTGGCAGTCAACCCTTTAACTTTAAAGTCCTCCTGCAGTGGTTGTCAACCTACGATGACTCGCACTCCGCCGCATTTGACTTGCTGATGGTAACACCGGTGGTCCCGCCCGGTCGCGTCACAAAAACTTATATTGTACGTTTAAGGAGCTCTGTGCATCTCATTATGATAATTATATCTTGATGATATTCCTTTATTTTTTATTATTACTAGACGTCAATAATAGGACAATCTGTGAGACGCAATGATTATAGTTACGATTGAAGCTAAGCTGAGAAGACCGTAAAAGGCATTTTTTTAAGTAATTAGATACAACTTTATGTGTAGTAAATCAACAGACTGAACTATGTACAATTAAAGGAAACGTTTTTTTGATTACCAAAACCTGCCAACGAAAAACATTATCAAAACAATACTAAAACCTAATATTTAGTGAGCGTCAATATCTTTCAAACAGTGAGTATTCAGATGAGTGCTCTGAATTCTCACTGTTTGTGTTCCATATTTTTTACAATGGACGTATGTGATTGTCTTTCCTTATCCTACATTGTGTCTAATTTTATAAACTTAACAGGAATTAAAATATACAGGAATTAATTATTGCACACAAAAAGAGAAGCAATACAGAAATTTTTTAACTTAAACAACCTTGATAGAACTTGCTATGTTCGCTGAAAGTAAAATCATCAGCACAACCAAAATGTTCTCCAAACAACTTAACTTGGCACTTAAGAGCGTTTATATCTGCTTCACTGGCAACAGGGGATTGCAATCCGATCCGGCGGATCCGGTAATCCGGCCGGATCCGGTAGACCCAAAGAGACCGAAGAGACGCTACAACAGACATACATACAGTCTACCCAACCCACGAAAGCTGATTCTAATTTGGTGAAAAAATTAGTTAGGAAAAAAAAATCAAGTGTCAATATGATCTAGATCTAATGAAGCTTTAAAGACTGATTTCTTTCTTAATTATTGTTTGCGACGTTAAATTTGTTCAATGGTCTCTTTACCCAAATTATAAAAAACTTTTTTTTTCAATTAACGTTATTACGAGTATAACATGTATCTTACCTATTATTTGAAGTGCAATGTGAAGTGATGATTAGCTTTCTGTATGTATGTTTACTACCTTAAGGGGCTCCAAGCGTAAATTTACGATTTTTCATGGATTTTGTTTTGTATCTAGTCCCTGGAATGGCCAAACTAACTTTCGAAACGTGATTTATATGTTAGTTCAGTTTATATTTAAAACTTTCTTGCATTCGAAAATTAGAATATATTTCTATGTTATTAATTATGTATTTTTACAGAGAGGTCTATAAAAATAAAGATTGCGTATCTAGTCTCTCAAAGAACCTTTGATAGACTCAAAACTTATGCCTAACTGTTCATTATAAAAAGACCTAACTTACTACGCAAGCATTTTCTTTAAAAAGCGTGTATTTTTTTAGAAAAGTGGCAAAAACTGGATTTTCGTCGTAAAAATAACAAAGTTTGATGGCATTTATCTTGGTTTCGATGACTCTTGAAGATAAACTGAAACAGTATATTGGTAAAGACGGTCGCTGTCAACATGATGAGACAAATTCAAAACGGAAAAACGAAGAGCTAGATCGAAGGTTATTCAGAGCTGTAAGCCCCTTAATACCCGTAATATTAAAATATTACGGGTATTAAGGAAGTATGTATTTTATGATTGTTGATTTTACCTCTTATAGTATTAATAAAGTTGATTAAATATTACATAGTAGAGAAGTAAAGTGGGGTCAAAGTTATAATAACGATCATGAATCATGATCCAATTACACTAAATTAGTGGTAAAATCTTAGATTTGGCAATTAAAACTATAAATAGTTCCATTAAATAAAGTGTTATTTTTATATTTTATAAAGAAGATTTAATTTTGTTTATTTACTATGAAACAAAGCTTACCATGTGTGTGGCTCAAAAAATTTAATATTGTTATTAAGTTAAGGCTAAATATTATTGAAGCAGATGTTAAAAATTTTCATATTATTGTGAAATAAGTGGCTAGTGAGACTGATTTTTGACTTCATAAGGGTGTGTTTTAGCGCTAAACTATTGTTTCATTCGTTTATTTGCAAAAACAGCTCCGCATGTCTACTTTACAGCCAATAAACTGGACAAAAAGCATAATGTTAGATATACGCAATAGCAAAACTTCAATCCGGCCGGATCCGGCCGGATTGAGAAATGGACCGGATTGCAATCCCTACTGGCAACGTCGCATATTTTATCGTTTTGCTTCATTATTTTGTAGTACTCGTACTTGAATGAAACTTAAAGGTATGTTCAATTCATACCCTACATCTTTAGGTATCATATTGCGTTTAATTCACCTATCACCCGCTTTTGCTTTTATTTAATTACAAAACAAGATATAGATATGAATTCATTTTTAGAGCCTTACTTTTGCCAATTAACATGAAATTTTGAATAGTGCCAGCTTAACTACCGAAAACCTAATGAATGTATTGAAAACATGTTTAAGTTACATTCATATTTCTCAAAATAATGAAGGAAAACCAAAAAATATGCGACGTTGCCAGTTAAGCGGGTATAAACCCTCTTAAAAGACAAGTACGGGTTATAATTTTTTTATGGTTTTTACGTTTATGCCAGTTTGATATAACGTGTTCCTTCGGTTATTATGATATCAAGTGACCACACGCGTTCCCGCCTCCCGTGAGCTCTCGAGACTACCGAGTTACGAGCGCCCCCGCGTGTTTGCACTCTTCAGCTACTTGGTATTGTTGTCACATAATTGCCTTGTCTTCGTCCACGTGTGGTCGAGCGCAAACCTTACGAGTTTGAGAAACGGTGACAATTAGGGATGGGAAATTAAAAGGTTTCATGGTTTCGGATAATCTTCGTCCACTCTCGGGATCTATATTTCTTATTTATTCATTTATTATTCAAAAAGTTACATAGCATTACAGTAAAAACCTAACTACGAAAAACATATAGAAAAACTTAAAACTAGTTCGGGTAAGGCGACGTAATTCCGTGGCTCCGTTGCGTCGTCTGATCTTGTGTACGATTCGGCAGATTGCTCCGGAACTGTTCCGCAGCAATCTTCTGGCCGGAGCTTCGGCCAGAGGGGTTACTCCGAAACTCAAAAATCGAAGTTCGTAACGTGCTATCCCTCTCGCTCTCATGTTATGCTGTATTTGAGTGAGCGGGATGGCGCCATACAAAGTTCGTTTTCGGATTTCGGAGTAGCCCCTCAGAAGTCTGCACTTGCGATATATACGTTAGTGGCGTGAACTGGGTTTTTAGCCAAGGTATATAGGTAGTTTTTCTGTGCCTATATGGAGTCATGGTCGTTCAGGGCTTTAGAGTAGGCAGTTTTTCAGTGCTTATAAGGAGCCATGGTCGTTCAGGGCTTTTAGGGTAGGCAGTTTCTCTCTGCCGATATGGGGCCATGGTCTTCCAGGGAAGGCAGTTGCTCTCGGCCGATATGGAGCCATGGTCTTTCAGGGTAGGCAGTGCCTTTGTGCCTATATGGACCGCATGCCACTAACTACTTGACAGGTATTAAATATTACGGCGATTTCCAGTGTCTTACCGAATTTGTAAGAGCAGTAGCAGTATTTTCTCTTTTATTAACTTATCTAAAAATAAATGTTGTCTTTAAGTTTGCCTAATGTCAACCGTAAAATAAGCCCTTATCCTGTAAGGAGTCAATTTCCAAATTGTTTCATAACTGGATTAAATGCAGAACGATCTTGGGGAGTATTGGGAGTAGGATTAGGTATTATTTTACCATTCAGCGGGTTAGGGTAAAGGCAAAGCGAAGTGGCTTGTCGCGCGAACTAGCGTCACCCATCGTTCTCACAATGTAAGGTAAACGTCCCAATGTTTGCAACACCCTCTTTGACACGTACTGCTACGAATCAAAGTTGTAAATGCCAACTAATGGGACAATGTCGGGTACTGGTACAAATACCTAACTCGATGCAAGAATCTCTTTTGTCAGCTCTTTTCAAAAAAATATCTCAGATTTACCTTATCATAAGTGAGCCAGAATTTATCGCGTCTAAAATAAATACGATTTATTAATTAACCTTATTATTTCAAACCTAGCGTCCTTGGTATCGAGGGAAATTCTCACTGATATCTTTACCCACTCAAGTCAAGTGCTTTCAGCAAACTGTAGTTGCAAGTCACCATTCTTATTTCAAACTAGAAGGCGCCCGCAACTTCGTTCGCGGAGGAGAAAAAGTCATAACCCCTCTTTTTTTCCAGCGTAGTCGGATAAAAAGTATCCTATAACTACCTGGAGATACCCGGCTACCCGTATATACCAAAAATAGTTGAAATCCGTTTAGCCGATTTAGCGTGATGAAGCCACAACGACACATACAAACATTTTACAACTTTATAATAATATAGATGTAAATGGAATTTAAACCAACATTACAAGAACGTTTGGGAATATAAAAAGTCTATCACTACCCTAAGTCCCGAACATGGTGATAGCGAGGCTCGTTCGTGGAAGCTGCTAATATGCGCGGCCCCGCCCCATCCTGTCTACCCTGCCCGCGATGCGCACACGCCGGTCCTCGTGAACGTCACGGGTATTTTTAGATTGTGAGCTTTATTATAATTATGCACTATAGTGTGAAGGGTGTATATTTGTGCAGTCGGGTATTTTCGTGATAAACTGCAACTGTCATAATACTCATAATATTCATGTAGATAGTCACTGACTCGTATTTGGCAAATCTAAACTAAAGAGCGTTATTGCTACCGATTTTCTATTTAGTTCATACTTTTTTGTTTTAGAGTAGAAAATCAGCCGTATAGTCGCCCAACCATAAGCAGGTACTTACTGTGATAAAGCTCTCTATCTATCATTGCCTTCAGTATGGTTCAACGTTGTCAATGGGGTAAAATTATGTAGCAGTAAGTCATTAAATACAGTACCAATTACAAATCCATAATATGAGTGCTCGTAAAATAAACATCAACAAAATTTTACTTAATTAATTAAGCTTTCGTAGAGTTTACGGCGCTACGGCGTAGCGTTCGTAGCTACTATATATGATTATATAGTAGCTGCGCATATTGTTGGTTTAGAGGGTTTGTATGTACCGCTTTGTCGCATATAAAAGTCTGTCTGACCGAATGGAAGAGAGAGCTAGAGCGACATGTGGATGGTTATTAATAAGGTACTAGTTAACATTTTGTAGAATAGTTATTTAGTCTTAAGTATGAATCAATGTAACGTCATGGTGTATACTGTCATGTTACATATCTTTTATATATGATACAATAAATAAATGAAATGAAATATCAATAAAAACTAATGATTCAGCAAGAGGCTACGATAAACGATCAAACTTGCGAAAGTTTTACAAAAATTCATCCAAGCCTTGAGTGCAGACTTGCCTAAGGGAAGCCAATCTGGGCGAACCCTTTTAGTTTTATTTCGTCTCCAATACTGTCACTTTTAGTATACCACCCCCGGAGCAGTCTGAAACAGGCGATGACATTCACGCCACATTTATTAACCGGCAGCAATAAAAATGTAAATACGTGCGACTTGCGCCGCCGACGGCTACCGGTCCCATTGTCGCTCACATAGATTATTTAGAAGATGAACTTCCAAGCACGCTTCGTTTGGATTCTCTAACGACTTGGAAATTTTGCCAGAGGCTCTGTACGTGTGCAGGTACTAATAAAATATATTATTTTTTGCCTGCATTATGTTTAAACCTGAACAAGTTTTGCTCAGAACGTAAAATTCGATTGTGTCTTCACAGTTTTCATGCATATTTTTTTGTATGACTTGATCATCTTTTCGAAACGTGCCATGAGGTGAAACAGTAAAAAAATCATCAAAATGTTAAATTGAAGTTTGGTCCATACATCAAATTTCGATTGATTGCGACGGGCGACGGGCGCTAAGTATGTATACCAATATCCTCAAGAACCGGTTAAAACCAATTGTAATAGAGTCAATCTTGTCTCGATATTGACCTGTCCATATTCATTAGAGCTGTCCGTAAGCCAGAGCATATCAAAACACGTGGCGTGTCTTCCCGGCTACTAGTTTACCTGTAAAGTATACTAAGTGCCATAGTGTTGTTCCAGGGATCACTGTTGACCCACGACCGTGTGTGGTCTATTACACCGGACACTATTAGAATTATAAAACGACACACTCCCCAATCCAAATAAAAATCATAAGCCGATGTTTCAAAGTCCATAGTTCTTTGAGAGTAGAGTGGTCGTTCGGGTGTTTGTGTACCAGATGTTTGGCTAAATAACAGTGTTGCCGTTAAAAAAACGGATGGGTATTATGGGTAATAGCGAAAGTGCTATCTCCACACAGTTTAGCTCGCAACAAAGGTTTTTAATTATTTATTGCTATCAAAACAGCTGTCGCATAGGTATGCAAAACAGCTAAATTGAAAAGGATGTGCAGACTGGGCTCAGACGGCGGCGTGGGAGACCCATTGTATTCCGTAAAATGTCGAGCGCGGGCTATTACGTATCCGATGTGGCAGGATTTAATTACATAATTCACACTTGCGATAAAGTAAGCAATTGTCGCATGGAGCATCCTCTAAGAATAAAGCCTTCAAGTGAGTAATTTAACCTTTCCGTTGCACAAATACTCTTTTTCGTTTTGATTTATTTAACTAGTAGAAAAGCAGATTGGAACTTTATAAAAGCCATTGAAGATTGTTATTTGGTTGGCTCGGTAAAACCAGAAACAGTTTAATAAAACCCAAATAAGCTTAAATCTATCAATATGACGGCAGTTAGCCATTAATTAGCTAATGACAGGTCAGTTTGACGGCTGCTTATCACATGTTGTTTCTCTATGTCAAAACGTTGTGATAGGTTACTCTTTTTGATTTAGTGCCCCTCGAGTGGAGAACTGCATTGATTTATCAATTATTCGAAGCATGTGAGTGTGGTATTTTCTAGACACGATCTCGCTCATGCCATTCCATTAGAGATTAATCATTGGGTAATCATATTTTGATGCGTATTTGTATTATCTGATTTTTTAAAGTAATCATTCTTTAGATGTAAATATGAAACAGTACGGTATAATCGAGAGTTGTTTATACAAAATACATAATAAGAAGACTGGATTAATGAGCAAATGTGAGATGAATCCAGGGTATTGTTTGTAAATTTGATGCGACTGCGCAGCGGGGCGCGGCACACGAATGTCACTAGAAAGTGTAACCACTATAAAAAGTGTGAAATTTGATAATAAAAAAAAGTTTAGATAAAAATTTTGTCAAAAAGTTATTACATTGATCCGAAGATTGACATGGAATTATTTATATTTTCGTACGATATCAACGATCTAATATGATTTATTCATGTTGTAGGCGGTCGATTTATTATTAAAATACAATGATGGTTGACAGATCGGCCGGGGACGATTGCGCGCCGCTCTAGGCCTGTTTTTTTTGTCGAATTGTTTTATTTGATCCCGCCTTTATTTGTACGCTATCGGAAAGGGTTCTTATTGATTTTCGAAGTTTGTTCTGAGTATTTTGGAATGTTAAAAGAAAAGGGACAGAATCACGTGCTTTATGGTGTTTTAATGGTAGTTAGTCACTAATAGACAAAAAAGTAAGTTTAAAGCGCACGCGTTGATAAAATGGCTCACGAAATTTTAAAAGGGATATACGATATCGAAGAGAAATTTTGCATTCGTGCTAGACATGTCTAGCACTTCTCTGTTTATTTTTTTATGTTACCATGCTTATCTAGAACCTTTAGAAACAGAAAGTTGAATTCCTAAAATGTTGAAATCGAAAAATGTTTAATTTCTAGAAGATGTAACATCACAATTACTTCTACGGCAAAGATAATATAAGCACGAAATTATAGAATATGTGACTATCATAGAAAAAAATGAATCGGCAAGTTGGCGGTATTTGTATGAAATTGTCAGCAAAATCCGTTGAAATCATAGCACATTGCAGACAATTCCTTGAACAAATTACTTTTATAAGATTTCCGCTAGTCTGTTTTAAGAAATCGAGACACTGAGTTATGTATGGAATGAAGATGTATTTAAATTAAAATATGACCGCGACCTAAAGAGTGAGATGGATAAATTAATGATGCCCGTCATTCGACAAGTGACATTACGACTGCTCGATTCACATCAGGATCATCGATTAACAACCGAAATGGACATCGATAAACAAATTGATTTATGTGGGCTTCGGAATAAATGTCTTATCTTACATTATGAAGAGTTCAGGTTGTTCAAATCGATTGTTTTGATGTGATGGATAAGATACCACACTAATATTGCGATCAGAGTTTGGTGTTTGCTATCAAAAGGAGTACCTACACTACACTACGTACTAGTTAATCGTAGCAGTAAGTATCGGTCGGTCATTCTCAATACAGCGAGTATATGGGGAGTAGTAACGACATTTATTTGGTACATTCACTGCAATATTTTCTTATTAATCGGCACTCCGCCTTAATGTGGTTACTCTTTCCACAGCAAAAACACAACAATGTTTGTTGTTTACTTCTAGAACTGGTTTGCTTATGCTTAGGCCATGTAGCACCAGAGCTTCTTTGTTTTTGTCGATTGTAGAATATATTTCAATCCTTTCATTTGACCCATTTGTATGTAGCAGGGCCGCTTCTACCGTTCTGCTCAATTGTAAACATTTTTCCAGAGACAATTCAACTTCGCTTTTCATTAGTTCATACTTTATTACTTTCGATGACACGCCTTCCATGAATTTCTCTTTTCTTTGATCTTCCGGATCTTTAAACTGGCACTTCCCAGCCAATTTTCGCAATTCCAATCAGTAATCTTCTATTTTCTCATGTGGTAATTGATTTCTTTTGCGAAATTCTGCCCTTTCCACAGCCGTAGATAGATCTTTAACATATTTGTTCCTGAGTTTTGTACACAACTCTTCAAAGGTAGACTTAACTGGTTTTAGTGGTGAACATAGATGGGTTAATGCTTCAAACACTTTTGGAGATAGCTTTGTTAATAGCAGAGGCACCTTTTTACTGTCATTAATTGCACTCAATATCATTAATTGCAATGAAACATTCAAGTTGTTGTTCAAATACATCCCAGTTTTCTCCATCAAACTGCTTCATTTCTCCACACCACGACATTTTTGATGTTTTTGGTTGTGAGTGTATTTGTTGAGATGTATCCGTAGCTGCCTTTGTTTTATAAAAATCACTTAAGAGTTTTCTCAATCCGTCCAAGTTTGTGTCTGCTGCATAACTGTTGTTTTCATCCTTTAATAGTTGGTGTAACTCTTGTTTTGAACACTTGTAAATGTAAGTTCTTTTTCCCGACTTTATTAATGTTATTTTGTCCTTTATTTGTTCTGGAATTTCATCTAAATTTTCTTCAGTACTTGAATATTTTAATTTTTCGGAATCTGACATTGACATGACCACACCACAGGTTAAGTATAAGATAGTATGAACATCTTCGAATAAACTTATGCAAAGATGTTCATACTATCTTATTGTGCGATGTGAAGTAGTCTGTAATTGTCCGTGCACGTTTTGTTTTTTTTTTGTTTGGAGTCTGTGGTTCAATGATGACGGTAATGATGTTCTATAGTCAACTTCACTTCACTGTCCGCTTTTTATTTTCACTGATTTTTACTATTAGTCTGATATATTTCTGCTCAATTTATATCTCACTTTGCACTTTAGGTTCTGGTTCTCGTCGCCAACTGTGATATCTTAATGAAATGCAGAAATTAATTAATTCTGGTTTATTTCTAACGGAGCCGAAACACACGCTACAAAATGGATATCCAAAAAGAGCGAAGACCAAAGTGGGAAAGAGAGAAGTGATTGCTTAAGTTGCGTTCAGTATACCACAGATTTTTTGTACAAGTCCCGTATTTGCCTTAGACAGCACCTGTATACTCTCTAGTAATTAGTTTAGTTTTTGCACTATCAATCTTGGCTCATATTGAATGTGCCATTTTAGAATGGGGAATCAGAAAAATGGTGACCTGTTAGTCACTATTAAAAATTATTTAAGTAGATTTCTATACACTTTTTTACAAGTTTTGTATGTATCATTCCTAACGTTGTAAGGAAGATTTGAACCACTTCCCTGGGACTGATTGAGCTAAAATTTGGTATACCTACGTAACTACGATGACAATACAATATATGGCACCATAGAGCATGGAACAGGTCTGATCATGCAGTCGGAAGGCAGTCATAGGAACTCTGTAATATTATAACGCAATCCTACCGAGTTTGGGCTCTTTAAAGTAGTCTCGGTGAGTAGCTGATGGATGTTCAAAGAAAAGTACAGTTGGAAGTAAATCAAAATGAAAATAAAAGTCGGAATTGTCACAATTTTTTTTTTCAGATTCTTATCTCAGGCTACTGGAAATTTAGTAAACAAACTGAGCGTAAAGATGGCGTCTTAATAGGTATATTATATAGTACATCGTATCTCTTCATTTTCTGTAATGTTTACCACAGGCTCACCTCCGCGACCAGTACTTTTAATTGCCTATAACTTCTAATAACGTTACGATACAAAGTTGACCTACCTGCGGTTTGGACATTAGTTTCCTGGTCCACGTTTACGGCGCGCGCACCTCTTGTAATTAAACGGCGGTTAACTCGCTTTACTCCGCTTTACTTCGGTTTACTGCCGTTTACACCTGTCACGATATCACCGGTAACATCGTTACTTATGTGTACCTACCTACTTAATGTAGGTATGTTTAGTGTAACAGATGCCTGAGATGAAGACTTCTTGTACTAAATAGCAAGATTTTGACTTATTTTGCAGTTAAGAGTGACATAGAGCAAAGTTTTCAAAGAGATTATGTACAACGGTTTCCAAAGAACATGTAGTAGCTATTTAAATTATTAAAGGAACCTTCTATATAGTAAGTTTACCTTTACATTCAGCAGGTGGAGACTCATTATCAAAAGTTTTTATGGTTATTTTGTGACGTAAAGATTAAAACAATGTAAATATTGCTAATGGAGAAAATTAAAAACCAATTATCACACAAAAGTCGTGACAAAAGATGATAATTAGCTGTAACGGGTAGATATTAATGTAGGTGAGAATAATTTGTAGGAAACATAATGTTCATACACATTATGAATTGTAATAAAAATATTTAAAACTACAATGTATAGAAAGTTAACGGTGTTTTATTTTTCACATGAAATAATGTAGGAACGAGAATTTAAGACATGGCCAGAAGGCATAAATTAGATAAATTCAATGTTTAAATAATCAACCTAATTTCCTTATTGCAAAAAGCAGTTATGGTGAAAAAAAGTGTCACTAACCCTTACGTGAATTTAAATTTTGTAGAAATTTGCCAGAGAAGACATCATAAGTACTTATATGAAATAAAGTCGCAAACAGATATTTAGTGGACGCATACGCAACTTACCATTGATACATATAAATATAGATTTAAGAATTATAGATTACTTAAAATGGTGATGCAGTTCCAGTTCATAGGTACGTTAGGATTTTCCTTAAATGAATATCGTTGAATGTCAGTCTGCAGTAATTGTCATTACTAAAGGCAAGGCAGTTTACTCATTTCTATTGATCGTACGTGTTATTAATTTGTGCCATACGTGACCATGACAAGTAATCTAACTATTTACGTAAGTTTTTAAGGACAATGGACATATATATGTATGGTAATACATAGATTTGATTATACTTTTACAGTATCGAAAGTCAATGATACTGACAGTTTCCCAGTTATTTGTTAAAACTCACTTGACTGACAATCAATTGACGCAAATAACAATAACACGTTAATTTTATTTTGAATAATTTTGTTCTAATAAAGCAGAAACAGTTATTCTTATTAATGACTATGTAGGTACCTATAAGGATTTTTTGTTAATTCAGCAACTTGTCCCTGTTGTCACAATTTGGATAATCATGACGTCCGTTGCGGAGCGCCGCTCGCAAATAATGACTCAAACGAGGACGAAGTCACAAAGCGATGATGGATGTTTGCAGATGCAAGGAAAAAGTGATCATGTAAATAAAAACATTCGCAAAGTTTACACGACAAATTGACGCTTTGCATCCACGCAGTGCGTCACAGATACACCCTGAACGATGGACAGTGACTTTATTTCAAGTTAAAGACGAACCATCGAGCATTTCCCAAGTGCCCCAGTTTGTCGATCCACTTAACGTCCCGCGTTCGATCCGTCGACAAACGACACGCATGTACTGTATCTACATTTTAAAAGTTTCCTCGAAATACCACCCGCCGGCGCACCTACACACGACACTATAAAGCGATCGATTATTACCTATTTGTGTGAAAAGCGGAAGGAATAAAGGCCGCGAGCCGTGTTATAAGCACGAGCCGCGTCCGCCGGAGTCGCTCGTGAGAAATGTCAATATTTAAAGGCCAACTCGCGATGCTACGCTTCGAAATTGTCTCAACGATTTCGATATTTTCCAATGTCAAATATTATCTTAATAGCTTTGACAAAACTCGATTCTCGTGCCGAGTATTAATTGCCATCGAGTCGTCCGGGCGGGTCGCCGCCATCGCTTAAGGCCTCCCTGCGCTTGCATCACGCGCGACCATACTCTTCGTAAACATCGATTCATTACCTATCTCAATCGCGATGTAAAATAACTCGTTTTTATTTGCGCTTTCTACGCGTAAATAAATATGTATATAAAGGTATATTGACGCCGAGGAATCTGGCACGCGTCAATCAAACGGGACATACACGAAACTCCACGATTTGTCACTGGGCCATCTTGAGTCATCCACAATAACGGCCGCCATTTTGGTGACAATAATTAACAGATAGGCAACTTCGTCTGTCCGCTTTCTAGTTTTTGTTTTCTAAAATAATTATCATCACAATAAGCGACACGATCTCTTTTTACTTACCGCTGTTGCGGTATTTTGAATAAAATTAAGCGGCCAAATGATTTCTTTAACAACGCCGGTACGCCTGTACGTGCTTCGAGGGGCCGGTGGAACAAATAGTTAAATTTTGAACAATTATCCGTAGCACCGTTTGCGACATGATTGCATACGATTAGGCGAAGCTCTTCAAAGTGATTATCAAAGCTAGGTACCCGCGGAGGATTGATCGATTGGCCGGGAGTTTGCTGAAGTGTTCAGTATCTGTTAAAATGTGTGTGCGAAGTATTTAAAGCGCTTTTAACGTGTCGCGCATGGAGTTGAGCGCTAAGCGCGAAGATTCGCGCCGGAGTGCCTCCGGCTCGCGACGCTGCGCTGACGCACTCGAGCCGTCACGCCGTCAATGGGTCAGGTTGTTTACCTCGCCTTATCACCTTTTGTTTTGCTCAAATACGTGGCTCATTTCGTATAGCAGTTACAACTTCCTGACAAACTATTCTTGTACATTGTCTCCGTCTCGTTCTCACGTAAGTTACGAGCAACCCAGAGTTTCACAATCGTTTAGTCTCTGAATGAAAACAAGGTCGTCGCATCCACTGTAAGATGAGTTATAATGAACGATTAAAACTGGAATTTTATTTTGGAAATGTACCGGAACGCACGCAAAACCAAAACATAACAATAAATAGTTAAAAGTGTTTGCTTAGATAGCAGCCAGTATCCGTCTGCGAGAAATAACATTGAAATCGAAATGGAAGAAGCCAATATATCGGAATGGAAGGCTAACAATAAAGCATCGGAGGCCGATCGACGATACAGGTCCTTGTGTCCACATTAGCATCTCAGCCAGGAGTGTGTGCAAACAGCGAGGGTCATCTGATGAAATGTTCAAAGGCTTTTAGTTCCCGAGAATTATTAAATGAAGCCCCAGGATCGTAATGTAAACACCGCGTGTTTGTAGAGGCCAGAACCTGCTTTGTCGACGGTTTGATGCGTGCTTTGGCTTATTGGCGGTTATTTTACGTCCGCTAATGTTAATGTTACCGACGCGTTAATGCGGCAACTTTGTCCCAGAACAGCCACTACCCATTCTATCTCGACCCGCTCGTGCTCGCTTTACAACCTATATCCTTTTATTAACCTCGCACCTTTTGTCCCAATCTTGAAACGAAAATAAAACGAAACAAATCGCGCGTGAGGTATGATATTAAACATTAACAACGCATACAATGTAATTCAAAGTCTAATGCCTACTTTTACGACAAAATTGTATGAGAGCTTGTACCATCAGCGATTCCTTGGTTACGCAAACGCAGATTTCCCTTCGACGTCAACAGTACGTTGCAGAAATGAGTGTCGCAATAAACTCTGTGAAACACCAGATATATGTGGGTATCTGAGTAAATATATAATGTGTTGGTAAATAGGCAGGTAGCGTCCCGGCCGCGCTAACACTGCTAATGTGTGGACAAAGACCGTCGTGACGCTGCCCGCTAATAAATGTTCCCGGAGAGGATGCGAACATTCCCTGCGCCTGCGCTGCCACAGGGAACATGCGCAAATAAAGCTCTTTGTCTTGCCTCGCGTTAACGCATCGAAACAAATCTCCACAGTCCCAACTAACATTGAAATGTTACATTTCAATATCAGCTTTACTTCACACTTCATAGTCACTGTAATTAACGTTATAATGTTCAATATTATATTTGCGCTATTTGCTTAGCATATCAAACAAGTTATACGCGCATGACATCTCTTATTACAAGTTTCTATTTGATTTCGACTCATAAAACAAGCTCGCGTGGACATGATTATGATTTCTATCACAAATATCGTGTACGATATGAGCTTATCATCCTTTCTGTTCTCTGTTTTGCCATGGCCAATAATCTACTTTGTAATTAACGTAGTAAGGTTGTGAATTTCTTGACTTTACTTCATGATGGTAGACCGGGTTTTTGTGGCATTGATATAAGGTTGTATCTCCTGTAATTTAGTTCGTAACACCACTTCATCAATATCGGTAGCAACAGATCTACCCGTTCCTAAAATGGCGTCGTATCACACATCGTATTAAGGTTGTTTTCGGGAATGGTGTTCTATTTTGGTAAAAGGCGCTAATCAACGGTGTGTCCTTCTGCTTATAGGTCGAAGGTTCCTTTCTGGATATTTCTAAGAAAGACCCCAGTTCATTCCTTGTTTATCCAAAACATAAGCGCGTACCTCTTTAATGGTTTCGTTCGATGGAGGAATTCTTTCACTTTTGCTTTCTGTGTTTGAGTAATATTTTAATGCGGTGTTGACTCGTCTATCAGAACGACTTCAATGAGTCGGCTCTTCACTGGGAGCGGGGCATGTACTGCGGACATAGGTGTTAATGATTAGGACTTGGAAGTTTCGACACCTTGTGAAATTTCGGTCAGTTTTATTGACTCACTTATCAATGTCATACGCTTTATGCTTTTCATCGTGTCACTAAACGGCGAACAGTTATTATTATATTATAAAATCACGAGCGTGATCTTGACAAACGAGAGGAGTCTCTGAATTCTGTTTGGTGAGGCATTAGCACGGGCTGTGCTAATGCTATCCTACTTATCGCTGGCTGCAACTGTTGGTTTTTACAGTTCGTCATTCGATAATAATGTTTGCAACGAAGCGTTATGTGCCGATGTTTACTCTCATCGCTGTTTTTGGTGTCTTCGTATTAAATGCTGGTGAAATACGGAACTAGTAGGGTGAACTATGAATAATCGGAGCTCTGATAATACATATTTTTCAAATGACCTAATATTTTTCTTTATCTTTCATAAAGCAGTTGGCTTTAACCCTATTCATTATTACACACACATATGTATATATCGCCTACTCACAACAAAAACTTACTAAAAACATCTGTCACTGCTTCAAAACCTCGTATCTCGGTACCATATCGATACTGAGATACGAGTTTTATTTCAAATTGGTATTTATTACTTAGTGAGTTTTGGATGTCAACAAACAATATATATATATATATTTACTCATTAACTGACCAGAGATTGAGTATATAAGGTGTTAATGAAACTCTAACCACGGAAAGGTTTTTGACATTACTATATGTATCTCTGCTGGTACAATTTCGGTAAACAATCCCATGTACTTGATATATAAATATTGCTGCTATAACACATATAAAAAGAAAATCGAAAAAACACAACAAATTGCGTCAATTTAAAAATCACTGAAGATACAGAGATCTAATGAAGGACTTGCTTTTGAAATCGCTCCAAAATGATAAAAGTAATAAAAAGAGACGGAATCCAGTAGCAGTCGAGAGCATGAGAAAGTAAGGCTGAATACGATGGGTTGCGTGCGCGCCGACGTTTATCCGAACGAAACATTTCTCCGATAATGACGCCACAATATAATAATGCGAATAATAAATAATAATACAATAAAATCGACAAGAGTTACAAATGTAATAGCGCGCTTTTACCGGGTTCCGTACCGTTTCCGTAAATTCTCTCTTTATTTATTTTATTCATACATTAAAATAATAAAGGTAACAGAATAGGTTGAGGGAGTGATTGAATGTACATATAACTTCGTACTGTACGACTTCGTATTTTATTTGATCCTATATTTTCATATAGAAGATTTAATTGAAGGCACAGTCAAACAGCGCAAGTATTACCAGATTAATACAATACCGATAGAAAGAAATAACGTAAAAACATTAAGACTCAAAGATTCAAAGTTAATATGTAGAAAACAAGTGTACATTGTTTCCCTGCTCGCCTTAGAGTTAGCGTTAAAAGTTTCGACACTGCGATCCACACTTGTTACCCGCAAGCCCGCATAAATTAGGAATGGAAATAAGTATGTATAATGCCTAGGTGATCTCACTAACTCCTCACGAAATCTTATAACTTAAGAAGAAATAGCAGCCAAAATAATATGATATCTGGTTCTGTTTAAAATAAATTTAAAATCGAATGGAAAATCGGGCGGCATGTGAAATTATCTATGTACTAGCTGTTCCCCGCGACTTCGTCCGCGTATAGAGATGCAATTTATACCTTACAAAGTGTCTCTCTCCTCCTCCTCATAAAGTCTTAAAACCTAAGAAATTATTAGGTGCAGAAATAGCAGCCTAAATAAATGTAAACTGGATCTGTTTAAAATAAAAAATCGAATGGAATAGGAGACCTCTTAAAAAGCTATCGGGCGAAATTATCTATTTATAGTAACAAAATGTAAAGAGCGGGATGTCACAGAAATTTTGTACTATCTAAGTTTTGCTATACTGTTATATTTGGTTTATATTTAATAGAAGATTAGAACTGGACAGGCATATGAAGCGATGTCTATACGACCTGATCGGATTGTGTGAAGGTTTCGTTAAATTTATGGAACCCTAAAACTGAAAATAAAATAATAATTTTAATGTGGTAATTGTATGCCGCGGGCGGGACGCAAATCGCGCTCATTTCGCGAACGGCTCGATTCTGCCAGTTCGGCATATCGATTCCGATGTGATGTAGCGGGTTAATATCGGGACTGGTTTCCCGAGCCAGACTCATTTTCGTATAAATTAACTGTTACTATAAAAATCGTGTTTAATATGGGTAATGATAGAGATATATAGAGATAGAGTCTCAAACGGACCGAGCGCTATTTTGAAACTGTGCTTGTGTAAAATTGGATCAGTAACACATGCAACATATTAAACTATAGTTTCTAAATAATTATGATTCAAATGCATATATAATTCCTCACTTATAAACTACGAGTGTATAATAAGTAAATTTTATTAAACATATTATGTAATATTTACTAATAATATCATTATGTTTGGGGATAATCAATTGATAAAAACAAAAAAAAAATTCGTAGAAGTGTCCTAACATTACAAATTGAAGTTTGTTTACCTTTCTTGCATTTCAAAGTTGTAGGCATCAACATAAAATTTTATGTGTAATGTCAGTTTTATAATCCTTTCATATAAATTGAAAAGAATGCCCCCACCCACCGATTATCGTAGTATTAATAACAACAGACCTCCTCGCTATTGAATATAAAGTACGTCGACACAGCACGAATAATTAAGCTTATTGGTTAATAAGTTGAAAATACCTCAGTTGAAGTAATAAGGCCCTAGAGCATTTTTTTTTGTGGGCAGGCCATATGTTTGCGATGTTGTTATCATGCTCACTTATATAAATAATTTAGCGTTACCGCTTCGGGCTGGTTACAATAAGAATAGTAAATACAAAACCACACCAACCTGCTATTCGACCTGATGTTCTACTTGGAAACTTGGGCGGCAGCAAAATAAGAAAGAATAATAAGGTTGATGTCTTGGCTTATTTAATGCATACCAAAAGATTAGTATAAGAATAGCCACCAGTGTTGTTAAATATCAACGCAATATATTGGTCCGATTAAAATCTTTTTATTTTATTGAGTAGGTGAAAACCAAAGAGAATATATACGTATTTTTTAACTTCTGCTCAAAAAGTACGTCATATTAGCTTCGCGAAGCGAGACTAAAATAGTAGTAATCCCTTATAAATTTCTATGACACTGAAAAAAAGAACTTGCGGCCAGCGACATACTCCTTACGAATAATTAAAAACAAAATCAACCTGATCAGATTGGCCAAACTTTCTGATAGAATTGCTCAAACTGTACTTTTAGTTTGTCATGAAATATACAATTTTAATGATAAGTGTTTTTTATTTTCTCGCAGTCGAAGTGAAAAGCAGTGTTTAACACGTGGCTAAAAGTCATTATGACACTCAGACATATTTAATCACTTCGTGTCATGATGGCTTATTTTAGCACCTTGTCAAACAATCTACTTTTTTTTACTTGGCGTAAATATATACAATTAATCGTACATATAAAATAAATCCCATTCAATCATTCATTCATTCACTACTTTTTTTTGCCATTACTACTCCATGCAGCTGTGTGTGTAATCATTCACCTCGACTCTGATGCCGACACCTATGCCAAATAGAATACTTTATATAGTATGCTAGAAGGTGCTTTATTATACACCGTGACCGTTAATAACCCGAAAGATTTAAGCTAACGATACTAGAGCCTAATTAGAGTATATAAAGTTATGTAACATATAGTCCAAAAACTCATAATTAAGGAGATATTAATTATTTACAACAAATCAAAAGATACAAAATCTCCGGTGTAACACACTTTAAGGGCGTGAGCATGACGTAGCCACCTACTTCTTTTACACGTAGATGTACTAACTGTATGGTTGTTAGCCAGTTTCATAAAGAAGTTTGGTATCTATCTACAAAAAGTTTTTACTACCGAAAATATTTTCATAACGAGATAAAAGGATATAACATGCAACTAAAATACAGTGTAGTGTATTAATCCGAATAATTATAATATCTTATCTTACACACTTCAATCTCAAGTAGCTTTTTTGTTATCACTGAGAATAGAGATAATTAGTTTTGTTCTGTTCTAAGTCGCGAGAGTGGTTCTTCTTATAACTGACTAGTTTGAAATTGATTGTCACTAAAATGACACATTACAAATGATAACTAATTGTCACGCAAGATAAAATAACATTGAACATTTTATTGACTGTAATAAATAATATTCGCTATGCCGCATTATCCTTCGGCTCATTTAGCAGATATCCACTTTGTGTACGGATTTTGTGATGGGTACTCGCTCCAGGCAGTCGCCGAATACCGAAGACGATACCCAAACCGTCGTATACCTCACCATTCGACTTATGCGGATGTCCATCGACAGTTTCGCGAAAAAGGGCTTGGAAAAGTTCACAGAGAAAGAGCTATAAATCTAGATGAACAAGCAGAGAACCGAATAATGAACATCATTACAGAAGACCCAACTTTGTCATCAAGAGCTGTAGCAAGAATGGTCAATGTTAACTATAAGCTCGTATTAAGGCTATGGAAAAGGTACGGCCTGCATCCTTTTCACTACAGGAAAGTACACGGATTAATTAACAATGACGGGCTAGCTAGAGTTGCCTTTTGCCAAAGGATGAATCAGAAATTACTGGAATATCCTGGATTTCTAAATAAGACAGATGGACAGATGAATCGTTGTTCACGAGAGAGGGAGTTTTTAATTCCCATAATCAGCATATGTGGTTAGAAGGAAATCCCCATGCGAAAAGGGAAAATTCATACCAGCACATATTTTCCGTTAACTTGTGGGCTGGCATTATTGGGAATAAAATAATAGGTCCCGTCATATTTGCAAATAGACTGAATTCTCACAACTATTTATTATTTCTAAATAATGAATTAAACGACCTGCTAGAAGATGTCGATTTGGAAACCCGACGAACTATGTGGTTCCAGCACGACGGATGCCCGGCCCACTTCGGCTTGGATGTTCGTAATTGGCTGAACCAACAATACCCCGAGAGATGGATCGGCCGTGGGAGCGAAGTTTTAGCATGGCCTGCCCGGTCACCGGATTTAACTCCGCTAGATTTCTTTCTATGGGGAACTCTGAAAGATAAGGTTTACTCAACACCTGTGAACTCCAGAGAAGAGTTGTTAATAAGAATTCAAACGGTTTCAGAACAAATTAAGAACACTTATGTTAACTTGAATCATGAAATCCGTTTAAGATTGAATATTTGTGCTGAAAACGGCGGTACACATTTTGAAAATCTAATTCATTAAATTACTCGTAATGAAAATGCGTAACTGTTTCATGTTGTTGTTTTTTTTACTGTAGGTACAGGTTAGCATGATCACTGTTACAACAAAGTCCCTTTCCTGTATGAGGTAAGAGGTAAGTATGATGTAAAAAAATAAGTAGTATGATTTCCTTCGAATATTATCATGCCTAACAATTTATGGTTGTGATTGTTAGTCAAAAAAACGATACCTAAGACACAAAGTTTCAATAATAATGTAAGAGCACTTTAATGTCGTAGCCTACCTAATAAAGTTTGGATACATAAGTATTTGTGGTATTTTGTGGTGCAAATAAATAAAAATAATTTCAACACAAACATCGTGCTAGACATAACTTTACACTTCTTGTCATTCATGGAATACAAGTCACGCCATTCGCCTTTCATCGTATGATTTCGGAGCGATTCGTGAAGTGTCATGCTTGCTCTCTGTTCTTCAACTTGAGATTCCCACCTAAAGGCTTGTTCACAAATAAGCGGGCAATTAATAAGATTTAATTCGTACTGAAATAGTAATTTAATTAAGACACATAATTAGACCCATGTTGATATAACATTATTTACTCGTACAGTCATCAAAAATATGTGGTTTAAATCTTTCAGGTTATTAACGGTCACGGTGTATATATATATATTTATAGTAGTATGTATGTTTAGTATATGTATATGTATAATATGTATGTTTGTTTTTATTTATATTAAGTAGTATTTTATGTTAAGGCTCTATTGTACGGTTTCTGTTGTTGGTGTGCAATAAAGAATTGTTGTTGTTGTTGTGCTCACACCAACGTCAACGAAGAAAAAAAAACATAACGTTTTTTCTTTAGCGTAGTTGATTAAAAAGTATCATAATAACTATCTGAGGATGCCCAGCTACAAGTGTACCAAAAATAGTTGAAATCTAGAGATGGGCCGACTAATCAGCTTTGAGGTGGCCGACTAATCGGCCGACTAGTCGGCAACTCCAATTATTGGTTTCGGCTAAGTTAGGGTGCAATCGGGAACGTTCGTTACAACAAAAAACTTGGTTCAAATATTCGTAGTTTATTTTTTGCCATTAACTTAATATGCCGAATATTCGGTATCTTATGCCGACTAGTCGCCGACTATTTGCCAACTGTTATAAATGTGGCCGGATAGTCGGCTTTAACGACTAGTCGGCGACTAGTCGGTACATCTCTATTGAAATCCGTTTAGCCATTTTGGAGTGATGAAGCCAGAACGGCATATATATATATGTAATCATCGCAGTAACTGCTGAGGAACTCATACTTTTCAGTGATATTGTAAAATGTTACATTGGAACTTTTGATTACTACATTATCCATGCAGAAATGTGAAAGTTGGTATATACATTGAAGTCACATTGCTGGATAACATTGTGCATGAGCAGTAAATAGCGTTTAGGATTGCATAAAGTTTCTAACAACGAGAATTTTGTATTGTTACATCTCGAATAAGGAGACTTTGTCTCGTTTTATTTAAGAGAACAAACCTAATATTGACAGGTATTTTCAGACAATGCACACATCATCATTTGTAAGCTTTCTAGTCATTTAAGTTTGACGATGTAAATTCAGAACAGAACGTAGCAAAGAAAAACCTGGAGAAAAGCGATGTTATTGTTATCTAAGGGTTAAATTCGATGTGGTCAATGAGGAATCGCTGAGATATGTCCGAAATATAAAAATTAAATGTCTGTAGGTACACTGACTTTTTCAAACTATGAAGTGATACGGATTATTTTAAGGACACTGAATGTAAACAAAAATACTTTTTATTCTACCTTGTTTGTATGTGTCGTTGTAGCTTCATCACGCCAAAACGGCTAAACGGATTTTAACTATTTTTGGTACACGGGTATATAGCTGGACATCCACAGATGGTTATAGGATAGTTTTATCTGTGGATACCCAGCTACCCGTGTACCAAAAATAGTTTTGGCGTGATGAAGCCACAACGACACATTCAAACAAGGTAAGAGCAGTTCTATTATTTAATATTATCACTACGCTAGTATGTAGGTATTCTACTAGCCACAAGCACGCCTAGCCTTCAACTGTTTGTTTTGGTTGCGCCTATGAAAACAAGCCTAGATTAAAAGGATACGAGGGCGAAATAGATTTAGTTGTAAGTTAATTATTATTATGTAAACTATTGCTATTAATCGAATGGTCTAATGTAAACTACTTTAATTATTTCCGTTTAAATAGCTCAGTAACTAAATAGGTTATTTAAGGATAAGTAATTGATGTTTCTCAGGCGATCTATTATTTTTTTATGAAATCTGTTGACGCCTTGCGACATTTATACGTAATTGCACTTGCAGCACGCTTACTTGGCCATCGCACCTGCATCTCGTTTGCTGTTTTTAAATAAGTCACTTATGTATAAAACGGCGAGGGTGTAATTTGTGAAATTATAAGCCGGCGTCTTATAAAAATAATTTTCTTGAAACAGGATCCATTGGCCTTAGGAATTGTAGGAATAATTTTAAAAAATTCACACAACCCGTTTATTTAATCGCTTTGTGCCTGAATTTTCTTTTCACACAGAAGCTAGTGTTATTTATTAACGATCCAGTATTTGATATAACCCAATAATTAACCTCAACTATTGGTATGAATTAAGGTTGAAGGTGCTATGAGTTAGTGTTAACCAATAGGGCAGTGTTGAGCGCTGAAAGTACCTTAGTCTACTTATAAGTAAGAAATGAATAATAAGGAACCAATTTGCAATATTCTAGTCCACTTCTGTTTTAAACTGTGTTTTCTACTAATAACGAGATCCTGTAATAGTTTTCATGAAGTGTTTAAACTCTGTACCACACATATATGTATAATGAAATGAAATAATGATCTTTATGCTGTAAGTAGGCCGCAAGGGCACTTTTACAAGTCTGACTCTACGGCGTTTCCCAAGAGGAGAATGAGGAGAAGAAAGCCGAAACAAACTCAACAGTCAGTAATTTTTTCGAAATAATTCTTATATCTATTACAATATTCATGCTTAGGCTAAGCATATGTTTTGAGTATAAACTCTATGCGTAGTTCTTCAAGAAAACATATCAAAAGTTATAAAAGTAAAATAATATATATATATAGAATATAAAAAAGCAAAATAATGTTTTTTTTTATTTAAAACAACTTACATACGTTTGATAAGCCACCTTATAAGAACTGTGTCCCGGTAAAAGTAAATTATTTGGTTTCTGTTTTGGGCCATGAATTTTTGTGTGTTAAATAGTCCTCTACCCTATAATTGCCTATGAAAATGTACAAATAGCGGATTTAATGATAGAAGGCATTCACTATCATTCTTAACCTTTTGAGCGCCCAGCGTGTTGACGGGAAACCGTACTCCACACACGCTAAACAATAAACCAATTGTATATTTTCATTTGACGTGATTTGCCATCTTTGGCGCTGAAAGGGTTAAAAAAGAAGCCAAGCCGAGATTCTATGAGTCAAATATAAAAAAGTCATACCCAAGTACCAGTATCTAATCATAGCTCTGAAAAAAAAACCCGGCCGCAAAATATTATGGCAATTGTCCACCCTCAACCAAGACAAATCTAACGACATTACATACGTCAAAATACATCAAGCCGAAAATACATACAATACCTAGGTATCTACACACTAATAAAAAACAAAACTCTCCCACAGATTTTGTCGGGTAAAAATATGAATGAAATGATTACTAATACTAGTATCTCTTTGTCGACAGTCAGCGCGGTCAGAGGGTGAATCGTCGGGTGAGCAGTCTTGTGAGAGCTCGGACGAGGGCGTCGGCCGGGACGCTCCGGCCCACCAGGCTGTCCAGCCCCACCAGCCCATTCAACACCAGCCCATCCAGCACCCACCGCTGCATCAGCCGCAGCACACCATGAACCACCACGCGAACCACCAGACCATGAACAGTCTCCAGTTGAACCACCATCAGAGGAACTCTCCTCGACCGCTTGAAAGGGAGTTGAAGGTACTTCTTACCTGCGTCTACTATATTTTCATTCGCTGTTAACATACGAGATCTAGCCCACGCCAGGTGCCGCGCTTCTCTAAGGCACTGCTTAATGCCGCGGTAGCACACTTTCGCCGCGAAACCGCGAAACGCCATACAGAGCGCGCGAAACTAAAGCGGAAATTCCTTGGGTTTGACAGTTCGCAGCGGAGGTGTGCTATCGGCATAAAAGGCATTTGAGCGTTCTCTTGATGTTGAAAAGTGCCTTGAACGTATTAATGCACGATTTCATTGTCATTTTAGTTTTGGTGAGTTTGACATAGTAGCATTATCCGAATTCATAGTAGCGTTCAAGTCTCTGATTAAAATCAGGAGAATGCTTAGTATATGAGTATATCGGGCACCGAATACGATAACGTAAAATCGAAAATCTGGGATATCAACTAAGCCACATCTTTCCTCGTATCCTGATGGCTGATGAGGGACACTATCATAAAGTCTCCATTCAGTACGAATTTCCGCCTTTTTCCGTCAGAACGCTTGTACGCCCGTTAATGGTAAGAATTCCAATAGTTCTGCTACCTCTGCCGGAATTCTCCCTGATGTTGATAAACTGCTATCTCCTTACAAACAACGTATTCGTAAACAGGTACGCGATGATTTCGAATCTCTGAAATCCTCGCTCCACCCTCACCTGTCGTCGTTGGCGTCGCTGGCGCAGGGGGCACCTTTGTCGGCGCCGACGAGCGTCTTCGCTCTGGCCAGCGGCGGGGCCCCGGGGGGCTTCCCGTACGCGCCCCCTGCGTTCTTGGCCCCCGCGCCGCCGCCGCCAGCGCAGCCCGCCGGCTCCGCGTCATCCTCGTCTTCGGAAGGCAGCGCTGCCGGTTGGAGCTTCGAAGAGCAGTATAAGCAGGTCCGTCAGGTAAGTACGATTTTACATCTTTTTTGGCTTATTTTATGGACCTACGCTGATTACAGCTAAGGTAATCTCAATTACTGGTTTATAACAATAACAAATTATACAAAAACTTGGACTCAAGTGTGCACAAAACGGGCTTTATAAAGTTAAAGGGACAAAAAAAGAAGAATGCAGATATTTAAGTCGTTGACACAGTCATGATTCACGTATTTGTTCCCGTCAGATAATTCAGAGCTTCAACGCAAAATAATTGTATCTGTTGATTTGCATCATAAAAGCTTTCCTTCCGTACTAATAAATCACAAATATTTACTCGACCCACAATAACATAATCGTGCGTGTCACTTGAACCCTCAGTAACTTATTCAGGGTTGTCACTGCATTCGCGTCCAATGCGAGCGGTTCCTTCACAATGGCAACCCGTTCGCTTTGTTACATATTTCATGGGGAGGGGTGTCAAAACAAGTGAGGGACAGCATGTCATTATTGCTAATGTTCTTGTTAGGGGAAGTCTGGATTTATTCAATTCAGTGGCATACGTTTGCGGTCCTAGTTATAAGGGCTGGTGATTTGTTTGAATCGATTTTTCTATGTAGAATACTATGTAGAATTATTGCCATGGTCTAAACATGGTACGGAAGTGAGCGCTAGTGTTTCTTAAATGTTCATTTTGTTACTTCGAAATAAGATGATTAATTATTTTACAATGTTGATATAATCCTAATGTAGTAATATTAGCTCGGTCAAGTTAATGGTGAATTTTCATTATTCGCTGATAAAGTAATTTAAAGCCCCGGCTGATAATTTAACGGGTCAGTTTCTGTATATTCCTGGAGTATGTTAGTAATTTAACCTGTCAGTTTAGCACCATACTGCCAATTGGCATTCACGTCAAAACTGCCGTAACTTACGATGAAAACCACAGCATTATTATCAGTGGTATTGTACGTAACATCCTTAACGAGCTGTGAATTTGGCGATCAAAGAGACCTGGATATTATAAGTGACTTTCATTTCAAGGATTGTTCGGTGATCACGATTTTAACACTCTTTATAAGGGGGATAATGCGACTTTTAAGAGGTAAAAAGAGCCAATTGGGGAACAAATTGGTTCCCGTATTGAGGAATAAGGTACCTATATGATATTAAATGTGTTGTTTGAAACTTGATAAAAAGCATGACATGTGGAATATTTTGTACGTATCAATTAAAATACAGGTCTAGAGTTTAATTTCATTGTGTCTGCTTTTGTGTCCCAAAACACTCAGTACTGAATGATTTTTCACACTGCACCAATTTCATGCATCTCTGTTTGGCCCTATAGTTGACTGGTAGAGAAGGCCTTTTGGCATTCTTTTGTACTGAGTTTTGTATTGTGCAATAACATTACGCTTACCCGACTACGCTGAATAATAAAAGAGAGTCATAATTTATCGAGAAGGAAGTAAGCACCTTCTGGTATAAAATATTTATATACCTAGTTTTTTTACAGTTCAACAAACAGTCAAAGAGAAATTGCCTGCAATTCAAATTGAAATGTAACGAAATGATTTGGTACGTTTAGGTTCCACAAAACATCAACAGCGTTCGGAAACAGTTGTTTTCCAAGTTTTCCCGATGTCCTGTGTTTACATCGGTAAACGCTTTTATCCACTCAAGGCTCGCGAGATGACGCTTCAGTGGTTTGCTTACCGATTTACCTTCCTTGGTATCAAATTAACATACGTGTACGTACAGTGTATCTGTCTATCTGTCTGTTACCTTTTCACGCTTAAACAGCTAAACCGATTTGGATGAAATTTGGTATGGAGATAGTTTGAGTCCCGGAGAAGGACATGGGCTATTTTTCATCCCGGAAAAAGGCCCTTATCCGCGATAAACGAATTTAAGGCTGACGAAGTCGCGGGAAGAAGCTAGTA
This sequence comes from Hedya salicella, assembly GCA_905404275.2. Classification (NCBI taxonomy): domain Eukaryota; kingdom Metazoa; phylum Arthropoda; class Insecta; order Lepidoptera; family Tortricidae; genus Hedya; species Hedya salicella. The sequence continues at coordinate 10,097,828 of FR990112.1, read as the reverse complement.
TTTATATACACTTTGATATTTTCGTACGATATTAATGAGAGGGAGGTAAATTTCAACTTTGTGTAAGGTATTCACGGGTTAATTTTAACAAATGAGAAAATTTAATTTCTATGAGGTTCACATTGTATTTTTTCCCGACAGTGAACGTTATTTGGACTGACTGGTGTATAGTTTATTTTTAAATTGTGTTGTTTTTTAGATTTATATTTTTTTAAACTTCGATATGACATTTGTGAAGTTTCCTCGATTGTATACATTTTTACGTTGGTCTATACATATAAGTAAGAAAAATTAAAAAGTTAGCTGTTAATGTCATGACTTTTTTAATTTTCTTACTAATCCACGTTCTGAATTCCCACGTCGGTTGTTTTTTTTGTTTATTACCTTAGAACTCCGTCATTTATAAACTCTATGAGGAATTGAAGGAGCCCCTCAAATATTGTAGGCATACATATGGCGACTTTGGTATTTTAAGAAATATAATAAGCATTTACATTCAGAAAATATAAATTGGTAAGTGGAACTGATGAAGAAGACCACAGAAGGTGACTGGAACTCGTCAACGATAAGTAATTTATGGGTGGCGACGAGATATAAATAATTAATAATAATTAATACTCGATTAAAATAGCTAAGTTACTTCATAGTTGCAAATTGAAACGGTCCTGATGAGAATAGTAGCAATTGAATTGATTTAACGGTGGAGCCGGAAGGTAGGCACCGGATCTGTTCAATAAAAATAATGTATCCTAGCCGTATTTGGGCTTGTTCGAATCGCCACGAGATATACTTTTAAGTAATGAAATGATTAAGTAAAAAGTGTGAAATAAATTAAATATTCAACAAAAAATAAAACCGACCACAAAAAGAAAACACTAAAAAGTTAAAAAAGCATTGCATAATTTAGTTTCTTCAATTTACTTACAAGTAACCGCTTTTCTACTCAATTTATACAGTATAAATACAATTGGTACATCCCGTCTTTTTAGCCACTACGTAAAATTGATGCAAAAATACCGTTCGTGCCAACTTTAATCTATACATGTAATTGCGACATGGAAAGGTTAGTATTTGTTATTTGCTAGGCATTCATTACTAATTAAAAACATTATATAATATAAAGCATAATTAGTTAAAAAAAACATGAATTACTTTAGGAAGTCAAATGAGTTAAAGTAGATATTTAGCGGTGTGACAAAAAAACACCTAACAAAAGATAATTTTCATTCGTCATAGTAAATAGATCGGTAAATTTCATTACATAGCGGTTATATGCTGACTTTTTAGCGGCCTTTAATGATATTATAATTAAAGAACAGAGACTCAATTCAGTTCTTTCTTAAGTTGTACACAATAAATAAATGGCTCGAAAAACCTTGCAATTATTCCATCCATGTATTCTTTCCAACGGGCGAGTCAATACATAATAAAAGTGGAAAATCGATACGTTTATTGTTTGAAACAATAATCATAATTGCATGCATTAAATTGATTATATTTCGCATAGGCTTAAGTGCAATGTGGTATTTACTAGTCCTTTCACATACCATAAGGCGTCGGTCACGAGGCCTTTGTGGTTCGTGAAAGAGTGCGCTGCGCACGCGTTTATTCATCGCCATCATGCAATTCGCAGCCCAACAATGCACTTCGTACAATAACGTACAATGAAGTAACATTTAGTAGAACGAGTTGCGGAGAATTCGTCGGGAAGGTGCGAACCTCTCTGTTAGTGATGTGGTCTGAACACGTTACCAGATGACGTTCTTATTATAATTGCGTTGAGTATAATAATTCTGTTCGTGGGTGGGTATGTAAAGTTTTGTATAAGTTGCAATTATATCGGAAACGCAATGATTATAAAACTCAATTGGGCCCAATCGATTGATTTCTGAATATGTGGTAATACAGCCAGTAGGTACTTTTAGGTTAAACAAGCTTGTATTCTTTAATTTGCTTATTAGTTCAATTGCTATTATACTTTAATTAGTTAAGTTGTTTTGCAATGTTAAGTATTGTTTTGATGTTTTATTTTATTCAAAACCCTTTTTATTTACTAAATTGGTATACCTATTATTATTCCCAGACAAGGGTGACTTTATAATTCGCCATCCCCAACCGTTTAAATTGTGTTCTAACAATCCTCAACTAGGTACAACTCAGGCATTATCAAATTAACTTCGAATTATACCTAAAGGTTTCGGCATATTATTATCGGCCTCGCGGAGGGAGTTACTGCACCGTTTTTATTGCGGTTATTGAAGGGGTGTTGCGTCTTATTGTGGCGGGATAAGGGCATAAATCAAGCGCGTAACGCGCACGGTCTGCCGGTGCTAAACGTCCGCCATGCTGGAAACTCTGTTTTCCGCGGCCCTAAATCATCTTGGGAACTGCCGGGGTTTATTAGCCTCCATTACAGCTTGTTGGGCGATATAGGGAGCCGTTTTGACATATTTAAATTATATAGTGGACTGATTTTATATTCATTGGCTAATATCATTAGTGCTTTAACATGTCAAAGCTAAAAAAAAATTGGTACATATATTACAACCAGGTTTTTACCGTTTAGAAAATAAAATCAGTTTTTTTTTTATAAACGTTAATTTAAATATTATTTAGAGCATTCGTAACGATAATAGGTAATGATAATTTAAATGTATCAATTAAAATAATGTGCAAAATGATACGGACAAATAAAATTATAAATTTGTTTCATTTTAAATGTCATTTCAAAGAATTGTACTCGTAATTAATAACGTATTTAGTGTGCCAATGCCAATACTTAAAATTTGAATTACAATTCATCTAGTTAGTTATTAAGCCATATCTTCGTGTTTCAGTATTAATGTTCTTAAAGTTCAACTACGTTATACTAATAAATACTCGGATTTGTTTAAATTTTGCCACGATGCCGATAATTTATGAAGGATTCCAGACTTATAAGACCACGTACAATCAAACTAATATCTCAATCGCAATCCACTTAGTCCTGAGTTTAGCAACTAAGGCGGTAGGCAGACAGAGGTTGTCAATAATATTGATAATATTTAAATGTTGGATAGTGAATAGTTAGTAGAACATTTTCACTAAGGTCAACCAGGGCAACTGCGACTACAGGGCAAATGCGATTTGACAATAACATACAAAAACGCATCATTTTACAACCATCCATGCTCTCTCATTTGATATATATACTGCCAAATTTTAGGCAGGAAGGATATGGATATTCAAAGTGTTCGGATTTTAAGAAATCTTTAATAGACTCATTGAAATAAATTACCTACAGAACCACCTATACGTACACCTTTTAAATGTTCTCTCCGTCGTCTCTCAGGAAACATTAATTAATACTCCAATTGGCACCTATTTCGACAGAAATAAAGTAGTCATGGGTGAAATTATCGTATATTCTGCGTCGCTCCAATTATTGGGTACATCGCTTCATAGCAATTTGATTGGCTATATTGTGTGAAGAGTGGATTATTGATAATAAATATTGACAGTGTCTGGCTGCCTACCGCCACGTCCTGCGCTCACGCTCCTGGCCCATTTGAGAGTGTCACGGCACCCCCGCCGCGTTTTGTTTATGGACACGTTTGATTTTATTGCATTTGTCTATGGCGTAATTGAGACGTGATTCAATAACTACTGCTGCTCGTGTAAAGGGCCATTAAAACATGATAACGAGAACTTAATTTAAAAATATAAAAAGCAAGTGTAAATACTCCTAAACAAATTTATTTAAAGCCCCTTGTTCAATAAAACTTTTAAACAAAAAAATTAAACCGTCTCCAAAAAAACTAAAAACTAAAAAATAACGCCATAATTCAGTTTCTTCAAATTACTTACAAGCAACCGTTTGTATACTCAATCTATACAGTATATACAATTAATCTTATTTTGGCGTCGGTGCCATATAAAGAATGTGTAAAATATTGAAAATTGACGATTTTAGTAAGTTGTGACACGATGGCACCGACTCCAAAATAACATTAATTGTATATACTGTATAGATTGAGTATAGAAACGGTTACTTGTAAGTAATTTGAAGAAACTGAATTATGGCGTTATTTTTTACTTTTTAGTTTTTTTGGAGTCGGTTTTATTTATTTGTTTAAAAGTTTATTTATTTTACACTTTTTAGTTAATCGTTACTTAAAAGTGTATCTCGTGACGATTCGAACAAGCCCAAACACGGCTAGGATACATTATTTTATTACATAGATCTGGTGCCTACCTTCCGGCTCCATCATCAAATCAATTCGATGGTACCATTCTCATCAGGAACATTTAAATTTGTGACAATGAAGTTGCTTACCTAAATTAATCAAGATATTTTGTCGCCACCATTTATAAATATATAATAATAATAAATCAATAAATCATTTATTATTGAGGAGTTCCGATGGCATTCTGTGGTCTTCTGCATCAGTTCCACTTCACCAATTTACACTTTCTGAATGCAAATGCTTATTATGTTTCTTATAATACCAAAATCGCTATATGTATGCCTACAATATTTGAGGAGTTCCTTCAATTCCTCATGGATTCCATCATCAGATCTTCACCAAAATTAAATGGGACCAACTAGAAAGTAAAAACAAAATTTTTGAAATCGGTCAAATAGTCTTTGAGTAATCGGTGAACATCCATAAAAAAAAAAAAAAACATTCCGTCGAATTGAGAACCTCCTCCTTTTTTTGGAAGTCGGTTAAAAATGCATCGTTAATCGGTAAAAAACTGGCGAAATTATTTAATAAGTAAGTATTGATAAAATAATGCGGCAAATATACAGTTTCGGTGGAATAAACAAATACGCTTTTTTCAATAATAAAGGTTTAACAAAAACAAAAGAAAACATTGGAAAGTGAACGCACCCAGCTACTATCTCGAACATAGTTTCAAATGCGCCCTATTAGATTCGCCGGCCACCTTTTAAAGTGCCACCAGTTATGGGTGCGTTCGGAACGAAAGTTTTTTTTTAAATGGTTTTTAACGGACTCAGGCGATTAGCCAAGTGAGCCATCGAGCTGGCATTCAAGTGTTTCGGATATTTATACCGTCTAGACGTGTTATCGCACGATGCATTTATCGCTGGTGGAATGTTTTATACACTTGAGATCGACTTACCGTCAAATAAGACTTTACGGTTTTCTGCACTGGGGCCCTCTGACGATCCTTCTAACATTAACATATATACGATATATCGGGATTTATGTAAAAAGGCCTTAAATTAATAATGATTTTTCGTTACATGTTAATTTAATATTTTCTTCTGTTGCCGCGATTATTACTCTTAGCTTTTCAGCTTTCCATGGTCAAGGGTGGTCCACCCGTGACCATGGAAAGCTGAAAAGCTTCCAAAACGTCGGGAACTCAAATGAGATAATATACGCGATAAAATCAGTTAAATTACTTTATTTAAAATGTTAATTTGTTAATGTAAAATTTTGCATGTTCACCTATACTTTCGCAGCTGTCAGGTTCAAATTTATAAATATATGAAATTACCCTTTTACGGAAAATGTTTTTTCTTTCGTTAAAAAAAACACGTAATTGACTATTGTACTTACTAAGTTAATTTGCTTGTATAACAGAGATGAAAATGTCTTCAAAATGAAAAAAATAATAAAACAAAATAATACTTTCGATTCGCGTTCTTCTCAAATATATGATAAATAGCAAAGTCATGCTAGTGGGAATGACCTGACGTTTAGAGTCATCATATTTCGTTGTTTAACTTCATTTTCAGTCAGTTTGAACGTATATCGAGTTGTTATTTGACACGGGTAATTAAGATCCATATTTCCTAGAACATTACAATAAATCAAGCGGTCGTTTATGTAATAATTTATAGACGTGGTGTGCTTGGATACAGTTGTGAAATATAAGTGGTCAATTTTCGCTTAATTTGTGTTTAAAGTGATTAAACGGACAACATGACTGGTCACTCTAATGATTGTAGCTATATTTCTTCATCTTCTTGAATCCTTTAACTCCTCGAGGAGCATATGTATATTACAGTTATATGTAATGTATGTCCGTCGAAATCAAAAGGGACCTTGTGCCGACTATCTATTACGTTACACAGTCTTGCGTTTGCAATGGAGCCAAATACGCTAAGAATTCTTGATATGAATAAATTGCACTTTATCCGGCTTCAGTAGCTGTTTGTTCCAGTGTTTTTTTATGCATGTTCACCGATTTCGAAAGTAAGAAGTGGTAATATTGTCACCGAGTCAGGATCTGATGATGGGATTCCAGGGTAATCGAGGACATAATCATTTGAATATTTTAAAAAAGAAGTTAAGCATTTGCATTCAAAAGTACATAAAAATAATATTTATAGCTCACGAAGATCACAGAAGGCCACTGGAACTCCTCATTGATAAGTGATTTACTGGTGGCGATAAGACATCTCGATTACGATAGCTAAAAGACTTCATGGTTCGTATCGGAATGGTAATAAAAAAATAAAAAATAAAATAAAAAAATAAAAATATCGAACTGATATGATGATGGAACTGGAAGGTAGGCACCGGATCACGTTAATAATATAATGTAATCTAGCCGTGTTTTGGCTTGTTGAAATCGTCACAAGATGTACTTTTACGGAACGATACATGAAAAAATGAGTTTTTTTAACAAGTATGTACTAAAAACCAAGTCCGAAAAAATCACCACAAAGTGAAAAAATGAAGTAATATAGTTCCTTCAATTTACTTTCAATTAACCCTGTTTTAACTCAATCTATACAACACATTCGATTATTTTCGTGTTTGTGTTTAAAAAATATTTTCGTTTTTCTGATACCTAGAGTGGACCCACATCACCTTTTATAAAGTGATATTGGGATCAAACTTTGGCAGGTGCCTACTATAAAATTAAAAAAATTGAGAAATGTTTGCAGTATCCGCGCTTTCAACAATCGATCCTATCGGCAAATAAATAGTTAGCCTTTAAACATATCTGCCGACTTTGTCGTTCCTGTTAATGTTGAACATATTACTCCCCAACCAATTAGTTTAAGTTTAAGAACCGTCTCTAATTTTAATAAGCCGCCTTGTGATTAACTTAGTTATTTTAACTTATCGCGTTTAGTACATAAGCAACGATTTTCTGTACAAATTAGTCGGGCATTAAAGAATGGTTGAAACATCCGATACTAATGAACGTCCACTCATTATTCGGCTAGATGTGGTTGTTATCGTCTAATACAGTAATTAGCCTTAAAATGTCTTGTACGTACAATTATAATATCTGTACATACATAGATTAGTAGATTATAATATGTCGTCAGGTGCCATAGACACATACATTGCCTGGATATTTTCGTATCTACATAATTATAAGTACATTTTATGCACTCTCCAATCTATACATTTTGACATTTTCCACAATGCCGATGAAGATATCTAAAGATCTATATAACGAATATAACTAAAGACATAAGACATAAGTTTGTCCATGGCAAAAAATTGCCAAAGTATTTGCCATGTTTTTACTTTAATTGGACTTTACTACTTAAGAAGAATGCCCACATACATAGATTCTGAAGAAGTAAGAAGAAAAAAATCAAGATTTTTAAAATTAGGAAATATAGTGTGCAACAAAAATAATGGATGCTTTAAATTAGGAACTTCCACTCCTCAAGAAAATATTCCAAATCAATTCAAACATTCATTCAGTTAAAACATTGTCTCTTATCGTTAAAAAAAGTTGTAATTATCTGCAATTAGCCTTAAAATGGTCGTACATAAATCGGTACGATTGTGTATCGCGACCACTATCTGTGAACGACAGTGTAGGTATATAAAGTGGCTATGACGCAACTTAGAGGCAGAATAGATACGTTATTAGTTCTTTAAATGGCCACGGCTGATGGTGGTAGGAATTTTTACATTATAATGTCATTATCTGACTTGAGTACTCAACCTATGAGATTTGACGAAAAATAAGAAATATAAATCCTAACCTAATAAACATTTTACTATGTTTTTCGTTTAAAGTCTTGATAAGTTTACAGTAAAATTTATGGGATTACGAAAAATGAATGGCAAATTAAGTTCCGGCACAGAATAGTTTCCACTGTTTATCATCACTTTCCTCCCCTTTTGGAAAAAAAATTGAACATAAAAAGTATCCGAATTTAGAGGCCTTCCTTCTCACTAGTCTCACTTGTTGGGATCTGATCATATCCACCCTCCCACGCCGCGCAAGCCTGTGATGCGCGCGCGCCGTGATATCGGCGTGATGCACCCCAGCTGACTTGCTATTTCTGGGAGATGCACGAGTCGTAAGTTGTGGGCGAATAGCGTTTTAAAGTGGCTTGGTGAACTCTTTGACCATACATACGTATGCGAACTTAGAGGCCTTACCTCTTACTTCTCGGGATATGATTGCGTTTATCCTCCCGCATCTCTAGCCGACTTGTATGCTATTTCTGGGGACAAACGGGAGTCTCATGTTACGGGCGATTAACGTTTTTAAAGTTGCTTAAAATTATGAGTGCAATTAGATTTTCTTTAAGTTTTTTTTTCATTTATTTCTTATTATGTTAAAACTGGATTGAACTGGATATGTTTCACGGTCAGGTGTTAAAACACAGGCTTGAAAATTTTCTGACCGTCAGTTTTACAATTTTATAGCGTTTTGTTGTTTCAATCTTTTAAATTTCAATCGGTTTCGTTAAATGTAAATGAAACATTAGTCAAATTCAGCTTTAGAACAACTTATAGTTTACTTGTTTATTGAGGAATATTGCAGGTTTAATCATTCATTTCCCATGTACTCTAACATCAAATTATTTAATATTTTTGCATGTTAAAAACCTTAAAATTTTAGTCCAAACTTGCACATGTTCTTTCTATTCAGCAGTTGGTTCACGTCTGGGTTGAAATAATGATCAAAATTATTAGGATATTGCATCATTACATTTCATTGAGTCTTTAATTTTTATTAGATTTATTTTGCCATAGACTTTGTGTTTTAAAGTAAACTAATCGCGATTAATTAAAACTTGCAATTTATTTAATGAAGCCAATCTCCCCCGCTTATGACGTGCGCCTGCGCATCGTTTGGCGGGATCACAAATGCACACATGTCACATGTGGCTATTAACGTGTTTTTATTCCACATCCCTCGCATACTATTTATTGCACAAAATACAGATTATAATTTTGTAGAAACACTGTTTGTATCTAAGGGTGTCTATTTGTTTCACTTGGAGTTCATTAAACCACCTATGTAGTCGCAATAGTCGTGTACTATCAACAGTACTAACATTAGAGAAATATTAGGTGACACTGTTACCTACAGAAATAGATTTACAGTAGTTTAGTTTGTAGGTACTCGTATCCAAATTAAACTACAAAATAACAAAAATAAGGAAGCGTTCGTAAAAGAGCGTGGGTAACAAATCATTAGTTTAACTCAACTATAATTACTTGATATGATGATAATTATATTAATGATACAAAATATTATCTTCTAATACTGGTGAATATCCACCAGTTTTAGATCCGTAACAAATCCCATTTTATCTTAAGATCTAGATTGCAATTGCACCGCTACATTGCTTCTCGTTAGAAAGCACACTCGCCAAAAATTTTCTATAACAGTAATAATTGGTAGAAACATCTACAAATATACAAGTTTTTTTAAAATGAATTGTTGTTAGCTTGATTCGGCAATAAGTGCTATTGTGGTAATAGATACTACCGTCGACAATGTTCACTAAACTTGATTGTTTTCAGTTTATTGCTCTGTGCTCAATAATGCTTTAATGTTTGTACATACTTTATCTAGTAAAACCCGTACGACGTTGTTGCTTTTTATTATTAAGGTTGTTACACGATTTATACGAATCGATAAATACGGGAAACCTCGTGACGACCCACGTACGCAAATTTGGCTTCCTTATAAGATTAATACGTAAGTACATATATATATATGTACTTAATATGTGCATGTTTGCTCAAAATATGTTACACTGAATATATTAGTGATTCTTGCGTGTTTTGTTTTCTGTGGACACGGTTCACAAGGTTGCCTCGTTTAATCTATACTATTACAAAGTTGTCAAAATGGTATGTCTGTACATTGAACAATATTTGCAGATCACTGAATCGGAACTTTTTTTTTGGATTTTTTGTATGTTAGTATGTGTCGTTGGGGCTTCATCATGTGGAAACGGCTAAAACGTATTACTACTATTTTGGTACACAGGTAGCTAGACATCCACAGATGGTTATAGGATACTTTTTATCCGACTACGGTGCAGTAAAAAAGAGGGTTATGCCTTTTTTCTCCTCTGCGAACGAAGTTGCGGGCCTTCTATTACAAGTTTTATTGTTTGTCACTTGCAGAAGTAAATTTTTTCAAATATCGTAACTTCAAATTATAAAATGATGTCATTTATGAAAGTTTAACGGAATTTATTTTGGGAATTCAACTTGATAGATTACATGAGTGTTTGAGCAACTGCACAGGTGTCAAAGTTGTAGTGAAAAAAAAAAAAAGAAACTTTGATATATGATTTTCAAGCCTCGACAAAGTTTTAGCACAATCCCTGACACGAAATCAAGCGCGTTTGATATAAATAGAGTTGCATAGTGCAAGTGACGGACGGGACACCCGACACGTTAATGTGCGCTGAGCCGATACACATGGCGAGATGCGCAAGAGTGGCGTTCGCGCGAGCCTTAGCAGATTGATGCGCTGTATTAATAGTTTGCAAGATTGGGTTTAAAATACAATCCATAATTCGATGGGCAACAAGGAGAAATTGTATTCTATGCATGTACAAATGGCAACACTATTTAGTGATCATATGTAGGCCTTATGCCAATGTCAATAAGGTTTACCCAATGGTCACTTAATTGTGCGGCTGATGGTATACACCATGCCAAAAGTATGGAAATAAGATTTTATGACGATAAAAACGTACAAACAAGATACAAAATGTATTTTTATTAGAAACAAACGTATATAATTAGCAATTTTCTCAGATTTCTATTAATATTCCTATTACCTATTATCAATCCTTTAACGATTATGATCTAATTTTCTTGAATTAGTTTACACGTTGGCAAAGTTGCTGTTTTAGTATAGAGTTTTATACTAATCATTCGCCATTACAAAACAAAACAGTCAAAAATGATAATAGAACATTATAAAAGTAAATAGCTCAAATTCTGCTTACGAAAATAGTCAGTTAAGATTTTGTTAGAAGGCAATTAAAAAGAGCGATATGTAACTTATAATATGATAGTCTTACCCAAAGTTTTTTTTCTACAAATTATTAGGATGCTTTAATACTTTGGGTGTATTTTTACTTTTATGGGATGCTTAATTTAGGTTTTTGGTTGCCAATATACAATTATTATTATTTCAAATAAATAAATGGAAACTTAAAATATCAAAAGAAACAACTTTGTTTCCACACTTTTTTCCGGAGGTGTTAATACGTGTAGGTTACTTATATATGTATACACTTTATTGTCCAAAAAGCATGTACATAACTTATCCTGTTAATTTTATTGTTGTAAGATACATAAACAATTTCTGCAACATTGCATGTTTAAGGAACTGGGCGACCGAGGTATTAAAACTAAGGTAAAACTTAATCTATATGCCAAATATATGAGATACACACAAACTTTACATACAATTAGGTGTTATATATTGTTAAATGTTGTTTGTCACTTAATCTTTGTTACAGCGTCATTAACTAGAATCTCAAAGTTGAGATGAGGCTGCTGCGCAGTTTTGTACGCGACGTGTGTTTTGTACCCAATGTAGTTGTCGTAGGATTCTTGGAAACTAGATTCGGGTGCTTCGGCAACCATCTAGGATTAAAAATTTCATTTTTTTTTTCATAGCATCATCACACGCCTCTACAAAAACCCTCGTATACTCTTATTACACGCAAAAGTGGCACGGGGACAAAACGAAGATCGGCTTCAGCCCTCGAATCGATCTCGCATCCTTTACCAACTTACAGATAATTTCTTAAGTACGAGTGTGATAGACGATTTGGTTGATGAATGGTGAATAAGACGAAGGGTAGCCTGAAATAGCCCGCACGGGACAAGGGGGCATCTGCTGTACGTAAATAGATCCCTCAATGTAGTATCAAGGACGTGCGTGTTTGTGTCGTAATTCCATGTTTGGTGTTTGTTTTGGCAAGTTTTAGCTGAAATATTGTATTAATATATATTTTTTACTCTTACTGCTTTTACTTTTACTAGTAGAAAAATTAATCTAACTTACTAATAACAGGCACATATTAATTAACTTATAGCGTCCTCCAGGTCACAAGTGCTCATAGGGTCAGCTACATTCCCTCGCTGGATGGCAAAGGATCAGATTGAGCTGATTGTTTGAGGAATGAGCTGGCTCTCTGTAGTCTGCTATTCTATTAGGGGTTGATCGCGGAAACCGAAGTTTTAGATTCTACGGGGTTTTCCTTTTTTCTTGCTTATCATCGTTATGCCAATCTTGTAGATAGATATAAAATTCGCAAGGAGCAAGTTAAAAAGCTCGAAACATATGTTTACAAGATTGTTACATTAAATGAAAACTATAATTAAAACTTCCCATGCGCGGAATTTTCTTGGAACTATATAGTCGGTGCCTAAATGTTACAATTTATTGCAATTATTAAAATTACAACTTCCCCCGCGTAAGACATCGACACCAACATTTGGTTGGCACTTTTTGCTCCAAACATTCCTATAAAATGTTTATCGCCGGCACACCGGCACATGTGGTCCCAGCCCTCTTCACTGGAGATTATTCTAAAATTTCCAGATTGCCACCCCGGGCAAAAAATAAATAAATCCAAAAGCCCGGAGAAAAAATGTCCTGAATCCTTGAGTCGACGATTAAATCCCCTTGAAATACAGATTTACAGTTATCGTGTGCTTGAGACGTGGATAAAAATCCCTGCCATCGCATGCGCCGATATTTCATTTTCGTTTTATCATGAAGCATGTAATGTGTATCTTAAACTTTTTACTTCCACGAAGTTCTGAAACGCTCACGCTACGATGCGTATGTTAGCAGGGTTAGAGAGTGCTTTATTTGAATTAGAAATTTACAAGTGTGCTGGTTCCTTAATATTGTTTTGCATGTGTGCGTTTCACGACCTGTATTTTTCGGGAAAGAAGGAGATGAATATTTGGTATGGTTTATATTTGGCGTTCCTGAGTGTGGGTTTAATTGTCTGTTTACGTGTATGAGTGAGGGGTGCAGGCGCCCGACCCGCGGGTTATCATTTCCTGTTCTCATTTAAAATTTACAGCATTTAATTTTTTGCTTACAAACCTAGGGAGTGTTCAGACGATATTATTATGCAGCCATACTTTCAGGCGTGTGTTTGATAATCACCGTTATATTTATAGTAGCTTTCGGTGGCCAAAATAGTTTGTACCCATCCACGGAGGACGGAAGTGCTAAAAAAGCAATGTTTATTCCGTTAGAATCGTGCTGTCAAACGTAAACTGTTTTCGCTGTATGTTTTTCTCGCGTCGCGCTCATGTTGTCTTAGTAACTTGTGCAAAAATTAGTGGTTCGCTTAGGGATAATTGTGTGTCGCTTAGGGATATTCGTTTAGTTGTGTTGTACCCAGAAATTGTTTTATGGGTGGAGTTCAAAAAGTTGGACACGTTTGCTCATGTAATTTTTTCTGTGAACGAAAACCATACAACTGTATTGAATATTTCCGTGGCACAACGGAACATTTCGGTTTCGTTGGGTTTGTATGGTTAATTTCGGCTAATAATAGCACAACTTTTTGGGCCCCAACCTTTTAAAAAAGAAGCATGAGATGAACATGCATATGCATATTATGAAAAAAAAAGAACTGCGTTAATCACGTAAAATTACAACGTTTGTCTTCTTATGTTCTATTACAACTTTGTTGTGACAAAGAAGTGATGTTGCTTTATCATTATTGATCATAAAAATGCACGAGTCAACAGAGGGGCTTTACGCATTTAATAGTTTAATTCAACTGTTTTCCTTCGACCACAAGGTCGGAGGCAAAATCAAAGAAACCTTGTAATGGAATGTTTAAAACAATATAAAAATCATGAAGTCAGTGGATTCCTTTAAGGGGGGCACAGTAATAAAAGACGACGCGGTCGATAAAACACCGAACAGCATTTTTACACATTATTGCATAATTGTTTATTAAGACTTGGCACGGTGGCGGCGCGGGGGCTTTGTCGGGGCCGCGACAATATGCCATTATAACTAACGATTCGATTTGCCTCTAAGCGAACTTATATTACATTATAGATATCATGTTAGGGCGTGGTCACACTGGACGTAGTTTTTTTCGGTATGATGCTAGGCGTGGTACTAAGCGCGTCAGGGATCGATTCATTCAGATACATTTCACATTCTTTGAGAAGATAACCTGTGAATCAGATAGCCAGTTAAAATTATGTGGTTATATTCAAATTCACGGACACCACTGAAATATCTAGCCGACATCTGTTTTCATAAGACCCCCGGTATTTACTGATTGACTGTAACGGACTGATGACGAAAGGATGTATGTATCGTTAGACAAAGTGCTGATGCACCATGAAAGAGTTGTATCTTCTATAACATCCTTTTACTGCGAGGTAGTGGAGACTGATAGTGAAGTCCTGGAGTGGCGACCAATCATAGGAAAGTGCAGCGTGGGACGGCCCCCGACTAGGTGGACGGATGACCTCGTAAGGGTCGCGGGGAGTCAGTGGATGCGGTCTGCGCAGGATCGCACCCTGTGGCGAGCTATAGGGGAGGCCTATGTTCAGCAGTGGACGTCCGTGATAGATAGAGAAATAGTGGAGACTGGAGACCTTATTCATGAACGGTTGTACAGTCAGGATAACATATTCTGTAGCATCCAAAACGCCAAATATATCGCCTTTATTCTCATGGGCATAATGATACGTGACAATAAAGCTCGTATCATATAACTGGACCCCTTACACTGAAAACAATATGAGAGACTATGAGCCTAATCAAGTGGCTTCTTAGCTTGATGGGAAACCTCTGAATAGATTCAGTCACAACATGAACAAACTCATTTTTTAACACATGATTGCAGTAGTACAGCTTAAAATGATGAAACATTTGAATATTTTGCTTAGTCGACCTTAACCAAGTCAAATTGTAGCAGCAAAGAAACGAAGACAACGATGTGAGTTCCGTCAAACTGTTGTTTCTTTCAATCACAAGTTATATTCGAACTTGATTGAACTTGTTTAGAGCAATCTACTTATTGTGTCTATCGCATGCAAACATCTTATTTGAAACAATCAATTTTAAACTTCACAGCCATACAAGTTCTGTGATATCTTTGATAATGATGCAGTAATCAAATTAAAACTGTTGCTGCAACCATTGCCCTTGAAATGCTCTGGTGGAAACAAGTTTCTTGTTTGATTCAATCAGTTTTTTTTTCAGTGTAGTGGAATAGGATGGTTGAAGACGGATCGACTCAGTGTCGCGTGAATTGAACAAGCTGTGCTGGGTCTAGTAGTGAACTGCTATAGGTTGATGATAATGATATTAATGATGCGTTAACTAGGTCATGTTCTGTATGGCTGTAGCCTTAAGGAAAGTTGGTTGTTTTCGATAACATGTGTGTTATGTTTTCATACAGAAAACGTTGCATGTTTACAGTTTGAAATGAGACACTTGACATAATTTAGGTGTAGCGACGTACCTACTGGTACATGCCAATTGGGTTTTTGTCGATAGCCATAACAAATGAAGTTTATTGCCAGCTGAAGAAAAAATCACGACGAAATATTTACAGATAGACACCTGAAAAATATATGAAGTCGGTGTTTTACGGCGTGTTGTATTGACACGTTAATCTGACATATGGGTAAATTTAGGACGTGTTCTTATATTCAGCAGGCTATTGTGATAAAATGTATCATTGCTGATATATTTGAATGCCTACATGTTTGTTGGAGCGCAGATGGACTATTTGTTTGATGGAGATTCCTGCCTAACATTGCAAAGTTATAAGTAGAGCAGAATAATAGGTGAATAAAATTGTAGACCCCCGCTTTTGACATCTCTTGGCGTTATTGAAAATGTCTGTTTATTAGATTCAACACACAGGCCATTCAACGTTTTAACGTACACCATAAATTTGAACAGAGAGAAAACATTACTTCGGGGCGTTATTTTACAACGAAATTTTAAAAGTTGTGGACAGATTTGTGTGGGTCTAAACTTGATTCGCCCAATTAAGGCTTGTTTCAACCACAATTTCTATCAACGTTCTACAAACTGAAATATTATCCAAATCCAGGGTAAGAATTATTTGTAACAATGAACCATACGATCAAATATAGACGCATCATCTTTAGAGCTAGTTTTGTTTGGATTCTTAACTTTGCCTATCAAAACATACACAGGGGCTGATCCTTGCCGTCTTAATACACGGAATCCTTAATGCGTCAAAACAACCCAGACCCCTTTGATCAGTCCGTAATTACACTTATACGGAGAAATCACTTAATGAGTTGTACGAAAACAAACACACTTAACTCACGAAGGCAATGCTTGGAAAGCTTCCCAATGAAAGTTACAAAACCGGATGAAAAACCTATAAAATGTCGTTGTTTGTAATGAAAAAAAGTCACGATTTAGTTTATAATGTATCTAATTATTTTGCGGTTTCACCGATGATTTTTTACGCTTGGTTATTCAGCGGACAAATAGCTTGATTCATAGCTAAGTGAAGCGGCTATAGGTCTATCATTTTTCCGCTGAAAGCGCTGAGCGGTAACGCACGCGTCACTCGGAGGTGCGTTTGATTTGTTTGGACAACGCGATCACAGAGCGGGCCTGCAACGTTTCGTCTTTACGACCCGCCCAACTGTGCACCACTTTGTATCTTGATCCATTGTTTTATCAATTTCAATAATTTATCTCCTGTGAACGGAACGCGTCTCTCCGCAACTAAAATATGTGATTCTTGAATTTCTTAGAAGTAAACAGGATTTACGGTTTTTCGTGTAATTGTAAATGTTTTGAGCTGATGCACCGGTAGAATGCGGACACGGATTTATATAAATTGGAGACTCAAGGTTTGAGTTTGTTTACTGTAGACTTCACATATTTTCATAGCAACTAATATATTTTTTTATTTATATTAGATTATGTAAAACATAGATCATTCGTTTATTTTCAAGTTAACGCATCCACATTTGTTTCATTTGCCCGTATCAGATCATCGTCGCGTAGCATGATCGCGTGTCACGATCACGCGTTTGGACGTTGCGCCGATCCGATCACTCGAAATCCATTTGCTACGCGTATCACACACTTGTATCGGAGGAGTGCGGCATTATGGGCGCGCCGACAGTAAGCGTCCAAGCAGCGCGATACGCAGTCATGCTACGGCACGGTGATCGGATACGAGCAAATGATACAAGTGTGGACGCACCTTTAGAAAGTTAATTCTGATTTAACCAATCTTATAAGAAAACTGAAAAATAATCTTATGGGCAAGTTAAGTTTAGGAATCCGTCTTACGGCATCAACCCATTATTTTATTCCAGTATTTTCTGGTGTGTACTGAATAAAAATATTATTGTAATTTAAAGTACTACGTTTAACACACAAATGCCATTGAGGCTGCCTTGTGTGTGATTGCAGTGCAGTGTATGCAAATTGTTTTGCCATGACGAAAAATTTGATTTAAATGTAGCGGGCTAAAAGCGACTCGCGATTGCAGATTATGTTTAGCTTTACCTGGCCTGTGTATTGCAACTGATGATGCGTCTATTTTGCTTGGATGGCTTTTATCAATTTTATCACGCAATATTAATCAAATAAGTCAGTAGAAGCGATGCAATCAATCAAAGAGGCCGCGTATAAAGCGGGCAGGGTGCGCCACCTAGCGGGTAGGCGTGGCGCTGTAATGAAGCGGCTCCATTACCCGTTTACTGGCAGTTTATAGGTGTTTTACAGACTGCTTTAATTATTGTGAAACATGCATAATGCGTGAGTGATGGGGCAGTGTCAGCCCGGCTAGGGATCTACAACAACTGGGTATTCTGCAAGGTGTATACCGCGGGTACCTATTTGTACCCGAAATACTGACAACTGATTCACCGGTCCGTTTTCCTTGCTTCTCGTTCTTAGAACATTAGTAGTGTAGTGACCTCATGGTGCGTCCACACTTGTATCATTTGCTCGTATCCGATCACCGTGGCGTGGCATGACTGCGTATCGCGCTGTTTGGACGCTTACTGTCGGCACGGCAATTACGCCGCGCTTCTCCGATCTAAGTGTGTGATACGCGTATCAACATGGATTTCGAGCGATCGGATCGGCGCAACGTCCAAACGCGTGATCGTGACACGCGATCATGCCACGGGACGAAGATCTGATCGGCCAAATGATTGCAAATGACACAAATGTAGACGCACCTTCAGGGTCCGTTCGATTATAAAGTCATGTGGGTTTTCGCAAATGACGGATATTTAAAAAAAGAAATGAAGTATTATATTTTACTGTGTGCATCTCTTTGATATTACGATCTGAAGTTCTGCGTGCGTTTTATTACATTTTTTTAATAAAACATCAAATTAGGAACATTACCTATTTGTTTCATAATTTTAAATGACCATAAATATTTTTGATTTCGAATATATTTATGGGTTAACAGGTACAGGCGCTGTTTTAGTTAGGGGTACCCCAAACTTGCCTTTTTCCCTTTAGGTAATAAAAAGGGTAAACTAACAAATTACGTGACTTTGGACAGTCAGCTAGTATTTTACAGATAGTATTTCCACAGATATAAAAGATGAATTTAATAGGCTATATCAATTGTTTTTTTTTTACCTTTTTTAAAGGGACAAAGTAAAATCGTTTTTTTATTGTTGGGCTATCAAACAATTGGCTGACAGAAATGGCATACATAGGTATAACCGGTTAAACAATGAGTTTAATGAGTATGAGTAGTCAGTACGGGTACTTTGGCCATCTCTAGCGAGCAGCGAGCGGTCGCCTTATTCTTATTGTTCTGCAATCACTATCAATATGGTGCATACACTTAACTCCGAGTTGCATGCTACGGCTACGGGCAATTATTTGTGGGTCTGATGTAGTGCCTGTCTTGTGTGAATGTTAAAAACGGGTTTAGTATTTTGTTCGTAACAAAGATTGTAATGATATTGAAAGTTTTGGCGTTATAAAATAATTTGGAAATAAAGGTACTTTTCCAATAGTTTTTGTAACGATTGGTTGGAATATTGTCATCTTAGCTGCAAAGACTTGTGTAGATTGTGATGTGAAAATTGCATGTCAAGAATAAGATTATTATCGCGATTATATTAATGGATGAGCGAAATCGTTTGAAATCTACACTATTTAATACCTAACAATTGTACTTTTGTAGTGTGCAGATTATATACAAATTGGTGAGTTCAAATTGTCGATCTTATTAAAAATAAAATCCACTACAGTGCAAGCATTTCAAGTAAATTTTCGATCGATAAAATAAATTGCCCAGAAACCGCAGCGAAATTGAGCGATCATCTCCTAATTAAAGTTCAATTGGCGAGTGCGGGGCTATTCTTTGGCATCAGGGGCGATTGGGTGTTAATTAAAAGTACGTCGATAAATCTTCGCCCCATGCGAAACGACGTGTGTGATGTTAGGTGATTACCTACTTAAGGGAGTTGGAATTATCACTAGTTCATTAAGGGGAAGGAAGAGAGGTTTTATAAATACATCGTGAACTTTTGAAAGGTCACACGTGTTGCTTTTGTGTGAATTTGAAATCAATATGTTGGATTACGTAATCTTTTGTTTACGAAAATCAAGTATTGAAGATATCTCTCCAAATTTGATAATCTAGCTAGATAGAAACAGCATTTTTTCTTCAAGTGATTAATAGTAAATTGTTTATAATTAAACAAAAACACGTTATTTAAGTACACGTGCTCTATAAGTACAAATAAAATCATAAAAAATATGTTGTTTTCAAAACAACGCTCACGTTCCGTTATCAAAGCCTATTTTATCGAATTCTTAAGAACGTATAAATAACCATTTTCTTTATAGAAAGGTACCCAGCGTGAAGTAGTAAAAAGAAATGCAATTAATACTCCTGTAATAAAACGCCACTCCTGCGCAAATTGTAGACGTATAGGTATCGCGAGAATCTCGGACCACGGAACAAAGAAACCGACATACATTAAACATCACACACCTCTACACTATTCATAGACATCACGTGAAAAAACAGTACACATAAATTCTATACTTTCTATTAAAAAATACCTATCACTCAAACGAACTTTCCGTGCCGGTATCATGATTTCATTAAAAAATCTTTAGGTCGCGCGATGTATCTTTATTAAATATATGAGATAGATGCGTTGTATATACCTAGGTATGACGTGATTAGCTGCGTTTAAACGAACTTAGTACTTGTCGCTTAAACGAACTAACTAATTTGGCTCAGGGACCCAAAGAGGGTCTTGACCTACGAAACGAGAGCACGTCATCTGTCTCGATCATGCGCAACTTGTCGCTTAGCGCCAATCGAAAAAAATCTAGACAATTGCACGAATAAGCGGTAAAAGTATGGATATTAGGGGGAATTTGTAAACTAGTGTAAAGTTTTTGAGACGCTGTAATGCGTATGTGATATATTTCCAATAGACATATTGAAGCTGATACTTGATTTGGGTGTGCTTTGACTTTTTGACAATTTGAAGCGATGTTTTCAACAATATTCCTTCATAGAATGTCCGAAATATTTGCATTGATTGATGAGTGTTTTAAATTATCACAACATAACAAACGGGTCTTAATCGCGTATAAATCTAGGGGCACAGTAGTGCTCCCGCCGAGACGAGTCAAGCGAAGCGCAAGGGCACTACCTAATACCTTTTCTTGAAGCGCTTCGTCGTTTCTTTGAACCCTCATTACTTGTGTTTGGATTATACCAGATAAACATAATTCTCGGAATATGGTATCAATAGTGAACTTATTAGACATATAAAGTCTCAATTGTGTAGCATTTATACTTTAGATTTTATTTATATCTAAAGCACTGAAGTTTTGTCACTGACTTACTCACCCATTGATCATCATAAAAATTCATAGTCTTCACAACTCTTAGGGTATTTCCTGAAGTCATAGAAAGCTGGAATTTGGTTTGTAAGCTTAGTATTATACACAAACAAAAAAAAGCCTAAACCTTGAAACTTTTGTATGAGACTTTTGATGCTAGAGGTCTGAAAACTGATACAGGGACTCCTGTTTATAAAATTATAAAATACATATTTCAGGATTTTTAGTATATCTCTCCCAGTGGGAGTATTTCAATTAAAGGATAGAATTTTGTATGGGTTTTCATGTACAAACTTAGTTTTATGCTAGAGATCTGAAAATTACAATAATAAAAATATTGTTATAGCAACTTACAAAATAAAGTGAAATCCCACCAAAACATTTTCATATATAAACAAAAAAATAAAACCGACTCCAAAAAAAACTAAAAAGTAAAAAATAACGCCATAATTCAGTTTCTTCAAATTACTTACAAGTAACCGTTTGTATACTCAATCTATACAGTATATACAATTAATCTTATTTTGGCGTCGGTGCCATATAAAGAATGTGTAAAATATTGAAAATTGTCGATTTTAGTAAGTTGTGACACGATGGCACCGACTCCAAAATAACATTAATTGTATATACTGTATAGATTGAGTATACAAACGGTTACTTGTAAGTAATTTGAAGAAACTGAATTATGGCTTTATTTTTTACTTTTTAGTTTTTTTTGGAGTCGGTTTTATTTAATTGTTTAAAAGTTTATTTATTTTACACTTTTTAGTTAGTCGTTACTTAAAAGTGTATCTCGTGACGATTCGAACAAGCCCAAACACGGCTAGGATACATTATTTTATTACATAGATCTGGTGCCTACCTTCCGGCTCCATCATCAAATCAATTCGATGGTACCATTCCCATCAGGAACATTTAAATTTGTGACTATGAAGTTGCTTAGCTAAATTAATCAAGATATTTTGTCGCCACCCGTAAATCATTTATCATTGAGGAGTTCCGATGGCATTCTGTGGTCTTCTGCATCAGTTCCACTTCACCAATTTACACTTTCTGAATGCAAATGCTTATTATGTTTCTTATTATTATAATACCAAAATCGCTATATGTATGCCTACAATATTTGAGGAGTTCCTTCAATTCCTCATGGATTCCATCATCAGATCTTCACCAAAATGAAATGGGACCAACTAGAAAGTACCTTCTATAAAACAAAAAAAAAAAATTTGAAATCGGTCAAATAGTCTTTGAGTAATAATCGGTGAATATCCATAACAAAAAAAAACATTCCGTCGAATTGAGAACCTCCTCCTTTTTTTGGAAGTCGGTTAAAAATGTTGCCAAGACGAGGCTATATGGCTTCCACTATCAAAAATCTACAAGATTTCATGTAGAGCCAAGCTTTTCTCTTTTTTGGTCTCTCATCTTGGCAACATTTTACATGAAAATGTTTTGGTGGGATATGATTTGTTTAATTATCTTTCCTTGATACTATGGACATAACGCGACGTTCAAAACGTCGAAGAATTACCAACGAAACGTCTTTGCGTCGAAATCGTTGAGAAGTGAAAGCCATCGAGGAAAAGAAAAAAAAAACCTTGTTGTGTGTGTTAGTTTAAATGAAATATTTGAAATATCTCTTAAAATTATTTAGATACGTAATTTCGGCCGCTATCAAGCTTACTCAGAGATTAAAATGTTTAAATACTATTGTATATTTTAATCTAAGAGTTGATCCTAGAGTTAAACGTTGGCTTAGTGTAAAATGTAGGTACACAATTATCTTGGTATCGGCTGTACGAATCGGTTCTGTAGATATTATGTTGGCATAACGATTTAATTTCACACCATAGCGCAAAATATGGCGTGTATTTTCTTGAGTTGCAATTATAATTCCGTGCTTTCTTATGATTATAGCGAATGCTAGGTGATGTGAACCATATAGAAGTGAAGTAAAGTATATTATTGAGCATACCGAATTTTAAAACATGATTATAATTAAAAGAATTGTTGGAGCGACTGTAGTGATGTGAAAATTATGACTAATATATTTAAAAAATCTGAAAATGTCACTTGATCAGCTTGACCAGCAACTTGATCAACTTACCGCCTTACGTACTTGCTGCGATACCGACATCTCTTGTCGCGCAACAAAGCATCACTTCCCTCTATCGCATTGTATTAAAAGGAACAGCAATATGTCGCGCGACAAAGAGGCGTGTACCACCGTTGTGTAAGAGGTGCTGATGGTAATTGGGAGATTGAAAATATTTGATAACTTTTTTCTGTGGTAATATTGCTTCTCAATAATAACAACATTTGGGGAAAAACTACCTCAATCTTATAAAAACTCACCAAGATACAACAATGTTCAAATTATTTTTTTTGGGTTTTTCCCAAAAAACGCCTATAAAGCCTAGGAACGTGTGATGTCACGCGTTCATATCTTGTATGGGGAAATTAAGAACTTTGTTCTGTAGCTATGTTTAAAATGCCTTTATCGAAACGGTTTAAAAAAATGTTACCATAATTTTCATGGGTAAATCAATTATATTATTAGTTATTAATGTTTTCATACTTTAAAAGTGAACTTTCCCACCCAACTTTAAAGACTCATAAAACAAGCTACACGCAGGATATCGAACTCATTTTTTTATTTAAATAAAACAATTTAAACGGATTGGGTTGGGTTCCACCCGCAAACACGGAAGCTGAAAAGCTACCGAAACGTCGGGAACTCAAATGAGATAATACGCGATATGAGATTGAAATTGTTTTATTTATTTAAATGAGTGATATTCGCGGAAACAGAAGAAAATCAAAAATAATATTTAGGATTTCTATAATAGAAACTGTCATTTCGCATCAGCCCAAAGCAATTTTTATTTTTAATTGAGTACAGTCAACATCCCTACAGGATTCAAGATGTATCTCGTTGTTGGTACAGAAACACACACGACGGGAGCGATTTCCATGTTACGGCGGCTCGTATTAGAAGTGATGAATTCAGATAAAATGTTACATCGTGCTTTTAATTAAATGTAATAAGTATCCCATGTGAGAATGGTTTTATTTACCTTACCCACGTTTTCGCTCATGCGCATGGAATATCGTAAAATGAAGTCTTGCTCTTAGTCTACATCAAAACTTGCACCTTTTACCATTGCGAATATTACAAACTTAAATTAGTATATTATAATTTCACTGTCCTTCCGACGTATTCGGAAAGGAAAGTAATAACTAAGGAAATTCAGTGTTGTGTCCGCACCCCAATAAGGGGTGCGTAGTTACCACTAAGAATCTGACCTACGACCTAAGGGATAAGGTCAAGAGATTACGGCAGCGAATTGCCGCCGTACCCCCTCGCGATCAAGAACGCCACACCAGCTACCCCGGTGCTCCCCGGTCTACCACCAGCTCCGCGACCGGTCGTCTCCTCGCAGCCGCCTTTGCCGACTCCCTTCGCTATCCAGGAGAGTACCGGACTACGCGAGTAAACCAGACGGGCTTCACCCTACGACCCAATTTTTTAATTTCTGTTGATGACGTCAGTTGTTTTTTCTTTGGTACCACATCCTGGGGAACTGAACGTCACACTGGCCTACTTTTAGATTTCTAGGTCCATGGAAACGTAAATAGAGTCGTATTCAGCTTCAGTTTTTAACAACGGGTAACAAAGGGTAAAACGGGACCCTATTACTAAGACTTCGGTGTCCGTCTGTCTGTCTGTCTGTAACCAGGCTGTATGTATCTCATGAACCGTGATAGCTAAACAGTTGAAATTTTCACAGATGGTGTATTTCTAATGCAAATACTAAAAACAGTACAATTTTCTGTCTGTCTATATCAGTAACCATCATAAAATGATCGAACACCGCGTACATTTTGCTTGGGAGTAGGGATCTGCTAACACTGTTATTTTATAGATACGGCAGTTTGTAGCGTATATTTTGCACGGAACCCTCGGTACGCGAGTCGGGCTCGCACTTGGCCGGTTTTTCTCGGACTAATGACCAAAAAGACGAATTTCGAAAGGCATGTCCAAGTGACAAAATTACCCAACT
This sequence comes from Hedya salicella, assembly GCA_905404275.2. NCBI lineage: Eukaryota > Metazoa > Arthropoda > Insecta > Lepidoptera > Tortricidae > Hedya > Hedya salicella. Next base: position 10,072,656 of record FR990112.1, on the reverse strand, counting down.
AAGTATAAAAGTGTCTAATGATAAAATTGCCTTAATAAAAAAATTACCAATAATCGTCTACTTATCTACTCATAAATAGAAGAAACAATTAAGGTGATATAATGTCATGATAAGTAAATGCTATGTTACAAGTTACAACCTTATGCATGCCTCTGACATAATACAGTCGTTTCCTTTTTGAGATATTTTTGTTCGTAACGGAATATCAATACAATACAATAACTCTATATTGCACACCCCACAAAACAGAGTTAGTACAGAAAACAATACATGAGGTAGAGAACAGGCGGTCTTATTGCTGAACAGTAATCTCTTACAGGCAACCTTTGGGTAATAGGAGACTGAGAAAAGTAACTGTACGTATGAGTAGGGTAGGAAATATCATATAGGTATAAAAACGAAAAAAAAATACTGAAAACATGAGTGATTAAATGTTAGGTACTTTCACAGTGACCATAATTTTCCTCCACGACCGTTCAATACAATTATATCAGTATGGAATGTTAATTAGGTAAGTCGTTATTTGGAAGACACGTGCAAGGATTACGTGCATTTATCTACGTGTTTAAATATTACTATAAATACTTAAAGGTTAACTGATAGATTAAGTACCTGTGCCTACTTAAAAATGAGAAACTTTGTCGTAGTTTAAAACATTGTGTTCATCGAAATCTAAAATACCAGTGGGCACGTTTTTGCCATTTAAAAAAAGTTTCATAAAAACATCTCATTGATTGTTAATAAAAATATTTGACATTATTCAGTTCATATACCTGTTAATTTGAAGAAACGCAAAATAAATCAAAATGTATTACATGTCTTCTTGCATTTCTGTCGCTCAAACGTGAAATGTAAGTTTTTTTAATGACTTGCGAAATAATCAACGTTCAGAACCAAAAATATATCATACAAGGACCGTATCTAAAGCTAACAAGGAATATTCCAGGCTCCGCCGACATCTGTAATTGCCCCTAACGCTAAATTATAAAAAAAAAACAGTGCCCCGTAATCCCCACGCCGCCACCATTGTCTATGGGAGGCAAATTCTCGGAATCATCCAATAACATGCAGTATCTATTCACTTCCTTTCTGATAATAAAATAAAGATTTTTACTCTATTGTTTGAGCATTTCTAAAATTATTATAATCGCTTTCAATACAGTTTTTTGCCTTGCTGGCCCTGGTCTATTGTTGATAGTTTTATTGCAGTTCATGTTAGTTTTGGGATAGTGACCATTTGGCGATAATGATAACTTGTTTTATTATTCTTCAATTTGTAATATGGATACTTGGTTCCTGAGCTTCGAAATTTCCCGTTATTTTGACATATTTCTTTGTCTTAAATACATTAATTAAGTATGATCCTTTTTAAATTCGATAAAGTTTATTGCTCTCATAAAAACACTAAAGAACAGATTAGTATGGATGTTTGTTTATTTCCTTAACACCTAATTATCATGTGTAAGCTTTAAATACCGTGTCTATCATTAAGAAAACAATCAATAATAATATGAATAAATATTGTTTGATTACGGGAGAGTCAAATTAAATTAGACGTAAATTATGAAGTAATAAGAGCGATTTCTTAATCAAACATTACTATGTATGTAAGTAAATATATCTATTAAATATATCGTCGTCTAGTATCAATAACACAAGCCTTATTGAGCTTACCATGGGACTAGTTCGATTTGTGTAAAATTGTCCTGTAATATTTATTTATTTATTAGAAGGTGCCCGCAACTTCGTTCGCTGAGGAGAAAAAGTCATAACCCCCTTTTTTCTTTAGCATAGTCGGGTAAAAAGTATCTTATCACCATCTGGTGATACCCAGCTACCCGTGTACTGTACCAAAAATAGTTGAAATCCATTTAGTCTATTTAGCGTGATGAAGCCACAACGACACATACAAACTTTATAATAGTATAGATTACTGCCTTCGCCAAAGGTGTAAATGACGTCACCACTTGACCATCGAAATTCCCAAACTCCGACGCACAATTCTCGGAAACTGCAATGAATAACCTCATGCCCTTTTTCTCGCGGAACTTTCTCAAATTTTCAAAACAAGTAATGTTCTACGTATTAGAACATTTTATTTTATTGGTGGTTAAATAAACGTTTAATGAAATCACAATAGTAAAAACTTTTGAGATTGCGTAAGGACAGATAGGTATTGTGGATATTAAAGAAATTGAATTGAACTATTTTGTAAAATCTAAGCTTATTTTGCTCGGGGTTAATTAATTTTAATTGAGGCATTTCGGGCATAGTTACCAGTTCATCCTGTGCTGATTCAACCCGTCAGTGCTCAGATTTAATCCCAACTGGGCCAGTTGCGCCTATGAACCTGTCACAACAGCCCCGTATCCCCAGCCCGTATCCTTTACCCGTCACCCCATTTATAAAGATATCAATAACTCTACTTGCCCCACGCAATATCAATGGACGGATTTAATTGATTATTTGTGAAATGTAATAATTTTCTGGTGAATTTGGGGTTGTTTGGACTGTGGGATTTGGCGTGTTGCAATCTATTTTGTATGACAGGCAATTGTGATTGCATGATGCTGTAGAAATTTAGATATATTTTGTTTTTACGTAATTAGTATTATTTGTTCGGATTCAATTGTGTTTTGGTATATTGGCAATCTGGAGCGCTGGGCCTCGATGAAGTGTATTTTTTACAATCATTTGAGTAACAGACGAAATCAGAGAAGTATATACTACTTTTATATCTTACAACAACGTTGATTCTTATGACAAGTTGTTGTTATAAAAGGTAGTATTTTTGTATGTCACTTTTGTATGTTTTTCGTTACCAATTTTGATTTTCAAAGACATTGCGATCAGCTTGAGTTCGGTAGAGTATGTAAAATGGACTGACTTTATTTAGTGCTGATCGGTTTTACAAGACTTAGACTTAATGACTATAGTTTCAGTACAATTACCAATCTTTGACGAGACGATTACAAAACAATCCCAATTCTGAGAACAGCCTTGCATATTGTATTGAAGCGTTTGCTATTTATAAAATTACAACTTAAACCTGCTTACGACAATAATACTTATCTCCGGTCAACGCCTCAATAAAAATAGTATCTCAGAATTAAGTACTAAAGTTTAAAATCGTTTGTGTTTAAAGTTAATATAGTACTAGGGAAAGCAGGTAGAATTTTTTGAATTTCGAACGATCACGTCTGGCGACAACCCCTGCGCCGCGATGGGGTGGAGCTGAATCTGTAGCGCTCTATCTCGCTCGGGCCGACTAGTTTGGGTTATCTCTGTCTCGCCTATTATTGTCATATCAAGATTCGAACATCGCATTTTGTTTCCAATTTTCAATTTAGTTTATATCTGATGTTGGCAGGAGTAGGACGTCTGGCGGTCGGCCATCGCTCATCGCACGTGTTGATGTCGATTTGCCGCGCTATTATTTTCGTGTTTAACTTTTGGAGATTTTTTACTTTTTGGTGACTTTGTTTACGCGTTTTAGTGGGTTGATAAAGACTTTAAGTGAGTTAGTATTAAATGGAATTCATGGATTTCTTCAAAACGCTGATGGAAGAGCAGCCACAGACGGCGCACCATGAGCCGCCGAAGATGCCCAATTTCTTCGAAGTTTATAAGAAGAAGGTACATATAATTCTTTATCAAATATTAATTATTATTTAAAAGAATTAGTTAAGCTTCTTAGAAACACTCAGAAGTAATAAAAACGGCTTCAAAATAAAAGAGTTATCAAATAGAGTTTTTTTATGTTTTGCGATATTTTAGCTAATACGGTATGGCCTGATTATTAAAAACAGTTTTACTTCCAATAAATACAATTAGATAATAATAATTATTTGGTGTTATCTCTAAGGTTATAACGTATTTAATGTGTTTGTTTATGTTTTTATTATTTCATAGGTTTTTATTAATGTAATTAAATTACCAATACCTATTATTCTTGTATATATTTTGTTAAATTAGGATTGGGTTGATAGGTACTACTTTAATAACTAAATATATTTGATTTATGTAAATGTTTGCGAATGACGTGTGATTATGATTATCATTGAGATTTTTTATCGAAACCAAGTAATCAGACAAAGTATACCTGTTCTTAAATAAATGTATATTATTTATTTTAAAATAGGATTTAAAATTTGATTTACTTCAAAGCAGCTTTGCAGACTTGCCTGTCGAAGCATATAAGTATACCTATTATACCTGTAATCTCCATTATAAATATTGTCTGATAAAAATAAACGTTTTAAAATTTGAATAGTTACTCAGTATTAAGACAGCCCAAGAATGACCAGAGACAATTTCGTTTTCTTTCTTTCAACTACGTTCAAAGGCTACCTAATCTGTCTCTTCTACCAAAAGTGTGTATGAAAGTTATGAAACGTCTATAGGTATGTAGGTGGATAGGTATGATCATTTCATACATTTACAATGAACCCCCAGTTCAGTTGCAGCTACCAATCGGGGCTCGTTGATATTAGATAGAAATAAAACATTAAACCTTCAAAGCAAACCTCGAGCCGTTAATCAAAGATTCCAAAGATAAAATTAGTAATTAAATAGACGAATGAAGCGTAAAAGATAGATATGAATATTAAGTCACCCGATAAAAACTGCCGATCTGTTTAAGGGACTTTTTATGTGGAAGTTAATTATACTTTTAATATAAAACGATACCAATTTAATAATGTGAAGCGGACGGATTAAAAAATGGATCCGATATAAATTCAGATTATTTATGAGGCATTTATTTAATAGGCATTTAATCTCGCAGTTATACGAGGCAGGCGTAAAGAGTCTGTGAAGGATTTTGTTTTGGATATATCGAATTGATAAATCTTAATACCAACGTGTGATTTATAAATATACTTACTAGCATTAAGAACGAGAATCGATTCCCCATACAAACTTCCACTCCCTGGGATGATATCCGGGTTCCGGAAAACTTTTACTTATACGTTTATTTCTACCCAGGGTCTCAAACAATTTCCATAGCTAACTTCATCTAAATTGGACAGACAGACAATATAATACAATACAATTGCGAATCAATTCGATTTAAAACTATAATTTTAATGACCACGTTTATTAATAATAAACACAACTTAAAATTTCCAATATCATAAAGAATTTAAAAAAACAGGCATTAGACCTCGGGGGATCTAACGGAGTTAAACTGGTCGGCGCTTCAGTACCTGATAAAACCCATAACTTCAACGTATTTATCACGAAATATTTGGGACCCGCAAGCTTCGTAATTAGTCACTGAAGGGCTGCTTCAGGGTGGTTGTTCTACCGGTAAATTTGAACGAGTTTTTCACATATTTTTGTGTTAAGAAAATATGGGTCTATTCCACTAGCACCCAACCGCTAGGTGTAGTTTGTATATATAGCTAGACGTGAGATGGAATAGGATGGATAATAATAACATCGCCAAATGTCATATTTGTAACATCTATTTTATCTGTCTGTATGGAGACATTTATAGGCCAAAAAGGTATTTTTTTTTCAACACCTTTAAGGGTGGTCATTGACGTCCGATTATTTTTATGACGGACCCCGATTTTAGTGTCGGATAATGCGTGAAACTTACGTTTTATAACCGTCTTTAAGGCCGGATTAAATCCCTTTTATCCCTGTTGATTTATCTGTGGAACTAACTCTTTAAATGCAAGAGGATGTGAGTCATGTCGACATGGATGTGTAAATAGGTTTTGCGCTTTGTTATCTGTTCTGAAGCATGCGAGGATATTGAATAATGTTTAGTTATCCATCGATGGTTAGATGTAGGGATTCTGTTACTAAGTAACTACGTAGGTACGTAGCGTTTCTGCTGAGAAGTGGGAGAAAACATATTCTAAACTGTTATTCTTAATAATGGCAAAATATCTCTTGTTTATTTGTTTTGAAAAGTAAAAAGTATATTGTTAAGTGGTATAACTATATTATTTATGATGGTATATTTATATGGTATATAAAAAGCATGTAAACAAAAGTTCAGCAACTTTTCGTGCTTTCAATTACAGGCAGGATCGTATAGAACTGTTTAGATTAAATGGATTTACTTATTTGTCTAGGTCTGGTGAAACCTATGGGAGCACTATTTGAACTTTTATATTGAGATATTCGAAGCGTGGCCTGCAATGGCCAGGCCATCAATTACTATGTAAGTGATACATTGGAACATATTGGAGATGTATCATTACATGAACTGACAGGTTCGCAATGGTCAGCCCATAAATGGTCATATAGGCCAGCATCGATCGATGGCAACATAATTGGCACATTACAATCACTGATCGCTACATGAAGACGCGGTCATTGAGATTTTCTAAGCGTGGCCTGCAATGGTCAGGCCGTCAATGGCCAATGGCCATTAATGCAGCATCAATGGTCACGAAATTGACACAAACACTTCTAAACAAATGAGAAATGTATCGCTACATGAACCTGAAGGTTTATTTAGATATTCTAAACGTGGCCCGCGATGGCCAAAACATTAATGGCCATTAATACAGCATCAATGGTCACGTAATTGACACATTGCAAACACGTTGAGGCTGATTGTTGGCTGCGAATTAGCATGTCGCGTCTTCGGACGATCTCTGTGTGCCTCAGGGTTGCCTGCTTAGTCCTTAAAAACACAAAATGTAATCTATTTAGTATACCCTAAAAGTGTAACAATATCTCAAACTCTAGCTGAAATGAAATTTCACACGAAACATTTTTAAATCATTATGAATTTGGAAACGAGTTTATTAATTTATTATTAATAGTTTGAAATGGTGTAATAAATAAATATGCTAGAATAATAGGGGAGCTGATGACTTGGTCATCATCCATACTCTTTGGAACAAGAAAGTTTCAAAAACACTTGAATTCTCAACTTAGTCATGTACCTACTTAAAAAAGAAAAAAAATCTTATTACTGTCAGCTAATAAGTAAGAAATTTGTCCGTAATTCAATAATGATAAAAAAACCTTTGATTGTTCATAGGTCAATGGTCTCTTTAAAAAAATAACAAAGTTTAACAATAGGTAGCGGGTCTTAGTTTCCTGAATTATATTTCATTCACCTCGTGGAGTTTCAATGCCTTGGAGTTTTTCTTATAATTGGGTAGATCTGGCTGAGCCAGTACATTTCCACTGAACTTTCATGCCTATGAACGCAGTTAAAAATTAAATAAATGTAGAGACGCTCCACTTTAGAAATTTGTTAAGTATGGACCTTAATTCTTCGGGAACATTATTTAAACTTTTACGTTTCGACCATTCGTTTTGTAACCGTCATGTGTATTTTCTGTTATATAGAAACAAAACAAAAATGCTACCCTATTGACGGAATTTTCTTCCAGCGGCAACCCTACGCACACAGGGAAAGCAGAGAGCGATGACCGCTACACCTGCAAATGTAAACTGCATCCAACCGGCCAATAAATGTATCCGTGTGCGTGTTCATTAGGCTAAGGCGCTCGCACACTGTAAATACAAAACAATACATATTTGTACAAACTGGAGAATAAAATATGGTAACTAAATGTATACATTGATCTTCACTTGTCTTTGACATTTTTGCGTGCGTTTTTTTAACTTAAGCTACAGTGCTAAGTTGTGTACGCGCTGTAAGACTTTGTTTTGCCAATGTCATATTTCGCTTATTATTATTATTTCATCTGAAACTGCACCGTCTTCCAGAAAAGATCCTTATTTAAATAGTACATGATAATGCAAAAATATCTTTATGCGCTTTATTTAAGTTTACGAGTATGTGAGATCGCGTACGACACTATCATCCCAAATAATTACCTTCATCGAGATATGGTTTGTGGATTTATTCAGTAAAGTTTTAACCATATTTCTATATAAAAGAGCTATTTTCTAGCAAATAAAACAATGCAGTGTTTTGCTTGAAAAGTTCAGTAATATGTATATGTATGCTGTGTGTGTACAGTGCACAGAGACATTTACACTCGCTAATGTTCTTAACACGCATCTCTCGCGAGTTGCACTAAAGTGTGAGTGTGGCATAAGCTGCATCGGCGTTGCCGGAGCTCTTCATTGGAAAAACAACGGAAATATTAATTTTGCTCTTGCCAAGAGAAGGCCTCACTACGCATGTCAACGCCTTAAGTCATCATGAACCCACCACCGCAGTCCTTGTGCCTTGCGCACCGCGGCTCCACCGTACTCCAAGTGGCCGCGGATAGCAGTCCCCTTTATGACTTTGCGCTCCTTCTACTAAATCTGATTACTGTACTGGCCTAGCCAGACCTACCAAGTTATAAAAAAACCATCAACGTCTCAATTAAACGGCCTTTAATAAGTAACAGTTATTTGTCATACAGCACTGAGATAAACAAATAAAATATGTTTATTGTTATTAACGTTGTAAAAATGAAATATCTATACATTGAAGATATTTTCAAAAACACTGTACTGGATTATATGGAGGTCACTGAATCGAAAAAAAAAATATGTTTGTGTCGTTGTGGCTTCATCACGCCGAAACGGCTAAACGGATTTCAATGATTTTTGGTACCTACACGGATAGCTGGTAATCCACCGCTGGTTATAGGATACTTTTTATCCGACTACGCTGAAGAAAACAAGTGGGGTTATGCCTTTTTCTCCTCCGTAGGGCTGCCATCCGTCCGGGTTTCCCCGGATTTGTCCTAGTTTGGAGGGCGTCCAGGGGCCGTCCGGGGAGGTTTCTTAAGAGTGTCCGGGTAAAATCCGGAATTTTTTGTTTCAAGGAATCCTTAAAAACCGAATTACATGTAACACGTCCGTGGAAAAATTTGATCTACTCCCAATATTGTTTAAATATGTTTTTCACCGGGTTCGCCAATAATCAAGATGGCAGCCCTACTCCTCCGCAACGAAGCTGCGGGCACATTCTAGTGTAATATACAAACAATTAAAAAAAAACCCCATAAATATCCAACTGGGTGATCTGATTTCCATAAATAAAAGCGACCTACCATCGCAATGAAAGCACAGTAGAGTCTAAGTTTCAAAAAACTTTTAAACAAAAAAATAAAACCGACTCTAAAAAAACTAAAAAGTAAAAAATAACGCCATAATTCAGTTTCTTCAATTTACTTACAAGTAACCGTTTGTATACTCAATCTATACAGTATATACAATTAATGTTATTTTGGCGTCGGTGCCATATAAAGAATGTGTAAAATATTGAAAATTGTCGATTTTTGTAAGTTGTGACACGATGGCACCGACTCCAAAATAACATTAATTGTATATACTGTATAGATTGAGTATACAAACGGTTACTTGTAAGTAAATTGAAGAAACTGAATTATGGCGTTATTTTTTACTTTTTAATTTTTTTTTGAGTCGGTTTTATTTTTTTGTTTAAAAGTTTATTTATTTTACACTTTTTAGTTAATCGTTACTTGAAAGTGTATCTCGTGACGATTCGAACAAGCCCAAACACGGCTACGATACATTATTTTATTACATAGATCTGGTGCCTACCTTCCGGCTCCATCATCAAATCAATTCGATGGTACCATTCCCATCAGGAACATTTAAATTTGTGACTATAAAGTTGCTTAGCTAAATTAATCAAGATATTTTGTCGCCACCCGTAAATCATTTATCATTGAGGAGTTCCGATGGCATTCTGTGGTCTTCTGCATCAGTTCCACTTATTATGTTTCTTATAATACCAAAGTCGCTATATGTATTCCTACAATATTTGAGGAGTTCCTCAAATTCCTCATAGATTCCATCATCAGATCTTCACTAAAATTAAATGGGACCAACTAGAAAGTACTTTCTATAAAACCAAAAAAAATTTTTGAAAGCGGTCAAATAGTCTTTGAGTAATCGGTGAACATCCATAAAAAAAATAATAATAATAAAAAAAAAACATTCCGTCGAATTGAGAACCTCCTCCTTTTTTTGGAAGTCGGTTATAAAAATGATACACTCGAATTAGTTCACATGTTGAATAACTACGATGTCACGGGCAAACATTCAACACATAAAACCTTCAACCTTATAAGACCCTCCTTTTCACTTCGGCGTTTAAACTGACCCCATCCCACAAGCTTATCTTTTGGCTATTGAATGGAAACTATCAAGACTTTTCTAAAGCCAAATAAAATCGTGAAAAAGTTGAAATCGACTTGTTACTATAAATTCGCACGAAAACGAGGATTCTTTCAAATCGTAATAAGTTCTTTCATTGGTTTCGTACCCTAGTCGGGCTACAAGCTTATGCGGTTTCAATGGCTTGTATGTGTGTCGTGACTCGATCTAAATCGGTCAGAATTTGTAAGAGTTTTGAAAGAAGAAAGAGTGGAAATAATTGGTGTTTCAATCCAGTCTAGTTTCATAGAAATCGTCTATTTTAGAACGACATGGATGACCAGCGTATTAGACTTTCCATTTTTCTATGGACCAGTAGCCTACTTTTGAATAAAGAATTAAAAGAATGGTATTCGTACTTCACAAGTTACACTGGAAAGCTTGAAGGTCTGTGATCCGGACATTTATTAAAAAAAACGAAGAACAGTGGCCTCTGATGATCGCGTTTGTCACGCGTCAAATATTCGGTAAATTGACAAAATTTTCGTTACTGTCGCATTCACATACTTGTCAGAAAGTGATGCTGCTGACAAGAAATGGTCACGTTAATCACGCGATAGATAAATGTATTTATTGTGTGATTATCGCGACCATTTAAAACAAACGAAGAACTATAATGATCGCGTTTGTCACGCGTCAAATATCCGTTAAATTGATAAAATTTTCGTCACTCTCGCACTCACATATTTGTCAGAAAGTGATGCCTGCTTTGTCATTTATCTTTCGCGACCATCGTAGGCCAACTGAGCTCAGATCGCAGGACGCGTCTTGTGTGTTACAGACAAGGAGTAAAACTTCTTATTTACTTAATTTAAATTTGTACAGTCGCTGCAAAAGGATATACACGATTAGTCCATCTAAAAATATCTTCGCGAGAATATATTTTTAGATGGACCCTATTTACTATTGACTAGTGGCGAGCACAGGGTTTTTGGCCAAGGTAGGCAGTTTTTCTGTGCCTATGTGGAGCCATGGTCGTTCAGGGTTTCAGAGTAGGCAGTTTCTCTGTGCCTGTATGGAGCCATGATCAACAGGATAGGCAGCGCCTTTGTGCCTATATGGACTGCACGCCACTGCTACTGACTATTTATATTGATTGGAGAGATATATTTGAACGGACTAATCGTGTATATATTTTTACAGCTGACTGCACGTAGTCTTAAAAACCGTAACTTTAGGTATAATACAAATGTAAAAAGTGTTTTTCTTGGTGTTTTTGAGCAACAACCGAACAACATTAATACGATTATTTACAAGGAGCTAAAAACTGGGTACAAACGTTTTCCACGGGGGCAAAATAGTAGTTATGAATATTAATAATTGGTAATAATCAACCCCTAGTCATTGAATCGCTTCACACCGGCCGTAACCGGATCGCGGCGGACTTAAGCGGCTTTATCCCCCAAGATAATTGCGCCTAGAGGCTTGGGCGGATTACCGCCCAGTCCGCCCGCCCAATGAAACGGCTCTTTATCGCGTATTAATCGCTCGAATGTGTCGCGTTCTTCCTTTCACTCGAGAATTGCTATACAATCGCTAGTACTAAATACTTGCGATGGAGGCGCCTTTGTGTGCTTCGTGATGATAATTAATTAAGGTGTGAAAAATATATAAATGCAATTTGCAGTTACTGAATCTTAGACAATACAATGATACAAGTATCTTTAAAAGTTCGATTAATTTTAAATGAATTTGTTTGAGTGCCCTAATACCTTATAGGATAACAATAGAAAAGAAGAATGATATATTTATTTATTCAACGTCTGGGTAAGAGTATGTTTTTAACTACATTTTTTGGCTGTGGAACACGGATATTGAGATGTAAGATGAGAATTAAAAAAAATCTAAATTAAACGTCTTGATTTTGCACATACATAAATCCATAGTTTAATTTTAAACATGTACGAGCGTACTACTCGCTGTCCAGTCAAGTAAAATTAAACACCTAAAAAATAATATTCGTTGTTGATTTTGACGCTCTTCGTATAGTTATTAAATCAAAATTATAACCTACTCCTAATCTGTACTGAACTGACTTTGGCACAAGCTGCGAGCTGCCATATTTTAAAACAAATAAATAATAAATGATTAGTAATTCATTCAATGTATTACGAGTATAACATTAACAATAGCACAAACCAAACTGGGTAGACATTTTTCTATTTCTTATAGGAATGGATAACACAAATTTCGGACTCCTGGATGTGACCGCAAACAATTATTATATGTAGTTCATTATGCCCCTCTCGACCCAAATGCAATAATCGTGCCCATTCAGCGTACAAGTAGGTAACACCTAACATATCGTTTGACAATACTCCCCTCTATAATGCGAACCCCAAAATGTTCATCTAATTGGAGATCAAAGGCGGGCGTGTAATCGCGTATACTACGAGGACGTATGTGACGAGGCTGCTGGATGTGGCTATAGAACATGTATCAACCACGCTCCGTTGATCACTGCATCAATATCATAATAACACTACTCATAAACAGTGATCGTAAAATTGGTAGCATTTTTGGCGCAGCGAACCATTCTACCATAAAGTAGAATGGTATAGGTGTGGCAAATTTCAACCAAAATGATGGATTAGGGTTACTGTCGATAATATTAACTATGTTTAACGGTTTAAATTGGTTTTTTCCACATTTATAGCGCAATACCGTGATCGCTGCACCAAAAATGCGATTACTGCTAATAAAACACGTTGCAACTAAAGATTTTAAGAAATGTTGATTAATAGTGAACAGATTTGATATGAAATTCATGTATTTTTTCTAAGCTGTTCAACTAAATAGTTAACAGTTAGTGAACAGCTATTAAAATACCTCTTACACATTTTCGATCTATTAATTCCTTACTCTCTAGCAATACGGCTATCTATTGGGACATAAATGATACCTTGCCACAGATGCCAAAACAGCGAAATAACGGCATCGTATCGAAACAATAGGGTTTCGTAAATTCCGTTATGTTTTTACTAAACGCGCTCAGTGTAGTGACTGGTAACGCCTGACAAATAATTGTAATTTATGCTACGCAAAGTCTAAATATGTTATTTGTGTCAATCAACTCAAGGCTCACATTTCAATGTACTCGTTGCTTTTCAACTTGGAAAAGTCTATGGGGGCCATCATTTGTCCAGTTTCTCATTTGTAAAATCTCAAGTTTTTTTACAAATTTAATTCAAGTTAATATTATTTACAAAATTTTAGGGTTGCATAAAACATTGCTTAAAATAGTATTCAAATAAAAATTAAGTTTAATGATTTTGCGCTCATATGTCTCTTTCTGAATGGAAGTGATCCGTGTGATCGTGCGTTGATGACCACCTCTCATTGTTTTTCCCGATTACGCACTGCCTGGAATAATACCACACACAGGGGTGACCACCATTTTGGCACCACACGCAAGCTCACGCTACCACATAATAGAATCTGTGCTCATCCCTATGTATAATTGTATAAAAAGTATATGTGTAGAATGTTGTTTGTTTATTTTTTTTCAATTCGCTAATTCATTTTTATACACATATACTGAATACAAGTATCTAAAAAAAATATTATTTTATCTTTTGCTTATCACATCAAAATATTTATGTCATATTTTTTTGTATTATAAAAATGCAACTTTAACGATAACTATTAACAGAAACAAACACAAAAAAACGAACAAACATTTCTGTTTAGAATTGGATAACTTGAAAGATATTTATATTCTATCACTCCAATTAGATGTAGCTATGAAAGTTTTAAAGCCCACTTTAGAATATTGCCGATTTTCCTCCAATGTTGTCAAATGTTGCCATTTCGAAGCAATCTGAAAATGAGTTGGATGTAAAATTATAGAAATTACCCATCAATCACTGACGTTACGGTTATGTGAATTGGCTGCGTACTGTTTTAGACAGTCACATCTAACTTATTTAGTTTTATTGGCGAACGTGAACATAAACTCCATAAAATCGATGGAAATATAAATTGAATTTCCTTACTTACGTATTGATTGGCTACCGAGTTTACTGATCTTGTGATGTACTATAACTTGTCAAGTTAACTTATCGTAAATGCGATATTGTTTTCGATATCTAATATTCATCAATACGATACTGATATTGAACACCCACTTTTCATATGAATAGTCGAATTTGTCTATTGTTATAGCAATAATTGAATCAAGAAATACACGTATTTTTATCCTAAACATGACACTACTTTTCTTTTTTGTTTTATTTAAATGACAATACTGTCACTCAAATTGAAATGCAAATAGTCCTTCATATGTAATGTGATTTAAAAGGCGTCAACAAAATTAAATATATCCTGGCAGTAGCTTGACAACCAGACGCTATCAAATTAACTGGCGCCAAAAATTAATTAGATTATCTAATTCGGTGTAAAGTTCATGAATTGATTCTGAGAATAATATCATATCGATGTTAAAGTGTTTAATAGTGCCCCTCATTTGAGCCTATCATCTATTTGGGAGTAAACACAATCGTATCGTGATCGTTTGGCGCCATCCGATGATTACCGGCAATTTCATTACACGGGACTTATTTACGATTACGATGTTTAATATACTTTAAGATAGATATCAAAACTTTGTGTTTATATGACGTAGAAAACAATTAATATCTATCGATCGATCCTTGGATATAAAGCGCCATGTTCGTAGCCACTCGAAAATTTTTTGGCCTTTGCAAACGACCCATTGATAGGACTCGAGCGCCAGTCAGCCTTATACTAGACTTACACTATCCTTATGTGGATATTATTTTGATATGCCTCATTGAAGGCTTGTCGGTAAGCCTATTACTAAAATCCGCGGCACCGGGTTTCGACACTGGACATTGACTCGTATCAATCGAGCCTTTGTCTCGCGGCCGACGCCCCCTCGGCACTTCGTGTATAAACTGAACCACGTGGTCCAAATTAGAAGAAAAGGCGGGTTTTAACAGGATTAGGTACGAGAGCCAAAATTTTCGCATATCTATTCTGACGGCTGAAACTGACAGCGTTGTGCCTTCCTAACTCTACCACGATGGACTTCACTCGATTTTACTTATTGGTTAGAATTAGAATATCTATGTATAATTATGTGAATAATAGTGAGTCATTCAATCCGATGTTCATGAACATTAAGATTTTCCGACAATATTGCTATAGTTTTGTCAACTCGTGATGGTATTAATGAGTATTTTTTTAATTTCAATCTCAGTATCATGTGTTTGTCGTTCGTAACTTAGACCACGCGTCATGTTTGTTTACCTCATTACAAGTCCAGTTAGGACTGCGCTACTGGCACCTGAGCAGTAACTGTAGCAAATTGACAGATAGTACTACGAACATTTTAATATAGCGAGAAGAATATTACAGTAAACGGCGATAAAGAATGCACATCATTAATCATTCATCAGAATTTGAATTTAGAACTAAGTACTTTATGACTGCACTCTCTCGCATTTGAACCACGACTGACAAAACAAAGGTCATGGTGTGTGCGACACAGATATCGCTATACGAAGCCGAAATTAGCCGATTGCCTCTTTCCAAAGATCGATCAAAGAGAATATAACCGCTACGTTTTAAGATCGATGTGCATTCTTTATCGCCGTTTACTGTACAAGGAATGAAATTGTAGCTATACAGAGGTCTCCCCAAGTAAGACTGGAAAGTTCTTAGAAAATTCTTGTAAATGCAAATCTCTGTAAAACGTATGTACGTACTATCAGCCACAGTCCACTGCTTAATATAAGCGTCCCTTATAGCTCGCCACAGAGTGTGATCCAACGCAGACCGCACCGACTCTCCGCGACCCTTACGAGGTCTTCCGTCCACTTAGTCGGGGGCCGGCTCACGCTGCGCTTTCCAATCTGCTGTCGTCACCTTTTCAGGAATTCACTGTCCAAACGGCCATCCGTTCTCCGGGCTACATGACCCGCCCAATTGCCACTTTATTCACTCAATCCTTCTAGCTATGTTCGTTACTTTGATTGTCGTGCTGATATTCTCATTTCTGAGTCTATCGTCGTTATATTATTAAACGTACTAATCGGGTATAATTGCAAAAAAAAAATGGTAGTAATAGGAATATTCTGATAAGTTTGCAATGAAAGATGTATGTTCGTCAGTACCTAAAATTAATCAATTTCAAACCTAGGTAATTTTAAGCTGCAGTTATATATTTGTGTATAGGTGGCAAGTTGCTTACTTTTGTACCTACCTATATTTACTGCCTACTTATTTATAGAGGATCATTTAAATCCGATAAGCCTGTCATATTTAAACACACTGTCGTCCTATTAGTAGTTCATTACAAATTATCTGCAGCATAAAAAAATAATTGCTTGCTTCCATAAACCTTTAAAAGACAAGCAGTTCGCAATTATAATTTGTTATTACCTGACGATAGCGATTGGTTGAAAATGGGTCGACTTATCAAACTAATGCCCGACTGACACGACGCTGTGTGCACGCATGTTTTACGACCGCTATTAACTGCTGATGGAAAACTTACACTGTATGGAAACTGTATGGAAAACGGAAAAGTGCAATGAAAAGTTAACGCACCCATTAAACTAGGTCTTCGACGACTTTAATAGACTAATAACGTTTATTGACAACAATAAACACATGACAAAATTAGAAGTGGTCGGCGGCGCAAACTGAGTAAGCTTTTTCACTACGGTAGAGTCTGTGCGGAAAGAGAGGAGTCGTAGGATTTGGGCGTGCCAGTGCTGTTTTACCTTTTTTGCTATCCTGATAACACTGTCCCATAATTATAGTTTGTCAGTTATTTTAAGATCATGAATGACCTGTATATCTATGTAAATAAATATACTTATCGATTGTGTGTCGGACACTAATTACATAGGGATACTAATAAATAGGTAATAATTTAATCTTAAATAGAAAATAAATACCCGCCATAGCGGACACTCGTTCCGTGACTCTGTATAAGCCGATAGTGGGGCCGTTTTTTCCCGCCGACTAAACAAAATAATATTAAATATAATTTCTCTTGTTCAACTATACTCAGTTTTACCAAGTTTGGACATTATTTTATGCAAAAAACCTTGTGATTTTTGTATATAAAAATACACAATGACATACAAAGTATACAAACGACAGAAGTTTATTTATTTTTTATAAGACAGATGTCTAATGTAAAATTTATAGTGTTAGTTCCCGTTTCTGCCACGACTCTCCTCTTTCCGCACAGACTACACTGCTGAATTAACACAACTCGGTACCAGATATAGTCCGTATTAGACCGACAAGAGGAAGATTATGTCACCTTATAATATCTTGGACAACATTAAGCTAAATTATGTTCTATGAATATTTATTGTAATTTTTTACCATCCCATTTAATTTCCAGGATTTCCATATCGGTGCAGCATTACTTACCTCAGATAGGATACTCGGGCCTTATTTATAAATCTACCCTCTTATTGCGAGCCTGAATTATTGCTAGCAATTTGAAATTGTCTTGCGGCGCGGCCATACTTCAGAGGGCACCCGAGCACGTCTCGTGCTGTCTTAAGCGTTATTTAGCGGATTTGCTTGTCCACACATGAAAATTATGCACAATGTAAATCTTACTGGTAACATAGAAATGAACGTTTTAATGGAACTAGTCAAAACAAAAGTTAATTTGATTCTGACTGATTTGTTTGATATTATATATCGTGTAGACCGCTAACACTAGAATTTTCCTTTAACTTCGTTCAAGCATCACGCTGTTCATTTATTTAGCAAGTCCTACACTCAGACCAAGAAAAAAAGATACTTAGATATGACTTTACGTACAATCTAGTGATGCCGGTGTTTTTGGCATGGTTTTGACAAATAAGATAACTTCACACACATGGTTTGTTTGTATTTGTAACGCGTGAAGTTTTCTTTGGTATGGAGGCCACAAAACCTCACTAGGTTGTTCGGAATGTCATGTCTATCTTTTTTTCTCAGTCTGAGGTCTTACATTGCGCTATTAAGAGTTTTTTTTTTACTTTTTAAGAAAATGTACTTACATAGTATGGATTAAAAAGTAAGTCTTACATCACTAAGTTGTTTATATATAATGAATAAATAGTTGTATAAGTATCTATTATCAAGCATCCACAACATTCGCATTACCTTCATAACGAAGGCCAGTACAATAAAAACGAGCAAACGCGAATCGATCTAAGTCCCAACACAATAGTCTATCAGACGGTCGCCTACGTCTATGTCAAATTTAAACGTTTTCAATAATAATACCCAAACACCTTGTCCTATTTAAATACGATTCAATGTTGTCGGTTTGATTTATTTCATTCGTGATACATCTGTTGTCAATTTCTGTGTATTAACTGCGGTAGAACTTCAATAAGATCGCGTGATTTTTGATCAAACGGCACATACAAAAAGACACATATAAAAAGTTTCATTTTGAAGCCGAATTAAATTTCTGTTGAGGTATTAGGTTGAGAATAATCCTCCAATTAATGTGTGTTGTGACCTTGCGTTTGATTGGGTTTTTAACTGAATTAGAACTTAAAACAGATATGCATTAAAAAAAAGTGCATCTCTGTTTTAATTTGTTTCAAAAAAAGGTGAATATTACATTTATTTGTATTTTAGATATTCCGTATTAGTGAAAAGCTTCTGTACAGTGAATGGCAAACATTGTTATCTGTTGAAGAAGTAAGGCAAAAAAGAGTAATTTTTCTGAAAAAACGCGGAAAAAAATATCTTGTCTCTCGTGAGGGAAGTACCTCTAAAATGTTTCGACTGTAATCTTTGCGTACAATTTTAAGCGTATATACGAAACCATAAAACTTAAACGCTGAATAATTATATGTGAATAAAACGTGCGCAGTATGCGGTCACCCGATGACATGGTTCGACGATTGGTGCCTATAAGTCGTAAAATCAGCAATGTGCATACATTTCCACATAAACTTAATAACAATTGAAACATTGTTGTCGATCGAGATAGCCTTGTGGCCGGTGTTTCTAAGTGTTTATGTTATTAGTCATTTATTACTTTGATCTTTGCTAATAATAGCCCTAACTAAAGTTCTATTAGTAACTTTTTTGTGTATAAATATGTATAACTAGAAGGCGCCCGCAACTTCGTTCGCGAAAGAGAAAAAGTCATAACACCTTTTTTAAAGAAATAGCATAGTCGGGTAAAAAATATCCTATAATCAACTGTGGGTACTCAGCTACCCGTGTACCAAAAATAGTTGAAATCCGTTTAGTCGATTTAGCGTGATGACGCCACAACGACACATACAAACATTTTATTTTTACAACTTTATAATAGTACCTGTAGATATGTATATCATTGTTCCTAAGTCATAACCCCCGTATTACAATCACTTCATGTGTGATCGTATTTGGCAGCTTTGTGTCGAGAATTATCGTAGAACTGGGCTATAGCTATTTATCCTATGGCCATTTAAAATTAAACACATTAATATTAATAAATAAAAAATAAATATATTTTATATCAATATTGATGTGATAAAAGGGATCTATGCAATTATCTTTTGTGTTTAATTCACGCAATCATTCGAATTCATACTGTACATATAGAACAGATTATTACTGAATTACTATAAAAAATATGTACAAAAAATTTATTCAGAATTTCAGATGCAAAGGCGCGTAAATTTTTCACATAGCTCACATCACAATGACAACACTAGGTCACAGTTTATTTTAACAAGTCCGTTACGTTATTTGATGTTTTAATATTTGATTTATTCAGGCGGAAGGGGAGAGTCCGTAATTGGCGGCCAACAATGGAGATTACTCGGCTTAGCGACAAGTTTTGTGATTCAAATATTGACGGCCCGGTGGGCGACAATACCGACCCTGTTATGATAATATTCTTGTCGTTTCATACAATTTGCCCGAGAAATGTTCACATCGAGCATCTCATAGTTCTTGTTGACCATAAATTGGACGAACGCTAAGTTGTTCACGCCGCTTCTTATGGTAATTTATCAGTTATGGAGCTGTTGCACCAACTTAAGCAAATTTTTAATTGTAAGTGCAGTAAATAAGTTACAAAGGTGTTGGCAATCCTCTTTATCCTGTATGCTTCAGTGATTTTGTTGCTTAAAATGTTTATATTTTATGGGAGCCTGGGGTAGCTTAACGTTGAAAACACAAATAACGTTTTTCTAGCTCATTAATACGTTTAGAGGCCTTGAAATTCCTTAGATAGTTAGATATAGTAAGTAGAAACTGCATGAAAAGACGCTTATTAGAAAAGGGTTATAATTTAGTCAAAACACTACAGTAGAAGAAGAAAACAAAGAGTAAAATCGTAAAAAGCAAAGAGGGAAAGTTTTTGTACTTGTACGAAAGCAGCGATGTGGTCGATAGATGGGTATACATAGAAGAATTGTACGAAGGAGCCGATCTTAATCACGATATACTCGAAGAAGAAATAGACGTATCAAAAGATCTGAAAGGACCAGACATACTCTGGAGTGAATTTAAGAATGCGCTTGACGCATTGGCTGATAAAAAGGCTCCTGGCATAGATAACTTGCCAGCCGAACTACTAAAAGCCTGTGGTCCCAATACTAGGAGACTATTAAACGAACTAATCTCAACCATATACAACATGGGACAAGTGCCGGAGGAATTCTCTTCGAGCAAGACCATCACCATCCCTAAAAAAGGGAATGCTACAGATTGCGGTAACTATAGAACGATTAGCCTGCTGTCACACGCTTCCAAGATTATCCGTAAAATCATACAAAATCGGTTATATCCAAAACTAGAAGAAAACCTTAGCGACGACCAGTATGGGTTCAGGAAGAATAAAGGAACCCGGGAAGCTATCCTGGCACTACGTAACATTATCGAAAGACGCCTCGACCTGAATAAAAACACATACATTAGCTATGTCGATTTAGAAAAGGCGTTCGATAATGTCGATTGGAACCAACTCTTTCACCTTCTGAAACGGAAAAACATAGACTGGAGAGACAGGAGAATAATCTTGGAACTATATAAAAACCAAAAGACAGAAGTAACAATGGACGACACTACAAAAACTGCGAATGTAAAGAAAGGAGTAAGACAAGGCTGTAGCCTGTCGCCACTGTTATTTAACGAATATATAGAAGAGGCTATGCGTGAAATTAAGGAAAGAATCCCGGGATTAAGCTTCAATGGAAACCATATACACTGGGTTAGATTCGCCGATGACATTGCACTAGTAGCGAACACAGAAGAGGCGCTGCAGTATAACTTGCAAAAGATGGACGAGATCTTCCAAAAATACAACCTTAAAATAAACATTAAGAAGACCAAAATTATGGTACCAATAAAAAACAGTCCACAAGTAAACATCATGCTTAACTCGGAATGATTAGAGCAGGTAAAGTCGTTCACCACTTTGGAAAGTATTATCGATGAAAAAGGAAGAAGCGAGAAAGAAATAAGATCAAGGATAGCGATGGCTAAGAGGGCATTCACAACAAATAGGCATATCTATAATAGCAAGATCCACATCAACATACGGAAGAACCAGATAAAAACGTACATCTGGAGCATAGCACTATATGGATGCAAAAGCTGGAATATTACAACCCAAGATAGGCGACCCTTGGAGGCATTTGAAATATGGTGTTGGCGTAGAATGCTTAAAATCAGCTGGATGGAAAGACGTACCAACGAGGAAGTTCTGCTAAAGGCAAGAGAATAGAGGCAACTAATAACCGCCATTGAAAAACGTAGAGCTAAGTGCATAGGCCACATACTAAGACACGAAGGGCTAATTTTTACCATCCTCGAAGGCAAGATAGAAGGAAGCCGGGGAAGAGGAAGGCCTAGAGTACCATACATGATGGAAATGAAGGACTGTAGCCACTCGTACCAAGAAGTAAAGACAAAGGCCCAGGACAGGCCGCTCTGGAAAATGCTGCAACGACAGAGGGCCCGGCCCTCTTAATAATGATGATGAGTAAGTAGAATTTACTTGTATACCATAATGATATAGATAGAGTAACAAAACTGAACCATGGCATATTAAGCTAAATATGATGCATATAAGTTGTCGTCAGTAGAACGGAGTCAAGAGCCGCTTACTCGCTTGTCTCTCACACCCGCTAATATAAAAGGGCTTATGTCAACTATAATACAAGCACACTTCCTCCTTTCTTAATGGATCAGGGGTTCGGACATCAATCTTCGCGATCGTCACTGTCCGCTCGCGCGCTGCGATTTATCACGAGGGCGAACGTTTTCGATTAGCGCCGGATAGTAAAAAACGGTCCAATTATGAATCGGTGTTCCATTTAAATTTAAACGATTGTAGGGTTAAGTTTACACTCTCTGTGGAAAATGAGACGTTCCCCCATTTTTCGCATTACTGACTTACTTTTCCTTAAAACACTGCCTGTGTAATTTTTGTTTTTGATTGGAATTCATTGCAAAATAACTGGATATTAACGATTATACGATATATAATGACAATAAATCGGGCTTTGACTGAACGTGATTAACTGATGGTAGAGTAGCGAATATTGTCTACGAATTATTCTTACAATTGTTTCTAACTAAATTACTACTCAAAGAAAAACTAATTTACTCAAATTCAGTGACATACGGATACTTACGATTCCGGAAATAATATTTGTAAGTAGATAACGTAAATGGATTTGTCTCAAACCATAACAACATCTACCTACGTTCCAACCTCGATCTAAATAACCGTTTTCGCACTATGTCTCTGACCCGATTGCGTCCATTGTCGATGTCTTATTCTGTAAAATGTAAATATATCAGCCGGAAACAGGAAGCGTCGAATGGCGTTTCGTTGTTGTCCACGGCCCAGTTCCCCGTACGGCTAAGTGCCCGATGTAATGTCTGCAATGCAAATAGAGGTGTTTGAT
This sequence comes from Hedya salicella, assembly GCA_905404275.2. NCBI lineage: Eukaryota > Metazoa > Arthropoda > Insecta > Lepidoptera > Tortricidae > Hedya > Hedya salicella. The sequence goes on along the minus strand of FR990112.1, from coordinate 10,049,623 downwards.
CGCGAGGCGCCGTGTTTTAGCTTTAGGATACTTGCTCGGGGCAAGGATGGGGCCCGCGATGAGCGGAGCGGCGAGTGGAGCGGGTAGACAAGTTAGCGAAAATGCCGCGTTTGTGGAGTTATTTATACAATAGCTTTTGGCTAGCAGTGGCGTGGCGTCAGTTTAAGCCGATTCCCACCGGGTTGCCCAAGGAAAGGCTTATAACTACCTTTTCTTTAAATATGAGTAAATTAATACGCTTCGGCTTCGCTTGTAATTTTCCTGACGCCACGTCTCTGTTGTCTAGACTCTGACCAGTGACTGTTGTCATAAGGGTTTTGGTGAAATTCTTTACATGTCAATTTTATTTATGCATCAAGCAGGCTGTCATATTTTAAGTACCCATTAGTAATTAGCGTACTAATCGGAGTAAAATTTCAAAGATTTTGTTCTTAATTTGCTATAATTGTAAACTACTATTTTATGTGTCATAAAAATCCACAGAGATTTATATTTCGTAATTGACACGTATAACAAAAATTTCGTTATTAAATGCCCGAAACGTGCTAAATCGCTCCAAATTAAACACAGCCTTAGAAGGAAAACTTACATGATTGCTTAACGGATTTCCTCCTCTTCAAACGTATGATGTCAGATCTTTCGAATTTAAGCAATGTCGTCTTCGCGACATCTGCATAATATTCACATTTCATGTCATTATTTTCCCGGAAAACCGATAACAATGTAGCTTTTGTCTATTTACATTTGAAAGGAACTGAGTGACTCAGGAATAGCCGAAATCTCGTATCGATTTTAAACAATAGCATTAGTAATCTTTCTGATTATTACTGAAACAAAAGATGACGATTATATAAAAGACAAACAGTTAAGCTTAAGTACAATGACATTGTTAAACCTGCAGCTCAATAATAATTAAGGTAGATTGAGTCGTTATCAACTTATTTATCCCTTATTTGGCTTTAAATGTGTAATGATGTTTGAGTTCAATACCTGGCATCCTGAGACAATAACATCTGATACAGGTGCTCTTACAAACACATTTTTAGATAAAAGCTCGGTTGTTTGATGTTTTACAATTCTGTTGCAGGTTGTAAATTGAATTGAAACAATCAAAACAATTGTGTTTATTTTGACTTGCGTGGTTGTTCAGTACAAAACACTGTGGCCTGCTGAAGAATATGGCTATTATACTGTCTAATACAGAGAACAAAATCACCTCACCGTGTTTTCTTTAAATACCAACGTCGTTGTGCCTGCAAAATTTGCTATGTACGCGATGTAAGACTTGCAAAACTATACCATAATTGAATTTGTGAGGGTATTGTTTTAAAAATCCTATTTTATGCACATAGCGAATACTTTTTTCTTGTTACTTCCTGTTGCTATGGCTTTATTTCCTCACTTGCTTCGGTCTTCGGTAATTGTCACCTCCATGTCTTTATAGGTACAAACATACATGTTCCACGTCATTGTAAGTCATTACCGATTGGCCGCTGAGCGTTTATCGCGCGGTAAGTGATGCACGCTTTATCTGTACCTGGTGTTGCACTTAAGTGCCGGAAATCGTCGTAATTACGCCCAATGACACGCTTCTCGGGGTGCCTACATCTGCTTATCGAGGTCCTTGTGTTTATAGCCAATGAATATTGCTGCAAAAGTCTTTGTTATCTGAATTTCTAATTCAGATCAAAGCTATTGCAAGTACACTGCCATCAACCTGCCGTCTTTGTCACTCGAGCATGCCTAGCGTAACTAGCGGTGACTTCGATTACCGCTCGTGATAGCATCACCTGTCATTCTCGCACTGAGTTGAAAGAAAAGAGGCAGACAATATTCGTCGCGCGACAAAAAGTTGTGTGGTTATGATTATATGCTAACAAACGAGGGCCTGTGTCATATCTCTAATACGGTATGCGTATGAGCGAGAGACAGATGAAAAATCTGTCAAACTCATCCGAGGATGTTTTTTAGAGCGTTTAGATGCGAGTGCACAGGCGTATCGATGCGCTAAAATTTTGAATTGATCGCTTAAAAGCAAGGACCTTATATTGGGGATATAGCGTCATATGTCGTATTCGTATCAAATACTCGTACGTAGAAGCGAAACATACAAATTGACGCTTAACAATTTAGCTTGTTAACACGTTTAAAATAAAAACTAAATAAGTATATATATCGCAATTTATAATTTGATGTAAAAGTAAGATGATTGTGTTTTAAATGCGCCATGTTTCGTCGGTGTTAGCTAACAAGGAGAATAGGGGCTTGTTTTAAATAACTATGATAGTACATAATATGCTTAGTTCTTTCAATTCTTGATAGTCATATAATTTAGAAGCTTTTCTCATATTAAAATTCAAATTAACATTTCATATCTTCCTGTCACAAAGAGGGTTAATTAAAACGCAGGGCGCATGACAAAACTAGTACACTAGTTTTGTCGAACGGTATAGTAATGCAATTCCTATGTTAGTATCCGGACATGCGGGCGCACGTGGTCACTGCGCTCCGCTGCGCATGCCTAGTAGCTACAACATGTCGTAGGAATAATGATGACACTTTCCCACATATTTCTTTTAATTACTATTGGTAATAAACATACGGAAGATCCTTTTTGTATGCAGTAGTTAGTAACTTGTCGGTATAGGCAATTTAACGTCCCAATGCTATACGAATTACATAAGTTGCATGTCAAATGCGATGATTTCGTTTTTTACGCATTTTTGCAAGTTTTTACGGATCTTGGAGAAAAATAATGTAGCTATAACATTTAAACAGTCGCGACATTTTCGAATGGAGGAAATGGAAAAAAATATTAAGACATATTTCAACCATAGTACTACGGATCTAATATGATATTATTTATTTATACGAGTACCTACCTATTTAACTGTTATCAACAATGGTTTTTCTTTTATTACGAAGTAGTGCTGTAAATTCAGTTCGCTGGTTTAATTACATATAAAAGTAGGTACGCTGCATATTAAGCAGTTAATACAAATACGAAATGATAACACGAAAGTTGTCCAGCTATTGTGCGCTATTTACAAAGGGTACCTTCGGACTCACACTAGATCTCGGTGGCGCCAATTTTTTGCAGCCATTTTAAACCTATTCATGTCGATGAATAACCGGGTGTCCAAACCTTAAACGATTACCATTTGTCAGATATATCATAATTTTGATTATTTTCTTGTTACAGTTGTACGAAATCAGCGACGACCCTCAAAGGAAGGAATTCCTTGATGACCTCTTCTCCTTCATGCAAAAACGAGGTAAGTTTCCCACACATAACCTGTTGTTCTTAGCTCCACTTTGATTAATCCTCTGCAACGATTTATACTTCTTGTAATTTATCATTAGTTCAAATGCTTCATTCACGATCATCGACGATTGAAATGATACGGTCGACCAGTTCAACCTGATTGGAGTGGTCCTATAAATTATTCCAAACGAGAGTTCTTCTCTTACTGGTGAGCGGACATAAATTTAATATAGGTCTGTATCAGTGGTATTGTAAGTACGTATAGGAAAACGGTTTTATATTGTGGAGATCAGTGGTCAGATGATAAGATCAAATGATTGATGACTTCGGATCAGGCTGCCAGAAGAAGATATTAGGAACAAATAAAGAAGTATTATTATTTTACATTCACATAAATCAGGCGTGGATAAAGCTGCGTGAATGTATAGGTAGTAAACGACACCCACGTTTTAATAAAATTGTTGGTATTTTTTATTACAGGACTTATTTAGTTTTAATCTCTTTTATGTGTTTTCAGTCTTAATCTGGTCCACGATCTTTACTTTTATCAGGATTTTACAACGTATTTGTCATGATTTTAAACATATTAAAGCGACCATTGCTGGGTATCTCTTAGTACTCGTAAATTATTGTATTCTCTTTGATATTCTTAGTATGATATAGTTCTAGAATCCCTCAATGCAATATAAGGAACAGAGTAATATGTCCACAATCCATATGTAACTTTATTTTGTCACTATGCTGTTTTATACGCGTAGATATAGTTTAACTTGCTGATGAATAGATATTTGCATGCAAAATATCAAACAGCGGAGATTTCCTTATCTGTACCTAACTCTTAGATGTGTTTGTTAGTGGTCGTTTTAAAGGAAGAGAATATATATCGAAGACACATAGTTTGACTTCAGTACTTCTAATATCTCCTGCTAACATTATTGCTTCACGCACAGAACCTTTCCTTTGACCATTCTTAGTTTGCCATTTATTTCTACATCATGTTTATTTATTTATTGTAGGAGGACCAATAGCTAATACAGTACAAATAGTAGTATAGAGTCAATTACATGAACTCACGAATAGATATTCCAGCAGCTATCCTTACATTTGACTTGTTTGACTCGACTTACTGATGCCACACACTTCTCAACCTTTTAGTAGGTACTCGTGTCCTAACTCCTAAATGCCGGATTAAGATCAGATAGCAAATCTCACGTGAGATCATCACGTGCATCTGTTTTGCAAAACAATCCAATTAAACAAAAGGTTACTCCATAGCTTGACCTGCACCAAAGTATTATTCAACGCCACCTTTCTTATAAATATTATAATAAAACTAAATAAAACAACTGTCAGAAATCGTTATAATGCACTTAAGGACTAAAACATATTGCGTCCATATCGCACGCTCGCTCGTTTATTATTTTCACTTCGTATTAATTAAGGTTACACTGCAAGAGTGTGGGAATTCGCCATGTGCACCTCAGATAATCATTATACTTTAAATATCATAATAGAAATAATTAAGCGAGAGATAGCTCGATCGCCGCGAGCGCTCATATCGTGCGCGGGCGCATGATTGATAAGTCATACTTTGTCTCTCACACACGCACGTGCATTCTGTCTTCCCTCTCCCTCTAGCATTAATTGATCTCCGTTGTAAACGGCACCATGATTGTCGCTAGATAGATCATGTTGATTCTGAACCGCCTAGTTGTTAGTCAAATCAATACTCATTGTTACACCACTGTTATTTATATGTTGATATTTATTATACAGTAAAAGGCAACGCAATCAAATACCTAGCATTAACGGTTGTTTTATTGCCTTAGTATATTACAGTTGTTTGTCATTTATTAATTTATGATTATTGCGAAATCTAAATTCAATTACGTGTAACGTAAATGCTTAACTTCCTTCGAGTACCTAATCATGGAGCTACTAAGATTTTGGTGTTGAATGCACTATAGCTGCTTGTAATGTTTTACGCCTATGTAATAGGCAGGTATTATGAGTAGTTTTGATAGGTGAAAAAGGAGCAAATAGCTTCATCAGGTGCCGGGGCGGCGCTGAGCCGCATCCACTCGCTCTTTGTGGCCCGATGCGTAATTGAAACAGAATGGCCGTGAATTGGGGGCGTGCATCACACCGAAGTTAAATTTGACTGTAAGTTTAACTGTCGCCCTTGTTCACTTAGAGTAAAACTTCATAACCGATTCATAATTACATGCGGAAATTCTTCAAAAACATGACGCACTTTTTATCATAATACCTGGCAAGGCAATTTTAGTCCTTATTCTGAACAACTTGAACTATACGCATTTTATTTATGACTAGCCTCCGTTGCAAAAATAGTTACATCTATACTATTATAAAGTTGTAAAAATGTAATGTCTGTACATTGATGATATTTTCAAAAAATGATTGTAACGGACTATTTGGAGGTCGCAGGATTTTTTGTAGGCTTGTATGTTCGTATGTGTCGTTGTAGCTTCATCACGCCAAATCGGCTAATCAGATTTCAACAATTTTTTGTACACGAGTAGCTGGGTATCCAAAGATAGTTATAGGATACTTTTTACCTGACTACGCTGAAGAAAAAAAGGGGTACTTAATGACTTTTTCTCCTCTGCGAACGAAGTTGTGGGCAACCTTCTAGTACCTATATTATAACATAAAAAGGAACTAAGCATATCTAAAATGACCTGGCTTCAAATATACAACTGCGACTCGTATAAGTTAAATAAATCAATATTAGGAAACAATTTACACAAATCGAAATAGTATAGTAAGCTGTATAAGGCAAGCGTTATAGAGAGCTTACTATAGTTATCAGTATCTACTAGACGACGATATATTTAACCTATGTATTTATTTATATACGTAGAAAATATCCAAGACTCAGGGACAAATATTTATGCTAATCACACAAATATTTGCTCTTACCGGCAATTTTTAATCAGATGTCATCATTATCATTATCATCACAAAGAGGCCGTGGCGACTGGATAAAGTAGCAAGATCAATAGAACGAGCATTAGCAAGACCTGATGAGTGTTTCACAAAATGTGTTATTGCGGAAACGTGGCATTTTCAGAATGAGCGTTTTAAAAACCATGCGAATCGGTGTAACAGCCGGCCGCTACACGTTGAGAGTATCACACTTCGCGATCACGGGCCTGCTTATCTCGTTCGGAATAAATTATTATTCAATTTATCACCTCCAAGCGTGCTCAATAAACTTCTGGTTGTTATTACGCGCCAGAGATAAGGAAACTAATCGCTACACGACGGATTTCAACGTACTGCGTTTTTTATTCGCGCTGTAAATCTTCTGTGGCGCGTAAGTAAAACAAAAAAATCGGAAATAATTGTTACAAATACCTATTATAATTATAACACGTAAATATCTGTTTACTAAAAACTGACTATAGAAACAAACAATTGTCTAACAACTTAAGACAATAACACAGATTGAAATAGCAGAGTCGGTTGCTCTCTTGTAGCAAGGTTTAGAGGGGCTACTCTGCAGCTCAAAATTCGTATAGCGCCGTCCCGCTCACTCAAACACGCGAAAAAACGAGAGCAAGAGGGATGACACGATACAAACTTCGTTTTTCGAACTTCGGAGTAACCTCTCAGCGACTCTAAATTAAAAGTAAACTAAATGTACACAGTAAGTAGGTAACTATAGTAACTTGAAGTTTAACGTAAACAAGCATATTGTGTTTATTGGTTTTCCAACCTTTAATATTTCTGCCACGTATTCTACTAATTTGTGCTGACACGGCATGCTATATGAATTATGAACTAACTAAAACATTATTGTGATAACACTGATTCGCCTATAAATTACCCTTAATTTCAACTTAAGAAAACTCAAGCCAAACGTCAAACTTTTAATTAGTCAATGCCGCGTGTACATGTGTGCGTGCATACTGATTATGCCGGGTGTACGTGTGTGTACACATCACGATGATCTCGTATTATTAATAATGTTTTATCATTTATTACCCGAATGAGTAATGAAAGTACCCCGCCACGCCTCCTCCGCACTCTGTCTTCGTCTTCGTGCGGATTAAAAATAAATTCACTTTATTTTTTTAGACGTTTAATGCAGAGACAAATTACTTTAAATGTTAATCAAGTGTTACCTTGGTGGTCACTAATCAATTTGTTTTTATGTTCTAATTGGAAATGCAAATTTAATGGTTATAATTAGCAGGTATAAATCAGTATTTTATTGTAAGAACGCGACATTGTATGGTTATACACCACGCGTGTACGTTTGTCTATTAGCATCTATACTATTACCTATAAAGTTGTAAAAATAAAAATGTGTAATGATATAAAGAAAAAGTGAAACGGACTATTTGAATGTCACTGAATCGAATAAAAAAGTATTTTTCTATGTTTGTATGTGGCGTTGTGGCTTCATCACGCTAAAACACCTTGACGGATTTCAACTATTTTTGGTACACGGGTAGCTGGGTATTCACAGATGGTTATGTTATAGGATACATTTTAACCGACTACGCTGAAGCAAACATCAGGGTTATGGCTTTTTTCTCCTCCGCGAACGAAGTTATGGACACCCTCTAGTAGTAACTCTCAATAAAACGTGTATCGTATAATCAAATTAATTGGTTACCATTCTAGTTAGTTTTTAGGTCCTAACAATAAGTGTGAGTCTCGTAAAGTCCTAGTGTCACATTATTGCGTAGATTACGACTTATATGTTCTTAATAAAAAGCAGAAAAGTTAAATGATTTGAAGAATACACTTACATTAATAATATTCCTACAGATTAAAATGATTACAGCCCGTACAATATTATCTCTAAACGCTTTTGATCCAATATCCACAGTTTAACCTTAAACCTTTACCTCCTAATAAAATGTAAAGGGTTTATGATGAAGCTTGGTGAATGAGTGAGGGGGGGGGGGGAGATGTTACTACGATGCTCGTTAGCAGCTGATTGATCGGCCTTCGGAGCCTTTTGCTAGTAGCTTTGTACAGGGTGCTTTACACTATTAGGAAATATAAATCTAGTCTCTCGTTTCTAGGACCATAAAACTCAACACTCTGCATAGCTAGATCTCAAATGAAGTAAGTTTGCATACAACATTGAAGCATGACTTTTAATATAAATTTTCGCATTAAGTAAATATTTCCTTTTGATTTCAAAAGATAAGTACCTACCGCTAATTCATAAAATATCAAAATTAATTTTGAAAATGATTATATCTTATTAATGCGATTTATTATGCTATTTCAATGTATAAAATTCTATTTAACAATTTACAACATAAGCACGTTTATATCCACATAATAGTATGTTTTAACAAATAATCGTAACAGAGTGTTCTGAAGTCTCCATTAAATAAAAGGTTAAAAAAATTCTACGATTTTGATTCAAAGCTTATTTTTTGATATTATTATTGTTAACCAAAATAATCACGATGTATGTCCACACCTATTGTTTCACTTGTTAATAGCGAGTGTGGTATAACTAATAACATCTCATTCGGATCCATTTCCTGTGATTAATTATCTGTTTAATCGATATGAGATGTTGTGCCAACAGCCTTCTCAAGTTTCTACGGCGTTAAAGCCTCAAAATCTATCACGAGTTTCAACTTTAAGCGTAAAGGTCTGAGTTGGTTTTCGAGTGAAGAGTTCTTGATGATAGATTAGGTTAAAGAGTTGATCTATCAAATTTTTTTCATCTCATTGAAGATAGCTTTTGTTAGAGGTTTAATTGGTGTCTAAACTGGCTCTTGGTTAATTCGATTTTTGGTCGAGCTTTGCCCATTTGTTTTTGTCTGTTGTGATGCCTCGAGTCCATCTAAAGTTGATTGATTAGAAGAGACTTTGATATTTGTGGGCGGGGTGAGCTTATTGCTTTTTGGAAATGGATGCGGACGAATGCTGAATGAAATCGTAAAATATGTAGCTATTTGCATCTGCTTATACTGCCGGTAATTAAAAACGTTCGACAAAAACCAGCGTTAGTTTTTGGAGTAGGAAATAAATTACACTTACTTATTATTATATTGTTTAGAAAACAGTAGAGGATTTGAAATTTGAATATAGGTACATATTTGTTGTTAATCAAAGAAACTGTCGTGTTAAAAATAGTGTCGCGAAATTAGACCCGCGACAAACGTAGAGTTTTGGCATTCATCTCAGTTTGGCCCTTTTTATAAAAACGATTATGTCACTGTTGCTCTAAAATTATCCAAAGATTGATGATGTAGTACATTCCTGGTTCGAATTAGAACAAGGGTGAAGATTGATGGTGTATGGAACTCACTGTTTACAATTACTGACAGATATTACGATTGTTGAGAAATCGAGTTTTGTTTTGCTGACTCAAGGGGAAGTTGGTTGCTTACTCTACGTTCATATTCACTTCGTTCGCGGAGGAGAAAGAGTCATAACCTTTGTTTTCATACACACAAAAAAAATCCATAAAATCCAAAAAAATAATATTTTTCGATTTAGTGACTTCCATATAGTGCGTTACGGTATTTTTTTGTGAAAACATCTTTAATGTACAGACATTTCATATTTGAGAAAAAAATGACTCGTTACCTTTTTAATAATAAATTGCTTATAATATTGTTAGGCGTAACCTCGAAACAACTATATCAAAGTAAGAATCTAAGGCCTTCATATTCATTCAATGCCTGACATTGAATTCTGTGCATTTTACTTTAATACATTGTTTAACTATGTCACAGGTAGCGGTTGTCATTTCCTCTTTTAAATAACTCACTACTAACTAAATTCATGATAATCTATAATTACATCGGACTTTAACACTTTATAATAAAAGCTAATATAGCAACATGAACCAACAGATAGATAGTACTGAAACTATGAATCCCTTTTCTCGACGAACGTTTATTGGCACCCTTTCTCGGTACATTGTGACGGTCATCTCGCGGCAATAACGGTAGCGGTACCGCACAGTCACCCGCCGCGGCGCAAGCGACAGGAGACGGGAGGAACCAATGGCGAGGCTTCCGAAGGGCTAAGCGGTGGCGTGTGTCGGGGCCCGCAAGCTTGGCCACTGTCCAGCTAATCTCTCTTTTAAAATGCACCTGGGTCCTTGATTATATAGCTACGCAGCAGTTAGGTTGCGTTACTTAAGGAGAGTTTTAAAGCTTTCAAATCATAGAAAAATGGAAACAGGCTACAGTGGTGGAAAATGTTTCTTTGAATACTCCTAAACAATACTGTCCGCTCTCTCGCTAGTTGCTGAGTGTAGGCAGAGCTTTATTGCTGCGTACACTCAAATCGGCTATTTGTAATAAGCAATGCATCAAATAATCGGAAATTCATGGAAATGGCAGCGAGATAATACAAAATAGGTATTAATCTGAATTGAAAAAATATATATATACATATATATATATCAGGACATCGAATGGTTACAAGCTTTTTTACGGGTTTTTATTTAACTTTTATTTAATTGTTCTAAACAGAAGCCCTTTCAATTAAATCGATTTATTTCATTACAAATTTTATATGATATAAAAGCTTGTCGCGAGATTGACCTGTGTACCTACTTAGATAAACAATAATACAATATTATATGTAAATTGATCTTAACATAGGTAAATTTTAAACGTTAATGCATATATATTTTAACACTTTTTGTTAATTTATTACCTCCCGCCTTATATTAAATAAGTACAGGAAATGTAATTACCTTTTTATATTCTCTGACATTTTCTTCGTTGCCCTGTGAATGATACTTACGGACTATCTACATATTAGAGATATAGAGTCCTCTACCACAACAAAGTGACTATGCTTAGTATTGTTTCTCAATTGTAAAATGTAGATATCCTCAAATTGATATCGCTTATGGCTTGTACCATTTAGATGGAAACAGAGTATGTTTACCGATGTACGCGTACACGTCGTGAATGTATTTGATACAGTTATCCACTATTCCTGCATTCATAACAGTGTTACGATATTTTATATGTTTATCTTATCCACATTTTACCCCCGCATAATTTTAAATCAAAAATTCCACGGTATCAGTTTCCGACGTACGAAAATTGTAACGTCCATTTTTAAATTGCTATTATTCGAATAGACAAGCGTTTAAAAACGGCCAGTGCGCAATTCAACGGATTCCTCCAAGATTATGATCGATTATATTTTCGTCGCATTTTTACACTGTCATGAAAAAATATGTCGAGGCGTTTTGTCGTCGCGCTCGGGATATCGGGATCAAACGCTCTGCCAGCTGTTTAATTCTTATACAAATAAAAGTGGAATTAATCAACGCGGACATAGTGATGAGACATATTTCCTCGTCCGACGTAACACGCATAGCTCGCTTCATGGCGTTTTTTGTATTGATTTATTTTTTGTGTAAAATAACGTTGATTTACTGCTGTTTTTATTGATCAAAGCGTAGTAGTAATTTGCGCCGAAAAATGAATAGGGATAAGAGAATTTGTGGAAATGATCATCAAGATAATATACTGCCGCCAGGTAATAATACACCTTTTTCACAGATGTTGTTTGTAATATGAAAGATCGTTGTAGATTCTCTTAGATGTCGATATTTATAGATATATTTGTATAAAATGCGGTCTTTACATCCCTAATGGACGCAGTGATCTATACTAGTTTCCTGCAAACTCTTACGCAGATCCGATGCTAATCTCGCGATGAAAGTATCAACAATATATCAAAGTCTCCACTTGAATGGCCGCTTTATTCTAAATTTTATATTAAAATTAACGTCTCGTAGACATTTAGTGCTCTATTAATATATTTTTTAATGTAGCTTAAACGTTTTGTTTTTGTTCCTAATAACTTTTATTATAGCGTTGTCTTTGATCTAACGTTTCTATCCGAATATTTGAATGTTACATTTTATTTAAATTAATGAGATTTCGTATCTGATACAATTGTGTCACGTTGCTACGGCAGTTAAACTTGAATTTTTATGGTGTTTAAACCGGTTTTCATCCCGATGGTTTATTATGGTATTATAATGGTAATGTTTATTGTTCAGCCAATTCGTCCACCATAAAGGACGAGACTTTCGCGATGTATGCTTGTTTCGCTTCAACCTCTTTGCATACGCTTAAGTTCACTAATAAAAATAAAAAGATGCTATAAGTAAGGGTCATGACCACTGACGGATTAATGTTTAACATCGATATCAAGCGCTTTATGATTGCCAATTTGTTGCCGCCAATTTTTAACCACGTAGTTAAGACGAGACCGATTAATTCTTATTTTCTTGCATATTATCAGACAGAGATCAACGTTCGGTAACTTTGTTATTTTAAAATACTATATTCTTGTTGTCTATCAAATGTCAGTCAAATGAGTTTAAGATCCATCAATTGAGTAGCTCTTTCTTATTATATCGATAAAGAGTCTATTATTATGGTTGATCTGTACCAAAGATACGCGCGCGCTTTGTTTTTTTCTTCTTTTTTTATTGACTGGCGCGTGTCGACGTCCCATTCAGATTGCCGAATTCGCGCCCGAAAATGTATTGTTTTCAATCCCTGTGCGTGTTTAATCGATTATTTTAGGCATCGAATTCGATCGCGTTCCAATGTTTGCGATTTAATCAACGTTTGAAACTTGATTCCTCAGTTTCATTATTTATTCATAATTCGGCTCGCACTATTCACCCGGGAATTATAAATCATTCATAAATTAATAAATTCTTCATAAATTCCCCTAGCGATGCAATATTTATTAATAAAATAAGGAAACAACTTTTAGACAAGGCCTTTTATAGCATCGACGAATTCTTTCAAACTATATCAACATTAACGCAAACGAACATTTAAAAATCGATTTTTATTTCTAATTACCTAATATAAATTAATATTCACTAACACTAATAAATTTATCAATTTGATATGTAACATAAACAATAATAATAAATTTATAATGAAATGTACGAACTAACTATACTAAACACATTAACTTGTAAAATTATACTTATATTTTTTCTTTTCTGACTTGTAAAATATATTGACTTTTACCAATAAATAAATCTGAATCTAAATGTAATTTTAGAACCAATTAATTGATTGTATAAGAAACCACTCGATTCAGATTTAATAATATATTTATATTGCTTATTTTTAGGCTAAAATCGCGTACTAAGTTCCGAGAAGGATAGGCTATAAACGTGTTATTCGGGCTGAGGGAGAGTGTGACCGCAGTAATACTAAAACATGGCCGATTCTTTCCTCAGTTTGTATGAGGCTATTGTTGTCCGTCCGTCCGTCCGCATCAAGCGCGGCACTAAATCATGTTCGTCGTAAATTCGATACGAGTTATAATAACTTATACAATGAGAGATCTGTTCTCATTTGAATTTGAGCATTTCTTATGTGTGACATTCGTTTCTTAATCCGAACTTGGATATGTGCGTAAGAAGTTCAGTTTATTGGTTGTAAAATGGATTTGTTTAAAAGTTGTTAAAATCAGTGGTAAGTCATCGCTTCCTATAAGTTATCAGTGTCAGCTCTGTTCAACTTTTACATAAAAAAATCAAGTTGATTATATAATGTAGGATATTATAAGTGAGGTATAAAACAGGATTTACCCGAGTGACTTACAGCCGCACGCACGGCTAAAATCGACAGTCTAAATTGCAATTCGTCTAGGTCGTAGGTGTCTTAAATCGCAAGTTCCAAAGTAGACTGGCATCTGACTTTTGCGTGCGGCGTAAATCGTGCGGCTACGGTCACCCGTGTAAATTCGCTTAAGAGTGTAGCGGCAAATGTTATTTTACATACTTAGTTGTGGTTACCAAACAATTATCTACCACGAAGAAGATAACAATCCGGATTACTGAACGAAATTAAACCAGTGTAATTGACTGGTTTACCATTATATTTATTCGATTTAAATAATCATTAGAAATGTAATTTTCTAAAATAATTTGTGCCTTTTCTATTTTGGTATATTAATTTACCGAATTGCGCTTCGGGGACTTACTTAATACATTTTGTCTCACTTCCGTTAGGAAAATAAATTGTCTAAAAGAGATCATGAATTCATTTGAAACGGCATACTTTTAGTTAAGGTGCTACCTGCCTGAATCGGCTTTATTTGCTTTTGTTTTGCTATTTGTGTGGTGAGTCAATAAATAGTACGTACCTATTTTGCTCAACGTAAGTGTGAAATTCTCCACGAGAAATAGTAGCTATTAAAAGTAGTATCAGAATTACCCCTAGCTTTTGTTTGCATACGACCGGGCCCCACATCACGCGTGTTTATGCGACAAGCACGTACGCTTACTTTGTCGCACGACATCTGCTAGCCCACACCGTGACACGTGGCAATATTCTTAATACAATGTCGTAAAGGTCAAGTTCCTCTGACGCGGCACCAGCACTCTTAACAATTTATTGACAGACGCCTTTATTTTAAAAAAGTGTGAAATTTATCGACGCTTATTGTCGAATGCTTTTTTAACGTGGACTCGGAGTAAATTTTCATAATTTTGTGTTAAAAATAATTTTAAAGCGTTAAAAGAGCATATCGACGACAACTTCATCGGGTGGCTCGTGAAGATGACCAATTTGTTATCTAACAGAAACAAACAAAACGGCCACCTACACGCAACAAGACTCAGTATCCACAGGAGAATAGCCCCTGTACTTGATGATCGAAAGGTCGAAATTGAATGTGCAGGAAATTTCGGTGTCGACAAAAAACTGATACGTCCTTTGTAATCTGTTTGACGCCATGGAGGCTTACTCGCAAGTTAATTGCTTTCAATTTTTTTTTACGACGTGGTCGGGTAAATGTTTTATTATTGTATTTTGTCTACCTGAATTGGTGGAGACATTGCAGTGATACCGAGACGTTGAAAAAATGACGATAAGTCGAAACATTCGGCACTGAGTCATGAGGTAGCGATGTTGCGCCTGTTTGATAACGCAGGTATGGAAGGATTAGATACCATATTGGTGAAGATGTACCTACATTTTTACAAGAAAAATCTGATTGTGACTTAATCACTTGAAGTAGGTTATTGTATTGATATTGTCATTAGTCTTAATCTAAAACATGTTCCATAATTACGAATGAACTTGACGCACTCAATAAATAAATAATTCATCATAAGAAAAGTCTTCATAATCCTCTGGCCTGCGGAGAAATATACGGATTTCTAGTAATTAGTCAAAATACAACATCATTAATAGCAATTAAGTAAACTTAACAATAAAGTTGACTAGACCACATCTGCACCCCTAATGTCACTTCTTCCAATAACGTTTGTTCGCTGTATATCCCACGCTGCAACATTTTTTGCCTTCATTGTTTCGAAAACAATTTCCAGCAAACATTCTACTATCTATTGACTGGACACACCCTTATAAACTTTTTCTAAATCACTCAAAAGCCGCCCGATTTCTCGGAAGGTAAGTTTTATGGACACATTAAGAAAGTCCAGGATAATGGACCGTTAGAAATTAATACAGAAATAATACAGCTTTATTGAGGAACATGGGGAACAAAGGACCGTTCTGGTAATGTCAACGTTTCCGTCGCCGCATAAGGAAACCGGAGTAAAACAAGTGATTTGCAACAAAGTTCTGATCTTGCAACTAATCCACGTAGCCTGGGCTATGCGGCGGATAAGCGTCGTAAAATCGAAATTCGAAACAGATGTTGGGATAAAACAACGTTGCTGGAACGCTGATAGGGAATACGCATGCATCAGGATGCCGTGGAGTTTTTACATATGTTGTCTTTTCAATAGGTGTAAAGAATGCATTAATGTTAGAAGTAGACTAGAATCAGCACTATCAGGGTCTTACATTTTTTGTAAATAATAATGTTGATTTTGTTACAATTAAAGTTGCGTGTCAAATTCCACAGAGGGCGGCTAATGGTTGGGAAAACGCTCATGAAAGTCTTAACATCTTTCTCTGTACGTGCCGGTGATTATCCAGCTACCATGCGGCTATTAGCGACAATTTCCCTAATACCCGGTTATAGGATCGTCCGTGTCGATATCGATCGTGATCGTGTTATTTGCGGCCACTAGATGGCGTTTCGCGGAAGCGTGACGCGCGGCGCCGGCGCACCGCAGCCATTGCTATGTAATTTATTGGTTATTTCGCAGTAATTGTACCCTCGCCGCCCCTTACTAAATGGCTCTACTTGGCGTGCAAGACGTGCTCGCCAACATTGTTTTGGATTACTTAGAATGTGTTTATCTTTTCGACTGTTTTGATCGGCGGTAGGTGTAGCGCTTTCCCGCTTTTGCCTCTTTAGGATTAGATTTTCTTTCATTAAACCGTCCTACTTTTTTATGGCGATTTAATAACCATGTGATATATTTTCATTACTACGAATATCTTCGCTAATTGATTGTCATTTTAAAGGCCTTCGTCTTATCTATTTTTGTGTCGTGGTGTTTTCACTTACCTTGTCCACCACAACAAAAAAACAGCCAACTTGCTTTCACCTCAAACACGACAGAATGAATCAATTAACTTAATAAATTATTTGCTCTAAGTTGCCGGCCGAGTGAACGGATTAAATATACGCAACCTTTCGTCTGAGTTGGTTGTCACGCTACTTAACCATATGTTAACAAACATCGAGTTTGCGGTCCGACCCGTTCTTAATCGTTCTGATCATCAGCTTTCTATTTGTTCAATACTTTTTCTGATTCTTGGATTCAATCTTTGACCTTATCTTTAATAATAATATAAACATATCTCATATCTATGTCTTCCTTTCTTAAAGTTCGTGGATGTTATCTACACAATGAAACCTAACTCTGAATGAACTTTAAGAGTTCTATGACTTCATTATGACTCTTGATTAAAATGATTAGCTTTATCATTTTCCTGGTCTCATCCCGTTTTATTCTTCACCTCACTATTTAAGATGATATTTTACAGATAAGGGACATTACCAACCCCACTGTTTTGTTACGAAAGAACTGCAACGACGGGAAGTCATTGTAGGCCACTTAATTAAAGTAATTACTTAATTGTGGCCGAGATTACTTCAGCTTTGATAATGCGAGTGCGAATTACATTTGACGTTACAATCGTAATTGCAGTGCTGTTCATCAGCCGGGTGTCAAATTGGGTGCGTAGGAGTGGGTGACAAATTGCAAATGTTGAGCGGGGAATTGCGACGGTGTGACGTGATAGGATTTGGGTCAGTGACGATAAAAGTAGAACCGATTGTATGAATGCGAAAGTACGTTTGCTTATTTTTTGCATTGTCACGGGAAGGTAACGGAGGTTGTAAATATGAAGATGTCAATGGCTTGATATAATTTACAGACGTAATTATTTACGTGGTCACTCACAGTGGGGGCCTCATAAGAAGGCTAAAAGTCACTCAAAGGGCAATGGAGCGAGCTATGTTCGGAGTCTCCTTGCGTGATCGAATCAGAAATGAGGAGATCCGCAGAAGAACCAACGTTGTCGACATAGCTTAAAGAATGGCTAAACTTATGTGGCAGTGGGCGGGGCACATTGCTCGTAGAATCGATGGCCGCTGGGGCAGAAAGGTTCTCGAGTGGCGACCGCGTAGAGGACGACGCAGCGTGGGAGGCTTCTAATAAGATGGACCGATGATCTGGTGAAGATCGCGGGAAACTGTTGATGAGAGCGGCCCGCGACCGGTCGTTGTGGAGATCCTTGGGAGAGGCCTTTGTCCAGCAGTGGGCGTCCTTGGGCTGATATGATGATGATGAATTATTAAATCAATGTTGTAGGACTAGTTGGCAATGATACTACAACTGTACTACTACCCTAATCCTTTATTGAATAAATAAAATAAATTGGCAAAGAATCGTAAATAATGTGATACATTTATTATTAAAACTTGCACATTTTGGTTTACAGAAATCGACTGCTGTTGTTTTAAATGTATGTTTAGAAACAGAGCAAATATCTTAGATTTGAAATAGGCGAATGTTGTAATCGTCTAATTCCAGAGAAATAGAATAATACCCGCGGAGGCCAGCTTCTTGGCGCATGCTGTTTGATTGTATATTTGTGAAACGTGAAACGGACATTTTAATTTCATGGATTTGATTTCTTATTTAATGTGTGTGTCACCGAACAATGTCATCATCTGCCACTGCGTCACTACAAGAATGTTGTCACTAAAGTTTCATATATTTTTAACATATATTTGTTTTTGTTGTTATCAGGTATCAAGAAATGCGCTTGGAAACGAAACGTCTGTGTTAACCATAATTATAATTTTGTTTTCTGACCTTTGAAATCTTCAGTATTTTATAAAATTTCACGTATTTGCCCAATGGCCTATTTTGTCTCGAACTCCGCTCCCCCCGCGCTGTTTCTAAATAAAAACCGCTAGATTACCCCTCATTAATCATTCTCTCGGCATTGTCACAACACGTCCTGTGGTCTCTGATCTCGGTACGTTATACTTGTAAACTCTAACACTCTCAGATAGATGCTAATTGCCCTGGATAGAGATCTTAGATTGAATATTGTTTCGTCTAGATTCAAAGTTAATATTTTGTCTATTTATAGCAACATTTATCAGCTTTTGTAGGAGTATCATTTATATGTTCATGGGTTTTAAAGACACCTGAAAATATGGTTAAAATTATTCTTGATTAACAGGCTAATTTTAATTAAATTTCGGCTTTGATGTCACGTGTTTGGCGATTGGCAAAATCTACGAATTTATTATAGTTCCGGATGTTATGTTTAACATTATTATAAAATTGGCTGCCATCCAACATTGTCATCAGATAAAGGAACACTTCTATTTGGCCGCTAACGGCACAAAAGTTATAAATTTTCCACTAAATATGTTATATCAAATAATTTTAACGAGCGCAATATACATGGCGGTTGCCTTTCAAAACACAATAATAGAAATGAACACATATTGAACAGGTCTGTAAATGGTTGGATTATTAATATGCCTCATAAATATTCCAAATAATCCCGTCATTGTTTTAGTATATGAATTTGTAATTTACAATACTTCTTTGATCGCGGCAAAATGCCAACATTTGTTTCACAAGAACGGTTTTATCAAATACATTTATTGCGGTCTCGTTGAGAATTAACTGCCGTAGATTTAATTTAAGTTCTCAGAACAAGCTATCAAATATTACCTACTATAAACTGGTGTTACTATAGTCATTGAATGGGAGCCGCACTAACCGCGACCGTTTGGATACCGGCCAATATTTAAACGAAAATTTATTATTACTATAGATTATGACATTTCGTTTTGATACGACACGTTTGCTCCGGCTATTACACGTTTTGTCACGCTAGACGAAACGCTTTGATAGTCGAATAAAGAGATATATCATACAGAAATATATCTATCAAAATAAAAACAGCTCGTGCCGTGTAATCGGACCACCGCACATCTGCGGTTCGAGCACATGAAAGATTAAAAATAAATAATAAAGAAGCAATCAAAGAATCCACCCGGCAAACAAGAAGACACGAAATCTCCCGCGACGTCTGTCAAATTAGCATCACAAACTAAAATAGCGTCATTCTAATTATTTTGATGACTCAACCGAAATACAATTAATCTTACCGCTTCTGTGAACTGTCTGAGTGACGGACGGACTGAAATATCGTCGCATTTCGCGATACATAAACTTGTGAGCCGAATATCGGATTTCGATTCCATCGGTGCTGCGTATCAAAGATTTTATACGCGTGTTCGGTGGCGGGCAGCGGAGCGCAATGCCGCCCGACGCCGGCGTACACTCTGCCCCGCATTTCGAGGCTCGTCTCTCATACTAACATACTCTATTGTTAAATTCAACCGGCCTTCAAAACTTAATATGTAATTTCAGTCATCTTCTAAAGTGTTTTCTAATCTAGGTTCGGCACTGCAGTCATACCACGTCTTGCGACGATGAATGCCATGTCGATTATGATAAAGTTATTGGAGAAACGGGTCAATCAAATTCGGTTCCATAAGCTGAACGCAAAATTGCGTCTACTGTTCGTTGCGGGCAGAACAGTTCTTACCACTTGTGTCTGTGTTTCCATGTCACAAATCAGTGTCTACTAAGTCTTGAATATAACGAGATGATGCGCTAACGTAGTGTCCTATGAAACACCAGAGAAGAGTTTATTGCATGTGATTTGCGCCTAAAAGGTTTAAGATATCTTTACTATTATAAAGTTTAAAACTTAAAATTGTCTGTTGATTGAATACGTTTTCAAAAAATAAGTGCTATGCCTATTTAAAGGTCACTGAATGGAAAAGTATTTTTTTTTGTATGTTGTCGTTGTGGTTTCTTCACGCCAAAACGGCTAAACTGATATCCACTATTTTTGGTACATGGGTAGCTAGCCATTCACAGAGGTTATAGGATACTTTTTACTCGACTATGTGCTGAAGAAAAAAGAGGGTTATGATTTCCTTCTCCACCGCTGATGAAGTTTTCTTTACAAGACTTTTCTAACAAATCCAAACACAGCTATGATACGATGTTCCATCATGAAGTTCCAGTTCATATCTTCCGGCTTCATCATTAGATCAGTTCCACAGTACCATATTATTGTATTGTCACATACAGCTGCCAATTTTCATGACGCTACGATCCTTGGAAGATGGTTAAATTAGTTACCTTAGATTCCATTACATAGTTAGTTACATACAGGTCGACCTAATAAAAGCGTGTTAAAAACAAAAAACATCGCAATAAATGCTTCTAACTACCCCAACGAGAATTTCTTTAAACGTATCTCTAGACGTTTCTTAATAGAGTCCGGAAATCAGCTGTCGTATCCCGATTCCGTCTGGGATATCAGCCAATCGGGGATCAGTCGGGTTCCTAGAGGGATTGGTAAGACGAGTCGCCGGAACCCTGGCTTTTAATTCGGCGCTTCGGAAATAAACTTGGATCGAACGAGGTTCTTCTAATAAGAAATTCACGTTAAGTCTTATTAGATCTTTACTTACTATAATTAGTCCTTATCTATACAAAATTATGAAGTTGTAAAAATGAAAAATCTGTACATAGATGATATTTAAAAAACAAGATTGAAACGGAATATTTGGAGGTCACTGTATGTTTGTTTGTGTCGTTGTGGCTTCATCGCACCAAAACGGCTAAATAGATTTCAACTGTTTTTGGTTCACGAGTCATCCGCAGGTGGTTATTGGATACTTTTATACCACTACGTTTAAGGTAAAGAAGAGGGTTATAATTTTTTTCTCCGCCACTAACGAAGTTGCGGGCACCTTCTAGTGGCTTTATAAGATTAGCAACACTAGCAAATCAATAGGCTTATGTCCTAAAAATAATAATGACCCCTTCAGTTAGATTAACGGAAAATATTGGACACGTATTTTTTCTTTTATCAATTAAATAAAAAATGATGTGGATATAGGTCGTTAAAGTTCCCCATGACGTCACGCCTGTGACGTCATGCGTCCCCACTCCCAAACTTTGACGGGGTTTGTCTTTGTCGTTTTTTAAGTTCTATTTAGCCTATACGATTAAAGTTCATCGTCACAAGTCCGTTGTTCCTTTGTTTCCCCACAGTGGCCCTGTGTCTGCTCCACGTCTAGCGCTCCTCGTAAATCACTCCCCACAAATTGGAACCGCTAAACTCGCTATAAAAACCCCAATAATAACCACGGATCTAAATCCCATAAAAATATGATTTCAACTTTAATTCCGGAGCGGTTTACGACGATATAAAAATTGATTAATAACGCGGTGCAGGTCCATGGGACATTGTTGCGCCTGCACTGACCGCGTTACAGGTTATTTTGGCGGGACGCGCAGACGCAACAAGCCTGAGAAATCCTGAAACGTGACTCATAATCGAATGTTATAAAACAATGTTACCACGAAATGGTATATAAAAACGGAACCTTTGACCACCTAGCGAGTCGTGTTCTTGAAATTTTGGACCACTGTTATTAGTAGCACTGTCTCATTCTAATCGAGTATTGGATAGTTCTTAATCATCATCATAATATTATTTTTTAGAAAAAGCACTAAACTACCTACTATAGATGCTATTGATGATAAGTGTTAAATATACCTAGATAACTAATTGGCGTATAAACTGATACATGTCAACATACTATCAAACAAAAACGATGTTTTAACCATTCAAGTAACTTTGCAAAAAACAGTGTCTTCGTTTTGATTTGCCCTCTTACTCAAAAAACGGCAAAAATTGTTCGAACGCTAAAACCAAATTATAATCGGCTGACACACTAAATCGTCATGTTTGAAATGTTTCAAGACATATGTAGTTCCGTAGATACCTCTGCTTGTTGTCAAGCATACTGCAACATATTACACTACTCACAATAAAAATAACGTATTGATATTCTGTGAAACTCGCAAATAAATCGTTTGACGCGATCAGGGTCCTTCATAATAGCTGGATGGTCGTCGGCACCTACACACGTGTCAATCAGTGAGCGCCGGATTCCTCTCGTCTAGCCGATGGCGTTCGTTATTTTTCGATCTGTCACATCATTTGAGTGGTATTCATTTAGCACGACAATGCTTAGACGTAACCTTCTTAATGGCTGCCGTGATATTAGTGAATATTTTCTTTGTTCTTCGAAAATGTGATTGTCATTGCACTTTCAACGGACGTGAAGAAAATTGGTGAAGCATTATTTGTTTTTTCATTAGCATCTCAGTAAAGGAAATAAGTTGCATCATTCTATCATAATAATCACTGTTAAGCCATTATAAATATTACAGTAGACTACATATGCCACGAACCAAAACTGGTTGCTATCATTTCATATATGCTCAACAAAAGTTTTTTTAACTCTTTTCAAGTGAGAATTATGTTGAAATATCGATGATGAAGAAGAGAAGTTTTATTTAGGTATATTTAAATCCATTAATAAAAAGGTCAATGCGAACTCCACCACCGGCTTTAAAAACAGCTTATTAGATATTCGTACAGCGACACAGGAATGCCACACGTTTTAATTCTCGTTACAGATCGAATTTATTCATCGGGCACATATATTTTATTGTTGTGCCTGGCAGGTCGGCCCGCCGCGGGGCCTTATAAAATTATTCGAATAAATAAGCGAGAGATCGCGCCGTAATTAAAAACATAACTTATTAATATAATCGTTTAATAGCACGACGGGTTTCGCGCCTCGTGGCGTGTTTAGGGTGAAACTAAATCATGTCGATACCTTTAGCGCGCCCGGGGGCAGACTATATTTACCCGATGTTTGACACTTATTGTTATGAGAATTGTAAGTTTTACATCGCGAACGTTTGAGTTAAAACCTTTTTGCGTACAAAAATAGATGAGTTAATATGTTTTGTGAATCAATTGGTAATTCAAACTATATATCTAGAAGTTGTATCATTTCTACACCTGTTGGCTTGTGATGATTGCATTTATAGCGTGACAGAAAAAATATAAAGCTTCTGTCACCTTCGGAAATATGAGCGAAAAAGTGCAGGATGGTTTATCGTTTCTCTATTGCGTGATAAAACGCGATTGTCATTGACCCGCTCACCCAAGTGCGATAAAGATAACAACTTGATAAAATTATTCAGCAGCTTTCCTGTATACAGGTAATCGTTTGAACACATGGAAATGTGAAATAAAATTTCAATACTGCGTATAAAGCTACGATATGTCAAGCACATATCGTTTATTTATAGTGTGCTTACGCTATAAATATAAACTATTAATAAGGTGTAAATTACGGTGAAAGCAAGAGCTCCCCGAGGCTTATAGAAATCCTTTCAAGTAGTGGGTGTTGGCTTAGATGCTTAGATTTTAATAGCGTCTATAGATTTGAAATACAAAGAGAATAAAAAAATAACACGGAGCTGTTTATCTATTATAAGTTAATTTCGGTAAACTTACAAGTAATGCATAATTGTTAATGTTGAATGGAAAATTAAAAGCGTTTAATATTCTTAAACGTAACGTTGAAGTGTTAAGTACGAGTACAATTAAGAAAAATTGTAAACGGCATGTTATCAAACAAGACCAACAACAATACCCGGTTAGGCGAGAAGAGAACAATAAACGAATGATTTATTTAATAAAGAAATTTATGACCGCTTACAAATTGGCCTCGTGACGGGGCTTATCGAGTATCGACAGTCGATAGTCGATAAAATCGTTGTCGATCTCGATACAAGCGGTTATTAATGGTAAAGTTATTGTGAATGCTAATGAGATTCGACTGCCTTCACGCCTAGTTGGAAAATTGATAGGTAGGTACTAAAACTATTTGCAATGTTACTTAGTTGTTAATTTCATTGACCTTTAAATATTTGGAATGCGCTTAATGATTTGAAGGCTGTAGATATTTTTAACTTGAGTTATAGCTTCACCTATTAAAGTGAAAATTCGTACAAGGAAAAAGTATCGATTGAAAGGAAGTTTAAAGACATCGCCAAAATGCTCGACACCATCTCCCGACATAAAGCAATCGGATCCAATGCTGATAACTCATCTCGGACGGCAGTAAATCGAAAAGGTCCATAACTCGCGCCGGTTAATTACGAATAAATAAATAAATAATTGAATGTGAGCCGCGGGCCTAATCGAGCGGGTGTTGGAGGTGCTAACAAGACCAGACACATCCCGCCGCGAAACGCTACTGAAATATCTGATATAACACAGATACTGGCCTTAATGCCGGTTTTGAAAAGCGTAAATACCTAAGAGAAAAATGTTTTTCGCAAATTTTAATCCCACGAACGACCGGTTAAACGAAAAACGTTTAAAATTTCGATAAAATGTAGTCGGTGGAACCGATGTGATTATAGGCAATGTCATTCATGACTTTTTATACATTACAACTACATTTACTAAGTCACCATCTGACTTCCCTACGGGACTCTCCTGTCATAGCGTCTCTACTTAGGGTTGATTTTATCGATAATTTAAACCTTCTTGGACATATCAAAAAAATCGCTATTGTTGAGTGATGTCTTCATCTCGTCACGCGCCCAAAGCATCCCGCAGGTGGTTAGGTTCATTGTAAATATTTATAGTTAAGCCCAAATGAGCTTGAATGAAACCGATACCATCCAAAGATAGTCCAAGTCCGCGGAAGACGAATGTATTGTTTTCTTCATCCATTTTTCCGGCGACGGACGATTGACGCGTATCCATTTCCCTGGACGAGAATAGCCGTCGACTATGTAGTGCTATAAAATAAAGGGTATCACTCGTCACCGCCGACCATCGAGATATACCGTCGAAATGTCACAGATCGCCGCTCGTTAGAAGGTAATTAGCTCACGGATCACTCGTCGGCGTCTATTTAAACGGACGGGAAAAATTATTTAGGTTCTTATATGCAATGGATACGGGCTTTAGATCTGCCGCAAAAGGCCGCTGAGGTTTCTGATCATTTGGATCATCATCGTCTTATCATAAGTGCTTGTTTTATCGGTTGCAGACGATTTTACTGCGGTGACAGCATTTCGGTGGCTATGCCTTTTCTATGCCATATGCCGGTGAGGTCTCCAGCACTTTTGATAAACTAAATGCATGCTAATAGTTTCTTGTCTATTGTATGCTGATTTCGGTTAATTATTGGTTTACATACAACATTTCTAATTTTTACACTTTGAACTTTTGACATACTATACTGTAAAATTGTAACATCAACGGGAGAATGTCATCAGTGTATAGACACTTAATTTAACAACTTTATAATAGTATAGAATTGTCAGTAGGTACAAATAAATTGCACAGATTCGTTAGATTTTCAACGTCACAGGTCGCATAGATGTCCACAGTCCTTAAGAGTGACTCATCGATGCTATTCGCGAAAAACTGATCTCGATGTCGCGTCCGTTACCGTGTCAGCCTTGTCACAAATAGGCGCGCCTACGCATACTGTTTACCTGTGATTCTAAGATTCATGTTCACGTTTCATGTGTTTTTCCATTATTAACTGCAGTCCTTCCTTAAACGTAGTAGGCCATTTTAAGTTTGATCTTACCGCGGTGTTTCAGTGTCCAATGAGTAACTAAGCCACACTGTAAAACACTGACACTTTATCAAAAGTAGCGGCAAATCGCGTCTTTAGTAATAATGTAATAGTGGCTAGAGGGACAAGTAAACCTCTCTGTAATGTAGGCTTGTATGGTTGGTTGCACACCTATATCTTAGCCAAACGCCAAACATTAATCAAGAACGAGGCAGTCTTGTGCGCGTGAAATCCATATCCATACTAATATTATAAATGCGAAACTGTGTCAGTCTGTCTGTCTGTCCGTCTATCTGTATATCTGTCTGTCTGTCTGTTACCTCTTAACGCTTACACCGCTGAACCGATTTGGATAAAGGCGGACGAAGTCTTGGGCAGAAGCTAGTAGTATATAAGAGATAGTATGTAAGAGTCGATCCAAAGGGAAGGACGCTGCATCTTTTCTAACGTAGTTACCAGACGGGCATACACAGACGTTTTAGTCAATTCCCTGCGAATTAGGATGGGACCCTTGCAAAACTTAATCGGTGTTACCAAAACTTTACGTGACATGTTTATTTTTTACTAAAAATACATACTGAGGTTTCGTAGTGAAGTAAAATACCTTGGACCCTATTGAAACATCGAACGTTTCATTAAGACGATTAACATTAGCACTTTAGTTTAATTGGGCACTAAAATATCTATCTGCATTATGTATTGCGTTATATTCTAGGGATGGTTTGTGCAATACAGAGACTCCATCCAAACTCTAAAATTGCATATGAGAGAAATTGCTTTCAATAAAATCTGTAATATGCGCGTCTTTGATAGGTATACTTACGCTTTGGATGAAGACCCGTGGTTCGTGTGGTCGGAGTCCGATTTTTCAGTATTTTCGTAAGTCATTAGATGGCACCTCTAATCGATCCGGAACGGGCAGGCTGATGGATGAGGTAAGTTACCCCGCCCCGCCCCCGCAACGCCGGCCTGAAGTGATTTACAAGCTTCGATGACAGCACTTCCTACTTTATAGCAATCGTCTATATTATATCTACAACGAAAAGGTAAATTCTAACTCATTTAAATCCCCGGAAAACGAAAAAAAAATAACTAGCTATTCACACTCGGGAGGTAAAAATAACAAAGGCGTAGTTATCAACCGATTTGTTTCCAATAACAATGTTTCAATGCTCAAATGTTTTTGGTACATGGACTTTAATATTATACACTATTAAACAACCTTTGACTTACACTGACGCAAATAAAATCACTAGTCATGTTATTGTCGTTTTCCTGTTACATCTAACTCTTGCGAAGCCTCGCCATTTTGTAATTTCATGTCATTGTAGCTATTTGTAGATATAGTTTGTCTATCGTATCCGCTGATTGGTGCTAATCTACCTGGGCACCGGATATAGCCGTTATCTTTGCTGGCATAAGCGTATTTTCACTTTTCTGTAAAGTAATAAGGTACATTTTACCACGGCAAGTTTACTTGTAGTTGTTATCTCATATCCGCAAGTCGAGTGCAATAATGTGTGCTTTTCCCACGGACGTCAGTTTGCTCGTGTCAACTGGAAAATGATTTTCTTTATACATTAACCTTTGAACGTTGTCACTATTTATATATGTACAACTGTATACTATTTAATATATCGCCTGTTTTCTAACGTACCAAAGTACTAAGTGAACTTACTGGGTGCATTACTGTTATTTTACGTTACGTTTTTCTAATTGCATTGCAATACATCACGTCGAGACGGCGTTCCGCAAGAATGGACAAACAGACAATCGAACAAACAATCATACGTACTTTCACAATATTAGTACGGATGCCCGGATGATGTCTTCGCTTATATAAAATACTTCATTAATAAGATAATGTGTAGGCACGTAATCAAATCACGGGACACGCTTAGAGAAATCGCTAATATTGCATTGCCACCCAAAGCGGAAAGGTCGTAAGAGCGAATCCGTACATACTTGTTAGCAACATTTTGCTTCCCGGCTTCATACTCGTATTACGACACTCACGCGCCGAACTCTGACATTTAACATAATCGAATTAGAGTCCAATAGGTTCGCATCTAATCTGATATCGATTGTGGTGATCCGTGATTCTGTATCTGCTTATAATTTCGGTTATCTCTGCATTTATATGATGGCTTCCTGCGCCCACGTCGTCTCATCGTCTGGTATAGTCAACGTCACAACTGTCTGTCACATTAGTATCGTCGAAACGTTTTTTCCATTAAAAGGAAAAAATCCGTCTTCTTCTTCGACCGTGCCTGTTGGTAGTTGATCAAATCTGTCGAGAGAAACCAAAGCACATACCTACTAAACTTACTATGAATGACCTGGAATGCGTGGTTAAATCTTCCGGAATCCTTGCGGGCACCGTGTATACTAAACTGATCAGTTCTCCTTAATAATATATTACATATATTCCATGAGTATCAATTTTATATCTACAGACTTGAATATTTTTATCAGTACCTATAGACACGTATGATGAATGAATGAAAATTGGTTATTTTTGCTTTATACCTACAATAACCTTGTAGAAGTCGTAGGTTAGTCAGTTTTAGGGTTCTGTTCCCAAAGAATAATATATGCTGATGCTGCGAGGGTATATACAGTACATACATTTAAGACATCAACATTCCAATGTCGTAAGATATTCAACATTTCAAAACATTCCTCTCTTCTCCACAAATCTATATGTTTTCACTACTTGCCTATCCACTGTATGGCTCGACCTACAGCATCCTAAACTCTTTATGCAAATGCCTCATTGTGGCAGACACTTTCATTTGTTCTATCTCTACAAGACCATTGTCATCCCCTGCCCTTTGACTCCATTGTGTGTTTTTTGTGACTCCGGATCATTTTATTTCCGTTATATGTTAGGCTTTGTTGTCCCGTGTACATTATTAAGTTAAATCAATTTTTTCGATGCTGAAGTTTTTGTGGCGCCTCTCTGTCGTATAATGTGCTTGGGTTAGCAGGTTTTTGGTTATCTGTTATGTTACGATATTTGGAATATCATCGTCGCTTCTAATGCTGTCACTAGATAAACCTATAATCTCAAATTGTCTTCATGCTTTGTTGAAACGGGTTATTTTATATCTTAGACGATCAAATCTTAAGATTTGTTAGTAACTTACTCAATTCACCTACAATATTGCATTCGTGTTTACTATTTATATATTTTCGTGAGGTATGTTCGACTCACAAATTTAATTTTTACACATACTCATGATTTATGGTCTAGCGATCTTTCAACGATTATTTCATGAAATTATCCTGTTTGTGATACAATACCTTATTAAGCTTCATATTTATATCGTGACAATACACATACAATTTCCAATGTTTCATTAGAAGCTATCTCCGATACAGCTATTCCGCTGTGTCACGCCCGGGACGTCCCATTGTGATTCAAATTGTCATTCAAAGCGGCCGAAACCCGGTGGCAGTCGGTTGTTCGACACCTTCGTACCTCGACCCTGTACGTCAATCCTGGTTCATTTTGGAAATGAACAGTACGTTTAAAATTTGAAAGATATTGAACAAGTGAAGATTACTTTGTATGCGGTTATGTTTCTCACTTTTTTATTTTGGATTAGTTTAGTCACGGCCCGCACTGAAAAAAAAACCGATTAAATCAAACAAGAAACTTGTTTCCACCAGAGCATATCAAGTGCAATGGTTGCAGCAAGAATTTTAATTCGATTACTGCATCATAATAAACATATCACAAAAGTTGTATATTGCTGTCAAGTATATACCTTCAATTGATTATTTCAAATAAAATGTTTACGTGTTTCACAATAAATGGATTGCGCTAAACAGGTTCAATCTAGTTCGAATTAACTTGTGACTGAAACAAATATCAATTTTGGTGGAACTCAACATTTTCTTCGTTTGTTTTCTGTTACCATGCGACCTGGTTAAAGCCAACTATTTAAGTGAAATGTTCAAATGTTTGATCATTTTAAGGCGTACTACTGCAATCATGTGTTAAGTATTGAATTTCTTCATAATGTGATTGAATCTATTAAGAAATTTCCAATGAATCGAATAAGCCACGTGACAGGCTCATTTTATTTCAGTACGTTGGTACTTAATTGACAAATTGGTTGAATATGTCCTGCAACTTCCTCCGCTTTCTAAGTTACAATCAAATTTTTAGATAGAGAAAGGTACACAAACGTACATCTCCGTAAAAAAAAATCGGGATACGATTTCCTGAAAGTCCTTTCTTGATACACGTCTTAAAGGGTGGTTCTAAGGTATAGCGAGTTACATACTCCTATATTAAGTAGTGTAGGCTATGAGTTGTCTGTCAAACATTATATTAGTCGCGTTATGTACTGTTACTGTTACATATGTATTATATTAGTTAGAATTAATGAGTGATGGTAACATTGGTAACATATTAAATGGAACTTTAATGTTATTTATGTTTCAACAGCAAGGCTCGGTACATAAAAGTGTAAGGTTGAATTATTGTTGACGATAATCGAAGGTGAAGATCCTGACGTTTATATAATCGTCTGCGTCATTGCGGTTTTAACTGTTTATTATCTTTTTAATAATTACTTCTCGATTTTCCAAGTGATCTCAAAAACAATAAGCTGTGACGATTTCTGTTGGCTTCTTTTGAATCAGTAGGTAAATTATTCCGGGTGAAGGAAATACTTGTGCTTGTCTATCAGCCATAATGATACTTGTACGTCAGTGTTCACAATAGAATAACTTAGTCACCGAAGCAGTTACCCCTTTATCGCATAATACGAAAAAGACATAAATTATTTTCCATGAAATGACAATGTAAACCATCCATTAGCAACTTTGTACACGCAACAAAACAAATGATAAAGAAAATTAAAGGTTTCCAATACAATTTTATGATTCCCTCTAGCGACAACAGGGTATTCATAAAACCAAACTCTAAAAAAAGTAATATCAGCAGTGGATTTTATGTTATGCTATTACTGTGTGGTGTTTCCGCGATTGAAGATTCACCGAAGAAGTTATAAAACCTTTGAATACAGAACGTTTGCAAACGAAAAACTTTGTTTCGATATCTGTCCATGTGGATGCATAATTGCAGTTGGAGAGCGTACATTGTGACCGGCCCGCCAACTCGTTTTGATGGTCAATTTTCTCTCCACCCATAAAAAGCGCAAACATGACTACGTTAATAATAAATTACATACATCTACTCGGACGATACTGCTATTTGAAAATAACATATGCTTGCAAACAACATTATTACTTTTCATATATTAAATGCTAGTGGAACTCCAAAAGATGAGTTGAAAGGCATACGAAACAATACTGGAATTGATGATCGCGATGAATTATCGGAGGATAAATCTATGAGGCATCTTGACGTTTACATAAGCCATCACATATCTGACCTAATACCTATCTGCATACTGCTCGTCTGCATTAAAATCATGTTTTTATGATTCGTTTTACTCTCAGATACGGTGGGAGAACACAATCATGAGATTTATAGTAATTACATTTCAGTCTGAGTACGTTCCTGTTATGTCTCATCACACGCCCGAGTAGGTTTAAATAGGAGTTTACGGTCGTAGATAGTTGCCACCATCGGGTTGCATTGTTGCATTCATCGGAGTGATCCGCGTAGTCGCGACGTCTTTTAGCCGCGTCCGCCGTTCCATTGTTGCGATTTTATTGCCGGTGTTACCGTGCCCGTGTCGGTCGTAAACCGCGCCTCGACGCGCGATACTATCCCGGATCGCGACCACAACGCGTTACCGGAGCCACCACACGCGGCCGCGCTTTCATTCGTTTCTAATAAATTGATAGGATGCAAGCGCTTCGCTGCGGCACACTCCCATTGGTTGAGGCGTTCCCGGCCGCGATACTCGGACCCCGGTTGTAAATCAACTTTACAGCCTTTAATTACAGATATTTGCCGTCCCATGTGAGTGCATGGGATATCGGAGGGCCGCGCTCGCGAAAATATCGCATAATAATGGGTATTGACCCGTAATAGCTCGCCTGTAGGTACACATCGGCCGCCTTTGTCTTGATTGTTCGACTGCAATATTCTTTTCTGAATGATTGCCAATTACATCGGCCTCTGAATTTTACAGGCGATACAATACTAAATATACAGTTCGGTTTGAATTTGCGTTCGTATAAATGATTTATATTATATTAAAGTTAATGGGTTGAGACCGTTTTTTTGCTTAAGCTTTACTTTCGACTTTGGTATGATTGAAGGGTTTCTCGTCATTAAAACTAAATATAGTATGTTACTGTCCCTTCAGGTTGAGAATTTAATAAGAAAGTGATATTGTTTGCGGGCTTGCAACACTGTTGCACCGGATAGGGCGGCCGCCATTTTAATGTCTCTCTGACGGAATTACGCTGGATTGTTCTGGGGTTTACTGCACTGCCTCCCTCGTGATTGATCGTTGTATCTTCAGACTTATGTCATTCTCCTCGTATCTCTCGGAATTTGTAGGTACTAAGCAATACATGCTTATGTGTTGAGTTGTGGCAACTGTGTGAAATTATTGCGTAAATTTTCTACACATTCAACATTTAGTTTATAAGTCTGAAGCTTTTTTAATGGGCTAGTTTCATTATCGATACTACCCTAGACTGCTTAGCTCTTTTTCTTCGTGTTCCCAACGCTCAAAACATCTTAAATCTTTACAAACACCTTTTTCCGTCTAATTTAGAGTCATCAATGATTTCTTTGCAGGTATTTCTTATATGGAAATGAGATTTTGTATTGAGACCATGCCCCTGATTGGAAAGCTCTACTTTTTTCGTTATACGTCTAGAGAAGATTAAGATTAGACAGATCGTATTTCTAAATGGAAGGCAGACGACAGTAAATTCCCGCATCCATAAACTTGTTACGACTGTCTAAACGGGGGCTAGCTGCCGTTTATAACATTAATGCACGAATAAGAAGTAAAAAAGCACGTGTGCAATTTGCTTCTCTAATCCTGCGTCGTTTTATTCGCTTTCCGACACCTTTCGATCGCCTTTACGATGCCCGTTTACAGGTTGAGTGATTTACACTCGGTTAAAGAAAGAATTTAACCTTAAATGAAGGTGTAATTCAGATATTTAAAACTTGTTTTCACGCTTCCAAGTATAATCTATCGCTTAGCTTTGTGAAGTTTTGCTATTCTATTACGTAAGAGTACTGTGTCCACGGTTTGTTCTCAATAAGTCATGTTAGAGCACTTAGGTAGGATAGTCTTACAAATTCAAGGGGCGGAAAATTAATAGCAAAATTCAGCTGTCACAAGGCATTGAATATTTTTTTATCGACTATTGATAAGTACTAATAATCTTGGGTATTGCGTAGGTTTGATATATCTACTTTTATATACTGGTCAGAACTCTTACCTACTATTCATATCATCTATATCATATTCAAGCAACAAAATAATAATTTTACTATTTATTAAGAAAAACGTTTTTTTTTTAAGTTCGTTTATAATACGCATAGGTATTGTAAACAACCCTTTCATTATAAAAAATGGAACCACTTTATCAATTTTTCGACTGTTTTTTGCTTTAGATTCGAATTAATCGTTTAGCCCCTGTAATGTTAGTTGCAAGAATAAGTGTCACGTCATCAAAATTCACGAAAACAGTCATACGATTTATTTTTTGTAGGTAGCAGTATCATCTCGCTCTTTCGTTCAAAAGTGTACATTCGATTGTCAGTAACATTTTAAAATAAGCATTCATTATAAAGTATCCATGGAGATGAAGAAGTCGTGGAAATAATTTTCCAAATTGTGTTGAATTTTGATATGATTTTTATTTATCATGATTCTTTCGCTCTTAGGTTATAAATATACTGTAATAATAATAATATTTATCATCCATATACGAATAGTGCTATAAAAAGACAAATTATATTATGTCGACGATTAATAAACTAAACTAATCAATAAAATATAACTACCACAGTTTCGTGAATATTTTAGTATAGTTTAGCTCTAAGATTTTATTTTTTCTCTGTATGGTAAATTATTCTTGTTTGTATTGATATCAATAAACGACCACATTAGTAACTTTGAATAATAAAATGATGCTTATAATTTCCTCGTTACTTTTCCATATTAGGTCCTTGACAAAGTCTACGGTACCACGGTTCTTCGGCAAAGTGTTATGTGTCTATTTATACCCGTATTAATATATTACTCTCAGTAATTGACGCTCACGGAGCTCGTAAACGCTCGCCATTCCGTGTTCTAATAGTGTAACATCAATCTCTCACTTGTGATTTAATTCATACAGTATCTCTCTCATACATTAGTACGCTCCAAATGATGACACGATTATGATTTGTTTCAGAATTTTAAACTTTAGCGGAATCTAGTAGTAGAGCCGAGTTTATTCGTATCTGAGAAGGTGACATGCGATATTCAGAGAGCTTGGCGTCGATGTTATTCGCATTCACAACGGTTCATATTTTATATTGTTATAAATTAAAAGGTGTTCCATTATTGTGGAATTTAAGTGTGATTGGTACTTGGCAATTAAACAGCGTGAAGCGAGCCAGCCGAGCCGAGTCAAGTAGGCGAGCGATTTAGATTGATCGAGCAAGAATCGAGGGGGCGGCGCAATCAAAAGCGAATCGGACCAATGAGAGAGCGGCGCCGGCTGTTCAAACTCCGTCATTGGCCAGCCGCGGGGTTGAGGGATATAAAGGCCCTTGATACAGCTCTCGATAAGCGGTAGGCGTCGGACACCAAATCGATCGATTATCGCCCATGCGGCGTCGCCGAGTGCGGCCGATAGGCCGGCGTTTTTCCGCATTATAGCCGGTAACGCCTTGACATTTCGATTATTGTTTTCAAACCGCACTATAATTACGATTCAACTTGTAATAAATATAATTTTTTATTCACGGTAATGACATCTTTAATTTAATATTGTTCCCGTAAACGTAATTTTAAAGTTAATCTGGGTCGTAAAATTGACGCAAATCACAGTTTAAAATTGCAACAGTTGCCGGAGATGCGGCTAATCGGTTGTTATTTACAATGGTTTATCAGTCCGGGGGCGTGCGGCTTAGCGATTTACGAGACGTCAGTTTCGCTCACAAAAGAATTAACACTTCTAAGCGACATCGA
Source organism: Hedya salicella (assembly GCA_905404275.2). Lineage (NCBI taxonomy): Eukaryota > Metazoa > Arthropoda > Insecta > Lepidoptera > Tortricidae > Hedya > Hedya salicella. Next base: position 10,014,247 of record FR990112.1, on the reverse strand, counting down.
GTGCCAATAAATATCGACTGAGGTGCGAATAATCGACGCAACACTGTAGCTCCGGAATCCAAACATAAAGATGTTTGAGGAATTTCGCCATTTTAGAATAGTGTTTCGGGAAGCAATAATTTGTGACAATTGGGTACGATTAGATTGGGTGTGCGGTCAATTGGTTATAGTTCGTAAATTAGCGTTTAACCGGCCGAATGGCGTGGGTCGACGTTCAGAGTTATTGATATGAGTAGGGTAGACTTTTAAGTATGGGTGGGTAGTGTTATGCAAATACGTGCGCGGGTCTTTGCGCACGCGCGTCGAATCGTGCGTTTTCCGCGCAGAGTTTGTGGAAATCGTTATTGGGGTGATTGCCTCCAACAATGGGTTTTGTACGGGATTGCATTTAATCGGGTAACGGTGTGCTTCGTGGGTGATAACTGGTAACGCGGCGTGCCTTATCGTGAACTGTATTATTTTGCTTCGTGCACAAGCTGTTTATTTAAAAATATTTTTTCGGTATTGTATTGGTATGTTTTGTGCGCGCGTTTACAATTGGTCCAATCAACAGGTTTGTATATCTTTGTATGAAATGTATTCATGTTAAATGTAGGTTGTTGTAGGTACTAACTTAGTAGAGCGCGAGAAATCTAATAGGTACAGATTAGGTACCAACTTACGTAGCAAAAATTTTATTCATTCATTATCATTACGTATTAATCTGCTTAAAGGCAGTCTAACTGTAGATTATGACATATAGCTAGAGAAATATATATTCCACCAGTAAGGCAAGACTGAAATAAATAAGCCTAGAGTGTAAGTACTTATTAAAATTCACCGCATTACAAATAGGTAGATATCTGCAGCTTACTTTTGAGGGCAATTCATGGGTTCGCACAGTTTGCCTCGAATCAAGTAGGTATTATGTGTAACGTCATTTTAAGTTTTGAGTAACTTACCTACGAAACTAAGTATATATGGATACCTACTCATGCTTAGTTGGGGTAGCTTTAAGGTGAAAAGTTATGCATCCGCTCGGAACTAGGTATCTCATACTAACAGAGGCACTTGGATTTATAATTCCCTGGACGAGTGACAAGTGACAAGCCTCACGTGCCAACCGTTGCAGCCACCCACGCACGCGTTAACACCTTTGCTGTCGACTATGTTGCTTTGAGACATACCTAGCATACGACACGCGACTTTATACCTATAAGTAGGGCTGCCATCTTGATCATAGCCGAACCCGGACAAAAGCTTCAAAAACCTATATTTGGAGTAAATCGCATTTTCCCCGGACATGATGGATTTCATCCAGTTCCATAAGGTCTTCGTGATACAAAAAGTGTCGTGGTTTTACCCGGTCACAAGTTAAAAACCCGCCCGGATGGCCCCCGAACGGCCTCCAAACTAGGACAAATCCGGGGAAACCCGGACGGATGGCAGCCCTACCTATAAGTGTAAACCGATTGATGCCTAGGCCATTGAGGAAACATGACGCAGTTAAATTATTCACATTTAAAAAAAAAAAACGTCGATACCTACGCTTGAAAGGCAATACACGGTTTATGCCTAAATACCAAAATGACTGAGATGTCGTATGCTGCCACGATATGCAAGTAACACGGAGTATAATTAGTTACAGATAAAAGTAATCTAATGCCATGTAATTCTTCCCTTTGGCTGAAAGAGTGGATGGAGAGATGGAACACAAAGTAATTTTTCTCAAACATGCAATGAAATATTGACGTTGTAATCCTTATAATAGGCCCCGAAATCTCTCGTTTCGGGTACAGCGAGAGGTTTATAATGAATGATATTTCATCCGAAATTAAAGGCCAAGCCTATCCTTATTCAGCAACGGATTAACGTGGTTATTTAATAGCTCGTTAGTAGAAATAGAAAGTGACATTGTGAAACAGACTAATGTCCACCCGGAAACATGCACAGCTTCCGAAGGAAATGCTACCTACACAATATTTGTAGCGCTTAGGTATATGTCGAAGTTATGTAGCCAAATAATCCCAACCGTCGATACATCAGACTCAACACATCCGCCAAATAGGTTTCGCTTTATTTGCTCCAATTTCACCCTTAAAACATGAACGCGGCAATTAATCTCAAACGGGTGACGTGCACCCTACCCCTATAACCGGGGAATGATTAACTGTAGACAGGAAGACAAATAGTCGTTTAGGTATTCGCTAATGCTCTCTCATCAAACGATCGATGCCCGGTGACAGACGATGTCGAGGCTAAATAACTTCGCTGTAACAAATTGATTGGGTGATTTGCAACTCGAGCGCTAAGTCTGTTGCTTAGGTTAATGTACAATTCTACCTATGTACGTGCCTACCTTCCTGCTGCGTTTGGTAGGCATTTTAAAGATAACAAATGACAGCTACTCCTGGTTACTCTTTATATTACCTAAATGAAATGAAAGTAAGTAGTAGAGAGATACGTTTTGTAAAGTTTTTTACCGTTTTTTAGAGTTAATTAAAGTTAACATATATTATATGGCCACTGGTCTGCTCTTACGTTGCTTTAATTATTACTGCAACTCTTGGGTTTTACATTTAATAGCTACATGGAGATTTAACAGCGAAAATGTATCACAGCCATGATGAATCCCTGTGCGTTGTAAAATAGTAACACGCGTACAAAACGAGCACCAAACGCGTTTCCTCAAGCATCTGCAAGCAGTTCCGCGGGATGGCTGTGCCTTACGCGGCCATCCGTCACCTCATCACGGTCTAAAGATTAGTAAATCAAGAACAATCCGCGAGAACAAACAGCTTCCGCGCCGGCCACACGGGCCGCGCTATATCCAGGCTCGTAAACGCGCGATCTGACGCGCTCGCGCACTCATAAATCATCGATCGTGCGATGCGATGCGATTTTGCACACTCTCCGACTTTACGGCCCTTACCAGCGCTGTAAAGGGTTTTACAGCCTCGAATAGAGAAAGCGCCCAGTTTGTACGCGGCGATGTGGTTAACGTGAGTTTACTGCTCGCTGTTCTGTTATTTTTACTTATCAATTAGGACGTGCCCTAAGTCACAAACGTTTTGAGCAATACTATATACTCTTACTTGGCTTCCAAGATTTCGAATACAATAAAAAGTTTATGCACACACACAGAACGCTGTCTTACACATATACTTATCTGGATCCACGGAAGATCAGCGTCGTGGCACTGAGTGCCTTGACAGATGACGAGTCGTCTTCATTTTGTGAAAGTGACTCCATCTAGCTCTGAGGTTTAGCTTTAAGTCTATCTGTTACTTTTCAAATGTTAATATTATTATTGTTTGTTTGCAAAATAAATTTTATCTTGTTCTTCTCCTATTTGGTATGAAATGTAGGAACGAACGGTAGATGAATGGGATACCTTAGAGTTTTGATACTATCTTCTTCCTCATTTGCTCGTGATTTCTCCGTTGTAGGTTATTTAGCTGATAGGGTTTTGCTACTTTCATATGGACCGAGGAACCCTTATTTATCTTTGGTAGCCGTATGATACACAATGTCTAAATTTCTTTTCACTTGTTTTTCATTATCATCTATCCCTGTTGCAGGGACACCAATAAACCGGCTGCCTATCATGGCGAAGTCAGTGCTGGATCTGTACGAGCTGTACAACCTAGTAATTGCGCGAGGCGGCCTCGTCGAGGTCATCAATAAGAAGTTGTGGCAGGAGATCATCAAGGGACTGCGGCTACCTTCGTCCATCACCTCCGCAGCCTTCACTCTGCGCACACAGTAAGTCTTCTTCATCGTAAACTTGGGTAGCGACCATTTAAAGTCGTTATTTTATGGTCCAAGGACTTCCAGGCGATTGGTCTTCTACCATCCGAATAGACGCCTACATGTTTAACTGACACGCATTGTTAAGTACCTATTCATCAACAATCGTAGCAGACTTTGTTGATATGTCAGCGAATATAGATGTCTTCTTTTCCCATTCCATTGTCACCGTCGAATATATAATGAGTAAAACTATGAGCATTGCGTTATCACAAATAACGATAAGTTGATGATGATTGTAGAAATTAAATTTAAAAAAATCGCGTTTGACAGTCATATTATAGGAGTTGTAAGTGGAGAAGTCATAACTCTACTTCTCCACTTACAACTCCTATAATATAATAAATGTCTTTCAAGGGCGAATTTTCTAAAATTTGTTGCAATAGATGGTCGTCGAAGGAAATCAGTCCTTGGGTGGCAACTGTGTTTTTTTCTTTAAGACAAAAACATCCATGACTTGAAGCTGGTTGTTTGATGAAACTAAAATGATGATATTTTGATGAAAGGAAATGACTTAGAGACAATTTTTAAGCTTGCACGTCCCAGTGATCGGTCAAATATATCGTATTTTTTCTTTTGCAGCTAATTCTAAGTCGAATGCATCGATTTCATTGTCCAATGGACCGACTAGATCTCGCATTAGAGACTTGACCGGTTAATCCAGTTTGAAGGTTTCCTAAAAAGGACCTCATAGGCCATCTGTGTGGTCCTAAAACAGATCGGGAGCCGCCGCTCCATATTCGATGGCGATGCTTTGTACCACCTCCTGCATTCAAATTCTCACGAATCGGAGACAAAGCGACAGCCACAATGGCCGTACGTGAGCGTCCAACGCGACAATATGACGTCTTCATAATTAATAACCTCTAACTCATCTCCACCGATATAATTTCCCATTTATCTTCCGGCGAGTTCCTTCACCTCTTGGCTTTTGTCGGCCGCATAAAGGTGTCTCCACTCTACATTTCTAATTCAGAGTGCGCACCGTTACGCACGACGCGTCGATTTTGAACGCAACCTCCGCATTATGATTACAATCTGGTGTACATGCTTTCTATTGCTCAAGAAGCTACCATCCACTGCAGCATGCGGTTTGTCAGACTTTACGCCCCTAGTAAAACCGCAGCTATTTTAGTATCTAATATCGGGATGCATTGAGATATTGCGGTGAAGCCGTCGGTTCTACGGCGGGCGTTCGTAAAATTAGACGCGCGTAATGACGAATGCCGTATATTTAGCGTTCTCATTTGACAGTTTATGAAAAGGTAGCCCGAGTTTTTATGAAGCTACGTCGGCTCTTCAAAGTTGTTCATTGTGTCGTATTAAATATGTGGCCGCTTATTATGAGTTATGGCGGAGGACGGTGACAATATCACGGGATAAAATTGACTTGTCATAAGAATAGGATTAAGAATGTAATGGGATGTTCTATTATACGTTTGAAGGATAGGCTTTTGATAATTTATAATTGGTGTTGAAATATGATTTATATGCGTGTCACGTCATTTTGTGAGCGACGAATACATTGACGTTCGACATTATTTATTAGATCGTTCTAGTTAGATATTTAAATGAGAACGCTTGTCACGGCAGTTATAATAATCTGGTAATTTATTTCAGGGACCAGAATAAATGGGATTAAAATAACAATAGGAAAATCTTATTGTGAAAAGGTCACTTGCCGCCTCGATATGTTTGTTACAATTGTGATGTCGCTTTATAAATAAAATCTTTGAAATATGAATACTTCTGGGATATGGTGCAATTATACTCGCATCTTTGGCTAGACTGTGTGTAGTTACCTACTTTATATGATAAAATAACTATCTAGACTGTCTTGATTTTTTAAATTCAGTACGAGTTGCATTAACTACATTTGACAAAAAGGTTAGGACGATAGATTGACGATAAAAACAGCACAGACAGCCAACAAAGCATAACTTAATATCACCCATACAGAGTTATTTTAACAGAACTAAATCACGTAATTACAGACACTCTGAAACAATTCCCAATCACTAGTAGAACTTAGTTAAGTTTTAGCTATCGCCTTGTGTAACTAAACACCAAAGACAGAACTTATGTAAAATGTCGTTAGTTTTTCACAAGTCCAGTTTCTCAGCAAAAAAATTTGAATTTCCTGAACAATATTAATAAAACTTTTCTTGTTTACAGATACATGAAGTACCTGTACGACTACGAGTGCGAGAAGAAGAACCTGTCGACCCGCAGCGAGCTGGATGCGGCGATCGAGGGCAACAAGCGGGAGGGTCGCCGCGCCTCCGGCCAATACGACGCGCAGGCTGCCCTGGCAATGGTTGGTCCGGCCTTTGGGCCTCTTATACAACAGTACTATGTTTTTCAAACGGCTAAAATAAGCAATTTTGTCAGAAAGTTACTTTTAGCCTCGATTTAAACACTGCTTTTCATTTCGAATGTATTTGCTCGGCTGGCCCTAGTACCAGTGCGGCGGCGCTGGGACCGCTAAGCGGGCCTCCGCGCTACGCTTTTAAACACTACTACTTTTAAGCACTCACTTTACTTAGTTCCGTTTAGCAAAGCTATTATGAGGAACTTTCCGTTGCCATTTTGGCTATCGGGTCTTTTGACTTTATGCTACATTAGATGATATCATGGTAATCGCTGTCAAGCTGTAAGGGTATTTTCCGTCCGGCCAGTACAACGCGCAACTTGCGCTGGCAGTGGTTGGTCTGGCCTTTGAGCCTCATATAAAGTTATTTTTTGCTAGTGCAATCGATCAAATCATCGTGCTTTATCGAGTCTTAATAGTCATTAAAACTTAATGCTACTTTAGATAATTTCTCGACCATCTCTGTGAAAACTGTCAAATTGTCACACAGTTCTGTAGTTTCATCAATTAACATCCTAATGGTCCATAGTCTTCTCCCTTCCAGCCCCCCCTCAACCGGGTGCCGGCGTCGCTCGCGCAGCTCTCCCAGCACATGCAGCCCCTCTCCCTCTCGCTGGGAGGGGGCGTGCCGCGTCTGCCGCCGCTGCCGCCGCACGCGCCGCATATATCGCAGCACGACATCGAGTACCGAGTGCGGGAGTACATGAAGATGATACAGACGCAGCGGGAGCTCATGAGGAATGGTGAGTTTTTGTTTCACTTTAGTCCCTTTTAGCTCCCCATTACCAGCTGCCCATATACCTAGTTATACATTCGTTTGCAAAACGTACAGCTAGTGCTAAGGCAGCCACTCTACACGAAGGTCCCATAAAATATACAACAACGAGTTTATTAAGTGCGAATACCATCAAGTGACACTGTTTCATTTTTTAACCATTTTTTTGATGCAATCAAATAACTTTTAAAGTTTTCGAAATTAACCCCTTTACATATTAAAAAGTCTGTGTCAAAAGTTGCTCGTTTTAAAAGAGCGTACGTAGGTGACAACTAGGGCATAGGAGAAGCACTGTTATACTTAATATACTAAGGCGGATTTACTATAGAAATTGTTCTGCTGTTCTTCTTGTGCACTTCGACGGTGTCCTATGCACTTACATTTAAAAAACTAGATATGCTTTAAAAAGATAATAAACTATTATTTGGTTCCTTGATAATGAATTAAAAAAATTGGTGTCGGCTTAATATTATCTGAAATGCTGTAAATTACATTTCTAGTGCCGATCAAGGTAAATAATTACATTGACAGCTCAAATCTCAAAAATATATTTTTCCCATTTTTTCCCATTTTTACACGATTATTTTCATTTATGGTTCAAACAACTCCTTCGTAATATCTGTTACGAGTGAGCTATGAAGACAACTTCTTGCAATGAAAACGAGTAATAAAATAATGAATGCCTTTGATTGCTATGACCTTAAGACTTTTATTCCCAGGTTCCGAGTCACCCCCCGGTTCCGGCCCCACCCCGATGATGTCGCCACGAGACGCGGCCGCGCTCAGCGCCATCGACGTCTCCCGGCTGACGCTTTGGTCCCTCTACAACAACAATAACAACAGCCCCCAGCCCGACCTCGAACCGCAACGGTTAGTACTATTTACACTTGAACATCTTTCTCGCTCTGGTCATACCCGGTGATGTCGCCGCGAGACGCGGCCGTGCTCAGCGCCATCGACGTCTCCCGGCTGACGCTGTGGTCGCTCTACACCAACAACAATAGCCCCGAGCCCGAACTCGAACCGCAACGGTTAGTACTGTTTACTCTTGAACATCTTTCTCGCTCTGGCCCCTATTTCACAATCGTGACAAATGTCGGGTCACAATGACAATTTCACGTACATTGCATGCCCAGTATAAAGTAAGAACATGTATCGAGCTTGCGGGGATCACCGTTAAAATAAAATTGCCGTTGTGACCTGACAATTGTCACGATTGTGAAATAGGGGCCTGGTCATCCCCGATGATGCTGTCTACTACTACCGATCTTAATTGGGATATTTGGGATGGAGACAATTCTTTTTTTCTGTGGTATGTTATGGAACGACCTCTCAATGATAAAAACATTGGTGAAAAAACTAGTTTAATCTCATAAAAAATCACCGAGATAAAATGTTAAAATCACATTTAAAAAAATGCTCCATACTAAAGCTTAGGAACGTGTGACGTTCTGTACATAATGTTCATGACCAAATGTGATGCACAGAGCTTTGGTGAAATCGCATCTAAACGTACCTGGGTGGATGTTAATATCATCTACTACTGTTTTTACGAGTAGGTACATCTGTACGCTTCCAAATTTAATTTTCTGACACATGCATTGAATGAAATGCAACGAACATGAAATTTTTACGCTGTGTTCCTTATTAATAAGCCTCGAAGTCTCACGTTTCGGGTCCGGCAAAAAGAGAGGTGCATATCTACCTAATAAAATTATGCAAAGCCATCTTTTATTCTTCTTTTGTTTCTATTTGTTATGAGCGCCAAAGAACGAAAACGGTAGGTATATTTAATTTTTATTTTATTTCAATGCGTGTTTGAGAAAATCACTATACCTACATACTTCGGAACAACAAGGGATCGCCAGCTTCGTATTTCTATCCTATTTGGCTGGCAATCCCTATTTTCCCGGCCTCCGCAATAATGTACAGTCAGCTGCAGAGAAAAGTATCCCCCCTGCCATACTAACATTATATGGCGTTGGCGTTTCTTTGCTGCTGACTGTACTATTGAAGTATACCGTGTCTAACGTGAATTGTTATTTTTGTCTGTCTTATCGTAGAACATCTTCTGCCAACAGCGAGGCACTGAACCTGAGCGAGAGCCCCAACTCGTCGCTGACGGGCATCAAGCGCGAGGCGTGTCGCTCGCCGCCGCCGCCCGCCAAGCGTCGCACGCCGCGCCCGCCGTCGCCGCGCGCGCCCTCGCCGCCGCGCGCCACCGGCCTGCCCGCGCCGCTCCATGCCAACGGCGTCAACGGGGCCGCCTTCAAGATTACCACTAGAGGTGAGTCGCTCCCAGTTGATCGCCTTCTTCGTACCCTACTGGAACTCATGAATAGAGAAAAGGAGGACAATTTCGTATAGGAAAACTGATCAATAAGTGTCCAACGGAAAGCAGTAAATAATAGTTCCAAATCCGTCGAAAATGGCGCTAGAGTAGCAAGTTAGTATGAAGTCAACAACAGATTATAAAACTTTTTATCGAAATGTTACTCAAAAGGATTTTTCTTGCATCGTTGTGGATTTTTTGGTATTATTATCGAAATTTATTTCATACACTTGTTATATTGGCGCCGCCAATCTAACGTCTTTTGACGGACACTTTGGATATATAGAGATTGTTTTCCTTTGTCTTCTACACTCCATACTGGAACTGGCAGACCGGTGGGTTCACTTCTAAAGAATCCAGCGGGGGTATACTACTCTGTTTAAGAAAGTACTTTTAAATGCATATTTCCATATAAGAACCAATATAAAAAATAAATTTGGTGAAAATAAATAAGCTGCTGTGCCATCTTTTTATAATAAAATTTAAACCCTTTTTGACTACCGCGAAAACGCTGTCCGCCATTTTCAATAAAATCATGACGTCATGTTGTGTGAACTCATAACCTAACACTTCCAAATATGATAGTAGTTTATGACTGCATAGACCAATCGCAATGCTTGTTTTACTGCTCTGCTATCAGCTCGTGTTTCATGTCACAAATTTTAAATATCGACTTTTCATTTTGATTTTTTATTTATTTAAACCATCATTTGCATTTATGGCTCATAATCAAAATTTATTTCTACATAAATTTTCACAATTATAATTTTTTGTAATTTATTGTTCACTACCGAAATAACTCTATTCTGGAAACGGGGATGCTAAGTATTCGTCGCTGCTTAGAAAATCGTTACGAACAAATCACATGAATTAGCGGAGTTAAGTTGGATGATAGCTGTCGTCTAAACAGAGCTGACCTGGCCCCTATTTCACAATCGTGACAATTGTCATGTGACAATGACAATTTTATGTTGACGGCGATCCCCGCAAGCTCGATACATCTTCTTACTTTATACTGGGCACGCAATGTACGTGAAATTGTCATTGTCACCCGACATTTGTCACGATTGTGAAATAAGGGCCTGAGGCCCGTTTCATAAACGCTTATAACTTGTATTACAAGCGGAAGTCTGTTTCCAACAATATGTATTAAAAAGAGACTTCCATTTGTATTACAAGCTTTTGAGAAACGGGCTCCTGATGACGAGCGCAATCATTTTAGGGACCATGCCTACCATGAATTCGACACGAGCGAGTATCGAGTGCTCGATGCCGGTCTATCTCTTACGCACTATTCGCGCGTGCGAGAGAGGTGCACTGACTCTCGATACGAGATACTCGGTAGCGCCGATCATAAACTCAGCTCATGGTAGGCACACAGGTGACAATAAGTGCCATTGTAAAGGCGCCTTATACAACATTTGAGAATAGACCTAAGAAGTAAACGTGTCTTGTTACGATTCCCCCCTTTCGGCGCGCCGGAGATGCTTAGTTATGGCTTGAGTAGAGATGATGCTTCTCTCTAAGTACGATGCCAGTTATTTAGAGCCTGGAATGTATTTCTTAAATTTATTCCCGGGGATACTTAACTGAACTTAATATTTTTTTCCAGGAGACGCCAGCACGGGAGACCAGCAGCTAGTCGTCTCGATCGAGCTCAACGGCGTCACGTACGAGGGCGTCCTCTTCCCCTCACAGAACGCGAGCGGTCAGAACGGCCATAATAGGCAAATGGTGTCCTAAGCTAGTTTCTTTTGTTTTAAGGTCGCAATTCCGATTTTCAGATCCTGATCGTTTAATGCAGGGAAATGTTCAGATGTGTTATGCTTTTGAATGTACGGCTAGTATAATGCTAGACACTTGCCAACGAGATGCTGGCTCTGTTTTTATATAAACAAAGGATGATATAGCACGCGTTTACAGGCCTTGGTAAGCGTTTGGTACTTAGCACGAAGCGTACCGGGGAGGTATATTTTTCACACGGTCTAACTAGAGGCTTGGATCGAAACAAAATTGTTGAATTAGAAACGCTTTCCCACTGTCTCTCTTGAAAGCATATCATTAGGAATATAATTTCGTAGTTTAGATCTCAAAGTAATATAACATGTCACATATCATCACAAGTAGGTTCATACGCTTGGGACTGAAAATCTAGCACTTCCTTTTATGAGGTATTCAACTCGAATATTTAATTAAGTACAAAACCTCTGATCATACATACCTACGAGTAAAGATTCATTTTCTATTGTGATTTAAGTTTTTGTACTTCGAAGTATTTACGGTTCTCGAATAAGTATTAAGTATAAGAGTGTCACTGCCGAGGAAGCGTGAAGTTATTTATTAACAATAATTTCATATTTTTGTTATTGTATGATATTTTAATATTTTTTTTATAAAAGCGGAGGAGTGACTTTATGTACATATAGTTTTACGTTATTTATAATTCGTTTAGGCATTGACGGATGAGTGTTCGGTCGGTCCGATGATTTTGTTTGTGATGTACATTTCTGTAAATACTTGTGTAGAGACGTTTATACACCGCCATATATTGTGTAGGTATGATTGTGATTAAATAGTTTTCATAAACTGGTGTATATTTTATACTTGTGTCGATGTCAGTATTGTATTTAATGATAGGTAGGCTCTATTGTACTGTAGTCGCTTGGGCCGCGTTTTCTTTACCCGAAAGAAAAAGTATTGCTCTAATAAACGGAACACCTACCTACTCTTATCTGCCTATAACGAAAGTTTCCTCTGGAAATTTAAATTGGATAAGATTCACGAAATATCTAATTTTACTTATTGACAAAAACTTAAATAACGCTTCGAGGAGCTTGTTCAATTTCAACGCTCAAGTGGAAAGTTTTCCAATTTAGTGAGTTTGTAACTCAATATATTAACAGCTTTGGACTGAAGATTAGTTTGCAAGATCGCTTTGTATTGTAGCACGTAACTGTTTGGCGAACGGTCGCTACAAAAATCACAACGTAACAACGACAGCAATGTCGTACCTACCAACTTTGTTTATATTGGCGTCTTGGGGTATAATCAGAATACCACACTACAAAGAACGTTATCACTAATGGTTGTTCGTGCAAAAGGATAAAGGTCTGCTCTACAGTACGCCGTGATTTTGCAAGTATTTTTTCAGTCGGAGTGAGGGTTGCTCGAATAGTTTCATTCGGTCAGTGAAAACGCAGCTTTAATAGAATAACTTTAAATACATTTTATTAATAATGATTCACTGAATAAGGTACATAACGATTCGTATAAGGTAAACTTTCGTGTAAGAAAGCAATCGAAATATTTTTGAATAGTATCGTACGTTTTCTGAAAAATCTTTCCCGACACTTTCGTGAACAATAAGGTAGCTTTTTAATCTTATTTGACTTAACTTTTCTGACTTAAATTAAAATTGCCTAAAATTATTATTAAGTTTGATTAAAAGTTGATTTTATTGTTCGTGACAGTGAAGTTTCAATCTTTTAAAGGCCTGACAAGTTACGCATTTTGTTCTATTGTGAGGCTAATATATTATCCATAGATTTGTAGCCTATTTTGAGGTGCTATATTTCGATAACATTGTTAAACAGATAATCCATTATAAGTTACATGCTTATACCAATAGACTGCATGCGTAATTTAAAAAATCCACAGTTTTAGTGCAATAAAGTCCAAAATGAAATTGCTGTTGAAAAGAACTCAAATTATAATCGTAATTGCAATAATTGTTTTAAAAATAAGACGTAGCTATACTCTGTAAAAAGCTTTGTAATTAATTTAGACTGAATTATTTTAAACTAGTGTATTTGTAGGTAAATGTTTTATAACTGGCTAATTTAATTAAATTAAAATGTACAATTCAGTTGTGAGGTACATGTTGGGACGATGTACGTTCTGTAGGCATAGTAATAGTACATTCCCGATGTACAATATGTTAAGACCTATAACATAACTAGGCCTACATATATAACTAAGTAGCGGCCAGGATAGCGCGTTAGCGTATTGCGTATTACACCAAAAATTTTGATGTATTCAAATAACTATATATGATTAAATAATGATAACATAATATCAAACATGCTTTTTATTTACCTAAGATAATTTCAATTAAAGTCCTATTACATTTCAATAATTCTAAGAGACTTGTGTAAAATCTGGATCAAATATGGTAGGCACGCATATAAGTAGCTACAGTTCTCAAAATGATGGGTACCTACTGTGTAGAAAGGGTATCTTGAATCCCTTATAACATAGGTATGTCCTAAGTGCTTTTACAATTTAGCCCTCAATACTTTTGTCATGTCTTGCATTTGTCATACACAATGATTATTATTTAATTTATTGAAGACCGGTTTAGCTCAGTGGGAGTAACGTTGCCTGCGAAGCTGAGGTCCTGGGTTAAATTCCCGGTAAGGGCAAATATTTGTGTGATGAGCATAAATATTTGTTCCTGAGTCTTGGATGTTTTCTATGTATACATATAAGTAATTTATCTATTATATATATATATCGTCGTCTAGTACCCATAACACAAGACTTATTGAAGTTACCATGGGACTAGTTCGATTTGTGTAAAATTGTCCCATATTAATTATTATATATTTTTTTATTACGCAATAACGTTATTTTCAACAGCAGTTCTAATCGATAATATAAAATTACTTAATACTTTGAATTTCTTTATTTTATACTAATAACGTAAGAATTAATGTTAGTAAGACATGCAAATTATATCGGACTCTTAAGAGTCCCCAGCAAGCTAGGCCGAATTTCACCTTCCCATACAAACGCAGTTTCGTTCTCATTTTAAAACTACGTGTAGGATTGTAACGAAACTTTGCATATACAATGTCATGAGGTATATCTAGGTTTGTAACTAGTTTATATGGCTCGAGTTTATAAAACAAACGAAATACAGCAAAAGCAAGTTTTGTATGAAAAAATTAAATTCACTGTATTTTTTTTACTATGGTATCTGAAGCTACATAAACTAATTACAGGCCTGCATATACCTAACTTATTCTAAGTACAAAGTTTCAGAGCAAACTAGCAAGTCGTTTTAAAATGAGAGCGTAACTACGTTTATATGGAGAACCGAGCTTACTGGGGACTCTTAATATAAATCAAGTTATTCTAACTTGAAATATTTGATTTTATGCGTCACAACGTAAATAGCACAATGCAGTTAAACTGTCACAGTACCAAATCTAAACCCCGACTCTACGTGATCTTGACTGCCCAACTCCTTGAGCGTACTTAAGTATATGTATGTATGTTAACACTTTATTGTACATAGTAACCAGTTACAAATGCAATCAACTTAAAAGATATAAGTACAAAAGCGAACTTATCCCTATAAGGGATCCCTTCCAGATCTATATATAAGGTCCTGCTCAGTATCACGGGATTAACTAGATCCACCCCATTCCCTGGCTTTCAACGCTGGCGCACATACCTCCCCCAGAATTACGCAGACGAAACGCGGCAGCTTCCGAATGGAAAAATTACATGCGTACAAATATGTCAAATGGAGAATCATTAGACCAGCTGGCCCAACACCGCCATCTATCTATACACACCGAATTTGGACTGACAACGGCCTAACAACCTTCGACTTACCGATATGTCGCCAGACCTGCGAAAAACATGACCACTCACAAAAGGACCTGTTTGCAGATCCAGCAGAGAAGCCTGCAGGTTTTGACGCTCCACGCTCTGTATGAGTCAAATTAAACAGGCTCCGTATAGGTCGCGAGCGGTCTAACCACCATCTCTTCAATTGGGGACTAAAAAACTCTGCAGCTTGCGACTGTGATGCTCAGGACCAAGCCCTGCTTCATATCGTCGAAGAATGCCCAATCCACTACTTCCCTGCAGGGCTAGCAGAACTACACAAGCTTTCCACAGTAGCAAAGGATTGTCTATACAACAAACCTTAAAAATAAATATCAATATCATAAGACATGGTGATGAGGCGAATGTCTCAGTGGTGGACACTGTTCTATTGGCACCTAGCTATATAGATGACAGACAGGATGTCATTTACTGGAATAAAAACGCCAACCATTAGGGCGTTTACCTCATAAAAAGCCGCCAAATAACGCTGTAAGCACAAGTTCACGAAAAAGGCATGACAAGTACTCATGTTCTTAGCAGTAGCGTGTAGTCCATATAGGCACAAAAAACATTGCTTACCCTGAATGATCATCAACGATCATACAGGCACAGAGAAACTGCCTATCACCATGGACGACCATCGCTCCAGAGAGGAGCCGACTACCGTGGCCAATAACTCTATGCTCACTACTGGTCTTAGAGTAACCAGGTTGCTCTCAAATAAAGCCGCTTAGGGAATCGAGGCCTGTTAACTAGGGTCGCGGATATATTAATTGGGACTCAATATTTGTAACATTTTTAAACGAATGTTTGAATCAGCGAACGGGGTTTCGAGAAAAAGGTTGAGAAAAACTGCTCTATATTATAGATTGAGTTGCGAGTGCGAGATCTATCCATAAATAATATTATAAATGCAAGAGTACAAATAAATATGTCTATCTGTCGGTATGTTACCTTTTTGCGCTTAAACGCTGAACCGATTTAAATGAAATTTGGTAGGGAGACAGATTGAGACCCTGAGAAGGACTTAGGATAGTTTTTTCAGAGGAAATCATACTTTACGTGGTGAATAGGGGTTTGAAATTTGTATAGGGTAGAGAATTCAGTAACATGGACAAAGCAGCGCGTAAATGCTATTATTTAGTATTAGTAAATGAAATAAGTATTCATATAATTATAATAAACAAATTCGATTTGAGTATTATTTTTTGCAGTTTTGGTTTGCTATCTCAAGCGACATCTATGTTTCATGAGTGAAATCTTTCACAATTTTCAACGCCCTCTTCGTCATTTCGCTGGTATTACAACAAGTATTACGCGGCTGCCGCGTCAGTCTCACTAGCTAGAACCGCCTGTTCTACTTCAGAAGAAATTTGATAGATGGCGCTAAAATAAATATCACAACTTACTGTAAAATAACCCTATAGATGGCGCAATTACACCAAACTTCGAGTATAAAGAAAGAAAACGATTCTGTTTCATATCAGTTGCAGTACTTATTATATTACCTACATTTGTATTGTCAGTTTTTCAATTGTCGCGAAGGAAACTTTTTCCTCAAGTTTTATAGAATTATTTAGATAGGAGTGACAGTTACTCAGTAATAAACACTGAAAAGCATAGTTATACCTACCTATTAGAGTAGGTATCTATAGAATTTAATAATAATTGAAACGAGGTTCAGGGATTGGATTTCAATGCACTAAATAAGAGGTAAATTTGCGCGTTGAGGGTTTCTTACTGCAGAATTAAGAATAACCTACATTTAAATTAATTTGGAATCCTTGGTGTGAGCGTGACTCGCGTAGAACTATATTAGTATTATATTGCTACTTTTATAATTTAACGTTGAAACTATGACCAAAAGTAAAAATATGTAGGTACTTAGGTAAATCTTTTCAGAATAGAGAACGAAGATAATAAACACATATCATTGTATGTCGAATTACAGACCAATTGATGTATATTTATATTTATCTCCATTATCAAAAAAATCTACGTCTACAGGTTCTGACTGATTCAACAGTGGCGTGCGGTCAGTATAGGCACAAAGGCACGTCTACCCTGAACCACCATAGCTCCATACAGGCACAGAAAAACTGCCTACCCTGAAGTCCTGAACGACCATGGCTCCATATAGGCACAGAAGACCTGCCTACTGTGGCCACAGTCCCTGTGCACGCCACTGTGATCCAAAAACCTTCTAACAAGTAACAAGTAACACACTTTTAACTCCTCGACACGTCTAGGAAAAAAAGGCTGATGATTCTTCACTGGCTAAGCCGATTTTCTTGAAACTTTTAGGAGCCAAGATTCCACAGAGAGGCACACAATATATCCATGGAAACTTACGTAAAACTTGAACACCCCTCTTATTACCGTCGGGGCTAAAAATGAAACAGACAGGCAGACAATGGTATACTGATGAAAATAATGCAAAATTAACATGATTCTTATTAATCAAACCAGCGATATCTCATAAAATAGGTCGGTATAATAGTAAAATTTATGGATAATTTAGGTACCTATATCTAAATTTTATTTTTGCAGGTGCGAATGCGAAAATACATTTTACAAAAAGTCGATTTTCCCAAAAGTTATTCTGATTGAGATAGCAGTTTTCGGCTTATCAGGGCAGTATACTTAACACAAAAAAAAAACGCTTTCTGTAATCAGATCAGGGGCCCGTTTTATAAATGCTTATAACGTGTATTATAAGCGAAAATCTCTTTTTAATTTATATTGTTGGAAAGGGACTTCCGCTTGAAACAAGTTACAAGTTTGGTTTTTGTGACCGACTTCAAAAAAGGAGGAGGTTCTCAATTCGAACTAATTTTTTTTGTATGTATTTTAGTCGATATCTCCGAGAACCGTGAACCGATTTTCAATTTTTTTTTAATCGAAACGGTATAACTCCGAGGTGGTCCCGTTGGCACTAAGTCGGGATCTGATGCTGGAATCTTGGAGAAATCGAGGGAACTCTTCAAATATTATAGTGACATGTACGGCGCTTTCGGTAATTTATTGATAAAGTCAAGAATTTACATTCAGTAAATAGGATTTGGTGTAAGGAAACTGATGATGAACACCACAGATGGCCACTACAACTTTACTTCTAAACGGCCAGTGTTTCGAAGGTAGCGATTAGATGTTCCGATTCGGATAGTTAAATTACTAGGAGGAAACAAATGTAAATGGTGCTATTGAATACGGTACCATAAAACTGGTCTGGTGCTGGAACCGGAAAGTACCCTACAGAACACGATAACCAAACAACGTAACCGAGTCGTGTTTGGTGTTACTGGAATTGTCCTGACAAGCATTCTGAGTACGGAAGACTTATTTTTTAACCGACTTCTTAATCGATAATTATTACATAATAACAGTACAATATCTACATAACAGTTCTGGTGCTTAGACGAAAGTATTACAATTTAACACGTACCTAATTATGTTCAATTTATTTACAATCATTATTTATGCTTCTGGGTTAATTATAGAAGACATCTCCTTAATAATTATACCTATGTCACCTATGTTATATTTATATAATGTTTCAATATTTAACAATAATGTTTTATACGCGAAATGTTATGTACCTATACTAAAGATATAATATCCTACCGACTACTTTTGTTTATTTATCGATAATATTGTACACGTGAATCAAATATTATGTACGTACGCTAAATTATTACTTGCTTAAAAGTATTTACAATATTTACATAACAGTTCGATTATTTACCTGTATGAGATATTTACATTTTTTTTTATTAATTATATATTACAGTTCCGATTGCTTAGGCGAAAGTATTACAATTTATCATTCAGAAAGTGTAAATAGGTGAAGTGGAACTGATGAAGAATGCCATCGGAACTCCTCAATGATAAATGATTTACGGGTGGCGACAAGATATCTTGATTAATTTAGCGAAGCAACTTCATAGTCACAAACTTAAATGTTCCTGATGAGAATGGTACCATCGAATTGATTTGATGATGGAGCCGGAAGGTAGGCACCAGATCTATGTAATAAAACCTGGCCGTGTTTCGGCTTGTTCGAATCGTCACGAGATACACTTTTATGTACTATACACTTAACTAAAAAGTGTAAAATAAATAAACTTTTTAACAAAAAAATAAAACCGACAAAAAAAAATAAAAAGTAAAAAAATGACGTCATAATTCAGTTTCTTCAATTTACTTACAAGTAACCGTTTGTATACTCAATCTATACGGTATATACAATTAATGTTATTTTGGAGTCGGTGCCATCGTGTCACAACTTACTAAAATCGTCAATTTTCAATATTTTACACATTCATTATATGGCACCGACGCCAAAATAAGATTAATTGTATATACTGTATAGATTGAGTATACAAACGGTTACTTGTAAGTAAATTGAAGAAACTGAACTATGGCGTTATTTTTTTGCACATATTTTTTGTACAATATTGATTTAAAGATAGAAAAGAAAAAATAATTGCGATCCATTGCAGTCTAAGCCGGAATCAAACCAGCATCACTGTCTTACCGGAACAGCGTCCTGAACCATTAGACCATCCGAGCGCTTCTATTGTATAACAAGTTACAAGCTTTTTTGAAACGGGCTCCAGATATTATTGCATGTGATTCTACGTGACTGTACTTCTTGATTGAATTGAGCGAGACTTCCTTACTAAGGAATCCTTAGGCTGCGGACAATGCACTTTCCTTCGCCTTGCACTTAGATACGATCAATGGAGCGTGCGCCGAAATCGGATGAGCTGCCGAATTGTGGCCGGAATACGTAAGCACACTGCTCGCCAGCGGTTCTCAAAGTTTATGTGATGGAGTCCCAAAATACAAAACTTTTATACCAATTATTTAAAGATAAAAAGTCATTTATTACAATTTACATCTAATATCTATACTACTATAAAGTTGTAATAAAAAGCGGCCAAGTGCGAGTCGGACTCGCCCATGAAGGGTTCCGCAGCCGTTTATACAAAACAATGCCCTACAGATGAAAAAAAATGATATGAAAAAAAAAACACTAACAAAAGAGCATATCTCCTCGGCACTTCCACGTCCTTTTGCTGAGAAGCGCAGTTTTTTGGCAATAACTTAAAAACGGTATGTTCGATCATGTTGAAAACATTTTTCGTTGGAATTATTTATTAAGTTTTATATTTGTACATTTTTAATATTTTTTGAACATACCGTTTAGAAAATAGAGGGGGGGGGGGGGGGGGGGGGGGACACAATTTTTGCTACTTTTGTAGCGCATATTTCGGAAAATATTCACTAAATCAAAAATTTGTTTCAGAAACTTCAAAATGTTTTTAGAAGTACTATCGAAATATGTGCCACACATTGATATTTGCTGAAAAAAATGTTTTCACTTTCGGTTACATGTATCGGTGCCCCCCCTAGAAATATTCTTTATTTATTTAACTATCAAACTAAGTGGTGGTTTACACACGACATCTATGCTCCAAATTTCATTATTGTACATCTTATAGTTTTTGAATAAAATGCCTGTGACATACGGACGGACCGACAGACGGACAGACATGACGAATCTATAAGGGTTCCGTTTTTGCCATTTTTTACCCGCCTACGCTCAAGAAAAAATCAAGGGTTATGACTTTTTCTCCTCCGCGAACGAAGTTGCGGGCGCCTTCTAGTACTATTATAATGTTGTAAAAATGAAATGTCTGTACATTGAAGATATTTTAAAAAAAAATATTGGTACGGACTATTTGGAGGTGAAAATACGAAAAATTTTTTTTTTGGATTTGTTTTATGTTTGTATGCGTCGTTGTGGCTTCATCACGTAAAATCGGCTAAACAAATTTCAACAATTTTTGGTACACGGGTAAGTATCTGGGTATCTCCAGATGGTTATAGGATACTTTTTACCCGACTACGCTGAAGAAAAACGATGGGTTATGACATTTTCTCCTCCGCAACGAAGTTTTGGGCATCTTCTTGTTTGAAATATTTTCACACATATATAATCGCAACAAAACAGAATTTAAATGTCTATAAATATGATTTACTTGTGTTGCCTGATCTCCAAATTTGTAAAAATTATATAAGATCTTGATGATTTTCTGTGCCATAGTGATGTGATAAAAAGTAAAAATGTTAAATAACTGGTCAAGTGCGAGTCAGACTCACGGACGAAGAGTTCTGTACCAATATTGTGGGTAAATTTT
This sequence comes from Hedya salicella, assembly GCA_905404275.2. Classification (NCBI taxonomy): domain Eukaryota; kingdom Metazoa; phylum Arthropoda; class Insecta; order Lepidoptera; family Tortricidae; genus Hedya; species Hedya salicella. The sequence continues at coordinate 9,993,155 of FR990112.1, read as the reverse complement.
TGAAGAAATAATACAAGCTTTTACGTTAAAATAAAGGAAGTTATTGAATAAAAAAATAGAAATACAAAATTGACACGTCACTTGCTGTGCTAGCGCTTACAAAGAGAGGGGGACGAACAACCTTCAGGAGATGACTAACGTTCCAGCGTGTGACATATTGCAATGCACTCGCGTCAGGCGCACATATTTGCGTACTATATTTCAACACCCTTCTCTGGACGCAAACCCATCGCCATTGTGAAGGCCTGGTGTTTCGGACGCTGCAGTCCTTTTGTGAAGATATCAGCCAACATGTCTTGCGTGCTTTTGCGTGTTTGTTCGCAATACGCTCCCCTCACGAAATGATAGCGTATGTCAATGTGCTTGCTTCTGGCATGGTAGATGTCATCACCTGAAATACTGATAGCACTTTGACTATCGCAGAACATAACGATTGGTATACCTGACATGACGAGTCAAAAGTCTTCTTCCAATTGCTTGAGCCAGATGGCTTCTTGTGTTGCTGTGGATAGTGACATATACTCTGCCTCGGTGGTGGACAAAGCTATTGTAGGTTGCCTTTTCGAGCACCAACTGATGGCAGCGCCCTGAAATGTAAAGACATATCCGGTACAGGATCTTCTGTCTTCTGTATCGGTGGCCCAATCAGCGTCACAATAACCTTTTTCAACTGCAGGTTAGCTTCGCACGGTGTATGTACTGGTTTGCAGTCACTCATATTGAAACGAGTAAGTATTCTTTCTATGTATAGATTTTGATCTAGTGAGATTTCATTCTGATTTTTTTTATGTGTAATTCTAAATCCAATGCAACATTTTGCTTCACCTAAGTCTTTCATGTGAAATTTCGAGCTACGTTTATTTTTTATCATTTTTGCTGTTTCTTCATTGTTAAAACAACATAAATAGATCGTCAACATAGACTGTAAGGACCAGCATATCGTTTTCATTAACAATGCGATGATATATGCATGGATCTACTTTAGATCGTGACATTCCTATTTCTATTAAAACAGCATTGAGCTTTTTGTTCCATTGTCTGCTTGCCTGTTTTAGGCCGTAAATGGCTTTCTTAAGCAGGCATACTTTTTCTCCTTCTTCAAAATATGGTGGCTGTGTCATATAAATATTTTCTTGAATATCGCCTTGCAAAAATGCTGTGACTGCATCCATTTGGTGAATTGTTAAATTATACTTTACAGCCAAATCAATTACATATTGTATAGACGTGTTCCTTACTACTGGTGCATATATTTCGTGATAATCTATGCCTTTTTTTTTGTTGATAACCCTTCACAACAAGACGTGCCTTCCTTCTTGATACATCGCCCTTTTCGTCTGTTTTTGTTTTGAAAATCCATTTGCATGTAATTACTTTTTTATTTTTCGGCAAGTCCACTAATGTCCAAGTGTCATTATTTAGCAATGATTTATGCTCTTCCTCCATTGCTTGTATCCATTGGTCTGCCTTGTCGCTATCTAGTGCTTCGGAAAGACTCTGTGGGTCCTTATCTAAGATACTCATCGAAGACTCGCCATATATACACATAAAAGATGCATTATCATGGGGAAGATCAGGAAAATCAGTTTCATACATTTCATCACGACGTCGGGGTCGAAGATTTTTATCAAACTGCATAGTTCAACTGTGTCTTCAAATAAAGTTAAGTGGATTTGTTTAGATTTAAGTAATTTTGCTTCTTTTGTATCACGAGGTAGCTTTTTCTTATCACTTCCATTTGGGTTATTTGTGTTTTTATAACTGATTTTTTTTTCTTTTTCAGGTACAGTGTCATCATTAATTATATTTCTTTTCACAGTGGCTTCCAGAAATACCACATCTCTACTAGTAACAGTTTGTTTGTTTTTGGGGTCTATGAAATTCACACTGTCACTGTAACCAACAAAAATCAACTGACGGGATTTTGGATCCAGATTTTGGCGTCGTTCTTTAGGTATGTGTACCATTGCTTTGCACCCAAAGATTTTTATACGGCTTAAGTCCGGTTTCTTGCCTGTCCATACCTCTTCCGGAGTGACGTAGGAAAGGGCTCTCGTCGGCGAGCGATTTATGATGTGAGCTGCCGTGACCACTGCTTCACCCCAGAAGTTGTTCTGTAATTGAGCATTTAATATCATGCATTTAGACTTTTCTATGAGTGTCCTGTTCATGCGTTCACTTAAGCCGTTTTGTTCCGGTGTATAGGGGTTGGTAGTTTGGTGCAATATGTCAAATTTCATGAGATAATTGTCAAAATTTTTGTTTACATACTCCTTGCCATTATCTGTCCTTAACGCCTTGATTGTTTTGTTTAGTTTATTTTCTACTCTATTTTTATATTCTATAAATTTGTCGTATAGTCTGCTTTACTTTTTATTGTAAAAACATATACTTTAAAAATCGTCTATAAAAGAGACAAAGTACCTGGCGCCTCCAAGTGATGCGGTTTGCATCGGACCACATACATCGGAGTGGATGACTTCTAGCAACTCAGTTGCTCGGGAGCCTTCACTTGGAAATGGCTGTCTAGTCTGCTTTCCTCCAATGCAACTTATGCAGGTTATATTTACTTTTGACGGAGACAATTTTACACCGGTAGTACAATTTGGAACTTTGTCCATATCAGTAAAGTTTAGGTGACCCATTCGTTGGTGCCATAAGTAAGTGTTATTTTCAACAAGAGCGGGCATGGCGTGAGCATTTTCGTACGATATTAAGTTTATACATATAATTAGTCAAACTGGCATCGGCTACTTTTTGTCCATTCTTGTTTAATATTTTGCAGCCATTATCATTAAATTGAATACTGCAGCCACTTTTTTATCATTTTGCTCACTGATATTAAATTTGTGGATAATTCAGGTACATGAAGAACATTTCTTACCTGTATTTTATTTATATTACCGTTTGTGTCTGGTTACATTACCACAACTCTCAACTCTGAGTATTTTGTCATTAGCTATTCTGATGCTGGTTACAGGTGGTGTTGTCACATCCTCGAGCCATTCCTTGTGTGACGTCATATGCATCGAGGCTCCACTGTCAACAAACCGGTTCAGCGAGTCATTTGATGTGGTGGCTGAAAAAGCTGCAATATGACCATTATTTTTAATTTCAGTTTTATTTTTTTTGTACCAACAGTTCTTACTAAAATGACCGTATTTGTTGCAATGAAAACATCTTGGTCCCTTTGATTTTTACTTTGTAGCTTTCTGGAGTTTGAGTAAAAAGCGGTTGTGTCCATTGTTTTTACTTCCTGTAATAATTTTGTTTTAATGGAATTGGCACAAATTTTTACTCCCCTACTCTCGATTGCCATGATCATCGGCCTAGCCATTCATCGTCTACTTTAAATCCAATATTCCTTAAACGATGTGCGGATGACATTATTTTAATGTAGTATTTATTAAATCCTTTAATAGGCCCACTTTACGTGTCAAGCCAGAATCTTCAAAAGCTCGCATTAAATTTTCCCAAACCTCTTTTGCAGTAGTAGCTTCTCTTATATGGACATATATAATGGGGTCAATAAGTAAGATAAGTTTAGATTTAGCTTTGACATCCTTTTTTGCATCAACAGCTTTGCCACTTTCCGTAAATGCAATGGTACAAAAATTTTTAACCAAAACACCAAAAACGGAACCCTTATAGATTCGTCATGTTCGTCCGTCCATTTTGCTCAAAAACTATAAGATATGTATCGATTATATTTGGATTATAGGTGTCTTATATAAGCGTTACTTAAATTGGTAGTAATAATTATAAAATTAAAAAATATATGTAACAGAGTAGCCGAAAAAGATATTTTTCAGCAAAAATTAACGTTCGGCACATATTTATTTCGGCAGTTCTTTTAAAAACACTTAAACCATTTTTTTGGATTAACTGAATTTTTTTGGGCTATATTCACTCCGAAAGTAGCACAAATTGTGTCCCCTTCGTTAACGTATTTAACCGTATGTCCACGTCACATGGAAAAATTACAAAGGTACTGAATAAATACTTACAACAAGAATGATTTCTAATATGATCGAATATACCGTTTTTGATTGATTTCAGAGAAACTGCGCTTCTAAATAAAAGGACGTGAGTGTAATGAAGATACGCCTTTTTGCTGGTGCACTTTTTTACACCGTAATTTATTTTTTCACCTGGAACTGGTATGATATGCTCTTGGTCGGGTTTTTTATTTGGCCAACTTCCTGGTCATAATTGGGAATTTCAAGGTCCTAATTGGACGTAGTTAAGGGAAAAGGAATTGGATCCTTTTCCCTTAACTAGGAATTAGGACCTTGAAATTCCCAATTATGACCAGGAAGTTGGCCAAATAAAAAACCCGACCAAGAGCATATCATACCAGTTCCAGGTGAAAAAATAAATTACGGTGTAAAAAAGTGCACCAGCAAAAAGGCGTATCCACATCACACGAAAATGTCATCCAAATTTCAACTTTTTACCCGACTGCGCGACGCAAAGGAGGGTAATGTGTTTGTGTAACAACTAAGTTCGAAATTTGAATATTTTTTTTGTGTGCCAACCCACACAAAAAAAATATCCTTTTCCCTTAACTACGTCCAATTATTACGGTTCAAATTATATAATGTAAGTATGATTCAAAATATTACGCCAAAAAAACGCCTAAAGAACATGTTTTTTGTGTTCTCTTTATTTTTATTGAAACGCTTAAAGAGTAAAAGTCCTGTGACAGACAGACGGACAGACTGCTGAGGCTTAGTAATTCCGTTGGTACCTCTTGGCCACAGAACCTCAAAAAGTAAACAAAATAGAAGAAAAAACCGGCCAAGCGCGAGTCGGATTCGTACACCGAGGGTTCTGTACAAAATACACGCTACAAACGCCTGCAAATATTTGATACGGAAATAATCGTCTTATAAACATGTGCCAAATATGAAGTACTTCGTTAGTCTTATATTTGTTTATCCGATGAATCACACTTTGAAAATCGCTACCATACACTAAGGGACACGGTTCGGTTCGGTAAGAAGGCATATCAATCGTACGTAAGTTGATTAAAAAAAATTTGCTTTTTTCTTCTACTATATTTTTACTTTTATAAGTTTTTATATGTTTTCTTGGAGAACTGCGTTGAGGGCTTAGTACCTACTAATATTGTAACTAATAGATAGGATAGGAGTCCTTTAGAAAAAAATAACTGACTGTTGAGTTTATTTCGGCTTTCTTCTCGACAGTGGTCTCCTCTTAGGAAATGCCGTAGAGTAAGACTTGTAAAAGTGCCCTTGCGGCCTACTTATACAATAAATATCATCATTTATTTATTTCATTAAGATATAGAGCGTAGTGCACTGATGTTGATATAGGTGTAACTACTTATAATTTATAGGTATTATCGAAGCTAGACTTACACTATCAAATGTCTGTACTTTGAAAAAAATATGAAAATAGGATACTTGCAGATAACGGGTACGAAAAAATATTTCCTTTTAAATAAAACAATAATTAAACGCATTATATCGCGTATATTGATCTCATTTGAGTTCTCGACGTTTCGGAAGCTTTTCAGCTTTTATGTTCACGGGGTCGACAGTCGAGACACAATTTATGCTTCTTTCGGAGCAATTATTTCTGAAATTATCCACTAAATGATTTTATTTATGGACCGACTTCGAAATCTTCGCTTAAATATGTAGGACTATATGTCATCAAACGATACACTAAATTAAAAAAAAAGAACATTTTAGAAACCTCAAAGTATTTTTAAAAGAACTGTTGAAATACAAGCTAATTAGCGGCTTATAGTTACAAGACAACTATACTCCAAATTTCATCAATATAGGTAAATCTTGTAGTTTTTGAGTAAAATGCCTGTGGCATACGGACGGACGTACGGACATAACATTTTGGCTACGGAACCATAAAAAGGGTAAGTATGTTTTTTCGTTTCCGTGCGTACAAACTTTTTCTGGCATAAAATACTTGCTTACTGGATTCGTAAACACAACTACTAGGTGGGTCCAAACTTCAATCTCGCCTACGAATAACAATGACATTCCATTAACATCATAACAATACAATCAGGAATAATTTGTTAGTCACCAATTAACTCGACAAACGTATCTCCAATTCAAAATGCTGTACACATATTAGAAATTAAGTGTACATACAGCTTTTCAGACCTGCAATGATTTATTGCGCATATTTATCAAATGAGCATGTGCACCGAGCAAATAACATTATCGGACAGTAGAGCTACGAGTAACATATTAAATTTTTACTACACTGCATCATAACATAAGGTGGGTTTTTCTAGTGTTTGGTCGACCTAGAAATAAAGATAGACGCTATCAGTTTTTAACCTATACAAAAAAACGAGTTGAAGAGTGATAGATCAATTTCTTGGGCAAACGTATACTCTATGTACGTATATTCTTTGACACGCTCTGCAGTCTAAAATGTTTCATGGATCATATATCATATAAGAGGTGTCGTTAGATTCTTTTCAATAAGTGTGTGGACTGTGGGTGGAGTGACTATAACATACTTATATTTTAATCATAGCGATACATGGATTGGCAATCGGGTTTTCTGTTGGTTGTGAAAACTAATAATAATAAAATAAATAAATATTACGAGGCAATTGTTAGGGTTCCGTAGCCAAATGGCAAAAAACGAAACCCTTATGGATTCGTCATGTCTGTCTGTCTGTCTGTCCGTCCGTATGTCACAGGCATTTTACTCAAAAACTATAAGATGTATATTGATGAAATTTGGAGCATAGGTGTGTTGTGTAAACCGCTACTTACTTTGATAGTTAAATAAAAATATATATATTTCGAAGGGGGGCACTCCATACATGTAACCGAAACAGATTTTTTTTATCAAATATCAATCTGTGGCACATATTTCGATAGTTCTTCTAAAAACACTTTGAGGTTTCTAAAAAAAAAATTGATTTAGTGAATATTTTCCGAAATATTCGCTCCGAAAGTAGCAAAAATTGTGTCCCCCCCCCTCTATTTTCTAAACGGTATGTTCAAAAAATGAGAAAAAAATTACAAATATAAAGCTTAATAAATACTTTCAACGACATACACATACAGGACATACCGTTTTTAAGTTATTGCCATAAAACTGCGCTTCTCAGCAAAAGGACGTAAGTGCCTAGGAGATACGCTCTTTTGTTAGTGTTTTTTTCATATCGTATTCTGTTTCATTTGTAGTATTTTTTTTGTATAAACGGCTGCGGAACCCTTGATGGGCGAGTCCGACTCGCACTTGGCCGCTTTTTTACACAGACAGAACTAGTCTCATGGTAAGCTCAATTTACTTATAGACTAGGGGTCATACTAAAGTATAGTGACGAGTCAGTCGGCGCTGCATTCGACGCTGATACACCTTTTATAAATAAATAAATAACACGGGGACAATCTTACACAAATCAACCTAGTCCCAAACTAAGCAATGCTTGTATTATGGGTACTAGGCGACGATATCTATACTATTATAAAGTTGTAAAAATGAAATGTCTGTACATTGAATATATTTAAAAAAAAAAGATTGTAGCGGACTATTTGTAGGTAACTGAATCGAAAAATATATTTTTTGGATTTTTTGTATGCTCTTATGTGTCGTTGTGGCTTCATCACGCCGAATCGGCTGAACGGATTTCAACTGTTTTTGGTACACGGGTAGCTGGGTATCCCCAGATGGTTATAGGATACTCTTTACCCGACTATGTTGAAGAAAAAACGAGCGGTTATGGCTTTTCCTCCTCCGCGAACGAAGTTGCGCCTTCTAGTAGATACTATAGATAAATATTACGTAAAAAACATACAAAACTCAGGAACAAACATTCGTGCTCATCACACAAACACTAGCTCTGGCCGGGATTTGAACCCGGGACCACCAGCTTCGTAGGCTGTTGTACAACCCACTGAGCCAAACGTCGTCACATGAATACTATAGCCGTTGTCTACTCTATCACTTTCATAATTATAGCATAACAATTTTAACTATATTTGTTCCAGTTGTAAATCTATTTTATTTATTTAATCTTTATTGTACAAAGGAAAACTTATCGTACAAAAGGCAAACTTAATGCCGCAAAGCATTCTCTACCAGTCAAAGTTATTTTGGTGTGCAGTAAAGTATATGTATTTATCTGTAATGCAATGCAATAGCCCAACTGTCTACGGACTTCCAAGCGAGATCCGGGACCGTTTGATCTCTGATCTTAAAAAAATAATAAAACAACAGTTTTATTACATTCCGTTGATAAGAGCAATAATATTTGTAGAAATAATCAAAGCACATTGTTTTCAATTTCATTTACGATTATAATTTATCTAATCAAAAATGTCTCTGCTCTCGTAATTTGTGCGGCACGCTTTATGTAGCTTTCGTTTGACTTCACCTCACTTATTTGTTTACATATAACGAACTAACTATACGTACTATATTTATTATTTTAATCTATACTCCACAAAAGATGACTTATCGAACAAAGAGTAAGTACTACTTAATCAACCTCTTGCAAGACAGAAATTGTGAGATAATGGCCTTCGCTTCACAAGCGTTTTTCTTTCTTTCTTAAAATGTTGTTGTTCGTTTTCCACTTCAACTTTTATAATTTCATTTTAATAACGCGATATATTTTCCCTTTCTTACCAAAGCAAAGACTTTGACTGTCATCATTTGTTTTGTTACTGCCACCAACCGCCTGACGATTGGAGTAGGTAACTATGTATAGACCAGTAACAATGTTTTGTCGTTGCGTTGTCGTGTGGGTGTGGCACGTCTTAATAGACCCTTATGAACATTTTCCAAAAATAACCCTTTTTCCAAAAATATTACTTTGCTTACTCAATGCCGGTTTGTACAATTGAACCTCATATTCAATAAAATGTGTCCCAATATCGTGCATGAAAAACTATTTTTCGATAACGTCACGTTCATACGGTTCATAGAATTATAAGAAATCATTAATACACACGAGTAATAAAAAGTGACGTTACGGAATGAAAAACTTGGGGCACATTTTTCGTTTTAGGTTCGAAAGTAATTCTGAGTATAAATAACTCAAAAAGTAAAAATTCGGAGGAATAAAGTCAGCCTTTTTTTGAGAAAAAGCTCACCTACTTTAGAGTCAGCCAAAAATAGTCATCTTTCAGATGAACCAAATCAGGATGTTCAGACAGATTCCGATGGATAAATATAGAGTGTTTGAGTGATAATATAGAGGACTGCGTTTGCTCTGCGTTAGAACATGAAACCACATTAACCACAATTTATACCTTGTAAATGTCCAAATCGACTGTTCACTGAGGTGGCACACGTTTCACCTAATCAGAAATGTCAGGAGTAATTGACGTCATACCTATTAGGATATAAATACATGCAATTACAGGAAAGCTACAAACTCGCAAATAAAAGTAATGAATGCCACACCTAGCATTGTATTGTGAAAAACACCTGTAATATATTATACATTACATTGCATAATACAAAACATGCAATTGAAAAATGAATTCAAGTTTGTATAAACACAATCACGCTGCTTGCCTTTTATCACTTACTTCTCCAAGCTCTACAAAACAGTGTGCAGTGCAGCGAAAGATACTAGCATGCTCTCTCATGTTTACCATACGTAGCGTGTAGTGGCACTGCGCCCGCGCCCGCGCTCACAGGCTGGAAAAATTAGCATATTAATAATGTAACGATATTAAAAGTCGTGTTTAATGTGAGTGGTTATGCTGTTGTACTAACATTTTCACTTGGGCGGCGGCAATGCTTGGGCGGGCGGCGGGGATTCCTCAGTTGGCATGCAGTCTCCGCTTTGAGAGCACGCCCCGTGCTCTCGCGTATCGCCGCGCGCGTAAAACCCCGTTAGTTGCGGGCCTTCTAATCCTACCCTTAAATAAAACCTTTTTAACAAGGCTTGCAGCTCTCTCGCCTTTAAACAGTAAGAGTCTCATTCAAGTGGACGAAGAATTTGGATTTTCAGTGTTGTGTTAAATATTGTAAAGAAGCTCGTGTGTTTTGAAAGAGGTGAGTTAATGTTTGTTTTTAAATCCAGCCGGGTTCTTTGAAATAATGGTTGAAGCAATGTACAGTTGTGTGTAATGTTGGTCAAAAATTGTTTTCGTTAGCGGCGATGAGTCTTTTATAATGTGATTTTCTTTTACGTGTTCGGGTCTCGTTAGTAAATGGATAGGGAAGAATGTAAAGAGCAAACATATCGAGTACGCTAATCATTGAGTCGTGGTGCGTGTCACAAGGCGCTGTTTGCACAAGATCGACGGACGACTTCCTGAAGGCAAACTAGATACCTACTTACATAGATAACAGATTTGAAAGCCTCTGTAAGGCCGAGATTATGGATATGACTTGGTGAAAGAAAGTGAGACTTTGTTAGTATTTAAATGAAGTTTCTTCTTTTTCATTTTGTATTTGCACGCTGATTATTCTTATCGCAGTTGTAATAGTACGTTTCGAATAATTTCATATTTATTTAGTATACACATTGGTATACACTTGCAAAAACTGTGTTTTTATATCAAAAATATTTTTTTTTATTGACGTGATTATTATTCAGTTTATAACTTTTTTTTATTTATAAAGTCTATCTCAGCAATTGATATTCAACTTTCCTTGACCGTGAAGCAATTTACAACATTACCACTTTGTTTATGACAGTTTTCATTTCGGCTGTTTTTTCTTTGGTCGCGAACCTACTGATGATTATATCTTATCGAATTGGAAAATCACCCCATCATAATCAGATAATTTAATCAATCTTTCAGAATTCTTTATTACTTTAGGGATTAGAATTTTACTGCGGCTTCTCCCGCATGGCCTACTATTTTATTTATCCCCTTTGAACTGTGAAATTTTCCGGGATAAAAACTACCCTATGTCTTTTCTAGAGACTCAAACTATCTCCATACGAAATTTTACATTTAAATTGGTTCAGTGGTTTAAGCGTGAAAATAACAGACATTTGATTTCATATTTATAATATTAGGTTCGATTATAGAAATAAATGAATAGATTATAGATAGTGTTGTGAACGAAACCTTATTTTTTATATTTTAACCTCTGCACGAAGTACTATCGCAACGTTCATACGAGGCGCAGTTATTATGCGGGCTACTTTAAATATGCCAATAACACTGGACCACATTTGACTTTCATTCCTACTAACTAACCACCTAGCCGTTTTAGTGAAATCATGCAAATCACGACACCTTTTCATTACCTTTTCTTACCATCTTATCTTAACCATCTCTCTTTGCGACCGCGGCACTACTAAAACCAGTCCACATATAGTAAATACGGTCCACAACATCGAAGTTTTCACTCAATTAGTCGTCGAGTACCTCTTCTCGTCAGATCATCTGACACCGGTTACAGATAGTAAGTAACTACATAAAATTCATAAATATTTTGCTTCAAAACGCGACTAGAATTAAACCTACACAAAATTCATAAACCTTTTGCTTCAAAACGCGACGGGAATTGAAACTGTTGATATATTCGCGCCCTTCGAGATCAAAGCGGCTGCGGAAGCTGGGCTTGCGGCACACCCTCTAAGACGCCGCTTGGGATCGGATTAAGGTGAACGCTGTCTGTATGCTTCGGCCTTATGGGGATATAGTGGCGCTATATACGACTGTAAAACCCTAAGTGATAAGTAGAAGGTAATCACATAAGGTTTCGCAGTTACATTAATGATATGAAATGACGCATTTAAATGTATCGGGTATTATTTGTAGTCATTATTGCGTGTACGGATCATGAAACCCTATCTTTTCAGGCGTACATACAATACATTTTTAGTTTTGACTCAATATTCGTATAATTTTAAAACTCAAGAAATAGTTTTCCATTATCAGGGGGGAGATTTAAAAAAAGAAATGGTACCAATGAAAAATTAAATTAAAATAAATTTAATATGCACTGAAGTGTCATTCATACTCACTGATCTGAATTAAAAACTTGAAACGTTAAAATCAATATTCAAAGTCAGGCATAACGGTTGGGCGTTAAAACGCAAACGCAAATGACTCAAGTCACAAGAGTAATGGAGAAACGAGTAATTTCTTATTTTGGTCGTTAAAAAATACGTTTAAGTATGTAGTAGTCATACATTTTTCCTTCATTGAACCGTAAACAGTCACAAGGTAATCTTTAATTTTAGACAATTAAACAATTGTCTTGAGGACCAAAAAAAAAGTATAATTATGCACGGAATATAAAAAAAAAATTTTTTTTTGGCTCAATTTACTTTTGTTTAACACAGTAATTGGGTCAATGAACTTTTTTCTGTACTTCGTTGCCATCTCCTGTTCTGTTCTGTCTGTTACGTCTCCTGAGATAATCTTTAAGAGCGATTATACACTACAAGGAATTTTAATGTCCTGCAGCCCGATTATTTACGGTTCCATATCAAATTTATACTAGTTTATGTAAAATCAGACTGTCGGACGATAAAATTCCTTGTAGTGCATAATCACCCTAAAACTATAAAGGCAATAAAAAAATTATTTTCTAGTCAATGTAGGTCCACTTTCCTAGGGCCTGTCATTATGGCATCTTGAGTATGTTAATAGCCTAAATTATTAGCATTTTAGTAAGTAACTCTGTTGCTATTGTCTCTTGACGGGACAAAATAACAACAAGAAACAGTTAAACTATCTAATTATGAAAAATAAACACGTTTCACCTTTCCTACTCTAATAGGGATGATAACGGGGTATGAAAATCAAAATTCTAATTAGTCGGTCAGTTAGATAATAAATAAAAATGTGACACGTATTTTTTTTTCAAAATAATAAAAAAAAACTCAGATAAATCGCATTAAAGTTTAGTAGTACAATTTGTACCTAAGAGCGACGTCACGCTGTATTTTGACTTAATGTACCGCCTTTATTTGTTGATTCCGTAAAAAAAATGCGTCTCTAGTATTTTTTTATTATTAAAATCGGAATAATTATCAAAATTTTGTCATTAGTGTGATTTGAATAATAAAAAGTAAATAAAAAAAACAATAAATATTTTTTAAATTAAAGTATATAAAAATATAAGCCCTTGTTTGTATATACGAGGATATCAGTTCACAGGTGTATAGTAAGTAGGCATCTACAGTATAAGTAGAAGACTTATATCAATATTTCGGTATTGAATTGCTTTGAATTGCGAGCCAGAGCTGCTAAGTATAAGGGCACGATATTCTCATCAGCCTGTTTACTGATGTTAATTTTGCTGTCATATATCCAGTTTTCACATGGTAACACCCATTTTAGAATAATCGACTATGTCGCAATGGCTCGTGTGCAAGAATGTTTAAAGTTGCGGGCTGCAGCGTACTCTATTGTGCCAAATTTCAAATTCATAAAATTATTACGCTACACAATAAGTAGACACAGCCTTAAGATACTATTTAATCTAGGTATACTATTATAAATTTGTAAAAATGAAATGTCTGTGCAGTCAGCGTCAAATAGTCTGCAGCATCCAAAGGGTCACACAACTTTATGCCTATAGTAACATGACGCAACAGCGATATATTTGGTGCTTGGGCTGCTACTAACTATTTAACGCTGACTGTAATCTAATCTCATGGCGTTATAACGTCATAGGTACCATTATTTTTCTTTGAAACTTCATACTCTTTGAACGTGCTGACAGTTCATAAAAACTATACTTAATTAAGCACAGCATTTTATAGTTAAATAATATAAGAAGTAGGGAACCAACGTAATAACATTAGATTTAACAGCTGAAATCTACCACGCATTCACCTTGAATTCGTAAATAATAGAAACGTTATGTTTATGAGCAAGATTCAGTGGTGGAATCGCGGCAACACGCTGATTTACGTATTGACTTTGATATTTCAATATTTTCGTAGCAGCTGCACACTTGGCCATTTGGCCTATGAAAATATTACGTATAATTAGAGCCATGTCATTAGAAAATGAAGAACTTCTGTATCTTTGCAAACGTTTTCTGTTTTCATGGTATTGATAATTATTTTTTCACCTCACTAACTCGAAAACTTCCTTTGATCCGCGCTAGCGTGCAAAAGTAGTTAGAGGTTTAAATTTATATTTTTTTTATATATGTTTGTGCATATTATGTTATGGGCGTGTTTTGCGGTTCATTGTTTTAAATGAAAATAATAATCTGCTTTTTTCCGTTTTTTTATTGCATGTCACATTTTCTTCGCTGTAGTGAGATGAAAAGTTGTGTGCCTTGAAAGCCTCGCTACGCTCAGGAATCTATATTTAAACCGCAATTTTAGATTCTTTCGCTTACTTGGCTTTCATTCCAAGCACTCCAAATAACAACTTGGCAGTCTTGCATAACAACAAATAACTATTATTACGAAATACCGGTAAACTGGGGTTACTTTGATCAACGGGGTAACATTGATCATACATTTTTAAACTGTAAGGAGTGTATTTCTGAACGCGTCAGATGTTTTTTAACGAGGTTGCCAACCTTAAGAATAAAATGTCGTAAACACGTTTAGAAACAAATTTCTTATGGATTAAAAATGAGTGATCAATCTTACCCGTTGATCAAAGTAACCCCAGTTGACGGTACTTAATACATTTTATACTACAGCTACGATACAGCGGTTATTTTCTAGATGGGAGAAAAATGTTTCTGCCCGTACAAAAAGCAACACACTTCTGTGACCATGTGTAGGCTTTATGTCAATGTCAATAAGGTCTACCAATGATTAGATAAGTGTGTGACTGATGGTACCTACACATACAATGAATGATGCTAAATATATATGATGGATGATAAACATTCTTGTCGAATTCATTAAAGGTTTTTTTTTTATAATATCTGGTCTGTGCACTTACCCAAGTGTGAGACACGATGTATTGTAGAATGGGTAAGTAGGTGTACCTATAAATTACTTTTTCAGAAAGATTACTTACATATTGATAACTTTAGATTGAAAGGGCGTATCCACCATTGATTTGTGTGGCGTGTACGCTCTTTGAGTCTAAAGGTATGCAATATGTATTTATATTAATAATGTATCACTAATAAACAATAATATTTTCTTCTGTTTCCGCGATTATTACTCATTGAGATAATATACGCGATATAATCCGTTAAATTGTTTTATTTCAATGACTAATCAACAATTTTACGTAACTAAAACGACATTGACATAAGTAAATGGAGAATCTTCATTTAGTCTCTTACGCCAATTTAGAGGTCACGTTACTATCTTAATCTATACCAAAGCGGGAGATATCCCGCTTAGTTTTTTATAAACTAAAACGATTCTCTCAACATATGATCATTAACATACATTTATCATATAACATAGTAGCAACACGCATTAGAGGCATAGTACGTCGTAGGACGATAAGCGGTCTCATCACCCCGTTATCAGCGGCTTATCTTTCTGATAAGAGGCCACCATTTAGGGGACACTTTAGCCAGGAGTTATCTTGGGTTAGACGTCATACAGTCTTAAAATAGTTGGTGGTTTATGACGTGTTTGTAGACGTGACGCGAGGGCTCCAGTAAAGATGTGCCGTTGCCGTGATCGAAAATGGGAAATATTTGTCCTAGCATACCAAAATGAAATATATCATTAAAATTTGGTATGTCAATTGGAGTATAATTCTAGTTTGAAAAGAAAACTCAAATTCTGTTAGTTTACCCGGAATTGAGTGACTTTAATATCGACATATATAAGGGTCAAACGGAGAAATTATTTTTTCGAGCTTTTGTCTATGGCTGTTTAAGATCTTACAAACATTTTTTGGTCATGTTTTTGAATTTATTAACGCGACGGTGTTTCTAGCCAAGTTCAAAAGAAAGGAACTGGCGACACAGCAGCCGTGTGTTATATTTCAAATTAAACGAACCATTTGGAGCTACTTTTGATCCCTACGTACCTTAAAATCTATTTAAGATAAACACATGAAATTTGTTTACTTTATTAGGACTTCTGAGACTAACTAGAGCACCAAATTTCATAAATATAATAGCTCAATCGGATATTGAGATACAAAAATCTAAAAAACGGCATTTTTCTCACTGACTGACTGACATGTAGATCAAAAACCCACTTCTAGATAACCTAGCAAATTGAAATTTGGCATCCAGCTGGACTGTGTGGTTACAAACCATACAGAAATAAAATAAAAATTTAGAGTTTGTGGATTTTTTTTTACAAAAATATATTAAATATGTTGGTATCGAGTACCTAACGAAAAGTAATGGCATCATATCATGATTATTATTATTATTTCAATTGCAATTTTTTTTAAAATTAAGATACCAAAGGTTAAGTCACAAAGACGTACATAGGGTGACGTATACTATAGACGTACATAAATAGGGTGTTCATGTCCAGGCGGAACCTAAACTACGCTGAGATGTAGAGTAATATTTTCGGACTCTTTGTCTGTTAACAATGAAAATGAAAACTTTGATAGGTATATTACATAAAGATTTTTTTTATCAAAAATATCAAATAAGTTTGGAAAAGCTAAAATTGTACATACAAGTATAGGAACAATTGAATTGGGATTCTTAAGACTGGTCCCATGTGCTTGTTTTTTGTTTACTCTACACTACACCGCACTGGGTATAGGAAATCCAGATATCCCTTTGGGCACCGAGTAAATAATAGTACAATTACAGAACGCTCTTGTGTTTAGATTTGAGCGAAAACCACGCATCATCGCTGGCGGGTGAGAGAGCGACCTGAGCGCGAGCGAGAGAGCAATTGATTTTTGCAACCATTGCGCTGCTAAAGATGATTTGTTCATTTCTTACGCAAGTTACGCGGCAATGTATATACTAACTCACTCAGGACTGGCCACTGGAAGGTACTTTTTGCTGCGTGGCGTAATGCCCGAATGTGTCTGCCCTAGCTTACCTGCCCATGACTGTATTAATGATTATAAAATATAACAGGTTGAATAAAATAACAATGGTATCAAGATTATTTGTTTAACCTAAGTATTGAAATACAGGTACTTTATCTTATCTAAGACTATGGCTTCCTAGGGCTTAAGCTCTTAAGAACGCTACCGTAAATGGAGTCAAGTTAATTGTATTTTATCAAATGTTAAGTGGAACACGAAGAATTACGTCTCAGAGTGGCGACGACGATGCTAATTTATCAATCTATAGATATGCAGCAGTACCCTGATATATAAGGATTGATGTACAGCCTTAACCACCGTTCATCACTCTATTAACGGGTAATATAGTCTAGCGGAGATATTTATGAACAGACTGATCTTGTATATCTTTTTGCAGCTGATACCTGCTTAAAATTTTATATTAGGTGGTGGAAAGCAGTTCCGACAATCAATGCGTAAGAAGGTGAAATTCTGAATGACAGTTTATGTGAAACCCTTAAAAATTCGTATGTAAAAAAATCCAAGTTCCAGGGTGGAATTTAGTATGTGAATAAAATCGTGTTTTAGAAAATATAACAGATCTGGGTATCGGCTTGTTATCAGAGAGATTGTTTTTATCATAAGCAATTAAGCATATGTGTGAGAAGGATCTAACTTAGGGTCATGCCTGTTCTTAACTCTTATAAATGACTTCCCTGAGATAATTAAAAAATCCACAGTGCTGCTGTTTGCGGACGATGTAAAGTTGGTGATGCCGGTCAAATCCACTCTTGATTGCGAAACTCTACAAAATGACATCGATTCGGCCTACAAATGGAGTGTGGAGAACAAATTAGTGTTCAATATCGACAAGTGCGAAGTAATGACCTTTTCTCTCTCACCGTCGCCACTTTACTACGATTATCACATAGCCGAGAAGGTGATGGTCCGTGTTGATGAAGTCCGTGATCTCGGAGTGGTATTTGACCGGCACCTCACGTTTCGGCCGCCCATACAAAATGTGACTCGCGCGATGCGTACCAGTGGCTCGGATTTATGTTGCGCAACGCTACTCCATTGACTGTTGCGGCGACGCCTGTGCTATACGCTGCGCTTGTCAGGAGTATCCTGGAGACCAATACAGTGGTCTGGAATCCGCATGAGAAAAAATACATTCTCATGTTGGAACAAGTCCAGAAGAAGTTTCTTCGGAATTTATATATAAAATTATGTAGTTATTATCCTTTTATGTACCCAACACGATTTCTACAGGGGCATTTAGGCTACGACTCATTGGAGTTGCGTAGAAATTTAGGGCTAATAAGTTTTGTAATTAGCATCTTGAAGAACAAGGTAGATAGTATCGGTCTTTCGGAAAGGTTCCTGAAACTGTCCGTACCCGATGAGTACTGCAGCAGACGGCGGCGCCTGCCCCTGCTGGCTTTGAAGCACGCGCGCACGCGCCTGTGCCTGCACTCGCCCGTTCTGCGCGCGACCGCGCTCATCAACTCCCTACTCTTAGCACAATCTGAATGTGATTTGTTTGCGAGTGAGATAGCAAGGCTGATGACAGAATGGAATAGAGTGCTAGAGAGAGAACAAGATAAACACCTTGTAGTTGTAAAATAGTTAGATTTTAGTTAAGTATTAGGTAAGCTTAAGAATCCATGTAACGTTTTGGTGTTAAACTGTCATGTTGCATTTTATGTGATTCGATAAATAAATAAATCCATACTAATATTATAAATGCGAAAGTGTGTCTGTCTGTCTGTCTGTTACCTCTTCACGCTTAAAGCGCTGAACCGATTTGGATGAAATTTTGTATGGAGATAGTTTGAATCCCGGGGAAGGACATAGGCTACTTTTTATTCCGAAAAAATACCCTTATCCGTGACAAACGAATTTAAGGCGGACAAAGTCGCGGGCAGAAGCTAGTAAATAAATAAATGTGCATTTTGCCATGAAAAATGTTTTTAGCAGTTTCGTATAGGCATGTACATTTGCACACTTACGGTAAGCTAAATAATTAAATTTATAAGACTGAGACACATCTTCAAAATCAATAGGTATAGCAATTTCAAATTTAACTGGGAGATATCTCTTATAGAGATAAGACCTCCTATGTTTTTGTACTGGCTGTTATCGCTGTATTTTCAACCTGTCATTGTGTACAATGAGGTATTTATATACACACACATATACCTATATACATATAATAACTTAATAACATGAATGTACCGTTAAAATAAACAAGTATTACAGTAGGTACATCTCTAAGTAGGGTACTGACACTGCGACTACCAGATTGCTTCGGCTATTATTCGGTGACGTCAGCGGTTTTACGTTTCATATCGGCATTGGTAGTTAATGCTCGCTTTACGACCCGGATATTTGTTGTTGTTCTAATTCGCTCTACTACACTGTCCAGTGGACCAGTGGAAATCTAATTTAGAGTGCTGAAAGTGGCCATTTTGCTCCCTTGACTTCAATTGCTGCGAAGATGATTTGTGAGTACGAGGCTGCCTGTTAGCCGTAGACGTTAAGAGCTGTACAATTTTAGTTGATAGGTTTCTCTGATTTTGTTTAGCGGATTCAGTTTTATGTACTAGGAACAAATTGTTTTAGTGAGCTGTAAACTACTTCAAGACCTATATTTTCTAATATGATCCTGTCTTAGCTAGAATATTATGGTATTGTAGTATTCATACACTAATAAATTATTAGTATTAGTAATATTGCTTTATTCATACTAATATTATTAATGCGATGTCCGTCTGTTATTTCTTCACTGCTGAACCCATTTAAGTGAAAATTATTAAATTATATTTTTTTACATTATAAGTGATTTTATTATCTTTTAGTGGTCGGTGGAAACGAAAATGTTCTAAATCACCTAAAGTCAGGTGTTTTTCGTCGGTATAAGATTACAGAAATTTAAAGCTCTCTTCTATTGGTTTCCTAACAACATCTACAATACATATTTTGATAAGGGTAACAATATTTTTAAAAGCTGAAAATAAATGTAACCCGCAAAACTGCGAAAAAATACTTTTAAATTTAAATTAGTATTTAGGATTAAAAAATGTTTTTTTTTTTAACTATTCTGCTGTTAAGAAATTATCAATTGGTTTTCTTTCCTCTTTTGGTTTGGCTCAAGTGTACAGTAATTTTTTTGCGGGTTACATCATTATCGATTTCTAGTGTCGATATATCATTGTCAAACGAGCCAGTCTAAAAATATTCTATGGTTGTTTAAAAATTGTCCCTAATTCATGCTAGTCACGAAATAAGGCCCGATTTGACTATGCTCTGTCGACCAGCTCAAAGCCGTTAGTCAGCCGTTACTAATAATAAAACATAGTAAAATTAGGCACAAGATTCGAAATGATTAAGTATCTATTATTTTTGACGCATATCGTGCCCAGGAATTGTTTCCTCAGGACGGAGGTGACAGAAGACAGAAGGAAAGGACTTCGTTCGCGAAGTAAAAAGTCATAACCCTCTTTTTGCTTCAGCGTAGTGGGGTAATCTATACTATTATAAAGTTGTAAAAATTAAATATCTTTACATTGAAGATATTTAAAAAAAAAATATTGTTACGGACTTTTTCGAGTTTACTCTAACGAAATATTTTTTTTATTGTTTGTATATGTCGTTTTTACTTGATGATGATGAGATCGCAGACACATACATACAAAAAATCCAATAAAAATATGACCAATTCAGTGTCCTTCAAATAGCACGTGCAAATGCTACGCGGGCAAATCACGTTAAATAAGTATTTTAACCTACTTAACTTACGATTAGGGACGGTTTGAAGCAGCCCGCTTATAGGCTTTGAGGAGAAAAATTGTCGGTAAAAATTGGAAACTTAAGCAGTCATTAGTCCTCAAGGGAGTTACGATTCTGATTTAGGATTCAGAGCATTACCGTCTTTTAAATGCATACTTATCTAAAAACCTATATCCAATGGGCGTAAAACTTTCTACACTTACCTCGGCTAATGTATTGGTGTAGATAAGTGTAGTTTAATGGGTCTGCGAGACACGTGAGCGAGGCGGCTCGTTTGCATACTAATCGAGAAACTTATGCCGGTTAGCTCCAATGGCGAAAGGCTGGCTCGTAAAAAAAAATTAAAAAAGTAATTGAAAGTAGTATAGGTATTAGATACGTGTAGGTCTGACCTGACCTACTTAAATCAAACTGCAATATACTCTAATGTATGTAGAAGTGGTACATTTTCAACCATACATAATCCTAGCTGTTATAATATATCTATACAATTATAAAGTTGTAAAAATGAAATGTGTATACATTGCAGATCATTTTAAAAATATATGTGTAACGGACTATTTGGAGGTCACTGAATCGAAACCTTTTTTTGTATGTTCGTATGAGTCGTTGTGGCTTCATCACGCCAAATCGGCTAAACGGATTGCAACTATTTTTGGTATAAGGGTAGCTGGGCATCAAAATCCAAATATTCTTTATTCAAGTAGGCCTAGGTACTCGTACAAGCACTTTCGAATTGTCAGTTGAGAGAAGTCTTTGCTGGTAGACATACAATATGATCCAACATTTGTTGCAAGGATTAGGGAAAAGCCAGAAAAACCTAATCAGATCATTTAACTTAAGTATAATATTATTGATACAAAACATCATTTTAAAAATTAAAATAATTAATAAGATACATCCCAAAAGGATTGTCAATAAAAAAGAAAAAAAATCTAGAATGTGTCTAGAATGAAATTCTAAATGTTAGGGTATATAATACAATATGCGTGTATTAACCATTACAATATTGTCTTAATTATAATTAAAACTTTTACAATTGTGTTATAACTAATTTATAATTGGTAGGGGAAATACGGACAAAATAGCATATATGGACAAAATTACATAATGGGTTTATTTCAAATTTGGTTATGTTATAACCTGATGATGACCATGTTTACAAAACTGTGAAAGGCCGAGCGCCGTTGGCATGGTGGCGAGGGTGAACATGTATGGCGCCCACAAAAGTTTATTTTCTACATGATCTTCTGTCTTTTGATGAGTTATGTGGTATTATTTGTGATGATTTTTATTTAATTCAAAGAACTATGACATGACCTAATTCATTGAAACTAATTTTATTGCAATCGTCAACTGGTTTAATAGAATATGATCTTTTAATTATTCTGTTCACATTTGTACAAAATGACATACCTCTACTCTGGACAAAACGACATAGTGAAAAGAACTTGTATTTTTAAACTTAAAGACTAATCTCGCTCGTTTGGTCGTCTTTTTCTCGTTACGAATAGGAACTGTATCAAAATATATGATGTAACGTATCATGAAAACCACTTTGATCCTAAAGCAGGGACCATAGATGGACAAAATGATATACATAATACAATATTAAAATGTTGTATGTCATTTTGTCCATGCTATATATGCAATAGGTTACAGTTTATATAAATATAAATTGGAATAGGATTCCCATTAAATTCAAAGATTAAGTTACTGGTAGTCAATGAACCTGAGATGGTTTTGGATAAATGAGACTGATTATAATTTGGTCCAATAAAGATATATGACCCAAAATAAACACTATGTCATTTTGTCCGTACCTCCCCTACACGCAGAGGAGAAGTACAGATTCTCCAGATCAATGTTAATATAAACTAAAAAATATATATTCAGAGATGTATAAGGTCTCTAGGCGTCACGACATGCAATAAAAAATCTCTAGACTGTTATAGGATACTTTTTACTAGACTACGCTGAAGAAAAAAAGAGGGTTATGATTTTTTCTCCTCTGCTGACGAAGTTGCGGGAACCTTCTACACTCTGATTTTTAATTCCAGACCAAAATCTGACAGTTCTCATCTTGATTATTTCATGGAATAAACATTATTTCATGAAAATATAAATGAGAAATCGTGCAACCAGTAATATTAGGGTAAGCTTTATTGATAAAATTACTAACACTTACACCAGTATGCAGTGACCACAGCGAAAGTGCGTCCGTTGACGTTAAGTTTTGGTCTTGAATGAAAAATTAGAGTATATATTTGTATATATTAGTTTTCTACACAGATTTCACTCTATGTAAATCTCCCGACGTCGACATTACGCTTCAGCATTTCGATCTTAAATAAACTTATAAAAGTTATTCTTTTGTCTACTCGTATATTAGTATTATAGTGTCGATTTTCCGGTTAGGTCAACCGGGACAATTGCGACTATTGGACAAATGCGTCTTTTAAAGATTTCTTAAAATCCGAAAACTTCGAAACTACCCATACCATACCTTCTTAAAATTTAGCAGTACAATTATAAAACAATTCAGTCCACAGTGAGTAGTCCAGCCCCAAACAAGGGGTCAACCTCACCCACAGCGCGCCTCTGGGCCGGACAACAACACCACAAAGAAACCGAAGAAAAAGAAGCCTAAGAAAAAGGCCGCCCCGGCCGTCAAAGCCCGCAACACCGAATCTGCCCCGACCACCTCATCAACTGCGAACCTAACACCTGCGCCAAACGCCGCCGCAACGATGCTCGCGCTCCTCACGCAGTTGATGAGACTCGCCGCAACCCAAGACGCGTCAACAATTGACGCACTCACACAAGCCGCCACCAATCTCCAGCCCAACATTCAACGTTAACCAGCATCCTAGGGGTTTGATAGTGATGTACTGGAACGCCCAATCGCTGACTGGCAAACTCGGCCTGCTCCGCAACTTCCCCAGGGAGCAGGAGATTGACGTCATGCTGGTCAGCGAAACACATCTGAAAGAGGGCGTTCCACTAAAAGCGCCAGGGTACATAGTGTACCGTAAAGACGAGGTCTCCCCGGACGGTATCGCCTATAGAGGCCTGGCGGTATTGGTAAAGAGGAGGATCATCCACCAAGAAGTCCCGTACCTTCCCTTCGCGTCCATATACGCGTTGGGCATAGAGCTCCAGATAACGGGACACAACCTCCGCCTCTTCCCCATCTACCGCCCACACGGTGCGCACGGCGACATAGTGCGCAACATTGGACAGCTGTTGCAGTCTCCCACGCCGACCATCCTGGCGGGGGACTTTAACGCAAAACACGAAGACTGGGGCTCGTCCGGCAACGATCGAGTGGGCACAAAGATCGCCAGAGCAGCCGTGGACCAAAACTTTTAAATCACTGGACCTCAAGAACCGACACACTATAGCCACAACTCCAGTGACGTCATCGATTTTGCTGTGCACAAAGGCGTCAACGCCATAACGACGCACGAAGGTCTACCGGACCTACCATCGGATCACCGCCCGGTCCTGATGGTTATAAAAGACCTGCCTTCGAAAACGCCACTAAAACCACCTGGAAGACGAATCTGCTGGGAGACCTTCTCGGCGGCCATGGACGGGAACCCTCACTCCATGCCGGTCTCTTCAGCAGAAGAAGTCGAGCGCGCAACCACCAGTATCACCTCCAGCATACAGGCGGTGCAGAACACTGCAGCGCACACCGTTCCGACCAGCGAACGGCGCAAGCCGCTACCTGCGAGGATCTTGGATCTGATCAAGCGCAAGCGCCGCCTAAGAACAGAGTGGCAGAGGACCCTAGCTGGGTGATGCGTTCGCTAGACATTTCGCACAGAAGGTGGGACCTCTTTTGAGCAATTGCCATAAACTTTATTGTTTTGTCGATTAAACTTTTCTTCAACGGTGAAGATTTTTTCGTCGGTGAACAAAATCTTTTTGGGATCGCGTTTCTTCAGCAACTGTCGACATCGAGCGAGCCTTAATTTTCTTAAACGATCATTTAAGTAGTGAACTTTTCTTCGACTGTAGGCACTTACCTTTAGATCATATTTCAATATCCGGTTCACCGATATTCTGGAAATATTGGTTTGTTCCGATATTCTGGAAATATTGCTATCTTCTTTTGAGTCCGACAGGGATTTCGGCGAAGCCGTTTCCTGATCAACTTGATGTTAGCTGTCGTTCTAGCCGTGCGAGGGCGGCCACTTCTCGGGCGGTCATCGACAGAACATATCTCCCTGTACCGTTTCAATGTGTAGAAAAATAAAACTGGTCAAGTGCGAGTCTGACTCACGCACCGAGGGTTCCGTACAAACTTGCAATTATTCCGACTTAACTTGCCGCTTGAGTTAAGTTTGCCTCTGGTATCTATGGCGTCACATACAAATGAGGGGCAAACTTAATTAAATCGGGTTATTCAAAAAATATTTTTGCTGATTAAAAAAAAGCAAGACAGATAGATATATGGTTATAATTTTCGTGTAATATTCATATTAAATTAGATAATTCCAGAAAATTCTAAATTTTTCGCTTGGTAAACTTCGGAAATAAATGGGGGAATGATGTTTTTTTTTATATTTCCCTAATAAAACAAAATATACTTTAAAAAATAAATAAAAAAATTGTTCAAAATGTACAGATCAAGCTCTTTCATATGATACCCTATTTGACCTAGGAGCTAGACTTTGAATTTTTGCCTCCACTCATATACGTCGTTATCTTAGAAAATAAAAATATATTTAAAAATGTTTCCTTTGCAATATATGTGGGCTGAAAATATTTATAAACACTCCAAATTTCAAATAGATAGCATAAGTAGTTTTTGAGATATGGCGCTCTAATAGTCGGACAGACAGACAGACAGACAGACAAAGTCGCACCATAAGGGTTCCTTTTTTACCGTAAAAAGAAAACAGGGTTAGTTGCCAATGACGCGTTTTCATGTTATTCTCGAAAGACACATTTGTCCTATTGACCTTATAGCAGAAATATGGTCACCCGTAAAACTTAAGTACTCGTACTAAATTGGACGATTTTCAATGCTAATCTTATACATAAATTATTTATAAATATATCTCAGAAAAGAAGTACAATGCGAATACATTTGGACCAAATTGAAAATAAAATATTTGTATTTAGTCAAATTGAAAGAGACAAGTTACTTAATGAAGACAACATTGTCTTGTTTCGCATCAATTTTAATTATTTCTCTTGGCCTTTAATTCAATCAGACAATCAGAAATTGAAAACACGTGAATCCAAATAAATAAAACAGAGAAAAAAAACGACGAGTGAAAGACAAATTAGATTCCATGTTACAACGTATCAAAGTATTCCATCTGCGCTACTGAGCTACCATTAAATACCACACAAATAAAAAACATTTTCAATTTCAATTTATATGATGTTATCCTTGGCAACAAAAATACTCTGATTCCAATTTCTGGGCGCTAGCAAATACAAACATGGCTGCGGTGCAAACAGTTTTAGCCTCATACTTTCTTCGGTTGGTTTTGCCGCGCCCTGAGTACTTAACACAAATATTGGGCAGCAGTAGCCAATCTTAAGCCGTCCGCTATACATATAAAACTGCGCATACGTATGTAAGCTTACTATAATTTGACAAAAAATCCTTTGTCAAATGATCATTTCATAAACAACGCTTTATTTTACAAATATGTTATTCCGGGAAATCCTCATATCGTTAATGATCAATTGATCATTTGCCGACACATCTAACAAATGATATCATTTGGCAAAGTACCGATTGAATGTTAAATTATTATTAAAAAAATATTTCGTATATAATTCATACATCAATTGAATAAAATAACCCAAATTCAAAGCAGTTTCAAATATGGCCTTCTATTTCTGCTCTGAAAGACGCAAGGTAGTTAAATGAACCATCCCATAATGTCAAGAATGGTTTCATAATAGCAGACGCGAGGCTACTCGTTTATTTTTTAAAAAAACTGCCGAAATTTCCAATAGTTTCATTTCCCAACTCACGGTTCTCTGAATAGCTGAAAAAAATGTGAGTAACGCTGTGTAAAACTGATTTGGTTTACAAGTGTTCTGAAATTACTCGGTTTCAGAAAAAAATGGTTGGAAAATGAAACATTTGGGAAATGAAACGGCCTTGGCACCTGATATTTTTTTCACATTTCCATATTTTAGCAACTAGCCTATTTCTAATATTTCCTAGTCACAAAATTACCTATTCGGTCGACCTAGCTCCACAATGAGCCGATTCCCGACTTATGAAAGCGTAAGGCACACTCGCATGTCATACTGACGGGTTTCCAATAAAGCTGCGCGATACGCGCTTTGTGTCACGTCATTTTAAAACGACGTAAGTACACTAGAATCTGTATACACATAGGATCTTTTACATTGCAATGATATCTTTGTGCCTCGGAGACGGGCAGCAAACTCGTTTGTATTTAAAATAGATATCGCGTTTAATTGATGTTGGCGTTATTGGAGTTTAGGAGGGAAAGGTTGGGAAAATGTTTATATTTTTACCAGGACGAATGACAGTTCCACTGTTGGTCTTAAACCTCTCCTATACCAAGTCCCTGTTTTGTGTAAAAATTTACAGAAAACACACACACACAATTCTATAATAGATAATAATCGCGGAAACAGAAGAAAATATTACACACACAATGTTGGAATTATTGAATAAGTCTAGGTAAAATCATATATTACAATTAGATTGATCTCAGCCTTATTAATTATCTATGGACCTGTATTGCATAATCTTTGGACGTTCAACCAGCCATATTTGCATGCCGCCTATTCAGCAAAATTATGATGGGATGTTTCAAAATGTATGTAATGACCATATAATTCTACCAATTAAATGACATTTTATCTTAAAATTTTCATGTTAAGGAACAAAATTTCATTCTTATACACTGTTATATTTAGCAGCTGACTTCAATTGTTAAATGAAAAAATCCTGAAAGACGGACAAACGCCTATTCCACTAACCTGACTTGACACATAAAAACTGCAATTCGATGTACGCCTGATAACTGCAACGACCGACGAGACTGCAAGGACAAAATTAGTGTTTTATTATGCGACAAAATGCAGAAAATACGAGCTGTCCTATCCTATTCACAATACTTACCAAAAGTGATTGAGTAAAACCAATCTTAAACTTCTCCCCTCCACTGACCGACCTATGAAACATTCATCAAAATGTAAGGTACACTCAATGGAGCGGCGTTCATTTTAAGATTGGTTTTACTTTACCAGCGGTGCGTTACCGGGCTGACTTGCTCGTAAACTCGTATCAACCATTCGTAATCATAGATCTTGACTTGTACTAATAAGAAATGAATTTCTTTAAGTCGATATTTGGCAATCTGCATGATCATTTTCATTGACTCAAAAACAGACATCTGCGTGAAATTTATAGGACCCCTCTTTTTCGCTGTCGGTTAAAAAACGGGTCTCTTTTGGAATCTCTAATGTCGTTTGTCCTAATGTATAGTCTTTCATAACGCATTTTTTCTTTTAAAAGATCATCGTTTAGATTAGGTTAGATTTGTTTTATAACAATCCTGAAAAGTTTACAGTTTTGTAAAAAATGCGCCATGACAAACGATACATTAGGATAAATTATGACGTTAAGGGATTCCGATATAGATCCTCATAACGATCCTTTTTAAAAACGAGTTTTTTCAATTGTACACTCACAAGCAAAATAATTGCATCACTTTGCATTTTTTCATCTGCATCCTGCTGAAGAGCAACGCCTGTCTGATGTGACAAGGAAGCGGTCGTACCTCTCTGATGTACACCTTCTGCGGCCGGTTCTTAATCTTAAAACAAGGGTCCCAGTCTGGTGGAACCTCTGTAGATTGGGTTAAATTCACCTCGACAGCTATTGAATGTTGGCGACGGCCCTTTTGCAGCAAACAGACGACTACGGCGACTTCAGCTTCAGTGGTGTCCATGTTTCCAGGTCTTCTTCACGGGAAAATATGCGGAAATGTGTACCGGTCGACTTCAGACAAGTGACTGATAATAAGTTATATAGGCAACAAAGGGAGCTCAACTCGTGTCCTTGATATCATTTGCTTGCCAACCAGTCTGCAAGCGATTGGACTGAAACAAAAGCAAAGAGGGGCTCGGAAGCTCGATATTCGAAGTTCGTATGGCTCCGTCCCGTTCACTCAAAATGCATTTTAGCATGGGAGTGAAAGGGACGCCACGATACGTACTTCGAATTTAGAGATTCTCGGTGCGGCGCTCTTCGCGATTACGCCGCGCATAATATGTACTGGTGCCGCCTCAGTCCTGGAGCCGCAGCTTGAGAAGGCCCCCAATAAGATGGACCGATGATCTGGTCAGGATCGTGAGAAACCGTTTGATGACGGCGGTTTACAACCAGTCATTGAGGAGATCCTTGGGCTGATACGATGATGATAAGAGAAATCTTTCTGTACTTGTACTGTTATTATTTATTCTTTGACAAAACCCAGAATACAGTCACGAACGCTGATGAAAATCTAATATTACAAATCACAGGGACAACTCCGAAGCTCGAAATGTGAAGGTCCTATTGTACCGTACCACTGACGTAAGTACAATTTAACACTAGCACGAGAGGGACGGCATGATATGAACTTTGAATTTCGAACTCCGGAGTAATCTCTCAGGCTTTAATTCGATTTTACTATTTATATGATTTCAGCGAACTCCGACAAAGGCTGCATTTGCGACGGATTTTATTTCATTCACAAATTGGATCTCTTTTTAGGGTTCCGTAGCCAAAATGGCAAAAACGGAACCCTTATAGATTCGTTATGTCTGTCTGTCTGTCTGTCCGTCCGTATGTCACAGGCATTTTACTCAAAAACTATAAGATGTACATTGATAAAATTTGGAACATAGGTGTCGTGTGTAAACCGCTACTTAGTTTAAAAGTTAAATAAAAGATATATATATTTCTAGGGGGGCACTCCATACATGTAACCGAAAATGAAAAAAAAAAATTTCAGCAAATATTAATGTGTTGCACATACTCGTATTTCGACAGTTCTTTTAAAAACACTTTAAGGTTTCTAAAAAAGAAATGATTTGGTGAATATGTTCCGAAATATTCGCTCCGAAAGTAGCTAAAAATGTGTCCACCCCCTCTATTTTCTAAACGGTATGTTCAAAAAATGAGAAAAAAATTACAAATATAAAGCTTAATAAATACTTTCAACGACATACACATACAGGACATACCGTTTTTAAGTTATTGCCATAAAACTGCGCTTCTCAGCTAAAGGACGTTAGTGCCTGGGAGATACGCTCTTTTGTTAGTGTTTTTTTTTTCATATCTTATTTTTTTATCTGTAGTGCATTTTTTTGTATAAACGGCTGCGGAACCCTTTATGGGCGAGTCCGACCCGCACTTGGCCGCTTTTTTTTATAAGATGTTTTTTGCTGGAGTTAAAATGTTGAATATTTGTGGAATTGAAGCATGCTTATTATATATATGTCGTATGGCTTTCTTCCTATAATTACACATTTTAACAGTTTATGTTACGCTACAGTTTATAATTTAATGTCTAAGTTCAGTAGCCAGTCCCTTGCGTCTGGTGTAAGCGCCAGTAGACCATGCATTAGGAGAGGCCCCACTTGTGCAGGTTATGCTTACACCGGCCCACACCTGTCCGAATGCGATTTAGTGTGACCCAGATTTTGCGGTGTTCTTTAAATCCAGGTAGCTGCTTACTAGGATCTAAGTCGGTAGGGGCGCCACCCTGGTCGAGCCACTGCCTCCTCCACTCCGTGGTGACACTGAAGGGTTCTTGGGCCTGAAGATGGTGATCGGACCAGATTGGCTTACGCGACTGTAGTCGCATGTTAGGGGGATCGTCCAGTGTCACTCGTATGGGCAGCATCTGCGTCGTCGCCTTCGCCCACTCCCGCGCAGCGGCTTGGGTCCTCCTGATATCCGGTGGGGCTATGTGGGTCAGCACTGGAAGCCACCTACTAGGAGTAGGCTGCAAGCTACCAGATATCGTCCGCATGACGCGATTTAGTTGGATGTCAACTTTCTTTGTGTGTGCGCTTCTGTACCACACAGGTGCACCGTATTCTGCTGACGAATATACAAGCGCGATAGAAGAAGCCCGCAGTACGTCAGCACGAGCGCCCCAGGAAGTACCAGCCAACCTATTTATGAGGTTCACGCGAGTTTTTACTTTTTGGGCTAGGTTGTCCAAGTGAGTCTTGTAGATGAGATATATATAATTTATATATATAACTGCTGTGTGGAGGCACCTATATACAACTGTGGAATGTGTAATTATATTTAAATGTAGACTTTACAATTCCCGC
The DNA here is from genome assembly GCA_905404275.2 of Hedya salicella. Taxonomy (NCBI): domain Eukaryota; kingdom Metazoa; phylum Arthropoda; class Insecta; order Lepidoptera; family Tortricidae; genus Hedya; species Hedya salicella. The sequence goes on along the minus strand of FR990112.1, from coordinate 9,962,145 downwards.
GCAACTTCGATTGCGTGGGAGAAAATTTAAAGTCTAGTCACTAGGTCAAGTAGGGTATCGTATGAAAGTGCTTGATCTGTACATATTCGAACAAGTTTTTAATTTTTTTTATTATGCTTTAATTTTGTTTTATTAAGGAAAATGTGGAATAAAATACCATCCCCCCAGCCGGTTTATTTCCGAAGTTTACCAAGCGAAAAATCTGGAATTTTCTGAAATTTTGTAATTTAATATGAATATTTCACGAAAATTATAACCATATATCTATTATGTCTTACTTTTTTTTAAATCACCAATAATCATTTTTGAATAACCCGGTTTGGTTCAGTTTGCCCCTCATTTGTATGTGACGCCATAGATACCAGAGGCAAACTTAACTCAAGCGGCAAGTTAAGTCGGAATAAGTGAAAGTTTGTACGGAACCCTCGGTGCGCGAGTCGGACTCGCACTTGACCAGTTTTTTTCTTTACCGTCCGCAGATAAAAGTATCCCCTAACCTTGCATATACAAAGGTCCAGTTATCCCTGTACAAAATGATCAAAACAGGTCCAACTGTTATAAAAATTATCTTATTATTAATGATTAAATATAGAGACATTTTGTTTTTATAGATAGTACAAAGTAAAAAATTAATAATAGTTTAAAAATTAAAAATTATTTATAATAGCGGGTAATGGTATAAGTTCTTATGAACTTTACCAACGAGAACAGTTGAAGATGTCTGTACATTTATTTCACGTTGGATGCAGCTGTAGTTGAGTGCACTATAAGTCTGCTCTGAGAAATTATTTTATCATTGACGTACCTACCCAAGCCAACAGCATTGCTGAGTTATTTCAGACTATTTCGGGTACCTACCACGACTACTACCTATCTCGAGTTTGACCCGTAATGTATTGCTTTATTTTTTGAGACATTGTAACGACATATTATCGTGAATAAAGTTTTTTCTTTTTAATTCTAAACTAGTTCTACTACTGAACCCTTCATTTGGCGATATTCCCTGGACTTAAAAAAAATCATAGTTTTTTTGTATTTTTATTTAATCAAATTTTTGGTACTATCTGGGTCGGACCGCGGAGCGTTTCGACCGCTGATACTTTTATGTAACAAATTACTGGTGAATAAAATTGACAAACGCATCAGTGTTTTAGACTTAATGTAGGCTAGGCATCATTTTCTATTTCTATTCAAAAAAAATATCGAATTTCGTCACGTACCTATGATGTAAAAAATTCGTTACATAAAAGTGCAGCGGTTGAAACGCTCCGCGGCCTGGCCCATTTATTAGGATCAACTAAGGCTTGAATTATGTAAATTTTTATACTCATGACATATTCAGGAAAAAACATCCACCGCACATACCGTTGTTTTTCTGGGATTCCATAAACCTCCATTCAATTAATTTGCTCGCCTACGAGCCGCGTCCCCAGCCGGTCGGTCTGAAACAAAACTAGACCAAAGCCATGAATGCTGTTGAAAATCCAATACGATCAAATAATAGCTTTCGTAAGAGTATTCACCAACTAGGAATTTCGTTAGCGGAGGGAAGAGAAGTAAAACATCTTTTTTCTTCAGCGTAGTTGGCTAAAAAGAATCCTATAACCATGTGTGAGCTCAGGGCTCGGAACCGGTATTTATAAATCTTCTAATATACACTTCTAATGCTTTAAAACTGTATTTACGAGAAGAGAAGAAGAAGAAGCTCCTGAGTCAACTTCTAGAATTTTAATAAAATCTGGGAAAATCTCGCAATTTAACGAAAAAAATACTTCAAATATCGGAATGTGAATAGATGTAATACATATTATCATAGATGGCGCTAAGGTTATATACCTTTCAATACAAATAGGTACAGGGGTCAAGGCGGATGGATAAATTCGATGCGTACGTCACAGTGCTCGCTAGTGAAAGGGAAACTCACCTGACGCGTAATCAGGAAGTACCGGGTCCTGGTGTGACCACGTGCGAGAGCAATCATATTTTTCTTTGCGCTTTGATTTGTATCTATATCACGAAAAAAATACTTGTTATCTTGTATGACCGGTTTACTGTATACCGGTAAGGCCAGGGCTTCCACGCCCTTCAAATCAGTGACCTTCAAATAGCCCGTTTTCTTTTTTTTTTAAATATTTTCTCTTCCTGTGCGGACAAAGTTGTAGTTCTCATTGTACATACTGTAAAACAGCGCTTCCCAAAGTGTGCTACGCGGAGCTCTGTGGCTCCGTAAGACATCTCAGAGGACTCCACCGGAACAATATAAAAATGACAGCACTTCAAATGGAGTAACATAATTAGTTAAAATAAGGACCGACACTTTTCCTTCAATTATATAGTGAGCACAATTATTTAATTAGTTAGTGAAATTAAGACAATTTTATGTAATTAGTCATTTTTCGGAGTCCATAAAGCATTCCGTTTTTAAAAAATGCTCAATAATCAAAATAGTCTGAGAACCACTGCAGTACAATATACGTCATGCTGTATGAAATTTAGTTCAAAGCACTTGCATAAATTACTCAATGAATATTACTCTCCAGAATAGTTGCAGAAGTCTGTACATTCGTTGGCCGTTTTATGCAGCTGTGCCTGAAAGCACTATCTGTCTCTGTTTTGAGAAATTATTTTATAAGTCAACGGAAATTGTAATAACGGACGTCCTCGTTGTCTTTTCAAGTAATAGAAAAGGATGAAAAATGTGAGATCCGTGTTATATTTACTTGCGAAAATGTGCTTGTTGATCATTCTTTCGGAGCAATGAATCCACGGATAATTGCAAAATATTTTCTCTTATTTTATTCACTTTCTTAATAGATTTGATTAAATACATTTCACCCAAACCCTAATGTAATGATAACTTTACCGCGGCCCCAAGCGCCCGGCGGCTCCGGTTGCAAAGCTGGCGGAGACGGGCGTCGGCCGAGCATTGGAGCCAGGAATGCTAAGAATCCTCGGGTGGGGCTCCTCCGTCAAAAGAACTTGGCTGCACCCGCAAGGTGGTCGGACGACCTGAATAGGGTTGCGGGGACTCGCTGGATGCTGGGCGCCTCTACCCGGCCCATGTGGAAATCTATTGAGGAGGTCTGTGTCCAGCAGTGGACGTTTTATGGCTGAAAAGATGACGAATACATTTCACCTCGGTATATAGGCTGAATGTGAGTGTCAGAAATTTATAGATATAATTTTCACTCAATATCTGGGTATAAATATAAATAATAACAATGCAAGATAATGGTAAGGATAAAAAATACCATTGCCACAAGCGCGAGATATAAAACTCCGTATTTATTGAAATGAAAGACAATGCACGCATTAGTACAGTCAGCATCAGATAGTTAGTAGCGACCAAAGTAGCTGAATATATCGAAACAGATCATTATTTGCATAGCAGTAACAATGCGTTACGATATATTTGGCCACTGTTGCTGCTCCTAACTATACGATGCTAAATGATGGAGACGCTGAATGGTGGAGACGAACCGGGAAACTCGAAATCCATTTTTTTATTTCGGATCGGATTCGGAGAGCTAGACTTGCATACGTGTACTAGAAGCACAACAAAGGATTACTCTTAGAACAAGAGCTGAAGTCATGATGACTCAGTTCTTTGCTGAAACTGATTGCAGTCTGTAGACCGCGATGAAGAAATGAAAGCTAATATCAATAAGTTCAATACACCATTACCTTCTCAAGCGTCTCTAGCTAGAGCGTGTAATCAAATATACCAAACCCCCTTAAATCAAATAGACCAGAATGTTTAACTTTCTTCAAAGAAGTGGTTCTGAAAATGAATTCTAAATCAATTAATGTATTAATTTTTCTTTGTTTTCACTGTTATATCATCAGCACTGACAAAAGAACGAGTCTCTCTAAGCATAAATGAGTCTCTCACTCAAGTCTATTTTTTTAAACAATTAGCTCTAATGTGTTCTTGTGATACCTATAAAGAATGTGGAAATCCCACACAAATAAAAGATGTCGTCATAAGACCCTCCTGCACAAAGAATCAAGCTTCACCCTGAAGGAACACTGATCCGATCATCAAATGATGGTAACGAGAAATTGCCGTCGTTTTCTATTACTGCAATACAATTACCATCCATTGACCCTTAACACGCTCGAGTTGCTTATAAATATAAAATCATACGGTTTTCCATAATATTATTCGTAATTTATTCGTAGTTTTATTTGAATAAAATAACGAATAAATCATTCGTTATTCGAAATTGCAGGCGAATTCGCGAATAAAATTACGACTAATAATTTTTTATTCGAATAAAAATTTATTCAAATAATGCCCAACTCTGCACTTACCTATGTAGGGTAGGTAAATAGTTAATTTGGGCAGTATAATATATATAATACCAATACCCTTGCGATTCGTACAGATTATTAAACATAAATATGATGGGTTTAATGCAATATTTTTTATTTAACTTTATTATTATTATCCAGTGTCAAACAAACTTGTCCAGTTCCACCAGTCATTCAAAAGTTAAACCTGCGGCATATATCTTGGGATCTGTATATTTCGATCGAATCGGACATTGTGTTGTGTGTCGTGCAGGTGATAGTGAATAGCGAACAAATGGGTGGTACTTAGTTTGAACTCGTCAATTTTAATAGACGATTCGTTAGGTACTCGTACATTTAGCCGACCTTAGTGGCATCTCGCCGATTCACAAGTCCATCCATGACCATGACGCATAAAACTGCGTTGAAACGTTGGATAATAAAGGTTAATTAAAACCGCTAGACCTGTCATATTTATGTTTAATAATAATAAATAATCAGGTATTCAAAGCACAAGTCGAAGGCGAGGAAGATAAATATGCGATCTGTGTGGGTGTTTTTATCACCACGCATGTGTGTTCTTACTCACGAACCAGTCTAGAATGTGGTCAAATTAATTGCAAAATTAGGTTTGACTATAAATTATTTCCGTTGCACCAATAAGCAAACAAAACTATTGCCACGGGCGTTTATCTTATGTCTGACTCGAATAAAATAAATATGTAATGAGATGAGATAGAAATATTTACTTCTACTGATCGGGGCTTGTCTTAAGCAAGCAATTCAATTCAATTTATTTATTTCAGTTCACGTTTTTCTAAATATCTTTAATTTAGGTGTTCAAAACATGAGCCTTGCAAAGCACAGCAACATTTTATAACTAAAATGGATTTTTAAAATGTAATGAATTAGACCGTATAATACAAATACAATAATTGTGACTTAGATCATCATCAATATTTTTTTTACATTAAGAAAAAAATGTTAGTAATAATGACTTTAACATAATTTTTTTACATTTAATTTAATTTAACCACCACGTTATTTGTTAAATGATAAGTTTTATATTTAGCGGTCCTCGGTTGGCTTCTTTTAAAATTAATTTACCCGAGTAATATCATGGGATCGCGCGCCAAATTTACAATATCGTAGCTAGTTAAATGCATGTTCTTATTAAGGGTACATAAGGTACAAGATAGTTATCCAGGGAATTTCGGAAATGTTACATTTGTAATTTGTAGCCAGGGTGACATATAATAGAGGAGTCCCATTTCTCTATCTGTCGAGGCTCCGCAAAGACGTTCCCAGAAGGGACTAGTAATTGGATAGTTAAAACCACCATAAATTATTTATTTGGAGCGATAAAGTGATCATAAATACAGTTACCTGGAAGTCACACAGAAAGTCTTACGGCTACTTTTAAATATTAGAGCTTTGAATGGTATGTTAAAAAATATAACGGTTTATATAATATAGTATTTAATGCAATCGTTATATAATGTATGCTTTATCATTCGAGTACAGCATTTAGGCCACGAAGCTTGCCGAGTGGCCTAATTAAGGTACAAGACTTAAGAAGCTAATTATATAACTATTGTATACAATAATTTTTCTACATTCAGTTAATGAAACATAGCTAAAAAAATAATTACAGAAACACTGCGTTCTTTTTTTTTGAGATTTATTATAGTTCTGTGCGGAGTTGTATAATATACATACGTATTTAATATTTTCTTCTTTTTTATTTCAATAAATAATATACGTATTGTAAAGGTGGCTGGTGTATAGACATTTTTTTCATAGACTGGCCGTTATTTTAAATAATAGATAGTCCTTATTTGAATGATCGATTCGATGAATGGTGACTGAAATAATTCCATGTGCTTAATAATAGAGAATATGTTTCGACAATATATATATAAGTCGGTAATGTAATATCCAGTTTACGCATGTTGAGCAATTTATGATTACATTTAAAACAATGGTGTTTTTTAGTTTTATTGAGACTTTGAGGTACCTGCTTATGTTAATCAGTCCGAATTGAATTACAATATTGATACAAAGATCTAAGTAGAAAGAAAAAATAGTCACTGTTGTGGTAAATCTCTATTTTACCACAACAGTGTCCTAAACCATTAGACTATCAGACCGCTTGTGATTCCCAATTAATTAATCCTCTACCTTCGGTAACGATTAAAAATTGTGTAATGTTAATGTGTAATTAAAACAAGAAACAGTCTGAATTACATAAAATAATACTGTAACATGCTACCTATAGACCTTTGAATTTCTACGAAATCCTAACGAAATATACTCTAGGCAGGCCTCTGTAAAAAATGTGATGGATAAAATGTTATCGTCTAACAAATATTACAACAGGACTGTACTTGGAAACAACAATTTTACGCATAACTTCATAATGAATATTTGATCACATTCATTTACGAAAGTAGCAAAAAATTTGAAAAAGTGAAGTTTAAAGACTTTAATTTGGGATCTAATTACATTCTAGCCTTCTCTGAAACTAAGTTTCTTGTTAATTATTTTCGAACTGGGTATATTTTAGCTCAAAGGTATAAGTTAAAAGTATATTATTTGTACAACGTGAGAACGAGAATATCGACAGATTTTAACCGTCGATCCTGATGCTTAATTGGAGAATAAAATATAGAAATGGTAAATATTGCTGAATGAAGCCTAGTATTCGATGTAATCATTATTTATAAGTTGAACAATTTGTAACACCGGGAATCGAAAAGTTACTGGCCAGTTCATTTTAAGTTAAATTAAGTTTGTTAAAAAGTTAATTATTAAATAGCAAAAAGTTCAAGTATCTGAGTTTTCTAATTCAGTCCTTTGGAAAAGAATTGTTTACTTGAATTGAAAGTACCGCAATTCATTTATTGACTTTTCTCTAGAAAAAAAATGTTATTATGGCAAAATGCCCATATGTCTCATATAACCTATGTTTATATAACTTTAAATTCACGTACTTAATCATTATAAATTCGTATTTAAAATCTGTCGTGTTTCTCGTTCCTACGGTTTACATGAATACATTTCTAACATAGGCATTTGACAACATTTTAAATTTCCAAGTAGTATTAAAAAGTTACCCATTTGAATTCAATATTAAGGAATCTAATTTTTTCATAGCAAGTAGTTTTGAAAATAATCGGGAATTTTCCCGATGGATTAATGGATGAAAAAAACAATGCAATCTTCTAAATTACGTCACTAGGCGGATATATGACAGTCACAGCGCACAAGAAGAACAACAGTACAGCTTCTGTATGATTTTCTATGCTGTTATATGTTACTTACGCTCTACTTATTACCTACGACGCTTTTTTTAGAATGAAAAATATTTGAAATTGATTTTTTGAAGAATATTTTATAAAATTTAAAAATATGCTTATAGTTTAATTTTCATCTTCTATTTGACTTTATTGGAAAAAAAATGTTGACAAATGGTGAGGTGTAAAAGTGTAATTACACTCTTCTGGCGGCAATGATTGTATATATTGGACGTATAGCGTTGTACTTGTCGGACCCATATGATAAAAGTGTGTTGTTTGTACATATATTGGTTTATCCTTTCATAAAATAACGAAGCAGCAATCGCCGTTCCATCTATCCGTAGAGATATTCGCTGCTTTTTATTGCGAAAAGTTAACAATTTAAATAAAAACCGGCCAAGGTATGTCAGACCATGCTCAGTGTAGGTTTACGTACCCGTTACTACAAAAAAATGCAGTACAGATGACAAAAAATCGACATGTACAAATGCACTAGCAAAAGAGTGCATCTTTATGACACTTACCTTTTGTTGAGAAGCGCAGTTTTCCGACATTAACTCAAAAAAGAATATCCGATTAACTGTGACCTTCGTATATTATTTCCCAAAATATGCACTTAATCATAAAAAAAATGCTTAGAGACCTCAACTTTATTTACTACCAAAGTAAGTAGCGCCTTATACACCTATACTTTATATTTTAACAATATATGTTGCAGTTTTTGCCATATTAGGTACGGGACCCTAAAAAGTGACCTGGTTCTTGTAAGATAAGCAAAGCTTTGTTCAAGTCACGGTGAAATGATGTATTGACAAACAAATAAGACACAAACACGCATCTATTGTATTATGTGAATAATAGTGAAAGTAGAGACAGAAAATAGAAAGCCGATCGCGTCTTATACAAAAACCTTCAGCAGGTTTTTCAGCCGTCGAAGAAACTATTTCGGATTGTTGCCGACGGCCTGCGCAGACCCGGAGTAAATAGACACTGCATGTGCGATGTGCATGCTAATAAACTACGTGAAAAAAATGCAATGCCTTTATATATTTGTATGTATTTAAAATAACACTTTATAAATTCACCTTTTTGCGTGTCGTAATTATTTGCGTATGTGGTCACATGAGGCGCTCACGTATTAACCACGAAAAATGTTGTCTTCTTTCATAAAACTGTTTATATAGTCTATAACAGACTTAAAAGCTATTCATAATTAAATTATTTAAAAACCTGAAAAATGTGCAAAAGGCTTCTTGGGTTCAGACATATACATATTTCTAAAACTTTAATGTTTATTTTTATATAGCGATAATACGAGGCAAAAAATGTGTGACCGTGCATATAAGGGTTGATTATCCAATCACAAACAATAGCAACGTTAATTGGCAGATATCAATAATAATAATGTCCTCTAGAAATATATATTAGTCGTGGTAAATACGCTTAACTGGTCCGTTTTTGAGGCATGGGAGCGATACAGGAGGGGTGGTGACAAGTGACGTGACATGACGTGTCTTAACTGTCTCGCTGTACACATATACGTATCTTTTCACCCCTCTCATACCGCTTTCATACATTAGGAACAGACTCAGTTATGCGTTAGGTCTATAGATGATGGGTTATTCCCACCTGTTACCACCTACTTGTCACCAGTGGTAACAGATGGGTTTTTTTTCCCAACTTTTACCACTAAAGTAGTCGGTGGTAACTACTGGGAATTTTTTTCCCATCTGTTACCACTAAATAAATTGGTGATAACAACTGGGAAAAAAAATCTGTTTCTCCAAGTTGCAGGCTCAAACTCGTGATCGTCAATTTTTTATGACTTGTCTTTACGCTTTAAGTCTATGGCCTGCCCGTTACATTGTTCGCGAGCCTTGAGGCAAATCTCGAGGGACCGATGGAAGGGTACAGATTGACAGGCAGATCGACTGATGAAAATGGTAATTGGAAAGATACCAACTTTTTCTTAACAATATGACATGTACGCGCCCGGAAGCGATGGCCGACTTTCGGCGAAAAGGGCCTGAGAATGGCTTTAGGAAATTTTCGTTAATAGGATGACTTGAGCAGAAATGTTTGTGTTAGGGAAGTAAATGGTATCGTCGCCCATTTGCACTGATTTTGCGTTGTGTGTGACTTTTGAACGAAACCTTTTTGACCTTGACCTTTAAATAAATTCGGACTTTATATAGGATATTAATATCAAGACGTTGGATTTCATCAACTGAGGGGCAAAAAGGTTAGACATTTTTATTTTGTCGTTCTTTGCGAAGTAGAAAAAAAAACGGCCAAGAACAAGTCTGACCAAGCTCAGTGTAGGGTTCTCGCAGCCATTCATGCAAAAAATGCACTACAGATATTGTGAGTGATTCTTCGGTAATTTCCAAGTTTGATTTCCCTAGCCACTGGTTCAAGTGTTACAAGCGCTGTGTGATATATTTGACTGTTGTTTTTTCGGAACTTATCGTTGCGTGTCGTTTTCGTTTTATTAAAACTGTCTAACCTTGAATTAGTCGGTTCGTGAAGAATGCAGAACATTTATTTCGTATGTCAAAATCTACCACATCACTCGAACTGGGCGCCAACATTTCTACCATCCCGCGATTTTAATAGGCGTTTATATTTTTAATTTTCTTTGCCAGACAATATTATATTAGTCAGAATCATTGCACAGAGCTAAATATATCTTTGCTATAAAATGCGTCAGAGCTACCAATGACGTTATTATGTTGACAGCGTGTAGAAAAATAGGTGAAAAAAACACGTATAATGAAGGATTTCGTAATGAAGATTATCTGTGTATAATGAATGATAACAATATCACATAAAAGGAAAAATCTCGGGGTGTTAATATTATAAATAAAACTATATTGGCAAAATTTATTTTGAGAAGAATCCATTTACATTTCTAGATTACTATACCTAATTGTTTAAGGATTTTAACAAGATTACTCATTCTGTTATGACGACCGGTTTGGCTCAGTGGGAGTAACGTTGCCTGCGAAGCTGAGGTCCTGGGTTCAAATCCCGGTAAGGGCAAATATTTGTGTGATGAGCATAAATATTTGTTGCTGAGTCTTGGATGTTTTCTATGTATATAAGTAATATATCTATTAAATATATCGTCGTCTAGTACCCATAACACAAGCCTTATTGAGCTTACCATGGGACTAGTTCGATTTGTGTAAAAATTGTGCCGTTATATTTATTTATTTATTTTTTATCTATATATATGAAACTCTTGCGTTACTGACCTATTGACAGACAAAGCACAGCCTAAACCGCTAAAGATAATAATAGGGGTTGAACCGTTGTATGGAAATCGTCCATTTGGAAATTTATAGACTAAAATCTTTGTATAAAAGTTTCTTACTAAAAACAAAACAAATAATTAAAGGTTGCTATAAAAATTCATGCCTTAAGGGGGATAAAAATGAGTTGAAAGTTTGTATGGGAAACATGTCGTTTTTAAAGTTAGACACTTAAAAATTTGGTCACAACCTCCTGATGTACAGTGAATAACATTGATAAAGGCATTTTTGGAAATTCATCCATCAACGGGGTTAAATTGAGGTTGAAATTTTATATGGATAACCTTGAATTATTTAAGTAACTCTTATAATATTTTGCGCATAGACTCTTTATTTAAAACTTGGAAAACTAATTTCATCATTATTGGAAATTCATCCCCTAACGGTGTTAAATAGGGGTTGAAAGGTTGTATGGGAAACCTGTAATTATTTAAGTAACTGTTATAATATTTCGCGTAGAGACTCTTCATTTGAAACAAAGAAATTTTTTTTCAGCATTATTGGAAATTCATCCCTTTACGGGGTTCAATTAGGGTTGTAAGTTTGTATAGAAAAACTAATTATTTGAGAAAGTGTTGTAATATTTTGCCTATAGACTCTTAATTTACAACTAAGAAAAATGACTTCAGCATTTTTGAAATTCAATCCCTAACAGGGTTAAATTGGGGTTGAAAGTTTGTTTGGAATACCTATAACTAATTGAGTAACTGTTATACTATTTCGTGTATAGTCTTCATTTAAAAATAAGTAAAGTGATTTCAGCATTTTGGAAACTCATCCCTTAACGGGGTTTAATTGGGGTTGAAAGTTTGTTTGGAAAACCTGTAATTATTTGAGTAACTATTATAATATTTCGCCCACAAACTCTTCTTTTAAAATTAAGAAAACTGTTTTCAGTATTTTTGGAAATTAATCCCCTAACGGGCTTAAATTGGGGTTGAAAATTGGTATGGAAAACGTGTTATTATTTGAGTAACTGTTATAATATTTCGCGTATACACTCCTCATTTAATACTAAGAAATCTCATTTCAGGATTTTTGGAATTTTATCGCCTAACGGGGTTAAATCGGGGTTGAAAGTTTGTATTGAAAATTTGTAATTAATTGAGAAATATAACTTTTACTCAATTAATTACAGGCATATAGATTTCATTAAAAACTAAGAAATTTTATTTCAGCATTTTCTGAATTTCATTCCTGAAAGGTATGAAATAAGGGGTAACAGTCTGGGACGAAAGTACAATGGCGCATAAAATGTGTTTTGAAGCGCTGAATAGAACTTTGAATGGCATTAGAGGGAACGATGGTATGATGGGTGGAGTCACTATGTTATTAGCTGGAGACTTTCGTCAGACTCTGCCCGTAGTTCCGAAGGAAACTCGAGCTGATGAAGTTAAAACTTGCATTAAGGCGTCAAATATTTAGCCTTTAATCAAAAAAACTCCTCCTTAAGATTGATATGCGAGTGCACTTTAAGGGCGATATTTGCGCTGGAGAATTCTCTGACCATCTCTTTAAAATAGGAAATGGAGAATATCCCAAAACTGATGGAAGGATTACAATTCCATCATATCTTGCCTTAGTTACGCGGACCGTTGACGACCTAATCTCTCAAATTTACCCAGATGGTCAAAATCTACACAGCTAGTCCAGGAAGTGGTTGTGTGAACGAGCGTTTCTGATACCTAGGAATGACCAGGCTTCCGTTATTAATAACATTTTATTGAAGTCGTTCAGAGGTTCAGAATACGAATACAAGTCTGTAGACTCTGTAGTGAACACGGATGATGCTATAAACAATCGCGTAGGGTTTTTAAATGCACTTAGCCGACCTGGCCTACCTTCTCACATACTTATCTTAAAAGTGGGTGCTCGAGTAATGTTGCTGCGAAATCTCAATCAGCCGAAGAGTATGTAGAGGCGCACTTAGGAGGATTTCTTGAGAGCTATACGCGGACGAAGTCGCGGGCAAAAGCTAGTTACTCATTTACTTGGGCCTGAATTCTCGAATGCCGTTTTTAATACTTTCCTTTCCTAATTGAGAGTTGGGCTGTGGCCATACATTTTTTACAAAAATAATAGTAAAAAAAATTCTCTATGGAAACCAAGATAGCAGATTATAAAAAAATATAGTCTTTTTTAAGATATAATTATTGATACGAATGGTATTGATACATAACAAAAAAAAATACACCCCTTGGAATTAACTATAGTTATATAAAATGAAACAAATCTTAAGGCCGGATTTCACCAAACTTTTATTCCGAGAATAACGCTTATTCCCGGATAGTAATGTCAAATCTTTTTTCTCCTCAGTACGCCTCATTTGTGAAATGCTGCTTGGTAAATTATTAGAGTAAAATAATTAAGCCCTTCTGGCATATGTGTAACTGTCTTTACAGCTTAGGCCCATCTGGCATGTATGTACACTTTTATTTGTTTTTTCAAAAATGGGTAGTTTGCACAAATTGTAACTTTGACAGAGGAAAATACATCTTTTCTCAGTCCACCCGTGACCATGGAAAGCTGGAAAGCTTCCGAAACGTCGGGAACTAAAATGAGATAATATACGCGATATAATCCGTTAAATTGTTTCATTTTAACATTACTATTTGAAAATAAGGGTAAATCTAGGAATAAACGTTTGGTAAAATGCAGCCTTACTTGGTTATTTACACGGAATAAGTGGTAAATGAGCGTTAAAATTCCTCATTTTTTTTGCTATGTTTACGACGTCTCACCACGTATCTGACTGATTTGTCGTCTTGATATGTAAACTAATAATAATAAAACCGCGAGAGAGTCGTAATTAAGATTAAGGGACGCCATCTTGGCACCATTCCCCGTTTCGATAACAAGCTGTCAATTTAAATCACAGTAACAACTGTTTATGTCATACCTTTTGGCGTTGCCCTAGTCAGCTTATTAGAGTCAAGTGGTCCCGGTATTACTAATAACAAAAAGGCGGTATGTGTGATGGAAATCTACGTACTGTTATTGCATTTTTAATTCGGTGTCATGTTTATCGGTTGGACGTTCATTCGTTCAATGTTCATTGTCTTGTGTTACGTTGTTTATTGTGTGTTAGTAAGTAGGTACTTATTGGTGATATTGAGAGAAAATACAAATTTCAATATTTAAAAACTAGAAATAAGTTTCGCGAATATTTGATATATTATAATCTAGGAGGAGCTACAAATTTCAACAGTATCGTCATAGCAAAATCATAGTTTTAAGGGTTCATGTTAAGAACTAGAAATCAGTGTCGCTAATAAGAAAAAAGGCTGATTTGACGTAGTGCCATCGAATAACAAGTAGAGTTTTGGTTCAAAGGCCTTCAAACTACCTTTTTTAAAGTCAATTTCAGAAAGTATATCGAATTAATATCAATTTCACGTAAATTAGTAACGAAATTTGAGTTTATTTTAATATATTTAGTTTTATTAAAAGAAACGCTTTAAATATTTAGTCACAGGCAGTTAATCTTGAATTGCGTCGACTTTTTATTTTAGTTTTGCCTTTTTGATTTGCTCCGCCATTTATTCGGTGTTACAGTTATCTTTCACACATCATCTCCCGTTTTTGTAATTGAGTGAATGTAAAGATTACATTTCTCGTACGACATAAAGTCGCGTGTCACAGTTGTGCTGAGAAGTACTGATATTCTTCGCGCCATATGCGATCAAATGTCTCTCAATGTTCCTCAAATATAGACACACCTTTATCTTTCAACGCGACTGTAAACTTCACGTGAAACACCTCGAAATAAATGGAAAACGCGTGAATAACATCCTTCACTTCATACGTTTTACGCTCACATAAATCCTCGCTACTTTTTTAAACTCCTATTTAAATATTTTCACTGTTATAAGATGAACTTTGTTTCGTTCGGCTTAAGTTTAAAATTAAAGGAAGTGTTAGGAGAAATGTGAGGGTGAGGGAATTATTTTGGAGAATGCCAACGTCTCGTTGAATGGACATTGTGCCGGTTAGAATGCCCGAATGAGGTTCTTGACAGTTTTACGCTGTCATCCATTTGCTCATGTCATGAGACTTAAGACGATAAAGAGAAAAAAGTTAAGATCTCAATGCTTTCTGTATTTTTTAAATGAAATAAAAGTTTACAAATGTGATAAGATAATGGCACTAGGTTACCTGTCAAAATTAGGCTGCAAACACCTACCTTACCTAAACATCACATTAAATAATAGTGATTGTACTCCTTAGTTTTCTAAACTCCATAGAGTTTAGAAAACTAAGCAGTACAATCACTATTTATCCAAACTGTCCGTCATAAGGCGTTAAATTGGTGGCGTCACAGTAGAAAGTGCATAATACGAGGGCTGCTATTTATATATCCGGAAACCGGGATTACAATCTTCTTAAATAGCATATTTGACCGCCATGGTAAAATTTGAACTTTTTTAAGTATATAAGGTATATTTTTTCTTCCTTATTAACGCTCGTGTTTTGTTTTTGACGGGTTTTAAATGTCATCTCGCAGCAAGAATGGAACTCACTCGTGAAAATATTCGTGCTATGATTTATTATGATTTTCGGCGTGGTTTAACGCAACAACAGTGCATAGATCAACTAACTTCAACTTTTGGTGATGAAGCCCCATCTAAAACTACTGTGTATCACTGGTTTAGTGAGTTCAATCGTGGACGTAGTATGCTTACGGACGAAGTTAAGGCAGGTCGCCCGAAATCGGTCGTTGTACAACAAAATATCGAGGCTGTGCGAAAACTTATAATGGACGACCGACATGTTACGTACCGCGAGATAGAGGCGACTCTGGGTATTTCTATGACCAGCATTAATAGCATATTACATAATTATTTGGCTGTAAAAAAAATTTGTTCGCGTTGGATACCCCACAACTTAACAAATGAGCAAAAACATGCTCGCGTCGAATGGTGCAATAAAATGTTAAAAAAATATAACCGTGGTGACTCAAAAGCCGTTTATAACATCTATACAGGTGACGAATCCTGGATCTATGCATACGATCCCGAAACGAAGCAACAATCAACGGTATGGGTGTTTCAAAATGAGCCGAACCCTACGAAAGTTACTCGTGCAAAAAGTACATTGAAACAAATGGTGGCCTGCTTCTTCGGTATTAATGGCCATGTAGCTACAGTGCCACTAGAAAACCGTAGAACGGTTAATTCAGAGTGGTACACGACCATTTGCTTACCGGAAGTATTTGAACAAATTCGTAAAACTAACCAGCGACGAAGAATCATTCTTCATCATGACAATGCCAGCTGTCATACGTCACGCGAAACAACTCTATTTTTGGAGGGTCAAAATGTGGAATTAACGGGTCATCCGCCGTACAGCCCTGACTTGGCACCCAACGATTTTTATTTATTTCCAAATATAAAGAATAAATTACGCGGTCAACGATTTTCGACCGCTGAAGATGCTGTCGACGCATTCAAACAACACGTTATGGAGGTACCTCAGGCGGAGTGGCAGAAGTGCTTTAAAAATTGGTTCACGCGAATGCAAAAGTGCATAGATCATCAAGGGGAATACTTTGAAAAACAATAAAACTATTTTCGGCCGTGTACGTTTGTTTGTTTTTTTGTTTCCGGATATATAAGTAGCAACCCTCGTAATGTGACAAATAACCACAAAGATGCAAGAAAAATCATTCAACACCATTGAATATTTACACCAGAAGAAGAATTTATGATGGAGTAGCTTTTCGATAAAAGATATTTGGAACTATTATTTACTGTTTTCCGTTGGACGCTTTTTCTCTCTATCTATTTCCCTATGTAGGATTGTCCATTTCTCTATTCTCCATGGTCTAGGGAGCCTGTGTGTTACAAGTCATCCACACAACATTTGTTAGGTTACTAGTGCAAAATTGGCGGACATTGTGGGTTGCCAGCATCTCAAATAAGCACCAATTGCGCCAAAAGTACCAAGTCTTCCTAAGTAAAATTCAGAACATTGTGTCTTTTCTAAAAACTGAATTCATATTTATGTAGTCAAATTACTAACTTTCGGATACTCTGAGGTGGTATTATAGAGGGTTGCAGCCAAATTATGTAACCCAGTACTATCGTGTAATTTGATTTGAATCTGACATTTTATTGTAAACACAGGTACAAAAATATCAGTGGGATAATACTGTAAAAGATAAGATATTTACGAGCAAAGAAATGATTTCGGATGAATGTAACAAACACTGAACAGCAATGAAACTTTGGGAATGATTGAAATCTTCTCTTCGTTAGACCCTTTTAAGGATCGATTGATTTTGTTTGAAGTGGAATTTGAACAGGAAAATGTAAAACGTTTTGTTAAACTTGAATATTTCATTGTAGATTGTTTAGAATTAGATCAGAGTGATAAATTCGTTCGTGTATGAAAATAAAATACACTTTTCACACTCCTTTTTTAAATAGTTTCAAAAACTTATGTATACTTTATTCTGTTACAAAACAGGGCGTGAAACGTATATCTAATACCTATACAGGTAAACCTAGCAACTTTTTAGATAACACTAAGGTGGAAATAAACAAACAGGCACAATGGCCGCCTTAAGCACGCTGGATTTCATACCGACACTACACATGGGCGGGTGGAGGCGAAGGTAAATTACATGTTCGTTCTAAATACCTACGTACGAGAAGGATTGCAATCTTTCCGAATAACGTCTAAGTATGCGCGGTCCTAGCATTACACTATGTGTGCTCCGTCAGTCAGCAGGTTAAGATATTGGTCCGATAATCCACCGACAGGGTTCTATTACCACTTTGAATGCACCAAACGCAATCCATACTATTAATATTATAAATGCGAAAGTGTGTCTGTCTGTCTGTCTGTATGTCTGTCTGTTACCTCTTCACGCTTAAACCGCTGAACCGATTTGGATGAAATTTGGTAAAGAGATAGTTTGAGTCCGGGGAAGGACATAGGTTACTTTTTATCCCGGAAAAATACCCTTATGCACGATAAACGAATTTAAGGCGGATGAAGTCGCGGGCAGAAGCTAGTTAAAATGACTGTGTGCGTGATCTTTGAATCAATGTGGCAATAATACTGCAGGACGAATTCTACAAAATTAGAAAATTAGAAGCAAAGTATAATTTACTTTGAACCTGAATTTGGCATTATATTTATATCGGTGACATGGTTTTTCGTCTGTGTTGATTGATTTATGAACGACAGTAGTGTGTACTCGTATCCAATATAAATACGTGAACATAAGTGAGCATACTTAGAATCTATTCTTTTTAAAATTAATATTATCGATTTTATTAACTTCTGTCTCTTGTTTGAAATTTATTATGAGAACTTTTCGTAGACATACTGTCCCTAAAGTAGCTGAAATGAGAACGAATCCAGTCGTCGTAGTAATTCTCGCGTTAACGTTCTGGTCCTCGTACTTTAATGCCCCATTACATAAATCCTGCTGAAAAGGAAAACCTATTTTACTCTGAGGATTTAATTGTGTTACGAATTACATCGCAATAGGATTCAACTAACTGGCATTTTAACCGCCGATGCAAAAAGAGAGGTGCAATGTTTAACCGGTGTGTTCATAAATTGTCTCAGTGCAGAATTGTTTTAGTGGACAGACAAGTGACGAAAAACGTGATTTTATATAAAAATATTAATTTCAAGAGTTCCTCATTGAAAAAAAAACCTGTGACAGTTCGAGGGTAGGTGACAGTCAGCGTCGAAAATCTTACACAATCACTATTGCCGGTGAATTTAGTATGCCATTGTACTACTATTATTCTTGTGCGCTGTGACTGAGTCATAATCTAATGACGTCATTTAGAGAGTCGTATTCTTCCTTTAAATTTGCCCGAATATAATAAATAATAATCAATTTGGGTTTTATAGGTGTTTCGGGGATATTTTTATCGTTTCAGCATCGGCTGGTGTGCAATTGTGTGTCAAATATTAAACCAATTGTACCTAAATCCAAGCCAGCGTCTAGTAACCATCTGTGCTCACTTATACTATACATAAAAAAGAGGGCCGTTTGTTTTTCTAGGAAAGGATGGTTACGTATCGTTATTTAAGAGCCCTTTCGCATGTCCACTAGCACCACTCGTAATCATTGTGATTATTTAAATTTTACAATAAATATTAAAAATCAATGCGTCCTAAGCTAAAACGGCGTTTTTATTTTTGAGCTTATAGATCGACGAATCCAGCAACGAAAAATCTAGTTTAATGTATTCAATAGGTACTTAAATACGAAATACAGTACATACATAGCGGCCCCCCTTTTTTAATATCTGTCGTAAAATTTAAATAATCACAATTATTTACGAGTGGCGCTAGTGGACACGCGAAAGAGCTCTTAACTGAGCGCATAGGTATTCTTTGTTCACCTTTGACGTCCGTCGTTTTAGACAGCTGCACAGATTGAATTACCTTTAAAAGTATCAATTGAAATGTGTTATTTAACCAAGGTCCTTAAAAATGTCTTATTTTATTACTATGTTTTGTTAAAGGGTACACAGGTTGATGTATCGTTAAGTTCAAAATAGATATTCTGTAAGCAGAAATACATTATATAGGCTTTGGTATTTTACTCGGCAACGCAATAGTACCAGTACCACACACATCTACGGCGAACAGCATCGTTCACCAATCGTCTGACACTGAGCTATTGATCAATAAATATTGTAGGGTCAATGGATCAACGATGACATCTTTAATGTAGGTTTACGCTGTGTAGTCCAGAATAAGTATACTACGTAATATCACAATACGGTCTACGTCGATTGATGGCATTGATCGACGGCTTAATATTTTGATATTTTGTCAGTAACCTGTTGAAGTGCCCCACTGCTAGGCAAAAGCCTTCGGGCGCCGGTTGGCAGGATAGACATGTTGACAGGCTTAAATGATATTCATAAAATTTTACTACGTACACATAATAACATTAAATTGTGCTTAAGGTATTGCTTATAGTAATATTGCTTTAAGCCCAAAATAGGTCTACAAGCATCTAAGTACCTACGCTCAGATAAAATCACATTAACTAAATCCTGGCAAGAAAACAAACCTCCCGCCGTGCCCTCGTAATTATTCTTCATTCGGCTATTAATCCGCCATCGCTCCTGCTTGAGCAATTAGGACCCTAACCTGCCCCCATTAAGACGCTTGCGGACGTGTTGATAGAGTTTATTGATATTGCGCAGTGTAACGGATATCAAAATGATTATTTTTGATGGGACACACAACGACTCACGTCATTTTCTTTGTTAATCTAGGTACCGCAGAATCGCTATGAAGTATAGAATAAGTATAATACATAGATACCACGCTGTTAATATTGATGTCGATTGACGGAAATGATATTTCTGAAGTAATAGACAGTGTCACTCAAGTCATCATAACATAATCAGGTATATTTGGAAAAGAACAGACGTTACGTTACGAAGGATACTTGTCGTCCATCTTGGCCGGGCAACATGAATCGGTGTTGATAAACTCATTGTCTTAAAAAGTCACAAGTGACACCTTCCACGCATTCATAAGTCCCACAAGTCTCTCTCTGCCCGCACTTGCCAGCGCAATACATGACTAGCAACGGAGGTTCTCATCATCATCTTCTCTGATGTTTAATAATTCGTCTAATATCACGCTGAACAGATATAGGGACTGAGAATCGAGACTAAGTGCAATCCAATTCGAGATTTTCCATTCCGAGACTAAGTGCAATCCGATTCGAGAGTTAGACACGGGGAAGAGTTTTGTATCACCAACAACAGTCTTAACTATCGAATCGGAATCGCGACACATATCATGGATAACTCCAAAATAGATTTTTGGTATATATCCTTTTGTACCGCAGTGTCCACCATCATCACGCCAAGGATATAGTCGTAGGCCTTCTGCATTTCCAATAAAAGGAAATGCAGAGGCGTATTCTTCGTCCTGTATTTCTTCATGATAACCCTCAGGGCAAAAACAGGGTCTATGTTCGATCCGTGATACTGAGCTCTCCTGCCGGATCTGAGAAATTATTATTCACTCGAAGGGCTTGATAATGTGAGACATGAACTTTATACCGCGGTAGTTACCACCTCCTGCAACGATCCCTTGGATCTTGTAGGATTCTGTTTACCCGACAACGCTGAAGTAAATAAGATGTTATGACTTTTCTCTCTTCCGTCAACGAAGTTGCGGCCGTAAAAACGAAAAGATACCAACTATCGCGCTCGAGTACAGGTCACTAAATATAGGCGCATAATGTCTATCTTCAATCGGCAATCGTCATCGGTAGGTCATTGTCAACACAGCGTTTAGTTGACACGCAGCGTGACGACGTAACGTATTATCTCGCAAGTATCGGCCGCTACGCTTCTCATATTTGCTTTTAGTTTTCGACGAATATTATTAATTATTCCACAACTGCGTTCGCGGAAGAGGCAAAAGTACAGTAATAACCCAGATTCTGCTTCAGTGTAGCCGGGTAAAAACTATCCTATAAACAACATCTCATGTTTAGCTATTCTTGTACCAAAAATGATTATCCGTCAAGCCGTTTTAACATGATGGGGCGACATAAATATTCCAACCAAGAGATGATGTTGTTATCAATGTTTATATATTACTTAAAGGTGCAGCTTCGTGCGCAGAGGAGGGAAAAGCCATAACCCTCTTTTACTTCAGCGTAGTCGGGTAAAATTATCCTACAACTATCTGTGGATACCTATCTATTCCTGTACCAAAAATAATTGAAATCTGTTTAGCCGTTTTGACGTGATAAAGCCACAACGGCACATACAAATATAAAAAATGATTCAGCGATCTCCAAGTAGTCCGTTCGTTTTTTTAGGAGCCTAGAGTGTTCCACTGCTGGGCAAAGGCCACCCCCACATTCTTTCAAGTGTAGCAGCCTTGCGCAATCTCCCACCAGTTCTTCTGCAATGGAAAGTATCAAGCTCGTCCCGCATTCTTTATTTTTTGAAAATATTTTCAATGTACAGCCATTTAATTTTTACTCTATAATAGTATAGATATTTTACGAAATTAGATAGCACTGTTAAGATTTTTCTTAGAATCATGATCATGACTTCGGTAAGTCAAATGGATTTTATAATTGTATAATAGTATATATAGTACGCGCTTTTGTATCGGCATTTTCATTAGAATATATAAATCTTTAACTAGAGGTAGTGGTTATCACGAAACTGATGATTAATATCAAATAGCGTATATTTCGTTACAAAACTGACAAGCTAGGCGCCATTTAAATATAGTTTAAGTTTCGTCTAACTCTATAATTTTAAATAAAAATGCCTATCGATACAATCGCGATACGCACGCAAGTCAATATGTAGGTAGCTGTTTGGAGTGAAAAAAACGTGATTAAGGAGCGCTCCTAACATAAGCTATGACGATGCGTTTAATAAACGCGGTGTGTGTAGGCCTAAGGGCAAGCTAATTTCTGACCGACTCGAAAATGTTTTTTATTGTTTTTTGTTGGTGATGATATGAGATTGCCGTCTGTGAATCGATATTACTGATGATTTTTATTGAATAGCTTCACGGGTGGCCCTATAACAATAATAAAAATAATTAAGGAGACCGATTAGCCCAGTAGTTAGTCCAAGATTAATTCCCTGTATCCCACCCAAGTACCGTAGATTCGTAGTCTTCAAAAGTGCTGTACAATCAGCATTCAAAAGATAGTCCTCCCAAAGTCGCCCGTCGCAAATAGTCTGGAACGCAATGTTATTCCTACCGTCATATAAGACGTGTAACCGAACTATTTGGCGACTTTGGGTGTCACGAGCTATTTGACGCTGACTGTCTGTAACTATCTGCGTTTCTTGATACAGCATAGACAATCTGCTCTTCACTCTCTTAACAATATTATCTACTTTTCTATACTAGTATTATAAATAGAAAGTCTAACTGTCTGTACTGAACCGATTTAGATGAAATTTGGTGTGGAGATAGCTTGGGACCCTAAGCTGCAGACCCTTGAGCATCGACGTAGGGTCGCTCGTCTTTCGGTCTTATACAGGTTACATTTCGGTGAGTGTGCGGGGGAATTACATGATTTAATTCCACCAGCCCCTTTCCACCATCGGGACACACGACGCGTGCGTTTGTCCACACGTGGTCAATATTCCGAGTATCCGCACGAAGCGCCTTGGTGCCACTTTTATCATGCGTACCACAAAGGAGTGGAACTCGTTGCCTGCGAGTGTGTTCCCGACTATTATAATTTGGGCGTGTTCAAGACAAAGGTGAATAGGCTGTTTCTAGACGGGCATGATACATCCTTGACCGCATCGTCACTTCACAACAGGTGAGATTGCGGTCAAATGCCCATCTATTTTCTAATAAAAAAAAACCCTCAGAAGGACGTCTATAATTTTTATTCCGGAAATCATCCCTTCACGGGGTGAAAAGTAAAATATTGTAATGGAAATCATTTCTCAAGTAAGCTAACCCTTATTACTATTATATCACTTACTATTAAACTCATCATAACTACACTTTTACTTAAAACATGGGCTAATCAGTTTTCGGTAGCGCAGGCGAAGCCGCGGGTTAATGCTAGTAATATTATAAATGTGAAAATGCGGCTAGATTGTCCTTCTAAGTATCTCACTGTAATGGAGTACCGGTTCAACGTAAAGCTATCGATACTTTTTGTACTAACAAAGTGCTTGAAAAAAAAAACATTATTAGACAGGGTCACTAAAATATAAATTGGTTTCAACCTTTAGTACAGTAAAACACGGGCTACGTGACTCATTGTTGGGTTAAAGTCGTTCTTTTTTTAAGGCCCAGATCGGACAAAATTAAATAAACTCGGCGCGCACCCTGTAATACCTTAACAAGACAAAATATATTACGGGCTCACAAAGAGACTTGTAATTGGCCTGAATTTACGTCAGTTTCTTTAGGGATGCGATTGCGATGCTTTCGTCATTTCCACAGAACATTCTTTGGGGCAAGGACGTTACAACATGATCGAAACGTCGAAGTAAATCTTCTACGCATGTAAGAAGAGAAGTTCTTACACCTGTCTGGTTGAATAACTGGCTAGTCAACACAAAGCCCAGAACACTGAACATTAGATTTTTTGTCGTGGAGAACACCTGTAAACCATGTACAGTAAGGTCGGGGTACTTTGATCCTACGAGATTACAACAACCCATTTTATTGAATTAGTAAATTCTTAAAAACGATATTCAACGCTTAAACAAAAACAGATCAATCATATGATGTCGTTTTTAAAAATGTATTAATTAAATAAAATGAGTTTTTATGATCGCCCCAGTAACCTTGTAGGGTCTAAGTACCCCATATTTGGCCGTCTATTATTTATTTATTTAAACTTTATTGCACAAAACAAAACTAAGTACTTAACAAAATAACTTAACAAGTTATTAATTTATTATTTATTCATATAAGAAAATCAATTTTCGTATATTTTCTTCCATTTTCGGAAATTTTACAGGTTCGTATCTGTTTTTTACATGTAAAATTACATAATTTGTAACAGCGACCTGCTCATGACTAGAAGGTTACATCCTAAGATGGTGTAAACAGTTATCGCAACATGAACTCAGGTCATTTAAATTTACCCTATCTTCACACATTATCATGAAATAAAACATTTATACGTGATTAAGCCCCGTTTTGTTGAGTTGTGATAATGCACTCAGGTGCCGAAATTACATACCCCTTTAACTTAAACGCCATTTTAGTCCGCTTTTTTTTTCAATATTAGCCATCAACAAAATAAAAGTTACAAACGGCCATATAAAATCTCCAAACCTTTCGGGGAAAAGCTGGGTAATGTATGACATAGACCATTAAAACAAGAGGACTGACAGTTGCCATACTTTGGATCGTGTTCCGATCGCAAGGAGATGTTCTGGCAAAAAGTAAATGGCGCTTAAAAACTAAACATTAAACGATGTCATAATTGAATAAAAAAATATAGTATAGTAACAATTAGTTCGCAAATAGCTACTTATAAATAAATCGTAACATTTAAATACTGTATCACGCTTTCAAACTTGAATAATTGTAAAAAATAATTCTTATACATAGATGGCGTTGTATATACCGGGGAACGGCTTTTTGTATGCAGATGGTCAGTCTTCTTATTTTGATTATCCTTGGTTATGAGGTATTTCTATTTAAAAACACCATGGAGACCGCCATATGCTGAGGACCCCAGGATCTCACAATGAACGCACTAGCGTCCTCCTTACGCCATCGCCATGCCTATGACGGACTCATCTTGGGGCGATAGGGTGTTCGCCTGTTCGCCACCTCCCCTGACGGCAATAACCGAATACCAAAGCATCCCTCCTATAAGGCACTGGCGATTCCGATAGCCTCTTTTTCCTCGTAGATAATATTGAGATTGAGTACAGTTATGTTCGTATATTGGGATATACTAACATACCTGTACCTATCTACATAGCATCTTTTATTCATGGTAATGGTTTAATATTCTGTTGGCGTCAGATACGTGTTGCCTGGCGTGAAGTCAATTGTTGACTGTTTGCGGTACTGAGTTAGCAGAATTATCTAAAATAATCTTAATACTTAATCATTTATAGCATTCCACCATGTTGGTTTACAGAATATTAGGTAAACTTAAGTTTTAGTTGTTAAATAATTGTGGATCCTATTGGGCACCGCAAATTCGTCAAGAGAAGGCGACTTTGTATATGTATTAGTGGTTTTTTGGTTTTAATAGTTTCTCTCCGGACTGAAAATTTAACTTTCTTCTCAAATAAGGAGCGAGAGAAAGAAAGAAAAGGTGGAGTATTCGATCAAAATATCGCTTACATAGTATCATTCTTTTTATACTTATAACAATGCTAGGACGCCGTTTTTGCATTTTTTAACCCGCCTTTTGTTTTCATAGCGAATTTTAGCGAAATATTTTTTTATAACGAAACCACCCTACCACAGCAACCTTCCAAATATCCCTGGGATATATTCAAATTACAGCTGGCAAAAGGCTTAAATCTCACCCAAATTCTAAACCTAGGGTTTGTCATACTCCAGTTTTCGGGGCTGATTCATCGAATTCAAGCCCGAATTTCAATTTCAAATACCTTTCAAATGATCCCGTCACGCTGTGACGGTTCACAAAGCTTTGTTTGTGTATTAAGGGTATTTCGTGCATACTGGTACGGGCTATTCTGCGACATATCGTGAAATAAACCCGAGTATAGAGTTTCACAGTAGTCTGTAAGTAGTTGTACACAAACCAAACTTTGTTTTTAATTTTCTATGAAAAACGCGAGATGAGATAAGTTTAAGGTTAGGCGCCTGTGCCATCATGATTCTTGAATGAATGAACCGATTTTGATAAAAATAGAATCTAAGGTTACTTGATCGAGTGTTGACTAATATTATACAAGCTAATGTTTGTAGACCACTGAAGATAAATTTTTTTTCAGGGGTTTTTATTATTTCATTTAGTTACCTACTACATTACAAGTTATGTATTGTTATTAATGCAATGAAAACGCACAGCATGACGGGATGAGATGAAATTCATTCCTCTTAAGCTATTAATCAAAAGATTCGAGAAATAACTTTCATGTGATGCCGTGAGAATAACATCTGGTCCATACATACACAACAACACAACCGTAACAAATTTGTAATAAGACCGAAAGCTTTTTCTGGTATATTTTAATTAATATATTTATTTAATAGCGGCCGCCCGCGATTTCGTCCGCCTTAGATTCGTTTATCGCGGATAAAAGGTATTTTTCCGGGATAAAAAGTACCTTATGTCTTTCCCCAAAACTCGATATTTTACTAATTTAAATGTGAAGCATATAACCAAGATTTCAAGTTCCTAGCGTAACAAAATATTTACTGTTCATACAAATTTTCATCCCCTTTTTTGGATGAAAATTGGCATACATTATAGCCCTAGTCCTATTCTGATATATAAGGTACATAACTGGAAAGTTTCATAAAAATTCGTCCAATAGTTTTTGAGATTAAGTGGAACGTACATACATACATACTTTCACGTTTATAATATATTAAGGATTATTATTCAAAAAGTTACAAAGCATTACAGTAAAAATCAAGGCACTGTGAACTACAAAAACTAAAAATATACAGAAACCGGACCGATAAAGTCGTGCGACGAATGGAAAAGATACATTTTATTTATTGCTGCGTTAGACCTGATGTATGACCTAACCTCTTTGTAGAGTTCTCTACATAATATTGAATGTTCAATGACCCGTAATAATATGTCACTTAAATATCTCCAAGTTGACGATTCATGTCTGTTTCCGATATCCTATATATGAACCTTTGAAAGGTTCTTGTGAATTGTGTAAAAATATTTTATACGATACAATATTATTAGATTACTAAAAGTCGTTCTTTGTCAGCGGAGAAGAAAAAGTGAATTCTCCTCTTTTTTGCTTCAGCAAAAAGCATACACAATATCATATATAATCAACAGTGGATACCCAGATACCCGTACCATAAATAATTGAAATCTGCACATTCGATTAAGCGTGATGTGGGCACAAAAAACACATAGGTACAGTCGGTATCAAATAGTGTGTAGCATACAACTCGCCAAATATATCGCATCAAACCTAAATAACATTTTAGCGTTAAGACAAGCTGTACTGGACCTCTCCGTTCTGCTTAGATATTAAAGAGTTAGCTTCTATATTATAAGGTGCGTTGGGGTAAGTTCGAAAGGTTAATTTTAGTTCGATGCCTTAAGGAACATTTTCGGCAAAGTTTTAGTCTTTTCCATACTTCCGTCTTTCCCCCACGCACCTTAAGGCTATTATAGAGTGTAATATCTTATAAATTATTTTAATTTTTAAAATGATGATTTTATCAATAATAGGTAAGAATTATACTTAAGTTAAATGATCTGATTAGGTTTTTCTGGGTTTCCCTAATCCTTGCAACAAATGTTGGATCATATTGTATGTTTCCCAGCAAAGACTTCTCCCATTGTAACTGACAATTCGAAAGTGCTTGTATCTAAGCCTACTTGAATAAAGGATATTTTGATTTGATTTGATGTGAATAACACCTTTATATCTTCGATTTTGGCTCAGAATTTTACAGGTGAAGGTGAAGCCTTATATAACATTATTGCACCTTTATAATGAAGTTTAATGAAGCCTTGAGTTATATAAAGTATCTATAACGGTGTCATATAGAACTTTAGACTGGCATTTTGCTACCTCATAACTCATTTGAAGTGGTTTCAGAGTCAAAAGTAGATGATGGTTAATTATATACCTACATTTATCGATTTATTGTTTATCTATTTAGATCTTCAGGCTATCTGCGGACTTTGCAACTTTTTCATCACGGAATATAAATATTGTTGATTAACAGTATTCTAGAAGTTTAACGTTCGTTATTAGTGCACTTGCAAAAATGTGAACGTGTATACTGTTTCTCATCTCAATTTCGAGGCGCTTTTAGAAAATAATAATTATGAGGAATCAATTATTAACCCTAAATTTTATACCTGTATTTCAAATGTTCTTCAGCTTTAGTCACTATATACGTAATATATAGGTATAAGGAAAAGTCACGAATTTCGTGATTTAAAAGTGATTTTGTATAAATATTTTTTTAAGGAGAGAGTAGAGGAGAATTGTGAAAAAAGTGCCACGGAGTCAAGCCGATCTGAAATACTCTGGTAACCGACGATACGAATCGCTCTCCGTTGAATGCGGTACTAGAGTTGAGATTTCTATCATTTCACTGAACGTGTCTAGTGAAATGACAAAACGAGTTGACTTTGCGAGTTTGTTTCGTCAATAACTCACTGATGTGTTTCAGGGCATTTATCAAATCACTAAACAGATATGGCGAAATGAAAAAGCAAGTTGCTTTTTTTTGGTTGATTGTGAAATGAGAATTTCACTAAACAGATTCAGGGATTTGATCAGATGACTGATTTATTCTTGACAAATGATAAGGATCCGCCATTTTAACATCCTGTTCAATACTCTGTTTTGGCCATTTACTTGCAGCGTAATGCAATGGATTTAAATTATTTTTGGTACACGGAAAGCTGGTCATCCACAAATGGTTATAGGATAGTTTGTACTCAAATACGCTGAATATAAGAGGGTTATGATTTATTTCCTCTACTGAAGAAGTAGCGGTCACCTTCTACAAGTACATGAAAATATATTCCGATCTACTTTAGTTTAGGTGTGGTATTAATTAGTATCCAAACATCACATGTGAACTAATCACCTAGATGACCGATCTCTGATAACAGATGACCTAGTCCTATCAAAGCATCAATTGATGTTTCGAGTTCTATTCAGCTCTCTAATTTGATTGCGGACTAAAGCATTAATTAGTAGTAAATTACAATTTGATTAGCAGAGTCTAGGGTAAAAACAAAAACAGTACCGTTACTAATTAACTAACGGACGACGATTATTATTTTATACTTGGATTTTAATAGAATTTAACGAATTGGTTGTCGCGGGATCCGGAGTAAAGTAAAACAGGAGACCAGGGCCAGGATATTTATTGGAGTAAATAAGGAAAAGAAAAGGCACCTGAGGACAAAACAGACAGTCCTTAGCTACAAAGTCTATTTACATTTTTAAAACAGTTAGCGATTAATTACAAAATATATATGAACTTACGTTTTCGTGCCTAGAGTTATAAATATGTGTCGTCAACGACGGTTCAACAGTATGGTTTTACTCTGTAGATTATTATTTAGAAGTTTATATTATGTATTCAAAAAACCATTGTCACTCAAAGCACTCAGGTTTCAGGAATAATGCACTTATGTTCTACTTAGGCTTGAGGATTTTAAAAACATTGGTTAAGAGTGAGACTTAGAACAACATGTGTTCAGCTCCGAAGTACAGAATTGAATGAAGCTCGAGCGTGTGTTTGAGTGTGGAATTTTAAAATAATTTGAATTTTCTGTCAGAAGAATAATTTTAAAAAGCTGCACATAGCCAGATAGCTCGTAAGCAACGAGTCGTTATGCGCCTCGTTACATGGTTAAATACCTACAGAAATAGGGTAGCAGGATTGACTAATAGATGAAATCGGTCAAAACGCTCAGAGAGTAAGATAATTTTAATAACGTCATAATGCTGTATTGTCAAATTGCTTCCTTAATTTCTTTATAATCATTTTAAAGTGTAAAAATAAGTTTTCATAAATTGTTCCTGTTTATTGTCATACACAATATTTAATTGTATGCGTGACATAATTGTTATTGACAGCAGGTAAGTACCAGTTAAATCAAGTTTTCGATTAGTCCGATTTTGTGCACAATTCTACGGAAAGTGATCAACGATAGCAACGCCATCTATTAATATTTTATTCAAAGGCACGTTGTTTTCTTATACAGTATCACTCTATGACTTCCATAGTCTTTGACGAGAGACAACACAAAATACACATTTGACGAGGGAACCTCTTTTGTGAAGTCGGTTGAATCACACAAATCACATAATGTTTCTGCCACTCTCCCTGACCTTTATCCATTTTATCAATTTCCACGCTTTCCATAGGTTTATCGGTTAATCCCGAATGATGCCGAACCGACAACGGTTTGCTCTCATGCTGGTTAATTTTAGACAAGGGGTGAAACTGACGGAGGATCCACTGACCAACTAAGTGCCTTTCCTAATCGGGGAACTTCAACTTTATTGACTTTAATTACCAATAAATAAATCATTCGATCTGATCGACTGAAAAGTGGTTATGCGAATTTGTGCAATATTTGCTATACTACTCTGAGCCTTGATTTTTCCGCCAACTCTTTTCATTTCTAACGAACAACTATATCTCATTTTGAAAGAAAAGCTAAAGCAAGGAAACTCCGAGCCAAGCTCGCTCTATAATTAATAAAAAAAACAGCGAAAATTTTAGCGAACAATGAAAACAATTTTAGCGAGGTAAAAGAGACTTTCCATAGATCATGGAGGTAGATTCCATGTGCGTTGACTACATTGTTTTTAAATAGCAAAGCAAACTCAAAGGTTCAATTGTGTTTTTTGAGAATAGGGTATGTGCATGATTTCTTAATCGTTTTTCTTAACAAAATATTAAAATCCCGTAAAAAATGATTTCAAAAAGTGCAATTAAAACTAAAATCGGCCAAGAAATACGTATGATATAGGCATTTTTAAACTACTAATTAGGCAGCAATTTGACAGAGATGTCCGATATGTACTGTTATGTACGTCATAGTCCACACCAGCCATATAAACTCCATATTAAATACTGTTTTGCTAGAAAGAGATAAAATGAAATGTTTGATGGCTTATATCTTGGTTATTTCTATAGTTATTCGAAACAATATTTTTGTGTACCGTTTGTCATGAGTGAGCTTTTAATAAAGCAAAAATTAAAATTCATGCATATTCCCTATTATGGACTTTTGTTACTGAAGTCGTTATGGATTCGTTAATGTTTTTGATTCTGTTAAACCATTTAAGGTATTTTGTCAAGTAATTTTGGTAATTAAGTTTTTGTGCAAAGTAGACCATTGTAAATTGTCATTTGAGCCCTAATAAGATAATTTACATTCTTGTTTTAGGATGAAGCTTATGTAAGAAGGGTTTACACTGGCCCGCAAGGAGCTGTTCATTAACATAAAGTTGGACCCTAAATAGGATTTACGAGAACTAACAAACAAGGAAAAGAACCCTTATGTTTGAGATTAAATTATAGGTTTACTAAGTAACATCTTCTACTTCAGTATGTATACTTGCGGTGTGTGTGGTCACAGCTGAATCGAACAGATGAAATTATATTCAATAGATCTAAGAATTAATAAAAATAGCCACTCCTTTTATGGAGCAACCTTGGAACACGTGTTACTCCCTATATGGTAATAAGCCCTAGTATATAACAATCTCAATTCACTGAATAAATATACATTATAATAACGAGTCTCGTTGTGTCCATACCTTCTTACTCCCAACACTTCATGGCGACCTTGCCAGGATAGACGACGCTTCATGGCGACCTTGCCAGGATAGACGACGCTTCATGGCGACCCTGCCAGGATGTTGACAACTTTTGAGAAGTTTTTTTTATGGTATGTTATGTTATAGTACGACCTTTATTAAATATAAATGAAATACTGGTGAAAAAACCACTTAAATCTAATAAAAACTCCCCGAGTGATGATCAAATTATATTTTTAGACTTTTCCAAAAAACGCGCCTAGGAACGAGTGACGTCAAATGTTTTTACATTGTATGAGGGAATCAAGAACTTTGTTTTGCAGCTATTAGGGCCAAATGCCTGACCAAATTAAGCACTTTTGTGTTTTTATTTAGACCATCTTGCTCACTTACGAAGTGAAGTTATGAATATGGGGCTATGTTAAAACTTGCGTTTATCAAAACGGTTTCATAACAAAAGGTACCAAACATTTCATGCGTTATTGAATTGTATTGTTAGTTCATATTTTCATCCTTTAAAATGGACTTTCCCACCCAACTTGAAAGGCTCTTAAAACAAGGTACACTTAAGGTTAGATACCAACATTTTTTCGCATCAAAATATTATAAATATTTATTTGAGTACGTATGTACATACAGTCAACATTTCTATTGGGAACATAACATTTCCCAGAGGTTACATTTTATATTTTTAAGGCATAGTCTACGTTACACGGACACATAATCTACAAATAGTTTATTTTTATAGTGTATCGTTCTATAGATATATTTTTTTAAAACCTCGATGTGACATTTGATTACTATATACATTCGACTGTATAAATGAACTGTAAAAAAATTACTTTGGTCTATATGGTAAACCCAAAGTATTTTTTTTGCAGTCTCAAGTTTTGACTAAAGTGACAAAACAAATTAAAAATATTGGCAGCATTTTTTTCTTTCTAATCTGGACAGATTTATATACAGTCGACTGTCGTGCACAAATGTCACATCCAGGATTCAAAATTGTTACGTAAAAAAACAATAGGACATAAAAATAAACCATCCGTAGATTCTCAGTCCACATATCGAGAAAAAATATAATATACATGGGAAACTTAATGATCCAAATTGTAATGCATGTAAAACACACGTTCTCAACTGAAACTATACTATTATAAAATTCAGTTGCCTTAAATGGGTCTAGTTCAATTTTAATTCCAAGAATGTCTTAAAACATATGAACATTGAAAACAGTTCCATCTCTCGGTCGGAATATCTTTGCGTCTTCATCACGTTAAAACGGGTTGACAAATCTAAACCATCAACCATATTTGTAATAAAATTTCGATATAAAGTTAGCTAACCATATAAAGCATACATAAAATCCATCAGTTGGTTATAAAGTAATTTCTACCCAACTACAACAAATGTTGAAAGCCTGTTGTGAAGCAAATACACAACAGGCTTTCAACATTTTTCCACTCTCGTGGGCGAAGTTCCAAGCAAATTTTAGTTTACTGAGTAATTGCAAAAAATAAAATGAAATAATCGAGGAAAGTGCTAAAAATAAGAAAACAATGAAAGACTGTAAACCAAACAGAGTAATTAAAAGCAAGTCAAACTGTTTCATCTCTTTGTTTATCGCGGCTCTACAGCGGTACCGAGAAACTAAGGAAAACCCGTCTATTAAAAGAGGATTATCATTCAGTTGCTGTTAGAACTTTATCAACAAGATAACATTTTCTTTTTTGCTGTTATATTTGTTTATATGAAATATAAGAACACGCTTTTTTATTTATTGTTATGAATAGGAGATCATTTGAAAATAAAACTTACTTAATACTTGTAAAATTAGTATTTTCATGTGCATTGGCAACGAATCGAGCTTTCAAAACTGTTGGATTGTTAGTTTATCCTTCTTTACACCATAGCTGGAAAAATCTACCGGTGTTTCAACCGCTACTAGTTTCCTGACGCATATATTGAGCAAGTAAGCCCTAAAAATAGTACAATTTTAATTAATTGTGGTTCGTTTCTTCAAAATAAGCGACAGAACACTGACAGTGATAGAGCTTGCAAAACTATCCAGATACGCAGCTACGGATTGATCTGATTTTTACATAGAGACAGTACAGAGACTGGACCGAAACACAGGTTTCTTTTCATACCGAAGAACAGCATAGGTCGACCATCATACCTATTTACACACAGACTGACATAAATAAGATATAGTGTTTAGACTAGGGACACTATAGCTGTTCGTGGCGCCCGCGCGCGACAACCCCCACACGCTAGGTGCCGAGGATGTTGTGGCATCCTACCGCCCAGCACACCGACAAACGGTTAAAGCAAAGATGCTGCCTTGCCGTTCTAACTAGAATAATGATATTACATGACATCCCGAAGAAAGGAGAGTTCCAAAAGGACAAGTAATCTTAGTAAAATTAATTTGGGTTTATCAACTGTTTCTTGTCCCTTCGTTTTTTCTACGTAATATTACTTACCACAACATGTGTATTTGATAAAATCTAAAACTTGTTTTAGCCAGATAAATAGTCTATTTAAACATATATGTTGTATCGCGCAATAAAACATATTCTTGCAGAAAAGAAAACTTCGTTGTCCAGGGGACTAACCACTATTTTCATACAACATCGGGGGATATTGATGTCCGCTCGGTAACCGGTGAAATTTAAGGTTAATGTATATTTTTTAATATTGTTGCCATGTAGTTTCACGATATAATTGAGTTAGAAATGCAATAACAATTAACAACAACAGACATCGTATTTGCTTGTGATTTCCTTTTAATTTCCCAGCAAATAGTAGAAACATGGAGGACACTAAAAAGCCGATTCACCCATTTGCAAAAATAAAAAGAACGCAGAAAATCTTTGTTGATCTATATAAATATATATACTTATATTTACAAACGAATGTACTTTGATTCAATTTCTTTGTATCCAATTGAACCATTCCAAATATTTTATTTAATTAACCAGCCCCAATCCCAATAGGCAAGGGAAATTTTCATGCACGTCACTAAACATGGACGAGTTTATTAATAAACCAATGGGATATCAAAGCAAATAATAGGCACCCACACACTAACAAATATGAAACTCGAGTAATTAATAAAATGTCCCCAGAGTCAGAGCTTTGTGAAACAAGTGTGAAATAGAAATTTTGTTATTGATACTTTTTTGTTATTTGATAAAAACACTTGTTTGTCGGTTACAATGAAAGAAATTGGCGCTTTAATTAAAATTCTGCTATTTATAAGTATTTAACATATAACACGGTTGTAATTTTAAGTAGTAATTGAACATTGCTTCGCTTGAGTGTCAAGTACACCATCTTTTAAGTACCTACATTATCACCATAACTTCTATGACACTGTATAAACTATCAATAACATTATCGTCTATCTCCTCTGGAAGTTTAGGAACTTTATCAGTGTAAGTATTAAT
Organism: Hedya salicella; assembly: GCA_905404275.2. Lineage (NCBI taxonomy): Eukaryota > Metazoa > Arthropoda > Insecta > Lepidoptera > Tortricidae > Hedya > Hedya salicella. The sequence continues at coordinate 9,926,833 of FR990112.1, read as the reverse complement.
TCAAACGTTACCACATCATAAAACACTAAAGTTATTATGTAAAAGTATCAACTAGGCAGCTAAATATATATAGGTACATAGTTAAAATTTTATGAAGTTATGGATGCTCTAACATCAGACATACAGGTGGAAGCACCCTTGAGTATGCTGTTTGCCGACGACGTTGTCCTTGTCGGAGATAATGTTCTTGAGATCCAGAGCAGACTGGGAAAATGGCAGGAATGACTTGAGAACGTGGGCCTTAGAATAAGTAGAACCAAAACCGAGCACTTGTTCTGCGATTTCAGCGGCTTATCAAGTTTTTCAAATATTGGCTTGGATGGTTTATCCCTACCAGTCTGTTCCGACTTTCGGTATCTCGGGTCATTAATACAAAATGAGGGCAATATAGACCGTGACGTGAAAAATATAATAAATGCGGGATGGATGAAATGGCGACAGGTCTCTGGAACAGCTTGTGATCCAAGAATGCCCCTTAAACTTAAGTGAAAAATCTATAAAGAGATCATAAGACCTGTCGTAATGTATGGATCAGAATGTTGGGCAATGAAAGTGACGGACGAAAGAAGAGTGCACGCAGCCGAGATGAGAATGTTGAGATGGATGTTTGGAGTGACGAGAAAAGATCGGATTGGAAATGAGTATATAATGGGAAGTTTGAAAGTAGCACCCATGACGGTCAAAATGAGGAGCAGTAGGTTAGCGTGGTATGGGCATGTAATGAGGAGAGATGAGGGTCATATTGGTAGAACAATGTTAGAGATGAGTGTCCAAGGACGAAAAGCGATCGGTAGGCCAAAAAAACGATGGACATATTGTGTGAGAGAGGACATGAGGAAGAAAGGAGAAAGCGCTGAAATGACGAATAATAGAGATGAATGGAAGAAGAAAACATGTTGTGCCGACCCTACGTAAGTGGGATAAGGGCAGGGAGATGGTGATGATGACGATGAGTTAAAATTTTATGAAATATTAGAATGCCTGCTGTTGATTTGTTGTTGTAACACATGACGAACCCTTGCGGATCCGAAGTAACAAAATGTTTAGTAACTAAATCTTGTACCTCACTTCTGTTTAATATACTTTTTTTTCTATAAATGTTGCGTATATCATGCTTACAGTCTTTGCCTAGGTTAAATGTCGCGTGATATGTCTCGGCTTAAATATAGCAGTAATATTTAAATTATAATTACTACCATAATTGGTTCATTGTTTAAGCCAAAAAGAACTTTTGTGGCTGAAATTAAATCTATGTATATATATCGTCGGTATCTATGTGTATAGGATTAAAATTTACAGGAGGCACAAAAACTTAACTTTAACAATATGGCGGTCGGGTATTGCGAGGTTTTCTATTTCGGTTTTTAAAATTAAACGGTTTTTTCCTAGCATTCAAGAGTTTTGCCATTATATGCGTTCAGACTTTAACTGTCTAAAAGTGCCACAGCATTATTTTGAATAATAAAGTAAGTAGTTAAGAGGTTTGCGATTTTAGTCGACGATATATATAGGTATAGATATCATTTATGAACATTGGACTACAACACAAATATATATTATATATAAAGCCCGACCAGGAAAATAAAATACCTGCTCTGGGGGCGTTAAATTAGCAATAATTATAGCAACACTAAGTATGATGTACCTACCAGTCATGTTGACTACATGGTCGGAGATGTTATTTAGAGGAATATAGTCTAATCCTTCAGACTTTCTATCCGACAAATACTTCATCATATTGTAAATTACTTTTCTTAAGTGACTTTTAATATTTTTCGGTATTTTAACGTACCAATATCCCAGACATAGACCAAGCACAATCCACACCTCACTTTGACAACAATTGACAGATGGCTTTAAATGACTGTAAAGTTACTATTGCCAGTTGAAGAAATTAGTTCCAATAGTTTTCCGCAATATGGCGAAGTTTTTTATTTTCCTGGTCGGGCTTTACACACTTTATATCTGTAAATTGTATTTGTGTTTCATGCATGTAGTGTTGTCTAATGTTCTTAAATTCTATGCTATTTTGCCTAGTAATATTTTTTGCCTAGTAATATTTTTTGGGATCAAATTATTCACTACCAAGAGGTTGGCTGGAACAGATCACTCTTTAGCAACGAGACCACCTGTCTATCTCTAATTGTGTTTTCTAAACGTATATTTCTAAATACCTGTATATTTGTGAGGTGCGCAATAAAGAGTACTTATTTGTGTTGTACTGTATTGTATCATTAGAATTTAATGAGTGTCCATTGTAGGAGTTTCTCGATAGCAAATATTGAAAAATTACCGTAATCTTTCCACATGGGAAGTTTTTAATTTTTAGAAACTTTCCGTCGGCAAACCAATAGGCGTGCGCTACGTCGCAGAGCGCAGAGCAACAGATCACGCGCGTTGTCGTCATCGCTACATGATATCCGTGCTACGAGTACACGCCGAACCGTAACCCCGTGTACTTAATCGCGGCGGTACTAAGATCCCGAATTATAAGAACACTCCTAGATACGTTGGTTTCGGTTCCGGTCGGGTTTTGAATACTCGTAGGACCAAGTCCACCCGGGCTGGTTGGAGTTCAAACAAATAAGGAATTTTATTGAATGACAAATTGTTTCTAGAGTACAACATGAATGGGGGGCTTATTTATATTATAATCAAATTTGATTTATATTTTTTACATTGATTCGAGTTATAATGGTTCCATTTAAGTAATTAATGGGATTAATATTTTCTATATACTAGTGACCCGCCCGTGTATTACAAGAATATAAATACGTAAATGTATTACAAAAATATAAATACGTATATGTACACGAGAGCAAAAAAAAAAAACAGGCAAACCGACGCAGCCGGGTGATTTTATATAAATTCTGTTGATGAAATTTTATTATACATGTCGATAAAGATATTTAGTGTTTGGTTTTTTTTATTTACGGCTCATGAAATATATATATTTACAGTATACAGTAAAAATCATTTCATTACTTATAGCTGCCAAACAAAGTTATCGGCTTTATTAGTTAAGTCGCAGAGTGCTCCCATAAAATGAAACGCGTAATAAATGCAAACACCTCTTAAAACAAATGCGTCTGTTTGTAGAAAGTAATAGGGTTCACATTAAAACACAGGGCATATAGATTTAAGACACACTGTAATTAAAATAACAGTGAAGTGACCAACATATTTGCTCTCATGTTTAAATGTAAACCTTCTTGCTTTCGATTTACAGACGCCTTTAGTATAATGTCTGTCATTTTAAAGTAGCAGTTTGAGCCACACTAAATAATGCATAGGTCAGGTGCAAAGCTTAGTGGAAACAGTTTCCAAAAAAGATTACCACTATACTCTTGAAAATAGACTAAAATGCAAAAGCAAAGAATCTGAATTTAGAAGCGCGAGTCTCACGATGCATTTTCATTCATAGGTCTTAGAGACAAACTTTCGAATCTTTACTACGTTTAGTGCTACGTGGGTCTATCGGATTCGCCTGTACTTAAGATACGTGTACCCGTGTTCACATGTACACGTATCTTTATTACACGAAGCCTTACGGCATTTACGCGTGCCAAACGGGTTAGGAAACCGTTGCCGTGTAACACGGGTGCACGAAATCCGAACACAACTGACTGCGAGCCCTCTTTGCTACACCTTTCCGTGCGGAACTACAGAGTACCTACAACGGCGCTGCCCAAACAAACAAGATCTGCGCGATACTATGGAAATCAGTTTGTTATACCCCACGGGACGGGTGTTTAAAGTTAAACGTTTAACTTTATATAGGTTAAGGTCCTTTAAAATTCATTTACTTTTTCAAGATTTTAGGTTCAGTATAGTTTTAAATATAAGCTGGCAATGTAATTTCTTCATACATTTTCTGTAATAATTCTTGGACTAAGTAAAAATTAATTATATTAATTAAACTAACAAAAATCTTTTTGCATTTCTCGTCATAAGCTTTTTCATTTAATGTGTCAGATGATACATTTAGATTTTTTTTAATTTTTAGTTTTTCCCCCAATTTTTATCCCAGTAATCGTAATTTACTGAATTACGATATGTATATATATATGTGCATCACGAAAATCCATATACACACCAACTTACTATTTTCCTATTTTTATCCAGAAGAAATGGGGTGTGACAGACAGACCGACACATGTACTAATGCGTGTTGTGATCTTATAAGTGTTACATCAATTACGCTAGATTGTAAAGGCTCTTAATGTATTATCATGTCACGTGTATACATCGTACACGTGAGTCCGTGAACGCAATTTATACATTTTGTGCCTGTCCAGTTAAAAGGTCCCTTAATTGGACGATATTACGTTGTTCCATTAATATCTATTATGGACACTAGTGTCCGTGTATTTACGCTTTCATAAATAAATTAGGGCCTTCACAGTACACTGGATTAAACAGTACGTTACATGGCACTTAAACATGTATTTATTTAGCATAAAAGAAACTAAATAATAAGTGAATAAAATCTTGAATGCTGTTAACATAATTGTATTGATTGAAACTTAGCGAGTATACGCATGTGATGATAATATAAATTATATTACATATACATTTATTGAGTTATAGATACAAAGATCATATCGCGAAAAAAAATCGAACCTGATACTTGCATTTTGGATTACCGAATCCTGACAGGTCACTGCAAACTAAACAAGCACCTGTTTCAAATGGGTATGAAAGAGGACGCAGTATGCAGATTCTGCTAAGAGACAGAGGAGACTGCAATGCATATCCTCTGCTTCTGTGGACCACTCATGAGGAAAAGAAGTATCTACCTAGGACAACATGTCGTGCCCCCGGAAGAGATACAACATTTCACTGCCCAAGGAATTTGGGAATTCCTAGACTCAACAGGCCACAGTAGTGAACTTTAATAAAGGGCTGCCACAATAGATCACATATGGTTGAGGTGGCATACAGAAGGCCCACAAATCAACAATTAAAAAAAATACCTCGCGCTTTTTTGAGCTATTTATATCCAAAGATGGCGCACAGGGATTAGCGCTTTTTAACGCACATATGGCGGAACGTCAGCTGTTTACGGTATGCCGTATTAATAAAAATAAAATAAATATGAGCCATTTTTTTTTTACTTTCTGTCTGCAACAAATATTTAAAACCATATTTAAGAGTTACGACGTGAAAACTAAAGGGGGAGGGGGTGTTGGCATATACCTAATATGGGTGATCACCGAGGGAAGGAGGAGGGTAATTTTTTTTAATGGGTCACGTAGTATGAGTACGTTCCCTGAGGTTTGCTGCGGCAAGTCTTCCACCACACCGCAACACAATGGTATAGTAGCAGTTTACTAGCTTTCGATTATCAGCACAAAAAGATGATGATAGACCGCCGTTGATGACCGAGGATAGAACTCGCTCTGAACATTATTTATTTTCCTTAATTCCTTATTTTGACGATCATGACATAAATTCGAATAATTCTGACATGATTTTTGTATTGTAATTTTTATCGTGCAATAACCTATCTTATCTTATTCTAATATGGCTACTAGTAAACCTTCGAGGTAGGGCATTAATTAAGATGTAAAGCGTGTTCATTTTAGTGTTTTAAACTGTAATAATTGTTTATTGCACAGCTTGCTGCCTCCAACTAATTATACTCGTACGTACTCGTTACGTTGGTATAATGTATTTAGTTTGCACATTAGTAACCGAGTTTAGAAACAGCATAAAACGCGTCTTAAGTTAACTAAACAACAAAATAATACAATACGACCAAAGCATTTATCGTCCAACATCCCATTTTCTGGCTAGAAGCAGGCTGTATCTGTGTTTAACACACCATTATACAAGTGGTAATACAGATACTAAATATAGGTTTGAAAACAACTCATTGTATAATGTTACACTCTAGAATCGCTAGTATGTATCAGGCAACTATAGAATGTAGAATATCTGGCGTGTCACAGATATTCGAGCGCTCTCTTGAGTCAAATATTATTACAGGTAACTGTACCTTTCTTAAAGGATACGAGCTTAGGTGTGTCGCAAAATGTGACAAAAGAATTCGATCACTGATCGTGTAGAGCTTCCTATTGAGTCCGTTACTGGTTATTAAGAACAAGAACTGTGCCAGATAATATGCTTCTTTTATATCAGCGATAATGTCCCATATTCTTATATTTGTATTGTAAATGACGTGTCAGACAACGTGTGTGATACTGAGATATCTCGACACGAGTAAATTGTTTTAGAAACTGAACTCTATTACGAATTTGTATTGGTACCTTGTACCTGTACCTTTCAAACTTTCCTATACTTCTGTCTTAACCCTAACGCACCTTACTATGAATTAAACCTTATTATAAATGCTAAAGTAACTCTCTCTGTCTGTTACCTTTTCACGGTTAAACAGCTAAATTAATTTTGGTATGTTGATAGTTTGAGACTCTAGAAAGGACATAGGATAGTTTGTATCCCGGAAAAATTCTCATTTTCAAGCACAGTTCTCAAGGGATAAATAAAATAATAGGCCATGCGGGCGAAATCGTGGAATATCATTGTATTGAATAAATTAGACAAGTTATCGATAAACTTTCTGTAGAAGCCTCTGAAATGGAGATAAATCTTAAGCTTGTTTGAGTTTTGTGTTCATTGAAGATGTTAAAAGGAGCAAAGTAGGCGTTCGCAGCTCGCTGGTTCATTTCAAGCGGCTCAAATGTAAACTTAACTAATACCGTAGTAAGAACGTTTCATAATAATCACGTATCTGCCGGTGTAGTACAACTCTTGTCGCGCGAGATAGCATCACCCGTCTTTCTCGCATTGTATTGACAGGAAAGAGACGGACAATCTTTGTCGCGCGACAATGAGTCGCGTATCACAATCGTGCTTAGAGGTAATGGGTGATCGAGCTTTGCTCGGTGAATCGGATTTGGTTTATCGGGGATAAATATTTCTCGATAAAGGCTACGTTTAGTGCGCCTACCATGAGTTCGGCACGAGCGAGTATCGAGCGCTCGATGACGGTCTATCTCTTTCGCACTATTGGCGCGTGCGAGAGAGGTGCACTGACTCTCGATACGAGATACTCGCTAGCGCCGATCGTAAACTCAGATCATCGTAGGCACACTGATGATAGGCATTAAGCGCGAATTTCGATACATAAATTTTTGTTCGTACGTTATCTCATTGAAAAAGAAATAAATATGATTTATTCTTGAGCGCGTCATTCTGAATGACGTGAAATAGAACAAAGAGAGAATTTGTCAATCTAATGGACGAATAAGGCGTTGAATGTAATTAGTTTGTCAAAGATTTATTTGAATGACCGTCATTTTGATTACGATTGATTGTAGTGTAGTGGTTTTTTGATGTATGTTATTCCACAGTAGTCTGTGTTTATTTCTAACCAGTTTCTCCAGTATTACCAAATGGCCCTGATGTAAGACCCTGGGGGGACCTACTGGGTCTTAGGATTGGTAAAACAAAGACGAGTGTTTTTTAAGCTAAACAGACTTAGAATGAGGAGCATTTAAATAGTGTCACAAATGATCCTAATGACGGGCCCTAGAGGTACCCACGGGATATGTGGATTGGTTCAACATAGAGGAGTGTTTTTTTAGCTTAAAGGACTTAGAATGAAAAGCATTTGGATAGAGTACCATCGTCTTGTGATGGACCCAGGGGGTACCTACGGAATCCATACTTATATTATAAATGCGAAAGTGTGTCTGTCTGTCTGTCTGTCTGCCTGTCCGTTACCTCTTCACGATTAAACCGCTGAACCGATTTGGATGAAATTTGGTATGGAGATAGTTTGAGTCCCGGGGAAGGACATAGGCTACTTTTTATCCCGGAAAAATACCCTTATCCGCGATAAACGAATTTAAGGCGGATGAAGTCGCGGGCAGAAGCTAGTTATATATACACTACGAAAATAAAAGTAGAATTGCTTTTGACTGCTTAATATTTAATTGTTATTAAAACAAAGATGATGAGATGTTTTATCTAGGCAACTATCGTGGGCGTGAGACTACGACCTATTTTACAAGCTTTTATTTAGTTTCACCTGTCCTGTTGTCTGTCTGTCGGTCTGTAATCAAATCTTGCAAGTTAAATTTGATCCACTTCCCGGTTTCCGATTGAGCTAAAATTTTGCATACTTATGTAAGTCCGGTGACAATGCAATACTATGATACCAGCGAGCTGATCTGATGATGGAGCAGGAAGGGGGTCATAGGAACTCCGTAATAAAATAATGCAATCCTACCGAGTTTGGGCTCTTTAGAATCGTCTCGGTGATTTGATGGATGTTCAAGGAAAAGTATAGTCAGCGATAAAAGCTTGTCACAAAAATGTCATTTTTGACAGAAACTTATTTAAATTATGTATTTCGTTAAGGCCGAGTACTGCTTGACATGTTTAGACCGAATCCATTGTCAAATTAGGGCAGAAGAATTTTGAAAAATCCATGAATGCAGTATTTATTACTTGCTAAGAAAAAAAGTAAGCCTCATTTGCCTATAATTATACGCAAATTAGGTTTTTTTTTATTAATAGCCAATTGGCTATTTTCAATATTTTAGGTAATTTAATAGATTGTAGATAGTTCCTTTACTATTTAGCGAAAAAGAATCTTGGTTACATGCGATAATAAGTTGTGTTCACATCGCATATTATCACACAGTTTGTACAAAAAATACGCAAGCGAATACAACACACTGCCAGAACCAGATATACTTTACAATTCTCGACATGTGTTTCGCCTCTCCACGAGCCATCATCAGTAGATACAGGAGATGTTGACTGTCCGACGTCGTCGACTCACTCTCGACAACTTACTGTCAGATCTATCTAAGACACTATTACGAGGAATATTAAAGAAACTACTATCCATTAATCTCATATGGAATTCCGCCACGTATAACGTCTGAATCTATTAATTATTAAACACATTCACGGCCGACATTTTGCTAGCGTTACGCGCGTAACTATGACATGGAAAATTGCGTATGTAGCGAAAAGTTACTACGAACAGAGCGCCCGCCTAGCGAGTTCCCGGTCGTGAACGTGTTAAAGTAGTAGGCCTTAACACGTTGGCTGCCCACCATACCTCACCTAAAGTGTTGTTCCCACGCCCTATACAAATTTAGTAATCCCACCGGTGATGCTCACAGCATCGCCTTGTTACTGAGTTGCCATCACTGATGGACCTGACACCTGTAGGAGATGCTGATCGCCCATCAGCATCTCCTACAGGTGTCACCACGCGTTAACGTAATAATAGGATGACTTTCCACACCCTGTTCCACATATATCCTCTACAAAATAGCATTCACAGTTTGACTCTGATCCACAAAAAAAAAAACAAAACAATACCCTGAAAAATAAGCTTTTGATCCCACTGGTGATGCTCATGGCCACACAGAGAGGTTCACGTGATCTCACCGGTGATGCTCATGGCAGCCAACGTGTTAATGTGGCGTTCGATTGTTCCGCCCTGTGTGGACTAGCATGAGCACAGGCTATACAAGGTAAACGGACGATCTTGTGAAGATGGCAGGAAGTCGTTGCTTGAGGGTACCGTAAGACCGAACACCGTGGAGATCCTCGGAGGACGCCTTTGTCCAGCATTGCACGTCATACGGCTGAGATGATGATGATAATAATGACGGCATAAACTTACCTTGACATGAGGAATATTTTTCTTTATCTTCAGCCGTTAACGGCGATGAATATAGATCAGGCGACTCACAATTCACAAACATTACAGCCCACATTCGCTCACTCACTTGAGTAACACATTCACTGTACATCATTGTCATCTTAATATTAATTCGTTCGTTTTATATTTACCTATTTCATTTATATTTTCAAAATATTTAATTATCAATCAGTCGAGCGATGGACCTTTAACCATTCAATACAACATGACTTGAACATGACAATGCCTGAATTTTCTGATAAATTGTTATTGAATAGAAAACTCCTTTCATTTCATGTCAGTCATACTTAAAAAGTATTTGCGAAATGTGTACATAATTATTTTTTTCATTTCATTCGAAATTGATTTGAATACGTCATCCATGACGCCAATATAACGAAGATCAACAAAATAGACTTTTTACATTTCACTCAGCTGATATTTAGTTTAGGACACAGCTGGTAATCTTCGTATAACAAAACGCGTACGTTAGCGCCATGTTGTTTTTAATCTTGACTGACGTTTTTCTCTGCTGTGATTAGCTGTTGGGTTGTCAATACACTCGTCTTGTCATCTATATATTATTTATCGAAATTCATTCTGTCACTGTCACAGTAATGTGTTATCGAGTGATGTCGTTGTGTTTATCCTGTCTTGCTGTTTGCAAAATGTTTTAACAGTGCTGTGTTTGTAGAACTTTGCAAAAGGACGCTATTTTACACCATTTCCCGTGCTCTGAGAAAATATTTAGTGGTTGAAGTGTTTAAATCGTGATGATCTTGCAAAATTATCGCCCGCAGAACTAGCAAACATTATGTGCAAGAATTAATTTTATTTATTTGACTGCGCCGAGCACAAAACTATTCTCAGTAATTTCATTGCTCTGACTGTCCGATTTACAATTATGAATTGGTACAACACAACCAACAAAATATTAAAGGGGACAGACGTATTCATTGCAATACAGAAGATAGCTTACAACAAATTTAAAAAGAAATTGAAAAATAAATCTTTTAAAAAATAATGTGTGTTTTATTTTTTTGCCACTGAGGTATAATTCACAGCATATGATTTGATCACATAAACACAATTACTGAAGTTACGTATTCAAATTTACGTGCCGGGAACTATTCATTCTAAATATTAGACCTCAGTCAATGAACCTAGAATACTTTGGCTGAATACGTTACGATCCCTTGCCATATTGCAATCTCGAATAGAAAAAAAATGAACGTCAGTTAACACTAATCGTACAGATTAAATATAGTTGCCTAGTGCAAATAATATTTGTTTCTGAGTTGGCAGTCTGATACGTAGTATCTCTTATTAGTCTGTGGTTTAGGACCACGTTTAGGACCATTCATGAACGTTCATAATGTTATTAAAATTTATGTGTAGATTGACGTTTGTCATAATTGTCAACATCGAGACGTAGTGGTTATATTCTCTTTGATAACGTAGTGGTTATATTCTCTTTGTTGATTGTGAATTCATAATGTTCCGGTACAATATCGTTATTAGCTCCCAGTAATTCGTTTTATTGGAATGATTTTAATCTAACATTCTACTAGGAACCATATTTACGCAGAGATGGCCAAACTGCAAGTTATCGTAAAATGTCCATATGATAATTCGTGCATTACAGTAATAATGCAACATATTGGCGTGTATCAGACAATGGTGAATATTTTTGTCATCTTACTGCAAATATGGACAGTAGCACAAAATATGAAGAATGAGATTTTGCTTTCGCATGTGTTGTGGATATCAAAATCTTGGAAGGCCACATGCGGCATCCTTATAAGGTTAATAAGTTCCGTTAATTAGAGTAGTTACTATTTTTGTAAAAAAATGTACTTGTAGTGTACACGGTCGTCATTCGACAACTTTTCTGCCCCAGCGGCAACATGGCCCGCCCACTGCTACATAAGTCCAGCAACTCTCTGAGCTATGTGGACGACCTGGACCAACGATCAGGTCAAGATGACGGGAAACCGTGTGATCAGGGCGGTGCACGATCGGTTGTTGACTTGTGGAGATCTTTGGAGGAGGAATTTGTTCAGCAGTGGAAGTTTGTCTATAGTGGAGTGGCCTTGGAGTATGGCTAGTGCGCTTAGCATTTTGTCTTCTTGTGAATGGACCGGGGGTTTTGATTGGGGCAATCCAATGAAGAGATACCGTGTACTCGCTATGCTGTGTATTCGGAAAGTGGTCAATACTTAAATCTTAGTATGATGCTAATCAAGCCATCTAGGTACCGAGTTATATTAAAGGTAGATAGATGGCGCTGTTCTTAACACATTTAAAAAGAATTAACAGAGGGCGCTACTAGTACAAACTTTTTTTTTTTGTATAAATAAATAAATATTACGGGACAATTTTACACAAATCGAACTAGTCCCATTGTAAGCTCTATAAGGATTGTGTTATGGGTACTAGACGACGATATATTTAATAGATATATTACTTATATACATAGAAAACATCCAAGACTCAGGAACAAATATTTATGCTTATCACACAAATATTTGCCCTTACCGGGTTTTGAAACCAGGACCTCAGCTTCGCAGGCAACGTTACTCCCACTGAGCCAAACCAGTCGTCAAACGTACGTAACTAGATTGGGTTCAAAACTTTCAGGCCACGTAAGTAAAATTGCTATAGCTCAGTTGGTCAGACCACTTCTGCGTCACAGAAGAGGAACAGGTTCAAATCCTACTTGCAATTTAGTCGGTCGCATTAATTTATTCCTTTACAATCGAGCTCTAGGATTCAAGTAGCCTTTATAGGCTACTTATCCATGACGTGGTGTAGCTGTGGGCCAAGGTTTGTCTCCATACTTCCCAAGTAATACACAAGCTATATTAGAGCTTTATACAACCCTTATAACGCTCAAACTGGCTGTATAATAGCTGTTTAAGATGTACAGTTTTTGTGCTACTTGGGTTACCTGTAAGTTTTTACTTTGTCTTCGCCATGTAAGGCCTGCAGATGTGGAAATTATAATTCAAAATATTTATTTTATTGTTTACAGTTTGGTTTGCCTTATAACATCTAACCCAACTGGCAAAATAGTCCATTAAGAAATCATTTTATCACTAAAGAGTCCTATTAAAGCGTTATTAAGGTTTTCGTTATGACCATGTGTTTTATAAAAGCAACTTATATCACTTTTCAGCTGTATAATATTATACAGCACTTTAGTACTGTTTAATAGTGATGTAAACGTTTACATTACAGTCCTAAATCATGCCTTTAACGCTGCACTATAAATGATTCCGTTATACCACTAAAGAGCTTCCTTGTCCTATTAAAGGAACATATATTACCGTTTTAAGGCAAATATGTGTTATTGTCGCTTCCAAATGAGTATTATAGTGCAAGTACTATAATTGTTAAAAGAATACTATTATACGATAATAATGTACTATTATTGATTTCTTTAACACTGTTATGTAACGGATTTGTGAAATAAAGATTTCCAAATAACTACTATAGGACAGATACTATAGTTGCCCCGAGGATACTGTTATAACACTAAAAAGTCTTGAAATCATTGTTTTGGTAACTGTTACGTCTCATAGTTGAATTAAAGAGTTTAAAATACTTTTAATGGGCCTTTCTGATATATAAAAGTAGCATTTGACCACTTATAATCAGCCAAAATATCCAATAGTAGAAATTTAAAGTGTTTTTTTAGAACAAGACAGACATTTTGGTGTATGGTACTATCCTCTTACCACGTTGTTCTTTAAAAAGTAAAATAATGGATTTAAAAGACTGGAAAAGATTCAAGAGGAGTGGTGCATTTAGAAATAAGGTTAAGAAGAAATACCAGCAATCGTCAGCTTTCACACGTAATGTTATGACCATTGACAACAGTAACCTTCAAACTGAAGCAAACGAAGCAAGGCCGGGTTCCGTACAAAATAATAATACGAATGAAACCACCCCAGCAAGTAATGTTTCTGGCCAAGATTCCGTAGTTATGATTAGTTATGATTATGATTATGATAGTGATCAAAAGTGTAGTGATTTTTCTGAAAGTGAAGACGACTTCACGGAAGAAAAAGACGAAGAATTTCGTGACACCCTAAAAAAATGGGCCATTGAGTCAAACATTCCTCATGAAGCTATAAGAAGTCTATCTCAGATAATAAATAAGCGTTTGCCAAACGTTTTACCTAAGGATCCACGAACTCTGTTGAACACATGTACAAAAATATCTATCATTCCTTTAGGTGGTGGCCATTACTGGCATAATGGTTTGGCAAATATTTTGAGAAACTATCTGACAATTCTTCCAGACGCGCCAGACAATATTTCACTTAATATTAACATCGATGGATTGCCATTGTACAAAAGTTCCAAACATCAGCTATGGCCTATATTATGCAATATTTATGAAGAACCAAAAGTGCCACCCTTTGCGGTTGGAATTTATGCAGGCCATGGAAAACCATCAGACTTAAATGGTTACTTAAGAATGTTTGTGGATGAGATAAAGGACTTGCTCAAAAATGGATTGGTATTTAAAAAAGTGATGGAACCGAAAGAACAATTGGAATAACAATAAGAGCTTTTATTTGTGATTCCCCAGCACGGGCATTTGTTAAAGGTAATAAAATAATTAAGGTCTGTCATCAGTTTGATAAAAACTATTTTTACCTACTCATTTCATTGCAGATTGATATAGTTATATATTTTTTGTAAATGAAATGTCACCAATATATGTGAAGTTTTCAGCGAGGAAGGACGTTGTTGTCGATATGGACTTACTTATATAGATTTGTTTTTTTTTTTTTTACAGGAGTATGCAACTTTAATGGTAAAGAAGGCAGCTTGAAATGCACTATACAAGGCGAGTATAGCTACACCTCCCATTAAGTGATATTTCCAAGGATCGACTGTCCAAAAAGAAACAATGATGACTTTAGGGCCAAAAAGTATGGAGGACATCATAAAATGGATTCGCCTTTATTGGAACTGCCCATAGATGTGGTAGAAGACTTCGTGGTTGGAGATTCGCTTCATCTGATACTTCACCTGGGAATAATGAAACGCCTTCTGGCCGGTTGGAGAGATGGAAGTTTCGGAAAATACACCACTAAGTGGTGCTCAAGAGACATCGACAAAGTCTCCAATTTTCTATTAAAATGTAAGACGCCAAAGGAAATACACAGATCAACACGAATTCTTGACAATTTAGCTCATTGGAAAGGAAGTGAATACCGGACATTTTTATATTATCTAAGTTTTGTTATCTTACAGTATTCGTTGAGTTCGAATGCTTATCAACATTTTTTGTGTTTTTTTGTGCAATTACGATTTGCTCGAACGAAAAGTATTTCCATTTTCTGGAACTGGCAAATTCTCTATTAAGCTGGTTTATTGAAACGTTAAGAGACTTCGTCGGAGAGGATTACATGACCAGCAACGTACATAACCTGTCCCATATCGTAGATGAAGTGAGAAGATTTGGAAAGCTACAAGATTTTAGTTCATATCCATTTGAAAACCAGCTATACACGTTAAAAAAATGATAAGGCAGGGTAATAAGCCACTCGCTCAAATTGCCAGACGAATAAGCGAAAAGAGCGAAAAGCGTAGTTTAGTTTAGTGTGTGTGAATGCGAAGCAACGAAGCGGGGTGGGGGCAGGGACTCCTCGCTCTTAGACCCAGTATTCCCAGTGGTAGACGCAATTTAGATTACAATAATAATTTTAATCATAATCATTAAAATTATATTTCTTAAAATAACTAATTATTGCGTAAGTATCTATTTAAGTATCTAACTCAATGCCTAAAATCATAAATAATTAATAAAATTAGAAGCAATGAAAACGGTATACTTTGTATAGAATTTCCATATAAAGTGGCCCAACTTCATTGTTCCTGAGTGAAGACATAATCCATACTAATATTATAAATGCGAAAGTGTCTCTGTCTGTCTGTCTGTCTGTCTGTCTGTCTGTCTGTCTGTCTGTTATCTCTTCACGCTTAAACCACGGAACCGATTTGGATGAAATTTGGTATGGAGATAGTTTGAGTCCCGGGGAAGGACATAGGCTACTTTTTATACCGGAAAAATACCCTTATCCGCGATAAACGAATTTAAGGCGGATGAAGTCGCGGGCAGTAGCTAGTTATTTATAAACTACGTTAACTAACGGTTATCACTTATAAAAACAGTAATCACCTTCATCGTGAATATAATGGTCATACACAGCCATACAACAACACAAGACAAAATTTAGCTTCATAATTATTTTGATATCTTTTTTATTTATAGTAAAGTGATACGGCAAAAATGAATCAGTGTCGCGCCCACAACCGCGACATTTTTCGGACAATACAAAATGTGTAATTTTCCAAGGCCATTCCAAATCAGATTGGCGCATAAAATCATCTTTTCGTAAAACGCAGTCGAAATCCATCTTACTGTACGTACTGGAAAAGAAAAAAAATATATAGAACTTGGATCTTGGTATAAGTAGGTACCCAATAATTTGTTAATAATACAATTACTTGTGGAAAGTGATGCTGTAACATACATTGCATATTATATAAATATATGGAAGGAACATGTAACACCAAATAATATCATAATGACATCAAAGGTTTCTTATACGGTTTAACAGGTGTCAAGGAACCCTATTTTTGTCATGGCGGCAAATGACTGACCTGATAGATGTTATATAGTAAGCCTATAGTAAGCACGAAGACACTTTTATACCAGCGATCGAGAAATTTATATATTTTCGTGATTTTAATTTCATAAATATTAATAATTAAGGGGGCGCATGAAAATTTTGTTTATAATACTAAGTATAATTTTGTACGTAAATCTTCAATCGCAAGTAAAAATGGGAGTTTAAGACAATAACACTAATTTGACAAACAGTGAGCAGCCATTATGCTTTAAATGTGTAGTTCAATCAATTTACTTACCAAGGAGTCTGTTTTTCTGTTTTTTATTTATTTTTAGTTCCGAGCAGTACGCACCGTCTCACAACTCACATCAACTTTACGGATGAACTATAATAGCTCCCTGATCTCTAATATAGGACTGAAAAGTCCATTAACAGAACTCTGATTACTTTTTTGTAACTTTTTTGTGATGTAGATGGCTCAAAAATCACTGTTAAAACCTTAAAAAGTATTACACGCCACTGTTTTAGTATAACTATAGCACTAAAATGTGATGTATGGAGCCACAATAACACTGTTATGTCACGAAATTGCGATATAACTGTGCCAAAACCTGCCTGGGTAAACGTTTACGTCAACGTTATAGGACATGTATGAAACATTAATTAGTGTTTCTGGAAACGTTCTATGGACTTTTATAGTACTTACTTTTGCTAGTTGGGAAGTAATATTTTATATCTCTTTCCAGGTATGTACGTGGTAAATATGAAGACTCACACAGCTAAGGACTTGCCTTTGCCTCCCGTCCGTGTTTAGGCAATCATAACAACGCCACCTGAAAAAAAGTAAGCAAATCGACGTTTTATCCTCAAAATGTTTTCCGTATTTCCGCACAAGGCTTGTAATGAAGGCGCATTTAAGTTTTTTATTTCAAAAATGCTTTTGAAAGGTCGAAGGTTTCGGCCTTTGTAATCACGAGGGTAAACGAAAGCCAGGGGTCAAATTCAATGCCTCAATGAGAAGTTGCCGAAATATGTCCGAGACATAACTGTTTGTATGTCCACTTTAGCAATATGCTCCATTCAAAGTAACCGTTATTACACTGATGACATAACTTGGTCATCGTTACATTCTATGGGAATTGTTATGATTTGTAACTCGAATAGCATTTGTGACAGATATATCGCTTTTAAGGACAAGTATATATACAGCTATATAAGTATATACAGCTCGAGTATCCAGCGAAAATGGCGATGTATCGGCGGCGATGTTCCGCTTAATCGGCGGCATTGCAATGTCACATCGAATTAGGGCCTTGATTTATGTATAAAACGCCTGGTTGTGGCTAAATTCATTTCACAACGTTAAAATTGTAAATTGGTTAATTTCCGTGTGTCTTGGACCTTTACCTTCGTAGGCACGCATCACTACAAAGCAAACTGCGCCGCCGTGATATCAAATTTTATTTCAGCGTAAGTTTCAACCGCCGGCGCTTTTACGTAATGAAATATTCACAGATGCAAAGACAAATTAAATGAAAACTTGAAGTTAATTTTAGTACTAGTAAGTTAAGAGAAAAACTCTTATTTGTGAATATTACGTAACACAAAAGCATCGCCGGTTGTAACGCCGGTTTTGCCCCCCAAAATTCGGGTAAGGCCGCGGGCGTTTTAACTGCCGATGCTTACGAAATATTCACAAATTATAACAAATGTACTATAATTTTAGGGATGCAGTTAAAACTTAACCTTAACTTCAAGTACTAATTTAAAGTTAGAGTAACACAAAAGCACCTGCGGTTGCGGTTGAAGTTTTACTGTCAAATTTAAACAAAACATGCAAACAAAATATCAATTCAAGTTCAACAGAAATGAGTATAATGAATCCTGCAAGATTTGTTTACAAACACTTTACTTTGTCATGAGTATAAGTAGTGTAACGGCATTTGCTACGTACTACGCAAGGAGCAGTTTTAGCAGTATGCGTCCATAAATTCTAATAGCCGCTGTCAAGCAAAACTGATCGCGTAATTTATTTAATAGCTATGTAAATTACTCCATGTACAAAACCGACAACACTTCACGCTTCTAATTGCGTCTGTAAAAAAAATAGAAACACGGAATTACCTCCTTTAACACCCACATAAATAGAACTAATATGTAAAATGTGAAAATCTTTTGTGTTGCTATGACAAATTGGCTGTTTTGGTTACAAGGTGACACAGTGAGATGATAAATGGGTCGCATTCGGAAGTCGGCTAGCCGATGTGTGTGAAATTCATGCGTAACAAACAAATATGTGTAAATAGTGTATTCTATTTAAAGTTTGTGTTTTAGGCAGGTTAGTAAACATGACGTTAAACTTTACGGTGTTTATTGAGAAACATGATTCTGAATCAGTTAAGAAAGAAGACCGTTGATATTGTTCTTAGGAACTATTTATTTAACTTTCAGCGAAAACAAGGGTGTTATAAGTTATACATGTAAGTAACACTTGTTGATGGAGTGCAGGCGGAATCGCGAACGGAGAGAGTCGCTAATAACGTCAACCAATATAAACCCATATGATATGCATTGGAATTTTTATACACGTCCTGGCAAATCCAACGTCAGACAATGCACATATGGTGTACAGGTTGGCTGACGTTTTGTAGATTTTTTTTAAGTAGTACGAGTATGTAGCTTCAATATTATTTTTGTGTTGTTTCCATTTATTATATTTGTTTGTGATAAGGTTTTGGCTTTTACAGGGCCATTATATACACCTGTATATAAAGGTCCTTGAAACAATACATAAAAAAAAGTTTGACATGTGTATCTGTCTGTGTCATCATTTGATTAATTTAAAACGCGATACGGCGAGGCGCCTTATGCGCATATTACACGTTCCTACATTTAGTTACTTACTCCTCTGGCGCAGGGACCCAAAATAAGTCTTGGCCTCCAATTAAGTGCCAGCCACAGGTCTCAGTCTCGTGCGGTTTCCCGCCAGTCGACAGCTTGGCATCCTAAATGGTGAGAAACTGTAAAGACCGAGACACTTTAACTCCCCTCTCCAATTTAGGATACTAGATACAGGAAAGTGTAACAGGCGCTTTAGAAAGAAACAGTGCCTCGCCGCGAATTTACGCGTCACGGCACCGTGTTTTTCTCTCGCCGAATCACGTTAATGACGTCGCACCGCCGTGGTGATGTAGGCAAGAATCTTAGGACGAGGCCTTAGGACAATAACACTTACTAAAATGATACCACTTTTGATGCTCATAGGTAAAATAATAAATATATGACTGTAATAAGTATTAGGAAATATAAGTCTAGATTTAATTTTGTTAAACTATACAATTTTACTAGACCACCCGCTGGGTTAGGGTTAATTGTCAACGATGTGCTTCATTTTATCGCGAATTACAGCGCCCTTACTGGCAGGCTAGTAATTATGCAATGGCGGTTCAATTAAACCATTCGCAGGCTCTGTGGTATCTTTATAGTGGCTATGGGTCTTTATGCCAAATTTAGATCGAATAGATAATAGTACGAATAATTTCTATATAAAATAACAGAGCTTCACTTAATATTTACGTACATTTATACCGGGCCGTGCTCAGTGTAGGATATCGTAGCCGTGCTAGGCATGTCACAAAGAAAAGATTTTCAATATTCTTTTACAATCCAACTCTGTGTTACAATATTAATCTAAATAAAAATTGTGTTATTTCCACATTTATAAAAAAGCAATAATTATATTGATTCCGTTTCTTCATTGAAGAGCAGCGCCATCTCTCTCGCTGTTCTAGTAATTGCTGGAGAAGCAATGGGAAAGAGACGTAGCATGAAACACGTGTCTTGTAGAATGGCTTATGCTCTAAGCATTTAAAAAATAAAAATATACACTACTAGTTCGTAGATGGTGTTCGAAAATTGCAAGCCACCTACGTAAAGTTGCGATAGCTCAGTTGGTCAGAGCACGTTTCCGTTAAAAAAGATCTGTCGCAGGTTCAGATCATGCTTCCAATTTAGTAGGTAGCATTGATGTTTTCCTTTACAATCAAACTGTGTTATTATATATATTTCAATATTTCCAGAATTAACAGTCTTAACTTACTGTTTGAGATAATTACTTTTTAACTTCGTTATATATGTATGTAGTTACGCTATCATTTAAATATTTTTCTAATTTTTAATAGGGTGGTTGCCCTATAGTTGACCAGGCTCCGGTTGTTGGCAATTTATGACCATAATAAGATTGTTTGCTTCTTTTTTTTTGTTGTGACTAGATGCACATGTAATAATTAGATCATGCACCATTATCTGACCTGTCAATAGGAACCGATGTTATAAATTTGTTTGTCTATGTCATACCAATGTAGTTCAATTACTGCCCTTAATTGGAATGTTATTGATATACTATACTTATCCTATTTGCAGTTTGAGCTTTTTATTAATTATCTAGCCGCCCAGAGGCCTTGTTTAAAGTTCTCATTTTAAATCTTTTGTAACTAAAACAAAGTTGTATTTTTTTCCGTCAGATTTTTTTCTTGGGCGGCAGGTTATGCGCGAGACACACGTTTTTTATCAACCTGACTAGTGCATATGCATACGTGTCCCAGTGCGAATGAATGCAATAGTCATTATTTTTATCATGAAGACACGTCGTGATAACTTTGCCCAAAATAAACCCAGTCTCGGTACTCTTTCGGTTACTTAAAAAATTAATCCTCAATATCATTTCTTTTACCAATATTTAACGAGCCGACATCGACGAAAAATAAACGCGGTAAACACGTGGAAGATTGGGCCCCCACCGCTGAGCAAACGTCTTCGCTTAGATTTCCGGTCGTTTCCATCTAAAGTGACATTATGGTCAGTCGATGAGCCATGCATCGAAGTCATCCTGCCATCTTCTCCTCGGCGACCGCGACTCCAGTGTCGGTCCATTCCGTGGCTATCAAAACAATATCTCTGTAGATGCGTGCAACGTACGTGGCCTACTATCTTTGTGTTCAAAATGTCAGCTTTGTATCTTTATAGAATGACAGACAGAGACGAAACTATAAAGGATTCCTAGTTTGACTACGGAACTCTAAAAAGAGAAGTATGTATATTGAAATCCTCGTTTAATAAAAGTTTCAGTTTCATTATTGAGCCACAATTTGTCCGCAGTGAGACTAAACACAAATATTTGCCGGAGCCTAAATTACTCTCTGGTCAAGGACAACTGTAATACTTTTCTGGGTTGCGATTGGTGTATACACATTGAAATACAGGATAGCTTCAAAATAAAAACAGACTTCAAACGATCCTTTATAGACCCAGCTTCGACTTGAGTAAATGAAACAGCATCTGTACCGTAAATCGGTACTGTTTAATATACTCAAGGTTCAAATTTTGGTTAATACTATTGTAAGTAAAAGTAATAGAAAAGTAGAGGAGAAATAAACCTGCGCTAACCTCAAGTAAACTGATGGTCGATTAATGATGACTAGTGTAAGTATAAAATTAGAAAGATAATATATTATCATTATTCGAATATATATGTAATACTCATTATTTTCGAAAACTAGAAGTTAATTAACTATTTCACAATACAAAAATGCAACGCGATCCACTACAATATAAGCAGTATTTAAACCCACAACCCTACTTTTACGCAGTAGTGCTCTGCCAACTGAGCTATCACATTGTTACGTAAGCAGAATTAAAAAATCCCACATAATCTATCACTACCTAGCTCCCTCTGTACCTTTCTGTTTTAAAACACCTACTTAGTTTCAGAAGAGCAAATAATTAATGATACGGCATTTCATGCATCTGTTCTTGAATTTGTGAATAATCATGAAATATTTTATTCAAAAAGAAGTATTCCTACTCGTTTATCTCGTCTTATTTCTAGGCTAGAAACACTCCCGCGTCGTCATGCGATTTCATGGAACATAAAGTTGAAATGGAAAAATATGAGTCATGCTATCTTGGAAAAGAAAATATTATTACTATAATATTTCTTTCTTGTGTTTTGTAAAAGGCAAAAAAGAGGTCAGGTCCAGCAGCGGGACACTCATATAGTCTAAAAAAATAATAGTAAAAAATAAGTGAGTGAATTTCGCACAATAAAATTCTAATCTAGAAAAAAAGTCTCATATTATTAATGACATCGGAATACAGGGGGCAAATTTTAATGACAAGTAATTACTATATAGATAAAACCAATTATCGATGCTTTTTTTTATATACTAGTGATCGCCCCCAACCGGAAACCGAAAAGTTGACGGCAAACGACCAAGAGGCAGGAGCCCGTCACGTTGGACAGACCAGATTCGCACAGCACTTGGCACCACAGTACACGATGCTCTATACACGGCGACTGACAAAAACAGATGGCGGCGCATCATCCGAGAGACTGCTCCGAGAAGATGACCACAACCCTCCGCAATGATGAAACCGACGCAAGGAGGAGGAGGATCGCCCCCAGCATTGTTTGTATATTTTGCATCGATAATTGGGGTTCGATACGTATAGGTAAGGTTGACTTGGCATAAAATTGTGCTCCTTAAATTCCGATGTATGATAATGACGTTGATTCTGATTCTTAATAGAGCATAAGCAAATCTACGGGTCTTTACTTTTTTTTAGGGTTTCGTAGCCAAAATGGCAAAAACGGAACCCATATAGTTTCATCATGTCCGGCCGTCCGTCCGTGTGACACAGGCATTTTACTCAAAAACTACAAGATGTATACCTATTGATAAAATTTGGATTATAGGTGTCTTGTATAAGTCGGTACTTAGTGTAGTAGTTAAATAACGAAAAAAATATTTCTAGTGGGGGCACTCCATACATATAATACAACAGAAGCTGATTTTTTTTCAGCAATCATTGACGTGTCTGTGTTCTGGTTTTTTTCTACTTAATCAAAATTTTCGGAAATAATCGCTCCAAAGTAGCATCATGAAAATAATATCAAGGTAAAGCTTAATAAATACTTCTTTTTTTTTTGCTCAAGAACAACTACTCAGTAAAAGGACGTAAGTATCACTGAGATACGCTCTTTTGCTGTTGCACTTTTGTACGTAGTATTTTTTCATCAGTATTGAATTTCTTTGTTGTAAGTAACGGCTACGGAACCCTACACTGAGCATGGTCCTGTGATGCTATTGGCCAGTTTTTTCAATTTCCTTGCTCATCTTCACCAAAACATCAACACAATTACGATAACACCGTTTAAAAATACAATAATCTGCCAGAATACCTATTTGCATTGCGTTCAACGCCTTTGGCAACTAAATTGTAAACATTACGGTTCAAGGAGAACCGAAACTTTTGTGCTCTCCCATCTGGAAGCCGTCTGTAGTAAAAATGTTATTATTTCCCACTAATTACTGCCGTGTCGTATCATCCGTGTGGCTTGTAAACAAACGCCTTTAATACTAAACTGCAATAACTAACCAATAAAACCCGTCCGATTTCAGTCTTAATACCCTTTAATCAAGTCTAAATTTGAGGAAGCCGTTATACTCGTAGTATCTCATCAATCGTCTTTTGTCAAGGAACAAGATGTTGTTGTGCAGACTTTTCAATTAGTGTGTATTTATTTTGGCGTACTCTTATTAATCATGCCAACGCGTCGAGTTTAAATATAAAATATCTAATCAATCAAGTCCAATAGGCGTTTTTCTACTCGTCGACTTTAATCCCTCAATAAGAACTTCATAGACTAAACTTTAATAGCATACTTTTCAATGTCGGATACTCTATGGCATTTCCAACTGAACTGATATATTCATACATAAGCCAACACTTTATTTCATAAGCCGACACTTTGAATGCACTATAATGATTTCAAAAATAGAACTTTGGTTGCGAAAAATAAAATTTCTTTGTTTAAGGAGACTCGTTTTAATGCATTTGCAATATAAAAAAAAAATCTCCTTTTAAGAAAGTAAAATTTCCATGGGTTTTTCCATCCCTAGGGTGGAAAGTATTTTATTGTTACGATTGAGTCGAAGATAATTGAGGTACTGGTAATGGTGATGATAATGATGATGGTGATGGTGATGGTGATGGTGTTGGTGGTGGTGATGGTAATGGTGATGATGATGATGATGATGATGATGATGATGATGATGATGATGATGATGATGATGATACCTACTCGTAGAAAAAGTATTGTATACAATCCATACAAATATTATAAATGCGAAAGTGTGTCCGTCTATCTGTCTGTCTGTCTGTCTGTTACCTCTTCACGCTTAAACCGCTGAACCGATTTGGATGAAATTTGGTATGGAGATAGTTTGAGTCCCCGGGAAGGACATAGGCTACTTTTTATCCCGGAAAAATACCCTCATTCGCGATAACCGAATTTAAGGCGGACGAACTCGCGGGCAGAAGCTAGTAGTTATATAATTAGCTTCTTAAGTCTCGTACCTTACTTAGGCCACTCAGCAAGTTTCGTGGCCTAAACTCTCGACTCAAAAAGCATACATTATATAACGATTGCATAAAATACTAATTTTGTATCACATAGATGTTCCATTTAAGGAGTAAGTGTACGAATATTGAATATTGAGCCACCTTGGAGTGTATTTCCTTAGGGACGTAGAATAGTTTTTGTGCAACAAGAGAGCAAAGGTGTTTGTTACTGCGAGTGCCGATGTCGAATCCCGAGCCAGCGAAGAATGATGAATCACGAGCGTAGCATGTGATTCTAGCTTATAAAATCCTGAGCATAACGAGTGATTCAATGGCACGAGATGCAAATAAGTTTGGCCTTGTGGCAAACACAACTTTTAAGAGAATATATTAAGGATTTAAGGAAGATTATAATAATTACAGAGTTGCATAACAAACGCAAACCTTTCTTTGGTTAGGGCTTGCATATGGTTGCTGTCATTTTTTTCTGGCCACCCTGAGCTAGTGTGTTATTCTATGTGTATCTAAATATTTATTTCTACATATCATATAGGTACGCAAATAGGCGCAGAAACTGTGGAATCTTAATCTATTTGGCTCCACACTTTCACTTTCAATTAGCCAGGAAGCGGCATAAGGGGTTAGCTCTTAGTGTTTGTGTTAGTTGCGTCAGTTTCAGAGTGTCCTCTAAGTTTCTCAGTCATGTTGCGCGAGTTGCGAGTGAAAATGTAGCTCAACGCTAACATTATAATGTCCCTGGCATCTTGTTTGCCTCAATCTTAATAATATCTCCGTCGTTGCGCTGCTCTAATGTTGTCAGTCCCATTTCTTTTAATCTAACTTCCTACGGTTTGTAACAGAGAGACGTGGATACATTTACGTAGCTCTTTATGAGCAGTTTTTATTCAGTTTGTCTTTTTGAAAGCAGGAATTCTGACTTAAGAAGGCAATGCTTTATATTTACTTACCTATTGAAGAGGCGAACATTATAAAGAGTTCTTAACGCCTAGCGAAACAACAGGGGTGTTATGAGTTTAACTTGTACATATGAGTGCTTGTTGTGTGTGCATCTGTGTGTCTGTGTAGATGAACTTAGGGTTTATTTGAACGGTGACTTAACTGAGTTTTCTCGAATCGATCATTCATCAAGTTTTTTCTATTATCACAACAGAGAAAATAGGGCTTAGTCGCGTAATAAATATGATTAAAGTTATTACCATTCGTTGGTAATTCTTCGACGCTTCGGACGGCGTGTTACGTCCATAGTCTCGAAGGAACTGGAGAGGCGGGACAGCATCTTTTTGCCCCAGGAGTTTTTAGATCTACCCGCGCTTGTTTTTAATTATTCATTTGAACACTAAGGTCACTAGACCGACACACTAGACTTACTACATGGTGATTTATCGCATGACGTTCGATCCTGTTTACATTTACTAATAATTGGATTCTACGAAGATGAAAGTTTGAAACCGTCTTCCCGGTTGAAATTTTGGTATTTCCTAATTTCAATTGCTTCACGGTGTGTCGGAGTTTGATATTGTTTGAAGTATTATTTGTTGTAAGCATGAATTTTTATTTTAGAAATCATATTACTGTAACGGTTTTGTAGTCAGAAAAAGGAAAGCCAAGGATAACTTAATTATAGAATATGTTGCGAAGAAAAAGCAAAGCTTGATATCAATCAATTGTTGAAGTCTGAGAACGGATATATCTGGAAATTCCTCCAATGACAAGTCCAGTGGTAGATATAATTTGTATGACCAAGTGAAGAAAATTAGTCTTTTGCTCTTACTGAGATATGTATGCATGCTCCAATCGCGAAAACATATTTACGGGCTAGTTCCGAATTATCAAGAAAATTAAAAACGCATCCCAAATGTGATGTCAAAATGGTCAGACTACTGTTGTACCTCCCACATTTCTATCTGCTACGATTATCATTTTGATGTGAAGATTTAAATTAACTTTGCTCAAAAAAACATTTAACCAAGGAACAAAGTTTGCCGACTCAATGGCTAACTTTGCTCTTAATTTATTGTTTTCATGTATTTTACCATTGAACAAAACAGATTGTGGAGTTTTTTTTTAATTTAAAATTTTTAAGAAACATATTTCTCTGTTTATTTATAGAATCAGTATGTTGCAAAAACTTTATAAAGTCAGAATTATTTAGAGTTTTCTTAATTTGGAGCAAAGTTTCACTTTCCGGTAATCGATTACGATGAGTTACGTTGACTGTTAAGATCAAACATTATCACAACACAAACGGGGCTTAATCGCGTATAAATATGATTTTATTTAATTACTTTTGGGTAGTTCTTCGACGTTTCGGACGTCGCGTCCACGGTCTCGAAGGAGCTGACCTGTGACCTGACTGTGTTGTGATAATGAGTGAAAATCGTGTTAGTTTAAATCAGAATCAAACATTGTCTTTATAGAATCAGTACAATAGCTCGAGTATCTCAATTATAATTACACTTGATGCCCGAGTTAGGGATAATGCTCTCTAACTTTACCGTGATATACGGGACAAAGGACGGGGTAAACGTATCGTGGAAGATATGTGCGGGTTGAATTCGAACGCACGAAGAAGATAAAATATAGATAAAATAATACCTTCCTAAGGTCCAAGGATCTACTGTCAATAAACTTTCTTGTATAAGCATCTACCTCAGCCTTAAAATATTGTTATTTTAATTAATAATGGTATAGAAAGCCATTTAAAATATTGTGGTGAGAGGGTGGTTAAACTGCCTAAAGTCGGAGATCGAATTTGAGATCAAAAATGTAAACAAACAACTGTCAACGACAAAGTAACGTGCCAGGGGTAAATCATCTCTTTTTTTCTTATTTTTCTTTATATCTGAACTTTATTGACCACATGTTTGTTTAAATGCAACAATGACAAACTACAAAAAACGAGAAGAATATTCGTTGGACAAATAGCTCAGTCAGCCTCTTTTTTCTCCCCACTGATTGGAGTTCATACAACGAATTACGAATGTCGTGTGATGGACTGACGGAGAAACTAAAATGGCCCCTGGCTATGACATTAATAGATTTAAGCCTTATGGTCTAAAGTATGTCGTTGAGAGCGTTTAAGTATTACGTAACGCAATTTTGACCTCCCCCCCCCCTTTACAACGTTACGTAACCACCGAGTAGGGACCATTTTACCAAAAATTCTCAAGGGGTCATTCCATAAGACCCCCCCCCCCCCTAATTTGTTACGTAATATATGAACACTCCCTTTTCTGCATGTTGTCACTGAATATTTGAAAATTAAAGTACAAATAAACTGGTTATTATTTTTATTTTTATTACTATACGAAATGTTCACAACTTCTGATCATTACCAGTGGTATAAAATAAATCTCCATATATTTTATTTGATCTACACAAATATGTATTAGAAAAAAAGAATACTTGCTGTTTAACTTGCAAAAATATTTTTAATTACTCGTACTGTTCTATTTAACTCGGAATATGGTACTTTTTATGAGTATTTCAATTATTTTATTAACCACCCGCTTGCGTTAAATTTTTTATGGTGGCAACCCATTTGCTTACAATTCTGATCTCGAATTTGATCTCCGATTTTAAGATGCAGATGCAATTACAGGTTTGTTCAGGATATAAATTAATCCCTGGATCCCGATTTCCACTCTATATAAACAATGTAATTGCTAACGTTATATAGATTTCTAGATGACTCAAGCCAATCCGGTGCCCAATGCGATGATCTTTGTAATAAATTACTCCATATTATGCATAGCAAGTGTTTTAACAATGATCTATTGAAATTTAACTATTAAACTTCCCTCATAGTAATTAAATGACATAATTAACGTGAGATAATTATAATAAGGGTGTGTAATAAGGTGTATGTAAAGTACTAAAAATTGACTGTACGAAATTTCATTGTGCAGGGTTCTACACGCACTTGGCCGGTTTTTTATTCACCGAAAATACTCGAATACCGATGGCTGATCTTGGTAATATTTAATTAAGGAAAAACCTTCTTTACAGGCACACCGGTTATTACCGGATCAGCACACCGTCTGTTAATTTTAGGTCCCACATTAAGTACCTATAAAACGGCCTATAAAAATTGAAACTTCCCTTAATTTTATGATATTATTAAAGTTACCCGTACAATTGTGAGCCAATTATGATAACGTAACGACTTCGTTATCTTTTATGCCTGAAAATTGATAATAATGAAAACAATTACGGAAAAATACGTATTCCTATTTCCATTTATGTTTTTATTTATAACCCCTAGTCTTTTTAGCTAGTTACCTTATTACATCTAAAGTATTATCCCATCAAAGCAATACTTTTAAAAAAAAACCAAGTCTCGCAACACAATTCTTCTACCGTAAAAAGTTATGAGATCCATGTAATACCAAGTCGGTTAATGTATTCAGTCCCTAATTAAGGGTCCTTCTGTCTTAACTTATTACGTAAAATACGTAATTAGCTAACCTAACAAGATCTTATAGTGACCATATCAATATTGCAAATCTTTTATGTTTTAAATAAATAAATTGACTAGGCCATCGCATGAAAACACAATGTATCTCGCAAGTAAACAATACATATTCTATTAAATTAGGTAGATAGGTTCCACGGCACGTTCTTTTGCCGAGAAACTCATAAATGGTGTGTTTGATTATGTTGAAAAAAATAATTGTATTTGTATTTATTAAGAATCTTTGAATTTTTTTAAATATTTTTTGGTCATACCGTTTAGAAAGTAGAAAGGGGGGGGGGGGGGGGGGGGGGGGGGTCACAATTTATGCTACTTTTCGAGCGATCATTTCCGAAAATATTCACTAAATCTTTTTTTTTTAAAAACCTCGGAAGTATTTTTAGTAGAACTGTCAAAATATGTGCCACATGTATTTGCTATTTTTTTTTTTTCAGCTTAGGTTACGGTATGGAGTGCCCCCCTAGAAATATATTGCTTTGTTTTTTAGCTATCAAACTACGTAGCGGCTTCCACATATACTCCAAAATTCATCAATATACATTATGTAATTTTTGAGTAAAATGCCTGTGACAGTGAACGGAACTCTAGAAACGGTGGCAACAATGGCGGTAGTCAATAAAAACTCAAATCGAATGTGAATTGTTTTCACCTTCGGCTACATGTCAAAAATGCCTGCCACTATAGACTTATTTATTAAATCTACTTATTGTACGTAGAAAATGAAAAACTTAAGAATCCGGATTAACAAATTTGTGTTTAAAACATTCGTTAAAAGACGAACTTAATCTTATGAACGGATCGTCTTCGGATAACCTTTGAGTATCTTACTTACAATTATTCTCGTAACAAAAATTATTGAAATCCTACCAACCATTTTGACGTGATGCGACTACAGACATCTTGTACACAGACATCCAAAAAATGTGGAGGTTCCTGTATGGTTTTTTTTTTTAATTTATTTATTTATTATACAAAGTAGATAATTCTTATTTCTAAGACAGTTCCCTGCAAAACTGTATTGTACAGTTTGTCTGCAGGCACGAATCTCTCTACTAATAATACTACAGTATAATTATTTACATGAAATATTAATATCTCTGCATTATAAGATATATTAAACGAAATTACTTGATGCTAACTTTAAATTAAATCATGTCACTCAAGCGTCTGTAGCAAATATTTTTTCATGGCTCATTTAAATTTGGGTTTGCTTGGCTTATTACGGATGTTCTCGGACAGACTATTTAGGAAGTACGGAAGTCTTTTGTTGAATGTTCTAGCTTCGAAGTAGTTCTTAACGCCTGGTACTTCGAATTTGCCCGTGGACACCGATCGAGTGCCATCTTCAAGCGGGTAGTGATTAGGTTTTTAAAGGATCGGCAACACACACGTATAATGCTGCTGGTGTTGCAACGACAATCGCGTTGTAAGCGTTCATAGGCTGCGGTGACTGCTTAACATCAGGCAGGCCGTACACTTGTTTGCCACCTTTGTAGTATGAAAAAGATAAAATATATATTCTGTGAACTTAAATGAAGAATCATTAATTGCCATTACAACATCTGCAATGTGCATAAGTGACTTCAGTTTACAACAAGACATAGATGAAAGTATACTCTATTCATCCTTACTAAACTCCTAAATAGTAAACAACAACCTAAAAATATGCATTTAATACCAATACAAGCTGTTTTATCGCAAGGAAATTTATTTAATGTATGAGATTGGAAACGTGGCATAAAACTATTAATTCCTGTTACTTTATTTACGAGAAAATGGGAGTTTAAGAAAAAAAAGGTATACTTTTTACTTTTAGAAAGGTTTACTTTTTAGGGCAAGCAAGGATAAACAAAGTGTATATACGAGTATGTACTTATTATACGTTATCTATGCTTTTATAAAGTGGTACAAATAAAATGTTTATATGTTTGAATGTGTCGTTTGGCTTCATCACGCAAAATCGGCTAAACAGATTTCAACTATTTTTGGTACACTGGCAGCTGGGTATCTCCAGATGGTTATAGGATACTTTTTATCCGACTATGCTAAACAAAAAAGAGGGGTTATGACTTTTTCTCCTCCGCGAAGGAAGTTGCGGGCGCCTTCTAGTACGTCATAAATATAACATAAGGTACGTAACACACGCAGGTAAACTCATATATAAATCACCTTGTTTAACTTTGACAAAATCGATAGTTCCAAAGCTAAAGTTTGCTCTTACAAACACTTGAGGTGTCATGTTTCCAAAGGGTGACCTTAATTCTAATCATGCTCGTCTAGCCACTCCTTTATGTTTAAAACTAGAAGGACTTTGTTCGCGAATGAGAAAATGTCATAAACCCCTCTTTTTTCGCCAGCATAGTTGGGTAAAAAGTATCCTATATACGTAGTTCTCCAGGAAAACATACGTATTAAAGGAAAAATATATTAGAAGAAAAAAAGGAAAGTATGATTTTTTAAAACAACTTACGTACCTGATATGCCATCTTATAAGAAGCATGTCCTGGTAAAAGTAAATTATTTGGTTTCATTCATGCATTTTTGTAATAATAGTCCTCGATTCTATAATATGCCTTACTGATTTGGACACTGACAGACATTGAAATAAGTAACAAACTCGACAGGAAACATTGAACGATTTATTTTTATTTTTTTTGTTTCCTGTTGTCTCTCTTGGCGTTTTGGGGGCCATTTTAGAGTTACATTGTACGATTCTGACAGTCAGTGGACAGCACGAGTAGAAGACAGACAACGAAAGAAGATGGACTGTGTCGGGGGCTCTAATATGGGTAACACCTGAACGGAGAACTGAGATTATCTATACCAGGGGTCGGCATATTTTTTAATCATAGAGCCAGATGCCGGAAAAATATAGATTTTTCGGAAGCTCAAAGTGCCGCAGTTTTATGTTTCAGGACACTGTATACCAAATTGTAATAGGGCTTTTTTTAAGGGAAACTTGAAGAGCCGCAAGTGACCCTATAAAGAGCCGCATGCGGCTCGCAAGCCGCCGAACCGTGATCTATACTATTATAAGGTTGTAAAAATTAAATGTCTGTACATTGAAGATATTTTGAAAAAAAAAAAATTGTAACGGACTATTTGGAGGTCACTAAATTAAAACATATATTTTTTTGGTTTTTTGTGTGTCTGTATGTTCGTATGTGTCGTTGTGGCTTTAACACGCCAAATCGGCTAAACGGATTTTAACTATTTTTGGTAGCTACACAGGTAGCTGGGTATGTACAGATGGTTACAGGATACTTTTTACTCGACTACGTTGATGCAAAAAACGAGGGGTTATGACTTTTTCTCCTCCGCGAACGAAGTTGTGGGCACCTACTAGTAAAGATATAAAATTAAATGCTTCAATAACATTTAAATGTGTGTCCTTAAATCGAAAAATATTTTTTTATTTTTTATTTATTAACACAAAATATACAGCGCTATTTACATAAAAAAATTCGCCAAACTGCAAGGCAGTTTGTTGGCGAATATATACACTCGGTTTTTATTATTTTATCCACTTCGTAATGCTTATCCAACATTTACCCATCCAACCACCACCATTATAGTTGCCGGCAAACATCTTGAGCATAACCTTGACTGCGCAGTAACTGATTTACGTACAAATGTACATGCGCAGATCCACCATTTTTGTTCAAGAAGTTTGCCGATATCTGCATCTACCAATATCTTATTTACGTCTATAGGTATACTTAGTTTCTTTTGACCACATATACTTAGTTGATATTGTCCACATATACTTAGTTGCTTTTTGATTCTTTAGATGTTATGATTTTTTTACGAAAATCTTGATGTCTTACCATCACGATGTTCGTGATTTTTGAAGCAAATTTCTTCACTTAAAATCTTGAAATACAAAGAGCCAAATAATGAAAAAAAATCAAGACTCCGACCGGATTTGAACCTGTGTGCCTTGTGCCTTGCCGTGGCGCACGCTCTCTTTAGATGTTTGTGCATCTGTATACATGTATTTGTCTTTGAAGCGTGGTGTGGAATCAAACACAACCACAGTATACCATTTTTTTTCGAAATTCATCGATTTCGAACAATTTTGGTACATGCATAGCCGAACAAGCAAGGAATGTAGGATATTGTTTATCCAACTAAGCATACTGGTATATCGATAGGTGTAGTTCATTATGCGTAATGAACAAAGTCCGGTGAAGTTCAAAAATCATAACAAAATGTTTGAAAAAATGCCGCTGTAGTTGTATGAAAGTAAATTATATTAGATCTTATTTAGAACCGTCACCCGGACGTGTGCGGCGGTTCTTAGTCGCCATGACGTCAGCACCCCACCTGCCAAGGGCTCCAAATTAAATTAAAATGGTTTCGCAGAAGAATCTTTGTCAATGTAATAAAGCTTTTTATTTGTTTTTATACTTACCTTTGAAATTGGCTTCCAGTTCATGATAAACAAATTTAGTGGGTTTACGGAGAACTAGGGATGTAGGGGCTTTAAGTAAATAATTATTTATACATACATAGATCTAAGAGACATCGTTAGTTGAATATTAAGTTAAGACCGCCAGGGCTTGTACGAGAAAATAGTTGCGGCGGTGCGTCAGGTGCCATCCATACTTAATATTATAAATGCGAAAGTGTGTCTGTCTGTCTGTCTGTCTGTTACCTCTTCACGCTTAAACCGCTGAACTGACTTGGATGAAATTTGGTATGAAGATAGTTTGAGACACGGGGAAGGACGTAGGCTACTTTTTATCCCGGAAAAATACCCTTATCCGCGATAAACGAATTTAAGGCGGACGAAGTCGCGGGCAGAAGCTAGTAAACTATAAAATAATCGATCTAAGTACCTATCTCAACGTACGAGGTATTTTAAAATTGTACGCGATGACTAGCTTTTGCGATTTTATACTTTGCATTTCCTCAATTTAACCCGCTTATAAATGAAAAAATCTTACCTTAGTGCAGTGCTAAAGGAATGGGTCTATAAGTATTAACTACCATAAAATATAAAGTCATAATATTTTTTTATCACTGGCAACATAGTGTGCGTAAGGGATAAAATGGCGCAGCACACATGTTGCCAGTGATAAAAAATATCTACCGTTTCGCTGGAAATTGCTTTCATCCGATCTTACCTTTGATCCGGTCTTATCCGGGTATACCTTAATGTTTGTCCGAATTTTCTTTGGTCATATTCGCAAAAAGTTCTGGCTGTCGAGTGGTTCAAGCGAGACCTTTAAACAGGTGGTCGTGGTTTTGTATCTGGTCTAAACAGTCACAAGTATCAATATCTGCCATAACAAAGCGGGCGAAAATATCTGACACGTCCTAACAGCCCTAGAAATAGAGTCGTGTCAGATATTTATGTGCGCATTGTTGTGGCAAATATTAATGCTGGTGACTGTACAACTGAGTTTTATAGAATTAACTAGTGGCCGCCCGCGACTTTGTCTGCCTTAGATTCGTTTATCGCGGATAAAAGGTATTTTTCCGGGATAAAGTTGCTTATGTCTTTCCCCAAAACTCGATATTTTACTAATTTAAATGTGAAGTATTTGCTTACTAATATTTCAAGTTTCCTAGCGTAAACAAATATTTACTGTCCATACAAATTTTCATCCCCTTTTTCGTCCTTAAAAGGGATGCAATTTGACATACGTTATAGCTTATGTCCTATTCTGATATATAAGGTACATAACTGGAAAGTTTCATAAAAAATTGTCCAGTAGTTTTTGAGATTAAGTGGAACGTATATACATACTTTCACGTTTATAATATAGTAAGGAAGTAAGGATGTACGGAATGTCATTTGATATATACAGCTAGCTTTTCGGTGAAGCAAAATATCGCGAGGAAACCTGCATACATCTGCGAAGAAATTCAAGGGTGTATGTGTAGTCTCCAATCCGCACTGGACCAGCGTGGAGACTACAGCCCATTCCTTCTCATCTATGAGAGGAGGCCTGTGCTGTTCCATATCAATTTATTTCACTACCACATAAAAAACCTGCATCTGTTAAGCTTTTTAGCTATACCATTTTTATAGGTATAGAGAAAACTAAACCAGACGAAGGGATGAGATTAGCCTGGCACATTGATTTGATAAACTTATTCCCATCTTTCCCAACTTGAGACCTACTTAGTGCAAATAAATGAGTTAACTTTTATTCCAGTTAAAGCTCTTCTTACCGCCGACGTGGGACGTGCTCTGGTGTGAAATTTGCTTTAAATAACTTTGGTAATTATATCTAAAGTGAGTTTTTGTTTAAGCCTTCTTGTTAAGTCTTTTGTCATATTTATTATTATTGTACATTCTGTACCGGATGACCCCATAATTATAGAATTATATAGATTTAATATAGGAAATGAAATATCTAAATAACTTATAAGCTAATAAAAATATAAATTATTCGATAACTTCATTTCATACCTTTCCATCTAACCCCGATGGAAAGCTATGAAATCATTACTTTGACTTAACAGTCAAAGGAATAACTCTTATCTAATCAAATATCAGTTGTATGAAGCCCATAAGGCGATAAAATGCATAGTGGAATAATGTATGTAAACTTTCCACAGGTATTGCACAACATTTGCAACTATACCATAACATTGGTAATTTTCCATGAAAACCCAATATGTTGCACAATAATTGTTAATTGTAATTCTCAGAAATAATAAAATTACCCCCTCCCCAACCAATATACGGCTCGACTATAAAAGCCAAAGCTAATTCAATTGACAATAACCCCACTATATGTGGCATACGAATGAACACATAAATATACAAATAGTCCCCATACTATTCATGTCGTAACTACAAGTTATCGGTACTACTTACTAGCCTTTGAAAATACTTACAAGAAATAATCGTCAAGTGAATTAGCTTCAGTCAGATAGATATCATAGTTAAAATAGGAAGCCTAAGTATTGGTTTAGGAACGGGATTTCGTTATAAACTGTGACTTTTTATTCTCTACTTCACCTACACTGCTCTTAAAGCTATCGAAAGGGGTTCAGACTGCTTTTACAGTCCTCAGTCTGCACATTGGTCACTTCGAGCCGGATTGATCCTAAGCTCAATAGAATAAAATGTCACAAAGAAACGGAAGTCCGTCTCCGTCGTCAGTAAGGACGACCGACACCCCCGGTGGTATTACCGATACCTCGGAGCAGAGCTCCGAAACGACCACGACCCAGACCTCCGAGTCGTCGAGGGTCACCAGAAGTGCTGCTAGAAGCGGCGCTACTGCGCCGTCGCTGGCACCTCCGCACGCGCCTCCTGGTGCTGGGCGGAAGCGGCTGGCGGCGGCGCAGCCCCCTGGAGCCCTGCCCGCGCCTACTGGCGCACAGCAGGCTCCAGCTCCGGAGCTCCACCACAAAGTGCAACAGGCGGGCCCTAGTCCCGGCCCGGCTTCCGCGCTCCTCGCAGGACCCCAACCAAGCACGAGCCCCGCCGATGTCGTAGCGTCGTCACAGTACGACGCACA
Organism: Hedya salicella; assembly: GCA_905404275.2. Lineage (NCBI taxonomy): Eukaryota > Metazoa > Arthropoda > Insecta > Lepidoptera > Tortricidae > Hedya > Hedya salicella. The sequence continues at coordinate 9,890,107 of FR990112.1, read as the reverse complement.
ACGGTCGGTGATGGCACCGAGTACCGTGGTCGAAAAACCCATTGCGCCCAGAAAGACGCAATCAAAGGCCTCATCGCGGAAGTCGACAAAGGAGAGGCGAATCCAATTGGCAAAAGCGCGGGAAGTGCTAGCTGCAGCCAAACTAGTAACGCTTGAAGCGGAGCTAGAAACTAGTGAAGAAGAGGACAACGCAAGTGCCACGACGGATGTGGATACAAGCCGGCAGGTCGAGACCTGGTTGGACCGGCACCACCTCCCAGCCCTTGATTTGAATCCCCATAATTTTTCTTCTCAGTTACAGTATACGCCCGCTTTTACGCAGGCGCCCGGCGCGCATGCGCCGCCCGTCCCTGCGGCCACGATGCCCCCCCGCGCCCCCTGCGCCCCCTGCGCCGATGTACGCCGTGCCACTACAAGCGCATGCGCCGCCCGCGCCTGCGCCTACGGCCACGCAGTACCCAGCGCTCCCGTCCGCCGTGCTTCACGGCTCTGCGGGACCCGCTGCGATGGATGAACTGGCGGTACAACCGTACGCGCCGAGCAACGACATCATGACCATCACAGAAGCGATCCGGAATGCCATACTGGCAAGCAAGCAAGATCCCCATTCAAGAAAAACGGCGGATCTACCAGTCTTCACAGGTTCCCGACGGCAATGGCTGTCATTTAACCAGGTATATACGGACACTGCCCCGTACTACACGCCGGGCGAAAATACGGCGCGACTGCAGACAGCTACCCGAAACCTGAAAAATACGGCGATAAGTGACTTCGTCATATCCGGTGCCAAGCCGGAACTCATTATGGAGAAGTTGGAAGAGTGCTACGGCAACACGGCGACTCTTGCGGCGCTGGAATATAGAAATCTCCGTGAGCTGCCCAAGCTCACCGACAACGCGCAAGACATCTGTTCGTTCTCGCTCAAGCTCGGAACGATAATGGCTACGTTACAACTCGTCGACGCCCATGAAAGCAGATATAGCTCAGAAGTCCTGCGATCGCTCCATGATAAGCTAACAGTGAATTTACAATCAAAATGGTATACCTACTCAGCTGACAAACCGAGGCGCGAAAGCGATGTCATGCTGATGGTAAATTTTATGCGAGAAGAAGCCAGATTACGAGAACCGTACACCGTAATCAGTGACGCAACCCAAGTGCCGCCGCGCCATCAGCCCTTCCAGCAACGAAGCCACTTCAACGCGCCCTACGCACCGCGCCCGCCCGGCCAATTTACAAGGTACAGTGCGCCACATACATATCCGCAGCCCGCCGCCGTCGCGCAGCCACGACCCGAGAGGACCCATACCGCCACGGAGAAGAAATGTCCGGTATGTGAGAGTACACAACATAGTGGCGGCAGAGAGTGCGCGACGTTTTTAGATATGTGTGTAGATAAACGGCGGGAGATTGCAAAAACGGCGCAGATGTGTTTCAAGTGCCTACATCTCTGGGAAAAACAACATTTTTGCAAGAAAATGATTTGTTCAGTGCCTAACTGCGGGAAAAATCATCATGTGCTAGTGCATAAAGACAATATTAAATTAATTACAGATACAATTGTGAGTGAAACAGTGTTGTGTGCATGGACCCACAATGACTCTCCCTCCATCGACCCCGTCCACTGTGCCGCCGGGCCCGCAAAGAAGCCCACCTACACAGCGAGCGCGCCGGACGGAGTCTACGCTGCGCCGCCACTACCAACCAGTCCGCCCGCACCTACTGGTGCCGCTCGGAAGCAGCTGGCAACCGCGCAGCTCCCGGAAGCCCTGCACGCGCCTAGTGGCGCACAGCGGGCTCCCATGCCGGCCCCGCGACTTATCGCGCCGGCGCCCGAGCCGCCACTCGCAATCCAGGCGAGTGACGTCGGCCGGGCCAACAGTACCAATCGGCGCCCCCGATGCAGCGCTCGCCGAGCGCGACGCCGTCGGTCGCGCCGCCCAACCGCGCAGCTCCCAGAAGCCCTACAAGCACCTGGTCGAGCACAGCGGGCTCCCATGCCGGCCCCGCGACTTATCGCGCCGGCGCCCGAGCCGCCACTCGTCCTACACACGAGTGACGTCGGCCGGGCCAACATCACCGATCGGCGCCCCCGACGCAGCGCTCGCCGAGCGCGACGCCGTCGGTCGCGCCACCCATCACAACACTTAGAAGCCCTGCGCGCGCCTAGTGGCGCACAGCGGGCTCCCATGCCGGCCCCGCGACTTATCGCGCCGGCGCCCGAGCCGCCACTCGTCCTACACACGAGTGACGTCGGCCGGGCCAACAATACCGATCGGCGCCCCCGACGCCGCACTCGCCGAGCGCGACGCCGTCGGTCGCGCCGCCCAACCGCGCAGCTCCCAGAAGCCCTACACGCACCTGGTCGAGCACAGCGGGCTCCCACGCCGGCCCCGCGACTTATCGCGCCGGCGCCCGAGCCGCCACTCGTCCTACACACGAGTGACGTCGGCCGGGCCATCAGCATCGATCGGCGCCCCCGACGCCGCACTCGCCGAGCGCGACGCCGTCGGTCGCGCCGCCCAACCGCGCAGCTCCCAGAAGCCCTACACGCACCTGGTCGAGCACAGCGGGCTCCCACGCCGGCCCCGCGACTTATCGCGCCGGCGCCCGAGCCGCCACTCGTCCTACACACGAGTGACGTCGGCCGGGCCATCAGCATCGATCGGCGCCCCCGACGCCGCACTCGCCGAGCGCGATGCCGTCGGTCGCGCCGCCCAACACAACACTCAGAAGCCCTGCACGCGCCTAGTGGCGCACAGCGGGCTCCCATGCCGGCCCCGCGGCATATCGCGCCGGCGCCCGAGCCGCCACTCGCAATCCAGACGAGTGACGTCGGCCGGGCCAACAATACCAATCGGCGCCCCCGACGTCCCGCTCACCGAGCGCGACGCCGTCGGTCGCGCCGCCCAACCGATCAACTCTCAAAAGGCCTGCACGCGCCTAGTGGCGCACAGCGGGCTCCTACGCCGGCCCCGCGACTTATCGCGCCGGCGCTCGAGAGGAAAGCGCGCCGCCCACGGCGCCCGAGAAATCGCAGCAACGCGCCTTACACACCGCGTCCGCGCCGCCCACGGCGACAGCGCGCCGCCTGCGCCGCAAGAGACACCGCAGCGCGAGGACAGCGCCCCGCCCACGGCGCCCGAGAAATCACAGCAACGCGCCTTACACACCGCGTCCGCGCCGCCCACGGCGACAGTGTGTCGCCTGCGGCGCCCAAGACGGCGCGCCGCCCACGGCGCCCGTCTCATCACCACGGTCCTGAGCATCGAGCCACAACAACCGACGTCTGCGTGCATCAGGCAGCATCAACGAGTCACCGGCACCGGCGAAGTTTCCTATGACTAAGGTCATAGTGGCGGGAGAATGTACCGGATGACCCCATAATTATAGAATTATATAGATTTAATATAGGAAATGAAATATCTAAATAACTTATAAGCTAATAAAAATATAAATTATTCGATAACTTCATTTCATACCTTTCCATCTAACCCCGATGGAAAGCTATGAAATCATTACTTTGACTTAACAGTCAAAGGAATAACTCTTATCTAATCAAATATCAGTTGTATGAAGCCCATAAGGCGATAAAATGCATAGTGGAATAATGTATGTAAACTTTCCACAGGTATTGCACAACATTTGCAACTATACCATAACATTGGTAATTTTCCATGAAAACCCAATATGTTGCACAATAATTGTTAATTGTAATTCTCAGAAATAATAAAATTACCCCCTCCCCAACCAATATACGGCTCGACTATAAAAGCCAAAGCTAATTCAATTGACAATAACCCCACTATATGTGGCATACGAATGAATACATAAATATACAAATAGTCCCCATACTATTCATGTCGTAACTACAAGTTATCGGTACTACTTACTAGCCTTTGAAAATACTTACAAGAAATAATCGTCAAGTGAATTAGCTTCAGTCAGATAGATATCATAGTTAAAATAGGAAGCCTAAGTATTGGTTTAGGAACGGGATTTCGTTATAAACTGTGACTTTTTATTCTCTACTTCACCTACACTGCTCTTAAAGCTATCGAAAGGGGTTCAGACTGCTTTTACAGTCCTCAGTCTGCACACATTCAGCAACTGAGAAAATGTACGAAGTTGAAGGGTGTCATTCCAGATCACAACATTTTCAGATGACTAACAAAGTCGATATCAACGGCAAAAAGCGGAAACGTAGTAACCGCCAAGTGAATCTATTGGTTTCCGCTTTTTGCGTTCGATATGTAAAGGTTGGTCCAAATAGTGACCAAAACTTTTAGATTTGTTGCACGTACGTGTATCCGAAAATATCCCGTATATTAAAAGAAATATATAACTTTTTGAATTACAATATTCCTTAAAAAAAATCTGCAACATAATTGCCTTTACTCTCCTATATTTCAAATAATCAACTACCAACCACTTTTTTTAACCCGCTCCGGTAGCCATTTACAAAATTGTAACTTCTATGAAAAATCGCTTTATATACACAGGATATTTTCGGACTACACTTAGAAGCGATTTATTTTGTAATGTGCCCCCCGAACATTACAAAATCAATCGTCTGCAATAGATGCAAGGATAGGCCCTTGCATCTATTGCAGACAATAGTTATATAGTTAAATTTTACTATTGAAAGTAGTTTTATATACAGAAGAAACAGGATATAAAAACCAATTTTTAATAGGTATATCCCCTTGCCTCGTGAATATTTCATGGTAGCTTTTATACAGTCACATCTAAAAAATTCAATCTCCGATCGATTTCGGTCGTAGGAACCACTTCACTCGTAATTATCAGAAGTTGACTTCTATAGCCGATTTTCACGATGGTTATAAAAATTCTTAATTAAATTCTAAATTCTAAATGCTCTCATTTCGGTCCATTATTATTTATAATGTTTATAAATGATTTAGTTAAATCTATTAAACACAGCAAATGCCTGTTATACGCAGATGATATGAAATTATACAGAGTAGTTTCCTCGCTCACCGATGCGTTGTTATTGCAGGAGGATCTGAACAACATTAAAAACTGGTGTTCCAATAATAATATGACCCTTAATGCTGAAAAATGCCTTTACATTAAATTTACACGTAAAAGATTGCCTACAGTCTCTGAGTACTGTCTCGATAACGTTGCACTCCGTGAGGTTTCTTGCGTTAAAGATCTAGGTGTGACTTTGGATTCTAAGCTGAGCTTTATAAATCACATCGATTCCGTTATAAACGAAAGCAACAAAATGCTGGGATTTATAAAGCGCATCGGCAAGAACTTCAAGCGCGTTGAAACATTTCAGTCATTTTTTAACTCCCTAGTCCGTTCGCGTCTCGAATATTGCAGCCAGGTCTAGAATCCATATTATCAAGTTCACATCAATCGCTTAGAAAGAGTGCAATGCTCATTTATTAGATTTTTGGCTTTTAAAGCACACCACAAAGGCATCAGTAAAAGGATGCCGTACGATGAGACCTTAAAGCTTAGACGCTCCTATCTGGATTTGGCTTTGCTACATAAAGTAGTAAACGGAAAGATTATGGAACCATACCTGCTGGAATGTCTCAACTTCAAAATGCCCAAATGAAATACTCGACTTTGTCGTCACTCCACCTTTTGCCCCAGTCCCACCAGAACAAAACTAGGCAAGTCACTATCAATTTATAGAATGCAATATCTATATAAAAACCTTACCGTGAAATTTGCCGATTTAGACATTTTTCAAGATTCTTTGTCATTCCTGAGGCGTAAAGTACTGGAATCAGCTGATTAGTGTTGTGTCCTTTTTTAACCGACTTCAAAAAAAGGAGGGGGTTCTCAATTCGGTTGTATTTTTTTTATTTTTTTTGTTGTTACCTCAGAACTCCGTCATTTACATGACGATTTGGAAAATTATTTTTTTGTTAATAAGTAGGTACATTCAAGTTGGTCCCATAAAATTTTGGTGAAGATCTAACGCCGGGATCCATGAGGAATCGAAGGAATTCCTCGAATATTATGAGCACGTCTATGGCGATTTCGGTATTTATTACAGTAGTTTAAGCATTTACATTTGAAAATCACCATTTGGTGAAGAGAAACCGATGATGAAGACACAAGCCATCAGTTACCACTGGGGGCTCTACCAGTGTTATTTAATTCGCGGATCGCAAGTCGATACTTGTTATTACTTATTTACTCTCATGGTGAGTTTATGAATGTTAATTTTTGAGCATCAATCGTGAATAACATGAATTAGCGCCGACTATGGATTGAAACACATTTGCATTCAATTGCAAATGACTGTTTCATATACAAGTTAAAGTACTCGTACCAACTTCAGAATAATAAAATAATAAAAGCATTATTTTGCCAAGTGTATAACACTGGCAAAAAAGTTCGTCTTCAGTTTAGCGGTTGCAGAATAGATTTGCATCCAAAACGCCTTTGATCCTAAGCGGCATTGAATCAACCAACTCTCTATACTCTTTCGGGGTTATGCCATTCCAGACACAGGTAAGTTTCCCGTAAGATTAGTTTTTGATCGTCTGTTCTCATCGTGTTCACAACTTCCGTTGTTACCAATATACTGTTTCAGTTTATCTTCACAACTCATCGAAACCAAGATAAACACCATCAAAATTTGTTATTTTTACGACAAAAAACTAGTTTTTGGTACTTTTCTTGAAACCTATTGAAAAACCAGTTGACAATTTTAAAGTGAACATCATTACTCACTATTTGGTTTTAGTCCCATATCTAAGCGTCGCTTGACGAGGGAGCCTATACCAATTTATGATAGAAAAAGGACTTTACGAATCTCAAATATTAAGCTACAATATATATATATATTTTACGCGGTTTGCAGCAAGAGGAATAATTTTATATTTCTTTAAAAATAATGAAATTTACCGAAATATTCCGGATCCCCTTTACAACACGCCTGTTTCGAATGCAAGCCGTGTGTCTCAGGGTAAACACGAACCGGCAGTAAAAGTCGTTCACATCGCCGCACTGTAACCATGCCCGCCGAACGTTCCCAGAAGCGCAGTTATGCGTTGTTTACGACGCTATCCTACAAATAGTACGGGATCGTAATTATTTGATTTAGGCGAAAGTTCGCAAACCGAGACGTGCTCGGGTAAACGCAGCCCTGGATTAAAACTAGAGGCACAAGATGTCTGGTCTAGGATCGCAAATTCTACAGCTTGACATTTTTTGATGTTATTATAAGGGGCGCGTTATTCTACACAGCACCCAAGGGGGGTTCAATGTTCTTGCAGTAGGTATCGTACTTTGACAAACCATTCAAATAAGTTTGATAGTCCTTCACTTCTTAGCAAAGAAATAACAAAATAATTGCTATCGGGAAAACTCGGGATTCTTGACAAATCCCGAAACGATAGCAAATTATCGCTTATTAATATAAATAAACACGTAGATTATTGAATATGATAATTGATAGACACTTCGTGAGGTTTCCTAGAGTATCCATCGGCAATATTTTATACACCATATCTGTACAAAACTCTTTGTCGTAAATGTGAAATTACACAGTACACAAAAACATTTTATTATTCAAAATAATTGCACCGAAAATGTAGTAACCTTACTAAATTCATCTTGTTAATTTTTTATAATTATACCGCTTCAAAGCTGTGAAATTGTACATATAACGAGTTTAATTACTTGCAGATGGTTTTCGCAGGGGTATCAAGATTGCCCTCACGCACTCTTTTTTATGGGAATAACGCAGTTCGAAAGTAAACCTCGTTTGTGTGTTATAGGGTCTAATTTAAATTAATCATTATAGTGGGATACGATGTTGTGGGAATTATTTTGTAGTAGACGGTATAATAATTGCTCATTTTACAAACCTCAAAGTTGAATTTCGAAATTCCATTGTCGTTTTACAAGGTTGAGGAGAGTGGGGAGTCGTTAAAAGACATATAGAACTAACAACTATTCTATTATAAAGTTGTAAAAATTAAATTTTCGTTCTTTAAAAATATTTTATTATCTTTCACTTTAAATACGATGGCCCGATTCCACTTGAGATGGTCATTAAAATTGATGGTGAACAATAGTATTAGTGATAACAAAAGATACCCGGCAAACCTATTTTGTGGCGTGGTGTTTTGTAAGTAACATTCCAGTCTTGATCCTTTCGAGTTATTATTTGGCCGATAAACAATATTTTAAAACTAGTTGTCATCTGAATACGCTTGTGAATACACGTACCTTAACTGTCAATAAATTATGTTTCTGGGAAAATTCCACGGATAACCCGTCTACTAGGAACGAAGTTGAACCCGCAGTGTAAAAAACGATATTTGACTGAGGACGCACAATACGAATAGTTCTCAGTGTTTATAAAACTCTTTTGAAACGCATGGGTGAAAAAGGTGTAATTACAGAAACTTCTATATTTACAAATATCAACAACACACAAGAGCCGGAAAGAACTGTTAAACGGATTATATCACAACCAGCAACACATTCTCCCCGAAAAGATTCCTTCTAAAAATTGTTAATTTTACAGATTAGTTTGTGAGAAGAACTGTGTACGATTGTCATCGTAAAAATGAGGTCCCAACTTTGAGCGAGATTCATCAATCTTTGTTAGCAAGTGAAATTGGATTTCCGTACTCCAAAACTACACTTTGGAGACTTTTAAAAAAACATGGTTTTAAGTATGGGAAACTTAATGAAAGAAGAACAATAATGGAAACACCTCGACTTGTAAAATTAAGAGAACAATTCAGTGATAATATGCGTTTGAAAAGGTCGTTGGGCAAAAATATAATATATTTGGACGAGACTTGGTGTTGTTCGCCATATTGTTCGACTAAAGCTCCGTCGACGACGACGTCCCCGACATTTCACTCCTCTTACCATAAATATACCCAACGGCATATATGTAAAAAGTAAAGTATTAGAATAGGTAACTACCTACTATCAAGTATCAATACTTTTTAGCCCGACTTTATTTCACTGTCGGAAATACCGCCACGTGCCAATTTGAAGAGCTAAGATCGTAAAGCAATTAGTAAACAGTAGATAAACATTCATTTCATTCACTCCGTTTCAAGTCGAATCGGGCAATCGTATTTAAAATGGAGTTTTAAACATTAAGTGAAACAGGGGTCCCTGACTTTATATTTTTTTGGATTTTTGTATGTATATAAGTATATATGTGTATTGCTCTCATCACGCCTATCGGCTGGACGGATTTTAACTATTTAGTACTAGGGCATCCACATATGGCTATAGGATATTTTTTACTCGACTACACTGAAGCAAAAGAGAGGGTTATGACTTTTTTATCCTCCGCGAATGAAGTTTTGGCACCTTCTAGTAAAGTAAAAATGGAGTGTACATTAAAAATATGTTACAACAGAAATAAAAAGCACTTTAAAAAAAACTGACCTTCAAACGCTTCAAATTACTTTAAATAATAGCTGAGAACACTCTCAATTAACTCACCTTTTAACCTTTTGAACGCCAAGAACACTAAAGGTGTCATGTGCTGTCGGGCCTATCCTAAAGTTGTCGTAAATCGTCGCAATAGTAATTGCTTGGCGGGTGATTGACAATGTTATTCAAATGTGGAAGCGTTCAAAGGGTAAAGCATCGATTCGGTTCATCCGTTTAGCAAATTAAATACTACAGACAGACACCTACACAAGTTAACTCTTTTTTCTACTAATTTAACAATTTTTTTTGGTAGAAAAAGCGTACTATAAAATAAGTGATTTTTGTTAGATTGTAATTAACGAAGTACAGCCTCCCTGCACCCTATTAATTACTTGTGAAATTTGTATGCCTAACGGCCCAGCATAAGTGATACCAAAAAAAAATTTAGACCTATGACAACATAGTTTAACACTTAACTCTGTTTTCGTTGAAGGTAATAATTAATCAAGCATGATAACCTAGTAATATCACCTGTCTTATGTTCAGTCTCAATTGTATACTGTGTATGTGCACCTGGTGGCACGTTACTTTCAGCGAAAAGGCACACGAGCCAACTGAGCATCGGGTCCTCTCTAGCAGGATTTATTGGACAGATCGCACACAGGGCGGCCTCGTTACCGAAGTCAAGGCAAAATTGGAACTCGAAGGGCTACGCAGTACACACACACGCAAATTGGAAAACGTTTCATCCGTTTAGGCGCGACGCCTTAGACTTACACACGTCGACCTATCCTAATTTAAAGTTGTAAAAATTAAACATCTTTACATTGAAGATATTTTCAAAAAAAATATTGTAACGCACTATTTGGGGGTCACTAAATAGATTTTTTTTTTGTATATTTCGTTGTGGCATCATCACGCCATATTGGCTAAACGGATTACAACTATTTTTGGTTAAGGGGTAGCTGGGTATCTCCAGATGTATCAAGGATACTTTTTACTCGACTACGCTGAAGAAAAAGAGAGGCGTTATGACATTTTCTCCTCCGCGTACGAAGTTGCGGGGTCCTTCTAGTATATAAATATAAATATTAGGGGTCAATGTTACACAAATCGTATTAGTCTCATCGTAATCACAAAAAAGCTTCAGTTACCAGAACTAGACGATCTATGCGTCAGTCAACTTGTTTGTTACTAGTTTCCATGGGTAAGTCCCGTGGAGACACTCTACCTGCGGGCCTATGATGGTTGCGTTTGTCACGCGATAAATAAGTGACCTAGCTGCCGTCACCTTCTGACACGTATGTGAGTGCAAGAGTGACAGGCGCGTTATCATATCATTTATCGCGTGATAAACGCAACCATTATAGGCCCGCTGGTGACTTCTAACACGTGATACAAAGTGTTACTTACCGAGGCTACTCACAATGACGATTATCTTTTAGTATGAGACTAACATTGAAATCATTAAAAAAATACTTGGTACTCCTATACTAACCGACTACGGTTGGCTTCAAGTTTTGCATGGAGAATCCGATTTTATTTTAACGATTTCGATATATATACTAAAAGTTGGTCGTAATTTTGAGTAGTCTCGGAATAACATTATTATATCACGTCTTAGAAGTCACCTTGTATATAAGTACGATTTTGAACGATCTAAAGGTAATTAAAATATTTTTTCTAGCCAATACAGGTCCAATCATCTCGTCAGTACGTTAATAGCCTAGATTATTAGTATTAGAATCTTTTGTAACTTGTTACGGAACAGAATAACAATAAGAAAAAGTTGATCCACCAATATTTACTTAAACTAAATAGAAAACATCCAAGACTCAGGAGCAAATATATATGCTCGTCATACAAATATTTGCCCTTACCGGGATTTGAATCCAGGGCCGTCAGCTTCGCAGGCAGCGTCACTCCCGCTGAGCTAAACCGGTCACTCACACACACACACACACACACACACACACACACAGACACACACGTTGAACTTATCAGTCTCCTTTATAGAAAGGGGTGTTAACAAATTTAACTTAATCTTCAGTGTGTGCTTTGTGTATCTAAAATCAGAACCGATCTTGTTTTTGAGTTCCGTACCCAAAGGGTAAAACGGAATCCAATTACTAAGACTCCGCTGTCCGTCAGTCTCTCTGTCTGTCCGTCTGTCATCAGGCTGTATCTCATGAACCGCGATAGATGGTTGAAATTTTTACAGCTGATGTTGCATTTCTGTTGCCGCTATAACAACATATACTAAAAACAGAATAATTGTCTGTCTATGTCAGTAACCAATATAAAATGACCGAACACCGCCTACATTTTGCTTAGGAGTAGGGCTCTGCTAACACTGAATTTTCATAGAACCGGCCGTTTGTAGCGTATATTTTGAACGGTGCGCGAATCCGATTCGCACTTGGCCGTTTTTTTTTTTAATGTTTGAAAGGTGACTTGGTCGAGTGTTTTAGACATATTTCAAGAGTAAGTCGACATGTATGTTGTACACATGGCTCGATACTTTCAGTGACAAGGCCACACGAGCCACCTGAGCGTCGGGGGCCTCTTCAGCTGGATTTATTGGACAGGTCGCCCACAGGGCGGGCATCGTTACACCGGTCAAGGCAAAATTGGAAATCGTATGGCTGCGATATTTACTTCACTCTCCTTTCAACGATCATCTATTCAGGGTGACATCGTTGCGATCAGATCACAGCAAAAACATACTTTTGATCACTTTCCAAACGCAATTTTGAAAAGGGGGTTTGATTTTTTTCTCCTCCGCTAACGAAGTTACGGCCACCTGCTATTAGACTATAATACTCACAGTAGGCTGTTTTTTGTAAATTCGTGATTATTTTGTAGTGTCAGCTGGCATCTTCCATTATTTACTACCTATAGCCCGGCAACTTTGTTAGTGACACTCTGAGGGTTTACGGGCGACGGGGGGATGATGCGGCAGGCCATCGTGCTCCGCCGCGCGCACTCTTCATACCCACCCCCGCTGTCTTTCCCGTCAATCCGTTGATCTGCCGTTCCAATAAAAATAGCAGGGCAGATCAATAAAACCAATAGTAAAAATAATGTACCTATTTTCAAACCAAGAAACTCACTTTTGCATTTATAGTATGGGTAAGAATTTATGTTTGTTAATCCGACACTATAATGTGTCTTATGTGTATAATGCGTCTAACGTGCAACAGGTCGGACGTAGGCCGTCATTATTAGACATTCAAAGGATGGTTGTACGTTCTAGCAGTATGATACTTTCTATTTGACTACTGTAAAGAAAAAAAAACAGTGTTATGATTTTACAGTGTTTGACAGCGAGAGAGTGTGCGACAGTCAAGCAGCACTGAAGGCGTTCTCAGCGCCCAATGTACACAACGGCATTCAAGCATCAAACAACCTGCGAAGGCTCAATAAGGTGCCGCTGGTATGGATTCCAGGGCATGAAGGCTTCATCGGTAATGAAAACGCAGATGAACTAGCTAGAAAAGGGTCTGCAACTAACTTCGTAGGACCTGAACCATGTGTGGGACTCTCACAGTGAACCATGGCAACGGCCATTAAGGACCATGCCAAGAACCAACATCAACAAGAGTGGAAGAAGGTGGACGGCCTGAGGCATGCAAAGCTATTCATAGAAGGGGTTGAATCGGGCTGGACCAAGAAACTGTGGAACTACAGCAAAAGGCAACTCAGAATCGTAATGGGTGTTTTTACAGATCACTTCGGAGTCAAAGGACTCCTGGACAAACTAGGACTTTCTGACAACGCGCATTGCAGAATGTGCGATGAAGAGGCTGAAATAATGGAACATAGACTATGTGAATGTCATGCCCTCGCCAGACAGAGAATGAAGGAATTTAGTGTTGGGTACCCAAGGCCAAAGGAATTCCAGACGCTACCATTGGCATCTATCATCCGGTATATGGAGGTGGTAGAACAAACCATTGAGTAGCAAGAGGGGGTAATTACACAAAAGATCCCACTGGGTCGAAGTGTATCTGTAAGGTACTCTAGTAGTAAAGATAAGATACAGTGTTTGAAAAATATTTGTATTTATAGACGTATCCCTCGAGCTTAGAAGGGAGGTCTTACGGTAAGCGAGATACAATATACGACTGAGCTTGAACACACGTAGAAGCCACCAACCATTGCACGGTTAGACTCTTAACCTGCAATTGGTGGCTTCTACCTATTTATTATTATGTTATTTGATATCGAAGGATGGTTCTAGTGTATATTTCATCCGAATACGGTGTAAAGTAAAAGGGGATTATGTCTTTACTCCTACACACTCCAAATACTCGCAATCTAAGTACATTTAAAGTATAAATACATAACATCTCGTCGATCAATTGATCCGTATCTGAATTACAGATAGCAGAACAAAACAATAAATTGTTAAAGCAAAGTGGAATAGTGTGACTGAGTTTGGACAGCGTCCAACGCGCAACAAGTGGGTGGATTCGGCTCTCGTTATTTGGAGATAAACTGTTATACTCCCCTCAAACACAATACGACGTTGAAAATTCAAGCCGGTTATATTTCCCACGAAACTGTGAACTAACACGATACAGTGAGCTGCAAAATAACCAAGTAAAAAACGCATTCATAAATATCTTGTCATGAATTGTTATATGAAGAGGGTTTTTGCCAAGTTGTAACACTTTATACCTTCCGGTTTCCGGTTTGTACACATTATTAAACATAAATTTGACGGGTCTAATAAAGGAAAATAAAAAATATCGCGTTAGACCCGTCATAATTATGTTTAATTAAATACATTTATGCCAAGATGCCTCAGGTATATTTGTAGCTGATTGTAGAATATAGTTCTCTTCTAAAGTCAGCTTCGCGAGAGGTTACGTCATAATAAAATTAACCATAACCATGGTAACGTCATGAGTTCAATGTGTTGCAAGTATGGGGAAAAAATTTACATCCTAAATTACCTAGATCTTTAATTACTGCAGGCAAAAATCCTAAGAAGGCCTTTCTTGTACCTATGTAGTAGTAACATGTCCTCACAGACAATTTGACGGTCCATATTAGAAGAACTACATAACTTTCACCTATACTATTATAAAGTTGTGAAAACAAATGTACATTGAAGATATACATACAGCTACCCGTGTACCAAAAATATGTGAAATCTATTTCTGCGTGATGAAGTCATAACGACACATATAAAAATACAAAAAAAAAATCGACTCAGTTACCTCCAAATAGTCCCCTACAGTCAGTTTTTTGAAAATATCTTCAATGTGACATTTCATTTTTACAACTTTCTAACAGTATAGATAATACTCGTAATAGACTATATAAAATTACTTACTACTTATTTTTCTGGTGCGATATCGGACCTTCGATGATGCGTATTCCTTTCATAAAGCTAGTCATCGCGTACAATTTTAAAATACCTCGTACGTGGAGATAGGCACTTAGATCGATTATTTTATAGTTTACTAGCTTCTGCCCGCGACTTCGTTTGCCTTAAATTCGTTTATCGCGGATAAGGGTATTTTTCCGGGATCAAAAGTAGCCTATGACCATCCCCGGGACTCAAACTATCTCCATACCAAATTTCATCCAAATCGGTTCAGCGGTTGAAGCGTGAAGAGGTAACAGAGAGACAGACAGACAGACAGACAGACACACTTTCGCATTTATAATATTAGTATGGATATTAGTATGAATATCTAACCCCATTAATGCATTTTGTAGCAAATTTTCCTCATGGATATTAAATATTAGTAATACATCAATGTTATGACATAGTGAAATATCACGATAAGCTGTCAATTTATAACACATCATTCTCATTTATATTTATATGGTATACACTGCTACACAAATAACTCTAAATGAAAAAATACACGTACATCATGTCAAACAAGCCAGTCGTAATTCTTTAGGGACGTGAATGAAAATAATATATTATATTTTACTAAGCGAAACAAAAAATACGGCTAAATTGTAATATTTATATTTAGAATTAATACATATAAAAAATAACCGGCAAAGTGTGAGTCGAACTCGGGCACCTAGGGTTCCGTACAAAATATAAATAAAATATTAGGGAAAATCTTACACAAATACATAATAATTTAAACTAAAAACTGCCGTATCTATGAAAATTCAGAGTTAGTAGAGCCATGCTCTTGCTCCTAAGCAAAATGTACGCAGTGTGGGGTCATTTTATATTGGTTACTGACATAGACTCACATACATAAAAATGAAAGATTGCTTGCAAGTAATTGTATATATGCCTATAAGTGGCGTGTCGTCCATATAAGCCGATTCCCACCGTGTTGCCCAAGGAAATGCTAATAACACCTTTTTCTTTAAATATGAGTAAATTAATACGCTTCGGCTTCTCATGTAATGTTCCTGAAGCCACGCCTATAATACCTATAGTATTTGATATTATTTTAAGCTTTAATACCTTCACACGTTCTTAAGAAAAAGGGTATTGACAGACGGACAGATAGATAGGCGGACAGACGGGCAGACGGACAGACGGACAGGCGGACAGGCGGACAGACGGACATGATGAAATAGCATGTTTTTCGCATTCCGGCAAAGAGAACCTACAAACAGTGCCTATTAAAATAAAATTTTACAGACACTTCTTACTTATTAAAATGTACGTATATTATACCGAAATTATTGTAATAAAATTATCTAAAGTTTGTATATTATTGTATCTATGATTTAGGTTTCTTATTTTCTTTCCTGCTCAAATTATTTCAAAGGCAGTTTCGCTCGTCGTTTCTCGTTTAATTCCATTATCCTTAATACCGTTATTGAATGCTTCAAAGGAATCTGTACATCAAAAAATAAACATCTTACGATTCCAATACTATTGGAACACTTTGCTACATTAATAATAGATCCATTACGAGTATAAATAGATTTTAATAATCACAATATTGTGCTTGTCAGAACTTTGCCGATAACGTTCACATTAACCTACTTTAATGTTCAGACGGCACAAGGGTGTCATTCTTAAATTTTGCACTCGACAGCCTTCAGTTCGTCCCTAACATAACAAGACACGTGAAGTACACTCGGGTGCAAAGAAATCGGACCATCCCAGCATTTTTAACAATTTTCCGATTTCTGTAAAAACTGTAAGGGTGACAATAAGCTGTGCGGCCAATACTTTCAGATTTTCAGGGCTTAGAACGTTACCACCCTAAAAATGCGTACTGGAGTTAAACTTTTGCCTAAGGGGAAAACTGTGGTTCTAAGGAAATCGAGAAAAAATTAAAATAATTTTCAGCAATTTAATATCGTGTATTGCCTTCTCTAGCTCTACGACAGGCCGTCATACGGTCTTTCATCGACCTTATTAATTTTCTTACGGTATCTTGAGGGATGCCCGCCCATTCTTCTTCGATCGCATACCTAAGCTCCAATAAAGTTTCAGGGGCGGGATTTCTGGCTCGGATTCTTCTTTTCAGCTCGTCCCAAATGTGCTCGATCGGGTTCAGGTCAGGACTTCGTGCTGGCCACTCCATAACGCTGATGCCCACCTCCTCCAGGTAGTTCGTAGTGGTCCGGGCTGTATGCGGCCGTGCGTTATCTTGCTTGAGGATGAAGTCATCGCCGATAAAACCCTTAAATGGAACCACATGATCAGCGAGGATTTCCTCTACGTATCGAGGAGCAGTCAAACCGCCCGCATTTCGCCTTGTACCTGGCCCTGTGATGAACACAATGTCCGTCTTCGCTTCCAGAGAAATGCCAGCCCAGATCATGATTGACCCGACAACATAGGCAACACGTTCATCGATGCAGCATTGAGAAGACCGCTCCCCAGGTCTCCCGTAAACTCGTGCTTGTCCATCATTACCGAACAAAGTTGAACTGCACTCGTCAGAGAAAAGTACGGACCTCCATTGCTAAAGGGTCCAATCTTCATGTTCGCGAGCGAAGACACGTCGTGCACCGCGGTGTCCTGGAGTAAGTTTTGGGCCATTGGCAGCCCTGTGAGCTGTCAATTCCTTCTCCTTCAGTCTTTTTCTGACAGTCCATCGGCTGATAGACACATTCCGGGTCTCTCGGAGCTGCTGCTGAAGCTGAACAGCATTCAATCGACGATTTCGTAGCGAGGAAACAGCGATAAAACGGTCATCTCTCTCCGAAGTACTGTGAGTTTTGCCTGTTCCGGGTCTTCTGGAGAATGTCTGATTTTCGCGGAACCTTTGGTACACACATTGAACTGATGACTTCGATAGGTTCAGTTAACGAGCCACTTCACGTTGACTAGGCCCAGTGCTGGCTGCAACAGGGCAACTGTTTGGGCGGCTTCATTTGGGGTAGTATCCATTTTTCTTCAGTTTTTCAGGGTCGAGTCGATGAGAGCAGTGTTCAGGAAGACGTATCAATTACGAATGATGCATAAACAATGATAATTACTGGTTTTATGCCTAATAGTAAGTGGCCAATTAGTGCATGCTTTAGCGAGGCAGATGGAGGGGGGTGATTTCCACGCCCACATTTTGCATAATATCCATTCCCGCCCTTGAATATTGGTGTCATTTAATAGGGCAGAAAATTATCTATCACGTGGTATTTACATTGTTCCGGTCGAGCTTACAGTTTTAATAGAAAACGGAAAAATGCTAAAAATGCTGGGGTGGTCCGATTTCTTTGCACCCGAGTGTAGTAGTACATGTTCCAGAACACAGGTCTAAATATATTGGTCTGTCAAGCAGATTGGCAAAACTGATGTAAGAAAATGATACCAAGGGCGAGACCTAAGAAAAGGAATCTGAGGGCACGGCAGTGCCCCCGCCAAGTCGAAAAAAAAGGCACACCGTACATACTTTTCTCGAAGCCATTCACGTCATTTTCAACCCCCTGTAATTTAGTTGCTGGTAAAGCTAGAAGCCTGAATTTTCAGTGACTAAGAAGGCTTAATTCACCTTACGTATATTCTAAATTACAGCCAATTATAACTTATAGTTAAAGATTTATTGCAAGTCAAAGTTCCTTAATTTTGTCACTCACTCACTCACCGATCATAGAAATTCTAAGGTACTTCCAGCAGATTTACAAGGTTCAAATTTTGAACTCTATTATTGTTTAGTCTGTAAAGCACCAGAAAACTTAAACATTCTGCAATTTCAGTTTGGTATTCCAGATATAACAGGTGCATAAATAAGTATGCGATTACAAAGTTACATTTGCAGCTCAGATAAACAATACAATTTTACGTTACTTAAAAGCAAAATAAAGGACCAAAAGAAGGGGGAATGAGGGGAAAAGGAGTTGAGAAGGAAGAGGGGTAAGGAGAGGGAAATCAGAGGGAGAGGATGATGAAAAGAAGGGGGAAATCGGGAGGTGGAAGAATGAGGAAGCGGAGGGGCGGGATGAAAGGAGGGGGAACGAAGGGAGAAAGAAAGAGAAAGGAGGAGAACGGAAAAGACAGAAGGGGGAATGAGGGGAAAAGGAGTTGGGAAGGAAGAGGTGTAAGAGAGGGAAAGCAGAGGGAGAGGATGGTGAAAAGAAGGGGGAAATGGGGAGGTGGAAGAATGGAGAAGCGGAGGGGCGGGATGAAAGGAAGGGGAACGAAGGGAGAAAGAAAGAGAAAGGAGGAGAACGGAGAAGATGAAAGAATGGCAAGGAGAGAGGGGAAAGGGGGAAAGGAGAAGAGAGGGAAAGGGGGGTAGATAAAAGACAAGAAAGAAAAGACAAGATACTAAATACCAGAAATAAGATATCAGATATACCCGTTACCCCATACCAGATACCTGATCTGCAGCGATCAATACTAGATAAAGATAAAAGATAGACTTAGAGATAAAGGGTAAAAAATAAAGGATAAAGGTTAAAAGATTAAAGATAAAAAATAAAAGAATGATAAAACATAAAATGATCTTGGTCCAGTCAAAACTAAATCTGAAATTATCAATAGAGCTCATGTCCATCGCGAATAGTTTCCCATATGTATATATAGCTTATGATATTACCATACATAAAAGCCAGGGTCTAAGTCGGTAAGTAGTTAATGTTGATTTCGGTAGTATTAAAGCGCAGGAATCCACAATTTCAGAATACAATAGACTTAGAAGCATTTACAGTCCAGACTGGTCAAAACTTGTCACATCAAAGCCTCGGAGAAAAGCCCACAAAGACAGGGTGTGGGCTTTGAGAAAACTGGTAGCTGACGTACAAGTAGTATCCAAAAAGTAAGAAAGAAGGACTGCCTACAAAAAGCGATGAGATCCCATCAAAAACATAACATGTAAAACAATTGCAAAGTCTCGCAACCTTTTCTACCACAAAAAGTTGTGAGATATAATAACCAAGTCGGTTAATTTATTCAGTAGTACCTATCCAGGGAAGGATCTACCCCACACCTTTGTCATTCATAAATGTTCACCGAACTAACAACATGTTATTGTGATGGTTAATTTATTCAGTAGTACCTATCCATGTGAGCATCTAGCCAACACCTTTGTCATTCATAAATGTTCATCGAATTAGTTAACTAGGAACATGTTATTGTGACTGTTATAGTGACCGTATCAATATTACACATCTTCATATTTTTAATAAATAAAATGACTTCTTGGCCATCGCACGGTAACATAATTCAATCTCCTTTCGGGCCAAGTTTACGATCAGAAGGCTAATACAAGTAGGTAGGGTTTGCTGCATGTAGTTTATTGCCGTGTGCGATTGGCCAAGTCGTTTTATTTATTAAAAAGATGAAGATGTGTAATATTGATACGGTCACTATAACGGTCACAATAACATGTTCCTAGTTAACTAATTCGATGAACATTTATGAATGACAAAGGTGTTGGATAGATGCTCACATGGATAGGTACTACTGAATAAATTAACCGTCACAATAACATGTTGTTAGTTCGGTGAATATTTATGAATGACAAAAAGGTGTGGGGTAGATCCTTCCCTGGATAGGTACTACTGAATAAATTAACCGACTTGGTTGTTATATCTCACAACTTTTTGTGGTAGAAAAGGTTGCGAGACTTGGCAATTGTTTTACATGTTATGTTTTTGATGGGATAGATTATACGTGTCTAGGGGTCATTAGGGACAGTCCGTCCGCGCTGCGCTCGACGCTGATGCACATTTTGTGAATACAGCAGGAAACCTGACTGACTTAAAATAAATAAATAAATAAATAAATATAAATATTATGGGACAACTTTACACAAATCGAACTAGTCCCATGGTAAGCTCAATAAGGCTTGTGTTATGGGTACTAGACGACGATATATTTAATAGATAAATTACTTATATACATGGAAAACATCCAAGACTCAGGAACAAATATTTATGTTCATCACACAAATATTTGCCCTTACCGGGATTTGAACCCAGGACCTCAGCTTCGCAGGCAATGTTACACCCACTGAGCTAAACCGGTCGTCAAAAACTTAAAAAGAAACACGCTTATTTATTTATCATTTTATATTATTATGACACGTAATAAATTCGAACTAAGATGAAAACAGTTGCCGAGCTGGATAAACAGTGCGGTAATACTTTACTTACTACATATTAATTTTATCTCACACACTCGCAATAATATTGAGTCGTACTATTTGAAGTGTTTTTGTATAAAAATAAATAAAAACATGCTTCTTTACTATTTAAGTACTAATATTTTGCGATAAAGCCTAATGCGTTTTTCGTTATGGCCAGTTATGTTGTGGTTTATAAATGTACCTACTTAGCTATAAAACAGGTTCACAACGAAGGACACAAAAAAATTACGCAATAGCAAAAGCATCGCTTGAATAGCGAATTCACGGTTTTGAGTTCATACAATAATTTCAGAAAATAGAACCATAATGTATGGGTTTTCCGAGTATCAGTCCACTTATAGATTTAAATCTCTCTTTGATTATGGGTAACCACGACCGGTGCATAGAATGAAACACGATTTAGAATAACCATTTGGTAGAAAATCAGATCGTATAGATAAACCTACCTCTAGTTTTACTTTACTTTTTACAATACATCTCATCTTCACCATATGTATTATTAATAGGTCATTAGAACAAGGAACACGACACTGCGTTTGTTCATGTTACATTCATCCCATTTGCGGCATCGTACAATAGACGATGTAACCTTCATTAGAAGCTATTCATTGTAGATAATATAGACGTAGATTGAAAACCGATTCCACAGTACTAACTGCCAGTAAGACTACAGAATCTATACTAGATGTAAGCGCGATGATATTTCCACAATATCAGCTTTATATACATAAGAAAGAAACTTACACCCGAATTGAGACCTCTGTCTATCAGACAACTACCTTGCTTGGGGAAACAAGGTAGTTTTCTAGCGGATGTTACGTAAGCATCTGCTGAAACAAGAACTCGAGTATCGTCCTTCTTCCATGCTGTAGCTAGTATATATGTTATTTTTATGATGTATATGTAATAGTTATACATGTATATAAATATATTATATCATATATAGTTTAGGTATAAGTCATTTTGTATGCATTATTTGTTTGTGTGTCCTAACGCTCTCAGTACCGACTGATTTTTCGCACTGCACCATTTTCATGCATCTCTGTTTGGCCCTATGGTTGATGGTCTGTCATTTGTACTTACTTGCGCACTAAAGTTTAACTAAAAAAATTGAGAATCGCCTCATTTTTTGGGAGTTGGATAAAAAGGTCCACTAGTGAATCCAGAACTTTGATTTAGGAGGTGGGAAGTAATAATGATGGATTTATAAAGATTTCTCTAGTATTTATTATCTCAAAAGTTTTGGGGGACGATGGGGGACAAAAGATATAAGTAAAATACTCTTACCAGTCGAGTAAAGAGTAAGCCACGAAAAAAAAACTTAAGTAGGGTAAATCAACAATAACTGGCCTGTTTATTTACTCACTGGCCACAACCTCCTGGCGGCGTTTACTACGCAATTTGTAAAAATACTGCAGAGGTATTTATAAAAACATACAGTTATTATTAAAAATGACAAATTTTACTATATAGCCTTTGGACAGTAACAGCAGGCCAGTAATAAGGAATTTACCCTACTTACTTAAGTATAATAATAATTGGGGTCACTAAGAACTTAGGGGGCGAATTGAATGTTATAGCTTTTAAGTAAGATGTTTTTTTTTCCAGATCTGTTCGCATTTCGTAGTAAACGTAAAAAGCAGCTCAACCTTGACAGCTACGTGTTAAAACTTTGACAAATCACCGACACGTGAACATGGCCGTATTCCGGATACGTAATTTACGGTCCTGCCGATACAGGTGTCCCAACTTTCCGGTCCAATTTTCCGGAGAAAAGTTTGTCGTTCGTTTCGTTGGAAATTTTCAGGATTATGAAAACTCGTTGAATAATCTTGCACTGAATTATTGTTTACTAAAAATCAATGTCTCTAAAGTACTACCTTAATAAACAAGAATTATCGCTGATACTTTTCTTTCATATTACTTGTATGATGTAGTCTTACTTGATAGACAAAATATATATATATATCCTAGCTTCTGTGCCTGCGACTTCGTCCGCCTTAAACTCGTTTATCGCGGAAAAGGGTATTTTTCCGGGATAAAAAGTAGCCTATGTCCTTCCCCGGGACTCAAACTATCTCCATACCAAATTTCATCCAAATCGGTTCAGCGGTTTAAGCGTGAAGAGGTAACAGACAGACAGACAGACAGACAGACACACTTTCGCTTTTCTTATATTATTATATTATATTGTTTCTTACTTAGTTATTTACAAACGAAGCTTCTTTTTGTGATACCAAAAACTTTAATACCTACCATACTGCAATATATACCGAAATGTTGTTGTTTCTTTTTTTAAGTTTTGTTTACTCACCGAAAATAGTGACCATTAGAGGGCCTTATCGACATTGACATAAGTCTAACTACTATGGTCACTTAAGTGTGTTGTTGTTTGTACCCACCAAATTTGGTAAGTAGGAGTAAATTTTAATAAAATCGCCAGCAACTGCAGTGTCAGGTCTACTTGCAGATAATGAAAACAATTTTGATAATATGGACACTGTTACGATTTTTTATAGTACATTAATACAGAGGCCGGGACGAAAGGGGTTGCCGGCCGAAGACATACAGACGGCCGAGCAAAGCGAGGTCGGATAGGTCTGAGGCGGGCAACCCTATATTTCCCGCCGAAGTATGTATACATAGTGCTTTTTTTCAAACAATGCAATGAAATAAACAACAAAAAATCTATGTTTTATTTTTTAATACGCATAGTGGTAGATGTCATGATGCCTGTGCCACAGCCATCGCCCAGGGGTACCTATAGGTAAACTGAGTTGATTCTGACATGGAGCTAAGAGCAGCCATCGAGATTGTAAATGCAATAAAATAAATATGTTCTTTTTAATTTGGCATTTTTAGTTAGGTACTACAATTGCTTCTTCACATTTCTTTAGTAAACAATATATATTTTATTTATAAAGTATGAAGTACTACTAAACTGTGTTTTTATTTATTTTCTGCTATCTTTTGGCCAAATTGACGTATTTATTTAAATAAATCGTTTTTACCCTTTCTAACATTATCATTTCATTTTCAATGTAAGCAATTATCAAGCTCAGGGCGCAAAGTACTCCTGCACATGTTTGTCGCGCGGCGATAAATATTTACTTATAAGTTTTTGGTAAATAATAATACCATTAAAGTATATATATGTAAATTTGTGAATGAGTAGGTTATTTGATAGTATTATTGTTCAAGTGTATAGACCGTTCTGTTTTGTATTTCATAATGATTTAGTCAAATAATATAGATGAGATTTATTTATTTTTTCAAAATATTTTTTTTTTTCTATGAAAAGTTTGTATTTATTTACCAGAAATAAAGCCAGCGTATTAAAATTGTCCAATAGATATTAGTTGATGTATTTGCCTAAGTTATGCAAATAACAAGCTCAGAACGAAAAGTGCCTTTAGCGAACCTGTTTGCCGCGCGGTAATAAATATTTTTTTACGTATTTATTAGACAATATTATCAATAAAGTGTATATTTTTATAATTCTGAATAGACGGGCTATCTACTCATATTTTTATCATAGAGTTTAAACAGGCAGTTTTTGTATTACACAAGGTTTTTGAAAAAAATTGGAAACCATAATTTCATATTTTTCAAAAATCTCGCTTTTTTTATATGAAAAGGTATAATTATCATACTAAAAATGAATTCAGCATCCTTAAATTATCCGAAAATGATACCAAACACGATACAGTTACTTTATTTACGAAGATATTGAGCTTAGAGTGGAGCGCAGCGGAGCCACATC
Source organism: Hedya salicella (assembly GCA_905404275.2). Lineage (NCBI taxonomy): Eukaryota > Metazoa > Arthropoda > Insecta > Lepidoptera > Tortricidae > Hedya > Hedya salicella. The sequence goes on along the minus strand of FR990112.1, from coordinate 9,865,402 downwards.
CCCACGATGGCTGCTCTTGGCTCCAGGTCAGAATCAACTCAGTTTACCTATAGGTACCCCTGGGCGAAGTGGCTTCCTTGGTTGAAAAAGTGCAAGGTTCGGCCCAAAGTAGGCTCTAAGAGCCTCCACTATAACGACCTCCTGTCCTAGCTGCACCTGAAACGTCATACTTCGCAGCCTATTATAAGGAAGATATATCATCAATATTTCATTGCATGTTTGAGAAAAAAATATTATACCATATCTTACACCAGGGGTCGCCAATTAGTTTCGTTCGGGGTCCATTTTAAAAATGAAATGACAATCGCGGTCCGCACAACATGACGATCAACGCTTTCACAATCCGCGAACTCGCAAGTTGCTATGTTTTCGCGGTCCGCACAAAATGGGTCGGCGGTCTGCCATTTGGCGACCCCTGTTTTACACCAACAATTAAAAACAAAACGAACACTTAAACAGTCTCCGGGAGTTGGAAACTATCCATGTTGTCGATTTGAACGTGAGATTTGTATATGCTTCTTTTCATCCCTTGTATAATCTGCAAACTCGTCTATATCAAGAACAGCACCATGTTCCGGTTGGTCTTCATTGAATGTGTTAATGTGTTTCAGATTTTCCTTAAAGGCTTCATAATGGGTTCTCCTGTCATGTTTATCCTTGTAGTGTCTGTTATAATCCTTTATGAACTTATGAAACAGACGATGGGAAGTTTGGAAATCGTATTTCTCAGCACCGTTACGATAGCTTATTTTTGTAGCAAGCACTACAGTGGTCAAAGTGACCAATGCAATCAGAAAACGTGCGTTCTTCATAGTTGCAGGGAGCCACCAGCCTCAAGCTTATTCTTATTTTAAATATTTCTATCGTATTTAAATGATTTAAGGAATTGTTAATAATAGCAGTCTGCGTTGCTCGATTTTTTAAATAGGGATTGCATTCCGTCACGATACGGAATAGATACGTGATAGGAAAAAAGGATCACGCTCGCTTCACCCACGTCTTGAGTAGTCCACGATACTAACAGTCGAGGCAAATAAACGATTAGGTACATTTTTGCTGTAGCATTTTAATTAAACATGGTCAAAGTAATTTCATGCTCAATAAGCGCGATTCTTTTTGAATCACTATTAGAGACGGTGTAAAATACATGTATACCTATGGTAAATCCCAATGCTCCATGCTGTCCCATTAGTTACCACTCACAATCTTAACAATCAGTGGCGACACACACGGTGTCAACTATTGGAATTAATGTGTCAAACATTGGGGCGTTTAACTTAGATACCTAATAGCATTCAAATAAAAGCCGTCAGCAACGAATAACTCACAATTTGGAATAAACCTTTTTGTACATTATATTTTAGCCCGCTTTGTTATGGCAATATTGATGCTGGTGACCGTACTACCCGGTCACAGTAAATGAGCACCTCGACGCGTGACGTTATATAGGCATCGGAAATTCGGATGCTTTTATACCTACAACTAGCAATATCCCGGAGAAAGCTAAGTAAGTATAGAGTCGGCTTCTTAAAAAGGATATTTTAATTTTTCAATTTCCGGTATCCCGGGATTATACAAAACGTCATGATAAGATCCTTCTTAAATTATTTAGGTTATGACGTTAAATTTCTATTAGTTCAATAAAACACATGTGAATTAAAAACAATTTTGTAAACAGAAATTACTAAAATAGTTTTTAATACCTTGATACGTATGATCCTATTGATTTTATACTAATTTCCAGTATGCCGGTAAATCCTGGGAATATTGTTAGTAAAATAAAATAGAGTCCGCCTCCATGCTAGTCCACATTTACGCGGTGTAGATACTGAGGCCGAAGTTTAGTTATAAAAGCATCCGAATTTCTGATGCCTAGTTATAGATGATCAAAATTTTTTGATGTTACGCACTGTTAACTTGTTTTTTTGCACACCGTACCCAGAACGTCTATATAACGTCACGCGTTGAGGTGCTCATATAATGTGACCGGGTATTACAGTCACTAGCATCAATATCTAACATAACAAAGTGGGCGAAAATCTCTGAAACGTCCTAACGACCCTGGAAATAGAGTCGTGTCAGATATTTATGCGCGCGTTGCTGTGGCTGATATTAATACCGGTGACTGTATATTTAACCCACCAAAAACATTCTGTAAAAAATTAGCCAAGTCTCGATGGAGCTGCTTGTTGATCTCTAAAAAGTAATGAAATCTAGACAAAGTCGTGCCAAGTCTAAGGTACACTACTGCGATTTTTTTAATGCTTATGACCAAACAAGGCATTAATTGTTTGGTCATAAGCATAATTACGCATTTAATGGTCATAAATTTTTGCGCATAATGTACGCGGTTAATGGTCATAAATTTTTGCGCATAATGTTTTTACCCATAACGATTAAGAGCATACATTGTAATGGTCATATTATTTATGCGCATAAAAACTTTAAGCATAAATATGGATGGGCATAATCGTTTTGCGCATAACATTTCAAAGCATATTATACAATCGCCATTATAGTATTACGCATAAAACTTCAAGTATTTTTAGGTCAGAGATATACGGACAAGATGAGTAGAATTGAACGTATTCTGGAAAATAAATCGCAATACCAGTCTAACTACGCGGTATTGCAAGCAATTGCCAATTTTTTTAAATTAAAGTAAATGTCATCCAGTTAACCTTTGAGTAAATGAAAAAATACTAATTTTTCATTTCTTTTTCAAGCAACCCTCACGCAAGCAGTTCTAACCTAACCTAACTTACTATTCTGGTAGCGGTTCGTTTTTGTTAGGGGTCACAGTTCTAACCTAACCTACTATTCTGGTAGCAGTTTTTTTTTGTTAGGGGTCCCAGTTATAACCTAACCTAACCTAACCTATTCTGGTAGCAGTTTTTTTTTTGTTAGGGGTCACAGTTCTAACCTAACCTAACCTACTATTCTGGTAGCGGTTCGGTTTTGTACGGATCACAGTTCTAACCTAACCTACTATCTGGTAGCAGTTTTTTTTGTTAAGGGTCACAGTTCTAACCTAACCTAACCTACAATTCGGTTCAAGCGTGCATTTTTGCAAGCAAAAAGATACTAAATATCATATTTCATTTCTTTTTAGGCAACCCACACCATGGCATAAATATCATTTGTCATAATTTATGCATTACAATTGTTATGGCTAAAAATAATTATAATTATCAATATAATGGCTGAAAATTATATGTCATTCAACATTAGTATGAAACAAATTATGACATGGTGCAATTATGACAGGGAAAAATTATGACATAGGACAATTTATGTCCTTAAACTTTTGTGAGCAACAACTTTATGCGTAAAGAGTTATGACTATCGATATTATGACAATATTCGTTATGCGATTAGAGGGACACCCTACCTAGGAGATATTTAGAGTGACGTCACTACTGATGGATGACATACGTCTATCCTAGGGTTTTTTTTTGTAAAAAAAATATAAGAAATAAAGAGTCACAGTAACTATAATCATTATTCAATTTGCTCTTAAGCTGTGCAGCCTTATGCAGAGTGGGCAGTCGATGTAGTCACAACAAGAACTACCGAAATTTACCAAAAATAGCACGTGTAAGACTGGCGTACGATGGGTTCCGTACCAGCGTACGCAAAAAAAATAGGAAAACACGTTTCTTGTACGGTTCCAAGACTTTTATTTTTTTTGTTATATTGTCCACATTAACATAATATTTTGTGAAAATTTCAGTCTACTTCTTATAAGTAAGGTTCAGTTCAGTCGCCTTGTGACAGACATACAAAAAGTCAAATACACCTTGCTCACGGAACGGAATGAATACCGAGAATGTTTAGAAGTGAAACATTAATAGATACGAATAACGGCTTGTTTTGATTCCAAGAAGTCCAAAGTGCTGAAACTTTGACAAATTGCCTACGCATGAATATGAAGCTAATTAGAGAATTCCCGGTATCCACGTACAAAAAAGTCCCGGAACCATGGACAAATAAGTACAACAGTTGAACAAAAAGCATATACTAATTTATTTCATTTCAAAACCTTTACCTATATGGATGGTCACAGACTTCTATTATGCCATATTATTATTTTTATTATTATACAATGAATGTATTTAATAGGTCTGCCAATAGGAGAAATAAATCTAAAAGGATAAAATTAAACAAAGGCGTGTGTATTGTTATAAACCTAATCGCGTTCAAGTTAGTTTTTAGCAACAGGTTCACAATGAAAATCAGCGTCATAGCAAAATCTTGAATGTCTATTTTTGTATGTTCGTGAGTTGAGTATTTACGTTTCATTTCGTTATTTCTATAACTAAACTCAGACATATTAAACTTTGCCATTTCTTGTCTTAAGCGCAATAATTAACTGTTTGTAAAAGTTAACCAATTACTCCTTTGTCCTTGATTAACAAAACGTTATCTATTCGCTATTATAAAGTTGTAAAAATGAAATGTCTGTACATTGAAGATATTAAAAAAAAAATGGTAGTTACGGACTATTTTGAGTTCACTAAAACGAAAAATATTTTATTTGGATTTTATGTATGTTTGTATGTGTCGCTGTGGCTTCATTACGCAAAATCAGCGAAACCTATTTCAACTATTTTTGGCACACGGGTAGCCGGGTATCTCCAGATGGTTATAGGATACTTATTACCCGACTACACTGAAGAAACAAAAGAGGGTTATGACTGTTCCCCCTCCGTGTACGAAGTTGCGGGCGCCTTTAGGGTCATATAAAATTCAGGCATGCTTCCAAGAATACTTTTATTGATCACCCACACAATTTGCTCGTGTATTAGCAAATCCTTTACATGTCCAAAAGCTTCTTGATTTGATTTTATAGTCGAATATGTGCCTTTACCTAACGTTTATTTTATGTGACAGCAGTGGAACAAATCCACATGTATTTTTGCTTACTGATAGAATTTTTCTTAGAAGAATACGATTCCAGGACGATATACACTCCCGTTGCAAAAATAGAGTAAACACTCAAATGTATAAGCAAATATAGGAGGTCTTCAACGCTATCCTGCCCCGCCTTACTTGACACGTGTCGATTTCAGATCTCATCACTCTTAGCTGAAAAATTTCTTCCGTACCGTTGATAAACGGTTTTATGAAATAATAAATGTTCCAAGATAATCCGATTAACCAAACACCGGTTCATTCGATCCGTGATTTCACACATTAATAACCCAATTTAACGGCACGCGACGGAATTAATGACGGAAGTAAAAAGATGCATGACAATTTGCACTCGCAGAATTCATTTTCTAAATCCCGATTCAATTTGCTTTGCCATAAAAAAGGAAAATTATATTCCCTCGAGTTGAGATAAGAAAGTCGAATAGAAGGCAAAAATTAGAGAATATGACGGAAATGTGGGGAACATCTCGCGTCGCAAAACATTATCTGTGGTCGAAAGCTTACTCCATCAAGACTTTCTTGTTGTTTCACTCATGAAAATGTCTGTTAAAGGAGACTCATCAATATTGTATGCTGACAAATGTCGATACATTTACGTGACTTGTTGTTCCCGTATTATTTCATAAGTTTGTTTCGTGACGGATATTGGGTGACGAGTTCGACTTTGTGAACAAATAGTAAATATATTTGGACATATTATGTTACATGTATTATGTATTACATATTCTTTGAGTTCGGTACCCGAAGGGTTCCAACGAAACCCTATTATTAAGCTTGCATTGTCCGTATGTCTGGCTGGCAGTCTATCTATATGTTTATTAATTTATATTAACCAAATGCAGCCAAATGCGAATGTGACTTAAAATTGAAAACACACGTGACACGAAAGATGGTTGTGAAAATTTCAAGATTATCTCTATTGTGTGGGTCTGTTTTGGGTACTATATAACAAGTGGACCAATTTAAAAACGGGTGCCCAACTTTTCGCACACAAAATATAGTCATATTTTCGAATGTCATAACATTTTTTTTAATAAATGGTATTTGCTAACTAGTTCTCATACCGTGCCTCTTTCCTATAATTGATTAAATCGATTGATCTACGTAATTAGTCCTAAGTTTCTAAAGAAGATTTATGTTTATATATTTGTCAATAGACTTCCTTTGCGCTCTAGAACAGTTTGATTAACGCTTCCAACTCGCAAGACGTTTTGTTGTCCTGTTATTCGTATAAATTAATTCCCTGCCAAGCTGGCTACCCAAGAACAAAGGACTCTTCATTGAAATACGTATTGAATAAGGCTCGCTTGCCCCAGTTAGATCCAATTAATAACACTTTAACGAAAGCCAAGTCAGGTAGTCTGTATTTCTAGTCTGTTGTTTTGTTCGTTGGTGATGGCGCTAGAATCATTTAATAGTGTAAAACGTTGCCCCGATTTAGTTACCACAGATTAGTGATGGATATTTCTCCTTCACTGTCGTATGTTTTTGCTAGAGTGGTCGTTGTCGCGTAGCTCGTTGAACACGGTATCCCTAGCTGTTGCTTCTATAGCGAAATCGTTGAGGCAAGATACTTCCCTAGACTGACCACCTCGAAGCCCCAATAGATATATTAGGGCTTTGATCTGGTCAGTCTAGCCACTAAAGTGCTTTCTGCAACTCTAGTTTCATGATAACATTCTATTTGATGTGATAACGTCTTATAAATCGATGAACGTCGGCTGCATGAACGAAAAAGCATGACTAATTGTCACGTTCCACTGTCACGGTCCGCCTGAGCCGCGCGGAGTGCAAGCGAGAACGCCACGAATGCGGAACCAGCGATAGAGAGGCGCGATCGGCCTAATCGTTCGGCTTGTGGCTCATCTATCTCTCTTCCACGTAATCTTATCTCTTACTTATCACGTAAAATTATCGCCCGTAAACCAACTTTACAGACAACCAATTTTTTGAAATATAAATTGAGTTCAAACCAAAATCACAAGCGGCTACCGCTTCGACGGCTGTCCTTTTGGCAAAGAGCTATATTATCTATGGACATGTAAAAATATTGTGTTTGTTTATTGGGCTGATTGTTTATTTTCAACTTTTTGATATAAATAAACTATTTCTAATTACAAGCTTCGTTACAAGTAATATCTAATATTAAAATAACAAGGCAAGTAAACTTTATATTTAGTTATGAAACCAGTTAATGGATTTCTGAGATTTACAGACTATTAATATTTAATCTTCGAACCTGCTTAATAATTCATTAAAAAAAATTAATAATAAAGAACTTCAATCAGCTAAAGCTTTTATCTTTGTTGTATTTATTTCTTAAAGAACTATTTCCATTGAATAAAGTCTCTGTAGATCCCTGCAGGGAAAAGTAATAAAGTGTCAAAGTCTAGAAATTGTCTTTGCATTTTATGTTACGGATAATTCTTAAACTTTGATGCTCTATTGCAAGTCATTCTCATTACTCGTTATGGTGTTTTGGGGTAAGGTTCAAATTATATTTGATGACTAGTACAATCACACCACTGAGTAGAAGATGCCCGCTACTCGCGCGCGTTCGCGGATGACAATATCATAAAACCCCTCTTTTTTCTTCATCGGAGTCGAATAAACAGTAACCTGTAACCATCTGTGAATGAACAGCTACCCGTGTACTAAAACATAGTTGGAATCCATTGAAATAAAACAATTTAATGGATTATATCGCGTATATTATCTCATTTTAGTTCCCGACGTTTCGGAAGCTTTTCAGCTTTCCATGGTCACGGGTGGACTGAGAAAAGATGTATTTTCCTCTGTCAAAGTTACAAACGTGCAAACTACCCATTTTTGAAAAAACAAATAAAGGTGTACATACATGCCAGATGGGCCTAAGCTGTAAAGACAGTTACACATGTGCCAGAAGGGCTTAATTATTTTATTCTAATAATTTACCAAGCAGCATTTCACAAATGAGGCGTACTGAGGAGAAAAGAAACACTGCAAAGAAAAACTCCCAGGCTACCTCATTACTAATTATAATATAAAACAGAGACTATTAAACTACTTTTTAAAACAGATAAGATATTTTACACCGTTCGGAAATTAAGGTTTTGCAGCCACAGGGCTGCTCTCGCTTATTCCTGGATGAGAACTAAAAAGAGATAATATACGCGATATAATCCGTTAAATTGATTTATTTCAATGAGTAATAATCGCGGAAACAGAAGAAAATATTATAGTTGGAATTCGTTTAGCCGTTTTGGCTTAATCAAGCCACAGCGACACATACAAAAATACAAAAAAATCTAAAAAATAAATCGATTTGGTGCCATCAATGAGTCCGTATCACTTTTTTTTTGAAGATGTCTCCAATGTATAGACATTTCATTTTTAGAATTTTATGATAGTATAGAAGTTTAATTTCGTTAATTACGTTTTGCAACATAAGTCAAATGCAAAAGGCAATGCAAAGCCACCAGGTGTATAACATCTGAGCATGGGATAGCTCAAAGATAGTGATCGTTGACGTGACATATTCTTCTCGTGTCGATGGTTTCTAGTTTCATATGGTGCTGGACCAGTAAGTGGCGAAGTTCAGCCCTTCTCAGTGGCGTCTCGTAGACCTACGAAGGTCTTGGTCGGAACACGTGTGAAGGCAGGACAAGATGAGCGCCGTCGTTTGAGGAGTCGTGCCACACGCACATCGAGTGTCTGAGCCGCTTAGTGCTTGCTCCCCATCTTAGCATGTCCTTCTGATAGCGGCCCACCAGGCCCCTATTTCACAATCATGACAATTGTCAGGTGACAACGACAATTTTATGTTCACGGCGATCCCCGCAAGCTCGATACATCTTCTTACTTTATATTGGGCATGCAATGTACAAGCTGTGTGCAAAATAATAGCAGTATGTGTGTAGCAAAGTAAATCGTTTAAAACAAGGCAGATGCAAAAAACTTCTCCTAAAGAGAATCTATGTACCCAAGGACTGCTTGTACTGGCCACCGAATCTATTCATAATTCTAAATTAGTATAAAAAATCACAAATTTTGGAAAGTACATTCCATATAAATAACTGTGTCTTGAAAGTGTCTTTATTTTTAAGCCACCCACCATATAAAGAAATTTGGCAGTAGAATTTGAATCAAAAGTGTAGGAAATTCGATTGTATTGCCTTTGTGTTCAATTCGAACGACTGAAAGCTAATGCAACTCTATTCTGATAGAAAATGACTCAAAATTCTTTGACTAGGAGAAGGCCTTTTAATAGCCCATTGGGCGGCTAAAGATTATTACATTGCTGTCTTCGAACCTGAATGCACTTTATTGTTAACTCATACCACGATTATAACTAAGATCTTAAGTCACATTTACATCTTGATTTTTAAAATCCGACTTCACTGCTTTTATTTTGCACACAACTGTACGTGAAATTGTCATTGTCACCCGAAATTTGACACGATTGTGAAATAGGGGCCAGCGTTCCTATGATGGTTGCGTTTGTCACGCAATAAATAAATGACATAGCTGCCGTCACCTTCTGACACGTATGTGAGTGCGAGAGTGACAGGCGCGTTATCATATCATTTATCGCGTGATAAACGCGACCATCATAGGCCCGCTGGGGGCAATCGGTTTAAGACGTGTCATCTAAAAGATTATGAGTAATTTTTCGGAATTACCTTATTGCACCTTGTATATTTTTAGTAATGAGTTTAGGTAAAAACGAAAACATACGCTACTTAACTGCCAATAAAAGGCTCTATAATAATAATGATACAGTTCTTCATCAAATCGTCAACACGAAGATATTTTGATACATCGCTAACAACACCGGAGATTTAAGGAGTATATATTCAAAATTAATTATTTGTTCCTTGGCTACTAATATTTAAATACGTCCTTAAGGTTTTTTAAACAATATTAAACTTCAAGTTACATAAATCCGTTTGAAAATACTTATCCCAAATTTTTAAGGGCCATTTTTGCCATGGTCGGTTAGTTACCATTACCAAGGCCTGATTACACCTGTTAATTTCGACCATTTGACAACCTTAAACAGCCGTTAATCCCCGTAAATAATTAACAGGGCAAAGTAGGATTGGGCTTTAAATGCCATTTTTCGAACGTCTAGTTATTTCATCTCCTTTCTATTTTCATGTTAAAGGTAACTCTTGTAAACGGATTTTATACATCGATGTTATCTGGTAATATAAGTTGAGGAAAACTTTAATCCCCCGTATAAATATTATGAAGATGGAAGATCAAAAGCTGCAAAGTCGGAAATAGAGTTCTCAGTTAATTTATCTCGGTCGCATCTTACTCTGGGATAAAACTGCTTTTTAGTTCAGGATTATTGACTACCCTTTTAAGCAGTTGACTTATGAAATTTTATTTTCTCTTTTTGCTGGATGGAATTTTTGTGTATGGATTTGGAGACCGGAAAAAACGAGTCTACTCGGAATAATAAATATGATATTATATAAAAACTGAATATTAACTTCAAGAAGGTAAACGTCTCAGTGTCGTCATTGTCCTAATAGTTGGCATCTTTCAGCCTTATTTTATTGCAATATAGGTGACAAACAGAGTATCAATTTCTGGAATGAAGCTGTCAAGCATGTACTGTGTTCCGTATTAGAACTCATGCGAATGCAAAAATAAAACGACGTGTTCAAGAATACTTTCAGTACAAATATATCTATCCTTAGAATTCAACGAAACAAAATTAAGGTTTATTCTAAGATTTAGTGTCAAAATGAAAGTGTAGAAATTGAAAGAAAGAAAGAAAGAAAATATATTTATTGCCACAATGAAATGATAAAAAATATACAGAAACAAAAAAAACATATACTTAATCTAGCAATAACTTAAGTTACTTATCTATATACATAACCCATCAAAGAAAAAAAAATAGTCTATGGCAAACGGTTTAGGCGTCAGCATAGTGCTGATCGTGCCGCCTCCTGAGCGACACTCCAGCGCTGTTTTTCAGCCGAAACCTGAAAAACTAGACTAAACCTTAAAACCTAAACTATGAACTCCACATAATCACTTACTCTACCCGTGTCTACATCATACATTTATGTTGCGTAAATCTAATCAGAACGAAAATAATCTGCAAAAAATACTTAAGAAAAAAAAAACTGTCTGTTATGTTACCAGTGCTAAGCCGAATCCACCCATAAGCGCACTACAATAAATTTCGCCGATTTGATTTGTTTATCAAATATAATGTTCTTACAATATTTCTTAAAAGTGAGATTGCATTTTTTAAATCTTATAGGCGGTGGTATATTGTTCCACGTTTTTGAAGCGGCGTACTAACTACTAACTACCTCTAAATCCGGCTGATTTGTGTTGTGGTATACTTAAAGTTAAATTATTTTTATTTCGAGTGAGGTGACGATTTTCCTTATAAAAAGAGTTTTTTTCAAAAAGATATGTGGGCTTTTCATTATATATAACTCTGTGAGTGAGACAAGCTAAATGAAGTTCCCGCCTTGATTCCATATTAAGATTTTTTTCTCTCAGCCAGTATAGGAGAAATGTGGGCTCTTTTTGGTACTTCTACACAGAACCTGTCACAAGCATTTTGGATCCTTTGAATAGCGTTCTTGGCCTTTTTTTGCTATATACTACATTCCATACTGGCCAAATCGGAGTTTGGTTGGGTTTTTAAGAGCATCTTTTTGGACATATATTATCGATACTTTAAATACGATTTGAATGCCTAAAATAATGGTCAGCGTCAGTCGCAACTCTAGATCTGTCGATGTATATAACTGATCGACTACGCCGTCCGAGAAGCATGAAAGCGATTATCTAACACTATATGACAGACAATCATAGCTAAACACTTTCACAACCGGGAACCCGTTAGGTGGGCGCTCTGCACGTAGTAAGTTTTCGCTACATCTCGGTAGTGAAGGTTTTAAACCGTTATATGTTGGTACAGTCAGCGTCAAATAGTCTGAGGAATTCAAAGTGCCAAATATATCACAACACGTCCTTATTCCTATAGGCATAACGATACGTGAAGATATAATTGGCGTTTTGGATACTACAGACTATTTGATGCTGACTGTACATGACATTTGATACGCATATTCCTCTAGAGACGTAGAGGTAACCCAAAAAATATATTTTTTAAATCTAATAGGGACGATGATGGGGTACGAACATCTAAATTCTATTTAGTCCATCAAAACCTAAATTGTCCTATGGGGCTGTTCATAAATTACGTCATCTATTTTTGTCGATTTTTGAGTAACCCGGTTTGGTTGAGTTTGCCCCTCAATTATGACGCCATAATATACCAGAGGCAAACTTAACTCAAGCGGCAAGTTAAGTCGGAATAAGTGAAAGTTTGTACGGAACCCTCGGTGCGCGAGTCAGACTCGCACTTGACCGGTTTTTACTCATTGAAACACTTTTTAAAGATGCAAAAGATGATGTCATCTTTTTTTCATCATGAGAATGACCCCTCCCCCTCCTTCGTCCTGCTGCCATCATCCGATGACCAGAAACTCTTGATATTGATTATTTTTATATATTCATAAATCTCTAAATCTCATGACCATCACGCCTTAATGATGTGATGTAGCCACTTATTTAATACTTTTATGTACAGGAGCAGTACCTGCATGCTTTTTGGCAAGTTTGTATTAAATTTTACAATACGTTGGGTATCCAAATGTATTACTTTTTAACACGCTTTTATTAGGTCGACTTGTATGTAACTATGTAATGGAATCTAAGGTAACTAATTTAACCATCTTCCAAGGATCGTAGCGTCATGAAAATTAGCAGTTGTATGTAGTTCTGATGACAATACAATAATATGGTACTGTCGAACTGATCTGATGATGGAGCCGGAAGATATGAGCTAGAACTTCATGATGGAGCATCGTATCATAGTTTTTGTTTTTACGTGCATTTATAAAAGCGTGTTTTTCTAATGTTTTTAAAACTATTAATTTATTTATGGGTAATTCGTATTGGATACTCTTTGTATCTCTCGGCTTTAAGTCACATCTTCATTACACGCCAATAAGTAAAATTTAAAAAACGTTTTGTTTTTACTGATCGTTATACCAATGAGGAACTAAACTCGATCGTTAAGGGGCTACTTCGTCATTCATAAATCACGCCTCAAATGCGGAGCCAGCCAATAAGCTTGATTTGTAATAAGGGACGCATTAATTGCTCGCGCGCATCAAAGAAAGAGAAAGCTAATACACTACATGCTTGGGGTTTTTGGCGTAAGAGCCAGATGTAAAAGTATCTTGAAATCGAAGATATTATTATTTTTGTTAATATTTAAGTTAATCACATAAAAGATAAAGGGAAGAATGACATTTTAACATAATTTAGCCGTTTATTAATCTGTCGTTTGTACAAACTAGACAAAAAAATGGGAAATGAAGACGCATTTTCGGATAACTTTTCTATCGAGGAAATTTTCATAAAACATGTTTCCGCGTTTATCACTGAAGGTTATATAGTCAAGAAACACATATCTGAAAACCAACCTGATTTATATACTAGATTTGACAAAATGCGCTACAAAATAGCTTAAATTTTTCATGCATCGCCTTAAAGTCTGACGGATTACTCGTTCAAACCCGGTTTAGTCTGTTCTAGTCCAGTTACGAAATCCTTGTTTCATTCCAGTCATTCCAACTAAGATGTGTGTACACTCAACAGCAAAAGTAGATGATCATTTTAGCACTTTGTCGCACTGACGCAACATTACTGCGACAATAGGGTACACGGATGAATTTTTTTATCGCTTAGCTAAATATCAAAATACCGTAAAAACTATTTCATAATGTGAAATTAAAATAAAATCGGCCAAGAAATACGCATAATATAGGCATTTTAATCTAATAATTAGACAGAGAGGTCCGATATGCACTGTTACGTAGTGCACTCCGGCCATGTAAACTCCATATTAAATTCCGGTTTGCAAGAAAGAGATAGAATGAAATGTTTGATGGCTTATATCGTAGTTATTTTTGTAGTAATTCGAAAAAAAAAATTTGTGTACAGTTTCTTACATGAATGAGCTTTTAATAAAGCAAAAATAAAAATTCGTGCATATTCCCAATTGGGATGCGTTGAAGCAGTGAAAGTGACAAGGCACTAAAATTATCATCTAATGTTGCTGTTGACTATACCTTGTAAATTTCCGAAATAACATTTCCCAGTTGCTCGAGGCGTTTATCTATGATGAGGATGTAGGGAAATGAAACGGGAAAGGTCGCGACGGAAGGGCCGAAGGAAGGAAGTCATCTTGCCGTATATTATTCGATATTGGAACTTGACGACAATAATCCTAGGTATTTCTAGTACATAACTGCATCGAAATGGTCTCATCTGCAATAATATCCTTGTAGTACCGATCGATAGCTTTGATGAGGATTAGGATCAGCTAATCCAACTGATTTCGAAAAAATTCACACACTTCAAGCGAGCATTATCAAGACTCTATAAAGGCAATAGAATATGATGGCACTACGATAATACAGGCCGAAAAAATTGCGTCAATATTTAATACTCACTTTATAAAAACTAAAGATAATGAGTCTTTTAAACCAGAACATTCACTATCGACGGATTGTTACGCCACCATATTCTTAACTCCTACTAGTCCAGAGGAGGGGTCCATATTGGCTCTCATAAAATTTTTATTCCTATTTTTTATTTCACTACCGATTTTTCTTCCTAACAATCACTCTTCATAATTTTTTTCCTCATACTTATTTTCTTCATACTTTTATTTTACTACCATCGGAACTCATAAAAGTCAGTTATCATACTTTTTTTCTTAATAATGTCATTACTAAGAAATGTTAAAACTCATTGAAATAAAACAATCAAACGGATTATATCGCGTATATTATCTCATTTTAGTTCCCGACGTTTCGGAAGCTTTCCAGCTTTCCATGGTCACGGGAGGACTGAGAAAAGATGTATTTTCCTCTGTCAAAGTTACAATTTGTGCAAACTACCCATTTTTTTGAAAAAACACAAATAAAGGTGTACATACATGCCAGATGGGCCTAAGCTGTAAAGACAGTTACACATGTGCCGGAAGGGCTTAATTATTTTATTCTAATAATTTACCAAGCAGCATTTCACAAATGAGGCGTACTGAGGAGAAAAGAAACGCTGCAAAGAAAAACTCCCAGGCTACCTCATTACTAATTATAATATTTAAAAACAGAGACTATTAAACTACTTTTAAACACATAAGATATTTTACACCGTTCGGAAATTAAGGTTTTGCAGTCCTGTGTCTCACTTGTTCCTTGATGAGATGTATTACAGGATCCCAAGCTGGTGGTAGTGACAATCCATCTTCTCTATTGAAATTAGGATGCTTTTTAATCTCAATAGCCTCGCGTAGCATCCTGGGAAAATATATTTTTTCTTTGGCAAGGATAGAAGGTTTATCAAACTTAATTGAGTGGTTTGGTTTGTCAATGACATGTTCACAAACTGCAGACCTATTACACCGTTAAATTGTTTTATTTCAATGAGTAATAATCGCGGAAACAGAAGAAAATATAATGTTAAAACTCATTTTTTTTTTTCATAACTGTTTTATTTCATAACAGACAATTATCATAATTTTCCTATTCATAATGGCATTCATTAGAAAATATTTGAACTCATCTCCCGCCTGACCTTCTAACCTAACCCGGCCACGTCGGATCTGCTCTGAAAAGTTTTGCTGGCTCGCTTCACTCGCTCGCTCGTTCAAATTTTGTAATCCAATCTATTTTCCTGGTAGTGGTTCGGTGGGTTGTTCTTGTATGTAAACAGTATGAATATAAGCAAGCCTTTTTTTCGGGACGAAAAAAAAAATAACCTAGAAGGCCAGGCGGAAGCTCGCTACGCTTCGCTCCCGCCTGACCTTCTAACCTAACCCGGCCACGTCGGATCTGCTCTGAAAGGTTTTGCTCGCTCGCTTCGCTCGCTCGCTCGTTCAAATTTTGTAATCCAATCTATTTTCCTGGCAGTGGTTCAAATATTAGTATGAACAAGGTGTATGAGTGTTGATTTTATGAGTTTTGATGATTATGAATTCGGATGATTATGAATTCGGATGATTATAAATTCTGATGATTATGAGTTAGATTAGTAGTGTAAGAAAATAAATGAAAAAATATATTAGTATAAACAAGTTGTATGATTAGTGATCTTATGAGTTCTGATGATTATGAGTTTCCATCGTTAGTATTAAAAAAAATTATGAAGAGTGATCATTATGATATAAAATAGTATGAGCAATATTTTCGGACTTCAGATAATAGGACTTAAAAAGTTATGTGAGAAAATACGCACCCCCAGAGGAGATATACCGAATAATTTTATCATTAAATAATTCGCCCGCTGTTGGATATGATGAGCTAACTACAAACATTTTAAAGAAAAGCGCGAGCTTTATCGCTCCGGTTCTGAGTTACATAGCGAATCTATGCTTTCAACAAGGAACCTTCCCCGAGAGACTAAAATATTAATTAGTCAAGCCTCTATTCAAAAAGAATGATCCTAAAAACATGGACAATTACAGACCAGTTACTCTTATACCGATTTTATCTAAAGTAGTTGAAAAGACAATTTATAATAGGATTAAGCAATTTTCTACAAAATATAATTTAATAAGGGATGAGCAGAACGGGTTCCAGAGCCACAAATTAACAAACCTAGCTAATTTTAAACTGGTTAAATCGGTAACAGAAAGTGTCGATAACAACATTCCGATAGTAGGACTCTTTTTCGACATGAGCAAAGCTTTTGATTTTGTTCATCATAAAAAAACTTTTATTTAAACTTTACAAATACGGATTCAGAGGCACTGCTGGTGATCTGATAGCAAGCTATCTCAACAACAGGTTTCAGTGCACTGAAGTAACCCAGATATTAGAAACAGCAAAAAAAGAGAAAATAAGGTCGGAATATAAAAAGAATAGCTATGGGGTCCCGCAGGGAAGTATTTTGGGGCCTATTCTATTCCTTCTTTATATAAATGACTTGCCTGAAGTAACTAAACACGAAACAATTTTATTTGCTGACGACATTACTGTTTTGATAAAATGTAACAATATGGACAAATTTGAATATGACATTAACGTAACTACCTCTAAAATTATAAAATGGCTTGACGAAAACAATTTAAATGTAAATCTGGCAAAGACGAAAATGATGCAGTTTCATTCTATCAGAGGAAATCCCATTAAGCTCGTAGTTAAAAATTCTAACATGCATATAGAAGAGGTAGAGTCCACAAAATTTTTAGGCATAGCTATAGACAAATATTGCAACTGGAAAATACATATCGAAGAAATCTGTAATAAGTTGACATGTTTCGTTTTTGCACTTAGACGGCTTAGAGAAGTGGCTACGTTAGAAATAGCCTTGAATGCTTACCACGGATATGTAGCTTCTGTATTGCAATTTGGTATATTGCTTTGGGGAAACTCAGCTAATGCCAATAATGCCTTTCTGGTCCAAAAAAAGTGTGTAAGAGCTTTATGCCAAGCAGGATATGCCGATTCATGCAAACCGCTTTTTAAAAAACATAGACTGCTTACTCTCCCAAGCGTGTATATAAAGCAGATCGCTATATTTGTTAAACAGCACCAACAATCCTTTGAGGTAAAAAAGTCAATACGACAGAGGGCAGTACCTCAAAGAACAGACTTCCGATTACGTATTCCTTCATATAGATTATTATTTTTTAAGAACAATGCATATTTCATGGCAATAGAAGTTTTTAATAAGTTACCCAATGACATTAAAGTATTACCAGAAAAAATATTCAAAGACAAAATCCATAAATGGCTAATTGAAAAATGCTACTACTCAATTAAGGAATACCTAGACGACGAAGTTATATGATCAATGTTTAGTGTGCTTGATGTTAATTAATTTAGTAATGAACAATTGATATAAATTATTTCAATAAAATTAAATACTAATATATATATTGACATTCACACAGTTCTAAAATTAAATTTATATATTAATATGTTGTTTACTTGCAATGTAATTAATTAGACATAATAATAATAATTATCAACTCTTAATTATCATAATATTGTGGATTAGCAATAAGATGTTTAATAGTATTAAGGCATGATTTATAATGTTGCACGCCTCTATGAGGCAGAATTCACATGCTTCTTAACTGATCAAATGTCACCTAATTGTATGTACTTGAATTCTTGCAAATAAATGATTTCATTCATTCATTCATTCATTCAAATCTAATCTCAGTTGACAGGCTGTTATGTACTCCCTTCCGGTATGTACCTACATACACACACACACTGGCTCGGCAACTCACTAAATGTGCAAGCTTACACGAGTGCTCTCGCCGGTGGCTCACACAGTAATGGCGTGCGCCTCATCATACCGTAAGCACAAGACAATGTATATAACTATGATTTAGTTATACATGAACACTACACAGGCTATAGCCAAATATCGTTTAGAACAGTATTATTAATGGATACGAAATCACAATGTTGATTGTTTTTACAGTTTCGTAGCCAGTAAGGCATAAACGGTATGTCCGTCGCCACAGACATTTTACTATGAAAAAATATGAAAAAACTCATGATTAATGAATAGTTTTAACAAAATTATTCTGACTACTAGGAGGTACCCGCAACTCCGTTCGCGGAGGAGAAAAAGGTCATAACCCATCTTTTTTTCTTTAGCGTAGTCGGATAAAAAGTATTCTAACTCTCTATGGGTGATCCTACACGTGTATGAAAAATAAATGAAATCTGTTCAGCCGTTTTGGCGTGATGAAGCCACAACGACACATATGTAATATGTACAAACATGCAAAAAATAAAAATTAAATATTTTCCATTAAGTGACCTCCAAATAGTCCGGTTCAATATTATTTTTAAATATCCTCAATGTACAGACATTTTATTTTTACTACTTTGTAATAGTATAGATAATCCATTTCACTGATTTTGAATTATTGTCCGAAACACACATGGCTGTTTTTTTATGGCTGACTTGTTTTTATAGCGGTACCTGCAGCATCAATCTCATTATTTTAAACCTAATAAATACAAACCGTGTTGTGACCATAAAAGTAAATAAGCTACTAGTCTGAGGCATTTCACTTAACTCTGTACACTTTTTAATTAAAGAAACTTCTTTTCTTTAAGGCCGCCTAAGTTGCCGTAAGCTGAAAAATATTGCCAGTACTGCCATAAACTTTACAATACGGTTACAAAGAAAGCAAGAACTCTATGGAGAGGTCTTTATTAGAAAAGTTTCGTATCCAATATAAGCCTAAAGACAGCAAACCCATTATTGCCATTGGTTACTTGTAGCCGCAAAAGTAGATAATAACTCTGGCTTTTTTAGAATGAAAGGTTTCTTAACTGGCGGCTATGACATAATTACATTTATTTAACTTTTCCTGGGGGCTTTCAAGCGAAACACGGTGTTATTCAGCTTCGTTAGAAAGTTACATTAATTTACTTCACTATTTAGTAATGCTTCATTTCATGGAAATTGTCAGAATGTTAGTTTTGTGAAAAAGGATCAATGTGAGATAAGCGGCGGCTTTTATGAGTATCTGTGTTTTGAAAAGTATTGTGATTTCACATTAGCACATTATGATACGAGTATGGTACGTTGGTAATTACACTCGAGGCTATATCTTGCAGCGTTTTTCAACACACTTGCGAGGAAAAAGCAAAACATAATCGTACCTTACTTAAAATTTCATCTAGGTTATACTTGGGTAAACAATCCTGTATTCCGTAAGTTTTACATTCATCCATCATCACATCAGTACCAGTATTGACATTTTTAGAAACTAATCTTCACTATCTAATCACTAGTGCGATTATGTAATGTAAAAAACATGCGTGTGTAATGGACTGAATTACAGCCATAAAACCAGGGTGATAAGAGACACTTTACGAGCAAGTGTGTTGAAAAAATATTTTATAAGCAACATCAGATGTTGAAATTTTCGATTTAGGGAAAACGTTTCGTTTTAGTGTTATTTGGAATGGCAAACTAGATTTAAATTTATCTTGAGAATAAAAAAATGCATTATTCAGGGGCCAGCGGCCAATGATAGTACCTAGATATAAATGACGGAGCACCCGTCACTTTCAGGCTCGTGTGTAAGTGCGATATAATCGATGCTTTTTCATTGATTCATCGCGCGATAAACGCGACCCACTAGTATTATCAGTTAATTTTCCATTTCCGAAGAGATGAGTGCAGACGATAATATTTACGATAGTTTAAAGTCAATATTTCTTGTTACAGATTTAAACCATGAAGCAGTTGAGTGTCAGTGCTAGTGCCAAAGTGTAGTGCAAATGTGCCACCATGGGTTGCACGCCAAGCATGCTTCTAGACCACAAGAGCCGCCGGCGCGACAGCAGCGGTTCCCAGGAAGCTGCCCTCGCTAAAGTGGCTCCGACCCCCGTCTGCAATAAGGCCGTGCAGGCGGCGCGGGCGCCGCGCGCCTCGCTGGAATCAGACGGGTTCAGCATCCAGCTGTCAAGCAAGAAGGACAGCTATGTGTCGCAGATGGGGAATAACTTCGCGACGCAGTTGCATATAAAGAGGATATCTGGTGAGTTGACCACAGACTATGCATGGTTAATTATCAAAAATTTTTATCAATACACATGCTTGATTTAGAGGAATGGGACCGCCACTGACTTAGACACTTGTCCCACCGCCGGCGATAAGTGATGAGCTATCGGCGATTTTCTCGCCCAAGAAACGAACAAGAGATAATCGCTCCGTGTAAATAAAAGAGAGAGATAGGTCGCCGGCAGTGTGATCAGCCAGCGATGAACTATAAATATAGCTCTGTTCCTTATAGTACTACTAATGCTTCCTTATGAGGTGTTGACTTAAATAAAGGGAGAAGAAATATGTAAGATGCGTTTTGAAGAGGGCTTTGCTTTGTGAAGTCTTTTATTTAGCTCATGATTAGGTGGAATAAATTGATAACACATTCTTTTGTGACTTAAAATTGTATGGACATATCCATACTAATATTATAAATTCAAAAGTGTGTCTGTCTGTGTCTGTTACCTATTCACGCTTAAACCGCTGAACCGATTTGGATGAAATTTGGTATGGAGATAGTTTGAGTCCCGGGAAAAGACATACGCTACTTTTTTATCCCGGAAAAATGCCTTTATCCACGATTAACGAATTTAAGTGGGACGAAGTCAAGGGCAGAAGCTAGTTTACAATATAATGGAAAAAAAATATAAGTAGAAGGTTTCAGCACCAATTTAATGATATCAATGAATATTAAATCACAACAATAGACACCACAATGCTTGATTCTCTTCTGTAGAATTGTATGCAGTTCAATCACTTTGTTACAGTTGTTCTAATATAAGAAAGCATTAAACCTCACCGCAATCTGTTACGCTATCTGCCAATTTCTCTATCAATTTGGATACAACAGACGTAGCAGATACTGAATCACATTTTCCTTGGCCAAGTGGACATAATTCTCCTCTTTGGAAAGATTCAAGGTCAACTAGAATATGCTTCAAGCTACTAACTTTAATCTCTTGAGGTTTCAATCCGTATTTCTCCCAGTTGGTGACATTGACTTTTTTTTCGTTTATGTTTATAGCGTTTTGAAGTTTTTTCTTATCATTTTTTATTTGGTGACTTAACATGATCGTGGTGGATAATACTACAAACAGAATAACCTGTGAAAAGAAAAAGGACATTTTGAAAAATTCGGAAGATAATGTTTGTAGATGCATGTGTATCAAAACCAACTAAGATCTTGAAATTAGGTATACCAATTTCAACTGCATTTCTTGTTTAAAAAAAAAAAAATCGGTTCATAATCTACGTGGACTTAATTAAGTGACTTTTATATACGATATACTTACTTCACATATTTGACACTTAAATAAAACAATTTAACGGATTATACCGCGTATATTATCTCAGTTGAGTTCCCGATGTTTCGGAAGCTTTTCAGCTTTCCATGGTTTATTTAAATGAGTAATAATCGCGGAAACAGAAGAAAATATAACCTTTGACACTGCTTTGGGATTTGACCGTGACAGAAACGTTTGACAACAATATGTTGACATGTGTATCGTAGTTAGGGCCAAAATATAATTGCACGATACGACTTGTGTCCTAGCATGACGCGACATCTTGACAGAAAACGATGCCTTGAGCGGGAAACTGTGCTTTGATTATGAACCTTGTTAAACGGACATGAAGTTGGATTTGGATAGATTGTTGTCGTCACGTCGTGGCACGATCTCGCGTCGTATCACGACTTTTATGATATTAACATGTCATGATTACCGTTTTCTTAGTGTAATCTATTTTTAAAAAAGTATGAATTACTTGACTTAATTAGTAACCAATGAACAATAATAAAAATGGTGTAATTAATTAAAATTAAAAAAAACCAAATAGTTTAATTATTATAAATAATCTTACATTTGCAGTGCCGGGATTTAAACCTTTGAACATTTTGTATACACCGAATAGTGTACGAGGTAAGCAAAATTGGTAGTTTTATTATAATTATAAATGCAGATTTTTATAAAAACAAATTGTGTTTCGTTTTTGTTTAAAAATGTTTTACGTGGGTTCAAGTATTCTCTTTGCATGTCTGATTTTATTATATTGCAGTTATTTTATTATAGATGCGTAAATATAATTAGTAAATATTCTCACTTCTTACCATATTAGCCTTCATATTGTCCTTTTCTGTGGTTGAATAAGTCCTTTCTAGTCCGTTTTTATTCCCGCCACTTGGCATGTTGACATTAATTAGTTGCTTGCCTCTCCATGCACCACAACATTAAACACTAATAGGAAAGTATACTTTCGATACACTTGAGATTAATTCCAATTACCTATTCAAAGCAACAATAAAACCTAGTCCTTGCGTCTGTGCATATTATTCAAACTTGAGTACATTCTTAAAATGTCTATGCATCATTGCATTGCATAAAAAATGAACTAACGTTTGTCCGTTTGTAGGTACTCTATAATGGGTGAGTTTATTTAATACTTGATAAATAAATGACAAACCATGCGTCCCTTTCTGACAAGTATGTAAGTGCGAGATGAACGGACGCTTTTTCATGTCTTTATCGCGCGATAAACGAGACCATCGTAAGTCTCCAGAAAGAATAAACATTTTGAACTCAGTTACATCTGTGTGTAGTTAAATCAAAATAAGTTTCATGAATAGTTAACATTGTTTTATTCCATAATATTAATTTATTTTCTTACCGCCATTTTTCAATCTAAAATTCCTTTTCTTCCTTTTTCGCATCTAGAGCTTAAGCAGAATAACTACATTCCAACTGTCTTGTACTTAAACTGCGCCAGCGTGCTACTGCAACTATACAGCCATGTAAATTGAAATTGCAATGCAGTCTATCTGTTTCAACTCATACAATGTCCAAATTTAAATATATCGAATGTCGTTTTTTTAAGTACACAGCTTCAATTATTTTTCCTCTTGAATTGTATTTACCGAAGTAGCTAAAACAGCGGGTGTTTCGGGGCTTGAGCTCCTTCATGCACATTAAGGGAGACACGTACCTTTTCAGTCCTTATTGTCATTGAGCGAAAAAGTTACGCGTTTCAATTTTCCTTACTGTACCTTAATTCACATCCATAACACCCTGCGATGTAATGCCGCCCTTCATCAAGTGTTAGTGTCTAAGCTGCTCACCAGAAACACAAAGATCCGTATCTACAAAACGGCTTCTAGATACGGACTTGGACGCTAAAACTTAAAGAAGAATACAAGCTGTGGTGGCTGAGAGAAAGATCCTCCGGAAGATCTTGGGACCGGTGAGGAGGGAGGACGGCAGCTTCCGAATCCGTAAAAATATTGAAATTGAGGAGCTAGTGGCCACTCCCAATATCATTGGGGAAACAAAGGCCCACCGTCTCCGTTGGCTTGGCCACGTGGAAAGGATGCAAGAAGATAGCAACGCTAAAAGGGCATATTTGGGACGACCTATTGGCCGAAGGCCGATCGGCCGCCCCAGATATCGCTCGATCGAAGTTGTAGAAACAGATCTGCGTGAACTCCAAGTTGTTAACTGGCGGGAAACGGTACCAGATAGGGACGAGTGGCGCAAACTCGTGTCGGAGGCCAAGACTCGCTTTGGGTCGCTGAGCCATTAAGTGAATAAGTATCTAAAATCAGATTAGTAATAACGTCACCCTTATGTCGAAGCCGAAAGCCTATCCCTGAATCCTTCACCTGAATGCTAAGCGGATTCATGGCTTGGCACAAATCACTTCAACTATAGCTAAGGAAAATAAATTTCTATTCCTCTCCGTTACCTGGTTGACTATAACCATGGAATACTGCGCTCAAGAGATTTTACCCTCGCTGTAGAACCGTTTCGCCGACGACTATGCTGATTGTGAAGGTTTCGATGAAACGGATCCTTGGCCATCTGATTTCATTTCATTTTCTCAACACAATGATTATTATTATTAGGCATTTAAAACGCTTCCTCCTAAGGTAAGGTTTAAAAAAATATTAATATAAATTGATACTTACATTTGAACTTAGGATTAGGATTGGGATTAACTTGAGAGCATACACTTCTTTATAGTTAAATTATATTTACTCGTTATAAGTTACAGAGATACTAATTTATATATTTATAATGCATTGCACGCCATTAATTTATAAAATTAAC
The DNA here is from genome assembly GCA_905404275.2 of Hedya salicella. NCBI lineage: Eukaryota > Metazoa > Arthropoda > Insecta > Lepidoptera > Tortricidae > Hedya > Hedya salicella. The sequence goes on along the minus strand of FR990112.1, from coordinate 9,840,743 downwards.
AAATAAACCTTTGATACCGACTTATCCTGGTCTTTTCTTAGGAGGGCCAAATGCTAGTTTATTAGTTTCACGATCATCCGTAATATTGGCGGCTTTTTTCATCGCTCGTATAAGTTTTAGCAAATCATTATCTATAGTTTTATAATCACATTCTTCTTCACCAAGTGAACATGATTTAATGAAGGAAAATTTTGCAATATATTCCATTAATACTCGGAATTGGTTCCTTGTAATCTCATCTTGTAATCCGTATTGTTTCCAGTTTGTGATATTAGGAGACTCATTTGTATGTACCTCTTTTTTATTATTATGTTTATTTATTCCTTTCATGTTCTTACTAATACTGGGTATGGATAACATTAACAGAAGAGTCTAGCAAAAATAAACAAAGACTACATTAAGTTATTATAAAAAATCGACGTTACATTTTATTATTTAGTAGGTAGGTAATGGCTTTGCTTTCAATGAATTACCGACTAATTAAAAGTTTCTTTTTTTATTATTTTCACATTTTCATCATTAGTTAGCAATTAAATTAAGCAGTAGGTATTTTTATCTTAATCACTTACTGTGTGCATCTTCATAGTTTTCTCCGATCAGCCAAGCCACTCAGTTTCAATGTAACGAGTAAGAGATGCAAAATGTTTAAAGAATTAATTATTTTTGATTAGCTCCATAGTTGCCAATAATCGACCGATAAATGAGTTATTGGAGAATACTACTCGTAATTAATAAATGAGAGAATTCGACACACTTAAGTTAAATTTTTAGGGCATAGTTAGAAATCAGTCTCTCGTGCGCATGTTATTATGCTTGTACAGAATTTTATACCATACTCTGTTTTGATGGCGTTACTAACAATTCCTGTGATTATCTATACTAAGGCTTGTCCACGAAAAAAAGTAGCCACTGTTCAGGTCCTCAATATGAAATGGCTTTTTCTTTAATTTAATTAAAATGAAGGACCTTTCGTTTTGAGTGCCGTTATGGACATTGATAGCAGTATATAGGTAACCATTATTGGGCTTACTTTTGAAATCTCTGGATTTTTGTATCTTACACGTTCGGGTCACAGAGGTTCTTTTTTTCTTTACTCAAGTAGATTATCGACTCTATAATGTTCCGCGAATATCTTGCCAGACTCATAATTACCGTATGCATGTCATAAATTGTTTTAAATCATGCCAGAAGTACACACATTTGTATGCAATCATTTTAGCTCTAAGCATTAACTGGTAGTATGTAGATTTCACAACTTCTAAGGAAAAATGTACGGATTTTAGATTATTTATTCATAAAAAAGAATACTTGGTTGGCAATCTAATCGCGGTTTGAACTACCTAGAGCTACTGGGAGACAGTGGAGACTTATAGTTTAGTTGGCTACATTTTTTCCTGGACAAGCGTTATTATAAAGTTGTAAAAATGAAATTTCTGTACATTGAAGATATTAAAAAACAAAACTATTGTAAGGGACTATTTGGAGGACGAACAATTTTTTTTTTTGTATGTTTATACGAGCCGTTACGGCTTAATTCGGCTGAACGAATTTCAACTATTTTTGATACACGGGTAGCTGGGTATCTCCAGATGATTAAAGGATACTTTTTACTCAACTACGCTAAAGAAAAGTACGAAGTTGCGGGCGCCTTCTAGTTATCAATATACTTACAAGTTTTATACGAATGGGACCGACTTGAGAGCAGACACCTTTTTAATTAAATTTATAGAATAATTAATATTGTTTATTATTAACGAATGTTGATATGTATTAAATTAACCTAAGAATTTTCCTTTTATTAAATTACTACTAGGAGGTCCAAATGCACGTGTCTTCAATTGGCCATAAAGGTCTGCTCCAGCATGTTTTTTTATGTTATTAGTAGATTTATCGTCTATTGAGGTTTTCTTCATTGCTTTTATAAGTCTTGGTAAAATATAATCCATATGCTTATAATCACATTTCTCTTTACCAAGTGGACATGATTTAATGGAGGAAAAATTTGCAATATATTCCATTAGTACTCGCAATTTGTTCTTTGAGATCTCTCCATCCAACCCGTACTGCTTCCAGTTTGTAATGTTAAGAGCGTCATTAGTATTTACCTCTTTTTTATCATTACTATTATTTATTATTTTCTCTCTATCAGCGATTATGGGTACGGATAACATTGATAGAAGAATCTAGTAAAATAAACAAAGGCAGTTTTAGATATAGCTTATTATTGTGTTATTAACAAATTTACTTTTGCATTTAAAATACCAAGTAAGAAGTAAGGATATCATGTTTTTTTTAATGGGCCCAAAATTACTATTAGCTATTTGAGCATAGCGGTATTTCTAATATTTTAGTATTTCTTAGACACTTACCATGAGCGTTTGCATCGCTTTTTTGTATAACGAATAAATCACTGCTAATTGGCTGCATACTTGAAAATAATTGGCTGATTAACGACTTACTGTAGAACGCTAATTGATGAATGAGAGTATTCGATATACTTATTCTACTTAAGTTCAATCGACATGGGACCTAGAGTAGAACATATAAATATGTATAGATAAAAGTGATGATACAGAATAACAATGATGTATGTATTTGTTAAGATTTTACTACTCGATAACGGCTCAATGTATTGAACTGTTTTTTTTTGCTTTGTAATAAATTAATTTAAATCAATTGTTTGGATAATGAGACAGTTTACATAGTAGGGGAGGTTCAGTGGATTGATGGGGAATAGATCCACTATCCACTGTTACCCAACATTTACCTATATTTTAGAGAAAAATATACTTTTATCTTTGTCATGGGACGAATTAAAAAAAGGCCTGTTACGTTATCAAAGTGCAAACAAGACAGATACGTAAGTCTATTATTCCCCCAAAATATAGGCAATAATCCACTGTTGCCCACCGATCCACTGCCCCTCACCCTTCCCTATATTTGTAAGAAAATCTAATGAAAAAACTGAAGGGTTCATAAAGCAACTGAGATAACGCTTTGGTGAGTTCGTCTGTGGTACACCCCAAAAAGAAAGTATGAGCGGGTTTCTTAAAATAATGTATAGCTTGACAAGCTACGGTGCGGTCCTGGGAGAGTGTCGCTGCAACCAGTTTACGAATGGCTATAATGTGTCGCAACTGCTAAATCGCACATTTACTGCGGTCGTCTACCTATGTTTATTATATTTTGTGTTGGGACTTTTTTAGTGGCAGGAATAAGCGTAGCAATTCATTATTTTATATACGTAAAATATATATTATATATGTGTTAAACCCAAACAAGCTAATCCGATCTATTGAACTGGTTATAAAATATCAGTGCCGGTCATGTCAATAACCAATTTCAAAACATTTTATCGAAACTACACAATCCTTCGTTTACATAAACCTTCGTTTTTCTTCTGATGTAAATATTTAATTGTGTCGAATATGATTCTATTTCCATCTTTGTGGGTGTTCTAGGCATTATTATAGTAATTTGTTTTAAAATTGCGATATATTTAGTCTTGTTTTCTCTTTGTTTATATTCGTGTCGTTCAATGTCATTTTTTTTAAAAGGACTATGACTTTCAATGTCAGTAGTCAAAGTTGCCATAAAATTAAATTAGTACCACTGAAAATCCACAACATGGCGAGTCCGTAAAACAAATTGGCGGGCTATATTTAACTTTTTTCTCACGAAGGACAATACTTACCTACTTTTTAAAACTGATTCCGTTGATTCTCAATCTGGGATAAAAACGTCATTGGAATATTTTACTATGGCAACTCTTGGTATTTTTTGGGCGTTTTGCTCTGGCAGTTTAACTAATGTATTGTGTTTAATTTTGTGATATGAAATTATTCAGGGGCTAAAATAACCTCTCAATGTCGATGGAATCGAAGTATGTAAGGGCTCTTACAAACTTCGATTCCATCAGGCGACGACGGGACCTTGAAACCAACTTACCTAGTAATGCCAGCCTTACCCTAGTGACACTGGGCGTTACTGAGCATCAAGTAAAAAATGATGGCTGACCTGGTCAAATGTATCAAAATTTCGGACTTCATACGTTTTGTCGAACGGTTATCAAAACAACAATTCAAATTCTTATAAACAAATAAATTAATATAAGAGGGATAATCTTACACAAATCGACCTAGTCCCAAACTAAGCAAAGCTTGTAATATGGGTACTAGGCGACGATATACATAATACATAGATAAATAATAATATTTAAATACATAGACAATATCCAAGACCCAGGAACAAACATTCGTTCTCATCACACAAACACTTTTTTTTATGAATACAAAGATCTAAATAATGAGAAATTTTTAAGACTCCGAGTGGATTTGAACCAGTGCCTTGTGCCTTGCCGGCTTGACGCTCTGTCAACTGAGTTACAGAGTCCAGTCAGCTTGTCCTCAAATCTTGTCACTACATGCTACAAGATCTTTGCAGTTTAGCTAGTTTTTCTGCCGTCAGCACCATGGTGAGCATTTATGAAAAAAAAATCACCCTAACAGAGCGGACTTTATATTAGCCACATGTTAGCTAGAGATATCGCTGTAGTGTAAACAATGATTTTTTAGGAAAAATCTTGATGTTTTACCATCACGATCTTCGTGATTTTAAAGTGAATTTCTTCACTAAGATAGTATTCAATCAAATTTAAGAGAACTGGTGAATACCGGTGCTCATACATTTTGAATCCAAATTCTTGATTTGTTGCTTACAATTATTGTATCATTATTTACGCTTTCATTACGGGAGGAGTTCTTTCGATTCCTCATGGATCCCATCATTATGATCTTCACCAAAATTTTATGGAACTAATTTAGAGTGTGTCTGCTTTCAAACATAGCAAGAACAAAATTGCTCAAACAGTTTTCAAGCAATCGGGAAACATACAATTTAAAAAAGCAACAAATATTACGAAGAATTGAGAATCCTCCTTCTTTTATTGGAGTCTGTTAAAAAAATAGTTTCTTTTGAGGTTGTTCATATACCTATGTCACATGAGAAATATTGTTACCATTTCTTTTAAGCTAGCATGATTGAGGTAGATACCTCTGTATACTTCAGCAGAGTAAGAGATATCCAATCCTAAAACTGTATCTATTTTATATGTATAGCTCCAACAGCCTCACCAGCCAAGAGCTCTCTGCATCACCGACCTTCTTGTAGTCAATTCACGTAGTCGATGCACTTTGTTCTTTCGAAGTTGTACTTGTTGGCTAATTGTCGTGTCGATGTAAAGGAGCATTTTAAAACCATGGGGCAAAACTCACAATCATTTTTATCCATTTTATTTAAAGTTTATTGCACAATACTAGAAAGTAGAAATTGTATTCTCTCCTAATCAACCACTTTGAGATTAATTCAAAACGTTCGCAATAATTTGTGTGAAAATTTTTGCTTTTAAACCGGATGTTAGGAGCTTTAGAAAATGTTCGCAAGCATGTAATGAGTCGGTTGTTAATCGCTTCCGTCGTAATACCGTCGCAATACTATGTTGGATTAAATATCCACAAGGGCTGCCACGTTGCAGGTACATTTTGTATATAGTTTTTATTTTTTATTTTCCCGTAGTGTCCTGTTCAACTCAATCCAAGTCTTATTTCGTTTTCACTGGTCTTGACCATTAAGAAATGAGGCTTGGGTTGATTTGAAGCAACCATTAAGTGGAGCATTTTTACAGCCCTTTCTTCTTCGCTGAAGTTGTCCCCTGAAAACCTATCTTCAGTTTTAAATCACACCTCGGCCAACGGTTGCATGTGCCTTCTTGGAAAGCTGAAAAGGAAACTGAAGCTCCACAACCGTCTTACCTCCCTGCTCAGATAAGGCCAGTGATTTTCGGTTATTAGCGCAAACTGACTGAGTCCCGTTTAGTTTGTTTTTATTTGTATATACTATCACATCCTATCTATTACTCCGGACGAGTAACGACTAGTCTGGCCACAGGCTTAATTCCTACTTACTCACACTCACGTTAGATAAGTCATGGCCTCGCCCTCGATGTGTTCGACTAACACCGATCAAGTACTAATGTCAGAAATACAGTAGCATCCAGTGCTTACCCTTCAGTCAAAAATTGATTAGTTCTCTCCAACTTTCGGTATTATTTCCTTTGGCCAGTCTGGAGGAAACTTACGACTTGTTAACGCCTAAATAAAAATTCTAATATGAAAAACTTTACTTAATATACGAATAAGCAAATATATAAATAAAAATACTTCACTGTCATATAAGAGCTACTCTCTTGACGGACGTGCAATTGCCAGATATTTCTATTTTGCGCTTAACCTTCTGGTAAAACATGACTGTCACCTTCTCCTTTATTTGGTCAAAGATGTTCTTGCTCAGCATCACCTTTCCTTAAACGTTTCCTTCTATAGAATGTTCTTGAGGATTAAATCAAGTCTTAAGAGGTGTCATTCTCAGGGTCACAGGAGGAATAAATCAAGTCTTAGAAGGATTATTCCTTCTCGTATTTACTATTACATAATGTTCATGGGACCGTTTATTTGACACTCACTCTTTTTTGCAGTATATTCCATTAGTACTCGCAATTTGTTCCTTGCAGAAATTTCTGCTTACTGCTTTCAGTTTACAATGTTAAAAGGTTCATTTGTACTAGTAGTACTAGTACTAATAGTACTAGATAGGAATAAATTCCTTTCACGCTATCACTATAAGTATGGATAGCGTTAATGGAAGAATCTAGCAAAAATAAACGAAGACTATTTTAATTATAAGAAATCCTATTTTTAGCGAGTAATAGATTTGCGTTTGGCTTGAACCTACGAATGAATTAGGTACCATATAATTAAATGTTTCCTTTTTTATTATATTTTTTCTCATTTTTATTATTTCTATCTAGGTCACTTACCATGCGCCTCTTCATAGTTTTTCTCCAATCACCCTCTCTATTCAATGCACTTAACAAGTTAAGCGGACTGAATGGTGCAAAATGTTTAATTAATTAATTGCTGTTGATTGGTTACATAGTTGCCAATTGTTGCCTGATTAATGATTTACTGTAGAATACTATTTGATAAATGAGAATAATGAAATAATGATCTTTATTCTGTGAGTAGGCCGCAAGGGCACTTTTACAAGTCTGACTCTACGGCGTTTCCCATGAGGAGACCACTGAGGAGAAGAAAGCCGAAACAAACTCAACAGGCGAAATAACTCTTATATCTATTAGAATTTAGCTGGCGGTGCCGCGCGCGCGCACCAAGCTGCTGCGGGAGGCGCCGCTAACGCGTGCGCTACGCACCCTGAACCTCATCGCGACAGATTTAGACCTGTCTATTTGTACTCTGAGTGAATTCAAAAGAAAATATAGTTATATATGGAAGATTTCTTATTCTACTTAGATAAGATATCTATTTAGTTGTAAGATTAACCTTAATGAGTCATGTTTTACAGATATTTTTAATTTATTGTTTTTTTTTGCTACATTATCGCATTGGGTTTTGGGTTTAACCTGTAATGATTATTGTATGTGTAGAAAATAAATAAATAAATAAAGTATTTGTACTTAGCCTATCCTAAATATATGTTTTAAGCATAAACTCAATACGTAGTTCTCCAAGAAAACATATCGAAACTTATAAACGTAAAAAAACACATCAAAATATGTTTTTTTTTATTTATTATTAACACAAAATATACACAGCGTTTTTACATAAAAAAAATTTCGCCAAACTGCAAGGCAGTTTGTTGGCGAATATATACACTCGGTTTTTCTTATTTTATCCACTGCGTAACACGTTAGCCAACATTTACCTACCCAACCACCATTACAGTTGTTTATTTAAAACAACTTAAGTACGATTGATATGCCACCTTATAAGAACCGTGTAAGAGTAAATTGTTTGGTTTCTCTTTTGGGCTATGCATTTTTGTCTGTTAAATAGTCCGCTCTATAATATGCCTTTGCCATTAGAGAATATTCGAAATGCCTAAGTTATTTGAGCAAATCGGAAAAAATCAATCCTTCGCCGTGTTTATGAACGAGTTCCTTGTATATAAATTCTTATTTGGATGGTGCTTCTGAAAGTTTCTATCATTATTAATTACTAGGAGGTGCCCGCAACTTTCATAAAAACAAAAAAAAACATAACCCTCTTTTTTGCTTCAGCGGAGTCGAGTAAAAATTATTCTATAACCATACACAAATGTTTGGTTGAAATCCGTCCAGCTGTTTGACGTGATGAGGCCGCATAGATATCCCGACACAGAGATGGCGCTGTTTTCAATGTTCACTCTTTGTATAACATTCGTGGACATATAGTGGTACGTCAAATCACGAGCCCTGTAAGTCAACTGAATTTTATAACTTTATAATAGTAAAGATATACTAACGGTTGTATTTTTGTAGGAATAAGATCGACTTGAGGGCTAAAAAGTCTTTGTAGTTAAAGGGGAATAATAAAACATGGTTATTAATAACGAATTTGCATTAATGTTTAATAACTAGCCAAATTTTTTATGTAGCAAGGCTTGATTAGGAGGTCCAAATGCCAGTTTGATGATATTTTCACTATCATCCTCATTATTAATTTCAAGTTTACTAGTAGATTTATTGTCTATCGCGTCATGATTTGAATTATTATTATTCTTGGCATTTTCACGATCATCCATCGTCTTTGAGGTTTTCATAATTAAATTATTATTCTTGGCATTTTCACGATCATCCATCGTCTTTGAGGTTTTCTTCATCGCTTGTATAAGTTTTGGTAAAACATAATCTATAGATTTATAGTCACATTTTCCGTTATCAAGTGGGCATGATTTAATGGAGGTAAATTGTGCAATATATTCCATTAGCACTCTCAATTTGTTCCTTGCAATTTCTCCTTCCAATCCGTACCGCTTCCAATTTATAATATTAAGAGGAGCATTTCTATTTGCCTCTTTTTTATCTTTATTTTTATTATTTCCTTTCACTCTATCACTGATTATGGGTACGGACAATATTAATAGAAGAATCTAGGAAAATAAACAAAACAAAGGCAATTTTAGGTATACCAAACTAGGATTATCGCGTGACTACGTCTGCGCAGCCGATTATTGTGTTTATCCCTGGAGAACCGTGCAACTTACTGGGATAAAAAGTAGTCTATGTCACTTTTTAGTCTCTATTTCATCTTTATACAAATAATCGTATCTAAGCGTTACCCCGTAATCGCGTAAAGCACAAGCCATCAAACACACGTTCACATTTTATAAAGTGGACGCCATGTTTTTTTTAATGGCTAATGACTTTCCGTTTGTTTTGGTCATAAATTACCGACTAATTTAACGGTTTGTTTTTTTTAAGCTTCATCATCGATTAGAAATTGAATGAAACAATATTTCCTTCTAGACACTTACCATGTGCGTTTTCATAGTTCTTCTGTTTAATGAATTGTTGCATTTTACTGTTGATTGGTTGGGAATAATTGGCTGATTAACGACTTAGAACGTTAATTGATAAATGGGAGTATTCGATATACTTAAATTGGATTTAACTGGTTTTCTTTATAAAGCCTTCATTTTTATTTCATAGAATTTTGACGTTTCTTATTACTATTACTACCAGGTAACATTTATACTTGTCGAATCTGAAATCGGATTTAAATAGAATAATTTAAACGGATTATATCGCGCATATTCTTTAATTTGATTCCTGGCGTTTCGAAAGCTTTATATTTCGCGTTTCAACGGATAAACTAGAACAAAATCTTCCTCTGTCAAAGTTACCCCTACAATTTGTGCAAAGTACCCACTTTATAACTCTAGATTACAAATAAAGGTGTACATATTATTATATGCCTGGCGAGCTTAATGTGTAAGTAAATACTTACACGTGTGCCAGAAGGGCTTAATTTGAATAAATCACAATATAATCCGTTTAAATTGTTTCATTTAATCGCGCAAACAAAAAATTAGAAACTTGTAAAGTATTGGCAAGCATGTCATGGTTTGGTAGGTTTCCCTTTACGTGGTAATACCGAACTTAGAGACGGATCTTACAGATTGTTAAGAAAATTGCCTTAACAACTTTGCTCACGCTCGAGGGCTTGTTAGAATAGTGAGCATCGAAACCACTTTATCCAGAAGTTTTGCAAGACATTTCTCGGGTCGGATCCGGGTCGTACAGTCTACAAAACACATGTCATCGCCTCTGATGGTAACATTGCCTATGGTAATATTTTCTTTCGTTTCCGCGATTATATCTCATTTAAATAAAACAATCTAAGGGATTATATCGCGTATATTATTTATTCCTCATTTGTGAAATGCTGCTGGGTAAATTATTAAAATAAAATAATTAAGCCCATCTGGCACGTGTAACTGTCTTAACAGATTAGGCTCATCTGGCAGGCATGTACACCTTTATTTGTTTCTTCAAAGTGGGTAGTTTGCACAAATTGTAACTTTGACAGAGGAAAATATATCTTTTCTCAGTCCACCCGTGACCATGGAAAGCTGAAAAGCTTCCGAAACGTCGGGAACTCAAAAGAGATAATATACGCGATAATTTTATTTAAATGAGTAATAATTACGGAAACAGAAGAAAATATTATAGTGACTAAACTTTTACTTTTTGGCCCTCCTCATATTGGTCGTTTTTTTAGAGAATAAAAATATATTTTATAATGTTCCCTTCGCAATACATGTGAGCCGGTCATGTTTATAAACATTCCAAATTTTAAATAGATTGCATAAGTAGTTTTTGCGATGTGGCGCTCTAATAGTCGGACAGCTAAGCTGTAAAGACAGTTACACATGTGCCAGAAGGGCTTAATTATTTTATTTCAATAATTTATGAAACAGCATTTCACAAATGAGGCGTACTGAGGAGAAAAGAAAAGCTGCAAAGAAAAACTCCCAGACTACTTCATTACTATACTTTTTGTTTTACAAATATCATGATAATAATCACAATTTTTGCAATTTATTTGTGGATCACTCCACTAGTGTTATTATTATAAACAAAGATCAGAAACAAATGAAAAATTTTTTCGACGATACTGGACTTGAACCAGTGCCTTGAGCCAGACCGGGGCAGCACGCTCTACCATCTGAGCTAATCGTCCACACCAGTAGTCGGCGAATTTTGTCATCTGTTCTTGCTTATGGATCTCTGTATGGTGCATCCGACTCTTTAGCCGTTAGCGCCGCCTAGTGAAGAACTATGAAGTTACTTTCACCCCGAGCAGATACCTTTACAGGTACCATTGCTCGGCGAGAGGTGGCGCTATTATCAAGACTGTACTTTTTGTTTTACAAATATCATGATAATAATCACAATTTTTGCAATTTATTAGTGGATCACTCCACTAGTGTTATTATTATAAACAAAGATCAGAAACAAATGAAAAAATTTTTTTTTCGACGATACTGGACTTGAACCAGTGCCTTGAGCCAGACCGGGGCAGCACGCTCTACCATCTGAGCTAATCGTCCACACCAGTAGTCGGCGAATTTTGTCATCTGTTCTTGCTTATGTATCTCTGTATGGTGCATCCGACTCTTTAGCCGCTTTAGCCGTTTAGGTCTGGCTCAAGGCACTGGTTCAAGTGCAGTATCGTCGAAAAATTTTTTCATTTGTTTCTGATCTTTGTTTATAATACTTCATTACTAGTTATAATATTTTAAAAAACAAAGACTATTAAACTACTTTTTAACAGATAAGATATTTTTACACTGTTCGGAAATTAAGGTTTTGCAGTCTTGTGTCTCGTTTGTTCCTTGATCAGATGTTTTACATGAGATCCCAAGCTAGTGGTAGCGACAACCCATCTTCTCTATTGAAATTAGGATGCTTTTTAATCTCAATAGCCTCGCGTAGCATTCTGGGAAAATATATTTTTTCTTTGGCAAGGATAGAAGGTTTATCAAATATAATTGAATGGTTTGGTTTGTCAATGACATGTTCACAGACGACCTATTACACCGACGGTGCTTGACATCTGCTATGTGCTCCTTCACCCGGGTCGATGCACTGCGTTTCGTTTGACCAATGTATGAAAGACCGCACTTGCAGTCCAGCTTTTAAATGCCTGCACTCTACAAAGGGGTGCTACTCTTCAGGGGTCTAAGTTATTGAGACACCTTCTTCAACGGCTTGAAATATGTTTTTATAGAAGCACGCTTCAAGATGTTTCCGATCTTGTCTGTGACCCCTTTCACATATGGTAATACGGCAGGTTTACGCTTGAGTGTTGGTTTCTTCATACTGGGTTTCTGCTTGGAACGTGGTATCTGGAGCTCGTCGGCTCGAAGCGCGCGTTTGAAATTCTGCAACTCAGCAGTCAGATGTTGATTGTCGCAGATTCCCCTGGCTCTCTGAAACAACAATTTACCCACTGTAGCAAGTTGACTGGGATGGTGGTGAGATTTGCCATTCAAATACCTATCAGTATGCTTTGGTTTCCTATATACAGTATGACCTATGTCATTGTGAGGACCTCTTACGAAACGTTCGGGAACTCTAATGAGATAATATACGCGATATAATCCGTTAAATTGTTTTATTATAATGAGTCTAGTCACTAGTTCAAATAGGGTATCATATGAAAGTGCTTGATCTGTACATTTACGAACAATATTTTTTTTTAATTTTTATTATGCTAAAATTTTGTTTTATTCGGGAAAATGTGGAAAAAAATACCATCCCCCCTTTTATCTTTTAACGTTAAACAAACGAAAAATCTGGATTTATCTGGACTTATGTAATTTAGTATGAATATTACACAATTATAACCATACATTTATGTGTCTTACTTTTTTTAATCACCAAAAATCATTTTTGAATATCTCGGTTTGGTTAAGTTTGCCCCTCATTTATGTGACGCCATAGATACCAGAGGCAAACTTAACTCAAGCGGCAAGTAAAGTCGAAATAAGTGAAAGTTTGTACGGAACCCTCGGTGCGCGAGTCAGACTCGCACTTCAGTTGTCTTATGTTTACGTTTACACGTTGTATTTTTTTCACCTGTCGTGTATTTCTTCTTCGTAGTAACAGCCACGGAGTCCTACACAGAGCATCATGGTTCGACATGCTCTTTAATATATTTCTGTCAATCCTGTAAAATAATAAATCTGGTGATAAATTTGTGTTATTTATCATTAGGAATTTTTGTTTTGGTTAAATATAGGTACACAGAGGCGTGGCTTGAGGAAAGTTAAAAGGGAAGCCGAAGCGTATCCATTTACTCATAATTAAAGAAAGAGGTGGTTATAAGCCTTTCCTTGGGCAACCCGGTGGGAATAGGTTTATATGGACGCCACGCCACTGGTGTTTACAAAACGAGCCATACCAAGGTATATTAAAAAAAACCCGTGTCAATGGAAGACAGCACCCGCTAAATGCAAGAATTATTTATTAGGTCATAGGTTTTCCAAGGCGTTGAATTTGATGAGTCGTCAACATGACTAACATAGAAATGAAGGTAACAAATAGTTATGTTTTATTTACATTTTAAGAAACTTTGACTAAATTTTATCGGATGTTTCTCTGTTAATATTAGGCCTGGAAATCTGGATTTCCAGCGAAATTTTAGGAAATTTATTATTCTTCAACTTTGTTATGCAATAAAGTACCCAGAATTTGCTTAGTTTATAAAATATAAATCACAAGCTGGAAAAAGTCGGAATATTTTGACCTTTTACTAAAAAATTAGCTACATACGTTTTGTAGAGAAAATTGGCTTGTTCTGACTTGGTTAACATGTGTTTTTTTTTTATCATCATCGATTTTTAATAACAAAATACTTACATTAAACCATCACTTTTCTTCTTTTATTACTCTCGGCAGTTCGCCGTTCACATAAAATTTTCCAGTAATGAAAATGTTCGATTAATTAATTGTGTTGATTGGTTACGTAGTTTCTAATAATTGGCCGATTATAACAATTTACTGAGGAACACTAATTAACAAATGAAAATATGCAACGTATAAAAATTGAATTGCACACTTAAAATTGTCAAATATAATATAAGGATTAAATTATTTCAGAAACTGGAAAGGAGATCGGAAGGTATAAACTCTTTCCAGTCACACATCAATTTGTTCGCGAAAATCAAATCTGGTATATTTTTTGTACAATTATATACCTATCAACTGACATCCTTGTGATTTTGGGTTGAACTCTATTTATATTTAAAATAATATGTTAACATGCAACTGCAGTTGCGGAAACCACTTGAGTGGCTATATGCCACATTATATATAATGTGGTATAATTCTGTTGACATCAAAAAATACATGCTCCATCAAGCATCTAGGTATAAAAAAAAACAGATGCAACGCCCTTGTGTATCCAGCTAAGTGAATAAAATCAAAAAAAAAATTAACAATTAAACGAAGCTTACACCCATTCGTCAGATTCTAATATTTCGAAACCTTTTTTCAGTTTAGAAAACCTTTGTTGGTGGAACACGACTGCTTGTTTATAGGTTAATTTACTTCTACCATGATATTATTCCAGGTATTAAGGCATTTTGTTGGCATAATGATTTTATAATAGCGCGTGGGAGCAGATAAGTGTTCCGCGAAAAGTGTACTATTAATTATTAGCAACGGTGGGTGTGTTTTGGTAATTTGGTACAGAAATAGCAATATAACATTGTTACGAGTTACTCGTAGAACGTATTCAAACTGAAATTCATGTTTCATGCTCCAGATTTTCCAAATTCGTTAAACACTAATGCGTTCATTTTACGATGGAAGTGAAATTAGGGCAAAACGTGGGCTGAAACGAGTGGTTATTTCACTGATATGTTACCACTCGAACCTAAATGGTCGTGCACCGTGCGATTTCAGCGGAATATCCTAATGGAATGAGCTCCATGCAGAGGATTAATGTGGAAAAAAAAATAGTTTATAAAAGGTCGACCACCTCGCTTGATACTTCTCGCGTTGCACCGACCATAGGATGTAATAGTTGCAGTGTGCTTACTATCAGTCAGTACTGTTGTTTGTTACCATAGCAGTGTAAAACATTTTTTGTTGGTAACTGCGGCGTTAAGCAGGGTTGTGTACTGGCGCTCTTTACTTTACATCTGCAGTCAGAGATGCTTGGCTGGTTTTATAATGGCATCTGGCTTTCGCACTGATGGCTGTGTTGGCCATGCCATCGCAGAGATAATGTATGCAGATATGACCTTTGTTTTGTCGCGAATTCCCCAGAAGACCTGCAAACGCTTATTAATACAACTTTGCAAAAAACGGGAGTAATAAAGTCTGATCCACTAATGCCCTTTGATTTCAGGCTAGGGGACGACTTACTTAAGCGTGTAGACCAGTTGAGGTATCTGGGGAGTACTGTAACTTCGAAATGTCAACGAAATCTTGATGAGGAAATTAATAACAGAATCAGAGCGGCTGCTGCTGCCTTCGCGATACTTCGTGTCAGAGTGTTCCATTCACATGACCTAAAGGACCCAACCAGGAACTCTGCGTATATGCCTATAGTTCTGGCCAATTTTTTATACGCCTCTGAAACTTGGTGCCTTTATCGTAAACACCACTAGTGAACCTCAAATACCTTCGCGATATTATGAACATCTCCATCTCCTAGTCAGACCATGTCAGAAACGCGGTGGTTCTACGTCGTGCTATAATGTCAGAGGAATGAGGCGACAGGTGGGATGGTCTGGTCATGTTTCCCTAATGTTCGAATACAGAACCGCAAAACGCATCTTTTTCTCAGAACTGCAGGAAGGCAAGCGAAAACTGGGCGGCCAATTTCTGCAGTACAAATATGTGCCGAAGCGTCATATGCGGGGGTGTGACATTGATCAATCGCACTAAGAGATCTCAGAACAAGATTGGTCAACATGGAGGCATACAGTGACGGCAAAAGTGGAAGCTTTTGAGGAGAAAAGAAGGAGTGAATTTGACGAGACACGCGAAGAGCCGAAGACCACAGCAGCGATCATTAACTACAATCTTGTCTGTAGGGTGCTGACTTGCAGCGAATGTAGCCACATATTTGTTGCAAAAATTGGCTACGTCATAAACTCACGTTCACGAGTGACAGTCTCATTAGCCAGCCCTATCGCCATGACCGAAATCGGTCGCGATGAGATGATGGTGTTGAATGTATTTATTTATTTATTTAATCTTTATTGCACAAAAAAAAACTTACCGTACAAAAGGCGGACTTATTGCCTTAGGGCATAGGGTATGTGAAAAAGAAAATTCAAAATTCTATCAGAGCCAAGAGTACTTACTTTCGTACCTACATTGACGATTTCTATGATTTTTGTAGCTAATTTAGCAATAAATATATAGTCAAAAACTAACAGGGATCGTACTGGGTCCTTCAGCTCATACTTAAGAACATAACATTTTAAAAATCTATAGCCAAATGTCAAACCGGCTTAACACGCTTAACGCATAGATCGTTTTCGAACGAAATTATCAAACTAAAAAAATAAACACCGAGCCATAGGTGGCCAAGTTCACACACAAGCAAAGTCAATGGAGGACCGGGGGATTCAGGATGTGTGACGAACTAAATAGATTTTTTTATGTCAGTTCTAATAGCAATTCCATTATTGTTCTCCGGATACGATTACCTACTTGAATTATTATACTATACCTAATTCGTTGTATGCTTTTAGGACTTCTTTCGATATAGCTGTATTTTATTGACTGGTAAATTCATTAACGTTGCGGCACAGTCACGTAGCACGGTACTTTTCCCGCTGATTCGGTTGTCCTAGCTATGTAAGTAATTGGGATATTTTAGTATGGGAGTCGTGAGCACGTAATGAGTTACACGCTTCGTTCAAAATACCTTATGCGACGGTTCTTAGAAAAGTAATTTAATAACTTTCGTCATATTTATTTGATGCATTTCAAAAATATTGTCATATTTTGAAATAAGAATGTCGTTTTCCGGAAAAACAAATAAAAAAACAAACGATTTTATTATTTTGCTTATGCTCTAGCTATATGGTGTCCCTAGTACAATTCGAAAACATTTTACCCTAGACACTCTTTATTGCAGACTTGTATTAATAGGCGTTTAATACAAGTACACACCAGAATCCATACTTCCATATAAATAAATGCGAAAGTGTGTCTGTCTGTCTGTTACCTCTTCACGCTTAAACCGCTGAACCGAATTGGATGAAATTTGCTATGGAGATAGTTTGAGTCCCGGGGAAGGACACAGGCTACTTTTTATCCCGGAAAAATATTTTTATCCGCGATAAACGAATTTAAGGCGGACGAAGTCGCGGGCAGAAGCTAGTTTCATTATAAATATTACGTTAGTAGAACACTAATACGTTCTCCGTACTAAATAATCTCTTCTTTTATTACCAGTTTAAACATTCTAAATTGAACAATAAACTTACTAGTACATCGCAGTTCCATGACATAAGTATGTAAAACCTTGGTAGGTAACTTAGAATTTTATGGTTCAATAACTACTGTTGAACCATACTGTGGAAATTAATTAATTATAATAGCAAAAAAAGCAAAATATAAATGGAAAATAAGATTTTGAAAACAAGAACACAACAACAACAATATTTTCGACAAAAAATTTATATTTACCAGTTAAAGATGAAAATTATCGTTTTACTTGTAAGTACGTAGAATATACTCACGCTTGCCGAAAATCGCATTTTGCACTCTGTTAGCTCGCAGCAAAACCTTCATATTTGAGCTGCTGTGCTGAGGTAAAAATGAGATTTAAGAAAGGAAGTAAACTCGTGTATTGGTAGTATAGCACAGATGTGTGTACCTACTGTGCTTTTGTACATATATGTTTTATCGACCCGGGATTTCAACAATATGCTTTTGTGGATTTCCTAATCAAAATAGCATCCTAACTTATTTACCACTAATATATAAATTCGTTTACTTATTTATGAAAATTATCCCTTTTATTAAACTACAATTTTAATAAAAGGGATGATGAAGCGATTATTTTTCTAAAAAAAGATGATCTTAGTAAGTAGTAGTCACTTTGATTTCTGTCAATAGCGACTCGAAACTTGGCCACATTTGTGGCAACGCGAGATCAAAAGAGCTTAATGTATTTACTTTAGAAATAACAATAAATTGTTTACATGAAAATTGACAATAATAATTTCTTAAAATCTCAGCGGGATTTGCCTGGAGTTCATATAACATTTTTGCAACTAATGACCTAACTAAAGAATGCGTGGTTAATATCCTTCCCATTCCTCGCCGGCATCGTGTATAAATACCCTACAGATTAACATACATATTTTTAACTGCTACACAAGTACGACGTTTCAGGTAGCCGACCGCGGAAACGCTGGAACATGTCATCTTTCGACCAGAATTAAGGTGCGTCCACATTTTTATCATTTGCCGATCAGATCTTCATCCCGTGGCATGATCCCGATCGCTCGAAATCCATGTTGCTACGCGTATCACATACTTAGATCGGACAAGCGCGGCGTGATCACCGCGCCGACACTGAGCGTCCAAGCAGCGCGATACGCAGTCATGCCACGCCACGGTGATCGGATACGATCAAATGATACAAGTGTGGACGCACCTTTAGGCCGCGAGTTTCTCGGTTGAAACTCTCACTACGAAGGAATTGGACGTCCTATCCCGCCTTCTTGTAATTTCCGAACGAAGCCTTCCAATTTCTTTCTTTGAAGCCTGCACAATAAATTAAGTGTAATATTTATGTAATTCCCCTGGGGTGCAAAATAGGTTCATGTTTTATCTCAAAGTCTTCGGTGTGTTATCTTTCCGACCGCTTTATTTGGGAATTCCTTCCCCCAGGAGCGACTCTTTATATTGCGTTTTCTTTGAATTAAGCCGCAATTGTGTCTATTGTGTTGCAAATTGTAATAGGCTTTCGACATTTTGTATAGAAGATCACTATCTTCTGTATAGTACTGGTAATGGGTGATGATTAAAGATAACCTCATCTGTCGAAATCTGATTTAGACCGTTTGGGTCACTAAGCCGCAGGTTAAGATGAAAATTACATCTTTACTTACTGCATAAGTACAAACACAAATTGTTAATATTAACTTCATCTGTTACACTATAACTTTAAATATTCGCTTATATGACGTGTGATAATAAACACACAGAATGGTTGAAAGAAAAACTACTAGAGCAATTATAAATAAATAAATATATATTACGGGACAATTTTACACAAATCGAACTAGTCCCATGTTAAGCTCAATAAGGCTTGTGTTATGGGTACTAGACGACGATATATTTAAAAGATATATTACTTATATACATAGAAAACATCCAAGACTCAGGAACAAATATTTATGCTCATTACACAAATACTTGCCCTTACCGGGATTTGAACCCAGGACCACAGATTCGCAGGCAACGTTACTCCCACCTGAGCTAAACCGGTCGTCAAATTATGTATAATATGGTTTCACTGCTGAGGTGAAAACTTAATATGTGCCACACAAGTTATTTGCATCTTGTGCCGTTGAATAGCAACCTATGCTTGCTCAGTATTCAACAATTCGCACTTGTAGCCGAAAACAACATTGCTCTCTTTCTCGACTGATAATTTAATGCAGGTTACATTGTCTGCTGCAAAAACTCAGATTTATTTTTCAAGAACGAATTATAATGTCTGTTTCAAAAATATGAATACAATTAAAAGTTTCGTACAGTTTGGAGATTGATCATTATTTTGTTTCATGAGTTGTTCTACTAATTGGAAAAATCCGTAGTTTTTTGATAATAGCAAGCATAAAATCATTTCTATCCTCTTCTAAAAATACTCAGAAGTTTTGTGCTCGAAATGGGCGTAAACCGCATGGATCACATCATTATCCGAAGAAAACCTCTTTCCCCATAAGTCTGCCTTAAGTTTTGAGAACAAATAATAGTTACTTGCGGCCAGTTTGGGACTATAAGGTGGCTGGCGAATTTCCTCGAAGCCAGAATGCTCCCGTCCGACTCTCCGCTCTGCTAAGTTTTCACAACACTTCTGCTTGATCGCCTCTCGTAACTGCTTAATAGGGGTGACGTGGTAGCTGCCATTTACCGTGGTATTCCTCTCTTTTACGTCAATTCAATCAGTAGTATTCCGTGACAATTCCAGAATACCGTAGCCGTTATCTTATTCGTGGATTGCGTTACCTTCTCCTTCCTATGTGCCTTTTTACCAGGACGACGCCACTTCATCGATTCCCTTTTTAGGAGAGGAACCATAGTTTCGTCCCCCGTAACAACTGACTCCAAAATAATCTCTCTGTGTCGTCTATACACGTCTGAAACTGCTTGACAGCACGATTTTCGCTTACCTTAATTCCTGTTCGAAAGAAGAAAGAAAGAAGTTTGGGCACACCCACGAGGCACAAATTTTATTTATGTGAAGATGTTCATGAAGAATCCTAAGAACTAATGGTTTTTAAAGCACTGTCCTTTCAGCTATTTCTTTATCAGAACTTCCTCTTACACTAATTTGATGCAGACCCCAAGTGAGTGCCTCCACATGCCAGATGGAGCGAGGTTCGTCCTCAATGGACTCCCGCCTTAAACGAAACTGCTTACTCCATTATTTAATGTACACAGCGTCTAACCTTTTTTAGGGTTCCGTAGCCAAAATAGCAAAAACGGAACCCTTATAGTTTCGTCATGTCTGTCCGTCCGTCCGTCCGTCCGTCCATCCGTCCGTATGTCACAGACATTTTACTCAAAAACTATAAAATGTATATTGATGAAATTTGGAACATAAGTGTCTTGTGTAAGCCGCTACTTAGTTTGATAGTTTAATAAAAAATATATATAGGTACTCATAGGGGGGCAGTCCATAAATGTAACCGAAACTTAATTTTTATTTCAGCTAATATCAATGTGTGGCACATTATTCGACAGTTCTTCTAAAAACACTTTGAGGTTTCTAAACAATTTTTTTGATTTAGTGAATATTTTCGGAAATATTCGCTCCGAAAGTAGCAAAAATTGTGTAGTTAGCTAGTTTCTAAACGGTATGTTCAAAAAATATGAAATAAATTACAAATAATCCCATAATCCCAGTTTACTCATCGACGGACAGACGGTTGAAAGAGAGCAATCAGCAAAGAACCTGGGTCTTCTGATGGATGAGGAAATGCGCTATACCGATCACATAAATCTTAAAATTAGAAATGCTTTCTACAGGCTTAGAATTCTTCATAAGATCAGGGACTTCTTAACAGAATCAGTCAGGCATAGGCTGGTAGGAGCGCTGGTCCTGTCACAATTCAATTACTGCGATGCAGTATCTGGTCCAAGACTGTTTGCGAAGACATCTTAAGCCATCCAGAGAGTGCAGAACGCGTGTACGAAATTCTGCTATTCGGTTCCAAAAAGAGCACACGTCACACCATACCTTAACGACAAGGGCATTCTAAAAATGGCTGCAAGAAGAGAGTTACATTTGGCCTGTCTTGTACAGAAACCCTTACTAACAAAGCTACCTGGTTATCTTTATAACAAAATCACCTGGATGAAGAATGTACATGACAGGAATACTCGTAGCAAGTTCCAAAATAAAGTTGCTTTTCCCAAGCACAAAACTGTTGGAGCTAGCGGGGGGTTTAAGTTTGCAGCAGCCAAAATCTGGAGCGACTTGCCTCCGCCCTTACGTACAAAAATGTCCCAAAACACTTTTAAACATAAGTTACGTTTAGTTTTCATTCATTTACAAAGGAATCTTTTTAAATACAATTAAACACAATTAAATAAACTGCGATATTCCCATATGCGGCATGTAGCTCATTGTCGTTTTTGTTATATTATTTTTTGTTTTGTTTCATTTTCCTTATAATACTTATAAATACTATTTTAAATCATAACCATTTTAGTTCTTCAAATTCTAAATAACTGTGTTAGAACCTCACACAAATTTATGATATGTATTATATTAGCTTTAATTTTAAAATGATTTTCATTTTCTTTTTTATTTTTTGTTTTGATACTTGAATGTCTAATAGGTATTAGGAGTTTTCAGTTTTATTGTAAGCATAGTACCCGCAAAGGAACTAGGAATATTCCAGTAGTTATTAGGGGTGGTCTGAAAACCTGGACAGGACAGTTGCCCTGCGCCGCGCCGCAGCATACGCTGAGTCACGATGTTTTATTCTGTTTCTCTGCTCTTAGCCATAAGTTAGTAGTTAAATTTTGTTAGTATACTTTATTTTTCATGTAAGTTCTTTGTTATTTGACAATAGATATATCCTATTTCATTCTATTCTATTCTATTCAAATATAAAGCTTAGTACATACTTCCAATGAAAATTGTTTTCAACATACCGCTTTTAAGTTATTGCCAAAAAACTGCGCTTCTCGACAAAAGGACGTAGGTACCGGGGAGATCCGCTCTTTTGTTAGTGTTTTTTTTGTGTTATCGTATTTTTTTCACCTGTAGTGATTTTTTTAGTATAAACGGCTGCGGAACCCTACATTGAGCGTGGTCCGACATTCTCTTGGCCGGTTTTTTTTAAATAAAATAAACAAAGCGAACTAGTCTCATGGTAAGCTCAATGATGCTTGTGTTATGAGTACTAGACGACGATTGATTTAATAGATATTATATTTACTTATGTACATAAAAACATCCAAGACACAGGAACAGATATGTTTTTATGCTCATCACACAAATATTTGCCCTTACCGGGATTTGAACCCCAGAAGGTCCTGGGTTTAAATCCCGGTAAGGGCAAATATGTGTGTGATTTATATATCGATCAGGGTGACACGTAATTCATAAAATAATTGTGATTACTGCTGCTGCTCTGCTAGCCCATAAATTCGTTTCTTTGAATAAATACCTATATAGCGAGTATTGTAGTAATTGAACAAAACCCGACAGCAAAATATTATAGCTTCTCCTACAACCAAGATCAATCCAATGCAATGATACCCTATAAGTCAAAATCCACCAAGCCTTTTAGTTTGCAGAGCGTGCCAAAGAATTGGTCATACATACCCACATACATACATTTACATAGGTACACCAGAAATACATCAAATCTTTTTGTTCCCGTCAGATAAAACAGTATTCGACGCTAGACACCGTTAGCGAGTGGCTTGTACGTGTTTAATTAAATAAATATAGTTCCTGTGAATAATTCTCGCAGGAATGTAAGAATTTACTAAGCATTAATTTTCCCCTGTATCGCGGAGCGGAGCGGAATTTCATGGCAGCGCCTGACGTGTTGCTTTCCAGATTTCATAAAATTTCTCTCGCGTTGCGGTTGCTAGCGAGATACAACTTTATCATTAACCTGTATAATAATGTAGTTCAAGTCTATCTAGGTAGGGAAGACTTGATCTTAATAAATATTTACTATTAAAATAATAGTTGATTCCTTCGGCTCAATCTATGTAGTAACGATTTGAAACAACACATTTTCCGGAATTAAAAACTTTTCTACTAAGTAAACCGAATTCAGGCTACTTAGGGTTGTATATTCCTGAGTCTGTAGTCTATGTCGGCAGTCACCCGCAAAAACCGTTGCGACGACAAACGTACGGTTTCACCTACACGTATTTTACTAAATATTTCCTATATATGAAAAATTGTAACAGAAATGTCATTAGAGGTAATTGTTTAGTGAGCATTTATTTTCCCATAAGAGGCTGTTCATAAATTAAGTCATCTATTTTTGTCGATGTTCGACCCCCCCTAAACTCATTCAACCATCATAATTCGAATGATCTCCCTCCATCGTACCAAATAAAATGATGTCATTTCCAAAAAATGCGTGTTTAGCAACAGTTTATCGAAACACGAATTATATTCCTTTATTTACTCATTGAAGCACTTTTTAAAGATGCGAAAGATGATGATCTCTTGGGAATGACCACCCCTCTCCTTTCGTCGTGCTGCAATCGTTTGATGTCTAGGCCACCCCCTCTCCAAATTTGAAATGACGTAATTTATGAATAGTCTCTAATATCAGATAGATACAGAATTTTCCTCTGTATTGTAGAAGCATGCCTGTTGAATTTCATTCACAGCATTGCCTGACTTGCCTGATTCAGGGCGTTCCCACTTTTATTAAATGTCTCTCTCGCGCTGCTGCTCCTCGCGAGATGCAACTTTATCATTAACCCGAGTAATAATGTAGTTACCGGGGCTGATTAATGTAAACTACTATCGAAGAATAGTATAATCCCAAGGTACACTACGCGGTAAGTTTTTTTAATCTTGCGGAAACCGTACGAGTGAACGGTTCCGTCCTACAGCTTTTCAAACTATCGGGCGCGCCCCCTGAGGGAACTGTGACGATATTCAAAAGGGACCGAGATCAAAAAACGTGTAAGCTAGACTTCGAGCGGCTTGCATTATAGCGCTAAATAGTATTTAAATCCAAATTAAACACAAAATTACGGTTAACGCCTTGCACCACGCTTAATAGATCGCTAAACATGCTTAGGGAGGTGACAGAATTAAACACCCATCAAAGGCTATTTAACTCGACTAAATACGTACGCGCCATATTTAAAATGAATTTGACATTTAGTTTGACAGGTTATATATGTAACATTTGAGAAAGATTCTTTAAAACTTGGTGCAACTATTAATTAATAATGGATATTTCGAGTTTTTATTATGTCGATGATGACGAAATAATAGAATTAATAAATATACCAGTTATACTTTGGGACATTAATACGAGATCTTTTTTTTTAATTACGTAAATACGAGACGCTCAATGACAATAAAATCGTAAGAAAGACTACGAAAAGATACCGTACAAACACTACTGCAACAAATCGAAAATCTGTTGAGATTCTAATCCATTGAGTAAGTCATTGCGATATTTCTTTTACATTTGATTTGACAATGACAACCAGCAAATATTTTTCTGAAATGCGCGCGAATGTCACTTTGTGTCAAAATTAAACGGCATAATCGTCTCGTATAAATGATAAATTTTGGTAAAAAATGTCGTATTTTGCTATTTACGTACAACAAAACGTAGGGAATCTGTTTTACCGACACATTAAACGCGTATAGTTAAATAATCTTCAAAACAGCTTGGTGCAAGACGTCACTAAACGCAATTATGTTAATCGCATTTAACGATTTAAATGTGTTTAGTTACATTTGCTTAGGTTATATTTAAACTAAATTTGGTGCAAGACGCCCTTAAAGCTGATAGACATAATGATAATCATGTTTATCATACACATTGTGAAATTATATCATAGACAGAGTAAGTAAGTAGTGCACAAGAAGAACAAACCTTACCCGGTCTCCCCTTCATAATTTTGTAGGTAGATATAGGTACGTAATCGATATTTGTTACATAAGTATATTTGCTTAAATGGCCTTAGGACACAAAGGAGGGTCGTCGATAATTTTCTTCTACAAAAAAAAAACCTTTTAAAAGACAGACAGACAGAAAATCTGCTATACTATGCTTTGATGACGCGTATAAACTAAATAAACCAACAACCAAACTTCAAACTTGCAACTTAGAAAATATACACCGGGTCACTAATAACGTTGTTCTTATTTTTTTTATCACATTACCTAATATCACATTACCTAATGGCATTCCAGTTATTGTCAATTCCTTGTCCTGAATATTAAAAAAATGGGTCATTTTATGCGTTATTAATCTCATAATATGCGTTGAATTCGATCAAGTATGACAAGAACTATGTCTGATTACAGTATATCGATGTATGTCTGCTTTCCTGGTGTAACTCACTCTTTTAATATTTATGAATAGGGACTGATGGTGATTGAAACGCCCACGGAATCAACCTAAAGGAAGATAGGAAAGATGGAATAAATAAGTATAATGTTGGTTTTCTGCAGTAACTAAGTTGTTTGCGGAGCGGTAGTCTGCGCTAACTTTGTAATAAAATTTTAATTTGCGCCTGTAATAAAGCAGCCGTTGGCTCGCTCGAGTTATTTTATTAACTTAACTACATTGTTTATAGTCATTTGGTTTAGTTCACTTCTAATTATCATTGTTTATCCCACTAGTCTTCTAATAAAATAGGAGAGCTCAACTTCTTTCGCGCGGAGAAGAGAAAAATCATCTATATGGATGTCCAGATATTTCTGTACGGAAAATTTACATTTTTTTATAACTATACATGAATAATCTCGCGAGCCTTAGTAATATGATTCAGTGGAGGTAGCGCAAAGCCACAGAAGGGAATGCCATATGCGGTCACTTGGTGCACATGTTGCGCAAGGCACATAAACTGCGGAGATTCTACCCGAGTTTGGGCGCGAGATAGAGACAGAAAAAAAATCAGGCATGGTGGAAGAAGTGGAAGAACACTACAGGAAAGGGCTTTGTAATGCAAACACGTGGAGTTTGCATGCGCACGGCGTCGATAAGGTGTGGGAAAATTCACATTGATACAGGTTGTGGTGACACATGTATTTATATAGTATCTATATATTATGATTTGTCGTATTATGATGAAATAAGGATCACACTAGTATCAAATCAAGAGATTACTTAGATTATAAGGGTCATTATTTTACGGTTTTGCTACAATCACGATCGCGGACAACTTTTTATGGAAAAGCCTATAGATTCTAATGGAATTACGAAATATTTTTTAGAAGTTCAAGTTTTCTACCGAATCGCTTGAATGCCATAAAAAAATACAGACACCGCGAAAGTAGTGACCATGAAATTAACGGCAGTTGTAACGGTTTGGACGCATAATACACAAGAACTTCACAAGCTCCACGGTTAAGGCATGGACTCCATTTTCCACACTTAGCCCGTGAAAGTCGGAAAACTGTGCATGGGGATTATCCTGCCTAGCGGCCTAGCCAGCCTAACTCCCCAGGTAGCAAACAAGCTGTATAACAGCTTATACGGCCATTATACAGCTAGTTTGAGCGCTATAAGGGCTGTATATAAGCTATAATACAGCTTCTGTGCTACTTGGGTCCGCTGTCCAGCAGTAGCGTGCACAGGATTTTCGGGCAAACCAGGTAGGTTTTTTGTGCCTATATGGAACCATGGTCGTTCAGGGTTGACAATGCTTTTGTGCCTATATGGACCGCTCGCCACTGCCGTCCAGACGCGCGGGATCCTCCTAATGACTCCACAGGCTTCCTGGACCGGAGTGACCTCGGTGATATGAAAATTTTTGCTGATCTGATTTGATTAGTCTACTAATCGATTATTGTGCGTGTTTATTTTTTATCTTTTTTTTCATGTTTTTTTGGATTTCCTGCAGGCTATTAAGCCTTCCATAAACCTGTGAATACATTTACTCATTTTAGGATTTTATTTGTTAAGGTACCCCTTAAATAAGAATTTAAGGTGGTTTTCCTTCAGGGCACGTAGATTTTCTTCAACCCGTATATGTTTCTAAAATACACAAACACTATAGTAGCCATGCAGCGAATATTGAACGAAATATTAACAAAATATAATAGGTACCTACTATTTTTTCTAGCTTACTGAGCACTTAAAGTTTGCAAACAGAATATTGCCGGCTTGTTAAACTAAAGTTTTCAATTATTTTTTAGGATTATTTAAATTCCAATTTGTAACAAAGTTGTAGTGTAATGGAGGACTATAAAAATAAGTCAAAAACAAATATTTAAATTAAGGTAATCTACGAGGGTCAAATATTTTTTTCCCTAACGAGTTTGTACCGAGGGGTTTCAAAATTATTCTCACGATGATAAAATTTAAGAGACGAGATTTCTTAGACAACATTATTTTAACGAATGTTTTGATCAATCAATATCGTTTATTTAATTATGAAACCTATGTTCAAAACTAATTACAAATAAAGTTATACCCAAAGGTTTCCTGCAAGAAATCGCTGTTTAACGATAAGACCACCCATTATTTAATATTTCTTTGTTACTGTATGGTGCATAATACTGGTAACAATAGATTGTTACCCTAGATAGGCCCTAGAGGGCCTATTGGTATTTGAATCAAAATCGCATCACTGGTTTCCTATTCACGCGCCATGTATCTATTGTTGCATAGCGACGTACTCATACCTACATATATAAGTAGGTTAGGCAATAAACCAATCAATGACAAACAGTATACAAACAATAACTTAACAATGCTTAGCTGTTGATAAGGATAGTTTCGGACTATGTCAAGTCGTGTGTTTGATACAAGGAATTTCTTTTAAGTAACATCATCTATAAAACCCGGCCAAGTGCTAGTAGGACTCGTGCACTGAGGGCTCCGTACTCCGTACAAAATATACGCTAAAACGGACGTTTCTATGAAAATCCAGTGTCAGCAGAGCCCTACTCCTAAGCAAAATTTACGCGATGTGGGGTCATTTTAAATTTTCCTTACTGACATAGACCGACAAAAATAAATAGATTTTCAGATTTTTTTCAAAAGTTGTGCTATAAGAGCTACCTTCATACCAAATTTAAAGTTTCTAGGACAACTGACAGTCAACAGACCCTATAGGTTTTCTATGGACGGGAATTTGTATAGCAACACCCTTTTAAGGACTGTATTTTGAGATTGCGTTCACTTCGAAGGTTGATTTTTTTTACAGCTTGAAGGGACTGCAGTCATAACATATATAATTGATACTAGTATCAACATGATACTTCTATGCTTTCCTGAGAAAAAGGGTCTTGACAGGCAGACAGACGGATGGACGGGCAGACGGAAAACAAAGTGATCCTTTAAGGGTTCCATTTTTCCTTTTGGGGTACGGAACCCTAAAAATAAGATAAGACAAGATAAACTCCATCAAACTTTGTTATTTTTTTTTGACGGAAACCCAGTATTTATACTTTTCTTAAAAATACAATTTTTTCAAAGATGAGGTTCTTAGCGTGTTAGGTGTTTTCATAATAAAAAATTAAAGATTAGCACAAGTCGTTTGGTCTATTTATAGGTTTATTGATAGACTAGGTACGCAATCTTTATTTTTATAAACCTCTCTATAAAAAATCCGAATTTTTGTAATTTCCGTGTACGAGAAAGTGCCAAATAGAAACTAAATTATCACATATACCATGTTTGCAAAGTGATTTTCACCATTACAGGGACTAGATACACAAGAAAAACCATTCAAAATCATGCATTTTCGCTTCGAGCCCCTTAAAGCAAATATAAGCACATGGAATAGGGTGTATCGGAAAACTCAGCGTGGTTCGGTTCCTGAGCCCGACCGAAAATCCGGTTAAAGTCGTTGGTAACAAATAGATACAGAAAGCATATGAGCGGTCAACATGTATATTACTGAAGGCATTCAATACTCTTTGTCAGCGGTGGGTGTTCAAACCGGTGATTAAACTGATAAGGTGATTATTTTTTCGCACCATCAGAGATTAAGTATATAGGTATATAAAGACGCGCAAGTATCAGAGGACTAAACATTTCTTGCACACCGGGGCCCACAACTCTTAGGAGCTCTTGGCCTCTTACTAGCAAAACCCGAACTGGCATGAGCCATATTTTGCACCGGGATCTTGGGTTACCTACGCCACTGGGTGCAAGCCAACACGCACGTATGAAATCTAATTATACACAGGATTAGATCGCATGAACGCATGCGTTAAGCACTATGACGTCACGCACATAAACTGGCCCGGTTTAATCGAACACCCGGTGCAAACAGAAACAAAGGAACGTATAACTAGTTAATTTATGGTTTAGCATGGTTACGTATATAGAGCACAAATGAGTCAATGTTACATATTTGTCGTATAGATACATTATGTAACTCACCTAATTTACTGTATATTTGTAACTTTGTCATACACATTTTCTTTAATCAGTCAAAATTGTCTCCTTAGGAGTTATATTTCGGAAAATTTTACATAGTGCACCTCGGCATACTGCCCTGCTGACGACAAGTGTAATACCTAACTCTAGCTAACAAAACAGCACCAGTAGTTAATAAAACTTCTGGTTATTTACTTGTCTTGAAATTGTTACTATTTAACAAATACCTCGACTCATGACATTCAGCTCACTAAATTACGCTGTTGGAGCTTATCAGCTGTTATCAATGACGCACGCCGTCAGATACCTTTCACACTTATATAGGTCGCTGCTTAACCAATCAATCTATGCAAACAAAAACCAGCACAACAAATACTAGTGTTTATGTTTGCATAGGTATTCTATTTAAATCATAGCTGTACTATATTCGTATACATATTATGTTTTGATAAATCTTGATAAGTAAATATCCTGTAATTTTCGATACATTTATCATAAAACAATATCAGGGTACGGTCTGTACAAAGGTGCATTCCGCCCATCATCCATTGCTTTAAGTTAGTACATATCGGACCACTAAGCTAACACACATTGTAACATTTATTTCGTTATCAATAAATCTCTATTTCCATGGAAAACTACAGTATTTAGCATAATCAATTATCATCTAAAGAGTGTGCGAGACTTGTTCCTTATCCTACGAACCGGATATTGATTTATTATTCAAAAACTTACATGGAGAAAAACTTAAAACTAGTTCAATTTAGGCGATGTAACTTCGTGGCTCTGTTGCGTCGTCTGATCTAGTGTAGGATTCGGCAAATGGCCCCAGAACTATCGAAACACTACACACTTCGTATATATGAATCAGTAACCTATGGATTCCACCAATTCCTACAGTTACCCGATGAAACTAATGAGCTACGGCGGGCACTGGCGGGGAACGGACGAGGAAGCGGGCGGCGTAGATCAGCATTAGCACCTCTAAACGCATAGAGTTTGCGCATCTTAGTGGCAGTCGCCGTCACGCCGTAGCGAGTAGCTCGCCCGCCCGGCCTTCTCACGATTTCAACTGCCTTCTGGTCGGTGCCCTAGCCATGCGGTCAGTACCTGGTCCCGCTCAAACGGATGCCCCGGGGAAAGCCGTGCGGTGATAGGCATCAAGCCGACCAAAACGGCCTAGCTGACTGCCCGCCTCAAAAAGCACCCACCTTCTAGGCCCGCACCAGCGCTGCCGCCTGCCGCCGCGAACCCACAGTCACGCGGCCCACCCGCCCAGCTGTCTGCAGCCGCGAGCCTTTTCTCGTGCGGGTCCGTTCCAGCCCCACCATCCTCCTCGAAATGAGGACGCACGTCCGACCATTTGTCGTGGGTAGCAAAGCTACCCTACCACAGCCCGTAATGCCTGGCGGCAAAATGAGCCCTACTGCTCCCTGCTGTATGAGAAGACAAGATTAGTATATTAGTGCAGTAAGATTTGAGGGTAGACTTTTGTGACAATTATTGCGAGAGCGAACATCGTCAGGGACAATTTTAAGTGTGCAATGGAAGTGCAGTGGCTGCACGGTCGCACTTCTTAGCACACGGAAAATTAAAACTTTTTACCTTACCATTAAGGTTCAATCTGGAGTGCAGCGGTACGTGCGGTCGCGGTCCGCAGCCTATCTTAGAATGCCACCATACTCTAATTACACGATTGGTATCAAAGGCATCGGAGTCGGATATCTGTATATTCTTTTTCGTTATCCTGTGACAATATGTCTTGTAGTGTAGTAGATTCTTGCCTTGACGTCTAAGGTACTAAGATAAGGTGCTAAGCTAGTGCAACTAGGCGATGAACCGAATTTATTTGAAACACGTATGAAAGCATGGAAAACCATTCATTTTGGAAACAAATCTTGCAAGTTAAATTTCACCCGCTTCTCGGTTTCCGATTGAGTTAAAATTTGCATTAACTTACTTAGTTTGGAGACATTACAATATTATGACAACATCGAGCTGATCGGATGATGGAACGAGACGGTGGTCATAGGAACTCCCGAATTTGGGCCCAGAATCGTTTTGGTGAGTATTTAGTTGACGTTGTTTAATAAAAAGTAGGGTCAGAAAAAACTTGTCACACGAATGAATTTTTTGACAGAGAGTTATTAGTTTTGTTTATGGCAACATAATGGGAATAACACTGCATAGATTTTTATTTGTCTATTTTGACTATTCAACCCGAACCGTTACGGTCTCTTTGGATAAACCACTGTTCTATTTACACGGCAAGATCTTGTAGTAGCGATGAGACTACGCTCTGGACACGTCCCTACTAATAAATTTAAATTTTTAATGGGAAAATCTATTACTCCCAACTGTATTGACTGTGGGGTCATTGAGGATGTATATCATGTCTTGATGGAATGCGTACGGAGGGGGTCTCATCGTGCAACATTCAGCACTGGAGACTTAAAAAAAAAAAGTTATTAGTTTTGTTTATGGCAACATAATGTGAATAGCACTGCATAGATTTTTATTTGTATGCGGTTTTGTAGGCCTGGATCTTACCTGCTTATTTTTTCATGATTTAAAGCCAGCCATACTAATATTTGCGTTGCGAAATAATGTGTACTTAGTTAGTTTATAAAATATTCGAAATAAGTTAAAAAAGCTAATAAGCCTACGATACTCTAAATGACGTCATCATCATTTCAGCCATAGGACGTCCACTGCTGGACACAGGCCTCGACAAATGACTTCCACACGGGCCGGATAGAGGCGACCCGCATCCAACAAGTCCCGACAACCCTACACAGGTCGTCCGACCACCTTGTGGGTGCCCTGTGGACGCTGCGCTTGCCGGTACACGGTCTCTAATCCAGGAACTTTCTACCCCAACGGCCATCGGTTCTTCGAACGATGTGCCCTGCCCAAATGACGTCACTAGAAGATATACCCCCGCTGAGCGTCATGTGAGAGTCATATCGCACAAGAAAAAATTTAGTACAATTTCTATATTCAATCCGCCTTACTAATAATAATAAGTGCTCATGTATGATATTCTACGCTGTGACAAAAGTGACTGTCACCTACGCTCAACTTGTCGCCTACGACCTTTCTTTTATAATGCAGATCTCTTTAATAGATTATCCATACTAATATTATAAATGCGAAAGTGTGTCTGTTTGTCTGTCTGTCTGTTACCTCTTCACGCTTTAACCGCTGAACCGATTTGGATGAAATTTGGTATGGAGATAGTTTGAGTCCCGGGGAAGGAGATAGGCTACTTTTTATCCCGGAAAAATACCCTTATCCGCGATAAACGAATTTAAGGCGGACAAAGTCGCGGGCAGAAGCTAGTTTTATATAAAATCGAAATAATTTCGAAAATCTAGTAATGTGGTTATATTAAAAAAAATTATGTTGTCAATTTTGGCTCGGTTGTCATTTTAGTAAAACAAAATATACAAACAATATAAGCTCAACGTAGGTTCGAGGTGAGCACCGAGACGTAGGTAACGCGGTTAGACGTCGCATCAAATTTGCCGCGCCACCCGACTGCCTCGACGCCTAACAAGGTTCATATAACTAAGTAGTTGTCACATTATTAATTTTGATGCAAACTAGTTCTAGAATGTATTATTTGAATATATTTACACATGTTAAGAAGCTATCGTTAATGATTTGTATAATAGGGTCTAAAGCATTATTAGGAAGTTTTGGAAGAATTATTAAGAAGTGTTCGAATATATAGAACGATTTTGGGGTCGTGATCTCGAGTGCCAGGAGGTGATGGAGAGGGTCACACTGAGCAACTTTCGCTACGGGGACAACGAAATCGCGAAAAAAAACACACCTAATTAAGCGTCAATTGTTCGCTATATAACTATCTTAAATGTATGAAACAAATAAATTTTTTTTCGCAATTTCGTGGTTGGCCGACCCTCCCCGTCACCCCCTGACACTCGAGATCACGACCCCAAAATCATCCATACAGACAAAGTAAATTCCGCTGATGACAATTAAAGTTATTTGCTGACCATTTGTCCGCCGGAAATTCGGCTGTACGCTAAACGCCACTTATTTTATACGGATTTTTCGAAGGCTTTCGACAAAGTCGATCACACCATACTCATTAAAAAACTCAAAGGATACGGTATTCAGGGTAATTTGCTTAGATGGGTGGATTCTTATCTGAGTAATAGAAGTCAGCTTATTAATATTAAAGGACATCTTTCTGCGGCAATTACTATAACATCTGGTGTACCGCAAGGATCACATTTAGGGCCTCTCTTGTTTGTTGTCTTTATTAACGACCTGGTTGAACGTTTGTCATGTCCTTGTTTATTGTATGCAGATGACCTTAAAATCTTTTCAATTATAAAAAATATTGAGGACTGAACAATTCTACAGAATAACCTTAATGCAGTAGCGAAATGGTGTATTGAAAACCGTATGTTTTTAAACTCTGAAAAATGCTTCATTATTTCCTTTACGTCGTCAAAACAAAAATTCTTATTCGATTATTCCCTTAACAATTACACATTAAATCGCACATCTGTTATCCGTGACCTTGGCGTTCATTTCGATGAAAAATTAACCTTCCATTTTCATTATGATAAACTAATTTCCAAAAGTATTAAACTAATCGGTTTTATATCTCGTACCACCAGAGTCTTTAAAAACGTTAATACCTTGAAATATTTATATTATTCTCTAGTACGAAGTACCTTAGAATACGGGTGTGCGATATGGTCACCATATTACAAATTACATATGGACAGAATTGAGAAAGTTCAAAAGCAGTTCCTCAACATCCTTTGCTATAGGCTCCAGCTCGGCCGAGAACATAGATCATATGCCAGTAGGCTTACACACTTCAACGTATCATCCCTGTCATCCCGCAGAAAATGCAATGATTTAATCATACTTTATAAAATTGTACACTCACATATTGACTGTCCTTCCCTTCTTTCTCTTCTGAACTTCATTACCCGATATAAATCACGTAACCCCTCGCATAAATTATTCCTGCTTCAAATTTATAAAAATAACACCTCATTCTATAACCCTATTATACGAATGTGCCGATTGTATAATGAAACGGTGTCTGAACATCCTTCTTTGGACATTTTTAAAAACAGCTTACTCTCATTTAAAAACACTGTAACAAAAATATTTTAGGTCATTTAGTTTTAAGCAAATGTATAAGAGGTAAAGTTTAATTAGTTAATACTGTAAACACAATGTTAAATTGTTGTTATCCCTAAATATTAAGAAATTTTATATAATTTGTCTCTAGCGATTAATTTTTCACTAAATTTTATTAGTCTTTCTGTGCACACATTGTTTAGAGTTATAGTCCAGACCTTAACTTTAAGCTTTTTATGTTGATTTTTATGCGACTGTAACTTGTTGTGTGAGCCTAATAAATAAATAAATAAATAAATTTTACGCCATATGTGGCTGGTACTCGTACTGTATAAAACGACACATTTAGACCGAACTACAGCGGCCTTATTTCGGATCTATTGTTATCTTACAAAAACAAAATATACGAAGTATAAACAACATAAGATCCACGCAGGTAATACGACGAGGTGGGTATCGAGGAAAGTTTCATCGAATACTTCATTTCGGTGACGTATCATTTCATCGAAATCATTTTTCTCCGAAACCGTTAATGATTTGGAATTTTTATAAAACAAACCTTATAATCTAACGGTTTTTTGATGATCTTTTTAAAAATCCTGAAAATTGAATAGTTTCAGGGGAAACAGTTGCGATGAAATTAAAAATCTATGAAATAAAGCATTCTAGGAAAAGTGTCTTGATTTTGAATACATAGAGTTCTTTCATTAATCATATGAGGCTCAAAAAGGGAGAGAGGGATTAAACAAAAAACACGAAATAATTACAAGGGCTGGGTGTAGTCAGATATCAAGTGTACTTATTTCTTCGTTGCAGGCACAATTTCTTAAGAGCTTCTTACACTTCTCTGAATTTAACATTCCAAAACATTTATAGAAATACATATTAAATCCTAACTAAAACTAGATTAAAAAACTAAAACTAAACTGGAAAAATAAAGATTAAAGATAAAACATCTGCCCCAAATCGCTCTCCGTTGGTATTGTGCCCGGAAGGCTGACAGCATTGCCACGTATTACAATGCTAATCCTGTGTGCCAGATAAGATCCAGCCCTCTGGTCGCGTGTCGCATCCACGAGTCTTTAGGAAAATTCCCGGAAAACTCTGTGGGCGTTTTCCCCCCAGGGTCTCGACCTCAAATGGCTCAAATAGGTAGCCACTATTCATGGCTGCATATTTTCGCCGCTTGAGGAGCTCGGCTCAAAATCGGCTCTTCACTGCAGTGCCACGAAAATGGTTTAGGAATCTTATTTAGGAAACTGAAATAATGCTTATCAGTACCCGTATATGGCTTAAGATCAAATTTTAGGCCAGTAGTTCAGGCATTTCATTTACCTAATTCTAATCGATTCCGTTGTCACATGAAAATTATTCATACAATGTATATGGCAACTTTCGTGTCACCGCGGAATCAATTAAAATTAGGCAAATGTGCCTTACCTACTTGCCTATAACTTGGTCCTCAACCATATAATATTCTGAAAGTTTTCAACATGCTTTTTACCAAAAAATACAGGTGATTAATGGACGCGCCCAGAGCGATGCCACTGAATATAAGCAGCCTACATTTGGTAGACGTAGGCTAGAGGTGAATACGGCGATGTGGGTAACGCTAACGCAGTTAGATGTTGAATGATATTAGTCGCACGACGCGACTGCCTCGGCGCTTCTTTATCAAGTGTAGTTGCCACATTATTAATTTTAACTAGAAAGTGCCCGCAACTTCGTTCGCGGAGGAGAAAAAGTTTGACCCCTCTTATTTCAATAGCGTAATTGGGTAAAAAGTATCATATTACGTTACCAGCTATCCGTGTACCAAAAATAGTTGAAATCCGTTTAGTCGATTATATACAAAAAACAAAAAAATCACGAAAAACATCTTTCGACTCAGTGACCTCCAAATAGTCCGTTTCACTTTTTTATTTTTATACGACAAAAGTGTAGTTTTATCTATTGAAAAAATTAGGAGAAATAATCTATAGGATTCAAACCAAAACCATTTGTTAAACTACACTTGCCTTGTGGCGATATATTGTCAGAAAATCGTTGACGATGAATCGAATACTTTATTTCGTCAACATATCATTTCATCGAAAGCATTTTACTCTAAAACTGTTTAAAATATAGGATTGTTATAAAACAAACCTAACCTAACGGTTTCTACATGATGATTTTTTCAAAAATCATAAAAGTTGTATGGTTTCAAGGGAACAAGTTGTCGATGAAAAGAAAATTATATAAAATACTTAAAGCATTTTTTCAACGTTTGTCGATTAAATGGAAGGATGAGGACATATCATAATCGGTTTGGGTGCAAACAGCGTTACTCAAATCTAGTTTTCACGTGAAACCACAAACAGATTACCATAAATGAATCATTGACGCTCAAAGCTAATGAGTCGAACAAATACTCCAATCAACGAGGATTGTTTTTAACCAGGCAAGCCGAAGGACGCTCCAGCCCGAGAACTATTCCAGGAGTTCCACATCCTACCTCTACCGTGCCTACTTATCTATCAAGTAGCTGTATTTACACACGATAACCTAGACTCGTTTAAACGCAAGGGCAGTAACTCCTGATACCCCTTGCGCAGCAATAAAACGCGAATAGACTCGTAGCAGCGCCACACCAATTAGCCAAAACTAAAAAAATCATTTATAGCCTGGGACTGTTGGTGTATAATTGGCTACCAGAAAATATAGTAAATGCTAGTACCACCGCTAGTTTCAAGACACAACTGAAGAAGTGGCTTCCAAAAATCAATTTTTATGAGTATGACGAATTCTTTAACCTACCACTAGTGTTATAATGTGTTTATTTTATATGATATGAAATTGGATATTATATACAATTAGCATTAATGTATTGCAATATTATACCCAAATAAATCATTTTAATTTTAACCTCAAACGATATTGTATGGTTGGTACTCAGGGCTTGAAAACCAACATTCTCTTCTTACAAAATAACCGATTATTATTTCGGTATTATTTTGGGTCAGTCAAAAAATATAGAACTTGAATAGTATGATACCGTATAGCGTCAAATGACGTCGTGGCGTCTGAGGCCCAATTTTCCGTTGGCGTCATTTGCAGTCTTTGACGCTCAAATACGGCATATTATCCGTAAAATTAATAACTGTGTACTCGTATAACAAAACCCGACGAACAAGGCGAGTGTAATAACGTTGTGAAGCCTTTGTGTCTGTCTCTCTATTTGTGCTATCGCAATTGTCTTGAATGCGGATTTTTTATTCGATTGCTGGTTTCTGTTACGTGACTATTATGTTTTTTTACTTCTCGTTAAGGATCAACGATAGTTAAGATGATAAAAGTGAAAGTCCAATATGTCCACGTAAATTAGCACGGAGTTTGAATTTTACCTAAACAAGCAAAAAGTTCAAATTCCATTACTGATTTACGTGGACATATTTTAGTTTGATTTTTGTCAACTCCGTTATGAAATTTTTTATATGTAGAAATCTTAAAGCATTTAAGTAATGGAGATGCCATAATCGCGAAATCTCCGGTTAGTTTATACGGTAAATTGTCAGTGTGTGGGTGTTTTTTTTGTTTGTAGGTGATTTCTTTTAATTGTGTGCGTTTGTAGAATTTGGAATATTTCCGGAGTGTGCTGTACGTGTTTACCTCACCTCCCACTAAAAATGCATGAAAAATGTATTCGATAATGACACGGCTTGTCATCTCCAATAAGTAAATGCTCTAAAGTTGAAATATACCGGAAACTAAAGCCCATAATATAGCACCCCTCCTTTTTCGCCGGGTCTTAGAAAGGCATATCTATTATATATCTGGCCGGGATAATCTTTGTTCGGGTTCAAAGAAGTCGCAAGAATATGGGAGTCTACGGTTTCCTTGATTTCCCGAGAGCCTATTATTATATTGTATAAGGCTAAAAAAACGGTTTTTTTTTTTACGATATACATTTATTTTACCGACATATTTCCATTTTCTACTGAAAATAGAGTCGCTAATGTATAACGAGAACATCCGTCATGTCATAAGCCAAGCAAGACCAAATTTAAAAAGGCCCTGAAAAAACATTTGCTGCAGTCGCTTGAGTGACATGATTTAATTTAATGTTAGCATCAAATATATTAGTAGTATATAAATAATTATACTGTAGTATTATTAGTATAGAGACTCTTGCCTGCAGTCAAACTGTGCAATACAGTTTTGCAGGAAACTGTCTTAGAAATAAGAAATATGTACTTAGTTTAAAAAATAAATAAATGAATAATGCGAATGTTTATATGGCCAAGAACGAACTTGTAAAATTTGTTATATAACAGATACTGATTTTCGTTTCATGTGAATTGGTATATAGCAGCATTGTTGCTATTAAGCGCAAACGCAATTTGCAGAAAAGTTAGCACTCATTGGATTTAAGATTTTAGCCGGTAGTCCGAGACCAGTAACTCCTGCTAACTACAGTACGTCATACCCCATACAGCTGGGGCTGCATAAATGTAATCCCACCCAAAAGATAAACTCGAAAAAGGGAGCCAAAGTTCTCATACCACCAGAAGCAGTGACAAGTCATAAAGTGCCAAATTAGACACTGGTGTTCGGGCATCTGACCTCTTTGCAGATACGCTGATCTGACTGACTTCCATGCAGACCCACCGACTCGACCGTGACTGGCCGACCGTATTGACTTCGACACTAACAGACATTCAAATGAGTACGGACATATAACCAAGACCGTTCAATTAGTTTCTTAAGGGTGCCTCAGACAGTGCCGCTGTATACAAATACATAGAGTGGCGAGATATGAGGTGCGCGAGAAGGTGTTGTGGGGCAGCACTATTGATGGAAGGAATAATGTTCGCTTTTGCTCAAATCCTCAAGGACATCGAGGGAACCACTCGTGTTAATGTAATCAAATGCATTTTAAGCTCGAGTTGGCAGTTCTGTAGTTTCGACAGATATCTCAGTGCATATGTTAGCAGTAACTACCTCATGGCGGTGGCATGCTTATCAGTCGACCTCCAGTCTCGCACGGGACTGTCGTACGCCCGATAAAAATTTACTAGTAGTGCCGATAATAACGAAAATAACCATGTGCTTGTTTAATAGGGGTTT
The DNA here is from genome assembly GCA_905404275.2 of Hedya salicella. Lineage (NCBI taxonomy): Eukaryota > Metazoa > Arthropoda > Insecta > Lepidoptera > Tortricidae > Hedya > Hedya salicella. Next base: position 9,800,828 of record FR990112.1, on the reverse strand, counting down.
TCTCTTTGTTACTCCGTCCCGCCTCGTACGCCCTAATAGCCTTTATAGTCACTAGCGCTTACACTCTTACACTACCTTACCATACTGCTGGAATCAAGCGCGGTCCGAAAGTGAGGGTGGGTCACAGGGGACAAAACCCAAAATTGTACACATTCAAGTGTTTTTTTTTCTAAAGGTTTACAAAATAAAAAAAAATAAAAAAATTACAAATGTGTGCAATAAAATTGTGTATTGTGCAATAAAGTCTAATTTACTCGAAATATTTTATTAATAGTGACCCCCTCCAAAATTTCAGTCTGCGGTGCGACCGCGCCTAGCCGGAATATTCCCTATTTAACTTCGGTTCCTTAGGTTATTATTTATTTATTCATTTAAACTTTATTGTATAATACAAACTGTTACAAATGACGGACTAAAGCCTTAAGGCATTCTCTACCAGTCAACCATGGGGACAAACTGAAACTAGTAGTTAGTGCAGGATTATTAATGTTGAGAATACAAAAAAAAAGCAAAGAAAAGAGACACAAATCAACAAGTTAATATTGGGATATACACCGTAACCGTTAATAACCCGAAAGATTTAAACCACTTATTTTTGACGACTGTACGAGTAAATAATGTTATATCAACATGGGTCTAATTATGTGTCTTAATTAAATTACTATTTCAGTACGAATGAAATCTAATTAATTGCCCGCTTCTTTGTGAACAAGCCTTTAGGTAGGAATCTCAAGTTGAAGAACAGAGAGCGAGCATGACACTTCACGAATCGCTTCGAAATCATACGATGAAAGGCGAATGGCGTGACTTGTATTCCATGAATGACAAGAAGTGTCAAGTTATGTCTAGCACGATGTTTGTGTTGAAATTATTTTTATTTATTGGCACCACAAAATACCACAAATACTTATGTATCCAAACTTTATTAGGTGCTACGACATTAAAGTGCTCTTACATTATTCTTGAAACTTTGTGTCTTAGGTATCTTTTTTTTGACTAACAATCACAATCATAAATTGTTAGGCATGATAATATTCGAAGGAAATCATACTACTTATTTTTTTGCACCATACTTACCTCTTACCTTATACAGGAATGGGACTTTGTTGTAACAGCGATCATGCTAACCTGTACCTACAGCAAAATAAACAAAAACATGAAACAGTTACGCATTTTTATTACGAGTAATTTAATGAATTAGATTTTCAAAATGTGTACCGCCGTTTTCAGCACAAATATTCAATCTTGAACGGATTTCATGATTCAAGTTAACATAAGTGTTCTTGATTTCTTCTGAAACCGTTTGAATTCTTATTAACAACTCTTCTCTGGAGTTCACAGGTGATGAGTAAACCTTATCTTTCAGAGTTCCCCATAGAAAGAAATCTAGAGGAGTTAAATCCGGTGACCGGGCAGGCCATGCTAAAACTTCGCTCCCACGACCAATCCATCTCTCGGGGTATTGTTGGTTCAGCCAATTACGAACATCCAAGCCGAAGTGGGCCGGGCATCCGTCGTGCTGGAACCACATAGTTCGTCGGGTTTCCAAATCGACATCTTCTAGCAGGTCGTTTAATTCATTATTTAGAAATAATAAATAGTTGTGAGGATTCAGTCTATTTGGAAATATGACGGGACCTATTATTTTATTCTCAATAATGCCAGCCCACAAGTTTACGGAAAATTTGTGCTGGTATGAATTTTCCCTTTTCGCATGGGGATTTTCTTCTAACCACATATGCTGATTATGGGAATTAAAAACTCCCTCTCTCGTGAACAACGATTCATCTGTCCATAATATCTTATTTAGAAATCCAGGATCTTCCACTCATTTCTGATTCATCCTTTGGCAAAAGGCAACTCTAGCCCGTCATTGTTAATTAATCCGTGTACTTTCCTGTAGTGAAAAGGATGCAGGCCGTACTTTTTCCATAGCCTTAATACGAGCTTATAGTTAACATTGACCATTCTTGCTACAGCTCTTGATGACAAAGTTGGGTCTTCTGTAATGATGTTCATTATTCTGTTCTCTGCTTGTTCATCTAGATTTATAGCCCTTTCTCTGTGAACTTTTTCAAGCCCTTTTTCGCAAAAGTCGAATGGTGAGGTATACGACGGTTTGTGTATCGTCTTCGGTATTCAGCGACTGCCTGGAGCGAGTTCTCATCACAAAATCCGTACACAAAGTGGATATCTGCTAAATGAGCCGAAGTATAATGCGGCATAGCGAATATTATTTATTACAGTCAATAATATGTTCAATGTTATTTTATCTTGCGTGACAATTAGTTATCATTTGTAATGTGTCATTTTAGTGACAATCAATTTCAAACTAGCCAGTCATAAGAAGAACCACTCTCGCGACTTAGAACAGAACAAACCTAATTATCTCTATTCTCAGTGATAACAAAAAAGCTACTTGAGATTGAAGTGTGTAAGATAAGATATTATAATTATTCGGATTAATACACTACCCTTTATTTTAGTTGCATGTTATATCCTTTTATGTCGTGATGAAAATATTTTCGGTAGTAAAAACTTTTTGTAGATAGATACCAAACTTCTTTTTGAAACTGGCTATCAACCATACAGTTAGTGCATCTACGTGTAACAGAAGTAGGTGGCTACGTCATGCTCACGCCCTTAAGGTGTGTTACACTGGAGATTTTTTAACTTTTTATTTGTTGTAAATAATTAATATCTCCTTAATTATGAGTTTTTGGACTACATGTTACATAACTTTATATACTCTAATTAGGCTCTAGTATCGTTAGCTTAAATCTTTCGGGTTATTAACGGTCACGGTGTATACATATATATATATTTATTTACATACACACATATTATATTATACTGAGACGCTCGCTTTCTATTGTTTTCACAGGCAGGGTCAACGTTACATACATAGGACCGAGCGGTATTGCACTATTCAAAATTTGTAACACTACCCTTCAAGCCAAATTTGTGGTGAAAATAAATACTACAGTTCATCTTTATATCAGCCTAAAAACGTAAAAACTGCACAAAGGGCCGCCCCAAGGAGTTCCATATTGACTGGCGCTGTCCTCATCTAACGGTTTCCCGCGATCTTCACTAGATCATCAGTCCACCTCGTTGGAGGCTTTCCCACGCTGCGTCGGCCTGTACGCTGTCGCCAGTCGAGAATGTAAGACTAAGGTTGATGATCGTTAATACAATAATGAAATAACGATCGTTATTATGTAAGTAGGCCGCAAGGACACTTTTACAAGTCTGACTCTACGGCATGTCCCAAGAGGAGCCACCACTGTTGAATAGAAAGCCGAAAACTCGACACTCAGTCATTTTTTCTAAATAAATCTTATCTATTACAATATTTGTAGTTAGCTTATCTTAAATATATGTTTTTAATTATAAACTCAATGCGTAGTTATCCAAGAAAACATCTCAAAACTTGTAAAAGAAACAATATGATAGAAGACATTTTGAAAAGATGCTATATCATATCATTAGGTAGAACTTTTTCATTTTAACTGAAAACAACAGGTAAAAAGCACTAAACCGGCATAGAAGTCACAAAACTTACGAGATCCGTATCAACAACAAAATGGCGTAGTTTTCCAGATCCGTGATGACCGGTAGGCTGAATAATATAAGCTACACTAGGCACCTAAAATGTGAATTCACTCATTTGGGAGTAGGAAGTCACATGTATCTATTCCTTTTTGGTGTCATCTTTAGGTTTCCTTTAATATTCATTATGCTTATCCTATCCTATTACTTTCATGAATGGAATGGAACAATGGATGTAATTGGTTTCAGGGAAACGGCGAAGCGGCGGTCTGGTTTTGCTGTTCAATATCTATATAAATATAAAGAAAGTATTCAAGTTTTGACCACAAAAACACCTATTCGTTCTAATCGTAATTATGAAAGCTATATAGCTATGCCTATAAAGGCATTACAAATTTACTCGCAAGGTACAATAACTTGATGACGATCCCAATCACGCTAAAAACCTCCACGTATAATAAAGAAGTTTTAAATAATAATGAATAATAAATATTACGGGACAATTGTACACAGATCAAACTAGTGCCATGGTAAGCTCAATAATGCTTGTGTTATGGGTACTAGACGACGATATATTTAATGGATATATTTACTTATATACATAGAAAACACCCAAGACTCGGGAACAAATTTTAATATTATGCTCATCACACAAATATTTATGTATACGTTACTCCCGTTGAACCAAACCGGTCGTTGGTAGTTTTAGGTATTTATATTTTTAACTTGTCTACAACTTCTAATCTCTCCATAACATAACGCGATTAAGTCGGTTTTCAATTACGCATATACACAAGTTGCTGTGCTATAACTTTTTGAAAACACACGGCGTCAGCACGGCCCTCCAGTGTATTCCAGGTTATGAAATGCTTACTAAGTAACTTGCAATTAAAAGAAATAATTCCGTGGTGTACTATTCCATGTGTGAAACGTAAACGAACACGTGAAATGTGTCAGCAAAAGTTCACTAAGTAAAAAATCAGGTGCGCATTAAGGCACGGATTCCACGGATGCAATATTTATTTTATTTGCAATTAACATCAACTGTTCGACTTTTGATCATTATTTTATTATCACAAAAGAAAGTGGCCGCAACTTGATTCGCGAAGAAAAAAGTCATACCCTTTTTTGGTAAGCGTAGATAACCTCTTTAGATTTTCGATGAATCGCAAATAAACAATGGCGCTTACAAATTTCTGTTGTTAATGTTATTTTAAATGTTTATTTAATAGGGAAATTAAGAAATCTGTAACTTTCACCCTCCTACCCCTAAAAAGTGCAGGTCTCGGTACGGAACTAGTAAAACTAAAATACTTCTCGATGCCCTAGAAAGCTGAAATTTGGAATGGACCCTAGAAATTTCATACAAAGAACAGAAAAAATCTGACTCTGATCGCCGAGACGAACAGAAAATATTAAGAAATTTTACTACTTAAATCGTTCTTCCTGAGAATTCCTAAATAAACGCAACAGCCCAAAACAATTAAAAAGAAACTAGGGCACCTTGCAAAAAGAAGTGAGATCCCACCAAAAACATTTCATGTAAAATTGGCAGCCAAGACTCACAAGCTCATAAGTCATAACGCTTTAACTGTAAAAAGATATCAGATCCCTGGAAAAGCCAAGCCCTCGAGCTCTGACTGTACTGACCCTACACCTTATCTTAAAAAGTATGGTGTCGACTGGCTTGAAGCCCCTAAGCCCTGATTCTATTAACCCTACACCTTGGTTTCAAAAGTATGGTTTGGCCGTTACGTAACTGTTTTCTGTGTTATAAAAGATAGATATTGTCGCTTTTCGATATATCGCATATACTCATACTAGCGATTTAATTGTCAGTAAAATCAAAGATATACTTTATTTATTTCCTTACTTGTAACTTCTATATTGTAGCTATAATCTACGGTATCGCTGAAAGGCAGTTAACAATAGTCTTTTCAATTGAAACGAACACTTTGAGGCCATTGTCAGTATTTTCTAAAGAGGATTCAGCAACTATTGTTGTTCAACCGCTACTTGATGCTGCATTTATACATTTCTTGAAATCTGTTTATAATAAATAGTATATTCTATAGATACCAAAGGATTTAAAGTGGTTTTTTATGTTTGTATTGTGAAGGTATTAATCCTTAAGACGTAGACAGATATGTAGAGCATACTTTATAGAATATATGCTCTAGGCGTCTATTACAGAAGTGATAGATACCCGGGGGTCGTCGCTTTGTGCCCTAGCTTTTTAATACAGGGTTTTTGCCTGGGCAAAGCTAGAGTCGGTAAGCATTTAGTTAGTTTCTGTAACATGCCATAGGCAAGGAAACATAAATCAAATCAAAACAAATCAAATCATTATTTATTTGCTAGAATTCAGTCAAGTGGATGTTGTCAAATACATTTTTGTAGTACAGTGTATTCAGCCTGCTAGTGGGCATGCAAATATTAGGTAGTACTAATAAAATTATGCACCTACTAAAATTAACCAAGATAGTATTCTTGTATAACTAACTACGAGTCAGCATGCAAAACAATATAAACCTAAAAATAGAATATAAACCTAATATTTACTACAATTTATTAATATGCGGTGATAATCAAAGTATTCTTTTACTGAATACAAAGCATTTTGTAAAGTGTTTCATAAATGCTCCGATCCCAGCTACCTCATAGCAAGAGGCCACCAGGGCATTTTTGTAAGGTATGTCCTGTGCACGTGCAGGTAGGGACCATTGTCTGCTAGGCAGGAGTAGTATTGTGCAGTACACTAGGCTACCTACGTCCTCCTCATCCTACCTATGTTTATCCTTCACGATTGTATGCGTGACAGACAGGCCTTATTTAAAAGTAGTATGTATTTAAATTAAGAACGAAAGCTGTCTCGTACCAGCTTCTATGCCATTAGGATCTTAGTCTTTAAGTGACAGTTAAATAGATAGCATCAAAAACTATCTCAACCTTTATTATTTCCACCTCTGAGCTCATCCCATTGCAGTATGTATGTGGGTATACGAGTATGTATGGAACAATGTATAAGTATATTTCCTTGGCATGCTCTGCAGCCTAAACGGCTTGATGAATTTTGACATTATGAGGTGTCATTAGATTAGTTCGTATTTTGGGTGTGTTTTAGGATATATAATGTTTTACAGGTTTTTTTTTCAGGGCTCAGATCCTATTGGTTTATTATTTACAACAACTTGCCCGGAACTTCGTTTGCGGAGGACAAAAGTCATTACCTCTATGGATACCCAGCTACCCGTGTACCAAAAATAGTTGAAATATGTTTAGCCGATTTGGCCCGATGAAGCTACAACGACAGAAATTGTACTTTTTCACTCAGTGATCTGCAAATAGTTCGTTAGAATAGTTTTTTGAAAATATCTTCAATGTACCAACATTTTTTTTATAACTTTATAATAGTAATAGATATTGTTGTTCTTCTCTCTCCTGTAGGGCTTTGTAGTTATACTCGAGACCCTGGACAGTAAAAGTCTGAGAGGAGACTTAAAAGCTGATCTTGGAGTGTAAACTCACGTTCAACTTACGAGGCGGCAACCCTTAAGGCCTTCGTACCTGGTCAGGAAAAAGAGACAAAACTCACATGTTTGTATTTGACAACACATGTTTATACAATAATTAGAAATGTTTTGAATTTTAAGGTAATAATGTTGCCAAAAATTTAATTTTTAGGTTATCAATAAACTTCCGCATTTGTAATAATATACTCATGTACATTTTGTTTTCAATTTCAACAACTCTTTCCTGTATTTTACGATGTACTGTGACGTCACTTCAGATATCATCTAGAATAGATTAACGATTCTCAGATAACGATACCAATCATAATTGCAAAACTGATTAGATCTATATCTATAAACCATAATTATTTTACACGTATCAGTGTACAAGGTTTGCCCGTGACTTTATCTGCGAGAGTGGCAAAATTATAACCCTCCTTAATGATTCACCGTAAACAGTTTGATAATAAAAGATTGTTTAACAAGGGACTAAAATAAGTCATATTTTGTGATAGCAAAGTGATTTTGTAGCGAACAAAAACAAGTCCAATCTGAGTGTAATACGAGTAATGGCTCTTAGTTTCCCGTAAATCACTCTGCTTTTCATTTCGATTTTGAGAAAATAATACTCGTATCAGGTGCCAAATCATCGATCATAAGCTCGCATCCATCTTAAACAGACGCAATAGCCATAGGTACCTACATACATATACGCTGCGTTGTAGTAGGCTTCATATAGGAAGTACTTTTTTAATTTAGAGACCATAAATCAATTTTTTCACGACACTGCTCGGAATAGAAGGTCAAATTAAATCAAATCAAAATCAAATCAAAATATGCTTTATTCAAGCACTTTTGAATTGTCTTTGTTGAGAGACATACAATATGATCCAACATCTGTTGCAAGGATTAGAGAAAACCCAGAATAACCTAATCAGATCATTCAGTCCAAATTCAGGTCAAATTGTGTATAAATGTAGGATTCGTACTGGCTGAGTATAATGTGCTGGCTGTTAGACGACGAAAGTAAGCTTGAATAGAATGGAATTAGGAATATGTTGTGTTAGCGGATGACTGAGTGTCGGTTGATGGAGAGAGCATAATTATGTACAATTGTAAATATAAAGAAATTAAGAAGATCTTTGTTTCTCCCTGCCCCATCCCCACATAGATGAAAAATTCAAACTGGCGTGTTATGAATTACGCGAGCAAGCTGAAAAAGTTGAGTTGTCAAGGGCACGTAATAAATAAATATAAATAAATAATAAGTTTAGCTCAGCAGGAGTAACGTTTCCTGCGAAGCTGAAGGTCCTGGGTTCAAATCTCGGTAAGGGCATATATTTGTGTGATGAGCCTAAATATTGGTTTCTGAGTCTTGGATGTTTTCTTTGTATATAAGTAAATATATTTATAAAACAAATCGTCGTCTAGTACCCATAACACAAGCCTTATTGGACTTACCATGGGACTACTTCAATTTGTGTAAAATTGTCCCGTAATATTTGTTAAATTAATTATTTTTAAGGTTTATTTTATTAAGGTTTATTTTAATTTAATATATTCATTGTATTTTAAAAATTATATGCTGAACCCATATTGTCTGAAAATAAATGATTTGTACTTGTATTAACATTACTCAAAATCATATTTCTATAAACCATAATAAAAATTTAAACGTTATTATTCTAGAAAATGTTATTAGATAATTTTAACATATTTTGTAAATACAATCTTATTGCAGCACATTTTATTGTGTGTTTTGTTTACGTAGAGCAAGTATTTTAATACCTAATAGGTATGTAGTTAATTATTATTTGCAGTGCCTTGCAATACTCACTGCATTAGGCAACAAAGGTGATTTCAAATTATACAGTAGTATGTATTATATAGAGGTGCATGCTAAGTAAATTAAGTCTGGAAAGCGCATTACATGGCATAATTTAAAGAAATACATAGTTTCTTACCCATATAATTTATGACCGATACTCAGCCATCTAACAGTAACTTAATATATCGCCGTAAGGTTATCCGCGTGGTTTGTTCAGCACACGCTCCCGTATTGTTTACGAGTATATCATATGACAAGCGATAACGCGTTACCGACTCGATTGCGGCTCGCCGTGATAGTGTTAGAGCGACGCCGCGGCTACTGCGTCCCATCGTGCGCGGCGCTTTATTTACTTCCATGCTGTTCTAAATTTAAAAATAGTAACGTATTATATTTTGTTTTCTTTTTATGTTTGGAACTTGTCATTTAATTAACGGTTTTATTTTTTTATTTTTGGCGTGAAAACTGGAGTATATCGTGAATGTTTAGTGCGAGTGTTAAATAGTGAGTTAAGAAGTATGAGTGACGTTAATTTGTTAATAAATTGAAGCATGAAAAGCTGGAAATGGAGATAGATACTTTGGAATTAAAAGGTAAACTATGAATGTGTTCATTATTTCCAGTTCAAATAGGCATTCCGCCGTTGCGAACGTGTCTGATGATAAACAATGTTATTTGTTTTCCTCAGTTACTTTATTTTATACCTATCGAAAACAAAATCATTCACGTAACAATCTAATGGATATAGAAACTAGTTATAGGTACTTAAATATGATCTATTCAACACTAAGTTGAAATCTGTCAATGGTCCAATAATAATCAATTCACATCGTTTGGATTGAAGCCAACACAATTGAACAATTCATTTTGCACCATACGCCCCCCGTTCAAAGCCGCATTCAAACTATCCATGTTATAGATAAACTTCACATTTTAGGTTATCTATTTTCTATAGCTATGAGGTCCGAATGAAAATCAATAATAATTACTTACCTGCACTCTTACTCAGATAACGTTTATTTTATCTCATGATAAAGATGCTTCTATCCTAGTTCATTATTAATATTTGTTGTAGCTACTTCATGGCGGCAAATTGGTATGTAGTTATTCGTTTACAGAAACATAATTGTAACCACAAACAGAGCACGTTTTTATTCTACTCCAAGTTATAAATAATTACTTTTGTATATTACCTTGTACGTTATAACATTAAAGAATACATTACTTACTTCCTCTAGTAACAGTTGTCTGAATTAAGAGTAATTTACGCTTCCTAATTTTCCTCTAAAACATTAGAACTAGCCGAGAGCGCTATTTGAGAAACGTTCGCTTGTAATGACATATGAAACATACAGTATAAATCATAATCGTAATTGTTTCAGAATTAAATAATAATAAGAATTAGATAATTCTGAAATAATTACGTTTACAGTAAAAAACTAGTGATTCCGCTATGATACGAAAGGTGGCATATAAATTGTTTGAATAATTTTCGTGTCGCAACAGAATCAATTCAAATTAGGCAAATGAAATGCCTTAAGAGTCCCCAGTAAGCTCGGTTGAATTTCACCTTCCCATACAAACGGAGTTTCGTTCTTATTTTAAAACTACGAGTTGGAATGTAACAAAACTTTGCATACACAATGACATGAGGTATATCTAAGCCTGAAACTAGTTTATATGGCTGCAGTTTATAAAACAAACGAAATACAGCAAAAACAAGTTTTGTATCAAAAACTTAAATTCGCTATATTTTTCAACTATGGTATCTGAAGCTGCATAAACTAATTACAGGCCTGCATATATCTAAACTTATTCTAAGTACAAAGTTTCAGAGCAAACTAGCTAGTCGTTTGAAAATGAGAGCGTAACTACGTTTGTATAGAGAACCGAGTTTACTCTTAACTACTTTCCAAAAATTTTGTCCTCACCCAAATAGGTGATTCTATAAAAAGTCATGTGACATAAATAAACATATATATGTCAACAAAATACAAGGATACGCCTTTGCCCGGCAGTGGGCCCCTAAAATTGGCATAAAAATACACGTCGACGTATAAAACCTCCGCATTTTTCTTTCGTCGGTTATTAAGTCTAAAGTACCGTTTAGGAAACAATGTTTCGGAAAATAATCACTGTGTATTGTGCATGTCTGTGTTGTTCCACCAGACGTCATAGCTTACCGATAGGCAAGTAAACACACTTAAAACAAACTTCCTGTTAAAACCATCATGAAACAATCCTTAGTCTGTGTCCGAGATCTTTGAAACTGAGTCGCAACTACTAAAATGACACGTTTCAACAGCAAACTTAAAATACTGCCATTCTTATTAACTTTTGTATTATCTGTAAGTATTTAAACGCATTTTTGCACAGCGCAAAAAATACTCTACTCTAGTCATTTGTAATTGAATTTGACGACCAAATTACACTGAATATTTGTGCTGTAATTAAACCGCTCTGTGTCGAAGCGTCCAACATTTTACACCTTTGAAAAGTAAGTCAGTTAGTATGAAAATAAGCCCGTTTTTATAATGATTTATTTGGCCTTTTCCCAGCCAGTGAGACATTAACATGGGCCGATAAAAAATATATTTTACAGACTACATATTATTTTATATGTAATAGGTTACTGCAGTCAAAATAGAGTAAAAACAACTAATGTAGTGCTGTTATGCTTTTTCTTTTAATTTGACCGCGGGTACACTATCGTAGTTCTTTATTAACTATCATATAGTCAAGAGTACATAAAATTGCTTACTTTTTGTTAAAAAAATGAATTTGAGTGTAGTCGAAACTTTCCCAAGTTTTTTAACAATAAAATTCTGGTGTTTTTGTTGATGACTGCTCTACTATGTAAATATTTTCCTTAGAGTTTATCCATCTATTTCCAAAATCTGTCGAAATCTCCGGTTATAGTTTATACGGTAAACTGTCAGTGTGTGGGTGTTTTTTTGTTTGCAGGGGGTTTGTTTTAATTGTGCGCGTTTGTAGGCATAGGAATATTTCCGTAGTGTGCTGTATGTGTTTACTGTTTACCTCACCCCCCGCTAAAAATGCATGAATTTTTTTTTGGGTGATGACATGGCTTGTTATCTCCATCTGTTAAATGCTTTAAGCAATAAAAACGTAAACATATGACCATTACAGACATTATATGTTAGTTATGCCTGATGCCGCCAAAAAACAAAGTCATTGCAATTTCGTCTCACAGCTGTAGGGTATTATGTAGAGTCTTAAAGCATTTAACTACTGGTGTTGTGATGACAAGTCGTGTGATTATTACACTTTCATGCAATTCAGAGCGCTATAACTTGGGATACTTCAAGAAGCGAGTTAACAGGGCTCTCAAAGGTTGGCAAAATATGGGCGATTCCTCCGGTGTTCCACATATCCATGGGCGACGATGACTACTTTCCAGCAGGTGGCTCATCTGCCCTTTTGCCACTCGTTACATAAAAAATAAATTTCAGCGAAGTTTTAGTTTAGGAAGGTGAGGTTAACACGTACCGCACACTAAGGAAATATTCTCATTTTTACAAACGCACACAATAAAAAGCAAATCACCTACGAACAAAAACAAACACACACTGACAAATTTACCGTATAAACCGACCCGTGATTTCTCGAATACTTTGGCAGAGGGGAATGTATCCGTACATGCCATCTCCAGTAGTTAATCCTTTTCCTGGCTGCTATCTATTACCTTTAAAAAAACTAAAACGTACGGTTCGCATCAAAAGTAGTTGGCAACTTTACTACTGGCTTATGTCAAATTGTATACTAAAATGATCACTTACTTTTGACGCTGACTGTACATTCAGAATGATTCAGATTTCGGAAAAAACTTTAAGGCACGTAAGTTTTTACGAAAATGTAATCTTGGTAGAGTAGATTCTATTTATAATGTCATCTGTATTGCCTAGTTCTCTTGTAAAATAATATTGTTACATTTATTTGCACTGATCATAGAAGTCGCCGCAATATGTGATCCCGAGCAATAGTTATTGATATTGATAACCAGATAGCGAGATATCTACGGTATCTATACCCATAAAATAGTTTTATTATAGAAATTAGACGGCATTGAATTAGTGTCTATAATAATTCCATGGTAGGCATGTATGTAATGTTTTAACCGTTCTGATTTATCATTATCACATTATTGCAGGGCTGTGCGAAATTATAATGATAGTTTTAGATATATACATAAAATCACAAGATATAAGTAAATTTCAGAAAAAAAATGATTGGTTGCTTAACATGTTTTTCTAATTTAGTGAATGAGCTCCTGATTACCAATAAACTTATTATTATTTTAATTTAGTCTAAAAAATGGCATATTTATCATACTGTATTTGTAAATTAACATTATCTATTATTACGCCAATGCTTATGTAATTATAACATTATAAGGAACATATGTGAATTTTATCAATAATTTTAAGAATAACAAAAGTACTTTAATTCTAATATTTCGACGCCACTAGAGGCAGAATATGACGCACTAATTGTAATTCGTCTATATTTTGTACCATATTCTAAGAACTAAACATTATTATAATTATTATAATAGCTATATAGGTACCTATATGGGATCTCATTGACATACGTCACTGCCCTCAATGAGATACCATTGGAATCCAGCAACATTGAAATTTATCTTGCTATTACTAGGATTTAAGTATATATATTTTTTTAAATTAGATTTTTATTTACTATACATATTAATAAAAAGAGTACGTACAGCTATCCCTCTAGATTTGTGTATCAATAAAGTTTTCATATTTATAAAATACTGGGTTTTCATAAAACATGTAAATTGAACCCCTGTGGTTTTTCACCAACTTACACAACGTAAACAATATTGGCCTGAGAATGAAAATATTCAAAACAATCCGTCCGAACGCATCTCGGTAATTGTTACAGTCATAATATTTCGCACTACATCAAAGGTGTTCAAAGGCGTTTACAAAATGTAAATTTTCAACTAAATTAGCGACAATATGCATGTATAATTAGCAGAGCCCCGAATTTCCGCGGCAAAACAAAAGACTGTCGCAATCTATCTAGTGTTAGAATTTTTTTTTATCCATATCGTGTATGTATACTATTATTATAGAGGTGTAAAAATTAAACGTCTGTTTATTAGAAACAACTGTCTGTTTCTTATTACCGCAAATTGTGCGTGAGGCCGTCTGGACTGGTGTTTACGATTATTAGAAATAGAATGGCTTCATCGCTGGAAACCTGCCAAATGTGACACTGGTACGGCGGTATGCCATTTTTCTGACACCTGATGACAGGGCTGATCCTTTTGTATTAACATCATGAGCTTGAGACAAAGAATTATGTAAAGTCAATTGAGGTAGGTCATGTGAAAGGTGAGCTTTAATAATTGTAGATTGTTTTACGAGGCACTAAACAAACCATTTACTACTACACGAAGTACTTATTTCTTCAAGAATTTTGTATTGAATTTTATACAAGTTTAATTATTATTTACGTAATCGTTATATAAAATAGATAATTGATTATTGTGAATATTCATTTAATTTAATTTGTATTTAACCGCAATGTATTTCAAACACAATGTATATTGTTTTTTGGAAAAAATGACTATGACTAAGGAGACAAGTACAACAAAGGGAAGGGGGAAGGGATGTACGGGGTTTCGGAGTGTGCATAACAATTGATTTGTCTGTACGCAATCACATCGTCAGTGTTTCAATAAGTACTTTGTATTAATGCCCAAATTAAACAGTTTACATGCGATATCCTTCATAGATGCGATTTAAATCCTGGCCCCTATTTCACCAACTTGACAATTGTAAGCGACATATGTCGGGTGACAATTCGACATATGTCGCTGACAATTGTCAAGCGACAGGTGACAACTGACAATTTTGTAAATTATTTTGTATAGAAATGCTTATAAACATGACAAGCATTTTTTTACAATTGTCCTTATCTCAGTTAAATGACAATTATGTTGTGAAACAAGAATCATTTTTCCAACTCGACATATTAGTAGATTTGTCGGTAATTGTTGACATGAGATCGAGGCTGTGTCAGGCTAACGTTACTATTGTACGCGGAAGCAGTAGTCATAGCGATTTAGACTATAGCTTCGACGGGGCGACGGGGGGAAAGACAGGGGGGGCTGCTTTAGAGTTTAGACTATGAAGAGTGCGCGCGGCGGTGCACGATGACCCTGCCGTCAAAGCGGCGTTTTGTAAATATCCACAGTTTTGTAGTGTTGTTGTTCTTAAAGTAACATAATGGCTATAGGTAAAACTATGTATTGCCAAATCCGATCCGATACTAATAGTGCTAAAGTATACAAAGGTCACACACATTTATAACGAATATAACGCGTTTATTTAATAATTGCAGAATAACGACAATTGCATGCGGGTATTAAAAATTGAAACTTACACTATTGTCCTCTTTCTCCAATTTTGCCACTTGGTATCCCTTAAGTTCTTCCAATCTTTGTCGTAAATACCTAGTTCTTGTAATTTTTGAAAAAAATCCTTCATCTTTTTGATCTTCATATCAAATGTTAACTTGTTGTCAAATTTCCCAAAAAAGTATTTTTTTATTGTTTGAAATTATATTTAAAACCGTATTTTTTTTATCATATCCATTGATATATTTTAAAATCGAAACGCTTGTTTTGTGTGATTATGGATGGAATGATTTGAATTTTTTTTATTTGTGTGATAACCGCAATGTCCGCGATAAATAATTGAGTAGTTTTAATTACTTCAGTAAAATTTAAGTTAGACAAAGGAATGTCAATTCAACCAGTGACAGCCAAAGTAAAAAAAAATAGTTATGTCGTTTAGACTTAAGTCTTCATATAATGTCTAAATACTAGTCTAATTCTATATTGTAAAGTATCGATGAACTAATACCGGCGATAAAATCGGCTTCTTAAACTTGTTCGCAAATTGTACGCTTTAAAAAAATAATACGCTGATTAGCTTCTTTTTAAGCTTTCGTAGCCAAAATGGCAAAAACGGAAGCCTTTAAGTTTCGTCATGTCCGTCCGTCCGTATGTCACAGGCGTTTTACTCAAAAACTATAAGATGTATCCAACCATCATAATTCGAATAACCTCCCCCCACCAAATAAAAAGATGTCATTCCCAAAAAGTGCGTTTTTATGAACAGTTTACAGAAACACGAATTTCTTTCCCTTTTTTACTCAGCAAGCACTTTTTGTAGTTGCGAAAGATGATATCATCTTGGGACTGACTCCCCCCCCCCCCTCCCCCATTCCTTCGTCATGCTACCATCATCCGATGTCTAGACCCCCCCCCCCCCTTTTTAGATTTCGTGAATATTTTCGGAAATATTCGCTTCGAAAGTAGCAAAAATTGTGCCCCCCCCGTCTATTTTCTAAAAGGTATGTTCAAAAAATATGAAAAAAATTACAAATATAAAGCTTAATAAATACTTCCAACGAAAATTGTTTTCAACATGATCGGATTTACTGTTTATAAGTTATTGCCAAAAAACTGCGCTTCTCAGCAAAAGGACGTAAGTGCCGGGGAGATACACTCTTTTGTTAGTGTTTTTTTTAATCGTATTTTTTTCATCTGTTGTGCATTTTTTTGTATAAACGACTGCGGAACCCTACATTGAGCTTGGTCCGACATGCTCTTGGCCGGTTTTTTAATTTAAAATAATTATTAAAAACAGGCGTACGTATTGTAAATCTTGTAATGCTGGCCGCCTGTCAACAACCGACATACGGTGAAATTCATGTAGAGAGTTATGAAACAACAATTGTCATGACATATTTACAATTGTCATCTTATTTAGACAATGCCTGTTTCACGACCTACAATTGTCACATTTTCTTGACAATTGTCGCACCTGTCAACTTGGTGAAATAGGGGCCGATGGTACGATTTAACCAACTCGTCGACTAAATCGTTCCAATGGAAGGCTTTTTGAAAAACACAATTGTGACGATGTTAATTTAATACCAGAACGCTCATCTTGCTATTTAAAGGAGCCAAAATACTGAACTTTTATATGCAGTATCAGCCATATATGTACTTTCACAATCAAAAAAACCGCGTATGAGTAAAAACTTGGTACGATATAACCGACTTTCCCTTAATTACCTAAACCCAAGTTTTGTATGACAAACTTAAATTTGCTGTATTTTTTTACCATTGTATCTGAAGATACATAAACTAATTACAGGCCTGCATATACCTTAACTTATTGTACTTATTGTGTTTTACATGACTCTTAAACCATTTCCCGGAACCGTGACCTGTAGTTTTGATATACGTAACTTTAATCACAATTATGATCAGTGATAGTTTTAGTAGCATTATTGGTTCAGCGATTTTGGTATTCTGCTATAGATGTGGAAATTACCAATTTAAACGGTTAAACATCTATACTATTATATACTCTGGATTTGTAAGTTTTCTATGGAATGGGATCATGATTCCAGGAAAAATCTTAATAGCGCGATGCAGAATCGTCTTTTATTTTGTATGGCCGCGCGGCGCCTTGCCAGTCTGGCGCCATCTGTTAGCCAGAATTTCTTTGTCCTCTCATCACGCCAAAACGGCTAGACGGATTTTACCCAATTTTGGTACGGGAATAGCTGGACATTCAAACATGGTTTTTTTATCTCTTTCCTAACTACGCTAAAGTAAGTTTTACGCGGACGAGGTCGCGGGCATCTTCTTGTAGTTAATATTGTCGACAGCAACCCTAATCTATCATTTCGTTTGAAATTTGCCACACCTATAGCACTCTACCATGATCGCTGCGCCAAAAATACTACCTTTACGATCACCTATGATACCATCGAACTCATCTTATACTAATGAAGCCGGATAGTCATAGTAATCCATACTACTAATATTATAAATGCGAACGTGTGACTGTCTGTCTGTTACCTCTTCACGTGAACCTATTTGGATGAAATTTGGTATGCAGATAGTTTGAGTCCTGGGGAAGGACATAGGCTACTTTTTATCCCGGAAAAATACCTTTATCCGTGATAGCAAAGCTATTAAAATAATAAAGCAAATCTACCGAATTTGGGCTCTTTAGAATCGTCTTAATGAGTAGTTGATGGAAGTTTAGCGAACAATACAGTCGGCAATAAAAGACAACAACAGACAAATGATTATATTTTTAATTAACGACAGACAGAATTAGAGACAGAAACTTATTTTTAATTAATTGCATATTCGAAACCAATATCATGTTTTATTCATTTATCTTTCATTAAATTTATCTGTGCGAACCAATGAAGATATTTTAATAACACCTTGAATGATGTACTCGCAGGTGGGCATTTAAATACGTACCTTTAACTAGAGGTTAGTGATTGTCACGAAACTGACGATTAATGTCAAAAAGCGTATATTTCGTTACAAAACTCACCGGCTAGACTCCATTTAAACACTGTACAATTTGTAATAAAAAATCCCAGGTATGTAAAAATAAGAAAGCTTCATAAACACATAATGTGGCAAGTTAAATAAAGTCATATAATTTACCTTTAACAAAACTTACTTAACACATTCACTACCGCGATCCGCTCGGCTGGCGCTCTGCTCGTAGCATTTTTTTGATGCATACGGTTTTACCTACACATGTTATTGGCTACGAACGTAGCGCTACGAAAATGTCGGTTGCGAAAGTGTTAAGCGAATAAAAGTATACATTACTAGAAGGTGGCCGCTACTTCTTTCGCGCAGGAGATAATTTTAATCCAAGACATTTTCATCAATTTAGAAAAAAGTTGAATAACGACTGATAACTTTCGGGTAACAATAAGAAAACTTTATAAAGACATAATGCACAACTTAAGCGAATTTCCGTTGCACCACTTTAACCGACGCTTCCCGAATCCCGAAACTTTCGAACCACTTACAAGAATCAGCTTTGCAGTAACCAAGTAAAGTTTCTACAGGCAGACTGCATCCACTCAGAAAGCAACTGGAAAATGTAAAAGCTAGTACTAAATTACATTCACTAAGGTCGAAAGGAATTTCACAACACAACATTTCTTGAAAGGAAAACTACTAAGCTACAGCAGAAACTGTAAGTGGAGTTACCTCCCCATGTGATCCAATTTGTGTGATGACATGCATTCTATATACAAGCAAAATCCAGATATTATGCAGATATATACGAGTATAAATGCAAACTCAACGCTTTTCAACTCCATATTTTACTTAGCAGATCCAACCCAAAGTTCCCGTTTCAAATACGCTAAAGATAGACTTACTTGAAACGCTGAGTTTAAATAAACTCAACTCTGATGTTTTAATACAAGAGGAAGTACGCTTTGAAGAGAATATGCTTTGATTTCGTTCCGATTTGAAGATGCATCCGCTTTGTGGAAAATACATTTGAGATGTAAAACAGACTTGCACAGGCGCATTTTATGAAGTAACTTGGTGCTAAATATTTGCGCAATTTACTACACAATCTGTAAAATGAACAAGTTGAGCTTAGATGAGAAGTTATTTAAACCTTTTGAATTATTGTGCTACGTTTCAGTGTTATATAGTTTTCTAGTAAAGTATTCTAAATAACAGTAATCTCGTGGGAGCTATAAAATTGTGCTTATTTGTTATGGTTTTATCCTATCCGTATAAGTGGTGAAATATTGAAAACGTAAATAATATACGTAGTATAAGGCCGATTTTCACCAGCCTTAAAAAGTTCGCTAGCTCTAAGAAATACTCATAGTGTTCTTTAATTAACGATGTAATCCGTGATTACAATTTAAAAATACTAAGGGCGTGCAAGGTTGGGCATGTATTGGACATCTACTATGATGTATACTCGTATCTCATATCATCTCAGATAGTATTAGATCGCTATATCCTATTTGATTTGATAACTTGAAGGTAAAAAAAAAAATATAACTTAGGAATTTGCAGCCAGTGCTCATTGTACTACAGATAGGTACAAAAGATTGATTGGCTGAATGATCCGTGACATGCGTTTTTTTACCTTCATTAAATATCTAAAAAACAATAGGGTACGTACTGTTTGTTAACACGTGCCTTGTTTGTTTAACACCGCGTTCGCTTTGTTGTCCGCTTTTACACGCCCTAACGCTTCGATCAAACTGCCAATATCTGCACTGTTAGCCTGCAAAGACAGCCTTCAAAAAAGTAGCACTGCCATCTACACATCTTTTTCTTACTAGTTGATTTCGAACAAAGTTGGTGCCGAAGCAGAGAGGTCACCTCCAGACTGTACTCCAACGCATTCCGTGTACAATAATTTATAAACTACGTCACAGCACTACAGCATTCCTACGACTGCAATCAACTTGTACGGTGACTAATCTCCTCTCCAGTCAAATTGGCTAGATTACTTGTGAACACGTTCATTGTTTGTTTAACTCCGCCTTAGTTTGTTGGCTGCGGGCGACGCTCGGTACCTGTCAGCATTTACACGCCCTAACGCTCCGTTATGCACGCATTGAGAACTCAGATAGCCCGACCAGGTGTTATAACACCGCTCATTTCTTTTTTATAATTTCCTCTATTGCTTGTTGCGATCTCAGATATCGCAAAATTTACTCATGTTCCAAAAAGTGCATTTAGGTGAAAGTGGGTTAAAGCGGAACGGAATTAATCAACAGCGATAGCACTGTCACTTTAGACAAAATTCTAACCAGTGCTAACACTAATATCTATCAAGAAACGTACTTGTAACTAAAGAGGAACAAAAAACATATCCAATAATCAAATTTTACACTAGGATCCACTGCATACGTTCCAATGAACTTAATAAATTATGTGCAGTAACTGACACATAACAGAAACATGGACATGAAATTTACAGAATCTCATCTATATGTATAAACTAAGAAGGATTGCTAAAAATATTCCCATAATAGATACATTGTTAAAACTGCTAAGCAGGACGTGAACGTAGCAAATCATGTAAGGTACGCGGCTCAGGTCAAAAGTGAACATATGTTATTTTTGAGGAAAACATATTTATTGGATTAAACAATTATTATCCTACACTGCCGGTCTGTAATCTTACAATTAAAGGCACGTTTCTCAATAACCACCACATAATTAGTCTAGATTGCTCGCACTATAATCATTTGTTTTTACAGCCATCAATCATTTAGAAACAATGGCTATCGACAGGGAGTTTCAGACAGATCTTTGTTCCACTTAAACTTGATCTACATTTAATTGAATTAACTAACGAAGCGGTATTTTATTTCATTCCTTTTTAGTATTTTAAACGTTTGGCGCCCAACACATAGTATTTCCAGGACATGTTCATCCAAAACAAAACACGCTACCTATTCTATAACACACATATATAATTTATATTGGCCACATTATCTACGTGAAATTGTCGTAACCGGACATTTGCTACAATTGTACAATAGGCGCCCGATCAAACAATAATATAAATAAATTATAATCTCGCACAGTCGCTCTTGGTGTTCTCGTGTTTCACTCTGACGGCCTGACAGGATTAATTCCTTGGGTACCCTTAGGTGCCTTATCAAACATTCTCACCTCCGCTCGCTTAGGAAAATCTCTAGCGGTTCTATACGTTGATAACGTGTCATATGTTATTATACGTTGAACCCGCGACCTCGTCCATTTCCTAATCACGTAGACTGAAGAGTTATTGCTATCGTTATCGGCGTCTACGTCAGATCGCATGCTGATAACACGCGCAAGGAGAATTCCTCTCCTTTCAGTTTTTGCGTCGAACCAAGACAATCGTGTTGAACAGTGCTGTCCTTTTGTGTTATCGTGGGAAATGACACCGTGAGGCCACGATGCACCGGCCTTCTAAGATACGTAAAGGTAATAATATTAAATATTGTTATTTCCGACTCGTTAACAGTTTAATCATACAGATTAGGTTATGGCATGTGCTTCAATTTGGCACACGATTGGTAAGAGTGATAATTTGATAACTACAGAGTAAACAAATGTGTATTTTTTTGTATGGAAACTTCCTAAAAACTACAACTGTTTATGTAGTTTGTATGACAAGTCAATGCTGATGGGTGTCTTTTATGTCATCATCATCATAGGGCCTTTTACATCTTGACAGATGATTTAAACAGCGTCTGATTATGAAATCTTTTATGTAGGTAGCTAACATATTATAACAGAAATTTGACATCGTGACGTCTTCACTACTAGAATGACGAGTGTGTGAATCCTATCCTTATTTTACTGCAAATGTAATGTAATCTCATTCAAACGCGTAACTTTTTTGACACAGCTGGAAAAGTCCCAAAACGGTTCGTTTGAACTTTAAATTAGAAGCTTAAATTTTAAAACAAAATCTTAATTTTGAATGAAGAGGAGTCACTGCTGAAAGAAAATTACTAAAAATAAGCCCCAGTTAAAGTATTTTAGTTTGCATATAATTAATGAGAAGATATTTTTTGTGCATTTTTATATACTTTAATGTATCTGATTCATCAAATATACATGTAATTAATTTGAATATTTAGTGATATTCTTTATTACTATCTTAAAACAAATATGTCTGCCTCATTTAGTTTTATCGTACTTAAGAAACTACGCACACATATGCATCTTAGATTCCGATATGCATAAATATTTATATAGCAGAAAAGGTTATCTACTAAGAACTAGTAACCACAATAGTGCAAATCTTATTTACAAACGTATTTTGCACCTACTTCATAACTTGTAATTAACTAAGTATAAATAATCTCGATGCAAATTAGAAAACATGACATTGATGTAAGTAACTACCATGATGAAATATAAGATATTACTTCTATTAATTATAATGTTGTAAAAATGAAATGTCGCCGTTAACCTTCAAGTATTTACTATACTTACCAGTGGCGCGGCGTCTATATAAGCCGATTCCCACCGGGTTGCCCAAGGAAAGGCTTATAACTATAAGTAAATGAATACGCTTCGGTTTCCCTTCTAATTTTCCTGACGCCACGCCTCTGATACTTACATATTATATGTGCGCAGTATCACTAAGACGTTTGATTAATACGATTACCAGAGTCTTTCTATCTATACTTATGAAATGATTAACAATTGCGAAAACATAAGTTCCTTATTGACAAAGCCAATGTATTGGGTGTATTGAAATGCAGGTAACTAGCTAACAGAAGGTTTTGACCTAATATAGTGAGGTTTCTCAATAATTGGCAACACGCCACAGGTTCTATCTTCTAAGGATCTACATGAGTGTTGGCACTGCGTAGCTTCTACACAGTGCCAACACTCATATTGATGTACTGTTTATCAGCTGTTTTTAGTTATTCATTTGTTCTTCTGATCATACAAGCTTGAGATTTAAATTTTGATATTTAATTTTCGTTTAATTGTATTTCTGGATCCCTGCGATACAGGCCTAGCCTGCGGATTCCAATGGTCACCTTGAATGTAAACATGATAAGCATATAACTGCATACCATTTTCGTTGTATTTTTCAAACTACATTTGTAATATTTGTGCAATAAAGTATTTCTATATTTTGAAGCTGATGGCCGGCGCAAGCACTTTGTTTGCGCAGGAGAAAATGTCATAAATATCAGTATAGTCGTTTTGGTGACGAGGCTGCAAATATATTTCGACCGAGAGATGGCGCTTTTATCAATGTTCTTTCCTGTATGGCATTAGTGAATCGCGCTGTTAAGATTTTTCTTAGAATCATAATCACTTTACGGTAACTGGATTGTATATAATTTTAGAATAGTACTTATAGATATGAAAGTTGAATATTTGGATGTTGATTACTTCGTGACGTGTTAACCGTCGAACGGATTTGAAAGAAATTTGGCCGTCAGATAAACCGAGTCAAGGTTATGTTAACACTTTAACTCCCTCGCTTCCATCAATGACCTGGCTCAGCACGTCCATGAACTATTTGGGTAGTGATTAACATGTAGACGCAGACGTGCCGTGCTAGCTCACTAATGCATTACATGTAATGCATTAGTCAGCAAAAGTGTTCGAACATGGGCTACATAATTACCGGTAACGCGCGAGAATGCTATGCTACGGGTAAATGCTTGTACATTATAATAGTGTTGCATCAAGTAACAGCAATATATTATATCGAGTGACAAATTGTTATGAAAAACTCTTCCATACTATTATAAAGTGCATAAAATGAAATATCTGTAATATCACTGATCGAGATATATATATATGTTATGTACATCCAATGCGAAAGGAACTTTGTCCTTCTGTCACTTCTTCACGCTTCAACCGCCGAATCAATTTAGATGAAATTTGGTATGGTCATAGTTTGAGACTCTGAGAGAAGGGACACAGGATAGTTTTATCCCGGAAAAAACGCACGGTTTCCAAGGTTATATAAAATAGTACCTAGATCACGCGGGCCAAGCTGCGAGAAAATCCTAGAATATACATAAATATAATTTGTATACAATTGTATTTGTGCAAACATCACGCTAGACAGGTTTTGACTATTTTTTTGGCACACGGGTAGCAGTGGGCATCTACAGATGGTTATAGGATACTCTTTACCCGATTACGTTGAATTAAAAAGAGGAGTATGTTTCTTCTCCGCGAACGAAGTTCATAATAATCGAAATGCACCGTATAGTATGAATATATATTTACTGAATGTGAAATCAAGACGGTCTTAGAAATTAAGTAAGTTAAAACTGATTAATAAAATAAAGTTAATGAACAAGTTTCTACGTTGGAAAATTATGTCATCATTAATGTCAATTATTCATTAATAATTTTACATTATGTTTGAAATCTTAAAATAACATACACAAAAAATACAGTTTAATATAAACAATAATATTTCACCCGTCACACAACCTTAAATTAAAGTAAAATAATGAATAATGATAATAACGTTAACGTTAACAATTCATTCCAATTTTGATTTTAAATGTCAAGGCAGCATAAACATGTACCTATTCTGGGTTAGTTATAATCATTTCATTCTAAAAAAATATCAATACTGTGATAACTTAATTATAATTGTTTGACAAAGTCATCCACTGAGTAATACGACTTTTCTAATAGGAACTTCTTAAGCATTGCATTGAAAATTTTAGTATATGCCACAGTTTTGAGTCAGTTGGCAATTTATTATATAGATGCACCGATTGGAAATATGCCACGTATTTAAATATGTTCAGCCTATGGAAGTATTTGTAAACGGCAAATATAATATCGTATAATATCGTTGTTTACAACTAAGTACTACTGCCAAATCACGACCGTCACCTGTTGTATGTAGTAGTAGCGTATGCGTATAAGCAAATTGACGTTCCATATTAGAAAAATTATATTGCATATCAATTCTGTACACTACTACATACAAGAGGGGCTTTACTTAAGTTTTTTACCTATAGTACAATCCGTGCTTGTATTTTTTTTATAACCAGCCCCCAGAATCAACTCTTCCTCTCTCTGTTCCATAGTCCGCGGTTCACCTCACGAACTTCCATTGCCTACGATATTCAAATTAAAAAAGATAAAAACGTATTGCAATGCTTCAAGTTATTTAAATCATTGCGATAGTTAATATGTTATGTTTAATGAACCTTACAGTAAAACGTAATAAGTATTCGACGAAGCCCAACCTTTTCCTTTATTTTTACACAGCCTAGGTTTTCTGGTTGATCCCAGAATTGCCAGTAACAGCCTGTCACCGCAAATGTTTTGAACGCACAAATCGAAGTCACGATTCTATTTCCAAAGTCTCTCACGCCATTAGTCCAAAATTCCACCGTATACTTGGCTGAATGTGAATGTCACATGTATACAAAAGGAGAAATTGTAGTGTGCAAATTGAGGCGTTTGCGTCCTTTTATTGTGGATGGGATAATATACCTAATCAGCGTCAGACAGTGCTCCGGAGATCTAAGTGTGATAACATATACGTACTTTTTCAAGCGGCCATTGCAATGTCAAAAATGTTATTTGGTTTAACAGTGTGAATTTTTATTTTATTTCTGTATTCCCATGAACCTCTTATTTTTAGCCAGGCCTTTTGAGCGCCAAATTTGTAAATCCCACTGCACTGTACATTTCTGTACAGTAGGTATCTATTTTGTTTTTCAATTAATTAATTAAAATTTACAAATAAAATAATACAAATACAAACGAAAAAAGAAGGGGTTATATGTTTGGCGGTATAGGTACACACCTGTGTGTCTGTGTATGTCTGTGTCTGTCTGTGTAATGATATTGACTGTACGAAAAAAAATACTTGGATTGTTAGAGACTTCATTTTGCAGTGGACTGTACTCCTTTGTTTGTTTAGGCCTGATGGAAGTTTCGATTCGGTTACTCAGGGAACGAGATTGGTTTAGGGTACGTTGTCGTTATTACGTTTAAAGAGCATACTTATTACACTAATAGCTTTTGCCCGCGACTTCGTCCGCCTTAAATTTGTTTATCGCAGATAAGGGTATTTTTCCGGGATAAAAAGTAGCCTATGTCCTTCCCCGGGACTCAAACTATCTCCATACCAAATTTCATCCAAATCGGTTCAGCGGTTTAAGCGTGAAGAGGTAACATACAGACAGACAGACAGACTGACAGACAGAACAGACAGACACACTTTCGCATTTATAATATTAGTATGGATAGTTACGTACCGTTTATAGTTATAAGATGATATTGCTTGTCCCTTAAGCTCAATCTTAATTTTCAGACAAATATTATACAATAAAAGTAAATAAAATGGATCATATCTAAATTTTTACAATCATTAGATTTGCTGCCAATTTTATAATTTAGTTTTTCTAACCGTATTTTTACGCGACTGTCTATTTCTATGACACGCTCTGCAGCCTCAATGGCTTGATGGATTTGAGGTTTGAGGTGGCGTTAGATTCGGCTCGGTTGTGAGAGTGACATAGGCTATAATATTTTGCAGTGGGCTTTTTTTTTAGGGTTCTGACCATACACTTGTTATAGGTTTACATTTTTTTTACTGTCTCATTAAATACTAGCCTAATATAATTTCATATTTAACGCATTCCTTAAACAATATACTTCGATAGCCTAAGGCGGGGTATTGGCCAGGAAAGCCGTTGACAGACCGACAATATTGTTTTCACTTCTCCTGCTCAAAAAGTACGTCATATTAGCTTCGCGAAGTGAGACTAAAATAGTACATTTAGTCCCTAGGGTTTAAAAGAAAGCCATATAATCCCATACAAATTTCTATGACACTGAAAAAATGAACTTTCGGTCAGCTACTTACTCCTTACGAATAACTGAAAACAAACAAACCAACCTGATCAGATTGGCCAAGCTTTCTGATAGAATTACTCAAACTGTACTTTTAGTTTTCATGAATTATACAATTTTAATGTTAAGTCTCTTTTATTTTCTCGCAGTCGAAGGGAAAATCAGATTGTTTAACAGGTGGCTAAAAGCCATTATGACACTCAGACATATTTGTCCTCGCTCACTTCGTGAGGTCGTCCAAATAATCGCTTCGTAATATTTTCTTCTATTTCCGCGATTATTACTCATTGAAATAAAACAATCCACCCGTGACCATGGAAGGCTGGAAAGCTTCCGAAACGTCGGGAACTAAAATGAGATAATATACGCGATATAATCCGTTAAATTGTTTTATTTTAATCACTTCGTGTCATAATGGCTTATTTTAGCCCCTTGTCAAACAATCTACTATTAGCTGTTCGCTTCAGAATAAGCATTTAATAGTAAGTGTACTCTAACATTTTTTTTTTTTCAATTCAGGTAAGCCTTTTGACGATCTACACCCAGTTCCCATAACAATGACGCTAATTATTATCGCAGTAACTGGAAATTGTGGCTAAAGGTAACTTATACTAGTGACTGGTTAAAAATGAAACCGATAGCTGTAATACCATAATGAAACCTCGAGTTTTCTATCAATATTACAAAGATTTGAAACAAGCGGCCCTTGTTGATCACAATCAAAGACATCCGTTACTAAGACATCCGTTAAAAAAATAAATATTTTTGTAATTTCAGCAAACAAAAAGTATTTTCCTAACTTAATTAATTTGAGCAAAGGAATACCCGAGAAGATTACTTCTCGGTTGGACGCCGGACCGTCAACGTCTCTAGAATCTCCTGATGATGCTTCATAGAGAGGCGAAACACGTGTCGAGGATTATACTGTTTGCTGGTGGTCTTTTGTATTTACTTGCGTAATTTTTTGTAGAAACTGCATGAAAATATACGCATGTGAACTATATCCACAGGAGCCTGTTTCTAAAAGAAGTTTCCTCTAGAACAATCTGAAAATAATATACACAATATAACATTAACACAAGAACGTCTCCTAAATCTTATTAAAAGGACAGATACATATAAGGTAAAATTGCCAGTATTCGATACTGTCTTATTATTTAGTACCTTTGAGTTATATAGGTGACAAACCTAGTGCCGATTATTACAGTTTACCAGTTGAGCATTAGTTTGCCCTTTTATATGAGAAATAGAAGAATTGTTTCTTCTATCGAAAAACGGAATAATCTATGGCAGTTTATTTATTCTAAAAACTGGTTTTAATGTATGTATGCGTGTCTATTGTTTTAGGTATGGTCAAGTGGGGTAAGTGGACATTATCTATTTTAAACCATATGGGCTAAGAGAAGCGACCATACAGATATATTTACGAGCATTACATGGTTTATACCTGTTCTCTTCTTTTTATCCTGCTTAGCCCACCTGACTTTATCTTTCGAACAATGTATTCCCTTTTTAATGTGAGACTTTTAGTAATGTGTGTCTGATTTGAGTGATAGAAATGTATGAGTAGTTAGTATACGCATATTTTTTTCTTAAAAGGTTATTTGAAATGAACCTTATTCATGAAATAAACCGAAAAATATTCCACTAAAATTCTCTCTTAAAACCTTTGCGATCTTTCCTTCGACATTTGTCTTTCCAAAATCCCGCTTCCATCTAGTAATTGTAAAAGTTTGTTAATAAAATCATGAATTTTCAAACATTAATAAGGTTCTTTGCAGGAATACCCAACTCGGGGCCGCACTTTTCCATTTATCTTATTGTAATTCTTGTGGGCCAGGTATCCCGACCGTATTGAGTTGACAACTCCTGATATTGAAATACGAATGCCTCGGCTGAGGGAAAATATATAGCTAGGTACCTAACATACGCACGGAATTTTCATCATGAATATTTCTACGAAATTACTCACTGATATTAAAGTATGAACCTGGATTACCGAGCTTTGCTCGGTGGGTGCACGATTTTTTCTTTTTCGCAGATAAAACCTATCTAGATAAACTTGAAAAATAAAACTGAATACCGACAGATAGATCGATAACTGCTGTAAGTAATGCTTCTGTGTATAAAAGTAGCAAATAAGTGTCTACATCACATAATTAAGCAGTGATTGTTATGAGATTTATGAATTTAAAGGAATAATTAATGTCTTGAAAATTACGTGTTTTCTGACTACATGTTACACCACTTTATATGCTCCGATTAGCTACATTGGATGGTTAAGGGGATGCATCGAGATTTAAGCTATTTTTTAGTGCGATTTTTGACAAATTTAGTATATGAAACAGGCTGGTTTTTAGATATGTGTTTTTGACTATATAACCTATTCAGTGATTAACTCGAAAGCATGCATTTGTTGAAAATATCCTCGATACAAAAGTTATCCGAAAACGCGTCTTCATTTTCCGTTTTTTATATAGTTTGTACAAACGACAGATTAATAAACGGCTAAATTATGTAAAATTGTCATTCTTTCCTTTATCTTTTATGAGATTAACTTAAATTTAACAAAACCTATTTTGAACGTAATAATATCTTCGATTTCATTGTACATCTCGCGCTTACGCCAAAAAACCCCGAGCATGTAGTGTATTAGCTTTCTCTTTCTTTGATGGCAGCGAGCAATAAATGCGTCCCTTATTACAAATTCCGCTTCTTGGCCGGCTAGGCCTTTGGGGCGTGGTTTACGAATAGGCATTACTTGACGATGCAGGCCCTTAAAAACTGTTGGATTGCTCGTTCCCATCGTGTATATTTGCGTAGGTCTTGTTTACAACCTTTTGTCTAATTAATGTCATAGACCCTGCACCAATAAACTGTTCCTGTTTAACCTAATGTTTATCATGTCGAGCTTTTCTTAAGGCTGGTTCCGTCATTTGTACTTACGCTTTTGAATTGTGCAAACAAATTTAAATAAATAAACTTATTCAATTCATTGAATCAACGACTCCCTGTACGCTCTATATGGACATGATACGCTCATTATATGTATTGACTGACGACCCGCGCTCGGCCTGAATACTGAACTGACAGACAGACAGATAATGTACTGCTGATTTACTTTAGATACAATCAATGGAAAATGAAGGCGAGTGAATTAGAAACTAAATTAACATATGCTAGGATAGTTAAGATCATTAAAATACTTCGATGTAATTAGTCAAAATGAACAATATTAATGAGTATGAGACTGCGATTTTAGTTTTATTTTGTTAGTTCAGTTTAAGTATAGTTTTATTTATTCAAGAAACAATGCCTTGTAAGATGTCTTTATTTAGTAGGCTTATTATTTAACAAGTATATTACAAGAGAAAGAAGTTGAGAGAAAGACAAAACGCCTGGAGGAGCTATTGGTCCATGAAACATTTAATGAAGGGCGACGACCTATCAATGTCACTCAAACGTAAGCTCATTGACATCCAGTTTTCACCGACGGGGCTCAGACTTGGTCTTTGACGGAAGCTCAGAAGTCCAAACCCGCGGTTTGCCAGCGAGCTAGGGTGCGCAGCATATTAGTTGTAAAGCTAATGGATCATATCCAGAACACCACGCTGCGCTCACAAACCCAGAAAGTCGATGTAGCTCGGTAGGCGGCAAGGTTGAAGTCGGATTGGGCTGGTCACGTCTGCCGTATGCCGAATGACTTGTGGGCTAAGAAGACCACAAAGTGGTAGCCACATATCTCAAAACGGAGACGCGGCAGACCTCGTCGGCGATGGCGGGACGACTTGGACTCCAATGAATAGGACTGGCCAGATGGTACTCAAAAAAGAGGGGGGGGGGGGCTTTGCCCAGCAGTGGGACATAACAGGCTTGCAATAATAATATTACATATAGTATTATATGCAACTAGCTACTATAAGATCCACAGCGCAACCTTCATCCAATTTCCATACAAATATCTATCAGCAACATGCTTCTTCAAAATAAAACATCGTTACAATCCGCAACAGGTTTCGTCAATCTAAATAGCAAAATATTGGTGATTGAATTATTTATTTGTTGTCTTGTGTTACCCGACTACGTCAGACGGAGGTTTATGTTTTTCGAATGTATGTATGTATAAGTACTAAGTATTTTCGAGTGTATGTGGGTAGGTATAAGTATGTCTATTTCATTGGTACTCTCTACAGGCTGAAAATGTGCGTCTTACTTGTTAACTTTATCATAAGGAGCGTAGTTTCGGAACAATGTGGAGTAGGCGTGTCCTTTGATAACAAAAAAACTTTTAAAAAAATTGCCTTAGTCGATTTCTGCAGAAAAAAACTTTGTTGTAGGAAGAGAGAAGTTGACTACCGATAACATAAAATTTTCCTTGGGAAAACATAATTACCGGAATAATGTCATTCGGATGAAATTCATATAAATTTATGTTTTTTGGTAGGCCGATATCAGATTCGGCTTTCCGTTTCAGGCTGTATAGATAGGCAGTTACATCACCAGACTACATTTATGATGGTTAGTTTTTGAAATAACTCATTTTCATTTAGTTATTATTTTATATAATATACCGAATGCGAACAGTTCAGTATTTTGAATTTACAAACAATTGAGGGGTTTCTGACAAATCATTTTATGAATTCCAATTTATTTATATTCATTTCAATTAAACGAATTAAGTTTTGATTCCATTTTTCAATCTGCATGCCCTATATTAAAAGAGATGGAAACCCGAGTAGCGATATTGAAGTGTAAAGCAGTCACAGCTCACATCTTCAATTCAATTTGTTGTATACTTTAGCTTTAACTTTATAATTTAATTTTAATTTTTTACTAGCTTCTGCGCGCAACTTCGTCGGCCTTTTATTCTTTTATCGCGATTAAGGGTATTTTTCCGTGATAAAAAGTAGCCTATGTCCTTCCCCTGGACTCAAACTATTTCCATACCAAATTTCATTCCAATCGGCTCAGCGGTTTAAGCGTGAAGAAGTAACAGATAGACAGACAGACAGACAGACAGGCAGACATGACTATTAATATGAATGGATTAGTATGGATTAGAATGCTATTCAATTTGTATTTGCCGAGCTTTTTGCTTTGTTAAGCTTAGTGTAATCCTAGTTATAAGATACTCTCTTCTGACCGCGACTTCGTCCGCCTTAAATTCGTTTATCGCGGATAAGGGTATTTTTCCGGAATAAAAAGTAACCTATGTCCTTCCCCGGGACTCAAACTATCTCCATACCAAATTTCATCGAAATCAGTTAGGCGGTTAAAGCGTGAAGAGGTAACAGACAGACAGATAGACAGACAGACAGACAGACAGACACACTTACAGGTTTATAATATTATATAATAGTAATATAGAATATAGTATATATATAGTATATATAGTATATATTATAGTATGGATTGCAATGCCCTGATAGGGACCATGTAAAGGATACACAATGCCTGTGTAACAGCCATTTGTAATCATGGTGCAATGAATAAATCAATCACTGTTAGCTATCGTGGAATACGTGGCAAACCTAAGGGATCTTTTTTAGGAAATTCATTAGGGTTGTTATTATCAAACCTTAAAATCTCCACAAATCCCGATATTACAGGCGGTGAGTTATAGGAGTCCTAGTCACACTATTTGCACAATAGTTACTGATGCATAGTGGTGAGGCACCCACACACTTACTTACAGACCCACACACCTACTGGCAGACCCACACACCTATTGACAGACCAACACACCTACTGACAGACACACACACCCACTTACAGACCCGCACACACCCACTGACAGACCCACACACCTACTGACAGACCCACACAACTACTACTTACAGACATTCGAATATTGGAAGAGACCAGTGACCTTACAATACGAGTATATGCGTTCACTGGGAGCGACATGTAGGGATTTATTAACACTACTAGTTTCTGCGCGCGCCTTCGTCCAGTTTAAATTTCTTTATCGCGAATAAGGGTATTTTTCCGGAATAAAAAGTAGCCTATATCCTTCCCCGGCACTCAAACTATCTCCATACCAAATTTCATCCAAATCGGTTCAGCGGTTTAAGCGTGAAGAGGTAACAGACAGACAGACAGACAGACAGACACACTTTCGCATTTTTAATATTAGTATGCATACACGGTGACAACGAGTAACTTAAGTATACTTAACCATCGAATGTACAACTAATAGGGATGTTGACAACTTTTAACAACTTTTTTGTGTAATATGTTATAGAACACGACCTTTCAATAATAGAAATATTGGTCAATAAACTACAACACGACTATTACACAAATATTTTGACTACCGGTTTGGCTCAGTGGGAGTAACGTTGCCTGCGAAGCTGAGGTCCTGGGTTCAAATCCCGGTAAGGGCAAATATTTGTGTGGTGAGCATAAATATTTGTTCCTGAGTTTTGGATGTTCTCTATGTATATAAGTAATATATCTATTACATATATCGTCGTCTAGTTCCCATAACACAAGCCTTATTGAGCTTACCATGGGGCTAGTTCGATTTGTGTAAAATTGTCCCCTAATATTTATTTATTATTTATTCATTTATTTATTACAACAATCTCATAAAAACTCCCTGAGATACAACAAAGTTAAAGTAAAATTTTTGGACTTTCCCAAAACAGGCTTCATACTAAAACTTAGGAACGTGTGACGTGCCACGTTTCTACCTTGTTTGCCCGCAAATTAAGAACTATGTTTTGCAGCTATGTTACAAGTTGCGTTTATCGAAACGGTTTCATAAAACAAAAAATTACCATACATGTCATGGGTTATTCTATGGTATTGTTAGTTATTAATATTTTCATACTTTAAAAATGTACTTTCCCCCAATTTTAAAGGCCCATAAAACAAGCTATCGAAAAAAAAAAATTCGTGTCTAATTAGTGGGTACTCGTAACTCTCAGCTTTCAGTCACGTCTTCATTACATGCGAATTTATAAGAGTAAAAATGTCTATTTTTTTTTATTTGATAATTATATAAATGAGGCAGTAAACTCGATAGTTAAATATTGTCGAGTTACTCGTTCCCACCTTGTATATATTGTTCAGAGGAAAAGCATCGATAAGTGACTTTATCGATATAGGAAATCCCTAGATTGCGCTCCCAATATTCCAATGTCTACTATACTTAATAAAAATATCCAATGAACTCTCTATTCCAATTTTCAATCGGCGTGCCTCGTTATGGATATCTGTACCAGCGATCTGTGTATGGGCACGCCGGGAGTCTTGGTCAAGGTGCCCGCTTAGCACCTACGGTCTAATTGGAACCATGAGCTCGATCATGTTTCTGTGTAGCGAGTATTTTCTATCAGTAGTTACAGTGAAACCGAAGTATTAATAATATTCGGCTGCAATACGGAACCCTTGAAATGCGTCAGGTGGGCATGCTTCACTTCGTAAAGGTTTTCTGGAAGCGGTATCTGTTTAGCGATAAGACCGCCTGTTGTGTTTATTCGTTGGAGATATAAAGTTGGTTTGTTGTTGTTGCGAATATTTGTTTTTTTTTTTATATTAGGGTAAACTGGGTACGAGTGTGCCATAGTGCGGTTGTGACAGTCGCAATATTAGCAAAATTTTAAGAACTACGGGGGGCGGTGTAAGACGGGAGAGAAGCGGCGCGCCAGTCTAAACGCGATTCAAAAGGTCAAAAGGAAGTATTTTTAATTGATTTATTTTTGTAATTGTCGCTATACGTGTACAGTCACCAGCATTAATATCTGCCACAACAAAGCGTGCATAAATATCTGACACGACTCTATTTCTAGAGCCGTTAGGACGTGTCAGATACTTTCACCAGTTTTTTTATGGCAGATATTATTTATGGTGATTGTACAGATAGAGTAATTAAGTGTTTGTGTCGGGAACTATAATGAGATAATATACGTGATACAATCCGTTAAATTGTTGAATTTCAATAATTAAATGTTGTTCATTATACTGTATCTGTACACAGATGTTACTTAGCAGATATGTTATTTTATCTTGTCATGGCAAATATTTTATTGCAAAAAGATGCGTTGGATAAGTTTGTTCGTTGCTTAAAGGTTAACGCCTTTGTACTTGTATCAACTTCTTTAATTGTATTTGTAACTGATTACCATGTTCAATAAAGTGTTTACATATACTTACGGTAGTGACA
This sequence comes from Hedya salicella, assembly GCA_905404275.2. Lineage (NCBI taxonomy): Eukaryota > Metazoa > Arthropoda > Insecta > Lepidoptera > Tortricidae > Hedya > Hedya salicella. Next base: position 9,765,522 of record FR990112.1, on the reverse strand, counting down.
AATTTACCAGTCACTGTAGTGACACAAATTATTACCTTTGTTTGCTTTTAGAATTCAATAAAACGCTTACAAAAGACCGTCATAGGTAGTCTGAGATCACGAAGTATGAACACTCTTACAAGAAAGTGTAACGCGGGATTTACTAAGGGAAAGCTGCGGATATGTACGAGAGTAATCGCATGTCTTTCTTACGATCTTCTTTAACATGTTATCAATACTTGTTTTGTAGTTTGGCACGGTCGCTAAATGTGTAATAATTAGGAGAGTATAGAGTATAGCTGCTCTTAGACTTGTTGTATTATAAAGACTTATAATTATACTAGATGCTATATTGCCCTATAAATTATAAGCGATTAAAGTGTCATAGAGTTTATGTATGACATGTCTGTTGTTCCATATAAAGTTTATGTTACATTATGGTGGCAGTAAACGTTGAATAAAAATATTGTGTATCATTTTTATGTATTTTTGAAATTGTCACTTCGGTCCTCAAGCACTGTCACTACCGCTCTTGGGGTGTGGTCGATTTTCTCTTTCTTTATTTACTCCGATCAATGAAGTAATATTATACTTAGCGAGCCAAGTGTTTATTCGTAGACAAATGTACACTTATAATAAACGACTTTTTTTTTCAGTTAACTATATATGGGCAATTAAATGAAAATTTACACTACAGTACCCAGTCTACCCTACTTACCTCTCATTTGTTTCCATTCTGTTAGTTTTTATTTCCTCTTTACAGACTTTTGAGGATAAAGTCTATCTGAATAAACTCGGGAAGACACAAATTCTGTCTACGTTCAGAACTTCGCCTAAATAATAGAAATACATTTTGAGTTAGCAATTACAAAATACTAAATATGTACTAGAATTGCTCATTCATTAACCAGTTATAGGATTTTAGTTTGTAAACAAAAGTTTCAAATCGGCTTTAATTCACTGCTTATTATTTGATTGATTTGATATTTCGTTTGTTTGGCACGCAAATGCACTGAATGACGCCTGTTGGAAACAATGTAATGTTTGATGAATACAATCAATGTTTATTGAACTGTAAACTAACGGTTACCGATTTCAGTTCCTCGTATAGCCCGTGTACCTATTCTGTTTTTATTGTTTTTGTCATAAGGGGCAAACGAGCAAGACGGATAACCTGATGGTAAGCGATCATCGTCGCCCATGACGCCTGCAACACCAAAGGAGTCTCGAGTGTGTTGTCGGCCTTTCAGGTGGGAGTACGCTCTTTTCTTGAAGACTTGAAGGCTATTAACCGCATACTAATAGGATTAACTAAAACAGCTGTTTTATTAATTGTATTCGGTAAAGTAATAAATTACACGTTCACTACACACAAAAAAAAAAGACAAAACCTAATCTAGGTGCCACCGGAAGCGGGGCAAGTATCAAGTTACCGCAGATCCCAAGCAAGCAGCAGAGCTGAAGGCCACAGAGAACGGAACCTCCTGACGATGCTCAGCGTGTCTACGAGTACTACCCTTTGTATCCAAGCATCTAGTATTCGCTGTGAAGACCGTTTACCAAAAATATGATGTCTTCTGAGACTGTGTATAGTATAAATAAGAATAAATAACACAGGGACATTGTTACACAAATTGACCTAGTCCCAAACTAAGCAAAGCTTGTACTATGAGTACTAGGCGACGATATCCATACTTCCATACTAATATTTATATGCGAAAGTGTGTCTGTCTGTCTGTCTGTTACCTCTTCACGCTTAAACCGCTGAACTGATTTGGATGAAATTTGGTATGGAGATAGTTTGAGTCCCAGGAATGGACATAGGCTACTTTTTATCCCGGAAAAATACCCTTAATTAATCAATCAATGAAAAAGCACCTCCGATTTATAACTTTATCTGGCAATGCTACAACAAGCCTTCTAAATTACTTTTTAAACAAAATCATTTATCCTCAGCTGTAGGGTGCCAACAAGGCGACCCGCTCGGACCCGCGCTTTTCAGCCTCGCAATTCACCCCATCATTACCAATTTTATTTCCAAATTCAATGTTTGGTACTTAGATGACGGCACTCTAGGAGGTGACGTCACCGAAGTTCTAGAGGACCTTCGCGTATTAATTGAACATTTCCGCGGTATCGGACTAGAATTGAACTTTTCTAAATGTGAACTTTTCTTTTCCGATACATGTTTAGACAAAGAACTCGTCCTTTCCAAATTTCGTCGTCTTGCCCCCAATATTAAAATCACGGAGAAAAGCTCACTTCACCTCCTAGGAGCACCTGTATTGGACGAATCATTTCCAGATTTTTTAGAAAGCAAAATTAAAAACCTCACTGAAGTTTCGGATCGCATGACAAAAATTAATGCTCATGTTGCATACACCATCATCCGATACTGCCTTTTCGTACCCAAATTCACATACGTCCTAAGGTGCAGCCATTTTTGGAAATTTCCCACCCTTTTAGAAAAAATAGACAAAATTATTTATAATATTTTGGTTTCAGTAATCAATGTCAATTTAGATGACCGCTCATGGTCCCAGGCATCTCTCCCGATAAGACACGGAGGCCTAGGTATCAGAAAAGTGTCCAGCGTTTCGCTCCCAGCATATTTGTCCTCTGTACATAGTTCACTGGAACTAACGTCCAAAATGTTAAAGTCTCCAATCGGCCATTTTAATATCCCGTTTATGTCAGAGGCCAGAATTGCGTGGAGCGATGCCTGCCCAAGTGCTGATCTGCCCACAAATCTTATTTCACAGCGTCTTTGGGACGAGCCGCTCTGTAGGCTGGTACGGGAAAACCTGTTTCAAACGGCAACCAGTCTTCCGGAGCGCGCTCGCCTCCGTGCCACTGTCGAATGGGAATCCGGGCAGTGGCTACAAGCTCTGCCTTCCACATCAATTGGCACCCTTTTAGATAACTGTACTTTCCGCTTATCCGTCGCTCTTCGCCTGGGAGTGACCTGTGTTGCCCCCCATCGCTGTCGATGTGGTGACCCAGTCGACCCGCTGGGCCATCACGGACTATCCTGCGGCCGAAGCGCAGGACGTGCACCTCGTCATGCCAGCCTTAACGACATCATCCGTCGGGCCTTAGCCAGCGCGGGAGCGCCGGCTGTTTTAGAACCGACCGGGCTCGCTCGCGCTGACGGTAAGAGACCCGACGGTATGACCCTCGTGCCATGGAAGATGGGACGGCCCCTAGTTTGGGACGCGACCTGTGCTGATACTCTGGCGCTGTCCCATCTTCGTGGCACCGCGGTTAAGGCTGGCTCGGCTGCCAATTCGGCTGAAGTCCTCAAGCGGCGCAAATATGCAAACATAAATAGTGGTTGCATGTTTGAGCCGTTTGGGGTTGAGACCCTGGGGCCCTGGGGGGAAAGCGCCCACAGGGTGTTTAAAGAGTGCAGCCGAAGATTGGTTGAGTTGACACGTGACCAGAGGGCTGGCTCATATCTCGCACAGCGGATCAGCATTGCCATACAACGTGGCAATGCTGCCAGCCTTCTGGGTACGTTGCCAATCGACGGCGATCTGGGGCAAATTTTTTATTTATAAGTATTTTTTACATCTAGTTTTTAATTTCTCATTTTAGTTTATTTTTAATTTTAGATTTAGTTTTATTTTAAGGTAGTTTAATTGTTTTATTTGTTTGTTCTATAAGTAAATGAAGATTTCCTTATATACTTAAAAAAGTTCAAATTTTACCATGGCGGTCAAATATGCTATTTAAGAAGATTGTAATCCCGGTTTCCGGATATATAAATAGCAGCCCTCGTACATACTTATTACACACATCAATCAATCAATATAAATATTGGAAACTAAGTAATTCTCCTACTTATGGAATGCACATGGTTCAGAAATATAATTCCCTTAAATGACCAAATGCAGTCTGCATTGTCGTGAGAGAGAAAATAAAAGAGATGTGATCACTGAAAGAACAGAATCTTCATGTTTGAGCAAGTATCTTTGACTTCAGTATAATCCTTGTGCCTTGCACAGCGCGTCGCTTACCCCGAGTGGCTGCGGATGGCATTTCTGTTTGTAGGTTACGGAATCTGATTACTGGCACGGAGGCCTAGCCATAACTATCTTGTTCAAAGTCAGGTTCTAAAAAAATAAAAAATATGTATAAACTCCAATATAGGTATGATCATTGCTTAGAAGGAGTACTTACACAACAATTGAGTGTCTTTTCCAAAGGGCTTATTTTCCCTGGCTTCTATAAAGACATAAGCCCTTTTGAAATAAGTTTGTTAAAAGAGTAGGGTTGTGCCAAAGATCTCTTTGTTGATGCCTCTTAAAAAAAATTGACCCAATTATCTCCTGTAAAGTAATGAAGTGTATCTTTTTAAAATAGATCTTCTGAAGTATTTAAGTAGGTATCGATTGTTTTCGTCTATGTGTATGACCTTGCTTGTCACCGTTTGAATACACCGTGGTTAAGTTTGAGGTTTGTTTTGAAACGGAACTATTGTGGGAGCTCTGACAGGCGTGACTACACTGTACCACAGCAGGCTTACAGAATAATTCTGACAGTTTACCACGAAACGCAACGCGATTAGCACGCATTTTCTTTGCCGATACCGCACGAGACCGTGCAAGCTAAAACCGACTTACACGCGATGAACGCGAAGTGCATAATGACCTTGCAAATGCTAATTCTATAAAATTATAAAAGCGTGTCAAAGCGAGTTAGTGCGCGCAAATTGCAGTGTCAGAGGTGGTATAATGTAAGATAATGGCAACCTTAGTAAATACAATAATAATCGGTCATAGATAATGATAGCTGTGCGTTTATATAAAGAAAATCAACGTTGATTTAAAGCGAGAAACGGACGAGAACAATGCGTGGAGTATAAACTATAGGCTATTTATCCTTACTTGTTCTAAATAGTAAACATCATTCTAACCTAAAAATATGCATTTAATGCCAAGACCAGCTATTTTCTCGCAATAATTTAATGCATGAAATTGGCAATGTGGCACTAAAAATATTAATTCTTGTTACTATATTTACGCGAAAATTGTAGAGTTTAGGACAAAAAAATTTAGGTACTTTTAGGTTAGAATTTTGTTTACTATTTAGGACAAGTAGGATAAATAACCTATACATAACTTCGACATTTATTTGTAATTTTAACAATATTGTTGATCAAAATTGTCTACCCAATGTAATTATTCCGGAAACGACAGTCTGATCAAAAGTTTTTTTTTTCGGGATACTCATATGACATGCGCAATTAACTCTGTTTTTCTGTCTGTTACTATTTGACGCTTAAACCGCTGAACCGATGTAGATGAAATATGGTATGCAGATAGTTTGAGGCCCTGGGAAGGACATAGGATTTATCCGACAAATCATATATATCGTCGTCTAGTACCCATAATACAAGCCTTATTGAGCTTACCATGGGACTAGAGCGATTTGTGTAAAATTGTCCCGTAATATTTATTTATTTATCCCTTAAGCTTATCCATGAAGAGGGGCGGGGGGAGGAAGTTTGTTTGGGGAATCTATCATTAAAACATAGGCTACACAAGTAAGTACTCGTATGCCTGAATGTTTATGTATTTTTTAGTTTTTATTTATTTTTGTATTATTTATAATCTCATTTCACCAGCTACTCATTCCTGGCTAATCTGTGTCTTTTCCGCTACCCAAAGGTTGTCTGGAACTGCTGGAAGAGATCGCTCTTAGTTTTACGACCGCCTATTGGTTACCGTATTTTATGTTTACAAAATATTTTTTTTACTCAATGAAGAATCCCGGAATTATTGGATGTTTCGAAACGCCAGAGGTGGTAACAGAATTTAAATTCAAGGTTTCACTTTCACACTTAATCTACAATAATAATATGCCGTGTGTATAGTAAAAGAAATTTAGAAAAATAACAAAAGGAAACTTAATGCATAAGTAACTACTGAACTTATTTATAAATTAATTACGTTATAGTAATAATAATTGGGAAATACATTTATACAGCTGCTGCCAACAGTTTACTTTTTAAAGTGCAAAAACGTAAGTTCTCGTGAGGTTTTTTCATTACTTTAACAATGTCGGAAGCTACTTTAAGGTATAAATACATACATAATACGTTAACAATTTTGTCGTATCATTAACAGCTTAGACGAAAATTTACAGGCTATCTCAATTTAGTTGGTTATTTATATTTTATTACAACTAGACTCATTTAGAATTTTCCTCATTTCAAGAAATAAAGCTTAAAACCTTCTCACTGGTTTGTTCGTTCCATTTTGATACAAACATGACTCGTCCCTAACAACATATGAATATGATGTCATGAGCGATCCCATTTTAATTAAAGAAATATCTTTTACTTTTGTCGTATTCGTTGGACATACTTGGCTTTGGAATTCCTCTCGTGTTTATATTTCACATTTATTACCGCCTACATTGCAGATTTGATCTTTTAAGCCTCAGCTTAACTCTGTTCCGCAAAAATCATAGCTGCTCGTTGCTGCGGGTAAACAATTTTATTTTTTGCCCACTTTGCACCTCCGGCCTTGAGTTGAGCTGTTTGCTAAAATAGCGCAGAATAGATAAAACATACACAGAAGGCTCTGTTATTTACCACTGAGTGAACAAGGAGGGCTGTTATGTGTTAGGCGTTTTTAACTGTGTGTCCGTCGGTAGAGTCAACTAAACGGATGGACCGAATTTTGTTAGAATCTTGACTTGATCCTGTTCAACCATTTGAAGGATACCGCATGTCAAATTATATAGCCTACTGTAATTGGATAATTAAAAGAATACCAATGCATTATGAAATAAAGAAAAAAAAAGATAAAATAGCTTTGAAATACAAAACTTCAATAGTTATACAAATATTGGAATTTATTTTCAGAATCCTTATAATTCAATAAAACAGTATTACTTACAGCAACCATGTAGATAAATGCAGTTTTACACGACCAAAATGCCAATTTTTTTTTTACGTATACTACATTTGGCACGCCAACTCAAGAAAGACGTTTTCAGCGCTCGGTAGGAGAATGCCGAACTTTAACTATTATTTTTAGGGTTCCGTACCATTTTTTTTATGGTGCTTAAATTTCGTTTTACTATGGAAAATGTGGAAAAAAATACCATTCCTCCCCTTTATCTCCGAAGTTTACCAAGCGAAAAATATGAAATTTTCTGGAATTATATAATTTAATATGAATATTACACGAAAATTAGAACCATACTAGAAGATGCCCGCAACTTCGTTCGTGGAGGAGAAAAAGTCATAACCCGTCGTTTTTTCTTCAGCGTAGTCGGGTAAAAAGTATCCTTTAACCATCTGGAGATACCTAGCTACCCGTGTACCAAAAATTATAGAAATCTGTTAAGCTGATTTTGCGTGATGAAGCCACAACGACACATACAAACATACCTAAAATCCAAAAAAAAATTTTTTCGTTTAAGTGAGCTCCAAATAGTCCGTAACAATCGTTTTTTTTTAAATACCTTCAATGAACAGACATTTCATTTTTACAACTTTATAATAGTATAGATATCTATCTGTCTTGCTTTTTTTTATCACCAAAAGTTATTTTTGAATAACCCGGTTTGGTTAAGTTTGCCCCTCATTTGTATGTGACGCCATAGATACCAGAGGCAATATTAACTCAAGCGGCAAGTTAAGTCGGAATAAGTGAAAGTTTGTACGGAACCCTCGGTGCGCGAGTCAGACTCGCACTTGACCGGTTTTTTTAATTTTAGAGTACTCTATTTGTACTTAGTCCAATATAGACATTTAATTTTGATCCTTACTAAATACAGAATCGATCGTCATCCTAAAAAAACCATCATCCCAGTTATCAGGATTATCTAGACGTTTCCGGTGCTTTTCTTCGGTTCACCGATTGGTGTACAATTGCACAGATGTTGGTGCCGCTCTGCCGTTCAATTGTTTTATAATTTTTTGGCATAAGTGCACTTCATCACTCTTAAAACTGATAATAAACATGACGTATACGAAAAACATATAATACATAATTTAGTTGATTATAATAATTAAGTTACAGAATAATAATAATCATACAAACATTCTTTACTAAGAACGATTATTAGAAATAATTTCACTTCTTATATTGACCGTGACATTAAAAACCGAATCAGCGTAGTATAGATGAAATAGCGACAGATCTCGGGAATAATATGCGACGCCTGAATGCCCCTTCGATTGAAGGTCCAAATTTACAAGACCATTGTAAGACCTGTCTGTGTATAAATCGGAATGTTGGGCCGCAAAGGTGACCGATGAAAGGAGATTGCATGTTGTGTAATGTAGAGATGGATGAGTGGCGTGACGAGAATGGATTGGAAAAGGAATGAGTATATAAGAGGAAGCCTATAGTAGCACCCATAGTCATTAACTGAAACAATCGCTTACGAGGGTATAGACATATTATGCGGAGGGATGAAAGTCATGTAATAAGAAGGGTATTAGGTATTCACGTAGAGTGATGTAAGAGAAGGGGTAGACGAAGGAAAAGGTGGATTTATTAGGTTCATACATTTGCTACTAAACGCAAGTACGAAATGATGAATTCGTACTAATCACTAATCAAAGTGTATACAGGCCTTAACATACATTTAGTGTACGATTGATTTTTTGCAACCATGCCTGCGTTTAAAAACTGAACCTTCGCGGGTTACACACAATGCACGTCAATCTATAACGACCTATACGTTGACTCACAGGGTCTCAGACATGACATAAGGAATTTATTATTTTTAAGGGAGGAAATTTCGCGGCGAAATTGCGGGGTGCGCCGCGTCTGGTAATAGTGGCAATGTTCTTTCAAGCGTGATCGACTATATCTTGCTTCTTTCTTTCTCGCACTAATATTAATGCGTGCGAAGAAAACAGTAACGGCTTTCCTTTAAAGGAAAGCTCCTTTGAGAACTTCATGCGTGATAGTATAACCGGTGCAAGTCGCCTGCGCCTCTGTTAACAGTTCGTAAATAAAATTCATGAAAGCTTAACTGTTCCATGAGACCAGATGTTCCGTTTCCTTTTTTGCCTATTTTGCATCTCCTCATGTAACTCCGGCTTTGAGTAAAATCTGCAACGAGTATTAAGAGAGAGTTATGTGACTTATGTGCCCTGCTATTCGCGCATGTATGGCATGGTGGTAGTGGTACCTATTTTTGTCTCCGACTATACGTCAAGGCAGTTCGTAAAAATAATATTGCAGATCCAGCACAAATTGCGGACTGAATATCAAATACTATTTTCTATCAGTCAACCATTTGATTAGTGTAGTGCTATTTACTATGTAAATTCAATGACTGATTTCAATTCGCTATTCAATAACTGAGTTAATTAACTGTTATCTCGCGAACCTGATCATATAAGTCGCTGTTAATCTCACTGTTTCATCAAGCCTTCATTAAGATATGCTATATACAGGGTGAATTCAAATTCAAATCATTTATTTGTGAACAATAGGTATACACACAATGCAATTATGCTAGATAGTAGGTACATGTGATGGTCCAGCTATGTTCCGCCTCAAGGAATACAAAAATCTTATAGCCTACATGCTTATTGCACTAAATTCAAGTTATCACTTGCAAGCTTTATTGACCAGAAATTCAATTAAAGCCCGCTTAAATTCTAGAACCGTTTCTTTGCTCCTGATATCAGCAGGTAGATGATTACATTTTTCGGGACTACACAAAACTTGTTTTGTAATCGTCTACTTGAAAAACACTGAGGATGTGAGGATTACACCTGGATCAGTATGGGTAAGTTTCAAACTACATAAAAGTGATACGAAACTCTGTTTTGAGGAACCATGGCACCAATTTTAGATGTAAGAAAATCTGCATACATAGTTTTTATACAAATGCTTATTTTTCGTAAAGTGTATTTTTTTCATTGGAGAAATAATTTATGAAGATATTGTCACCTTAGTAGTATAAAAAAATACTACTAAGGTGACAAACAAGCGTACGGCCTACCTGATGTTAAACAGTCACCGCAGCCTATGAGCGCTTGCAACGCCAGGGGCATTACGTGCGTGTTGCCGATCCTTTAAGAACCTATTCACTCCCCTCTTGAAGAACCCCATAGGTACTGTAACCTCCAGGAAAAAGCGCGACAGGGAGTGGAGATTAAATATATAATATTTATTAAAATCTGCAAATTCAGTTACTACCTACTTTCCTGGCAGCCGTTCGTTTCTGTTTGTCTGAAATGTTTTCGTTTTATGCTGGTGGATGTGAGCATTTAGGCGAGCTTCTATTTCTGCTCTAAGGCACAGAATAAGTAATAGTACAAGTACAGAAATTGCACTTCCTCGTAAAAACGCTGTGCTAGGCATGAGAATCGTGCCTACTCTACGCCTCTCTGACTATCGTATAACTTGTATTCATTCGCACACGGCACGTGTAGTGCTAGGGTTGTCACGCCAAGAATATATCAATGAGGGCAAGAAAGCTGTCGCCTAAACACCATAATGCTGGACTAAAAATGTTTAATTTTCTCCTGTATTCATGTCAATACGTATTTAATTTAGGTACTACCTAAATCTAGGTATTTGTTCCCAAGAATCATACTCGTACCTACCTGTTTATATTTATTGCCGAAAAGTTATTTGAGATTTGCATATTTCTAAAAAAACATATTTATTATTATTTTATACCTACATGACGCGAAAAGTCAAGTTAAGGCATTGGTAAGAATCCGTTTGTAAACAGTTTTGGTATAAATAGGTACCTAATAACCGCGGTAGTTTAAAACAATGTACCTAAGTATGTACAGGTAAAGTGTTTTATCTTTTGCACACAATGCGTAAATCTTATAAACTAACTGTTTAAGTCACGTAAAGCACAATTTCATAATAAACACGTACCTATCTCCTAAAAAAAATAAACTTAATGTTTACAATTTGACGGCAACTTAAAAAAAAGTACTTTCCGTCCTTATAATATGTATTCAAATACAGAACAATTCACGTAACTTCATGGCGCTTTTATAAACATAAATCAACTCATTGAAATAAAACAATTTAACGGATTATATCGCGTATATTATCTCATTTTAGTTCCCGATGTTTCGGAAGCTTTCCAGCTCTCCATGGTCACGGGTGGACTAAATCAACTGTTAAGGTAAATTAATCAATACGACACCCGCCGAGAACGATCGATCCCAACGGCAGATCGCAGCGTACACATGCTCACTCGCTCGGTGCCGGCCCCGGACTGACGGCATAACCCGGTCAATGCGGCGAGTAGGTAAATATCTCGGTTCGCCCCGCCCACTGCAAGCTCTCTGTGTAAGGGTACAAAGTAACTAGCGAACTTTACCAGGCCAAATAATGAAGTACTAGTATAAAGTTTGGATCTCTTTTTCTTGTCGGGGGCTATGCCCGCACCCCGTCCCATCTTTTGTATTTCTGCCCATGTAGGTTTTGTGTCATTATATCAGATGATCGTTTTTGTGTATGTAGCCGGTTATTTAAACGTGTGTGTGCGAAATGCAGTGTCGATGAAACCTAATTACCTATACCAAATGAAAATAGAGAACTAAAACTTCGTTGAAACGTTGTCGATGAAATGATATTTAATGAAAAGTTTGTTGGGCAAAACAAGAGGTAGCTGTTCCTCACACCGAAAAATATTGTTAGGTAGGTGCATGCATATCAGACGCGTGGCGTCAGGAAAATTACAAGAGAAGCCGAAGCGTATTCATTTACTCATATTTAAAGAAACAGGTGGCTTTGCTTGGGCAAACCAGGGGAAATAGGCTTATATGGACGCCACGCCACTGATGCCTGTACCTACATACAAGGATAGATTCATAATTGTTCTAGCATTGAATGCCTCTCTTTGTCCCTTGAGGCATTTTTAAATAACCAAAAAAATTTGTAAAATAAAACTTTTTGCCTTTTTCTGACTACGACACAATGATTTTCTGACTACGAGTACTTATTTGCTGTTGTAAAATTATGTGTAGACACAATCATCAAAAAAGTCGATTCAGTGACTTATTTTATAAAACTATCTACAATGTACAGAACTTAATAATAGTAAAAACAAATCAAATAATAATCGAATATAGAATAGCTAAGTTTATTAGATTAGCGCCCGAACGCAATCAGAGCGGATGTCGGCGGTTATCGGAATCGGAATTGGCTCCTTAATTCGCTCTAGATTGTCATTGTTTATAGACTGATTCGATTATGGTTGAATCCCTCACAGTACCTATAAAATGTAAGTCATTAGTTAAACAACGTTAATTTGTTATTTAATTAAAATAACCTGTACCGTAAACTCGGGTTACTTTGACCCAATGGATGGTAACTTTGACCCACATGAAAACCTTATTTAAAAGGGTCTAATAAAAAACACAAAATTTTAAAATCTAACTAAAACCAACCCCATGGCATATGTTCATAATTACAGTGCAATAATATAACCTGGAGTGAGTAAATCTCAATGGCCAAAGTGACCCTCCAGGGCTAAAGTTACCCGACCTTACGGTATGTAACTAATCTAGGGTTTCCGTTGTTATTCGCCATTTCTATAAAATGGTCCATCCATTTGTTGTTTTATTGAGTTTAATGATAAGAGGATCAAACATGGAAACGTGGTCTTCCGACCTAAGTTAATAGTATAAGGACAAGCGAATAATGGATGACAAGAGGTTCATAATCAAAAGTTAATTTCGTTGCAATGTAATTTTCTCATAATTTAACCAAATAACATTTTTAAAAGTTTGCTTGGTATATGAACGAAAATTGTATGCGTGACTGGTTATTGTGTAATGTTTTCAATAAATGTAGTGAGTTTATATTCAATGTAAAAAAAAATACCGTTCGATTGTGTAATGTGACAAATTTCAGAGTAACGAAGAAAACTTAAATTATTCCCGCATAAAATATACGAAATAATTACCGGATGTGTCTTTGTCGCTTGATTGATATTCAACAGCTATTTTGTTATTCACGGAAGCGAACTAAAGTCAGTAATATCTACAAAAATCTAGCTAAGCGACCCAAAAAAGATCACCGGCCTCCAACAGAAAATATCATTATTTGTCATAGAGTCAATATTAAATAATAATTCGTACTACTTCACTAATGATTGCGTCTCACGACAATCGTGACTGCTCAACATTGTTACAAAAGTCAAGTTTGTTGTTACTTCCACACAACTGACTGTACTTCATCGTATATCTGACTTTGACCCTTATTTATACGCTGACAGAATTTTCTTTATGGTAACGTGGGACAGACGTACGAGACCAAAAACATTCATGTGAGAAGGGTATCCAATTTGCTTGTAATATACGTGAGTGCACCTCGCTGACTGCTATGATGGAGACTCAAACGGTTGGGAAAAATAAAAGGAATATATTAATTTAATATAGAAACTATGATTGGCCACTTAAATCCACCGTTTATCACTTTCCTGAACCTTTTCGCGTATGTACTTCATCATCATCCAAAAGACGTCCACTGCCAGACATTAGCGCTCCCCAGAGAATGCCACCGGTCCTGCGCCGCCGCATCGAGTGGACTCCAGCGACCTTCAACGGGTCATCAGCCCACAGGGGCTACTCCGAAACCCGAAAACGAACTTCGTGTGGCGCTATCCCACTCACTCAAATACAACTTAACATGAGAGTGAGAGGGACGGCACGTTACGAACTTCGAATTTAGAGATTCGGAGTAATCCCACACCTTATGTAAAGTTCACTTAGACATTTTAGGTTTCGCATCCTTCAAAAATTTATATTATGTCAAATTAGGTGAGCGAAAATCTTCGAGATAAATCCGAGATATGTGTTAGTAAATAGTGGGTAGAGAGAATTAAAATCAAGGTTAGTATTAAAAGGGTAGAATAAAATACATATAATTCAGTATTATGATGAGATATTTAATATATTTATATATACGGTACAAATTACATTATTTTCAATATTTTCCGTATATTTCTAAATAATAAATAAGTATGCCTGTAGTTAATTTAAAATGTAAAATATTGCATTGATTTTAATTCTCTCTACCCACTATTCGCTAAAATTTGACAGTTATAAGTCATCTTAAGCGATATGCTTCTTTCGAGGCACCGTTATGACTCTTATGACATTTGTCAGCAATATCACTAGACCATATCGTTATGTTTGCTGGATATATGATATGTCATGATTTGTCACGCATTTTTTGCAGGTCTATCCTTTTAGAACATGTAGCTTAATGCAATTCGCTTAGCAAAAATGTGTTATTTAAATAAAACAATTTAACGGATTATATCGCGTATATTATTTCATTTGAGTTCCCGATGTTTTGGAAGCTTTTCAGATTTCCATAGCATGACCTTTGACTGAGAAATGATATATTTTCCTCTGTCAAAGATACAATTAGTGCAAACTACCCACTTTGAGAAAACAAATAAAGGTGTACATACATGCCAGATGGGCCTAATCTGTAAAGACAGTTACACGTGAGCTTAATTATTTTATTTTAATAATTTACCAAGTAGTATTTCACAAAAAAAAAAATGTATTACATATGTATCGCTCAATTGGCGACATCGCAAGCTAACAAAATACCGTAACGTATGTTGTATTGTAGTGTAGCAGTCCCTTAATAAAGGACTATATATGATTATCTATGGTGGCTACTCTATGCTACAATCATGATCATGACATGAAGAATGTATAACGTTATCTTATGTTAACAAATAAATAATTGTAAATATAAAGTGTTTAAATAATAAAACATGGCGCAGTCGCAGTAAAATTAAAAGCAGTAAGAAGTTTCGTACTTAAATTTAAAAGCACGACAATTTTACTAAACGAACAATGGCGGAAGGCTTGGTCAAGTTGCCTCCAAATTTCGATATACGTGCCGCAAATGCCGCTACCGAGTGGGAAGTATGGTCCCAGTCCTTCGAGGATTATTTAACTGGGGTCGGATCTGAAATGGCAAGTGACAAGGTTAAATTGTCTCTACTACGTAATATGATGGGCATGGATTCCGCACGTGTCCTATTGACGTTACCGTTAACTGAAGAGGATGCCAAAGACTTTAAAAAAGTTGTAGATGCCATCGAGAAGTATGTAAATCCACGAGTAAACGAAGTTTTCGAGAGATTTAAGTTTAACGAGCGAAAGCAGAAAGCCGGCGAGAGTTTCGAAAACTTCTTAACTGATTGTAAGAGTTTAATACAAAAGTGTAACTTCAGAAACAAAACAGAGCCTATTGAGGACCAATCATTGAGAGATAAGATTGTCCATGGAATTTCAGATGGATCTGTTCAAGAAAGTTTGTTAACAATTGAAAATTTAACATTGCAAAGGGCTGCCAATTATGTCCGCACTAGAGAGCAAAGTAAGATCCAAGCGAGGGAAATGAATCCTGATGCAGAAGTTGGCCGTGTGATTCGGAAGGAGATGAAAAAAGATTCCGATGTACCAAATTATTATAAAATGAAAAACAAGGATCATAATGAGAAGTTTTTGTGCAGACGCTGCAAAGAAGTGCATGGGCCACGTCAATGTAAAGCTTATGGGGTAAAATGTAAGAGATGCGGTTTGTTGAATCACTTTGCCATAGCATGCAGAGATACGCAGAAAGGTACAGAATGTGGAGGTGGAAAAGAAACAGCTTGTCACTGACTCAGACTCATCAGACTCAATATTATACTGCGGTAGAGTGAAAAATGCCAAAGCAGACTGGACAGAGGACATATTGATAGAAGGCAAGAGTATTAAATGCAGACTCGACACTGGAGCTGACGTAAGTGTGATGTCTTTAAAAAATTTTGAAAGCCTAAACACTAAATTAAAACTGGGTGAAGTGAGTTTGGAATTAGAGTCCGTCCAGGGTAAAAAAATTAAGCCTATAGGCATGATAAATTTAAATTGTAAATTTGGCGATACTGAATGTTTTGAAAATTTTATGATAGTTGAAAATGATTGTATGTTGTTGGGTCTTCCAGGATGTCTAAAGTTAAACTTAGTCTGAAGAATACACAAGGTTTCAGGAAATGTTATAAATGATGACCAAAAACAAAAATTTATAACTGATAATGCTGACATATTCAAGGGTCATGGTAAGTTTCCTAAACCATGTAATATTCCAACACTACCGCATAAACCTATTTGTCATCCTGCTTCTAGGGTGCCTTTAAGTTTAATGGATCCCTTAAAGATAGAGTTGAATAGATTAGTTGAAAGAGGCGCTATAGAGAAAGTTAATGAAATTGATTCTGAAGCATGTATAAATAAAATTGTAATAGTGGAGAAGCAGAATAACAAAATACGGCTGTGTTTGGATCCCACTGACCTTAATAATTACATTATAAGGAAACCGAATGTACTGCTTACTGTGGATGAGATAGCAGCTAAACTGAGAGGATTTTTTTTTTCTGTTTTGGATCTTTCAGAAGGGTTTCACCATGTTCCTTTAACACCACAAGCTTCATGGAGGTGCTGTTTTGCTACACCTTTTGGTGTGTATAAATATCTAGTTTTACCATACGGGCTTTCAAATGCACCGGATGTTTTTCAAAATCAAATAGAAACCTATTTTAGAGACATTCCAAATGTAATTTGTCTGTTTGATGATCTATTGGTGATGGGGAATACAGAGAAAGAACATGATGAAGCTCTTGAGAAAATAGTTAAGAAAGCTAGAGAAATTAAAGCTGTCATCAATAAAGAGAAGTTACAATTCAAGCAAAGTGAGGTCAAATATGTGGGTCAAATATTTAATGGAGAAGGAATGAAAGTGGACAAGGCTAGAGTAGAGTCACTACTATTGTTAAGATTACCAAATTGTAAAGAGGAGTTGCAGAGAATTATTGGATCTTTTAACTATGTGAGACGGTATGTTCCAACTATGGCTGAACTATTATCACCTCTTTGCAAATTATTGCGTAAAGATGTAGAGTTTCAGTGGCTTCCACATCATGAACAAATATTCAAAGAATAAAAAATTAAAATATCAGAAGCCTTGCCCAGCCTTGACCCCATTCAACCCAAAAGAAAACATAATATTACAATGTGACAGTTCTCAAAATGGTATTGGATGCTGCCTATTTCAAAAAGACAATAATGGTGCATTAAAATTAGTTGCTTGTGTATCAAGGTCAATGAACGGTGCCGAAATTGGCTATAGTAAAACTGAAAAGGAGATGTTGGCTATTTATTACGGTACCCAAAAATTTCACAAGTATGTCTACGGATCAAATGCAGTAACAGTGCAAACTGATCACAAACCTCTTCTTTCAATTATGAAAAAGTCTATCAGTCAAGTAGGGTCGCCTAGACTTAGGAGACTGAGAATAAAACTGCTCAATTACCAGCTGAATCTCACATAGATTCCTGGAAAATCAATTCATTTCGCTGATATGTTATCTCGGAATAGTCGTAAGGTGACTGACAAGGATCATGAAATGCTAGAAATGGTACATACGGTGTCAGCTCATTTACCAATGCGTGCTGAAAGAAAATCAAGGTTCCGACTAGAGACTAGCAGAGACAGTTTGTTAACTGAAATATCAAAGTATTATGTTTTGGGTTGGCCTGAAGAACAAAATGTTAGTAGTGAATGTAGGCCATTCTACAAGTTGCAGGATTTGATTTATGTAGAGTCAGGTCTTGTTTTTCTTGAGAACAAAATATTAGTTCCCAGCAAGTTAATATCATATGTATTGAAGTTAGTACATCACGGTCATCCGGGCTTTTCAAAAAACTGAGCTCGACAACTATTTTATAGGCCAAAAATGTCGCAAGATATTCACAAATTTGTCATGCAGTGTAGAGTATGTGAAAAATACAGATGCAACAATTTTCATGAACCGTTATTACCCCATAGTATCCCAAAACATATGTACTATAAAGTAGGTACAGATATATTTGACCAGGCAGGCAAACCTTACTTAGTCATTGTTGACTATTTCTCTCATTGGCTTGAGATAATACCATTGCGATCTAAAACTTCTAAAGATGTTATAAATGCCATGCAAGAAGTTTTTACTAGGTGGGGTTACCCTGTAGAGATAGTGGCAGATAATAATCCCTTTCTATCTGTACAATGTAGAGAATATTACCAATCTAAGGAGATGCAAATTGTGACTAGTAGTCCACATTACCATCGAAGCAATGGATTAGCAGAAAAAGCGGTCAATATAAGTAAAAACTTCATTAAGAAGTCTCAAGAAGATAATGTGGACTATCGTGACTCTTTGCTACACTATAATAACACTCCATTGTCAGGTATGCAGATCTCTCCAGCCCAGATTTTACATAGTAGACGTTTACGAACTAATATACCCACCATTTTAGCAGCTCTGGAACCTAAGGTAGAGAAAAATGTTTATAAAATGTTAAAACTAAAGAAATCAATAACCAAAGAAACTCATGATAGGAAGGCAAGGAGAAAGGAAGTTGTGTTTGGGACAGGTGAAGAGATAGTTTACAAAACTGGAAATGATAGGCATTGGAAGAAGGGTATTGTAACTAAAAAATGTAAAAAACCTAGATCTTATTTGATTGAGACTGATCAAAGCTCTAGACCACTAAGGCGTAATACACATCACGTGAGAAAATCATTTTCAAAACTTCACAAGTTTTCTAAAAATGAGTTCCTTAATTATTCTCTAGATAATGGAGTGTTTGACGATGTATCCGAGTCTTCTCATAGTCCAAATCAGAGTCCAATTAGAAATGATACACCTGTTCCTATATCTAATCAATTAGGTTCAAATTTTTATCAAACGCGCTCAGGTAGATCTGTAAAACATAGAGATATTCTTGACTTGTAAAATTCATAAATGTAGAAATAAACATTACTTTGTAAATTTATATATATATTTATATATATATATATATTTGTAAGACTTAGAGGATTGTAGTGTAGCAGTCCCTTAATAAAGGACTATATTTGATTATCTATGGTGGCTACTCTATGCTACAATCATGATCATGTCATGAAGAATGTATAACGTTATCTTATGTTAACTAATAAATAATTGCAAATATAAAGTGTTTAAATAATAAAACAACGTATTTGCACTATTTGAAGTGATCTACTTAAAGTGAAATCATAGCTGAACTAAGTTAATAATCACTATGTGTGTTTCAAACAAAACTTACTACTGAGACTGCAATCTCATTAAACGTCTCACCAAACCAATAAGCTTACAAAACTTGCATGTTGCTTGTGGAATGAATTTTCTGCAACTCAATTGCATGCGGTTGAAGTTTGATTGAACACGAACAACGGTTTCAAACAATGCATTCGACTCAACTTGCATGCGATTGTTTATTGCTTAAGCTTGTATATGCATAACTATTAGCAACTTCTATCGGTGGTTTAATTAATAACTAGAACCTCTGTGACCTCATTGGCGTTTTCGCCCCCTTCGTTCGCGGAAGAGAAAAAAATCATAACCATCTTTTTTTTACTTCAGGGTAGTCGGGTTAAAAGAAGCCTGTGTCTGTGGATGCTTAGCAGTTGCATGCAGTCCATATAGGCAAAAATGCACTGCCTATTTTGAACGACCATGGCTCCATACAGACACAGAGAAACTGCCTACGTGCTTAGGCCTTAAATGACCATCATCACCACCTACATGGCTCCATATAGGTTCAGAAGAACTGCCCATCTTGGACAAAAACCCTGTTATTATTTATATAATCGTATGGTATATACAAACAGTTCATTTAAATCGATCGAAGTATACCACAGGTAAGTCACAAATTTATATCCAAGGTTCTTAGCCTTTTCGCCGCGTCTGTTGTGAAGCATAAAAACCCTGTTCATGCCACTGATGCCTTTATAATAGTATGTCTATATTATATATACTTAAAATAAGTACAAAATTAATCAAAAAATATAACAACTTACTTCAGTTACTAACTGTATGTTTGTTTTATGGTGAAAAAGAAACAGAATATACCCTCAGCGGCACTTCCCGGTTATTCTATGGTACTCGTATTTTTTGAACAATTTTGAACTTTAATATTTTCTTCTGTTTCCGCGATTATTACTCATTTAAATAAAACAATTTAACGGATTATATCGCGTATATTATCTCATTTTAGTTCCCGACGTTTCGGAAGCTTTCCAGCTTTCCATGTCCATGGTCCTCCCGTGACCATGGAAAGCTGGAAAGCTTCCGAAACGTCGGGAACTAAAATGAGATAATATACGCGATATAATCCGTTAAATTGTTTTATTTCAATTTTGAACTTTATTTGTTAGTTTCATAGTTCCACGGCAATTATTGTTTATTGATAAAGAAACATGCGAAAATTAACATCACTTACACAAAATATTTACTCACCAAATTAAAATAACAAAGCTACTTAGTTTCATTTACATACAAAGGCTGTTAAATAAATCTACATAATAATAGACCTACGCAATGTTCCTCTAAAAACATTTTTTTTTTCTTATTCATAGTTGAACATTAAAACTTTTACTTACCGCATAAATAGATCTGTCTCATTCAATTTTACTTTACTTTTTCTTCCAGTTTATTTTCCTGTCGTGGCAATTTTTTCCAATGCACTTTTATTTTCAAAAAACTTTTTTCATTTTACACGAATAAAATATAGTGGCTACCGTATTTATAAGTACAGGATTGTTTAATGTTTTCTAAGTCAACTTTGCCTCAGTTTGAAGTAATCCTGCCCTAAAGTTTTCTGCTTAGTTTAATAGTTGACTGTTGTTGCTAGTTGCCATGCAATTTAACCAAAAAAATCGCTGTACTATTTAAACATATTAAAAGACATTAAGATTATTCTTAAGTATTATGCAGTTCCATAACGAGCATGCTTATCAACATTTATCTATGAAAACCGATCATATTACGCCATTCATGTGTTAAAGTATTTATATCACGCGTCATGCGAATATTACATTAATCATTTGTGACCACGGCGCAGATAATGCTGAATGATTTATTAGACACACCTGGCTCTTAACCGGTTGTGTGAACCAGGCCTTATAAGAACATGCATTCGAATCTAACGCGGCTACCGCCGAGGCCTATTTATTTAGACGTCACGAAAGCGATAAGACATATTAAGTTAAATGACCGCAATATGGATATTTCGGTTATTTTAGTTTAGATTTCGCTTTTTCGGACCCCATACAAAATATTTCGAGTAACTTAAATCTAGCTTACACTAGCTAGATAACGCAATTCACCATACATACTCATATATCTATAGATTTGTCATACAGGTCATTCCCTAAGACTGAAGAGAAATAATTGACATACAGATATAGCATAACCAGCATTAAACATAAGGACAAACAATTCTGGTTATCGAGATTGATCGCGCTCTTGACATTAAACAATTCTAATTCAGACTCGAAGCCTCGTGTTCGACTTGCGTCGGAGTGACGCGACGTCGGCCATGCCAAAATATTACTATTTCGGAAAGTCCAATAACTTGAAACTGCCTGACTCGAGTTGCCACGAATAGTGATTTAACCAAATACCGAATATTCGGCTAGGCTCTTGACCAAAGTACCGAATATTCGGCGACACTGAGTACATTTTGGAGGTGTCAGGTTCCGACCTGCAGCATTGAAATGAGTGCAATAATTACGCCATTGGCGTATTTTTTTATACTACTAAGGTGGTACAAACAAGCGTACGGCCTGCCTGATGTTAAGCAGTCACTGCAGCCTATGAACGCTTGCAAAGCGTTTGATGATTTGCAAGTAGGCCGTGTCAAAACATACATGTTCGAGCGGGCGAAGAGTCTTCGTTTCAGCTTGGGGAAAACGTGCGGACGTACGGATGGTTAGCTCTACAGGTCGCATTTCTCAACCAATGCTAGTAGAATTATGTGAGCACGTTCGATAATTAAGTTATGTAATTTTCTTGTCGATACAGGCTTTGGAAATGATTCAAATTGGTGAAGATATGGGAGTTGAAAGAAAGTCTACAGCTCACAGAGCCACCAGTAAGTATTTGTAATAGATATGGATTTTAGACAAATGTTATACGTTTTTCTTTCATGATTTAGTATACGGATTTCTTTCGAATGGCCCGCAAAATTCGGCCGAATACCTATTAGTAATAAAAGTAGCTGAATATTCGTATCATCGCTAGCGAAAAGCTTAACGACAATTATCTTATGTACAGAATGAAAACAAAATGGCTTCCGCTTGAGAACGTCTACAATGGGGAACTTTCATGAAGAAAAAAATTGTAATTACTGTACAGGTTCGAAAACACCACAATAATATTTAAATCCACAATAAATGTAATTTTCTCATAAAGATATATTGCTATATTATTATTTAAAAGTAAATAAAATTTGATTGCTTATTAAAAAAAAATTAATGCTAATATAAAAAAAGTATTACAACTTAAACACATAGTTTTTCACGACCGAAAATTAAAGACTTGATTTTTTGACGGACAGCTTTACTGTTCGATAAATTAACAAATGTCATCAAGCTTATGTTCCAATTTATATGGAGTGTTTTGACGCTCGGCAGGTATTGCCTGACTTTGACGTTCCTAATGCTCAATCCCTGTTGGTTCTTTAACATACATATTCTACTTATAAAACTGTTTTTTTTTAAATAAAAATAAAAATGGTCGCAAGTCTCGCTTTGTTCGTATCGATCAATGTAGCATTGTGTACGCAGCCTAATAATAAATAACCTCTATCTAATTCGGCGTAAAACTCGTGCAATTAACGAAGCATGTTCTACGATCATGTGACAAATTTGTGAAAGTTTTAATGGGAACCGTGTTTGTTACCCAACGAAAGATTCCGAATTTTATGTATGGAGCTAAAAGTTGGATATTATATAGCTAACACGTTTGATAAATTATTATATCACAGCTGGAGCCGAAGTTAAGTTTTATTGAATTGAAAATTCGAATGTTCGATATTTTTTCCAAAACGGTGCGATTTTTACTCAATCTATGATATTGTATTAGTTTTAAGTATACTCAAAACTTTGAGTAAGCTTTGTAGCTTAGTCTGCGGAAGTCTAGTAATGCAATAATCGGCAATCCTGTTGTGTTGGGTTACCAGTTTATTTTAATGCAGATTTAGCTTTGTCAGACTATATTAGCCAAAAATTTGGCATATACATGAGCTCTATACCAACCAAAATGTAGGTATGTAAAACCTTTTTATGTACTTAAAAAAGGAGTTCAGTATGTCTAGTTCGCAATAGCTTTGTCGATTAAGTAAAGTCGTGTAAGTAAATATTATCTTATCTACTTATTTAGTACTTAGATTTTTTTTGCAGCGATCGAATATAGGCCTGAGAGTGACGTACAGTCACCAGCATCAATATCTGCCGTTACAAATCTGGGTGAAAATATCTGGCACGTCCTAACAGCCCTAGAAATAGAGTCAAGTCAGATACATATTAGGCTCCCTTTGTTGGCGCAGATATTAATGCCGGTGACTGTACCCATACTAAATTTTAATAACAGTTCTTGAAGGATAGATAAAATTGGCACGTGGGTGCAGTCTATAAACTACATCGTATTGTGTAACCAGGGCAGATAATAATCCTCTATGACGCGGCCTGCTATCACCCGTATCACACTTCAACAGACTCCGCCAAGTTTAAGATGACGTCATCACACGTAACGCTGTTATCAAAACGTATCGAGAATCGCAAACAACGGGATTCCGAATGATTGCGTTGTCACGTGGTCGCACAGCCATGCAAAAGTTTGTCTGTGGATATTGTTGCCTTGGAAACAGACAAGCCTCAAATTGAGTGCACTGGTATATATCCCCATACATTGCAAAGGACATTGACAAGGGTTGGACCAAATGCTGCCAAGAGATGAACATACCTCTCACGAGTTCCTTGCGTTACTTTTTATTACAAAATACATATATTTTCAAAATTGGTCCAAGGGAAAAACAATATGAACTTTTATTTTTAAGATTTTTTAACGCGCGAGCGCTTTTACTTTGCACTTTTTGTTTTTTGTTGGGGAGCGATTATCTATATATTCTATTAAGCATTTGAAAAATTATCATCGATTACAATGATATCGACGATTAGAACTGTACTGTTGATACTTTTAACGTAAGAAATAAATAATTTAGTTCCCATCAAAAAGTTTTTTTTTTCCATGACTCCTGGGATACATTTTAAAGCGCTTTAGCATACAGTCTAGTGTTAGCCTAAGGAGTATAAATACACTGTGTGTTTAGTCAGGGCAGCACTTGATCCAACTCCCATGCAAAGTGGTCTATCTCCTTCGAAACCTACATGGTCACGCAACATACCTACGGTTCCAGAAGAATTTCCTATCACAAACGCCTCTTAGAATGAGATCCCAACCGAGGCAAGTCCAGCACAATTGTGACTCGCGACTATTTGTCATAGCTCGTCGTATATATAACAACTGTATCTCCCATTCTTCACCGTGGGAGAAAGACGGGACTCGGTATCGCGACAAATGAAGTCACGACCAGTTATCACTACCAAAAGAAATGAACAGGTTATTAAAGGGCATGTTAACACGCGCTTGATACTTCTGATGACGTTGCAAGCATCCACAGACTACGACCAGCGCTTACATAGGACTTATAAAATATAAACGTCGTAAAATTTAAATTTTTTGCGATTTTTATTGATATTTGATATTACTTGCGACCTGCCTTGCTTCGTATGGATTACAGCCTACAGCCTAATAACGTACACATACATTATAAATTACCTATGCTTAATGTATACACGCACGGCAGTATCAGCCAAGTACGCCAAGCAAAACGGCGACTCACCGGCCGGGCGTAACTTACATTACAATTTACACCTCCCTATACATTATTTATATTTATGTATGTAAGTGAAACCCGCGAGAAAATCGGTACCGTAGTTTTCAGACAAAATATATATTTTAGAGGCGGCTGGATTCTTTGTTTACTTTATTTATAAAGAAAATCTGTTCGACCGTTTGAAAACAATTAGCATTTTCTACGGTTTCAGGTTTTCATCTATTTAACGATTACTTGTTAATTACATGATTACAAATATTTAATTAAATTACAGGGATGTATTATACTCAAAAGATCGAAGCTAAATTAAATAGATGTTTCTCAAAAAGGCCAGGTAAGACTTAGATTCCAAACAAGTTAAGTTTACGTAATCTATACTATTATAAAGTTGTAAAATTTATATGTCGGTACACTAACTATATTTCCAAAAAAGTATGTGATACGGAATATTTTAATCGGAAAATTAATTTTTTGTATGTTTGTATATGTCGTTGTAGTTTCCTCGCGTCAAAACGGCTGAATGCGTTTCCACCAGTTTTGGTACACGGGTAGCTAAAGCTTTGTATACTACTACGGTGAAAAAATAAAAGGGTTATTGTTTTTCTCCTCCATTGATAACGACAAAAATCAAACCCTATTTTAAGCGACTACGTCTCACTTTACAAAAGCTGCTGAATAGTTAACGGTTCGTATATACATATTAATGTAGGTCCTACACCACTGCCAAGGTCAGTCGGTGTCAATGACCCATTTTGGAGCACGCTATAGTTTGTGCTGTAAATACAATACTGTAATGTTTTGCTATAACTGCAGTTTATGAGTAAATTTATAACCTGTATTTATTATGTTTGAGGGTCATATTATCCAGTCAACGGTTGAGAAGTCCGCGTTACCGTGACATAGGTATAAACTACGGCTTCTATGCGCTTTTTTCTTTCTTATGTTTTGTTTTTGATAGCATACCACAGACGAGAGCTTCGGTGTGGAAGATGTGCATCAAAAACGGGACGCATAAATCACGGTACTGCGTTTACGGTGCCTTGAGTTAGCCTTTTTTAGTGTTCCGCACCCAAAGGGTAAAACGGGGTCCCGTTTACTAAGACTCCGGTTTCCATCTGTCTGTCGGTCCGTCACCAGGCTGTATCTCATGAATCGTGATTTTCAACAGTTGAAATTTTCACAGATGATGTATTTCTGTTGCCGCTAGAACAACAAATAGGCACTAAATACAGAATAATTTCATGTTTGTCTGTCTATGTCAGTAACCAATATAAAATGCGACCACCGCGTACATTTTGCTTAGGAGTAGGGTTTTATTTAAATTAGTAGGGTTCTGCTAACACTGGTTTTAATAGATACGGCCGTTTGCAGCGTATATTTTATAAGGAACCCTCGGTGCGCGAGTCCGACTGGCACTTGGCCGGTTTTTTTACAGCGTTGTGATCGCTCCTTTATGCTCGCTATCATTGTCAAGGTCGTGGCAATGGCCCGTTTCGTAGCCAGGTCTACGGCCGGGTACTACATTTATCTTCGTGCTATATCTTTTCATAAGCCTGCTATTCGGCCTATTCGTAATCTCACTTTGAGGTTAAGCTTTTAATTTATAGCACCCGTGTTAACTCGGGATGAGTTAGTAACGGTCGTCAGCCTTAATATAAATGCAAACGTGTTGATTTAGAGACTTGTTGATTGGCCGTGTTTCACACAACTAAGCAAGTGTGGTGATTTTTTTTACATAAAGAATATTTTGTTTGTCATTCGATAATCATACATTTTTTGGTGTAAAAATGGTCTATGTTCTCTTTGGCCTTTATTCGTCAAAATCTGGAAATCTGGAAAAAATCTTACGCGACTCTCGTAAGTCCTGTGTTTTATCAACAGCGGCAGTACTATCTACTAAATGTACTATACCAAGTACACACTAAGGTTAATGCTTCAGACCGAAACAGCACTTTTCGCGTTTTTGTAACTTTGGTTTGTAACAACAAGGTAGTCGTTTTAGAATAGAAAAATACAGATTAACTTATTTTCAAAGATTCGCGGCCCTAGAAGTTAAGCAAAAAAACTGGCCAAGAGCGAGTTGGACTCGCGCATCGAGGGTTGCCCTGGCTGTTTGCCGCCCCGGGCTATGGCCCTCTTGGCCCTAGGGTAAATACGCACCTTGAAACATTTGTACTCAGATAAGTACATTCGGCCGTTACTCAAGAGTAACGCATAGCAAGCTATGCGATTAAAAAATTATGTCTGAACTCCTATCATTAATTTGTATTTATACAAGTAGGCGGGGACTTACGAGGTTAATATGACTCACGATACAAAGATGAAGCAGGCTTTCGTTAAAATTAGAATATAGAACCTGCCGAATTATTTCTTACTTCTGTACTCCCACAAATTTTAATAAGTCATAGTAAAAACGATAAAAAAATCAGCACTTTTAGAAAGTAGCTGATATTTTATTAACAGTTAACCGATTTTGAATCGATAAAAAAGGAGGATATCCGCAGAAGAACCAAAGTAACCGACATAGCTCACAGATTGCATCGTTGAAGTGGCAATGGGCGGGCCATGTAGCCCGAAGAACGGATGTTCGTTGGGGCAGTAAAGTCCTGGAGTGGCAACCATACATAGGAAAGCGCAGCGTAGGACGGCTCCCAACTAGGTGGACAAATGACCTGTGGCGTGCTATAGGGGAGGCCTATGTTCAGCAGTGGACGTCCTCGGCTGATAGAAAGATAATCGATTTTCCTGATACATGGCTAGAACAGAACACAAAAAAAGCCGGCCAAGAGCATGTCGGACCATGCTCAATGTGGGGTTCCGCAGCTGTTCATATAAAAATAACACTATAGATGAAAAAAATATGACATGAAAAAGTGCACTAGCAAAAGAGCGTATCTGCACGGCACTTACGTCCTTTAGCTGAGAAGCGCAGTTTTTTGGCAATAACTCAAAAACGGTATATTCGATCATGTTGAAAACAATTTTCATTGAAATTATTTATTAAGCTTTATCTTTGTAATTTTTTATATTTTTTTAACTAACCGTTTAGAAAATAGATTTTGCTACTTTCGGAGCAAATATTTCCGAAAATATTCACTCAATCGAAAAAAAATTCTTAAAACATCTAAATGTTTTTAGAAGATCTGTCGAACGATGTGCCGCACTTTGATGTTTGCAGTAAAAACATCTTTTCAGTTTCGGTTTAGTGTATGGAGTGCCCCCCCTAGAAAAATATATTTTTTTATTTAACTTACAAACTAAATAGCGGCTTAGACAAGACATCTATGTTCCAAATTTCATCAGTATGTATATGTCTTATAGTTTTTGATTAAAATGCCTGTGACATACGGACGGATGGACGGACGGACGTGACGAAACTATAAGGGTTCCATTTTTGCCATTTTGGCTACGGAACCCTAAAAACGAAATCGAAATAGGTTGAACCGGTCTAGCTAGAGCTATAATGTCGCAGATAGACACACAGACATACGTCAAACCTATAACACCCCTCATTTTTGTCATGGGTTTAAACAAGCTTACATACGCAATATGCATAAATTACACACCAAAACCTTTCTAGGATTTTTAATGATGTTATTATTTAATGAGGTTTTTTTTGTTTAAGGACGAAAATTATACATCTTATCAGAGTATAATACAACAATTAAACTAAGTGTAACATCACTCAAATAATAAATGCACATAATATATGCGAAGAACCGTAAGCTTGTGGCTATATTTTATACATTATGAATAAGTATGTAAATATGCAGTGTAGCCTCTGTCGCGAGATGGCAGAGTGTTGTTAAGCTATATTAAGTTAATTAATATCTATTACATATACTCTCTGTTTCTACGATTATTACTCAATTAAAGAAAACAATTGAAACGGATTATTTATGGCCTAAGTTCATGAGCAAAGTGGGCAGTTTGCACAATTTGTAACGTTGAAAAAAAAAATTCAAATAAAACAATTTAACGGATTATATCGCGTATATTATGACTCGCACACAGCACTGAGGAGAAAAGAAACGCTGCAAAGATTTTTTTTAACTTTGACAGAGGAAAATATATCTTTTCTCAGTCAACCCGTGGCCATGGAAAGCTGAAAAGCTTCCGAAACGTCGGGAGCTCAGTTGAGATAATATACGCGATATAACCCGTTAAATTGTTTTATTTAAATGAGTAATAATCGCGGAAACAGACGAAAAAGATATTTTTCACAGTTTACCTTGTGCACACGGAAGCTGTAAAGCTCGGGAACTCAAATGAGATAATATACGCGATATAATCCGTTTAAATTATTTTATTTCAATCAATATCTGTTTACTTATTCATAAATCGTGTCTAAAGTAGTGTTTTTCTATATCCCTATATAAATAAATAAATTATTACAGGACAATTTTACACAAATCGAACTAGTCCCATGGTAAGCTCAATAAGGCTTGTGTTATGGGTACTAGACGACGATATATTTAATACATATTACTTATTTATATACATAGAAAACATCCAAGACTCAGGAACAAATATTTATGCTCATCACACAAATATTTGCCCTTACCGGGATTTGAACCCAGGACCTCCAGCTTCGCATGCAACGTTACTCCCTCTTAGCCAAACCGGTCGTCATATTTTAATAGAACATGATTTTTTATTACACTGAAAATTATATGCAATATGAAATTTAATTTATTATATAATGGCTGTTAAGTGAACATTTTTATTCAACAAAAATATGTAAAATTGTAGCAACAATTCGAACATTTTGTAACCATTACGAAATCGTAACTCCAAGTTATTATTGAACATAAATACCTATTGAAAACTTTAGTGTAGTGGTGGTGAAATGTCCCTCGTAACGCATCACGACTGATTAGCCGTAGCGCGGGCGCACGCCGTGATAACTCTCGGCCTTGGGCTAATTTATATATTATTGTTATTTATAGCAGCCATAATCCGTGACGTCAATGTGTGCTCCCAAAGAGCAGGAAAAGAACAGATCCTTTGACTTCATATATAAAAACCTTTATTTATGTCTAAAATT
Organism: Hedya salicella; assembly: GCA_905404275.2. Taxonomy (NCBI): domain Eukaryota; kingdom Metazoa; phylum Arthropoda; class Insecta; order Lepidoptera; family Tortricidae; genus Hedya; species Hedya salicella. Next base: position 9,735,730 of record FR990112.1, on the reverse strand, counting down.
AGGAACATTTTTGTGACAAGTTTTTATTGTGAATTATACTTTTCTTAAACATCCGCCAACTATTTCATCGAGACGATTCTAACGAGCCTAAATACGGTACGAATAGGGCTGCGTTATCAGATCAGCCCGATAACATTATATTGTATTGTCACTGAACTTACAAAGTATGCCAAATTTTAGCTCAATCGGAAACCGGGAAGTGGGTCAATTAAACTTTCCACATTTGACTCGGACAAAACATACATACAAACCTTATAAATAAACTAGAAGGCGCCCGCAACTTCATTCGCGGAGGAGAAAAAGTCATAAACCTTCATTTTTTCATCAGCGTAGTCGGGTAAATAGTATCCTATAACCATCTGGAGATACCCAGCTACCCGTCTACCAAAAAAAGTTGAAATCGTTAAGCCGTTTTTGAGTGATGAAGCCACAACGACACATACAAACATACATAAAATCCAAAAGAAAATATTAAAATTTTATTTTTAGAACTTTATAATAGAATAGATAATTATACACAAATGGAACTTGTCCCACGGTAAGCTCAATAAAGCTTGTATTGTGAGTACTACTCGTAGACGACTATATATTTAAGTAATAGATAAATTTACTTATATGCATAGAAAACATCCAAGACTCAGGAACAAATATTTATGCTCATCACAAAAATATTAGCCCTTACCGGGCCGTGGGAGTGGGAGTAACGTTGCCTGTGAAGCTGAGGCCCTGTTGTTCAAATCCCGGTAAGGGCAAATATTTGTGTGAGGAACATAAATATTTGTTCCTGAGTCTTGGATGTTATCTATGTATATAAGTGATATATCTATTAAATATATCGTCATCTAGTACCCACAATACAAGCCTTATTGAGCTTACCATGGGACTAGTTCGATTTAAGAGAAAAAATGTCTCGTAATATTTATTTATTAAATGAAAACAAGGTCCGTGTGATATTAAAAAGAGTACGTAAATAAGTAAGTTATTAAGTCCAATCCGTGATTAACTTTAGGCCTGCTTCTACACAGTCAGCTCAGTTACCGTACTTCAAGCAAGTTGTCTCCAACGAATAATATAATGGTTGTATTGACAACATCTGGGAGTTTAGGACATTGATGTCACGGAGATTATTAATATACTCAAGATATGACAGATGTATATGTGTGTGTCCTAAGTGCCCGCTGACAAGCTAGCCATCACTTACTTGAAATTTAGGATTAAACTCTATTCATAATTAGAATCAGAATGGTGACAGGTAACTACGTTACCAAAACTAAAGTTATCAAAAGCAACCGAGTAGCTAGTTTTTTTTACGAGTATTTAATTATTTCTAAATTATTCATTACCTTGTACTTTTCAACGCACATGGTCTCTAAAGGCGATCATTCTATTAAACTCCATACTCTTTGCCGCATGTGAAAGAAACTCGTAAGTGTCACTGTAGAATTTTTATATTTAACAATGTGTATTTCATATAAAAAATATTTTTATAGGCTTAATGCATACCAGTACGTACGTGTTTTAGCATTTTTAACTAACTTCAAAAAAAGAAGGGGTTCACAATGCGGTTTAATGTTATTATTTTTCTGAATTTTGTTGACTGAATGAAAATTACTGTTACAAATAATGTTTTTTAAGCTCAATGTTTTGCACTAAAGCTGAAGTGATAAAATTATCACACTAGTTATCTTTTGCTATCATTATTAATTTTTTAATATATTATATATTATTAATTTATATTCAAACTGAAATTCTTAATGCACACGCACACTTAATATCACAATTTTATAATAAATGCACCCTATAAAGGCACAAAAATTTACTTAATTCTAAAGTTGACTTTACTTACAGACTTATCTTTTTCTTACTTAACTTGAATTATACGTTAAAATCTCTAAAATACAAATGGTACAAATTATGTACCTATCTATTTAAGATCGAATATATTACATTAGTTGTAAATAACAATTGTCAGCGAAGGGTAGATTTGACCTTTTTATGTAATTAATCTAAATTTCTGTACATTAAAGATATTTTCAAAAAAGAGGACTCCTAGGAGGTCACTGAATCGAAAAATATATCTTTTAGGTTTTTTTGTATGTTTGTATGTATCGTTGTGGCTTTATCACGCCAAATGATAACCTATAGGATACTTTTAACCCGACTACGCTGAAGAAAAGTGAGGGGTAATGATGTTTAGCGAAGGAAATTCTAGTAATATATGTTTATTTTGGCGCCTTTCTCGTAGGCACTACTTTTTATTATCAAATACAGAGTAAGCGAAAATTTAATTAACTGGTAGAAATAACTTGCAATGGAGTTCATTCTATGTAGGTAGATAATAGTAGATAGCGAGCTACCGACTAACGTGTTTTTTCATATCCCCTTATCATAAAGCTACTGTTATTGAATTGATAATCGTCTATTGGAGATAGCGATATGTTGGGCGTTCTAATACACGATAGACGCGATATATAAAGACATAAAATAACCACATGGTTTGAAGGACACTCACACACACACACACACACACACATGCATACACGCTTAGACGGAAGAGCGAACGCACACACAGGCGTATGTTGTATATTTAATACATATTCATGTTACCTACAATTAGTACTTTTGTGCAAAAAGTGTGCAGCCCGCTAACAGTAGCGTGTAAAGACTTAGGCTCTATCTATGTATATTATTATTAGTAGCCCTCTGATATTGCTATGCCTTAGCAGGACATCACAAATATACCTACTTTTTGTAAATTCCATCTATGATTGTAATGTGACATAATGCAATAAATGATTTGATTTGATTTATTCAGACGTGGTTGTGGAACCACACGACAACGCATCGACAAAAAGTGACGAAGTGGTTACGTTACGTGTGAATAGTTGCGCTCCAGCTTTTTGCAGTTGTTTTGACGTGGTCAGACCGACCACACGGTTACGTTTGACGGCAAAATGTGGTCCGTTTGAATAGAACTATACTACTCAAAACAAAATAGGGGCCACTTTTGCGCGGAGAATTTCTGTTCAGTTTTTGCAGTTACAATAAACTAATCTTAATTTTAAAAAAAATGAAACAATATACTATTTAATACATCGATTATCAGCCTAAACAAAAACAAAAGCTTCTTAAGCTGGAGATTATGTAAAATAGTTTTTACTAAATAATATATATTTTCACGTTACGATAAATTTTTTTAGTGGCCCTATATTGTTTTGAGCAGTATATTTATTTTTATACAAATTATCGCCCGACAACGTGGTTGTCGTTGTCGTGTGGTTGTGGTACGTCTGAATAGACCCTTATGTCTAACAGAGGACGTTTTATTGTTGTCAAAGGAAGGGTTGGCTTTTAGAAAACGGCACGACATAATAACTCCTTATTAAGTATACACTTCATATGACTGAGTATAATATAAAAAGGTCAAAGTTCACACTCAGTTCTTAAGTGACAATATCAATCATTTTTAACAATGAACTTCAAGCAATTATTAAGTGAATAAAATATTAAAAACTGTTAACAAACTTCAGCAATATGATAACTGTACGTTCCCTATCTTCGCCCTGAATCTGGGGAGCTGGTTTTTTTTCTACAAAATGAAACCTCGAAAAGGTATTTATTACCAGGGGAAACCTCTATTTTACCATTCAACAAACGAGTCATTCTTCGCTTCAAAGTCCTTGCAAATAAAATGCAAATTCCTTGCCAGTTCTCATAAACTCATATGTTCTACTTCTGAATGTGGAAAAACTGTTTCTTTGTGTGCCTGAGACTTTGTCACAGCCTCACTTGATAACTTTGTCCTAGTGGCTCTTTTCCCCACGATATTTCTGACGTCGGGAATGATAACGTATCTTGCTGAATATTTCTTTAAATTGTTAATATGCTGCTATAATAGTTTATTTTCTAAGAAATGTATTTCGGAATTTCCATATAATGAAATAATGATATTTATTCTGTAAGCACGCCTCAAAGGCACTTTTACAAGTCTGACTCTACGGCATTTCCCAAGAGGAGACCCCTGTTGAGAAGAAAGCCGAAACAAACTCAACAGTTAGTATTTTTTTCTATATAACTATTATATAATTACAATATTAGTACTTAGCAGTGGCGTGGCGTTCATATAAGCCGATGTCCACCGGGTTGCCCAAGGAATGGCTAATAATCACCTTTTTCTTCAAATATGAGTAAATAAATACTCTTTGGCTCCCCTTGTAATTTACCTGACCCCACGCCTCTGGTACTTAACGTATGTTAAATATATGTTTTAAGTATAAACTCAATGCAACGAAGTAGAGAGAGACATATCACCACTTATAAAAAAGTAAAAAAATAATAGACGAAAAAAGCAAAATATTTATTTTTTTAAACAAGATACGTAACTACGTTTGATATACCTTCATATAAGAACCGTATCCAGGTAAAAGTAAGTTATTTGGTTTCTATTTTATAAAGATAACAAAAAGCGTTTAACATGAAACCATTGAATTACTAGATGGTGAGTGCTGTTATGGATTCTGATATGATGGACGAGTAGGTAATGTTCTGAGATATCCCACATTTAAAAATCCGAATTGATCCCAACTTACTTTATCCATAATTAATATTATATTGCAAAAGAAACTCTGTGTGTCTATTACCTCTTCACACATAAACAACTGAACAAATTTAGATGAAATTTTGTTTGGATATAGTTTGAAACTCTAGTAAGGATGTAGGTGAGTTTGTATCCCGGAAAAATACACAGTTCCCAAGGGATAAATACAATAGCCACACGGACGAAGCCGACTTACTAAATACGTACCAATTAGTTTCACAGAAATCATCTAGTTTTTGACGTAAGTAATTTTGTATTTAGGTGAAGTTGCATGTAGTATTAGGTAAATTAAAAACATAAAAGATAGTACAAAAGGCTACTACGACTGTCCGGAATTATTGCACAGTATAAGCTTCCGAGCTCCTCCGCATAGAACGCGAACCAATACACTATTCGCTGTCCCGATGGCAGCGACCAACGCAGGGGCTCGAGCACCTCTGCGTAGAATGTGTGTGCAATACAATAAAAGCCTGGTCTCGGCAGGCGCGGCTCACTCCGCGATTTACGTTCGTCGCCACAAGTACATGTCGGCGGCCCCTCCAGAGGGGCCTATTCAGTGACTGCCACGCTCTGCCTCGGAACGCTCGCGCACGCTAGACGTTCTCGCTTTCTGGATTTACGTCGCAAGTGAACGTGCCACATTCGTGTATTTAATGTGTAAAGACGGACTATTTGGGAAAATTATGAGATAACTGGTGCTTAAATGATTGAAAATAAAGCTAAAAATATTGTATAGCAGCGGGTTACAGGAATAATGACAGAAATTCGAATCACTCATTTTTCTTTCTCCCAACACATCAGAAGGATGCCGAAAGGTAAGAAAATGAACATAATAGATACTAGGTACTCACTATATAATAATAAAAGAGACATTGTTCAACAACTTTCAAAAATTATGTAAATATTATTTTCTTCTGTTTCCGCGATTATTACTCATTTAAATAAAACAATTTAACGGGTTATATCGCGTATATTATCTCAACTGAGCTCCCGACGTTTCGGAAGCTTTTCAGCGTTTCTTTTCTCCTCAGTGCTGTGCGCGAGTCGGAATATACGCGATATAATCCGTTAAATTGTTTTATTTTTATATAAATAATTTATTGTTTTTGATTTTTTTCAAACAAACTCAATATTATTTTTAATGCACGCTATAGTGACTTATTCATAGTATATTCGAAGTATTCATAATACGTTGCTTGCTCGAAAAGCTCAAATCACTAAATTTTATTAAACAAAGTCTCCCGTCACGTCTGTCTGTCTGCATGTATGTTCGCAATAAACTCGTAAACTACTCGGCCGATTTTGATGCGGTTTTCAATAACGTGCAGCTTGATTCTTCAGGAAGGCTTTAGTATGTATTTTATATCTATGTATATGCAACCGTTCTGTTCAATTCACTAAATATTATAAAACGAAGTCCCCTTCCGCGTCTGTCTGTCTGTTGTCTTTTTATTATTTTAGAGAAATGAAATAATGTATATAATGTATTGAATACAAGAAATAAATGGGCAATACATTATTATTTTATTTTTTGTCGTTGACAGCCCTCACTATCTAATTCATTTTCACCGTTCGTACATAACCTTAACGTTCTATTTGGCTTGCGCGGGAGTCAACGACGTCAGAGGGCCATAAATCATAATGTTTTTGCTAAGAAAAAAGCAGCTTTTGTAAAGATCAAAGTAGTGAGCCTTCTGTACTTGTACTATTATCTATTCTGTGGTCTCGGTTGATATATTTTGCAACAAGCGTGCCAGTTTCAAGCGCAAAGTAAACCTTCTTTTGTAGTATACTCATGTTACTTCTAAACTATTTATTTGTTATTATATACATTCTCAAGAATTGTACTCTTGGTCTATTATGTGCTAATTGTCCTGAATTAATAATTGTATCGGCTTATCTCTACATAACCTTCAGCTATACAGCATGGTTTCATATACAGTTTATATAGTTCCGTAATGTATTGATCCAGTGATGTTTATGGCAATGCCACCTTACTCACTTGTACAAAATCTCGGTGGGATCGGTGTTAGGATATAGGCTATACCTAATTTAAGAATTCTTTTCATGTGTTACTGTTCCGTCTATGTCTGTTTTTTTCCCCAATAAAGAAAATAAATAAATAAAATAGAGAAGCTCATTCTCATAAGTCTTATAAGTAAATAATAATAAAATAATAATTACAGTCCCCTTTGTCAAAGCGCTTTGTAATCGCGAAATCTCCGGTTAGTTTATGTGGTAAATTGTCAGTATGTGTCTGTTTTTTTTTGTTTGTAGGTGATTTTAACTATGTGCGTTTGTTAACTAGTAATATTTGCGTAGTGTGCTGTACGTGTTTACCCCACCCTACGCTAAAAATGCATTAAAACTTTGTTCGCTTATGACACGGCTTGTCATCTCTCAATTTTCGTTAAACGCTGTAATATCTTAGGTGCCTGGACTACACTTAGGAGGTTTTACGGTATGCAACAATTTTCGTAGCTTGCATAACCTTCTGATAAACGAGGAATGGTTTACCAAAGTATGAACAAAAAGAAAGTAAATCTATGAGTAAAAAACACTTAAACTGAAACTTGGGTAAATACTCTAATATGATAGTACCTTTGTTGTATAGTATTGTGTCTGTTGGCAAACCTAATAAATAATTAAATAAAATGACGCAGATGTCTCGCTCTCTTTGGCCAATTAAAGCCTGCGAGAGTAAACGCCCGCGCGTGGTTTCACTGTTCCCTCCCTCAGGCGCTTGCTGAGGTCCCTGTGGAGCCCGCGTGTACCCGGGATCCACTGCACCCACGAGCACTCGGGCTCCACTGCACCCACGCGCACCCGGGCTCCATGCACCCGCGTGCACCAGGGCTCCATTGGCCCAGTGTCTTGATACCAAATGCTGTAAAGCCGTATTGGGCGTCGTGAACACTACTAATATAATTCACCACGTCTGTTCTTTAGGCTTTGTGTCTGTTATTAAAATATCTACATATCGACAGCAAAACGCGGAAACGTAGATTCAATTGACGGTTACAACGTTTCCGTTTTTGCTGTCGATATTTACTTATCTTTCTAGCACTTTAAGGAATTCCCCAATATGACAAATTTTCTTATAACAGACAACAAATCAGTATTCATTGTTACACTGTATTGGTATGTTTCGGTTTTAGGGTTCCGTGCCCAAAGGGTAGAATGGGAACCTTTTACTGAGACTCCGCTATCCGTCCGTCGGTCACCAGACTGGCAGGAACTGTTTAGCTATCATGAACCGTGATAGCTAAACAGTTAAAATTTTCACAGATGATGTATTTTTGTTGCCTCTATATCAACAAATACTAAAAACAGTATAATTAATAATTGTATGTCTGTCTCCCTATATCAGTACCCGATATAAAATGATCGAACACCACGTACATTTTGCTTAGGAGTAGGGCTCTGCTAACATTGGATTTTCATAGATACGGCTGTTTGTAGCGTATGTTTTTTACGGAACCCTCGGTGCGCGAGTCCAACTCGCACTAGGCTGTTTTTTTTATGAATTCCTTAATAGTCTTCGGGGGATTCCTTACTATCAGAATGATTTAATACTCGTTGACGATAGCTGAGATTAGAACACTAATATAGTCAACTCAACCGTACACTGTACTATTTATCTTGTTGCTCTGCAATAAGGAAATGATGTATTATACACTTTAGGACTTATACTTTTTTCTTAATCGGTTTGATACTCTACATTAAAATGGCCTGAATTTGTCTGCCAAGTACCTAACTTACTTGACATACCGTCAAATTAATTGTTTCACACAGTGTGATTTTTTCTCAGTGACGTAGAGTATTAATGTAATGTACACACTTAGTAGAGTTCAAATTCCAAAGAAATATTCTCAATTTTACAGAAAAGGAAAAATTCCAGAAAAATCTTGAAAATATTTTCCGTTTAGACATAAGATAATTGGCTCAGAAAGGATTACATAAGATATATTTAACTGGACCTCGCACTAGGCTATGCCTTGCCTAGCGAGTAACCAAAACAAATTATTTAACTAATGGATAAGGATGAAGGAAAGTAAGATTTGCGTATTTGTGTGTCTACTTATCTATTTAACTATAGAAGTGCAGACACCGAGGTACCTACTGTATGAATATCACACAGCCGGCGAGTCAAATACAACGAAACCTTAACGTAAAACCTTAATTCACTAATACGAAGTAAACCCAATCCGTTGGTAATATAACATCACGTTAACTGGGATCAAATTCGACGTGGTAAATGAGATATAACCAAAATATGTCTGAGATAAACGAATATGAAGAATATATTTCACTAGCGCAAGACATACGAATAAAATAAGAAAACAAAAACCAAACATAATATAAATGAATATCTAAAACGCTAAAAGGAGCTCAGATAGTCAGCATATTTTCACCATGACGCTGTTTTTAGTGAAGGTCCTGGAAACTAAAATATAATAAAAACCTTAAGATTACAATCGTAACTGGGCATTTAACCGCAGTCAGTTCCTTGTGCTAAATATTAAGAAAATAAAAACCATTAAAACTGCGATTATTGTATATCGTTGTATAAAGTTCTAATGCTTAGCGCAGCAATGTTTTTTTATTGTTCGGACTGACAGCGGTTAAAACTCCCTAAGAAATAAGAAATATATTCATATTAGTTTCATTATTAGTTATATAATATAATGCGTAGTCCCTATTTAGGGGTGTGTTTTGTTCGAAGCAAACGTTATACGTATCGCCTCCATATGTCTATTTTTTATTAAGCCATAGCGCCTTTAAAGAGACATTGCTTAGTGATCGAATAATAAAAAATCATATTACAGACGTAGCCGTAATATGGCCGATATATTGCCCAAATTGGTAATCATAATGTCACATCGAATTCGGTCCCTTTTTTACGAAGAAGCAGGATGGTAAAATATTGAGATGGATTCAATTGTTTCGCATATTGGGTCGAACCATCCACCCTTGTAAATCGCTTCTCTTTATTTATAGCAGTATGGATAGAGTTTATACTCGATTATACTAGCGCAAATAATGATCGTAAATACATTTTTTAGGTATATAATGAAAGTTACAAAGTTATGATAAAATTGTATGCGAATATGTATAGAAATACTACTTTTACAGAATTTATAGTAGGTATGAACGACAACCGAATGAAAATTTGTTACGTAGAGACGCTAATTTCTAGTCTGTACATCATTTGTTTAAATAAAATTAGCACGTATATACAACACGTGTATTTTAAGGATAATTTTAAGTAATGATAACAGTTTTATTAAAACAGTTTACTAGAGCAGCAATGTAATGCTAAAACGTTATCCTTGACAAATACTTTAATCAAATGTCACCGATGTCGATGATAGCTGTTAGCGTTACATTGCGCACCGAATTATTTTCTTTAGCACTTATAATTTCTGCCCTTAAAATATGTGTTCGTATGGAATAATACACACGCTTTATAAATAAGTTAGCATAAATTTAATATATTTATTTACTACGCCGGCTCAGTGACCCAAAAAGGATCTTAGCCTCCGCCGAGAACGCCATTCCTGTCTGTTCTGCGCTATCTCCCGCCAATAAATCGTAGAAATTAAAGGAATATTAAATTACACTATGTTAACGTTACATTGTGTCAAAAAAATATCAAATGTTAATTAGCTGCTACCACCATGGATTAATATCAGTCCTTAAACTGCTTAATACAGTACGGAATTACTCTCCAAACTTGCATACAGATACTCGTATAGTTTAATATTCATAGAGATAAAACGTGTCAGCCGAGGTTTACTAAATCGCGTGCAGTGACGCCAGTAGATAACTAGTAAGCGCCTGTCGGCTAACCTTTAAGTCGATGAATATTAATGCGCAAGCTCGTATTTATAGGCTTGTCACTTAGCTGAGTGTACCGGCTGAGATGCACCTGAGCCTTATGCTAAGGTGGAATCGATGGAACCGTATACTCGTTTCATTAAGTCTTCCTTTCGTACAATAACCTAAATTAGGCTTAAACTTATTTATATCTATTTAACTATTTATTTAACCTGTATTTCACAAAATGCTCCAGAAAAACAACTCATATTATCTAAGTACTCATATTATTTACGGACGGTGCATAAATCGTATTATGTCAACTTTACATTATGTGAAACGTAATATTAGATCAGAAAACATTATATCAAGCGTCGCTATGGTTCACTATCGGACCCACACTACTGAACAACGAGTATTAACGGAATCGGTCTCCGTAGTTGATGCATATACTCGTATAGTTTAATATTCATAGAGATACAACGTTTAACGGGGGCTTAGCAAATCGGTTTTCATTAAACGCCAGTAGCTAACTAGTAAACGCCTGTCACCTCACCTTAAATTCAATGAATATTAATGGGTGATCTTGATGTAGTAACGTTATAGTCGCGTCACTAAGCTGAGTGTACCGTCTGAGATGAAGATTTAATAGATGCAACTCAGCCGTATGCTAAAATACAGTTGGCCCCTTAGACCAAGAAAAAAGATAGACATGACATTACGAACTGTCTAGTGAGGCCAAAAAAAACCATGCCAAAGCCAACTTTACGGGATACAAATACAAACAAATCATGTGTGTGAAGTTGTCTGATTTGTCAAAACCATGCCAAAAAAACGGCTTCACAAGATTGTTCGTAATGTCATGTCTATCTTTTTTTCTTGGTCTGAGAGTTGGCCCATGAGAATGTTGAGAGTTTTTTTAACTTCGCTACTATGCCAGTAGGTACTTTATTTGCATAAGAACGAGACTATAGAAGTATAAATGTATTGTAAACATCTAGAAATTCAAATTAATAGAACAAAGGTCGAGGAATACCAAATTTAAATTCAAGTGAAGAAGGAAATACGCACTGTGTTGTATCAGGCGTCCAAGATGCTAATTGATAAGGAGTTGTGTCCATTACATCACCAACATGAGTCAAGAATGTAGCTCACAAAGTAAGAACGAGAGTTGCAGATAGAAACAATGATGCATAAATAGGGATCCATCCTTTTTGGCAAACAATTTTACCCAAAGTACCTCATTTCCCGAATGTTTCATCACCCCACCAACATATCCTGTTCCACCATCACATCACCCAATTCACGATTCTCTCCGGAACCGAAAATAATCCAGACTATTTTCTAACTCTTATGTAAAACGCAAGAGTTTTGTTTTGTGGAAATTGAGAATTTGTACAGTTTGGGAAACGTAATTTGAACATTTATTAGTAACCCTGCAAAGCATCTTAAAAAATATATAAATTTACTCTAAATAAAACTAATATTAGAACTTTATACTTTTGAGAATTGATTCAGTTTTGGAAACGTAATTTGCTCATTTATTAGTAACCCTGCAAAACATCTTAACAAATTTATAAATTTACTCTGAACAGAGTTGGCGTTATTGGCTGAACATCAATTACGTGTTAACAAATAACACCGTAAATTTCTGCGAACTTCGAGCTTCGCGTCGTCTTGGTTGAAGTCCCAAGTTTTGTATCTTCAATGTCCCGCGAATTTATCGACTTTATCACACTTTTGCTGAAAATTGCAGATAAATAAATAATAATAAAAAGCCTTTTATTTCTTACAAAGTACAAGTTGATATATGAGATTTTTTTACATTTAAGGTTTAAAGAGGGTTAATAAAGGAAATAGTAATTATATCTACTATGTACACACATAAACTGCTGGGTATAAATGCAAGAACCCTGCTTATTAGCGGGTGAAGACCTCCTCCAGTGATACCCAATAGTTTATATCCTGGGCTTTTTGTATCCATTCTTTGCCTGCTATTTCTGTAATGTCATCCTCAAAGCAGATACTTAGGTTCAATTTCACCATCCTATGCTAAATAGTTGCTGATTAATACCTGCCAAATGGTCCACAATCACTTTAGATGTCAAGCCGTATCAATTACCGAACTATTTTCATGCACTTTTAACGCGAGACGTACAGTACATTGTTCATAAACATTGGCAGAAGGGAATGCATTCGTATGCCGTCCAGTCGTTAAATGCTAAGGTTAAAGCTAACAGAATATGGCCAAAATGTTTCCCACAGCCTTACTATTAAGGCAAAGCTTTGCTTATAAGTATGCTTTTAACTAGAACCAAACATTACTAAGGGATTAAAAAAAATATGTCACTTACTGTCCCATATTCGGTCCCAATGCGAAAAATCACGACAAACCGTTTGTTAAAGAAGGACGAAGTAATCAATAAAACCGATTTCGCATACGCAGACTCCGTACCACTATAGCCTTTATTTTTTGTACTTTATATACCTTATATGTAACTTCGTTCGCGGAGGAGAACAAAATTCATAATCTTAATTTTGTGCCCTCTGCTGTCTATAACTATCCTCGGATGTTTAGCTAACCCAGGGAATATAAATATTTTTTTTTATTTTTGCTCTATTAAAAGCTCATTCATGTAACAAACAGTAGACAAAAAAAAATCGAATAACTATAAAAATAACCAAGATATAAGCCATCAAATATGTCATTCTATCTCTTTCTAGCAAAACGGAATTTAGTATGGGTTTAATATGACGTAACAGTACATGTCGGACCTCTCTGTCAAATCGCCGTCTAATTAGCAGGTTAAAATGGCTTTATCATGTGTATTTCTTGGCCGATTTTAATTTTAATTTCACCTTTTGAAATGGTTTTTACGGTATTTTCATATTTTGTTAAGAAAAGCGATAGAAAAAAATCATGCACGTACCCTAAGTAAGATTCGTTTAGCCGTTTTGACGTAATGGAGGCCGCACAATTTTTCCAATCGAGAGATGACGCTGTTATTAATGTTCATGTTATTTCACTCATTCATAGATCGCGCTGTTAAGATTTTTCCTGGATTCATGACTCGAATCGATATTGCGCGAATTTCAGCGCGGGCAGAGTTTTATCTGTTCCTTGCGCGGTCCAGACAGTTAGTTACAATCACACGCAATGAATTAAAAAAACCGCTGCTGCTGCCGCCGCCGCTCGAAGTCGTAGCCGGGCCGTTGGGCATCCGAATTTTGTAATTTTATGATATACTAGCTCCTGCCCGCGACTTCGTCCGCCTTAAAATTCGTTTATCGCGAATAAGGGTATTTTTCCGGGATAAAAAGTAGCCTATGTCCTTCCTCGGGACTCAAACTATCTCCATAACAAATTTCATCTAAATCGGTTCAGCGGTTTAAGAGTGAAGAGGTACCAGACAGACAGACACACTTTCGCATTTATAATATTAGTATGTATAGTATAGAAGTTGTTACTGTGGTCTCCTCTTGGGAAAATCCACTAGACTCAGACTTGTAAAAGTGCCCCTGCGGCCTGCTTACAGAATAAACATTATTATTTCGTTATAGCGGCCATAGATAAACATACACATTTTGTGAAAATCAAAGTGTATTACGGTTCAAGCCCCTAAAAAGGGTTCCGTTGGATACCCTTTGGCTACGAAACCCAAAAAACCATCAAATCAATAAACACACTTTCGCATTATATATGTATATAGTAAGAATCGAGTGGGAGTTTATATAAATCTGTATATTTGTGCGCCACTCGATGGGAAAATGTACACCGATCGGCTTGACAACCGTCAGCCTCGTTTCTGTATTTGCATACGGAAATAAGCAGATTTCTTCCCGATTTACATCGAAGATTGTTTATTTTTTGTTGTTTTGTTTGCTACACAGTTAACAAAATCCATCCATATTCATATTAATATTTGTAATATTATATTAAAGCAAAAGTCGTTAACTATGGCCTGGTTGTTTTTTTACGTTTTCACGCTTAAACCGCTGTACCAATTTAGATGAAATTTGGTATGGAGATAATTTGAGACCCTGGGAAGGGCAAAGAATAGCATTTATCCCGGAAATCATCCCTTAAAGGGGGTGAAAAGTATGAGAAATCTGGCTAACCCGGGCGAATTAAAATATTATAGTATACGTAAGTAATGAAATTATTACACACAGCCATTATTAAATATTAATGAAATCTAATGAGAGTTGCCTGAATTAAGTGGCAGTGGGCGGGGCACAATACTCGTCCAACTGATGGTCGTTGGGGCGGAAGAGTTCTTGTGTGGCGATCACGTATGGGACGATGCAGCGTGGGAGACCTCAACAAAGTGGCTAGTAAAGATTGCAGGAAGCTGTTGCTTGAAAGCAGCGCATGACCGGTGGACGTGGAGATATTTGGGGGAGGCTTTTGTCCATCATTGGACACCTTTTGGCTAATATGATGATATTTTTTCACCCTGTAGTATTTTATTTATTTATAACACATTACATTTTGAGTTTCCAGGACACCAGAAGCACCCGAAATGCTATACACAAATAAGATATATACATTCAGATAGATAATAAACTTGCACACAATTATAATTAAAAATTTAAATGTCAATAAAAGGAACATTGTGATCATTAATAAAAATACAATAATAATAAAATACAATAAATAAAATAATTACTTAAGAAATTATGTTCTCTAACCGCTGAGTAAGGTGCCCATAAGGCTGGCCGCGTTGCCTCACTGGATGGCATGGCAAACACTATCCACTGAGCAAAGAAAGAGTCGCCCAAGGACAGGATGAGTATGTTGCCGAATTTTCTGGACAACTTAGCATCTCATTTATTTACTGTTGTGTACTAAATGTTCAGTACGTTAATGTTATATTTGAAGTTGCCTAATCACCCGTCACGCCCTAAAGATAAAGTAAAACGTCACAATACGTATTTATAGCAGGTACTAGCGGTCTACTATGTCATCCACCATAGGCAATTTAGAAACATAGTCAACATTTGCGAATAATAAACAACGGAATAATGTATGTATTTTTCTCTACATATTTTTTAAGTATAAGAAGGAGATCGTCACAACAGTGCCATTGCCACTAATGGCGAGAAAATAAAAAGCCGTGTTGAATAATGTTTTGTGCCATTGTGCCCATCTACTTCAACAAAGTTTCCAAATAAACTGTTTTTAACTAGACCTTCTGAACAAAAATTGAGACAAAGTGATTCCAAGCTGAGAAGAGAGATGGCTATTATTCTGAACTCCGCGAATCATACTATACAGGCATACTTTTTAGATTGGACCATCATCTTACACTCTATGGTTTATATTGTATATCACTAAATTATAATACCTATATTATACAACTCCGCACAGAACTATAATGAATTTCAAGAAAACAACGCAGTGTTTATGCAATATTTTTTTTCACTTCTCCTGCTCAAAACGTAGGTACGTCATATTAGCTTCGCAAAGCGAGACTAAAATAGTACATCAAGCCCCTAGGGTTTAAAAGAAACCCATATTAAAAAAACTTCCGGCCAGCTACATATTACTTACAAATAATTAAAAACAAACAAACCAACCTGATCAAATAGGCCAAAATTTCTGATTGAATTGCTCAAATCCTCAATGTTCTTTTAATTTTTCAGGAAATATACAATTTAAATGTTAAGTCTTTTTTATTTTCTCGCAGTTGAAGTGAAAAGCAGAGTGTTTAACACGTCGTGTCATAATGGCTTATATTAGCCCCTTGTCAAACAATCTACTATACTTATTGTAGAAAAAGTATTGTATACAATAGTTATACTCGTATAATTAGCTTTTTAAGTCTCGTACCTTAATTATATAACGATTTGATAATACAAGCTTGTACGCAAAATGATTCGCATTTTCTACTATGTCTACATCTCATAGCCATACTTAAGATTATTCCATATTGCTATATAGCTAATCATGTTGTGTGAACATGATACCGTTGATCTGACTAATGTATCTCACCTGAGACTCACCCTTCATACCTATTACGCGGCTCGTGACAGCTTTTGTCTGGTAACGCCGTGATCTCCGACTTTTGCTGTAATCTTATACTAATGCCTCCATAATGAATAATATAGACACTGAGAGCCCATTTGAGGCTAGGTGAATACCTATTTCGAGGAGATTGAGAAAATAATAAGCAAAATAAAGGCCCGTGTTACTTTGGTGTTGGTTTTCGCTGAACTCAATTCAGAAACTTTAAATTGATTAAGAGTTGATGAAGGTCTAATTTTAAATTTATTTGTTTATAAATCGCGACGAATAAGGAAGAATGTTATAAGTTTGACCCGTGAATGTGTATGTGTCTCTAAGGAGGTGGGTCACATTTTAGTTTTATTTTTTTTACCTCAGAATTGTGAATCGGCTTATACTCGTAAATGACGAAAAGTATGTCCAAAAGGAGGTGCATCTAAGTTGTTCCCGTATAATTTCAGTTAAGATCTGATGATGGGATCCATGAGGAATTGAAGGAACTCCTCAAATATTGTACCTATAGATTTTGGTATTTTAAGAAACAAATTAAGCATTTGCTTTCAGAAACTGTAAATTGGCGCACCGACCGCAAAATAAAATTAAATGATTTGTTAATTTTGTGTTGGAAAGTTGACTGGATCGAGAGTGTTTTTAATTATTATTCAAGAAAGTCGGTTCAGCCGTTAGAAACATATCAGTTTCTTTCTAAACATGTTTTTTACGTCGTTTCATCGATTAATTGTTACTTAGCACTGTAATTATTACAAAAAACTACATAGAGAAAATATACTTGTCTACTTTTTAGCCAGGAATCATTGTGTCATTTTATTGTTGTGAATTTTATGTTACATATACTGAGATCTGAAAAACATCCGACTGCAAAATATTATAGCCTGTCACTCCTACAACCAAGATAAATCTAACAACACGTCATAAGTCAATAAAGGTACAATTGGCGGACTTAATGCCTTAAGGCATTATCTACTAGTCAACCATCGAGCCAAACAAAAACGTTCAGTTGGTGTAAGATCGTGGCAATCGATGTATTAGAAGAGGAAGGAATAGACACAAAGTTAATAATAAAGCTGTTACATATATTTATGATAAACATTCCTAGTCTAAGCTCTTTTTATACCGCTAAAGAGTATTTAAGGGACCAAGTTCCCTGACAAAGAAATAATTCGGGTCAAGTGCAAAACTTCTGGCTTCGAGGGCAGCCTTATTGATTTGGGCTTAGGGAATAATGTGGTATAATGTTAATTATTGATTACGACAAAACGGAACTTAATCGCAGGTATAAGGTTCCAGTGCTGTGCCGTTACTAGGCACCTTCAATCATAATTCAAACCAATGGAGGTGACAAACCGGATATCAATGTAGTAGTAGTAGCCAATAGACAACGGATCTTTTTTTACCAGGCTTGTTTAAATAGAGGATAAATAATAAATATAACCACATTTTTCGAAAATATTCCGATTTCATATAAAAAACCAATGCCAGAAGTTTCTCATTCTAAAAGAGCATAGGTGACAGCAACAGCGTAGAAAATCATACAGAAGCACTATTATGAAGGCTGATTTAGTATAAAAATTGTACTGCTGTTCTTCTTGTTGCTGTGCCGTATCCACCTAGTGACGTCACTTAGAGAATCATATGCTTCCTACACATTTTCTCAAATATCTTCAAACCGAGTAGCAATAAAAAATAAGTACCTACCTTGATAATGAATTAACAAAATGTATCTCGATGTCGATTTAATAATTACTTGGAACTTATAAACGTTGACAATTACTCACGACCGATTTGAAGACATTGGAACGTATGCTACAAAATTGCCCTAACAGTGAAATTTATATTTTTACTTTGTATTATCTGTTAGTAACTTATGCACCTTTATTTGCAACGATTCATTATCTATGACGTCAACGCAACGTACATATAATCCATATGTACTACAACATTCGAACGTGTTTTTATCAAATAACGCGGCGCAGCAGGTCATCCGTCATTATGAATCACAATTTAGACATTTGATACAAGTTACAGCAAAATTCACTTTATGTTGCATTTAGATATAATCCTGACGGATCATATTTACCCACAGTTATAGGAAAATTACGAGGCGTAGCTTTTCGTCATCAGCCCAATGTTTTTCCTATAAACAAAAACATCCTTAGTCGGTAATTTTCTTTATCCGTGCCACCGATTTTATCGATGCATAAATTACCTCAGACTGAAGGCCAAATTCACGCAAATTTACATAATCTTCACTAAATTCATTAAGAAATGTGCGTTGTACTTCTGTAACTCATAAATTCAGTAAGTAATTTCGTATTGGAGGCGTATATTTCTATACATTTAGAAAAACAAAGTTGCTACTCAGCGGCCCCTTTGCTTGTGTGCTTTCAATAAACGCAATGGCAAGCATTTTACGTACAACTAATATTCTCCCGCAGCTTCGTTTGCGTAGGATATGTTGTGGTTGGATGCATTTTAAAATTTGCTTATTTTGTCACTCCCCAAGTAACAATTTAACGTCGTATAAAGGTTTAGTAAGCGTTATCTGAATACCATACATCGCAATAGCTAAGTCATACTAACGATATAATAACGTTGACTAAATGCAAAAATGGCTCCAGTTATACGACCTAAATGGTCGTATAACGACCATTTGTGGCCTGAAGGGATAACATTTAGGCGATTTGTTTACATGAAAGCAGCTGACAGTATAGCTGGGAAACCGAGTGATCAAGGTCTTACTAACAACTTAAAATAATGGCTAATGTCTGCAAAATGGTAAGCTTTAACTGTAGGTCGCTAAAGAGAGCTATGGAGGGAGTGAGAAAGCTATGTAAAAGCGCGGATATTTTGTTTCTCTCCGAAACGTGGCTATGCCCATTTGACCTTCCATTGCTTGGTACAGTCGACAGCGAATTTGGCTGGACGGGAAAGTCGGCGGTGGACGTATCGTCGGGCCCCTTGATCGGAAGACCGTATGGAGGGGTTGGGGTATTGTACAGAAGATCTGCGTTTGAGCTGGCTACAGTAGTGGAGTGTAAAAGTGATCGAGTGTCGGGTGTGAAATTGACGTCGCGCGGAAAGTCGTTTTTAGCGTTCAGTGTGTACATGCCTACAGACTCTAAGGACAACGTTACGGAGTTCACGGATAGCCTAAGTGCATTATCGTCGGCTATTCTTGAAAATGGTGATGTTCAAGCGGTATACGTTATGGGCGATTTTAATGCACATCCGGGTGAGCCGTTTTACAATGAGCTAATAGCCTTTTGCTCGGAACAAAGTTGGATATGTGCTGATATTGAGAAATTGGGGCTAAAATCCGATACCTACACGTATATTAGTGATAGTCATGGCTGCAAAAGATGGCTGGACCACTGTGTAGTGTCAGTGTGTGGTTGGGACACAATTAAAAATGTATCGGTCATGCATGATGTGTTCTGGTCAGACCATTTCCCCATATGTGTAGAGTGCGACATAGATATTTTAAAACCGGTTTGTAATGTACCTTTTATAAATGTAAATAGTCAAATAATGTGGGGTGATCGCAACCAAGAGCAAATCAGTGAATATAGCGAAATATGTAATGAAAAGCTGAAAGAGTTGGATTTTCCTCCTCAGTTGAGAGAATGTTGTGATGGAGTTTGCCAAAATAAAGACCACCTCGCTATATTAGAGGATATGTACTCTAGAATAATAAATATTTTAAGTGAAGCGTCTAGAATGACCTATAGAAAACAGAAATGTAGAAAGGGAGGATATATAGCGGGGTGGAACAAATATGTGTCAGAGGCTCACAGGGAGGCGCGGCTGCGTTTTCAGATGTGGGAGCTTGTAGGAAAACCCTGCCAAGGTGAGGCTTTCGAACGTATGTCACTGACGAAGAAGATTTTCAAGTCAAGGCTAAAGTGGTGCCAGGATAGGCAAGACCAATTGCGAATGGACAGCCTAGCGTCGGCGCACAGTGACCTTGACTTCAAAACCTTTTGGAAAGGCACGCGCAGTCTGAACGTAAAGCCGGGCCTGCCTGTGAGTGTGGACAACAAATGTGAGCCCAATGACATTGCTGAACTCTTTAGGGAACATTTCGAGGTCAAGTCGCTTCTAGGCGCTGGTTCTTGTGCTGCAGACAATACTGAGACGGTCGCGGCTGGGAGAAGTTTTAGTTTCACGGCAAAGATGACGGCTGCTGCCATTAATAAAATGCAGAGAGGAAAGTCGCCCGGCCACGACGGTCTCAGTATCGAGCATTTTAAGTATGCAAGTATGCACTTACCGAGAGTATTAGCCATGCTTTTTAATTTCTGTCTTTGTCACTCATACTTACCGAACCAGTTAATGAAAACAGTAATTGTTCCAATTGTGAAGAATAAAACAGGTGACCTCGCGGATAAGGCTAATTATCGGCCGATCTCACTTGCGACGACAGCTGCGAAAGTGCTCGATAGTATGCTTGACTCTCTTCTTGAGAAGCACCTAAATATCCATGACGCGCAGTTCGGTTTTAGGGCGGGGCTGTCGACCGAGAGTGCAATACTTAGTCTGAAGCATACTGTCGGGTACTACACAGCCAGAAAAACGCCTGTTTATGCCTGTTTTCTTGATTTATCCAAGGCGTTCGATCGCGTGGATTATAATATTCTTTGGAGGAAACTCGGGAAAACAGACATGCCCGGTGAGTGTGTAAATATACTCAAATACTGGTACACAAATCAGTCTAATCAGGTGAGATGGGCCGATGCACTGTCTAGTGAATATCGGCTGGAGTGTGGTGTTAGGCAGGGTGGGCTAACGTCTCCCAAACTGTTCAACTTGTATGTGAACGAGCTAATAGTTGGCCTTAGCAGCATCCATGCGGGATGCTATATAGACGGCATGGCTGTCAATAACATAAGCTATGCCGACGACATGGTGCTGCTGGCGCCATCTGTTGGCGCGCTTACGAAACTGTTGAGCCTTTGTGAGACGTATGCCCGGTCCCATGGCCTACAGTATAATGCCAAGAAGAGTGAGGTGATGGTGTTTAGTGCTGGGAAAATTAAGCCTTACCACGTTCCACCTATTTCGCTGGATGGTGAGCCGTTGACGCGAGTAGAAAAATTTAAGTATCTAGGTCACATTATTACGAGTGACTTAAATGATGACCTAGATATTGAACGAGAACGAAGAGCGCTGTCGGTTCGTAGTAACATGCTGGCCCGGAGGTTTGCTCGTTGCTCTACGGAAGTGAAAGTCACTCTATTTAAGGCATACTGCCAATCCTTTTACTCGAGTAGCCTATGGACCAGGTACACGAAGCGAGCCTACAGCGCCCTCAGAGTTCAGTACAACAATGCATTCAGAATGTTGATGGGCCTGCCACGCAGGTGTAGTGCGTCCGGCATGTTCTGCGAGATGCGCACTGACGGCTTCCAGGCCATCATGCGCAAGAAGATTGTGTCTCTCCTAGGACGGGTAAGGCAGAGCTCCAACAGTATTCTGAATGCAATTGCTGACAAATATGATTGCCCAATATTAATATACTGGATAGGGCAAGTCAAACCGGTGGCTCGCACTATCTATTGATTCTCAATTTAATTTAATTATACAATTTTAATTTTACTATTTTAATCTGTTTATACAATTTTAATTTGACAATTTTATTTTATTTCCTTCATTTCATTTTATTAGATTTAAAATTAATTACTTATTTTGTTCTTATGTTTGTAATGTGACATTTTATTTTATTTTAATTGGAATTTTGAAGGAATTTTATTGAAAATTTGTTTTAATGTATTAACTTATTTTATTAATTCTCAATTTATTTAGTTATACAATTTTAATTTTACAATTTTAATCTTTTTATACAATTTTAGTTTGTCAATTTTATATTAATTTCTTTATTTCATTTTATTAGGTTTTAAAATTTATTACTTATCTTGTCGTTGTTTTTTTTGTAATCAGACATTTTATTTTAATTGGGATTTTGATGGAATTTTATTGGAAATTTGTTTTTAATGTATTAACGTATTTATTATTATTTTTAAACTAACATAGGTATAAGTATTTTACTAAAAAAAAAATAATGTATGGATCATAGTTATCTGAAAATAAAGACTTATTATTATTATTATTATTATAAATGGCCATACAGAAGTCTCGAGCCAACTTCGTTAACGTCATTCAAAAGTCGTATAAATGTTATGGGATATCCATTTTCGTCGCGCATTAGTCGCATCCTAACTTTACAACGACTCGTTTGTTGTATTGTGGTCGTACAGGTGTTAGTAAATGGCTAAAACTTTTTATTTGAGTCAAGAGACAACACCTGTAAGACTTATTCATATTCTTGTTCGTGGCAACGTGTTTGTGGTTTTGTTTCAACATTTTAGTGTAAAATAAATAATTACAAGGCAATAAAAGCTAGGCGAGGATATTTAATTTTCATATCTTACTTACTTTATCTGTCTCTCATGCTATTTAGTTCGACTGGGAACTGAAGTTTTATGATAATATACCTATGTGAATACTATTTAGATTTCCATGCCCCCTCGTAATTTTGTGTTTAAATCATTATATTTTTATTAATAAAAATTGCGTTTTTTTTTTATAAAAATGTCTGACATGTTGCTTTTGTCGCACACTTACCTCTGTACGACCTGCTGATGATGATGATGGTCGCCATGACACCTAGATATTAGGGTTCCTTAAAAAACATATGGCCGCCTAGTCATTATGAAGTAAAAATCTGACTTAAATGCGACTGCAAGTTAGATTAAAGTCAGGACATGACATTAAACCGACATCAGTAATATAAAGGTTATATTTGAGTCATCAATAAACAACCAAGTCATTTAAGAGTCTTTAATTGACTGCTGTATAACAAGATAGTGATTGTTATATAAACGTCACTGTGAAAACATCTCTACAAGATCCACGTTATATAAATGTCATATAAACGTTTTCCGAAGACATGATTTGGTCAGTTCAAAACGTTAATTGGACTATAACGTTAGTATGACTATTGCGTTGTCGTACAAACGTTTTAGCTAAGACTGTAATATAACGTCGTATAGTTTAGTCTCCCCAACGTTGCTAAGACCAGTTTACTATGACATATTCGTCGCACGACGAATTAGTTACATTAAAGACGTCTATAGGA
This sequence comes from Hedya salicella, assembly GCA_905404275.2. Taxonomy (NCBI): domain Eukaryota; kingdom Metazoa; phylum Arthropoda; class Insecta; order Lepidoptera; family Tortricidae; genus Hedya; species Hedya salicella. The sequence continues at coordinate 9,712,150 of FR990112.1, read as the reverse complement.
CCTGGTAGTCATCTCATTACCATTGTAAGACTGCTATCCAACTTTAGGTCGTACAAGTCAAGACTTATACAACGTATTTGTTTGTTGGGTCCTTTATTATCTCTATCTCTATACATCCACATGCTGTCTTATAGCCAACAAATGGACAACCCGACACTGTGACTGTCGGGCCGACAGTCACTGTCGCGTTTACTTAGAGGCAATGATTCTCTTCAAAAAGCTTTATTTACCAGCTTTACCTAATACTATTCGTAGCTTAACTAACCTATACCTAATGCCGCAAAAAAAATATCAACCACCATAATTTCGACGTAAGTAACTTATAATCTATTTTTTACTAAGTTCTTCTGCTTACCTTATAAAACAAATATCCACTCCTAAATTTTTTTTACGAAATTTTCCGATGTCACGTTTTATTAAACCGTCAACTCGCCTAACATCTGGTATCGTATTCGCGAAATGTGTGTCAGCGCCGACCGTAGCTCTGACGGACTCGACGCTACTATAATAATAAATGTTTTTTGTTTTTGTTTTTTGTAGTTCACAGTGCCTTGGTTTTTACTGTAATGCTGTGTAACTTTTTTGGATAATAAATAAATAATGTGATCCTTAGTCAACTTTACTTGTTTAGTTGTTACAACAACTATTCGGAAACATAGGAAAGGGTTGTTATCTCATAGCAAAAGTTTCTGTCAAAAAGGAATGAATATTTTTTTACTGATTTTTCCAACTATCGATACGTTTTGATGGATTTCTTTACTTGTTTGATAATACCCTTAAAATTCATGACGAAAAAGCAAAATTCATTACTAATACATATAGGAAATAAATCGTATGACAGTTTTCATGCAATTTCTGTCACTTGTATTCTTACAATAAAGTTTGCGTGTGCGGCTAAACTGCATTTCTTATTAATAGATGAACGTTCGTTTTCAATATGTATTATATAATAAGATTTTAAAACAACTTAAACATTTTTTTTTTCATATAAATACCAGAAACTATCTATTATTGGCGGAATACGGATTAAAGAGTGGTTTGGCTACTAAACAAAATTAGAGATAGCATGCCCACCTACCCACAGACATTTTTACTTGTCGATAGCCGATAAAAAAAGTTCAATCCCTTTTGACAGTTGAATTTTGCTAACAGTTTTCTGCCCCTTGATCTCGACCTTGGCTTTATAGTTTTAAGTCAGTTTTGACTGCTTGGCGGGCGAAAATAATTTATGCTGCGATCCGAAACGTGTACCACTACTTCACATACTAGATATAAAAGTATCAGGGACGGACTGAACGTTTGACGCGAATTTTCAGAATAACACAACTGGCGGACTGAGAGAACTGAAGAGTGCTCATCGCATTTGTTATGTATCACGCCCAAGGCGGTGCTTTACTGGGCTGGACCTCCACTTGTGACGCTTCGTGGAGCTGAAAACGGTTTTTAGAGTTCCGTGTCCACAGAAGCCTGTTGCTGTCCTCTTTGTTTATATTCTAGCCGTAGGAAATAGATTTTTTAATCTACAAAAATAATTCACGGTCCTCAAAGTTGTAAGTTTTGATATGAATTACTTTAAAACATAGTTTGTCTTAATATCTGACTAAAATAGTTTAGATTTATTTGTGCATTGCGCTGACATACATTAACCATATAGGTATTCCAGCCATGAAATCAACAAGTACTAAAAGATGCCACAATGTATGTAAGTAAAACACGTAACAGTAACGCTTGGCGGTGCTAAGGAACCCTTGCATTTTTTTCTACATTTTATTTAAGACTGAGTACTTAGTAACTTCATAAACTAAGTCCAACACACATACTTGTTACATTAAATGCTTCTAAAAGGTCACAGCTAAAACTCGTTGAGAGGATTCTTAACCCAGTCAAATTCATGTAAATAAGTGCCGCCACTTAATCGATGCTGCAGAATTATCTTTTATAGATACATTTAATTGCTGAGATGGATGTATGGAGTGACAAGTAAACATCGGATTAGAAATGACTATATAAGGGGAAGTTTGAAAGTAGCACACGTGACTGACAAAATGAGGAGCAATAGGTTAGCGTGGTACGGGCATGTAATGAGGAGGGATGAGCGTCATATTGGTAGAAGAATGTTAGGGATGAATGTCCAAGGACGAAGAGCGATCGGTAGGCCAAAAAGCGATGGATGGATTGTTTGAGAGAGGACATGAGGAGTAAACGCTGAATTGACGAATAATAGAGATGATCGACCCTACATAAGTGGGATAAGGGCAGGGAGATGATGATGATGAATTGCTGATGGTGATAAATGTTACTGTATATGAATACTCGTATATATTCAGATTACATTAGCGGTAACTCACGTGGTAAAATAAATAATAAATATAATAAATAAATATTACGGGACAATTTTACACAAATCGAACTAGCCGCATGGTAAGCTCAATAAAGCTTGTGTTATGGGGCTAGCCGACGATATATTTAATAGATATATTACTTATATACATTGAAAACATCCAAGACTCAGGAACAAATATCTATGCTCATCACACAAATATTTGCCCTTACCGGGATTTGAACCCAGGACCTCAGCTTCGCAGGCAACGTTACTCCCACTGAGCCAAAGCGGTCGTAAAAGCCGAGTACTTCTCAAAATGTTTCGCTTCATTCCGAGGACCTTCTTTACGAGACACGACTGGACGACGACGAGTGGAGTGGTGGTAAGTGCGAGAAGGGCTCTTACTCTTATTAACATAACTGGGCCATATAAAAAATACTATTTACAACAAGTCTAAAGACTGTAGAAGAATTAAAACTGGAGGTGCAAAATGTTTATAAACATTCACCGCAACACTTTGCAGAAATCTACACGGAATGAATTTGGCAAGAGATTACATTTGTGCATTGATGAAGAGAGGTCCTATTCCTATTTCGAATCATTTATCAGCTAATTAATTATTGTGTTACTAAAATGATACTAGAACTACTATAACTATGTCTTAAATTAGATTGCTGATATATTTCTTGTTTTTTTTATATTTCTAAGTACTTACGTAATGTAAATTGGACAATTATATCTTTAGTTAGTTTGATTCCCGGTGCTTTTGCTCATCCGCATCCACACGCTATTCACAAATTATGTGAATACAATTATTCATGTTGGGAAAATTAAAATATAATTTTCTATAAGTAAAATGAGTTATTTTAAGGATTTTAAGTAGTCTCCGGCCAGGGCCCATAGAACTTTTCCACCGTGTATATTCGATGTGTATAATAGACGATTGTACATTTTCAAATGTACAAAATTAAATAAAACTGCATACATTTTTACCGTATCAGCTTATGCTATCGCCAGTCTAGATTTTTGACGGAAATATAGAACATTAATTAATTATGCCTGGTTTCTACAATCCGCAATTAATCGTAAAAGCATTCTTAGGTTTAATACTTAGCGAATCACTCTGTCACAGTACCAAACACACGAATATTGTATGAGGCAATATGGCCATCTTGTATTATACTAGCTTCCTTCTCCTTCCTCACCGGTTTAATTAAAAGGACCTTCTACGGGTTATTCAATCAGGTACCTACTTAGCGGCGGGCTTCTTATCTATCAGGCGATAAATCCATACTTCCATTTATTAATGAATGAAATTGAAGGAAATAAAATTAAGACCATTAATCCATACTTCCATTTACTAATTATAAATGCGAAAGTTTATTGTCTTAACTGTACAAAATAGACGAGTCATAAATCATAATTTAGTAATTTAGCTTTGTTATTAATTTTTTGTTGATGTTCCAAATAAAAAAAATATAAAAATAAAACAAATTAAGATTTTCATTTATATATACTATAATCAAATTTACAATATAAATTATTTAAATTAATTTACATGCTAAATTAAATTATGATCATCAATAGAACAATAATAAAAAAAAATGGAAAATGTCAATAACAAGTCACAATACCTTAATCTATACTAATTTAAAGTTGTAAAAATGCAATATCTATACATTGAACATATTTTCAAAAAAAAATATTGTAACGGACTATTTGGAGGACACTGAAACGAAAAATATATGTTTTTTTTTTGTTTTTGTATGTCAATTTGGCTTCATCACGCCAAGTCGGCTAAACGGATTGCAACTATTTTTGGCACACGGGTAGCTGGGTATCCCCAGACGGTTATAGGATACTTTTTACCCATCTGCTTTGACGAAAAAAAGAGGAGTTATGACTTTTTATCCTCCGCGAGCGAAGGTGCTAACTAGATGGTACCCTTCTAGTTATTAATAATCTTGGAGCAGATTTTAAAGCATTGAATCATAAGTACCTAATTGTTTTTACTATGTACGTGTAAAATCAGTGTACAGATAAAATTAATATTGTTCAGATATACAAATAAAATTAGAATATTTTTTATTTGATCTTGATAAAAAAAAACAGTTTCGTTATGTTCATAGAAGTAAAAAAACATTAAGGATGTCTTCAGTAACGTCGAGAAATAGAAAAAGCCAGCCTGCCGGAATCAGTGCCGCAAATATTTTTTATATACACTCTTTTTTGGTTTATACCCACAAATGCATATTCTAAAAATACACAGAAAACATTTATAAACTTAAGAACTTGAGTATCTCTACGATATTGGCTATTTTAAATTGATCAAAAACTAAGAATAACTCCTCATTCATTTGAACATCTTAGAATTATCTATGACGAAAAAAAACTATTTTGCTTTGCAGTTTCACACCCTCTGATAGTAATTAAATTGACCCTAATTTGATTTATCAATCCAGTAGCCTGTATTTTTAAGCTATATTTAATCTATTTTTAATAATACAAAAGGGTTATTAATCACATTACAATGTATCCCAACAATCGCAAATAATTTACACGGTACGTATTAAAAAAATATAACTACTTAAGAAATACTCAAAATAGTATAAGTATGTAAAATTCTGGAAAGCCCTGTGAAAGTAATATATATTAGACATTATGATATCATCATTATAAGTCTGTAGTTTGCGTATCAATTTAAGTTTTGTAGACGCTAAAATTGTTCTTGTTTACTTAATATCGGCATCAGAAGATTGAATTGTTCACGCTTGGATCCATACAATTTGGCGATGTTGTACTTGACTAGCTTCCTTGAGCAAGTCATTCATCAACTGCCAACTAACTACGGGGTCATTACCGGTTGGATTAAGGGGGCATTCAGAACAATTTACTAAGGGGCTTGAGGCGTTATTTTTATTTTTTAACTATATGTATGAGACATTTTTTTAATAATAAAAATAATATCACTCTTTATTAAACGCGTAAAAGCAAAATAAGGTTATAACTTCTGAGAAAATTACTGAAAAGTCAAAAAATGGAATTGGGAAAATCATTAAGTATTTATAAAAACGATTGGTAATTTAGCTTTAATTCTAGATTCGCGCCTTAAAGGCTTCAGTCGTAAAGATTCTTAAGCCTTTAAGGCTCGGGCCGCCGAGAATTATTTTCGTTAAGCATATACCTATGTGTGTTATAAGACATGCAAGGAGTCGCTTTGACGGTCTCTAAATTTTAAATTCACTCTATTCTTTAGGACTCGAGCCTTTAAGACTCCTATCTTACTCTAACTCACAACACTTCGTAGAATATTTAATTTTTCATTAAGGGGTCCATGCAAATTGGCGATGTTGGTAGTCTCGAATGGCTGCATTTTAATAACTTGTATCAACAAGTCACTCATCAAATAGCAACCAACTAAAGTGGTATTACCGGTTTAATTAAAGTGGACCGTCCAGGACAAATTATTAAGGGGCTTGAGGTACAAAGAGCGGGCGCATCGGTTGATTACAGCGTGCTGTTGGTGTATTAGCGTAATGGCACCAATAATGGACGGCTTACGGACGTATTTAAATTCATTTCTTTTAGCTATGTCTCGTCTATTTTTCAACAAGAGAAACGGGTTAGTGATCACAATAAAATGTATCTAAACAATCACTCTTTATAAAAAGCGTTAAGAATTAAAGAAGTTAGAACTTCTGAGAAAAATGTTTAAAAATAATTAAGAAATCATATATTTGCCAATATGGTATGCGCGATAGAAGTTGGCGTATCAAGTTATTATGACGACATTGTGTGTTTCGAATAGCTTCATGGCAATGGCTTTATAACATAAAGCATTCACCAACTCACGGTATTACCGGTTTAATCAAAGAGACCGCTTAGCACAATAATTATGGGCCTGATGTACAAAGAGCGGGCGCATCGATGGATTACATCTCGCTGTTGATATATTAACATAATGGCGCCAATAATGGACAGCTTATGTTCGTGTTCATACTCTTTTAAATGTCTCTTTTTGAATGCGGATTAGAAATCACAATAAAATATATCTAAACAATCACTCTTTATAAGTAGTAAGTTTTTATAAAAACTCCTGAGAAAATTATTGAAAACCTAAAAATTCCGGTAAGTTTCGATATCGACTTGCCATTATGACATAAGTAATAGAAGTTTGCGTGTCAAGTGAAGTATTGCCATAGCAAATTGAATGTATTTATTATTGGATTGGTATTTCGGATACCATCATTGCAATGACATCATAGCATCAACTGAGAACTAAGGGGGAATTACAGGAAAAATTAAGGGGGCCGTCCTGGTCAATTTTTAAAAGGCCTAAGGTACAATGAGCGGGTGCATCGGTTGTTTACAGCACGCTGCTGGAATATTATCGTAATGGCACTAATAATGGACGGATTGGGCACTTACTCTATTTCTTTTAGCTAACTCTATCTTGTTCATTTTTAGCAACAATGTTAGTAATGACAATAAAACGTAGGTACCTACCTACCCAAATATTCACATTGTGAAAAAACGTAAAAAAGTATTACAGAAAGAAAAACACATAGTCGAAGATAGAACCTCCTTCTTTTTTGAAGTCGGTAACGATTACTGAAAACCTAAATATTCTGATAGGCGTTGAACATGACTGTTTGAAACTATGAAATTAATTCGATATCTTTCTACTTAGGTACATTTAGTTTTACTAATATCTAAAAAGTGTTTTATTCAATTTCACCTGACCCCATCAGTAACATTTGACTCATTTCAGTGTTTATCTTACCAGTTGAACTTTCTTTCGTAAAACTAGATTCAATGCAATGCAATGATAACGCTACCTACAAAACATGCTTGTATTGAAAGTGAAATCAACGAAATGATGTTACTTCTGAAGTTGAAACTTGGTCTAGTTAATAAATATTCTGATTTCGTATAAGATCGCCAATACTGTAATATTTAAATATAAATCAAGTGAATTGACCTTAATTATCAATATTGACAGTTCGATTTCCTTTATTACTCTGTAAATTGCTTCGTGAATCAAATTCTAGTCAAATAATTATCTTAAATCATATTAAGTTTGGGCAATAGCAAACATTCTTAGGTACTCGTAATCCTTCTTTAGTTAAGTTTTATTAAATTACTAGACGGCGACCGCAACTTCGTTCGTGGAGGGGAAAAAGCCATAACACTCTTTTTTACTGCAGGGTAGTCGGGTAAACAGTATCCTATAACCATCAGTGGCTGCACAGCTGGCCCTGGTACAAAAGTACAGAAATCCGTTTAGCCGTTTTGGCGTAATGAAACCGTAAAGACACATACAAACATACTAAAAATCCAAAAAAAATATTTTTCTTTACAGTGACCTCTAAAAAATAGGCAAAAATATTTTGTAATATCACTTAGTTTTTTTAAATATCTTTAATGTACAGTACAGACATTTAACTTCGACAACTTTATAATACAGTTTGTATAGAATTTAAGTCAAATTCGATGTCAGCCTGTCACAGGACCTTGACAACTCTTGAAACTTCAAGGCAGGCACTTGAATTTTCCCACACTGTTTATTTTTATGGTCGTTAATATAAGGTTAACGTACCAATACTTGACAGCTTAATTCCTATATTTGACACCCTGTTGTGTCACCTGTATTGCTACGAATTAAGGTTCTAGGTCAACTGAATACAACTCGTGTCGGGCACTAGGACAATACTTAATCGAAATAGAGTAACAAACAAATATATCTGCGTTGGGATTGGAATGTGTTTTACACAGATCCAAGGTATAATGTTCATGGTATTTGTAATACCTGCCCTCACAACTTTGTAATCGTATATAGGTACGTGACTATAAAGTCAACTTAAATAATAATGTAAGCGATTAGTCCTTTGGAATGGCGTGGCTACGTCTCCTGAGTCACTCTCAAGTCAACGAGATACAAAAAAAAGGTGAACCAAAAATAAGGTGAGTTTCGCAATATTATCGAGGGAACAAAACCAAAAAGGGTAAAATTAGTTGGAACTGCGTCAATATCATCATTATATCAGCCGAAAGACTTTTTTTATAACATAGAAGGCAAACGAGCAGACGGGTCGCCTGATGGTAAGCGATCACCGTCGCCCATAGACACTTACATCACAAGAGGAGTCACAAGTGCATTGCCTTTCAGGTGAGAGTACGCTCTTTTCTTGAAGATTTGAAGGTCGCATCGGTCCGGAAATACTGCAGGCGGCAACTTATTCCACAGTTCAGTCGTGCGAGGCAGGAAATTTCTAAAAAAACGCACAAAAAGACGTGTTAATGGACTAAGGCCTACCTCACGGATTTCCACGATAATCTTGCGCTACCCGCATCCAACGGCTTCCCTCATCAACCTTACAAGACAACTCAATCCTCACAAGATTATGGTTCCTCCTTGGCGGGGGCATGCCTGCTGCATCGTCCGGTTCGTGGACGCCACTTAAGTACCTTTCTACCCTACCGTCGGTTCCAGTTACGATTTAAATTTACACAAAGATAAGGATGAACCATCGGTTTATCCATTCAACAACTCTGAAACAAAGGGACCAATTGTAAATATTTATGTAGATTGTTTGATGTGACACCTTTCGACATTTACATAAAAAAATTGAACAGAAATCACCTGAAAAGAACGACGAAAACAATTTCTAACTTTATATTCACGGACTAAGGTCGCATCTAAGTCTCGTATATCGCGATTCGCTTTCGTTATGTTTTTCTCGTACGAGGGATTTGAATGTTTATTAACTTGTCTCAATGTATAATTCAAATCACGTAACATATTGTAAACGTTTTGGTCTGATTCGAAAATTGCACAGTTGGGAGTATATGGGGAAAATGGAGTCGAGTACCCAGAATATTTCAAGATAGCAATTTTAAATTTATGTGGGACTGAGCTAGCTACTTCTGCCATATTATGGGTGGATACATTTTTAGGGTTCCGTACCAGAAATGTTAAAAAAGGAACCCTTATGGTGAGACTTTGTCTGTCTGTCTGTCCGAGTATTAGAGCGCCATATCTCAAAAACTGTTAAATGCTATCAATTTGAAATTTGGAATATTTATCAACATGGTCAGACCACATGTGTTGCAAAGGAAACATTTTAAAATATATTTTTGTTTCCAAAACAAACGATCATATACGTCGTTTTTTAAGGGGCTAAAATTAAAAGTCTAGCTACTAGGTCAAATAGAGTATCATATGAAAGTGCTTGATCTGTACATTTATGAAAAGAATATATTTTTTTTATTGTGATTAGATTTTGTTTTATCAAGGAAAATGTGAAAAAAACACCGTTCCCTTTTAATTTTTTTCAAATTTTCACAGTTTGTATAAATAAACATAAATATTACACGAAAATTATAAACATGTCTCTAACTAGCTATTTTTTTTTACTTTTCAAAATTATTTGAACAACTCGGTTGCGTTAAGTTTGCACCTCATTTATATAAAATGCCATAGATATCAGGTGCAAACTTAACTCAACCGAAACCGGGCAATATAATAATGTTAGGGTAAGTGAAAGTTTATAAGGAACCCTCGGTGCGCGAATCCAACTCGCACTTGGCCGGTTTTTTGTTAGTAAAATGGATTTTTGCTGACCCTTAATATGAGCTGCTTCAGGTACATAAATTTAACACATGATGATAAACCTAAAGAGGCGCCAAATTCAAATCCTACCGGGGACGCTCTATCTACGACGCTGGTGTCACAACATGGGCGTCGCAAATGGAACAGGCCTAGACAAAGATGGTGGGACGATTTAAAAGCTATTATCAAATCAAATCAAATCAAAATATTCTTTATTCAAGTAGGCCTAGTTACAAGCACTTTCGAAATATCAGTTACATGAGAGTGAATGTTTGCTGGGAGAAATACAATATGATCCAACATTTGCTGCAAGGATTAGGGAAACCCAGAAAAACCTAATCAGATCATTTAACTTAAGTGTAATATTATTGATAAAATCATCATTTTAAAAATTAAAATAATCAATAAGATAAATCCCAAAAGGATTGTCAATAAAAAATAAATAATCTAGAATGTGTCTAGAATAAAATTCTAAATGTCAGAGTATATAAAACTATTATGATTAAAATAATAATAATACCTGAGGTATTCGTTAAAATAATTATTCATATACCTACATGACGCTACTATTTACATTAATCCCACGCGGCTTCATCATTCATGTAGTCTTGTGTGCTATAATAAGCTTTAGAAAATAATTTTCGTTTCACAATATTTTTGAATTTACCAATAGACAACTCAGTTATGCTGCTAGGAAGTTTATTATAAAATCTCACACAGTTACCAATGAATGATCTCCTTATTTTATGGAGCCTAGCAGCAGGCACTGCGAGCTTATGCTTATTTCTAGTATTAATATTATGTATATCACAGTTCTTCTTAAAGTCGGTAATATTTTTATGTACATACATAATATTCTCATAAATGTATTGACAATACACTGTCATTATATTAATGTCCTTAAACTTATCTCTAAGCGAGTCTCTATAGTTCATTTTATATATCGCACGAACAGCCCGCTTCTGCAGAACAAATATAGTATTAATGTCGGAAGCACTGCCCCATAGTAAGATGCCATACGACATAATACTGTGAAATATTCTCAATAACTGTCCGGAGGAGGCATCGATCGAGACGAGAGTCTTCGAGATAATAATGTAGGAGAAAAGCCTGGCCTACGCCTTTTACCCGTTCTACTTAAACTTTGAAGCCACACCCCTGTAGGCTTCTACTACAGGAGAGAAAGTTCACCGATAATAGTGAATATTCGCCAACTCTGCTATCCTAAAGTTGTCTGGAAGAGATCGCTGTATAGCGTTAACATCACCTATTGTTTGCTTTTGTTAAGATATTAATTTAAGTTTTAGATGTAAGTGTTTGATGTAATTTTCTGTTGTCAATAAAATGTGTTCCATAATTTTCCGATTTCTCTGTACGATAGGCAATACGACGATTGCTAAAACATAGGATCGTCAAATCAAATATTACTACTGGCAGTGGCAATATTGCTAGAATCAATACGATGGCCGCCAAGCCGAGCAGCCGGTTCGTTAGTAAATGGCGTCTAGGTACAAGTCACGACAAACGCACCTCGATATAATGCATAAAAGGAGGGTTGTAGAACTAAGAATGCTGGAAGTGCTTTTTTTATTATCGGATGAACTCAACAAGTTAAATCGGCGTGGCGTTGTGTTGAAGATGGCAGGAAAACGTTAGATGAGACAATAGGAGCATCGATCCTCGTGAGATATCTGTCTGGGTCAGTCAATTTTTTTCTGTCACTTGTTGCCAAGGTTACGTCATCCGAGTGACTCTTTAAAACTAGATTTTAATCGATACGAGCATTAAAGCAACAAAATTATGTGTTTTCCAGGCAATATAGTTACATTTTTCAAAAGCCCGTCTCGACAGTATGTTAATAACCTAGATTATTTAGAATTTTTCTGAGTAAACCTGTCATCTTTGTCTCCTGTATTACGGGGCAGAATAAAAACATGAGAATGTTGGTCCACCCGTCTAATAGCGGACGTCTTTCTGCTGACGTGATGATGATCATGATAATTGCTGATCACGCCAGTTATAAGTAAATGTAACGATAATTCACTAAGTATAAAGTCTTGGACGATATACCAACCGGACGATTATACGTTTATATTTATAATCAGCACGCTCAGATCCGAATACAACAGAGGAATTAATTTTCCCAGTGACCTAAGCGGTACTACTCATAAAGGCTTTCCCTCAAGGCCGTTAATATTTAAACTCCACTATGAATTAAGAATCTGACATGTTCATACACAATCACATCGTATTATTTTTTTTATATATAATACATATATAAATAAGAAATAAATTAAACTAGGTGAAAAATTGTGATATTAGCCGGGAGAGACAATTTTATCAAAAGCGCAATGTGTGCGCATGTATCTTATCTTACAAATAATAATGAATTTGGTTATTTTTAAACACATCACATCACGGGAAAATTATAAGCATTTTTCGCACGAACTCAAATAGCGTTTTAAAACCGATAGTAAGTCTAGTATGAACTACGACGAAAATAAAACTTAGGGATATAAGTTTTTTACAACTATAATAAAATAAAGAGCAACGCCGCGAAATAATTTGCTGACATTTTAAACCATCATCACATTATCCCCATTTCACCTATTATGCATAACAAACGTTGACGCAACCAAAATGCCGCTTCCAGCACATATCACTCTCACAGACGTACGCTCGTCCTACATTCACCCCCCTTCTTCGATCAACTGTCTCGACCTGACGACCATTACCTAACCGTCCGCTCTACAAACTCCTCGCTATAACAACAAACCTACCCATAGTCAAAACAACACACGGTTCTTAATACGTAACTACAAAGGTCAAATAACCGCGAAAAACCATGTTTGAAACGGCAATAATAAAATTGCCTTGTCATGTGGTCAGCCGCTGTTGACACTCGCTCTGCGATCGTCATTTAATTAATTCAAAATTCGAACGCAGTAATACGCTGTCATATGTTGAAGATCTGTTTTATTAGGATTGTTTTTCTTTCGCACGTGCAATTCGTCTGAAAACTGCCAACGATAATAAAAAGGTTCTGTGATTTACGCAGTATTTTAGGTTTTTCAAATATGGCGTTTTAATGTGAGAAGATGTTTAAACAGTGATTTGATAAAAAGTGAAACTTATGAAGTGAAATTTATGTGAATATGTGAATGGAAGATGTTGGCTGGTGAGGAGACCAGCATTGACATAGTGCAGCGATGGCTGATGCGTCGTAGGAGCAGCGATGACACGGATACAGGTGTTATTATAAATTATAACATAATGCGTAATATAAATTGGAACATAATTATCTTCTAAAATATATTAGAGAGTATATCTTTCAAATTTCACTCATTCACATCTTTAGTAGATACTACTTTTAAATAAATTAAATACTACTTTTAAATCACATTTTTGTATAAAATATGTAATAAAACGAATAAGTATACTTTATAATAAAAACATTCTCGATTTCACTTGAAGTACTTAAAATTTATACATATATATCACCTCACTATTATCGATCGTCATCATAATCTGTTCCAAAAATATCCCTTGCGATACTTTGCTTTGAGAAAAATTATGTTTTTTTTAAATTAAATTTTTCATAAATTCGAAGTTTAACTTACTTCTCCTTATAAGCTGGTAACAATTAATCATTCAGTATTGAAAGCCGAAGCGATCGCTGGCGGCACCATTCATTCAACTTCGCCGTCCAAGTTTCACGGCGGGTATTTGGTCTACTTAATGTATTCAAACATTAAGTCCAGGCAGTTTATTTGAGGATTTTGGCATTGTCGTGAGATTTAAAGGACCTCTTGCATTGCCGATCTTCCCCTAAGATTAATAAAATAAAATATGACATACTGAACTGTATTCTGTGAGTAGGCTGCAAGGGTACTTTAAAAAAAACAAGAGAACATTTTGACAGTTGAAATAATTGTTGTTATTGGCACGTTCAACAAGAGAATAGGGTAAAAAAAAGTAATAAAAAAAAAAAAAAAACCCGACTGCGTAAAAAATTAAAAAGAAAAATCGCTATGTTCCATATTAGAATTTATTATTTTTTATATTGTGAGTATCGATCATGTATAACTTAACAAATTTCTTGGGTACTGGACTTGTTTTTTTCTTTTTAGTTTTTTACGCAGTCGGGTTTTTTGGGTTTTTTTAATTACTTTTTTTATTTTATACTTTTTAGTTAAAATTATAAAAGTCAGTTAATTTCACAATCTTTATCGTGGGGGTTATTGAGAAGCTTGCACAGATTCATTACAATACCATGAAATTAAAATTTAGTGAGAACGGCTTGCTAGCCAACTTTAAATGGCTATAGTTCCTAACTGGTAAGTCCAAATTAAAAATGATAAAAGAAACCTAATAATGATTTTTAAATCCCTATTCATTGATTTTCATTTTTTTCTTTTTCACAATATGGCGTCTCAGGGTTACTAATGTATGTGTTGCACAAAATTTATTGGCATATTTTCGTTTCGCATAGCAACCATTGGCACAATCATCATTTCGCACAATTGTTTTTTGCCTAAATTTCTTGGCATACTATCACTTCGCACATGTTTCTCTGGCAGAATGGTACATTGGCATAATGTCGATTAGAACAATACTCCTATGGTCGAATAATTGTGTCGCCGAAATTTATATGGCATAATCCTTTTTCTTTACTATTTTGCATGTCTTATACTTATATAAAATAAAAATGACAAGTTCTGTGTTTTTTTTAACTGTCCTACTCCATCAGTTTTCTGGTAGCCTTTCGGTTTTGTGGGGGACGCAGTTTCAACCTAACCTAACCTAGTTTTCTGGCAGCGATTCGTTTCTGTGAGGCACGCAGGTTCAACCTAACCTAACCTAGTTTTCTGGCAGCGATTCGTTTCTGCGAGGCACGCAGTCAAGTTCGTAAGCCAAGTCGTACCTGCGCGGCTCGCTCGCTTCGCTCGCTCGTTAGGGTCGCAGTTCAACCTAACACTCCTCCTCGCTTCGCTCGTCATCGTACCTAACCTAAGCTAAGTCGGATCTGCCTTAAGGTGAAATTGGTAATGTTAGGAATCGTAAGCCAAGTCGGACTTTGTTGAAATTATTGTGCGAAAACGGTTATGCGAAATGTATTTTGGACAATAGAGATTGTGCAAAATAAGGGGTACCCGGCGTCTCATTATCGCCATTTTGAGTTTTCATTATTTTCATGTCTTCAGTGACATTCGGACAGTTAAGACAAATCGATTGACGTAAGAATCAAAATCGGTCCACGCGTTTGGTCTCTAGAGTGCCAGATAGGAACAAACATACATACATACATACATACATACATACATACATACATACATACATACATAGACTGATAAACACATTACCACTTCTTTGTGTCGCGCAGTCGGGTAAAAATATTATTCTAATTAGTCCGTCAGTAAGTTTACAAAAGAATATTGGACACGTATTTTCTCTTTTGTCAATCAAACAAAAAAGACAAAGATAAAGTGCGTCACAGTTTGGGAGTGGGGGCGTATGACGTCACGCCGTGCGAAAACCGATCGCGCGGCGTGACGTCACGGGGAACTTTAACGGGCTATATCTTCATCAATATTTATTTAATTGACAAAAGAAAAAATACGTGTCCAATATTCTTTTGTAAACTTACTGACGGACTAATTAGAATAATATTTTTTACCCGACTGCGTGACGCAAAGGAGTGGTAATGTGTTTATCAGTCTATGTATGTATGTATGTATCTATGTATGTATGTATGTTTGTTCCTATCTGGCACTCTAGAGACCAAACAACTGATGGATTTATTATATATTTTTAGGACACAAGCCTATTTGCTATGCTTTGTAAAGCTAAATACAGACGTCCTAAGGAAGACGAAAGAGGAGGTGGCCAAAACTACCTACCCACAATCAAAACAAAGGATGGGCTAGTTCACCTTATACCTTCGCAGAGATAACAGTTCCCAAAAACATTCCCAAAAGCTTAAGTTATATTTTAAAATTTCTTCTTAGCCTCGATTGTTGATTTGTAAACCTCGTCTAGATCTTTCGAGATTCTTGACTTAATATTATGCCATATTAATTAACTGTCTAGCAATCAATCATTAAGTATTGAAGGTCACAAATCAAGTATCTTGACATATATTTACTGGAAAGAAAAATTGAGTTGTTGGTGGTCATTTGCTGGTGGTATAATTCAAACATTAAGTTTGTTCAAACATCATGATTTTTCACAGATTTAGATAATATTGCAATAAAAATGTAACCTTTTGTGATGTGTATGTACCAAGCCCAAATCATTCGCCTGGTTCTCTATACGAAGTACTCTTGATTGCTCATTATACAAATACTAAAGTCTGTTAATAACACGCAGCAACGGAACAACAGATTAACCAAATTTAAAAAGTGATGACACCTAGTATGTAAATAGTATCTTGTTATATATATTGTTTTTTATGCCCAAAATAATAATAAATACCTAGAAAACATACAAGATCCGGTAACAAATATTCGTGCATATTGGTTTCGTAGGCCGTTGTGCAACCTATTCAAACGTGTCGTTAAATTGAAAGTTAATCAACATAATTAGCTATATTCGTTGTTGATTTTGATACTATTACTCGTAGTATTCATATCAATTACGACAATTAACTGATTATTTTATTTAATCATATACTTAGTTAATGCTAGTATCGTGTTATGTCCTTATCAAATTAAGTTTTTCATTAAGGTGAAAGTTATTCAATTAGGTCTATCGTACCTATCTAGGTACGTACGTAAAAAATGTAGCCAAGTGCTAGTTTTTTGTTATATCATCTACCTATTTTTATTTAATAATTAGGATGTCCCCTATAGATTCTGTAAAAATATTATTATAAATATATACATATATATTAGCAAACTAAGTATGGTAAAAAGTAGTAGACATACAGTCAATGTATAAGAATAGAGTTCCGTTGTCAACTTCTGGATAAAACACCAAGAAAACATATTTTACTCAACCAATATTCGGCTTAGAATTGATCTTCAGAGTCCCCGGCAAGCTCGGCCGAATTTCACCTTCCCATACAAACGGAGTTTCGTTCTTATTTTAAAAACTATGTGTTGGATTGTTACGAAACTTTGCATATACAATAACATGAGGTATATCTACGCCTGTAATTAGTTTATAAGGCATTCATAAAACAAACGAAATACAGCAAAAACAAGTTTTGTATGAAAAACTTAATTTCACTCTATTTTTTTTACTTTGATGTCTGAAGCTACAGAAACTAATTACAGGCCTGCATATACCTCAACTTATTCTAAGTACAAAGTTTCAGGGCAAACTAGCTAGTCGTTTTAAAATGAGAGCGTAACTACGTTTGTATGGAGAACCGAGTTTGGGACTCTTAATGTGAAAAATACGCTTATCCGTTAATTTTTTGCTGTGTAAAAGAATTTATACAATGAAAAATTACAGAATTTACAAACCGACAAATATTATAATTTATAAGTAAGAAAATATATGTAGAGCAACTTTACATGTCACCTTCCAAAGCAAGGGCCCATATAAGTAATCTAACTAATATATCATGAGAGCAGAGCCATCGTGCTGGACCACTTTGGTAAGTGATTTCCGTCTATGCTCACAATAATTTTGATACCAGTAGGTATGATATAACCATAGTTTAAGGGTACCTACACAAAGGTCTCTTGAATAATGTTGATGGGGTTAAAATTAAAGCCCTTTAGATTTTTCAGAGTGTTAGAACAGCCTACCCAAATTAGTTAATTACTATCATCACACATTATGTAAGGCAAAAAAATATGAATCCGTTACTCTGCTGTCACTTCATCCATACTAATATTATAAATGCGAAAGTGTGTCTGTCTGTCTGTCTGTTACCTCTTCACGCTTAAACCGCTGAACCGATTTGGACAAAATTTGGTATGGAGATAGTTTGAGTCCCGGGGAAGGACATAGGCTGATTTTTATCCTGGAAAAATACCCTTAACCGCGATAAACGAATTTAAGGCGGACGAAGTTGCGGGCAGAAGCTATTAAGTCATTTATAAGTAAGCATTCAATTTAAAATTGTTAACAAAAATAATTTGTAGCATTTTTTTAACGTTTCCATAAAAATCCATAAAATGAAAATATTCACGCCTTGATCAATGTCCATACAGTGCAATAGACACTCAAAAACTCAAGGAACTAAACTCATGGTTGGCAACCCGAGACGATATTAAAATGCATATTTTTCAATGTAACCCGACCGGTAGTCGCACTGTGTCATTGCGTTGTGGCTTGATCACGCAAAATCGGATAATCAGATTTCAACAATTTTTGGTACACGGGTAGCTGGGTATCTCCAGATGGTTATAGGATACTTTTTACCCGACTACGCTGACAAAAAAATTAGGGTTATGACTTTTTCTCCTCCGCGAACGAAGTTGCGGGCGCCTTCTAGTATTATAATAAAGTTGTAAAAATGCAAGGTTTGTATGTTTGTATGTATCGTTGTCGCTTCATCACGCCAAATCGGTTAAGCGGATTCCAACTATTTTTGGTACACGGGTAGCTGGGTATCTCTAGATGGTTATAGGATACTTTTTACCCGACTACGCTAAAGAAAAAAAGAGGGTTTACGACTATTTCTCCTGCGCGAACGAAGTATGAGGGAGGCTGGGTCCAAGAAGACTTCACGTGTAATTTTTTAACACAGCAGAAAAGTCAAAAATAACGAAATTATTCAATAATTTTCTCATATCAAAATAATCCACTCTGAGCGTGTTTATGGGCTATGCTTCCCTAAACAGATCACGATGGGAAGACTTTTGCCTCTTTTCTGCTGCGGCAATCGCTGGGTATCATGCCAAAACTTAGTGGACCAGAAGCTCACCTCTTGACAAACTAATTAATGTTTTTAGTTTTAGGTGGACCAAGTTACGGTCAAAAACTATTCAATTCATAAACATTGAAAGGCAGGATATTGCAATACATATGGATAGGTGGATATGATATTCATACCCGACCTCGCGAGAGCAACGAATTTTATGTCTTTCGCAATAAAGTTCAATAAGCTAATGGGACGAGTAGGTAATCTAACCGTTTCATATAAACCGGTCCACGCACTTTAATTCGTACGTCACCAATATGTGGCATTTGCGATATGCTAATGTTGATCTAATTCAACTACGACGATACTATGTAATGGCGACACTACATTGCACCGTATTTGCCGAATATTTGGCTAGCATCTCTTTTGTTTTCCATACCAAACGAAATAGACGCGATAAAATTATTTGGCGAATACTATGAAGGGTTGTGTTAGCGTTCCTTAAACAAATTAAGTGAAGCGTTTAGCCCGTCCAGTGTTGAAGTTGATAAATTGCATCAAAATGAGTACAGTAAGATGTTGTTTATCAGGACAACAAACCGCCAGAAACCAAGATTTATCAAGAAAATAAACCATTCAATTATGCTATGTAGTCATTAGTAACACGTGAAAAGTGTGATTGATTCACCTCTCAACCTTTCCGAAATACGAGTAGCGTCTTACAATAAAGTAGTCTCTGAACAATTCTGCGCCTATATAAAAGTAATTTTATGTTTGCCTTCGCTATAACCTGGAATTCTGCAAGAATCGAGTTAACAGGGCACTCAGAGTCAGAGGTTGGCAACGTATGGGTAACTCCTCCGTTGTTACCCAATTGACTTTAGTTTTTTTCCTAGAATCCAATTTTACCCTCCTTTTTTCAAAGCTCTTATCAAACATTTCATTTATTTTACTTAAGAAACTATTTATTCCCATTTTATAAAAGTTCAAAGTACCTAACGTTTTTCTAAATGCCTGAATACTATTTTCAGTGAAGAACCGTTTTTGTATTATAAGTTATAACTGAAGGATCGTTTTTGTAATAAGGCTTCTGATCTACATCATACCACAGCCCACAGGTTATGGCTGCATGTCCATCTGCTAATCCATTATGATTTATTTCAGAATATGCAACTAAGGTTTCTGGAACATTTGTAATGTAATTATCAATGCATGACTGTGATTCGTTTCTTTTAAAGGTAATATCAGTTAAAACGGGCCTAAAATTGAAATATTTTAACAAACTCAAAAAGTCATGCATGATATCTATGTTAAAACCTACACATATAATTGCAAATTTATTGAAAAGGTGCTCTAGCAGTAGTTCCAATTGTGTCATAAAAACTTTAAGATTTGTGAGCTTTAGGCTTCTATAACAACAACAAATATGTACATTACTGATATATCTCTTACCCCGCAGACCTCGAAGCCATCTGTCACGTATAGTTTATTGCATATTAGAATTTCCTCGGTTTGCCTGTCTTCCAAAGTCATGATGAGAGACCCGCCCCTTTTTTTTGTTGACCTTGTATTGTACGAAGATAATTTATAATTGTCAAGACTACAGAAATTTACAGAATTTTTATTTAGAAAATGTTCAGTAATGCACACATGATGGAATATCGTACTTTTGTCGCTAAGATAAACTACGGGGTCGTGTAATTTGTTAGACCTACCTACAAAAGCATAGGATAGCTAAACTTCCAAAATGTATCTTGGTCCAGACATGCTGACGCTCACCACAATTCTACTAGCTGCAGTCAAAATTGCTAGCTATAATATTTATTTGGTATTGGCAATTACGTGAATGTGCATCCTTTTACATCAGCAATAATCACGAAACTAAAGAAAGCTTCGTTTTAAGCCATCTTGAGTGAATAGTGGTAAGGTTAGGTTTGGAGATCAAGGCTTTCAAAAAATTTTGGCACCCCCTGTGTCTACTCGAATATACGATAAAGTTTTATAATTAGCTGATAAAAATGGCTATTATTAACTAGTGAGATGTTATTTAGATTACATTCTAATATATCTACATATATCTTCTTATTATACCACTTTATCGTATAGGTACTAGACCCATGGTCAGTTTAAATAAGGCTTGTGTCATACTCGTTTATATATAAGAAGGTTCTAGTAGTAGGCTAAACTTCGTTCGCAGAGGAGGAAAAAAGCATAACCCTTTTTTATGCTTTAGTGTAGTCTAGTAAATAGTATCCTATAACCATCTGTGGATACCAGACTACACATGTACCAAAAATAGTTGAAATCCGTTTAGCCGATTTGAAAAATTATTATTAACAAAAGATGTGTTATTGCAGGCAGCTCCAGCGGGTCGCCGGGGGCGCGCGCGGGCCGCCGCTCCTCGCTCGCGCTCACACCGGAAGACGAGCCTCTCGTCGACCTCACCGTAAGTACGCGTCTTCTTCACAGTCTACCTTCATATATGAACCCTCATCTGGCATATATTTTTTTGTTATAATCATCATTTGGCATAATATTTTTTTTAAGGTATCATCCTGTTAAATGCATTAGGATAAGTTTGTTTTATAACAATCCTGGAAAGTTTACGAGTTGAGAAAAAAATGCATTACGCCAAATGATCATTAATAATTATGAGAAAAAGTTTACACCAGATGAGGGTAAACCTATGTTAACATCCCTCCTATTTGCCACTTCTAACAATGAGACGTGGCATATTCTAATCTAAGAGTTCAGTGCTACATACAGTTTGCATATTGGCAGCCTTGTCAATCAATAATCAATTGTCAATTTGTTAAAATATCACCTATATATGGGACTTACATATATAATATACAAACAACCCAAAAAAATATAGATACCCAGGTATCAAACTTCATGTATACCTTTAATATCCTTTAGATAAAATAATTTAAACGGATTATACTTGAGTTCCTGACGTTCCGTTGTTTAATTAAAATAATTAAGCTGTCTTTACACATTAGGCCCATCTGGCATGTATGTACTACACCTTTATTGGTTTTCTCAAAGTAGGTAGTTTGCACAAATTGTAACTAGAACGAAAAATATATCTTTTGTCAGTCGACCATGTATACACGGAAGGTGCAAAGCTTATATATAACCTGTATTGTATATGTATAAGCCTATAGTCAACGCAAATGATGACCATCGAAACGTGGGGTTGCAACCTACAGCCTATTCTACCTTCGGCTCGTCGCTCGTCACTTTTCCGTGTTTTATATGTAGATGTTGGCAACGACCGTCTTTACCAATATACTGTTTCATTTTATCTTCACGAGTCACCGAAATCAATATAAACGACATAAAACTCTATTCTTCTAAATACGAAGATGAACAAATCTCTTGTGCTTTCCGTGGCACACGCTCTGCCAACTGAGTTTCAGAATCCAGTCAGCTTGTCTTGAAGTTTTGTCACTATTTATTACAAGATCTTTGCATTTTGCATTTTAACCGGCTTTTTCTGCCGTCGTCAGCGCCATGGTGAGCATTTATGAAACTAAATTTTTACTCTAACAGAGCAAAATTTACAGTTGCCACATGTTAGGTAATGCTAAAGCAAGGACCCCGGCAAGGCACAAGGCACTGGAACAAAAACAGTCGGAGTCTTGAAATTTTTCCATTATCCATATCTTTATATTTACAAGAACATCGTTTCTTAGTGAAGAAATACACTTTAAAATTCACAAAGATCGTGATGGTAAAACATCAACATTTTCTTTAAAAAAAATCCACATAAAACTGCTATTTTTACAGCGCAAAAGAGATTTGCAAGGTAATTTTCTTTAAAAAGACTTTTTAAGAAAAGACTTGCTTAGCGTGTTAGGTGTTTTCATAATGAACCATTAGGCATAGGTTTTGAGTCTATTAAGAGATAATTGAGCGACTAGATACGCAATTTTTATATATTACAAATGTACAACATTCAAATGTCCATGCGAGAAAAGGTCAAATAGAAACTGCACTATCATTCTACGGTTGAAAGGAGAGATAAGCAACATTTTCGAGAAATTGAATTATACACCTTATATATCAAGTAAGATTGACATGTGCATTCTGCCCGTCCTAACCTATGGTGCTCAAACATGGTCACTCACAGAAAGTCAGAAGTCCAAACTGAATGTTTGCCAACGCGCAATGGAGCGTAGCATTTTGGGTGTTAAAAGGACGGATCGTGTCCGGACGGAACACCACGCTACGATCCCAAACTGGCATAGCGTTAATTACGTAAGGACAATCGCAAAGGAAGACGCCACGAGTGTTTTTTGCCCGAATTATACAACGTTGTATATAGTCTTTGCTTTTTAAATTGAGCGAATCGGCCACTGTATTCTTTAAGCCTTTTAGCTCAGTTTAAAACAAAAGTCTATATACAATAGTTTTTCTACAACTAAGGGCCCATTCATTAATTGAATGACCCCTAAGCACTTTTTAATAAAACACAAAAAGTCTAAATATTTATATTTGCGCCGAAATTTTTCTAGCATCAAATTGTTTCATACTTCTTGCGCCACGACACAAATTTCTTCGGTAGTAAGTACAATTAGGCTCGTCTTCCTATATTTTTCTCACTTTCAACAGTTTATAACAAGACAACAAACAACAACTTCAAGATGAATAAAATTTAGCGCCACGAAGAAAATTAAAAAGCGAGCTGTCAATCAATATCTATGGCTTTCTTATTTTTTTTTAAATTCGCATATACTTGCCATTGATGAAAACATGTTATGATTTGAAAAAAAAAATAGGCGATAAAATATGTGTAAATTGTAAAAAGTGTTTTTTTTTGTAAGTTAGCAGCAATGCATTTACTTACATTATATTTTTTTAAATTTAAAACTGTATGAATTCGGCTGTTTGTTAAGTTGGTAATATAAATTATTTCATATAACATTAGTTAAGACTCATTGAATATAAATTATTAGATTGAAATTTTGTACTCTGTGGCACCAAAGAATATGTTAATAGCGACATTGTGACACGCTTAGCAATGCTTTTTTGGGAAATAGGCTATAGAGTTTTGCAAGTCTTAAGTATTGTATGTCTTTATATTAGAGTTGGTAACCATTTAAATGACAAAAAGAAGTACAGGAGTCGAAAAAGTTATTTTCACTATTCCAGGGACTAGATACACAACAACAACCATGAAAAATCGTACATTTTCCCTTAGAGGCCCTTCCTTAAGCATCTAAATTCGTGATTTTCACGTTATTGAGCTAAAAATATCTAAACATCTCCGAACTTCAAACTTCCGCATTTGTCATATTAATTGAAAGGATTTGGAACGACGTGAAACGTGGATGAAACCGTGGGGAAAACTAGTTAAAAATAAAATAGTTACCATTATTAAGAGGAGGATAAGGAGAGGATTTACTTACAAATAATACAAGCACCTCATAATTAGCATAGTAATTAATAACTCGTGTCAGGAGACTCGCTCTTCCCGCGTTTGTATTGCTATTTAGAATTCCCAGTGAAGATTTTATAGGATAGGGTTTGGTAAATACTCGCACTAATAAATTTAATTACCATATCTACAGATACAATTGATCTGAAGTGAATATAGTTTAATCACAGGATAAAATATTAGTACAAGTACAGAAGGCCCTCTATTTTGATATTCACTAAAGCCGATATTTTTATGCGCATAATACATATACACCGTGACCGTTAATAACCCGAAAGATTAAACCACATATTTTTGCCGTCTGTACGAGTAAATAATGTTATATCAACATGGGTCTAATTACGTGCCTTAATTAAATTACTATTTCTTATTAAAAACTCTTCTCTCGAGTTCACAGGTGTTGAGTAAACCTTATCTTTCAGAGTTCCCCATAGAAAGAAATCTAGCGGAGTTAAATCCGGTGACCGGGCAGGCCATGCTAAAACTTCGCTCCCACGGCCGATCCATCTCTCGGGGTATTGTTGGTTCAGCCAATTACGAACATCCAAGCCGAAGTGGGCCGAGCATCGGGTCGGGTTTCCAAATCGACATCTTCTAGCAGGTCGTTTAATTCATTATTTAGAAATAATAAATAGTTGTGAGAATTCAGTCTATTTGGAAATATGACGGGACCTATTATTTTATTCCCAATAATGCCAGCCCACAAGTTTACGGAAAATTTGTGCTGGTATGAATTTTTCCTTTTCGCATGGGGATTTTCTTCTAACTACATATGCTGATTATGGGAATTAAAAACTCCCTCTCTCGTGAACAACGATTCATCTGTCCATAATATCTTATTTAGAAATCCAGGATCTTCCACTAATTTCTGATTCATCCTTTGGCAAAAGGCAACTCTAGCTAGCCCGTCATTGTTAATTAATCCGTGTACTTTCCTGTAGTGAAAAGGATGCAGGCCGTACCTTTTCCATAGCCTTAATAGGAGCTTATAGTTAACATTGACCATTCTTGCTACAGCTTTTGATGACAATGTTGGGTCTTCTGTTATGATGTTCATTATTCTGTTTTCTGCTTGTTCATCTAGATTTATAGCCCTTTCTCTGTGAACTTTTCCAAGCCCTTTTTCGGGAAACTGTTGATGGACATCCGCAAAAGTCGAATGGTGAGGTATACGACGGTTTGGGTATCGTCTTCGGTATTCGGCGACTGCCTGGAGCAAGTTCCCATACGTAAAATCCGTACACAAAGTGGATATCTGCTAAATGAGCCGAAGGATAATGCGGCATAGCGAATATTATTTATTACACATTGAAATAAAACAATTTAACGGATTATATCGCGTATATTATCTCATTTTAGTTCCCGACGTTTCGGAAGCTTTCCAGCTGTCCATGGTCACGGGAGGACTGAGAAAAGATGTATTTTCCTCTGTCAAAGTTACAATTTAAATTGTTTTATTTCAATGAGTAATAATCGCGGAAACAGAAGAAAATAATATTATTTATTACAGTCAATAAAATGTTCAATGTTATTTTATCTTGCGTGACAATTAGTTATCATTTGTAATGTGTCATTTTAGTGACAATCAATTTCAAACTAGCCAGTTATAAGAAGAACCACTCTCGCGACTTAGAACAGAACAAACCTAATTATCTCTATTCTCAGTGATAACAAAAAAGCTACTTGAGATTGAAGTGTGTAAGATAAGATATTATAATTATTCGGATTAATACACTACACTGTATTTTAGTTGCATGTTATATCCTTTTATCTCGTGATGAAAATATTTTCGGTAGTAAAAACTTTTTGTAGATAGATACCAAACTTCTGTATGAAACTGGCTAACAACCATACAGTTAGTGCATCTACGTGTAAAAGAAGTAGGTGGCTACGTCATGCTCACGCCCTTAAGGTGTGTTACACTGGAGATTTTTTAACTTTTGATTTGTTGTAAATAATTAATATCTCCTTAATTATGAGTTTTTGGACTATATGTTACATAACTTTATATACTCTAATTAGGCACTAGTATCGTTAGCTTAAATCTTTCGGGTTATTAACGGTCACGGTGTATATAGCTATTATAGCTAACAAACAAACCGCACGCGGGCAGCATTGAGTTCTTTTACTGTGGCCGAAGGTCATTATTATTCTGCAACTTTCAAAAATAGGGCTGTCAAGGTATGAATACGAATATACTAATAATATTGATACTTTTTAGCGATACAAGTCAAGATAATAAATATTTAATAATTATTCATTCATCGTATTTTTTTATTTTTCATAACTAAGAAAATATTGACTCGATAGAATCTTAATCCAAAGAAATCAATAAATAGTATTGCTTTCAATAAAAAAAAATACAACATAATAGGAAAGTTAGCGTGGCTTAGCAAATTGATGTACTCAGTCAGACACTTTATTTAGAGAATCTTGGTAACAAACTTGTAGAATCTTAATCAAATCATATAAGGGTTTCGTTATTGCCATTTTGCCTACGAAACCCTAAAAATTACAAAATGTTTTTGTTTTTGTACGAGCTTCCTAAAGCAGAGTCCTATCAAATGCTCAAGTAGTTATAGCTTACTTTAGGTTTTTTCCATGTTAATGGATTATTTTTTAAAGTTGCAAACAATTAATAGGTACGTCCAAAGTGTAAGTAGTTTTACCGGACAACGGAAGTGCCATGCATCAACCTTAACGGGGTGCCCCTGGACAGGGTTGATGCTTTTAAATACCTAGGCCATTTTGTTACGTGGGACCTCAAAGACGATACAGACATCGAACGGGAATGGCCCTGACCGCGAGGTCTTCGCGGTCAGGGCCAATATGATTGCCCGCAGGTTTGCGCGCTGTACAAGGGAGGTAAAAGTAACCTTGTTTAGAGCTTACTGTACCTCTCTCTACACGTGTAGCCTGTGGCTTCGATATACGCAACGAGCCTACACGGCCCTCCGGGTTCAATTTAACAACGCGTTCCAGGTGTTGGTGGGGCTGCCCCGCTTCTGTAGCGCATCAGGGATGTTCGCAGAAGCGAGGGTTGACTGCTTCTATAGCACAATGCGCAAGAGGGCTGCACTGGGGCACCGGGTGCACGGCAGTCCCAACAACATCCTGAAAATGATAGGGGACAGGATTGATTGTCCCTATTTACGCTGTTGTGGGCTACATGCCCCGATTTTGTGTATTTAATTTTACTTACTAACCCATAGATTAGTGTAATTACTTGAAATAAAAATATGAGTGTAATTATTTGAAATAAAAAGTTTTATTATTATTATTATACACTTATTTATTTTCAATCTTAGGTAGGTTTTTTACAATATATATATATATATATATAAAAAGTAAAATACAAAAAGCAAATACAAAATATAAACACATTATAAAAAACCTAACCTAGGGTGCGACCGGCAGCGGGGCAGGGCTCAAGCTACCGGTGGTTAGGGCTGCACAGAGAGGAATCTCCTGACAATGCGGGCCGTGTCCAGGATTACTGCCTTCTGTATCTGACCCTTGATCCAGCCATCTAGCGAGAGTCTCTTAAGGTGTTCGTCGAGACTCTTCGCTATAAGACCGTTTACCGAAACGACTATCGGCACAATGATCGTCGAATCAACATCCCACATGGTGGTCACCTCGTGAGCCAAGTCAAGGTACTTGCTGAGTTTGTCCTTCTCGGCCTTCACGAGGTTCTCGTCATGTGGGATGGTAATGTCGACGAATATTGCCCGGCGCTTAGATCGATCTACCAGCACGATATCAGGCTTATTGGCTACAATAGTCCTGTCCGTGATGATAGATCGATCCCAATATAGCGTGGCACGACAATTTTCCAGAACTGGCATCGGTACATACTTATAGTATGGCACCTCAGACCCCACAAGACCGTATTTAACAGCAAGTTGCTGGTGAATAATCCTGGCTACTAGGTTATGTCTGTGCAAGTACTCGCCATTAGCAAGATGAGAACAACCGGACATGATATGCCTGAGTGACTCTCCGGGACGGCGGCATGCCCGACAAATGTCGACCGTACCGTCCTTCAGGATATACCTCCGGTAGTTGTTCGTCATGATAACTTCGTCCGCAATTGGACAGGCAAAACCTTCGGGTTCCCCGAAGAGATCCCCCAAACGTAGCCAGTTCACAAACGATTTTTAAAATATTATTATCAAAACACGTGTGACGTTGTCAGCGGTTGGTTTTTTTTAAATTATTATTATTAAAGTGATTTATCACTTTTAACGTACAACACTTACCTACGTTATGAGTATATGAAAAATTTGCAAAGCGTATAAAAAGACATAGAGTTTTCAGTCCCAAGTAAAACAAATATTGCTGATCAATACAATTTATAATGTCGATGAAAATGTGGAATCCAATATTCTACAATATGATGAAAATGTGAAATCCAATATCCTACAAAATAAATAAATGTATAATAATAATTACTAATCATGATTTCATTAAATGTTATATTGTAATTTGACGCATAATTCTGTTGCAGTTTATATTTAACTTGAGTGAACTTTGAAAATACATAAATGATTTCTATTTCTATCCTTCTTTTACATGTTTATTCATACAATAGATATGTAGTTCTTAGGGTTCCGTAGCTAAAGTGGCAAAAACGGAACCATAGTTTCGTCATATCCGTCTGTCCATTAGTATGTCACAGGCATTTTACTCAAAAAAAAAATACAAGATGTATTTCATGAAATCTGGAGTTTAGGTGTCTTGTGTATGCCGCTACGTAGTTGAATAGTTAAATAATACAATAAAATATTTCTAAGGGGGGACATACAAGTAACAGAAAGTGATTGTTTTTTACAGCAAAGGGTATTAATGTGTAGAACAAATTACGATAGTACTTTTTAAATCATTTTGCGGTTAATCAATTTTTTGTTATTCAGTGGATATTTTCGGAGATACGCTCTTTTGCTAGATCAATTTTTCATATCGCACTACAGATGGAAAAAAATATTGTTCCATCTGTAGTACATTTTTTCATATGGATGATTAATATATTTTCGGACTTTTCACGAAATATTTACAAAAACATTTTTTTTTAAATATCGGGCTGTATGAAGGTCACTAAATCGAAGGAAAAATTTACCGTTTTACTATTAAATTTATAATGATGTAGGTGTTACAGAAAATGGCACCGTATTTTTCCTCTCGTGGCCTTATGAGTTCGCTTGTTGGGTAACTAGCCTATTTCCTCGATTAATCTGTGTTTAACCATCGAAAGGATTAGTTCAGCAATTTTGTACTGCGTACGGCGACCGGATGTTTTGCCGGAACCCATACTTTTTAAGCTATGAAGTGTCGGAATGCTGTAATTTCTATAAAAACAAGTTAATATTCAAATACTTTCGAAATTAACTAGTTTATTGTGTGATGTAGCCGATGGGATTTTCATATAACCCGTACGTACTATGTACTGAGGATGAAATTTCAAATAATCTACTTTTTCGATGAATCGCTAAAAGAAATAAAATGCTTAAAAATTGTTAACTAACCTATTTTCAAGTTAGCCACATTTAACACAACCCTTGGGTTCTATTGTTCTAAGTCCTAGATGGTTTAAAAGATCTAGATTGATGGCGACATATATACAAAAGTCCAGAAAAGATAGAGAAGAATAATAGTGAAGCACTTTGAATGAATTAAATTAAACAATTGCGTAATAACAATAAATTATATGAAATGAAATTATTGTATACATCTTAATTATTTTTTTGGTAACAATGTATTCGATAAAAATCATAGAATTATTATAGGTAGCCGTAGAAGGCCCCTCGTCTATTATCTAGTTTAACAACGGTGATTGTGATAACTGATTCAGAATACATCGGCACATTGATGAAAATCAATGATTAAATAATAAGGCTGATGATAAATAAATTCTTATCACGACTATCGGACATTAAGACAATCGTTATTATGAATTGTAATATTAGTACTGCTCGGAGCTTCGTCATAGTGCGAGTGTTTGTCGGTGTTTTAATAAATATTCTATTGATCTATCAAACATTTAAAAGCAATCACAACTAAATATAACATAAAATGTGATGTGTGTTAATAATCAAACTAAATATTAAATTACACAAGTGAAGTTACTTAAAAAGTTATAACTAGTAAGTAGTTTCGAGTTCTAGTGAATTAAATTAAGACTGAAACGTCTCAACCAGTGACGCTAGTTACCAAGTAGCAGTTGTTTATCAAACAGCAATCATAGAACGTGAATAATGACGTTGGTTTGCCTTAAATTGAGTCATCGGAATTGATTTACTAGCCTGTCAGTAGATATCTACGGTTCCCGCTTTATCGAAATTGTATTACCCTCCGTCAATCGTAAAATCACAGTATTATCGCATTATGAACAGATTAAAATAATACCTACTTCCTGGAGATAATTCTAGTGACGTTTAGGACTCTGCATCACATGAATATAACATGGCTAATAATGTCAATAAAACAGACGTCAACAACGTTGGAGTTGAACTTGAAAATCAAGAGGAGGAACAAGTAAAAAAATTAGGATGTTGGGCAAAATTCAAGACCTTATTTGAAGGCAGAGGTTTCGACTTGGAATATGAATACCGATCTCCTGCCGTACATGCCTTCGAAACTGGACGTCACTCGGATGGATTCAGACGTATCACAGAGAGAAGACTGTCCACTGAAGAGAAGCGCAAATCTTTTCAAGAAAAAGTAACACATTTTGAAGCTGAGGAAAGTGTAAGCAATTTTTATGAGCAATTCGCAAACAACGAAAATGTGCTAGAAGTCGACGACACTGTGAAGAGACATTCGAAATTCCGAAATCGGGTGTCCGTACGACCGAGCATTTATTTGACAAACATCCAAGAAGAAACGAATAGTATGAATGAATCGGAAATAGACCAATTAGAGGATGAAGTAGAAGAGGTAAGTACAAGGAGAGAAATACATAAGTATTGAGGTGTATGTAACAATTGTATCATTTAAAGATTTATAGGTTAACCTTTTTTTTCCAATGCCGCACAATATTCTTGGTCAATTCCATTATATGACATCTCAGACATCTTATAGTAAACAGCAAGGCAAAATAAATGAAGAGCAGTCAGGTCGCCTGCGGGACATAGCTCCACTAATTGGATTAAGATCCTGACCTCGAAGTGACTTGTCCAATAATAGGAGACGAGAAAATTGTGCGGTTTGGAAATACGGAAAATTCGTTGATTTAATTTTGGGTGATTGAATTTTAATCGTAGTCATTTTAATCTACCTCAATACGATGCTATTGGTCGAGTGCTAGAAATTAGGAAATAGTAGCGAATTATAACTGAGTATATATCTACAACGAGTATGCTATTTTGTAATTTGATTATCTTATCATATATGTACCTACAGTTCAGATTAAGATATTACCACCACAACCCTTGAATGAAAATTCCCTTTCAGCGACCTAACTGTTTTAATACCCAATTTCTGTTTTTGTGTGCGCTCTTCTTCTGGAATTTATTGAAATCAACGGTAGATACATACGTCATATACGGACGGAACAAAGTTCTCCTATTGTTCGAAAATAGCCAGACAAAGGCTACCGATACACCCGACACTGCACTACACAATACCCTGAAAGAATTAACCTATTGTGCGTGCAGAAATAGCTGCCGTATTTAAATATCTGATATTGAATACGGAACGAATCGGAACGTCTTGTAATCACACCAAAACTTAGGTAATCAAAATCAATGTACGTTCCTTTCATATTACATTTTAATCAATAGATTTAATAAAAAACACACGTGAGCGATAACTACTATTTATAAATTGAAAAAACACGCGATAATTTCATAGGTGTTCTCAGTCTAAATAGAGAGAGAGAGAGAGAGAGAGAGAGAGAGGTATATAATTTCTGCGTATTTTCTGAAATATAATTAAAATGGTTAGCGTGACGTAAAGCCTTCAAGCCTTCTGCAATATAAAAATTCCGTGAAAAGATTAATTCCCTAAATAACGAAGAAACACCTACGTACTAACAGACGTCACTTACTTACGTCAGAAGAATCTTAAGCTAATCCACCCACTACGTCGTGTAGCATTGATTTAAAATGCGGAATATTTCTCCATTGAGAGGATTAGGCCTAAAGCCGGCATTAAGCCTCATCGCCATACTCGTACGTGACTGGAATAGGACCCTCCAAACAAATCCGCAGTCTGTTTGTGCGCTAAATTGAAATTTATTTGCACAGATTGTTGGGTATGTGCTTATATAAAATAAGGTGAAGTTATCTTTACACATAATGTTACCATCATATACTACGGACGTCCTACTACAATTATAGATTTAAAACAATTGTTTGTTAAGGGAATTAAATATAGAATATTTAATTCCCTTAACAAACAATAGAATATTAAAAAAGGGTTTATATTTAACCGGCAACGCCTCATATTTTTTGGTATTTCTTGATTATTTTGAGAAATATGAATGTAACTTGAACATGCTTTCATTTCATTGCAATTTGTCATGATATTGCCACAGCTAAAACTGTAAAAATTACTTCATGTCTATATCTTGTTTTGTAAAAAGACAATAAAGGCAAACGCGATGAATAGTTGAATTAAGCTCAAAAGAAAAAAATCATAGCCCCTTTTTTTGCTTCTTATAAAAAGTATCCCATAAACATCTGTAGAAGCCCAGCTACTCGTGTACCAAAAATAGTTGAAATATGCTTAGCCGGTTTAGCGTGATAAAGTCACAACGACACATACAAACATACAAAAAATACAAACAAATATTTTTCGATTTAGTGACCTTAACTTTTTTTAAATATGGTCAATGTACAGACATTTAATTTTTACAACTTGTTAATATTATAGGTGTCCGCAACTTCGTTTGCGGAAAAGAAAAAAATATGGCCCTTTTTTTGCTTCAGCGTAGCCGAGCAAAAAGTATCCTAAAAACTTTCGACACGGTATCTGGCCCATCTACCCATGAAGCATTTTTTTTTAAATCTGTTTAGCCGTTTTGATGTGATTAAGCCACGACAACACATACAAACAAACAAAAAAAAATTAAAAAATGATTAAGTGACCTCTAAATAGTCCGTTACAATTTTTCTTAAAATATCTTCAATGTTGGTACAGACATTTCATTCAACTGAAGTTATAGAACTCAACATTTTCATAAATCCACTTTTATTGATTTTTTCAGAAGATTTTTGTTTCGTGTGTTAGGTTACGTATTACTATTCAATTAAATGTTTATTATGTACAATTTTATTTCATTAACTTAGGGTTACATGTATTACGATCATATAAAGAATACTGCATTTAATCACCTACACTACATGCTCGAATAATAACGGTCAATATTGTGACACACCGGTTTTTGTAACAAGATATTGAACAAAAATCTGTCACTCTGTATAACTTCTTCTAAAGCTGAAACATTGGAATTCAATTTGGACAATAAATAGAGTTTGTGTAGCATTAAGATTATCCTATCTGTCTAACTGTATATCTCTCGGCGCCTGTCTCGTATATTTAGCGGTCGCCGACAGCTGGCAAGCCTCAGTCTTGATTTACTAACCATAAATAAGTTGAATAAAACTGTAACAAGTGTAAATGATCTAACAGATTGTTAAAAACGTAAATTATGGACGGCTTCGTAGTAAGGCCCCGTGCTGTAAAATTATCTAGTTAATACCAAATATACTTACTGACGCTTTAATTTAATTAGGTCCATTAGATCTGCTTACCTTGGTAAAAAGTAAGCAGATAGTTAATATGGGTATATTTTTGTTAATAATAACTGACTGAGGTCGTCGGAATGAAAAGAATCGTGTCGAGCAGAAGTCGGCGCTTACGATGTGTGTAACCGCTATTGTAATCTAAAAATAACGTACTGCTGTTTATTTTCGGGTTTCTTTGGAAACGTTGGTAAGCTCAATCTTGTAAGAGTCCCAGAAATATGAAATAATTATCTTTATTTTGTAAGTAGGCCGCAAGGGCGCCTTTACAAGTCAGAGCCTACCGGCATTTTCCAAGAGGAGACCACTGTTGAGAAAGAAGTCGAAAAAAACTCATCAGTCTATGCGTAGGTCTCCAAGAAAACATATTTTTGGATGTCAATAAAGTTATAATGAAAAAAAAACAAAATATTATGATTTAAAACAACTTACGTACGTTTGATTTTCGCGAGGCTTCGTGGACACGCCCACATCCCCCAGCATTAAAAAAAACCTCCAAAACAAACATTCTTTAGCCTGGTTATATTTGTTAGTTACCTTGCGTCCCGTAATATAATTGCAAGTAATGATTCGTAAAATTGTATTTTTCTTTACATCCTTTTGCAAATTAATGTCTATGAGATATATTTTTCTACGTCATAACTATTCGGACATGTTAATATTATTCTTATCAATATTATGCCACGTTAATATTCTGCTGTAAAAATATATGAGAAATGATAGTATGCGAAAAAATATGCAAAAGTAATTCGGTGATAATAATAATATGATGATTCAGCTCATGGTTGTTATGCGAAATAAAAGTTTGGCATTCGATTTTATGCAACATATTGGTGAACTTCATCATCATCGTTATTTATATTATTTCACATATGCCTTTCCCAGCCGGCAAGATTCAGACTTGATTAACTAGCCATAAATAATCCAAATAAAACTGTAACAAGTACAAAATAATTTTACACTTTGTTTAAAAACGTAAATCATGGATTTTTTTGTCTCTAGTATGCTTGGGCTTCGTTTGGTGTTCTATAGATGGTCAATTAGAATTATTTAGTACGGTTATTCCAAGTAAACTAACGAATACTGCAAAGTGAATGATCTATCTCAAATAGGCAATGAAATATTGACGTTGTGTCCTTGCAATAATAGGTCCCAAATTGTCACATTTGGGGGCGGCGCGACGAGAGGTAAATAATGATATTTCATACAAAATTAATGACGTTCCTTTGCTTTTCCGTTAAATACTGTCTTGGTTAGATGTGATAATAAATTGTGCTCACATGCGCATATTTTCACGCAGTTTCCACAAAAAATAGGCATGCAAATACAACAAACCACCACCAGACAGTATAAATCTCGACACGTGTTTCTCTTCTCTACCAGCCACCATCGGGAGATGCATCCTGCATGTTGACGATCCACCCCACAAGTGAGATGTCCAAAACGGTCGGCCCTATTGATACCCTAAATATGAAGTCTAGGACGACATTATTTTTTACTTCATGTTTGAGATACCTCGGCGTGAAAATGGATTGCCAGCCTCGTATCCTTATCTATGTCATCATCATCTCATCCCTATTTATACCTACTTGGCTGGCAATACCTATTTTCCCAGACTCTGCAGTAATGTACTATAAATAGATTACACATATTACTTATTACGCCGCGTACCGACAGCCGAATGGTACATTTTCGTGACACCCATGGAACTGTTCTATATACGAAGCCCGAGTCGTCGCAACTCACAGTTTAGTAACTGATGTCTAGCTGATGTATATGGAGCTCCACCATGATAATATTCAACAGGAAACATTGATTGCCTTTGTATTCAAAGGCAGCTAAAGTTATTCAAATGTATTTTGTAAAGATTAATCGAGTTTTCAATGTAACGTTACACAACGTGCCTATCTATCCATCAAGTTTATGACTTTTCGGTTTTGGCGCGACACAATATCACCCGTCAACAAAGGGATAGAATATATACATCATTTATTGCATTTATGTCAGAAGCATAGATACTGTTAGAATACTTAGAATATATAACGCTGTTCGGTTGAATCAAGCTAAGTACGCTGCGTCTTCCAGTTCTTGTACTCTATTAGACCATCTGCTTACCCTGTCATATTGGTAAACTTGATTCGTCTACGGTTTTCTTAACTCTATAGAAACTATTCCTTCGGGAAAGACATACTACTAAAGAAGTTTATATTAATTTATATAAAAACTCTGTACCCTGAAGATATCCATACTTGATATTATAAATGCGAGAGTGTCTGTCTATCTGTCTGTTGCCTCTTCACGCTTAAACCGCTGAACCGATTTAGATGAAATTTGGTATGGAGATAGTTTGACTCCCGGGGAAGGACAAAGGCTACTTTTTATCCCGGAAAAATACCTTTATCCGCGATAAACGAATTTAAGGCGGACGCAGTCACGGGCAGAAGCTAGTTTTTATATAATTAAGTGAAGCGGGCTATTAATAGGTCACTGATTCGATCTCATTTGTTAAGTGTATACTTATGTATGTGTATCTGTGCTCACATCATGCCAAAACGACTCCGATCCGAGGATGGTAAAAAGATGTTTGTACCCAACTACGGAGAAGCTAAAAAGAGGAAGTTGCGATCAGATTCAAGTAGTACATTACATCCGTGACAAAATTAAAGGAACATTTATAAAGGACGACGCTTTGTAAACGTTCCTCTAATTTTTTGTCATAGAGTATACATACTTTCACTTGTTCCTACTCATACTTGTACTTTGAAATCCGTTATTAAGAACGAAATATGTACCATCATAAACAATAAATTTACATACTGCATTCCTCTTTCTCATAGGTTAAAGGCATGATTGTTTTATTAATTACCCGACCCGTGTTATGTTCCGGGGTCGCTTGTTTGCGCAAGGCATTAAATAAACTGGGTCTTAAGCAAGCGTGCTTAATAATTTCCCGAACATGGCGAGGGGTCTCACAAACGAGATGAGGGCATACCGCGAATAATAGTCCTTTTTAGAGTAAGGAACAAGATGACTACAAAATTGCTGTACTTATTTAAGATTCAATTGAGATTACATCATAACATAATATACATTCTCCACGTTTTTCACGTTGTATTAAATAAAAAGGAATATAGACATTATGGAATGTGCAACCCCTTTCGCCATGGGGTCTAGCGTACGAAAGCGTGGTAGTTACGCTCGTTTCATTACTAAGACTTTTAGTCACCTTCGGCGATTAGATCATTTTAATTATGGACTATAACTTGTAGTGCAAAATAATATTTTGGATTAAAAATAGTTACGGCTAATGAACGATATGTCAAAAGTATTATAGGCAGTAACTCTAGGGCATAGAGATTGCGAACAATACCTATACACGTACAATAGCATTGTACATGATTGCAAACAATTGTACAATTGTACTTGTACATGTACATTATACATAATAATACAATTCTAAATATTTATGAATGTTTTTATTAATTCGGTTTTTTTACTGTAGAAGAGTAAGATATACTTTCTTGTCATGTTCTACGCGTATTTTGAATTTCCTTAAAAGATACTTCAATTCGGCCACAGAGGCATCGTCTTAGTTTGTCTTAGCATTACAGTAGCACGGCGCTGAATACTAATTACCCAACGTTTAGTAGCTACGTGTTACACAGCTCTTGAAGGCTGAAATAACGTAAAAATACCGGGACTATAACGTACATAAGCCCCTTTTAAGATAAACTGTATTCGTCATTAACATCCCAATTTGCATTCAGGATGGCGAGCGCCATTATTATTGAGATGACACGACAGTTGACGAATGATGACAACTCAAACATTTTAACTCCTATGCACTGTATTTTTTCTCTCCTATTCACTTTAAGTTTGACGATGTTTGATGTATTTGACAGAAACTATTACCTAATGAAATATTTCAACTCGATTGCATTTCATATTTTACTGGTTCATACACACCTACCTAAATTTTGTATCAACGGCAAAACACCGTGACATGTTATTATTGTTGTCTTGTCGATGTGTCACTTGATTACACACTGTTTTGACACTTAATATTTATGTGTATATCATTTTGAAATTGCTGGTATTATAGCCGAGTGTCAGTTTCGTAGCGACACACATATATATTTTCTCAAAAAAAGTAATTAAATATAGATATATATAGGTACTAATAATATATTGTACTAACATTAATTTTGCAGTGGATCGCATTGAATTTTTCCACTGTGATTGACCTGTGTATCAATACTCTTCAATATAAAGTAATAACTTCTGTATCATACTGAAATTAAATGTAACTATCTTCTACAGTCCATCAAGTGTAACTAAAACTTGGAAAATTAGAGGTCCGTCGCGTCGGCTACAGTACCTCCGGATTAATGCGCATGATAAAATATCCATTTGGGAGACGAAATTGACGTGTCCAGGGGGCGGGGGCGAGTTCTTCGGAATTTTCATTAAGTCAGATCAAGGGATTTCATTAATAACGTGATTAGAGTTCGCTGCGGCGGCGAGCACATTCGATAAGACGGATTCATAACTAAAAGTAGGTTCGATTGGATTCATTAAGAGTTGACCTCTCTGCTTGACACGCATCCATATCTCGGTATTACTAACGATGATCTAGCTCGCTCTGAAGTTTAACTCAAAACAACAAAATAATAAAAGCGGAATGCAACCTAGATATGATTACAATATGATATAACTATATAGGCGTGTGGAAATTAGGCTGTAGGATATGCGAGTAGATATTATTCACATCAATTTCGTGCAGGGATAATGCGAGTGGAATTACAAAGAAACTATTACTGTAACATAATCGATAATTACCATAGAAATGACCCCACCCCAATGACAACAAGATCCCATGCATTCAAATCGCGCGTCTATGCTAGAGTAACCGCCATTTCTCTTCGGTCATACATAAATTTGACATCTTGGTACAACCTAATATTCACTTTTTCTTTTACTTGTGCAAAGTGCCTCGGTCTTTCTCATCCTCTTTTCTCTCCAACTTTTCCCTCAGATATGTTTAAAGAACCCGTGATGACGTACCTTACAAGTAGGTAATTCTTCTTATTTCATTGGTTCTTAATAGACATCTTTTCTCCTGTACCATTCTTAGTAGTAGGGTGCGTTGAGGTAAGACAGAAGTAGGGCGACGTTCGTAGGTTAACTTTATTGCAACACCTTTTAGATAGTGTTAGTATTTCCAAAACTTTTGTCATACCCCAACGCACCAGTATTTCTTGATTAGATTTTTTCTCTGTCCATAACTATATACATATTCAGGTAAAAAATAACCGTTTGAATTGTATTTTCCCAGCCATAACTGGTAGGTAACCTCGATTTGAAGTGAATTGAAAACGTATATCCTGGATGAGAGTTGTGTATTCGTTGATAAAAAAATACGTTGAAATTCAACTGTAGGTTACGCAGAATACCTCTGTAACGTCAACAGCCGATACAAGCCCCGATTAAATGGTTGAAAATTTCTCTTCTGTCGACCTGTCTGGATTTTCAATTTACAGCGGTTAAATAAAATTTATCGCAAAAAGTAAATTCTCCACCAATAGTGTACACGTATTATCTATTCCAAAAAAATTTGAATTAAACTGAAACACAAGTTAATACTGTAAGAGAGAGATCGTCTACACAAAATCAATAACATCAACTGAGCACATTTTTATAAGTAGGCATATTATTATTAGAAGAGAATATATTTTAACCAACAAAGACTAACTAAATATTCTATGCCTTGCCACTTTAACTTAATTTGAATACCGTTTCAATTTAGAGTTCACAAACAATTTTATATAAATGTTGTCAAAATAAATACGCACGAAACACGAAAACATTTCAACAAACCAATGGTATTAAAAGCCTGAAAATATCATTGATAAACTGAATGGATCTCGCAAATATTTGTAAATTCAGGCCACATTTATTTGGTCATGTTGTTAGATCCAACAGAAGACTAGACATATCAAATAGCTAGCCTTCATCGCTTTGCAAATGGATAAAATAACCACCACAACAAAGTTGTGGTTTATTCTTAACAAGAAATAAGTGTTATTTATGAAATATAAAGCCATTATTGTTT
Organism: Hedya salicella; assembly: GCA_905404275.2. Taxonomy (NCBI): domain Eukaryota; kingdom Metazoa; phylum Arthropoda; class Insecta; order Lepidoptera; family Tortricidae; genus Hedya; species Hedya salicella. The sequence continues at coordinate 9,672,096 of FR990112.1, read as the reverse complement.
TGAAACATAATTCAACTGGTGTCCTTAGCAACGAACACACCTATAAACAATCGTGTGATATAAGTATGATAAACCGTGGTTCATCAACAATCGTGTAATTTTTAGGCAAGTTTTTGGCAATTGACTAAACACTACGCTTTAAATTATCTACTTAATAGATTTTGGTGAGGCTCAGTCGCCTGTTCCCGTGTGTTATGAAAATTTAACAGATAAAACCTTCTGTTTGAAGTCCTGTACAAATTAAAAATAACGTTTATATCTGAGCTCACAAACCACTTATTACGCTTATAATCATCAAAATCTCATAACAGACTGGAACGGCGGTTGAAAAGGCCCTGAGCTTAGGGGTAGATACAAATTTTAAAATACCTGACAAATTCCGGATCTGCGAGTAAAATTTCTGATGCTTGAGGACGACGAGGGGATTCCTGACATTTTCGCTATCATGACAATGGCCAAAGTTCCTGACGTGTTGGAAAATTCCTAACGTCTTGTAACCCTACATGGGTTGCAGCCATTTGAGGCCATTTATAACTTACTGGCTTTTACCCGCGACTTCGCCTACGTTACCGAAATAAGTAAGCCTACGTTTTAATGATTGATTTCTCAATCCCATACAAACGTCCACCCCCCTTTTCACCACTTTAAAGGATGATTTACGGGATAAGAACTAGCACATGTCCTCCCCATAGTCTTAAACTATATCCATCCTATTTTTTTCTAGATTGGTTCAACGATTTCAGTTTAAGGTAAGGTATATAAGAGACAGCCAGACAGACATAGTTACTTCACATTTCATATCATTATAATATTTGAACGGATATGCATACAGGGAATATGCATGAATTTAATTTTATCCTTTATTAAAAGCTCATTCATGTTACCAACAGAAGAGGATTTTTTTTTTTAATTATTCTATCTTTTTTTAACAAAACAGAATTCAATATGGAGTTTATATGGCCGTAGTGTACTATACGTAAAAGTCCATGTAGGACCTTTGTCAAATCGCTCTCTAATTAGTAGTTTAAAATGCCTATATCATGCGTATTTCTTGGCCGATTTTAATCTTCATTTCACTCCTTGAAATGTTGTTACGAAAAGCGATAAAAAAATGCGTGTACTCTATTCACCTTAATGTCTATTATCAATTTACATATCTATTCTATTATAAAGTTGTTAAAATAACTGTACATTGAAGATGTCTACAAAAAAAAATATTGTAACGGTCTATTTGGAGGTCACTAAATCGAAAATTATTTTTTGTATGTTTGTATGTGTCGTTGTGGCTTCATGACGCCAAATCGGCTTAACCGATTTCAATTATTTTTGGTACTCGATACAATATTTTTCACCCGCGTACGCTGAAGAAAAAAAGAGGGGTTCTGACTTTTTCTCCTCTGCGAATGAAGTGGCGGGTACCTTCTAGTGTGTAAATAAAAGTGTACAGGCTTGTAACTGTAGACTGATCCGATTGGTCAAGTTACCGGCGAAATTGCAGTAATTTCAGGCAATTGGCGTTCGAATGGGTGTTTGCCTCGGCCCGCGAGGTTCCAATACAATTTAATGTTATTACTTTACCTACAATGTATCTAAACTAACTCTGTAACGATGGCGAACTGGCCTAATGGTCCGAAATATCAAATGTTATACTGAGTATCTAACGAATATCTAATCTAAACATCTTCACAAACCTTCACATTTATACTATTATATAGTTGTAACTATGCAATGAATGTAGCTACATTGAAGATATTTTTCCGAAGACGGTGAAGCAAAACACTGAATCGAAAAATATTTTTGTTTTGCTTTTCTTATGTTTGTATTGATTGTGGCTTCATAACGCTAATACACCTAGGGTCGATTTCACCGACGTAGTATAAGCCTTATTCCAATAATAAATCATTAATTACACGTGAGTAAACTCATTTTACGTTTCGCCGATAATTAACCTAAAGATAAAATGTCGAAACTAGAAAATAATCTTACACGGCCAATTTTGGCTGAGTAAACTGTTAGATGTAGATTAGTATTGTCATTGTCACTGTCAAGTGAATTCAATACTTACTTCACAATTGATGTATTACTCGAATAAATTAAAAAAATACGCAGCACCATTGCTCAAGCATGGGACAAATTGTCTATCTTACTTGGGTGCATCACGATTTCATTCAATTCATTCGTTCAACGTTACTTAGTAACTATGCGAGAGATTGTTATCCGTAGACTAGCGTGGTGAAATGGAAATGGAGTTAACCATTGAGTAAATCGTTAGATTTAGTTTATACTGGGTTAGCCACTCTCGTGTAAATTGATTGTTGGTGAAATCGGCCTTTAAGCGGATTACAATTATTTTTGGTATACGCTGGGCGATGGTTATGGGATACTTTTTACTCGACTACGCTGATGAATAAGAGAGGGTTATGTTTTCATCTCTTCCACTGACGAGTCGCGGGGACCATCTTGTTTATAATATTAGTAGTAGGTGCTCTTAAATAGGATTTGTAGGTATTACCAATAATTATCAACTTACAATATAACAATAATTCTTTATTGCACACCAACAAGAGAAGCAGTAGGTACAATTGAGTCTTCACATAAACTATGTTCAACAATAGGCGATATTATCGCGAAAGAGCAACTTATTGATAAAAAAAATCCAGTGTTGGTAACATATTCCTAAATCTCTCCTTTATACCCCAACACGGTGTTAATTAGTCCATTTAAATGATATTTATCTACTACCACACACACAAATAACGTTCGGACGGTGGTATTAAATTTAAACGCTAATTCTTTGTCTGTACGCCATATTAGCCTGCGGATTTTTGAGCGTCACGCAGATTTCGTTATATGTTTTTTCTTGGCGATATCCTGATAAAAGAGATAAAAATAACGGTTAATCGTTGACAAAAAACTGTAACTTTGCTGAACTATCTGCGATTTTGCCTGGGTTACCGGGAAATAAGGACCATTAAAACAAGAGGACTGACAGTTCCCATACTTTGGATCGTGTTCCGATCGCAAGGAGATATTCTGGCAAAAAGTAGATGGCGCCATAAAAAATAATCATTTAATCAGATTATAATTGAATACAGAAACATAGTATATAAACAATTAGTTTACAAATAGCTAGTAATAAATAAATCATAACATTTAAAGACTGTGTCACGCTTGCAAAGTTGAATAATTGTAGATAAACAAAATATCTTATACATAGATGGTGTTGTACATAGCGGGGAACAGTATCTTGTATGGAGATGGTCAGTTCTCTTGTTTTAATAATCCTTGCCGGGAATTAAGTTCCCTGTGACTATGCCCATGGCTACATATCTATGACTTGATCTCTGTGCCAAGTTTCATCTAAATCCACTCGAAAGTTTCCACAGTATTGATTAACTCTAAACATTCAAGGTACATCTTTTATTTATAAATTAATTCACGTTTATAATATAGTAAGGATTTAAAGGATTATTGTTCCCGACGTTTCCGAAGCTTTCCAGCGTCCGTGTTCACGGGGTAGACGGTTTTATTAAAATAAGTTATAATGGTAATCGCGGAAACAGAAGAGAATATCATGTAAAGATCTCACAAACTTTCGTCTGTGTGTACAATAAGTATTAGTAACTAAAAAACTTAACGAATATCCGTCATGCATGTGTCTTAGGAGTGTACAGAGTGGTGTGAAACATATCTAATCTTTCTAATATGGAAAGCCAAAATGTACATACGTACACGTTACTACTACATACAAGAATGCACCCATACAACATGATACCACAATTCTAGGTACCTACAAACCTCTCAGCTTCCTAAGAGCTCGCAATTTTCCATCATTTTAAATTCCAATGCATAGCCGCAGAGCACTATAAATAACCGGATCATATTGCCACTAGCGTCCCGGCTATCTTGCGATCTCGCCGATCTCACACACCCCCGCGCGGGAATCTCGCCCGCCCCCATGAGACCCGGCCTCCGTAATAAGATCATTCCCTCAAAGCGTGGAGTGTGAACATTATTTCTCAAGGGAAACTTTAGAGACGAACATCTGTGCTTGATAATGACTGCAATCATCTATCTGGGTTGCAATCTGGGGAAAATAGGACACCTTTTTCCCTAGACGGGTAAGTACATTAATCAACGGAGGCGTTGCCTCCAATAATATATGTCCCGACTGGGAAATGCTGGTGGGGTTAAATATTGGCTGTTAACTGACGGAAAGCTGAACACCCTAATGGAATATTTTCTTCTGTTTCCGCGATTATTACTCATTGAAATAAAACAATTTAACGGATTATATCGCGTATATTATCTTATTTTAGTTCCCGACGTTTCGGAAGCTTTCCAGCTTTCCAAAAAGAAGTCTTTTCTCAGTCCACCCACCCGTGACCATGGAAAGCTGAAAAGCTTCCGAAACGTCGGGAACTAAAATGAGATAATATACGCGATATAACCCTAACGGAAGTTCAGAACATGGTATCTAAAGATGAAGGTTGAGTATGTATTCTTTAACTTTCTGAGGACCATACGATTGTAGGAGGTAAAATGATAATCCTAACTGCTTAGGGTAATCCATTGGGCTTCTCTAAAACATATTTGAAGATCAAAATACTAAAATGCTATAAATATTTTTTTGAGGTTTCTTGTCATAAATAAATAAAAATTACGTTCAGCAATTAATGAAAGTAAAATAACACCCACCTATTTCTTACTTGTTCATCTTAAGGAATAGGATTCTTAAATCGTACGCAACTATTACATTTTACAAAAATATGAAGTCTTTTTTTTCTGAATTAGAATTTCTATGTCATTTACACGAAAGAAATTAAATTTTTGTTACCAATATACCTCCATTGATTAGGGTAAAGTATGAGAGATATTTGAACAGTCATGGGTGACAATATAAGACTACCCTTTTATGTTTGTAAGCCGTCGTTTTGTTGCGTAGGTACCGAATAGGCTGTTGTACGTACGAATGTAAATATGTTGAGAATATACGAAGTACTCGTCTATTTTGATAGGCTACAAAGGAAATGTTGCAAGTGAATATAAGGTACAATCTTTTACTGAAAGAGAAGTTATGTAAAGTACATTTAAGTGTTAAAGTTGGTCCTTTGTACAGTCTACTACAAAGAAACGTTTCCACTTTTGGACCTTATTACAATGTAATATGGTAAAAAGTGGATACATGTTTTTGGAGTCGACTGCACATATTATGGAATAATTTGAACCAAAAGGCTTTTATTAGTTTGAAGCCTTTGTCTATCTGTTGCGCCATTGTTTTAGGGCAGATCTTATTTCAGGATTTAACCCCAAACGAGTACGAGACGCGTTGACTTTGAGGTTTTACCCCTGATGCAGGGGCGTTGAAAGTTAAGTCTATGGCATCGAAACTCTCAAATTAGTGGACCTTTATCAATGCATTTTTTTTATTAATTAGTCGCATTCTTAGCTATATTTGAGGAAAATTGGACCAGCGGATTTGGTACTCGTATTATCGTTTTAGTCATATTATATTTGTTAAAAACTATTGTTATTTTATTTATTATGTATTTATTGTTCAAAAAGTTACACAGCATTACTGTAAAAACCAAGGCACTTAACTACAAAAAAACAATAACATACAGAAAAACTTAAAACTAGTTCGATTTAGGCGCCAGATGGATCACTCATGTATAGAAAAAATAAAAATCTAGTTTCATTTTGGTAATAGCAAAATGTGTATTATGAGGGCATCAATTGGTTTTTTTTTACCTCTAATTTATCTGCTTCCATATCCGTCTTTAAGTTAGTATAGAAATGACTATACTTAATGAGTGCTATGGTATTTTATTTTATTTTTTCAATTTGTGTCAATAATTGAAAGTTAATTAACTTAATATGGTGTTTATGGTGTTAACAAACGAATTATGGTGAAAATAAAAACACAAAGACCTGTTTTTAGTAGTTTATATTTTTTTATCTTTCTTATCGAATGCGAGGGCAAGTATTTTAAAATCAATATAAAAATTTCTTATTATTGAAGCCAAAAAGCATTTTTATTACAAATATATATTTCTCAAATCTAGAAAAAACTAAAATGATGACATTAGCCATTATTTTGACATAATTATTACAGCCCTCAGTGTGAGCAAATATTTTTGTTGGCAACGTGTAATCACGCCATAATTCATGATATTCATACAATAAATATGAGAGACAAATTATTTTACCACCTACATGCCAACCAGACAAACTTGACTCTAAAAACACGCCATACGATACCATGAAATGTATAGAATCGCTATCGCCGCCATATCAATGGCATCACTGTAGACGCAGGCGGTAAATTCCAATGCATCGAATGGGTACCCTATATCATGTTGGTGGCCGGTGCGACACTATTTCACACGTAATGGGTCTCCATATTGGCCTCATCAAAAATAAGTTCAGGAACCCTCCAAATGAACCGACGATCTTGCTAGGATCGCAGGAAGCCGTTAGATACACACAAAGCCGGTCTTGCATCGTCGTGAAGACTCTTCGAAGAGGCTTTTGCCCAGTAATAGACGGTGAAGAAAAATATAAATTCAAACAGTGAATTTAGACCGGCAGTCGATAAAATACATGATGGTGCGACATAATTTTTATGGTGTCTTTTGAGACCGCGACCAAAGAGCGCCGAAACACAATCTCGCTTTACCCCGATCGTCGCCTGCCCTTAATTTGATAATTTGTCAAGTTTTAATTAAGTAACCGATGTTGCCATATAATTGTACAAGTATAACCCGGATTGTATCTTTGCAGAACAGGTCGCCGCCCCCCGCACACATCCCCGCTGCCCTGCTCTACGCGCCGCCGGAGCCTCTTGAGGTAACTTAGCAATTTTAAAAGCGTTTTCAACTTCGCTCGTGAAGGAGGAAAAAGCCATAACCGTCTTTTTTGCTTCAGCTTAATCGGGTTAAAAGTGTTCTTATTAATCATTTGTGGATGCCCCGCCGGTGTACCAAAAATATTTTAAATGTGTCCAGCCATATTGGCGTGAATGGAGCGCAAAGACACATAAGACTAGTGGCGTGGCATCCTTATAAGCCGATTCCCACCGGGTTGCCCAAGGAAAGGCACAATAAAGCACATTTTTCTTTAAATATGAGTAAATGAATACGCTTCGGGTTCCCTCGTAATTTTCCTGACGCCACGCCTCTGCAAAAGACATACATACAGACATACAAATTGTAGGTTCTACAAAACTCTTTAAAAATAGAATTCAATTACCTCCAAATAGTTCAAATTTCACTAAATCTTAGCCATTTTATTTTTACAACTTTATAGTACTAGTATCTATACTACTAAAATTAATACTGTAATGATTATATCTATATAATCATTACAGTTTTTTCAAGACACTATACATGCAAACGAGAAATGGGTTAAGATAGATACGCCAGTGGCGAATTGTCAAAAATACGGTTAGTGTTTGGAAAGAATAGTGAAATTTTATTAGATTTTATTAGAATCATTAACAGGTACTAGATACTATGTAAAAAAATGGGTTTAAAATTTGCATATTCTGTAAGAAAAAAATATATATTTGATATTCCCCAAAAAATTAACTAGGTAATCAAGTTACGCTTAGATAAAGAAACACTATAGCGGAAAATGGCGTTTTCCTAATCCTTCAAATACTACCTGTTTTGCCATACAAAATAATCAGTTCTTAAAATAATCTTGTTTACCGACGAAGTAATCTGTAGATATTGCTCGTTATTTGTTCTGTCTGCCTATTTTAATAATCACGGCCTCTGATTTCGAGATAAGAGTGTTTGAAATGCCTATCAAATAATAATTAAATGATAGGTCAGTGTCTATTTTTTATGAAGTCAACAATTTAATACGTCTACAATCGTGAAACGGGTAGCGTAGAGAGGCCTCTGACTATAACGATCGCAGGAAACCGTTCTATGATGAGGGCACTGCATTGTTTTCTATCGGTTGATATGATGATCATGATATTTAACACTTATCTTATATCCTGAGTTCCAAAGAAAGTAATGTAACCGAACAGGCAAGGGTTTTTATGAAGCCTTCGAGCCTTCAAGAAAAGAGCGTACTCCCACCTGAAAGGCCGGCAACGCACTTGTGATGATGCTTTCAAAGTAGAATCAACATCACTATCATGCAAGGAGAATCTGATTCAAATAGCGTATTCGCGTAGCGAGTAACGAGAATTCAAAACTGACCCCGAATAGCGCATTTCTTTGAACACAGATCATATAGTGGTATGGATCTTAATGGTAGAGCACGGGCTATTGACAGTGCCACTTTCTTCAGCCGAATTCACCTACGGAAAGTCTGAGCTCGCACGCACTCTTTAACAAACATAGATGGTGGAGTCATTGTACAATTTCCTCCGCAGCTGCTATGCGTGTTCCCGGACCGCGCGTCGCGGGTATGCGCGGCCGCATGCGGCGCCGCCGCGCGCGCAGCCGGCGAAGCACGTGCCGTGCGCTCAGCGCGCGAGGCACTCGATGCGCTACGGAGGGACGGTGACTCGCGACTACCACACGTGGTTGTCGTTGACGCACGGCAACCGCTGGCGCTCGACGCTGCCATCCTAGCCAGGTTAGTTAACATCATTAGTGTATGTAACATTGAGAATTCCCATCTAGTAATTTACGATAATTTCCATTAATCGGTCACTTGATCACAGCGCCATCTATGAGGCATTGTAAACAATGTTTAATCTCTGATCGTGTTGATGTGCATAGTGCAAGGTACGCATATTAAACGCGGTAAGCATTTAATATGCGCACCTTGGGGATGTCTTATTTTTACTCTGCAAGGTCCCACGATGGGCGCCATCGCCTTATGCTCGGCACTCAACGCTATCACCCTAGCCAGGTTGCATTCGCTCTATTGTAGGCTTCATGAGTGCTTTGCTCACCATCAAGCATGATTGTAGACAAGATTACTGTTAACCAGTTGCAACTTGAGTTGCAAAAAAGAGTGTGTAAGTGCTAATCCAGCCTTACAGGCTCTGAGCGCATCGCGATGGAAGCTTTGGTTCAATTCAATGCAATAACTTACTAAAGTTAAAAAAACTTCAATATCAAGTTACCAACGCATAGAATAACGTCACGTAGTGTATAAGCATTTCGCCTACAAACAAAAACAGCCCTCAGTGAGAGCGAATATTTTTGTTGGCAACGTGTAATCACGCCATAATTCATGATATTCATACAATAAATTTGAGAGACAAATTATTTTACCACCCACATGCCGACCAGACAAACATGACTCTAAAAACACGCCATACGATACCATGAAATCTATAGAATCGCTATCGCCGCCATATCAATGGCATCACTGTAGACGCAGGCGGTAAATTCCAATGCATCGAATGGGTACCCTATATCATGTTGGTGGCCGGTGCGACACTATTTCAAACGTAATGGGTCTCCATATTGGCCTTTAATGAGGGAACGATGATATAATTAAATATTTATATATTGGAAAAAGAATCGTAGGCTTGTAGTAGTACTGGTTCTGTGTAAGTAACTATTGCAGACATGAAAAGGAAAATCTGATTCAATGCATGCGGAGAAGTTTAAAAATAAGAATGACAATCTTTATTAGAAAACTATAGACTGATGTATACTTAGATTATAGATAATCAAACAAAAAAAACAAGCAATATTCTTTTACGAGCAGTAAACAAGTATATTGTCAGTACCTGTACCTACTCTCAAAAAATAACCCGCCATTAAAATATTTTAGCCTGTGTCGCTTCCACAACCAAGTCGAATCCAAGGACATTTCATATGTCGAAATCCATCAAGCCATGTAGGTAGCAGGGTATGCCAAAGAAATAGAGACATATACATATGTATCCTCAAAGCAGTTACACAAGAAAACTAAGCAAAATAACCATAACTTCATTACCCCTTCATGACACTTTTCACACATGGAATATTTTTGCCGTGTTTAAAATCGAGATGACTAAGTCAAAAAATAACCACATACCTACTACATGAATATCGAAAATTGTTTTCACTTTAGTACTTGAGATAATGATTACTGTCATAGACCGATTTTACAAAAAATATTCAGAGGTAAAGACCTATTTCAAAAAAAAACAAGCAGTACCGTTGATTTAAACATCCCCGTATGAACGAGACAGACTTAATTCCGTAATAACACCCTATAGTGCGCTACACAATGCCACGGTATGACGTCACTGCCGACCACGTCCGTCGCTGGCGGTAAATTGAACAGCGCTGAAAGGCAACACTATTTTACCCCAGTGTGACACTATTTTACACTAAATGGGCTTCCGTGCAGGCCTTATAATATAGGGGGATGACGCATTTAACGCACCTGGCGTGCATAGGAAATGCTTCAAGCAATTTACAACGCTTACCATATGTACCTACTCTATGAGTATGAACGTGAATACGGAGCTGGTTTTATAATTTTGCTGAAAACGGCTTTGAGTTTCAATACTGTATCAGTAGTGGTAATCTGCGTTAAACTACAACTAGATGGTCATATGTCATCATCATCAGCATACATATATCATTCTACTCCTGGATTAGATAATAACTACGTATTTATGCGAGGATTTTTAGCTACGGTATACGAAAAGTACTAAATCGTTCGCTGGAATTCGATACCTATCACGCATAGTAATTAAGAAACATTAAGAATGAGTGAATCTTAGTGACTCTAAATAAGATCAGTATTTTTGATAGTTATAATCCTCTCCAAGAATGAATGGAATGACGCGCAAACATCGATTTACGAAAATAAAGTAGACCGACTAGGGTTTCACCGATTAAAGCTGTCCCATTCCCTAAAATACGGCGCGGCGCTGTAAGCTGGAATTTGTACTCGCTGTGTGTCAATTAACATCAGTTTTAAGAGCGACGGTCATTATTCCATCGAGGATAATCGTCAACCGTCGCCAAGAGCGGTAATGGCTCGTTAGGAGTCCTCTTTAATGCGGGATGGTAACCGATAAATGGCTTCGCTAAGAGTTTTATTCTGCCAAGGGAGTTATTTGTAAAAATGTTGACTATGTTTGCCAACTATTCACAAAATTGGCAACACTAGCATGTACACAAGTAAGTAAGTAGCACACAGTGGCATCAACTATCTAGCGAAACTGGAATTTTGGAGAATTTGTTGAACTTTAAATATAGTCCTGTGGGCCTATAATGGTTGCGTTTGTCACGCGATAAATAAATGACATAGCTGCCGTCACCTTCTGACACGTATGTGAGTGCGAGAGTGATAGACGCGTTATCATATCATTTATCGCGTGATAAACGCGACCATCATAGGCCCGCTGAACCAACATGTGGTCGATATTCCGCGTATCCGCACGAAGCGCTTCGGTGCCACTTATATTATGCGAGCCGCAAAGGAATGAAACTCGTTGCCTGCGAGTGTGTTTCTCAATTATTATAATTTGGGCGTGTTCAAGACACGAGTGAATAGGTTTGTTGATGTCTAGACGTGTGTTTCTAGACGGGCATGGTACATCCTCGGCCGCATCGTCACTTAAAAACAGGTGAGATTGCGGTCAAATGCCCGGCTATCATCAATAAATAAAAAAAACCTGTTCTTTTTGATACAATAGGCATTCCGGGGTACGAAAATATGAATTATATATAACTTTTTTTTGTTTTTTCAAATCAAGAAAAATATACTCGGAAAAATCGCGTTAAAGTGTAGGGGTGCGGGCTCGTGGCGTCATAACTAAGTAGAAACCGTACCTAGGCGTGACGTCATTCTACGTCAGTCGACGTCTAGCTACATGAAAAATAAAAAATACGTCTCCAATATTTTATATTAATCTACATCGGCGATACTCAAAGTGTGCTAGAGGGAGCAAAGCTCTCGTAGGGGCTCCGCGATACTAAAGGTTATAATTAAAAAAAATAGGTTCACCGATTGTCTGCAATCTTTCCTAAGTGAAATATTTCTGAATATTATTATGCTTTGTTTTATTGAACTTACGTAGAGCGGTGGTTAGGTTAGTACCCTATACCCATAAACTATTTTTATAATTAATTTAGGGCTCGACAAATATTCCGCTTACCAACTGTTCCGCCGCCAAAAAGTTTGAGAAACGCTGAATTCTACATTACTGACTAATAACTAAAATTTTGTTATTATCCCTAAGTGCAAGTCAATATAAAATACAGATTCAGATTCATTTATTTCATGATAAAATAACAGTATAAATTTGCCTTAGTCAAAATTATAAGTATTTAGAACATGATGGTCATCTAAAACTATAAAATTAAAATAACCGGTATAATGTCAAACGCAAAAGAAATAAATTAATAAAACGATGTAAAAACATAGATCAACATTATAAAATGAAAATAATAAACAGTCAAAGATATCATATATCACCCAAAGGGATCGTCATTTACTTATTGATTAACAAAATAATTAAATCACACAGTTATGTCAAAAAAAGTTATGTCATATTAGCTTTTCGAAGCGAGACTAAAATAGTACATCTAGCCCCTAGGGTTTAAAAGGAAGCCATATAATCTCATACAAATTTCTATGAAACTGAAAAAAAAAACTTGCGGCCAGCTACATACTAGTTACGAATAATTAAAAACAAACAAACCAACCTGATCAGATTGGCCAAGATTTCTGATCGAATTACTCAAACTGTACTTTAATTTTTTCATGAAATATACAATTTTAATGTTAAGTCTTTTTATTTTCTCGCAGTCGAAGTGAAAAGCAGAGTGTTTAACACGTGGCTAAAAGCCGTTATGACGTATATTTGTCCTCGCTCCTTCGTGATATCGTCCAAATAATCACTTCGTGTCATAATGGCTTATATTAGCCCCTTGTCCAGCAATCTACTATAACAGAATACAGTGGGATTTCCAATAAAAGGTTTTCAATATCTAATCTCAGATTCGCAAGTTTACCATGATGCCCAGAGCTGGTTCATACAGTGTGACCCACTACTCTAACAGTAGTCAACCACTCCCATTTTATACGCTAACACATGTCTACAAGTGTTGCTCACCTTGGCTGCTCGTACGAATACAATGTAGCGTTTAATGTAACAAGGGTAGAAATAATGATACCTCAATTAACATCTCTGATTTTAATGAATGAATGAATGAATGATTTATTTGCATATTAATATTGGGTTACAATTGTAGGTGTTAGGTACATACTTTCATTGCGTTCCACCAAAATTCTACCTTTTCAGGTGCACATGCATTAAGGTATATTACAGAATAATATTAAAAGTCATTATTCCGACATTAGTGGTATGTCACATGGTGTTTATGAAATACAAATGAAAACAGAGTGTCTAGGTTACTTGTCAAAATTAAAACTATTTACAATTATATTTGGTAAAAAAAAAAATCTGTTATGTCAGGCTACATAGCAGATAAGATTGAAGGGATAGTGAAAAAAAGCGAGATGATGCTCAAGGAAATCAATGAAAGCAGGATCAACAATAAAAGCCAGATCGACTCGGCCTTGTAATTATGATTGATTACGTTTGTTTATACTGTTAAAGCTGACCATCAGTTTTGTTTGTGCTTGTCATTAATTTTAAATATTTTGACTTACTTCAAATAAACATAGCTATACGAAATAGTTGCTTTATTAGGTTATGGGATATATTTTTTTTACGATTATTTCGTTTATAATTAGCTTTATTCTTCTATTTTGGGATCAGTTTTACCTTTTTTCTAATTTGTGTTTCGTAAATATGAATGTCCAAAAAGTGGAACGTTTTCATATAGAGAAGCTGCGCGGACTGGAAAATTGGTTGGAGTGGAAGTTCGATATAAATTTGCAATTAACTATGCGCAAGCTGCAAGATATGGTGAAAGGCGTCGAAAATATTCCTATACCACCGCGAACCGCTGCGGCTGCTGACGAAGTCGCAAGTTATGAAAGGAAAGTTGCCCAATACGAAGAACGTGACGCATTACTCCAATGTCTCCGCAGAACCGTCACATACTAACTGCCAAATCCGGTAAGGAAATGTGGGATATACTTACGTCGGTATACGAGCAGAAAAATGATCGAAGAATAGATTTGTTCACTTACACAAAAGATGAAAGCGATGACATTGCCACGCACGTCTCTAAGCTGCAGGCATTATGGCAACAACTTAATGACGAATTAAAGGAAGATGGATCTCTCCCTCAATCTTTGCTAATGAACAGGATATTGAACACTTTGCCTTCGACATATCTTGAGTACAAGAATGCCTGGGAGTCCGTGCCTAAGGAGAGTAGAAGTATTTCGACTCTTATGGAGCGTCTGCGACTTCATGAACAGCGCCTCCAAGGCCTGGGTAATAGTCCTTCAAACTCTACATTAACGTCTGACAACGCTCTTCTATCAAATAAAAAGAAAATCAAATGTTCCCATTGTTACAAGATTGGACATATTCACAAACAATGTTTCTTGCTCAAGAAATTGAAGAAACGAAATAAGAGTAACGAAGCCATTCAGGACGCTGGTGATGCATTCCTATCGCGACTTGATGATTCAAATACTAGTTGGATTGTTGATTCAGGAGCATCTCACCATATCACTTCAAGCGCCAATTGGTTCAGAAGCTACACTCCTTTTGACAACCCTAGAGGTTTGCGTCTAGGAGATGATCGGACTATGTATGCATACGGCCAAGGAGTAATTGATGTAGAAATGTCCGTACAAGGTAAATGGAAGCGTGCTCATCTGAATAACGTTTGGTATGTACCTCAAGCTGGACAGAACCTGGGTATTCTATACAAGTCATCGTCAACGGAAGAAAATTCTTTCGTGGCTTACAGCGATGCGGATTACACCGGAGATAAAGATACGAGAAAATCAACTTCTGACTACGTGTGTCTGGCCGCAGGGGGAGCAGTGTCGTGGTCTTCGAAGACACAAAGGTGTGTGAGCCTTTCAACCACTGAGGCGGAATTTGTGGCGGCCAGCCTTGCAGCCCAGACGGTTATATGGCTCAGTCGCCTTTACAAGGAAGTTCGCGGAATTGAGGTTGTACCTTCACTTTACGTTGATAACCAAAGTGCTATCAAACTTGTCAAGAACCCGGTGTTTCATTTTAAGACAAAGCACATTAATACACGTTATAAGTTTTTGCAAGAATTGCATCAAGAGAAGAAGGTCAACGTTCTTTACGTGCCCTCAAAGGAACAAGTACCGGACACGTTTACGAAAGCCTTGCCTAAGGAAAGCTTTCTCAAAGCACGAACCTCACTTGGACTTGTGAGCCTCATCTGATGTAGGGGGAGTGTTAGAGCTGGCCATCAGTTTTGTTTGTGCTTGTCATTAATTTTAAATATTTTGACTTACTTCAAATAAACATAGCTATACGAAATAGTTGCTTTATTAAATACTTCTTATGTCTACTTAATAGAGATTAAAACTTATAACACAGGAAGTCATTAATAGTATCGAAACAGCACTTGCATAGCAGTTTATGGAGCTTACGTTTGAATTCCGGATTTGGCAAAGTTTTTAATGTCACAGAAATTTTATAACATAATCTTATGCACATAATATACGCAGTTTTTTTCCTGATCACTAGTTTTGGCAAGATCTATGAATATCTTTTTCTCGTTTATTTCATTTCAGCTCAAGGTGACCACTTGTTGTCAGTTTACCCTTTGATTTCCTTTCTTTGGATAAGTAATTCTTGTTTAGTTTGTGAAGAGTACTGGTATTATAGTACTAGTAACATGTAACCGCGGTTTCGACCGCATTTTCAAGAATGCAGGAGCCTATGGCCTATGTTTTTATTTATGATGAAGTTTTATCTAAATCAGTGTGACGGTTAAAGCATTATAGAGTAACTAACATCCAAATATCTAAACATCTCCACATTTATATAAGAGTTTTTACTAGGAAGATAAGTTTTTAATAGTAATAGCATACAACATTCAGGTTTTGTTAAACCATCATGCCGGTAGCACACCTCCGCCGCGATACGTCAAACCCAAGGAAGTTCCGCTTTAGTTTCGCGCGCTCTGTATGGCGTTTCGCGGTTTTGCGGCGGAGGTGTGCTACCGGCATCAATAGGTGTACGCAACAAATGGTGTCCATATAGTATTACTTCCCACACAGCCGCGTATTTAGTCTATTCAGCTATGCTTCGAACAGCCTCAATGCAGTTTCATTCAAATTCACCTGATGCTCCAAATTATTCAATCATCGTATTACCTTTCAGGTGTCTTTGATACGATTTCCATTAGAATGAATGGACTGTCCTTTACCATACTATTCTCTGCTCAGTCGTTACACTGTTTAATTTATCAAGCTGTCGTGACCAGCTGCTATACTATCAGGCCCCTATTTCACAATCGTGACAATTGTTAGGTGACAACGACAATTTTATGTTCACGTCGATCCCCCCAAGCTCGATACATCGCCTTACTTTTTACTCGGCACGCAATGTACGTGAAATTGTCGCTGTCACTCGACATTTGTCACGATTGTGACATAGGAGCCTGGGGACGACGGTGCTCGCCATATGTCAATCCGCCATCTCTCGTGATTCTGTTGCACTTATCGGTCCGCCCCCTTAACGATTTGATCTGGTCAGTCCATCGCATGGGTAATCTCCCTCGTAATCTCACACATTTTCCACTGAATTCGAGATTAAGTTAGGTCAGAGTGGGAATGGGCGGCAAAGGGCTCTAGGGCTTATATATTTTTTGCATTTTCGAATATGACGCGGCATTTTTCACGGTGACCATGGTGCGTCATGTCTTATTAGTTAGTATTTATTATTGTTCTGGATGATTGGTGTAGACGACAGTAATTGAAGAATATCTAGTCATAGTCATAGGTATATGGAAACAAAGAAAATTACTCATAAACCCGTTTAAAAGATTGGATAATATGCCCTCAAATGACAAAAAAGTTTATAATAAGAAGGCCATTGGAATTTTGTTTTAGCTTAATCCTCGAAAATGGATTTATATTGTATTTTTATGATTACTCTTTTAGTGAAGATTGCTAAAGGATTATCACATTTTCGATTCGGATAGGTACATTTTCTAACAAGGCAGCAGCACTCACGCTGAAAGTGCCCACATACGGACATTTTTACGGTTTATTTCATATGCAGGTGGCCGGGATCTAATAGAATTCCAATGAGAACGTAAATGGGACAGGCTGATAAAATATTACTTTTGATGTTTTTCTCGCGGGGCCGGTGTGTCACGTATTCAAGGAAATTGACATTAAAATAATAATATAAGGAACTCTTTAACTTGGTTGTGGATTAGATGGTTTAGAACTGACTGTTTACAGAGTGCAGGGTCGTGGTGAAGATTCTCGAGGTTGGTTTTTGTCCAGAGGTGGGCGTCTTTTGGTTCGTATGATGATAATTAATATGAAGTATATCATCTTAATTTCTATAATCCTATATCATAGTTCTCGCTGATCTTCGGTTAATAAAAGTAACTAAGTTTCATACGTAAGTACAATAGCAATTAACTTCGTCTATACCTATCTATCGTGAGGTGATGTGTATGTAATGTAAATTAATGCAACTTACGTTTTTTTTTGCCTTAATTGCACAAAGAATACATACGGCGGACTTATCACTTGAAGGGTTCTCTATAATTGAACGTAAATACTGTGTCAAATTTTTCTCTATTCCACATTCTAAACCATTTTTATTTATCAACGAAAAAAACGTTCCAACAGTCATCATTTTGAAGAGAGCAATTGTCATGTGCAAATAAATATGCTGCTTACTATATACGAACACATTTCCTTGTACTTCGCTTCCATATAAATTATTCGGTGACAGAAAAATCACGAATACCTATGGGTCCCTTTTACGCCAGTAAAAAATCGGTCAGCTGGTAAATGTTCCCAGGCAAAGGGTTGTACTTTGAATATATGTTGTAACATGACAATAAAATTGATTGCTATTCCTTTTTATTTGGATTTCAGACCGATACATTTTTAACTTTATTCAAATTGAGAACTTCCTTTTTTTGAAGGTGACAGTCGATCCTGGTTTTGTAGAAATTAAATGTCTATATGGGACTAAATTCAAATAGAGTGTTCTAAAAGATAAATTTAGCATTTCTACTGAGCTCTGAAAATGCTACAAACTAGTTGTTAGTAACATGGGACATCATGTTATATGTCCTATGATGTACCCAAATTATATGTAAAAACAAGTATTTTCGCGTATTAGTCGTGAATAACTGCGTTTAACTACATAGTTGGTTTTCAATTATTGTTATATTTAATAACTTTCAAAATGATTTTGGATTTAAAAAAGAAACAAAATATTTGCATAACTGTGTAGTTTCTTATTTTAAAGCCATTTCGATTTTTTTTCTTTATTTCATGTTGCATTGGTATTTTATAAATCATGTATGTCTGTATGAAATACATTATTTAGTTCTCAGTATATTTATTGAGGAACAACATGGGAGCGTTGTACGTATTTTTTTCAAATTTTCTCATACAAGTCATAAATATGATCGGGTACTTCAAAATTCTAATGCGGACGAAGTCGTGTTGTTTCCATTTATTAGGTACATTTGTTTGTGACATGGTTTTGGCTTTTACAGGGCCGATATATGCACCTGTATAAAGGTCCTTGAAACAATAAATTAAAAATAAGAAGTCGCGAGCAAAAGGCAGATCTATATACCCATTGTCTGCATAACCCTCGTTTCACTACATAAATTCGTTCGCTTGTCTCGCTTTTAAAGTATGACATTATTATATTCTGGAATAAATGTTCCAACTCATTTTACTCGCCGCACAATAGAGGTCAAATTTCATGACTGTCTGTTTCACTCAGGACATTGACTCGTTAAGTCTAGCTTCATCTGTTGTTGCGCCGATAAAGTAAGAATATTTGCCTGCCTGTGAAGAACCCACGCCCTTATTCTCCCATACTAATATTATAAATTCAAAAGTAACTCTGTTTGTATGTCTATTTGTTTGTATCTTACTTTTTGATTCTTAAACCGCGGAACCGTTTTAGAAGAGTTTGATGTGGAGATAGTTTTAAGCCCTGGGTAAGGACATAAAATATGTTTTATTCCAGAAATATTCTCATTAAAGGGGTGAAAAGGAGGTTAGAGAGGTATGCTGCCTTTTCACCGAATGATTTTCGCCGAATTTTTCATTTGCCAACAGTCTCATTTCCCAACACTCGATTTTCTCCGAAACCAATTTTTTTCTCAGTGTATTTTCTTATGATTTTATAGAAAATAGTAGGTTAGCTTAGGTTTGTTTTATGAAAATTGGGAAAAAAATATCGTTTCAGAGAAAATCGCGAGTTGGGAAAAGAAAAGAAACAGATTTACTTTCTTAAGTAAAATGCAAACTGGTTTACTTTTTTAAATAAAACGCAAAATTATGTGGCAAATAAAAATAAAGCATCTGACTCTCTCACACTCAAGTTACGTGTCAAAACGGGACGGGCGCTTTGTCAATTATCTATCGCACTAGAAAAGTCACCATAGATCCCTAGATGTGAAGTGACGATGTAACGTAAGCTGAACTATGCTTACCTAGAAAATTCGTGAATCTTTGCTTGAAAATACGTAAATTTATTTTTTCCGGGAAAAGACATAATTATTATTCATTTCATTACCGAGAATTTGTATGGAAGCGATCGTTCTTTAACAATAACACGACTAATTGTAATTTTCCATTCTTTGTAAATTCACGTATATTCTGTCAGGTGTGTAATAAAGAGTAATTGTATTGTATTGAAAAAGGTTCGTCGGGAGGAAGTTCCACACATTTACTGTGTGTAGCGCCTCTTAAAATTCATAATTGGAACATCATGCAAAATTTGAGCTTTCTTCATCTAACAGTGTGTCATTGAGAGGATGGATTTGGGGAATTCCTTAACTTATGTTACTTGGTTTGACTTTCTTTGACGTAGAACTTCAGCAACAAATCAACATTATTTATGGCCTTAGTTTTCGTAGCAGAGTAGGTATATGGATGGTAGAAAAAGCAATAAATATAAGTATTCAATTATGTTTTTTACTAGAAGTATGCTAAATACTTCAGGATATACGTTTTCGGCCTTTTATATTTTTAAAACTATACACGTCGAGTGATATTCACTCACGTCATAAAAGTACAACTATGGTATTACAAAAATAAAGTTAAATTAATACATAATCTGAAGTCTTTAATGTTATCTAAATCATCCATAGCACTTCACATTGACAATTCTTATTAATTGTTAAGTGGAATTCTAATAAAGTGTAACTTGTGAAACTTCCGTTAATTTGGAAAGGTCACTTGGTTTTTTTTTTCTCATCCATTGATGAGACATAAACGACAGACAGCTACATCCGTTGAACAAATTTTAGTAAGTGTGTAAAGTAATCTGATATTTCTTTAAATATTAAAAATAATTGTGTATTTATTTTGGCAACCATACTTTACTATGAGAACTGCACGTTGATAACGATCACTATTTATGGCATAAAAATAGAAAATGGGAGGAAGAGTCGCGTAGGCTGCTTTCTAACCAGCAAAAGGTTACGGAAAAATAATTTTAATAAATTTTATTTGCCTATGCCACAGTAACAACCTAGTATGTTATAAATAGTTTTACATTAATAATGAACCAGAAAAAAAAAAAGGAAAAAAAGTTAATTTTCTTTTCCCGTTTTTTTTCGCACTCAAAGAGACTCCACTGGCATAAGTATTTAGGTACACATCGATGCCGACAAAAATCCTTCTAACAGAATTATGTCAAAAAGTTTATGAAGGTGATTGGGGGTAAGTCAGAAAGTTCGCAAGGTTAAGTTTATTTCAACGCCTTTGAGAGCATTTTCGGTAAAATTGTAGTCTTTCCCTTACTTCCGTCTTCCCCCAATCACCTTACAATTCGTCGAGGCAGAGTTTTTGACACGTATTATCCCAGAAGTTTAATAATTGAAGTTGTAAAAATGCAGTAACTCATTCGGCTGCTCCTTGGCTTTGGCGGCTTTAAGATTGTTTAATTTGATGAAAACTCTTTTGATATTACCATTGTTCGTAAATCATGCACCCAGTCCAATCTCTGTTAGTAACTTTTAACAATCATTATCAGATATTACTTAACAAAAAAAGTATCGTTCAATAGGCCTTAGCTTTCAAAATGACAAATTATTTTCCGAATGAAAGACAGAAAAGAAAAACAAAAATATATATTTTAGCACATAACATGCAAATTACAATTAAAAAGTTTAAAAAATATGCACCAAACATGGATACCACTCAGTGTAGTGTATAAATCTATATGGCATTATAATTATAAGATGGCAGCATGGGAGAGGCGCGAAGGTATGGCGACGAAGAGGTTTGAGGGCTAGCGATCGTAAGGCGTTTTGCCGTGTGCTCGGCTGCCAACCGCTTTGCCGCCACATCGAGCACCGTTCTTGTCTCAGTTAAGCGGTAGGACATCGCCAGATCACAACGGTCAGGCGCTATTAACGTGAATCAGTGCGGCGCCTGAACTATATAAACACAGTGTCGCGTCTTATTAGATACGCGCGCCATATCGGTGTGACCCCATAGTACTTTCGTCGTCGATACCGCGCACAATTTTGTATGAAAAAGCAGTGTGGGGTCTACCTTGAGCAAACGCATGGTACGGTACAGCATCGCGTAAATGCACGGCAAGGCACCGTACCTTCCTAAGGCGCCGTGCCGTTTCGTGTGACCGCAAATGTGGTGCCGCATGTGAGCCAGACTTTATAATCATTACTTCCTACAAGGGGCTCGCAGCTCTGAATGTCCTGCGATCCGTAGCTCTTCAGTTTTCCGTGTTGTATATGCAACGACCGTATATACCAATATGCTGTTTCGGTTTATTTTCTCGAGTCACCGAAACCAAGATAAACGCTGTCAAACTCTCTTATTTTTACGACGACAGACCAGTTTTTTACAAATTTTACTTAGCGTGTTAGGTGTTTTGATAATGAACAATTAGGTCTAGGTTTTGAATAGCAGGGCAAGGCATTAAATATCAATATGTGCCACACATTGAAATTTAATGAAAAAAAAAAACAGTTTTGTTTATATGTATGGAGTGCCCCCCCTAGAAATATATTTTATTATTATTTAACTATCAAACTAAGAAGCGGCTTAAACAAGACACGTATCCTCTAAATTTCATCAATGTACATCTTGTAGTTTTTGAGTAAAATGCCTGTGACATACGGACGGACGGGCGGACGGACGGACGGATGGACGGACGGACTGACGGACGGACATGAAACTATAAAGGTTCTGTTCTTACCATTTTGGCTACGGAACCCTAAAACGATGAAAAATGTACATTTTCGCTTTGAGTTCCTTAATTGAAACGTACTGTAAAAATGTAAAAGGTTTGTGCGGTGTGCCATAAATTGCAATGAACTTCTGTAAACATCGGTTTGGCTTATTAATGAGCATCCATGATAGACATAATTATCGATTGCGGGTAGTGTTCGTTTGTGTTCTATTTCGCGTTAACGTGGATTAAATTGGCAAATAATTTAAACATAAAATTGTAGCTTCTGTTATTAAATTAAGAGTACCTATTCTATGTCGGCATGATAGATTGAAGAGATAGAGAAGTTACCAAATGAACTTTGGATATTGTAATAATTGTCATTCATATACGAATCCAATATCCATTTCATTTGATAAATTGGTTTGAAATAAAAAAAAAAAACAACATTGCAAAAACTTTACATTTCAGAACTATAAATTACTAACCTTACATTCTTGTACAGTCTACAACTATCTAAATTTATGACAAAATTAAATATTGCCAATCCGATACCTATTTGAACTTAACTCTAGCTAAATTATTTCGCATCGACCAATTTCAAGTGATTTAAATTTTCCGTTATTATTAGAGTGAGGCTTAAAGGCTCATTATTTAGACAATTGAAATCAAGAACAGCCACGTCGGGCATTATATAAAATGATGAGGCAAGTCTGCAAGAACCATCAGACTACATAACCTTCAGTAAATCCATGATTTGTGTTATCCTTGAAATCCAAACTTTATTGTCTTGGAGCGATAGCCGACTGTACCTATTGATTGATATAACTTGGCGACCTTATGACCTAACGTTCTTTACTTGTCACAGTCTAAATTTATTAATATAATAGAAATAAAATCATTGAACATGACATGGATTCAGTATTATTTCATAAATTCTTAAGACAACGTGGTATGTTTTTAGTTTATAGTAGGCACAAAATTAAACACTGCCCGCAACTTCGATCGCGGAGGTAAAAAAAAGTCATAAACCCTCTTTTTTTCGACAGCGAAGTCGGGTAAAAGTATCCTATAACCATCTGCGGATGTCGGTGTACAGTCAGCGTCAAATAGTTTGTAACATCCAAAGCGCCAAATATATCGCACACATCTTTATTACTATAGGCACAAAGATGTGTGATGATATATTTGGCGCTCTGACTGTTACAAACTATTTGACAGTGACTGCACCAAAAATGGTTAAAAATCATTCCGCCAATTAGACGGAATGAGGCCGCAAAAACACATAAATACAAAAAAAATACCATCACAGTGACAATAACGTTTCAATATATATTTTTTGAATTAACTTCAATATACAGACATTTAATTTTTACAACTTTATACTAAATAAATAAATCTTTACGAGCATACACATAAACTTAATCATAACAATAACAAAATCATACACTACTTACTCGGCCTGCACAAGAAATAGGTCAGGTATATCTAATGAGATAAAAATACATATGTGTATATGGCGAAAGGCTGTTGCAACTGGTTGGAGATCAGTTCTTTTCTCAGCTTACAAATAGTAGTTGCTTGAAATAACAGACCATCTTTGTATGTTCCTGCTACCAAATATATGGCTAGTAAGTAAGTATGGTGACGTAAACAGACTGGATGAGCTGCCAATTGTTTTAGTTATATAGGTATTAAGGCCAAGCCACACCGGATGTGTGTCTGTGGCGCGCACGTAGACGTGCGCGTGGCGTGCGCGTTGTAAAGTACAAATACCCATAAGAGATGACACACCGCTGCGCACGTACACGCCACGCATGCGGTGTGCCATCTACTATTGTTATTTCATACGATACAACGCGCACGCCACGCACATGCGCACGTGCACGTGCTGCGCACGCATCCGGTGTGATTCGGCCTTTAGAGCAAATGAAAAGAAAAATCTATGATTCTAGATGACGACTACCGTGAGACTTATGTAGAGAAATGCTCGATATGCTTTAGTCCATCACGAGGACCGTAATCTATACTATTATAAAGTTGTACAAATGAAATGTCTGTACATTGAAGGTATTTTCAAAAAAATGATTGTTACGGAATATTTGGAGGTCATTGAATCCACTAATATATTTTTTGGATTTTTTGTATGTTTTTATGTTCGTATGCGTCGTTGTGGCTTCATCACGCTTAATCGGCCAAACGGGTTTCAACTATTTTTGGTACACGGGTAGCTGGGGATCTCCAGATGGTTATAGGATACTTTTTACCCGACTATGCTAAAGAAAAAAAGAGGGGTTATGACTTTTTCTTCTCCGCCAACGAAGTTGCGGGTGTCTTCTAGTCATGAATAAGTTTTGTCACGACTCGCCGCGCACATAGGTAACCAGTCTGTAATCTAAATACAAGTGGCTCCAAGCTGAATTCGAGTCGTATTTTGAATTGAGTCGCAGTTTCATCCACCTGATTACAGCCAATTGGCTAGCCAGCCAATCCGCTGTCGTAAGAGTTCGGTATAGGCCCGTAATTTGTGTTTCCACGTTTAATTTGTATCCCTTGGGTCTTAAGACTGCTTTTTGTGTTTGTTTATTTAGGAGTTATGTGAAGCTTCTGCTTAGGGCGCGCCCCATCAACCACATTTGAGAAAACGTTACATTTTAAAAAGGCGCTAACGTACAATACCTAAAGTACATTTTTGCGTTGTTTCAATATACTACCAACTTGTGGGATTCGATATTTGACGGAACGAAACTTTAAAAACCGGCTAAGAGCAAGCTCACTGCTCAGTGTGGGGTTCCGTAGCCGTTACTACAAAGAAATGCACTACAGATGGAAAAAATACGATGTGTAAAAGTGCACCAGCAAAAGAGCGTATCTTCGTGGCACTTACGTCTTTTTGCTGAGAAGCGCAGTTTTTCGCCAATAACTCAAAAACGGTATATTCGTATTGATAATAATTTTCGTTAAAGTATCGTTATCTTTCTAATTTTTTTCATATTTGGACATATGGTTTAGGAGATCGAGGGGCGGGGGCAAAATCTATGCAACTTTCGTATGGATTATTTCAGAAAATATTCACTATATCTAAAAATAAATCCAGTAACCTAAAATTTTTTTTGGAATAACTGTCGAAATATATGCCGCACGTTGATCTTTGCAAAAAAAAATTCAGCTTCATTTACACGTATGGAGTAACCCTCCCTCCCCCCTAGATATATCAATTTTTGTTATTTAACTATCAAGTAAGTAGCGACTTATACAAGACACCTATACTCAAAATTTTATCATATACGTTTTGTAGTTTTTGAGTAAAATGCGTGTGACATACGGACGGACGGATATGACGAAACTATAAGGGTTTACCGGTGAACAAGCCTGGATATTTTATATGAATATTTCCACTCAGAGTTATCGCTGTTTTAAAGTGGAGGACGAAACGCTCTCATAAAGTTCGTGCATGTGCCCGCATAGCGAGTTAGAGCCCTCATATCACCAACTTAAACTTGCACAACTCCACCAAAGAAGAGCACACACGGTTGCAGAACGAGTGAAAAGATAAAGCGAACTGACTAGCTTTCGACCACATTTTCCGAACCGCAAAATGTTGTCAAGGTACTCGTAACATGTATAAAAAACATGTTGTTGATATAGAACGCATATCAGCCGTAAACAGGAGCCATCCGATAAGGGTTGATGTCTCCTATTTTTTTTCATTACTAGAAGGTGAGCTACTAGATTCGCGTGGGAGAAAAAGTCACATCCGTCTTTTTTACTTCAGCGTAATCGGATAAAAGTACTCGGATGTCAAGCTTGCACCAAAACCGGTTGAAATACGTTCAAATGTTTTGGCGTGATGAGAAAAACTTGTTACTTGAAGCTTTTAAGTAATGGTTACATTCCCCTCTGCCAAAGTACCGGCGGAATCGCGGGTCGGTTTATACAATAAATTGTCAGTGTGTGAGTGTTTTTTTGTTTGCAGGTGATTTTTTTATTGTGTGCCTTTGTAGAAATAGGAACATATCCGTAGTGCTGTACGTGTTTACGTCGCTCCCCGCAAAAAATGCATGAAAAATTTGTTCGGTAATGACACGGCTGTCTGTCATCTCCAGTAGTTAAATGCTCTAAGACTTGTTAAAGCTGATATCAGACAGTTCACTTGAATGAATTCATTCGGCATTTTTGTTTCACTTTTCGTTCAGACGTGTCACTTTGAGTTAAAGCTGCTAAATGAAACAAGAAAATGAAAAAAAAGTGAACTGTCTGATATCACCTTAAGGTAAACTTCGATACTATTATAAAATTATATCCAAAAAAGTGTAAACATTGATAACAATCCTATCACGCCACAAGAGTATGTTTAAAGCCTCATCACGCCAAACGGCTGACAGAATCTTAACCATTTCTTGTACTGAAGCAAATTATTACTATTTACTTTAATATTTCGTATAATTTAAGCAAAGTATCTTAATAATCGTACTTTCAAAAACTAGCCCCTGCCTGTGTCATGGACCACAAATAATAACAGGAAGGAAGCACATAAACTAGACGCTTTTCTCTAAACCATTATCGTTGTGATCAGCAAAGAAAGATGTATACTCGAGTTTATTGCTCAGCGTTATTTTCCACAACCCCCCGTATTGTCAAACCTTTGTTCCCTATATTTATATTCTGCAGTCTTTCACAAACTTTCAATAGGATTTCAACTATGTGCATTGTACTCGTATGTAAGGAGTTTTATACTTCATTTAAATGGTTTTCATGGAAACAATCCGCTCCTCTTATCTTTCTTCGACGTCTTTTATTTGTAACGAACTTATTTTGGCGGTCCCAGAGTGGCCTGTTTCAGTGAAATGTGGTTTTCCGGGTAACAATTTTGAAGGTACAAATCCTTTGGGGAAATTTTTAGGTCAAATTAATACCTTTTCAAGTGCACTCATTGGTTTAGACTGTTTTAAATACAGACATTTTTAAATAGTAAACAGGACTTTACTATTTAAAAATGTAAGTAATGTAAGGCTTTATTCAAATCTTTTATGTATTTATAATTGGAATCATAAACGTGCAAATATGATAACTAGAATAAGATATAGCGTTTCTGCAGAAATTCAGAAATGAAGCAATATAAACGCTTGTACTTATAAATGTGAAACATAAAGGTATGAGACTACAAAGCAAACATTAAATTTATCTTTCTAACTCAAAACTGTTAATTCTGATAGACTTGAAATTTTCCGCTTTACGCGGAACGTTGAACGTTGCTGTATTAAGGCGTGTAATTGCTAATGAGCTTACAACGTCGCATTATTCATTTTTTTCTTAATTACATATATAGCAATAATTTTTCTGTTACTATCATTGTGAGTCCACTTTTGTCCTACTCCTAGACCACGGGTGATTTCTGGCCATTCCTTTAAAATGTCATCTCATCCCGCCATTATCGACGAGATTTTTCGAGTGTCTGTTTCGACCTGTTTGTTGAGTTTTACCATTTTAAATGATAGTACTCTCCATATATATCTCTGGTAAAAAGCAGCAGAGTAGCTTTTGGTATCCTTATTCATCTTGCGACTAGCCAGGATGTGGAGTTTTCTGCCTGTGTCAGTACTTCCGCCTAATTACTATCCGGATGTTTTTAGAACAGTGTGCATCTTCCTGCGATCCCTCCATCGTATGCTTCATCAAGGCTTATCATGAGGCATGACTGTCGTCAAAAATAATCACACTTGACTTTAAAAATATACGACGTTGCGCCTTCGCTGCTATCTGTACACCTTAAACATACCTACGGGGGTTTATATAGGTTGTAAGGTTTCTGTTAAAGGCGTCGCGGTGGGAGCAGCTAATTACGAAACTGAGTGTGCTTTGCAAGCAGCTAACCATAATATGGCGACTTATGATTTTCACGTGAAGTACTCATTTCATATTACGATGTTACACAAAAGCGCGGTGTCGATAAAAGATTTACACGTTCGGGTAAAATAATTTTCACAGGGTATTATTAAAACTGGTTACAAAAGATCGTTCAAGCTGTTTCATTGGTTATTTTAACAAATGTTAGAATTTAAAAAAGTTTAAAATTCTAAAAGTAAGTGTACAGCCGAAGTATTGCTTAATTTCTACAATGTATTGCATACTGATGTTACGAAATAGATTATACGAGAGTTAAAGGTGTGATGAAGTCTATTTTTTTAGAATATTATATAGCTATAAGGACTTCTACTTAATTTTGGCTTGTCCTTCTGTAGAGGCCCCATGTATCAGGAGCAAAAGACAGTTACAATCTAAATCTCTGTTTGACCCCAATATATATCACAGTCATAACACAGTCTGATATCTATACAAATATGCATCGGTTGCTACAATAAATCGAGATTGAATCAATTGTGTAATATTGCGCAGTTAAAAGACATAAGTAAAGTTTTGGGACTAATGCATAGTTTTAAATAATTAATTAAATTCGCTTGTAAAACACGGCAAGACGACAAATACCGAGTATTACCTCCATACATTAGAATTAAGAGGCGGGCCGAGCCCCCAGTGGATTATACGGCGAAACCAACTGAAATTAATATCTCCTAAGCTCCAAGCAAACCAACACTCCTGCCGAGTAATTAATCATTTCATAAACTCCACGTTAAAATGTATGCTAAAACACCCGGTCATTAATTATAAAGTATAATAAAGTGTAAAAAAACCTAACACGATGGTCTTTCGGGTTCAAGGATACACTTTTATTTAGAACCCTTTTTACGGAGCTTTACCGTTACTTCAATTAAGGCCAAAAATGCCATGAAAAATTCAAAGATTCGCGAGAGTTTCACGGGCTTTACAATACGTCAATTTAACGTACGAAAAGGAAATAGGCCGGGTCGGAAACAATGTCCCGTGTATTTTGAGTGGACTTATTTTCTAATTCCTGTATATTTTTTGTTAATGGGGTCGAGTTGAAGGCTTTCAGGGGTGTTACGGAATTAGGAAAACGTGTTCAATTAGTTATAATTAACGTATCGTTAAGAGAGGTAAGGATGTTTCCCTATTTTGATAATTTAATGCCATGGGCGGAAATCGGCTTATTTTTGTTTGTCCAGTATTTTGTTTGTCTGAATAATTTCTTTAGTTGGCGATTGGTAATCTTATACAATTATAGAATAAGCAACTCGTCTTGAGTTTCGCTCTAATTAGAATATTATTTATGTAAATAATAATCCTGTATTTTATTTGTCTGAATAATTTATTTAGTGGGCGATTGGTAATCTTATACAATTATAGAACAAGCAACTCGTCTTGATTTTCGGCCTAATTATAATATTATTTATCTAAATGAAAATCAATCAAGTAATGTATGTTGGCGCAGCACTTCAAAATGGGTGCACCTATTTAGCAATTTTTTTTGTTGTGATTGTAATTCTGAAGAAAAGCTTTGTATGCAAGAAGAAATACTTAAAACGATGAAAAGTGATTTTTTTGCGTTCAAAAATCGCCATATAAGAATTGAGAAAACATATTACTAAATCCGTGCAAAATCGGGGCGGGCAGCTGTAGCTTGAGAAGTTCTTTTGTGACACTCCCATGGTCTGAGTATGAAGTATGCACGCGGCGGAGCACGATTACCCTGCCGCGCGCACACTTCTTACTCGCCCCCGCTGTCTTTCCCCCCGTCGACTGCAAACCATGTATAACCCACACCACTACATATAACAATGTAATAACACACTTTAAACATATTCGTGAAAACTGTACCTTGTAAGTAATTTTCTTTTCGATCCTGAACAGACAGATGATGTATTTGAACAATCAGATAGACATACCAATTGTGTAGATATTAGTTTAAAGATATTATGAACGACATATCTCTTATATTTCTAAGATATCATGTGCACTAGAGCAGACGTTGATTTAGTTTATCCGCTCCACAAATACTCGTATACCGAAAGGAGAGGCATATTGCCAGAATTCACTTTAGTAATCAGCTAAAAAGCTCCTCCAGATAATTCTCTAGTCAACATAGTATTTTCAAGTGCCAATTAAAATGTATTATTAGCTTTTAGGAGTGAAGTATAACGATAATATTTGCTGTGTTATGTGCGCTTCAGAAAGCTTACCTTCATTTTGTGAAATACGATAGCTATAATAAAGCCCTCGTCTCATCAGCTACTGAACTAGTTTGGGTTAGCTTTATTAATATTAATACCCGCACTACCCACTAAAAATATAGTAAACGTGAATAGGGTTATTAGACTGGTTAATAATGGGTACTACTCTTAAATAGATATGATGACAGGGTATGAAAATCAAAATTCTAATTAGTCTGTCAGTTATAGATAATAAATATTGGAGATCGTAAATATATACTCAAATAAATCGCATTAAAGTTAAGGAGTGGGGGTACTTCCTTGGTACAATTTGAACCTAGGAGTGACGTTACGCGACATTTTAACTCAATGTATCGCCTTTATTTTTTGATAACGTAAAAAAAGAAAAAATATGTTTTTAATATTTTTACGGACTACTTATTAAAATTTAGTCGGCGTCCCTATTCTGTCAATATTTCTTTCCACCGCTCAACGCCTTTAACAATTAGCCTCAAAAATAGCTAAGCACCTTTGTACTTAACAATAATACTAAAATGTACCATCTTTTGTACCACATTTCAAGCAAATAAAGATATTATTATTATTATTATTCACTTTATTTATTTGTCGTCATAAGTTAGGTGTTTTACAATATGAATATAAAAAGTAAAATACAAAAAGCAAATACAAAATATAAACAGATTATAAAAAAACCTAACCTAGGGTGCCGCCGGCAGCGGAGCGGGGCCCAAGCTACCGGTGGTTAGGGCTGCACAGAGAGGAACCTCCTGACGATGCGCGCCGTGTCCAGGATCGTTCCAGACAGGTGCCTTCTGTATCTGACCCATGATCCAGCCATCTAGTGAGTCTCTTAAGATGTTGGTCGAGACTCTTCGCTATAAGACCGTTTGCTGAAACGACTATTATTATTATTAATGTTCATGTTACTCTTGAGTCTGACTGTACTTTGTTTAGTTTGTACTGTACTTTGTACTTAGTACCTAGTCTCTTTCGCACCTTCTAAATCCGAAGCAGTCGCGTAGCTAGTTAATCAAGGAGCCTGGTGCAAAAGAAAGCCTTGCGGCCTTAAGTCAGTTGGAGGTTTGCTAGCTAGTCTTCAAGGGCCCCTATAAGCTTGGTGGCCTGGCGTACGCCACTCACAAGCCCTCTGAAAGTTACGCCACTAGATGCAATTTATTTGTTTATCATATAACACGCAAATGGTCGAAACCGTTAATGAAAAAGTTATATTTTTAGCCCACGTTTAGTATAGGTGGAACGACAATTATGGTTTTTAAATTAGTCCTAATCATCCTCACATTCAGCCAACACAATTTAATAGCTAAACATAAACTAATATATATGTATTTTCAAATTCCTTCCCAAACTTCAAACTTGCCTCCATTTACCTAAGTGTATTCGCGTGATGCAATCCAATCTTTTACCTTTATCGGAATATTCGCTCCGGCCGCACGCTGCCATAATCCCCCTTTTGTGTCTTGAGCGCATTACACACGCAGCGGATTTTGAGGTTCTAAACGGCACCTTTCGAACGAGATTACCTTCATGCTCCACTATAGCCCTCATTTTATCGTTATTTGATTATTGACCTGATGTATGAAGGTATAATGGGCAGACTTAATTCCTTAAGAAGACAATCTCTACCAGTCGATCATCGGGTCAAATAGAAATGTTCAGTGTTGGGCATGTTTGATGAAGATCACATCAGTTGTTTCGAATATCGACATCTTTCGTCGACATTTATGCGAAAAGAAAACAACGTTACTTTGTATTAAACCCTTTTTCTTTGTTTCAGGACGATACGGCAAGCCAAGAACACTCAACACATAATTCTCATAGCAGTTGTCAAGAAAAGGTGAGTCGACCTCCAAATTAATTATAATGAAAGGGAAAATGTTCTCACTTTACCGAATAATAGAGCCCATAAAAATTAAAACCTCATTAACAGGGTTTGTATTACATTTCAGAAGTTTTAAGCTTTCACCGAATATTATTTTTCAACATCGCGTGTTGTCAAAGGCAGAATTAATTTTAATTCAGTGCTAAGTGAAGCAATTACATATGCTTTCATAAAAATGCCTTCTGGACAAGCCGCGCGTGACTAAATTTCCATAAAGGGTTTTTAATTAATTTAATATATTCTGAGTACGTACATAGGTACGTACCTAGTACAGCTTATTTATACAGCGTGTGTTCTCCATACAAACATATATTTTAAGGGCAGAAATTATAAGTACTAATGACATCGCCTAAGGTCAGCGCTAGTTTTCACGCTAGCATTGGGACCATTTCGTCGCATAATATTTAATTTGTATTATATTTGTTTCTTATTTTAACATTTTTGTTATTGTTTGTATGCCAACAAATAAATGATCCTTCTTTCTTTCAATATTTTGTGTTAAAAATTAACACTTTTTATACAAATTTATTCGGCGCGCAATGCAACGGTTACACGTATTATCGACAGCACTGTGACACAAGTACGATGTATTTGCATTACATTGCTGCTTCACATATGGTAAAAAAAATAATTAAGCTCTATTTTCAAAAGTAATTGTGGAAACTTTTTTGATAAAACAGTAATGTTTTACTTAAAGCTCTCGCTAAGCAGTTAAAATATATGCCCGTATACACACAAATATACCGCTTTTACATATGAGGCAGCGATGAAGTTAATCAAATTTATACGTTTTATCGTATTTTGACTCTTTGAAGTTGGAGCAAGCCCGTAAATTTATCTAGGATCTAGAAACCTCACATATTGACAAAAAGTTCTTGCTTTTTTATAACAAAAAAGCCCAGTTCCATTTATTCTCTTGCAGTAACGTACTTTTCGGGAAGAATTTCGCGTTTTATAAATGAGTTTTTCACGACACTGCTCGAAGATGTGGCGATATAGGGTCTATCCAGGTCTGAAAAGTGCGTATAGATATACAATTTGAAACAGGACATAACATAAATGAGAAATAGATGGCTCGTTTAGACCAACAGTCGGACCAATCACAGTCGAGTCGTGTGCTGCATATCAAAATAAATTGACCAGTGAGAAGGTGTAGCTTATTAGATAGGTGTTTTATTTTGTTTTGGCCGTTGACTACTTAGTCGACGTCCATTTTGGATGGCTTCAATTATCGTCACGGGTGTCGATTTCTAGGTTTTTGTGGGTATAGATTCCAAAAATAGGATTTATTTTGGATTTCATGATGACGGACGTCACTATTTTTAAAAACTCGGCATGGGTATCATGTTACAAAAAAGGATATTTCGTTGTCTCATTCGTATAAATATTTACTTTAGTTGAAAAAATATTTTTATGAAAGTTTTCTTATTTCCTCACAGTAGTGAAAAATACTATGTTATGTATTGGACTATGTCTATCTATTGCTTATTTTCTAGTCTCTACAAAAACGTACTAAAAATAAATGTCCCGGTGTTCGACACTGTCCCAAAATTTGTCACCTTCGACCCTAATTCATTACAATAGACGTGACTAGCAGGTTGTTATGTTAATAATTGAATTTACGATGTCAAGCATTCGGACATTTACCTTATCTATCTTACGATACACTCTACCATCACACTAGTGAACCAGTAGGTCCAAGTTCGAGTATTTACTAAGTATTTAGTGTTCGGTTACTTTGATAACATGCAGGTGACACTAATCTCATATTTTCATACGGGTTTCTTCGTAAGCAAATCTCTATATTTTTCTTCGTAAACTGCGTACTGTTGGAAGTTGCTTAACAACTCAGCCCGTATATTCCTTGAAAATTGGCAAAAGAAGTTTCCAACTTTGTGAGATATAAAGCCAACGACATTTTATAAAGAAAATCAATAATCCTGCGCAGAGATTTGGAGAAAAATATCAATTAGTTAAATTTCACGGACGATTTATCTGTGAACTACATTATTGACGTTGCTAAATCCTAACATTGCCAAATATGAAAAATAGTTCAAAAAGTAAGCTATTAACAAATCTTTACTCATATTTTAGGAAGCAAATAACTGAAAAAAATATTAGGTCTTTACATTTAGTGGCAACACTTTAAACTTATGCAGCTATGTTCGTTGAATCACGCAACCACTCACGGCAAAATACTATGTATTTTTTTGCTTCGTTACAAGGTGTCCGCAACTTCGTTCGCGGAGGAGAAAAAAGTCATTTACCCTCTTTTTTGCTTCTGCGTAGTCGGGTAAAAAGTATTTGGACCATGGACCTAAAAGAGTTGAAAGCCGTGGAGCCGTATTGGCGTGATAAGGCTGCAAAAATACATACAAACATACAAAAAGTAAAAAAATATATTTTTCGGTTCAGATTCAAATAGTGCGTTTTGCGTATTTTTGGAAAATATCTTCAAAATTCAAACTTGGTGTTACAGCTTTATAATAGTATACAAATACGAAAACAGCTCTGTTACCATAAAACCCTCTGTCAATCCTCTGAAGCAAACAGGACCGTTGGCGCCCCACATAAGTCGCACCGTGTCGCACTTTCCACATAGTTTCAAACAGATTGATACATAGAACTAGTCAAATTAATTCAGACGTCCAATTTTCTGCGGTCAAACATCCGTGGATGGATGGGCAAGGGCCGGGTGATCAGTCATTCACGACCATATGCAAATTACTCGAAGTGTAACGAAGTGAAATGTGCTTTAATCGAAGTGTTTTCACTTTGTTGTGCTTGTGGTTCCATGGTGATCGAATATGCTAATATTTTCTTAGTAAGTATTTGACAGTTCTAGGTTGATCTAAAATTTGTGTTCACTTGATTATTGGATTTTGAAAATTTTTAGATTATTTCGATTGAGAGCCATGTGCAGAGCCCGGAATTCTCGTAGCACTTTCATCTGTCATTACTGAGCTCCCATCTCACTTATCGACTTTCCATGTACGTATCGATACATTAAACTTCAAAATAAATTATTAATAACTTATCGCGTCATGTAAAATAAATAAATAAAAATAAATAAATGTACGCACTGGCAATTAATGTGATGACCTTTCATTAGAAGGTGACAACTTCGTTTGAGGAAAGAAAAAGTCATAACCCCTCTTTTTTCTGTGGATACTCTGCGACCCTTGTACCAAAAATAGTTGAAATCTGTTTAGCTGATTTGGCATACAAACGACGATTCTGTGACCTCCAAATAGTCCGTTACAATATTTTTTTTGAAAATATCTTCAAGGTACAGACATTAAATTTTTACAACTTAATAATAGTATAGATGTCACTACATTAATCATTTGCCATTTTTGTTTCAATTTCCTTCGACTAAACATTGTAAATACCTCGAAATAAGAAATGTATTGACTATTTAGCGATAAGACTGCCTGTTTTTTTACCTCTGCTTTTAATCTTCGTTTAAAATTTGTGTTCTGTATTGCGTAAATTGGAAGTCAATAAGTGGGAACTCACTAATGGAATTTCAGGTTCTGATCATGAGTATTTAGCTATAAGACTACCTGTTATTTACCTCTGCTTTTAATTTTCGTTTAAAATTTGTGCTCTGTATTGTATTTTATCGATATATTGTGTAATTGGAAGTCGATAAGTGAGAACTCACTAATGGAATTCCAGGCTCTGGTCATAAGATCATCCCGCATTACTTTCGTGGACGCCTTTTTATCGAAAGGCCTGTACATTTGAATGGGATTTCAAATTATCTACTGGGAGAAAAAAATATCCCAATATTTGTATACACAGTGCAACATAACATAACATAATCTATACTATTATAAAGAAGTAAAAATAAAATGTCTGTACATTGAAGATATTTTCAAAAAATATATTGTTGCGGACTATTTGGAACACTGATTCGATAATATTATTTTTTTGTATGTTTCTATTCGTTATGGCTTCATCACGCCAAATCGGCTGAACAGATTTCAATTATTTTTGATACACAGGTAGCTGGGTATCTTCAGATGTTTATAGGATACTTTTTACTTGACTATACCGAAGAAAAAAGAGGGGTTATGACTATTTCTCCTCCGCGAACGCAGTTGCCTTCTAGTATTGAATAAAAATGAAATATTATCTATAATTGTCTATGTTCTTTTATCTATACTAATATGAATTAAAAGTTTGTACATTGAGGATATTTTTCAAAAATTTGGAAATCACACTGTCAATTTTTTTTCGTATTTTATGTGCGTGTAGTGTTTTTGTGGTTCCATCACCTTAAGACGGTAAGATAGATTTCAATCATTTTTGGTACACGGATAGCTGGGTATTTATAGGCTACTTTTTACTCCGTTACACTGATCCAATAAAGAGGGTTATAATTTTTTTCTCATCTGCGCATGTAGTTGTGGGCTAGTCTTCTATATACTATTATAAAGTTGTAAAAATAAAATGTTTGTATGTGTCGTTGTGGCTTCATTACGCTAAATCGGCTAAATGGATTTCAACTATTTTTGGTACACGGGTAGCTGGGTATCTCCAAATGATTATAGGATACTTTTTACCCGACTATGCTAAAGAAAAAAGAGGGGTTATGACTTTTTCTCCTCCGCGAACGAAGTTGTGGGCGCCTTCTAGTAATATATATATATTCATCATTTCAGATGATTCCATAAGCTTTTTTTTATAAATAAGCTTATTATGTAAAATTCGTTATCTTAGCAGGTTTAGATACAAATCAAAATCAAAAATGCTTATAAATGTCAAATATAGCTGAATAAAAAATTGATTCACTAGAATATTTAATTTGCCACATTTATGAATATTGTATGCAAGTAAGGGTATATCCTCGTTTCATCATTGCATATATTTGTCGTGCTTGCGTTGAGAATATGCAAAAGCAGCAGACAGTGCACCTAAGTCTAATAACTTTTATAGTTTAAACGTTGCTAATGCTCGTTAACTTTGGATTTTACTTGCATACGAATGTAATATAAGATTTACTACAACATTTAGTAACAAAAATTCGCACATGATGTAAGTACGTACTTATTCAATTTAGCTATATATAGACTGAGATAAATATCATGCTCTTTATTTCGTCTTTTAAAGATATATATCGTATCATTTTTTTCAAGAATAAAGATTATTTATTACACTTGTAAAAAAAATAACTAGCGTTGTAATTTGTGAAAATAATACTTAAAATCTGAATAAGTCTGTTAACATGGTATATTTTTTAATGGAGTACCTATTAAGTATGTATTTGAATACATAAAAAGATGTCCCAACAATAATCTGTAAGTACGTGATCAATATAAATGTCAAAGATAACCAGGGTAGTGCATTGTCTGCGCTTGCTTCGTGCCTCTTCATATATTGGTATATATATATGTAGGTAAGTGAATAACTGGACGAACGTACTCGTAAATAGTTCTTTTCAATCCTTGTCCTACCGACTGCGCCATGTAAAATAATTATCTAGGCGGAGGAGTCAATGACAAAGGTTGGTAATAGACTAATTTTATTCACCCACCCACATATATAAATCACACTTAGAAAACCCGGGCTGTCAGAGACTTGGCGCCCAGTTCGAGAAAAGGAGCAACCGAACGCCCTTATGACGCATGACTAAGGTCGACGGAATGAACCAAAACATGTGGAGCAATACTCGTTTTTTTACGATGAGAGTAACTGCTTTTGTAAGCTAAATATGTCCGAGTCTCATAGTAGTTTTTCTATTTAAAACAAATTGTTTTGTCGCGAAAGTGCGAAGTAGTTTTTCAACTGACATGTTCGCCTTCCTTTCCTTCAAATATGTCATATAAAAGCTTGCTCAAGTATAAAGAGACTATAAATGTAATATTTTTGTGACAGCGTGTCAGCCCTTGTTAAAAACAATGACGACGCCATTACTGGCTTGACGTGTGAGTAAGTGGAGTTAAGTAACACTACCCCCATATAATTCACAATAATGTCTGGCAAAGAAAGCCGTAGGTACGTAATAAAGGGTGAAACACTGAGCTTTCTATATTTATTGACAGTATGCTGAAGTACGGAATACACGTATACCAATAATATGTCAAATTGTATATCTTTATATACGCTTTCAGAATAAAATATTGGTTAACGTGTTTTTCACCTGTGAGAGACAGCACAATTCATATACTTGGTACGTATTTTCGATTTTCCGTTACGTTACAAAAGTATCCATAGAAAAGTAGCATTAGTAAATTTTGAAAAAAAAACTTCTAGTAGAATTAAATTAATAGTATTAGCTAAGTAGATAAACCAAAACTTTTTCAAAACCCAAAAAATAGCTGATTCCATTATATGTTTTTAAAAAGGGTAATTTATAAAATAAAAAAGTAATGAAAGTGTGAGCGACTTCAGTTCGAATAAAAGCTTCGTAAGACTAAATAGGTTATCAGGAGTTGAAATTAATACTTCAAACTTCACTTACCTTTAATTTCCATTGCATTGCTCCAGAGATTTATTATTTATACCGCAGACTTTGTTCTTATAACAGGGCAAGCCCGAGGGAAAACCCGAGACTTGAAAAAGTCATAATTTCTTTTTCTTACTTCTACGAGACGGTCGAGAAATAAAATTAACAGATAAATGGACTGCCATTTATGTAACTAGCAAGTTGTTATATTATGTTACCACTTCGCAGCAACTTGGCGGGTTTGTTAGCGACTTGCGGCAACTTACTAACTTATATTGTTATAGTGAGCACATGACATTATTGTTTAGCGTGCTCACCTGTACATTTGCTTTCGTTTAAGAAAGATATTTAACCACGTAACAAAGTTTCAGACTTCACCGTAAACCTATTCTCGTCAAGAACAGATTAGCGTCGGAAAAGATTGAAATGTTTTAGTCAGGTAGTAGATAGTCTGGAACTAATAATTCCTTACAGTAGTAGATAGTACGGAAATTCGTGATTTGTAATTTATCTTTCTTTAATTACACCATATTTAATTAATACAACCTTATTTCTAGATAAATTATGCCGAAGATTTCGCACTACATCTCGTCAATACCATTAATTAATGTTAAGTAGTCATGGTACCCGATAGCCATTCTTCAGCGCACGCCTTTCTATAAATACTTACAGGCGTTCGGGTAATCCGATAAGTCGGTATTTCCTGAACTTGATAACCTCTTCTTCGCCTTAAATTAAATATAATATTCGTAAAGGAAGAGCCTGCTGACTTTTATAACTCTTGGACGAATAGCGTCCTATACGCCATAAAACTGGGGCTCCATAAGACTTTATTCCGTGGAGGGTCACATGTGATCTAGTTACTGAACGTTTTTCACGCTTCCCATGTTCAATATTGCTTTACTGCCATTTTCTTCAGCTCCATATAAACATGACATAGTGAATTTGTTTTACACATAATCGTACTTCAAATGTATTCTACACGTTGCCAATTGGATATTTTCAAATATCCAACATTTGTAGATATTTATATGTAAATTTGTTTCACTAAGCTAACTTTAGATATATATTCAAACGTGGAGTAGAAGGTGTCATCTGCACTCGTCTCATTTATTTTTCATCAAATTCAAAATAACATCATTGAGACTGTAATTTTATTTCTAATCTAACTTTATAGCTTCTTTTTCTTTGGTGAGATTTTTACCAATACTCAAAGGGTTTTTCATACAAATTCTCCACATCATACCTTAGGCACAGCTAAAAATCAATATTTCCGACGAAGCCGTCTAGACAGAGCAATCGTGCGGGGTACAAGGGGCGGGTGGGGCGAGCCCGAGCTGCATAGTCCGTATTAGTTCGTAGCTCGGGACATGTCTAGGTCCAGCACCTGTGGCCTTGCGGTGGTGGCATTTATGCAAACATCAAAGGCAGCTTAGGTAATCATTCTTCTACACTTCATTCTTAGTTTATTGTGTGGCACAAACTTATTGTGTTTCTGTTTTTTTTTAATGCGAGAAAATTACCACATTATTATATATTGCGATATAGATACAAATCAAAGTGCAAAGAAAAATACGATTGCTCTCCCACGTGGTCACACCAGGACTCGAACCCGGTACTTCCTGATTACAAGTCAGGTGTGTCACCATTACACTAGCAAGCACTGTGCCATACGCATGGAATTGAGAGACGTAGGGGAGGGATATTTACTGAT
The DNA here is from genome assembly GCA_905404275.2 of Hedya salicella. Lineage (NCBI taxonomy): Eukaryota > Metazoa > Arthropoda > Insecta > Lepidoptera > Tortricidae > Hedya > Hedya salicella. The sequence continues at coordinate 9,631,683 of FR990112.1, read as the reverse complement.
CTTACTCGATTTTTCCCGCGCTTTTGACACTATCGATACCTCGTTGCTTCTCTCTAAACTGGCTTATTATGGTTTTGACAGCTTGACACTGAAATGGTTCAACAGTTACCTTACCGGACGTACGCAATATGTGAAAATCTGTAATGAGGACGGCACAGAATTGGTTTCCTCAGAACTCCCAGTTGTAAGAGGAGTGCCTCAGGGCTCTATCTTGGGACCAATTCTGTTCATTGCCTACAGTGCAGATATAACAAACTGTATTAGTAATTGTAACTACCACATTTACTTTACATTAATTCAAACCAAATTCTGCTGCCGAAGCTGTACGCAAAATTAATGCTGATTTGAATAGCATATATAACTGGTGTCGCAAAAATAGCCTAATGATTAATCCGAGCAAGTCAGAGTACATGATTTTAGGTATAAAAACCCTGGAAAATAGAAAAGCAGAATTTGGAAGTGTCTATAGCGGGAGACCAAGTAGAAAGAGTCCACGAAGCCCGTAATCTGGGTCTCATCATGGACGAAATGTTACGTTTCGAGAGTCATGTGCTCGAAACTATGCGCAATTGTTTCTACCGGCTCAAAGTCCTGTATGGGATTCGCGAGTGGCTCATACTATCGAAGCTAAACTACGCAGATACAGTCTTTGGGGGATGCCTGCTGGCAAGGACCACAAAAATGGTACAAAGGATCCAGAATGCCTGTGCGCGATACTGTTTCCCTGTACCCCGCCGAGGCCATATTACTCCTTTCCTGAATAGGAACCTTTCCTGAATACGACATGTTGAACATGGAGGCGCGGCGCACCCTACACAGGGCGACATTACTATTTGGAATCATAAGAAATAAGCAACCAGTATATCTATTTCAAAAACTTACTTTTTCCCACCGCCACAAAAGACAAGCTATACGACTTATATGCCCTAAACACCATTCGGCTGCTTTTCATGGCAGCTTCCGCTCTGCAGCCACGAAATGTTGGAATGATCTGCCACCGCCAATAAGAAACTCGGGCAGTATAACATCGTTCAAAAAACGAATCAAAATGTTTCTTATAGATAAACAGAAGTTCCAACACAAGCAGCCATAAATCACACACACACACACACTTTTACACACACACACACACAAGCGCTTACATCGCAGTTTGTTCGATTTTTGTAGGCATTGAATCATCATATTTTCCTTAGTTTTCCGTAGTTTAACATTATAATAATCCATGTAAAAAATAATAATAAAAATAGTACATATTATTAGTTATCTTAGGTACCTACAAGGAATGTTTATTTTCCATATATATGCGAAAAATTTAAAATGTAACATATCTACCCTACTATATACTAACCAAGTGACATTCAGTGCAGGCGTCACTGAAAATCAGCGTCAGGAAGTAAGTATTGTTTACTTCATGACATTAAGCTGAGTGACGACCTTTTTAGCATAATTCCACCTGTTATATAAACTATGTTATAAGTGTAATTATGTCATGCTAAATAAACTTATTTCTTTCTTTCTTTCTTCTTCTTTCTTTCTTCTTCTTTCTTTCTTCTAATTTATCTATCCGCTATTTTTATTTCGAAAGTTATATAAACTTAGCGCCATCTATGAAAACACAACAATTGAACATTTTTTCAAATGTTTTTATTTATGCTGAAATACTATACATTCGGCTTGTGAATATTTTAAAATAGATTATGTTAGTCCTATTTTGCCTGAAACACAGGGAATCCTAGTTCAGGCTTATAAATACTTGTATCTACCCTAAATTATTTGTTTTTAGCCTATAGTTTTAATTATTGTAAAATACGTTTTTTGAATAAATTTTATTATTTTACAGATAGATTCTACGCTACCTGTTTCATGAGTTCATGCAATATTTAGGTTTAACTCACGACGAAAAAAGAGCGAGCATATAAGTTTAGCGTGTGTATCTGTCTGTTTGTGAGGAGGTGTTGGGGCTTACGTCGGTTTGACAATACTTGTAATTTACGCAAGTTTCGCAAAACCCCGAGTACCCTAAAATCAACAACACACTCGTCCTTTATCTCAAATCCCGATATTTGATAGTAATTGTACTTATCGGGGCACGTGACGGCCATATTGCTTTATGATCAGATTTAATGCGGCTTAAGACATAAAACACCCCTCCCTGAAAGCAGGATTTGCTCTCCAGTGCGCCGTTTCACTCGAACTTTTTCAAGATAAAACCTAAGCCAACGAGCTTACAAAGTTAAAAAGACAAACATGGCTTAGGATAACCGCGATGAAACGAGCTAACTAATAGAAAAACTGCATAAGAAATAGTCCACGCCACGCATTTTAAAGCTACAATGCCACAGAGAGACACTCAGACACTCACGTTAAACTTATAACACCACTCATTGAGGTCTATTTCTAAACTTTATGCTCATTCGAAAAATCTACATGTGGCGGACTTATTGCCATAAGACACCCTTATCATAGCGTTTCATCAGCTCACAGCCAGTTTTAGTTCAAAGTGTAAGAAACCAGTGTAATTACGGGTACATAATTAGTTATGTTATAACGAATCAAACGACTTAAAATCAAGCTGAGGAAATCTGATATTATAATCTTAAAATCGCGTCTTCTGTATGAACCTAGTGTTCTTACATAATACCGTCCAGTTCATTTTCAGTTCATACGACTTCTGTATGACCTACATAGAGTAAAAGGCAAAACTAAGCTAAGTAGCTTAATTGAGTTGTACACGAGGGCTTTTCAAAAATCCTTTAAAGTTAACAGTTTCAGAAATAAGAATTTTGATAAGTGATTTTTGGATCGGAATGTTCGATAATTATTGGTAAGAAAGGGATCCATTCAATTCAAGGTTTATTGAACTAGAGGTTTCTGGAGCTACAGTTTCTTTTTATTGCAGACCGTCTTTAGGCCTAGGGGGGACCCGAAAGATCTTAGACGACGTTTTTTTTTTAGAGGCCCTCCCATTCTGAGTTCGCGAGGACCCCAGTATGTATTAAGACTGTGTGAGTGCAAAGCAGTCTTTCCGCAGTTTACGAGTAATTTCTTTATTAAAGAACTAAAAATCGATTCGTGTTAGCCGGATATTTATTTTATTTATTCATTTAAACTTTATTGCACAATACAATCTGTTACAAATGGTGGACTTAATGCCTTAAGGCATTTTCTACCAGTCAACCATAGGGCCAAATATAAACTAGTAGTTAGTACAGGATAATTAATGTTGAGAATACAAAAAAAGCGAAGAAAAGAAACACAAATCAACAAGTCAATATGGGGATATACATATATAGATTTATATATGTACACACATATTATATTGAAATACAAATAGATAAATACAATACAATTATAAAATATATATGTACCCTTACACCTGCAAAACATCACACAGACAATCAATCTTCAGATTTATTGAAGAGATGATTGCGCAACATGCGCTTAAAAGAGAAAATGCTCTGAGCTTGCCTTATAGAGATAGGAAGATCGTTCCATAAACGAATTGCTTGAACAGAGAAGGATTTAGACATAAAACTAGTGCTGTGAGAAAGGATATTCGAGGTGGATCCGCTTTAAGAGCTCAACTAGCAAAAGACCTCTCAAGTTGGTTTGTTAGTGCACTCGGAATAACTTAGCTTGATGAGATTTCACAGATTTTAGAAACTTATCCCACTTAAAACTCTTGCCTTAGGTGGAGCATCGACTTAGTGGCTAGCATTACACATTCGCGTGAGTCGAGGCGAAGCCGAAATGCATTGACGTCATTTTAAAAGTGATGCAATTCTTCTCGTATGTTAAAACTCGTTATCTATCGGTATCTCGCGTTTGTCTCCACTCAAGCAAATGTATAGTCCAGGTAACAATGTCAGTCAATTTGCACTTGGCCGATTTTTTTGGGAATATAGTTTTAATCACAACGAATTAACTTGAGTGTAATAGGTTCAGCATGGAACAAACTGAAATCTGACATTAAAAAGATGTTATTTATCGCATAAAACTCCTGACGCAAAACAAGTAGGAACGCGTTTTGGCTTTTTGACGGCGTCATAAAAACGCATTTACGTCCCGGACGCCAATAGCCGCGCTTCCGTCCTCCGATGATCCGCAGCTGATATTGACAACAAATTTACTTATTTACACATTCAACTAATAGCGCAGCAAAATCTGGCGTTAACATGCGAAAACCAGTAAATTTGTGCACTTGGTATGATGATGTGGTTTTTTCTCGGGAGAATTGCGATATTTTATTACAGAGTTCCTATGAAGACCAATAAGTATGGTTACACTCGATACTGACTACTGATGTCTATGTCACGCGGTAATTTTCTAGTTTAAATTGTTACAGGCTATTTAATACTTCTTCTGCATCTTAGATCCTTTAAATCCTCATGAACATAGCCTCAACTACAGGTTGTCCACTGATACTGATTTCTATGACCTTAGACACCAATTCCTCAAATATTTTTCGAGATATCTTAAAAATACAAACGCATATAACATATAACTGAGCAACTATAGCGGATTCATTTTGAAAATTTCCTACTGTTCCATCGCAATACAATATATTTAATAATTATGTTTAAATTGGGTTGCTATTATCATAGATCAGAGCGTTGTTTTTAAAGAAGATACAGATAATTTTATTGATAAAATTTTAATAATAACAGTTTATTTGGCAATAAATAGAATGCGTGCGTGGGCGACAGCGGAGGCGGACGAGAAATTAAAATTAAATTAATATTTTGACACTTTAAGTTCCCGATCTTGGCAAAAGGTTGACGGAGACTACTGGTGGCTTCCACGCACAACGCATCAGTATTGCCATAAAGCAAGAAAATACTGTCAGCATCTTCGGGAGCATGGCGCAGGGGCACAATTTTTAGATCTTTTTAATTTTAGATAAAAATTTAGTTTAGGATTTTATTTATTGTAACCCAAAAAAAAATTATTACTAATTATTCATTATCACAACACAGCATGGTTTCGAAGGAAATTCCTTCGAGACCATGGACGTAACGCGACGTCCGAAACGTCGAAGAATTACCAACGAAAGGTAATTAAATAAATCATATGTATGTATACGCTATTAAGCCCCGTTTGTTGTGTTGAGATAATGAGTGAAAATCGTGTTAGTTTAAATCAATGTATTATTTATTCAATTAGAACAACGATAAAAGGTTAATCGTTAAATGACAAATTACGTTTCCTAAATGATTCATTTCCCAACTTTAACTATTCGAAATCCTAATCTAACCTATTTGGTCAACCTAACGATTAAAAAAAAACCAGGTGTTTGTGAATTGGGTAATAAAGCAATAGGAAACTGGTACAGTTTGAAAAAATAGTTTGGCGAAAAGAAAAGATCCCAACGATTAACAATGGACGTCCCATTACAAGGGAGTTAACTCCCTGTCTTATATGTCGTATTTTATGCAACAGCTGTATAAGAGGGCTCAAAAAAGGCGAGTGGGTGGGTTACGAAACGAGAACCAGGCAAGTATCGCAAAGGAAGACGCCATGAGTTTTTTTTCTTAATTGTACAAGTTTGCATACAATACTTTTTCTACAACACTTTTCAATGAAACACCAAACGTAACGGAATAACATACAATTCAAAATAAACGTCAAGAGAAGAAAGCAAAGGGACAAACAGGAAGAACCAATTGATCCGTAAATATCTATGATTTGTTTTGTTTTTAAATTCTTTTCAAAAATATGGAACCAAGCATATCATGCAGTATCAATGACTACAATAGGTGATAAATTATGTTCGTTTACAAGATATAGTTACGAAATATTATGTTGATTTGAGTTTGTTTGGAACGCACCACAAATAGTCAACTAAACTTAGATTTTGTAATCTGTGGCACCAAAGAATGCTTTTTTGGCGACATTATAGCGGCGCTTAACGTAATAGTGCTTTGCTTTAATTGACAATAGACTAAGGCCGTGTAAGCTTGTATAAAAAAATATAAAAAATGTGTAAAAAATAAATTTACGTGTACCTTTATTCTATTAACTTAAAAGCCTTTGCCATCGTAATAGATATTAGAGAAATTACAGATAAATAATACAATATTAAAATTTAATCTAATAAATGTACGGACGACTCAATAAACAGACATCTAATTAAACACAGTGCATCATGCTTGAAACAACATGCTAATCATCCTAGACCCTACACGTCGTATGTATTGGCAAAACATAAAGGTATTCAACTTATCGGTTCTGGTACATTTTTCGATAAGCACTGTAATATTCATAGCAGAACCATTTGGGTGCAATGGCGATTATCAAACATTTGAACACGGGCTATGAATGTTATGGCTGTACTATTCAGACAAATAAACTTTAGTTTGTTGTACAAATTATATAGTTACCGATTTTGACCACTCTAATTATTTTCTTCGGATTATAGAATTTAATATGTACATATTATAACAACAAAAATAGATACTACCTACAATCCTTTTTTTATTATCATTAATTTGTTTTATCTCTTGTGGTATTTAATCATTCTCAACCTGTCAGTACCGCTAATTGTGTTACCATGTGTTCAAGTTGTTTGAGTTGAATTCATACATTTAAAATGATGTCAAGTAATCTAAACTAAGTTCATTAGACTGTATGGTTTAATATTCATAATTGAAATGTGTGTAGAGTTCAAAAACATTAAAAAAAATACATAACCTACTCGTAGCTATTTATACTATAATTTTACTTTTTGTTTTATCATGATAATAATCACAATTTTTGCAATTTATTAGTGGATCACTCCACTATCGTTATTATTATAAACAAGGATCAGAAACAAATGAAAACATTTTTCAACGATACTGGACTTGAAACCAGTGCCTTCAGCCAAGCACTCTTGGCAGTATAATTTTGTTGTGTAAATATTATGTGATAAAATTCTAAAATAAAACCTATCAGCAGAATCTTATCGGATGCTACCCGATTTATTGCTATGCACTAAAATAAATGCCAGTTGAGTCTGTCGGAATCTTAGTAGTCTGTTCTTAATCTTGTGATAAGACAACAGTATGGTATTATGCGTAGTAGGGTAATAAATCGAATAATGCTGAAAATGAGTATAGTATTCCACTTATGAAGTGGTATTTATATATACTTTATGAAACCTGTTGACGACTAAGATATTATAACTGTATATTTTATACTTATGTAAACGGCTTTGGTATTATTATATAATAATATTGTATATATGGATATCCATATAAACAATAAACAAAAATTAAACAAACTAAATTATACCTAAATGGGTATATGTAACTAAAATTTTATTAAACTAAAACTAAAATAAATATAAAAAAGTGCTCTCCTTTGGCATGGTCCCGAAGATGCTGGCAGCAGCATTTCCTCGCTGTATAGTTATGCTAACATATACCTACGCTGTGTGAGATGACGAAGCTGTCAGCTCTTCGGTCCCAGTAGTGACCTCTTCGAGAGTTAAGGTCCGCCAGTAATTTACATAACGTTCCTTGATATCTCGCACACCAAGCGTGATAATCAAAAATCTGTATGAGGGTTGCCTTGTTTTATCGAAAAATGTTTCATCGAACTTGGGTGACATATCATTTCATAGAAAGCATTTTTCTCTTAAACCATTATGAATCTGGGATTATTATAAAACAAACCTAACAAAACGGCTTCTACATGATATTTTTTTCAAAAGATGATGAAAATGGTACGTTTTCAGTGGGAAAAGTTTTCGATGAAATAAAGCATTCTAGGAAACGTTTGTCTATAAAATGAAAGGACACCATGTATGAGTCATATTTAGTTATAAAAATAAAAAACCTGTTTTTACATATTTTTCAAAGAACATGTCGTAAACAGTTTCAGGAAAAAAACACGCACAAAAGCTGCCCTGAGAGTTGTTTCTGATAATTGTTTAGTTTAAACTAACCTAACCATGCCGCAAGGTGAGCTGCTAGAAGGGTTATTTTTTTTGTAGCACAATTTTTAATACTTATAGTCCTTTTTCCCTTTTTCCTCAATATTTTTTTATGTTATTAAAAAGTTTGTAATATATTAGAGTTAGCTATGTTGTAGATATATAACGTATACTTAATTATAAAAAAAACAGTATACTTAATTATAAAAATAAACATATTAATAGTTGAACCTAACCTAAGTAAGTGTTGTAGCTTATTGATTTGACCCCATTGCCCTGACGACTATGAACCCAATATAATTCTGAATCATTTTTTTTAAGTATAAGTCAAATAAAAACGAGCGTAGATGTTTTTCGTTTAGTTTAGTTATAAATAAAAATTTCGTAGAAGCAAGTAGGATTAATAAGTTTGTAGATTCTAGATGCTGTTAAACTTAATCTAATAATTATTTACTGAGTTGGTAAGTTTGGAACGATAAAGTGTAACTATAATGTAGATTATATAACGGCAGCATAGAACCGTTACATATCTGTTCAGTTACTGAATATTTTTCACGTATTTGCTTCACTGATATATGTATATCCACTGCCTTTTGTTAACTTATCTTTGTACGTTAATTATCACTATTTTGGCGCTGTTGGCACTGGTAGGCAAATACGAGTTTCCATTTTGGAACTAAATTAGTGATGTCCGCATGTCGACCTCTGTAACTAGCATATCGATCGTTCGGTGACTAGAAATACTATTCTAAAGTCCATCACACACGGCGCAGATACTACAAAATGCGACATCTAACTGACAATATCGCTTGGGTCAAGCGTGAAATTACGCTATAGTTCAATGCATAAATAAATTCCAAAATGTGACTGTTCCTATTTTGACTGTTTAGTTATTTTAACGATGTTTAAAATATGAATGGAATTTAGTGTGATTGAGGTAAGTTTTATTCATGAAAATACCAACCTTCACTTCTACCAAAATAGAGTTATCATAACGAATTGCGCTCGTAAACGTCAGATTTTGGGATATAATTATGAATCGGAGTATGGTAATAAAACTTGCAGATGCTGACTTCCGCAATTTTTGTTTACATGGAATAAATAAGACGGCTTTAAGCGATTTTATTAGACCAATATCAAAATATGAGACTGCATTTGAAATAACACTATATCTGAATGTCTTAATCACTGATTTAAGCTAAGTAACATACAATCAAATGAATATTACATAGTATAATATTGACATATTTCAATAAAAAATTACTTATTTGAATATCGATAGTATCGATATGACCTCCTTGGAATAGATAACGTCAAAATAAGTTCAATGGGGCACTCGCTTTAAAGTTCTACACAATTTAAGTAGCTTTCAAATTTATTCGACAGTCAAGTAGTAGGTATATATAAAGATCAGTGATTTGCTTTCTAAAAGTCTTAAAATGGACTTGCCTCATGGTCTATCTGTGAACGTTCATATCTAAACCCGATCAACTATTTACGCATTACTTAGTAACAAACATCTTTACATCACATTTTTAGGAATGCTAATCGATCATTATCTTGCAGTAATTAATAACTAGCTTCCATCATATTTAAGCAGACAACTTCATAATTATACATATACTAGAAGGTGCCTCTTGTTCTCTTCAGCGTAGTCGGGTAAAAACTATCCTATAACCATCTGTGGATGCCCAGCTACCCGTGTATCACAAATAGCTAAAAACCTGTTTAGTCGCTTTGGCGCGATGAAGCCACAACTACACACAAACATACAAAAAATCCATAAAACATATTTTTATACGATTTTTCGACATTCAAATACTCCGTCTATTCAATTTTTTTTTTGAAAAATCATTAATTTAAAGACATTAAATTTGTAAAACTTTATAATAGCATACATAAAAGTATCACACGTGGCAAAGTTAAATTGCATCAGAAATATACCCGAAAATCACGGAGGATTTTTCGATTAAATTGTCAATGAAAACCATTTTTCAGCGCAGAAAGAGACTGGCACCGCCCGGCCCTGGGGAGCAATTTGCTGATATTAAATCGTAAGTCGGCGGAAGCGCCCAAACCGAGCTTTTTACGAGCGAATTTTAAAAATAATTTGAATGTTTTACAGTTTATGAGGTAACCCACTAATTCGCATTTACTTTATGCCCTACAGCGGTGTCGTAAATTATTTGGATGTTGTGCTAGAGGAATAGCCCTTGGTGAAAACATTCCTTACGTCAAAGTAATCTTACAATAATTTAATATCTGCGAGTGGATAAGAATGTTTAACAAATCAATTATTGTATGTCCAGCAAGGCGGGCAATTTTTTTTATGCTTATTCTTTATATTAATAAAGTATCGTCGTCATCATGAATATATTTACGAGTAGGCCCTTGGTGGTAGAGGATTTTGATTGATTACCTATTATATTTATTATAATTTCGCTCCTAGGCATACAACATCCATTTTACAATTTCTTCTGACTTAGTAAGTTTGAAACTAAAATTATCATTTTATGGAAACTCCATGACTTGACTTCGTTTATAAGCACAAAATCGTAAAAAGGAGACATGAGCTGTAATAAATTGGGTACTTGTTTATGAAGCGGGTGACCGATAATAAAAGTGTCTCATAAATACGAGCACGACCCTTCCCTGTAATGGAGTTCTATATTCGAATTGGGTTTCTGAGCGATGTAAAATGCCAGCAAAATGGATCAATTTATACCAATATTTATTAACTACGAAAATAATCTATCAGCAACCACAAATCGTACGCTAACTGATCGAGAGACGGCCCTGTTCCGGACACCTTTTGTTACCCATAATCATTGAAAGTTTCGTCATAATTGTGAAACCGTAAAATTTCCAGGATCTTTGAAATATCCCGTAGGACCCGTTTCGTCTGCTTTGAAATGTCAAAATCCTGAAAAGTTTATAGTTTCGTAGCAAAATGCTATTACTTTCGATTTTATGGCTTGACTGCTATCACATTCACATGAATATAGATCTACGATGAGACATCTCTATCTTTGCAGTCCTCGTGCCTTGCGCACCATGTCTCTTGCCTCGCCTAAGTGACTCTCCCACCGAAGACTGATTACCAGTGGTTACTGATAAGGAGGTTCTACCTACCGGTTCAAAGCCAGGTTCTATAACAAAAAAACTGTCGCAAGATTTAAAATAACGTTAGTAGCAATAAAAATAAAATGTCTGTACATTGAAGATATTTTCAAAAATATAGGTGATACGGACTCTTTGAAAGCCACAGAATCGAAAATATTTTATTTTTATTTTTTGTATGTTAGCATGTGTTACGACAAAACGGCTTAACAGATTTCAACTATTTTTGGTAGACGGGTAGCTGAACATCTACACATGCTTATAGGATACTTTTTTATCCGATTACGCTGAAAAAAAGGGTTATGACTTTTCCTCCTACGCTAACAAAGTTGCGGGCGCCTTCTAGTGCTAAATAAAACTGTTTAAAAAAGAGTTATTTATATAGGTTGGGCCAAACATTTTTGCACTTATGAAACATCGATAAAAAATGTACTATATATGTTTTTCTATATATTATTCATTTAACCTAGTAACAGATAATTGCATTTTTTTTTTAAATTACTTTATCCAGATGTCTTCTGTCTCGTCGTTGGCACTCCTGCAATCGTATAGGAAAACCGTGGAAAACTCCCTGACACATACAACAACGGATCGCGGCTATCTCATCATCTTTTAATAAAACTGCTTAACACAAAAAGCCCGTTGTTTTCCCGTGAAGCGCTCCATTACAAATAAAATTGCACGAAGTTACCTATAGTTTCCCGCCAATATCCCGTCGCCGCTCACTTTAGCAGTGTCCGAAAAATTCAGTGTTGCTATTTGCAAAAATTTATGGCCCACCCTTTATTTCCATGATCCGCTGGATACGAGCGTTGCAGTACAGTCATGGTGGCGTTTTTTGGGAAAGGCCTATCTCCAGCAGTCGATGTCGTTTAGCTGATGATGATGATTAGTAAAATATGTTGTTTGAGTCTTGACATTGTGTCAGTTTGCTTGCAAGTACCTACAGTACGTAGTCAACTGCGATATGTATTCTACTAACAGTGAAGAATACCTTAGGCATGTTCAGGTGTTACAACTTTACAGCCGCCAGTTTTATGCGAATGAGTATTTGTAGAAACTTAAGTAAACCAGACGACATTTACATTTCAACGTAAAAAACGCTGCATACATAATAATGTACACTGAAGGGGCATAACATCTTATTAAGTTGACTTTGAACACACGACGCGATGGGATTCGGGTTTTTGACACATTTATAAGAATCGTATTATTATTACTAATTAGTTACATATTAAAATTGTAGGTATATTTCATGAAAAATTCGAAGTACAGTTTGAGCAATTCAATCAGAAATTTTGGCCAATCCGATCAGGTTGGTTTGTTTGTTTTAAATTTTTATATAATTATTTATTTTATTAATTGTTACATATTAACATTAATGATTAAATTATTCTTAATTTATTATAATGAACATAGAGTAGAATGATCAAAGAGCATAACATTCACATGGGAGAAATTTAAAAACAAAAACATTAAAATAAACTTAAGACAATGATTACAGTTTCGATCCAATTTTGATAAGTTTAACGATGAACCGTTTTAGCCCGGAGGAGTAGGTTTGAATCCCGCTCGAAGTATAAAGCATTTCAACTGTTTGATTTAGTATAAAAATTTAAAAACGAAGTGTTTAAATATATCCATCATAACGACGCGGACCTTATAAAAACTCACGAGTCTTCGGCAAAAACTAAAGTCTTCAGTGAACCTCAGTGTAAATAGAATGGAACCCTAAGAGAACTTAACGTGGGCAGGAAGTGTAAACCGAACATACTTAAGTAAGTACAGTGATAAACTCAGAGACGTCTTAAGCGAAAAAATACGATGCAATATCCTTTGGCTCATCGAGACTCCCAAATTTAATGAAGCAATCCCTTTTACTGGCTATAAAGGGTCCAGCGCCCGCTGAAACTAGGGTTGCCACGTCATCGTTTACACATACTAATCTATTTATTAGGGTAATTCTATTGGCGTTTCAGTCGCTATCAGTACCCTGTCTATATTATTATAAATTATATCTATATTATTATAAATTTGCATAATAAAACGCCTATCTGTACATTGAAGATATTTACAAAAAAATAAGTGAAACTGGCTATTTGAAGGTTGCTGAATCGAAGAATATTATTTTTGAGTCTGTTTGCGGTCTCATCGCCAGAACGACTGGATGGATCGCAATTATTTTTGATACACGGATCATAGGATACTTTTTAGCTAAGGTGAGTTCGACTAAGATCGGACACCGGAAGAACGTATGTCTTAAATTTACGCTTATTGTGTTTTTTTTTAATGCTGGCGATATGACGCGATAAGCTATTATAGCAGCAGGATAAAATAACGCATCTTGTCTGATTTTAGTCGAACTCACCTTACTGCGCAGCTCGTAACGAACTTCACTTTCTAGTATTGAATAAGTGAGCCACAATAATGTTAACACTATAAGCACAGTGCATTGTTTCATTAAATATGTAAAATATCATAAATGTATGCTCATCCTGGCTCAATTCTTCAAAATACGCGACAGGAGACTTATAACAGCTAAAACGCTAGTAGAAATGCCCATCTTTTATTTATAGGTTTATTTCGTAGACAAGCGTTTCATAGAATATTTCGCTTCCTAAGAATTTCCTCTCGTAGAAATCTTTTTTATAAACCATAAAAATATCATAATTCTTGAAACGATCATCGTAAATTATTTCGCCACAGCTTATTCACCAAGTTTGTTTTATGAGTAACCAAAAATGCGGTTCCAGAGAGAAATGCTTTCAATTAAATAAAACATTGACACGTTTATCGATTTAACAAGGATAAAATTGCAAATCGGTATTTACTGGAATATCTACCGCTGGAAATTTATCTTCTTGAATGGCGCACACACTTTTAAGAATTTTTAAATGTTATCACTTTCACTACCAGCCACAATATTTTGCTACATTTTCCCATATTATCTATCGCCTACGCCCCTAGCGTTACGAAAATCTTCGTTATGAAAGTTGTAGGTATTGACGGGAGTCGCCAACATACTTTTTTCCTGTTTATTAAATAGTCCTTCTGTGTGTTTGTGTAGACTTAACTTAGTCACTGTATTTTTTTCATAGTCCAATTTTTTGTCCCGTTGTTGTATTTTCCCTAAATTCTTTATATAATTTATAAAATATTATTATGTAATACTTTGGTGTAGTATTACACGCAAAAATAAGGCCATAGTCGAACCGTGAAGGATTATTATATTTTCAATTATTTTTGAATGAGATAAAATCATATATGAAGTAATTTCCAACTTCACTGAAACCGGAAAAACCATTGGAATTAAGGTACAATTATAAATGCGAAAGTAACTCTGTCTGTTACCTCTGCACGCCTGTTTAGGCGCTAATCCGATTTCGATGAAATTTTCTATGGAGGTATAGGATGTTTTTTTATCCCGGAAATCATTCCTTATGGGGGTGAAAAGGGGGTAGAAGTTTGATTGGGGAATCTCGGTAAATGCTAGTTCTATATAAATACGTTTTTTGAATGAGATAAAAACATATATGAAGCAATTTCCAACTTCACATAACCGGAAAAAACATTGGAATTAAGGTACAATCACTTGAATATCAAGCAGTCCTGAAGCCCTTTGAAGTTTCAGCCTGAAGGTCATTCACTCCTGCCGATGTAGTAGGTAACTTCAAGGTCGCTCGTACCCTTTAATCCGTCTGTAAGTCTCCGATAATTTAAGACAACTTGTATTTAACCATATTATAACTATACACCATTTATTACTTTATCGAATAGTAACTTGAGGAAATGACATATAGGTGATTCTAACAGCCAAACAACCAAGTATGTGTACCGGATGACCCCAACAATTATAGTATTATATAGATTTAATATGAGAAATGAAATATCTAAATAACTTATAAGCTAATAAAAATATAAATTATTCGATAACTTCATTTCATACCTTTCCATCTAACCCCGATGGAAAGCTATGAAATCATTACTTTGACTTAACAGTCAAAGGAATAACTCTTATCTAATCAAATATCAATTGTATAAAGCCCATAAGGGAACAAATTGCAAAGAAAACTGATGTATGTAAACTTTCCATACGAACTACGCAACATTTTGCAACTATTCCCTAACGTCGCATAAAGACTCATAAACTTTCCATGGAAATCTGAAAAGTTGCATAACAATTGATAAATTAATAATAAAATTACCCCCTCCCTAACCAATACACAGCTCAACTATAAAAGCCAAAGCTAATTCAATTGACAATAACCCCACTATATGTGGCATACGAATAAACACATAAATATAGAAACAGCCCCGATACTATTCATGTCGTTACTACAAGTTATCGGTACTACTTACTAGCCTTTGAAAATACTTACAAGAAATAATCGTCAAGTGAATTAGCTTCAGTCAGATAGATATCATAGTTAAAATAGGAAGCCTAAGTATTGGTTTAGGAACGGGATTTCGTTATAAACTGTGACTTTTTATTCTCTACTTCACCTACACTGCTCTTAAAGCTATCGAAAGGGGTTCAGACTGCCTTTACAGTCCTCAGTCTGCACATTGGTCACTTCGAGCCGGATTGATCCTAAGCTCAAAAGAATAAAAATGTCACAAAGAAACGAAAGTCCGTCTCCGTCGTCAGTAAGGACGACCGACACCCCCGGCGGTATTACCGATACCTCGGAGCAGAGCTCCGAAACGACCACGACCCAGACCTCCGAGTCGTCGAGGGTCACCAGAAGTGCTGCTAAAAGCGGCGCTACTGCGCCGTCGTTGGCACCTCCGCAAGCGCCTCCTGGTGCTGGGCGGAAGCGGCTGGTGGCGGCGCAGCCCCCTGGAGCCTTGCCCGCGCCTACTGGCGCACAGCAGGCTCCAGCTCCGGAGCTCCACTACAAAGTGCAACAGGCGGGCCCTAGTCCCGGCCCGGCTTCCGCGCTCCTCGCGGGCGCCGCCGGCGAGACCCAGGACCCCAACCAAGCACGAGCCCCCGCCGATGTCGTAGCGTCGTCAGAGTACGACGCACAACGGTCGGTGATGGCACCGAGTACCGTGGTCGAAAAACCCATTGCGCCCAGAAAGACGCAATCAAAGGCCTCATCGCGGAAATCGACAAAGGAGAGGCGAATCCAATTGGCAAAAGCGCGGGAAGTGCTAGCTGCAGCCAAACTAGTAACGCTTGAAGCGGAGCTAGAAACTAGTGAAGAAGAGGACAACTTACAGTATACGACGGGAGCGCCCGCTTTTACGCAGGCGCCCGGCGCGCATGCGCCGCCCGTCCCTGCGGCCACGATGCCCCCCGCGCCCCCTGCGCCCCCCGCGCCCCCTGCGCCGATGTACGCCGTGCCACTACAAGCGCATGCGCCGCCCGCGCCTGCGCCTACGGCCACGCAGTACCCAGCGCTCCCGTCCGCCGTGCTTCTCGGCTCTGCGGGACCCGCTGCGATGGATGAACTTGCGGTACAACCGTACGCGCCGAGCAACGACATCATGACCATCACAGAAGCGATCCGGAATGCCATACTGGCAAGCAAGCAAGATCCCCATTCAAGAAAAACGGCGGATCTACCAGTCTTCACGGGTTCCCGACGGCAATGGCTGTCATTCAAGCAGGTATATACGGACACTGCCCCGTACTACACGCCGGGCGAAAATACGGCGCGACTGCAGACAGCTACCCGAAACCTGAAAAATACGGCGATAAGTGACTTCGTCATATCCGGTGCCAAGCCGGAACTCATTATAGAGAAGTTGGAAGAGTGCTACGGCAACACGGCGACTCTTGCGGCACTGGAATATAGAAATCTCCGTGAGCTGCCCAAGCTCACCGACAGCGCGCAAGACATCTGTTCGTTCTCGCTCAAGCTCGGAACGATAATGGCTACGTTACAACTCGTCGACGCCCATGAAAGCAGATATAGCTCAGAAGTCCTGCGATCGCTCCATGATAAGCTAACAGTGAATTTACAATCAAAGTGGTATACCTACTCAGCTGACAAACCGAGGCGCGAAAGCGATGTCATGCTGATGGTAAATTTTATGCGAGAAGAAGCCAGATTACGAGAACCGTACACCGTAATCAGCGATGCAACCCAGGTGCCGCCGCGCCATCAGCCCTTCCAGCAACGAAGCCACTACAACGCGCCCTACGCACCGCGTCCGCCCGGCCAATTTCCACGGTACAGTGCGCCACGTACATATCCGCAGCCCACCGCCGACGCGCAGCAGCGACCCGAGAGGACCCATACCGCCACGGAGAAGAAATGTCCGGTATGTGAGAGTACACAACATAGTGGCGGCAGAGAGTACGCGACGTTTTTAGATATGTGTGTAGATAAACGGCGGGAGATTGCGAAAACGGCACAGATGTGTTTCAAGTGTCTACATCTCTGGGAAAAGCGTCATTTTTGCAAGAAAATGATTTGTTCAGTGCCTAACTGCGGGAAAAATCATCATGTGCTAGTGCATAAAGACAATATTAAATTAATTACAGATACAGTTGTGAGTGAAACAGTGTTGTGTGCATGGACCCACAATGACTCTCCCTCCATCGACCCCGTCCACTGCGCCGCCGGGCCCGCAAAGAAGCCCACCTACGCAGCGAGCGCGCCGGACGGAGTCTACGCTGCGCCGCCACTGCCAACCAGTCCGCCCGCACCTACTGGTGCCGCTCGGAAGCAGCTGGCAACCGCGCAGCACTCAGAAGCCCTGCGCGCGCCTAATGGCGCACAGCGGGCTCCCATGCCGGCCCCGCGACTTAGCGCGCCGGCGCCCGAGCCGCCACTCGTCCTACACACGAGTGACGTCGGCGGGGCCAACAGCACCGATCGGCGCCCCCGACGCCGCACTCGCCGAGCGCGACGCCGTCGGTCGCGCCGCCCAACCGCGCAGCTCCCAGAAGCCCTACACGCGCCTAGTGGCGCACAGCGGGCTTCCATGCCGGTCCCGCGACTTATCGCGCCGGCGCCCGAGCCGCCACTCGCAATCCAGGCGAGTGACGTCGGCCGGGCCAACAACACCGATCGGCACCCCCGACGCCGCACTCACCGAGCGCGACGCCGTCGGTCGCGCCGCCCAACCGATCAACTCTCAAAAGGCCTGCACGCGCCTAGTGGCGCACAGCGGGCTCCTACGCCGGCCCCGCGACTTATCGCGCCAGCGCCCGAGAGGAAAGCGCGCCGCCCACGGCGCCCGAGAAATCGCAGCGACGCGCCTTACACACCGCGTCCGCGCCGCCCACGGCGACAGCGCGCCGCCTGCGCCGCAAGAGACACCGCAGCGCGAGGACAGCGCGCCGCCCACGGCGCCCAAGAAATCGCAGCGACGCGCCTTACACACCGCGTCCGCGTCGCCCACGGTGACAGTGTGTCGCCTGCGGCGCCCAAGACAGCGCGCCGCTCACGGCGCCCGTCTCATCACCACGGTCCTGAGCATCGAGCCACAACAACCGACGTCTGCGTGCATCAGGCAGCATCAACGAGTCACCGGCACCGGCGAATTTTCCTATGACTAAGGTCATAGTGGCGGGAGAATGTACCGGATGACCCCAACAATTATAGTATTATATAGATTTAATATGAGAAATGAAATATCTAAATAACTTATAAGCTAATAAAAATATAAATTATTCGATAACTTCATTTCATACCTTTCCATCTAACCCAGATGGAAAGCTATGAAATCATTACTTTGACTTAACAGTCAAAGGAATAACTCTTATCTAATCAAATATCAATTGTATAAAGCCCATAAGGGAACAAATTGCAAAGAAAACTGATGTATGTAAACTTTCCATACGAACTACGCAACATTTTGCAACTATTCCCTAACGTCGCATAAAGACTCATAAACTTTCCATGGAAATCTGAAAAGTTGCATAACAATTGATAAATTAATAATAAAATTACCCCCTCCCTAACCAATACACAGCTCAACTATAAAAGCCAAAGCTAATTCAATTGACAATAACCCCACTATATGTGGCATACGAATAAACACATAAATATAGAAACAGCCCCCATACTATTCATGTCGTTACTACAAGTTATCGGTACTACTTACTAGCCTTTGAAAATACTTACAAGAAATAATCGTCAAGTGAATTAGCTTCAGTCAGATAGATATCATAGTTAAAATAGGAAGCCTAAGTATTGGTTTAGGAACGGGATTTCGTTATAAACTGTGACTTTTTATTCTCTACTTCACCTACACTGCTCTTAAAGCTATCGAAAGGGGTTCAGACTGCCTTTACAGTCCTCAGTCTGCACAGTATGATTTTCATAAAACATTTTGTAACGACAAAACCAAAAAATATTCATACCAGTAATTTTCAACTATCAAAAAACGAAATATAAGCATTTAATAAAAATCAATTGAAAATGAAGCTTGTCCAACCCTGAAGCCCTTTGAAGCTGCAGCCCAAAAGGTTATTCACTCCTGCCGATGTAGTAGGTATCCTCAAGGCCGTTTGTATCCTTTGATACGTCTGGAAGACTCCGATAATTTAAGACAGACTCGCATTTAACGCCAGACGGCACTCTCAGCTAATGCAGTTTTGAAGTTTACTCAACATTGACGATAACTGCATTTTATGTAAAATATCGAAGCTTTTAACAATTTATAACAACGTATTATGGAGTTAAATTAATTATTTAGAGAGTTCGAAATTCAGCAGTGAGCCATTACTTGCATTATAATTTATAACGTGTAATAGTGGTTGAAAGATGGAGAGCGCAAGACAGAAGGCCAGTTAGGGATCCATAGACCATTGTGCAAGTCGCAAAATGTGCACTAGTACAAATCGTAAAATGTGCATGTCGCAATATGAGCAAATCGTACAATGTGCATTCCGCAATATGAGCAAATCGTAAAATGTACAGGCCGCAATATGAGCAAATCGTAAAATGTATAGGCCGCAATATGAGCAAATCGTAAAATGTGTAGGCCGCAGTATGAGCAAATCGTAAAATGTGCAGGCCGCAGTATGAAATCGTAACCGGTTGTCTACTGGGAGAGCTACGAGTGAGAAATTAAGAATGAAAATACATCTTTAATTCTCTTCACCCAGGCGAACCGACGGATGTTTAATACGGACCCTAACTTAACTCCGGGCCGTTTTTTGGAGGAAAAGTTCTTGGTGGCTCCGTGTACTTCGGGTTGTTAGTACTAGTTAGTACCACCGGTGTTAAGAACATGTGCACCTAACACGGATACCGGGAGCTCTAGCTTCCTCCCAGAGCTCACGGCCGAAGAACTGCCTCATAAGTCTTTAAGGTAACGGCGCCTATAACCGTGGTATATAAGTAGTTTTCAAACGATTCCAATAAATGTATGAGAACTCCCTAACGCCCGAGATTTTTTTGTTTATTTCAGAGTGTTTATTAAACTTTCAGAATCTCTACTTTTTGAACTTATTATAGTTTATTATGTTTGACAAAATAATTATTGAAACCACAAAAGGAGAATCTTCTATTATCATGATAATGAATAAGATGTAATTCTATTACTGCGAATATAGCTTCTATTACCGAGGGTACAAAAAGCAGCATTTATAACCATCGGTAATAGTAAACTGATACTCAATTCGGCATCCAATACCGAGAAAAATAAATTAAATAGCTGGCTGCTCGACGGTTGTTTCTATGGTGTAAAAGTTTTTCTCGAGTCATGTAGAATTAGGTAGAATTATATTATAGACATTCTATATTTTATTTTCTATAATTATTTGTTTTTACTTATTAGTTTTAATTATCCTAAACATTTGCATGCCTGTTTGTAGGCTGAATACATGGTACTTTTAAATTACATGTAAAAACTGTGTAACTATATTCGTGGCAAATAAATCTTTGAATCTTTGAATCTTTAAAAATATGTTTTATTGTAAAACGAACGGCTTGCTTATAAAACGCATATTTTGAAATGCCGCGGTAATAGTTGCCGATTTTGATACCCCCGGTAGTAGGCGCCGTTACCTTATTTGCTTTTTCCTTATTAGTCACAATAATCTTTAAAAATAAAAATAAACCCAAACAGTATTACAGATTTATTGTCATAAACTTAACAGTACACGCTTTTAAAACAAAATGCCTAATAGGTATTACCTATTATTTAAAATAAATTAACTTAAGTTTCATATTACTTTTAATAGTAATAACTACATGCTTTACTAACTTTAATACTTATTTATAATAGGCACTTTTCAAAAATACGACTTTCTTCAAAAAATCTGAAGATGTGATAAGGTTGTTTTCTAATTGGTCCAGTATGGTTTCGTACTTCTTGTCGAAAATCCTGTACCGCAGTCTCCTGTTTGTTCTCAAATGTTGTTTCAATGTCTGTTTTATCTTCGAACTTACGTGAATACTCTCTCTTCTTAGTTTAAGTATGAAGTTGTACAAAGTTGGTTTTCGCGTTATTTTAACGTTCAGTCGATGATGCCATCCTTCAATTACAGTTGTGGTTCTGTGATCTGTGTTCTGTTTTGATCGAGCACAACTTAAATTTAAATTGAAAACTACTGTACTCGTGTATGATACAAGAAAAAGAACTCTTTTCATATACATTACAATCACACCAGGTCTTTTAAGTTTAAAGGTTTAAAGTAACATCGAGATCTATATGGGGGCGTTTTATCTTTGACATAAACATATATGTATATATAGGTTGTCCCTTTCATTATTCATTACGTCTTGGTATTCCTGCTTTGCCTTTCTTTAAATTTTTTTATGACTTGGCCTGTGTTTTTTTCTGACCATGTATCTTTGTAGGTTGTATTTGCATGGGTTGTTGCCTCCTTGCCCTGTACAACCTTATTTTAACCAAGGATTAACCTACGCGACCCATCAAATCAGATAGGCTACATGTTTTAGTGGGCGGTACTTATGAAAATCAGACCTAAGTAATACTGTTTTGATACTGACTGAAAATAATACAACATTGATTTAAACTAATACGATTTTCACTCATTATCAGAACACAACAAACGGGGCTTACTCGTGTATAAATATGATTTTATTTCATCACCTGTCAAACAGCATCCGAAGTGCCAGATGTCGTGAGTGTAGTGTATCGGTATAGTGACAACCTTAGTGTTCAAATGAATAATCAAGACCAAGCGCAGGTAGATCGGAAAACTCGCGCGACTTGAAGATATTGATACCCGCCTTTCCAGTACCTTCGCGACCATGGACGTAACATGACGTCCGAAACGTCAAAGTATTACCAACGAAAGGTAATTCAATAAAAACATATTTATACGCAATTAAGCCCCGTTTGTTATGTAAAGGAGTTAACTAAAAAGGTTTTTAGAATAAAATTAATGGTACTAGTTTTATTAACTACAAATTACTCCAACATATAAGTTTTATGCAAGAAACAAATGAGTATATATTTACCCTGGGCAGTACTTTTATAATCATGTTTATGAAAAGTACTCTGAAAAAACATATCTGCAAAATATGGCCTGTGTCACTTCAATAACCAAGACGAATCGAACGATACCTCAAATGTTTATGAAGTTGTGGAATAACCTTCCCCCTGAGGTATTTCCAGAGCGCTATAACATGGGATTTTTCAAGAAGCGAGTTAACAGGGCTCTCAAAGGTTGGCAAAATATGGGCGATTCCTCCGGTGTTGCACATATCCATGGGCGACGATGACTACTTTCCATCAGGTGGCTCGTCTGCGTTTTTGCCACTCGTTACATAAAAAAGTCCATCAAGTCAAATAATTAAATATGCATATACTCCAAAAACATAACCGTCTACTGTCGTTTTCGCTTATAATTATAAAGTACTAGCGGCCGCCCGTGACTTCGTCCGCCTTAGATTCGTTTATCGCGGATAAAAGGTATTTCTCCGGGATAAAAAGTAGCTTATGTCTTTCCCCAAAACTCAATATTTTACTAATTTAAATGTGAAGCATATTACCAAGATTTCAAGTTCCTAGCGTAATAAAATATTTACTGTCCATACAATTTTGTATCCCCTTTTTCGTCCTTAAAAGGGATGAATTTTGACATACATTATAGCCTATGTCTTATTCTGATATATAAGGTACATAACTGGAAAGTTTCATAAAAATTCGTCCAGTAGTTTTTGAGATTAAGTGGAACGTACATACATACTTTCACGTTTATAATATAGTAAGGATGAGCTAACAGTTATATAAGTTAACTAGCTCCTGCCCGCGACTTCGTCCGCCTTTAATTCGTTTATTAAAAGTAGTCTATGTCCTTACTATGACTCAAACTATCTCCATCTAAATCGGTTCAGCGGCTTAAACGTGAAGAGGTAACAGACAGACACAGATAGATACTTTCGCATTTATAATATTAGTATGGATATTACAAGTTTCACAGGTTAGTATTAAATTTAAACACAAGTTGTACTGTCCACCCACAGGTTAGGATCCGTTTATAACATTCTTATATAAATAAGTACAGTCACCGTGAAATAACTGTTTAATATTTTGCGTAAACAAGTAAGTAATAAGTTGACGCGGTCACAAGAGCGCGGTGCCCGGCGGAGGTCAAACATTTCACAAACTCCAGAAGACAAACGCTGTAAGAACATTTGAAATCCCTATAGACGTATTGCCTTTTACATTTCGGTGATACGGGAGCTCTTTGTACCTGAGGTCTGCCAATGATTACATATTCAGGGTAAAGAACAAATACGTACAGTCGCCAACGGCCGCCGAGCACTCTCCTTATTGCTACGGGCTAAGCTTTGTTGCCTACTGTACTGGGACAATAGATTGAGGTTTTCGCTGGAGACAAAAAATGGCTTTGATTTTGATTGTAATCGCAGGTTTTGTTGAATAAAAATTATTGAACAATATGTAGACCAATCGTACACAACGATATAAAATGTAATCCAGAATTTATCCACTATTTTACCCTTGTTTATATAGAACTAGAATTTTCCCGCAGCTACATCCGCAAACGGCCCGAGAATAGGCATGATGACAAAAAATACAGAACACGTATTTATTGCTATTACAAATTAACAAAAGAATACTGAGATAAATCACATTAAAGTTTGGGAACGGAGGCTCGTCACGTCATACATAACTAGGTACAAACTGTGCTTGGGAGTGATATCACGCGACATTTTGACTCAATGTATACATATATGCCTTTATTTTCTGATTATGTAAAGAAAGAAAAAATACGTGTTCAATATCCCTACATGAACATGACAGACTAATGATTGAAATTTTGTCATCATCCCTATTAGCGTTCTTCACTTTCAAAGGAAATCCAGCACCGAATAACTAAAACTTCTGTAGCAGCTACGATTCATCGTGGCACGAAATGTTTCCACACATTTATGGTGTAGATTTATATGCATACTTATACAATTTTTAATTTTACGTGGGTGGATATGTTCAACCCGATTTCATAACAATAAGGCTTCCATAATATATTATCAGTGTACTCCCTCATGTCATGTCGCGTTACATTTACTTTTAATTATAATAATCCTGCCCCTTTCAATTAATAACCATAGCTTCCAGTCCATTGCACTGCAATGGCGAAAAGTCGTAAAGCATCAGAACGATCACTATACTTAAGCTCTTCAGGCTTACAGAATAGATAGTTCAGTATATAGTATCGGGGATAATGGAAAGTAAACAAGCACTCAACGACACGGATCCGACACGACGTGTATAAACAAAGGGGTCCGGAAAACCTTGTCGGGATTAACTGGACCCTCACGTTCATGCTCTATGCATACAGAGCAAAACATGAAACGTTGAAAAACAGTTAGGATTACTATTCAACGGATTTCTCTGTACATATTAGTAGCTCAGACATTTCGTACCTTAGTGTTGTTTATGTTTGATCAATTTAATGCATAAAGCGAAAGTTGTGTTGAAAAGCAACTACACGTTGCTCCACTATACTATTCGACGAATTTGTTTGTACATATCCTCACTTTGGACATTTATTTTTTATTAAATGTTCAAAGACTAGAATTAAGTTTTCCTTTCTACTGTACGCTACACTACTAACAACTTTTGACAAGTTTCGTTTTGAATTTGAATTTCGAAATCTAGTGATTTATATGGTGGATCAATCTAAGTAGGGCTAAAAACATAAAGGGTAAGTTGTGTTAAAAAGCAGCTAAGATTACTATTCGACGGATTCGTCTCGTCTGTACATATTCGCACCACGGAAATTTAGCACTTTTGTGACGTTTTTATTGGATCTATGAAGGGCTCAAAACATAGTTATGCTGAAAAAGCAGCTGGGATTACTGTTCGACGGATTTGTCGGGACATTTTTTCGCTGTGATTTTTTTTAATTTGGTTCCAAAAAGTGAACTCCGTCCGCTCCGGTTCCGTCTGTTAATCCTTGTATAACTTGCACTCCTCGTGGAATTAATTATTTCAGATTGTGTCTAAAATTGCAACTATATTAAATACATATAACACAGAAGGTTTTTTGCAAAACTTGATGATGGGATGGGATCTTGATTAAATCTATAAAATGTAAAAATCAACCAAGTTTGCTTATTACGGTAATCGTACGTGCTAAAGAATTATCGCTACACATTGAGAGGTACTACTAAAAAAAAAAAAATGTCTGTATACTGAAGATATTTTGAAAAAATAATTGATACGGACTATTTAAAAGTCACTGAATCGATTTTAATTATTTGTATGTTTGTACGTGTCCTTGTAGCTGCATCACGCAAAAACGGCTTAACGAATTTCAACTATTTTTGGTACATGGGTAAATAAGCATCCACAAATGGTTATAGAATACTTTTTGCTCAACTACGCTGAAGAAAAAAGAGGTTTATGATTTTTTTTTGTCTAAAAATATGATAACGATTGAGTAACTTTCTCCGTTTTTGCAGAGGATTAAATATCGCCCCCGAGCACCGATGAGATCTGATGTTAGAACTGACATTTTAATTATATCTATTTTCGTAAAGTATCTGTTGTAATCGAAAACAACAGCTTTCCATTTCCAAGAATTAAGATGTTTTCATCCTCGTCACATAATGTCTTTTGACAACCGTGAAATATCCAGCAACAATCGTCCGCCGTGAAATTCAAAGCTTGTGTCAAAATAAGGATCACGTTCCGTTGGGTCTTGTCACTAAGATATTACGTGGCAATCTAGTTGCGATAAAATAGACGTTGATGGTGTTTATGTGTCACGTCGCGTCCCGATAACACGACGATTCATGTTGCCCCTATTTTAAGCATAGAGAATAAAAGAGTTGCCGACACGTAATATGGGTAGACTATAAGTACATAAGGGCGCGAACCCGAGTCATGTTTTAAAGTCCTTTGTCTAGTTGACACAATATGGTACGAAGGCCTATCGTCTAAACGGTACATCGGGCACTCCCTTTGTCCTGGCCGTCTCTTGGACAGGACTACGGATATGAGTATGGTAGCGAAGGAACCGTATGTCAGTTTATTTCCTTTAGTATAAAATAGTTTTCTCGTAGAATCGCAGCCATTCGCGAACAAAATTAAGGTAATACAGCAATTTTTTTTTCGTCTCATTCAAGATCTCATTTTCGAGCTTTGAAGCTTATTTTCTTAGCAAATACCAATACTATTGATTTTCAAAAACTCCTTGTACGAAGACATGTAAATGTATAGTTATTTATTTTATAAGTGCTTAATATTTGTTAGTCTAATAATTCTCTATTGCATCGTTATCTCATTGTTTTACTTTGTTTTCTGGTTTTTGAAATGAAAGATATTCTAAAAGCATTTGAAGGCAAAAATAACGGGTACAGGTTGTACATTACCATTACTATACTTGTTTTTTTTTGTTTTGCTTATATATGAACAATGTTAACACTATTGTGGTAATAAAATTTATAATTATTTGCCTCTGAAGTGACTTTTTTCAGTATTTATTATTTTTGACTGGACGAAACAGACATTACGCGCTACACTTAGCCAATTTTCAAACATACGATAGCTGCCAACGCTTGACCATTTTTGATTAAAATTATAGAACGTTGGCCTTCTGTAAAACTGTTTCAACTATGACCATCTGACATTAGAACTATGTTTTGTGAGCGAATGGCTCGGTTTTAGACGGTGGACGGACGGACACCGCGTTTAGATACTATTGTTTAATATAACAATGTGCTTTTGCTTTCATTATAAAATTATCATACCGTTTATTCCCCGGAGAGGAGATAAGGTTATTATATTGTACATGTAAGCGACGTACTTGTGATGACCAAAAATATAATGTAGAGATGCGTAAAATATGTCATCAAAATGAAAAGATTGATTCATGTCTTCAGCTGTCTGAGTTATGCTTATGAATCAATCATTTAGCTCAATTCGTTAATTTCGTTCAGTGGATCTATAGACTCAAACTGTCATCATATATATCATATTCCATTGATACGTGAAATGTTTGAAAATAAGGTTTCGATGACAAAGGTTTCGAAGACATTTTTTATACATTCGATTCAATTCACAAACTAGTAATTTTGAATTCAGTTTAGTTGAATATGAGTTTCTAAATTAAGAGAGATCTGTAGAAAAGATAGTAAGTTGTTTATTTTTAGTTTTCAGTGAGCGACTGATATTTAAACGAAAATCTTAGAGCATTTAACTAATGGAGATGACAAGTCTTGTCATTAGAGGAGACCGGGTAAGGTTATCATCCGGGTTAGTTGTCACACCAGAAAACTGAAGGAATGAAAAAGTTCATGGACCAGTGTCCAAAGATCGCGAGAGATATATCTACCTCGTAGATAAAGCTTTTGCAGTCTTTAGACACCGGTCCATAGTCCATTATGGCCGCTGTGACAACCGACCCGTGAGACAACCTTACTCGGTCTCCCCTACTGAACACATTTTTCATGCATTTTTAGCGGGGAGTGAGATTAGCACGTAGGTACAGCTACACTACGGAAATTTACCTATTTCTACAAATGCATACAATTAAAAGAAAGCACCTACAAACAAAAAAAACCGGCCAAGAGCATGTCGGACCATGCTCAATATAGGGTTCCGCAGACATTTATACAAAAAAATGCACTACAGATGAAAAAAATACGATATGAAAAAAAACACTAACAAAAGAGCGTATCTCCCCAGCGCTTACGTCCTTTTGCTGAAAAGCACGGTTTTTTGGCCATCAATTAAACACTGTATGTTCGATCATGATGAAAACAATTTTCATTGGAAGTATTTATTAAGCTTTATATTTGTAAAGTTTTTCATATGTTTTGAACATACTGTTTAGAAAATAGAGGGGGGGGGGACATCTATACCCCAAATTTCATCAGTGTAGGTCTTATAGTTTCTGAGTAAAACGCCTGTGACATACGGACGGACGGACGGACGGACGGATGGACGGACGGACGGACGGACGTACGGACATGACGAAACTATAAGGGTTCCGTTTTTGCCATTTTGGCTACGGAACCCTAAAAACACCCACACACTGACAATTTACCGTGTAAACAAACTGGAGATTTCGCGATTTCTTTGGCAGAGGGGAATGTATTTAAATGCTCTAATACAAAAATATTGACGGCAAAAAGCGGAAACGTAATAACCGCCAACTGAATCCATCGGCGGTTACTACGTTTCCGCTTTTTGCCGTCGATATATAGTTCATGTGAATCTCTCGCTTACGATCTTCACATCTCTAATTTATATCCTAGTGTAAGTCTAGTTTTTTCGTAAAAATGAAATAAGCGCGCTAATTAACATTCATTAATGTTGTCAGGTAGGTTCAGAGGGTTTATTTTCCTTTTTATTCATTTTTAAACTGTTGCCGAATTCAACGTGGTACTGCGATATCTCTAATTGAGCAATATTGAGACCATAAGACGAATATATCACAGCATTGTAGCGGATATACAGGCTGCTTGCAAGGAGTCTGAAAAATTTTAACCAGGCCCCTCTTTCCCCCTGGGCACTCTGGGCACGAGCCCAGGGCCCCAACCTCACGGGAGCCCGGAATATCTTAAACGACGTTTTTTTTACAGTCCAACGAGGTCTTTTGAGTGCTCGATTGCCCCTTATTTCTGTGTGCTCAAGGGCCATACCGCGTGTATAAAGACGGCCTTGATTTTAACTACTCATACCTGAGGTCATTAGGAGCAAAAAAGGTTATATTATGAATCCAAGTAAAATTCAGCAAAAAAAACTAATTTGGTCGATTATTATACATAAAAAAAATACAAACAGTCGAACCTAGAACCTCTTCCTTCTTTGGAAGTCAGTTAAAAATGGAATCACTCTCGCTTTACATTGTTTTTTTTTTTTCCTTTAATCTTAACGGGTGGGTAGCACCCGTCAATACGAACACTTTTCCTATGGAGAGACATCTCAGAAAAGAAAAAAAAATCGTAGAAATAAAAGCTTATATGGCTATTTTTTTCGTTGGCGTCTAAAACTACCGAACTAAAGTGAAATCTAAGTTCATAACTTAGTTTTATCGTTAGAACTGGAAACCTTCACAAGTTGTTAATGACTTTGACTAATTATAGCGTGTTTTTGTTGCAGCGCCTACCTGAAAGATGACTTCGCTACTCTACCTTATCTGGAAGCAGGCTTCAATAGGGTACGTATTAAGGAGCTACCAGGCGATCAGAAATTTTGACCAACCTGACCAGGTCGGACATTTCTGACCGTGTCGACACTCGATAAAATCCGAGATCACTCGGGCGGGCGCGTAGATTTGTAGAATGGTTTCAAGGCCACATAGTTGGCCGATGGAATTGGTCATGTGTAGAAGGGTGTTATATATATTAACCATCCCCAGATGTCCAGCTATCTATGTACCAAAAATTTTCGAAATTCGTCAGGGGCCTCCAAATAGTCCGTTTCTTCAGTTTTTTTTTTAGTCATCTTCAATTTATCTGTACATATTTTCATATTTATAACTTTATAAAGAGTACCTACCTATATTAGATAAAAACAGCAAAAATAAAAACATAAAATATGTCATTAACGGTATATTTCTTTGCCTTTGGATTAAATACGAAAACTTCCCGTGTTTATTCCTATATTTGTTCATGCCAAGAACTTGTTATTTCCGTAATAAGGGTACTTGTACCGCTAAATTCCATAAATGTTCAACTTTGCTAACTTCTGAATAATATAAATACGAAATTCCTATTACAAATTGTCGGGATTTCTGTGTACATGAGCAGATAAATGCTTTAGGAACTTAATGTTTCTGTCTGCTGCAAATATGAATATACTTCAATTCGTTAAGAATTAACTTTAAGGCACTTTATTGCCATTGTGCCAAATTTAGAAAGTGAATTGACAACATTTTATTTTCTTAACCAGGTTTTTTTCGATTATAAGTATCAAATAGAGGGTAAAAAATAAAGTTTCGAAAATATTCATTCAAAAGGTCTAAAAAAATCGTAGACTACAAATTGAGCGTAGGCGGCAGTCAGAGCCTAGAAAATCGTAGAGAAGCCCTACTAAGGGTTGTAATCAACGGAGCATTAAAAACTAACAAAAATACTACCTACGCGACTATATTAATAACTCAGCGACTGCTCCCTTGGCGACTAGTCGCTGAGGTAGTATTTTTAAAAGGTGGTTGAATTAATATTTGAGCTATCCGTCTGTCATTCGCTTCTAATGATATCTGACAGATAGAGACATTTAAGTGGTATTATTGATTTCTTTCTAACATCCTTATAAAAGAGATTCAAAACATTAGTAAATTAATTCAAAATCAGAATTTATGTCTGCTAACTTCTATTACAGGTACAAGTAAATTCATATGTTCGTTGCAGCAGACAGAAACATTAAGTTTTTTTAAAGTATTTATCTGCTCATGTAGGTACACAGAAATCCCGACCATTTGTAACAAGAATTTCGTATTTAAATTATTCAGAAGTTAGCAAAGTTGAACATTTATGGAATTTAGCGACACAAGTACCCTGATTACGGAAATAACAAGTTCTTGACATGAACAAATATCGAATAAACGTGGGAAGTTTTCCTATCTAACCCAAAGGCAAATAAATATACCGTTAATATCACATTTTATGTTTTTATTTTTGATGTTTACATCTAATAAAGGTAGGTACTGTATATAAAGTTATAATACCGGCCAAGAGCATGTCGGACCATGCTCAGTGTAGGCCCTTTTTTTTACCCGACTGCGCGACGCAAAGGAGTGGTAATGTGTTTATCAGTCTATGTATGTATGTATGTATGTATGTATGTATGTATGTTTGTATGTATGTATGTATGTTTGTTCCTATCTGGCACTCTAGAGACCAAACGCGTGGACCGATTTTGACGATTCTTACGTCAATCGATTTGTCTTAACTGTCCGAATGTCACTGAAGACATGAAAATGATGAAAACTCAAAATGGCGATAATGAAACGCCATATTGTGGAAAATAAAAAAATGAAAATTGACGTACTATATTGTGTGGGGTATCAATGAATAGGAATTTAAAAATCATTAGTAGGTTTCTTTTATCATTTTTAATTTGGTAACACCAATTAGGAACTATAACGATTTAAAGTTGGTTAGCAAGCCGTTCTCACTAAATTTTCATTGAATTGCATTGTAATAAATCTGTGCCAGCTTCTCAATAAAGATAAAGATTGCGAAATTGTCTGACTTTTATAGTTTTAACTAAAAAGTATAAAATAAAAAAATAATAATTAAAAAAACAAAAAACCCGACTGCGTAAAAAACTAAAAAGAAAAAAACAAGTCCAGTGCCCTAGAAATTTGTTAAGTTATAATAGAAATCTTTCATCGTCGGGACCCATTGTTGGGAAGATTTGCGTCGATCTAGATTTCTTATGGGTCCCGACTGTTCAAAATCGCTATGTTCCATATTAGAATTTATAATTTGTTATATTGTGAGTATCGATCATGAATCATGAAAGATTTCTATTATAACTTAACAAATTTCTAGGGCACTTGACTTGTTTTTTTCTTTTTATTGTTTTACGCAGTCGGGTTTTTTGTTTTTTTAATTATTCAGCGTAGTGAAGTAAAAAGCTACCCGTGTACATAAAGAAGGTTAGATTCTGTTTAGCTGTTTAGGCGTGATGAAGCCACTACGACACATACACAAAATCCAATAAACATATTTTTTAATTCAGTACCCTTCAAATAGTCCGTATATCAGTTATTATTTTAAAAATATCTTCAATGTACAGACAGTTCATTTTTACACCTCTATAATATTATAGATACGAGAGAGAGAGTCACTTATAACACGCGCTGCATAAATATTAGACTACCTACATCATTTATTATTCTGAACATTTTCTATGAAGTATTCACGCAGCCATAAAAATGGGCAAACTATGTATATAACTTCAATACAACGTTGATACCTACCTATTTTAAGTCTGCTCCTAGTATTTTTTAAGAAAAACCGATTTGGAAATAGGACCTTGCAAAGTAATATAGGAGACAAAGAAATGTGATTCTAAAAATTGAATTATTCACACACATTTTTTTTGAGTTAATGTTTAGAACTCATTTTGTGACAAAACCGTCATTGAGGTGTCATCAGATATTTTTAGTTCTCAGTAAAAAAGAGGATCGACACATTTTTTTTATACTGCTATGGTGGCAAAATAAGCGTATCTACGGTCTGCCTGATGTTAAACAGCAGCCTATGAACGCTTGCAACTCCAGGGGCATTACGTGCGTGTTGCCGACCCTTTAAAAACCTATTCACTCCCCTCTTACAGAACCGCATTCTGTAACCTCCAGGGAAGATGCGGCACTTTTGGGAAGAGTGCGAGGCAGCTCCCACAGCATACTCAAAATGATAGCAGATAGATTTGACTGTCCAATAATTATAGACTTTCAAGTCCAATAATTTATGGACTTGTAAAGTCAAATTTAGACTAAGTTTTAAGACTTCAAACTTTTTATTCCCCCTAAGTACTAAAATTAGAAATGAAGTTAATTATCGTATACTAACAAATATGGGTTATGTTATCCGAAATAAAAAATAATAATTTGAAAAACCGCGACATCCTCATTCCAAATTCGGAATGTGCGCGGTAGACAGATCCTTTGATACCGCTCTATGCTCGACCATTTTGGTTCCAAGGTGTGTGGATAAATGCCCGATTAACCTATAGCGTGATCTATTCTCATGTTTCTCGTACTTTATGTCAGGTAATGGTGGAGACAGTGGGCGCGACGGCGTGGTGCGCGGAGCTTGTACAGGCGCGGGCGGCGGCGGCGTCGGCGCGCGCTCAAATAGCCGCCGTCGCCGCCCTGGCCGCCGCCGCCGACCGCTGCCGCGACCTCGTCGCCATCACAGATGACCAACAGAAGATTCTGGTATGTAAATACATGCGGCATGCTGTACCTAAAGAACAGACCACCCTGAAATTCAACGCTGCGTATCGTGTAAGTACGCTGCGACGAGTCGTATGTCTGACTGGGTTTCAAGTGGACGATCGATCGAATGGAAACGATGAAATGATGGAGAATGCGTGGAGATCTGATAAACGAAAGCCTAAAACCGGCGGCGGCGGCGTTTTTTTCTTTTTTTTGATATGTCCTTTTGTCTCATTTGGTCGTGAGACGACCATTCTTGAGGTGATGAAGTGGCGCCCTGGCGTTAGCTCAAGGAGCCGCCGTTGCCGTGCTTGTCGACGCTACCGACCGCTGCCAGCGATCTCAAGAAACCTTTATGATGGTCATTATCATTACATTTGTACTGCTTTCCTTCAAAAGATACAGATAAATCTGGAAACCTATTGATAAGTAAGGATTAGATGTGTCTTATACTTATTTCTTTAGTTGAGTGGCCGGGTGACTATCAGAACATCGACCTTTTGGTGGTTGTAATAATTTCTTACAAAGTTTTCTCTAAAGTACTAATTATTTCCTTTTTTAAGGTAACAAACAAAGCGTGGTGCCGGGTGCTGGGCTGGCGGTCTGAGGAGAGCCCTCGGGCGCTGTCGGACACGGCGGGCGGTGAAGCGTTGCGGCTGGCGGTGAGCGGGGCGCGTGAGTGGGAGGCCCCCGTCACGCTGCGGCGCCGCGCCGCGCCTGACCCACTGCTGCTACCGTGCCGGGGCGCTTCGATAGCCTTGAACAGGTAAGAGTGTGGTGCCGGGCAGTAGGTTGGCGGTCTGAGAACAGCGGATACTGTCGAACACGACGGGCGGCGAAGTGCTGGGCCGGCGGTGAGTGGGGCATGTGAATGGAAGGCCCCAGTCATGCTGCGACTATGCGGCCGACCCGCTGCTGTGCCAGGGCGCTTCGATAGTCTTAAAGAGGTAAGAGTATGGTGCCGGGAAGCAAGTTCGTGGTCTGAGTTTTGCGGAGCAGGGCTGGCAACGAAGCGTTGCGGCTGGAGGCGAGTGAGGTATGCGAGTAGAAGGCCCCCGTCACGCCAACCCGCTGCTGCTAAATATTGGTTTTGAATACTAGAACAGATTAAATATGTGGTTTTATTTATATGTATTATTGAGAACGTTCTCACGTTTACTTGGTATTTTATACTAATTTTGCCCTTCTTCTACCAGGAGCACATCTCACATCGTATTGGTCTGCGAGCCGGGCAACGCAGTAGACGCCGGCGCGGCGCGCGGCTCCCTACACTCAATCAGGCGTGGTTCGCTAGACGTGCGCTCTGTGGCGTCTGACGGATTGCGACGCACATCACTAGCCAAACTACAGGGCCTGCCGCTAGAAGCTCCTATCACTAAGGTACAATAGCCACAACGATGCTCCACAATCTCTTTTAAAATTGTTCTTCTTTGTTTGTTTTCTTGCGTTGTTACTAACATATTTCCCGGTCACTGCACCCTATCCCACGCGGCTCACTTAATGTGCTCTCTATTGCTTCCAGCAGCTTGCGACGCACGGCACGCGCAAAGTTGCAGGGCCTGTCACTAGAATTTTCTATCACTAAGGTAGAATAGAAACAACCATGCTCCACAATCCCTGTTAAAATGGTTCTGTGTGGACTTATCTTGACGGTGTTAAACTCACACGATGCCTAATCGCTCCACTATCTGACAGATCTCGCTCGACGTGAACTTCGTGGCGTCCAACTATCCACCCGTCTCGTTCGCCAAGATACAGGACGCCCGCCTCAAGCTGGCTACACTAGCTGCAAACATAGTTTGTATGAGCTAGGCATTGCGGTGCTAACCTAGCATAATAAAATATTAATTTAGAGATTCTATCCGGCGTCGCTTCTTTGAAGTGCGCTATATGTCCTTTGGAGCTTCTCGAACCAAGCTACAAAGGTTAAGAAAGAATAATTTAAAAGGAATACCTATTGTGATATGGTATTCTTAACAGGACTCCAATCATCATGTTGGTCTTTGAGCAGGTCCACGATACACCGACCGGCTAAGTATCTGACGCACAGTGACTTGCTCCTTCTTTTTAACACGCTTTTATCTACCTGTATGTATCTAACTATGTAATGGAATCTAAGGTAACTAATATAACCACCTTCCAAGGATCGTAACGTCATGAATACTGGCAGCTGTATGTAGTTCTGATGACAATACAATAATATGGTACTGTCGAACTGATCTGATGATGGAGCTGGAAGATATGAACTGCTGGAAGGTATCATAGCTGTGTTTGGATTTGTTAGAAAAGTCTTGTAAAGCGTGTTTTTCTAGTGTTTTCTAAACTATTATTACGGTGATCGCTTACCATCAGGCAATCCGTCTGCTCGTGTGCGGCTTTTAATATT
Source organism: Hedya salicella (assembly GCA_905404275.2). Taxonomy (NCBI): domain Eukaryota; kingdom Metazoa; phylum Arthropoda; class Insecta; order Lepidoptera; family Tortricidae; genus Hedya; species Hedya salicella. Next base: position 9,595,953 of record FR990112.1, on the reverse strand, counting down.
ATTTTCTCAAACATGCAATGAAATATTGACGTTGTGTTCCTTATAACAGACCCTCACATTTCGGGTGCGGCGCGACGGCGGACAAATAATGATAATTTCATACGAAATTGCGGGCCATGGCCTGCAAAGCGACCTTCTTTTGTTTCCATTCGCTGCCGCGCGCCGGGGTGCGTTTTAGTGGGAAAAAAAATATTTATTAAATTAAAAAATATTTTTTTTATTTCATTGCATGTTCGAGAAAAGCTCTATACAAGCCTCGGCGCGAACAGGGATTGTCGACCTCGTATCTCTAGATGTATAACTACTCGGCCGTCAATCTTCTATTTCGCAGCCTCTGCAGTAATGTACTAATATGTTATAGGGTTAGGAGCATTAAAGAATGAAAAAAAAATGTTTCTTCTTTGAACCCCCAAACTAACGTTTCGGTCATTTTCTTTTGGACGAGGAAAAATATAGTAATTTTGCGTCGCATTATCTGAAAAGGATGAATTTGTTTTTCTTTATTTCACCTTTAGCTCAATTTCATATTTCTACATTTATTTATTTAATACAGTAGTTATGAAAAATAAATGTAGGTATTTCATATTTTGTATGAAACACAAATTTTGTATTTCTCTGTTTTTAGGTGGGAAAACGAACACCACATTAATAACTATTGTGATAAACGAGTAGATACAAAGATCAAGACGCAAAGAAAAACACGATTGCTCTGGCACGTGGTCATACTAGGGGCCCGGCAGAAGTCTCTTTTTAACCGACTTTCAAAAAAGTAGGAGGTTATATGTTCGACAGTTTGTATTTGTTTTAATTCATATTATATGTTAAAAGCTTTTGAGAAACGGGCCCCTGGAATCGAAACTGGTACTTTTGCATTACGCGATCAACCTGTCAGTCTTTCCACCAGCGAGCAGCACTGTACTGTACGCATCGAATTCATCCATCCGCTTTAACCCCCGTACCTACTTTTATTTTTCGAAAGGTATTTAACCTTACCTTGCATATTCCCTACTATAGATCAAAAACGTAATATTCCAGGTGATATCCCTGCTATCGACGGCCACGGATGGCGCCCCGCCTTCCACGATCGCATGCATCGAGCGCGCCGTGGACATGCTGCGGACCTCGGAGCTGTACTCGCCGCAAATGAGGGACGAGCCCAAACTGCGCGTCGAAGACCCCATCGCCACTGATCTGATTGGCGCGCTGTTGTCGGTGAGTTCTTTGTACCCGACTACGGCAAAGTCAGAAGGAAAGCTTACGATTGTAGCAGTATATTGAGTCTAAGTATGTATGTATGTATGTTTGTTTGTACAGTATTCTGACAAAAGCGATTTTATTTAATAATATTTTCTTCTGTTTCCGCGATAACTAAAATGAGATAATATACGCGATATAATCCGTTAAATTGTTTTATTTCAATGATTTTATTTAATGTCAAAATTATACGAATTAATATCATGATAGTCAGAAATAATGCACGAAATAATAATAATCATTAAATAATGTCAAAATAAAATAAAGAAAGTCAACAGGCAAATAAAATATAAAATAAAATGTAGTATCACCTAAAAAGGATCGTCATCACATGCTAAAATAAAATGAAGTAAAATTAAAATTAAAACAAAGATAATTTATTGAAATAAAACAATTTACCGGATTATATCGCGTATATTATCCGGGTGGTGTCCACCCGTGACCATGGAAGGCTGGAAAGCTTCCGAAACGTCGGGAACTAAAATGAGATAATATCCGTTAAATTGTTTTATTTCAATGAGTAATAATCGCGGAAACAGAAGAAGAAAGATAATTTACACAATGTCATATCTCCGAAAGAAAACAAGGAAAACGAAACCTGTTTCAAGTTCCCTTACTACTCGTATACCTTTGTCGACACGTTTGGCTCAGTGGGTTGTACAATGGACTACGAAGCTGGCGGTCCCGGGTTCGAATCCCGACCAGGGCAAGTGTTTGTGAGATGAGCACGAATGTTTGTTCCTGGGTCTTGGATGTTTTCTATGTATTTGAGTATTACAATTTATCTATATGTATATTATATATATCGTCGCCTAGTGTCAAATACTCTGTAGCATCCAAAGTGCCAAAAATATCGCAACACATCTTTATTCTAATGGGCATAAAGTTGTGTGACGATATATTTGGCGCTTTGGATGCTACAGATTATTTGACGCTGACTGTACAAGCTTTGCTTAGTTGGGGACTAGGTTGATTTGAGTAAGATTGTCCTTAATATTTACATTTATATTTTTGATACCTATTTACGAAAGTTCCATGGACCATGATAGCGCATAAACTACTCAATCGATTATGATAAATAAGGTATCAATCGATTCGCTATTACGGCTTGGGTGGTACATTTTTAACAGACTTAAAAAAAACTAAGAATACTGAGATACAGAGATAATTATTTATTCGTCAGGTTTCAATTTAGTAAACTTATATTCACTTTATATTTAAGATCATTGAGTCAACCACCATATCATTCCTTCCCGAAATTAAGACAATTGTTTTTTAAATATGACTTACTTATTTAATATTTTCATAAAAAAACATAGTTTATCCACAAAATATCGTCAAAATAACGAGAGCAAAGTTATGGCGGTTAAATAGGTTATAATAATAATGACCCTATTCCTACATACTACTATACAGTAAATAAAATAAATAAATAAATTTATATCAGGGACAATCTTACACAAATTACATTAATTAGTAATTATACATTCAAGAAACATCCGATATTTTCAAATTAAGTTTTTCTACTCGTGAATAATCTGCGAATGAGAACTCCGCAGGTTTATATTATATGCCACTGAATTATAATACAATTTTACACAAATTGAACTAGTCCCATAAGCTCAATAAGGCTTGTGTTATGAGTAGAAGGCGACGATATATTTAATACATATATTTCCTTATATACATAGAAACATCCAAGACTCAAGAACAAATATTTATGCTCATCACACAAATATTTGTCCTTACCGGGATTTGAACCCAGGACCGTCAGCTTCGCAAGCAACGTTACTCCCGCTGAGCCAAACCGGTCGTCCAATTATAAAACTCCGCACAGAACTATTTAAAAAAAAGAACGCAGGGTTTTTGCAATTTTTTTAGCCATGTTTCATTTACTGTAGTTTATGGGTTACTCGTAGAAAAAGTATTGTATACTTATAATAGTTATATAATTAACTTTTTAAGTCTCGTAACTTAATTAAGCTAACCTAAACGAGGTACTCGATTGAAAAAGCATACCTTATATAACGATTGCATAAAATATTATATTTACGCAATCAAATACAATACCCCTTTTTGTGTCGGAGGTTAAAAATTGTTGTATGGACTGTTCTACGTATTCTGCTTAGGAAAATAACTTCGAGAACTCAAGTTACATTTTTTACTTTTGAAGAATAAGAAGCGGATAATCTGAAAAATTTTGGAGAATCTTCAGAAAATCTACCGCATTAATGTCCGGCGAAATCCAAAATTTGTTCATAAAACAGACGATAAAATCTTCATGGCTTAAACTTGATGAAGTTTTGTCGCTACGTGGAATATTGCGCCTGCAATGCGGAATGCAAAATCTATAAAATCTCATCCCGCAGAAAATATTAAAGCAGCCACATTCCGAGAAATATGGTCACGCGCGGGAGTACATAAAAAACCAATAATAATGGAGTTGGATTTATTTATTATTTATTTGCTTGGCTTCTGTGTATGGGGCTTTTGGTTATTAATAATGTATGTAAAATCATATTATAAAACAGTTGATATACTTTGATAAAATATAGATACACTTATTTGGTTTTTGTGGAGGATTTTTAACATAATTCCTGGTATGGTACTTAGTTGCGAATGGACTTCTTCATTGTTCCCGTAATATTGTTTATATATAAAGTGAAGTAACATAAATGTTGTTTTTAACAACCTGTGAAGAAATGGACTTATTAAGTAGCATGTGCATTTTTGTGCCGCAAAATACAGTTGTGACAATACGGTATTTTCCGATATATTACAGATTACGTTTAACACTATATAAATTAAAATGAGCTGAGTTTTCTGAAAGCTCTGAGGTTTGTCTGAAGTCTATTTTTGTACTATATTTATTTTCTTGAACACAAAGTGGGTCACGAAGATTTTTATTCCCGGGGCAAGAACTTCACATAAAGTAATCTCAAAGTATTGCTGAAGTAATAATGTGGAGATCAAACGTAATAAAATATTACGCTTGAATTTTCTTTTCTTGCTCTTTCTAAGTACCTAACTATACATATGTAGATATTTAAGGTTAATTAAGGTGCACACCTGCCTTTTATTTATAGCTTATACTTAGCTCAGATATCAACAAATATAACATTGCAATTTGTGGCAAACGGTTCGGATGTAGTTAGCAATCGAAGCAATCCTCTACATCTGCCTATAGACGGCGAACACAGATTCCATCGAATTATACTATAAGTAGTTAGATCACTTATTATATAGGTGGATGGCCTGGGAATTTGAATCTAAATTGGAATTATGTCCAGAGGTCAGAATAGGTTGCCTATTTAACTAAAGTTTGCGTTAGAACTTAATTAAGAGTGGTTATGACCACCAAAAATTATGATTCATTTTTATTGAATGCGGGATTTCCCGGACTAGTTAATCTATACTATTATAAAGTTGTAAAAAATATTTTTTTGTAAATTGAAGATATTTTCCAAAAAGTGATTGTAACTTATTATTTGGAGGTCACTGAATGGAAATATATATTTTTTTGTATGTTTGCATGTGTCGTCGCGGCTTTATCACGCCAAATTGGCTAAACTGATTTTAACTATTTTTGGTACACGGGTAGCTGGGTATCTATCTCCAGGTGGTTATAGGATACTTTTTACCCAACTACGCTGTCGAAAGAAGAGGAGTTATCACTTTTTCTCCTCCGTGAACGAAGTTGCGAGCATCTTCTAGTTAACAATAAAAAGGATCAGATTATTCATGAATAACAATTATCTAATGCAGTAAATTAAATACACTAACAACCCAAAATTGGAAATGTGACTCGAGAGTGAATTTATGTGTATTAAGTATTACATCCATCGGCACTTTTGCTGATCTGGAGTGGCGAGTGGCGATGGGTCACATGATGCGCGACACAAAGGGGAAATGGAGCAGGAAAATAACGGAATGGCTCCCGAGGGACGGAGCATGAAAGCGGGGAAGACAAATAATTAAATGGGAGGATGATTTGAAGTTGAGTGCGGGTGCAAAATGGAGAAGGGTTGCAAACGATAGATGCCAGTGGAAGTCATTGGAGATGGCCTATGCCAAAAGGCACACTGAAATTAGAGATATACTATAACAAATATATCTTATTAGAATATATTTATAACTTAATTTAAATACTAATTCCAGAATAAAGGGCTTTATTATTATTATTATAAGTATTACATCCACTCGAGTGCTTTCTGCAACTGTAGTAGCATATCACTCTTCTTTCAAGTATAAATAGTGGTGAAACAAAAATCACGGGCACGTGCTAAACTCAAGTCTCACGAAGGCTCTCTGTACCACTGGGGCACACTGGGGTACCATAGGACAAAAACAACTACAAGTATTCTTAATAACGCATCCGGGAAATCCCGCATTCAATAAAAATAATGGTTATAACCACTCTTAATTACGTCCTTCCACGAAGTTTAGGTAAATAGATACTACCTATTCCGATCTCTGAATGTCTGTTTATGTATAGTGGTACCACTATACACACATAGACATAATGAAAAGCTAACACCTGATCAGCATCATAATTCAAAATTTGCACATTGCCCCGATTGCCAACTACAATGTATAGTTTGCACGTATATAGCGAATAAACCCTTTTTGTGTTTAGATAGGTACTTCATAAAAAAAAGAAAATGGTTGTCACTCCTGTATTTCCGACACATTTCACTGTAGTGGGTAGACTGTATTGACTAACGTTGATATTTATTTGTTTATGATCCTGTTCGGCCTGGAAAAGCGGGAGCAAGTGAACACAAACCTTTTTTATATGGTAGGAGGTTTGAATATAGCAAAAGCTGTACCTACTTCTCTCTAGCCTCCATTTCCTCCAGTTCATCACAGCGGACTTATCGAAAATAGTATCGCGTCTTCATGCAAAGAGCCTTATATTTGTCAGTTACTGTATGAAGATAATTTACTGTTTGAGATCTGTGCGCTGTACCATTTCTTTTAGCTGATTAGTTTCTAACCGGTTGAGTATCTTTCGACAGACCTAACGATGCAATAGAGGCGTGCTATCTTACTAAAGGGGATGACACGATTTTGTTGCAGGTCTAAGCGAATTCTATTCAATCTGGCGGTAGATTAGAAAAGCCTTCTACTCTCTGGTGCTTTTATGACCAGCTTGCGTTTAGATAGTCTAGTTTATCACCATGTATAATGAAATGGTTCTTGTTTATACAATGGACTCTGGTCTTCGTTTTTACTCCTTAAATTCAATTGATAACATGTATATAGGGGTGAAATCTCATAGCAAAATTTATCTGGTAATAGGGATGGAATATTTTTTGTATCAACTTTTCCGACTAATGATCCGTTTTGAGGGATCTCTTTAAATGTTTGGTACTGCCCTTAAAATGTAATTTTTTGACTAGGTATCTGATACCGACCAGAAATATATCATAAGACAATTTTCATGGAATTTCTGTCACCTGTATTCTATTTTTGCAGCAAAGTTTTCGTGTAGAGCAAAACGGTTAACACGAATCCAAAGATCTAAGTATCTATTTCTATATTAAAATACAGTACAGTTAATTTTTCTAAAATAAATAACAAAATTCATGTCGGTTGTTGGTTCAATATGGATAAGAGGTTTGTTTGACTCCAAAATAAAATTAGAGATAGCATACCCACATATCGATAGTCAATAAGAAAAATATCCAATCCCTTTTTAGGGTTCCGTAGCCAAAATGGCAAAAACGATTCGTCATGTCCGTCCGTCCATCCGTATGTCACAGGTATGTTACTCAAAAACTGAAAACAATATTTTTCAGCAAATATTAATGTGTGGCACATCATTCAACAGTTCTTCTAAAAACACTTAAAAAAAGTTAAAAAAAAAAATATTTAGTGAATATTTTCGGAAATATTCGCTCCGAAAGTAGCAAAAATTGTGTCGTCGTGCCCCTATCTATTTTCTAAATGGTATGTTCAAACATATGAAAAAAAAACGCAAATATAAAGCTTAATACATACTTCCAACGAAAATTGCTTTCTACGTGATCGGACATACCGTTTAAGTTATTGCCAAAAAACTGCGCTTCTCAGCGAAATGACGTAAGTGCCGGGGAGATAAGCTCTTTTGTTAGTGTCTTCATATCGTATTTTTTTCATCTGTAGTGCATTTTTTTGTTTATACGGCTGCGGAACCCTACATTGAGCATTGTCCGACATGCTCTTGGCCGGTTTTTACAGTTGAATTTTGCTATTAGTTTTCCGCCACTTAATTTATATATTAACAAAATCTAAAGTCAAATCTAATAATAATTATATCAAGAGTGTAAATTTTCCTAAGAAAAGTAAAATAAAATGCCCTAGTGCCTGAAACTGTCCCATTAGTTGGCTCCTTCAGCCTTAAATCGTAGCAATAGATGTAATAAATAGGGTGTCAATTATTGGATTTAAGTTGTCAAGCATTGAGGCGTTTACCTTATTTCGAAGCTGTTTACATATTATTGGTCTTTTAGCGTAACTAATGCTATTAATAATAACATTTAATATACGGTCACTTACAATCGCGTATACACTTCTTACTTCAAAATCATAAACACCGCACGTAGCTTTATTCACTAATTCAGCACTAACAAGAATGGTGATTTACTAACTTATACCTAAGTTGCCCTTAATAGATTCCCAGTGTTCGGAATAGGTAGTGCTAATTTATCTAAAGTTTGCGTGAGGACGTAACGTAGAGTGGTTAACACCGCCAAAAAATATTATTTTATATAATTCCGTATTCCGGGATTGTCACAACGTTACTTACTATACAATTGGATACAACATAATATCTTTATGATATGATGAAAGTCTAAGAATTATAACAATATCGTAATAAGACAACAGCATACCTACTTAATGCTTTATTTTCCATCCCTACTTCAGTAGCATTCGGATTCACGAGGATTCGAGAAAACCCAATGCCATAATCATTTGATACAACCTCGAGACGACGGGATATCAAATAACATAATATAACTTAAGTGTGTTTTTTCAATGAAATCTTTGTTCGAGACGATATTAAATTGAGACGACGAGAAATTTATTTACGTAACTATAATTAAATATTTTGACAAGTCTCCGAATCCGAGATACAAAACAAAACGGTTATAACCACACTATGTTACGTCCTCAGGCAAACCTCAGTAAATTCGCTAATATACCAATTCCGAACACTGCAGATTCCCTTCATAGATCTGCCAATTAAAATGTAGTCTTAGATCCAAGAAAGTAACTTATGTAGTATTTACTTAAGTGTAATATTTCTCTATGTAGATAGATGTACTAATAGTAAATACATACAGTTCGAAAAATCTTATTAAAAAATATATGTTTTGCCTTATCCTCGCCTTTAAGATAATAGACAGAATGATAAGTTTGTATGTTGGTGTTTCAGCAAGGGCCTTCCAACGTATTGTCGTCACGACGAAGCAGCAACGACTCTACTGTCGTCCGCTCTCAGAACAACAGATCCAACATCAAACACAAGGTATGTTAGAGTAAAAAATAATATGCTCAAATAATATTCTCAAATAATATTCTCAAATATGACGCTATATTACTTTTTGAGGAATCTTTGAAGAGCTAGGGGGGCGTTAAAAAAAAAAGGAAAAACTCTTTTGAAAAGGATAACTGCTTATTCTGAAATTAAACTTAACAACTAAAAATACGCTCAGGATATCTACACTGTGTGTAGTTACCCTTGTATGAAAACATTTTAAGTAACTACCATGGTAGAGTACCATAAGATGGGAATAATAATTGCTTACAAGCGAGAGGTGAGAGCAAGAAAGATTTAATGTAGCTACCATGACCTGAAATCCTATGTCTGTGCAAACCACGGGTCCCCATTTAGACCACTAGATTTAGACCACGTAGCTTAGATTGTACAAACTTTTCAGACGTCAGGTCAACTGCGCGAGCTCCTCGACACAGCATTATGCTGGGACTTCGAGATCTTCCGCCTGGAAGAGTTGACGCGCGGGCGACCGTTGGCTCATCTCGGCCTCGCGCTAATGGGAGGCCGCTTCGACGTCTGCTCCGTGCTGGAGTGCGACGAGCGCACGCTGCTGCACTGGCTCACCGTCATGGAGACCAACTACCACGCCGTCAACACGTACCACAACTCCACGCATGCGGCTGATGTTCTTCAGGTACTGCTCGTATAGCGCTGGGCCTCGCGTTCATAGGAGCCCCTTCGACATCTGTTCCGTGCTGGAGTAACGACTAGCGCACGCTGCTGCACTGGCTCACCGTCATGGAGACCAACTACCACGCCGTCAACACGTACCACAACTCCACGCATGCGGCTGATGTTCTTCAGGTACTGCTCGTATAGCGCTGGGCCTCGCGTTCATAGGAGCCCCTTCGACATCTGTTCCGTGCTGGAGTAACGACTAGCGCACGCTGCTGCACTGGCTCACCGTCATGGAGACCAACTACTACGCTGTCAACACGTACCACAACTCCACGCATGCGGCTGATGTTCTTCAGGTACTGGTCGTATAGCGCTGGGCCTCGCGTTCATAGGAGCCCCTTCGACATCTGTTCCGTGCTGGAGTAACGACTAGCGCACGCTGCTGCACTGGCTCACCGTCATGAAGACCAACTACCACGCCGTCAACACGTACCGCAACTCCACGCATGCGGCTGATGTTCTTCAGGTACTGCTCGTATAGCGCTGGGCCTCGCTCTCATGGGAGGCCGCTTTGAGGTCTACTCCAGGCCGAAGTGCGACGACTACACCCTGCTGCACTGGCTCACCGTTATGAAGACCAACTACCACGGTGTCAACATGAACTACAACTCCACGCATGTGGCTGATTTTTCAGGTTCTGTTTTTGTGTTCAGACTCGCGCTCATGGGAGGCTCATACTGTTGCTCATAAAATGAATCTTCTAGCACTGGCTCTTTCTTTAGTTATTTGCCTGTACTGCTTTTGTAAGTTGCCCATAAGGGCAGCTAGTGACTGAGGTGTAAACCTCAAGGGACGCTTGTAGATCCGTAGGGACTCTACGAGTTACGTACACGTTTCACTTTCATCAAATTTTGGGAGCCTACAATTTTAAAACTCATTCACTAACAGTCACATCACTCTCAGACTCTGGGCTCTTATGCAAGATCTTACCGTCAACGCTGCCCTGATTTGAATAAACCGTCATCAGATATACTTCCGTTACGTTTGAGGCATTCCACCCAAATATCGGATACTTGATATCATTCTTTTGATTGTGACATTGCTATGGAGCCTATTTTTGATAATTGACTGATGACTTCTGGAATGGGAACATTTTGATAATAGCAGTTGCCATATAGCCATCAATTGAGTTCCCGACGTTTCGGAACAACGAGACAAGAAGATCAAGTTGCTATTCTTGTGTAATGCTCCGGTTTCTGTCTTCATCATACAGGACAGGTTTTATCAAAACAAGACAGGACTACAATCTTTTCGTATCGTAGTTTTTTAAAGGAAGGCTTTAATATCTTGTTCTTCGTACAGGCAGTAGCATACTTCCTCGAGAAGGACCGTCTGAAGACAGTCCTAGAGCCCATCGAAGCGGCGGCAGCGCTCATCGCCGCGGCGGCACACGACGTGGATCACCCCGGCACCACGTCCACCTTCCTCTGCAACTCGCGCCACCCGCTCTCCATCCTGTATAACGACATCAGTGTGCTCGAGTCGCACCACGCTGCACTCACCTTCAAACTCACACTCAGTAAGTTCATCTATAGGTACTGTTATAAAGTTGTAAAAATGAAATGTGTGTACATTGAAGATATTTTCAAAAAAATTATTGTTATGGACTATTTGGAGGTGAGTAAAATGAAAAATATTTTTTTGCATTTTATGTATGTTTGTATGTGTCGTTGTGGCTTAATCATGCAAAATCGGCTAAACGGATTTCAACTATTTTTGGTACTCGAGTAGCTGGGTATCTCCAAATGGTTATAGGATACTTTTTATCCGACTACGCTGAAGAAAAAAAGAGGCGTTATGACATTATCTCCTACGCGAACGAAGTTGCGGGCGCCTTCTAGTAGATAATAATACCGTAAAAAGTCAGAAATTAAGAGTCCCGGGCAAGCTCGGCCGAATTTCACCTTCCCATACAAACGGAGTTTCGTTCCCATTTTAAAAGTACGTGTTGGATTGTAACGAAACTTTGCATATAAAATGACATGAGGTATATCTAGACCTGTAATTAGTTTATATGGCTCCAATTTATAAAACAAACGAAATACAGCAAAAACAAGTTTTGTATGAAAAACTTAAATTCAGTGTATTTTTTACTATGATATCTGAAGCTACATAATCTACACTACAATTACGGGCCTGTATATACCTTAACTTATTCTAAGTACAAACTTTCAGAGCAAACTAGCTGGTCGTTTTAAAATGAGAGCGTAACTACGTTTGTATGGAGAACCGGGGACTATTAAATTAAAATTGAACTCGGCCAAGAAACACGGATGATTTGCATTTTAAACTACTAATTAAACACTTATGTGACAAGATGATCCGACATGTAGTTACAGTAACGTCATATAAAGTCCATTTTTAATTCTGTTTTGCTAGAAAGGGATAGGATGTAACGTTTCTTTGCCTCTCTTGGTTATTTTTTGCAGTTATTCGAAGAATATTTTTTCTCTGTTGTTTTAACATGAATGAGCTTTTATTAAAGCAAAATAAAAAAATTATATATTTATCCTATTGTAAATGTAACTATACTTTCCAGCTAAAGACGGACATGTCCTGGAGATCATTTTCTGCAATTCTCTACTTAAAACTACCAATACTCCCCGGAATTGTAAGAGACGATACTTTGCCGGTATTTTGGTTTTATCAATTATCCATTATTGAGTAGCCAAAGTATATGTAATGAGTTATTCCATATCTGTGTATTTGCAGCCTAAAAGGCACTACTATTTTTAATATTGTGTAATGAACCTAAGTCTCTCAAATATGTTGACTGTGCACTTCCGTTATCATAAAAAGGTAAACGAGTGAATCAACTATAAGACCCACATTTTTGACGTGCCTGGCATTACCGAAAATATATCTGGAGTTACCAAGAAATCGGACTTCTAATATGATATTTGCCTGTTTAATAGATCTAACCGATATTCAACATTTTAACGCACACTTAAATTTAAACAAAGAGAAACCATTATAAAAAGGCGTTAATTTATAATAAAGCTTAAATGTTGTAGACAGATTCGTGTAGATCTAAAAGTTGGTTCACCCAAATATTAATTATTGTGACATTCCATAGCTGACGACCGCGTGAACATATTCAAGAATCTCGACCGCGACACGTACAAGACGGTGCGGCACAACGTGGTGGACATGATCTTGGCCACGGAAATGACGCGCCACTACGAGCACCTCGCCAAGTTCGTCAACGTCTTCTACGCCAAGGGCAACGTCGGAGGCAGCAAAGAGGACAACATGAATAGTGATGTGGTGAGTCAACGCTTTGGACTATATCAGACATACAGGGCAATGTGATACGTTGTGATGGGCATGACATGGCTACGGAGATGACGCACCTCAATGACCACCTCGCCATGTTCGTCAACGTCTTCTACGCCGAGGGCAATGTCGGGGGCAGCAAAGAGGACAACATGAATAGTGATGTGGTGAGTCAATGCATTGGACTAAATCAGGCATATATGATGATATAGGGCAGTGTGATACGTTGTGATGGGCATGAAATGGCTACCGAGATGACGTACCTCAACCACCACCTCGCCAAGTTCGTCAACGTCTTCTACACCAAGGGTAGCGACGGCGGCAGCAGAGAGAACAACATGTGTATATACTGATGAGGTGAGTCAACGCTTTGGAGTAAAGTCTGGCATAATATACAGGGCGTCCCACGGCCATGCCACATGGAGGGAAAGTACCTTAAATATTGTAGATAGAACATTTTACTGAAAGAAGATATTATTTTAATTTCAATAACAATTTTAACTGCATTCATAGATTTTTGAATAATTACACGTTTGAATCGGGAATCGAACCCGCTAGACGAAAAAAAATCACCTGTAGCTTTATCATACCAATCGAAAGGGTTCATCAGAAGGATTATTTTTTGCTAAATAACATAGCGTCAAAAATAAAAGGAAGACCATGAACTTTAACATTTGATGTGGAATTTCGTTCAGATTAATGAAGAGCTACTAACATTGCCGTAAGGACATACAACTGAAATTATCATAAGTACCTATTATTAATCAATGTACCCACTTGAGAAATATGCATCATTTTCCTATTATAATTTAAGTGCATGATAAGATAAAATGGTAAAGAGATACGTAATTAGCAGGTTGTATGCAACAAATCGAGCCGTATCCTGAGCCGAAAGACGCGTAAATTATTTTGTTCATCGCAATGCGGCTGGCTGACTATAAAGAAATAATTCAAATGTGTTCCATTTTCAAACTTTTATTCTTTTGTTTCTGTGATTTTCATTGTGGAATTTTTGCATTGTATTGGGAATTTTTCACATAACCATGGCGTTTCAAAATAATTTTGACTTAATAGAAGCATACTTTTTGAATCACAAAAATATAACATTAGCCTTACAATGGCACCGCGAAAGATATCCTGATAGAAATACGCCATCTCGATTTATTATGAAACGGTTGGTGGATAATCTGCTAAATTTGGGACGTTTCGATCATCGCTTACCACAACCGCGGCACCAAATGATGAACAATGACCATGAACTCGACATTTTGATTTACTTTGAGGCAAATCCTAAAAGTTCAGTGAGCAAAATACACCGTGTGCTGAAAAAATATAAATTCAAAAGATACATTGAAGGGCGATTAGTGCAAAAATTACTGCCGGGTGATGATGAAAGACGACGTATTTTCTGTAATGAAATGGAGAGGTCCATCCGAGAGGATCAGTATTTTCTAAATAATATTACTTGGTCAGACGAGACAAACTTTAGCAATAATGGTATGTACAACCGACACAATAATCGCATTTGGTCCAGGGAGAATCCCTTACGTATCCGCGAGACTAATAATCAAGTGCGTTTTTCGTTCAACTGTTGGTGTGGGATTGTAAATAACCGGATCCTCTTAGTACATTTTTATGAAGGGCATTTGGATACGGACAGGTACTTAGAAATACTTGAGATTTTAAGAAATGTGATGAATAATCTTCCGGTTGCAGAACGACAAAACCTTATTTTTCAGCAAGATGGGGCTCCGGCTCATAACAGTAACAGAACAAAAGACTATCTCAATGAACACTTTCGTTCCTGGATCGGGACAAAAGGACAAACAAAATGGCCGCCAAGATCCCCAGATCTAACCCCGTTACATTTTTTTATGGGGTTATGTAAAAAATTTAGTTTACAAGAACACGTATGAAAGTGTCAACTAGCTACAAACAGAACTTAGGCTTATTATTCTAAATATCCACCACAGCAAGATCAAAAAAGCGACAGGGAGTGAAATCATCAAAAGAGTGCAACTTTGTATTCAACAGGAGGGGAGACATTTTGAGCATTTAATAAATTGATTAATTTTGTATTAAAAAAGTTAAAATTCATGGTCTTCCTTTTATTTCTGACGGTATGTTATTTAGTAAAAAATAATCCTTCTGATGAACCCTTTCGATCGGTATGATAAAGCTACAGGATGATTTTTTTTTCGTGTAGCGGGTTCGATTCCCGGTTCAAACGTCTAATTATTCAAAAATCTATGAATGCAGTTAAAATTGTTTTTGAGATCAAAATAATGTCTTCTTTCAGTAAAATGTTCTATCTACAATATTTAAGGTACTTTCCCTCCACGTGGCATGGACGTGGGACGCCCTGTATAGGACAGTGCGATACGATGAAATGAACATGACCCGGCCACGGAGATGACGCGCTACAACGACTGCCCTGCCAAGTTTGTCAAATTTTTCTACGCCAAGGGCAAACTTGGAGGCAGAAGGGAAGGGTGGGTGGTCAGATGCTTTAGAATAAAGTCATGCACACAAGACCGTGAGTGATACTCGTACGTGGTGGATATGATCTTGGCCACGTAAATCATTACTACTACTCGTACGTCACTACGAACACGACCTATTTTAGTAACCCCTGCCCTCGATTACTACAGCTGCTTTCAAGGCTGAGAATAACAGGGCTGCTGGAGACAATGGGCCATGGTTTTTCGTATGTATCATTTAAGGTTAAAGTTTTAATCCTCCTGATTAATTGTTTTCCAGGAGGCAAACGCATTGGACACCGCAGCCATCACCCAGCCAGAGAACGTGGTTTTGGTGAAACGCATGATGATCAAATGCGCCGACGTCTCCAACGCCTCGCGACCGCAGAAGTTCGCCTTCGAGTGGGCTAGGAGGTATGAAGAACATTCACTGTCTCTATCTTATATAGTTCGTCTTGACCTCTAGCTGTGGAGGGGACTCAAATGCATGCGCGGTTCGGTTGTTATAGCAACGGTTCCTTCTACAGTCTAGATTACGTTACCTTCAAACCTGGGATACCAAATGTGGAATTTATAGCTAGGAGTAAGTACATATCTATAGGAAAGGACACGTCTGGATATGCCCAATTAGCCTTGGGGATACCTGGTTATGGCTGGGCAGTTACAGTCTTTTGACTAACTCGAAAACCTTTATGTACAGAATCGCGGAAGAGTACTTCCTGCAGACTGACGAAGAAAAGGCGAAGGATCTGCCGGTGGTGATGCCGATGTTCGATCGCGCGAGCTGCTCCATCCCGCGCTCACAGATGGGCTTCATCGAGTACATCATCAAGGACATGATGGACGCCTGGGCCGGTACGTACCTAGCGGATCATGGTAAAGATTTGTCCAGAAGACAGGCATGGTGCATGATAATAAGGACCCGCGTGGCCAGTTACGTTAGTCCTGGGACCTGTGTGCACAAAAACCAGAGGCGTCTTTTTCTTATTCATTCGGAACGAAATCATATTTTGATAACTTATTTTGGCAAACATACTAACTTCGTCAAAAAATACATCATCCTCTGCACTTCAGATGACTAGAGAATTCAAGGTTGAGAGCGCTCTGCCCCAGCCTGCATTATTGGTCGCTGCTAGACTTCTCGAACGATCGTTTTCCATTCCAGGCTTCATCGACATGCCGGAGCTAGTGACGCACGCAAAGCAGAACCACCAGCGCTGGAAGGAGCTGGACGAAGCAGGGGTTACTACCAACGCTGACGTCAAGCGGGCGCAGCGTCAGAGCGCCCTGCCCGCGCCGGCCGCGGAAACTACCGCCGAGGAGTAACGAGCTGGTAGAACGAGGGAACCGTGTATATGTCAGCATGCAGAGCGTAATTAGTCTAGGAACATGCGGCAGTTAGCCACGGCAGGAGTGTGAGGTGGGGGCCCGGAGCGTTAAATTTTTAAACACCTCTGTCAAAATGCAGGCGCGAGTATAAGGTAAAGGCTATGAGTTTTTTTTTTAAAGACAAGTTTTAAATATTGTTCCGTCATTGTGACATCCCATTCGCTTTAATCGTAAAATATAGCTCAATACAAGATGGACACATGTCATGTTTACATTGTTTACCTCGTATGTTACGGTGTGTAAAGTTCTCGAAATATAAGGATTTAATTTTACAATGTTCATCCATAGGGACAAACATTATAGTTCGCGGACTTCAGCACTCATATAGATTGTTTGAACCATACTCATAAATCTTATACTCGTGGCAATTAAGAATAGAGTAACTTGCAAATATCGTTAATGTCGACACCGGTTCCCCAGCGAAATAAATCTCCAAGTTTTATAAAGAGACGAATTCAAACATTACGGGTGTAACGTGTGATTCTGAAGATCATTATTTAGTGAATGTTCTAGTGTACATTTAGTGCCTAATTGGTTAATTTGAGATGGCACGTTAATACGTGGCCTAATGGCCAGAAGTGACCAAGAAAAATACTTGTATGGAATAGGGTTGAATCCAGCAACATTGTTGTCTGGATACAATTTGTTGTATTCTGGAAAAGACTGGGCGTCAAAGACTATAGTTGCGTTTGACCTTAGAACATTAAACTACTGGCGATGGTAATGCGTATTATTACTAAACAATTTTTTCATGCACTTTTAACGGCAGGCGAGGTAACCTACAGCACACTACAGGATAGGTATACTATACAGAATAGAAAGTGTCCAGCATATACCATATCCAGTTGTTAAATGCGCTAAGTTGATGACCGATTACTTTCTTAACGTAGACTCTATTCATTGTTGTTTAGGAATGAGGACATGTTTTGTAGTGAGAGGTTGCTTTTGCAACGATACCCAATATCGAATTGAGAAGGGTTGAGAGAATAATCGGTTTGTCTGTCAACGCGTTGAGTCTAAGATGGAATGTAGACAAGAGCGACGCCTAACGGACGTGTCCGAAAATACGCTTATTTTATACTTATATCCGTGTTAGTGTCAATATCATTGATATAATAGTTAATCTACTTTTTTAAGTAGCCATAATATTTATCAAGGAATTTTGAATCCAAAATATTTACTACATTTATACCCCATCGTACCAAAACGGATTTTCGTTGTAATCTAATACTTATATTGGCATAATCTATTAACAAATATTATTTATGGCGACGTAGTTTAGCAGTGGCTGTCCACACGGCCCAGGTCCGTCGTGTACTTAGCTACGTTATTGTTGTTCTAGAGAAATCCGTGATATAAGTGCCATATTGAACAATTGGCCAATCGTATCCATTCGAACCCTAGTGTCTCACTGCACCCCATGACAGTATATCCATTTAGTTATAATATATTACAATTTCCGCCAAACCATTCTTAAACTATTGACTGTCACTTATAGTATGAAAATTGAAAACATCGGTCCATTTATACACTTGAGCTTTCAGAGAATTCCTATTTTTATAAACTTTTTATAGTATGTCTAAATTTTCGGACTGTATCATATCAAACTTACTAGGACTTTTTGAATATTTTATTCTATCTCCAACAATTAATTAATCCTCTTGACGTTTTCGGTTTGTTTTCGCCTGAAAATGTCTTTTACATACATTTTTTACCGACTGTTCTGTAACTAACCCGTGGCGAGGTGTCCATAGAACTTCATACCTACTTACTACATTACTTAATGGCTTTAGATCATCTTTATCCAAAACGCAAGCTCATAAAATGTCCTGACTTACTCACTCAAGAATCTGATTCAAAAACATCGTTTTCTTTGCATTTTATTGTTCCCAAAGCTTTCCTAATAGGTAACGTGGAAAACAGAAAGGATCCTAGCACAGATCCTTCCCTACGCTTTGAATTCGAATTATCATCCTCGCTATGTATCTTTTTACTGCCTTGTATCATAATTTACTATTGACACCTCTGCACGGTAAGCTTCCGCGACGCTAATCAAGTCTTTGGATTGACAATGTATGTAGAAATTCAAGTTTGAACAACCTATCTCATAGAGTTCCTGTCAAATCTGTAGATGTTTAGCGAGTTTTAGCTTTACTAGACGATATGTGTGACTGCAAAACTATATTTGATTCCTTCATACAGCAAAATTACTTAAAGTCCTACCACGAGATGTCATTATTTCCATGTGCCATCGACATTTTGTAATATCTATTTTAACTCTTATCTGGTCTTAGAAACCTCAAATGACATCTCGTGGTTTTGCATTGTCCTGAGAGCCTGGATTAGCGTTAGTATACAGTTGGGTCTAAATCTATTGTATAGGTAGATGTAACATTGGTTATGACTTGAATATTTGCTATAGCTAATTAATTTTCGTATAAGGTCTAATATATTGATAATCGTTTGTTCTATATACAATCGTCTGCGCGACGCTGGTGTAATATTAAATGAATTATTACCAACTTGTATTCTGTAGCTAATAATTAATGAATGAGAATAAGAATACGCTTCCTTGTGCTCAATGTCAATACATAACGGTCTAACACTAATATCTACTATTGTTGTTCATACCTTACTACTTATTTATACATTGTACTTGTGTATCCACTTATTTCAATGTCTTACTTGTAGGTCGCGATTGTTCAATCTCATTATAATATGCCCACTTTATATTTTAATATTGCCTACTAACAGTATAATATGATACCAAATTAGAATTTTGAATTATAATATTGTTATAATCGCTGTTTAGCTCAATTTATTGTGTAGATTAACCAACCGACTATATGTTGGTTTTAGAAAGCCGTGGATACTATTATACAGTATTGCAGCTAAACCCAAAGGCATTCTTAATTTTTTATCAAATACGCTACAAGAATTACGATGTTGAGACACTATTCTTTCTTTAGTCTATTTTTAGCATTCGCCATTCTTCATTTGTCAATCGATTTTCGAAAGCATTATCCTAGAAGTTTGTTGTTCCGATAACTAATTCCCGCTATTTTTTTTTTTATTAAAAATCTTTCTTCATCGGAATATTGATTTGAAAAGTACCTTGCAGAAGCTTCATAGTAAATTGGCTCTTACATTGGACCATAGTGTTTTTGTAAGCACCTCTTGTAGTGAGGATTATTTCTGCCGAGTCGCTGAGCATCAACATCCTAATTGGGACAGATATTGACTTATGAATTTATAAAGATTTTTGAAAATACATATATTTCGGGATTTGTTTACATTTCAAATTTTGAAATGATAACTACAATTAATGAAATTGAATCAAATAATTAGAAGAATTTCATTAAAAAAAACCTTCAAGTTAATGGCACGGCTGATTTACTATGAAAAGCCAAGTATGGCCTTTTTTGGTATTTGTACAGTCAACAGTAAATATTTTATTTGGCAATGAACTAAAATATCTACACTTTCTCATTTGACAATAGTCGTGTATCATCAGTTTTAAGTGATCGTCTATTGGAATATATTTCCTAATGGTTAAGTACTCCTACAGTGACAGGATTCGCTGCTTTCTCAAGCCAACATAGAATATTTTTTTGTTATTTTACTTTTAATGTTACGTTTTAGGAATAACTAATTAAGATTAAGGGGCTGGACCCTGTATTTAATTGTGGAGTTAGGTAATTACGTTGTTGTGAATTTTATATGCGAAGCTATGCGTTGTATATTACCAATTAATCAATGTTATTATAAAGTTAAAACTCTAATACTTCCCAGAGAAGATGCAGCAGGTCGTCGCTTCATTCCTTTAACACTTTTTGGTTAGTCCCCCAAAGTTATGTACAGTACAGTCAGCATGGAATAGTCTGTACCGTCCAAAGCGCCAAATATATCGGAACACATCTTTATTCCTATAAGCAAAAAGATGTCTGACGATATATTTGACGCTTTGGCTGTTACAGATATATACCATATAAGCTGAGGCGGGTTATTCCGAAGTTCGATATTCGTAGTTCGAAAAGAACGTACGTAGGTTGCTCCCGCTCTTATATTATTAAATAAAATAGCGAGATACGTCATGTCACGAATGTTGATTTTCAAATTTTGTAGTACCCCGCTGGGCTTATCGCGTTTTCTAAAGAAAGTTGCCTACACATCGCTCCTGGTGACGAAATCACGTATTAAATGTGTTAAAAATTATCAATGTGATGATACAATACTATAGGAAAAAAAGGTATAAAGCGACGAATGATATTTCTTTAAATAATTTAGTCAAAAGGAGACAAAAAATTGTTGCTTAAGATTTACTTAACAAGAATGGCAAATATCTCTCATATATATTAACACAACAATTTAATATTGAATCTTAAGCAACAATCTTTGAATAACACACTAATACATTTTGATTGAATGTGTATGTTCGGAGTAATATGAATGCAAATTGTTAAGTGTTGTGAAATAAAAGAATATTTACAAGGTTTGTGTATCATTTCACCAGTAAAAATAAATACGGTTTTTCAATCATAAAACATTTTATTACAAACAATAATTAAAAAACATATTTTTACTTTATATAACTTATTACAATTCCAACATCGCGTTATATATTATAAATGCAATTTATATACTCTCCCATAACATTTTTGTATAATCGGGATATAATTTACATAAAATCCTGTACAATGTCAGCATTGGAAACAGCTGGAATGGAAATAATATGTAAATTCAAAAAGTATGTTTCATAATTACAAGAAAACACTGGATAACAAATATATCTCCAATTAAGTAATAAATCAAGTTTTTATAAGATACATAGCAGTACGCTAAGATATAAAAAGGCATCATTGTTTGTAAAACAATAATTCATACTTTAATAACGTAAAGTACAAATTCGATTGAATAATATTATAACATCCAATTACTTTACTCTGATAAAATCTAAACGAAGAGAACGCCATTGAGGAGCATCATAAACCAGTGGTATTATACCATATATGGGCCGTTCTACTATATTAGTGCCACTACTTTTTCGCATTTTTACGTAAAAATCATAATTGTCGCAAAAGTGATAGATTGTTCGGTGGCCTATTTATCTAAAATATAGCATTGTCACTGCCATTTTCCATAAAATAATTTAAATTTTTTTCGTCGCCGTTTATAATTATAAAGCAGGTAACGCAGTGGTCATCGATGTCCTCACTTTAGTATGAAAATAAGGTATTAACCGCTGCGTTACCACCTTTTTACAGCTATAATGATCAGTGTATGATTTTTCGTACATAAGAGTCTATGAATCGGTTACGGAACTTATGCCTAGCATGTTAATTATAGTAGTCTTTTCTTGAACATAGGTTATTTCTTTGAAAAACTAAAGTTGTTAATGAAAAGAGAATGGCCCATATACATGTATAGGTGCATCTTACAAATGTATGTATGTATTTACAATTATTTCTCCATTATCACCAGTGACCGGAGAGGGTAGTGCTAGTTTACTAAAAGATTGGGTGCCCTCTGTGTATAAAAAAGTGTGACTCTTTGAATAAACACTATTAATGTTTTTCGTACCTAATATTTTTCGGCGGTGTAAACCACTCTATGTTACGTCCTCACGTAAACTTTAGGCACATTAAGGCCGCTTATTCCGGTCACTGAGTATCATATGAAAATACAATTAAATTATTAGAATTCATATCACCAGATGGTGTCAATATAACTAGAGGTTGGAGGGATGAGCCTATGCGAGGTATACCTACCAAAGTGTGCATAGAACCCAATTCCACCACCTTACTTATGTTTAAAGGCCTGTTTACTCTTTGATTTGTGATTAGTGCGAGTTCATACAGTGTGTGCTTGCGTTTAGTAGCAAATGTATGAATTCGTACTAATCACTAACCAAAGTGTAAACAAGCCTTAAGATTGTGTGAAAGAAAAGTTTTGAATCTATTTGCTGACGCCTTGCTACTTGTACAGTCGGCCAAGAAATTGCTCTACCGCTTTTGAACCCTTAATACACAATAAAGAGAGGCGAAAAGTAGTAGACCAATTTCTTGGCCGACCGTACATAATAAGGGGTCTCGTAATATGAATTGCATGACGTATCGCTGTGCTTTAACAACAGTCAGAGCCGTTTTTATAGTTAATGGGCTTTAACTCTGATTCATCTCAGACTTAAACACTTCGTGGTCTTGTATTAGTGATCAGATCTAGATTGAACACAGTCATGGCTGTGAAAGCATCATCACTCACTCCATCAAAGTAATTACATTCAGTATTTTGACATGAGTGATCGATCGGAACTACACACATCGGACTGTTAACCTGTCGTCTTCCGGACATCCCGCCACGTATCTCCGTTGTCTACCGCTGACGCAAATATAAACCAACCGTAGAAGCGCCGGTAGCTCGCTCCCCTCTGCCCCCGCCGTCTACCGGTAATTTGATCCGATAAGCGCGCGCGTGCCGTTAGCCACTTGAGACGGCGACGAGCTCAAGTGTTTATACTTAAGAACAATAATGCCGATGTTATTTTGAAGAGCGAGGATCAAGCTTCAATTGTATGTATAAAAACAGCAACACACTTGAATATTTCATTATAAATATCGCGTGTGTTTTAGGACGGATAGAAAAAGTAACTTGCTCCCACCTTGCTCCAGAAACGTGCTCAAATAAAATAATACAATGATGTATTTGCCGTTATTTATATTTATTCTGTTTCCTAGAGATATAGCCAAGCTCATATATACAAAAAATATGTTGTGATATCAATAAAACTCTCTTATTTTAACTTGATAAATATGGTATTGATTCGCTCTACAACCGAACCGTCCAAAGTGCCAACTTTGACCGGCTATAACTCGGTTCAATCGTATAAAGAGTGAATGATGTTTTGTTTCCAACTGACTTCTAATTTTATTCGGATTGGAATCATGCCACCTAAAACGAAATTTAGAACGTATTTACAGCTGAATAAGGCTTTAAAATAACTTAGTTGACTTGAACTAAAATTGCGTCAGCGGTAAATGACAGCATCAAAATTCCTGACCTAAATTTGCGTCAACTAACTACGGGGTGCAAAATATGAATCTCCTTGGCAAATGCTGTTTTATTTTTTTGGTTTGAATTTGCATCAGCGGTACATAAACCAAACGAATAATGATTTGATTTGAATACATTCATAATTCGGTATTTGACTGACAGGTCAAATTAGCGGTGAAATAAAAGGTAAAAAGAGCTATCGTCTGACAGCGCTAAGTCTGCACAAAAAAGTCTATAATAAACTGACAAGACTAGTAATTGCCAAACAAAACTAGTAATAAAGACGGAAGAAATGCAGGCTAGCGCAGCCTTAGCTTTTACTTTTTATAGGAAACTACTACGTGTGACGTCACAAACGGCTTCCTCTTTTTAGTTTTTGTTCGATTAAAAATCTTGTAAAGCACAAAAGTTATTAATTTTAGTAGTAATTATAAAATAATTTACTCCACTTAGCAGTTAAATGCCGTATTTATACTGAGACCGTAACTTAATATAATTTCCGTTCGAGTTTTGAAAATAAAATTATGGAGACGGCACCAAAACTAATAAATAATAGGAATATAATTTTATATAATTTCTTCAATCGTTCCGGTATGCGATATGTTGAAAAGATAATAATAGTAAATATGGTTTGTGCTTATTTACAGAAATAATGTATAGTAAAAATACTTAAACACATAATGGTATTAAATAGAAAGTTATATGATCGCGGAATATTTAATTAACTTTATTTGGCATACGTTTATTTTATTTAAATGCCTATTAAACGATGTTTTTGTCTTAATAAACTGTCTGCTACAAATATAACCCAAACGTTCTTTATTTAACTCTTTGTGTTTATGGTGCGCATAATAACAGTAAGAGGAAGAGAGACCATTATACCGTATCCGTAGTCTGTGAGCACTAAGAATATCAATA
This sequence comes from Hedya salicella, assembly GCA_905404275.2. Lineage (NCBI taxonomy): Eukaryota > Metazoa > Arthropoda > Insecta > Lepidoptera > Tortricidae > Hedya > Hedya salicella. Next base: position 9,571,365 of record FR990112.1, on the reverse strand, counting down.
GGAATCGGTTACTATCGGATATAATCGGAAATATTCTTGTAATATAATGATCGCGGCAGATGACAGCCTTGAAAATAAATAGAGCAGTCAACACGGCGTTTATTTCACCGAGCTTCATATTATTGTCTAGAATTTTCACATTTCACAGCTCGGAATAATATTAGTGATACAATAAATAAATTAAGGTGGAATACCTTAATTGTTTTGTTATTTTATTTTCTATGTTTGAATTGTCGGTATTTGACACTATCACTATAGCATAAAGTCCTATACAAATAACTTCAAATATCTGAAAATTATTACAATGCAATAAATTAAGGCTTATTTTGTTACGTTTAACTATGACTTAACTTTTTAAAATAGTAGTAAAAAGTTTATGCAGAGCTGGACAGTACTATTGATTACATTCGCGTGCTTCCGGCAATAACCGCAACGTACTCTAGAGAATCCTATTTTAAATGCTCACGAACTGTACTGTGTAGAACACAATGGCCTGTAAAAGAACCCCAACGTCTCTTTGAATTTAGATTATTTAATTTACTCATATTGTATTATGAAAAAAAATTGCTACGAAACTAACCAAATGCCCATCTTGTTTATAGTAGTGTACAGAATAGACATGGAAGTTTTTTGTAATATAGAATGTCAAATTCTATATGGACTCGTTACTACTACTAACAAGGAGAGCTTTTCTTAAGTTTTTAACCTATAATATTGCATTGGTTTTATCATAATTTAAAGATCTATTTTAATATTGTTTCCGAGGTCAACAATCAGCCCTCAATGAACAACTGACAGCGGTACAGAATTCTGTACAGATTACCGAAGAGCCAACAGCATATCTTAAAAAATAAAATACATAACAATAATGACCCTTATAATTATAACCCTACAAAGTAATCATATATCTTTCCCCTGCGCGATATATTTTCAATTTACAAATCTTGACTTGAGATGAATTTGTGTAAACCTTTTCAGTGTTAAAGTCATGTGGGATAAGAGGGACAATAGAAAAACTGATCCACCTCACAACTGCTACATGCAACTAGTTAGACCACAGAGAAGTAAAAATATAACAATAGAACAGCCGTCCTAAGTCAGCTCAGTCACACTCAGATATAAATAGGGGTATCGCGTAGCGGGGATTCATTTGCGAAATGTCAGAATTTCATTGTCTAAAAGTGTCAGTTGAGTTATGAGCATTTTTTTTCTCAATAGTCAATCTAGTTTATCGCAACAGCTGTGGGGCCTTTGACTTAGCAAATGTATACAAAACCACGTCCCTCAAACGCAACCTCACTTTAAGTAAATTTAACACTTTCACTGTCTTCCATTCTATTATAATATAAGTTGTAATAGTGGACGCATGAGCTATATCTATCGACACATACGTCTCAATAGTAAACTACGTGACATGCTCAGACAGTGAATGTGTTAAGGGCAGCCCGCTTTGTTCCAAATAATCTAGTTATGGTGACAACGGTGTACAAGGCACTTTTCTCGACTATTAAAGGTTTAACGGCTGCATTTTCACACGCTACGCAGTTATATATTTATTATAGATATGGATTATTTTGTACTCATGTTACATAATCCATCCGAGAATTGCAATAAATAGTATTATCGAAGCGTGTACCAATCCTAAAACGAGATCATTAACTAGACCGCTCGACGGACTTGTTGTGCGATTATCAGGTACAACAAATCGAGTATACAGTCCTGTTCATTTCAATTGGAACAATCAGTGAGTCTTATTCACTCTATCAATCATACAAACAATCGTTTACAGAAAGAAATCAATTACATAAATATATCTCGTACATACACAATTATATCCTTTGCATAAGGTTTGGTCTCTTTCCGACAACTATCAAAACTGTAACTAGACCAAAATTTTGTTTCGATTGAAATGAACCAACTTGTATTAGTCATTATGTTATCACACAAAACCGACGAGAACTGGGAAACTCTCTCATCCGACTAAGCCCCAAGTGCGACACACGTAACACCGTTACAATGTACAACAATTAAATAACTATCTAACCCGAATATAATCTAAGACGTGCATATATAATACAAGTAGGAATTTGCCTCACTAGCCGCTCGACACGGCCGTTGTTCCCTTTATTGATTATATGCTACAATATAACGCATATAACGCAGTATATTATATTTATATATAATAAGTATATTATATTATACGCAGACTATTGGAAATGATTTTAACAATCTTGTCCATCTCTTCATTTTAATCACGTATAATCCGCTTACAATTCTTTATATTCCTAGAACACCGAAGTTCAAATCATAACAATGACCTTTGAAATCGATTTATACTTCGCGGAAACAGCTCGACTATAATGTGAAATTTTGTGTCAGACTGGTTAATACAATGCGGCCAGAACAAAAGAGTTGTTACTTTTCAGACAGGTATTTGTCAATGCATCCGAGAAAAAATAAAAAACAGGTTTAAAAATAAGCGAGTTTTCGAGTAGAGCTGTCGCGATTGCTATATCCAATTTTTTTAACCCTTAGATGTATATCATATCACGCGTTTTATTTCTGAAATGACTTAATTAGAGATCCACGTTGAGGTGAGACTTTATGGCGAGTTTTTACTTGTGTTATTTTAGTAGTATATCGCTCTTGATACTGTATGCATCTAAGGGTTAAGCTTTATAGCCGCTACTATTTGTAAATGCGTAGTACTACGCATTTAAAAATTATATGCAAGAAACCAATGACCGTACAGTTTTCTATGGACAGTACTTTACATTTAAAGAATGTAGGGTACGATAACGTTAATCCTGGAAAAGGCGAGTGCAGATCCCTCAAAACGGCATAGCATATTTACGTACTACAAAGTCCGCGTTCCTTCACGGTTCGCAGTTGACCCTGGAGCCAGGGGTCGGGGGGTGTCGCTAGATGGCCAGCGGCTTGCCTTTGCACTGGTCAACGACGTAGCCGGTAAATCGTTTGAGGAACTTCGGGTACTCGCGCTTGTAGACGGCGCGGAGGACGCCGGCGGGCGCCCAACCTCCGGGGTTTACTGTGGAAGAGAGAAATATATTGATTTGGGTAGGATGACAGAGGTATTATTGTGTGTAGAACTAAACGAGAGATAAGACATTAAAACTTTGCCATGACTGTAATCGAACCAGCTATTTTTGCATCAAAATGCAAAGATCTGTAATAAGTAGTAACAAAATTCGAAGCCTCGCTGACTGGACTCTAGCTTAGTTGGTACAAGAGCGTGGGCCCCCATAAGGCAATTTTGTTTTCATTATTACGATTTTTGTTATAAAAAAAATATTTATGTGGAGGAATTCACTTTAAAAACTGTGAAAATCGTAATAGTAAAACATGATTTTCTTATAAATCCAATTTGCATGAATAAGTCTTTGTTTTTAAAGTCGCTACACGATTATTGGGGATGTATTATTAAAAATCGTAATAGACTTTCGGGTACTTCTTTGCTAAAGTAATAAGCAAAAAGTGCATCTTTATACAAGAAGTCTAGTATTGGGTCCTTATTGACAAAATTGACCTTTTCTGGATCACCATCATAAATGTAGACGTTTGTTATGACTATTGGGTTCTTATCGATTTTTCATTCATACCCGAGAGAAATCGATTAATTGCCCGACACTTATGCGTCACTAACAACCGCATAATTTCCCCCTCTTGCCCTTTGATTCTACGTTTTTACAGTTTGCATTTCGCGACACCGTTGTCTCAGCTAAACGACGGGCCATAAGCGAATACATTTCTATGAATATATGGATGTATTTGAAGTGGTTTACAGAAAAGGATCCGATGCACAAAAACCACTTACCAACTTTTTAATTGCAAACAGATGTTATTTTAAAATTATATTTTACGAATTTGATCATTTTTGCTTATATATGTCCCATTTATCTATGGCGCAAAAAAGACAAAGACCAGTTTTTTTTTTAACCTGACTTTGAACTGGGTAGCTCTAGCTCCTTACCAGTAACGGATTCAGTGAGGGCAAACCCAAACCCACAAACGCTTAGGACGCAGTGTATAAGGCTCAAGAACTGAGGAGAACAAGATCGATTTGGGACGAAAGAGAGAAAGGTCGGACGTAGGGGAAGACCAGTGGCATGAGGGTAAGTAATAGGAGATATAAGAACTTATCATATAACAGTCAAAATATATACGCTCACTTTGTATAAGCTTGTTTAGTATAACGTTCACTGGAAATAATGAACGGAAGATATAATGTCATATCTACTATCGTAAAATATAACGTTATTTTAATAGCGTATAATATTCATAACACCTAATGCAGAATAATACATTAACTCGATATTGACCACCGCGGCTCGCTTGCTTCGCTCGCTCGTAAGGGTCGCAGTTCAACCTAACATTCCTCGCTTCGCTCGTCGTCGTACCTAACCTAACCCAAGTCGGACCTGTTATACGTTAAGTATGTTATACAAACTATAATTAATATTTTCTTCTGTTTCCGCGATTATTACTCATTGAAATAAAACAATTTAGCGGATTATATCGCGTATATTATCTCATTTTAGTTCCCGACGTTTCGGAAGCTTTCCAACTTTCCATGGTCACGGGAGGACCATGGAAACGTCGGGAACTAAAATGAGATAATATACGCGATATAATCCGTTAAATTGTTTTATTTCAATAAACTATAATTAGTTAATTTGAGTGTTATATAAAAAAAAAACATTATATAAAGTAATTATTATGTAAATTGACCGTTATTCCTTATAAAAGTATTGATTTTGTTGTTATAGGTAACATTCATTATATCTAGATTAGATTAGATTAGATGACTTTATTTCATAAAATAAATTACAATATAAATTACATTTAGTCAATTTACACGTATTTAAATTATGATCGTCAAATACAAAGAAATAATAAAATAAAATAAAATCATAATAGCTATACAAAATGAAAATGTCACAGATGAAAAAGGACACATGTCATTATCTGTTAATTATTTATGATAGACTGATTTAAAGATATGCTAATAACTTAATTACATAAAAATGACAATATCACCTACATGGGATCGTCAGAAAAATACTAAAACTAAATAAAACAACACTAAATATACACAATTTATATATCTATATATTCCTTCACGGAATATAATAGATATCTAGTGAACGTTATTAATATGAAATTATATATAGTTTTGTTATATCTCGTGAGACGCACCCGTGGCGTAAACTTGTACTGGAGACTATGAAACACTTTGGATGGTTGCGCCAGAGCTCACTCCTGTTTACCTGTACTGCAGTAAGCGATGCTGGTGGTGATGTTTTCCCGCGTGGGCCGCTCGCCGGCGGGGTACGTGCTCCGGCACGCGAGGCATACCGTCACGAATAGTCGGATGCAGCCGTTCGAGTTGGGCTGGAAACATTCACAACAATATTTTACTACTAGAAAGTGCAACTTCGTCAGCGGAGTAAAAAACCATAATCCTCTTTTCTTCAGCATACTCGGTTAAAAAGTACTTTATAATCATCTGTGTATGCCCAGTTACCCGTGTATCAAAAATGGTTGAAACCCATTTAGCCGTTTTGATGTGATGTCTCCACAAACACATTCAGTGACCTCCAAATAGTCAACTTTATTTATTTTTTGAACATGACATTGACAATTAATTTTAACCTGTAGTCTCCCAGAGTCCTTTTAAAAGGCCTTCTGTTCCATAGGGTTTTAAATTTATTGTAAATACATTTCTATTCGTTATTTTAACTGTTTTTGCTTGTTCGGCTATGGATAGTATAGATTATAAAATAAAGGCGTCAATACATGTTATGCGAAGAAAACATTAAAAGATCAATTTTCAAAGCCACCATTAGCAATGACTAGGGAATGCAATCCGGCCGGCGGATCCGGTAATCCGGCCGGATCCGGTACTTTTTGGCGGCCACCGGATCCGGTAAAAATTACCGGATCCGGTAGACCCAAAGAGACTGAAGAGACGCCACAACAGACATACAATGCGAACTACCCAACCCAAGAAAGCTGATGTCAGGAGTCAATATGATATAGATCTAGTTAAACTTTAAAGAACGACGTCTTTCTTAATAATTCTTTGAGATTATTTTATTTTGTTTAATGGTTTTTTATGTTTATTTGGCCAAATTAGAAAAACAGTTTTTCCTTATATATAAAAATAACCCTAAATATAACACTAAAAGAACAATCAGTAATGTAGCTATTCCGTCACACACTAGAACCACTTTTGCAAGATCGCATCTGAAAGCAACTGCAAGTCATATGCATAATAAAATCAACAAATTACTGATTATTTACCCAAAACCATATAACGAATGTAAAATAATTACAACTAAATGGTTATAATCTAAAAGTTATGAGGAAATAGAGATTTTACTACGTTGAGATCAAACACTTAAACACACGCACACATTCGCACTTTAAATTTAAGTTAAACTAATTTAAAGTGTTTAAATCATCATTTGTATTGTATTGCTTTAACTACAATTGTATTCTGTAATCCATTTTTTTTTTCATTTATATATAACAAATTGTGTAACAACGTACGGTACCATGATTAAAGAAGAGCGGTGTCTTCCACCAGGCGATACTCTGCTTACCGGTCGGCACCACCCATTGTATATGCACCACGTACGTTTTAACGAATAAATAATTTTGTATTCTTGTATTTGTATTCAATTAACGTTATTACAATTATAACATGTCCCTTACCTAGTATTTAAAGTGCAATGTGATGTGATATATGATTATTGATTAGATTTATTTATGTATGTTTAATATTACGGGTATTAAGGGAGTATAGTATTTTATTATTATTGATGTTACCTTTTATCGTATTAATAAAGTTGATTAAATATTACATAGTAGAGAAGAAAAGTGGGGTCAAAGTTAAAAGAACGATCATGAATCATGATCCAATACACCAAATTAGTGGTAAATTCTTAGATTTGGCAATTAAAACTATAAAAAGTCCCTTTAATTATAGTGTTTGTTTTATTTTTTATACAAAATATTAAATTTTATTTATATTAATACTATGAGACAAGGTTACCATGTCTTCATGTGTGGCTGTAAATAGGTTAATATTATTATTAAGTTAAGGCTAAGTATTATTGGAGGAGATGCTTAAATTTTCATCTTACTGTGAAATTAGTGGCTAGTGAGACTGATTGTTGACTTAATAAGAGTGATTTTTAGCGCTAAACCATTGTTTCATTAGTTAATTTGCAAAAACTGCTCCGCGTGTCTACTTTACGGCCAATAAACTAGACAAAAAGCATAATTTTCGATAGACGTAAAAGCAAAACTTCAATCCGGCCGGATCCGGTCGGATCCGACCGGATTGGGCTTAATCCGGCCGAATTGAGAAATGGACTGGATTGCAATCCCTAGCAATGACAGGAATGGTTGGTTGGCCGTACGATCGAAGACGTTACCCGGGTTTACGCGCTATATATTTTATCACAGCGAACTTTCAAGTTTAACGTTTGAGTATAGGACCCCTTCACTACTTACCGGGAAGTCCGTGTTGGTGGTGGAATGGTTGATGACCGCGTACGTGTGGTCGTCGGAGGCGCGCACGTGCGACCAGAAGAGCGCGTCGCGCTGCGACACGGGCCAGACGCGTTTGAACGTTTGGTGGAACACGATCGCGTCCGACGAGACCTCTTCCACTATCGTCATGTTCTCCAGTGTCGCTGTAATGTTACAACGTGTATTTGAAGTCTTTGACCACTATATCCTGCTACATAGTTCACATTGGATTAGAAAAAGAGATCAAGCTTTTTTATATTTTATTCAATCCTCTACATTATACGATTCGGACGAACGACTGTTGACGAAAGGCTCTGAAGATGTGCCCGTGTCTAAATCTTGGGCGATCAAAATGGTTATCCATAACAAGTTTATTCGCTGCTGCTTTTGTGTTGTTAGTGGGTCCCACTATGTCGGCGGAGGGCGTGGTTCAATTGCGACACACTTTCATGCGCACTTGACACGATTTGACTGTGCAAAATAACCACTGAAAACTTCATCACCTCCTTTAGATTTCTGAAGGATGGAATTAACCAATCTTGGTGCATAACATCCATGCTACATACTTTCACACGCACACAAATACACAATCAAACACGCAGTCTCACTTTTCTTCATACCTTATTTTAGTCTCATACATTTTTTACGTTTGTCGTTTTCGTTGTGGGGAACAGTCAAATATGTTTTATGTAACCTTTTCTGCGGAATGTGTTATGACGTCTTATAACCGTCAAAACCCAAGCGCTTTTGACAGATTATGAAACCTTACCCCGAGAGTCATTTCGGCGCTGAATCGGTCGCCGACTGAACGTTACACCATTGGGTATTCCGCACATAACGTTTAACATGTGAAAGATTATACTAAATACTTTTCCTTTCCGAATCCATCCTAGTGATTCAAATAATGTTTGCAGGCATTATGACGCTCCGTTATACGTAGTCACAATGCAAAACTAACCTTACTTACACATTGAAATAAAACAATTTAACGGATTATATCGCGTATATTATCTCATTTTAGTTCCCGACGTTTCGGAAGCTTTCCAGCTTTCCATGGTCACGGGAGGACTGAAAAGCTTCCGAAACGTCGGAAACTAAAATGAGATAATATACGCGATATAATCCGTTAAATTGTTTTATTTCAATGAGTAATAATCGCGGAAACAGAAGAAAATATTATAACCTTACTTACAGTTTTCGGTTTTGGACCCATGTTCCATTTTGTCGCAGTTCTCACAGACGAAACGTGCTATCGATGAATCGTTCACATTTTAAACGTTATGTCGGCGGAATACCCAATGATTCAGCAACGAAATGATTGTCGGGGAAAGATTTCACGACCCTTTTGACAGCTACATTAAATTGAGCAAAATAGTCACTAAAATTTTCATCCGCGTTAGGCGTTTGATCTTGATGAACCTGTACTTACTTTCCCACTCATAACGGTAGCGGGGGTTGAAGAAGTAGTGGCACATCTCTCGGGCCGACACCCCGCGGACCTTGTGCATCGCCTTCAGCGGGTCCATCACCATACCGTTCACTTCCACCTCTCTGAGAAACAAATCATATAGGCAGGTCAAAAATACGTCACAGTCTATTACTATTACTACTTTGAGTCACGGACACGTACATCTCGGATTTTTGAGAGGCTTAGATCCAACACGTTAGAGGCTGTTTTGAGCAATTTGCTGTGACTTTATGTATGAAAATATCCTTCTTATAAATGAGCTTTCTCGTTACTGTTTAAACTTTTGATAGACATGATGACGGGGTATGAAAATCAAAATTCTAATTAGACCGTCGGTAAAAAAATAGACACGCAATTTTGGCTTTTTTTTTTTCAATATAATACAAAATACTACAGTTTAGGTGTGGGGGCTCCCGATGTCACTACAATTTTACCTAGGAGTGACGCCTTTATTTTTTGATTACGTAATAAAATAAAAAACTACCTCTAACGGACTAATTACTAAAATTTAGTCATCATCCCTATTGTGAGTGCAAATGCTTCCCAATTTCCCACGCACATTTAAAAAATAACTGCATTTCATTTCTGCCGTACCGACGTGCTACACCTAGCTATACTTATATGAATTATGATTTGAAAGTTGATAAATCAAAATAAGAAAATAAATAAGTCGTACTCATTAGTGGCGTGCCGTATAGCTCAAGTACCGCTCTGCTGCCGCATTTAAAGCATTTTTTGGTAATGATCGATCTTAAATGAAACACTACACCACTTTTTAGTAATAGGGATGTTGGCTGATCTCACAATTTGTAAAAAATATATAATATCTTTATAAAACAAGCAAAATAAGGAACTACGTTAAAATTTTGAGTTTGATACCTTTTGTGTAGTTTTTATTATCAGCCCTTAAAGTTGGGTAGGAAAGTCTATTTTTAAAGTATGAAAATATTAATAACTAATAATATCATTGAATAACCCATAGAATGTATGGTAACTTTTATTATGAAACCGTTTCGATATACGCAAGTTTTAACATACTGCAGAACAAAGTTCTTAATTTCCCCATACAAGATACTAACCGTGTGACGTCACTAAGCTAGTAGGGTAGGTAGGTAGTATGAAGCGTTTTTTGGGAGAGCCCAAAAATGTGATTTTTAACATTGCTGTATCTCGGGAAGTTTTTATGAGATTGAAGAGGTCTTTCCACCAATATTTTTATTATCGAGAGGTCGTTATAACATACCACAGAAAACAGTTGTTAAATAGCCTACTGCTTCCAAGAAACAAGCCTATATATTTTTTTACCGTTATGACATTTTCTTGATACACCAATACTGGCCATAATATCCAACCATAAATAGATTACTATCACTCTAAATTACGACAAATAGCTCTGTGACTCTAAAACTGAGTCATGGAGTTACCGAAATAGTTCTACGTCAATTACATTTATATCTTTCAATTTAGCTAAAAACTTTAAAAGGACACATACACTACAAGGTAACAACCATAATTTGTACACCTCTTAATGACTATTAATGGTAGATACATTTTGTTGTCATTTGAATTATGGTTTATGTTGAGTTCAGTTGGAGAACTAATGCAGAAAAGCATCTAATTAAGATAATTTGGTCACAGAGCTACCTATTAAGGAAAATGGGTTAACCTATTCTACGTCTATTAAAAATATGTGTGGAACAGCTTATCTTTAACGCCACCTACCTAAGCATCAGAGGCGTGGCGTCAAGAAAATTACAAGGGAAACCGAAGCGTATTCATTTAAAGAAAAATGTGGTTATAAGCATTTTCTCGGGCAACCCAGGCGTGGATGACAATGAAAAAATTAAATTTTTGTGATAAGCTTTTATTGCCGACTGTACTTTTTTTGAACATCCGTCAACTACTCATTGAGTCGATTCTAAAGAGCCCAAACTCAGTAGGATTACGTTGTTTTATTACAACGTATAATATTTAAACATCTGTTATCTTGACAAATGACAAATGCTCTTGGAATGATCATATCAATAAAATATGCGGCAAAATAAATGTATTCGCTTATGTTCTCTGGCGTCTCACAAAAATTAGCTCGAAAAATGTTGCCATCCAGGCTTACTATGGCTATGTATGTTCTCTACTAAGGTATGGCATTCTCCTGTGGGGCAACTCATCCCACGCACATAGAGCATTAGTCGCGCAAAAACAATGTGTCAGAGCAATCTGTAATGTACCTGTTGAGACATCTTGTAGGCCATTGTACAAAGAACTCCAATTGCTTACTGTGCCTGGTATATACATATACGAAATTTGTTTGTTTGTTAAGTCACAGCCTCACTTGTTCAAAACTTGCAAGAATACATGTAGGTTTAATACAAGGTTTCCCGATAAATTGGTAATGCCGGCAAAAAGAACACAGTTATTTAGCCGAAACACTTACTGTATGTCGGTTAGTATATATAATAGACTACACAAAGATATAAAAGAATTGCCACTGAGCAAGTTTAAAGGTGCACTCAAACAGTGGCTGATTCAGCAATGTTTCTATTCTGTTCAGGAGTTCTTTAACTATTATAACAACACATAATATTGCATCTTGCATATTAAATATTATGTCTAATAATTAGTTGTTGCATCACAGAATCCTTAGTGTAACTTGCTTGCCTGTCTGATTGTGTATTTCGTTATGTGTCTCTTTTTATAATATAAATAACATTATACGTTGTGAACTACTGTAAATAATTTGTTTGTATGCCAGTTTCTGGTAAAGTGTGTGAAACATTTACATTGACGCCATCTTTTGTACCACATTTTATGCACAAATAAAGATATTCTATTCTATTCTATTTTTATGACATAATAAATTCGCAAATATTGCATTGTTGCCGAACTCACATTGGAATGTCAAAATTTAAATCAATCGGAAAACGAGGAGTGGGTTGCAAGATTTGATCCACACATTCTAGGGTCATACAGGTTTAAGAATATAGCCGTATTTCCTGTCGCCAATGCAATAGTTAATGGCTTGGATACGTATAACTAAGATTTTTTCGTATAGTCTTGAGTAGTAGAGAATTTATACATGCCTATAGGAACCCGCAAGATAAGTTAGAATTAAAAGCCCTTAACGTTGGGATCAGTATGCCCCAGGAACACGACAAGTTAAATAAAAGCTTGTAAAAATGAGGTTGTTTAATAACTGAGTAATTTGGCAATGTATGGGTATTTTCTTTCTTACATTGTTCTAGATCTAGACGAATGCACTATACACCGAGCTTGTTGGGCCTAAGAACTAGCAACCACAGACGTCGCGTCTAAGTGACAAATTTTGTCCTTGATTAAGACTACCTATGTTGGCAACTTATCTAATCTATACTAGTATAAAGTTGTCAAAATGAAATGTCTGTACATTGAAGATATTTAAAAAAATGAGATACGGAGTATTGAAGGTCGGTAGATTAAACATTTTATTTAGGATTTTTTGTATTGTTTGTATGTGTCGTGGATTCATCACCCCAAAACGGCTAAACGGATTTAACTATTTTTGGTTCACGGGCATTGACAGATGGTTATAGGATACTTTTCGCTCGACCACGCTGAATAAAAAAGAGCATTATGTTTTTTTTTCTCCTCCCCTGACGAAGTTGCGAGCACCTTCAAGTATGTTATACAACATGTTAAGGGTGCCTTTACACTAGAGCTAAAGCTAAGGGGTATGCGAGGAAAAAATCTACCAATACCGATCTGCGCCGGGCGATGCTAAGTAATCTTATTGGTGGAGTTTTCCTTGCACACCGCTTAACTGCGTAGCTTAGCTCTAGTGGAAAGGCACTCTCAATAAAGAAGTAATCGCTGAAAACACTTAAATCAGCTGATAATAGTAGAGATCGAAAAAAATAGAGGTGTATAACGATTGTATTTTATTTGTATTAGGCTGATTTCATTCGAATATGACGGCTTTTGAAACCTAGACAGTGTCGCCATCTGCAATAAACTTCTAGTTTTTACCATTATTACTATATTATCCGTGAAAACGATCAATTGCACTTTCAAAATTAACTATACTTACTCCGCGAGGCACAGTATTAAAACTGACCTGACCTAGTTTACGGTAAAGGGTAGACATATTGTTGACGAAGTAAACAACATGGCGTCGTTTAAATGGCACGTGGATAGATATTTGCTACACATAGACCGACTAACGCAAACAGATTGAGGGACAAAATAATATTCTATTACAGTCAAAAGAATAATTTCACCATGCCAGGGTTAACGATTGATTAACAGCTGATTAAGGAAGTGAAATGGTCGAAATAGATAGACATAATCCAGCATTGATAGGTAACAGAGAATGGAGAAATTAGGACAAAGTCAATGGTTTTTGATAAAAAGGTGTTATTAAAATAAAATGGATGGGTTAATTAATCAACATCCGAGATTTGATTATAGTAACCTATTGTGTTTGTGTACGGCTACGGAAGTTACTAATTTATTATTAATTGTGTTTAAAATTTCATGAATTCGCCTCGTTAATCCATTCAGGATTGCTTCGCTGAACTGTGGCCTAGCGTTGCGTCATTTAATTGCAACAGCGTCCATTTTTATCCCGAATTATAAACAAGCCAGTCGATCAACCTTCGCCTCTGTTTACAAACCAAACCGGCCGGGTTTAGACCAATTTCACGATAACGCAAGTATAACCTAAATTGAAGTTAATTGCTGACACCTACACAGGTTTAGATTGCCTTCGGTCTTTTCCTGATTTTAGTTAAGGGACATGGGACCATTACACAGTGACAATCTTATAGTCCATCAGTTAATGTTAGGATGACTATAAAAATAATAAACACGTTTTCCAAGCAAATAAAATAATAACTCCACGAATCAGGACAGATATTTTTTTGTTTTCCAGACTGCCTATGATAGTAGAGTTCATAGGCCAAACTTGTTTGGTACATAGTGCAATCGGCAAGTAGCAACTAAGAAAGAAAATAACCATACAGTTTACTCAATAATGATACAGTCTCTATTTGGTGATATTATCATTCCCTTTAGCTGTAGTCAATTACAACATCGACACATTTCACGAACAGTCTCCCTTCTTCAGTTATCAGAATCAATCTCTCAATCTCAGCAACTGACTCCAAATAAGCCAAACATAACATGCGGGTGTCATGATGTCAAAACTCTACTTTGGCCTAATTTTGTACCATCTACGTTTAAAATAATTTGACTGTTTCTAATATTTATAAATTTCCTCGTACACCCTTTTTAGGGTTCCGTAGCCAAAATGGCAAAAACGGAACCCTTATAGATTCGTCATGTCTGTCTGTCTGTCTATCCGTCCGTATGTCACAGGCATTTTACTCAAAAACTACAAGATGCACATTGATGAAATTTGGAGCATAGGTGTCGTGTGTAAACCGCTACTTAGTTTGATAGTTAAATAAAAGATATATATATTTCTAAGGGGGCCACTCCATACATGTAACCAAAACTGAAAAAAAATTTTTTTAGCAAATATCAATGTGTGGCACATATTTCGACAGTTCTTCTAAAAACACTGAGCTAGCTTTCTACAAAAAAAAATGATTTAGTGAACAGTTCCCGAAACACTACAATAGTCCTGTCCGTGATGATAGATCGATACTAATACAGCGTGGCACGACCATTTTCGAGAACTGGCATCGGTACATACTTATAGTATGGCACCTCAGACCCCACAAGACCGTATTTAACAGCAAGTTGCTGGTGAATAATCCTGGCTACTTGGTTATGTCTGTGCAAGTTCTCGCCGTTAGGAAGATGAGAACAACCGGACATGGTATGCCTAAGTGACTCTCCGGGACGGCAGCATGCCCGACAATTATTATTATTATTATTAAAAAAAATTGTGTCCCCCCCCCCCTCTATTTTCTAAACGGTATGTTCAAAAAATGTGAAAAAATTTACAAATATAAAGCTTAATAAATACTTTCAACGAAAATTGTTTTCAACATGATCAGACATACCGTTTTTAAGTTATTGCCAAAAAACTGCGATTCTCAGCAAAAGGATGTAAGCGCCGGGAAGATACGCTCTTTTGTTAGTGTTTTTTTTTTCATATCGTATTTTTTTTCGTCTGTAGTGCATTTTTTTGTATAAACGGCTGCAGAACCCTTCATGGGCGAGTCCGACTCGCACTTGGCCGCTTTTTTATTGTACAGTCAATGGCAAAGATAACACACTAAAATTTTCACAAATATGTATACACTAACTCCACTAATAGGTAATAAGGTCTACCTTTCCGCTTTTTGCCGTCGATATATTTATGAGATTTTGTGGTGTTTACTTATTTTTGCCCTCGACTTTATGTATTATTGCGTCTACTTTGTTACATAAAGGTCTTATACAGGAATAGGATCAAGCTCAACAGAAAACCCTGTTAGGCTTAAATCGTTCCGTAAGTATAAGATTGCAATAAAATACCTTCTGTACATCCTCATGTCTCCTTCTTCAGCAAACAACTGCCAGCCGATGCCTCCACCGACGCCCTCGAAGGCGGCCTGTATCTGCTCTTTTGATATCCTGTCAATCTGTAAACAAAATGGAATCTGAATGTCACCTAGGGCGACAAAATTGATTCGTCTCCGTTTTTATCTTAGCAGAGAGATTGGAGACTACGGCGTCTAATACATGAATATATTACCTAGATATGTCCTCAACTCACAAATATCTTTACATAGTAAATTCTAGATTAGACATAGTATATTTTAAGCCTTGTAACGCCTATGGAATAACTTTTCTCATTAGAATGGATTATTAATTAATTTCAAATGAAAAATAGTCGTATTTGTTCCGTTTCATTTGTTGTTGAATAAATTGACCCTTTTGCCGATACATATTCCGATTCAAATCACATTGTCATGTTCGTATCGTGGGCGTTACGAAAATAAAATACATCAACACGACACATCATAAAGGGCAAGTACTAAAGAGTCATTAATAATTCCGTATGTGATTCTGATACCTTTTTACCGCTTTTGTTTGAGACTAGATATGAAATGTTTATGACGTCATGTCCCCCAAATGTAGTGAAAATAGATAGCCGACGTCACGATAGCGTGTTGCACACCCCAAGCCATTAACTCGCAAATCAAACCCGCCTTGTCTATAATACGTATGTATGTGAAAGTGGTAAGTAGCATATCTTTTTAAGGTTCCGTACCCAAAGGGTAAAACGTGACCCTATTACTAAGACTTCGCTGTCCGTCCGTCCGTCCGTCTGTCTTTCCGTCTGTCACCAGGCTGTATCTCATGAACCGTGATAGTTAGACAGTTTAAATTTTCATAGATGATGTAGTTCTGTTGCCGCTATAACAACAAATACTAAAAACAGTATACTTTTATGTCTGTCTGTCTATGTCAATAACACCGCGTACATTTTTTTTAGGAGTAGGGCTCTGCTGACACTGGATTTTCATAGATACGGCCGTTTGTAGCGTATATTTTGTACGGAACCCTCGGAGCGCGAGTCCGACTCGCACTTAGCCGGTTTAGGTATATTTTAAACAACTAAGCTGGAAACTGTATTTTTTGTGTCTTGAAAGTAAGGATTGTCAAGGACCGTTTCATAAAAGCTTGTAACTTGTATTATAAGCGGAAATATCTTTCCAACAATATGAATTAAAAAGAGACTTCCCCTTGTTAACAAGTTACAAGCTTTTGTAAAACGGGCCCCAGATCCAGCAACAAGTGAATTACAACACATTTCTGTTCTCTCCTGTCTCAAATACTAAGTTCGTAAGTCAACGGAAACACAGACGATGGAAACGTTTACCCAAACTTGAGCAAACCATATAATATAACGACTCGCGTGCTTGTGATTTTAGTTTAAACGCTATTTATATTTGAAATAAGAATGGTGACATGCAACTCAGATAGAGAAAGTACTTGAAGTGGTTAAAGACAGATTTAGTGTTTTCTGTAAACGAAAAATGGCAAAATGGCGACATTATCGTTAGATGACTTTACCACAGTATCAAACTCGATGGCCGATGTTCGATTTCACAGACACCTTAAAGACGAGAAGCCCTCGCGACGAGTAGAAAGTCCAGTAGAAGAAGGACGTTAATCAAAATTCTGTTGAATCCATCAGTTACACGTATTTTTGCTTTTCAAATAAATAAAAAAAAACTCACATAATTCCCACTAAACTTTAGGAGTAGGGCGCGTGAGTATAAACGATACCTAGGCGTGCCGTCACGTGACATTTTGACTCAATGTATCGTCATTCTTTTTGATGTGATAACGTCTTATAAAACGATGAACGCTGGCTGCACGCACGAAAAAGCATGACTCATTGTCACGTTCCGCTGTCACGTTCCGCGTGAGCCGAGCGTGAAAGCGCTAGAGGAAGAAGCGATGGAGAGGCAATTTTTCATCAATGTTTTCTTATGACGTTATCACGTAAAATTATCGTTCGTAATTCGACTTTACAGAAAACCAATTATTTCAATTATACGTAAAATAAGAAAAAATACGTTATTGTTTATCATTAGGTACGGACTGATAATCAGTCATCCGTTTTTAGCAGTTGGTTTTACCTCATTCCACAGTACGTGCACGGTAAGCCGGTTGTCCACGGCCGGCGGCGGTAGCTCCACCTGATCGCGGGTGTGCACGCTGGGCGAGACGACGCGCGCGCACCGCTCTTCCTCCATCTTGTCGAATCCTGTCTCCACGGCATCGTAGAACTCGTCGTCGGGCAACGTGGAGTGAGGCCCTTCCTGGAGACAACAGGGTTTGTTTAATATTATACGCCCATTTCCACATATCGTCTCTAATTTGTATATGTCACTAGTCGTTGAAACAGTTAAAAATACAGATACAGCTAGAAAAAGCTTCAAATGGCTGAGGCGAAATTCTTGAATCATAGCTAAGAAAACTCTCGATCAAATCGCCTTTCCAACAAAACAACTAAATTAAAATCGGTTCAGCCGTTAAAGAGCTACGATGCTATAGACTGTCATATACACATGTTAAATTTATAAAGTTTTAGATGACGTCATAGATGGTGACGTTGACAGGTTAACAATCAGCTATGTCATTCTTAACCTTTTGAACGCCAAGCGGTGGAGCAATTTACCGTGCCACTGACGCCGGACCTTAAAAATTAAAAGAGCTCCAAAATCAACAGGGATTGAAAAATATTATTATTTCAAAGTTTTTGATCATTCAAATTTGGACGGCTGTGGCCGACGTGGCGTCAGTGGCACGACTTTTAGCTGTCGGCCGCAGCCAGAAGGTCAGTTCGTCGATCTTCAGTTCGTCCCTGATATAACAAGACACGTGAAGTAGTTGTACATGTTCCAGATGATAGGTCAAAATATATTGGTCCGTCAGCTTGACGCGTGAAATATATTTTAACCTTTGATCTGGAACATGTACCACTACTTTAAGTGTCTAATTATATCAGAAACGAACTGAAGGCGGTTTTTAAGAATGACACCTCAGCTGTTAACTACGAACAGATCATGGTAAAATTGAGGCAAGTCAATACAATTTTTCAGTACTACAGAGAACTCGCATCTAAAGTTTGATGCATGTGTATATTTTTTATCACAATCTGTAAGATTATTATATTAATTTTGGCGCTTAAATACACACTACATTAATATTTATATAAAAGCACATTATTCCACTCGTGTATGGTGTGTGGATAGAGCCTTTTTAATTAAAACTCTACACCCCTCACACATAAAGACGTCAACATAGTATTACTTCGTCAACGGAGGAAAAAATAATCGTAACCCTCTTTTTTTCTTCAGTGTAGTCGGTTAAAAAGTATCCTAAAACCATTTGTGGATGCCCAGCTACCCGTGTACACTGGGCAGCAAAATTGCATCGATATATTTCAACCATAATATAGCATCTATCCATGCAATTTCTCTGCCCACAGTACCAAAAATAGTTAATCTGTTTAGCAGTTTTGGCGTGATGGAGTCAAAACGACACATACAAACGTACAAAAAATCTAAACATATATTTTTCGATTCAATGACCTTTATATAGTCCGTGTCACTTTTTTTTATGTCGTCAACGTACAGACAACTTTATAATAGTACCTATAGATGACGCATACAAATACACGTTAACTGAGGGATATTGTCATTCCTCTCGCCGTTAACCCAGATACGCAAAGGACGTCGTTAGGAAACGAATTTGGTTGATTACATGTGCTGTCACCTGACGTACGTCCTGCATGATAAGTTAGCGGCCTACTTCCTACACAGTAGTGTTACAACACTGCCAAAAACAAAGATGCGATTCAAATATACTTGATTATATTACTACTCTAAGCCGCAATTAATCGCAATTGAACTTTGCTTTACGACTGAACTTTATACTCGTATCAATTTGTTCATTACAATTTGATGAATTACAAAACATTTGATAAGGCGCGTTGACCTCATGATCTATTCCTATACAACCTTGATAAGCTTTACGATTATGAGTTCAAACTCGAATTGATGCAAACGAATCGATACAAAACAAATACAAACGAATTTAAGACTATTCTTGTTGCACCGAAATAATAAGTGAAATTTGAAACTTGTTAGAATGGCAGACCCAACAGAATAATGAAAGTCGAGAAGTGTTGAATGTTTTAATGTGGGATTCAAGATATTCAACAGACAACCGTTCGACAAAGCTGGGACAAAAGTACGAGGGAATAAAAAAACTGGCACGGTCAATTTACCAGTTAATAAACTAAACTTTAGTATCGATTAATGGTATAGCCAACGAAAAACTTACCAGGGTCGCATGAACTCCAAGACAACGCAAAAGTTCGTTACAATGACATTGAAACTATTAACTATCTAAATTGATCAATTATGCAAGTTTAGTTTAGATAACAATAAACATGTACAGGGCCGATAACGCATTTGTGACTCCTCTAGTGTTACAGGTGTCTATGGGCGACGTTGATCGCTTACTATCAGGCGATACGCCTGCTCGTTTGGCCCTCATAAAAAAAATATCATGTAACTGAGTTCATATTCATGAGACATTGAATATCAGACCATTGGGTCAAAGGCAGTGGACAAACTATGTATGGCCACAGAATTGATTGAGTACAAGTAAATAAGGCTCTCTTTTAATCTTGGCGAAAGTCGCGCGCACGTGAGAGCGCGCAATAGAGAGATGCAATGCGGTTATTTATCTATTTATCATAATTATTTCATTAAAAAAACGTAAAGTATCAATCTGAGCCTAGAAAGGTAAAATAAAAATAAAGAAATAATTTTGCATATTTATTTAGATTCCGTGCGGTTCAATGAAGGAAAAAATGTATCACAACTACCATAAATAATTGAGTGACATCACACGTGTCACTCAATTTGTATGCCCAGCCGTTATGTGTGCCGCAGCATTATATTACTAAACTTGACAGTCAAGGTCTTCCGTGCGAGTCTACTGCACAGGTGGAAACAGCACACCTCTGTCTTTGATGGGTTTGGGCACAGGCGCCAACGTGTAAAGTAGTTGTTCAACTTAGCGAGGTCCCTCTCCAGGATAGGTTCAGAGGCATCCATGTTGGGTTACGAGTCCGGGGTCGACAGCGTAGCCAATTTACGGGAGGTGGTTTCCGAGAGATCGTGGATCGGAGAGCACAAGTTGAACAGTAAAGGGGCCAAGACAGATCCCTGTGGGATGCCATTGTTTAGTACTCTGGTGCTACTGGAGGATTCTCCTAGGAACACTTGAAAGGTTCTATTGTGTGTTCTAGTGAGTGTGTCTTCTACCAGTCTGTACAGCTTTATACAAGGAATCGTATTTAAAAGTTTAAAGAGCAGACCTTCCCTCCACACGGTATTATAAACCGAAGTTTGATCAACAAAATTAACTAGTAACCCTATTTCCTCTATTACACTTTATTTTTCAATACAAAATGGTACCAATTTGATAAAGTAACGCAAGACAATTTTTATTTTTCTGTGTGTAGTAATTAGTTCGAGTTTTAGAAGAGGAACAGGCGGTTCCATTTAGGTGTTTTATTTTGTTTATTATTTATTTGCGAAGTTTCTTTTGCCTATTAATTTTGAGATAAGCGCAGAACACTACTACACTACTGCGGCTGTTAAATTCACTGAATATTTAAGTACAAATTCATAAAATACAGTTTTTTTTTTCACTTATTATATATAAAACAGAAAAATCACCGAAAAACCGGAAAACCCGGTTTTACTATAGTACAAAATCCGAAAAACCGGTTTACAATAATACTAGCGGTTTTGTGACCCCTAGTTAAAGCTGTATGGTATATTCGCGGAGTAGGTGCCCCGCGCCTGGGAAGGCATCTATCTACAGGTTGAGGATTTCCCTGTAATCTCCGGTGGAACGCGTCGCATATCATGTTACATCGAACCGTGGAACTCGTGATTGCAAGCTCTTAATCCGTAGCATAACTTTCTCTCATATATTAACTAAGAGTTGGGCAAAATGGCATGTTATAGAGCTCACACTCACGCACACGTTACACAACAAACACTTCGTCTTATAAAATACCTATCAGTAACGGCTGATAATCATAACAAAGCCTATATTTTCAGTTTAGTACCAAATATCCATACTAATATTATAAATGCGAAAGTGTGTCTATCTGCCTGTCTGTCTGTCTGTCTGTCTGTTACCTCTTCACGCTTAAACCGCTGAACCAATTTGGATGAAATTTGGTACGGAGATACTTTGAGTCCCGGGGAAGGACATAGGCTACTTTTTATCCCAGAAAAATACCGTTATCCGCGATAAAAAAAATTAAAGCGGACGAAGTCGCGGGCAGTAGCTTGTATTTCTATAATCTTAAGCAAGTAACTCTTCACTTTTCTTTGGAGAAACTGGAGATGGTTCTGTGAGAGTTTATTCCGTACTAGCATTTACCCTCGGCTTCGCCTGCGTTATCAAGAACCGAGTAGCTTATGTTTTATTGATTGATACCCCATCCATACAGTTCCACCTCACTTTTCACTCCTGCAGGGATGATTTCCGGGATACGAGCTATCCTAGGTCCTTCCCAGGGATTCAACATATCTCCATAGCAAATTTCATCTAAACACACGTTCACTGGTTTAAGCGTGAAAATGTAACAGACAGACAGACAGGCAAAGAGACAGCGTTACTCTTGGATTTATAATATTAGTATAGATAGTATGGATAGTGTGGATTATGTCGATGTAATTCCGCCTTAATTGGCTAGGTACTGTTTGTTAAGCATAACGTTATTTTATTGCAACTTTTACTTAACGAAATCAAAGTAAGAACACCTGTTTTTAATTGAATTCTATTATACTTCAACTTTTTGTTGCAGATACGAGTAAGATCAGTCACGCTATCCGTGAACATAAAAGCCTGACATGCTGATGTTGGTTAAACGACACACTGATTTGGCGTGATACTTGACGGAACACTGCTGCGTATATAACTTTTTTTTTAGAACTTGACTTTGAACTGGCTAGACCTCCTGACCAGAACTTAGATTTAGTGGGGGGAGCGCAAACCCACAGACGGGAAAGCCATCCGCGGCCACTAAGAGTTGGGGGAGGTTGGTACAAAACGCACTGCGCAAGGCACAGGAACTGCAGAGGTAGGTTGAACCGGAACCGTTCAACCCCAGTTGGGACGGGGTAGAGAGAGACAAGACAAGCGACCACGCCGGCAGGCGTATATTACTTATAATTAGATTCAAAAGTCCCTATTCCAACTTTTTTTTTTCTCAGACTTATAAACGATTTTCGCTTTATGGGGATGAAGTGCACACATAACTAGTAATTATAACATACAAGCCTGTCATACTTCTACCTCTTGGTCACATTTCTCGGAACCGCACACCGATATCGAGTCATGTCGAATTACGCTACATCTATTTATACGTCAAACTAAAGTGTAAGAATATGAAGTGCGAACAAGTGAAGTGCTAACCCCGTTGCAATAAACTGATAAGCCGATAATATACAGCGGGGAAGTTCGTAATAGACATGTAATGAAATATCGTCGATCCCGGTGAACAAAATAGGTTAGTCAGGTTTGCACCGGTGACCTATATCGGTGGAATAATGGAATGGATACACTCTTAAGTAACACGGTGGCCTCGCCCCGATATGCATCGAAACCTGAACTGAAGTATAAGTAAGGTAACACAATTGAGCTGAGTTTGCTACTTTTACCCTGTGACACGGTACCTATACAAAATAAAGTGCCAATACGAGTATGTAATTACCTGAAAAAAATGTTTAAGCCCCCGACGAAAAAAGTGTGTTATAAGCGTAATCTGTGTCTCTGTGTGGCTCAAGGATGGACGGATTTTGTTTGTTTTGTGTCGGGAAAGTGTTTTAAATAAAATAAAATAAGATCTCTATATTTTCAGACAACTTAATGGTCCATAGGATGTTAGTAAACAAAATGGGAATCGTTTTGAGCGAGTGTTTTATAAAAATCTATGCAGTCGTTTGAGTAATTGGTTTTATGGTTTCAACGATGTAGTAGGTATACTTTTGATACAATTGGTTGGAATTAATTTAAAATCTTTATGTTTGCAAGTTCTTAATTCAAGAAAACCAGGATCAATTCACATTCAAAACCTCATAATTAATTTCATAGTACGACAGCTAGGTACATGATGATCACTTACTCACATCACTCTAGCTAAGCTATATAGTTATCTGTCTTACAACTGAAAAATATTTGGCCCAGCTACAGTTTTAATACGATGTCTTTTTTCTCAATTTAATTGTCTGCAACTTCGTCGCACAAAATCCATACACGCGTGCACATGTCAATAAAATGGTGGTTTTAATTATTGGTTCGATACCGAAAACCCGATACGAAATTGGACACCCGAAACTTCGTACATTATATATACTTTCGAGTGATCCCCTGAGCAATGCATGATATGGCTTCGTTACATACTGACGTGTACTTAATATATCTACATATACTTAATGAACTAGGAAAAGACAAGAATTTCCACAATCTTCTTTTCCTTAGATTCTCCCTTACAGACCGCTATCGGCGTCGTCTCGACAAGGTTTTACGTTGCGTCGATGCGGTGGGTTTCTTAGCTAAATTGGCTATGCTGAGATTACCAGACAACATCATGATAAATGGGGCCTTTGTTTATTTGTTAAGTCTAAAACGCAAAATTCCCCGGTTATATTTTTAATCTACTTAGTCACAATGCTTATCTACCTACGCAGCAACCAATTTCAACTGTGTTTTACATTCACATAAAATATAAGAAACATTTACAACATAGTTTTGCTGGTAATATCTGTTTAACATACAAACACTTGGCAGTAAACCAGCCATAAAGTTAGTGTTATTCTGTAGTATATTTACTTTAGCTGAAGAGATAACACAACACGCCACAGTCGCAATCAGTCATTTCAAAATAAACAATATCTCGGCCTTCTCCCGCTAAATATAACTTATGAAGACAGAGGCATTGATGTGGATTTCAGGGACGAACGCAATAATTTTAAGGGCGTACTGATTTAAACGACTAGGGGACCTACAGTCATTTGCTTACGATTTGTATAATGAATCCATGTGCATCCGAAATTAGATATACAGTGATGCTCAACTAATTTGACAAATAGTATATATTTTTGAGATCTATACAAAATTTTATTAATTAATACATTGTTTGCGTCCACTACGTTTACATGCAAAATTTTGAATCATGCATGATCGCGAACCAATCTGTCGAAGTAAAAAGAAAAACAAACATAATAAAGAAAGTGAAGTTATCTACTATGTATGTAATTACAATATCTGATATGTAGAACATATCTCGGAGACATTAGTATATTTTGGCCGTAAAAATCCATGTTCTTCAGTTAAGAAGTGAATCCAAAGGTAGCTAAGATTACTTTCAATGTGAAAATTGCTGCATATTTGGAATCATTTAATGTTAATATTTCATTAATAATCTTATAAGTCTTATAGTGGGTCATTATTTTAATGTCAAAGCAATTAGGTACTAACTGTACAGAAGTTCTCGACGCTGTATAAGGCAATCCTTAGAAAATCCAGTTGTACGGACGATTCGACTACCTTGCGGTACAATTATTAGAGAACTAATCGAAACCAACCAGACGCGGCAAGGTATCATCGTGTCGAGGGTGGCACACCCCTTTATGGCGTGTCGGAACATTTGGCTCGATGACGTCACTCCACGCCCCGATGTACCATCGTGACCTGACAACGTCTATTTTTGGCATTCGGACAGACAGTTTGACTGCCCGTGACTGACATAATCCCCAATTCCCATGTCTCATTTGTATGTGGCACGCAATCTAAATATCATGGACGTATTCGACCGTTCATTGCACTTTCAGTTTCATGATAGATGTTTATCGCTCACAATGAAATTCGTTTATTGCAAACAATAAATTATCTTGTAGTGACTATGTTTGTTCTTACCTTCCAAATTCAGTCATAATACAGGCATTCTAAAAAGCCTTTAGCAAAAAAAACTCATAAAAGCATTTGCGTCTAAAAAAAACACTCAATTCTCTCGTTTGCCTAGACATATTCAAGAAGTTTCATTCATCAGTCCCTGATTAGACAATTGAACTTAATTATTAACCCAAAATAAAAAAACAACCAGTTTAAATTTGCGAATTGCGATTGCGAATGTTGGTGGGAAGAACAATTTAAACATTATTCTCGTGTACAGGGCAGGTACGGGAAGGAAACGCTTCTGACTGTATCAGAAATTGACACAATTAGTACTTAACAAGTCAAATACATCATGAAACATACAAAAAAGCTGATGGACGATTCATTACCCAAAATGTTGAATATGTGTATTAAACTTCTAATAAATTCTTCACAAATGTTAACATCTCCAGCTGAAGCAATCGCAAATTGACTGTCTGTTAAAGAGGAACACCTCAAACCTATTCTATAACAGGTATAACAGATATAATCATAACCGCTACAGCAAAACAGAGCACGCTCGTGGAACATAATGGTAAAATGCAAAAACTAAATATCCTATGTGTCTCGATGGTCCCAATGCACATATGCCTTTTTGACTCACCTTGACAGAATGCCTATCTATCAGCGTACGGCAAGGTCAGAGATTTACATTACATCACTGACGCCAGTAAAAAGCCAGGCCCACCACAATAAGGTCTTTGTTCTGGGAGTAGTGTGGGAATTAGCATATTAAAGGAGTGACGTCATACGGTCCTGATGAATTGTCTCAAGTGAAATGCCCATGTCTAGACTTTAGAGTTTACTAGCTTAATTAAACATTTGACAAATTATTGCGCGACAACTCCAGCAATAATTATACCTAATTTTGGATGTAGGTTAATGAGTAAGATATATAGCAGTTCACTGTGCTATCACAAAGTAGTAAAAACTAATTAATGACGGTGTAGACACAGCTCCATTATACCGAGAGTACCTATATGTCCAAAAATAATGTTTTTGTGTATGCATCGTCAAAACAGATGATCGGTTTTCAACAATTTTCAGGAAAGGAACTGGCATTGGACGCAAGTTTCTAGGTATTTTGCTTAATTACGTAAAAGAGCGGGTGATGACATTTTTCACCCTCGCAAATTCAATTTGAACTAAAATGTAGTAATATATTTATATTACTTACAGTTGCTATATCTATACTATTATAACAATGAAATGTCAGTACATTGAAGATATTTTCAAAAAATATATATTGTAACGCACTATTTGGAGGTCACTGAATAAACGGTTTCAACTATTTTTGGTACACGAGCAGCTGGATATCCACAAATGGTTACAGGATACCTTACCCGACTACGCTGAAGAAAAAAGAGGGGTTATGACTTTCTTCTCTTCCGCGAACGAAGTTGCGTGTCCCACTATGTTTATGTATAAAGTTATTCGTCTGAAATTAGTCAACATTAACAATCAAGGCATTCAGGGAAACATCATCGATATCAATAACAATGAATAAGAAACTACAATACAACTCACGCGGATTAGCCACATGTTATGACTAAATAGATCAATTTTGTCCATGACGCGTCGACGCAGAAAATATAACGATTTCAGTAGTAGGCTTTAGTCGCGCTAATGTCGCGAGGTCAATCATTTGAGTCAATCAGGAAGTTAAATGTATGAAAGGAAATGGCATACCATTCAAATATAATCGGAATAAACTCAATTGTGATAGTATATTTTGTATTTGACAACAAGCCATATCAATAGACAAGGTGTATTAAAAAGAAATTAAACATGTCAATCGAAAATATTAAAATAGATAGATATAGGTTCAAAACGACAAAGTTAAGTTAATTAAAATCAAATAATAATAATAATAAAATGCATAATAAAAAAAACATTAATTTGAGGAATCCGAAAGCAACTTGAACGTGATAGAGTATGTATCAATAAGTTTTATTACTGGTGGATTTTTAGTACTTTGGTCGCTGCTTCAATGTTATCAAATCCTCTGAACGTTCAGAAGCCTTACTTATAGAAATACCGTTGGTATTATACCCTCAGAAAGTCTCATAATATTTTTAAATATAAATTTGAACACTGTTTTAGACCAGATTCAATTTTGAATGGCAAGACTGCATGACAACAAGCATATTTATTGCAATAACTCACTAAAAGGCACACTAAATGAAAAAACCCAAGGGACTTGGGGCACAATATGCATATAGAGTAAGAAAACTGTTACTTCCAGTAACTATTAAGTACTAAATAAAGAACAATACATAAATATGACAGCAATAACAATTTAAGTTTTTGAAACGTTGTCCCCAGGTTTCATCGGATGATAATAAGCGTTTTAACGAGCCCTTTTGCTCCAGTCTTGAAGTCTAAATTTTATTTGTCAGGAAACACGGATACGCGCGTCGCGTATACGGCAATAGCGGGTTATTTATTAGGCAAATATCATTCACATGTAATTGATTGAATTACTCGTTTCAAATTTTCAAAGAAAGTCAAAGCAGAGTTTCATATTATCTGCACAAACATCTTAGCCACATTACACATGCTATAAAACTACAAATTCAATGAAAATATATTATTTTTTAATGTTTGTAGCATAGTCAGCGATCTATGAATTTCTTTGTAAATGCAATTATGTATACTACTATCTGAGACTATAAAAGAACTTGAAGGTGCCCGCAATTTCGTCAGCAGATAAGAAAAAAAATATAACCCTCTTTTGTTCTTAAGCGTAATTGAATAAAAAGTATCATATAAACCATTTGTGGATGGACTCGTGAACCAAGAGATGAAATCCGTTTAGCCGATTTGACGTGATGAAGTCACAACGACACATACGAACACACAAACATACAAACATATATATCCAGTGGCTAATATTTCATTTTTACAATTTTATTACTGCATTGATTAAAAATAATGTAAAAAAAACAGTTGACATAAATTTAGGAACGTGTTCAACAAATGACACCCAAGCCATACGAAGTATATTCAGTGTCCATTAACAAAAGTTGATATGGTAGCGTTCCAATACTTAAATTTATCCGGAAGAAATAAAGCTGAGGTGAATAATTTCGCTTTTTCATCAATCAGTAGCGAGGGGTACATGCAGGGGTCCATTTTCATCGGTACCTATGCGAGTCCCTATTATGCTGCTCTAAAAAAAACATCAATATAACATCTTATACTTTATGAGTAAAATGACTGTGACATACGGACATAACAGAACAATAAGGGTTTCGTTTTAGCGTATTGCCACGGCTACGGAACCTTAAAAGTATCCCGATTTATCGAAGGATATTTTTGCTACAATATTGCTGTTTTTGATCACCTACAATAGAATGTTTCACATTGCACCAACTTTATTACTTTTGCGATAGCGCGATAAACTAAAATCAATACGCAAAACAACGTAAAACGTTTGTATGTGTATAACGTATGTATGTTAACTAAAATATCAAAACCCGACTACTCCGACTAGAATCATACGCCACCGGGCGACCTAGGCCGGGTGCCAGATGGACTGCCCAGTGCCTATTATGCTGCGATAGCGTATCGAGTTACCGTAACCACAGCCCTACTACGTAACAAATATGACCCTAATATGATTTCGCAATGCACTTCTGTTTTCGCACGTAATTTAGAACGGCTGCATTGAGGACAATGTTGTTATAAATGCCGTATTTCGTACAATGCAAAAAATGTGCTGATTGTGTGATATTTTAGCTAAAGGACCGTCGTTTTTAGGCGTCAACGTCTACATTGAATTGAAGAAAGCAAAATAAAGCTATGGCCACATAATAGAGAGTGCGCACTCATGCATTGTATTGTTGTTCCTTTACAGATAGTAAAATATTGATTCCATGATATTCAAAGCGGTTTCATAGAAACCAAGTTCTTTTTTGAACTAAACCAAAAGTTTGATTCACTTGATGAGGAATGTTTTGATGCCTGATAATTAAGTTTACACGAATCTCTTAAAAGCGCTAAACGCTACCATTATTAACAGAAGCTTTACAAATTCATCCTAATCAACAAAGAGTAGAAAATGTGAACTTTATGACGTCCACGCAAAGGCTACACTCGTTTGTTTTTATATAGGTAAACGCCATACGCGTGCACTGAACACACGATCAAATTGTTTTAAGAGAACAACTACGTATGTGAATATGACGTGTCTTGACGCATATGCCTTTATTCTACCAATACTACAATAATAATAAAGCGCAGTCTTTACCCCAGTTCTATGACCACGATTTTGGCACACTCGTTACTGTACGGCTGCAATAGTGACGTCAGTATTAAATAAGAGTTAGACTACAGGAAGTTCGAGGATGTTAATGTATGTATTATGATATGATGTGTAAGGAGTGATCATTAAACTGAACATACCGTGACGTTTTATGATGCGATACCTTGACATAACGAGTGGTCTTCGAAGTAACGAAGTATATATTTAGCTTAATTAAAACTTTCTAATGCGAAACGCTAAGCGCTAGACAAATTAATGATCTAAGATTGTAGGGGTGTCAATGGACAGTCATGTGATGTATGAGATAACCAGACAATTCATCACGTTTTGATTAAGAAAGTTTCTGAACTTTTAGCTTTAAATACTGCCTCTAGCTAATTTTGTCGTGCCTCGAGAACCCTAGAACGCGACTGAGACTACAAACGGACACACCCAGAACCTAAAACAATTTAAACAAGTTGTTTTCTCTTGAACCTGACATTAACCTCTTGCACAACAATCTGTTCAGACGAAAGTAACATATCAATCACTGATAATACTAGGATTCTCGTATTTGTCACTATCATCCATATCGTTCGTCGTGTTGGTGCACTGTTGGTGGCACAGAGTTTAGTGATTCCTAGAATATGACAGGCAAGAAATTCACTTTCGTCCTGGCGATCTTTTGACCAAGTTATCGTGATGTGATGCAGGCTTATATGCCTGCATCATATTACGACAACATGGAATCCTAAAAATGCTTCATCAATCAAAGAAGGAAAGGACAGCGGAATGTTCAAGTTCTTAAATCGACGATGATGAGTATAGTGATTAACTTCGTGCTTGAAACGACGACATTGGCCATTTATATTACAAGAAATCAATATATCGTACCTGAATGGACCAGTTTTTGAATCTAGAAACCTTATATAACTGTCACATTGCAATGTAACCCTGTCGCGGTAAAATTCACACGGTAGTTCACAAAAACAAAGTACGCGCAATCAAATGATTCCAACCTTCTCCGGTGAAGTAATTCTTGCATAATGATTGCATGTTTTCACAAACAAGCCTTTTCGCGTATGACCTGCACTTGACCCGACGTTTAAGAATCGGAACAGAAAATTACAAATCCGATAACCACACTTGTCCCTTTTGTCGGATATTACATGAATTTATAATTTGTAACAATCGTATTGATCAAAATTATTAAATTGGCAAGCCTTGAGATTATATTAAGAACATTTTAGACGGAGATGGCGAGCGAGCATGAGATGAACGTTAAAGGCCTTCCGGCCTTTCTAAGGAAAACGGAAATTGAATCTTAAAAGAGTTTCATATAGTGGGAAGATGAAATAAGGAAACAAATCGATTTTATTGATCACTGCATTTTTTTTTCTATGTTCTTGTAATTATTAGTCTAAATTATAGCATTATTTTGACATTGAATCATTTCACTCGGCATTTGATTGTTGAAGTCTAACAAAGTTCTGCAAAATATGGGACCAGACGTGAACAATAAACTCCCTACGGAAATTAAGTAGCAAATACTGTATAGTGTCCGACCGAAACATGTGTTTTTGCCGAATCCGAAGGTTCGGTTTTGGTTCTAGTTTCAGCCGAAACCAAAACTTTTATAGATGTGTTAAAATCGTTGCATGTTATGAACAGGGATCGGAAACTCGGGAGCTATTATACCTACAACTAGCAAAATTCCCGAAAAAGCAAGTATGGAGTCGGCTTACAAATAATATTTTTTATTATTTGAATCCCGGGATCCCGGGATTGTATGCAACATCAGAAAATGGTAAATACGTATCAATTGTCGTTGGGTTATGCTTTTTTTAGCGAATTTCGTCAACATACAAGCCGTTTTAACGATATACAGAATGTATCAAAAAGACACGTGTTAGCCCGTTTAAGGGCTTAATTAACTATAGGTATTGTGTTAAGATGATGATATTGATAAGTTGATAACATAATATCAAGATAAGCTTTTTTTAACGTATTTTTTTTATACAGGGTATTTTTGAGTGGTTTCCAGTATATGGAAATCCTAAAGTATAGGAGATACAGGGAAACCGTCTTAGGAAACATTAGGTATTTTGTGTGAAAGGAATTATGGTTTAGTTTCGGCCAAGTCTAGTTTTTTTCTTATCAGAAGAAGATGCCCGTTATCCTCTTAAACGGATCACCAGTACTTTTGTCACACTTTGTATGTGCTTAATACATAAAGTAACCGTAGTATATGCTAATAATCGTTTTTATTAACATATAATACGTAATTGAAATAAAACAATTTAACGGATTATATCGCGTATATTATCTAATTTTTCATTTCTATAATTAAAATATTATATACTACGTAAATTTATACCTCGAACTTTGTTGCTAAGTTCCATACATCGGTTATGTGGGTGGTGGAAAAATATATATTTTTTTTAATAACATGTATTCAATTAAAATCTTCAATAAATAACAACTTTCATTTCATGACATTAACAAGTACTGGAATAGAACTGGGTCAGTACCGCGAACATCGTAAATTTCGAATATCTGTATTCATTCGAATAGTGTGACAGATGCTAATAATTTACAATTTACGATGGTAGCGGTACCAGCCCTATTTTTAACACTCTTAAGCACTAACATTTGGCAAAATTTTACATTAAGTTAAGGTCACGAAATAATAGCTACGACTTTAATTTGCTTGATCCCGATAGTATCAGAAGAGTTGTAAAGAAACGAAAAACACTTTAAGTGCGACCTAATTACTAGGGCAAGGGGTGGGTTCAAGATTTAAGGAATCTGTAACGTTCAATACATTTGACACATGTGAAGTTTATTTCGAATTATAATAAATTATAATTATTTTTTCAAGATTAGCCATAGTAAGTCTATTTCTAGATTCCGTAAGTATCCATTTAAACATGGAAAAGGATCTTTCTACATCTACCGACGTGAGTGTTGCGTATTTATAAATATAAATGTGACTTTCCTGATTCATCTTTTCGCATATTTCTCTGAGTTCATCAAAATCTGGATTTCTATTGATATTGGTTTAATTTATGAATGAATTTGTTGTTCATCGTCCATTCTATGGCTAACCTTACTTCGTCAAAAATTTCAAACGCTTCTATTATGGACAAATCCCGTTTATCCAATCTCGTAATAGCAATTTGTATTATTTCAAAATTATCGTAAATATATTGCAAGTCTATTTTTAAATTCTGTTTTTTAAGCACGTTAGTCATAAACTAATACTAATATGGTATTAACATAAAATAACACGGCTACAACTTACTTTACATAAAAAGGTATTCCAGTATAGATCTCGTGCAATAACAAAGTCCAGGAATTCACAGCACAAGTCGTTGTTCGATGTAATATCACTAGTAACTGAATCCAATCTATAAAGCAAATCATAAACCGTTGTTGAATAGCCGTTCCGTAACCGTTGTAGATACGTGAAAACAGAGCACATTTGACACCCGAATGCATGTAAAGTACAGTCACGAATGAATCATAAACTTCCCTAGATAACTTAGCCACATTCTTACCTGTATCCCAACCCTTAAAAACTACCTAAGTTCTTATCTACAAACGTAACCTACAGCGAAAGATGCCGATGTCACGCAATTGCCGTCCTTTTTTACCTGCTAAACATGAAACAATGACGGAAATACAAATATACCACGTGTGCCGCGGTAGGTTGATTACCTGTTTATTTTTGCATAGGTATGTACATTTTGTTTTGATTTACTGATTGTTAAATCAGTAGAAGATACATACCTTTGTACCATTATTTTTACTAAAAGTAACAATACAACGTTAGTTTGATGTCAACTAATACTGTACTGTCAGTTAAATGAAAAACACATGAATTACATAAAATTTTGATCATAGGAACAACTAAAATAGTCTATTTAAATACTTTAATACATTTGTATGGCTGTTATTCTAATTTTCGGTATTTCGGGAAATCCCGGGAAATTTATTAGTAAAATTAAATTGAGTCCGCCTCCATACTAGTCAACATCGATGCGGCGTAGGCACTGAGCCCGAAGTTTAGGTATAATAGCCCCCGAGTTTCCGATCCCTGGTTATGAATACAATATCAGTGGACTTTTATTCCTAGACATATGAACATTAAACCACTTGTACTCGTGAGCCGTATAGGTGGTATAAAATTAAACAAGTTCACTTGTAAAAATTAAAAAAAGATGTATTCAGTGTTTTAATTTTCACAAATGACAATCAGAGACTCAAAACAGTACGGGTAGGTAAGTTACGGCGCGACTGAAAGGTTTGGCACTTTTTTGACCGAAACCGAACCTCCGGCAGAAACACGTTTTTTTTTTGCCGAACCTGTCGAAACCGAAACTTCGGTCAGACACTAATATGTCCTGTGTCATGGCGAAAACAATCAAAATACGGACACGCAAACCTATACCGTGAAATATTTACTTTAACTCAAACGTTATAATTTATATAAATTAATTCATACGTACGTAATAATTACATACCATTTGCATTAAGCTCTGCAATGCACGTTTCGTACACGTCGACACAGGTGTTATTCATAAACAGTGCAAAATGATACTATTCAATTATCTACTACGTAGGAGATATGCAATATCTTTTAAACCAGAAATAATGGACTATTACGATAAAACATATAAGACCATCCGAGATTAGTAAATGTACTGTGGGCAGCAAAATTGCATGGATAGAATTGAACCCCAGTGCTGCATAATTATGGTTGAAATCTATCCATGCAATTTTGCTGCCAATTACTTCGTACAGGTACCAATATTTGCCATAACAAAGCGGCCAAAAATATCTGACACGACCTAACGGCCCTAGAAATATAGTCGTGTCAGATATGTATGCGTACTTTCTTGTGTCAGATATGAATGCTGGTGACTGTACATATACATCGTATAATGCCCATTATGCAAGCGAAACTGTAAAATAGATATTGGTTTTATATGTAAGAGATATCTGTTGATTTAACTGAGGGGACTTTTACAATTCAAAATCTACCAGCGCTTTGAAAAATATGAAATTGTCAGCAAGCATAACCGAGTATTAAAGTGCTTCCTCACTTTGAGCATTCGCCTGTAATGTAACGTTTCAGATTCGATTTTGAGCATTACATTACAGTACTGCCTTCCTGACTTGACGTGCATTTTCCTCCCACAATTTTGTAATGCTCGATTCTTTAATGTTACATCACAGGCGAATGTTCTAAGTGAGGGAGCACCTGTATGCTTTACATTTACAAAACTGTTAATTAAACATTTTAGTAAATAAATGCTAAATATATACTATTTAGGACATATGCTAAAACTAGCGTTAAAGCAATCGTGTATATTAGCAGTATTTGTACTTTTTAAATGACAGTCTCATGCAATGGAGGTATCATTCTGGTATGATGGCAGCCCTAGCGCCGATGTGGGTCGCACAAACCGGCGGCGCAGGATGCCGTGTGCATAGCTGCACATGAGCTTTAGATCTCACGATGGTCAATTTCACCATTTTCTTATGGAAACTTTCATAACCATTACTTGAACATTAGGTACAAATCTTGAGCGTATAGTTCGTCTTAGGTCGTGTTCAAACCAAACTGACTGTAAGCCGCCGAATGTGAGCAGGCTCACTGTGAGCCCCCAGTGTAAACGTGAAAATAAACGGTATTTTATGTCAGCGTCTACGCATGGCGTAATAACGTATTGTCGGTTAGATGTGAACGAAAAAGTGAATATGTATGGAAATACAATAAACTGCGTAACGTTCGCTCACTTTCGGCGGCTTATAGTCAGTTTGGTTCGAACACGGCCTTATCTTGTGTGGAAAAACTAACCCCGAAAAAAAAAACTATATATATAGCTTTTTCAGACTAATTTAAATAACAAATTTACGTACGTTTTGTTAATTAATAAGTACAATTGTATCTATTTCGTTGGGATTTAGAGAATGATGATAAAGCCACTATACCCCTTTTTTG
Source organism: Hedya salicella (assembly GCA_905404275.2). Lineage (NCBI taxonomy): Eukaryota > Metazoa > Arthropoda > Insecta > Lepidoptera > Tortricidae > Hedya > Hedya salicella. Next base: position 9,535,605 of record FR990112.1, on the reverse strand, counting down.
AAAAGTGGTTCGGTGCGAAAGCGAGCTCAATCGATGGTCATGACTATTTGAGATTCCGTACAAGATATATTGTCATTTTATTCAGTGACAATGGGGATGCATCTCGTTCGAACCAACTAATTGCCTTTGGTATTCGCCTCGCTATCGCTACCTACAAATATGTATACAAATAACGCTACGATCGATATTAATAAGAAATATTTGTGAGTCAGCTAAATGGAATTCGGCTTTAAATCACGAAGGGCAAGTAAACATTGGTTGCATAAAAAACGTAAACGAACTGCTGATTAGGATTCTGTTACGTTAGGTATGTAGTTTTGAACAAAACTAATACAATGACATAATATTTTCTTCTGTTTCCGCGATTATTACTCATTTAAATAAAACAATTTAACGGATTATATCCACCCGTCCACCCGTGACCATGAAAAGCTTCCAAAACGTCGGGAACTCAAATGAGATAATATACGCGATATAATCCGTTAAATTGTTTTATTTAAATAAAATAATGACATTTGTGTAGTAGTACTTGTGGCAAAAGTGTTACGTTGTCGGAATACTATAAATTCTGTTTTGTAAACTACGATAACGTGACGAAAGACACTACGTAGATGGAATAATTTAACTACCAAAACGAAAAATTATTGCCGTTTAGTATGGGAGCATTTTAAGAAAATCGATTTCTCCATACTAATATCTTTCGGAATATTTTAGGGATGGCTTATCCACATTAAATTTCATTTTGGTTTGGGCACGAAACAAGTAAAAATTTAAAGCAAACATTCTAAAGTATTACTTACATGAAATAGGACAACGAGTGAACCGAGCTGTTTTCAAACTGTGTAATGTGGATGGTTTACATGTAATTCAAATAAACTTTGTATATAAGTAATAAAACTTAAATACAAAATTGTTACAAATATACTTTTCAAATAATTAACATATTATTAAACATTGATCCATTAAGATAGGCCAGGAGTCAAACATACTCCACTTATGTACAGACGACAGCCTGACTAGCTAACCTATGTACCGAAGAATCACTTTTACTCGTTCAAATGAGTCCTATTGACGACAAAAAGATTCGGCGGTGTCAACGTGAGGGGTGTTATTTAATTACATTTTATTTACTTTTTTCTTTAATTGTAGCACTCCAACTTGCCAGTAATTATGATTAATGAGAATATAGACGAAGAATTTATTTAACTTCGACTAGAATATTTTGCGTATTTCACTAAAAGTTCGATACATACTACGCAATAAAAAAAGTTCATAAAACAGAAAATAATTAGCAACACTCAAACATCATTAACATTCCTAATCGTTCCTTATTAAATTACTTAAAATGACGTAAACACTGAAACGCAACTGTTTCAACAGTCCTCACCTGACGCAGGCTCTTCTTGAAAAGTTTGAACTTCATGGCGATCCAACTAATATATTTTCAATACAAATTTAACATCACAAACACATCGGAACTCATTAATTTCACGCACTTGACCGTATGCTAACCGATTGCTTTTACCGTAAAGTATTTATTTTTCACGTTACGTTACGTAGATATGCAGCGTGGGAGTACGATACGATACGTGTTTCGGTATCGACGCAACTGCGACGACTGAGGGGAGTACTCGATGCGCCCGTCATATGTTTCAGGAAAGCTGTTTGTCTACCTATAGTCTTTAGTTTGTTTCGGTTTACTGACGTAAGCAGGAGTTAGTAATGGTTTAGTAGATTTAATTATGAGATGCTTGCAAATAATGCTATCTTTAATTTGGTGATAAAAATTCGGGGAATCCTGTGCCCTTGTAGTAGAACAATACGGGCTCGTACGAATATGAAAAATGTTTGTTTGATTTTATGGTTTTAATATATAATACGTATGAAGACGTTATTAGTGTAGAAAAATGGTTTAGCATTAACAGGTGTACCGTGCCAATAACTATAAAAATTTTCGTGAATACTTCGCTTTAATTATTTCATTTCTGCTGCCATATCTACTTATAAAAATACTTGTTGTCATTTTCCTGACATTTATAATCTAATCTTACTAGTCATATACAATGGACCGCAACTCGTGTACGGACCCGGAAACAGTACATTTCAAAAATGTATTCAATTGAACTGAAACTAAATTATTGTTACTTTATGTTCCGGTTCCTCTGCATTCTATTGCATTAGAATTTAGCGTTACAGTGGCAAAAAGAGAGAGATGAACGTAACGGGTGTAAATTTAACAATTCGTCATCGATCTCAGTCGTACAATTTAGTCCCCGGTAGATCATCTGCTCGAAATTAGTAAGTAAGTTTGTTCTAGAAGTTGACCAGTGTCATCGTGCGTAGAATCTTGACTGTCGATGACAGCTATTCCGATATAACAGCCATTAGTTTAGTGTTAATGTTTAATTTACGACATGGCATAATTGTGTCATTAAGAAATAATATTTCATTTTAATGTTATTCTACTTGTTGTAGTAATGTTTCGCGTCCAATTCTTTCGACAATGTCACTCGGTTTATCAATCACTTTAAATGGTAATAACTACTACTTGCTTGTATGCTAAGACAGCGGGGACGGGGATGAAGTGTGCGCGCGGCGGACCACGATGACCCTGCCGCGCGCACACTTCTTACTCGCCCCCGCTGTCTTTCCCCCCGTCGCCCGCAGACTATGACAGTGTCACGAAAGAACTTGTCAAACTATAGATACTTTTTCCCTTTTCTCATTTCAACAAAGTGAGTCGGATCATTCAGCCAATGATAAGTAATCTTTTGTATCTATAGCGTGGCGTCCGTATAAGACGATTCCCATCGGGTTGCCCGAGGAAAGGCTTATAACCACTTTTTTCTTTCAATATGAGTAAATGAATACGCTTCGGCTTCCCTAGTAATTTTCCTGATTCCACACATCTGGTATCTACGGTACAATTCAACCGGCTGACTGACCAAAATCACGTCGCGTTTTTTTATTGCCTTTTTAAAACACTTCTTTAGACAAAGTTTCCGTTTGGACATAGTGATAAATATATGAGATGCACAGTAGACGCCGATAATGCATTTAGTTGAACTAAATACGAGTTCATTGCTCCCTGCGTATCAATGCGGTTGCATTAAAGATGCATGAACTAGACTGATATAGAGAAACAATACACCATACCCCCTACATAAGTATTTATAACTAAATAAATTGTTTGGCGTACAATAAAGAGTGAAGTCATGAATCGAAATATTTTAACGCGGACGGAAACATACGTGTGTTATAAGTTTAACGCTTAAGCGTTAAGCGCTTGGACGGATTTTTTTGTGTTTGAAAGGTTAATTGAGAGTGTTCTTAGCTATGGTTCATGAAAACCTGTTGAGCTGTTTGAAAATTATAAGCGTTTCTATAGATGTGCCGGGGGTTTTATATCAGATATGATGATATGGTATGATATGATATGAAAATTGTAGGTTGCCCTCATTTGTTTCTTTCAAAGAATTTGTATGTATTACTTTATAGAAAAAAAATATATTTGCAGTGTATAGGGATGATAACAAAATTTTAATTACAAGTCCGTCATGTAAATTGGTAAATATTGGAACGTATTTTTTTCTTTTTTTACGCAACCAAAAAATAATGACGATATATTGAGTCAAAATGTCGCGTGCGGTCACGTCTAAGTACGTTTACACCTAGCTATAATGTCACGAACACCCCCACTCCTGAATTAAATACGATTTATCTAAGTATTTGTTTATTAATTTGAAAAAGCAAAAAATATGTGTCCGACATTTTTTTATTATCTAACTGACGGCCTAATTACAATAAATTACAATAAAATAATAATAGGTACAATTTGTTAGCTTTATGTGGACATCGGTAAGAATATTTAATTAATGCGTGTCATAAAGGTTGTACAAGCCAAAACTGGGGCACACAAAGATTGATACTAAATAATGTTAACATGGCTCAATAGACTGCACCATCTCATTAGGACACCGTTTCGACGCTCATGTCCATATTTTTTGTAGCTCAGAGACCGACTTTATTTTCCGACTTTTTTTAAAAAAATCCCTTCAAAATACTGCAGTACTCTTCACCAGGCCGCAGTTCTAGACGGTTTGGCGGGTTGCATACTTTGGGTGCCACCACGATCCCGTTTGCTTCGTACTATTTCAACAGAGGGTTTGTGTAATGGCACCTAGCTAATTCTTGCCAAAACAGCGCGGGTGACTCGTGAACGTTTCTGTAAACACTCTTTTTGATAAATATCGTTGTTTACTGTCCCAGTGGTAAAAAAAGGTCGACTTCTTTTTCCGCAGCTACATATTGCCTGCCAAAGAAGGTATTTTTTTGGGTTTAGACGCTTTTTTTTAAATTTACCTTCTTCAGGAGCGTCTGTTCGACCTACGCTACCTTACGCTGGTATAGAACGTCCATGACCACGCATGCAAACTTCGTAATGAAATTTTCATAAAGTTTTCGTGACCGTTTCTTTGCGGACAAGTTCTGTTTCGAGTCGATCTGGTGCAGCCTGGGCTTTATAACTCCTTAGTTATGCCCTAAGTTTTATTTTCGAACATAGGACTGAGACATTTTCACTTTTTTGGCAACATCACGAAATTAAATCTTAGGATTTGAGGCAAAAATCCTTACAACACTCTCGTCCTTTTTTTATTTTATATTTCCTGGCTTTTGATCTATTGTTAAGCTTTCACGAAACTTTTTTAATACACGACAGACCATAGATTAAGGACATTTCAGTCTTTTCGCGATATTTCTATAGCTTAGCATTGAATTTTCTACATGTTCGAGCAAAATGGATTGGCGTTATTGATGCTGTTTGCTCAACATTTTGGAAACGAATAAATATATTAGAAAAAAAACTATCGACAATTAGACAATACAAAAATAACAATAGGACAATTTCTTGTGATAATTAGGTGTCTAAAAAGTATGTATAACTCTATTTTTCGCGTAACAATAGCCGATTTCACACGCCCCAGTTTTGGCATGTTCAACCTTTAGTAGGTACCTACAATTTTTTTGCTTTGCCATAAGGTTAATTGGCAGAGAATGCCTCGTGCCATCAAGTTCGCCGTTTGTACGATTTGTTTTGTGCAATAAAGATTAAATAAATAAATAGTAGCAGTTTTTCATAACTTTAATGCAACGATGGGTCTACGATGATATTGATGATGCAATAGCGTTTAGATTTTAAGTTTATTTCTAGGTCAATACGTACAGGACAACCGTTTGACTTAGGGCCCGTAGTTTCAAACCGTCTGTAATCGTAAATTAAGGTTTATACAGACGGACGCCATTCCGACTGGACCACCACGGCGTGGTGGCTGAGGGTCTCTTCAGACGTACTACTACCACACAACAACGATAACCACATGGACGGTCGGGCGATAATTTATATGAAAACAAACAGTTCTATTCACACCGACCACATTTTTCACTCAAACGCAACCGTGTGGTCGGTGAGACCACATCAAAGCAACTGCAAGAAGCTGCAGCGCAACTATTTACACGTAACCACTGCGTCACGACTTTTTATCTTTACGTCTGAATAGACATTTAGGGTTTAACAGACGAACGCCATTCCGACTGGACCACCACAGTTCCGCGCCTGAAAGAAACTCCTTGCCGCATCGTGTAGATACACGGCGCATTGCCATTGAGTAGGCGCACAGTGACGGTGACATTCAGGCGCGGCATCGTTTCGCGTATGGAGAGACAAGGAGCACAATCTCTGTGTATCCAAAATTGTCTGTCAAAATCGTTAAATTAGGGTGGCGCCACAGTAGCAAGAGAGTAAATTTATTTCATTGGCAAGTATGTGTCTTTGACACCAAACGTTGAAACTGTTATATATGTAAACAAAGAGAAAAAAGACTGAATATTTCGCGAATGTAAAATAAATTACCATAATGATGCCAAAAAAATCCACAATATGCAAGTATAATCATTTCGAACTTGGGCTCGGAGCCGGGTATTTATAAATCTTCTAAAATACAAACATCTTTGGAAACACCTGATTCATGTTCTAGAATTATAATAAAATATACAAAAATGTCGTAATTGAACGGTCTATTGTTTTGTATGAAGAGAATACACTGATTTGAACACGATTAAATATTTACATCACAAGAAGAACGAAGGAATTAGTAGCATTTCAATAAAAAATAAATAAATTGGCTGTTGACATAACCGCTTACTGACAAACAACTGCTAAATTCATTTTGATTGGAACAAACTCATGTTCGGGAAATTAAAAGATTTTTTCCTTTTAAGTAAACTGAGCTATCTTAAGGGGCTACTATACGCGAATGGTTGTTACTAATATACTGTTTATATTTATGTTCACGAGTCACCGAAACCAAGATAAATACCATCAAAATTTGATATTTTTACGACAAAAAACCAGTTTTTGCTACTTTTCTTAAAAACTATAGAACCTATTGAAAAACCAGTTAACAATTTTAAAGTGAACATCACACTCACTTATTAGTTTTAGTCCCATGTCTATGCGTCGCTTGACGAGGGAGCCTATACCAATTTAAGATACGAAAAGGACTTTACGATTCTTTTTTTCTCTCGATTTATTAAGTACTAGCTTCTGCCCGCGACTTCGTTCGCCTTAAATTCGCGGATAAGGGTATTTTTCCGGGATAAAAAGTAGCCTATGTCCTTGCCCGGGACTCAAACTATCTCTATACCAAATTTCATTCAAATCGGTTCAGCGGATTAAGCGTGAAGAGGTAAAAGACAGACAGACAGACAGACAGACAGACACACTTTCACATTTATAATATTAGTACGGAAGTATGGATTATAACATTCCAGGTGACAAAAATATAGGCCAAATACCAAGCTACAATATATTTTTTACGCGGTTTGCAGCAAGAGACATAATTTTATATCACTTTAAAAACAGTGAAATTTACCGAAATTTTCCGGGTAGCCCCTTAAGGATTTAAGGTACTTTCACTCCAGAGTTCATAGATTTTTTTCCACCCTGAGTGAACGACCGTTTAGCTCAGTGGGAGTAACGTAGCCTGTGAAGCTGACGGTCCTGAGTTCAAAACCCGGTAAGGGCAAATACTTGTGTGATAAGCATAAATATTTCTTCCTGCCTCTTGGTATTTTTTATATACATAATAAAATTTATCTATTAAATATATCGTCGTGAAGTACTCATAACACAAGCCTTATTAAATCTTACCATGGGACTAGTTCGATTTGTGTAAAAATTGTCTTTCTTTATTTATTTACTAGCGGCCGCCCGCGACTTTGTCCGCCTTAGATTCGTTTATCGCGGATAAAAGGTATTTTCCCGGGATGAAAAGTAGCTTATGTCTTTCCCCAAAACTCGATATTTTACTAATTTAAATGTGAAGCATATTACCAAGATTCCACAGATCAAGTTCGTAGCGTAAAAAAATATTTACTGTCCATACAAATTGTCATCCCCGTTTTCGTCCCTAAAAGGGATGAAATTTGACATACATTATAGCCTATGCCCTATTCTGATATATAAGGTACATAACTGGAAAGTTTGATAAAAATTCGTCCAGTAGTTTTTGAGATTAAGTGGAACGTACATACATACTTTCACGTTTATAATATAGAAGAGAAGAGAAGATAGGAAGGAGGATATGAGATTGTGTTCCTTCAGCTCCTTACCTGTACACTACACAGTTTTGCGTTGCCGCAAACGATTGTGCGACGTTGCCTGTTCGATGTGGCCAGGTTCTATGGGAATTGCACGCCGGCTTTAATTAGTAATGCACTGCAGTCCGTCTCCTTCAACCCTTACTACGTTAAAATTTTACAAAATAGCAATTTGGGAAATTGCCTTTTTCTACTGGATAAGCTGTCAGCGTCATACTTGTATTTACGTTAACAGGTAAGGTACTTGCGCGCAAGATAGTCATTCAACTTCCTTGACTTGGATATAAAGTTGCAGTTTTATCTATGGCACTAACCGAACATGAGCGCGAAATTCAAACTCATTCGAACTTTGAAAAGTACAAAATAATTGATAGTGGGCTATCTTAAGAACCGGGCGCAAATACCTTATTTAACTTGATGCAACTCTCCCTTAGCCCTCACCTGCAGTAAGAGGGGCGAAGTCACTAGCTACGTGACATATAGTTACCCGTCTCTCTCGCACTGTACTGGATAGAAAGAGATGAGTAACATTTTTCGCGCGAGACAGTCGCGTGGCGCAGTTGTGCTACAGGTGCAGGCGTCCTGTCGCTCGCTCCTTTTTAACCTTTTGAGCACTAAATCCGAGAAATCAAGTCATCGAAAATTGCCTCTGACTCCAGCGTCGGCATTTGCCGTTAACACTTCATTGATCAGACTCCGAATATAATATCGATATCCAATTATTATTATTTTAAGTTCCATTTTATTTGATAGCGCTCCGTCTGAAACAAGTCGTATTACTGCGCTGTTTGGCGAAACCTTCTAAGTATTTCCTTTGTTTAGCAAGATTTCATACGTCATCATTTCAGCTTCGGGACGTAAAGAGTAATAAAATATTTATTTATCTGTATTTGTAGACCACAAGACTGTCCAAGAAAAACCCTGAAATTGAGTACAAACCACGACGGAAAGTCTTTTTTTTACCAGTTGTGGAAAAAGAAGGCTTCACGTTCTTTTCGTTCTTGGGAAACGCCGTAGAGTCAGACTTGTAAAAGTGCCCTTGCGGCCTACTTACAGAATAAAGATCATTATTTCATTATTTATTTACTCGTATTACTGCCTTGAATCTGAGATTATTTTACCATGATAAAGTTGTAAGAATGAAATGTGTGTACATAGAAGATATAAAAAAAAAGTGAAACTGACTATTGAAAGGTCATTGAATCGTTTATTTTTGTATGTTTGTATTTGTCTTTGTGGCTCAATCGCGCCAAAACGGTTAAACGGATTTTAACTAATTTTGGTACACGGATTGCTGGGCATCAACGTGGCCTGCAAAGCTGAGGCCCTGGATCAAATCCCGGTACGGGCTAATATTTGTGTGATGAGCATAAATATTTGCTCCTGAGTCTTGGATGTTTTCTATGTATACAAGTAAATTTATCTATTAAATATATCGTCCTCTAGTACCCATAACACAAGCCTTATTCAGCTACCATCGGGCTAGTTCGATTTGTGTAAAAATTGTCGTGTAATATTTATTTATTTATACCAAGGTCCATTAAAACAAGAGGACTTTGGATTGTGCTCCGACCGTATGGGGATATTCTGGCAAAAACTAGATGGCGCTTTACAACTAAACATTTATCGACGCTATAATTGAACAAAGAAACATAGTACAGTAACAATTAGTTCGTAAACCTTTTATAACAAATAAATCGTAACATCGCTTGCAAAGTTGAATAAATGTAATTAATAATTCTTATACATAAATGGCATTGATCGGGGAAGTGCTTGTTATATATAGATTGACAGTCCTCTTATTGTTCCTTGGTTATACAATACTTTTTCCCCACTGCGCTGAAGAAAAAGATTGTTATGATTTTTTTCTCCGCCAATGACGAAGTTGCGGGCACCTTCTAATGAATTATTGGTTAAAACTTACCTCGTGATCAGGTCCCGGTTTTGACGCCAACCTCGCTTCTGTCAGCTGATTCTTCAAAGCCCTGCAACAACGAAAAAGCTATTAGTACCCTTAGTGTTTTTATGTATTTTTTGCATGTTCAGTTCAGATCAGCCAGTGGTGGCGCTAGCGTCTACGTGAACTGACAATATGAGTACGGTGAGGCTTTAGTTCTCCATTTATCCGCTTCAAAAACTCAATGGTATTTGGCGGCAATAGAGAAGATGCATTTTTATTGATTTGGGTAGATCCATAGGCTCTCGAGCTATTCTATATGCTATAAACGCCAGTTTTAACATACCTGCAGAACAAAGTTCTTATTTTCCCCATACAAGTGTGACGTCACACGTTTCTGGGCTTTAGTATGGAGCTTTTTTTGGGAAAGACCAAAAGTGATTTTAACATTGCCGTATTTCCGGGAGTTAGTTATGAGATTGAAGTAGTTTTTTCACCAGTATTTCTACCATTTAAAGGTCATTCTATAACATACCACAGAAAATTTGTTAACATCCCCATATAAAACCACCTTTCCGACTGAAATTATTTCCCGACTGAATTAATTATTTTACAGTTTTGACAAGTTTCTTAAGTTACCGCTCGCACTGTAAAAAATGTTAGATATATACGATTAATAATTATGATCATTTAGGTATATCTTTGTAAATCCATGACTTATACCAGTTATTATAAATAAATATTTCATTTCATTTCAATTCTTAGGATGTTTTTTGATTTCAATCGCTTCCCTCACAATCTGCGGTTAATCCAAGTTACCCGAGTTGGAAACAAATTGACTCGTAATGGCGCGTCCGCTGCCTCGAAAATCTAACAAAACATTGTTTGTCTAACATGTTAGCAAAACTTCCCGTCTCTTGCAACAACGTTTTTGTGAGCCAAAACATTGTTCACGCACAAAAGTCAAAATGAATTCTGACAAATAAGACGTGTTATCCCAGCGACGGTCAAACACGAAATGAACGCTGCACCCCCTCCGCAGGCGAACGCGGGGAATGTTTTCCATCCGCCGCGGCAAACATGTTTGAGTGCTTTTGCTAACCAAAACATTTAGGCCACGCCACTTTTATGTTAGAATAACATGTTACGTGTTAGAAAAACACGTCGCAGCGGACCCGGCTTAACATAACTAGCCTAGGAGGACTCACATGTAGAGGTCCTCGGCCTGTCGCGCCTGCCGCTCGCGCCTGCGCATCAGCTCGGCGCAGTTATGTAACGTCGCCAAAGTGGCGCCGCAGGTCGCTTTGAACGACGTGCTTGTCGCGCGGACTTCGCCCGCGTGGAGACCCAGTCCGTTGCCTGTACACAAATATAGGGATACTGTGAAAACATGTACTCAAGCTACATATACTACCGCTCATTAGTGTTTTATGCAATCGTTATATAATGTATGCTTTTTCAGTCGAGTACCGAGTTTAGGCCACGAAGCTTGCTGTGTGGCCTAACTAAGGTACGAGAGTTAAAAAGCGAATTATATAACTACTAGCTTCTGCCCGCGACTTCGTCCGCCTTAAATTCGTTTATCGCGGATAAGGGTATTTTTCCGGGATTAAAAGTATCTCCATACACCAAATTGCAAATCGGTTCAGCGGTTTAAGCGTGAAGAGGTAACACACAGACACACTTTCGCATTTATAATATTAGTATGGATTAGTATAGTGTATGCAATACTTTTTCTACGAGTAAACCATAAACTACAATAAATAAAGCACGGCAGCTAAAAAAATTATTGCAAAACACTGCGTTCTTTTTTTATAAAAATTCATTATAGTTCTGCGCGGAATTGTATAATATTTCACTATAGTTCAGTGGCATATAATGTAAACAATGTATTGAGTGACGTTCCCAAATACACGAGTAGAAATAGTACATTACTTACCAAGGGCTGTAAAATAAGGGAAGCCCAAAATCGCAGGTATTTGTGACCCGAGCCGCAGGCGAAAATAGATTGTAAATATGCGATAGTGGGCTTTCTTTTTTACTGCCCGTGGTGAGTACACAATTTTACGTCTTCACCTGGCCTAATGCGAGTTTTATTGTACGCGTAGCGTGCGGTAAAACTCACATTATGGCCAGGTGTGTGGTAAAAAGTATTTACGCACTCATTTTTTTACCATACAATTGGTTACTCGACAGTTTTCGGACAAGTGTTCTAAAACTTACAAATGCTTATTTTATGCTATTTCAATTAATATTTACTCAATAAAAACACTATTTAAAGGATTAATTCTATCATTTTTAATGTCACGTGAAAAAAGTCAGTCACGTGACATTCTGAGCCATGAGGCGTCAACTTCAAAAATTTGGCAGTGTAATTATGACAGTATTTTTTGTATAAAATTGTTTGGAAAGAATAATGAGGCCTAAATACTTATAAGCGATAGTGTATATGAACATTAAGAAAACACACCTTGTGCCTTATCATCCTTATAATTAACCTCGTCGCATACTTATATAAGTGCAAATTAATGATAGTAGTTCAGAGCTGATATTTTAACCGCATAGCAAGAGTAACTACGGAATGTACTTATTTGAATACAAATGTTTCCCCTATGTTTAGGTTCGAAATAGTGATCGAACGATGGTACACGCGTACGGTCGGTCGGGCGTAGCTATCGCTGTACAAAGCATAGGCGCGTTCAGGCTGTTGCTGACCGTCAGCGCGTAAGCGGCCATACAAAACACACCCGTCCGACCGTACGCGTGTTACAATTGGTCGAGCACTATTTCCAGTCTAACCTGTAGTTTTCAATTCGAAAACGGCGACATCGGTGTTACAAACCAAAATTACACATTACATTACTGTCTCGGTCTGAAGCACTATCCTTGGTATGTACTTGTACATACGGTAGAAGACTTATGAAGTTAAATCCCTTTTAACAGTGGATACTCATATTGTATATGAAAAAAGATTAACTAAACTGTTTGAGTCTCTATGGCACTTCTTATTAGGTATCATTTCCGAAGCGCTGATAGAATCAGACATATAAAACAGCCCTAAGGCTCCAAAAATTCGCCAGTAGACCACAACAGGTTAAGTCAGGTTTATTTAGTTCATAAGTTTTGACGACCGGTTTAGATCAGCCGGAGTAACGCTGCCTGCGATGCTGACGGTCTTGGATTCAAACGCCGGGAAGGACAAATCTTTACATTCTTTTTGTTCTACTTGTATTACTGCCTTCAATCTGAGATTCTTCTACTGCGGCTCAGTCGTACCATAACGGCTAAACAGATTTTAATTAATTTTGGTACACGGCTTGCTGGGCATCAATAGATGGTTATACGGTTTGGCTTAGTGGGAGTAACGTTATTTGCGAAGCTGAGTTCCTGGATTCAAATCCCGGTACGATAAGCATTGTGTGACAACCATAAGTATTTGTTGTCTTGGATGTTTTCTATGTATATCAGTAAATACATCGTCTTCTAATAGTCATAACGCAAGCCTTATTGAGCTTACCATGAGACTAGTTCGATGTGTGTAAACCTGTCCCCTGATAATTATTTATTTACTTCTACGTTGTTTTTTGTTTTTATGTGATTCATTTTTGTGTCTCTGTTCATAACCACTCGCGTGCTCATGATTTTGGTTTGAACCTCAATTCATATTTGAAATAAGAATTGTGACATGCAACTACAGTTACAGAACGCACGAGTAAGATAAAAAAAGATTCACAACATATTTTATTGGATGTATTCCAACAACCCTTTGGCCGAAATTACTGTTCCACTCCTATCGTAAGCAAGGCAGAATGTTGAAGTTATTCAACAATGGTCAGCGTTCACGTCACTTAGGCAATGAAATCATGATTGTTATAATAATTAAAGTAATTGCAATATTTCAACGTCATTAGATTATTTAAATGATTTCAATGAAAAGCATTAATCTATTATATTATAAAGTTGTACAAATTAGATGTCTGCGCTCAAGGAATTTAATTTGTGTACCCTTTTGTACCTTGTCATAGTGACATTGATATGGAATCTCTATCGGCTTTCATATTGATTTTGACTGTGACAAGGTACGAAATGGTATATAATAGTAGATTGTTTGACAAGGGGCTAAAATAAGCCATTATGACACGAAGTGATTATTTGGACGAGCTCACGAAGTGAAAAGCGAGGACAAATATGTCTGAGTATCATAATCGCTGTTAGCCACGTGTTAAACACTCTGCTTTTCACTTCGACTGCAAGAAAATAAAAAAGACTAACATTAAAATTGTATATTTCATGAAAAACTAATAGTACAGTTTGAGCAATTCTATCAGAAAGTTTGGCCAATCTGATCAGGTTGTTTTGTTTGTTTTTAATTATTCGTAAGGAGTATGTAGCTGGCCGCAAGTTTTTTTTCAGTGTCCCAGAAATTTGTATGGGATTATATGGCTTTCTTTTAAACCCTAGGGGCTAAATGTACTATTTTAGACTCGCATCGCGAAGCTAATGTGACTATACTATGATGTACTTTTTGAGCAGGAGAAGTGAAAAAGGTTTTTTTTATTTTTATGTATGTTTTTATGTGTCGTTGTGGCGTTATCAAGCCAAATCGGCGGAGCGGATTTCAACTATTTTTGAACACGGGTCGCTGAGTATCCACAGATGGGTATAGGATACATTTTACCCGTCTACGCTGAAGAAAAAATAGGTGTAATGACTTTTTCTCCTTCGCGAACGAAGTATATGCGCGGACGAAGCGATATATTCATTAATAGTATAACTACTTTTATAGGAGAATTATTTTCTTCTTCAGAATTTAAAAATATATCATTCATGCTTTAAATATCACTAAGTATTTATTTAAACTTACAATGTTACGAATATTTCGCACTAACTTCAACCCAACCCACACTACAAACGGATGCAAATTATATTCAGCTATTTCTTAGTAAAAAATAAGTTTTCTCAATAATTCTAAATTTTACACATTACTTAAACACATTGGTATACTATTGCGTTTCTCATTACTTTGATCAGTACAAATTTACGATGTATTAACACCATTGCGTGAAACATGCCAAGGACACTGCAATGTCGTGTAGCAAATGACAATAATATTCTTACTTTAAGTAGTCGATGAGTGCAATATTCCCATGAATAACTAAGCATTTATTATCTACAAGAAAGTGCCCGCAACTTCGTCCGCGGAGGAAAAAAAGACATAACCCCTCTTTTTTTCGATAGCGTAGTCGGGTAAAAAGTATCCTATAACTATCTGTGCATACCCTGCTACCCGTGTACCAAAGATAAAATCTCTTTAGCTGATTTGGCGTGATGAAGCCACAACGACACATCACATACGAACATACAAAAAACTCCAAAAAATAAAAATTTTGGATCAATGACCTTTAAATAGTCCGTACCACTTATTTTTTTTTAAATATCTTCAATGTACAGACATTTCATTATAAGAACTTTATAGTAGTATAGATAATACCATTTAAAAAGAGAACACCTGGCTGGCTCATAATTTTACTTCGGAAAGTCGAGCGGCTGTATATCATTAGGGTACTTTGTCAAACAAATGAGTGAGTTACGTATTTATGATAGTCTTTACTATAAGAGAATCGAATGTATCGTTTTCTTACGACAAAAACACAATACATTTTTTTATATGAAAATTAAAATCGTGATTTCATAATCTGAAACGTGAACGAAAACTCCAACCGCCATGTTGTCGCAAATAACGTTACTATAACAGAAGTATTTGTTGTCTGAAAGTCTGAAGTCGTCTTGAGCGTCATAGAACGGTTATTGCCATTGTTATTAAGCTTGTTATTTCTGTTATTATGACGTCATACAATGGCGGCTATGGTTTCGGTGCAAATAAATATTGTAATAATGGTTTTGATTTATTTTATTTTAGCATTTATCGATTATATTTATAGGAAACAAAAATTCCAGCGAAACATAACAATGTCATGAACATAATTATTATAAAATGTTGGAATGGTCAAATGGCCTAATGATTTGTGACCTTCTTTCAGCCTGTCAGTAAAATTTATAGAGCATTCGGATACTTATCTATGGGCCATATGTCAAAGTACTGCTGCAACTTCGTGGGTTGTTACTGCAATTCGCCATACGTGTCCGACAGACAAAAGACAGTCTAATTATAATATTCACCATCGGCCAGCTCCACAGCGTCAATCGCTTCAGGGAGATCGTCGCCGATCTCGGGCAGCTTGGCGACGCACAAGTCGAAGTACTGCTGCAACTGCGTAGCCTGTTTCGACAGTAATTCGCCGTATGTGTCCAGTTCCGCGATTTTTTCGGCCAGTCGGCGGGATGCGCGACCTGCAAATACATGAACATGAACACTAAATAATCAACGATATTGACCGTAAATTTCGATCATCGCCTCTACCGTTGCAGTATGCTCTACTTAACCTATCCCTATCACTCTTGATCAGGCTTTGGCTAAATTATTAGCTATCAAATAGTTCGGAAACAAGGACGGGAGCGTTTATCTTTCTACATAGATATAGGAGTGCTAACTTGATTGGGTTTGTAGAACTTCTATAACGGAACGCGTCAGTCTGTGAAATTCAACAACAAGTGACATTAATAGTTTGTGTAAAAATGTTTAATGCCGACTGTATTTCTCTTTGGCCATCAATCAACTACTCACCGAAACGATTCTAATGAGCCCAAACTGGGTAGGATTGCGTTACTTCATTAAAGAGTTACTATGACCACCATCCTACTCCAGCATCAGATCATCTAGATGGTACCATATTATTGCATTGTTACCGATGATACGCAAGTGGTACCAAATTTGAGCCCAAACGGAAGTTCATATTCAGCTCGCAAAACTGAAATTTATTTTATTACAAGCTTTTATTTGAACTTGTAATAAACCCACGGAATGATAATGTCAAAAAGTTAAATTGTATTTTTGCGTACAACGTCCAACAGAATCGTGTTAAATTTAAACTCGGTTATAAATGTTATAATGATTTGTTGTTCATGATTTCAGTCTAAAAATAATTCCCAGCAGGCCACAGGACAAATTCCTGTGTTATCTCAAAGTCATATTAATAAAGTCGATAAGGCAGACTAAATAACGGTCGTATTTAATTGCCGTTTCATTGTAACAGGACGGCAGGCAGCTCTATCCTACTCCTAATAATACTTTAACAACAAAAGTTTCTGAAGACGATTCCATGTTTGTTACTCAATATAGTGAAAACTGAGGAACTTGTTTAGCATACAGAAAGATCATGTCATTGATTTTAATCATATGATAGTTAATTGCTGGTAACGCGACGGGTATGGTCATAGGTATGCCTATAGATATATAGATGTGTGACGATATTTCTGGAACTTTGGACGGTACAAATTATTTAGAGCTGTATAGTTACAGCTTTAGTTCTATTGTAGTGTTTTAGACGAACATTCCAAAGAAAAGAGGTGTTTTTACGACGCGAACTGGCACCTTTTAGTAAAGTCAACAAAATGGATTTCTCAACCAGGAATCCGTTTCTGAACAGACTCATCATCCGCTAATCTTCTACAACATCGAAATTTTTCTTGAGTACAAGTGACTTTTGGAACAACAAATATTTTCAGTGTTTAAGTACTTTGTCAATATGCACAATGCAATACAATACTTTTTATTGCACAACAGCAGGCAGTCTTATCGCTTAGAAGCGATCTCTTCCAGACAACCTTAAAGAAGTACCTAGAAATGGCGGAAAGTAAACAACCCATGCCTGACCCATAAATCAAAGACACAAAAACAAGCGAAAGGAACAATTCAGGTACATACAAAGATACTAGACACTAAAGTCCGACCAGGAAAATAAAACACCTGCCTTGGGGGCGTAATTTACAATATTTATATATTTAATTATCCACATTTCATTATAGTTTAATATATATATATATATATATATGTGTGTAAGTTAAATTATAATGAAATGATTTTCCATTAAAGTTAAACTATAGTCTGTTTAAAATAGAGACAATAAAACCACAAATGACGATTTCAATCTATTCATTTATTATTAACACTAATAATCGCGTTATATTTCAACTTCAACAGTTTTACGTAGTTGGACCTACTTCTTTTCGGACGGCATAGAATTCTTGTATTTTGTGCACATAGGTCAAATTCATCCAGATTTTTTTTTCTTTTAGGTTTATTTTTTTTAGGCGGTGAAAATACAGCTGACGTCTAACCTTCTCTTTGTATTTTCATTACGTAAGATCGGGATATACCTAAACTAAAACTAACTTTTACTTGTAATTTATTCACAAATTAGCCAATTTTCATTACACATACTGTATGATGTACCTCTACCAGTCATGTTGACAACAAGGTCGGAGATGTTATTTAGAGTAATATCGTCTAATTCTTCAAACTTTTTATCCGACAAATACTTCGTCATATTGTAAATCACTTTTCTTAAGTGACATTTAATAGTTTTCGGCATTTTAATGCACAAATAACTCACAATATCCAAGAAATAGACCACGCATAATCAACACCTCACTTTGACAGCAATTGACAGATGGCTTTAATGAGTTCTGTAAAGTTACTATTGCCTGTTGAAGAAATTAGTTCCAATAGTTTTCCGCAATATGGCGAAGTTTTTTATTTACCTGGTCGGGCTTTAATATATAAATATATGAAATACAAATGGATAAATACACAAATACTAGCTTCTACCCGCGACTTCGTCCGCCTTAAATTCGTACTTTTTATCGCGGAAAAATACCCTTATCCGCGATAAAAAGTAGCCTATGTCCTTCCCCTGAACTTAAACTATCTTCATAACAAATTTCATTCAAATCGGTTCAGCGGTTTAAGCGTGAAGAGGTAAGAGACAGACAGACACACTTTCACATTTATAACATTACTAGCTTCTACCCGCGGCTTCGTCCGCCTTAAATTCGTTTATCGCGTATAAGGGTATTTTTCCGGGATAAAAAGGAGCCTATGTCCTTCCCCGGGACTCGAACTACCTCCATACCTAATTTCATCCAAATCGGTTCAGCGGTTTAAGCCTGAAGAGGTAACAGACAGACAGACAGACACACTTTCGCATTTATAATATTAGTATGGATAGTATGGATACATAGATATAACCTGAAAATTCAATGAACTTCATGATATCGACATCTCAACTTAAGGGAGTGATAAATAGTGCTGCTTAAGATGGCTTTAAAAACGGGAAGTGATTTAACGCACTTTACCGGTATCGGCAAATCATTCGACATCCGAATCGCTTGAGAAGTGAAAGACGCGTTATAAAATTTGGAAGAAGAAGCAACAGGTGCAAGATGATTCTGAGAATGTATTTCGGAAATTTCGGGTACCCCGCCGGCACCAGCTGATAAGGGGAATGGAACCTTACCATGTGACCCCGTAGACTGCAAGGAGGTCGCCGACCCGTGCCGCCGCAGACCCCCGCCATTCGAACTGCTGTCTGAACTGGTTCCATACCCAGACTCCATCTGAAATTAACATATTAAAAGTAAGAAGTGGGGGAAGGAAAAATACAAAAGCAACTTAGTATATTACATAGACGTGCCCGGACGTTATAGGTGAAGTTTTCAGTTAAAATCCGTTTAGAAGGGACATTAACTTTTATTCTCAAGACAAGAACTCTTAAACTTTACATAACTAGCTACCTACTCCAAAACAAGGCATTATCTCGCCTCCATTGCTGTCCCTTCTCGCGTCATTTATCGCCAATCAGAAAGCGTCATTCCCTGGATCGGATCGGTTCACAGCATTGCGGCATAGCAATTACCTATTGCTTTCTTACGAGTATAATAAACTGAATTAGCCGAACATTATGCATTTCTAAAGTAGAACCAAAACGTTGATACCTATACTATTGGAAAGTTGTGAAAATGAAATGAAGATATTTTCAAAAAACGATTGTAAACTGTATCAGGACTATTTGGAGGTCTCTGAAACGAAAAATATTTTTTTGGATTTTTTGTATGTTTGTATTTGTCGTTGTGGCTTCATAACGCCAAATCGGCTTAACGGACTTCAACTATTTTTGGTCCAAGGGTAGCTGGGTATTCACAGATGGTTATAGGATACTTTTTACCCGACTACGCTCAAGAAAAAGAGAGGAGTTATGACTATTTCTCCTCTTCGAACGAGGTTGCGGGCACCTTCTAGTGAATTTAAAAAACAGAACCAATACGTTGAACCCCAACATCTAGCATAAAATAACGAAATCATGTTACCTTGAACAAATATAGAGATAAATATCAGCATTTTACTTGTGGATAAACCTGCGAGGTTAATTGAGGAAAATTTTATGATAGATATCCCTAGCCACTAAGCATTTACTTTAACTGTTTATAGCAGCGTTATTGGTTCTCCACAGTCAACATACTTTTGATTTTTAATCTTTTTTCGATAAAAAAGGAAATAGAACTCTTAACTAAGCTAAATGGTATATCTCTTTCTAGCCTAACTCCTGGCCAATTTATTTTCATCATCACTCAGATGCCATACATTAAGTATGCCAGAAAAATAACCTGTCCCTTTCTAAAAGGAAGTATAAGAAAGTAAAGGGCACTGACTCACTACTTCACAATACAATTACTGCTAGGTACCTATCGAGGTATCACGATTTTCTTATCTTAGGTATAAACTGATTTTTACCTTTCTTTGTATAAGTTATACCTAGGTGAGAGTGAGAGTACATAAAAATTACGTCACAACTCCAAGTAGGTACATATGTTATCAAAACTAGTTGATAATATTGAAATCCTATATGATACGACTGATAACATGATAAGCAACAAGTGAATGTTATAGGTGTATGTACAATAACATGTTAAGTCCATGAGTCACACATTGATAACTAGAAATCGTAATTGAATTTAGATAGGTTACAGCAGGGTCGCCAAACTACGGCCCGCGGGCCAAGTCCGGCCCGCGAGCCCTTCTCATCCGGCCCGGGATAACCCTCGGTCTGGCCCGCGACATATTATTTTTTTACTGTATTCATTTTTTAGAAACGGACGATAATTGGTCATAATCATAGCCACTTATGAACATAATCAACATCAAGTGCGTTCCTTATGCATTATCTAGGTACCCCCTGAAGACTAATGTACGAGTACCCCATGACCAGCCATGAAACTAAAGTCTTGGCCCGCAGGAATCTATATTATAGTGCAGTGTGGCCCTTGAGTCAAAAAGTTTGAAGACCCCTGGGTTACAGCAACAAATACTTGACAAACAGGCACTTTTTTGGTATAATTTTTTATTAACTATGTGACAATTATATTCTATACATGATGGGGGTGTTATTTTAATCACGCTAATTGTTTCAAAATGAGTGAGCAAATACAAATCAAGGTCACTTTTAAAATTTTAATACCATTGTATACAACAAGATTTGACTAAAATATATATATTTTTGAGCTTTTTTGGAGTAATTTTTAATGCTATTTTGTGAATGCAACATTTCGTACTCCAGTGACTCAAGAGCTCTTAATTTTTAATTACCTTAATTTTAAACTAATTAATCTGATTTCACTGACTCTTTCTTATGATAATTAGATTCATGAAGTTTAATGGAATTTTAACATTTTTGTCTTGTTACAAGATTGACTCTGTAATCCCACTCATCACCTGATTATTCAAAGCCAATTAAAAGCAGTAGATAAAGAGATTACTACAATACTTTATCTTATCTTCAGGTTGAGGTATGAAGACGATTCATAAGAAATAAGGCAGGTACTTTTCTTTAACTCTGAGGCATATTTTAAATTTTAGCACCTAGCACTTCTAGCACAACTCTGATATGCAAATCTTTGAAAACAATAATAATTGTCAGTCACATTCGGTACAATTCTGTGCGTAAAAGATAGGTGATTCTATGCATGTATGTTACACTGCCTCAAATTTAATGTAAGGAGTGCCCTGCACCTTAACTTACCCCAGTTAGTTAGATGAGTGATCCCTCACAGTTCCGCCTCCCTGGGCCATAGGCCACATAGCTCTAATTGTCTTCGACTTCAAGTATGGCTCATTTGGATTATAAACAATTTAAAGGGCTCGGGTAAAACTTCAGTACTTATAAAATAATTGGAATCTTATTGTTGCCAGGTAGTTGCAAAAGAAATTTATGTGATATGGCAAACACAAATAATTAATCCAATAATTATCCAAATTTCAAAATAATGGGTGTTTTGTTAGCACAGATGCAGACATTCCAGAGGATAATTATGGAAAATTTAAAATTTGAGCATGTGTGACCTCCACCTTTGGTATGCAGTAGCACAGATCCGTGCAGAACAAGTTAAAATTTTATCATTTTAGACTTCAAAGTAAATTGTTTTCTTATACCAAAGTAAAAAAATAAAAATTGCGCTACCAAACTATTACAAACACCCTTCCCTTTAACATTTTGCAGCAAAAAGTGACCTTAACCGTAAAAACTTATTACAAACATTAGTACAGTGAGACTGTAGCCAATAAGTACTTCATTATCTCAAACACAACAAAAAATCCAATTGATTAGCATAAAAACAGTGCTCAGTCACTTAGTGTTAAAATTACCAATTTGCATCTTATTTACAGTGCATTGTGATCTTTAGTCCCAATGAAGAGTAATCAGTGCAACATGGCTTGAGATGAAACAATCACAGACAATTAGTAGAATTGTCCAGTCATGGTCTGTTGCTAATGATGTATATTGGCACTTGGATTGCTTTATAATGGGGCTGGTTTTTAAACAGCATACAATTGTAGTTTTTTATGTCCTCGTACAGGCCATGGACATAGCTTGTAGCAGTCCAAAGAGTGTGCTGTGCCTGTCTGAAGTCCCAGTAGGTTCCAATCTTTTTAACAAACAGTTGACCTGTAGAGCAACTTATCATGATGATTTTAGAAAATTAAGTGTTTCAACTCACTTTGAATGATTCCAAAACGTCAATCCACTGCTGCTTTTCCTCAGGATTCGACGCTCGCAAGTACCACACACAGTCATTGACGGAAACATCGAAACGGCAGTCATCAAACTCATGTGGCTAAAACAAAATTGTACATTAGATTAATATGGAGATGATGATAACTACTCCAAGGCCATGCTGACAATAATAGTTTGGAACGAACTTGGTTTTTATATTAAAATTAGTTAAAATGAGTAGGAAGGAAACGAGTCGTTGCAAGGGCAAATACATTTTTTATCCGGCTCGGATACGGATGAGTAAGTAGTTTATTTACCTTTACTTTAGCTTTCTTCAAACATAAGGCACCGCGGCATCCAAGATTGCTCTCTAATTCGCTTTTGTAATATGATAAAGTCGAATCCTTCAAAACAATAAACCTGTCCTGCCAACCGTGAATATAGTTTGTCCATTTACTCAAATATCCACGAAGCTCAGCATTCCCACCTTCCTCGACATCGGAGTTATCACTCGCTGTTATGTTATCTTCAGACATTATGAAAACACTGTCACAATTATTTTTACATAAATTCTACACAGAAAAAAACTGGAAAATAAAAATAATAACAAATATTCGACCGTCAGCGACGACGAATGAAAAGTTGCACAGATAAGAAACAATTTTTTTGTAAATAGTCACGTTCTCTTGTAAATAAAAAAAACAGAACGACAACGTAACTACACACAACACGATTATTATAATAAAATCATTCGATATGTAATTTCAGTCGATAACATCGATTACATTTTTTTTATTGTTCCGTTCAACAACATCGCGCATTGACGGATGACGCAGTGCGTTACTTCCGGATGTCATGTGCTCTGAGGTACAAGCCAATGAAAACCTTACTGCAGTTCAAGTTCAATCACTTCATTGGTAGATATTAAGATGCCGCCAAAACAAATTTCAGCCAACCAATGAGACCTCGTTCTTTCTATAAACAAGGCGCAATATCCGTTCAAAATGGCCGACCAAACTGTGCCTATTTCTGTTCCATCAGAAAAGCCTTTGAAACTTACAAAATGGAAAGTGAAAGAAGGTGCATTTGTATCACAAGGCCAAATATTATTTTTATACAGTGATTCGTCAGGCCAAAGTAGTGAAACAAAGAAATTTAAAGCTGTTCGCGCAGGTACGATTTCATGCATCAAGGTAAAGGAAGGAGACATTGCAGAGTCGGGGTGAGTGACGTCACTTAAACTTATCTTTTACGTTCTCTCCTATATTTTTAGCTACATCTACCTGAACTATTCCATTCATAATAACAACATAATCTTCGAAATTGTATTTTGAGCATGTTTTCTCTTTCTTCCATGACTCGACTTCACAACGTAACTACTTTCCCGCCAAATTTGAAATACATAAGTCACCATAAGATTGTTGTTATATTTCTCAGACAAATAACTGAAATGACTTCTGCTGCTGCTTTGGAGCTGGCTATACTATTATGGCTTTATTATGAACTAGCGTAATGTATACAAATAAGACGAAACTAAAACAAAAGATACCCTGTCATGTTACGTTTTTAACAAATATCCTTAGTTTCTCATTCCGAACAACGCGTGCGAGTGCGAGTTATTGTGTTAGATCCAAACGTGTTTATACCGCATTAATAAAAGAACATAAGAACACTTACTCTATCCTCAATCTTGCATCTTACAGTGCCATTGTAGCAGAGTTAGAAGAATGTCGTCACCCGACTGTCATGAAAGAGATGTGTGCAGAGTGCGGTGCCGACTTGCGTACGGACGAGGTCTCCAAGAGGGACGTGGCGGTAGTGCCCATGGTGCACTCGGTACCTGAGCTGAAGGTATGCATCACAAGTGACTTATTTGGCCCTAGCATACTAATTAATTCTGTAATTTAGATTTATTTATTGAAAATACAGGTGGCAAAGTATTCTGAAAAGTTTTATAACCCTGCCAAACATTTTCTGAGTAATAGATTAGAATGTAAGATCAATTAACAATTAAACACATTTCCAATGAACATTCAAAGGCACTAAATACAGACGTTCCTATTTGAGACTATGTATATGCATTGATTGACATATCTGGATATGAAAAGCATAATATGCCATATTTGTCCGTATCTAGTAATATGCAAGTTTCTCGGAGAGTCAAAAAAAATTGATAAACGTTTCGGAAAGATGTCAGATTGGACTTTATGAATGAATAGATCTGGACAATGGACAAGGGTAAAAAAATAAGTCACTAAAATTGTTTTGGTCACATGTACAGATCCAACCATATCCTTTTCATCTCATGTGTGTTGTGTTATGATCAAGAAAAAAAAATTAAAATTACAATCCAAAGGATTTAAAAAGATAAACAAGTCTGTAATTCCATCTTTTTTTACAAGTCAATGTTCTAACTGTATTGTACATAAATCAGGTGTAATTTTTTTAAATTTAGGTTTCAGAAGAGCTGGCACAGAAGTTAGGTCGTGAAGATGCTGATCGTCTTCTCAAAGACCGTAAGCTGGTGCTGCTAGTGGACCTGGATCAGACATTAGTACACACTACTAATGACAATATTCCGCCTAATCTAAAGGTACAAAATATAGTTAATTCATGGTGCATTTCACCAGAACGTCTACTCTGTCGGGTACGTGACGGCTATGACAACTACCTTTAAAACATATAAAATGTTGAAGAATTCACTACCAATACAAAAGCCAACTTATAAAATATTGACATACCAAAATTAATCTTCCTAACTTTCTTAGAAGTATGAAAAGAATGGTGTCACGTACCCGACACTCTGGTGGAATGCACCTCATGATACCTGTAAGGCAGACTGGGGTAAAGCTGTATAATAAAGGATTTTTGGCTGTTGCATTTGAATAAGTGCACGGTATTTTTAAAGCATCTAAAACAACGAAAACATATTTAGTTTGTCTTCATTATTTCCGGGTCAAAGTCTATGCTATTTAAAGTTGTAACAATGAAATGTCTGTACATTGAAGATATTTAAAAAATATATATATTTTTATCAACTATTTTTGGTCCCTGAATCGAAAAATTTTATGTTTGTATGTATTGTTGTGGCTTCATCAGGCTAAAAGAATTTAAATATTTTTTTTGGTACAAGGGTAGCTGTGTATCCACAGATGGTTATAGGACACTTTTTACCTTACTACGCTAAAGAAAAACAGAGAGGGTTATGACTTTTTCTCCTCCGCGACCGAAGTGACGGTCTAGTATCATTATATGATTTTACCGCATAAGTAAAATCGTATAATGATGTATGACAATGGTTTATGACCTATGGCCTACAAGTATAATCGCGTCTCTCACTACTGCACATCAGAATATTTTTTTTGGTAAAACTAATTGTAAAAAGAGCCAAAGATACACTTCAACATTATTAATTAGACATTTATATTATATTAATTTGATTGTGCAAAGAGGTACTTTCCATGCTAAAATTTATTCATTGTTACTTGATTTTCCACAAAAAGATCGACAACAACACCGAAAAACTATAGATTTGAATAAGTCGATCTAGCGTGTGCGAGTGACGATATATTTTTGTTGACAAACAGCTCCTGTTGGTCACCGTCGATGAGCAGCTTGTCCTCGAGAAATCTGAATTTTTGATACCAATAAGTGTACTGTTCGGTTATATCTAGATATACGGTTTTATACAGGTCTCCCCTACATCATTTTATAAATAAAAAGATTCTAACGAATTGAAAACCTCTTTTTTGAAGTTGGTGAAAAAGAAAATAAGTCGAATTCTATTGCACAATATTCAGTAAAGTAATGTCTTATATACCTTCCCCAAAACATTAGTTTTCAAAATGTTAGAATCTTAAAATTAAACCCTTTAATAGACACAGCAGGGTCAGTTTATGTTGTGACCTAATAAGTTACTGGAAAACTTTTGAAACAAAAAGCCCACTTTTCTAAAAAGATTTAAATTGGACCATGTTTCCATTCCAACATACATAAAGAAATTTATTTTTAATTACTTGATTAAATTGCATCAAAGTAACACAATATAATTACTTATTACAGGATGTGCTTCATTTCTTTCTTCGAGGCCCAGGCAGCCCCGGGCGCTGGTGCCACACCAGACTCCGGCCCCGGACCCAGGAGTTCCTTGAGTCGGCGTCGAAGCACTACGAGCTGCATGTGTGTACGTTCGGCGCCCGGCAATACGCCCATGCGGTGGCCGAGCTGCTGGATCCGGAGAAGAAATACTTCTCGCACAGGATTTTGTCGAGAGACGAGTGCTTTGATGCTAGAACGAAATCAGCCAATTTGAAGTGAGTATTAGACATGCGTATGTGATGCGGATGATATTGCAAACGAAATTACTAGAGATGTACCGACTAGTCGCCGATTAGTCGGGCCACATTTATAGTCGGCAAAAGATACCGGCTCAGGCTCGTTTGGTCCGTTTCCTAACATGTCTGCTTCCTAAAGTGGCCTTCTTCCCACATTGACCGTTTCCTATGATGTCTACTTTTGAAAATATTTGTTTCCTAAAATGTCTGCTTCTCAAAATAACCTTCTTCCCACATTGTCGCGGCTCAGGCTCATTCGTTCCGTTTCCTAAAATTGTCTTCTTCCCACAGTGTCAGTTTCCTATGTTGTCTACTTCTCAATATGTCTGATTCTCCATATTCATTCATTCTTTATCTTGATAACGTACTACTCCCATGTTAAAAAAGTTGAAACTCAAAACAAACTAATCTTGCAATGCACTAGTACTAAAATACACCATTCTCGAAACAAAATAGCCTCAAAACACGCCAGTCTCAAAATACCCTAAATTTATTTATATTACAGCTCTACAATATTTATTTAATAACTACAATCACTTAATAAAGTAACTGAAAAAAAACATGATAAATTAAAACAAAATCAGAATCTCCATTGGTTAAACAAAGGTTTCTACATGATCAGTTTGTTTTTGGTGTTTTTACTCAGTTTAGAGATTAGGCTATTTTAAATTTATGTTTATGTGACAATATGAGTTTATGACATTGGGTTGTACTGAGGGTAATTTGAGCTTAGGTGTTAATGTACCGGAAGCTATATATTTTTTTGTCGATAATATTTTTCTATATCACTTTCGTATAGATGTCCCAAGGTGTAGGCATGCTTATTTCAAGTACTTCCGGAAACTACTTTATGAATTCAGAGACAAAAAAGAAGACATTTTGTAAAGCAGACATTGTAGGAAACGGGCTTTAGAACAAAAATAGTGGGCATTATAGGAAGCTTACATCGTAGGAGTAGGACATCACAAGGAACGGACATTATAGGAAGCAGGTCAATTTTCGAAACGGACATAATAGGAAACGATCATTCTAGGACAGTGGCATGATAAGAAACCATTTGCTGACATTATAGAAAAGAGTCATTTCTTGGAAGAAGACCAGTTTGAGAAGCAGAAATTTTAGGAAACAGACAGAACGAACCTGAGCCAAGATACCGAATATTCGGCACATTATGACTTACTGGAAAAAACAAACTGCCAATATTTGCTTCAAGTTTTTTCTTTTTCAAACATAAAATTTCATTGTTTATCTTCATTTTTTTTACTATAATAAGAAACACACCGGCCGGTGTAGCACATAAATCACTATAACGTAAACAAAACAGACTTGTCAAACATGAACACTTGACGAGTGGCGCGAAGCGCGACTTGCGAACTGAGGGTTTACTCCGAATCTCGAAATTAGAAGTTCGTTACGTCCCATCCCTGTCGTTCTCGTAGTATTTGAGTGAGTGAGTGGCGTGATACGAACTTCGAATGTCGAATTTCAGAGTCGCCCCTCTGAAACCAACGTTCCCGGTTGCACCGGAACTTAGCCGAAACCAATGAACGATTAGTCGGCCACCTCTGCGCCGATTAGTGGGCCACCTCAGCGCCGATTAGTCGGCTAGTCGGCAAAATCCGTAGTCGGCACATCTTTAGAAATTACACATATCACGCATCAGGATAATAGTCATGATGACGGGCTATGAAAATCAAAATTCTAATGAATCCATCCGTTAGATAATAAAAAAAAACATATTTTGCTTTTTCTAAATAATTATGAAATACTCAGATAAATCGCATTAAAGTTTTAGGAGTGAGGGTTCGTGACGTAACTCCTAAGTACAATTTATACCTAGGAGTGTCGTCACGCGGCATTTTGGCTCAATGTATAATAATAATAATAATTTATTTCCATAAAAACCTAGTAGGTTTATAGAAACCTGTATCAGGAGGCCTCGCTCTTCCAATTCTTATATGGTTACAATTCTAAAGTTATAGTGGATATTATTATACTTATTTAGTTTTACACATTAAATTTTAATATAATGTAATTTAACAATGCTATTTTAGTTTTTACACATTATGTATAGCTTAGTTTTACATTTTGCATATTTTATTTTACATATTTTTAGTTTTACACATTTTAGACGCGTGGTATAATTTACATTACTAGCTATAAAGTATATTTTCAGTCTCATAATAGTTCAGACTTTTTAACCAATTAACTAGAGTTTGTTTACAACCGTAGCAGTTAAATTTATAAATATTTAGCTCCTTATTTATCTTATTAATGTATCGCCTTTATTTTTTGATACGTAAAAAAAGAAAAAATACGTCTCCGATGTTTTTTATTCTTCTTCATGACGGACAAATTATTAAAATTTAGTCATCATCCCCTATTACTCTGGAGCTGACACGGTGACCGATCGTGTCTCTATTAGAAATGCGTTGTCTCACTTTCACTCGACGCGCGGCAACATACCGGCCGGCGTTGGTGATCGGTATCATTATTATTTATTATATCAATAATTAGTCCGTTATGTACATTAATAAAAAAAAATAGATATGTATTATTTCTTTTTTTACGTAGGTAATCAAAAAATAAAGGCGATACGTTGAGTCAAAATGTTGCGTGACGTCACTCCTAACTTGCGATTTATCTGAGTATGTTTTATTCATATTTTAAAAAGCAAAAAAATACGTATCATTTTTTAAAATGTATTTAAAACATAACGTTATGAATACGAACAATAGCGGCTGGCAATAGGTATTTTTGGAGTAAAGTGATATCTTACTGTATTGATACGTTTCGAGAGATGTGATATGATTTCGCATTATTTTGCGAAGTACTGTGTGGTGCATGTCTTATGAGTATAACAAAGAATTTAAAAGACTTCAAAACTTGGGTTAAGGTGCTCCTTTGACTTAAGATACTCGTACTCTTTAAAACCAAAGTTAAAGCGCTATTTCGGCTGAGCAAGTCAAAGTAAATAAGTAACTTTTTTTTGTTGTTTGAGACATGAACATATTGGAGTTTGATATGGATCAACTCGTGTATTGATTTAATGTACAGTATTTATTGTGATTTTGCGTCCAAATCTTACTGACCGGCTCATTCATTCCCAGCGCAGACCCTCGGACCTAGAAAGCTGAATTGTCGCATAAGTTTCCTTTATGATGTTGACCACAAACGTGTATACAAAGCTTTTCGAAAAAGCACAAACTGGAGTATTATTGACATTTATCAACTCGTGTAATGGTTGAATGTACTGAATTTATTGTTATAATGCAAGTGATTTTGCATCTTTACCTTATTGATTGACTCATTATTGCCCAGCCCTGACCCTTTTTACCTGAATGCGGAAATTTGCATAAGTTTCCTTTATTATGTTGACCACAAACATGAACACCACACAGGTCATAGAAAAAGTTATAACTGGAGAATTTTGTAGTACCTCTTTGATTGTAAGTTTTTTTTTTTTTTTTCAGGGCATTATTTCCATGCGGGGACCACATGGTTTGCATTATAGACGACAGAGAAGATGTGTGGCGACATGCATCCAACTTGATTCATGTGAGGCCGTATTCATTCTTCCAGTCGACAGGAGACATCAATGCACCGCCACAAGCCAGTAAGTACATCTATACTTTTTCTATTACAAAGTCGTTAAAATTAAATGTCTGCAGGTACACACATTGAAAGTAAAGATATTAAAAAAAATGAAACGAACTATTTGAAAATCACATAATTGAAGAATATTATATTTTTTTGTTTGTGTCGTTGTGGCTTCATGACATCAAAACAGATTTCAACAAATTTAGGTACAAAGGGGTAGCTGAGATCCGCGGATGGTTATAGGATACTTTTTATCCGATTACACTGATGCAAAAAAGAGGGTTATATTTTTTTCTTGTTGAAGTAGTGGATAAATGGCTAAGAAACATTTTCTATCGGCTTTGTATGGAGAACTCTATTGAGATTATTTCTTTCAAAAAAAGGAGTATGATCTTGAAAGTGGCACAGCTCAACTCTTAATACTATTTTCGACTTAAATGCAATTGTCATAATTGTTCATATATGCACCCTTAAACTTATTATAAAACATATGCTTAAAAACATAGTTTTAGGTTTAAGTTGAGTAATTACTTGGATTGTCATTTAAATATTAAAGCTACATTGTCATTCATTTATGTATCTTTTCTGTCAATCCAAACATAAATTGCGGTCCTTTTGAAGACTTTCTTTTGTATTAAGCCTTAAAAGAGAGACAGATACGAGGACTACATTTTTTCACACTAAGTATTTTTTAAATAGATTTTGTTTTAGAGTCCCCACTCGGCCGAATTTCAACTTCCCTTACAAAGTGAGTGTCGTTCTCATTTTAAAACTACGTTTTGGATTATAACAAAACTTTGTTTATACAATGACATGAGGTATATCTAGGCTTGTAATTAGTTTATATGGCTCCAGTTTATAAAAACAAACGAAATACAGCAAAAACAAGTTTTGTGTGAAAAACTTAAATTCACTGTATTTTTTTACTATGATATCTGAAGCTACATAAACTAATTACAGGCCTTCATATACCTTAACTTATTCAAGTACAAAGTTTCAGAGCAAACTAGCTAGTCGTTTTAAAATGAGAGCGTAACTACGTTTGTATGGAGAACCGAGCTTACCGGGGACTGTTAAGATATAATGTTTAATACGTAAAACGTATTTTTTTCAGTAGATGAAAAAGCAAAGCTTATTAGTGGTAAAAACGGCTCACAAGTATCACCCGGAAATCAAATGCCGACACTTGATCCAGAACCTGAACAAAAGAAAGACAAAGATAAAGATAATGAGAAGAAAGAAGAAGAATTAGCTGAGAAAGCTGATGGTGGACACGGCAAGATTGTTAGTGGTAAAGAAGAAAAATCTGATGAAAAACCACAGGACAGTGAAGATGCTGCGTCAGAGGTTCAGGAGCCCAAATGGGTAGAAACATCTGATGGGCAAATAGAAGTAGAAGATCCTGACGATTATTTAATATACTTGGATGATATTCTGGTTAGAATACACAAGTAAGTTAAAATTATTCATATTATTTTGACGACACGTTTGGCACAGTGGGTACAACGGCCTACGAAGCTGGCGGTCCGAGGTTCGAATCCGGGCTAGGGCAAGTGTTTGTGTGATGAGCACAAAAGTTTGTTCCTGGGTCTTGGATGTTGTCTATGTATTTAAGTATTATAATTTATCTATATATTTTGTACAAGCTTCTGCCCGCGACTTCGTCCGCCTTAAATTCGTTTATCGCGGATAAGGGTATTTTTCCGGGATAAAAAATAGCCTATGTCCTTCCCCGGGACTGAAACTATCTCCATACCAAATTTCATCCAAATCTGTTCAGCGGTTTAAGCGTGAAGAGGTAACAGACAGACGGACACACTTTCGTATTTATAATATTAGTATGGATATCGTCGCCTAGTACCCATAGCAAACTTTGCTTAGTTTGGGACTAGGTCGATTTGTGTAAGATTGTCCCTGATATTTATTTATTTATTATTAACTACATGTTGGTAACTTCAGTGTGGCATATGTTTTCTACATTTGCTGCCTATAAATAGACTTTGAATTACGCAATAGAGAAGATGATACCTATCGATCCGATATCTTATGACTAATAAAATAAAATATGTATTTATGATAACTATTAAAAATTAAACACTAGAAACGTTAACAGTGGCGTAGCTAGGTGTAAGCAAAGCGGGCCCTCGCCCACGGCTTCGTACTTAAGGGCCTGCATCGTTAAGGAATGCCTATTCGTAAACCACACCCCAAACGCCAAGCCGGCCAATGAGCGGAATTTGTAATAAGGGACGCATATTGCTCGCGCATCAAAGAAACAGAAAGCTAGTACACTAAGTACATGCTTGGGGTTTCATGGCGTAAGCGCCAGATGTAAAAGTACAATGAAATCGTTGATATTACTATGTTTTGTGTTACCTAAGAAAGATATTTTTGTTTTCTTTATTCACCTTTCTAGGTAAATTTGATATTTCTACGTTTGTCGAATACAATCATACTGAAAAATAAACTCATTGCATCTTCTCTATGGTTGCCGATATTGTAGCATTACAAACCAAATAACTGTACATCTTAAACAACTTAAATGTATTTTCAAGTTAAACAACTTATGATGTTTTATTTAAGCAGCAACATGGCAACGATCATATATCTAAAAACTTCTACTAGAGCGAAAATTTAAACGTATATAATTTTGTTTGGAGCGGCATATGAACTCTTTTTTCTTGAGGTACCCGTGTTGCTCAGGATAACCGTTTAAGGCGCAGGCCACACAAAAGTGACGTAGGACGAAGACGCATCGCCGTCGCACCCTTTTCAGAAATATGTTGTTATGAAGCGAGCGCGAGCGAGACAGCAGGCATAGCACCCTGCTCCCGCTACCCCTCTGCGCCCGTGTCGCGTATTGTCTGTGTGCGCAGACGAGACGCGGAGGCGCTCACGATGGGTCCTCTGACATATGCACATTCATACGCACATACATGCACACGCCACACCCACACAGACGCACACACAAACCCATACACAAAATGCACAATACATTATCATTAGTTAATGAGTTGTAGTCGTAATCTCTTCTTCAATTAAATTAGTCTTTTTTTTTCATCAGATGGAAATAGTATCCTATTGACTTTTCGCAATAAATTATGTAAACTCGTATCTGAATTGATTACTTACGAGACAGGCTACGCCTAGTGTAGGGGCCAGTGCAACCTCAATTGCATAACGTGTTAAGGACATTTTTGTCATTTACCAGTACTGCAGAAACTTACGTATATCTATCTCCCTTCTATTGTATGTATATGATATTTGTGTACAATAAATAATTAGAATTTGTCTCTTCTGTCTGTTTTGCAGCACGACGCTTGTATACATTTTGTATGAAAATTCAGTAAAGGGGCGCCGCGTCTGCGATGCGTCCTCGTTCTACGCCTATAACTCAGCTTTGAATTCCGTTTCGGCGCAAGTTCTTGTTTTTCGCTTTATTAGAAAAACTCATCTGCTTTCTTTCTTCAGGTATTTTTACGAACTCTACGATAAAACGAATGGAAAGCAAATACCGGATTTGAAGGAAGTCATACCAGAAGTGAAGAGCAAAGTTTTAGATGGAGCTAGTTTAGTTTTCAGCGGGCTGGTGCCGACGCATCAGAGATTAGAAACTTCTAGAGCATATTTAGTAGCAAAGAGTCTAGGGGCAGAAGTTACGCAGGATTTTACAGAGAAAACTACACATTTAGTGGCTGTGCGTTCAGGTAAATAGTGTTGAAATATTACATAGTTATGTATGACTTGATTCATTCACTTTATCGCACCATGGCAAACTGATACCGACCGACACTTTCTCACTCCAATGTTCGGAGAGAGTACTGAAATCAAACTGTCATTGAGGCGAGTGCGATTATGTATTAAGGAAGGAGATTTTCTCATTCTGCTTCAAATAAAACAATGATGACTGAGTTTTAATTGTACAAGTTATTAAATTGCACCCGAACTGTGTTAAAGGCCCTTTACATAAAATTCACCCACAGGCACGTGTAAAATTTCTGACCGTAGACTTTAAATAAAGGCATTTATGTATCCCGGCATCGTGCCTATTGTCAATTCCCCCATAAGGAGTCTGAAAACACTAATTGTAAAAGTGGAAGATTAAATTTAAATCCCTATTTTTTTTAGGAACAGCAAAAGTAAACGCCAGCAGGCGCATGGGCGAAAGCAAGAATAAACTGCACGTCGTGACACCGGAGTGGTTGTGGGCTTGTGCCGAGAGATGGGAGCGAGTCGACGAGAGGCTGTATCCCCTGCAAAGGGGCGGACAGGTAAAGTACATGCCTTATTTTGATCTTCACACTCACCTATTTTTTACCTAACTTGGGGGGGGGGGGGGGGGGGGGGGCTATGAAACTGACAACACGGGGTTCGATTTCGTACCAACAATAGGCGTTTCCATCGAGAATCTTCTTACCAGGTCGATCAACAACTTTTCCTAATCAACATTTCAGAAATGAAATAAAAAATTCTGCTATTCCCTAATTGAAAGAACTGTAGAAATATGAGCCACATATTGTTTGTTGCTGGAAAAAAAAAACAGTTTTGGTTACATGTATAGCGATACATACATGTAACCAAAACAGTTTTGTTTCCATAAAGTAATTACTCCTGTGGGAAGTCTAAAAATCCATAACTCTCGCGGGAAGTAAATCGGCTATAGCTGCGCCGTATATACATACGCCTGCGTGTAATAACACTCTTTACGAGCAAAGGTTTTCGAGTGATAGCTAGTTAGGTGTTCATCGACCGTGGCCCATCTGAGCGGTGGAGCCCTGTCCTCATGTTCTCGTGGTCCACAGAGCAGCTGCCGGCGGCCGCCCGCGCACTGTAGCAGCCCGCCGCCGGCGCCCGCGCCCGCGCTGCGCAAGCGCACGCCCTCCGGCCGCTTCATGGACACCATCAACCCGCTGCTCTCCTTCTCCAGCGATGACATCGCTGACATGGACAGAGAGGTCAGTGTTCCATACGTACACATTCGCTGGCCGAATACTACAGAGTTCTATGTCACATTTTCGGGGTAGTAAAAATTAGACCTATATATTACGTATTTTTCACTTCTCCTGCTCAAAAAGTACGTAATATTAGCTTCGCGAAGCTCGACTAAAATAGTACAGTTAGCTCCTAGGGTTTAAAAGAAAGCCATATAATCCCATACAATTTTCTATGACACTGAAAAAAAAAACTTGCGGCCAGCTACATACTCCTTACGAATAATTAAAAACAAACAAACCAACCTGATCAGATTGCCCAAACTTTCTGATAGAATTGCTCAAACTGTCCTTTAGTTTTTCGTGAAATATACAATTTTAATGTTAAGTCTTTTTCATTTTCTCGTAGTCGAAGCGAAAAGCAGAGTGTTTAACACCTGGCTAAAAGCCATTATGACACTCGGACATATTTGTCCTCGCTCACTTCGTGAGGTCGTCCAAATAATCACTTCGTGTCATATAATGGCTTTTAGCCCCTTGTCAAACAATCTACTATTATTCTTATCTTATTGAAACTATGTGTCACTATGACAATGTTCAAACTTCATTCGTTAAAAGTGAAACATAGAACCCTGTAATATTGTAGCAGCGATGTTCATATGTATTTCCGAGTTACAATTTACTATACATTAATGTTCCAACCGGTTTGAATTTTACGGTCGTGTTATTTTTGTAACTGCTAGATCACATATCTAGATGGCACCTTACCGAATAAGCCACTGTTCTTTCGTGACCTCGCCAATCATCTGTTTCGGCTGTTGAAACGCGCATAGAAATGCCTACATGATTAAAGTTATTAGAATTATTGTGGAAGGAAAGTGTAGTCAGTTTACAAGCTTTTATTTAACTTGCAATGTATGTTTGTACGGGTCAAATCTTGCAAGTTAAATTTGATCCACTTCCCGGTTTCCGATTAAGCTCAAATTTGACATACTCATGTAATTTAAAAATATGTCTGAACAACATTACTGGAAAGTTTCGTTGAGATCCGTTCTGAACTTTTTAAAATTAAGAAAATCATACAAACATCATCATTTCAGCCATAGGACGTCCACTGCTGGACACAGGCCTCCTCAATAGATTTCCACATGGGCCGGATAGAGGCAACCTGCATCCAGCGAGTCCCCGCAACCCTAACCAGGTCGTCCGACCACCTTGCTTGAATACAAACATACATTGTACGTAATGTGACAAATCGCATAGCAAACGTCGACAAAAGCAGTGAACAGTAATTAAATAATCTAGGCAGTTATTAATGATTAAGCCCCCATCACTGATTAAGAATCAATTTACATTATTTCTATAATACTAGACTCCTTCAATAAAAATGTTCATTATTAATTTAGGTCGAAGACATCTTCAACGAGTCTGACGAAAGCTCTTCAGACGACGAGGCTGCAGGAGCCGGAGACGACGACTTGGATGACGAGGAAAATCCGCCCGAGGACAGGCTAATTACGCTGGAAAATGAAGATAGCATGCAGGATAGACTACAAGACACGCGTGATGGAGAAGACTCCAGTGAATCCGACACAGGTTTGTTTAGCTTCTAGTATTTCAATTTTCTTATGGTAACGAGGTTCCTCAAATGAGGGATGCCCAATAAATGGCCGTCGCGTCTCTAAGGACAAGTTGCGAACAGGATTATTGGCCCGCCAGCAGGTGCCCCATGGTTTGTGGTACTTTGTTGTAGACACAATGGGTTGAATAGTCCCGAAGCAGGTCTCTTCTGGCTAGAATTGCAATAAGGGTCCAGGAAAATCCAGCATTTTACAAGAAATATATACCAAATATAGCGCCAACTAATCAACTAGCAACGATTCTATTTCACACCTAAACTCTCATTTCCTACTTTGACTTAGGTATGTATGTAGCTACATGGAGAAAATCCAAGTAAGAATACCTTTGGAATTGGCTCTGTTGTAAAAAACGTCTTCCTATTTGTAATAGTATCCATATGCATAAAAGCGAAACAGGGCACTCAAACGGGCAACGTAAGGGCGGTTCCTCCGGTTTGCCCATGTCGATCGGTGACGATGAACTTTCCTTCGCGTGGCGCGTCGGTCCGTTTGCCATTTATTACATTTTATAAAATTATCATTATTATCATCAGCCAAAAGAAGTCCACTGCTGGACATAGGGCTCCTCAAAAGAACACCACCATAATCGATCCTGCGCCGCCCGCATTCCTTGTTCCTTCGTCAGGTCATCGGTCCACCTTGTGGGGGGCCTACCTACGCTCCCACAAGTGTAAGATTGTGCCCTTCTAATTTGATTTTTTGTATGCAGATGGTGAACGTCGCCCCCGCAAGAGGCCGCGCCGGTCGCCTCCGTCGGACGACGAGCCGCCTGATGACGCAGACGACGACAGCTCGTGGAACCTCATGGGCGCTGCTTTAGAGAGAGAGTTCTTAGCTGAATGATACCGCCGGTTACCTTCGATCGTGTGCTCGCTGAATAAATTAATATTTGCGTTTATCATTTGTTTTATTTAGTATTTTTATTCCTGTGACTATTCACCGAAAAGTTTTAAGTATCTATCAGGAAACACGAATGTTTTTCATGACAAATAATTATCTCTGTGAATAATCATATGCAGGCATTAAGGACAAACCAGCAACAGTAGTATATTACTAATCTCTCTTGAACCAAAATTTATCCACAGTAAAAAAAATAAGAATGTACAAATCAAGTTCTATCATATGATACGATACACCACTTGACCTACTTTGGCCCCCTCATATTGGTCGTTTTTTATAGAAAATAAAAATCTTTTAATTTATTTTTGATTTGCAATATACTCGGGCTAGCTATCTTCTTTTCTGAGATATGGCGCTTTAACAGGACAGACAGACAAACGGTCACACAAAGTTATATTACACTAAACTTACTGACAACATTTGATATGTAATCTGGAATGAATGGTTCTATTTATTATTGTTTATTAATGGTAATTGGGATGAGCCAATTATTACAAGGTAATAGTAATTAAAAAACCATTTCGAGGAAGAGGTTTAATAAACCGCTTGCAATAATCAGATTTCATAAATTCAGTTCAGTTTTTAGATGAAATGACTACTGTCCGGAGTACTGATGTGCAAATTGCGGAAAATTTCCTAAACGCTAAAAAAGGTCTTAAGTCTAGTGCTTACATTGCATGTTAAAAGGACCTCTTATAAGCATTTTTAACCCCCGACAAAAAAGAGGGGTGTTATAATATAAGTTTAACGTGTCTGTGACTCTGTGGCATCCATACAGATGGACCGATTTGTGTGTGGTTTTTTTTGTCATAGATAATTTTATACCGAGTGTTCTTAGCTTTGTTTGATGAAAATCGGAGCACTCATCTCCAAGATATTCAGCTTTTAGTGGAACAATTCGGGGGTTTTTAATTTTTTTTATTCTCTATAGTTATTTAGTATAAAAAAGTCTTTAAGTCTAGTGTTTACTTACCTGTTTAAAAGACCTTTTCTAGCATTTTGGAAATTTTCCGCAATTTGCACATCAGTAGTCCAGAGGAACAATTTTGACAGTGAAAAGGTAGGAAGCTACAATTGGTTGGTGGAAAAAATTTGAAGAAATTTGGTCAGTTGGAGTTGAAGGTAGTAGTAGTATTTACAATATGTATTGCTACCATAATAGAGGAGGGATGTTGTGTTTTTAATTTTGACTTTTATTTGTCCTGTACTGTCACTGTTACTACTACCTTCTCACTACTGACTGACATCTATATTAGGGTTTGAGTACAGACGTCAGTCAGTAGTTACATGACTCGAAATATCTTCTAGTTCTAGGCAATAAAAAATTAAACGCATCCAAATGTAACACATGAAATTGGTGTATCTTTGAAGTCTATTTAAACAAAAAAAAACATGATTTTTTTTGCTCATTCCAAATTGGGAACCAACCACAAAAATAAAACAAGTGATCCAGGATGTAATTAAATAACATTAGTTACATATCTAAATATTTTATTATCTACAAAGCCATTTACATACAGACACTACTACTTAAATAGCATAAGGATCATTTTCATCAAATACATGAAACTTAGTGTAAGTGGGTTTAGAAGAGAAATCTTTCTTATTATCCTGCCAGCCTCTTGGAGGTGCTTTTTTATAATCATATGTAGACTTAAGTTTTCCATACAGCTCTGTATCCCTTTCAATATCTTCTCTGTATTGTTCTTTAGCCACCTTTTTCCCTGTTACGGGATCTGTTACATCGCCGAATGGATATACCACCTCCTTCACCTCGTGAGTGATGAGTTTTGTTAGTTTTTGAGGCAACACTTGAATTAAAACTATGTCTCCGGTCTTGCATTTCTTCGAAGGGTCATGACAGTAGTAGAACTCGTCTTTCCTGAAGTACTGTAACAATAGCAGAGTATGTAGATGATAAAATAAATAATAATTAACAACACATCGGAGCGCTTATTTTCCCAATCATAATGCACTAACCATAAGTAAATTTTCGTCCAATTCTAACCTCTTCACTCTAATTTTGGCCGCATTTTGTTTCACAGACGGTACGCACTGACCCATTAAAAGGAATTTTCTTGCCGTTTCAGCAACATTTCGGGCCATTTTAATAAATGGTATTTTTTTATATAATTTCAAGACGGGAGCGGGCTTATTTTGGTTTGGTTATTCTCACTGACAGTGACTAATTGACATTTTGTTAAGGTGCGTTTAAATTTCTTAAATCACACTCACGTATAAGTATCGAGTACATTATTGAAACCGAAAATTAAACTGCAAGTTGAGTAATATACTATTTTATAAGAAAATAGAAGCTTTCTTTCAACTGGTTATGCTTAATTAGTGTCTTTGTCTTTGATTTGACTCTGTATAAATCTAATAATAGAATCGTGCAGTATCTGAACGACTTATCACAAAACTTGCATTTTTTTTCATATCCAAGTACACGTACAGAACCACTACAGAACGTAGTAAATTGATCTTTGGTATACAGTTGCTTTTCAAACTAGCACCCATATAGTGTTCAATAAGGACCCACCTACTTAAGTTTTGTTCTGGCTGATGCGTTTCTTCCACTCCTGACACGAAAAGTGGAAATCGATTTTAATTTTGAATGCTATTTGATGAAAATTAAGACAACCAATTTTTCGAATGTCAAAGAGTCGTTCACAAAAGTAAATAATAAAACGCCAATTATAATAAATGTCATAATTTTTAATCAACATGATTAGAATAGGTAATGCAAAATAAAATGTAATGGACATGTAAATACATTTTGCATGGTAAATCCATCCCCTTAGCAAAGAAATGGCATCTAAAACAAAACGTCACAATCCCAGCACCATGCAACAATTAACAATGTATAGATAGGTACTTATAAACCAGCCTTATATTTGATCAAATAATTAACAAGTAGGTCAATATCTTATGGAACTAATTTTGTAATTGGCTTAATAATAGTGACCAAAGCAGCAATTGATGATATTGCTCCTAATATACCTACAGCACTTGGGCTAAGCTTCGTAAAACCCAGGACTGTTAAAGGTATGAATAAATCACAAGAGTTTTTAACAGTATCTATAAATATATCTTTATGACAATTAACAAATGCATGTATGTGTTTTAAACTGGCAGACAAATCCATATGGCTGGAAGATCCAGCAAGTAATTCTGATGGTTTTAAAAATGATGATGTATTTAATTCTAAGACATGCAATATTTCATATAAATCCCTAAGCAAGTTTGCAATAATAGACAGCAACCAGAATCGGTTTGCAGTTTTGTTCCAGTTATCTGAATCAGTTTTCAAAAATCCACTTTTTGCCAGCCACACAATATGGTCCGCATATAAATATAATCCATGTGCTAGCTTGCTCACTGTCAGTAAAATTCTGAGAAAAGGGTCTTCAATATGCATGCTGTCCAAGGCAGTGTAGCAAATATCTATGCATCTTCCCAGACGCAGGACTGAAAAAAAAAACAATTTTATACATCAACTTGAACACTATAATAGGGTACTTGACAGATGAAATCAGTTCCTTTTTATGAACTGTAACAACGGTCAGAAAGTATGAAGTTTGAAAGGAAAAAAGGTTTATGACATCATAATTCTATACAGTCAAATTGACTCCTTATTTTTAGTTTTAGATCATATAAAAATCGCCAAGAACTTAAACATAAGTATTGACAAATGTTGATTTAAACTTACACAATCTTCACTTGTTATCACAACACAACAAAACGGGGCTTCATCGCGTATAAATATGATTTACTAGCTTCTGCCTGCGACTTTGTCCACCTTAAATTCGTTTAACGCGGATAAGGGTATTTTTCCAGCATAAAAAGTAGCCTATGTCCTTCCCCGGGACTCAAACTATCTCCATACCAAATGTCTTCCAAATCCGTTCAGCGGTTTAAGCATGAAGAGGTAACAGACAGACAGACACACTTTCACATTTATAATATTAGTATGGATTCGAGACCATGGACGTAACGCTACATCCGAAACGTTGAGGAATTACCAACAAATGGTAATTAAATAAATCATATTTATACCCGATTAACACTTTCGCAACCAAAAAAACCCGCCTGGTAGGCACTCGTAATGTTTGCTCAGATGCCAGCTAAGCCCGCCAGGCGGGCAGTAGCTTTAAACTTACACGCCACGCCAAAGAACTCGCCGGGCGGGCATCTTCGCCACCACAGGGCTGACACTAACAGAAAGGTTTTAATACTTCTGATTATTATGTGGTCAAAAAGTAGGTACGGTTGATTTTAAATATACAGGCAGTGTGTTTTTACTTCACCTAATGCGATAAAAAAATTAAAAATCTTTGATTTTATTCACGTATACAACAGTTACTTGGCACAGCCCTGAGCAACGCCTAGTGCCCGCCTAGCGGGCACGCGGCGTGCGGCGTTGCGTTGCTCGTCTTAGCCCACCTGGCGAGTTCAGTCGGTTTCTGGGGTATTGTTCGAATTTTTGCCCGGTTGCGAAAGTGTTAAGTCCCGTTTTCTTGTGTTGTGATAATTGATGAATGTTTTCTATGTATTTTCAGAAATAACATTTCACTGCAAGTGTGATATCATTTATGCTGACTACAGAAAAGAACACAATTGTTCTTTTTTGGAATCAGGACTCAACTCT
This sequence comes from Hedya salicella, assembly GCA_905404275.2. Taxonomy (NCBI): domain Eukaryota; kingdom Metazoa; phylum Arthropoda; class Insecta; order Lepidoptera; family Tortricidae; genus Hedya; species Hedya salicella. Next base: position 9,493,049 of record FR990112.1, on the reverse strand, counting down.
TGTTATCTACTCACATGCTCCTGTTTCTTTTTAACTCTATTTATGCTTGAAATAAGAATCGTGACATCACAGATACAGTGGGTGACATGCAACTACAGTGCAGAAAGCACTCAAGTGGTTATCTCTTTATGACACAAACCATGAATTATTAACAACAGATGTTTTTTAACTCTGACATCTATCAGCAGCTTTATCCTTAAAATTTCTCAAAAAACTTCAACCCCTATTAGGGATGATTTTCCACTATAAAAACTATCTAATGTCTTTGCCAAGTACTCAAACTTTCTCCATACCAAATTTCATTTTCTTTTTTTTTATACTACTAAGGTGGCAAACAAGTGTACGGCCTGTTTACCCTATCTAAATCGGTTCAGCAGTTTAAGCGTGAAAAGAAACAGAGACACAGTTACTTTTGCATATTTAAAATATCAAGTAAGATTGTGTATGATTTACTTACTTTTGCGAAAAGAACTTAGCGCAAGTTCCAGATTTCTAATCCTGTCAATGGAATATTTGTTGGCATTTCTAGCTTCTAGTTGATGCCAAATTAAGCGGCTGGTATACTGGAACAATCTGAAATCAACGTAATATAATCATAATTTAATTAATAGAACAAATAGTTTGAGAATTTGTATATGATCAACACTTGTGTTGATTTGCATACCTGGCTAACTTATCTCTGCCATTGGACTGATTATTTACTTTAATTATAATATCCATTACGTTTATATTTGAACTTTACCCTTTCGGCTGAATGTTTATGTTTTATGTTACGCCAAAGCAATTTAGCAATGTTAAAACTTTTCAAACACTATCTGTAAATAGGTAAACTCGTTTAGGTGTCGAGTTAATACACAAAAGCGACTTAAATATAATTTTTGCGGATATTTTATTGTTTTGTTTAGCCTCGCGAAGTACTATGATATTACTATGTTTCTAGTTTTCACTTCACTGTTCAGTGTTCCGTTCCTGGCCTGTCAGTCAACCAACAAAACGATCTGTCAATCGCGAGTCTCAATGGGATACATAAAAGATGGAATATGACACAGACTAAATAGCGATCATACAGAAATCATGTACTTTGGGCAAGTATCGATTAAAGCATCGATAGTTTTCTGTATTTAATTTTCAATATGGTAATACTCGTTATATTTTGGCAACAATAATTCGAGATCGGACCATCCAGTGTTACCATACTAGAACATTTAGATCTAAATTTAATACTTTTTAATTTACTTAGCAAGAAATGTATTTTTTTCGAATTTATTTTCCTTTTAAGCCAGTTAAAGTGTTGAGCAGTTTTATAAATTAACAATAACAGGAACATAATACAGATAATGTGTATCAATTTTATTATTTCAACGGCTAGTTATAGCTACATAAATCGCAACTGATTATATATTTAGGGTCCCATACGTCAAAAGAAAAAAAGGGAACCCTTATAGGATCACTCGTGTGTCGATGGACGTTCGTCTGTCACGGGCAGTTTGCTCCGAAACTACTGGACCGATTGAGTTCAAAATTGGCACACATGTGTAAGTTGGTGACCCAAGGACCGGCCGTGTAACGTAAATAAATAAATTTTAAACATAGGGGCCTCTTTTGAGGGGATACATCGGAAAATATTAAAAAAAAGTTTTGCAAACTATATCTGAATTATCAAATGTGAGGGCTCATTGTGAGAATCTCAAATATATATATTTTTATAACTTTCAAATAAATATTTTGGAAGTTATTTAAGAAAATACACGAAATTTTGAAAAAAATAAAGGAAATGGTTCTTTACCCATACTTTACAGGAAAACCTATAAGAAGTCTATGGTATTTAAAGTAATATGGTTTTTTTTTTTTAAATCAATTCTGAAATAGTATAATACGCAATATAATCCGTTAAAATTGCTTTGTAAGTATTGTTGTTGGCGTCCTATGGTGTCCCAGTGGTACAGAGGACCATCGTGAGACATCGCCATCCGCTCGTGTCCTGTGGCTTCGTGCTCCGCGTCTTTTTGTCTCTTTCCAAGTCTCGCAGCCGAAGAGCAAAACAAACTTCATTATGGAATCGAAGAGGGAATTCTTGATCTGCCGGGTGAGCACGTTCAAATCGTAGACCGGTTCTAGCTGGGCAAAGGCGCCGTAGCTGTCTTCCTGACGTCTGGCGTCTGCTTTATCTTCGCGTCGACGTCATCATCAAAGCTTCCGCTGTTGGTCACGCTGCGGCTATGTTAGTATTACATTTTACAATGTTTTTTTCTAATGTAGCAACCGTAATATCTGTTCATTTTATAGCACTATGTAATAACACTGTTTTGCATTCCAACAAAACAGATATTGTGTTTGCGAAATAGCACAACATTATTTGAAGAAAGCAAGTACATTTTTGACCCAGAATTCATAAAAAGTCCTTCTCTTACCTTGCAAAATTTAGTCTTTTACCTCTTTTTCCAGCTAGGGCGCTTACAACGCCTCTTCAAAGTTTGACGCGCTTCTGAAAAACTCTTTCAAAAGTTTTTAACTGTCATAGGTATCGTCAAAAGTATCACCAGCCAAGTCCTTTGCTGTAATGTTGTGCTATTTCGCAAACACAGTATCTGTTTTGTTGGAATTCAAAACAGTGTTATTGTGTGTTGCTCCATAGTACAACATTGTTTGAAGACCTGTTTGTCCTCTGCTGGTGAAAGAGTAAATGCTATGTGAATAATATTTAGTCACTTTAAAAGGGAAAGATATTATATCTAATTGGGACATGTCCTTCATTAATATTGATGCATAAGATTGATGTATAGCATCACAGATATTATAGTGAAGATGCGTAAGCTAAGGAGTATGCTTACTCTAAAGGCTAGCATACACTCGAGCATAAGAACCAGAGTTGGTCACTTAACTTAAATTTAACAATGTATGGATTGTTCGGCACTAGAACGAACACTCCTTCAGCTGAAGTGATGAAAACTCTGACCATTACCATATACCAATCAGAAAAAATGAATAAATCCGATTACTCAAACATAATACATTGAATCAAAGAACGGGGTCTGATTCCAGGTTACTGCCACAAACCAGACATTTGTACGACTGGTTACTTAGCATTCAATTTTTAATTCCTGCTTTGCTATTTTACTCGGTTATATCCCAATCTAATACATATGATATATATACATACAGCCTTCTGATGACAATAGCCGTAAGAAGTGAGTGCAACACTTAGTTAATAATACGATGTCGTTACTCCTTAGTTAAATATGTATACTAACATAGTTATAAGCAAGTACTAACAAACTGTGGATCTTATGTCGGAATAAGAGCCCTTCACAAATAAAACAAGAAATGTGCAATGGAAGAAGATTATTCTTAAGGGTATCTCGTTACCCTAATACGCTTATGACATAAATAATTAGGGCTGGTTGAATTTGATGAGAGCCTTTTATGTAAATAATTGAACTTATTGGTATTGCACAGAATTATTATTGACAATCTCTTGCCTTCGATAGAGCTCTGTAGATCAATTCAATATATATAACAAAGTACGCTGTAGATTACTTCAATTATATAACAAAGTACTCTGTAGATCAATTGTCCAAAGGCATAGGTCATATGGTCATATCATGGCTCTCTAGCTCTACCCACCAGCAAACGTCTGGTCCAGCGGCCGCCAGTTACCAGGCTTTCCTTTCACCTTCAGGAGTATTCTCTTCTCTCTCTAAATTCTTTGCAGCGAATATTTCGTATTGCATAAAATCACTGACTGCAATTTCTAGTAGCAGTGATCAATCACATGATAGGCACATCATAAGGAATACATTCAAGCAATCCTAATAGTCGGGAGCTGCGGGTCTTATGTATTTATTAACTATACGGCTTTAAACACTATGCGTATCATTAGTGCGCACCGCATCTCAGACGGAGCGAACTAAATCCGATCTGAATGTTCTAATACAGGACGCATTCACGACTGACAATTTCATACCTTCCACATTTCGATACCATGGGAGAATGCGTTTGTAGCGAAAAGTTACTACGAGCAGAGCACCCGCTTAGCGGGTTCCCGGTCGTGAATGTGTTACAAGCTGTCTGTTATGCCCCTATTTGTGATTACGGCCTCAGGGCCGGGGGCTGCACTGCTACAAGTACTGTTGATTACATTTTAGACAAAAGGTTGGCAATGTCGAGCGTATGTCCCTATTATGCACGGCCACCGGGGCCGGGGACTCGAAGTACTGTTCCGGTACTGGCAATTAATTATACTTTCTACAGAAAGTTGGCAATGTCAAGTGATAAGCCCTTATCGTTGACCAGCCTCCGAGGCCAGGGGCCACGAGTACCGTTTCGGCACCGTGAGACATCTTGGCAGGCGGTAGGCTATGCCATCGTTCCCCCCCGAGAGGAGCGCTACCTTGTCCAGATGTTTAGCTGTACTGTCAGCTTTAATGACATAGAATCTCTTGAACATCACCTGTGGTTTCAAGGCAGTGGCATGCACAGGGAATTTGACCCAGGTAGGCAATAAGGCCAATAAGAATGTTTTGATCACACGGGTAGGCAGTGCCTATATAAAGCCATGGTCGTCCAGGGTAGGCCGTGCTTTTGTGTCTATATGGACGGCACGCCACTGTAATTCAAGGACTAGATCACCCTCAACTCTCACTCCTTTGCTAGCCTTGTTGCACGATATCTTGCCACCTATATATGTTACTGTTACGCTGAGTGGAAAGGCAGACTTGCCAAATCCACAGGGCCAGAATAAAAAGTCCTTCCTGTGTATCAGTTTGAATAGTATAAGTTAAGTAGTCACTGTACAATAAACATCTTTGTTGAACTATAGGTATTAGTTTGTTAAGTATAAGGCCTTCAACTTATAACCTATCCTTCCGCTAAATATAGGACAGCTGGAAAATACTAAAGAAGCCTTTTAACATTTAAATACAACATTATTTATATATATTGGCGAACAATAAATACTAACACCATTTATCCTGACAAATTAATATCTATCCTTGTCTTGTGAATAGTGAAACATCATCTTATCTTGTTAATAAAATTGAGTTAGGCTTTATTATTTTTATTGAATTAGTGTTGTTTTGGTTCACATGGGACCAAAACTCACACCTCATTTCACATACTAGATAATTATTGTTATTGATGTTTTAAATGAAAATAATTACATGATAAAAGTAAGGTGCTAATACATTAACTAACTCACTTAATCAAGTATAAATCTCAATAACAGTTCTAGGTCTAGACCTAGTTACCTAGGTAACAAAAAGATTAATTGGGATTGCGCATGTATCAAATTCAATCTGGTTACTTAATATCATCACACTTAAGGTCAATATCATATTAAGGTGTTTTAACGCGCTTCCCACATCAGCACCTGCGATGGTTGTGGAGGTAGCTGGGTGGTTGTATGCGATGTATATGAGAATCTGTGAGGCAATGGATGACAGTCATACATCTTTTGCCTATCTGTCTTTAAATTTACTATTTTCTATAAACTTATTGTACTGTATTTTATAATTTTCACAGTGCATTAGTATTTCACTTTAATGCTGTGTAATTATTTCAATAAATAAATCAAAATAAAATAAAATAAAAATTCCTGAATTTAAAACCACAAATTAGTAGGCATTTTTAACCAAGATTCATTACCACCTACTTATACATACATTCTTTTCCTCAACGTCTCCCTCTACCCAAAGGTTGTCTAGAAGAGATCGCTGTTTAGCGATTAGACCACCTGTTGTTTAAGTACCTTTCCTTTAATGTATTGTTTTCTCTACTCTGTTTTGTGAGATGTGCAATAAACAGATATTGTACTGTATTAATTAGTTTTGCAACCCATTGATACTCTGTTTTATTCCGGTATTCTATGATTATTATCAATCATTAGTGAAATCCAGTAAATTTCCTTGAAAGATATGTATATTGTATTTATAAGCAACCATTATTTGTTAATATGTACTGAGGTCACTAACTCAAGTATGATATATTGTCAGTGGCGAGCACAGGGCTCTTTGTCAAGGCAGGCAGCTTCTCCACGGTTATATGGAGCCATGATCCTTGGGGGCAGGCCACACCCCCTGCTTATATGGACCGCGCATCACTGAATGTTGCAATGACACATAACCTTTATTGGCACCTTAGCTTAAATATGCCATGAAATTGATGAATGAATGTGTAAATGATCTACTTACACTATTAGTGCAGTTCATTTGCAAGATTGAACACAGAAGTAATTTAATTTTCACACCTTCACTACTTACATTGGTCGTTTACTTCATTGGTTTAGTTATAGCTGACTTCATGTCTACCTTATGAGTAAATTGGTCTATATCCAAAATTTTTTTCAAAAAATCTCTCAATATCACCAATGATATTGTTATTAATATAGTTGTAGTTCAGTTCACAATGGCAGAGATTTCTATACAGATCTTTTCATTGGAATGTTATATAAAAAAAATTATGGCCAGCCATTGCAGGCCTACATGTTAAGATGATCAGATTCAAACAAGTAGCTACGTGCAACTACATTGTGTTTCTTATTTTACAGAGGAGAGAGACCGGGCGTAAAACATCTATAGTTCTCTTCCCTGTATGTAACTATCTTGTATACACGTTTGTAGGTATATTGTGTACTAACTTAGTCAATCGTATTTTTTACTAAGACCGCATAGGATATTTTTATTAGTTAGATTTGGTGTTTGCAAACAGCTGTTGTTTGAGATTTAGAGGTACTAAAATAATTGACTTTGCTCAGTTAATTAACCACGTGTAGATACACAATAACCTAGATACGTTTGTGTAATAAGACAAGTAATGAAAAGAGGTAGACGACTCATCTTCCGCAAATGACTCGTTCTGACCGGTCTCGCATAATCGCGTATTTATAAGTGAAGTCATTTTTCCAAAGCACCTCTCCACCGGTCTTAACTTACAGTGAAATGATTTTCCTTTGACGTTCATAGTACATTTCATCTCTTGGGCACAATTACAATAACAGCTTTTTAACAGCAAATCACTAAAAATAACATGTGTTTTTGTTATTTTTACAAAAAAACGTGTTGTTCAGGAGTCTAAATGTAAATGCTATGACAGTTAAAAACTTTTAAGAGTTTTTCAGAAGCGCGTCAAACTTTGAAGAGGCGTTGTACGCGCCCTAGCTGGAAAAAGAGGTGAAAGACTAAATTTTGCAGGGTAAGAGAAGGACTTTTTATGAATTCTGGGTCAAAAATGTACTTGCTTTCTTCAAACAATGTTGTGCTATGGAGCAACACACAATATTAAATTTATTTTATACCATTTTAGCTCCTCATGAGTTGTGTAGTTGGCAACACCACGATTACCCAATGACCATTCGCACCGCGGCGGTGCGGTATCGCCGAACGCGGCATGCAATGGGAACGGGGCAGCGCAATGGCGAAACAGTGACGATGACAGAGTAGACACGCCGCCATTTTGATTTGTCAGGAAATGATAGTGAGTGACGCTTTAGTGATTCCGTAAATTAAAACATATCGCGTGTTATTTTCGTAGAGTGGAGGTGTTCGATTGAGTGATACGAGAAAAGTGACTGTAATAGTTTGTGGTAAGACTTCCGTAACTCTGTGTGTTGCAGTGATTGTACATTTTCTGGAACAAAGCGACATTTTGAAGTGACGTGTAATGTTGTGCATTTCAGATAGTGGTTCATCATACTGAGCTTTCATGATTGGATTACCGCGTAGCGATAGAGATAGAGATCGTATAACGGTGAAAATTCGTAACATGAAGAGGAGCTCGTCCAGGGATAGTATGCCGCGGTCGAAGAGGACTCGCAGTAGTATTGGCAGGTACGACGACAGCTCGGACGAGCGCGTCACGCCGGAGCGGGTGCGGCGAAGGGTGCGGTCCCCAAGTCCTCGCGGCCGCTACGTGTCTCCGCACCGCGACGACTACGTACGCTCTCGCGAAGTTCGCGAAGAGTCTTCCAGATCCTACTATAAGGTGCTCTGCGTTAGCGCACTTCACCCTAAAGCTTCCGACGAAATCGTCAAGGATACCTTGTACAGAGAATATAAAAAGTTTGGAGATTTCAGCATTAAAATTTCACATGAATTAGATGAAAGGGTGGCCTACGTCTGCTTCCGTAGTGTCGAAGATGCGCGCGATGCTAAACATGCTAAGCCGCGTATCATTTTGTACGATAAAGTTGCTATAGTTGACCCCGTGTATGAGCCTGTACGATCCGAGTACAGGAGCAGGCCCCGCAGCATAACACCACCGGAGTATGACCGCCCCTATTCTTATGCCTGGTCTCCAGTGCCTGAGCGACGCCGACCTCCACCAGATGACCGGGCTTATGGTATTCCACCAACTGTACCTCCCCACCACAGAGACTTCCGACCGCCCATGCATGAATATCCCATGGCTGGTCCCCACGGACCACCGATGCATCACCGTCCACCCATGCACCACCCTCCACATCCCCACTATATGCCCCGGCCATACATGCCACGTGCTCACCACCCACCTTTTGAGAAAATGGAAAACAAGAAAGATAAATTTCCCAACTACTTGCACCATGTCCATCCTGAAGATGATCCATTAGCCACCCGGACCCTCTTTGCAGGCAATCTGGAAATAAACATATCTGATGAGGAACTGCGCCGCATATTTGGCAGATATGGTATAGTAGAAGATATTGATATTAAGCGTCCACCACCGGGCACCGGTAATGCTTTTGCATTTGTCAGGTATCAAACACTTGATATGGCACATAGAGCCAAAGTGGAACTCTCAGGCCAGTACATTGGTAAATTCCAATGTAAAATTGGATATGGCAAGGCCACACCTACTACTAGAGTATGGGTTGGTGGTCTCGGACCCTGGACTTCAGTGGCTCAGTTGGAAAGAGAATTTGACAGATTTGGAGCCATTAAGAAGATAGAATATGCAAAGGGTGAAGCTCACGCGTACATCTTGTATGATTCAATTGATGCAGCTCAGGCTGCAGTCAAGGAAATGAGAGGTTTTCCTCTTGGAGGGCCAGATAGGCGTCTACGTATAGACTTTGCTGATGTTGGTAATGGTGGCCCCTACAGACCTAAAACCTATCCACCACCTGTAGGTGAAGATGGTAGACCTGTTGAAGGCTATGAGGGTTATGAAGGCACCTGGGAAGATGGTTTTGCGTATGGTACGCCAGGTTATAGAGGAAGAGGCCGAGGCGGACGCGGGCGCGGAGGGATGTTTAGAGGTGTTTATCATGGCAGTGGAGACTACCGTGATGACGAATGGCGCCGTACTGGCGCAGATGGAGATTATGAAGGGCGCATTCGCCGGTCTGGCTCTCGAGAGCCTGGTGTGGACCGCTCGCGCTCACGTTCCCCGCGCCGGCGTTCACCAGATAGCGATTCAGATGGTTCACCGCGTCGCAGCGGTGGCATGTTAACTTCCGCGCGTACACTGCCAGAGGTAGTGCGCAAAGCTACTACAATTTGGAATGGAGCACTCATTCTTAAAAACTCACTATTTCCAACGAAATTGCATCTCACAGATGGCGATTCTGAAATTATTGACAGTCTAATGAAGGATGAAGATGGTAAAACCCAACTGAGAATTACACAGAGATTGAGACTAGACCAACCAAAACTGGATGATGTTCAAAAGCGAATAGCTACATCGAGTTCACATGCCATCTTTTTAGGTGTAGCAGGATCAACAGCTTCTATAACCAATGAAGACACAAGCATTCAAACTAGGCCCATGAGAAATTTGGTCTCGTATTTGAAACAAAAAGAAGCAGCTGGTGTAATTTCACTACTGAACAAAGAGACAGAAGCTACTGGAGTGCTTTACTCTTTCCCTCCTTGTGACTTCTCCACAGATCTACTTAAGAGAACGTGTCACAATTTGACAGAGGAGAGTCTGAAAGAGGACCATCTGGTAATAGTGGTGGTGCGTGGTGGCTCTGCTTAGAAAAAAGCAGTTTTTATGTATACATGATGATTATTAGTTTAAGTTTTTTTTATATTCCTAATGTTTTCAGATTTTGTTATGTATTCTTGTGATGTGTAGTGCAGTTGTGAGGTGATTGTAAAATTAGTTTTGTGAAGGTTTTATTAACCCATTTAAATTGTGCAAGTGCTGTGTTTAGTTCACAGTTTTAGTGTTCAGCAATAATTGTTAAAAACAAATAGGTGTTAGTTTTGCTAGTATAAAAATATCAATCAAAATATGATAACTATTGACTAAAAATTGTTTTAAGTGTATATTTATTCTTAGTGATGACAAAAACAGTTTTTATATATTCAATTTAGTGTAGAACTGCAGTGTATGGTAGGTGAGGTGCTAGTGTAAGTGTGTGAACATGCAAATAGATTACCTATTTCTTCTGAAGTTGTAGTTTTTTTATACCTTGTGACAGTGATAGCAGAAGTGCAGTCTCCAGTTTTGTGCGATTAAAGATGTGAAACACTGGATATAGTATCAGTGGGTGGTTCCAACTAGGGGTGCTATGGTACAGCTATTCATTGTGTAAAAATGTCCCCTAGTGTGTGTGCTGTTTGTGATTGTAGACTTCATACATGAGAAAGTATTTTTGTGAAGGTGAATAAGCTATTAGACAGATGTGATACTTTGCAGTGAAAAGTGCTGTTCAAATAGTTTGTGTACTTGTAGTTGGGTCAAATTGGTGAGTAACATAAACACTGGACACAGGACATCAGTTATCTGTAGTTGTCATTTATGGAAGACTTCATCAATAGCGTTGTTGTTTAAAGTTTTGATAAAAGATAGTGATGAATCTTCTCTGTCTCAACATCCAATAGTATTTGTATGTACTAACATCCCAATAACAAAAAAAAATATGAAAAAACATGATTTGCATTGCGGATTTTAAGTAAAAACAATAGGCATTGATAATACCTACAATTCAAGAAGTGGTCATATCAATTAAACATAAAATTTAATGTAGGTACCTCTAAGTACTTTACGTAATGGCTAGAAAATTTGGTTTAATTCTCTTACCAATTTATAAATAGGTACCTATTTTCGGTGACACTAATTGCTCATACCTATCACATCTACAAATTTAAAGGGTAGCTGATTACTGCTGTACTTATTTTATACTTCTTATCCTTATTTAACCTAATGTATATGTAGGTACCTACTTATGTAATGAGCATAGTTACTTTACTGGTCTTGGAGTACTTAATGTGATTATAATAAAGATAATGAGACAACAGGGTGTCCATTTTCTGGAAAGTCAGGGAAGCTCATGGTGGTCAGGGAAAGTCAGGGAAGCTTTGGACAGGTCAGGGAAAAATATTGTTCTTAGAAAAAACACCGGCTAAGTGCGAATCTGAATCACGTTTCGATCGACTGCCTCTTCCGTATAGTTAAAACATGACATATTTCTATTTTCTGAATGAAAAATAATACAACATAAATGATAAAACAAACGAATCTCGGCTAGGGCAAGTATTTGTGTGACAAAATTTGCTACTGATTATTACTATTTAGGTATTATATGTATTTATATCAGTATGTGTATCGTCGTCTAGTACCCATAACACAAACCTACTAGAGCTTAATTTGGGACTAGATCGATCGATTTGTGTAAGATTGTCTATTAAGGATATGACAATTCCGATATATCATAAATCGGAAATTTCGATACACCGGCCAATAAGAAGTCTGACTGAATAATAATCCGAAATATCAAAAGTACGAACTCCGTATACTAAAATGCCGAATTTCAAAAATCTGAATATCAATACACTGACCAATAATAAATCCGACTAAATAAAAGTCCGAAACAGAATAACCTAACCTACAGTTGTCGGTTTTTGGCCTATGTTCCATTTTGTCAAATTTGTACATGCATGCAAGCATTTTGACTAACATGGTCACAATACAAACCTAACCTAACCTACAGTTTTCGGTTTTTATTACGATTGTTAAAAATCACGAACTAAAATTTCCGAATTTCAAAATTCCGAGTATTAAAAATCACGAAATTTATATTTCCGAATATAAAAATTCGAATTAGCAATGACATTTCGGATAATTAAAATTCGGAGCAAAAAAAGATGTTTTGATTGTTTGGGGTTATAAACATAGGAATATTAAAAATTAGCTTCTGCCCCCGACTTCGTCCGCCTTAAATTCGTTTATCGCGGATAAGGGTATTTTTCCGGGATAAAAAGTAGCCGATGGCCCTCCGTCCCGACTCAAACTATCTCCGTACCAAATTTCATCCAAATCGGTTCAGCGGCTTAAGCGTGCAGAGGTAGGAGACACACAGTTTCGCATTTATAATATTACTTACTTAGTATGAATTTTTGATATTCGGCAAACTAAATTTGTAACTTTTCAATAATCGATATTTTAATACAAAGGAAATATAAAATTCGGAATTTCGACAGTTGGAAAAAAGCAAATTGGGAATAACATTTTTCGGATATTTTTGGAAATTTAGTGCCCATCGAATTGTTAAAATTTTTGGTCAGGGAAATTTAAAAAAATGGTCAGGGAAAAGTCAGGGAATCTTTTTCAGACTTTACAGTGGACACCCTGGACAAGTAATTCACCTAAATATAAAAATTCTCTTGCGAAATAATTGGCCTAGTTTCTGGTAAGGCTTTATGATTACATAGATGTCAGCCTGTTTGCCACTTATTCTTATTACATTAAAAAAAACACATTTAGTAGCTGCACTAGTTGAATGACCTGAGGGGCTAAAGAGTCCTAAGCTCGAATTTCGTAATACATTCAAATATAACAGGAGCGCGAGAGGGAAATTTCCGAACATCAGCATCAGAGTAAACCCCCAGCTCGCCTACTCTGCGGACGAGCGAGGCGGGACTGGCGGCACGTGCGTGCTATAGTGGTAAGGTCCCCAACTCGATTGTTTTTTCTAACTACTGAACCAAATTTCCAAAATTTTCATGGGTAACAAATGATGCTTAGGTAGGGCATAAATATTATGCTTTATTTCCAGAGGATTGCCAGATTGCTCCTGCCTATCGTAGCAGCACTTCACAGCCTTCGTTAGACCGTCTTTACAGAGAAGTATAACTCATCAAATTAATATTTCATCATTCATTAAAGTTCACCCGTAAGTTACTTATCAGTCACCAAAAAAATATTTATGTTATTTATTAAAACGCCAGTATGATAAAATTGCCGAAATTAAAATTAATAGATGAAATCGTTTTGAATAGAGTGACAGCAAGTTTAAGAAAGATACCTATGTGTCTTTAGGAAAAAGCTGTATAAATAGATAGCGTTACTCTCACTACCTAATTGAATCCAAATAACCTATAGCATTGGCGCTGGTATCGCTGGGTAGTCCATACTTTCTAGGAATTCAATAATATAATCATAATGGAATAATGATCTTTATTCTGTAAGTATGCCGCAAGGGCACTTTTACAAGCAATTCTCAAGTGGAATCACCGGTGATCGAAACGTCATCTATTGATAAGTAAGTAATTACTTATTCCAAAGGCGCGTAATTATTTTTAGCCCTCGACGAAAAAGGGGGATGTTATATATAAGTTTCATGTGTGTATATTTGAGTCTGTCTGTCGTATCGTAGCTCTTAAACGGATGGGTCCGATCACATTAAGGTTTTAACTCCGTGATGGTGATACCTAATTCCTATCGTGTTTGAGAGGACAACTGACAATTAGGTGTCTTGTGTATAAAGTTAAAACTAGAAACTTTTCGACTTAAGTACTAAAAAATACACAACTTACTCTATAGCATGGACCATTAACACTTTCGCTTCCAAGGTTTTCGTAGCGCTACTCATTTTCCTCTACATACTTGGAAACATGTCATGTCTTGTAATTTAATTTGTACGGCGGCAGGATGCAACGACATCCTCGGTACCTAACGTGTGGGGCTGCCGCGCGCGGGCGCTACGAGCAGCAATAGTGTTCCTAGTCTTCACACTATTTTGTTGTTGTGTCAGTCTGACTTGGAAACATGATATCAGCTACGCGTCTAGGAGCAGAGCGCCCGCTAAGGCTGGCAGTGAATGTGTTAAAAACGAGAGGACTGTCAATGTCATACAAAAGGCCGTTCTCCGATATGTTCAACGCCATCTATGCATAAGAATTATTAAACTTTGCAAGCGTGACACAGTAGTTAAATATTACGGTTTATTTATTATTAGCTATTTATGAACTAATTGTTACTGTAATATATAGTTCTTTTTCAATTATTACACTAAAAAGTTTAGTACTGAAGCGCCATTTAGTCTTTGCCTGAATCCCTTGCGTTCGGAGCACTATCCTAAGTATGGCAATTGACAGACCTCTTGTTTTAATGGTTCTTGCTTTACAGCTACACTGATTTTACTTTCTTTTGTTTCGTATAGGTACTTACGGCAGAGGTCGTTTACACCAGACCCAAATCGAGTCAAGATATCTGAACACCACTGTTGTATGGGTTAGTCATCTTCATTGAATGCAGATGTTCATTACCCCTTCAAATCTACACTAGTTTTATTATCATGTAAAGCGTTCCTGACTTATAAGTAGGTACGCATTTGCAGGAATTTAGATAGAAAAAAATCGATTGAAATCTGAAAATGTAATTATGATATTGCGCTAAAGAGTAACTAAATGGGTACTACAGTCAAGGGCAAAGATAAATTACACACCAAAAGTTTCAAAAATATGTAGAGTATGGATGATCGTATTTACTTTTAAATCAAAAAGTATGAAGGTCATAGAGGGATAATTTCTTAAAAAGGTGTGGCGTCAGGAAACAAGGGAAGCCGAAGCGTATTCATTTACTCATATTTAAAGAAAAAGGTGGTTATAAGCCTTTCCATGGGCAAGCCGGTGGCAATCAGCTTATATGGACGACACGCCACGCAACTGCTGTCTTAGAAAATTACGAGTCTGTGGGAAAACCTGTATTAATAGATGGCGTTACTGTCACCAGTCAGCCTCAGTACAACGAATAACTGTAGTGACCAACGATAACAACGTCATTTACAGGTATGCAAGTGGAGGGATGTAAGAGAAGGGGTAGTCGAAGGAAAAGGTGCATGGATTGTGTGAGACTACATGAACAGAAGTGATGTGTGATGAAATGACGGGTGATAGAGATGTATGGAAGAAAAAAACATACTAAGACGACTCCAAGTAATTGGGGTAAAGACGTGCGAATGATTGTGAATTACGTCACATATAGTTACTTTTCCCAACAGGAAGAATTTTTCTTAGAAAGATACTGATCCTTCTGTGACGTCCTTATTCTTTGATTTCAACTTAGTTCTAGGTAACGATATCTGATGACTAGTGATGACACCGAGCTACAAAACTTAGTAGGATTTAAATGTTACAGGACAATTATACACAAATTGAACTAGTCCCACGGTAAGCTCAATAAGGCTTGTCTTATGAGTACTAGACGACGATATATTTACTTATATACAAAGAAAACATCAAAGACTCGGGAACAAGTATTTATGCTCATCACACAAATATTTGCCCTTACCGGGATTTGAACCTAGGACCTTCAGCTTCGCAGCTAATGTTACTCCCACTGAGCTAAACCGGTCGTCAAATATATATAACGGGAACTAGGGCTAGACTTATTATTAATTAAATCTATAGGATGTTAAACACGTTTCGCGACACGTCGCGCAACAGCTTGCCAGGTTTCCATGCTTCCACTTAGGACTCATGTGACGTCCTCACGGATCATTCCACCAGAATAACAACTTTGTCTCTTAAGTGACTGCTATGGCAGTCATCTTATCAAAATATATAAAGCTCTAGAAAACACTGCCAATAAAGAAGTAGCTAAAGGTATGAAATACTTGTATAGGTACCAAAGTCAATAAAATGGTGGAGTTATTCCCACCTGTTACCACCAACTTGTCAGCAGCAATAACCTGAATGGTGACATGTACAGACATTCTGGTGGAGTAACATACTGGATGCACCGTTGGACTTGTGACAATTTCAGGTCGTTTTGCATGGGACGTGAACGTGTTAAAAAGGCGTGAGTTACCAAGTCTCGTGTCTATCCACTAACTAGTTTGTCTTTTTAGGGTTCCGTAGCCAAAATGGCAAAAACAGAACCCTTATAGTTTCATCATGTCCGTCCGTCCGTATGTCACAGGCATTTTACTCAAATAGTACATTATGTATATTGATGAAATTTGGAGTATAGGTGTCTTGTATAAGCCGCTACTTAGTTCGATAGTTAAATAAAAATAAAAAACATTCCGTCGAATTGAGAACCTCCTCCTTTTTTTGGAAGTCGGTTAAAAAAGGGGGGTATTCCCTACATGTAACCGAAACTGTTTTTTTTTTCAGTAAATATCAATGTGTGGCACATATTTCGACAATACTTTTAAAAACATTTTGAGGTTTGTATAAAAAAAATATTTAGTGAATATTTTCGGAAATGATCGGTCCGAAAGTAGCATACATTTTGTTCCCCTCCCTCTCTATTTTCTAAACAGTATGTAAAAAATATGAAAAAAATTTCAAACATATAGCTTAATAAACACTTTCAACGAAAATTGTTTTCAACATGATCAAATATACCGTTTTTGCGTTATTACCAAAAAACTGCGCTTCAGCAAAAAGACGTAAGTGCTGTGGAGATACGCTCTTTTGCTAGTGAAATCTTTCATATCGTATTTTTATCATCTGTAGTGCATTTTTGTATGAATGGCTGCGGAACCCTACACTGAGCATGGTCCGACATGCTCTTGGCCGGTTTTTAGTTTTCTAGTCTTGATACCTATCGAATTCGTCCTAAGTACCAGAGGCGTGGCGTCAGGAAAATTACAAGGGATGTCGAAGTGTATTCATTTACTCATTTAAAGAAAAAGATGGTTATATATAAGCCTTTCTTTGGGTAACCCGATCGAAATCCGCTTATATGGACGCCACGCCACTGCTGGGTACTTATTCAAGAATTTAGCCGTCTTTCCTGTGGTCAACCCAATAGTTAAGGGCTTGGGTACATATAACTGATATTTTTATCCCTAAGATATAGAGTATTAATCAATGTGTACATCGCCTATAGGGCACTAAGAAAAATTAGTATTTAAAGCCCTTAACTTTCGGGTGTCCACAGGAAAGACGCATAACGCTAACTCATACTAAAAATCAGTGTGCCCCTTTTACTAAATTGAAATTACAAGTTGAATTATAAAACTTTTTTTGAAGTTGTTTAATAAATAACAACGTCTACGTGATATAGTGATTCGCATTCTCAAATTTGCTGTTTTATTTCCAGTCGGAATACCTATGTGATATAATATGAATAAAGGAACTTAAGTGATTTACAGCTTCTTTTATTTCATCAGAGGCATCTAAACTTTAACCCATCAGTAATTTCATTCAGCAAGTTATCAACTTATCATGGTCAACCCATTCCTTCTTCTTAGGGAAATACGTATGTAGCGGAAACTTACTACTAGCAAAGCCCCCACGTAGCAGGTTCCTGCTAGTGAAAATTAAATAATAAACGGAGCAGTGATTAACCTCAGGTCGCCAGGCCTTATGGTAAGTGATTTTGGGTTGGGGCCAAAGTTGTGGCTTGCAAATTCAGTTAACAGCCTATCCGTTCTTGCCTTGAAAACGTCTTAATTATAATAATTAACACAAACCGCATAGTGAACACTGTGGACTGTGAACTTTAACGAAAAGTAGAACAGACTAGACTCGTTAGCAGGTGGCGAAGTCTTGTTAAATGCACGAATTACGTGGCGCCATCTGGTGACGCAATCTCTAAAAACCCATATCATTGAAATGTTTATCCTACAACAAAAAAGGGGTATTATAAGTTTGGCGTGTATTATGTCTTGTCTGTTGGATCGTAGCTCAGGAACGGATGGACCGATTTTGATTGAGTTATCCGTGTGAAAACAGACTAGATCGAGTCTTCCATTGACACTGTCAATTACGGGAATTATCGTGTCAAGCATCAGGATACCAAGGACCACCTTTTGAACGCCACATCTAAATGTAAAAGTTGTCAACTCTGACGCCACGCCATCTTGACGCCAACATGAACTTGAAACTTACGCGAATGCACGTAGGTCGCTATTTCACTGACACACTCGAAGGGTATAGCCGACATTGGCGTCTGGGGAACGATTTTCCGTTGTGGCGCCACAGCCGACTGTGGCGTTCAAAGGGTTAAAACAAGAGAACTGTCAGTTGCCATACTTTGGATCGTGGTCCTATCGCAAGGAGATATTCTGGCAAAAACTAGGTGGCGCTTTAAAACAAAACATTTAACGATGTTATAGTTTAAGAAAGAAACAGTATAGTAACAATTAGTTTGCAAATATGTAGCTAATAATAAATAAATCGTAACATTTAAAAACTGTGTTACGCTTGCAATTGAATAATTGTAAAAATATTTTTTATACATAGATGGCGTTGTAAATTAATGGTCCTTGGAGATATGCATACGTAATACTATGAAAATGACATTACCTACATATTTGTCCCGCCCGGCCCGGCCACCGTGATTATGCACTGCAGCAGCAGCCAGATTGCGACCCTTTACTGGGGAGATCCCCACATTAGTAGTAAAAAAGTTGTCTATAAAAATCTTGTCTTTGATTAGGTATGTGTCAATCACAGTGTGAAAAATATTTTCTGTCAACTAAACTATCAATAATTTAGGGATTGGTGAATAACAAAGAGGAGATATCGTTGTTAGTGTAAGTATTTTTAATTATTATACAGGTGTCTATTATTTCTTCATGTCAGTACTTTGAGTGTACTGTGTAAGTATGCAAACAAATCGATAAGTAGTCATTACAATTGCAAACGTTACCGAGGACCCCAAACAGCCTCTAAATAACATTTTTGGGACAGTATTAAACAATATTGAGTTGGTGCAAGTATATCGATAAACTCGGTTATCGGTTTTTCTCCTAAACTAGTAATTACATCCGGTCTTGTTCAAAACATAATCGATGATAGGTACTACAAAAATTTGAGTAGATACACCGATCTCTCTCAGTGGCGTTCTAGTAAAGAGGGGCATTGCACTAAAATTTCGCTTAGCGGTTATGACAGCTAACTTAAAAATATAAAATACTCCACCAATACCAAATCAAACTTATCAAATACTATCAAACAAAAAATTGCATCAATGCTAGCATTGTTAGAAGCATGTTAGGAGTATAAATACAATTGCCTCGCGGATCTGGTGCGATGCCCCTAGAGAGAACAAACCTACAGATCTGATTTTTGACTTTCTGACGAATCTACTCTACTGTTGTACAGTTTCAGTAGAGATGGATTCAGGCGACCAGTACAACGAGTGCCTATTGGCTATGAAGCATTCTCAACGTGAGTCGACAGTAAAAGCTGCGATCAAGAAGCCTCGAGAATACCACAATCATAAACAAATAGACCTAGGTCTACTTAGACCTTCTGACGAGTAAGAGCACCTACTAACTAATTTATAAATAGCCATTCTAGGTACAGGTACGAAAATGTAGAGCACTGTATTTGATATTTTTTTTATAATAAGCTTATCGGCAAAAGACGAGCAACTGAATAAAATTAACAACGTCAATATCAAAATGATCAAATGTGCTCTATTATTTTCACGGGCTGACTGTGCCTGGTAGAGATATTCAAATTGTCTATGGTGACGTGGCCTGAAGTAGGTATCCTACAGCGTCGCCTCGAATAGAAGACTTGCAAATACGCAAAAATAGAAAGATTTTTAAAAAAAAAAATAGGCACAAACTGAGGCATACAAATAGTAACAAAAATATTAAATGAAAGAAAAAAGAAAAATAACTATTACTTACTACCAAGTTGCCCGCAACTTCGTCAGCGGAGGAGATAATATAACCATCTTTTTTCTTCAGCGTAGTCGAGTAAAAAGTATCCTATAACCATCTGTGGATGAGCTACTGTGTATCAAAAATAGTTTAAGTCCATTTGGCTCATACAAAAAGAAAATATTCCGCATCACTGAATTTTTTGAAAATATCTTCAACTGTACAGACAGTTTTTTTACAAGTTTCTAGTATTACCTATAGATAAGGTATGCCCCGAAAAGGTACCAACTCAGCATAAAGCTAGCTCGAAAGCCAGCACTGATCTTCCGGTAACGGATCTATATCGGAATCCCTAACGTCATTTGTCCTAATGTATCGTTTGTCCTAATGTATCATTTGCCATAACGCATTTTTTTCAGAAACCGTAAACTTTTCAGGATTGTTATAAAACAAACCTAACCTAATCTATACGATGATCTTTTAAAAAATCCTGAAAAAATTACTGTTTCTGAAAAAAATGCGTTATGGCAAATGATACATTAGGACAAAAGATATTAGGGATTCCGAATGAGACCCTTCGGTAACACCTTAGGTGCCGCCATGGAGAGCTGTACGCACGACTGCATATTACAGATTTATTTGTATCGATCAGATACGACTTTATGCTCCTCGACACGGACAGCATAAACGTTGAGGTTCTGGAGCCCCCGGAGAAGGCGAGCCGGGGCAGCATCATCGCCTCGATGGTGCCGGACGAAGTCATCCTGCAGCACTCCAACTACTCGGCGAGGCGCTACGAGGCCGCGCTCATGTTCATCGACGTCTCAGGTTTGTTCATGGATATGAAGTACCTAAGTGTAAAAGCCCGTCACAGGCGGAGCTACGAGTATAATACAAATAATAGGGTAGTTTCCTGGGTAAAAAAAATATTATCCTAATTAGTCCGTCAGATTATCAAAAAATATTGGACACGTATTTTTTCTTTTCTCTATCAAACAAGACTAAGAAAGCGCTTCATATTTTGGGAGGGGGCGCATCACGTCACGCCGTGCGAAAAACGGTCGCATGGCGTGACGCCACGGGTAACTTTAATGGGCTATATCATCATTTTTTGATAAGATAAGATAGGATAATCATTTATTTGCAATAAACATTACCATTATGTACATAGGTCTTATTCTATTATTGGTAGGATTACATGTTTAACCGTGGACGGTATGCAAATTAAATTAAAAAAGAGGCTAAGAACTAGGAGGTGCGCCTACTTACATGCAGCACAATATTTCTTACAATAAATTTAAGAATACGAAATATGAACATAATTAACGGTAATTAAATTAATTATTATAATTATATTACAATTTTAATCTACTTCATGTCAAAGAATACTATAAATCATATTATTATTCAACCATTGATGCAATTTATTTTTAAATGTATTGTTATTCATAGATTTAAATTCACCTGAAATTTTGTTATATACTTTTACAGACATAGTAAAACAACTTTTCTTGTGCTTCGCTGATCTGGAAGGTCCGTCAGTTAGCAATCTGTCTGGTCTCGGCAGGACCGTCGATGCCTATCACAGGCTTTTGTAAAAAAGTCTTTGTGCTTATGTACAAACACGCATAGTTCATAAACATAAAGTGCAGGAAGTGGTAATAAGCCTAGCTTATTGAACACTGGTCTGCATGATTCGGTTTGTATAGTGACAAAAAAATACGTGACCAATATTTTCTGATAATCTAACTGACGGGCTAATTTTATTTTTTTAGGACAAGCCTATTTTAATATACCAAAATACACTCACCGGCAAAAAAATTAGCCCACTCATTAGTTTTTCTATACAATAGGGAACATGCATGAAATTTTTTCATCGCTTTTCTTAACTATTCCAAAAAGTCAAATTAATATTAAAATCGGCCAAGAAATACGTATGATATAAGCATTTTAAACTACTAATTAGACAGCGATTTGACAGAGAGGTCCGACATAGACTGTTACGTCACAGTCCACTACGGTCATATAAACTCCATATTAAATTCTGTTTTGCTAGAAAGAGATAGAATGAAATGTTTGATGGCTTATATCTTGAGTATTTTTATAGTTATTCGGAAAATTCTTTTTGTCTACTGTGTGTTACATGAATAAGCTTTATATAAAGCAAAAATTAAAATTCATGCATATTCCCTATTGTATAAAAACGTTAGTTTCAAAATACTGCAGTCCAATCGGAGTCAAATGGACTCTTTTGAATGCTGGTAACATTTTTTTAAGTAATATACTGAGACTGAAATCGGCACAAGAGATATTCTTTTTAAATTTCCAGTTTTCTTTATGAAGCGATTAAAAAAAAGCAATATTTACTGTTCTGTAGAAATAATTTTGTACTAAACAATGGATTAGAGATTTTTAACGCTTGTCTGCTGGCAAATAGAATATTTACAAGGATACTCTGGATACCGTTTTGAAGCACGATTAGTCAGCTAAATAAAAAAAGTAAACTGCACGCAAGACTATCAAATGACTCCGACTTAGCAGTATAATTATCTGAGTACTTTTTGTATACAATTATATGGAAGGAATAATGAGTGGGCCATTTTTTTGGTGAGCGTATATATTAAGTACCTATACTTGTAGCAGCATTTTCAGATATATTCTTCCATAAGTTGACAAGAGCCCACTGGAGCCCTCACACGCAGTTATATGTAATACAGGGTGTAACCGTTAAGTGTGACCAGGCGATTATTCCGTAACTATTACAGATATCAGAAAACTTTAAACTGATATCGAACGTATGTTACCTAATGAGTAAAATGACATCAATTTTTAAAAATCAATCAGTTATCCAAAATTTTCACATTAAATAATCCCATAAATTTAGCTAGTCAGTATGAGATTAGTAGAAGGTTTTAGTTTCCGTATTTTAAGTGTTCTAGTACTCATTTTACCTTAATCATATAATCATGTTATTGATGTCATTTTACTAATTAGGTAACGTAATCTCGAAATCAGTTACATTTTTTTGGATATCAGCAATAGTTACGGAATAATCGCCTGGACGCACTTAACGATTACCTACACGCTGTATCCATACTAATATTATAAATGCGAAAGTGTGTCTGTCTGTCTGTTACCTCTTCCCGCTTAAACCGCTGAACCGATTTGGATGAAATTTGGTAATGGAGATAGTTTGAGTCCCAGGAAAGGACAAAGGGTACTTTTTATCCCGTAAAAATACCCTTATCCGCGATAAACGAATTTAAGGCGGACGAAGTCGCGGGCAGAAGCTAGTATAAAATATATAGGTAGAGTCTGTAAGGAAAGAAAAGAGTCGTAGGATTTGGGGGCGTGCAGGGCTATTTTATGATTTTTGCTATGCTGACAACACTGTCATGTAATTATAGTGTGTCAGGCAACGAGCCGTAAAATCCGAAAATAATAATAATAGTGAGTCAGTTACGAGTATTTTAAGATATTTAGGTATGTTTGTGTACCGGATGACCCCACAATTACAAATATAATATTATATAGACTTAAAATAAGACCTGAAATACCTACATGATTTATAAGTTAATAAAAAGTATGATTTGTTCAATAAACTAATTTCATACCTTTCTATCTAACCCCGATAGAAAGATATGAAATCATTGCCTTGACTTAACAGTTAAAGGAATAATATTCATATGTTCAAGTTAAATATCAATTGTATAAAGCCTATAAGGCGATAAATTACATAGTAGAATGATGTATGTAAACTTTCCACAGGTATTGCACAACATTTGCAACTATACCATAACATTGGTAACTTTCCATGAAAACCCAATATGTTGCACAATAATTGTTAATTATAATTCTAAGAAATAATAAAATTACCCCCTCCCCAACCAATATACGGCTCGAGTATAGAAGCCAAAGCTAATTCAATTGACAATAACCCCACTATATGTGGCATACGAATAATCACATAAATATAGAAACAGTCCCCATACTATTCATGTCGTTACTACAAGTTATCGGTACTACTTACTAGCCTTTGAAAATACTTACAAGAAATAATCGTCAAGTGAATAGGAAGCCTAAGTATTGGTTTAGGAACGGGATTTCGATATAAACTGTGACTTTTTATTCTCTACTTCACCTACACTGCTCTTAAAGCTATCGAAAGGGGTTCAGACTGCTTTTACAGTCCTCAGTCTGCACAGTTTGTAAATAAATATATTTTGGAATATACTTACCGATTTTGTGTGACTAATTACTTAGGGGTAATATTAAATAGGTAATAATTTAATATTAAATATAACATAAATAGCCGACATAGCGGACACGCGATCTTTTGTCAGTCGATAGTGGGGCTTTGAGCCGCTTTTTCCCGCTGACAAAACCGAATAATATGAAATATAATTTCCCTTGTTGAACTATGCACCGTTTTACCACGTTTCGACATTAGTGTTTCGAATTAAATTTTGAGATTGAATAAAATATATTAAGTATGATTATTAAATGTATACGACTCAATGCCGGATATACTCTCAGTGCCACCCTGGGCCACCACGTAAAATGCCACCCATTTTTGATAGATTCCAATGACACTTTTATAACTATCGATAAAAATATAGGTTTCACAGACCTTTGTGAGAGATACTACACCAAAG
Source organism: Hedya salicella (assembly GCA_905404275.2). Taxonomy (NCBI): domain Eukaryota; kingdom Metazoa; phylum Arthropoda; class Insecta; order Lepidoptera; family Tortricidae; genus Hedya; species Hedya salicella. The sequence continues at coordinate 9,468,623 of FR990112.1, read as the reverse complement.
CGGTTAACAGCGGCCCTTCCCGCCTCACCCAAGTCCTCAACTCGTACATCGGGGCCATGGTCCAAGAGATCCTCACCCATGGCGGTGACGTCCTGAACTTCTCTGGAGACGCCATGCTGGCCATGTGGAAGAAGACAACTAGGCTGGCGATGCAGAGCGTTGTACATTCTGCTATAGATTGTGGGCTGAGCGTTCAGAAGAATTATGGGACTTATCATACCGATGTTGGTGTTGTTCTTAAAGGTAAGGATAATTTAGGCGTTTAAATTTGTCAATAATTGAGGATATTCTTAGTTATGATTCAAGTTGATTTATTCAGCCGTCTGAAAATTATCAGTATTTTTAGGTCGGTTTTTAGGGTTCCGCAGCCAAAATGGCAAAAACGGAACCCTTATAGATTCGTCATGTCTGTCTATCTGTCTGTCCGTCCGTATGTCACAGGCATTTTACTCAAAAACTATAAGATGTACATTGATGAAATTTGTAGCATAGGTGTCGTGTGTAAACCGCTACTTAGTTTGATAGTTAAATAAAAATAGAAAATGGAAAAAAAAATCAGCAAATATCAATGTGTGGCACATATTTCGACAGTACTTCTAAAAACACTATGAGGTTTCTAAATAAAAAAAATGATTTAGTGAATATTTTCCGAAATATTAGTAGCAAAAATTATGTCCCCCCCCCTCCTCTATTTTCTAAACGGCATGTTCAAAAAATATGAAAAAAATAATCAAATATAAAGCTTAATAAATACTTCCAACAAAAATTGTTTTCACATGATCGAACATACCTTTTTTAAGTTATTGCCAAAAAACTGCGCTTCTTAGCAAAAGGACGTAAGTGACGGGGAGATACGCGCTTTTGTTAGTGTTTTTTTCATATCGTATTTTTTTCCATCTCTATTGCATTTTTTTGTATAAACGGCTGCGGAGTCCGACTCGCACTTGACCGCTTTTTATTATAAGTAGTTATAACGATTTCTTGCCTTAATAGTAAAAACTGAAAGGTATTACAGGCGGGTTTACGTTATTTTCTCGCAGTGAAAGTGGCCATATCCGCCGGCGTCTCCCACTTTGCTCTGATTGGCGACGCTACCCACTCTCACTACGTGATCCTGGGTCAACCGGTGTGGGATGTGAAGATAGCTGAATACCGCGCGTCTGCCGGTGACGTCATGACGACGGCCAGTGCCTGGAATTACGCGAATCAGGCCGAGTATATAACAGAGCCATTTGGAGATGGGAGACATACAAAGGTACAACGACCACTCAGTCAGATATTCAGAGAAATATTAGTTAGGTATACTGATACTGTTAACTATACAACACAGACTATCTCCATCCAGAGGGTGATCTGTGCTATGCAATCTTCGAGTTGTTTTCCGCATCGATGTCGCCACTCAAGTCCTATCTACTATAGTGAGACCAACACCGTTTTACCGCGCCTTAGGTATGCGAGCGGCGAGACGGGGGGGCAGAGCAGCCGCTGATTTGTCATCCCGCCGTCGTTGTTTGTATTGGAGACAGTTCGGCAGGAGGTGTGAAACGTGGCGTGCATTATTCAACCTATCGATCAACATTTTAGAAATAACATCTCTACTGACTGAGAAAGTACTTCGGATAAGTCAGTGGCGTGCGATCCACATAGGCACAAAGGCACTGCCTACCCATGTGATCTAAATATTTTAACTGCCTACCTTTTGGCTAAAAACTCTGTGCGCGCAGGGGCGGATCTATAGGCTTTGTTCATAATCAATATCACTTGCTGCAGGTGTTAAAAACCGGAGTGTCATGGAAGAGGGTTGGAAATGCCTTTCACTTAGGTAGGCATGTAACTTTTCGAATACAATTTATAACGTAGGTTGAACTGTTTTTAGTTTGTGTCTATTTGATCTCATCTGATTTTAAGTTACCATTAGCGCCCTTGCACACAGAGTTTCTTAAACGCACCGTCGACGCGCCAATGTATCGACACTAACGCGATACACACGCGAGTTAGTATGCAGCGCTATGGAATGAAAAACGCGCTGTCGACGCGACGGTGCGTTTACAAAACGGGTGTGCAAAGACTCTTAGCACTGTCACTATTAGAATATTAGAAACCCTCTTAGGTGAGCGCTCTGCTCGTAGCAAGTTTTCGTCTCATACCTCCCTACGCATTTTCTTATGTTATCAGCTTACGCGCGTAGCGCTACGAAAATCTAGGCGGTAAAAGTGTTAGTCTAAGACAGCGGTTCTTAAACTGTGCTCCGCGGAGCCCTGGGGCTCCGTAAGAGATCTCAGACAGCTTATGACAGATTTGATAGAAACTTATTTAGTAATTAAATAAGTTTCTATCATTTTTTTTTGTGACATCCTTTTTTTGCCGACTGTACTTTTCTTTGAACACCCGTTAATTACTCACTGGGACGTTTTTAAAGTGCCTAAACTCTGTAGGATTGCGTTATTTTGTCACAGAGTTCTGGAAGGTATTCCTGCTCGATCATCCATCAGATCAGCTCGATGGTATCATACTATCGCATCGTCACCGAACTTACATAAGTCCAACCAAACCTCTTCGTGCGAAACTTACGCGAGAACGGACGTGTTGATCGTTTTCTCCGCAAAATACGTGCGCTTGTGAATCGATTCTATCCACTATTTCGTCTGTGTTGGTAAAGGATCCTGTCTTTACCACCGTCTGCGGCGCGGAACAAAATTTAGAGACTGTCGTCTGTGGTTGTTTAGGATCCTGTCTTTACTACCGTCTGTGGCGCGGAGCGAAATTTAGAGACCGTCGTCTGTGGTTGTTTAGGATCCTGTTTATACCATCGTATGCGTATGATGAGGATCCTTACTACCTCTGCCTATTTTTTTGCGATTATACACCTTATTTTTAAAATTCGAGGGTCTATTATTTTATTTAACAAAAATTTGATAAACTATAAATCATAGACAAGCATCAGATCGGAAATTCATTCGTTCATTCGGTTGTAAAACGGAATTCTAACACACCGAAAACTGTCACGAACCCATGGAAGTCGCAGATGAGAAAATAACGAAGAAACACGGAAAACGATAAATAAATGTAAGTAAAAGTTATATTTTATTGTTCTTTATGTGATCTGAATTCAGTTTTGATAAATTTCAAGTGCTAAATCTGGTTCATTTTCAAATTTTCTTATTTTCAACACCTCCATTTGTTTCACATAACTTTTCATTCTTTTTCTTTCAATTGTTATCAAGTTATGCTCTTCTCGTAAATCTCAAGAGTTATATGTTATTGAAGCAAATTTCATGGAGAATCTGAATATGTATTCGGTTTGTCCCACTAATTCCTAAATATTTGCCAAAATATAATTTTATCGAGCTGTATCGAATAAAAGACGCACACATGCGCAAGTACAAAATGGAGGACGTCGTATATGTATACACGACCGCCTGTCAATTTCAAAATCGACCGTTGACTTTTGAAACTACAGCGTACAGGGTGTTTCGTTTATGTTATGATCGATAGAAACAAATTATGTATTTTCATAATAATAAATTCAGCATAAATGTAATAATATATGAGTTTTTTTGGATTTGATCACAAATACTTAGTTTTGATGGCAATTTCATGAAATCAACTTCTATTGACCTGATGATGACCAGACCAGGGTCGACAGGTTCTAGGAGGCTATTGGCGATAGGAATTTCGGATTTGAACACAAATGCTAAGTTTTGATGGCAATTTCATGAAATCAACTTCTATTGACCTGATGATGACCAGACCAGGGTCGACAGGTTTTAGGAGGCTATTGGCGATAGGTATTTCGGATTTGAACACAAATGCTAAGTTTTGATGGCAATTTCATGGAATCAACTTCTATTGACCTGATGATGACCAGGTCAGGGTCGACAGGTTCTAGGAGGCTATTGGCGATAGGAATTTCGGATTTGAACACAAATGCTAAGTTTTGATGGCAATTTCATGAAGTCAACTTTTATTGACCTGATGATGACCAGGCCAGGGTCGACAGGTTCTAGGAGGCTATTAGCGATAGGAATTTCGGATTTGAACACAAATGCTTAGTTTTGATGGAAATTGAATTTTTGGACTATTTTTAACATATCTGCCCTTTTTAGGATAAAATGGATAGTTCGGGCCCTTCAACGCCTGTTGGACGACCGTTGGTCTTGGCCTTGCCTGTCCATATAACACCTCATGGCACTATTAATGTCGTGGAAGGCCAAAACGTTGTCTTAGAACGAAGCAATTCGGGGAGAATGCGTGTAAGTAAAAACATGTGTATTTTAATTTTTTGTTATCATTTGTTTTTGGCTGTTATTTTGAATTAAGAATTTGTTTAACAGACTTATCGGCCGGAGACATTAGCTGTTGGTGACAACATGGAGGTCAAGGCGCAGGAGAAATCCACATTTACACCACGTTGCCTGTTTCCTGGGGAATATGTAAGTATATTTCTACACGTAGCCAGATCTACTCCGAAAGACCAAAACAGATTACTGTGATACTAAGAGATGTATTTTAATAAGACTGTTAAGTTTCAGTATGACATTGATCAATTGATGTTTCAACGCTCGTGAAGTGTCTCCAGCATAATGAGTACGTACCTATGGACATTTTGATAACAGTTAAATACTTCACTGTTATCTATTTCTAAGTGCATTGGCTTGTTCAGAATGTGGTTGGTGGATGTAACTGGTTTTTTTTTTCCTTTTTTTTCTTTGGTGCTTTTACAAAAATAAGATATGCATGTTTAGTAATGAGTTCTGTTTTATGGCCAATTGAGTTATAACCTACTAATATCTTATATTTTGTTTTCTCTCACCCTTCGTTAACAATGTACAAGTTACAAAACAGTCCTAAATATTAATATTAAGTTCTCGAAAATATCTTAAAACTCACTGTCGACAGTTTTGTTCCTGGAACACTTGACCGGCCTATCGTTCATAATTTAACTTATTCAGTTCATTACTTTCCGATATTTGTTGAACGAACGTAACAATTCAATTGTTGGCATTTATTTATCTCAATATAAAACTAAATTTTCTTCGATAACTATTTCAATGTTAGTTGTCAACACATTTTTTTATGGGGCGACGCGTCTCAAATATTTGAAGGAAAATCGCAGACAATTTAGACTCGCAGACTTTAATTTTGTTCATGGGTACCTAGTAACAGAAGAACCAGACTACCTGGAAATTAGGCAAATAATTTTTTTTTTAATAAAAATTTTAAAATAAATAAAATTAAACACAGCAAATTAATACACCGAACATTATTATCACTTATTCATTGGGCAGAAAAAAAAAAACTGGTAATACCTGAATCCAATAAGCTCTTGATACGATCTCATTGTTTGTAATATTTACGTTCTGGAAACTTCCATAAAGAACATTTCGCAACTTTAGAGACTTTTCCTCGATGCATCGCTATCCTCAGTGTGCAATAAGGGGCTTTTGAATTAACGCGTTTGTCTGTTTGCCACGTTGAGCTCGTTGTATAGCGCATCTTTACATACAGTACCGGTCAATAATGTATCACCTTTTAGTATCAAATATCATGCAGCATCTTACAGTAAATATTAAATACAGCCAGGTCTTTTCGTCCGATCGGATTCTCACAAGTTTCAACATCCTTTATAAACAGGAACTTTTTGATTTTTAACCGATTTTAAAAAAAGAGGAAGTTCTGAATTCCGTTGTATTTTTTTAGTTTCTTACCTCAGAATTCTAAGGGAACTCTTCAAATATCATAGGCATTACTTTAGCTATTACTGTTTTTTTAACATGATAAAGACCAGAACTGAACACTAAAAGTCAGTAGTGGTTGACTGGTAGAGAATGCCTTAAGGCATTAAAGTCCGCCATTTGTACTTTTTTATATTGTGCAATAAAGTTTAAATAAATAAATAAAAGACGTTTTCTCCCTCTTAGAGATTATAATTTTTCACGTCGGGAAGGTGATATATTATTGGCCAGTACTTACTGTATTTTTTCACATTCTGCTTCCTAACATGCACTTTGTATTTGCAGGCTTTATGTGTTTTTAAATCTATTTTGTTTCTTTTTGTATGTACTAACCAGACATAACTTGACCTTGATAAAGTCCTGGGCTTTGCATTTTCGGGGGTTTGATGGTGCATGTTTTTTTAGGACAATGAGGACGGAGGACATTTTTTTGGGGAAGCTGTGGCCCGTGAGTTAGAAGTTGACTCAGGAAGTGACCAAGATGAGGTGTTATATAATCAGGAAGAACTCCAAGAGCTTCTTCAGGAAGATAATGAAGCCGAAGAAAGAGATGAAGTTGTAGCCCGTGAGATAGAAGTTGATTCGGGAAGTGAGCCAGATGAAGAGTTATTTAATCAGGAAGAACTCCAAGAGCTTCTTCAAGAAGACAATGAAGCTGAAGCCGAAGAAATAGATGAAGTTGTCAATCCTGATACCTACATTTGGGAGGAGGACTTTCAGTTGTTCCGTGGTAGAAAAGAGGAGTTCGAGGAACTGGTTGGTCCCAAAATTGAAGGAACAACTCCAATTGACTTGTTCCTTCAAATCTGGGATCAGCCAGTCATGGATATAATAGTTGAACAAACAAATTTGTTTGCCTGGCAAAAAATTGCCGCAGCCTCGGAAACAGGCATCCCTCGCCATTCGCGGCTGAATGAATGGGTAGACTTCTAGTCACGAAATATACCGCCTAATAGCAGTTTTCATATTCATGGGGTTGTGTTGCAGGAATCGCATTGATGAATATTGGTCAACGGGCAGACTCTGCATGCCAGGTTTCCGTAAACTAATGACTCTCGACCGATTTTGGTTATTGATGCGATTCCTGAACTTCATTGATAATGATACCATTAGCCCCATGTGTCACGGACATGCCAGAAAAATAGCATGAATATCCACTATATTAGATTATTTCAATAATAAATTTCCGGCAATATACTCGCCTCACAGAGAACTTTCAATCGACGAATCCTTGCTGCTATGGAAAGGACACCTGAGCTGGGTTCAGTGTATCCGGACCAAAGCAGCAAGGTTCGGTATTAAGACGTACGAGCTCTGCGAGGCGAGAAGTGGATATTGTTTGAAAATAGCATTATACTCGGGTAAAGGGACAACTACATTGGCTCTGATCATGGGTTTCACTTCAGCCTCAGCCAAAATTGTATTAAAATTGATGACGGAGTACCTTGGTAAGGGATATTGTCTGTTTATGGATAATTTTTATAATTCAGTCCCGCTTGCCCGTTTCCTCAAGCGTAATCGTACAGACGTAGCAGGGACGCTAAACAGGAGACGACTAGAAACTCCTCGAGAGATTCAAACTTTAAACGAGAAGCGGGTCCCTAGGGGATAAGTGATAAGTCGACACTGCGGTGACGTATCCGTTGTTTCATGGAAAGATGTTCGACTCGTCACTACAGTGTCGACTTACCACAACAATGAAATGCGTGCGAGGCAACGTGCCGGTCAACCGTGCGATAAGCCGGTGGTTGTACACGAATACAACTCCTATATGGGTGGAGTAGATCTGAAGGATCAAAAATTGTCATCCTACCTTTTGGAAAGAAAAAGAGGCCTGAAATGGTACATTAAAGTTTTCCGTAGACTTATAAACATTTCAATATTAAATGCTTACGTAATTTATTGTGCCAACATTGGCCCAAACCAAAGAAAATTTTCACAAAGGTTGTTTAGAGTGTCAGGCCGAAGAGCTGTGCCGAAGGTTTCGCGTTGACGTTGTGCTTCGGGAACCTAATAACAGGATTGATCGTTTAAATTTGTCTTTGGGCCATTACCCGGATCATAGAGTGATTCCCGAAGCAGAACGTGGTAACGCCAAAAAAAATAAATTACAAAGAGGGCGTTGTGTCAGGTGTACAGCAAAAAAGGTTCAAAAAACATCGAATATTATATGTTCTACCTGTAACGTGTTTCTTTGTGTGGGCCAGTTTTGGGTCGAATACCACACGCTAGAAAATATTTAAATAAAAACAATATAACCTCCGAAAACACATTACTTTACATTCCTTTAAGAATTTAATCATTAAGGTTAAATAAGTCAATTATTGGTAGTAAAACAAAAAACCCGACTGCTTTAAAAATATTGTTTCTAATAAGGTAACGGCAGTTTGCTTTTTGGAATGGCCTTTTCACTAGCTTTCATCTGATACCGATATTGCTATGGTAAGAAAGAAAACTAACCCCCCCCCCCCCCCCCCCCCCCCATTTATTTTTAGTGCGGGCGTCATTTTCAAAATGTATTTAGCCCATAGAATAGAATAGAATAGAATAGAATATTTTTATTTGTCAAACATAGGTAAGTACAGAGTTGGTGTTACATTTTGCTTGTTCTCTATGTTTTGCCAGTAGGCGTACAAATGTATGGGTTCTAAGACCCTAAACATACAATTTAATTTAATAACATGCATCAAATAATTTCAAATTAAAACAATGTCAATAGAAAATCCATAAAAAATAAAAATAAATTAAAGTCAACGTAAATATCTAAAGAATTAATAATAATAAAATCATAAATCAGTGTCATTAATGAACTGTTGAGTATTATAATAACATTTCTGAGTTAACAGTGATGTCAGTTCCTTTTTAAATTTGTCTAATTTTAAATCCTGAATATTAGATGGAATTTTGTTGTATATTTGGGGTGCCATTCCCAAAATACTTTTTTTCACTAATGCAGTTTTGCATTCCTTATTGCGCAACATATTTTTATATTGTGTCCGAGTAGGTAGCCTGCGTGTGTCTGCAATGTTATTGAAAAGACTAGGATTACACTTAACAAATATAGCTATTTCTAAGATGTACAGGCAAGGCAATGTGAGAATATTAAGTGACTTAAAGTATGGGCTAAACTGTCCATCACTTTCAAACCACACATAGCTCTTATGCACCTTTTTTGTGCCTTAAATATTATTTCTTTGTTAACTGAATTGCCCCAGAATATCAAACCGTATCTTAAGGTTGACACTACAAGACCATAGTAAGCTACCAGTAGGGTGTCACTGTTAACAGTTTTTGAAAGCTTGTAAAGAGCAAACGCCGATTTACTTAGCCTTTTACAAATTTCATTGATATGGTACTTCCATGTCAGTTGACTGTCTATCCAAAGTCCTAGAAATTTGGTGACTCCTACAGTTTCAATAGTATTCCCTCGATAATTAACATTCAGTTCGTTACATTTAATTCGCTGATAAAAGTTCATTACATTTGTTTTGGTCAAATTAATAACTAGATTATTGTTATTGAGCCACATTATTATGTCAGTCATTGCATTATTAATGTCATCTTCATATCTGCTAAGGTCATTACATTTTAAAATAGACGTGCTATCATCGGCAAATAAAATCATGGGATGGCAAACTGCTTTGGGCAAATCATTAATATAAATTAAGAAGAATAGAGGACCGAGTACACTCCCTTGTGGTACTCCATACATTACATGGCGTACATCAGACTGAAAAGTTAGAGTCATTTTGGTTGTTTGGCATACCCTAGTGACCTCTGTATATTGTGATCGGTTACTGAGGTAGGAATCAATTAGTTTAAGGACGTTACCTCGAATTCCATAACGGTCTAGTTTATTTAATAGCGTCTTATGATCCACACAGTCAAAGGCTTTGCTCATATCTGTAAAGATAGCACATATGGGTATTCTTTTGTCAACACTCTCTAATACATTATTAATTAAGTCGAATATAGCCATATTTATATTTATGTTTTTCCTAAAACCCTTCTGCTCCCTACAAAACAATATATTTTTATCGAAAAAGTTATAGAGGCAGTTGTATATATATTTCTCAAATATCTTTGAGAATATGGACAGAAGTGCTATAGGTCGGTAGTTTTGAGGGTTTTCTTTATCACCTTTTTTAAATAATGGTCTAACAATGGAGGTTTTCAGCTTTTCTGGATATATGCCTTCTGTAATGCAGAGATTAATTATATGACATATATGTTTAGCTATCGTTTCATTGACGTATTTAATTACGATAGTAGAAACATTGTCATAGCCTACACTTGCTGTGTTCCTTAGAGACCGAATTATTAATTTTATTTCAGGTACTGTTGCTGGTGCCATAAACATAGATTTCAAATTGCTGTTAATATTGCATTTTGCGATGTTATTCTTTGGTAAATTGTTTACACACTGAACAAAATGTTTATTAAATGTGTCAGCTATATCTTTGGGTTTTGTTGGGATGATTCCATCAGATTGTAACTTTAAGATCTGTTCTCTTGGATTATTCGCTTTGTTGGAATTGATAATCTGCCATGTGGCCTTCATTTTATTTTGAGCAACATTGATAACGTGGTTGTTTTGCGCCTTCTTAGTCAATCTTATTATTTTTCTATATTTTGCAGAGTAATTTTTAAATATTTTTTTGTTGGCTGCTGTAGGCATACGGCGATATTGCCATAGAAGCCGTCTTTGATTTTTACTGCACACCTTTATGCCTTTTGTTAACCATTTTAATTTTGTATTAGTCCTTAACGTAACAAATTTTACAGGAAAACACAAGTCGTACAATAAAAGGAAACCCTCTATAAAGGAATCGTAAGCTATATTAGGATCTTCAGTTTTATATATTTCGGCGAAAGATAAACTCTCTAGATAAAATTGAAACTTGTTTAGATGTTCTTGTGAATAATCTCGTTTTTTAATGCGCCAACGATTGATGTTATTTGTTGCAACGGCTGCAATTGTTAGAACTTGGGCTGTATGATCAGACAAACCAAAATCAATTACCTTACCGCTGTGACTATTCTTTAAACTGTGTGCAAAATTATCTATACATGTATTACTGGAAAGTCTCGTAGGCTGTCTTATTTCCAAATTCAAATTATAACCTAAGAGAAAATATTCAAACTGTGAAGATATAAAACCCTTTTTCATTATGTCAATGTTAAAGTCACCACAAATATCATTTTTTTTATTACTATTAACGCAAATTTTCTTCAATATTGTTATGTATGTAGTGGCTGCGTCCACTAACTGTTAAAATAAGGTGTCATGGCGAATAAACGTCAGTGCATATCCAAGCAGTCGTTTGTTTCACTTGTCCCCGCTCCCGATATAACAGTGGCGACGATCTACCCACGTGTGTAAAAATATATATATATATATATATATATATATAAAAGGAAGGTTTTGCGTTAAAAATGGCTCAAATTGGAGTCTTGACGAATTTTGATCATAATTCACAGACATGGGAAGTGTACAAGGCGCGATTAGAGCAGTGGTTCATCGCAAATGATATCGACAACGTGAAAGATCCTCTTGGTGTCAAGCGACGAGCGATCTTGCTGAGCGCACTCAGTGACTCCACATACAAGCTCGCAGCGGATTTGGCATTGCCGAAAGATCTCCAAACGGTACCGTACGAAGATATTCGTAAACTATTGGATACCCATTTCACTCCAAAAACGTGTGGATTCCACGAGAGGTACAAATTTTATTCAGCGGTGCAAAATGATGGAGAAAACTACCCCCAGTGGGCGGCAAGACTTCGCGGTTTAACGGCGCAGTGTGGGTTTCTAAACGTGGAGGAGGCATTGAGAGACCATTTTGTTATGGGAATGCTTCCAGGAGCGGAGCGAGAAAAATTGTTCGCTCAGAACCCATCTGGCTTAACACTGGCTAAGGCGGTAGAACTGGCTGAGAGCGTGCGCTGCGCGCGCGCGGGGGCTTCCGCAGGCTTGGCGCAGGGCCCGCGCGCCGGCCAGCTGTTCAAGATCGCGTCTAAGAATCAGCAAAGTGTTAAAGTGTTGTGTTCCGTGTGTGGTTTTAACAATCATACGGCAGAAAAGTGCCGTTTTGCTAACTATAAGTGCAAAAAGTGTCATGTCAAGGGTCATTTGCGTCGGATGTGCAAAAAGCTAAATTACATGGGAGAGGATGAGAATGGCGATGATGGTGAGTGTTATCATATTCGCTCATTAACTGGCGAGCCTATGACGGAGTTAGTTCACGTCGGCGGAGTGCAAATTTAATTCCAAGTCGATAGCGGGTCAGCTGTTACTGCGATCTCTGAGCGAACATATTTAAAACATTTTAAGGATGTGGCATTATCTAAAAGTACAAAGCGGTTACTAACGTACACTGGTGACAATATTCATTGTTTAGGTATTGCACAACTACCGTTCACTTATGCAGGGCAAAATAATACTTTGAACGTTTATGTAATTCGAGGCGGCGCCGTACCCTTGTTAGGTAGGGACTTTATTTCGCTTTATAAGTTAGAAATGAAACCTATACATTTTTGTGAACAATCTGCAAACATTATAGACCAGTTACAAGCAAAATATCCTGCTGTTTTTTCGGATGAACTTGGAACGTTCAACAAGTATAAGGTAAAACTTAATTTAGTCAAAGATGCTAAGCCAGTTTTCTTTAAGGCACGGCCGGTACCGTTTGCTTTGCGTGATAAGATAGATAAGGAGTTGGATCGACTCTTGCGCGTAGGTATTTTAAAACCAATTGAACATTCGCCGTACGCGTCGCCGATTGTTCCGGTACTGAAGCGAGATAATTCGTTACGCCTTTGTGCTGACTACTCAGTGTCCATTAACAAACAGCTGATTGTGGAACATTATCCTTTACCTACCGCACAAGAACTGTTTACTAGGTTACATGGCGGACAGCAGTTCTCTAAGTTAGATCTTTCTCAAGCGTACGCACAATGTGTTTTGGATGAAGAATCACAAAAAATCACTTGTATAAATACGCATAGGGGAATTTTTGCTTATTCAAGGCTTGTGTACGGATTAAGTAGTGCGCCATCTATTTTCCAACGCGTTACGGAAGGGGTATTGGCTGGTATGGAAGGCGTCCTTTGCATGTTGGATGACATCTTGGTGACCGGAAGTAGTAGATCTGAGCATTTGGACAGATTACATGCAGTATTACAGCGACTGCAAGACGCAGGCCTAACGCTTCAGAAAACTAAATGCGAGTTTTTTAAAGATGAAGTAGAATACTTAGGCTACGTCATTAACAAGGAAGGGTTGAAAAAGTCACCCGCAAAGGTGAGTTCTATTTTAAATGCACCAGTGCCAAGGGATGTTGGACAATTACAATCATTCTTGGGACTCGTTAATTACTATAGGAATTTTGTCCCGGGGGCATCCTCAATACTTAGTCCTTTATATAACTTGTTGCAAAAAGAGAGTAAATGGCATTGGAATGCGGGGCATAACAATGCGTTCAACACCATTAAAACATATTTAGCTTCAGAACAAGTTCTCACGCATTTTGATTCAAATGCAACGGTAATTTTGACGGTCGACGCTTCTCCTACAGGATTGGGGGCCATATTATCGCAGGTCGGGGATGACGGTCAGGAACGTCCGGTATCTTATGCATCTCGCTCGTTAAATAACGCTGAAAAAAATTATTCGCAGATTCAAAAAGAGGCTACAGCCATTATTTTTGGGGTGCGTCGTTTCCATCAATACCTATACGGAAGGGAGGTACCGTTCATACTTCGCACAGACCATAAAGCTTTAACTACAATTTTTGGCCCTCATCGAGGCATTCCAGAAGTCTCAGCTAATAGGTTGCAGCGCTATGCGATGTTTCTAAGTGCTTACAACTACGAGATTGAGTATATTCGCAGCGCAGATAACAGTGCCGATTACCTGTCCCGGGCGACTGTAAACAACGATGACTCACAATCAGTTCGTAGTGCGGGCGCCGGTCACACCTACGGCGGAGCGGCAGCGTTTGTCGAAGATCGAGCATCGTATTTAAATTTTGTTGTGGATGGTAGTATGCCGATTTCGTTGAAAGAACTACGCGAAGAGACTGAGAAAGACATGGTATTAAATAGGGTTGCAAAGTTTATCGTAAATGGTTGGCCGAATAGAGAAACTGATCAAAATATTCGTCCATATTTTTTATGTAAAAATCAATTGGCATTCGAAAAAGGTGTGATTATGCGGGGTCATAAAATTTTGATACCAGAAAAGCTAAAATCAAGAATTTTATCTGAATTGCATAAATCACACCTAGGTATTGTTAAATGTAAGGCGGAAGCTAGAGGCAGGGTTTGGTTTCCAGGCATAGATAAAGCCATCGAAACGATGATAGGCAGTTGCGAAATATGTACTCAGCTCAGACCGACTCCGGCGCGCGCTCCGCTCGCGGTGTGGCCATACCCCCGCCAGACGTTTTATAGGATACACGTCGATTTTCTAGGCCCTATAAATAATCAATCGTACTTAGTTATAGTAGATGCGTTCTCAAAATGGGTTGAAGTATATAGAGTAAGTTCTACTTCTTCTGCTGTGGCTATATCTAAATTATATGAATTTATGTCACGGTTCGGTTTGGTTCATACAATAGTAAGTGATCTTGCCACATGCTTTTTGTCAGAAGAGTTTCGTATGTTTTGTTTAGCAAACGGGATAGTGCACGTCACATCTCCCGCTTATCATGCGCCCAGCAATGGGCAGGCGGAGTCCTACGTCAAAGTGGCAAAAAAAGGTATCCGGTCCTGTTTAATGGGTAATAACAACCAGAGGATTACCGACGAAAATCTGTTTAAGTACCTTTTCGATTATAGGAATTCCGTACACGTAACTACGGGGACTTCACCTGCCCAGATCGTATTTGGACGCAAACTTCGTTCGCGTTGGGACTTATTACTCGTAAATGCGCCATCAACGCCGTCCTCGTTCCACACACTCACTCATGTAGTAGAGCGTAATCAGTGTTCGCAGAGTAAAGCATTCGGAGGAACAAACCGTCCCTGTTTCCAACCGGGTGACAATATAATGTATAAAAAACATGATGTTAACAAACACCTTACCTGGAACAGGGGTTTTATAGTTAAACAAATTGGAAAAACAGTTTATTTAGTTAAGGACCATGTAACACAAGTGCTGTTAAAAAAACATGTAAACCAACTGATTTCGCGTAAAGGAGTGGACAGCAACAGATTCCAATATTCTCACAACCGAGACATAGATGTACCAGGCGTTCCTAGCGCCGCCGGCTGCGGTGATGCGAGCGCGGCGCTTCCGCTTTCCTCGCCGCCCGCGCCGCCGGCACCACCGGCTCAGTTCACGACGCCCGCACCACCGGCCAGCGACCAGCCACCCTCGGAATCGAGAGCAGACGAAGGGGAAGAGGAGCGTGTTCCCGACGAGCCCGAACGAGCGGCTGGAGTACCGTCCGTAGAAAACTTACCGACGGAAGTAGAAGAATTCTACGAAGCCTCGGAAACGAATGGAGATTCATCACGGGTGGAAACTCCTCTTAGTGAGACTACCAGGAGTGGTTTGTCTGGAATGCTGTTGCGTCCGATTCCCAAAGTAAATTATAAACCTTTTTATTGTATGAATAAGAAACTTGCTTAGAATAAGTAATTAGTTAAACATGAATCCCACATCTGATTTAAACGGGGAGGAATGTTATGTATGTAGTGGCTGCGTCCACTAACTGTTAAAATAAGGTGTCATGGCGAATAAACGTCAGTGCATATCCAAGCAGTCGTTTGTTTCACTTGTCCCCGCTCCCGATATAACAAATATCATGTCTAATTTCTCATAAAATATACTTAGATTACTATAACTAGGAGTCCTATAGACGCAGACTACAACTATTTTTTGACCTGTTAGTTCTATTGCACAACATTCAAATATTCCTGCTATTGAGTGTCTTGCAATATCTGGTAGTTCCTTGAACTCATGTCCTGACTTTACCAGAATACATGCACCGCCACGTTTAGTTTCTCTTGTAAAGCATGCTGCCAGCCGATAGTTTGGAACTGTCAGCAGTTCTTCGTGGCCACTCTTTATAAAGTGTTCAGTGATACATATGATATTAACGTCAATATTTTGTGTTTTTAGGTCATTGATATGGACAACGAGCAGATCAGTTTTATTTATAAGACCAGCTATATTTTGATGTAAAACATGGATTTTATTAAGCACGAAAAAACTCTTGCTTATCTTGTATTTCTATATCTCTACGTTCGTCTAATTGAGAGGCTGCTTTGTAACCTTTTTCAATTTGTGTTATGTTTTGTCGGATTTCTGAAAAAATGAGTTTTATTCCATTGTTATTAATCTCTCCTGTAATCCTATTAAACATGTCGTATTCGTATGATAGATGACAATTTGAGTCAAAAAAGTACGCGTGGCAATGTGTCATTATATCTAAGTACAAAAGGTTATTGAACGTCTCAACACGCCAATTATATACATTATTATTCGCGTTAAATTTATAAGTTGGGGAACAAATTATGAAATTTGTGTGGTTAAGCTTTTCAAAAGCTTTCTTTATGTAAATTATTAGGTCGCAATAGTTCCTGGTTGATTTGAAATCTTCTTCTCCAATGAAAATTATACAATAATCGTTTACTGTTAGCTCCTTTGTTTGTGAATCAATATTTTCTAGCATTTGTTTCAAATTACAGCCAGGATACATATAATGGCAGATGTGTGAATTCGAAAAAGTATTATTGGCGATGCGTAGTATGCGGTTCTTTTTATTACTACTCAATATTATATAATTTTTCTTTTTAATAGTATCTCCATCAATTTTTTTGTTATATTGGTCATCTTTGTTTTTTGAATTTTTTTGTTCATCATCTTTATCTGGATCATTTCCTTGTTTATGATCTTCATTGGTTTCTGTAGGAACATCCATATAACTTAAAGATGTACTCTCATTTGTTTCATGCTGGTACTGTAGGCCAGTGTGTTGAGAACCGGTAAGGGGTGTTGATGCAGGTCTATTCCGTATTAGCGCCGGATCTTGAAGAGGCGTGCCAATGTTAGTGCTTTTATTTTTTCTTGCTTTATTTCGACGCTTCTTGCAGGTTCCAGACACCGTGCTGTTGTTTGGTGCTTCACCAAGTAATATTTTCTTATAAGATGCGATTTGGTTTTGACAAGTAACGATAGTTTTTTTTAAAAGAGAAACTTCGCCGTTTAATTTCGAGATCTCTTCGTGGGCACTTAGCAGCTGAATTTTTAGGTCTTCGATTTCCACTTTGAGTTGTTGTGACTCTGAATTGTCTAACATTGAGATATTTGGCAAACTGTTAGATGACTTCCAAGTATCGCTCTGTATAGCCCTTGAAATATTTTCTTCGGAGGGATGAAGATTTAATTTAGTTCTTCTTATTGTAATAAATTGATTTTCCTGATCAACTATATTGCTCAATATGTTTTCTTGGGGCGAATGTATAACATTTCTAGTACGAGACTGATTGCTATGTGAATATATTCGGTCAACCGATTTTTGCGAGGTTGCCGTGTTAGAGTGCGGAAGAGTTGGTAATTGTTCACTATTTTGTAACTGTTCTTCGAAACTGGGTTGTGAGGATGTTGGGACCGAGGCTTCTATTACATGTGTTGGCCTCTTCAAAGGTTTTTGTATTTCCTTATTCCCATGTCACTATCACACTTCTAACGAATTCAACGACACCTCAAATGTCAAAATACGTCCAGCCGTTTGGGCTGTAGGGCTTGCCAAAGAAACGGACATACATACATACGCTCGAAAAACATTACCCTCCTTTTCTTCGGCAGTCGGGTAATAAAAAAAGTTTGTTTCCCCTCTGTAACGTTTTGCCATTTTTTTTCCAAAAATACATATTTCAGAATAATTATAAAACGAACCTAATCTAACCTAATGAGTTCTTTAAAACGATGTTTATAAAAACCTGAAAATATGTACAGTTTTGGAAAAAAGTGACTTTCGGTCAAACGAAAATTTGCCGAAACGTTACAGATGGGAAACAAAAATTAGTGTTTCAGATAGGTTACCCTTATTCATGTGCGTGCACACCTATGCGTTGATTTGAGAACCTCCTCTGTTTTTTCGTCGGATGACAGAATGTATACAACAACTGAGCATAATTATATCATTATATTATAATAAAACTGGATCTTTTCTTTCGCCCGCAATTGTGTTTGCGTAGACGAATTTACGCATACATTGTCCCACAACCTTTTTCCGTTAAAAAGTATCAAGCGAATCCAAGTTATTGTTTATCTCTGTGCGACGAAGTTTCATCCAAATCGACTCAGCAACTTCTCGAAAAGCAAAAAATATTCATAAATACATCCCCACAACTTATTTATAAATATAAATTCAAATTTATCGATAAAATAAAATTAGCATGTATTTAAAAGTTTGTGTGGATGGATGTTTGTAACTCAATCACGCCCCAAACATCCGATCTGGATGATACTTGGCACAGAGTTCGGTTATAGTTATAGTCTGGAATAGCAAATACTTTTTATCCTGTAAAAATGTACGGTTCCCGTGAGACATTTTTTCCACACGGGCGGAGTCACGGGTAGACGCTAGTTATATACACTCACCGGCAGATTTTTTTTACAATTGCCTATATTGTTTTCGATAGTATTTCAATAAAATAAAAATTGGGCCAAATTCTCTGCCGGTGAGAGTATATAAAATCACATATAGTAATATCATAGGATCATTTTAATATAATAATAGTAATTACAGGCTAACGCCACTATCTAATAAATACATAACATGAGTCTACCTATAATAAACAACTTTACTGACGCATCATGCGTCTAAGAAAGGTATAGAAAAAAGCCGCTCAGTACTATAGGCAGAATTCACCATGCACTTTAGCTTGTGATAAAAGTCCTGTATGCAATACAATACAGTACATAATAAATGAACAGAAAAAAAATATATATGACAAAAATGTGTACCAATTTATCATTCCTAAAATAAAACATCCTTTGTATGACAGGATCCGTATCATTCACAGACAGCGGATAAACAACCTCGTTAGGATCCTCAACATACACAGACAACTGATAAACTACCAAGTTAGGATCCTTATCATGCACAGACAACCGGTGAACCACCAAGGCAGGATCCTCATCATGCACAGAGAACGTTTATGAAATACTCACACACACATGTGCAGATTTCATTGGAGGATGTAATGGACATTCTAAACTTCGCAATATTTCTTTATTATTTTACTATTCATTCAATGGAAAGTATTGGCAGTGTGACATATCCTTGAAAAGCTCTGTTTCTCTAGTCTATGGTTACATCCTGCTATTTGAGCAGAGTCAATGATTGGCTGAGTAAATCAGTTATGAAGTCGGGCTTACCGAAAAGCGGCTTCTTTGCATTTATAAGTAAAAAAAAAAAGTTTTTCTGCATACATTGATGTGTATTTTGTTGTGTATGCAATTATAATTATATTTTCTAGGTAAGTTACCAACAAACATTACTATACGCTAAGTTTTCACACGTAAATCATCGTGAAAACCGGCGTCACAAAACATGCAAAATGACGAATGACCGACTTCTCAATTTCAAAATTCAAAGTGAGATATTCTGGTACGATTATGTTTCCAGCGTATTTATTTCACTGAAATAGATTGCCTAGTAGTTCATCCCTACGGGGTAATGCGGGAAAATAGAAAACAATATAAGAATACATTTTAAAAAGTGGTTTTATTTACGCGTGTATAATTTTGATCAAACTTCGTATTCAAACCTCTCGCAACAATTAAGTATTTCGTTTCGAGGTATATATTATTAATAACAAACAAGCAAATTGATATAAATGTCGATAACAACTCCTACAATTGTATGCTTCATACAAAAAAAGTAATTTTTTCAACATATACTGAACGCCGGCGGAGCGCGTGCGAAATTGTCATAAACCGCCACAGACGACGGCCTCTCAATTTTGCTCCGCGCCGCAGACAGTGGTAAAGACAGGATCCTAAACCGCCACAGACGACGGTCTCTAAATTTCGCTCCGCGCCGCAGACGGTTATAAAGATAGGATCCTAAACAACCACAGACGACGGTCAGTAAATTTCGCTCCGCGCCACAGACGAAGGGTTAATACAATATACGCACATAGTCGCGTAGCTCCAAAAACGGTATTATTACATTTGTAGAGTAAAGTTAACGTTCGGTGGCTCGCGCGATAGCCGGCGGCCCCGCACTACAGCTCCAGGGAACGAGAGCACCCTCATAATTTCCCTCTCGTTCACTCGCGTGGACCTCCCGACGACCGACAGTGATCACCGAATCTACTTGTGCTACGCGCCTGGCGAGTGACATCGTGTGCTACGCGCTACGGCAGTGACGTTAAGCGCTACGGATCCAGTGTGCTACGCTTCGCCTTGTGGTCGCCGTGCGGTTGTAGTGTACAATAGTCGTGAGTTATTCTTATTTGAGTGCCTTCACAATGAATAGGGGAGATAGTGCTGAGCTGTTTGTCATGCGTGTACGGCGAAGCTTGCTGTGGGGGAAGAGTACAATGCATGGTCACGGCCTGTGGTAAGCTATACCATCACTTATGTGCCAATAATAAAAAACTCACATTAGAGGAGATGGATACATGGGTGTGCCCTGAGTGCTGTAACGATCATAAGAGGGGTGGACGCAATTATGAGATCCCCGTTGGTACACCGCTGACTATTAAAAACATAGCAAATAGGAATAAGAGTGAAACCACGCCTCTTCCTTCACAGTCTACCGGCCAATCGGTAGCCATGACGCTCGAAATGCAACTTATGCGTGACCAAATGACCACATTGTCTGAACATCTAGCGGATGCCATCTCCACTATCGCACCATACCAGGCTGCGCTTTCCGAATGTGCTTCGAAGTTCGATTCGGTCAATAATAGGCTAATGAAGTTGCAATCAACGGCGCTGCTACCTTGTAAGTGCGCTAAGCCTACTCTGCCTGTTCCAGAGAGCGACAAAGTAGCGCATGTCCCCAAGCAAAAACTCAAACGGAAGGGAAAGCCCAGCAGGAATGAGCCTCCCTCTGGGGCGGCGGAGGGACTTACCAGACTCTCCGATACGAGCATCGCAGTCTCACAAAGTGACGAAACACACGCAAACATTGTATCTGGAGCAGACGAAATACGTGCGTATATGCAATCTCTTTTCCCTGGAAATACTTGCACTGTTGACGAACTAAAGCCCAAAGGCGAGTATAAGTCCTTTAAAATTGGGGTTTCTTCAGCTCTATTTGATAATTGTATGTCCCCGGCAGTTTGGCCAGCCAATCCTCGTGTTAAACCATGGTTATTTCGGAAATAACCAACCATTGGGACCCGCCGAGAGCAACTACAGCAATAGATTTATATCTTGTCCAAAAACATCGTTGGAATTTATTTACCAGAACGTCAGAGGACTCAATACGAAGCTTACGTTCTTCAGACTAAACCTTCTGCTGCTCGAATGTGATATATAGCTGTAACGAAGTCGTTTTTAACGGACGCTATCAACGATTCTGAGCTAGTGTGCAGCGAGTGGAGCGTGGTGCGTCAGGACCGCGCCACGGGTTCGCGTGGTGGCGGCGTGCTGTTCGCGGTCCGGGGCTCGAGCTGCGACGGTGTCGTGACTTTCAGTCATCACTCAGTGATGATCTGCGGGTTACTTTTAAGATTAGGGAGGTAACGTGCTATCTGTGTGTGGTTTACATACCCCCGAGTGCTGCCGATAATGTGTACATGAGTTAGTTCCAGGCAGTGGAATCTGTGTTGTTAACTCTAGATGGTGTAGTAATTATTGTCGGTGACTTAAATTTGAACCCTCACTCCGCTTCTCAAAATATTTTATGTTACTATTGTTATTTTTTATCTGTATGTGGGTGCGTGAGACGAATGCTGTGATGAACGCGCATGGTGGAATGTTAGATGTGGTGCTGGCATCAGAGCGTATAGATGGGGTTGACGTCCGCGAGTTGGAGGGGGCGGCCTCGTCCCACGACGAGATCCGCCTTTGGAGATTTCGGTTCCCTTAAATGAAGCCCTGCGGCAGGCTCCCGCTGAGAAAATTGATCCCAGTAACTTGAATTCTCAATTAGACTGGAATTTTGCAAGGGGGGATTACGAGCTTCTATACCAACTTGTCTCAGAAGTTAACTGGAAGGATGTTCTGGAGTCTCAAGAGGTTCAATCAGCTGTTGATTTTTTCTGTTTGTCTCACAGGTGACTTTTGAGGGAAGACATTTTGTCGGACAGGAGACAGCCCACGCTTTTGCTAGTTTTTTCTCAAGTGTTTTTCTACCGGATACTCCTCGTCTTAATTGTAACTTTGAAACAGATAGCAGCCAAAAACCATCTGCTAATTATATTTGCTTAAATGAAATTACTATGCAGGAATTAGAAATGGCAATTAAGCAGTTGAAACCGCACAGCGCACTGGGGCCTGATAACTTGCCTGCATATGTTATCAAAGGGATGTATGGAGTTCTTAAAGACGCCTATACTCTTTTTATTTAATTTGGCACTCTCTACGTGCGTTTATCCTCGTCAGTGGAAGACTACTCGAGTAAGGCCAATTCCAAAGACGAGTAATGTAACTAACGTAGAGAATTATAGGCCTATTGCTATCCTGTCCACGCTTGCCAAACTATTTGAATCTATACTCCACCGAACACTAGCTGCCCAGGCAAAGCCATGCTTGTGTGACTCACACCACGGCTTCAGAGATAATCGCTCAGTAAATACAAATCTTTTAATTCTAACCAACATCATTTCTGAGTATCTGGACAAGGCCATCCAGGTAGACGTGGTCTATTTTGATTTTCGTAAGGCTTTCGACAGTGTAGACAACGACGTGCTGCTTCACAAGCTCAGCAATATTGGCTTTGATTCAAAGCTACTGAATTTTTTTGCGAGTTGTTTACGCGATCGACAACAATTTGTCCAGTATGGCCATTTAGCTCTGGCGTCAGCCAAGGTTCAATTCTGGGTCCTTTTGTTGTTTGGCATAATGGTTGATGATCTTCAATTGGCAGTTAGAAACGCAAGATGTGACCTCTATGCTGACGACCTAAAATTGGTGTATGGAGTGGAGTGTCTTGAAGACTGTGTGTCGCTACAGGAGGATGTTGCCTCGGTGTTTCGGGACTCGGGCTTGAGTGGGTCAATCAACATTTTTCAGTGATTCGTTGCTGTATTTACGTCTCCTGAGTCAGTCTTTAAAAATACAATTTTCAATTATATACTTAAAGGCAACACCAATATTATTTTCTAGCCAATATAGGTAAATTTTTCAAAGGCCCATCTCAAGAGTATGTCAATAAATTATATTATTAACACTAGCTTCTGCCCGCGACTTCGTCCGCCTTAAATTCGTTTATCGTGGATAAGGGTATTTTTTTGAAATAAAAAGTAGTCTATGTTCTTCCCTGGGACTCAAACTATCTCCATACCAAATTTCATCCAAATCGGCTCAGCAGTTTAAGCGTGAAGAGGTAAAAGACAGACAGACAGACACACTTTCGCATTTATAATATTAGTATGGAAGTATGGATTTTCCTAAGTAACTGTCACTATAAATAAATAAATATATAGTCTCCTGGGTCACGGGGCAGAATAACAAGAAAAAGTAGATTCAACCTGATCGGCCTGTCGATGTAGCTCATCCATCAACATTATTAAACCAGCATAAACATCCACTGCTGGACAAAGGCCTGCCCCTACCCAAGTATTTCCACAACAACCGCTCGTGGGCCGCCCTCATCCATTCGGTTTTCCGCGATCTTGACCAGATCGTCGGTCCATCTTGGGGGCGTGATCCTCTATACGTTGTCGATTTGCATGCATTAATATATTTTTCTCACACATCCAATGAAATATTGACGTTGTGTTCCTTATAATAGACCCCGAAGTCTCACATTTCGGGTGCGGCGCGACGAGGGGCACATTATGATAATTTCATGCGAAATTGCGGGCCGTGGCCTGCAAAGCGACCTGTTTAGGGTTCCGTAGCCAAAATGCCAAAAACATAACCCTTATAGTTTCGTCATGTCCGTCCGTCCGTCCGTATGTCACAGGCATTTTACTCAAAAACTATAAGATGTATATTAATGAAATTTGGAACATAGGTGTCTTGTGTGGGCCGCTACTTAGTTTGACAGTTAAATAAAAAATATATATATTTCTAGGGGGGGCATTCCATACATGTAACCGGAACTCAAAAAAAATAATTCAACAAATATCATGTGTAGCACATCAGTCGACAGTTCTTTTAAAAACACTTTGAGGTTTCTAAAACATATTTTTGATTTAGTGAATATTTTCGGAAATATTCGTTCCGAAAGTAGCAAAAATGGTGTCCCCCCCTCCCCTCTATTTTCTAAACGGTATATTCAAAAACTATGAAAAAAAAATGAAAATATAAAGCTTAATAAATACTTCCAACGAAAATTGTTTTGAACATGATCGGACATACCGTTTTTAAGTTATTGCCAAAAAACTGCGCTTTTCAGCAAAAGGACGTAAGTTCCGGGGAGATACGCTCTTTTGTTCGTGTTTTTTTTTTCATATCGTATTTTTTTCATCTGTGCTGCATTTTTTTGTATAAACGGCTGCGGAACCCTACATTGAGCATGGTCCGACATGCTCTTGGCCGGTTTTTTTATTTGAATTCGCTCCGAGCGCCGCCGGTGCGGCGGCGAGAAGAACGAATAACTATGTATATTAAAAAGGTCCCGACGAATTGAGAACCCCTCCTTTTTGGGAGTCGGTCTTTTACAGGTTACATTTCGGTGAGTGTGCGGGGGAATTACATGATTTAATTCCACCAGCCCCTTTCCATCATCGGGACACACGACGCGTGCGTTCGTTCCATCAGCACGTGGTCAATATTCCGCGAATCCGCACGAAGCGCTTTGGTGCAACTTTTATCATGCGTACCGCAAAGGAGTGGAACTCGTTGCCTGCGAGTGTGTTCCCCGACCATTATAATTTGGGCGTGTTCAAGACAAGAGTGAACAGGCTGTTTCTAGACGGGCATGATACATCCTTGACCGCATCGTCACTTAACAACAGGTGAGATTGCGGTCAAATGCCCATCTATTTTATAATAATAAAAAAAAAGAAGTCGGTTAAAAATAACGTTTTAGTGGGAAAAAAGTATTTAAAACATGTTTTGGTTATTTTATTTCATTACATGTTTGAGAAAAGCACTGTACAAGCCTCGGCGCGAACAGGGATTGTCGGCCTCGTATCTCTAGGTCTTTAACTACTACTCGGCCGGCAATCCCCTATTTCGCAGCCTCTGCAGTAATGTACTAATAATTATTACTAATGAATTTTCGTATATTGATAATTTTAATCACTTTTAGATAAAGAACAGATGACACCTTCATTCGCTCCGGCTACTGGTGAAATAGAAAACTATTTCAGAGAATTCTCACGTAAGATCGCATATAGTACCTAATACTTAATATAGTGTAGGGTTAACTAGGAACTCGCGGTGCGCGAGTTATACTCTCACTTGGCGCGTTTTTTTAAATGCGGTTTTAGTATAGGTAATCCATAAAATCTATGGATACTACGAAGAACGGGCCATTTCTGATATGCCTTTGCGGCTACGAAACTTTTTTTCTTAAAATTTTTCGCAAACCGTAATCAACAAAAAATTTAAAGCTTAATAAAGGAAAATAAACGTGCATAATATAATGGCATTCCAGCCAGGCCAGCCAGCCACGCGTAGGTATCGAGTTGAAATTACCTAACACCATATACTCAGATCTACGGTCCCTTGAAGCTGTGAAAAAATTAAAATTTCTGCATTAACGTATAAAAAAGATACGGCCATTTATGCCGCAAAAAACGTATATTTCGACACTCTCAAGGGAATCAAAATGATGAGTACTTACTTCCCGTTGACATAGAACTATGAAATGTGACATATTACAAATACATACAAGAATCTGAAAACTATACATTTGTAATTAAATCATAAAAAAATATAGGTAGTATTTTTCAAGACATATTTGCACAGCCCGCTTGCGTTAAGTTTGCACCTCATTTGTATGCAATGCTATAGATATCAGGTGCAAACTTAACTCAACCAAAACCGGGTGATATAATAATGTTAGTACGGAACCCTCGGTGTGCAAGTCGGACTCGCACTTGGCCGGTTTTTTAGATAGGTATACATTTTAACAAATATCTGTGACGTTTGTACAGTAAGGGTAATTGAAACACGTACCTTTTTCGCTCTTGTCACAATGACAATAAGGACTAAAAAGGTACATGTTTTAGCTTCCCTTACTGTACAATTTGCTCGGCTGTATAGATGTTTACTATGGTCTATATGGATTAGTAAGAAAAAAAAATAAACATTGACAGCTAACTTTTTAATTTTTCATGCTAATCTGTATAAACCAAAATTAAAATGTATACAGCCTCGCAAATTATACAAATGTCACATCGAGGCTTTTGTTTTTCAGTTCGACCAGTAATAGTATCCGCAATCCGCAGCTTCTGGTGGCCATCACTGCGTAAATTCATGGTGAAGCCCGTAATTTGGGCCGTGGAGAATGACGAGCCGATGGAATTCCTCACCGAAATACGCCGTGTGGTCATCGTGTTCCTGAACGTCATCACTAAAGATGTCACCGATGAGCGGCTAATTGAAATTATAGACACTGCGTTTAAATGTGTTTGCAGGTTCATGGTATTTTTAAATACAATTAAATCGCGTATACCCGAACGATTCTAGTCGGGAGGTAGTAAACCAGGGGAACGGAGAGGCTCCGTAGGTACAGTTAAAAAGTTAGAGTATCTTTTAAGATAAGACAATATTTATTACAGAAAAAGGGTTAATTACATGTCTTAGTATAATGATAGATATTGTTCCACCTTTTCAGCTGTCGTATGAAGACAACATGCAATTTTATAAACTAAGCTTTGAAGCTATATTTACAATGAAAGTTTGTGGACATCCAATCCAATGTGCTTCAATGGTAACAATAATATGGTCAAAATTGAAATTTAATAAATAATGTAATATATTTTTTTTTAAATAATATTTAACAATTTAAACACTTCGAATCCTCTTTCTTTCATTTATTACTGAAATACGCTTTATGGTCCCATTGGTCTTTGTGTTCTTGAATCCCGGACTTCTAAGAAATACTTGAAACTACCATTCGTATTTTTGGCATAAAAAATGTGTCAGAAACGGATGTTTGACGTGGTAGGTATTTCTAAGTAACAGAAAAGATATTATAAATTCTGTCTGGTTATTTGCAGAAGTCAGTTCATTATTTTATATTATGTAGTGGCGTCAAATTTAAGTAGCAGTGAATATTTAAACTAAATTTACGTACCCGATTAACGACAGTAGATTTCTGAAGAGCGTGCGAAATCATAAGTTATGTTATGAAAGAAAACCCAGTTGTTTAAATGTTTTTTCAGAACCACAATATTTGCTTTTTTACACTGCAGCCGCAAATTTTCGTTATTTTGTACTTTCTCATATGTAAATCGTTCTTATTTGACCCTTTTTTTTCAACGAAATCTCATTGAATAAGGATATTCACATTATCATTGAATTATTAATATTATAATAAATAATAAATAAATAAATATTACGGGACAATTTTACACAAATCGAACTAGTCCCATGGTAAGCTCAATAAGGCTTGTGTTATGGGTACTAGAAGACGATATATTTAATAGATATATTACTTATATACATAGAGAACATCCAAGACTCAGGAACAAATATTTATTACTCATCACACAAATATTTGCCCTTACCGGGATTTGAACCCAGGACCTCAGCTTCGCAGGCAACGTTACTCCCACTGAGCCAAACCAGTCGTCAATTATGGATCGTACATTACAATAAAGTTCATCGTACATTACATTTATAGGCAATTCAGTAAAAAATTAGGTACACTTTCCTGAATTTACCATCCTAAATGGGAGAGGGGAGTTAAAGCGTCTCGTTCTTTAGAATGAGACGTTTAATTTAAGTCCCGTCCACCATTTAGGATCCTACATTTGGGAAAATGTAATACGGCTTTAACGCTGCGTATACGCGCTTAAAGGTGCGTCCACACTTGTATCATTTGCTCGTATTCGATCACCGTGCCGTAGCATGACTGCGTATCGTGCTGCTTGGACGCTCACTGTCGGCATTCCGTATCATTTGCGCCGCTGCGTCAAGAAACGCGTCCACACTAAGCCGTAGCGTATCACCGTATCCGATCACCGCGCCGATCATTTTGCATGCTGCAGTTTGGACGCTAGCCGTATCGTTTCACCGCTCCGATCATTTTGGCATTTCGCCGATCATCATTTTTCGTGTGATCTGCACTCTGCGATCGCACATCAAATTGGTTAACACCCGTGCAGAAACTTGAAGATCATTAACACGACAGCTGATAAGCCGCGAGTGCCGAGCACCAGCGTGGACAGCAGCGCCCATGCGTCGGCGGCACCGCGCGCGTAGCAACTAAAAATGGCAGTACTTTGCAAATTCGCCGTAACACACCTGCGCCAGCGACTCAAGCCACGCCTCTGGGCCATCTCTTTCACGCGTAGCTGCAATGGACGAGACAGAAGATGATCGGGCAAAGACCGACTCGAGATGGATCGCGGCGTATCATAATTGCGTAGCATGATCGCGTGTCATGATCGCTAGTGTGGACGTCGCACCGTCGCGACCATGCCGCGCTCGTCCGATCAGAGTATTTGATACGCGTAGCAATATGAATTTCGAGCGATCTGATCGGCGCAACGTCCAAACGCGTGATCGTGACACGCGATCATGCCACGCGACGATGATCTGATACGGCCAAATGATACAAATGTGGACGCATCTCTACGCGGTGACGTGTTTTATGCGGCACGATTTCTCTATATATTCAGCCGCATAAACGCAACGCCAGCGTTGTGGAGGGCATGCGGTAAAATCGTGATGCGTACGTCATGTCACTGCGATAACACACCGTCAGCGTATTTTAAGGATTCGTTTGGGCGAACCCTTAAAAAAGCGTCCTGCCGCTCGTCAGAACGTAGGTAATCTGTTTCGAGATGCTTCAAAAAGCCAAAACTTAAAGGGACAATTTTTGGAGCCTTTCAAATGCATTACAAGTGATTCCCCTGGCCCCAAAAATTTGCGAATTCACAATGAATAGACTTAAATGTCATATTTTTTATCACGTACAAATTGGTTCAGTGCTTCTAAATAATTTCCGTTGAGTTTAGATGGGGTTAACAAAATCTTGGGCCACAGGAATCAAGTGGTTGAAATGCTTCAAGAAGTACCCTAAATCGGATCGTCTTTGGCGCGGATGCAATTTGATCGCAATTCTCATAATACCTAATTATTAATGCATATTTCAGTATATCCGCAGCGTCGAACGGTCTTTTAAACAAAGTGTCCATGTTTGACAAGGACCTGATGTTCCTGATAGTCTTCGGATTGCGTAGGATGACTCATGAAGACGAAGCTCAAAAGAGTCTGTTATGCGCTCAGGCACTACAGGAGAGTCTGGTTGACCCAAACATTACATCAGTTTCTATTGGGATCTCGTCCGGTAAGATGAGTTAGAACTAAACATACAAAATAAATAATGTAGGTACTAGCAGAATGTATGAGCTGAGTTTCCCGCGGGCGGGAAAGACAAGAAACTACCCTCCTTTTTAGGGTTCCGTACCAAAAAGGTAAAAAAGGGACCCTTATGGTGCGACTCTGTCTATCTGTCTTAGTTGGACAGACAGATAGACAGAGTTCGAGCGAGCGTTTTAGAGCTCCATATCTCAAAAACTACTTATGTTTGGAATTTGGAATATTTATAAACATGGTCAGTCCACATTTATTTATATGGAAGGGCTTGATCTGCACATTTTCCAACATTTTTTTTTGAACCCCTCCCCCCTACCCTTGCCTTTGAAGTTTGGTTTGGGGCAAAGCAGCTGACATACAGACTATATTTGTGTTACAAAAAGAGCGATTCGTTCTATATATAACCTGAATTCCCATAACTCCTTAAGATAACTTTCTAAAGACATCAACATATTAACCGTAAGATCCCAATATATTTATGAAAATATTATTTATGTTATTAAGAACCTAGAGTATTTTACTAAGAATTCAGATTGCCACAATTTTAATACTAGAAATAAAAACAAAACCGCCATTAGAAAGTTCCGCGTTCGTAAAGTAGCCAAATCATTCGTAGGCCAATGTATACATTTTTATAATAAGCTACCAGATGATGCTTTAAAATTACCGTTTCCAGCTCTCAAAAAGTACTTAAAAGAGGCTAATGGCAAAGGCATATTATAGGGTAAAGGAATATTTAACAGACAAAAATGCATGGCCCAAAACAGAAACCAAATAATCGGGGGGCACAGCAGTGCCCCCGCCAAGTCGAGCGCGAAGCAAACACTGCCGTACCATCCTTTACTGGAACCATTTCGCCGCATTTTCATGCCCCTATTTGAGAACGTCTGGATAAGACCAGAACGCAGATTTGAAATTTTCGTCATCCAATAAGCTATAATCACATACTTAAAATCCTAAATTTCAAGTCAGCAAAAATTTAAATTCATGAATATTCCCTATTGACTGGTTATTGAATCAACGTTTTCCAAGTGGCAATTTTCCATCGTCAATGGGTAGCGGTTCTGGCGACAGATTGGTGCAATGGTGTCATGGAGCACCTGGTTTTGTACCCTTGTGTACCCTTCAACGGCCAAGTCACACAACATTAACTATAATAATAAAGAAATCTCAGTAAGGAACCTTCGACTTAGCACGACTTTGTCTTGATTTCATTACTTTTTAGAGATAAACAAGCAGCTCCATCGAGACTTGGCTAGTTTTTTACAGAATGTTTTTGGTAGGATTTACTTTTACCGGGACTCGGTTCTTATAAGGTGGCATATCAAACGTATGTAAGTTGTTTTAAATAAAAAATCATTATTTAGCTTTTTTATATTCTATATTTTTTTACTTTTATAAGTTTTGATATGTTTCCTTGAAGAACTACGCATTGAGTTTATTTATACTTACTCAAAAAGTACAAATATTGTAATAGATATAATTATTTCGAAAAACTGACTGACTGTTGAGTTTGTTTCGGCTTTCAGTGGTCTCTTCTTGGGAAACGCCATAGAGTCAGACTTGTAAAAGTGCTCTTGCGGCCTACTTACAGAATAAAGATGATTATTATTTCATTATTACCGAACGAAACGTTGGTTTTTTGTTTTACTATTTGTATAAATAAACATAAATATTATACGAAAATTATAACTATCTCTAACTAGCAATTTTTTTTAATTTTCAAAAAAACGTATTTGAACAACCTATTTGAAGGTAATAATAATAATGTGAAAGTTTGTACGGAACCCTCGGTGCGCGAGTCCGACTCGCACTTGGCCGGTTTTTAATTATAATTTAAACTGCCAACAGTATGTGCTACGCACTCGGCACACAATACCCCCTGACCACTGCAGGGTCGACACTGTTATCTCCCACCCACCATCACGGTTGAAATTTCAATGACAACGTGTTCCAATAGCCTCGCGTACTTTCCGAGGAGCAAATACCTGTTGATGACCGATTTTGTTTCCTTGACGCCGAAAAGGTTTGCGTGATTGAATCAGAAATCCACCGGAAAACCTGACGACCTTGGTTTTCCGGTGGTCCGACACAGCTCAAAGAGTTGCTAGACTTAAGTGCCAGTGGGCGGGGCACATATTATTGCTCGTATAGCCAATAGCCGCTGGACTAGAAAGGTTCTCGAGTGGCGCCTACAGGACGGCGCAGTGTGGGAAAGGCCTTCAACAAGGTGGACCAATGATCTAATGAAGGTCGCGGGAAACCGTTAGATAAGGGGCGCACGACCGTTCGTTATGGAAATCCTTGGAGAGGCCTTTGTCTAGCAGTGGACGTCTGCTGATATGATGATATCAAAAATAAGATGAGAATTGTACATACGTCTCAAAATTCCTCACCACGCTTACGATTTACGATTTAACGTACGAGTAGCAATAGTAACTAAACTGCAAGCAAGTCTAATGATCTTTATCTTGTTGTAGGAACAACGTATTGCGGTGTGGTCGGACATGTTCTCCGAAGGGAATATACAGTCATAGGATCAGCAGTCAATAAGGTATTAATTCATACATTAGATAGCATCTAGTGGATACTCGGTTACCGTCAATAACTTAATGGGGCGTCGCGATGCACAGTTTAAGAACCCTTGCCATATATCATATTCGGCATTGGGCATGACAAGTCGACAACTATCTGACCCTTACAGGGTCCCTTCTTGACCTTTAAACGGTAGCGTAGTGCTCCAGATACGAATCTAATATTATGCTCCTCAGCTGGGTATAAAAAAAATTAATTTTCCAGGCTGCCCGTTTAATGATGACCTATCCTGACAAATTAACATGTGATAAGGAGACTGTCTTAAAAAGCAAAATGAACCAACAACACTTCCGATTGTTGGAATTCAAACCAATGAAAGGCATCAAAAAGCCCGGCCCTGTCTATGAATTTAATAAATATGGGTCAGTAGTTATGTATGATATCTTGCTTAATTTTCACTTAGTTCTCAAATATTTGTATAAGTACTGTATAATCCAGGGGTTCCCAAACTTTGCGTCGCGACGCTCCGGGGCGTCGTTGCACTGTTCTAGGGGCATCGTGAAATATATATTCATACGCGTAATTGAGACCTACAGGCAGATACTTTCTTTTGCAAGGGCGCAAGCGTCGTGAAATATTTACAACCTTTAAAGGGAGTCGCAGTATAAAAAAGATTGGGAACTCCTGGTACAATCGAAGACAAAGAGATTCTAACTTGGAATTAAAGTTTATAGGAGCCTTTGCAGCCAACGATTGTAGTTTAATTTAGTCATAACTTTTCAAATAACAGTAGCAATTTCGATTATCGGTCAAAAATTGCAGATATTGTTAACTAAATAGGCTATGAAAGGTCCCCATTTTTCGCCAACAAAGATTTTTCAACGCAGGTGGCCTGATAGTTCCAGCGTTCGGCGCCATCCGATTCTAGGTCGAGACCAGGAGTTGCGGATGTTCATACTGACCCTACAAAACGCAATAAAGCATCAGCATCATGAAGTCATAAGATACCAGGATCATGTCTACGGAGTCGTCTTCGTGGTAAGTTTTCATGCATATTTATTTACTTGATGGCATTTCATCCCTGAGATCACTACAAGCTCGATTCGTTAGATTCAGGGAACCACGGAAACTTTGGTATCCATGGCCACGGCACTCGGAGCTCCAGCTAATTAAAACTCCTACTTTAGTATATTTTCTGTGCTATAGCATGAACTGACGACAAATGCCTCTTAAGTAAACCTACCTATTTAAGAGGTATTACTAGTCCGTTACTGCTAATGGACGAAAGTTCTACTAGAAAGTAATAAAAAATCACTGGCCCATTCCTCAAGACGTAATATTTGAAAATAATAAAGCCTCTGTCTGTCTGTATTTACTACAGGATTTTTTTATGTGCAGGGACCCATCTCAGTAGGCAAGCATCGTTTAATGGAAGAATGCATATATCTTACACCAAACTGCATTAAAGTTGCAAGGATTACCTTAATGCAAACCGACAAGGTATGTAAAAGTCTTAAAATTAAGCACATTTATTTAAGACCTTAAATTGTCCTGGTGGACAAAGGCCCGATTCTCGTTGTCCATGATTCCCGGTCCTGGGCAATCTCCTAACAATTATTGTGGAAGGAATCCAGTACGTTTCATCATCGAGGTGTGCAGCGACTCCAGACTCTATTTTATGGGGTAATTTAGCTCACAATTCCTCAGGCACGCGATAAACATGTCCAGCCTAGTCCCACTTCAGCTTAGCAGCTGTTTGGGCTGTATCCGTTTTCTGAGTTTTGAAATGTAGTACTGTATTCTTAATCCTGTCAGTCAGCTTCACGTCCAAAGTATATATACGCTCCATGGCTCTTCCAATTTCTTTAAAGCACTTGAGTAAAATTAGCATTATTTTCTCAGTCAGCGATTATGAGGTGTATGAAAATAGTGGTTATATCTTTACATAGGTAATGGAGTACTCGTGAGATTCATTTCCATTCCGATCATATTCATATTTTCTTTTGTTTTTGCCAATACAGATATCATATGGATTGTTTCGGCAGATTGTGCATAAAGTATTATCACGCGGTCCAGCAGAGCATGACGGTTTGGAGAATATAATTAGGAACAGGTATACAGGCATTTTGCAATTAATATTTATCCTGAAATCTTGGTGTAGATCTACCAACTTATACTGTTTAGCCGTACAAATGGAAAACTGTTCTTTTTCCAAAATACGAGTGGGACTGGAACACGAAGGGATCAAGGGAATTTATTAGTCCTGGACTCCCTTTTCAATTTTATTTTATTTTTATTATTTGTTGTTATGGTAGGAATAGTAATATACTTACATTCAGTAAAAAAATCTAGTGTCAACATACGAGTATAACGGTTCAAGAGTTAGAGCCCTGTGACAGACATACAGGCGAACGGACTGACAAACCGGTTACTTTGTAAGGCGCCTACCGGAGCGTACGCGGTCGAATGCTTAATGCGATCCTGTGGCGCTTCACTAAAACGAGGAGTTGGCATTCGTTGCTTTCGTTAGTGGTTTTAGAAGGCAGTCCAAGGCATCAGCCTCGGTTAGTTGGGTAATAAATGTAGTTCCCTAACGTTAAAAAAGGACAGACAAACGGACCGATAGACTGATAAACAGCGTACGCTTAGTAATATGATTCCCTTGGTTAATTTTGGGGCCGGAGCCGCCCAAGTAACAAAATTTGGTACCATAAAAGTCCTGGGAACGTTTTTGGTTGTGCTAAATAGTGTTAATGATTTGATAATGGGGTTCTGTAAACATTTATAACGGTGTTGTAAATGTTTACAGAACCCCAAAGAGGCCCTAGTTTTATCACTGATTTATTCTATAAACATTACATAAAGGCTCACCCAGTGATAAATCAGCTCTGTAGTTGAAGTATAAAAGTGTCGTAAAACGCTTTTTGGTACTAATATAGTGTTGTCTGCAACGTTTATGTCACAGTTTGCAACTATAGAAGTAACCAAAACATGTTTATAGTGCTATTTTGCACCATAAACGATTCCAGTGCTCTTTTTTATCACACCTGCTCCTGCGCTATTTTGTTAAGAAATATCGCTAAGTCATTTATGTTTTATTTCATTCGCCATTTTTGCTTAAGTGACATATGCATATGTTATGTAGGTAATAAAAGGACGTACTAAATAATATTCGTGGACCGTAACTCAGTCGGTACTTTCACTTGCGAAAATAATTGTATTGACAAAATCGTTATGCTGATTTCAAATTTGACAATGCCCCTTCATTATTTACGTGTTTTAATTAAATTTTAATTAATAAAATAAGGACTTGTCCCGACTGCGGCTGCTATAGTACACATAGGCTCCAGCCGTGCTGCTAATGTGCTATCACGGCAGAAAACAGCAGCCATATTTTAACAGATTAGGGTTCCATTGTCCAAATATAAAATAGTGAAGTCAAAATATATTTATTTGAATGGAGTTATAATAAATGCACAATGGGGCATAATATATTTATTTGAATGGAGTTATAATAAATGCACAATGGGGCATAATTTGAGATGTGGTAAATGTGTTACCACACCAATTCTAAATCTGTTGGCTTTCCTTCTCCGGAATATATCCCGATCACAAAAGGAGGTAGCTAGGGCATTTCATAAATATAACACAAAATTGGCTATATCTGTTGTTTTGAGCTGTGATAAAGGGGTAGTGTCCTCACTCTCATATTCGTCATCATTATTACTGGTTTGACAAGAAACAACTTTATTGCTACAGCCCTATTGTGGTACAAAACAAATATTTTGTGCAGAACCACGTGCTATATTTATTGGACTCGCTTGACCAGTATGAAACCTTTTATGAAATACTAGTGATATATTTGATACGGAAAAGCTAGTATAGATCTAAGTAGTCATATAATTATTATTTTTAGTGCTATTATGTCACGTTTTAGTCTCGTAACAGTAACACAAACTCACTTATAGAAGATATTATGCTATTTAGAATTTAAGTTATTTAGTAACTTTACCAGGTAACTTATAGTACTATTTGATACTATTAAAGAGTTTTAATGACTTTTACAGAACTCTAGCCCCATAGCGGTGTTGAGGGAGCTTTTAAGAAGCTAAAACGATACGTATCGGATGTGCAAAGTCCTTTTATAGTGCAGATTGATTCTGTAATAGTGCTTTCGGTACTGCTACAATACTAGTACTATAGAAGTTATTTTGACGCACTATTAGTGCAAAATAGGTACATAAAAGTGTCAGTAAAGTCGTCTATAGTATTATATAGTACTATAATTGCTTTTTGCATATCTATTACAGTGCAACACTTTAAAGATTCTATTGTATGGTTCTTTAAGCGTTCTAAGAGCTACATTATAGAACTTAAATGCTCTTTAATCTTATAGAACCATAACGCTCTGTTAAAAACCTTTATAGTACAAGCAGTCACAATGGTTACCATTATAGGCCTACTATGTCACTGTTTGGTGATATAATGCCTTAGTTATAGAACCTTTTGTTACTTGGGCGGAACCCTAAAAATGCTATACGCCTAGTTAATATTTAGTTACATAAGTATAATACAATAAATTATTAATGTATTCACTGTCATTATTATTATTACGATCAACATAGATTGACGAGTTCTACACCGTCACAATTACTGTCGTTTATTTTTTGATAGACTCACTTGTAAATCGTGGTTACCTACCTATAATTGTAATCTTCCTATTTGTTCTTAGTGTAAGTATAAGTAATATGCATTAGTGTGTGTGATCTGTTGGTAATACTTAATTAAAACAATGTTACAGTGTGAACTTCAACGAATTGAGTCATGTACAGATCCATGCCATGAATGTCCTTTTCGGCTGCCACTTTGCTTTACCCGATAACTTTGTTTTTTTTGGAGATATTCTCGAAGAATATAATGTCAAAAATTTAGTACGTGGCATATTCAGAAGTGTAAGTATTCGTCATACATATATGCAAAAATGCAAATGCGTCATATATGAACACTATGAGTCATGCAAACGACAAAGGTTTAACCGAGCGTTCAGTTTCTTCAGAGTGGTATATTTATGTGTGCCTCTCTACCGTGCTGACTTCTGTGGTTGTGATACTTGTGATGTACTTCATTATTAATGAAACTCCACGATATTGGGATGAATGCCACTACGAAATAACCGAAAGCCGATTACTATCTCAAAAATCACGACTTCTACTACCAAATTTAGTTTTATTCTAGCGGGGTTTTAATAATTATTTGAGGACAGAAGGTCCGAGCGGTTGAAA
This sequence comes from Hedya salicella, assembly GCA_905404275.2. Classification (NCBI taxonomy): domain Eukaryota; kingdom Metazoa; phylum Arthropoda; class Insecta; order Lepidoptera; family Tortricidae; genus Hedya; species Hedya salicella. The sequence continues at coordinate 9,431,431 of FR990112.1, read as the reverse complement.
CCACGGTGTAGGTATATGCTTTTGGTTGATTAAACACCGGTCGTTTCATGAATGGAATCATCAGGCATCAAATTAAAAGCCCTGCTCTTGATCTAAATGACTATTTATTTGATGAAAATTGTGTTACAGAATATTTCTTCCTTGTGGATAGTGGCCATTGGAGAAGTAACGCACATGGACGACGAATCGTGGAAGTTACTCCTGATTCTCTTGGATACTAAAACAATATTTGTCATCATGACCATTATTGATGATACTATTCAGTCTGGTACATTAACACTTAATACTTTTATCTTGATATTATTATAAGACTGTGACTGACTGTGACTTCGTGTAGGCTACTAAATAACGTCAAATACAATCTGAGTCTTAACGTTTATTTTTTTGTTGAAAAAAGAACCGGTTCAATGTGAAATCATTTGCAGTTGAGCATTTTAGATACCTGATTCCTCTGGTACTTTTAGATAGCATTGACACTGTGTCCAAATGCCATTCTAAACTACAATAGGAACTCATCTATATTTGGGCTCCGGAATCAAACGTACATACGATATACTCACAAGCATTAAAAATTAGTATACCTACATAGTTTGTAAAGACATTGTCTAGGTACAAAATTCTACTCACTATGACTGCATGACGTGAGTGTACAATTATACAAGAAAATTTCCTTCAATACAGATGTGGCCCGTCTATGTTTATCAAACAGCATGCTGTTGAAGATCCCCTTATCCGGCCTGGATTATTGGTATCATTCGGCTATAACCTGCCAGTTCCTTGACGTAGAAGCTATCCCTATTGATTTGGAGAAGTAATGTCCCTTAGGGCCTGACCACATCACCACGGGGCGGCGCCTTAAAAAGTAGTGCCGTATTGATCAGACGCACGAAGCTTTGTGGTCATGTGGCCAAGCCCTTAGACTTAATATGTTATTGATGATTAATCGGCCTTTTTTTAATTTCCATTAAAGGCCGGCCACAGACCTACCTATTCTGTTCTGTTCTACTAAAATATAACAGAGATGGATTGAAATCGGAAGACTGGAATGCAATACAAAATCTACCACTCGTCACATCTTACCGACACGAGTCGGCAAGAATGCCCGGACAGACAGCAAGACCGACCGGCAAAGCCGATCAAGTTCTGGCCGGTCAGAAAGAGGAACTAGCTCCGTATATTGAAACACAGTAGAATAAATATTTTAACAGTTACTCAATTCCATACAAGCGACCAAAATAACACGACACCAATTTAACGTGATGACGTATATGCGATTCAAAACTTTGTTTTCATTGCATTAAGCTCTGGCAGTTGTTAGACTGCAATTGTGTTAAATAAATCGATTTCCACCTAACTCATTGCCTTCATGGGAGAACCGTAGTGAAGTTAGGTACATATTTTGTATTTGTTCCATCCGTTTACAAAACAACTTGTTTAATGCCCACATCATGCAAACTAGGTAGGTACTTATATTCATTTGACAAAAATAAAAGTGCCAAGCTAGCGCAGAGCTACATTGAACCTCAGGTGTAGAAAGGACGTAAGTACAGGAGTTGAGTTGTGCCTGTGGCAACCCGGCGCCGATTTTTCCCTCAGTAGATAGATACATACGCCTGTAACAGTGCGCTTGAAAAAATCGTTTTTGAGTTAAAACTATGACGGAATCAACAAAGACCCTTATATTAAGGTACTTTTTGAAAAATTCCCGTGTCCAATCCAATAGTCCGTTTTACTTTTCTCGGCAAGCGCTAAATTACGATGAGCGAGAATCAAGATAGACCTGCACCCGGCGTGTGCGTAATGGATAATGAACCTGGATTGTATTCTGTTCTTGTAGAACAGAACAGAATAGGTAGGTCTGTGGCCGGGATAAAAGAAAGAGAGAGAGAGAGAGAGATATGAGCGCGCGGTTGTTTTATTCGAAAATGCAGTACCTACTAAACGTGTACTATCTTAAATAAATAATTAAATATTATGGGTCTATGTTTTATACAAATCGAACTAGTCCCATGGTAAGCTCAATAAGGATTGTGTTAATTGTTATGAGTACTAGACGACGATATATTTAATAGATATATTTACATAGAAAACATCAAGACTCTGGAATAAATGTTTACATTAATAACACAAATATTTGCCCTTACCGGGATTTGAACCCAGAACCTTCAGCTTCGCAGGCAACGTTACTCCCGCTCAGCTAAACCGGTCGTCAAATCTCAGTTCTGTGCATTGTTTTTTCGTTTCATTCAGCGAAGCCGAATTAAAATAGGAAAGATTGTAGCGTTAAAATCCACTTGAGGGGTATAAAACGGGTAAAAAGGTTTACTACAATAATATACTTACAATACTTGCCATAAAAGAAATATGTATAGCGAGCAGCTGACAGCTTGCCGGACAGGACTCTCGGAGAACTTGGCTTTTAGCTTCAAGAGCCGTTCGTTATGTACACACAGGGAGTGACGTTTTGTTGGCAAAATTAAACAAAATGATTCTACTTAAAAACCTATATTGGGCTTACTGTATTACAGAGTAGACCGCGGAACAAGGGCTCGATGCCGTGACAGTAAAGGTGATACAAACCCAATTATGAGTATATTAAGACTAGATACGTGCGAGAGGATCTATCTCCTATCTTTACAAGTAAGGTTAAATTGAAAAAGGCGACGGCGCCTGACGTGCGACGGACGCGACCGAATCTAGGCCTAGATCAAACGTCTAAAGGTCCAACTGACTCACGTATTACGCACTTCCTTGGTATGAAATCCTCCGGGAGCAATGGCGGCGGCGCGCAGCTGCTCTCGGCGGTTCCCGCAACGGGGCGGGTTGATGCAGAAATAGATAGGCGGACGGCGCTTCGCGACCGCGCCGCGCTGGTGCACAAGCGCGACACGCGCAGCGACATGCGACACGTGGCCTCCAAGGCCGCCTGAAGGGCGCGACAAGCGCACCGAGGTCGCTGGAACGGAGAAGAAGGGTCGGGCGCAGAGGCCGGCGACCGAATGCTTATTATTGCATTGTAGCCATGCCTTTATATTAGTAAATTAGTACCTACAATATAACGTCTGTTTTGCAATTAACGACTGTTATATGGTCGGAGCGGCGTGGAACGATCATCTGAGATATCCATACCGAGTCACTCGTAGACTCGAATCTGATATAGAGGACAACCGTCGAGTGTGCATGTGTGTGTGAGAGGGCCAGGAAGGCCCTACAGCCAAAAAAAATACATTAGTCTAATAGATACAGCTCAGGAGTCATGGCGGGCGTCAAACCTCTTGAAAACGTTAACCGCGAGGCTATGTTGCTTAATCCGCGCTATCTTTATTACCTCTCTTTATCTTTATTGTCGTGCTGTACGAAAATCACCGAAAATGTATTCATAGTTATCTGTAATGGCTCAGGTTAATACAGAGTGCCAGCCACGGTATGCCAGGTTGGATCCAGAATTTCATCATATCACTAGTCCAAAAAGGAGACTTGAGTATAGCAACGGTGTTGAAGACCAAAGCCCTGGAAGGCGGAGATGTGGTGCCCCCGGCATCTTTACTGTATACAACTGTGGACTCTACTTCTGAATACCACCACCAGATGTCGGTAGATGAGTATTTTGAAGTGCGTCAATGTTTTTTTTTGTTTGTTATGCTAACTAGACTAAAGTCAGTACTGATATACTTCCTAAACAGCCTAAATCTAGTATTGATATAGTTACTTCCATGTATATATTTGTACTTATTATTTATATATATGATATACAGTAAAGTAAGTAACTATGAATTAATGTTTCGCACTGCACCAATTTCACATACTTATTTCTGGTTGGCCCTATGCTTGACTGGTAGAGAAAACTATGTAGCATTAAGTCCGCCATTTGTACTTTTGCTTGGTACAATAAAGTTAAATTAAACTTACTTGTAGCTTAGTTTTTGATAGTATACAGTTTTGAATTGACAATTTTAAGGATTTAGAGTGACTTTAAAGGTTCGTCATTTGATGCATTATCGCGTTACTACAATAGTCCGTGAGCCCGCTCTCAAATTCTACGCCATATGAAATCACGATAAAATGCATGGCACGGTCAAAAAAGTTGTACTGAGCGAGGATAAGAAGAAAATCGCAGGTAAAATTGGCCGGAGGTTGAGATAATTCTTCAATTCCGATCAAAATTTTAAGGTTTTATTTATGTTATGTAACATCAGTACGACACACGTGGCATCATTTAGCCCCGTAATCGTAGAGACAGGAAACGAGTCTGTCAATTCTGAAATGGCCGGAAGTACTTGACAGACGGTGCCAAAGACAGAAACCTCAGCGTGCGAGGTACGCAGATGCAATGGCGCATGCAGTGGCGTGCACAGGGTTTTTGGCCAAGGTAGGCAGTTTTTCTGTGCCTACATGGAGCCCTGATCATTCAGGGCATCAGGTTAGGCAGTTTCTTTGTGCCTATATGGAGCCATGGTCTTTCAGGGTAGGCAGTGCTATTGTGCCTATATGGACCGCACGCCACTGGGCGCATGTCTGAGGAAGACTTTCAAATAATGATATTGCGAGGGATATCACAGCTCTGAGATGTGACGTCCACATTGAACCCCATAAGAAAGCTCAAAGGTAGCCAGTCTTGAGTGGCAAAGGATGCACAGCACATAGCTCGTAGAACCGATGGCCTTCGGTATCATCAGAGAGGTTCATGAGTGGTGACCACGTACCGGAAGTTACAATGTTTAAATCTAGATAAGATCGCAGGATTTTTTTAGAAGAGGGCAGCACACAACTGGCCAATTTTAGGTGTGATCTGCTGATCCTCGCGCAGCACTACTTTTGCGACCGTGTGCGTGGCATTTATCGTGATGTCATATAACGTAGACAATTTTGGAGCCGGCTCACGGACAACAAGTTTAATATCAGGCCTTATAATAGTTTTTTGCGCGATGGTTAAATAGTTAGAATATAATAGCTAGTTACGGATCTGATAAAATGTGCAGCCTGATGTTTCAGCAAGTCTTGGAAAGTTTAAACAGCGACAAATGTAAAGTTGAACAAAAGATTGAAGCAAATAAGTTCATCCAAGTAGCAGTTCTCGCTGACACCTACGAGGTTTTGAATGTCAACATGTCCATGGATGCCGATGGTGAGAGACACAAATTTAGGAGCGCGTATTGTGTTTTTTTTCAGCTTGACGCCAACAGTGTTATTGTTATTATTAGAAATTTAAACTTTTCGACGCTACATTAAATATAAGTTTCTGTCAAAAATTTCATTTTTGTGCCAAGGTTTTATCGCTGACTGCACTTTTCTTTGAACATCCATCAACTACTCACCGAGACGATTCTAAAGAGCCCAAACTCGGTAGGATTGCATTATTTTATTACATAGTTCCTATGACCAACTTCCTGCTCCATCATCAGATCAGCTCGATGGTATCATACTATTGCATTGTCACCGAACTTACATAAGTAACTAACATAATTTTAGCTCAATCGAAAACCGGGAAGTGGATCAAATTTAACTTGCAAGATTTGATTTCAGACCGACAGACAGACAACGGGACAGGTGAAACTAAATAAAAGCTTGTAATTAAAATTGTAAATCAGATTCCTTGTCAGTGTCAAAACCGAAATTGAACTTTATACTGCAATGCATGTAAGAAAATCGCTCTGGGTCGTTGACGTTGAACCTGCGGTGCGGATATATATATATATATATATATGTGTGGTTGGCGTCGAAATGGTTAAAGTGTGTATCTAGTAGTAGTTCCTAAAGGGACGATTTTAATTTATTTGTTTTAGGGAAGGCTTAATGGAAAGTTTTCTTAGTTAAGTTTCAAAATAATCTGCTCAGCCATTTGAAGGTCATCAGCGTTTTTCTTGTTGTGTTCGAGGTATTTTATCCCTTCAACAACTTCTTACTACTATCATACTACTTTGAATCGTGCGCAGACTGCAAAACAAGACGCTTTTGGAAATCTAATAATGATTATTTTCCGTAGCAGTAATCTTGAAGACTTACGATTCTCTTACGCCATTTGAGAAGATGCTGTTGAAATGTGGCTCAGTATTAGGGCTCGTGTTTTCTCGACGAATGATGCAGTATCTTCTGCAATGCAATTCCCCAAGGAAAATTGCGGAAGGTAACAAGGAACAACTGCTTTAGTTCACCAACGTTTTTGCTTACTCTATCTAGATGTAAGTAGTTAGTAGTTACCAGTGACGTGGCGTCCATATACGCTGATTCCCACCGGGTTACCCAAGGAAAGGCGTATAACCACCTTTATCTTTAAATATGAATATGAGTATAAATGAATACGCCTTGGCTTATCCGTTGTAATTTTCCTGACGCCACGCCTCTGGTAGTTAGTTTACCTACGTTACGTAATTTGAATGCCTACCTTCAGTTTTACTAATAGTCCTTGGTTTTGTTATCGTCGGCTAGTATTCATAAGACAAGCTTTATTGAGCTTATCATATTGGACTAGTTGGATTTGTGTAAAAATGGTCCCGTAATATTTTTTTATTTACTAGCTACGCGCCCAGGCTTCGCACGAGTGTACAGATGTAGTGAATAATCATTTCTCATCGTATTTTCTCGTAAATGTTCGTATTCGTCTTGCTACTTCATTTACACTCAGTACCCATCAATACAACGTAGGGGACGGTCGCATTGCGAGACGAAGTATCGATATAGAGTGATTAATACCACAGGATTTATTTAAGTTAGTATTAAGTCCTTTTTAATAGTCATGTTAGCAACATAATATATTTTGTACATGTATACAAAGTTCATGCTACTAATACTAATCTATGACTAAAATATCCTCGGTAACTAAGGTAACCTGCGGGTAATAAGGCCTGTCGGCTAATAAGGCCTAAGTAACCAAAATCGTATTAAATAAGGGTGCTCGCGCTTAAGGCCACGCCTTACTGACGCTAAGTGGACAAACAAGGAACTACACGTTCGAACTGGCTCGATGCCCCGCTCCCCGCCGCCAGTGTTGTTCCATACATTTCGGCAGGTTGGCGCCCAGCACGTGATACAAAAATCGGGGCCGAAACAAACGTGAGTATTTCTTGTAACATTACATTAATAATGTCTATTTCCACTCAGTTTTTCTCCCTAATTAACGTTTGTAATGTGATATAGGTTTCAATAACGTATTGTGACTCCAATATTTTATATTTCGTTTTATTTATACACGTAGTCGGTAGCAAATAAGGCCTACAAAAATGACCTATAGGCCTTATTGCCCGCTATGGCTTGGGATTTCTTTTGGGCCTTATTATCCTCCTACTTTGTATGTCGAATTTTGTTTGTTTTTATATTGTATTTCAGTATTTTAAGTTATACTACTAACTTAGTGTGTATAATTACTTACTTATTTGTTATATTTTCAGTTTTCGATCACAATGCCTCCCAAACGAGGATATTGGTCAGAAGGTGCTCTAGTGTTTGCAGTTGGAACAGTTCAAAGAAGCACGCTTCGGCTTAACTTACCAAATAAATGACGTGCAATTGTTTTATTTTTGTGATATAAACGTAGTAAGCCTTCTTATACTACCTATAGTATAATATGGCCTACAGTAAAATAAGGCCTTTAGGGCGAATCCCAAAAAAAGTAAATTTTCATTGTTTTTGATATCAATAATTGCTATTTTTTATCATTTTCTATGTTAGTTAAAGTTTGAGACTGATTATCTGTATACATGTTAACTAGATTGCTAGTTAAGATGGAGGAATATTTTGATGTCATTTTGTACTAAATAACCGTACAATGAATGACCCATATTACACCTCAATAGAGGAATATAAATGCATATTTATTATAATTAATAGATTATTGATCTCGACAACAAGTTTGTTTTAATTATTTAAATACTTTAAGATCTTAGGCCTTTTTATACCACCACATAATAATAAGGCCTATTAGTAGGGTTTTAAAAAACCTGTCACTGTATGTCTCCTTACCGGAATTAATGCCATTTTTCACGTTGATTTGATTGTGTACTAAATGAAATGGAAGATTGACTAAAATATAAATATGTTGATTAAATATATCATTTTATATTTTATTTACATTCCCCCTTAGCTAGGCCTTGATACCCGCAAGTACCTTAGTTTGATCTTTGTTTACCTAACAAACTCTTCATATGATTGTATCGTGGTGGTTTTAACATCTCAGTGTGATATACTTTAAACTGGTGGTTTCACATTTGACATTGATGAATAAAGTAGGTACTCAATTTATTTGATACAAATACGTCACTTAATTATACAATAATTCATGGACTCATCGGCACCATTCGGAAGTAGTCGTATGTGCCGAGTTTTCACGATGGGAAAGGATTATTCACTGCATCTGTACTACTTATATTATAAGGAAGATGAGATCTAAACTTCCCTTAACTGTATGGACCATACCACTGTAATGGAAATGAAATAAGTGTTTGAAGATCTCCCTTATATCTTTTGTCTCATTCACTCACTCACTTGAAAATCAGTGAGTGAACGAGTGAGACAGAACCCAAAATGTACACTTTTCCGTGCAATTTTTAGTATATTTTCTTACAAGCAAAACCTTCTGAAAATTACAAACACAATAAAATAAATAATAAAAAAGCGGCCAAGTGCGAGTCGGACTCGCCCATGAAGGGTTCCGCAGCTATTTATACCAAAAATGCACTACAGATGAAAAAAAAACGATATGAAAAAAAAAACACTAACAAAAGAGCGTATCTCCCCGGCACTTACGTCCTTTTGCTGAGAAGCGCAGTTTTTTGGCAATAACGGTATGTCCGATCATGTTGAAAACAATTTTCGTTGCAAGTATTTATTAAGTTTTATATTTGTAAATTTTTTCATATTTTTTAAACATATCGTTAAGAAAATAGAGGGGGGGGCACAATTTTTGCTACTTTCGTAGCGAATATTTCTGAAAATATTCACTAAATCAAAAATGTTTTTTAGAAACCTCAAAGTGTATTTAGAAGTACTGTCAAAATATGTACCACACCTTGATATTTGCTGAATTTTTTTTTTTCAGTTTCGGTTACATGTAGCGCGTGCCCCCCCCCCTAAAATATATATTTTTTTTATTTAACTATCAAACTAAGTAGCGGTTTACACACGACACCTATGCTCCAAATTTCAACAATGTGCATCTTATAGTTTGCCTGTGACATACGGACGGACAGACAGACAGACAGACATGACGAATCGATAAGGGTTCCGTTTTTGCCATTTTGGCTACGGAACCCTAAAAACCGGTCTAGTGCGAGTCTGACTCGCGCACCGAGGGTTTCGTACAAACTTTGACCGATTTTTTTTAGATACGTGAAGCATTGCTTCACCTTCAGAATAAAGGAAATGCATCTCGGCCTAGGCTCGACTCGCGCCGATGTGTAGTGCTAGCGTTAGATGTCAAATATTTATTTTTCAGCTGTTGCAAAATTATTCTCAATTCGAGTTCTGGAGTGTGAAGGAGGCGATTTCACTCGAAAGACATCGAGAGTGTTAATTCATGCATCGCCGGATTTGCAGGATGCCGACCCACCATATTGTTCTTGTCTCGGCGTTAAGCGATTGGGTAAGAAATAATTGCTGGCTGTTTACAAACTAATTGTTAGTGTACTATGTTTCATTGTACAATAATAACTGTTAAATGTTTAGTTCTGAAGCGCCATCTAGTTTTTGCCAGAATATCTCCTTGCGATCGGGGCACAATCCAAAGTAGGGCAAATTATAGTCCTCTTGTTTTAATGATCCTTGTATATAGGTAATAGTATTTATATATAGATAATGTATCGAGCGAGATTCTACGAGCAATGTGCCCACTGCTATTTAAGACTAGCAGTTCTGAGTTATGCCTACGATCTTGGTTCATCTGCGAATCTCCTCATTTCTGATTCGATCACGCAGATGGCTGCTGGGGCAAAAAGGTTCTTGAGTGGCGACCGCGTATACAGGACAACGCAGCGCGGAAGGCCCTCAACGAAATGGACTGACGATCAGAACACTTGGATGATGATGGTTATTGTATCCGATTTTTTTTGTTCCAGCCGACAGCCGTGATCTACCAAGTTATGCGTTTTGTGGTTACATGAGGTTCAAGCATCCTTTGTTTCGAACTACCACTTATGAGATGTTAACGGAAACTAAAAAGGTGACAATTAGCGTTTCTATGATGGTTCTGTTTACGCGATATGATAAAGCATTCGTAACTCTTGCTCTTACATACTTATCAGAAAGAGACGGCTGCTTTGTATTATAAATATTATAATGTCCCTACTTATCACATTTTATAGGCATAGGCAACCATCATAATTCATAATGTAGGCCAGCAGGGTGTAGTTACTTTGACCAGTGGGTTCAACTCCAGCTACAGCTATTCATTTAATCAACCGCCTAGGAAATCAATAATCAACCTACCTAAAAAAGTATTAGTTATTTACTGCCAATATACCGTAACGCTTTATCCCAGGCGAATTATCTGAAAATTCGAACGGCTATTGATGTCAAAGTTGCCAGGGGAATCAAGCTGCTAAAAACGGCAAAAAAAATTGTCTCTGCCTCCACGCCACACATTCAGTACAGTACAATCTATAGTCAGTTGGTTGCATTAGTTGTTCGAAAAATAGGAAACACAATTCAGCCAAAAAATATATATATAACAACATTTTACAAGCTTTTATTTAACTTGCAATATGTATGTTCGTTGGGGTAGAATATTGCAAGTTAAATTTGACCTACTTCCTGGTTTCCGATGGAGTAAAAATTGGACTAGTGTGCTGATCTGATGATGGAGCACGAACATGGTTGTAGGAACTCTGTAATGAAATAACGTCTAGTGAGTAGTCGATGAACGTTCAAATAAAAGTACAGTCGGCAATAAAACTTGTCCCCTTTTTTTTGACAGATACTTATTTAAATTTGCAAATATCCCGATTTCATAAAAAAACTATTTCAAAAGTTCCTCATTTTAAAAGAGTATATAGGTGACAGAAACTGGTCACATCGTAAAATATCATACAAATAAAACACTATTACAAAGGCGGATGTACTTACTATTGAGACTGTACTGTCGTTCTTCGTGTGAGTTGTAACTGTCACAATAATTCGTGACGTCATTTAGAGGTACGTATTATTTATTAAGGCTTATTAGGAGCGGCATTTTCTTCTTGTTATCAAAAATCGGTGGCGTTTTCATGAGAGGCTTGGGCAGCATTGAGAGTACTTAAATCTGACCTTGAATGTTGTCTGATACATGATATTGAAACTTTGTCATGGATTGCAGCGAGAAATGCATGCTCGGGCTTTGTTGTATTTGGAGCACTACACGCGGCGCTGTTGGTACTGCGGCTCGGGCTGCTTTCACAAGATGATGGGCAAGCGCGCCAAAGACGTAAGAATTGCTGGAGTCTGGCAAATGAAAGATGAGAACGGAATCAACCGCAAAATTTAAAAATGTAGCTGCGATGTGCCTGTATGAGCTAGAGTTATACAAATTCATTGCTTTTGTCATTAATTATTAAGTTAATTCAAATTTGTTTATATCTAGCAAAAACAAGCACACTGCAGCTACATTTTTAAATTTCGCGGTTAATCTCATCTTTCATTTGGCAGACGCTATATTCAGTATATACAGGGTGATTGGTTATTGAGTGCATTCCTTTTAAGGGGTTATAGTACAATTCATTTTCAACAAAAAAGGTCACTTAGTACCCTGTCCCAAAATTATTAGTTTCCGAGATATTCACAATTTTAATAGCATGTTTATGATCTTATCCTTATAGCCGTGCTATAGATAGTAGTTTTTTTTCATCAGTAATCCTACATCATTTGGACCATAACGAGCTATATAAGTATTGCAGTTTTTTAAATTACGTGCCAGGTATTTTGTACGATATTTTTGAGTAATCGCATTTTTTTTTGCTGGTAGTGTTTTCCGGGTTTGGGTTTATTTATGTGAAGGATGGCAAATATAACTTTGCGTGATTACTCAAAAAAAAAGTAGCACGTGTATTTATTAATTTCAGTAGGTCGTTATATTCCAAATGATGCAGGCTACTAATGAAAAAAAAGGAAATTCTCTTAAACTTAACTTCTATTTCTTTTCTCTTTCTATTAACTTAAGTTATATGGAAGAAATCCAAAATTGCTACTAAAATTGTGAATGTCTCGGAAATTAATAATTTTCGGACAGGGTACTACAACATTACCTTTTTTGTTGCAAATGTACTCAATAATCAATCATCCTGTATTATTATTTTAAGTGAGCCAATGTAACCTGAATGAAACCGTACTACTATACCTATACTATACTATTGTCCGCTTTTGTTTTCGCAGCCGCAAACCAATTACTATCATAAATTTTTTTGAAGTGTACTGGATGTAAAATGGGCAGTAAAATTGCATGGATAGATTTCAACCGTAATTTTGTAGCATTATGATTATACTTGAATACTCTGTTAATACATTTGTAATGTACTGTTCAGGAAATAGAGTCGATATCTATAGATCTATAGATAGATCTGGTGATACGATGATCATGATAATATTGAGGTTTCACAGGGTCTTGTCCGCGAGTCAGCCGAGTTAAAAAAAATGCGACAAATGATCGAAGCGTTCTCAACAGAGACAAGCCATATGGCTGGAGGACACTCTCAGTCGAGAAGTGAAGTGGATTTTAAGGTAAAGCACCTATATATAACATGTATTTTATCTCTACAGGGTGGAACATTAAAATGGGTCTGTGAGGGTGGCTAGGCCATCCGTTTAACTGAGACGTAGCCTGCGTTAAGACAGAAGCGCGGCGCATGGCGACAAAGAGCTTATGCACACCGCGTTTTAGAAACGCGCGTTGATAGCGCGTTTTTCATTCCACAGAGCAGCATACCGAATAGCGTGCGTATATCGCGTTTGTATCGATACAAACGCTCGTTGACGCTCGGCCTGCATCGTCATTCATAAACCACGCCCTAAACGCCGAGTGGGCCAATGAGCGGAATCCATACTAATATTATAAATGCGAAAGTGTGTCTGTCTGTCTGTCTGTTACCTCTTCACGCTTAAACCGCTAAACCGATTTGGATGAAATTTGGTATGGAGATAGTTTGAGTCCCGGGAAAGGACATAGGCTACTTTTTATCCCGGAAAAATACCCTTATCCGCGATAAACGAATTTAAGGCGGACGAAATCGCGGGCAGAAGCTAGTTTGAAATAAAGGGACGCATTTATTGCTTGCGCGCATCAAAGAAAGAGAAAGCTAACACTACATGCTTGGTGTTTTTTGGCGCCAGATGTAAAAGTAGGTACAATGAAATCGAAAATATTATTATGTTTTGTTAGCATTTAAGTTAATCACGTTAAACATAAAGGGAAGAATGACTTTTTTACATGATTTAGCCGTTTATTAATCTGTCGTTTGTACAAACTAGACAAAAATAAATTTTCAAAAAATATGTTTCCGCGTTAATCACTGAATAGGTTACTTATAGTCAAATAACACATTTAAAACCAGCCTTTTTCATATACTAGATTTGACAAAAATCTCACTAAAAATGACTTAAATTTTCGATGCATCCCCTTAAAACGTGTTGTGCATAGGGCTAAAGGTAGAAACGCTCTGCAGGATCCTTCCCCCAGCTTACCTTCAAACAACCTAGTCGCCATACCTTCGCGAGCCCCTTAAAACGACCTTGTCGCTACTCGAAATAATTTCCTAGAGATGTGTCCACTAACTTTAAGCGCAAGTAATTTCTATCGGCATTTATAGATTTTTGAATTTCCGGCCCTGTTACCCCAGAAACCTGGGTTCATGTTCATAGTACTTTAAAAAAAAAAACCGGTCCAGTGCGAGTCTGACTCGCGCACCGAAGGTTCCGTACAAACTTTCACTTATTCCGACTTAACTTGCCGCTTGAGTTAAATTTGCCTCTGGTATCTATTGCGTCACATACAAATGAGGGGCAAACTTAATCAAACCGGGTTATTCAAAAATGATTTTTATTGATTAAACAAAAAGTAAGACAGATAGATATATGGTTATAATTTTCTTGTAATATTTATGTTAAATTACATAATTCCAGATTTTTCGCTTGGTAAACTTCTGAGATAAAGGGGGGGGGGGGGTTTGCAGATTTTTCGAAATACAACAAAATCTACTCACTATAAAAAAAAAACAAAAATGTACAGATCAAGCCCTTTCATATGATACCCTGCTGGTGGGCTGTACAAATACATGTGGGCTGACCATGTTTATAAATATTCCAAATTTCAGTAGCATAAGTAGTTTTTGAGAAATGGCTTTAATAGTCGGACAGACAGACAAAGTCTGTGGTACGGAACCCTAAAAAGATAACATTGTTCGAATACAAAATTATAAGAAAAACCCGGTAGAAACAAATGACACTCGAAGATTTTGCCTCGGCAAGCCCAGAAACAGTTTTTCAGCGCTGAACGTAGTTCACCGAGCGAGCGTACCCAGACCATGTTAACTTGGTCTAGGGACAGGGCTCAATTTATTTATTTTATTTTTATTTATTTATTTACTTAACAAACAAGTATATAACTTATTATTCTCTATTTACATTAATAGAATCTAATGGTCCAGACAAGCGTTTAACGACATAGTGTGCAGTAACAGCCCAAAAGGCTAGTTACGTATTTAATATGTCTTCTCAAATGTGTTGTTCATTTATTAGAGAATAGTTGAGAGCACTCCTCAATATACGGAAACTATCAAGCCACGCCGTGTCAGACACTTTGGGGTCAAAAATGCTTTCGTATTACTGACCGGATGTTCTCCTCTACAAGTCACATTTTTCAACCGATTCTCGTATTTTATGAGCAAGTTCCATTATTATATATAGATTTTTTGTCGATTCAGTCTTTGGATATTTTTCAAAATGGCGGACATGTGGGGGTTGGACGACTCACAGGGCATTAGTTACTGGATCTAATCGTCAGCTGTCTGGTACAGATATAGATTGACATGGTCATCGTGCTCCGCCGCGCGCACTCTTCATACCCCCCCCCCCCCCCCCCCCCCCCCCCCCCGATTTGTCTTGACCATGGAGTGTCACAGAAGAAATTGTCAAGCTAAGGTCTCAATCGTAAGTGACAATAATAATATTTACGTTTCACAGGCCCTTGCAAAGGAGTCTGCCGACATGAGACAGTCAGAACTAATGATACGAGAGTCAGCGTCAGAGACGAATAATTTTACAAGAGAACGATCTCGATCCAAGAGCGTAGTGGGGTTTAAGGTAAAGTAATCTGTTTTTATTTCTACTGGGTGGAACATTTGAAAGGGTCGTTAAATGCAGTTGATTATTAGCACCCTTGCTGTCATGCAAAAATAACCTTAGAGGCTTTCGCTAACTGCGGCTTAACTATTTCGATTGGTGTTGATAACTGATAAAAATAAATACGATTGTTCATTAGCGAGATCAACATCGCTTTTGTCAAACATTTTTTTAAGCCAATTGAACCAATTGCTGTCAACAATCAGTCTCTTCCAAGCCAACCTGTACTAAGGTACTTGAAAAGCCAGAAATAATATGAAATATTTTTTTAAGTGAAGTTTCCTAAGAGCTGATTCACACTTTGATTAGCGAGCGACAAATGTCAGTTTCATACATTTGCTACGAAGCCCAAATAGGAATGAATGAACTCGCATTTATCACTAATCATATTGTGAATGAGTATCCAGCTTCCGGGGATTGCCGTCAGCATTAAATTGTCGTTGTCATCTGACAATTGTCACGATTGTGAAATAGGGGCCAGATCGTAAGGTTACTCGTAATCTCGCATGGCGGCATGGCTTCTGCCTGGCCCTAGCCCTTACAGAAAAGTTATGTCTAACGTGTTAAATAATTGTACAACGTGTAGGTATATTACGAGGTATGTGTCCTGTTATTTTGGAATATTTTTGTTTTGCCAGCAGTCTCGCCCATCATTCCTGCCGCTACTGATGGACTCGGAGAACTCGTTAATTTTCTCAGGTAAATGGCTCTTCCTGCATTACCATTACGATTGATCTTAATCAATGTGAGATTATGTGTATTTATCGGAATGTTAAATAGGGTAAATTGCCTTTAATTGGCTTACCCTCCGGTTACTGGCCAACTCGCAAAAATATAACCAGGATTTAGATGAAGGATATGTACTAAAATTATACTTAATATTTTTTCTTCTGTTTCCGCGATTATTACTCATTGAAATAAAACAATTTAACGGATTATATCGCGTATATTATGGAAGCTTTCCAGCTTTCCATGGTCACGGGAGGACCATGGAAAGCTGAAAAGCTTCCGAAACGTCGGGAACTAAAATGAGATAATATACGCGATATAATCCGTTAAATTGTTTTATTTCAATAAAATTATACTTTTTAATTATAAATACATTAAGTCGTTTCGGTAAACGGTCTTATAGCGAACTGCGCTCAATTACATCATCCGCCGCTCTCTTGCCACCGTCAACGTGCCGGCGGTACTAGAGCCTCCGGGCTTCGCCTAGAGGTGCGCCCACATTTGTATCATTTGCCCGTATCAGATCATCGTCGCGTGGCATAATCGCGTGTCACAATCACGCGTTTGGACGTTGCGCCGATGCGATCGCTCGAAATCCATTTGCTACGCGTATCACACAGTTATATCGGAAGAGTGCGGCGTAATCGGCACGCCGACAGTAAGCGTCCAAGCAGCGCCATACGCAGTCATGCCACGGCACGGTGATCGGATACGAGCAAATGATACAAGTGTGGACGCACCTTAGGACGATGGTAGGAGACCGAACGGCATGTCTTTAATTGCGTCTAAAATGTAACATGGTTAAATATACCGGTCTCGGCCCCGAATACAATTTTGTAGCTTACGGGGTAGCCCGTGGTGTCCCAGCGCCCACAGACTTTACAAAGAGTTGTCCAAAAGACTGATAGACACCACTGTGGGACCGAAGAGCTGGCAGCTTCCTCGCTCAACGTATTACCATTGCTGGTACAACGAGGAAATGCTGCCAGCATCTTCGGGACCATGCCGAAGGGGAGCTCGTTTTAGGGTTCCGTACCCAAAGGGTAAAACGGGACCCTGTTACTAAGACTTCGCTGTCCGTGTGTCTGTCTGTCATCAGGCTGTATCTCATGAACCGTGGTAGCTAGACAGTTGAAATTTTCACAAATGATGTATTTCTGTTGCCGCTATAACAACAAATTACTAAAAACAGAATAAAATAAATATACCTATATTTTTATGATTTTAAAAAATCTGTTTTGAACAATCCGGTTGCTTTAAGTTTGCACCTCATTTGTATGCAATGCTAAATGCTATAGATACCGGGGGCCCGGCTCTCAAAAGCTTGTAACTTGTATTATTTCCAACAACATGAATTAAAAAAAGACTTCCGCTTGTAATACATGCTACAAGCATTTATGAAACGGGCCCCTGGGTCAAACTTAACTTAACCGGCCATTTAAATTAGGTAAAGATTAAGAGAGAGTTTGTACGGAACCCTGGCCTCGGTGCGCGAGACTGTATTAGTTCTTAGGTATTGCTTCTTGTTTTTTTTATTATCGAACTAACTTCTGCCCGCGACTTCGTCCGCCTTAAATTCATAAGGGCATTTTTCCGGGATAAAAAGTAGCCTATGTCTTTCCCCGGGACTCAATCTATCTCCATACCAAATTTCATTCAAAACGGTTCAGTGGTTTAAGCATGAAGAGGTAACAGACAGACAGACAGACACACTTTCGCATTTATAATATTAATAGTATGGATAAGTGTATATTATAGGAATAGGTAACAGTAGTGGCCCCTCCCATTCCCTCTTTCCTTTCCCAAGTTGTTCCCGGGTTGCCTAAGAAAAGGCTTATTAAGCACTTTTTTAAATATGACTACCTAAATGAATACGCTTCGGGTTCCCTTGTAATTTTCCTGACGCCACGCCTCTGATAGGAGGTAACGTTCAATATTGAGGAATATTCATGTGCGACATACAAATACTATTTTATGTTGTAAAAATATTTCTCAACTAGCTTATGCCCGCGACTTCGTCCGCCTTAAATTCGTTTATCGCGGATAAGGGTATTTTTCCGGGATAAAAAGTAGCCTATGTCCTTACCCGGGACTCAAACTACCTCCATACCAAATTTCATCAAAATCGGTTCAGCGGTTTAAGGTGCGTCCACATTTGTATCATTTGCCCGTATCAGATCATCGTCGCGTAGCATGATCGCGTGTCACGATCACGCGTTTGGACGTTGCGCCGATCCGATCACTCGAAATCCATTTGCTACGCGTATCACACACTTGTATCGGAAGAGTGCGGCATTATCGGCGCGCCGACAGTAAGCGTCCAAGCAGCGCGATACGCAGTCATGCTACGGCACGGTGATCGGATACGAGCAAATGATACAAGTGTGGACGCACCTTTTAGCGTAAAGAGGTAACAGACAGACAGACAGACACACTTTCGCATTTATAATATTAGTATGGATGCCGTTTCCTCGTCTCAGCAACGCCACAAGAGAGCGTACAAAAAAAAGAAACAGCTAACTAGGCAAAGTATTACAAGCTCAGCAAATTGTCACTATTTGTGCTTTTACCTAAATTCATAGTACATATATGTAGGTCACATTGAAACCTTTGCTCTTCTGGCTACTTTTAAATATTATACAGGATGTTTGGTAACAGGATGCAAAGCTGAAAGTAGGTGACAGTTTAGGCCATTTAGAACATTTTAAGCCAGACATATCTTAGACAAATGTTATTCATTTTTTTCGACAATAGTAGGAGTTTTCTCAGAAAAATCTTAAAACTCAAATTAATAGAAATAACATTATAACATTTTTCTAAGACATGTATGGCTTAAAATGTTTTAAATTGCCTAATCTATCATCTACTTTCGGCTTTGCATCCTGTTACCAAACACCCTGTAATTTTGAATTACGTTTAAAAAAAGTATGTACAATCGTTCTATAGAACTCAGGCGTCATAGTTTTTTTTTTATATCCAGAGTTTTAGAATGAAATTGTTGGTATAAAAATAATTGTCCTAATTACTATTAAATACGAGTAGAACTCTCGGGATCTCTATATTATTCTATGATTTAGATATTCGTATTTTTTTTACTGTTTGGTTTTAGAACGGGTACGGCGTGATTCGGTTACCGCTCGCCAGAAAGACCTTGTGCGGTCATTCTCATCTGTGGACCTGGTTAATTGTGAATGCCTGTCAATAGCCATGTTTGTGTATCGCCAGATTATCGATCATTGCCGCGGAGCTGGTAACTTATTTATTATTTTTTACTTCTTATGCTCGAAATGTTTCTCATACATAATTTGCAAAGAAAGTATAGTCACTTTATTGCCTAGGTTATAAAAATTGTGGGGCTTGTTTTTAGGCAAAAATGTGGCCCAGAGATAAATACCTTAAAACTTCACAATTTTTCTACGGTTAGGTTTTTCAATCTATATGTACGCTCGAGTTTATAAATGTATGAGCATACCCAAGGCTTCAAAAATAAATGAGCATAGAAGGGTACAGATTTATTCTGTAGGTGCAGATTTAACATACTAACATATATACAGGGTGTCCCTAAAACCAACGCCAAAATAAAGAGGGGTGATACAGCTCATAAGCTAAGTTCTATATTAAGTAAATTTGACCTTAATAAAGAGTTCATGGTTTTCGAGATATTGGTATTTGATTTTTAAAAACTCGTAACTAGAGTTTTACTGTATTTTTTTTTTCAATTTTTACCGTCAAAGCATCATGAAATTTAAATTACTTTCGGTAGAATATGTTTTTGGTAACATCTTGCAAAAAACAGATTTACAAAATACTTACATTTGCAGTGGTAACAATCGGCATACTGTTACAGAGTATCAAAAGTCATGAGTTTTATCTGTCAATATCTCGAAAACCATGAACTTTTATTAAGGTCAAATTTACTTAATATGGTAGCTTATCAGCTGTTCTATCACTCCTCTTCATTTTGGAGTTGGTTTTAGAGACACCCTGTATCCCTAATCGCTTTACCTGAGCAAGCCTCTCAATAATATGTTAGAACTGAAAACTAATAAATATCTGTATTAAGTAAAATTATTCAAATAAGTAGAAGCTTAATAAATATCTGTAGGTACAAACAAAACCATTTGAATAAAAAAAATACAATCACCGGAAAGAGTACCGTACCGTACTGTCAAATGATACATTTGTCTCTTTCAGTTTGAGTGTCATTAATTGTTGCTTGCTCCTTCTTACACATTATTGTTACCTTCTATTTACAATCGAGATAAAAGAGGTTCGATCATAAATGCTGATATCAAACTGTACTTCCACTACTAGTTTAAACAATTTTGAAAAATCGAAGTACAGGTTTTTATTCGTTTTCAGTTGCTTACATAATTATATGCCAGGTGAAACGATTATATATTTTTGACTGTTCAATCTGTACAGACATATTTATAAGTACTCTTCTAAGGAAATTTATTTTTGAAGCCTTGGGAATGCTCACATATTTATGAACTTGTCTGTACTTACAATTTTGTATGAAGGGCCATGCGTGCCTCAATTTCATATCTTACTAGCCTAGAATCATTGCTTTTCTTATTATATCAAAATTCAATAACATTTCGTAATATTATTGGACCAAGATTGGTAGTGGCCAATTTATTAAAAAAAAAACAACGTTTTTTTTACAGGAGAGCAACAAAAATTGTTCGATGCTTACTTAGAGTATGCAGATTTGTGTGTTATGAATTCGAATACACCACAAGCACTGCGCTTGTTGAATGAAGCTGAATCTATAGTTTTGGTAAATTGACTATTATAATGTTTATTAACAAAATAGGATTTAGTTTATTGAGTTTCTTACTGCATTCTTCTTAGCTGAAATCCATTTAGCGCACTGGTAGCTTAGTCACATAAAAAAAAAAAACAAGGAAGTGAAATTTTAAGGGCGGCAGGCGCTAGCCTTCAAACCTCTCCGTCATCCTCCGTCTCTCTCTTACCGCGGTTAGGGGGGCTCAGTTAAATTTAAACTAATAGCTTATAAAATTTATAGATCTTGAATTTGACAAAAAAGAGCAATGAGCACATGCGGTCACGTGAGTCGCTAAGAGATCGTTTTAAAGAAATTAATATTTTGACAGTGCCTTCTTAATATATATATGAAAATATTATTTATGAGCTTAAAAATATAGATTCATTTACAAAAATTAAAAACACAAGATATAGACACAAAATCGCCATTAAAAATTTCGTGTGCGGAAAGTACATAGGTCATTTATGGGTCAATGTATATTGTTTTAAAATAAGTTGCCCAGTGAAGCAATGGAACTGCCCCTACCTGTATTGGAAAAATATTTAAAATCAGTTTTGCTCAAAAAAGCTTTTTTTATGTTTTAATTCAATGTTTTTTTTTCATTCATATTATTGTCTGTATTGGTATTTATTTTTTCTTAAACTTAATTTTGTTTTTTTTTCTTTAATGTAATTTTAATTGAAACTAATAATGATGATTGGAAATACTTTTCACTTTTGACGACCGGGTTGGCTGAGTGGGAGTAACGTTGCCTGCAAAGCTGAGGTCCTGGGTTCAAATCCCGGTAAGGGCAAATATTTGTGTGATGAGCATAAATATTTGTTCCTGAGTCTTGGATATTTTCTATGTATATAAGTAATATATCTATTAAATATATAGTCGTCTAGTACCCATAATACAAGCCTTATTGAGCTTACCATGGGGCTAGTTCGATTTGTGTAAAACTGTCCCGTAATATTTATTTATTTGTTAGAGCTGAAATGTTGCAATGTGTATGTGCTGTATATTTATAAATATTGAATTGTATTAATTATGGTGTGAAATTTATTGACGATGCAAAAGTGATTTCTATGAATCCTACTTGAATAAAGGAATTTTTATCTTATCTTATGTTTGAAACACATTTAGCCCCTAGAGTTAAAATAAAAAGCGTCGATCGCCTGTCGAGCAGTTCAAGCGCCGCGGTTGGCACCCCAGAATTTTCACCAGGGGCAGAGCTAGTGTCCAGGTTGGTGTAAGACTTAGGAGTGGCAATATGTCCTACTCCTAACCATTGCAACTTAGTGCTATCCTTTGGGCTATGTCAGTTACCCTGGTTTTCTTAATTTCTGATTCGATCCCGCAAAGAAACTCCGAGCATAGCCCTCTCTGTTGCTCTCTGAGTGACTTTGAGACTTCTTATAAAGCCCATTGTGAGCGACCATATTTCAGGACCATAAGTAAGTTTTGACCGGTTTGGCTCAGCGGGAGTAACGTTGCCTGCGAAGCTGGAGGTCCTGGGTTAAAATCCCGGTAAGGGCAAATATTTGTGTGATGAGCATAAATATTTGTTCCTGAGTCTTGAATGTTTTCTACGTATATAAGTAAATATATCTTATAAATATATCTTCGTTTAGTACCCATAACACTAGCGTTATTGAGCTTACCATGGGAGTAGTTCGATATGTGTAAAAATTGTCCTATAATATTCGTTTATTTATCTATTATATTTAATTGATAACTGGGGCAACACACAATGGTCAAAGACTTTCGTGTTGAAATACTACTCCTTACAATCAAAGTGAAAAGCAGAGTGTTTAACGTAAGGCTAAAAGCCATTTTTACACCCTGTTTGTATTTATCGTATTCGTATCGAGTCAGAATAGCTTGTTAATGTAGCCCCTTCTAAAACCGTGTACTATTTTTGTCCCAGAGTTCCCAGTGGCATAAAGAACTTTACAAGGTCGGATGGCTCAGGGACTTCTCCCTGGGGCGCATTTTGTCGCTCCAAGGCGCTTGCATGCTGGAATCCGGAGAACTCTTCGAAGCTCGGAAGCACTTATACCGAGCCATGCAGCTGTTTCGTGATCCATTCCCTACAAACAAGTAAGATTTCTTACCCGGACCTATTTTAAATTGAAATCAAGTTGACCGTTTAAGTGATTCCTCGCTCGCAGTAAGTCAGAGGCACGGGGTAGGGGGATTTAAAGAGAAACTAATAATAAACCAATTGTATGATACCGTATAGCAACAAATGACGTTGTTGCGTACCGTCAACGTTGTCTATGGACACATGCAACGCCAGGGGCATTACGTGCGTGTTGCGGATCGATGCGTTAAAACATATTTACTCCTCTCTTGAAGAACCCCGGTAGGAAATTCCTTTGAAATCGCACGATGTGCGACCATTTTGGTTCCAAGGAGTGTTGATGAATACCCTACCGATGGCGAGCGGTGCGGTTGTAGAAGGTGGCCGTAGGCATCATCTCGATCAACTCCTAGGAACACAGCCCATCATATAAGCGGTAAAACACACATAGAGAGGCGCAGTCTCTGTTTAGAATTAAAGGCTCAATACCGCATGTGAGTAGGTGATCGTCAACTATGGAAAATGACGTCACTAACCTGAATTGTGACATTTGTGACAAATGGGCGTGTAGAAGCGGGTAATTTAAGCATAACAGCAATAGGTTAGAGGGTAACTTTTATTCATAAGAAATACTGTACTTTTGCCATAATGAAGTAATCACGGCCGACTTGTGTCCGTAAGAGTCAGTTTACTCCAGCTAATTAAAAATCCTACTTTAGTTACAAATCTTTTAGAAAAAGGAACTTTTGAAAAATAATAATAATCCGAAAAATTACAAAAATGCGGTAATATACTTTTTTTTATTCTCTATTTGATTTTATGACAAAAAAACCTCAATAAAAAAATGGTCTGCAGCTCATAAATTGTATTACCTAATGGCTATGCTGTAAGCAGCTGGTAAGAGAAGAAGGAAACTTCAACTTCACATGTACACCACAGACATGCAAGAATATTATTTTTAAACATTCCTACATAATTGAACAAGGTATGTGGAGATTATACTTTACACACTCGTTAACAATTATTGGCCTTTACGGTTTCAGATACAGACAAATGATTCGAAGGATGCAGTTTTCGATGCAAAACATAGCTGTGAAACTTGCCCCTAGAGCGCATGTGGGCACTGAGACCGGTCTAGTTGGGTTATTTTATGAAGAAGTCGCAGTTACACTGAACCGACTTTTTAAATTATTTTCGGTTGGTATATTTTAAGTTTTATTAATTATTCCGTTAGTTTCTTTATTATTACGATATTTGAAAATGCTGTGTAACAACCTGAACAACAAAACTGATGATGGTCAATACTTACTTACTCAGATGGCTCAGCGACCCGAAGTGGATCTTGGCCTCCGATACCAGTTGGCGCTACTGCGCCCTATCTTGTGCCATCTCCTCCCAGTTTTCTGCGTTCAGGGCGCGTAGGTCTTCCTCCAGTTCGTCTTTCCATCGGTACTTGGATCGGCCGACCGGTCGGCGACCACTAGGTCACCCCAAACTTCACCGCCCTGTCTGCTAGCATTCTTTCGAGATGTCCAAGCCATCGAAGTAGCAGATTTAATTTCTCCTACAACGTTGGGCTCCGACACCATATCCTCCAGCTCCTGGTTTTTCCGCATTCTCCAGCTACCATCGTCCCGCTGTACTGGTCCCAAAATCTTACGGAAGACCTTGCGTTCGGCAATAAGAAGCTTCTTTTCTTCCCTCAGTGTTAGTGTCCACGATTCACACCCGTACATTAAGATCGGTCTAATGACTGTTTTATAAATGCTGATCTTGATTTTCCGATGCATAATTTTAGACACCAACACCTTGTGAAGAGCTGCTGCACATCTTAGAGCACTTTGGATGGGAAATTCAATCTCCTGCTCTCTGCTGTGGGTATCCGTAATCACGCAGCCTAGATATTAAAATTTCTCTACTCCTGTTATGGGACATCGTTTACAACCAAGTTTTCCAACCAAGATGATGGTCGATAGCGAATGTATTTGCTGCGAAAGTAATGGAATAGATAATAGATGTCTACGTAATCCTTATTCTAATATGTAATTCTAGAATCCCAGTCCAGAAATCAATTCAGTCATGCGGGGTGCAAGGGGCGAGACGCGGGTGGCCGAGCCCGACCTGCATAGTCCGTATTAGTTTAGTAGCTCGGGACATGTCATTGTCATTTACGCAAACATCAAAGGCGTTGGCCCACTGTATGCTAACTGTATGTTGCCACTGTATGCTAACTGTATGTTGCCACTCTGTATGTAACTTCGTTCGCGAAGGAGAAAAAAACATAGCCCCTCTTTTTTCTTCAGCGTAATCGGGTTAAAAGTATCATATTACCATCTGTAGATACCCAGCTTGATGCTCAGCAGATAGTGGACGGGTGTCCACCAAAAATGGTTGAAATCTGCTCAGTCGATTTCGCGTGATGAAGCCACAATGACACATACAAACATACAAAAAATAAAAATGATTCAGTGACCTCCAAATAGTCTGTATCACATTTTTTTTGGAAATAACTTCAATGTACAAACATTTTATCTTTACAACTTTATAATAGTATACTTAGATAATAAATGCGAAAATGTGTTAGTTGGTTTGTCTTTCTTGCACATGATAACAGAGCAACTGGGTAACATGATTTAGCATACAGGGTGTTTGGTAACAGGATGCAAAGCCGAAAGTAGATGATAGTTTAAGCCATTTAAAACATTTTAAGCAATACATGTCTTAGACAAATGTTATAATGTATTTTTTTATATATGAGTCCTAAGATTTTTTCAGAGAAAACTCCTAGTATTGTCGAAAAAAAGGAATAACATTTGTCTAAGACATGTCTGGCTTAAAATGTTATAAATGGCCTAAACTATCACCTACTTTCAGCTTTGCATCCTGTTACCAAACACCTTGTATAGAGATACAAGAGGCTTGATAGTGACATATAGGCTACTTTTTATCTGGGAAATAAGCACAATTTCCTAGGCATATTAAAAAAAAAATACTGATACGGATAATTTAAAGGTTTTATACATACTGAATGTTTCTATGTGTCTTTGTGGCTTTATCACATCAAAACGACTGAATGAATTCCAACCGTATATAGTACTCGGGTAGCGGGTCATCTACAGAGGTCGGGGAGAGCGGGGTTCAAAGTGCCGGGGGTAGGTTAGTTGTTCATATGAGAATAGGAACGCAAGTAAAAACGGAGCGATTTGTATGTTTGTCGCGAAACGTTATGGTTATGACAGTATACCGTTGCAAGAGGTTTGTTTAGTTGCTTTCGTTATGGTAAAAATAAACAAAATCGACGGAACAACTAAGCCCGCGGAATAATATATTTTTGCCTTTGATTTTTTGTCAACTGTTGATAGTACACAAAAAAATAATCACATATTATATGTTACAAAACTTTTAGCGTGAGTCAACTGACATTTAGTTTTTGAAGGATAAGTTTGTATTTAAAGCGACGGACGGAACAATCAGCCCCATTACGGGGTTATACTTCCGTTCCCAACAATGTCATTAAAAAATGTTTTGGTAAGAAAACTGTTTATCGATGCACAAAACAATATCACTATTTAGAAACGCCAATAATCATTTTTTTAAATATGTGCGTAAGCTACACAATATATAGACTATTTTCATAGCTCAAATTTGTATTTTATGAAAATATGAACGTTGAGCCTCTATCTTCCCTACTACCCGACTATGCTGAAAAAAAAGAGGGTTATGATTTTTTTCGCATACATACAGCATGCAATCGTTCGTTGGAGGCCCTTGGGCATGTTTAGTTTATGACCTATGCTGTGCATAGATTTTTTCTTAGTTGTACGGTCAAGGCATTTAATTTGTGTACCTTTTCGTACCTTGTCATAGTGACATTGATATCGAATCTCTATCGGCTTTCATATTGATTTTGACTGTGACCAGGTACGAAATGGGATATAAATTAAATTCCTTGACTACCTATCTTGAATCTTGGCTAACAACACTCAACAACAATTCAAGTCCCCTTTAAGAAAAAAAATCGGTTCATCCGTGTAGATGTTATGAATGCTGATTTATATTATATGGGTGAAGAAATGACAAAGATAAGTATGACTTCAGGAATCCAAAGAACGTTCGAATGCGGAATTAACAGCAAAGTGGTCGCTGGACTATGCCCGGAGGAGCAACGTGAACTTCCAGCTCCTCTGTGAAAGCTACGGGAACATGATAATGATGCATTGCTACAATCAGGAAGTATGACTACAAGTTTTACTTCATCTAGCTGAATCAGTTTATTTCACACTGGTATTGCCAGAGAGTACGAAGTTTAGAGTGACACTGTCTAGAGTCTGGCTAATGAAAGATGAGACTGGAATCAACCGCGAAATTAAAAAATGTAGCTGCGGTGTGCCTGTATGAGCTACGATAACTATCGAATGCAGTTTCGGTTTCGGTCGTAGTTTCGGCCTTCGGCAAGTTTGCCCCCGAAACCGAAACTAAACCGAAGCCCGTTTTTTTGCCGAAACTCAACCGATACCGAACTTCGGTCGGACACTAGCGGCAAACCTTAGGGATGTAGTTAGCAACCCAAGATTCCCGATTATGTTGACGGTTCGATTTGTTTTTAGTTTTCAAAATGTGTGGAGCTAGAAACACTAGCCATGGAGCTGTGCCACCGAAAACGTGGGTTACTAGACGACGCTGAGACGCGAGCGGTCTGCATCCTGTACACCAGCGTGTTTTTGTTCTAGTGCGTAACTCTTTGGCTATTTTAGTCACTAGCTCAACGCTCCCCAAAATTAAATTAATTAGTCGTTTAAACAAAACAATTTAAACGTATAATATCACTATATGTTATCTCATTTGGGTTCCCGACGTTTCGGAAGCTTTAGCTTTACACCTCCCGTGTTCATCAGTGTCCGCGGTCAAAGTTATCGTTTTTCACGTTCCCTGTCCAAAACCCCAAATGATGTAATGGCTTGCCAGGAGTGTCGATGCCGTGCAGTTTTGAACGTGCGAGTAGAAGATTTTAGTAGATTTTGAATAGTATGTATTCGTGTGGCCTATGAGAAAAGTACAATTTCGTGGCCCTTCGGTCAATCAACTTTTTTCTGAGTATTTAACCTTTAGTTACCTTTAGGTTGGGTTATTTAACCAAACCATTCATTGGTGGACGAGCTAAGGTGATACCCTTGACAGGAAGGAATAAATTTACTCCCAACGACCAACAAACGGAGTAAAATGGCGCTTCGAAATGAACTGACACTTCATAAAACTTGTGTCCTGTCCTGTCTTGTGTATGATTTATGCAAATGTAGCCACTTGCATAAATCATTATGGGACGCAACGAACACAAGTTTTGTAAATTAATAGCCTAGATTATTAGCAGTTTTCTACGTACCTAACTACTGTCACTACTGCCTCCTGACTTACGGGGCAGAATAACATCAGTTTATCCACCCTAGATAGGAGTTAGCGTGGACATGTATGGGTGGAGTACATTTGTGAACTGTATTTTCTGTAACTTCATCGCCTACTTTCAGTGTCGAATACGGCAAGAAGACTAAAAGCCTGGAGTTCGGTGTACCACTGATAAACATGGTCTCCATGTTGCCGGGGCCGCAGGCTCGCGATCGCGTGGTGATCTGGGTGCTCAAGCTAATGCTCAGCGATCTTCGCATTGCTGAAATGGTTGTGCTGATGAAGGAATCCTTATGCTTGGATGATCATTTTGACATGAGCTGTACGTTTTTTTACGGTTTCATAACTAACGGTTACCTAGCAAAGGAACCCTATTTGCAAACCTAAGGCTGCCTGTCCTACCTCTAAATAGCTCTTCTTTAGACATTACATTTTTAGAGAGTATTTATGATTGTCGCTCAATAACAATATTAATAAATTGTGACATGGCACTATCAGTGCAATGAGTCTTGCTCAATTATAGCCCGGCAAGTTCGCTCGTGTCAAGACAAGTCAGGGAGTGTACTCATCGAAAAGGTGGATGACGTGGATGTGCTTACTAGGTGGCGGGAACACTTTAGCCATCTCCTAAACATTGCACATACAGCAACAGATAAAGTGCCCATCTACTTTGACGTTGGGGAACAACTACAATCACCTACCCGAATGGAAGTTCAACCATGCATTGTTTAAAAAAAATAAGGCACTGGGGCTTGATACTATCAACTGAGAGGTACTCGAAAGAGGAGCAAGTGAAAGCGAATGTATAAACTCGTTATGAGATTTCGTCTTATTATGAGAGGAAGAGTGCATGCCCGAGACGGAGAATTCAGGTATTATTGTACCTATCTTCAAACATGAGAACAAGAGCATCTGTAGTAATTACAATCCTTTCATCGGCTTATAAAGTGTTATATTTTATAAATTAAATACCAAAATTCCATTAAATATGGAATTGATAAAAAAAGACAAACACAACTAAGTAATTTTGTATACAAATGCAGAATATACCGAAATATAATACCGAAATATAAGTACCTATTGCTGATTTGACAAAAAGTAACTGTTGGTTTTTTCTTTTATATTCAGACGGCTAGGATGTCCAAACATATAACCTAAAAAAAACTGGAGGTGTCGCTACTTCACAACGACATAAAAAAGTATTCAAATTTCTATTTTTTTTTTTTATAAAACCAGTATTAGTTTTTTTTGCTGTGACACAAATTAAAACAAGGAACATTATTATACTCGTAATAATTGAAAATAATAATGGAAAAACTTGAAAAATTAATCTTGAAAACGTAATCTGACAAAATTAGGACATTTGTACGTAACAAAAATAATCCTTACAATAATAACTAGTGACCAATTCATATAAGGGCCGATATACTCGTACTATGAAAAACCGACTATAGCCTTTGGTAGTCCTTAAGCGTAACTTAATGAATCTTTCAGAGTCAGGGATAAAAATATTGCATTAAATAGTTTAAGTACTTCAAAACGATAGGGAAGATACATGATAAAGGGGGGGGGGGGGGGGGGGGGACAGCGCGGGTGGGTATGAAGTGTGCGCGCGGCGGAGGACGATGACCCTACCGCGCCCACACTTCTTATCCACCCATGCTATCTTTCCCCCCGTCGCCTGCAAACCATGAGAGTGTCACAAACGACCTTGCCGGCCTATATCAGTGCCCCTAGTAAGCTACATGAAAACTTGTTTAAAGATCATGATATTGTCAAGAGGCAGGTAAGCTTTTACAGCACAACTAGAGGAAGTGTACGAGTATCAGTTAGGACTTTTTTAACCCACTTATTTTAAGTTTTCACCTCGTTTGTGTGCGCCGCTATAGATTAACAAGTCCAATCGGGTTGCGGGCCCTGCTTCTATAATATTACTTTGATTTTAGCAACTACCTGGTACTACTTCTACGCAATGGTGATCCTGATAGAAACTGGCTACAGTGTAGAGTCGTACCAGAGCTGCGAACGGTTTTACACAAGGACCGGGGATGTCATGCTGCGATCCAAGGGCAAAGATGCAGCTTGGGATTATTTCGCTTGCATGTGGCTCATGTAAGTTATCGTGACATTTATCAGTTAGCTTCAGATCGTGGTTAAGGTATTTTAGCTAGGCGTGGGCTCGCAAAACCCAAGGAAGTTGGGAGCTGATATAGTAGGGAATAGGTATCTTGAAATAAAACAATTTAACGGATTATATCGCGTATATTATCTCATTTTAGTTCCCGACGTTTCATTTTAGTAATAATCGCGGAAACAGAAGTGAATAGGTATCTTGTGGTAAGAAAGAGCCTTGTTGATAAGACTCATGTATAGATTAGACCACCACATCGCCACTGTGTACATATGCGTATGGACCCTGCCATACTGGTATGGCCCATACCAGCATGGTAGGTATAACAGCAGGGACATCTTTAGTGCAGACCGGGAGCGGTCACTAGGCGTCAAGTGAAAGACCATATTGAAGGCACTTTTAATATTATAATACCTTAAGGTCAAAAGTATGTTGTCTACCCATTTCCCCATCGGCAGTCACCATCAAATAAGATACGCGCGTATTTAAACACAACCGCGTATATTTATGAGTATAAAATGTTTTTGCTTTCAGAACTGTTCGTATGGGCTCTTGGGAGAGGTCCGTATTATGGGAAGACAAGGTACAAGAAATAATATCTATGGAGAAAAAGTGGATCGAAAATAAATTATATCTGCAATTGATCTTGTTGGAAGGATTACTCATAATGATGTCGAGAGAGGTAATTTGTGTTTTAGAATAGGATAGGATTTGTGGCTGAGTATAGTCATGTCAGATATTTTTGAGGATATGGTCTGTCCGATATTATTGCAGTTGATTGTACTGCACTGACTATTAATAACCGAATAATTAGTATTACGAAGTCACGTGTACCTAAAATTCACTGAAACCGCAAATACATAGGTACTTATATATACTCACGCATGTATCTCACTGGAGTAAGCAGAGACTACCGAATGTCGGACTCTACGGTCCTTGATTTGACACACTAAACTTCTTTCGCTTCATTAACATCCATATGTATCTCTTTATATACGCTCGTCACCTCACCTGGCCTAATCGCAAATCATGGTGGCCTTTTGTTGATCCAATCTTGGATGTAGGACTCTTCCCTCTTCTTTCACTCCTGTCGACCCTGTGCCCGACTCATCCAGTCTTGACCTCCGTGTCGTCGGATGTCATCCACCCAGCGCTGTGGTGGTCTTCCTCGCCCTCAGCTGTCCGCTCTGGGCCTCCATTCAAGGACTCGTCTTGTCCAGCGACTTATCCATTCTCGCAATGTGCCCCGCCCATGTCTGTCCCGCTGATGTATTAAATACCCGTTTGAACTTGAAAATCAAATTATTCATTTCTTCCTCAACATTTGGAAATAAAAATGATTGTTTTGTTTGCCGTTGCCCCCTTATCTGTAATATAATATATCCTCTACTGCTAAACGGATAGCCCTTACCTATATAAAATTACGACTTTATGCGTAGCCCAAAAACGACGTTTGTTACTGTATGATTTTATGCATAAATATAGTACCTATACAAGGTGGAATATATTAATGTGTCGGTAGGGTACACGGAATTCTGTAGTTAATGAGTAAAGGATCTGCCCCTGAGTACAGTTAAATTACAAAAGAAAGCGCATTGCAGATAGAAACATCGAACATCAACGAGATTACCACTCTTCAGAAAACTGCTAAGAACATGTTCAAAATGTTGTGCAAGTGTTGCCAGAAAGCACCGATATATCTCCCGAGGTTTGTGCTATTAACTTAAGTAAGTAATTTAAGCAACTAAAAAAGACCCCGATATACCTTAAAAACTGATTGGCTTCAAATGGCTAAACAGATTTTCTTGAATGATAGCTAAGGATACTGTCTAGAGTTTGACCAGCGAGTGGTGTCAATGGTTTAATTAAAATTGTTTACATGGCCACAATTTTACTTATTAAAAAAGCTGTGACATTATAATAATTAATACCTATCACGTTTCATTTTAGAAGTATTTATTTGCCGCAGTTTTAGTAACATGCTCGATTCACTGGTAAGAACTCTATCAAGTCATACTTTAAACAGAAATACCCATTGGTAGCACCAACATGAATTTATTCTTTCTGAATCAGGTAACGTAATGCCACACCATAATAATATCCTCGTTTTACAGGTATTATCTCCTCCTGGCGTACTTCTACTACATAAAAGACTTGAAGTTACGCGCACACATCTATCTAGGGAAGTCGTTAAATTTCGCAAATGATTTTGGTGAAGGAACAATAATAATCTGGGCGGAGCATACGCGTCAGGTTGGTACTTACCTACCTCGTATCGTATATACCCATCCAATTGTCTCTCACTCACATGAGTCACATGGTACCGGGACTGAATACCTACCGGTATTCTTTCTATACATTATAACCGGTATTTAATTTCGGTATCTGACTATTACACATTATTAATATTTGAACGTCACGGTTCAAATATATTTTGTACGGATTTCGCAAACGAGGCCATGCTACATTATAGTCGGTAGTCTGTACCAAAGGTCAAAGAACTGTCGCAGTTATTCGGTCGGATTCATCGTGCTACTTACCCGCTGTGACTCTACAAAGCAAATTGAATAAAAAAATGAGTTGATATTTGAACTCTACCATAGATTGCCTTAGATTTTGCCGGCCCTAAAATTCATGGCCGGCCTTAACCGTGTGGGCGTCCTGCGGGGCTATGATGGTTGCTTTTGTCACGCGATAAATAAGTAAATGAAATACGAGGGCTGCTATTTATATATCCGGAAACCGGGATTACAATCTTCTTAAATAGCATATTTGACCGCCATGGTAAAATTTGAACTTTTTTAAGTATATAAGGTATATTTTTTCTTCCTTATTAACGCTCGTGTTTTGTTTTTGACGGGTTTTAAATGTCATCTCGCAGCAAGAATGGAACTCACTCGTGAAAATATTCGTGCTATGATTTATTATGATTTTCGGCGTGGTTTAACGCAACAACAGTGCATAGATCAACTAACTTCAACTTTTGGTGATGAAGCCCCATCTAAAACTACTGTGTATCACTGGTTTAGTGAGTTCAATCGTGGACGTAGTATGCTTACGGACGAAGTTAAGGCAGGTCGCCCGAAATCGGTCGTTGTACAACAAAATATCGAGGCTGTGCGAAAACTTATAATGGACGACCGACATGTTACGTACCGCGAGATAGAGGCGACTCTGGGTATTTCTATGACCAGCATTAATAGCATATTACATAATTATTTGGCTGTAAAAAAAATTTGTTCGCGTTGGATACCCCACAACTTAACAAATGAGCAAAAACATGCTCGCGTCGAATGGTGCAATAAAATGTTAAAAAAATATAACCGTGGTGACTCAAAAGCCGTTTATAACATCTATACAGGTGACGAATCCTGGATCTATGCATACGATCCCGAAACGAAGCAACAATCAACGGTATGGGTGTTTCAAAATGAGCCGAACCCTACGAAAGTTACTCGTGCAAAAAGTACATTGAAACAAATGGTGGCCTGCTTCTTCGGTATTAATGGCCATGTAGCTACAGTGCCACTAGAAAACCGTAGAACGGTTAATTCAGAGTGGTACACGACCATTTGCTTACCGGAAGTATTTGAACAAATTCGTAAAACTAACCA
This sequence comes from Hedya salicella, assembly GCA_905404275.2. Classification (NCBI taxonomy): domain Eukaryota; kingdom Metazoa; phylum Arthropoda; class Insecta; order Lepidoptera; family Tortricidae; genus Hedya; species Hedya salicella. The sequence continues at coordinate 9,397,403 of FR990112.1, read as the reverse complement.
GCGACGAAGAATCATTCTTCATCATGACAATGCCAGCTGTCATACGTCACGCGAAACAACTCTATTTTTGGAGGGTCAAAATGTGGAATTAACGGGTCATCCGCCGTACAGCCCTGACTTGGCACCCAACGATTTTTATTTATTTCCAAATATAAAGAATAAATTACGCGGTCAACGATTTTCGACCGCTGAAGATGCTGTCGACGCATTCAAACAACACGTTATGGAGGTACCTCAGGCGGAGTGGCAGAAGTGCTTTAAAAATTGGTTCACGCGAATGCAAAAGTGCATAGATCATCAAGGGGAATACTTTGAAAAACAATAAAACTATTTTCAGCCGTGTACGTTTGTTTGTTTTTTTGTTTCCGGATATATAAGTAGCAACCCTCGTAGCTGCCTTCACCTTCTGACACGTACGTGAGTGCGAGAGTGACGCGCGTTGTCATATCATTTATCGCGTGATAAACGCGACCATCATAGGCCCGCTGGGTAAGGTCATTGATAGAGGGGTTAAGCAGGCGCCCTGGGCCCTGGCCCCCATACAGCAACTGTCTCTTAGACTTCGGCGCCGCGGTCTCCCGGCCCTAAAGCCGGTCCTGCTAAAAATCACCTACACTAGCTCCTAATAGTAATGCCCCCAATGTAAATCCTAGGCAGCTAATACCTACGTAGTGATGTGCCGTTCCCGGGAATATTCCCCAGGCGGGAATATCCCCATGTGGGGAATATATGGGAATTTTATATTTGTATATTGTAAAACATGTTTTATGGTTTCTCCCACAAAATCAAATATTTAACTATAGTTAAAACCTAATCAAGCACAGTAAATAATCACTTGTAAATGTAAATTCCCCATGCTCCCGGGAATATTCCCAATGTTTTCGGGAATATTCCCAATGTTCCCCGGGAATATTCCCCATGTTTCTGGGGAATATTCAATTGGTCTCGAGACTAAAAATAAAAGGTTATATAAAATGAATTGAAATGAATTAAGAATAAGAATCGGATTAATTATTCGAGTAATGGGATTATTCTAACAAACGTTTTATGAAAAAAAAAATACGTACGATTTGATATTGTCGGACAGACAACCATTTTTTTCAGATTCTGTTGGACCCTGGGGGTACCTACTGGGGGTGCGTAACGGCCTACCAACTACCGGCATAACAACTTTTGGTATATTATTGGTCAATATAACGATTAAGGGATATAATTTTGGTATAACAATATTTGGTATATTCTGATATGATCTAACTATCATCAGGTATAATGAACTAGTAATATAACAACTATTAATCTAACAGTTACATGGTATAATGTATATGTTATAAAACTATGTTCGATATAACGCTCAGTGGGTATAATGTAGTACTGGTATAAACTGGAAATAATTAATCGATAATTTTTACTATTGCAGGAATACATTAGTACGTACACAATACAGGAATTTCAGCTTATCTATTTCACCTTAAGGTAGGTCCGACTTGGGTTAGGTTAGGTACGACGACGAGCGAAGCGAGGAGGAGTGTAAAGATGAACTGCGACCCTAACGAGCGAGCGAGGCGAGCGAGCCGCGCAGGTCTATATCAAGTGAAAAATAAACCAACCATTGCCAATTTGACCTTAAGGCAGGTCCGACTTGGGTTAGGTTAGGTACGACGACGAGCGAAGCGAGGAGGAGTGTTAGGTTGAACTGTGGACCCTAACGAGCGAGCGAAGCGAGCGAGCCGCGGAGGTCTATATTGAGTCTTGCCTTTTGTACATACATTATTTTTATTTTTTTTAATACAATATACCACTGATGCTTATAGCATATATTCATAATACTTGGTAAGCATTATACCAAAAATCTTTATACCCATTGAACATTATACACAATGAAATTATCAATTTAGTTGCTATATCAAAAGTTTATTATGCCCCTGAAGTGATTATATTCTATGAAACTATATCAAATGTTGTTATATACAGTGAAAATATATCAAAAGAACTCAGGATAGGATGATCATTGGTGGATGATAGCAGTGATGGGGGTGATGGTGGTGGTGGTGGTGGTGATGGTGATGGTGAAGGTGGATGGTGGTGGTTATGATGGTGATCATGGTGGTGATGGTGATTATGGTGGTAATAGTGTTGGTGATGATGGTGGTGATGGTAGTGGTGGTGGTGGATGGTGGGGTTGATGGTGAAGATGGTGGTGGTGATGGTGATAATGGTGATGGACCATCACTAAGAAACTGTTAGATATAATAATTAATAACGGTTTTTTATTCGTTTTTAAACATGTTATTTCTACCCAATATGAACTTATTTCATATTTTATTTCCTTTCTTATACTATTTGCAAGGTTCCCCAGTTTGGGAAATATTCCCGGGAACAAAGGAAATTCCCGGAATGGGAATATTCCCTCGGCACATCACTATACCTACGTCTGCGTCAGAATGAGCTGTTTTTCTAAAATGTGTATACCTACATGTGGGCGGGTGACCTATGCCCCACTAGTGGGTGCACAGATAGGTAATTTTCTACCCGTAGAGCCACTACCTACATCAGAGTGGGACTACGGGTAATTGAAACAAAACTGCTTTTTACCCGTGGTCCCACCGCCGACATGTGTGGAAAAGGATATAGATTGGATCATATTCCTTCTCACAATACCGGTTTCATGTCAAACTGTTTTGCCATTCAGGTAAGCCATACTACATAGGCATCTCCTGCAACAAGAACTCGAGCGTCCGTCTTCCATGCAGTAAGCATGGAAGACGGACGTAAGTTAATGTAATAAATAAATATTTAAGGACAATTTTTACACAAATCGAACTAGTCCCATGGTAAGCTCAATAAGGCGTGTGTTATGAGTACTAGACGACGATATATTAATAGATAAAATTTACCTTATCTATCTTATACATCCAAGACTCAGGAACAAATATATATGCTCATCATCATCATCACACAAACATTTGTATATACTAGCGGCCGCCCACGACTTCGTCCGCGTAGATTTTTGGTAAAAACAGCTGATATGAATGAGGAAAACTTTTTTATCAGTTGTCTGATGCTGTTAATGTTTGAAAAAAAAAATACTTAGAAGATATTCATGGCCAACGGATTTAAGAAAATGGGGATATTGAACATTATTCCATAAGAAGGCAACACTGGCACTTTTAATTTTAACGCTTGCTAGACTATGAAAAGAAGAGACCGGCGAAGTTCCCGACACTGGCCAAAATGAAATGTCCTAGAAGGTACCTCGGCGTTGCAAAAGGATATTTTTTTAGGCTTAGCAAAAAATTGCTGTCTGTAAAGTCGGTTTACGAACGATAATTTTACGTGTTAACGTCACAAGAAAACCGGCGCCATAATTTTACTACGACACCTATTTTTTGTCTCTCCCTCCCTCCCTCTCTCTCTCTCTCTCTCTCTCTCCTTCCGTCTCTTCCTCCCATCTCTCTTTCTCTCCCACTCTCCCCCCCCCTCCCTCCGCCACTCCCTCGATTTCTCTCCTTCCCGCTCCCTCTATTTCTCTCTCCCTCCCTCTCTCTCACTCTCTCTTTTCTCCTTCACTATCTTCCTCTCTCTCTTTCTCTCCCACTCTCCCTCCGTTTCTCTCTCCCTCCATGTCTCCCTTTCCCTCTCCCTGCCTCCCCCACACTCTCCCTGCCTCCCTCACTCTCTCTCCCTCCCTTCCTCTATCTCTCTCTCCCTCCTTCCCTCTCTCCTTATCTCCCTCACTCCCCCCATTTCTCTCTCCCTGGATCCCTCTCTTCTTCTACTCTCTCTCTCTCTTTCTCGCCCTCTCTCTCTGTCCCCCTGTCTGAATTATTAAAGTGAAGAGGAAAGGAGGGAGAGAAAGAGTCTCCCTCCTTCCCTCTTCACTTTAATCATTAATTAATTAACACATAACCCACAATCTTTTTGCAATTGCAAGTTCCTAAGTCCAAAGATTTTACGTTGCACAATACAAACTTCCATCCTTTGTTTTACCCCCTTAGGGGACGAATTTTGAACAATCAAGAATATAAGTTTCTTGATTTTAAAGACACAATCTATTTACGAAATTCCTAGTTTCTAAGTCAAAAGATTTTACGTCTCCCATACAAACTTTCATCCCTTGTTTTACCCCGTTAGGGGATGAATTTTGGAAAATCAAGAATATAAGTTTCTTGATATTAAACGTACATCTATTCACGAAATTTCAAGTTTCTAAGTACAAAGATTTTACGTTTCCCATAAAAACTTTCATCCCTTGTTTTACCCACTTAGGGGATGAATTTCCAAAAATGCTTTCTTATCCCTAGCCTAAGTTATAAATGTAACTGACTGTGAAAAAACAATTCTCTAGCGTTAGTAGTTTAAACTGTGCGTTGATGAGTCAGTCAGTAATTCAGTCAGTCAGTCAGGACTTCTTCTTTTATATATATAGATATATATTGTATCATATATAATAAGTAGGTATAAGTAATTCAATTAAGTATGTATGCATTACTAGCTTGGATGCCCTAACGCTCTCAGTACTGAATGATTTGTCCTACTGCACCATTTTCAGGCATCTGTTTGGCCCTATGGTAGAGTAGAGAACTCATACGCACGAGCGCTTTTTCAACGAGCGTTAAAAAAACGTTTAAATCATACAAATTGATATCTATGTATTTATTCACACGACGGCGGTTTAAATGCTCGGCGCGTTTTTATCGAGCACTGTTGAATTTTCGACGTTGAGCGTTGGACGTTGAATCGAATTGAGCGTGCAGAACTCAAACGCCGGGTTTTATTAAAGCGACGCTTAGCCTAAGTCCGCCATTTGTACTAAGTGTTGTTTTATGCAATAAACTTTAAATAAATCATGTGATGTCGTATTCGTCTTGCTTCTGAGAGTGACATAGTATTTTGCAGTAAGGTTTGTTTCCAGAGCTCTGATCGTATACTTGTTCCAGCACTGGACGGGGACACTGGACCCAGCCCTTGAAGACTACTGGACGAAGCATGCCGAACCAGACAATTTATTAGATTACAGAAGTTTTAGCGAATACAAACTGATTATACCATTCACCCTGCCCTTGCCTAAAACTTTAAATAGCTAAGCCAATATGTTTTTGCTTAAAGCACGTGTTATTAGGAATTATTTTTGCAGATTCTGTAACTCGTTATGTTGGTAATAAAATAAACATTGAAAAAACTCAAGTCTGTACCTGTATCTTACAACACATAAGGCAGTGAAATTCAACACTATGGATATATGAAGATAATAGAGAACTTCTACTTAACTTCTTTATTCATTTCTTCACCGCTTGCCTAAAACGGAATACCTACCTACCTATGAATTGTCGTTTCGGCCTTCGGGGTAGGGGTCTGCCGAGTGCTGGGGTCCGATTCACAAAATAAATAATTATTTATTTTGTGAATCGGACCGCCAGCTTCGGAACCCGGGACCGCCAGCTTCGGAGGCCGTTGTGCAACCTACTGAGCCAAACCTGTCGTCTTGTATAGTGGCAGTTTATTTTTAAAGCATATTGTTAGAAAGAGATTTCCGCTTGTAATACAAGCTACAAGCTTTTATAAAACGGGCCCCAGGTTCTGACACAAGTTAATTTCTAGGAGATTCCAACCTTATTCTTGGAAACCCTAATGTGTAACTGAAAAACATTATCTTTTTTTTCATCATTGAACCTACCTACGAACCGGAATCTTTCAGAGACCACGCTTCGCAGTAGTTTTCAGATTTTATATGTATTTGTATTATGTCACGATATTATGTTATTTGGCAAATTTTATAGTTCTATGTCAACGGGGAGTACCCATCATTTTGATTCCCTTGAGAGTGTCGAAATATACGTTTTTTGTGGCATAAATGGCCGATCTTTTTTTTAAGTTAGTGTAGAAGTTTGATTTTTTCACTGCTTCAAGGGACTTTAGACCTGAGTATATGGTATTAATTTGAACTCGATACCTCCACGCGTTCTCGAGATAAAGGGCCTTGACAGACAGACGAACGGACAGACGGACAACAAAGTGATCCTATAAGGGTTCCGTTTTTTGCGATTGAGGTACGGAAACCTAAAAACAATGATAGGTGGGTAAAAGGTAAGGTTTTAAAGTAATGAACAGAAATATGTAATATGAATTTTAATTAATCATACTTAACTATCGCTAACTACATAGTACATCTATGTTTTCAATTTATATTACAAGTTAAATAATCAAATAAGTGTTACACTTTGTTTGATTAGATCAAGGAACTAAATTATTAGATGCAGTAAAGTTAGCATCAATTCAAATCAAAGGCGCGAGGCGCTCATACCAGTAGCATATAGCAGCCCAATGTATCGTAACACATCTCTATTCTTATGGGCATAAACATACGTGACAATATATTTGGTGATTGAAATAAAACAATTTAACGGATTATATCGCGTATATTATCGATTATATAGCTTTCTATGGTCACGGGTGGACCGTGACCATGGAAAGCTGAAAAGCTTCCGAAACGTCGAGAACTAAAATGAGGTAATATACGCGATATAATCCGTTAAATTGTTTTATTTCAATGAGTAATAATCGCGGAAACAGAAGAAAATATATTTGGTGCCTTAGATGGTACAAATTATTCGATTCTGACTGTACCACAGCACGAGTCGAAGTGAGGCCGAGATTCATGACGTTATTCTGAAAGTTTTGCAGTCCTGGGGTCCGTTTCTCGAAAGCTTGTAACTTGTATTTCAAGCGGAAGTCTCTTTTCAACAATTTGAATTATAAAAGAGACTTCCGCATGTCTTTTTTAATTATAAAATAGATGGGCATTTGACCGCAATCTCACCTGTTGTTAAGTGAGGATGCGGTCAAGGATGTATCATGCCCGTCTAGAAACAGCCTATTCACTCTTGTCTTGAACCAAATTATAATAGTCGGGGAACACACTCGCAGGCAACAAGTTCCACTCCTATGCGGTACGCATGATAAAAATTGTAATACAACTTACAAGCGTTTATGAAACGGCGGGCCTCTGGTCGTATTTAAAAACGGCAATGTATCTCGTCTTAGTCTCGACAAGCGCGAATGTGTAGTGCCAGTATCACAACCAAATAGAAACCCTAAAATCTCACATTCAAACTGCGATTTTACATTATTATTATACGATATTATTCCTTCGTTCGCTTAGCAGGAAAAGTCATATGCCTGTTTTTTTTGCTTCAGGGAAATCGGGTTTATTATATTACTAGAAGACGCCCTGCAACTTAGTTCGCGGAGGAGACAAAGTCACATCACCTCTTTTTTATGACATCGTATTCGGATAAAAAGTATCCTATAATCATCTGGAGATACCCAGCTACCCGTGTACCAAAAATAGTTGAAATCTCACGACACATAGGGGAGAGTCGGCGATATCGTACCGTTGGTTAAATACCACTACGAGATTTCCTATAAAACAATCCTTTTATTTACACTTGGGTGCACCAAATACTTCTCCGTTGGTATCACTATCTATAACCTGAATCGAAAATAGCATATAACTAAGCATGAAAGTGAGAGAGCAGAAAAAATATTTCCGTCGGACTTGATGTAATCTTTAGTGATATTGTGTAACCACATCACTGATGATCGAAGTAAGTTAAAAATGAACAATAAATGGTATTCAACCATAAAATATAAATGGGTTTATGGGGTGGTTCTTAGATATAGTCAAATTATATGGTTATATTTTTATATTCGTTATTTCAAAAAAATAGCTGGTCGTTAAAATCGTACCATTGCTTACTGGCATAGGTACGATTTAAACGACCAACTATTTTTTAATTATACGAGATCAAATGTCTGACAGTAAATAATTTGTATTAATATCTAAATTAAACAGTTTACATGCGAAATGCTTCATAGATGCGATTTAAATCCTGATGGTACGAATTGACCAACTCATCGGCTAAATCGTACCTAAAAGGCTAATTTTGAAAAAGTTAATTTTGACGATGTTAATTTAATCTCAGAATGCTCATTTAAAAGAAGCCGAAATACTAAACTTTTATATGCACTGTCAGCCATGTATACTTTCACAAATAAAATAACCACGTATGAGTAAAAAGTCAAAAAAAAATATTTTTCGATTTGGAGACCTCTGAATAGTACAAACTCTTTTTTTTTGAAAATATCTGCAATGTAAACACATATCATTTTAACAACTTTATAATAGTATAGATAACCATCAGTGGATGGCCAGTTATCGATGTACCGGCGTGATAAAGCAGCAAAAACAAAAATCCAATTCAGTTTTTTACATCTTTCATGTTCTGTAGTTCATTTTTATAATAGTATCGTTACGCTGTACTTTTATTCTAACTGCAATCCAACTGCCCGCCAGCATGCAGTCAGCGGGCAGTTAAGAGTCCGAGGGGAGCCGTATTGATCAGACGAACGGTACGGTGCTGCATGGCATAAATGCACGGCGAGACAATGCAATAATCACGAATCATTTTGCTTGATTTTATTCATGATCAGGCCCCTATTTCATAAACGTGACAGGTGACAGTTGACAACGACAATTCGGCATACATTACTGGCCCATCATGATGCCAGGCATACACTTACTCGGCCACCCGGCAATGTACGTCGAATTGTTGTCGTCAATTGTCACCTGTCACGTTTATGAAATAGGGGCCTGCGCAAAGCACCTCTAGCACAAATGTGACACGCGACTCTTTGTCGCGCGATAAAGATTGTCTGTCTCTTTCCTGTCAATACAATGCGAGAAAGACGGGTGATACTTTATCTCGCGATAAGCGTAGTCGCGAAGAGTTATGCTAGACCGCCTGGGCGTGGTTTAAGGCTACATTCGCACGAGAGTTTAAAAAACGTCGCGTTAAAAACCGGCGTTTGACTTCTGCACGCTCAATTCGATTTAACATTCAACGTAGAAAATCCAACAGTGAAGCGCGCAGCTTTTGAGGGTCGTTCGTACAAAAATTATACATAGTTAAGGATTTAATTAAAACAAAACTTAATTGATATTTTCTTTGTGTAACGAATTCCCATATAATTTGTATGACTAACTTTCGTTACACAAAGGACGCGATAGTAATTTTGTTTTCATTATACCTTGACTAAGTGTGTATTTTTTTTTAAAACGACTCTTATCACCTTTTGAAGTCGGTGCTAAACCTGAAGTAAAGTTATGTATTCAACAAAAATACAAATTACTATAACTAAATATGTAGCTAGGTAATAACTAAAGGCTCGCCGCCGCGGTTATTGCGTGCCATCTGTGTTAATAGTAATAAATGAATGGTTTGGCACCGACTTCAAAAGGGAATTCAAATGTGATCCGTACCGTACATAAAATAGTATTTTTGGCTTTTGAGTTTAGTTTGAAGTCGGTTCTTTTTTTATTTTTTTCTAGATTAGAGCATTTCCATTGACGGTTAAAAACAAATCACAACTTAAGGAGAACTTCCAATGTAATTGAGAATACAAGTTTCATATAAATTCGTCATTCATCTTTGTTTGTTAGTGAAAACAATGAGTCTCAGTTTCACCATACTATGGTGGTTATTAACGGCAAATTGCGACTTTGTATGTTGACCATATAACAGGCATAATCGGCCGTTAGGGGCCATCCATATGTTACGTCAAAGCAATAGGGGAAAGGAGGTCATGCCAAACGTGACAGTACCTGTATGAGATTGAAAGAAGCGTGCCAAAGGGGATGATTCAAAAAGTCAAAATATTGCGTGACGTAATATGTGGACAGCCACTAATAACTAACAGAGCATGGTGAATTTGAGGATAGCACTAAAAAGGTCTATCTGCCAAATTCTAACATTATTTTGACATACACATTGCACGAGTACATCTAAAAATTTACGTATTAAAAAAAGTTGGGACATTCTGGAATGTTTTGACAACAAATTGATGCATCTACAGTTTCCATATCCAAAATAATTATGATAATATTGTTGACTAGGAAGCGCCCGCAATTCCACTCGCGGGAAGAATAACAAGTTATAACATTATCAGTTACTAGCTTCTGCCCGCGACTTCGTCCGCCTTAAATTCGTTTATCGCGGATAAGGGTATTTTTCCGGGATAAAAAGTAGCCTCAACCCCGGGACTCAAACTATCTCCATACCAAGTTTAAGCGTGAAGAGGTAACAGACAGACAGACAGACACATTTTCGCATTTATAATATGAGTATGGATTTGGCAAAAAGGTATTAATTTTAGGGCCACCTGTTAGTTTAGCAAGGTACTCGATATTCGTCAATTATAACTATGTATAACCCTTTTTTTTGCGGTCGGGTTACAAGTAGCCTATACACATCTGTAAATAACCGGCTGTCCCTGTAGCAAAAATATTGAAAATCCGTTGAGCCGTCTTGACTCCGCACTTTGGTCGCGATAACATCACAATAGGGTATGCTGAGGAGTGACTATATAGAACAGTCTACTTTAAATCAGGGACTAAATTTATCTCCACAAATCCAAAATAATAATAATAATAATATTATTCGGTATTACGATTTAGGGACCTTAAGGCTATTTTTGTTATTTTGAATAAAATATCTTCAATGTCCAGACATTTCATTTTTTACAACTTCATAATAGTATAAATTTGCATAAATAATTAATAAAGAAACATTACAGAGCGATTTGAGAGATTGATATGGACAAACAATAAAATCTTTAAATAATTACACATAACAATGAGGATTTTCTAAAATGGTAATATCAGCAGTTGGCGCCTCCGTGACGTAAGGTCTAATTGAAAAGAGGTGTCAAAATCTTGTGCTGTGTTTGGTGGATATTGACACTTCTTGCCAGTTAGACCTTACGTCACGGTGGCGCCCACTGGTGATATTTCCATTTTAGAAAACCTTCATTCCACCCTGAATAATTAATTAGGTAAATATTAAAGGATCAAGAACTGTTATTGTTCTTGAAGTCATATGTTTATTGCCAAGGATAGTGTTGACATGTAAGGTATAACATACCTTTGGAAAGCTAACACATAAAAAGTAAAATCCCCTAATTGTGTTAATATAAATTAATTTCATAACTGCATTTCGGCTTGCTAAAGTTAGTCTATCTTCAAATGAGAAGTTTGTGCAATATTACCAAGATTTCAGATTCAATATGAAATTAGAATTAAAAGTAACTACCATGAGCTAAGGAAACAACAATCCAATTAGCTACCTTTTTAACAACAAGCTAGGAAAATAATATTCTTATATGAGCCCTTCACATTCCCATTCAGAAAGAGTGGTAAATAAAAAACCGCATCGAAATCGGTTTAACCGTTTAAGAGCTAAGGTGCCATAGACAGACACATACACATAACGGTAAAACTTATAACACCCCTCTTGTTAGGTGTTACAAAATATAATAACCAACGTCAAATAAGCTTATTCAAGGCCAAAATAAATACACAACATTTTCATACCATAGTTTCCCACTAAGGAATAGAATTTATTCTTCTAATATGAATGGGACCCATCCCTTATTATATATTCAACAAACATTTATTTTCTTTTACACTACAATTAATGAAGATAATCGTATAGAAAACCAAAAAACAAGTTTACTTTCAAAGCTCTATTTTTTTTTAATTGGTTAAACATAATAAATAAATAAGTTTATATCAAAAATTTCATCTTAGAGACAAACTTTTACTGCATACCATACTTTTTTTGATCACCCATAAATTTTTTGTTTCATTGAGAAGTTTCTACAGAGCTCAAACTTAGTAGGATTGCATTATTTTGTTACAGATCCCATAGTACCTGAAGTACTCTAAGTACACTATTTTTATGCAAGTTTTGATGAAACAGTCTTAATAGTAGCACAAAACGTGAAAGAGTATTCTTTCATGTTTTGTATAACAACAGATCAATAAGCAAATATCTGATCTACATGAAGTAATAATTTCGAACAAAACTTTTTGAATGATTGAATGAGAAGGGCACATTTAATTTATACTCCTTTTGTGCAGCCTAAAACTATTACAATTGTTCTGACAGCCTTATTGTCTTCTCAATACATTAGCGTTTAGTCACATCTATGAGAGTAAAAAGTCTTTCAAACATTTTGGCAAAGGCAATGATTTCACTGAGCCATCCTTTACATATTGGAGTATTGCATCTCTGCAGACCGACTGGAGAGTTTTCACTGGAACAAACAGAATCTTTCTAGAGTAACAGCAATGATCATTGAATATAATAACTATAATCTCTATATTAACTTGTTGTGAAAACCACAAACTGTTGCTTCTTGTTTTAGCATCTTTTTATAAAACATGCACAATTCAGTAGATGAAACACATTCAACCATAACGTAAAATCAGTATTTGGTAAAGGCATTTAATATTTTTCTCTACAGTTTTTTAATATTTAAAAATAAAATATTAATGATTACTTCAAGTAAGAATATATGCTTACCTCCATATAGTTGCACAATCTTCACTTGTTTTGTAGTTCCATATACATCAACCACAGCATGTAGAGGTCCTCTTGAATATGGTATAGCCTTAGTACAGGGTCCCTGGTCCTCGCCATTAATAATAAAATGCATCTCAGCTAGCTCAGGATCATCTTTACTAGTCTTAGGACATGGGACAAACATTACACCAATGCGACTGCCAGCATCCATTGGTAATATGCCTTGTGGTGTACCATTTTGAGATAAAGTCTGTGGTTTAAGGACCATTTTTGATATGTAGCCGCGAGGTGTTCTGACACTGTGGCCATCACCCAGCACGGACACTCGAGGCTCACACTCGCGACGCCCACTCGCTTGATTCACCAGTTCAATTAGAACATTGTTCTGTGACTTAGAAATAGGGAAAATCCAGGACATACCCGTGTTCGCCAAGTCTGGGAGAGCATATTGAGGCAAGCCCTTGTCACCTAAAGCTGCAGTCTGAGGGTCAAGCAGTGTGAGACCCAGTCTCATGTGACCGCTCCATCCGCGCTCAGTTTTCTCGATCTCTACTAAGAATATTTCCCCTGGTAACAGAGGTTTCTCACTAAAAGTCAATCCATGGGCAAAACTTGCCTTTCGATAAGCTACTGTATTCTCTTCGAAGAGAATAATGTTAGAGCCGTGGTAGTGGTGAAACCTGGATAACATGTTTACTGACACATTAAGCGCACTAACACTAACTAGCTCACACTCGAAAATTAAAATTTTATACGACTATAAGACGAGTAGTAAGAATGTTCCATTTTTGGATTACATCAACTATAACAATGATCAGGCTATTGAAAATTAACAATACCCGGAAATCTTTTCCAGCTTTCTCGTCGAATATCAACCAACTGACATTGGCAACTTGTTTTTTTCTGAAATGGTTGACATCTACTACTGATTTGTAATACGCAGTCTACGTATTGTAGAATATTGTTATGAACCGTTTGAAGTATCTTTTTATCAGTTTTATTTTACTTCAGGTGTCATGAATTTGTCTTTGTTTTATAATCTATATTATCTTATTGCTAGAAGCCTTAAAGACTATATTATTATTTTTAATTATATGATACTACGCAAAAATTGCGCTATAATACTAAACATAAAATGGAACGTAATCATGGCTGTCACCGGCAAAGTGTTTACATTATTTCGTCCTATTTTACGTTTTTCATTGTTATCTAAAGGCAACAGATCTTGTGGTCTGTTGTCGATTCAATCAAAATTAAAGTACTCTACATTGAGTAATTCTTTGCAACGTGGCTCACACGAGAAAACAATTACTGTTCTAAAAAGGTAATTTACTTTAATATCTAATAACCTAAAAAAATCTGACATTACGTTTTCTTATTGCTAAAGTGAAAGATTGTATAGCTTAAAGGTTTCATACCGTGTTTCTATGACACCTTGAAATATATGTAAAGTGATTTTAAAGTAAATTTCCTGGGTTTATTTACTTTTAATGTTTTCTGAACTGGTAAACTATTTATATATAATTGAATATGTTACATTATATGTATAACATAACCGATAGCAAAAGTAGCTACTGACAGTACGGACCAAGAAACGATAACGAAACGTAACTGCCACAAGTTTGCCGTATCACTCCTTATCATTACAATTTATTATCCTAATAATAAAAGAATCTGGTGTGTATAATTAATGTTCTATTTACGTAATTTAATATTTATAAACAGCATAACATATTATATCATATACAAACACGGTAAGTATTACAATGTCATGTCTGAAATTTAAAATCAGAACTTCATTACTAGTAAAACGGTGGATATCTGACGCCGTAATAAAACTGCATGAACGACCAACGGTTGACAAAGTTTAAATTATAATATTTTATCGTTATATACTTACACCAGATTCCCACTGAATAACTGTATCGTAACCTCTTAGGCTATCTATTTTCTTTGTCAATTGGATTATCTATTTAACTCCTAATACGGTGCTACAACACATAGAGTTATTTTATATTGTATACAGAGGCCAAAACATCCATTAAAGTGTTATATCTATAGCTATGCATATATAGGTAGTAAAGGAGTGGGAGTTACATTCTAATGCAATCATCCAGTTGATAGATTGAGGCAATAACTGTAACTCATATAAACGTGTCCGCTCCTGTGAACACAATGGGTGATAAAAATAAAATATTACTAACTTTAATTTTATTTGACAGTCTTTTCTCCAGTCACGTAGGAGCTATGGGTGCCTTGAGTCCTTTGGATCCCTCCTCTTATTCAAGACCTGGTAAGTCTTAGCTTCCATATTGGGCTTTTCATAAGTAAACATAATTTTTGAGTCATTGAATCAAAATTTTATTGGTTTGATGGATTACTTTCTAAGTAAATTTTATCTATTATAGCTAGCAGTAGAGTAACAGTCCTAATTAAATCCGGTTAGTAATCTATACTAGCATGCAATAATACTAAATTTGAATTTCGAATCCATAAAGAAATATTTAGTTCACAGTTAATTATAAAGACAAATAAATCATGACTAGAATTAAATTCAGTTTTGTTTCTTTTTTAAGCAAATCAAATCACATTACATCCATGTATGTTGTGTACAGCAGGTCTTAAGCTTAAAAACAGTATCACATGGGCCCTGGTAAGGCATGGCAAAATAAATATCTTAACATATAATTACCATTACCATTATATAGTATTCTAAGTAACTTTAATTATTAAAAATAAAATATTTCATTATATTTGGGACTGTTTATGATTCAAGTTATCCAAGTTACTTATGTGTGTCATTGGAATAGATATTAAGATTATTCATATTTTAATAAGCCATTTATAGACATACAAATTATTTATTAACAGAGATTGCTGTGATGAAACATGTGTCCTTGGCACTTAATGTGGACTTTGAAAAGAAAGTATTGAGTGGTTCAGCCTTGATCACTGTAAATGTTTTGGAAGACACTGGAGAAGTGGTAAGATAAGTTCAATATTTTAGGTGTATTAGATGTTCCAAAAAGTATAAGCACAACTTTCAAGTCCTGCTATTTTTTTATGATTGTGATAACAGAAAAGTTTTTATGCAGAATTATTGTTACCATATTTACTAATAAATAATTATTTCTTATAAATTTCCTTGCACAAAATCAGTAAAATCCGAGGATTTTCTCTGGTAAAACGAAAACAGACTGTGCACAAATCATGTACAATTCCTAATATTACTTTAAGACAATTTACAAAAATGGAGGCAGTTAGCGTCGGAGCCGTTCGTACTGCTATCCGGAAGTATAGTCAGGAATTCACTTTTTACGATGCACCCAAGAGTGGTCGGAAAAGGAGGCCTGTGGACCAAAATTTGGGCCGGAAGATGGCACAAGCGTAACTGAGAATAAAAGACGTATCTGTTCGACATGTGGCTAAAAAACTACATACATCGGCAAGCAACGTCCAACCTGCCAAGGCAAGAATTGGTCCCAAGACAAAAATAAAGATGCATGCGTTAAGCCCAGGGCGCGAAAACATTACGAGCAACTCTTGTGCCGAAAGAAGGCGTGCATTATTATCGATGACGAGTCTCGATCATGATATTCCAAAAAGTCCATTTTTGCTAAAAAAATCAGTAAAAAGGCTATGGTCTGGCAGGCTATTTGTGAGTGTGGTAAGTTGTCGAAATCATTTGTAACTACACAAACTATGAAGGCTCATACCTACATCTTGCAGTGCTTTAATCGGCGCCTATTGCCCATGATTTGTGAGCATCATGGACCTGCTCTATTTTGGCCAGACTTGGCATCCATACACTATTCGAAGGTTATCTTAGCATGGTATAAAAAGAAAGGAGTCGATTTCAAGCCTAAATATATGAATTCACCGAACTGTCCCGAAATTAGACCGATTGAAACATTTTAGGCTCTAACCAAGGCATAATTTCGGAAACACACTAAAGCAGCGAGTCAAATCGAAGCCTTAAAAAACTGGATGGAAGCCTTCAAAATCATTGGAATTAAATCTGTGCTGTACCTTAACGCCAGTGTATATAAGGTAAGGTAGTGTAATCCAAAGTGCGTTCTTTGGTATATAATTGTAAATTTTTTGAATACTTCTCAATAAAATTGTTAAATTGGTAGCCTAATATTATTAAAAAAGTTTTTGTTAAAAAAAGTTTTATTGCATTTAGAACTCGTGCTTATACTTTGTGGAACACGCGATAGATATTTTGCTTATAAGATAAGTACGCTAATTGTGTATTAAAAACATACTTAACAATGGGCATGTTGTACCTTTTAATCATCTATGTATTGTTAGTGCAGTACCCGAGGAGAAATTTCACTGCTTGATATCTCTATAGTGTCTTTGTCTTATAAAACTATTTCGTTGTTTTATATTTTAATCCTTGCCCATATTACAAATGTATGTTTACGAAGTACGTTTGTTAGTTTATCCTTGTTTCACATAACAAAAGAAGAAAAAGCGAACATGGACTTTTGTATGTTCCCTAGTAGGAAAATCAATCCAGGATTTGAAAATATTTTCTAAAATAAATATTTAACTAATTCAAGTGGGCTGTCATCGGTATGAGGTGCTAGTTATCGACAGACTTATCATATCATATTGGGTAATAATACACTTTCAAGCACTGACACTATCATTTCATCTGTCAGTTTTGTCAATTTTATCTTAAAATTTACATGCCACTTATCTTTGTTGGTTAGAATACAAATATTCTGTTTTTAAATTTTCTTCTTAAACTTAAATGTATGTTATCTGTACTACCTACATTTAGTAAAATTTTTGAAAAGCTAATTCTATATCAATTGTTAAAACATTTTAATTTGAATAATTTGATGCATAGTAAGCAATTCGGTTTTACGCGGGGTCGCTCGACATCCAACGCCGGAGTTGAGCTCGTAAAACACATTTTCGATGCCTGGGAGGAATCGCGAGATGCTTTAGGCAACTTCTGTGATATATCTAAGGCCTTCGATTACGTTAATCATGAGACACTGATCAGGAAGCTACACCACTACGGAGTTAAAGGATCAGCACTAAATTTATTAGTCTTATTTAAATGGTAGAATACAAAGGGTTGACGTGAATGGAAAGCGTTCACCGGGGTCATTAGTCTCTATGGGTGTGCCGCAGGGATCAATATTGGGACCTTTCCTGTTCCTTATCTATATAAACGACTTGCCACACCTCGTAAAGATCCACCATGAGATAGTTTTGTTTGCAGATGATACGTCTCTAATTTTCAAAGTCGTACGAAATCAACGATCCTACAATGACGTAATCAATGCTATCTGTGAAGTAGTAAATTGGTTTAATGTAAATAATTTATTGTTGAATGAGAAAAAGACTAAATGCGTTAAGTTTGTCACGAGTAACGTAAAACACGAGCAAGCAAGCGTTATGGTTAAAGGTGAGGAACTGGAACTAGTTAATAGTACAGTCTTTCTCGGTATAACATTAGATTCTAAGCTCCAATGGGGGCCCCATATTGCTAATCTCTCGAATAGACTGAGTTCTGCAGCTTTTGCAGTAAGTAAGATTCGTCAATTAACAGACGTGATAACGGCTCGATTAGTGTATTTCAGTTATTTCCACAGTATTATGTCGTATGGCATCTTACTATGGGGTAGTGCTTCCGACATTAATACTATATTTGTTCTGCAGAAGCGGGATGTTCGTGCGATATATAAAATGAACTATAGAGAATCGCTTAGAGATAAGTTTAAGGACATTAATATAATGACAGTGCATTGTCAATACATTTATGAGAATATTATGTATGTACATAAAAATATTACCGACTTTAAGAAGAACTGTGATATACATAATATTAATACTAGAAATAAGCATAAGCTCGCATTGCCTGCTACTAGGCTCCATAAAATGAGGAGATCATTCATGGGTAACTGTGTGAGATTTTATAATAAACTTCCTAGCAGTATAACTGAGTTGTCTATTGGTAAATTCAAAAATATTGTGAAACGAAAATTATTTTCTAAAGCTTATTATAGCACACAAGACTACATGAATGATGAAGCCGCGTGGGATTAATGTAAATTATAGCGTCATGTAGGTATATGAATAATTATTTTAACGAATACCTAAGGTATTATTATTATTTTAATCTTAATTGTTTTATATACTCTGACATTTAGAATTTTATTCTAGACACATTCTAGATTATTTATTTTTTATTGACAATCCTTTTGGGATTTATCTTATTGATTATTTTAATTTTAAAAATGATGATTATATCAATAATATTACACTTAAGTTAAATGATCTGATTAGGTTTTTCTGGGTTTCCCTAATCCTTGCAGCAAATGCTGGATCATATTGTATTTCTCCGAGCAAACATTCACTCTCATGTAACTGACACTTCGAAAGTGCTTGTAACTAGGCCTACTTGAATAAAGAATATTTTGATTTTATTTGGTTTGGAGTTTTGGAAAATAATGAGACCTACTTCTTAAAGTGAGTCGAGAGGCCTCTTAAAGGGAGTCGCGAGATCTTTTAAAGCGGTCTCGGTTACATTAATTCAGAATCAGTTTTTTACGAAAACGTGTACTTACTTCCTACTTCTTGTCTCAGATAATTGACTTTAAGGATTCGTTTTGCTCAGAATCAAGAGTACTATCGATTAAAAAACTTAAAACAATATGCCCGAAACAAGTAAGTGTAAATTTTTAGTAAGTACTTTTGTATGAGCGTCAGAATACTGACAGAATTTTTTGAGACTTTTTATTCGTGAAGACGACGGTGCTCATGATTCTGAATAAAACGAGCCCAAAAACCTCGTAACAATGTGCAAGCGAGGGAGTGAACCGCGCGCGAGGGACAACGGGTAATTTATGCAAAGGTTGGCGCTCAACGTGAACGTACAATCAACTTTTGTACTGTACTTCGTTGCCATGGTAACGTGTGTTCAATGACTGTTTATAACTACGATTTTAAACGATATATTTAGAGTTATAACAAAAACTTTGAACTTTATAGTCACCTACGTACAATGAGACCCTACCCCCGCTGCATGTTATCAGTGGAGGTCATTAAAATCACCGTGTATATATTTACAGATTTTCGATGCAAGCAATTTAACGATAGACTCTATAGAGCTGGAAGATGGCACCCCATTGAAGTATACGTTGGGCGATGATATACCTAATTTTGGCTCTAAATTAACCGTGAAACTGCCTAAAACCGAAACGGCTGGAGAATCGTAAGTATTTTAGTATCGTAAACTATAAATCCTTTAGAACCTTTTCCCTTTTTCTGGCCTTTTTTGTCTATGATGTGTCTTACACATATGAATTTCAATCTAATATTTATTTATATCCACATATTTTTAAGTTATAAATTAGCATTTTCTTGTTAAAGTGAACACGCAATATATATAAAAGACCTTAATTATGCTGGTGTATCACTTACCTGTAAATAAGATTGACCTTGAAATTAGATTGAGTGAAGATTGACCTTCCAAGTACGAAACTTAAGTTTGACCAAGGAACATTAAAACAAGAGGACTGATGAATCTCGATATGTACAACGCCGGCGTCTATGTATAAGAATTATTTTTTTCCATTATTCAACTTTGCAAGCGTGACACAGTATTTAAGTGTTACGATTTATTTATTATTAGCTTAGCATTTCTTTATTCAATCATAGCATCGTTAAATGTTTAGTTTTTAAGCGCCATCTAGTTTTTGCTAGAATATCTCTTTGCGATCGGAACCCGATCCAAAGTATGGCAAGTGTCAGTCCCTTTGTTTTAATGGTCCTTGGTTTGACTAAAGAAATTTGATTCACTAACCACCTTCACCTTGGATACCACCGAAATAAC
Organism: Hedya salicella; assembly: GCA_905404275.2. Taxonomy (NCBI): domain Eukaryota; kingdom Metazoa; phylum Arthropoda; class Insecta; order Lepidoptera; family Tortricidae; genus Hedya; species Hedya salicella. The sequence goes on along the minus strand of FR990112.1, from coordinate 9,377,123 downwards.
GTGAGTTACTTCTCGAGATTGTGTGACGTGTCACTGCTACAGCGGCAGGGTTCTACAGTGCTATTCGAATTTATGTCCCTTATTGTTCTTACTGTACGATTACCGTTTGTGTCGGGACTTACCGTTAAGGTCCGACCGAGATCTCGGTCTCGGCTATTCTCGGCCAAAAATCGAACCGAGAACTCAGTCTCGATCTCGGCTGAAAATAGCCGAGATTATCGGCCGTTACCGAGACATTGCAACCACTCAAGATTGGCGAATTTAAAACCGTGCTCTTGCGGCGAGCGCGGCGGCGCTCGAGGCGATCTGGTTGTCAAGTACCTAGCTTTGTTCGCCATTGATTTTCGCGATGTTTATTGGTGGCGTCCGAACTTCTCGAGCCATTTATTCCACCCTGCGGTGCAATCACAAATAAAAACTGGTTCATTTCTTTCGTTTCTTATTGTTTAGAAGATATTTGGCACGTGCATAGATAAAAGTAATAAAATGAATAATAACTAGATAGTTTTCTGAGAGAGCCAAGACTGCTCAGAAATGCTAATATATATGAATATTGGCATTAATCGCCGTAACAAATATTACATCCAGCAGTGAACAAATATGATAAATATTATAGCCCCACCAACAAGTGTTGCCCGTGAGCAACTATTTAGTAGAGCTGGGCAGCTTTACAAAGAGCGTAGGCAAAATCTGACCGGGTACAATGCAGAAATAGTTGTTTTCATCATACAATATAGACTTACGAGTATATTACTAAATAAAAAAGATTTTGATTACCAAATTTTAAAAAAAGTTACTATTTGGCGTTTCTTTTTCACATTTTTAAATTCTCGGTCTCTGCTGAGAATTTAATTTATTCTCGGTCTCAGCCGAGACAAAAAAAGTGGCCTCGGTCGGACATCACTTACCGTTGGTGTTTTAATTAGTGTTAAGTAGATGAAATCATACCCTTACCCTTTCTTTAAGTTTAAGTATTTTTTTTTGAAGGAGTATTGGAGCAACAATAGGGGAGTGTACATCCTTGTCTTTTAATGATTTCTATTACACAATTGGAGAAACTTGTACATTGACGAAGGAATCGCACGAGGCGTGCCCAGATTGTCCGTGTTGTGTTTGTAAGAAGTACGGCCAGGAGGAACGGCCCGACGTTAAGAGTAGGTTAGCAGTAAATGAAGTGGTAGACTATGACTTTTTTCGCTGTGTCGGTCTTATGCTGATATTCAATCAAGTAGAATATCATAGTATGTATTTTTCGTCAGAGGGGCTTTCCAACAGAATGTCGCTTACGTAACATCATTATTTTGATACTTCTAACAATGATAGGATGCCATTTTTTGGTGACATAATACATTATAACTTTGATATTGTAAGGTATACCCGGGTAACACCGGATCAAAGGTAAGCTCGGATGAAAGCAAATTCCAGCGAAACTGTAGATACCTATTTTTTATGTGCGTCGACGTTTTATCCCTTACGCACACTATGTTGCCAGTAATAAAAAAAATATCTACCGTTTCGTTGGAAATTGCTTTTATCCGATCTTACCTTTCATCCGGTCTTACCCGGGTATACCTTATACTAGTGCTATATACATTTTATTAAGGTAGCTGCCGTGGCTACCAAAACGGTTGCGTAAGCGACATTCTGATGGAATGCCCCCACCAGGGCCCGGCCATGACAACGCGCGACCGGCGGCGCGGCAAGCGAATTGCTGATACATTGCGTGTGATGCCAACTAACTGCTGTGCGGTGCACATCTCGACCGCGCAATGAAGAGAGAATTCGCTCGCCGAGTCGCTAGTCGCGCGATGTCGTGGCCAAACCGTAACGTCCATAACATATAAAAAATTCACACCAAAGTGACTCTAGTCAAAATTAGTCCTAAAACCCGATACTCGTACAAAGAGGTCGATATTTCCTTTTATTCATACATACAAGACTTCTTTTATAACAGTATATAACGGATACGTCGTTTCAATCGGTATCTTTAAACGGTCGACTTCGGCTGTGTAGTACTAAGTTATTTTTTATTGTAATTTGTATGGCACCTCTTAGTTATTTAAGTGTCTGTAAATCTCTCCATTGTATTTTGAGTCGTAAACAGGTTGTATAATACATAATAATAGTGTATTTAAGTTAGTGTTTGTTTATATTTTTAATGTGAAAACATCACATATTTTTTGATACAATATTGATACAAAGATCTAAGTAGAAAAGAAAAATTAATTGCGATCCACTGCAGTCTAAGCCGGAATCGAACCAGCGTCTCTGTTATACCGGAACAGCGTCCTATCCGTTAGACGACAAGCGGTCTGATGGTCTAACGGATAGGACGCTGTTCCGGTATAACAGAGACGCTGGTTCGATTCCGGCTTAGACTGCAGTGGATCGCAATTAATTTTTCTTTTCTACTTAGATCTTTGTATCAATATTGTATTTAAGTTAATTGGAAATACTTGAACTGAGTAGTTAAAAGTAATGGTCGTCCGTCTCGTACAGGCCGTGAGCATTTCGAATAGGATTCGGGGTGTAGACTAAGTAGGTTACGGTTAATGTATTGTAGATGCCTTCTGTCATGCTCTGCATAAACTCTGTACAGCTTCTAAAAAGGTAAAGTCAAAGCTAAATATTAACGCAAATTCATTGCATTACAGTGGCGTGGCGTCCATATAAGCAGATTCCCACCGGGTTGCCCAAGGAAAGGCTTATCCACCTTTTTCTTCAAATATGAGTAAATGAATACGCTTCGGCTTGCTTTGTAATTTTCCTGACGCCACGCCTCTGTTGCATTATAATAATTTTCTAATTATGCCAATGGCAATATCATGTAGTGATAATTCACACAGAAAATCGAATACCTGCATTTATTCATCACAAATATAAATATACATAGAGCTGTGAAACCCACATCTAGAAAATTTGCAATTAAGCTCGTTACAATAATTACAGGGTAATATCTGCTCTATATATTTCCAAGATTGTCATTTGCCGTGGTCATTCTGTTACACGAATATATCCGATTTTATCCGACATTAGCCGAATCCTATAACATCCCATACAAATGAAGTGTAAACTTAACGCAACCGGGTTGTTCAAACATTGCTAGATAGACATATGGTTATTATTTTTCTGTAATATTTATGTTAATTTATATAATTCGAGAAGATTATAAAATTTCCGCTGGGTATACTTGAGAGATAGGGGGTGAAAGCTATTTCTTTTCGCACATTTTCAATAAATCGCACAGCCAGCCAGAGACGCACCATAAGGGTTCCTTTTTTAACTTTTTGGCACAGAACCTTAAACCGCAATATTTTGACTTGTTTGTTGTTGCAGGCTTAAGATTAAGATCCAGTATGCGGCTTCTCAATCAGCATCCGCTCTGCAGTGGCTGGAGCCGAGCCAGACCTCGGGCAAGAAGCACCCGTACCTCTTCAGTCAATGTCAGGTAAGCAACTTGGTGATTATGTGATAATTCTGCACTATTGGTATGTGCATGCGGTCGATATTGGGACAGAACACCATTACAATTTCGATCAAAACATTTTTACTACTTATCCTTCACCTAAGAGTTAGTCCACGCAATTGCTCCGGAAATGCATATTTCGGCCCCAGTAATAAATAATAATAATATTAGGGACTAGGTCGACTCCCGTAAGACTAGATACACATAGCAATAATTTCATTAAGATATATATCTGTCATTATTTTATTTTGTGATATTGTCAACGACGCAGCAACCTGTCAACGAGCCTGCTATACCGATGCCAAATAAATGATAAATAAATTTCTGTCAAAAATAGCATTTGTTACAAGCTTTTACTTTTCTTTGAACATCCGTTAACTGCTCATCGGGACGATTCTAAAGAACCCAAATTCGGTAAAATTGCATTATTTTATGACAGAAATTCTATCACCACCGACTGGCTTCCTCGTCAGATCAGCTCGATGGTGCCATAATCAGTATATTGTATTGTCAGCTAACTTACATAAGCATGCGGAATTTTAGCTCAATTGGAAACTGGCACGTGGGTAAAATTTATATTGCAAGATTTGACCCATATAAACACGTGCTAACACGGCAAGTTAAATCAAATCAAATCATTTATTTGTTTCAGAATAACATTCCATAATTCGTTAGTAACAAAGAAGCTTGCCCTATGTTAGTAGTACATACAATTGCAATAGAACCCGCATTATTCAACAATCAGTTAGACGCCCTATGTAATTTATCCCAGTAATACAGGAAGGGACCATCCAGGCGCGCCGTAACCATTTGCAGGAGGCTGTTCGTTAAATAAAAGCTTGTAAAATATTTATTTTTTTATTCTCTTCGGCAGCCCATTCACGCCCGCTCCATTATGCCCTGCCAAGACACTCCTGCCGTCAAGTTCACGTACGACGCGGAAGTCACCGCTCCCGAAGAATTCACAGTTCTCATGAGCGCGTTACGAGGCGAGCGCAAGAACGCTAAAGCCACATTCCGGCAGCCTGTGCCTATACCGGCCTACTTGCTGGCCATCGCCGTGGGTGTCCTGGAGTCCAGGGAACTTGGGCCCAGGTAAGAGCTTCTAGAAAATCTCCAGGGACGCCTAGGCATGTTCCAATAACTCGCACCCATACCGTATTAGTTGCTGACCATCGTCGTGGGTGTCTTGAAATCCAGGAAACTTGGCCTAGGTAAAGGTTTCCAGATTTTTTCAGAAACTTCAAGGGCCGTTAAATCAGATACGCCGGCCGGCAAGTTCACTTACGACGCGGAATTCATCGCTCCCGAAAAGTTCCCAGTTCTTATGGGGGTTTTACGAGGACAGCGCAAGAACGCTAAGCAACGTTCCGACAGCCTGTACTCATACCCGCCTACTTGCTGGCCAACTCTGTGGGGGTCATGAATTGTTGGACCAAAGATAAGGGTTATCCGAAAGTTTAAAGAAAAGTCAAGCCATGTTCCAGTACTTCGAGTCCATACCTTCGTAGTCATCGGTTTGGGCGTCTTGTAATCTAGAGAACATGGGCTTACGGGTAGCACTTTGATGGTGATATTGATGATGTGTATCCCCTCTGATTAGACTCTTCTTTGGGCGCTCTCGAGGGACTCAAGGATTAGACTACTGGTTTGCCGTGTTATCTCGCATACCGGTTACTCTTTGATTTACCCTACCCTACCCTCAAAAGGAAAGATATGACTACAGACTAATGCTCGAGAATTATCAGGAGAGCCGATCAATTCCTTAAAATATCCTCCATATTATAAGGCACTTTTCAGTACGCGAATACTGATAAAGAATAATTTGGTTGCTATCTGATTGTTGCTGAATATTGAATGGAATTATACTTTATTTATGTTCACAGATCGCGAGTATGGTCCGAAAAAGAAGAGGTAGAGCGGAGCGCGTACGAGTTCGCCGAGACGGAGAAATACCTGCAAGCCGCCGAGAAAGTGTGCGGCGAGTACGTCTGGACGCAGTACGATTTACTAGTGCTGCCGCCTTCCTTCCCATATGGAGGCATGGAGAATCCCTGTCTGACGTTCGTCACGCCTACTTTATTGGTGAGAGTTGATCTTCTAAAGATTTTCTAAAGTAACTGGTCTTGAGAAATTGCAGCGAGTATGAGGACATGTGAAATAGTTTTGTTTTTTAATTACAATTGTAAATTGGTATATCCAACTATGGATTATTCTGCAGCTGTTTATTCAACCTGCGGCTCGATGAGCTTTCTGCCTGACATAGTTTATAGCGCGCCTGTGACGTTTGTTACCAGTATACTACTAAAAGTAGTATTTTTAGTAGCATCGCAGGGGGGGTGAGGAAACTTCTAAGGCGCAAACTTACGTGGCGTTAAATCATCTCAACCGAAAGCAAGAACTGTTCAACATGCCATTGTGCTGATTGTGAACTAAAATCATAATTGTATACTTTAAAGTGGATGCTACTAACTGTAAACATTTGTCACACACAACTTTATATTTAAGACAACAAGATTCATATTCAAATAAAAGCCTAGAGGTGAGGTTAGCAGCTCCTTTTACAAAAATAAAAATTCCAATTAGTCCGTCAGCTAAATAATTAAAAAAATATCGAATATGTATATTTTGCTTTTTCATATTAATAAAAACATACTCATATATCGCATTAAAGTTTAGGAGTGGGAGCTCGTGACGTCATAACTATGATATTTTGACTCAATGTTTATTGATTACGTGAAAAAAGATAAATACGTTTCTATTTTTTTATTCATACTCTACATGACGGACTAAAAATTAAAATTTTGTTAACAACCCCATTGGCGGTTATATTTCGCAACATAAGATATTGTTTTTTTTAGTACTCGTATAGGGGAAGAGACGTAAGGTATCTATGAAAATGTGCGGTTTGATTATAGATGAATCGTGATTTTCAGGCCGGTGACAGAAGCCTCGCGAACGTTCTAGTCCACGAGATTATGCACAGCTGGACGGGCAACCTGGTCACCAACAGGAACTTCGAGCACTTCTGGCTGAATGAGGGCTTCACAGTCTTCCTGGAGAGGAAGGTCGACGCTTCGCTGATCGCCGATCCCGCCGAGGCCAAGAGAAGCAGGGACTTCCAAAGTTTGCTAGGGCTTCAGGAGTTGACTGAAACGGTGAGTTATTCTTGCAATTTTGCATGTGGTAGATACATTTTTCCTAGTTATTTCTGTCCGGTAACTCAGTGGAAAATAGTGAAAGAGATTTAGAAAAATGCTACAATCTAGGCTGTTAACATACTGACGAATAGGGCCCTTGAAAAATGCAACTATATTAGCTAGAAAAAATATCGTGGTCGCTAAAATCGTAGTTTTAAAGAGTAACTCAGGAGCCGTAACCATGACAACGAGGTAAAGAAAAAAAGTTGATTGATTTTTGACGATCGGTAAGAGCGGGAGTAACGTTACCTGCGAAGCTGAAGGTCCTGGGTTCAAATCCCGGTAAGGGCAAAATATTTGTGTGATGAGCATAAATATTTGTTCCTGTGTCTTGGATGTTTTCCTTTTCTTTATGACATAGGAGGCAAACGAGCAGACGGACCGCCTGATGATAAGCGATCACCGTCGCCCATAGACACTTGCATCACCAGAGGAGTCACAAGTGCGTTGCCCGCCTTTCAGGTCGGGTACGCTCTTTTCTTGAAGGTGGCATCGGTCCGGAAATACTGCAGGCGGCAATTTATTCCACAGTTCAGTCGTGCGCGGCAGGAAATTTATATTTAAAACAAGAGGACTCTGACACTTGTCATACTTTGGATCGTGTTCCGCTCGCAAGGAGATATTCTGGCAAGAACTAGATGGCGCTTTAAAAGTAAACATTTAACTATGTTATAATTGAACAAAGAAACATAGTATAGTAACAATTAGTTAGCAAGTAGCTTATAATAAATAAATCGTAACATTTTAATACTGGGTCACGCTTGCAAAGTTGATAAGTTGTAAAAAATAATTCTTATACATAGATGGCGTTGTACATATCGGGGAACGGCTTTTTGCATGGAGACGGTCAGTCCTCTTGTTTTAATGGTTCTATTCTCTATTAAATAAATATCGGTTCTATTATCTATTAAATAAATATCGTCGTCTAGTACTCATAACACAAGCCTTATTGATCTTACCATGGGATTAGTCCGACTTGTGTAAAATTGTTATTATTATTTTAACATTTATGTACCTGTAATTTGGTCAGGTATTAAGTATCATATTTATAACATACTTCAGTACTAAACCAGTTGAAAGGTCTTATAAAATACTGCTTAATAAATAGGGACCCACTAATTTGTTTCTGGCGTAAAACTTGTATGGCGTAGTACTTCATACTATTTATCCTAATAATATTATAAACGTGAAAGTTTGTGCCGATGTATGTATATACGTTTTTGATAAAAAGAAAACTAGGTACTGAATGGATCTCAATGAAACTTTCCATTAGTGTTGTTTAGACATCGGAATAACACATAGGCTATAAATTGCATCTCTACGCGGACTGTAGGCAACAGCTAGTAGTTACATAAAATAGAAACGGAGTTTACTTAAATCCAAAACCCCAATTTTACAGGTAAATACTCTCGGTGCCACCAACCCCCTAACTCAGCTGGTAGTGAATCTTAAAGGAGTCCACCCAGATGACGCGTTCTCTCGGATACCCTACGAAAAGGGCTCGCTCTTCCTCCGATACCTCGAAGACCTGACCGGTGGCCCTGGTAAGATGTTCTAACATTATTCAAACTTTTCAGATAAACGATGATCTAAAACCAACCAACCCCCTGACGAAGTTGGTAGTGGATTTGAAAGGGGTCCATCCTGATGACGCGTTTTCTACGGTTCCGTATGAGAAGGGGTCACTGTTTTTGAGATATTTAGAGGACCTGCTAGGCGGGCCGGGTAAGGGTCGTTGAAATTCTAATGCATGTTGTGGGTGGACTGCACGAATTCTTGTGATCCAATCTTCCGTCTCAACTTCTCCCGCTTATGTAAGTGTCGTATCATTGCTGTATTGCGTTAATGTATGTTAATTTAAGTTAGCGCTTCCAATTATTTTGCTATTGAATTTGAATTTGAATTTGAAGATAATAGAAGTATAGCTTAGAGGGGTTACTCCGAAACTCGAATTTCGTATGGTGCTGTCCCACTCACTCAAACACACTAGAACAGGAGAGCAAGAGGGACAGCACGATACGAACTTCGATTTTCGGAGTAATCTCTTAGAGCTAGTATTAATCGGTGAGCCGCTTAAAACCCTCGAGACGTTTGAAAGAAGTAGCGCAAACGGCTGGAGTGATTTTCTTGTACTATACTTTCGAAAAATTCACCTTCCTAACGATGCCACAGACAGACACACAGACGCACGTCAAACTTTTGATACCCGTGTTTTTTCGTTTTTCGCCGGGGGTTAGTATTTATTAACTATAGAATAAGATTTACTTCGTCATTGAGACATCATTGCTTGAACTTCGTTCAAGACATATATTTATGTACATTATGGCCATTCATTGTGGAAGTCCCTGGGAGTTACTTATGTTCATCCCCATTTTACAAATGGTAATGAACGTGGAGACTACAGCCCATTCCCATCTTCCATTAGAGGAGGCGCGTGCCCAGCCGGTTTAGCACAACTCTACGCGACATAGCATCACCCATCTTTATCGCATTGTATTGTAAGGAAAGAGACAGACAATCTTTGTCGCGTGACAATACAGTTGTGCTACAGGTGCAGCAGTGGGACGAATATAGGGTATATGATGAATTGATGATAAATGATAATGAGACCCATTTGTTTCACAGAGGTATTTGATGACTTCCTCCGGTCGTACTTGAACCACTTCCAGAGGAAATCCCTGGACACCGACCAGTTCAAGGCCTACCTGCTCAAGTACTTCAGCGACAATGAGAAGCTAAAGGCCGTGGATTGGAAAGCGTGGTTGAACACGAGCGGAATGCCTCCTATCATTCCAAAGTAAGTTAAATTTAAGTGTCAAACTTTGACTACTAACAATTAGCGGGAGCTATGCTTGTTTTGAGAAATTTCGGTTTGTCGTATTTTAAACGTCATCCACAAATTAAGTTAGTTCAGGGGTGAATCAAACTCTCCCCTACTCCTGAGGGGAGAGATTTTAACCTACATATGCCCAGAACTTAGTCTTTGATTGGTTCTTTACATGGGCATTCGAAAACGATCAATATCTTAAATGCCCACAAGTAGACTTATAATGAGTATCCCATAAGCCTCCTTTTTTATTTTTTAGGGGGCAAACGAGCAGACTGATCACCTCCCTCCTTTTTTGAAAACAAACCGACTAAAAGTTATGGGTATACACTAATGTTGTTCGTTTTTTAATCAGGGCATATCTGGGTCAAAAATGAATACAGGGAAGGATAAGTGAACTTTAACTCAACGAGATACTAACATTTCTGTATTAAGTATTATTAAATGTACAGATTTTGTAATTGAAGATTTAATACGAAATTAAAATTCTTACATGCGTGACTTCACGCTAGATGGGAGCAGTTTGTCCATTTTTGACCAGCTGTGACATGGCTAGGTAGGGTACAAATTTCGTGGACAATGTATGACAACAACTTTGTATACATACACAATACACATATGAAGTCACTTACAAACAAATGTGTTTTTTTTCCAGTTACGACACTTCAATGACCAAAGCCGTCACGACGTTATTGGAGAAAATCAACCAGGACCACACGTTTTCTCACGGCGACGTCAAAGAGTTCACTCCCCACCAAATGATTAATCTCTTACAAGAACTCATCGATCGCCCTCCACTGCCGGTCGACAGTCTACGCAGCATGGGACACGCATACAAAATAGACTCAAGCAAAAACGCAGAAATACAATACAGGTGGCTGAGATTATGTGTCCGAAGCAAATATCTGGATAGACTACCCGATGTCCTAAATTTCGTCAACTCACAAGGTCGCATGAAGTATGTCCGACCTGTGTACAGGGATCTCTATGCTTGGGAAGAAGTAAGGGATCAGGCAATAAACAATTTCTTAGAGAATGAAAAGAATATGATGCATGTGAGTGCATATACCGTGAGAAAAGATTTGCATCTCAGTGAATAAAGTATTAGGTGCAGTTTTTTATACTTATGTAAGCTCATTATGTATTTTTTACATATTTGTTAGGTTACATGTGAATAAAATTATGTTCTATTATAACGTTTTTTGTTTGAATTTATAAATAATACTGTAGCGTGTTAGGTTTGTTCGTGCACGCGAATTCCGATAGTTTTAGAACGATACTGCGAAAGCGAGTAGCGTCACTGATGCAAAGAGTGAGGGACAGCATCAACAGTCTCCTGAACGGCGTGCTTGACAGAGTAGACTGCCCGGTAAAATAAAACACTGGAATGCGGTACATACGGTAAACCGAGCAGCCATGTTTAATGTTAAGTAGGTTACATACACAATTTAACAATTCTATGGATATTTTATCTGAAAAGAAATGAAGTATTATTACTAAATAAGATGCTACCTGAGTATATAAATAAACCTACTAAAACTAGGGAGATTAGCAAGACTATTGCACGCTCAAATGCGACAGATCTAGATGTTTTACTAATTCAATTCAGACCCCATCAAACAGGCGTTAGATATTCATTACATATATATTAATATTATTTAGAGAGGTACACCATATGGCACAAATATTGACGAAAATCTTAATTAGAAAATTTATTGCACTTCTTGCTTTTACGTTACGGCTTTATTTATTTCCGTGTATATGTGTTTTAGTTTAATTATAAAATGTTGCAATGGCCTTAGGTATACTATATGCTAGTCACATGAAAGTAATAACTATGGACTTGTACGCATTCATCTAAAATGAGTTGACACAACCCTACATAGGTTTAAGGTACAATCTCTATATAAGATGTTTATGTAAATAAAATGCAGCATCCATGGACGAGTTAGTTCATATAAAATGAAATTATACCGCCCGCCCTCGACCAACGATAAATTGGCTTCCAGATGAGACGATTTAGGTATTTGCTCACGTTATAAGTAAAATGCACATTTTGGTAAGCCGACCGAATTGTTACGTCTGGAAGCTACTTATCTCGCTAAAAAACAACTGTCACTATACTTTGTCTATGGTTATTCCTAACCTCCCTAAGCAATATAAACAAGAAAATTATTGTTTGTTGTTTAGTGAAAAACCGGTACTATTTATTCCTTTAAACCCTCTTACAACTTATAAATTAGCATGTCAGCCGCAAAGAGAGTCCAGGTAAATGTCAACAAATGATCGCCCGTACACTTCCTAACCTAACCCTTACACTATTTTCCTGTTTAACAAATATCCAAATTTTTCAGCAATGGGCCACATTTGCGCGCACCTGGCACATATTTGACTGCAAATGGCAGGACCCATACGAGTCGGCTAACGTTATTAAGAAGTATCTTATGGGTATGCACAAGCCGATCTATCACCCCATGAACGACTGTGGGGATGTCGTTGTGTGTATAAACAGCCGGGATATCGCACTGCGGGGCGATGATTGGAGGCAGAGAGCGTATTTCCATCACACGGGATACCCTGGCGGCGCTAGCTGGACGTTAGCTTGGGAATTGCATAACAAGGATCCTACTTTGGTATGTACTCCTTACTCTAGATTGAAACATTCCTTTACACTCTAGGAAGTATTAACTCTTGTAAGGTTAAAGTGTTCCAGTTTTTCTAACACAGGGTTGGTTGGAAAGGGGGGGCAGGACTCAAAAAATCATAGGTGTATAATGACCTTGATTTGCTGAAACATAGGGTTGCAGTTTCGGTATAGTTGGAATGCAGTCCGTCTTTTTAAATTCTAAGGGATTGTTTTGGAAAATATTATAAGAAATATTATAAGATGTTCATTTTAAAGATAGATTTGTTCCTTTAGGACGAATTCATGGAAATTCCTATTATCCCAGCTGATTAACTCATTAAGGCAGAATGTCACTATTCTTTGTTAGTCTGTAATAACTGATTACATCTGACACCTATCAAATGGTGCACATTGACTAGTGTCACCACTAATTGCTAAGCCTGATGAAATTGGATCTAATAATCTCATGATGAGCATAAATATTTGTTCCTGAGTCTTGGATGTTTTCTACATATCTATTAAATATATTGTCATCTAGTACTCATACCACAAGCCTGATTGAGCTTACCATGGGACTAGTTTGATTTGTGTAAAATTGTCCCGTAATATTTATTTATTTATTATTTATTACATGTACTTAACATAAAATGTTGGTAAATTGTTTGAGTATTAGAATACCACTCACATAAAGTATTTATATTAATAAGAAAAATGGAGAGTAATAAATACAAAATTGATCAAACACAATAAGACAACCCTAGTGCAGGGTAGAGTTAGACAGGTTGGGTAGGGCTGCACCGTCATTGAAAGCAAAGAAATGTTTGATGGATTTGAATCTGTGTTTGTACAATCATTTAAACTTACACAATTGTTACTCATTATCAGAACACAATAAAATGGGGCTTAATCGCATATAAATATGATTTAACAGCAAAGAATTACCAATGACATGTTTTGTTGTCTTGTAATAATGATAATGGATGAAATATCAGTGTCTACCATTTTTCGACTCTATTTCATGTGTAAGTAATGTTTAAAAGTGGTACCAATTTCTTTACCGACCATCCACATTGCTACGTAGTTGACTGTCTTGACTCAGTCACATAGCTGTGTATGCAAATTTAAAACAGTGGACTAGTAAGGTAGGCTTGTAGACTCAGATTTAGAAAAATGCCTGTATCTCATATTTGCAGTGGTAATAAATAATTATGAATATGTTAATGGCGATAAGTTAGGAAAAAAAAACAGTATTGTAGATTTTGTTATCCTATGAATTACTATTTTCCGTAATCTTTCCTCGATTGAAAGTGTAGAAATTGGTGCATATATTGTATATAAAGATTACTATCACCATCTTTGTAATTATGAAAAAAGAATTTGCTTGTCATTTTCATTATTAGAAGACTGACATTTCAACCGTGGCAGCTCTCAATCAGAATATCTTGATAAGTTTCAATGTTTTAGTGATTCTAGATCTGTCTATTTGTTGATTACTAGTACATGCAAGTAGAGGATTTATTACGTTTTTTGACCCGATCACAATATTTAAGTTTACAAAAAGATTTATTTCAAATTGTGAGTTACTCATTGTTAACATCCTTTTTTTGCACCATACACAGAGCGCCGACGTGACGTCACTCACGCGGCGAGGTGCACCGATATTGTGACCAGGTAGTTTAATAACACATGGATGTTTTACAAACTATCTCCTATTATCAAAATATATAAAATAGATAGAATAGCAAAACCGGCCAAATACGGGACTGACTTGTGCACCGATGGTTCCGTACAAACTTTCAATTAACCTAACGAAATTAGCTGGCTAAGTTAAGTTTGCACATGTTATCTATTGCGTCGCATAGAAATGAGGTGCAGTTCAAACTTAACGCAACTGGGTTGTTCAAGAATAGGTTTTGAAAATACAATGAAAAAATTTGCTAGATGCAACAAACATACATTCGAGAAAAAATCAAAACTTTCGTTTTGTAAACTTTGAAGATAAGGAGGGGAATGGTATTTTTTTCGACATATTCATTCTTCAAAATTTAACAATGGTTAAAAAAATTGCTTGAAAATGTATAAATTAGCCCTTTCATATGCTACTCTAATTTGACCTAGTGTTTGAAATTTGCAAACCGAATATAATAGCATAAATAGTTTGTGAGCTATATGCTGTGACATGACAGCCCTACAAACATTGAGTTCTCCATGTATCAATATCATTCAAGTGTTTTTTTTATTTATTAAAATGTATTATACCTATTCCTGCCATGTCTCAATTTGCAGTAAGATTAACACTATCTTCAATTTGGTTGTGTAACTTAAGCATCCATCAAAAATTGGTCATGTTTTCTTAACAGCTTTTTTTATTAACTTTTCTGATATATAATTTCAGATTATTAAAAAAGCTGTCTACAGAGCAATGAAAGGAAATCTCCAGAGACGCCACACCATGGAAAGACTGTTCATCTACCCTGGCGGAAACATACCTGAAGATGTCCTGCAAAATGTGTCCAACCAGATTCGCCAAAATCGCAGGGTTCCGGATAGACTTGACCACATACCTGAAGAGGAAGTTAAGAAATTCCCTAAAGTTATGGAGTACCCCGAAGACTATGTCCTCAAATAAGCTAACTTTGTATTTATACCATTACATTAGGATTATATTGTAGTCATTAAAACAATGAAGTTTAATTCTGTTGTTTATTTCTGTACCAATGAATCGAGTAGAGGTGTGTTTTTATTACAAACTGATTTCTGTGTTCTTAAGGTAACCAATTTTATTAATTTATGCGCTTACGTTCAAAATTACGGCTTCTATCCTTCTTAAAACTTAAAAATAAAGAGGCTTAACGCAACCTTGGGTCAAGGTACTGCTTGGTAAAGGTGGCAGTCTCCTCAGCAACGTCGACGATTTTTACAGTGAAGTCAGCATTGCTGATCGCCATGGGAGACTCGGCAACCTTCACAGCCTCGAAAGGTTGAACGATTGACTCGGGCAGCGCAGCTTGCTTGATGACGTATGGGGGAGACTCCTCATCAACATCAGCCAAGTCCACGATCTTCACTGCGAAGTCAGCGTCATTGATGTTCTGGGGAGACTCGACGTCAGACTTGATGGGAATGTAGGAGGGAGTCTCCTCATCTACGTCAGCAACATCGACGACCTGGACTGTGAAGTCAGCGTCGCTGGTCTCCAGGGCAGAGTCAATCTTCACAGCCTCGACGGAAGGCGTGATGGCAGCCCTGGCCATGGGCCTGGAGAAGGTCTGTCCTTCAACATCAGCTATATCGACGACCTTGACAGCGAAGTCGGCATCGTTGGTCTCCAAGGGCTCAACAATATCGGCAACAAAGATGACAAATTGACCCAGAGGCAGAACGACTGACTCCGGAAGAGGGGTATCCATGAGTTTAATCTGAACTGGGGTGTCAGCGTTGATGGCTTCTTCGACGATGTTGATAGAATAGTCGCTGGTATCGACGGCAGCGTCGACGGTCTCAGGGGTGTCTACGAATTTGACCAGGAGAGCGACCTCGTCCATGAGCTCTTGCGGGACCATGAGAGGGGCGATGTCGGGTTGGGAAAGTTGTACTGGCTCCAGAAGGCTCTCCGGCCCAGAGATGGGAGCGATGAATGGTGCCTGAGGTTCCGGCAGGCGTAGAGGCTCTGGCAGGCGCATGAGGGGGGCAATGTCGGGTTGGGAGACCTGTACTCGCTCCAGAAGGCTCTCCGGCCCAGAGATGGGAGCGGTGAATGGTGCCTGTGGCAGGCGTAGAGGCTCGGGCATGGCCGAGGCCACGGCAATAAGGGCGACAGCTACCAGGTACTTCATCTTGGCTGTAAATAAAACGCACTTTTAAAAATAACGAGTAATTTATCATATTCTCATGGCTAAACGGTAAACGCAATTGAACAAGCTAAGCAATAATTTAACTTTTTTTTATTTTAACTAGATGGCGCTAGTCGTCGCACACTGTGAATATTTTACACGTAGTGGAGTTCAACTATTTATGTATATATTATATTCATTGTTTAAATACTGTCTCATCACTCTTTTTTTATCATAGAACCAATCAAATTGCAGATTATTTTACTCTGGCATCTATTTTTTTTCCTGTTATAATTCACGTAGATGACGTAGAAATTTGTTATTAAGATAAAACATACAGTCATACATCCGTTTATCAGATAATATTGAGAAATGCGTAGTAAGTAAATAAGAATTTACAATAATAAATACACAGCACGCTTGTAACGTCTACAATACCAACACTTTCAACCACTAGAAAATTCGAAACTATTTCACTTTCTGAAACAAATAATAAATATAAAACACCAAAATACACACTCACCTTATACTAATAGTCCAACAACAAAGCTATATCTGATCAAGATTACCCACTTATATAGCATTTTGTATCATTGATGATAAGGTCATTTATGACTTATCAGTGCAACGTGATTAGTCCACGTATGTAAGTACTGATTTTTAGTCACAGATTTATAAATAATCTTTGTAGCTTAAAGGATTAAAATATAGAATTTGGATTGAAAATTGAAAACATTTTATTTGGCGAGACTATAGGTACACTACTGTAATATTTTAGGAAGCTTCATTTAATCGCTTATGACATTGAATTATTTACGTGAGGCGCTTTTGTCGGTTTTCCGAATAAAAGAAGTAATAAGGATGATGAATAAATTTTATTACTTAATCCGTCATGTAGGTTAACAAAAAATATCGGAGACGTATTCTTTCTTTTTTTACCTAATCACAAAATAAAGATAAAAGATACATTGAGTCAAAATCTCGCGTGACGTCACTCTTCACGAGCCCCCACTGCTAAACATTAATGCAATTTATCTGAGTATTTTTTAATATTTTGAAAAAGCAAAAAATAAATGACCATAATTTTTTTACTATCTAACCGACGGACTAATTATAATTTTGATTTTCCTACCCCGTCATCAGGCCTATTAATGAACGCCCCCAGATACATTGACATTATTCTGAACTTGTTGCAGACCTTTACGTATTTAAAAACGTCAATGTATCTCGCCTTCGTCTCCACTTGCGCAAATGTACAGTGCTACTAATGCGTGCATCCGACATCTTATACACAATTTCGTGCTTCTAGAATATAAAAGGTCAGCAATAAGTTGCCTAGGCGTTAAGGCCATCGAGGAAGAGTGTAAAAACTTATCATTGAGTAAAAAAAGATGCACATATGTTGTGTGGAACATACTATCTCAATATAATTTGTAACTTTACGGGTGTTGAGTCAATAGTTATTTGTGGGTATGCTTATCAATCCTCTTAATCGTGACGTGGGTACACCGGATCGATTAATTACTCATTGAACATGCCAGTGTGCCTGGTCCGTAGATAAAATATTACAACAGAATTTTCCACCAATCCTTATAGCATATTTTTGTACATCAGACAATAACCATTGTTCATAGTTAATTCTACAAAAAAACAGTATGAGGATTATAAAGAAAACAATAGTCTGTATTTGAAATCAACATTATATACTTTATTGATATAATTAGGTATCCGTCTCTTCCATTACATCAATTACCACTAAATATATTTGGCAATATAAAAAATAAGGAATACGTTAAACTCGAGATTTTCAATCATACTACCTAATATAGATCTAGGGTATTATATACATTCCTTTTTATACAATTTCTAATACGCAATACCTAATATTTCATTTAATTACGATAAAAAACGAATGACTATAAAAATATACACGGATATAACAAAATCTGAATTATCTTAATCTAAAGCACGCCCCACATTTATCCCAGGTAGCACAAAAGTTGTATAAGAGAGTATAGACATTATAACTCTAGCTTGATTTATAAGGGCTGTAAAAGCGTGTAACTCAAGTTTGCGTTATGTCCTGTACAAGAGGTTATATAACCATTATAACTCCGTACCTTATATTAATGGCTGTATAAGTTCTAGTTTAGCTTTATAAGGGCTTATTAACTCTTTTACAGTCTTGTGTGCGTCATGGGAGATTATTATTGCAGAAATGCTGCGAAAGAACAAATAATTCTCGTTCCGTTCGCGCGGGAATGTGGAGGCGGCATCAAAGCAGATACATAGAAACAAGCAGATGTAACCTTATAAGAATGTCGCAAAATGGTCAATAATCAAATAATCATAAGATACTTAAAATCTCGGGATCCGGTGGTAAAAAGGTTCTACTGCGGAAATTTGAATTTGGATCGTATGAGCTGTCACGTATTTTAATTAACCCATCGATATTTTTAATTTCACCGTTACTCGGGTTATGACAGGACAAGATATGCATGACGTTATTTTCTTAATTTCGGCTGTCGGTTTTTTTCTTCCAATAATCTCTTGTTTACAAGACGACATTAGCTCTTATTCAAGATTTTCAAAAAATAAAAAAGGTACCATATTTTTATAACATTACTAGTCCGACGTTAAAGACTAAAGGCGTTATTAAAAAAATAAAACAATATTATTCAGAGATACGTACGATTACTATAGTATTTTATGCAATCGTTATATATTGTATGCTTTTTCAGTAACCACGAGGCTTGGTTAGTGGCCTAATTGAGGTACGAGAATTAAAAAGCTAATTATATAACTATTGTATACAATACTTTTTCTACGAGTAACCCATAAACTACAGTAAATGAAACATAGCAAAAAAAATATTGCAAAAACACTGAGTTCTTTTATTTATTTATTATAGTTCTCTTCGGAATTGTATAATACAGGTATTAGAGTTCAGTGACGTATAATATAAACCATAGAGTATAGAGTGAGGGTCCAATCTAAAAAGTGTGCCTTTTTAGTATGACTCCCGGAGTTCTTATTCACAAATTATGATTATAGTTCACGAGTAGAAAAACGAATACTCATCATCATATATTTAAGAGCTAGGCTCTTGTCGGTGGAGTAATTTCCAGCTAATTCTACATTCCGCTTTTTCTTTATTTGATGAAACATTATATTTTTCTTTTATTTGCTCCATTTTTTATTTATTTATTTTATTTATATGTCATTCTTGGTCTTTTCCTTTTCCCTACTATTAGGTACAGTCCGAACATAACGAATACTGAGAACCAATTGCTTAAGCTATGTTAGTAGTATCTTAAATAAGAATTATCTATTTATTACGATTAAGTCTTGGTTTATAACACGACACCAGGGGCCCCTTTCATAAACGCTTGTAACTTTTATTAGGAGCGGAAATCTCTTTCCAACAATATGAACTAAAAGGGACTTCCGCTTGTAATACAAGTTGGCCAGTCTTATTTAAATCTCCGTTTCAAACCTCTTTACAATCAGATCTCGATTTACAAAATAATTGTAATCCGCCACCAATCTCAAACAAAAGATCACGTAAAACATTTGCGTTACCACAAGAGTAACCACGAACTCGTAATTTACTTAATGCGTCATACTTTTTATATTTCATGACTGATAATAGACAACTCAAATTTTTATGTAAGGCTTCAAATAACTGAAAATTATTGATAAATTCTGAAATGTATTTTGAGCTGTACACCTTCAGGCTTGCTTTTTGAAGTTTTCTTCATAAATGGTAGTTTATTGCATGTACGTTAACTTATCAACTTATTGTTCAAATTGGTCAAAGCGTGAAACAATGAATTATTAATCAATTAAAACATTATAGAAATTCGGGTCGTCTGTATTTAATACTAACTATTATTATATTTATCTTCATTTAGAAGTTCAAACTTGAAAAGGTGAAGATTTCGTAATTATTAAACTTTGTATAGTTTTTGTTAAACTTTGGCGATATTTACTCTATTATCGGAACACAGGACCTTGTTCTTATGCTTCCTAATTCAAAAATCTGTGCACTTTGATGTCTACTTTCAAGTCGTATAGTCCCTATAACTCTCTCTCTCTGTCAATCAACACTTTAGTGAGCTAGACGGCACGATTTGAAGTTGGATGTGTACCTTCCTCAGCGCCTTCATTGGTGCATTTTGTTTGGGATTCGGATCAGATGGGTTACTCCAGCGTTCGAAATTCGAAGATCCTTTCGCGCCGTCCCACTCACGCAAACAAATTAATACGAGAAAGAGAGGGACGGCACATACGAAATTTGAATTTAGAACATCGGAATAATCCTTTAGATGCAATGCGTAACAGCGTTGGAGCGATTTTATACAAAGTTATCGAACTTTTAATACAATTTCCGCTTAGCGTATTGCCGACGCCGACGACATTGAGTAAAAATGGAAACATGGAGAAAATGCAATTGTTTTATCACGTTTTACCCAACGAACGGCCACGCAGTTTCATTTTGTATGGGCATTAGAGAAAGTGGCACTGTGCGTGTAGTTGGAAGCTGGGATAGGTGCTAAGACTGGTAAGGTTTTTTGCAAAGCAAACGCAAGACTGTAGCTGTCTTTAAACTTCATACGAATACACTTTTTATATACTGTTAATGAGGGTTTTCTAAAATGAAAATAACTTCAGTTGGTGCCACTGCGACGTCAGGCCCCTATTTCACAATCGTGACAATTGTCAGGTGACGACAATTTTATGTTCATGGCGATCCCCGCATGCTCGATACATCTTCTTACTTTATACTGGGTACGCAATGTACGTGAAATTGTCATTGTCACGATTGTGAAATAGGGGCCAGGTCTAATTTACAAGTGTCAAAATTCACCAGCAGACAATGTTGACACTTTTTGTTAATTAGACCCGACGTCGCGGTAGTGCCATCTGGTGTAATTTCCATTTTAGAGAACCCTCATTCAATTCCGTATTATGTCTGACAACGGCAAATAATATAACAAGTCCCGCTGATTACTATTGAATATGTTTTTCAGTATGATAAGAACAGAAACCTAAATAATTCGAGGTAATCTCTGTAAGTAACACTATCTCGCCTGTATCAAGCATATAACTAAAGTTTACTAAATACTTTACGCCTAATTGCCTATACAGATTTCATTATTATTTTCTTACCGGAACTGGAAATGTACTTCAGTAAATTAAATCTCAAAAAACAAAAATAATATATTTCCTTAATCTTTCTTAGCACTCTGGAATACCTTTCAACTCTTTGACCATTACAGTCGTCATACGACGTCAGTTTTGGAATCTCGATCCTCAATGAGAATTTAGCAGGAACGTTTTGTCGGCTAGTGACGACTTGGCTGCCACAGGGACGTGTACTGACGACTGTAGTTTGCAAAGAGTTAGGGCCTATTCAAACTGTAGGTTCACAGTAATAAAATTAGTTTGTAGAAATTATATGTATGTATATATGTACACGTGCTATGTATACTTGTGCTCTTCTCAAACATGCAGTGAAATAAAAATTAATAAAACAAACAATGATATCTTTGAATATTTGAATGATAATTTTTTTTTTAATATACAGTTATTCGTGCTTTTCGCCGCCGAATCGGCGGCGTGGGGCGGGGCCACGCGCGGGGCACTCACAGCGAATTGAAACAAAAGAAGGCCGCTTTGCTAGACCTTCAATTTTGTATGAAATATCATTACGCACCTCTCGTCGCGCCGCACCCGTAACGTGAGACTTCGGGGCCTACTATAAGGAACACAACATCAATATTTCATGGCATGTTTGAGATTTTCTTACCTAGCTAACATAAGTCCACCTCGAGAGTGTGTTAAAAGCCTGCAGTGGTGTGGCGTCCATATAAGCTCATTCCCACTGAGTTGCGCATGGAAAGGCTTTTTAACCACCTTTTTCTTTAAATGAATACACTTCGGCTTCCTTTGTAATTTTCCAGATGCCACGCCTCTGATAGCCTGTCTAAATTATTAGCATTTTTAGCTCTGTCACCGTTGTCTCCTGGGGTACGGGATATAATAACAACAAAAAAGTTGATCTACCCATATCGTTAAAAGGTATCTGAAACATGGACGAATTTCAACTACGTGAACCCAAGTTTGATCTGCACCCCTATTGCCTAACGCGTTTGACGCTCGGAATCAGAATCAAGTGTGATAATTTTATATGGGCTATGACAATTGATTCGGATACCAATTGTCAAAATTTCGTTAGGCAATAATCCCCCGGGTTACTATAAAGAATATAAAGTCTAAAACCATGTTAAAATAAGTTGTTCTTATTGGCTTATTGCGGAGATCTTACAAGGTTCACACCGAAGTTCGAAGGCACAATCGTATATCTTTCTCGTTTTTTTTTTAGGTATAGAGCAAGAAGAATAGAAGGTGTTATGTTAGGGCTCTCGAACTTCAGAATGTACCTTCGGGAAGGAGAGTACATTCTAGAGCGCTCAGACAGTTTCATTAAATATCGTAATAATGACAGCGATTATGTGTACGTCAGACTGTACGTGTGTGTGTGTTCTTGATAATCTTAGTCTCAGACTAGCGTCTTTTGTAAAAAAGTTCAATATTACTTGTAATGCTATTTCTAGGGATCCGTACTTCAGTCGGTAAAAACGGAACCTTATCCTTACACCGCGGTCAAAGCGCTCTAAAATTGACTCGCATAAATTACACTGTCAAATCCAATGTATAGCTTTAGTACTACAGTGTAATTTAGGGTATTCTAATCTCCATATTATTATTAATATAGTACAGTGGCAGTACGTAATTTTATTTTATAACGCTCTACGCCCACTGTCGCGACTCATCAAATATACAATAGAAATGATCATTTCATTAAGATAATCAATAAACAAGTATTTATTTAATTTAGCTACAAATCATAATGGAACGAGGAAGTTCGGTAGATGTCGCTAACGCTATCGAAATAAGTTCGAAATTGTTAGTACTACATACAGTTCTACTAACTTAGGGACCTTCCACATATTATGTTAAATATTTTGACTCTTTGGACCACTCCCATTTTTCTATCTATCACGTTAGGCGTGACCTCCCTTATCGCGTTAACGAAATATGTGGGTGACCCGTTATCTCTTCAGGCGAAAAAAAAACTATAATTAACAACGCCATATGAAGTACACGAATACATGATACACTTATCTATGTGTACGGTAATAAGTCATAACGTAGCCAATATTAACTACACTGGATTGAGTACTGACTTTTATTAGCCAATCAAAATTTAAACATATCACCGAGCAAGACAGTCTACAATGCTGTGATGGTAAGAGACTAGAGAATGCGGTCCGAGCGAGAGCATCAAACCCGAGGACGGAGTCTCATTCGCACAAGTTGCCAATGTAGAAAAGTGTCACGTTGTGGTATTAAATAATTTAAACAATAGTGGACATATTTACCTGGTTACACTAACTAGAGCTACATATATACCCTTTACCTAATTTGTAAATGTTTAAGATATCAACATTATTTACTGATTAAAACACAATATTGCATTAAACAGAGTAGTAATTTTAAATATTTACTGGTATCCACAACGTTGACATAGTATGTCAATGGAGACAATATAATTGTCTCATGGCATCACTGTGCTTGAAAGAAGCTAAATATGGTCAAAATATGTAGTGTGAAGGGTAGTAAAAGCGAAAGCTTCACTAATTAAGGAATATCATTTCACAGGTAACGAACAATGGGTTTTATTTGACGGTAAAACAACAAGACTATATGTCCAACTTATTAGGGTGACTATGATTTAGGCTTTGCAAAAATCATTACTCCTAATGTTAAGGTACGTTTATTTAACTCGTTCTTTTGTCAGCTGAACAGTGTTCTGAAATAAGCGCGTATTATCTATTATTTATCTACATAAATTAAAATAATAGCGTATTTATTTGCTCGCTAAGTTTTTGTGATTATTTACTAAATTTTGTCTTTGAATACAATTTAATGTGCGGTGCTTACTAAAACAGCCAGTTGTATTGTAATGACTAATGGTAGAATTATTTTTTTGGGGTCCAGTACATTTTTTTGGTAAGAGAGCTTAGGGTATCAAAGTAAGTTTTGGTGGTCATTATATCTAACCCCTTTAGATTATGTCTTAGTGAATATGAATTAACACAGACATATTTCAAAATAATCCTAATAACCATAGATGTTCTAGGTCACCCTAATTAAAACGAGATGCAAGTCTCTGGTTTGCTTTCTCTGTCGGACACACTTTTTTTCGCAGTGCTCAGTCCAGTTCTAGTTATTAAGTCCATGACTAAGTTAGATTGAATGAGTTCAGGCTTTAGGGTCTATCCGACGGTCAGAAATTACGGCAGACTTGATCAGATCGGACGCTCAATAACGTCTAAGGTCAAGCGGGCGCGTTGATTGGCTTGATGGTTTCAAGCAGGGATCGGAACCGGTATTTTTTTCATACAAAATATCCGAAATAACGATTCGTTTTTTTTTGAGATTTTCGTATATTTTATTAAAATTCTAGAACATGAATCAGGTGTTTTGTGATTAATTTCCCTTCTCCTAAATACAATTTAAAATTTACACAATACCGGTTCCGACCCCTGGTTTCAAGGCCAAGTAGCTGGCTGCAATCGATCACGTATGGAAGCCGTACTATTTTAGTTTTTGAGCAAACGCCACGACTCTTGCCCGCCTTTTATCCTAATAACGTCCAAGTTAAATAAACTTCTTAGGGTCTTGAAAGTAAGTAACAGTAGCGACATCTACCGACCTTCGATCCAACGAACTCCTTTGACAGTCTTGGTTACCGAACGCGGATGGTTTACACATTACACGGGCGCAGGTTGGTGGAGCCGCCGTCAAAGTGCGCCTCATTTGATCGCACGCGCTTCGGGTAGGAACGCGTCCCAGTAGCGGATAGCCTGCAATACAAGATGCTATTAGTAAACATTGATTTAAACTTACAGTAGAAGATCCGAATATAACACAGCAAAACGGGGCTTAATCACGTATAAGGGTCGTACAGATTTTTTAGTATGAGTTATCGTTATGCGTCTTTCCTGTGGACACGCGAAAGTTAAGGGCTTTAAATAAAAAAAAATCTTAGGACCCTCTAGGTGATGTACAAATCGATTACTACCCTAGATCTATGCGATAAAAATATCACTTATATGTACCCAAGCCCTTAAATTTTTTGAGAAGACAGCTAAATTTTAGAATCTGTATGACCCATAAATATAATTTGTTTAATTGTATTGTCTTGGTAATTTTTCGACCTTTGGACGTAGTGATATATCCATAGTCTCAAAGGTACTGGAAAGGTATCAACATCTTCTATCCTTCTCGAAAAATACGATGATGAGACTCGCCCCTCCAGCTCCTTCGAGATTATTGGACGTAACGCGACGTCCGAAACGTCGACGAATTATCAACGCAAATGAATTAATCACATCTATATGCAATTAAGCTCCGTTTTGTTGTGTTGTGATTATTTATTTATTTAATCGTATGGCACAAGGTTTTATTTAAGACGGATACACAATTTACAGGTTGCACAGAGTAGTGTCTCCGATTTCCGTTTAGCTGCGAGGCTCTGGTGTAGTGATAATGATACTCGTATATTTTTAATGCAGCAATGAAAATTACAACAGGTCTCTCAAGAGATTTAACGAACGGCCACATGCTTTCTATACCCATCGGCTTCTTATTCGTGATCTCCATTCGTACAATGAAAGTTAGTTTTCGGTAGATCGATATTCGTTTTTTTTATAGAAATTCCGATCACATTTAACGGATCGATTAACGTAAAAATTGCGCTGACATTCATCCTATAATGAAACGATTGACGAGATCTGTGATCGTCTGTCCTTCAGATTATTAATGTCACTTTATTAAAATAGTCATGAGAGTAATTTTTAATATGGTTTTACAGCGAATTAAAAAAAGTAGTATCCATTTAAGATTTCAAGATGACTGACAACTAAAAAAACATCATAGGTGTCGTATAAAAAATTTTCAGGGTCAAATCTCAAGACAGTTTAAAACTTACAAAGCAGTAGCAGTACAGACCTGAGCTTGGTGCTTCATATGCTCCTCTAAGTACCGCAGGAGTGTTGCCCGCATTTCCAGCACTCGCACCTCGTCCCAACGCTCAAGCTCCTTTTTGATCACTCGCGAGATCTGATCGAACTCTTGCTGCCCGCGTTCCACTTTGGATTCCCACTGAAAATAAAACATTTCGTTCAGGATTCAAGAAGAATAATTGAAATAGTTAAAACACCAAGCCAAAAGTTTGAGGAAGACATTGTTTTTTTGCATCGAGATAGTATGATGTCACGATTTCATATTCCAATTTCTACAAATATTTATTTCTACGGGTTCAGAATATATATAGATTGTTTTTTCCATATTACCACTTCCCCAAATTCTCTATTCTACACATTCCCATTCTTACAGATTTGTATTCAGACATAAAATGGAATGTTAATTTGTTTGTTTTACAAATGCACATACTTTAATACTAAGATTTATGTGAGTCTGTAGAAATAATAATCCGTAGGAGTGAGAATTTGTAGAAAAGAGCATGTGTAGAATGGAAATATGTACACATTAATAAATGGGATTGTCTAGAATTGGCAATCTTTATTGAGCATTGAGACTAAACCGTTATATAGTATGTGTGTTAAAACTATTATTCCTATCTATTTATACATGAATACCATTTATAACCTTTTAGTTTTTTTATATTATAGGTATTTTTTTAAAGTTCTTTTATCCTGGAAAATATGTTTGGCAGCCTAACCTAACCAAAGGGCTTTTAGTGGGTGGCTCAACTTTTTTTTGTTCTTATTTTTTATCGTGACTCAGGAGATAATAGGGCTATATACACACTGACGAGATAGGCCCTTGAAAAATGGACCTAAATTGGCTAGAAAAAAAATGGGCTATAAAAGGGAAAGGTGTGCCAGAGAAGTATGTACGACTTAGATTAGTTCTCACGATCAAGATCAAGATCGGATTAGAAATGTGTATATAAGGGTGTTCGGGATGAACAAAGGAAAATGCAGAATGCCTTGATATGGTTTAAAATAGTCGTTTAACTCAAGGAACGTAACCATGGTAACGAGATAGTAATAAGTAGAGGAAGTCTCAGGTAGACCCCGGTACCTCAATAATCTCCTGCGAGGCTTGCTCGATCTTCTCTGGTCGGTTGGCCAGCTCGGCTTTCGCTTTGTTCTCTCTCCGCTTGGTCAGCTGCATCTGTGCATGCTGCCAGTTTTGGAATACCTGTGAACGACAGATTATCTTCAGGTACTTTTCTGTCGATAGTCTTTAGAAACTTCTTGTTAAGTGTCAAAACGGTATCAGATTGTGGCGTCATTACGTCTTGATATCTAGTCAAAATTATACCAAATATTTATATAACATACTAAAGGTGCCCGCAACTTCGTTCGTGGAAGAGAAAAGTCATAACCGCTTTTTCTTCAGCGTAGTCGGGTAAAAAGTATTTACTTATTTATTTATTCATTAATAGGTTTGCCAACAGATACAACACATAATAAAATTACACTGATATCATATGGACATAAAGACGAGTGTTTATCCAATTACAGGCAAACACAGCAGTTTTCTATAAGCTAGCTAAACAATGTGAAGTGACTGCTAGTACTTATTATACTACAGATAATATTATACTAACTGTAGGAACTTCTTAAATTTATTAAGTGACATTGCCAATAAGTCTACCCTAGTGTTCTTATCTATACTATTATAAAGTTGTAAAAATGAAATGTCTGTACATTGAAGATATTTTCAAACAATTGATTGTTACGGACTATTTGGAGGCGACTAAAACGAAAAAAATTTTTTTTGGATTTTATGTATGTTTGTATGTGTCGTTGTGGCTTCATCACGCAAAATCGGCTAAACAGATTTCAACAATTTTTGGTACACGGGTAGCTGGGTATCTCCAGATGGTTATAGGATACTTTTTACCCAACTACGCTGACGAAAAGATGAAGGGTTATGACTTTTTCTCCTCCGCGAACGAAGTTGCGGGCACCTTCTAGTACATTATATTATGCACCTTACAAATTCTAGGGATGACACTATGAGATCCAAGATTGGTCCGAAAATTACCTAAAGCAAATGAACGGAAATTAGCTATGCGCGAGTGAGATCTACGTACCGTAAATCCAATTTTAAGCAGCAGCTAAGGACAATCTATTAACTCGTTTAGAATTTTGAACACCAAGACGTGATCAGAAATCCATCGGCGATTTTCCAACGATGGCATGTTGAAAAACGAAGCCGTTCCTTATAACTCATGAGAGAAGGGAGTTTCCTTTGATGAACAGATAAGAAAAACAGAAAACGCTTTTGGATACTTTCGATTCTATCCTGGTGGCATTTATACTGGGGGGTCCAGACATTGGAATAGCATTCCAATAGAGTCCTAATCAGCGCGAAGTATGCAGTAATCAAAGCCATTTTATATTTGAATGTTTTACAGTTACGCCAAACGAAACCTACTAGTTTATAGGTATTACTAACAATCTCATCGATAAGAGCGTTAAAAGACAGCTGGCTGTCAAAGATATTTATATCTTTCTTTTATTCTAGCATGCTCTATGAAGTTCGTGCCCTCTTGTTCACGCGCCCGGCTGTTTATGAGGCTTACGAGGTATTGCACCCGATGATGCATGCTATCGAATATTTCGACAATAGTATTTTAAACGAGTATGGTGGTCGCTTTATGGCCACAGATAAATAATTCTGTTATTTACCGACGAGTATGCAAAATAAGGGAGTTAGCTCCCGTATTACTGGAAAATCCTATCGTATTGACAAGTAGTATTACGCCTAGGTCTCTTATTACTGACACCTCTTCTAGTGGATTATTATCAATGCAATATGATGTTAGAAGGGGGCGTCGTTTTTTGCAAAATTTGATGTGCTTACATTTACTAATGTTCAAAGGTAATTTATTCAGACTGGCCCAATCAAGAACACGATTCAAGTTCTTTTGCAGTTGCAGTGAGTCAGAAGAAGTGTTTATTGCCTTGAAAATCTTCAAGTCATCAGCAAAAAGAGAAAAGCTAGAAAAACGAATGACTCCTATAACTATAACCATCTGTGGATACCCAGCTAACCAAAAATAGTTAAACATACTTATAATTACGGGCTAAACATACTTATAATTATATAATAATATTACGCGCCTGAACTAGGAAAAAATATTGAAATCCGTTTAACCATTTTGGCGTACCGAAGCTACAACGACACGTACATACAAAAAAAAACATTAATATTTAGTTTTTGTCCGTTACATTATTTTTTTTGAAAATATTTTCTACGTACAGACATTTCATTTTAACAACTTTACAATAGTATACACGTGGGATTGGTAATGGCTGAGTGTAAGGTGCTGGCTGTTCGACGACGAAAGCACACTGTGGACACTCCCTGCCGCCCGCAAGCTCCGCCCACCCGCAATCTTCCCGCTCACAGTTCAGTTACCTCAGCCGGTATCTGCGAGGTAACCGAGCGCGGGTGGGCGGCACTTTCAGGGAGTGTCCATACTGTACGCAGTACTCTTTATTATACTGTGACGAAAGTAAGTTTGAATAGAATGGAATAAGGAATGTTGTGTTGACGGATGACAGAGTGTCAGTTGATGGATGGAGTTTATAAAAGATGTACATAATTATGTAAATTTGTAAATATAATATATTAAGAAGATCTTTGCGTTTTCCCTGCCCCATTCCCACATACATACATAACAATAATGATTGGGTACCTTGACTCTTTCGTGGAACACGTCTTTGATTGCCTGGATGAGCCCTAGGTAGTCTTTGATGTGCTCCGTGAGCACGTAGAAATCCGTATTCGACTGCTCCACTCTTAACTGCTCAATCTGAAGGGAAGAGTGCATTAATTAGTTATTGTATTTATAGAACAACTCATTAGAGAAAATCACAATCTGTTTTGTTAATAAGTTGGGCAATGATAAATGCTAAGGCCAGTTGTGCCAGCGAGAATCTCGGAAGATTTCAACCAAGCATTTCTTAGATCATTAGGAGCAAAACATTTTATATGAACCCCAGTCAAATCCGGCTCAGTTTTGAAAATATTATCAACTACAAGGCGCCCGCAACTTCGTTCGCGGAGGGGAAAAAGTCATAACCCCTGTTTTTTTCTTCAGCATAGTCGGGTACAAAGTATCCTAAAATCATCTAGAGATACCTAGCTACCGGTGTATCAAAAACAGTTGAAGTCTGTTAAGCCGATTTAGCATGAAGCCACAACGACACATACAAAAACTTCATTTCTACAACTTTATAATAGTATATATAGATTACGGGCTCAGCTCGCGCCGCTCGCCCGCTAGCGACTCGCGCGCTCCACTACACGAGCCGCTCACACCGCACGTACCTTCTCGTGCAGGTCGGCCAGGTGCGACAGCGCGCGGCTCAGCGGCGCGTGCGGGTCCGCGTCCGCCAGCGACTCGCACGCTCCACTACACGAGCCGCTCACACCGCACGTACCTTCTCGTGCAGGTCGGCCAGGTGCGACAGCGCGCGGCTCAGCGGCGCGTGCGGGTCCGCGTCCGCCAGCGACTCGCACGCTCCACTACACGAGCCGCTCACACCGCACGTACCTTCTCGTGCAGGTCGGCCAGGTGCGACAGCGCGCGGCTCAGCGGCGCGTGCGGGTCCGCGTCCGCCAGCGACTCGCACGCTCCACTACACGAGCCGCTCACACCGCACGTACCTTCTCGTGCAGGTCGGCCAGGTGCGACAGCGCGCGGCTCAGCGGCGCGTGCGGGTCCGCGTCCGCCAGCGACTCGCACGCTCCACTACACGAGCCGCTCACACCGCACGTACCTTCTCGTGCAGGTCGGCCAGGTGCGACAGCGCGCGGCTCAGCGGCGCGTGCGGGTCCGCGTCCGCCAGCGACTCGCACGCTCCACTACACGAGCCGCTCACACCGCACGTACCTTCTCGTGCAGGTCGGCCAGGTGCGACAGCGCGCGGCTCAGCGGCGCGTGCGGGTCCGCGTCCGCCAGCGACTCGCACGCTCCACTACACGAGCCGCTCACACCGCACGTACCTTCTCGTGCAGGTCGGCCAGGTGCGACAGCGCGCGGCTCAGCGGCGCGTGCGGGTCCGCGTCCGCCAGCGACTCGCACGCTCCACTACACGAGCCGCTCACACCGCACGTACCTTCTCGTGCAGGTCGGCCAGGTGCGACAGCGCGCGGCTCAGCGGTGCGTGCGGGTCCGCGTCCGCCAGCGACTCGCACGCTCCACTACACGAGCCGCTCACACCGCACGTACCTTCTCGTGCAGGTCGGCCAGGTGCGACAGCGCGCGGCTCAGCGGCGCGTGCGGGTCCGCGTCCGCCAGCGACTCGCACGCTCCACTACACGAGCCGCTCACACCGCACGTACCTTCTCGTGCAGGTCGGCCAGGTGCGACAGCGCGCGGCTCAGCGGCGCGTGCGGGTCCGCGTCCGCCAGCGACTCGCACGCTCCACTACACGAGCCGCTCACACCGCACGTACCTTCTCGTGCAGGTCGGCCAGGTGCGACAGCGCGCGGCTCAGCGGCGCGTGCGGGTCCGCGTCCGCCAGCGACTCGCACGCTCCACTACACGAGCCGCTCACACCGCACGTACCTTCTCGTGCAGGTCGGCCAGGTGCGACAGCGCGCGGCTCAGTGGCGCGTGCGGGTCCGCGTCCGCCAGCGACTCGCACGCTCCACTACACGAGCCGCTCACACCGCACGTACCTTCTCGTGCAGGTCGGCCAGGTGCGACAGCGCGCGGCTCAGCGGCGCGTGCGGGTCCGCGTCCGCCAGCGACTCGCACGCTCCACTACACGAGCCGCTCACACCGCACGTACCTTCTCGTGCAGGTCGGCCAGGTGCGACAGCGCGCGGCTCAGCGGCGCGTGCGGGTCCGCGTCCGCCAGCGACTCGCACGCTCCACTACACGAGCCGCTCACACCGCACGTACCTTCTCGTGCAGGTCGGCCAGGTGCGACAGCGCGCGGCTCAGCGGCGCGTGCGGGTCCGCGTCCGCCAGCGACTCGCACGCTCCACTACACGAGCCGCTCACACCGCACGTACCTTCTCGTGCAGGTCGGCCAGGTGCGACAGCGCGCGGCTCAGCGGCGCGTGCGGGTCCGCGTCCGCCAGCGACTCGCACGCTCCACTACACGAGCCGCTCACACCGCACGTACCTTCTCGTGCAGGTCGGCCAGGTGCGACAGCGCGCGGCTGAGCGGCGCGTGCGGGTCCGCGCCCGACAGCGACTCGCACGCTCCACTACACGAGCCGCTCACACCGCACGTACCTTCTCGTGCAGGTCGGCCAGGTGCGACAGCGCGCGGCTGAGCGGCGCGTGCGGGTCCGCGCCCGCCAGCGACTCGCACGCTCCACTACACGAGCCGCTCACACCGCACGTACCTTCTCGTGCAGGTCGGCCACGTGCGACAGCGCGCGGCTGAGCGGCGCGTGCGGGTCCGCGCCCGACAGCGACTCGCACGCTCCACTACACGAGCCGCTCACACCGCACTTACCTTCTCGTGCAGGTCGGCCAGGTGCGACAGCGCGCGGCTGAGCGGCGCGTGCGGGTCCGCGCCCGACAGCGACTCGCACGCTCCACTACACGAGCCGCTCACACCGCACGTACCTTCTCGTGCAGGTCGGCCAGGTGCGACAGCGCGCGGCTCAGCGGCGCGTGCGGGTCCGCGTCCACCAGCGACTCGCACGCTCCACTACACGAGCCGCTCACACCGCACGTACCTTCTCGTGCAGGTCGGCCAGGTGCGACAGCGCGCGGCTGAGCGGCGCGTGCGGGTCCGCGCCCGACAGCGACTCGCACGCTCCACTACACGAGCCGTTCTCACCGCACGTACCTTCTCGTGCAGGTCGGCCAGGTGCGACAGCGCGCGGCTGAGCGGCGCGTGCGGGTCCGCGCCCGACAGCGACTCGCACGCTCCACTACACGAGCCGCTCACACCGCACGTACCTTCTCGTGCAGGTCGGCCAGGTGCGACAGCGCGCGGCTGAGCGGCGCGTGCGGGTCCGCGCCCGACAGCGACTCGCACGCTCCACTACACGAGCCGCTCACACCGCACGTACCTTCTCGTGCAGGTCGGCCAGGTGCGACAGCGCGCGGCTGAGCGGCGCGTGCGGGTCCGCGCCCGACAGCGACTCGCACGCTTCACTACACGAGCCGCTCACACCGCACGTACCTTCTCGTGCAGGTCGGCCAGGTGCGACAGCGCGCGGCTGAGCGGCGCGTGCGGGTCCGCGCCCGACAGCGACTCGCACGCTCCACTACACGAGCCGCTCACACCGCACGTACCTTCTCGTGCAGGTCGGCCAGGTGCGACAGCGCGCGGCTGAGCGGCGCGTGCGGGTCCGCGCCCGACAGCGACTCGCACGCTCCACTACACGAGCCGCTCACACCGCACGTACCTTCTCGTGCAGGTCGGCCAGGTGCGACAGCGCGCGGCTGAGCGGCGCGTGCGGGTCCGCGCCCGACAGCGACTCGCACGCTCCACTACACGAGCCGCTCACACCGCACGTACCTTCTCGTGCAGGTCGGCCAGGTGCGACAGCGCGCGGCTGAGCGGCGCGTGCGGGTCCGCGCCCGACAGCGACTCGCACGCTTCACTACACGAGCCGCTCACACCGCACGTACCTTCTCGTGCAGGTCGGCCAGGTGCGACAGCGCGCGGCTGAGCGGCGCGTGCGGGTCCGCGCCCGACAGCGACTCGCACGCTCCACTACACGAGCCGCTCACACCGCACGTACCTTCTCGTGCAGGTCGGCCAGGTGCGACAGCGCGCGGCTGAGCGGCGCGTGCGGGTCCGCGCCCGACAGCGACTCGCACGCTCCACTACACGAGCCGCTCACACCGCACGTACCTTCTCGTGCAGGTCGGCCAGGTGCGACAGCGCGCGGCTGAGCGGCGCGTGCGGGTCCGCGCCCGACAGCGACTCGCACGCTTCACTACACGAGCCGCTCACACCGCACGTACCTTCTCGTGCAGGTCGGCCAGGTGCGACAGCGCGCGGCTGAGCGGCGCGTGCGGGTCCGCGCCCGACAGCGACTCGCACGCTCCACTACACGAGCCGCTCACACCGCACGTACCTTCTCGTGCAGGTCGGCCAGGTGCGACAGCGCGCGGCTGAGCGGCGCGTGCGGGTCCGCGCCCGACAGCGACTCGCACGCTCCACTACACGAGCCGCTCACACCGCACGTACCTTCTCGTGCAGGTCGGCCAGGTGCGACAGCGCGCGGCTGAGCGGCGCGTGCGGGTCCGCGCCCGACAGCGACTCGCACGCTCCACTACACGAGCCGCTCACACCGCACGTACCTTCTCGTGCAGGTCGGCCAGGTGCGACAGCGCGCGGCTGAGCGGCGCGTGCGGGTCCGCGCCCGACAGCGACTCGCACGCTCCACTACACGAGCCGCTCACACCGCACGTACCTTCTCGTGCAGGTCGGCCAGGTGCGACAGCGCGCGGCTGAGCGGCGCGTGCGGGTCCGCGCCCGACAGCGACTCGCACGCTCCACTACACGAGCCGCTCACACCGCACGTACCTTCTCGTGCAGGTCGGCCAGGTGCGACAGCGCGCGGCTGAGCGGCGCGTGCGGGTCCGCGCCCGACAGCGACTCGCACGCTCCACTACACGAGCCGCTCACACCGCACGTACCTTCTCGTGCAGGTCGGCCAGGTGCGACAGCGCGCGGCTGAGCGGCGCGTGCGGGTCCGCGCCCGACAGCGCCGCCGCCGCGCGCGCCGTGTCGTGCGCCCGCGCGCCCAGTTCGCGCCGCTCGCCCGCCAGTGACTCGCACGCCCCGCACAGTCTCCGCAGGCAAGCTTCGAGGGCTTCGATGCGGGTCGCGCGCTCCTCGAACCACTGTAATCATCGTTATTAATACACTGCTCTCACTGGTTGTTTGGTTAGCTGGAATGTTGCATTTTTCGCACTAGTGCTTTTTAGTTTTTACATCGTATCAATTTTCTATCGTTTTTGGTATTTCATTTAACTAGGCAGTAAAAGAAAAATTCAAAATGGTGTCATGATATATAAACATAAAGATACACTTACGGCATCAGACTCGTCCATCCTGTACGTGATCTTGTTGACGGTCTCGCCCACTTTGTTGAAGAACCGCACCATCCCGGCGCCGCTGAGGGCCGATGTGCTCGTTGCCTTCGGCAATTCCGTGTCTGAAACAAACCATTATCTTGTCAATGGGAGTCTAATTATCAACGGAATCCATTAGCAGCTGCAGTGTTACAGCTTTTACCTTAGATGACTAGCGTATCAGAAAAAGCAAAGTGGTTCAGTCCCCAAGATGGTCCTGCGACTTATTAAAGTCGGCTTGAAAGCCATCGACGGTGGTGACGTCACTGTGTTTATTCTATAATAATAATAATAGTTTATTAGCAGAAAAGGGATACAACAATTAGATTGAGGTCTCTGACTTCTGAGCTAGGTTATAACCTGTGTTACAGATGTCAGTGTCCTCTCCCACAACATTACCTCTTACAATTTCACTTATCAACTATTTGGCCGTTTACATACAGGTGTGTGTGTGTGTGTGTGTGTGTGTGTGTGTGTGTGTGTGTGTGTGTGTGTGTATGTGTGTGTGTGTGTGAGTGTGTGTGCGCGCATGCGCGTGTGATTACGCGAGTGTTTATTTCAAGTTAACAATGCTTCAGTTAAATTATAGTCCAACGATAATAGCAACGCTTTCAGTTTAGTTTTACATTCATATGTAGATAATGGATAAAAAATTAAAGTCTTGTTTATTTTATTATATAAATGTATGGCCATGAACCCTTGTTGTCTTTTTACAGTAGATAATTTGCATTTTACAGGTTTGCAAACATTAGTAATTGTGCGTTTTTTTGCATCATTACAATTGCATTTATTTTCATCGTAAAGAGTATTTTTATGTTGCTTTATCACTATACAAAGTATATACAGCTGTCTAACAGTAAGTATTTCACATTTGTTGTACAGTAGTGTAGTCGGATACATATACGGGCTGAAGGTCATAACTTTTAATATAGATCTTTGTGTCCTTTCCAATGTGATCATATGCGTCTTACTTGCACCACCCCACACCACGTTACAGTATCCGAGAACAGACTGCGCAAGAGCGCAATAAACTGTGCGTAATATGTCCCAGTCAGCTATATAACGAAGTCTTTTAAAAACCCACACAAGCTTCCTAATACGTGTTGTGGTTAGGTCCAAGTGCGACTGCAAGCTTATTCTGTCATCCAGCATGACCCCTAGATACTTAGTACAATTAGATTTAGCTATTGTAGTGCATTGACAACCAGTTCTTGTATGATCACATGAATGGACTTTAAGGTCAAAACTTGGAAGTTGCGGATTTTTACGTAAAGAAAACTGTAAATATGTGGTTTTAGAGAGATTCAATGTTAGGAGATTGTCATATAGCCAGTTGTTGACCTTATGAAGCCCTATCTCGGCATTACTGAAGGCTTCGTACCACGTATCTCCACTAAAGATTATGACTATGTCATCGGCGTAAGTGAATATCATTCCATTAGCAAGAGATAACTGACAAAAATCATTAATGTAGATCAGAAAGAGACTCGGTCCCAGTATACTGCCCTGTGGCACGCCGTATGTAACATTTGCGTCCTTGCTGCTATGCTTACCTATTTTTACTTGTTGCATACGGTTAGATAGAAATACTTAAAAATCGATAGAGCATTTCCCTTAATCCCAATATGATCCAGCTTATCAACAAGAGCTGCAATCGAGACAGTGTCGAAAGCTTTTCCCAGGTCTAAAAATACACCTAAGCATTTCTTTCCAGTGTCGATCCTAGAGGTTACGTGATCTAATAAAGCACTGACAGCGTCTTCGGTGCTTTTACCTGGCCTGAAACCAAATTGACGGTGTGGTAATAAGTTTTTTTGTTCCAGATATTTAACAAGTCGACAATTTAGAACCCCTTCAAGAATTTTGAATAACGAAGACAGAACTGAAATTGGTCTATAGTTAGACACAGTGTCTCTGTTCCCGTTCTTGTGAAAAGGTGTTATTAAGGATCTTTTGAAAACAGTTGAAAATATTCCCTGTACTATGCAGTTCAACAAGTTTAGTTATAGGAGGCACAATAGCATTTTTTGCAAGTTTCAGTAATTTCACCGGTATAATGTCCCAACCAGGAGCGCAGTCATTTTTTAAATTTAGGATTATAGACTCTATTTTAGCTTCATCTGGAGGCACTATAACAATAGAATTCAAAGTTGGTGATATATTAGATTTGTTAATAGAAGAACAAGAATTTATGCTTGCTACAATAACGTCTGCCAGATGCTTACCAACATTAGAAAAATAATCATTTACTGCGTTACTGTCTTCAGATGCACCTGTGTCTGAGTTTATTAGTTCTTCAGCTGAATTTAATGGTTTAGAACAATTAGCAATAGTTTTAATAGATGCCCTAGTCTCTTTATTGGTTTTAGCTGCCCAGGTTTTAGCTAGTCAGCTTTTTTGAAGTTTAAAAAGATCTCTCGACCGTAAGACGTCCAGCAGTGCTTGTAGTGTTGGTCCTTGGCGAAGGTCCTCGCGAGGTAGTGCATCCGCTGCCCATGGGGTGTCAATTTTTCAGCTACGTAAATGAGCCGGGCATGACCCTCAATTTTATGGTGGCTGGTGTTAAGTTTATTATCACTGTTACCTTTATTGTACTGTTGAACTTTTTTAATCATAGTATCCCTCGCGATGACAGTCGAGAAGTCGACCAATATCGGAGTCATCTGATCATCTTTCCTGCCCGAGCGGATGACATCCTTGATCTCGTGGGGTTGTATACGCATGTTAATTTTTTTAGCCGTTTCCAGTACAATGTTACGGATATTGTCCTTGGTCTCGTCTTTTGTTCTGGGGATGTTTTTGATTTCCAGCTTTGTAATATTCAGGAGCCGCTCCAGGTTTTCCACTTTGGCTTCGAGCTGCTGAACATAGCACCGTTCATTTTTGCGCTCTGATTCTATCTTTTAAATTTTTATCAAAACGTCGTCGTACTGTTGTGACGTAAACGCGATTGACTCCTTAATTTCGGCGTTTTGCGCAATAATTTCACTCATTGCGGCCTGAAGTGCTGCGAACTTACTGTCAGATTGAGCTGACGCCGAGGCCAACAAATCTCGTATCTCGTCCATCACCACAGTGTTGTCTTCTCGTTTACGTTTAAGTCTGGAGGTCACTTTTTGTTTGTCCAAGCTAGTTAGGTTCGGAGCAGAGCCTGAGTGGCTCTGTAGCGTACTCATTAGAAAAGTCCATCTTTCCATGTACCGTAGTAGGAGTAGACGGAGGAGTTCGTTTTGTTGACATTTCAACAAGTATCAGTTATTAAAACTGCGTATTTCAAGTCCGTTGTTATGATTACTCGAGAGCTCTCGGCAAAAAAGACTTAAGCGCCGTGCAACACTGTGGCGCTTAGTGCGTTTCACTCGAGACACTTTAACACAAACACTTCGATGGTAGATTTAAAAAGGTTTTTTGTTATTTTTAGTTGTTTACACTTCACGTTACTAGTAGTGTTCAAGAAACGTCAAAGAGTCATTTCAAATGTTAAATTTTCAAAGATTGGGTCTAAAATTACACTTTAAACGACAAAATAGAATCCATACTAATATTATAAATGCGAAAGTGTGTCTGTCTGTCTGTTACCTCTTCACGCTTAAACCGCTGAACCGATTTGCATGAAATTTGGTATGGAGATAGTTTTAGGCCCGGGGAAGGACATAGGCTACTTTTTATCCCGGAAAAATACCCTTATCCGCGATAAACGAATTTAAGGCGGACGAAGTCACGGGCAGAAGCTAGTTAATTATATGGAGCATTTTTATCTTTGCTCTTTACCGTGCGGTAGTTGTGGGTAGAATGATAGATACTACTTTAGCTGTGTATCATGACGTTTCAACAAAGCCAAACGATACTACTTCTAAACCCCAGCGTTTGTGGCCCCTCACATCATGGATCAAATAAGAGTTAGTGAAGATACGCAACGCAGCTATTCATTGTTAAAGTCTTTTATGAAGACCTATATTCAGCAGTAGACTTCTATGGGCTCTAACAATGATGATGATGAGCTATGTATGCCTGCGAAGCTGGCGGTCCCGGGTTCGAATCCCGGCCAAGGCAAGTGCTTGTGTGATGAGCACGAATGTTTTTTCCTGGGTCTTGGATGTTTTCTATGTATTTAAGTATTATAATTTATCTACATATTATGTATATCGTCGCCTAAT
The DNA here is from genome assembly GCA_905404275.2 of Hedya salicella. Classification (NCBI taxonomy): domain Eukaryota; kingdom Metazoa; phylum Arthropoda; class Insecta; order Lepidoptera; family Tortricidae; genus Hedya; species Hedya salicella. The sequence continues at coordinate 9,337,834 of FR990112.1, read as the reverse complement.
ACCCACAGTACAAGCTTTGCTTAGTTTAGGACTAGGACGATTTGTGTAAGATTGTCCCTGTGTAATTTATTAATTTGTGTTATTTATTTATGTATTAAAATACGGACTAACAACCTAGTCAAAATACAGGAAAGCGACTGTTCATTGAAGAAATCTATTGGGACGACATATTGTTCAGCGGTGAATGTCTATGGGTTGAAATAATGGCGATGAGCTATGTATTTTGTGATCTCAACCAACCATACTACATTAACATGTCCTTAAACCGAGTTTCAGTCCCCCCTTTATCGGCTTCGAGGAACTCCCTGAAGTCGAGGTCGATACAAAGTCTCGTCACGTGTGTTTATGCTACAAAAGCTGTGTGGAACCAATATCCGATGTGATAGAGCTTCTAGAATGAAGACCGCAAACCAGAAAACCTAGCGTGGATCGGCTTCCAACCGATCGACCGACCACCTACTACAGATGCCAAAATCGTGCGACTGTTGGCAATATTAAATTAAAACGTCCATCTATAAAAGGTTTCCAAAACCTCCAACGAAACTGCGAACAGGAAAAAGCAGCTTGATCCGGCCTACCTCAGGAAGGACCGAGAGAACCTACTAAAGATGCGGAAAGCGGGCGACCATTAATAGGGAATATGCATGAATTTTTATTTTTGCTTTATTAAAAGCTAATTCATGTAACAAACAGTAGAAAAGAATAATTTTTCGATTAGATAAAAAAAATAACCAAGATATAGCCATCAAACATTTCATTCTATCTCCTTCTAGCAAAACGGAACTTAATATGAAGTTTATATGGCCGGAGTGCACTGTGACGTAACAGTGCACATCGGACCTCTCAGTCTAATTACTAGTTTAAAATGCCTATATTATGCGTATTTCTTGGCCGATTTTAATTTAACATTTTGAAATAGTTTTTACAGTATTTTGATATTTAGTTAAGAAAAGCGATAAAAAAAAATTCATGCATGTACCCTATTGTGGAAACCTTTTGGGAAGACATATGTTCAACGGTGGATGTCTATGGTTTGTAATGATTACGACGAACTTATTATGTTTGTTTAATATATTATTATTATTATGTTGTCAGGCAGTTGCAGCAACTGATGATGCCTATATCCAATTTATATAGAGTCTGAATTCTCTGTTCAGTGGTATGCTTGTCCAATTTGTTTTTGAAGGTACTGACATTAGGTGCCGAGATTACATCCTCTGGGAGCTTGTTCCATGCGCTCACAACCCTGTTGCCCAGAAAGTATTTGTATATATGTACAATACTTCAATTCCAAACTGCTTTGCGCCACCTACTTATACGCACAGTTTATTTTTCTCAATGTCTCCCACTACCCAAAGGTTGTATGGAAAAGATCGCTGTTTAGCGATAAGACCGCCTGTTGTTTACCTCTCCTTGAATGTGTTGTTCTGTACTCTGTTTTGTGAGGTGTGCAATAAAGAGTTAGTGTATTGTAGGTTAGTTACCTTGGAACCAAGGGGTTATTCCCACCTGTTACCTCCAACTTGTCACCAGTGGTAACAGTTGGGAATTTTTATTCCCATTAGTTTCCACTGGTAAAAGATGGGAAAAAATCCCAGCTGTTACCACTGGTGACAAGTTGGTGGTCATCATCATCATATCGTATGGCTTTTTGGTTATCACTGCTGTTTGGATCCGAATCAGATGTTTACTCCTAAGTTATGCAGCCAGTCCACTGCCGCTGGTGAAAGCTGATGGAGTTCCTGTAGGCCACCGGAGAAACGGTGAAGCGGGCATTACTCGGCGATGTGGAGCAAGGTTTGGTCCAGGGCGACGCAGTCACAAGCCGGAGAATCTTTTAGCCCCCACTTGAAAAGATGGTGGTTAGACCGCCCGTGTCCTAACAGGTGGGAAGAACCTGAACCAACCTCCGGAGGTTGGTGATCCACTCACCGGCCTCGAGGAACTCCCTGAAGTCGGGGTCGATGCAGAGCACGGGGTGCTGTGCCACGCGGTTGAGGAACCGCTCGAGCGACGCGCGCCGCCGCTCCACGAACTGCGACTGCACGTTCGCCGACGACATGCCGCCATTTGCGCTCTCCGTCGAAGGCGTTGACGTCATTTTTAGCTTTGTTGTACCTGAAACAATTATTTAAACTGATAGCCTATACTATTATAAAGTTGTAAAAATGAAATGTCTATACATTGACGATATTTAAAAAAAATTGATTGTAACGGACTATTTGGACGTCACTGAATTGAAAAACATATTTTTTTGATTTTTTGTATGTTTGTATGTGTCGTTCGATTTCAACTATTTTTGGTACATCGGTAGCTGGGTGTGTCCAGATGGTTATACGATACTTTTTACCCGACTACACTGAAGAAAAAAGAGGCGTTATGACTTTTTCTCCTCCGCGAACGAAATTGCGGGTACCTTTTAGTTAGAAAATAAAGATGTCATTCTATGTTAACATCAGACCTCGTATACTAGCAACAATCTTTATATATTTACTAGAAGGCACCCGCAACTTCGTTCGCGGAGGGGAATAAGTCATAGACGCTCTTTTTTTTTTCCTCTAGCGTAGGCGGGTAAAAACCATCCTATAACCATCTGTGGATACCGATGGATACAGCTTGGGTAGCTGGACCAAAAATGGTTGAAATCTGTTTAGCCGATTTGGCGTGATAAAGCCACAACAACACATACAAAGAAACAAATAAAAAACCGGTCAAGTGCAGTCTGACTCGCGCACCGAGGATTCCGTACCAACCATTTTTGGTATGAAACCCTAAAAAGAAAAAAAACAAGATTTTTTGAAATAAATTGCAATAATTGGGATTATCATGATATTTGTAAAAAACAAAAAGTAAGATTTTACGAGTTAGTGACCTCCAAATAGTCCGTTAAAATCTATATATTTTTTTATATCTTCAATGTACAGACATTTCATTTTTACAACTTTATTATACTACCCTATAATAAGATTAATAAGTATACATGAATGTTAAGCATCCAATAAAAGATGCAATATATCATATCCTTTTATTGATTCTTAATTAGACTTTGCACGAGTCAATGGTTTCAGTCACGTATTTATGAAGTCACGATTACGAGTTATAGGTACCTACTTAATTAAAAAAACTGACTAGGCGCCTTTTTTATAATCACTAGAAGGCGGTTAATATTATGTTGTTTTGAAATTATAGCGTAATTTTCACAACTACTATTTCATTTATTAACTTCTGCAATTTCTCTTACCAACAATACTCTTCTCAGGGGCCGGCGGTATAATTCTGCCGGAGCGTAAATATTTCTCCATCAATTTCTCGTAAAGCCCAAGGAAGTCGCTGAACCGTCTCAGAACGGAGAAGTCGTGTTTGCTGAATATCGGCATGTTGGTCTTGGTGAGTACTCTGTACGCCACGTATGAGCTCATGCCTTCTCCAATCTTTTGTGGCTCTGTGACTGTTATTATTATGTTGTTGGCCCTCTCTGTGGCGATCTGGAATCAACAATGTCATACTCAGTTGATGTGCACTCTTCAAAATGGAACCTTGACCCTGACACACGATGAAACCATAAAGTGATGTTACATAGCTCACTCGATAAGTTTTGAGATGCTCGAAATTCTAAAATGGAACGCACCTGAATTATATGTTTTTAAAGAGCAAATTTATTCAAAAATAGAACACAAGTTGCCGATTCGCTCCAATAAAAAAAATAATATGTTACAGTCATTTTTCTAAAACGGTTCCCGCGTTTTTTCTTTGTAACGATGGAACTTAACCGCGAACATTTGCGTGCTATGATATTTTATGATTTTAAATTTGGTTTATCTGAAAAATTGTGTTTGCAATGATTGCAGTCAGCGTTAGAAGATTCAAAGAACAGTTTTTAGATGGTTCAAAGAATTTAAAATGGGTAAAACCAGCCTCGAAGATGACCACCGAAGTGGTCGCCCGCAAACAGTAGTAACTGCAGAAAACGTGTGGACTACTGAAATGTTGGTGCGAGAAGATCCACGAATAACATACAAAGACATAGAGAATATCTTAAGCGTCAATTCGGGGAGCGTTAGCATCATTCTACATCAACATCTTGGAGTAAGGAAGCTCTATCGTCGTTGGATACCACGTTTGCTCTCCGATAGTGAGAAACAGGCTCGTGTAGATTGGTGTCGTGAGATGCGTCTACGATTGAACAACGGGACAAGGCGGTGTGTATCGGAAATAATTACAGGTGACGAAACATGGATTTACCAATATGACCCGGAAAACAAGCGGCAATCATCAGTATGGGTCTTCTCAGAGGGAAAGTTACCAACAAAACTACAAAGACCTCGTAACGTCGACAAAAAAATGGTAGCTAGTTTCTTTTCACGGGGTGGACATTTATCAACATCAATGCTGGAAAATTATAGGTCAGTCAACTCTGATGGGTGTTACTACAGTAGCATTGCCGCAAGTTTTCAAAGCAGTGCGAGAGACGATACCAAAGACTGGACTTCGGGGAATCTTGCTGCATCACGATAACGCCTCTTCACATACGTCCCTCAGAATAAAGGCGTTTATTGAGAAAGCTGGGTTAGAAACCTTACCACATCCACCCTACAGTCCTGACTTAGCTCCCTGCGATTTCTTTTTGTTCCCGGTGGTGAAAGGAAAAATAAAAGGGAAGTTTCTTTCTAGTGCTGAAGAAGCTGTGGCTGCATATGAAGAAGCAATTTCGGACCTATTTGATGAAGACTGGCAAAAGTGGTTCCAAAGTTGGTTCAGACGAATGGAACTTTGTATAGAGAGTAATGGAGAGTATTTAAAAAAAAATGTAAAATAAAATAATACTAATATCTTCAATAGTTTTGTTTTATCTCAAAATTTATCGAGTGACCTACGTATACATACATTAAACTGTCTTAGGTGTGAATTTTACAATTCTCTGGTTGGGTTAGTGACCGGTGTAATTCGACATTGACCATCAAATCAAATCAAAATATGCTTTTTTCAAGTAGGCCTAGGTACAAGCACTTTCGAATTGTCAGTTACATTAGAGAAGTGTTTGCTGGCCGGGGAGACATACAATATGATCCAACATTTGTTGCAAGGATTAGGGAAAACCCAGAAAAACGTAATTAGTGTAATTGATCCGCAATAACTAGCACAGCATGGACAAATTAGTATTTATATACTTTGTCATTTAATGTCAATGCAGATCAGTAGTTCCTAAGCTTTTTTTAACGTGGAACCTTCTTCAAACGCTTCATGTTTTACGGAACGAAAACGCATTCGCCACTTCTGTACCCGTTAATGAAATTAATGAGACATTATGTAGGAACATCTAGTTTTGAGTGAGAATTTTGCAAATATTTTGATGTTCCCATTCTATGAATGATAAAAATGTTTGTAGAGTTCTTATTTTTTCTTATAATGTGCCAATGTTTATGCTTGAATCCGGACTATGTGGAGCACACTTTGAGAACTGCTGTAATATGCAGATGAACACATAATATGGGTTGATTGGCAGGTTCCCATATTGCAAGCGGAGAGCAAATTTTCCTTCAAAAGTTAGAGGTGGAAGCAATAAGTGATTTCCAAGATGATAAGTTGTCTGAGAGAGGGGATATTGGCGGGACATGCCCCCCTGCCCGAAAATTCTATACGTTCTTTGACAAACCTAAACCTACACAATTTATGAAAATGTTCCGTTCATAAATCCCTCGCAATGTTTGTGCCTGGAACCAAATCTGCACGATAAAACTATAACATTTTTGTGCCATATGTTTTGTACTTACTTACATATGTAAGTCATAATATAATAGCATGTAATTGTCATATTACTGTGGGCATGAGTCAGCTGGGTGTTTATCTCATTCAGTGCCCAATACTGACATTGCTTTGATAATAACTGTATTATCTGTGTAAAACAATGCAAATATATGTTTGGCAAGGTGATGTTTACCAGCCTTTAATCATACAATGAACTCAGCTGTGGTCTGATTTGATATGGGCCCACTCTTCTTTCTAGAGTAGCTCAATAGTTATACCAATTTCCATGCACTAACCAATGTGTGTGACAAATATATACCAAAAATTTACAATAGGAAAGAAATAATAACATAATTGTTTACGGAAACGTCGGGAACTAAAATGAGATAATACGCGATATAATCCGTTAAATTGTTTTATTTCAATGAGTAATAATCGCGGAAACAGAAGAAAATATCAATAATAACATAATCCAATAGCATATTCTAGTCATTAAAAAACAGTTTATACTGCAGTGCAGCCATAGGCCACTTCATTTGCAGAGGAAAAACTCTTTCTCACACAACTCTCTTTTTTACTTTAGCATTCTAGAACCATCCCTTAATATGAAATATTTTAGACTAAAAGTCTGGACTTTATAAAGTCTGTAAGCAAGTTTTTTTTGCAATATATCTTCAATGTAGGCATTTTATTTTTACAACTTTATAATCCTTACTTCCTTACTATATTATAAACGTGAAAGTACGTTCCACTTAATCTCAAAAACTACAGGACGAATTTTTGTGAAACTTTCCAGTTATGTACCTTATATATCAGAATAGGGCATAGGCTATAATGTATGTCAAATTTCAGCCCTTTTAGAGACGAAAAAGGGGATGAAAATTTGTATGGACAGTAAATATATTTTTACGCTAGGAACTAGAAATCTTGATAATATGTTTTACATTTAAATTAGTAAAATATCGAGTTTTGGGGAAAGACATAAGCTAATTTTTATCCCTTTATAAAAAATACCTTTTATCCGCGATAAACGAATCTAAGGCGGACGAAGTCGCGGGCGGCCGCTAGTAGAATTATATATGAATCAAAGCTAATTGTGTATATCGATAGCAAATAGCGGAAACGTAATAACCGCCAATGGATTCAGTTGCAGGTTATCTTATCTATCTATCTTATCTTGATATCAGGGATCCTTGCACTTCAATTTTCGATACACTTCGACCCAGTGGGATCTTTTGTGTAATTACCCCTTCTTGCTACTCAATGGTTTGTTCTAGCACCTCCATATACCGGATGACAGATGCCATTGGTAGCGTCAGGAATTCCTTTGGCTGTGGGTAACCAATACTAAATTGCTTCATTCTCTGTCTGGCGAGGGCATGACATTCGCATAATACATGCTCCATTGTTTCTGTCTCCTCACCACACATTCTACAATCTGTATAGTCAGAAAGTCCCAGTTCGGCCAGGAGTCCTTTGACTCCGAAATGGCCTGTGAACACCCCCATTATAATTCTGAGTTGTATTTTGCTGTAGTTCCACAGTTGGAGGTTAATACGTTTCCGCTTTTTGCCTTCAATCGAATGATAATCAATACTGTCACTACTTTGAAGGAAAGGAATTTTCTATTAGAAACCAGTGGTACAATAGCAATGTGTCAAATAGAGTTGTTAAGTTTGTCATTGGAGTAAAATAAATTCTGCCAGTGGCCTGATATACTGAAGAGAAACAATTTCATTAAATATGATTTAACATACTTCTTCCATTATAGGGCTTCCAATAGAGGTGGAGTTTACTGGAGCATCACTGATGGAAATCTTGTCCAGGCTCTCTCGCGTTCCATTCACCTCTGGGTCCAGGCTCACCTCCTGGAATATAAATGATATCGCAGAATTACATTGTGCACTATAAAGTAGCTTAATACCATTTATTTTGGCTATTAATGTGAGTTCTATGACGGAATTGCACCCCCTGGGTGACTGAATATAACTTATGGAAACAATTTAAAGAATTCACAATCCTCAGAGGTGAGGAAGTAATAGTAATAAAGAAAATAGGTCCCTAGCAAGGCTGATTAGCCTATATCTTTAACTTACCTAAGTATTAGCTTACCTAATACCTATGTATGATAACTAGGATGATAGAATTGAAAACTTATCAAAGGACAGGTATGATACGAAACTAAATTACTACTTGTTTAAATATACTGATTTGATGTTTTATGTATATAGGAAACAGGATTATTTATTTAATTTTCTTTGAATGATTCAATATTGATTGGTTGGATATGCTTGATTACTCAAAGAATTTTATAGGGGTGCATTGTATTATACCAATGAAGAGAGAATTAGTCATACAATGGAGAATGAAAGTATATGGTGATGGCTGCCCAGTTCTAAAGGTAATTTAGGAACTTTAGGGCTCTAATCATCAAATTTATACAGATATTTGAATGGTCCATTGACTAGAGACCATCATACTGTAATACAAAACATATCAAACTACTAGAAGATGCACGCAACTTCGTTCGCGGAGGAGAAAAAGTCATAACCCGTCGTTTTTCTTCAGCGTAGTCAGGTAAAAAGTATCTTATAACCATCTGGAGATATCCAGCTACCCGTTTACCAAAAATTATGGAAATCTGTTTAGCCGATTTTGCGTGAAGCCACAACGACACATACAAACATACATAAAATCAAAACTAAATATTTTTCGTTTTAGTCACCTCCAAATAGTTCGTAACAATCAATTTTTTGAAAATATCTTCAATGTACAGACATCTAGTTTTTACAACTTTATAATAGTATAGATCTATATATAATATACTTAGTAAAATACTACTAACAAACTATGTTAAAATCATTTTTAAATAGTAATAAATGCCAATTATAGTATCTCACTTTGTATTTAATATTAGGTTAAACAATATATGCACAAATGTTACTTTGAAAATGAATATATAATATAAAAACTACTTGTATGAGCTTTACGGTGATGAAGGTTGTTTTTTCATATTTGTTATTTCTATGTGTAGTATTAATAAAAAATATAAGTATCAAATAACATATGTAAATAAAAGAATAAAATGTGTATTATGAAACTGACATTGTGGTGAACTAAAAAAGTAAATAGCAGACTTAGCATTTAATATACCTGTGTGGATAGAAACAGCTTTGTAGGCAAGAATGTGTTGATTTCATCATCTGCCTTATAAGGCATGTTCATAAAAATAATTCATTAATTGCATTAATTATCAGTCTTCTTTATCAAAGATAATCACAAAAAAACTTCAAAAGTTGTGCATCAACTATGAATACTATAGTGACAGTTGATGGTATGATGATATATGAGTGCCACAAAACTTGTTTTGCATCCTGCATATACAAACAAACAAGAAACTCAATGTTCAAGGTGACTATTAACCTGAAAACGCTAATTAAGTATTCAGCAGAGTTGTAATAATGGCCAATTAGTAACATCCTAATTCAGATGTGTAATTGGAATTTAAATAAAAAATAATGGGTGTATGTGACAAGAGAAGGGGGCGTAGACGGCAGCGGAGCCGGCTTGGCGGGACACGATCGAGTTTGGGGCGGAGCAGGCACTTATAACAAAACAAACAGGATTCTAGTAAGATACCTGGACCGCTGATGCAAAAAGATCCTCGTCATCACGGTTCTCGTTGTTAATATCGACGGTACTGAAGGGCGGTGTGTCAGGCTCCTCAGACATTTTGAGCTGCTAAACACAGTTGATGATTTCACAATTTAATTATATGAACAACGTTATCACAAACACCAGCAGAATCCACTTCAATTTACACCGACCCGACCTAAAATGAACGAAATGAAAGATAACTGTTTTTCTCTTTTTCTACAGATATGTCGCCGTAGCCTATTTGAGATATGGCTTTTACGGCGTGTATACTTGGCTTTATTGCAGTTACATTTTGTTGTAAAGTAAAAACACCTATAAAAAAATGGAGTACTTGTTTTTTGTTGTATCTGTGATGTTTTTGTAGATCTGTCACTTCTGCAAAACAGAATCTAAAGATAAGATTTATCATATTTCCTGCATAACATTACAAAGAAAATCGTTTCAATTTATCGACTACACAAAAGGTACATCGTTTATAGTAATTGTTGTAATGATTGTTTTCTCTCTTTCAATATTTTTAAGTTCCGTACACAGTGCGTTTTTGGATTCTACAGACGCACCTACGTGTCCAACAAAATGTGTTATGCTGGTTTGTTGGATATGGCTTGCAGATTTACCCGGTATACGCGTAACTGGTGCTCATAATGTCACTCGAAAATGTATTACACCTATAATGGACGTGTTACAGACCTACATATTCCTGTGCTTCATTCCAAGAAACTTTCTGAAAGAAAGAAATAAATCACTGTCATATTTATGTTTTACCTGCCAAATCGTTTTCAGATAATGATTTATTTACATGTATCTAGTAGTTCGGAACGCTATTTCAAGCTGTATGTAAACTTTTTTGGTTGGCTAAAAATTTTTTCCAAACAGGTGTCTGCAGATAAAATGATCAATAATGAAAAGAAACGAATCCCGGATGCGCCGGTGCCGGCAGCTACCACTGGCAACTTGCTGTCGAGTGTAGCTCCTCCCTCACAGCTGCCTAACTTTGTCACTTCAAACCCGTCTCCGGTACCAGTTGCTGTGGTAAGATTTTCAAATATTTTTTTTTAATCAACACTTAAGAAGACACTTGTTTTCTCCATAATAATGTATACTGGCATTCTGATAAAATTATTAATTGTTTGCTGCTGTTATTGTACTGGTCAAATCTGGCATGATTATTGTTACGGACGGGTCCGTAAAGGGTCCATGCAGTGGACTGTAGATGGTGCAGCAGGGTTTCGGCAGGTCACAAGAAGAAATAAGAAGACTATTTTTCAGGTTTCAGCAGCGATGCGGTGTGTAGTGTGGAGCGTGGGACGAATGGTGGCAAGTGGCAGGTGACTGACTTTACTAGGGAAAGGATTGGTATAAGGTGAATTTATGTGGGGCGGAACTAGTGGGATTTTCGCCCACAGGGCAGGCAAATCTGATATAGTTTAAGGGGAAGGGGAAGGGGGGGAACGAGAGACAAGGATGGAAGATGTGTGTGAAGAGTATAGGATATGTGTGTATTGCAGTGTTATTGTTATGTGTGAAATGAGCATCTTTTATTAAATAAGTACACGAAATATTACACAATTCAACATTAATAAAAGGCACAATAAAGGTAACAATCAATAAATCTTATATCTAAACACGTAAATAACATAAACATAAAGTGTAAAAAACGAAACTAAAAGTGAGTCTTTACTCGAATTAAAAAACATAAGCAAAACCTAAATCTACCTAGCTAAGATCTTAATACTACCTAGCTATTATTTACAATTATAATACTAATATCATACAACTAAGGATGATGACATATTTTATCCCATTAAACTTGTAACCTAATAATATTTATTCTAATAATGAATAATTCTAACATTGTTTTTTCTGAATGAATTGGCCGGATATAATGCTGCGAAAATACAACATTTATTCGGGGTACATTGATGCTTCAAGGGCAGTATTAATACTCTGTAAATTTAAGGCTCACTAGACTCTCAAAGCACTGCCAAATTCAGCAACAAAACTGACTCCAGGACAATGAAATTGTGTATGGAAAATTGGGGATACTTTTTCCTCCAATTAAAACTGGTTCTTGATTCAACTGAAATAACCCAAAAATGTTTTACATTGTGATTAAAAAAATATATTTTGTTTTCGAAATCTCCTAAAAGTGAAACATACATGTATATTTCAGGCACCACAGTTACCACCGCAGTTGGCAGCCACTTTGGCCCCAGCAGTGCTTCCTGCATCAGTGCCCGTTGCCTCAGCATCCGCCCCTGTCCCACCAGTCCTGCTACAGCCTACAACACCTGAAAAGTTTAGGTAATATTATCATGTCTAACTATAAATACATGTAACGGGACAATTTCACACAAAAGAAACTAGTCCCATGGTGAACCCAATAGGCTGAAAGGCTTGTGTTATGACTACCAGGCAAAATCCAAGACTCAGGAACAAATATTTCTCATCACGCAAATATTTGTCCTTACTGGGATTTGGGGATTGGATTATCGGGAGGATCGTCAGCTGCACAGACAACATCACTCCCATTCAGCTAAACTGGTCATCACAAATATTGTGACCTTAGCACTGCCATGGCTTTTCTAGGATTTCACAAACCTTGGTAGAATACGTCATTTGGACCTACTCAATAGATTGAGCTACATAAAAACCCACAATTTGCTATTATATATGTTTAGATAGGCTAGTATTTGACTTCAATTTCAAAGTATAAATAAAATAATTTACAACATTGATACAAAGATCTAAGTAGAAAGAAAAATTAATTGCAATCCACTGCAGTCTAAGCATTAGATCTTTGTTGTAAATCAAAAATATTGTGTGATGTTTTCACATTCAAAAATATAAACAAAAATTAATAAAATGAGTTATATCTTCTAGCCCGTTAACAAACTTTTTTTCCTAACAAAGTTAAGAACTTGTGGAATTTTAATTAGAAAACCATTTTAACATACTAATGATCTGAAATGCGAGTATCCAAACATAAATGTGACTTTGTACTACTTGTAAAGAGAGTAGTAGTTTCAATGGACCCAAAGAGCTATCCTAAATAATAATTTGCTTTATATAGTGATTATAGTTACAGTACTTCTTTTCTTTAGCCCGGCAATACCACCCAGCAAAGGCGAGCCTATGCTGTCAATACGGTCTCCAGAAGATTCCCAAACCACACAGTCACCTGATTCTTTGCCGGACTCAATATCTGATGTGGACAAATTTGGTTAGTATTGTTACGAGCGTGGGGTATAGGATAGAGTTAAACACCTTGACAGTTCTATGTTAGGTTATTTACGACTTACAGTAGCAGGGTTTCACTGTTAAACGCGTCCCGGTACTAGACTTAACACCGTGTATATAGCACACACCGAGTCACTGACACTGAACACTTTTTAGTTCACTTCCACTACTTCACTTTTAACTTCCTCTTCTTTCCACTTGTTTCTCCTTCACTTGCCACTTTAAGACTGCCGTATGCTCCACCGTCGTCGTCTTTTATACCTGTGAATTTCGCTCGTCTTTTGTCACTTTTTATCGTCATATTTTCGTTATTCTGCTGTTTTGAGTAGCGTCGTCTTTGTTAATGTAGTCTGCAAAAAACTGATACACATTTAGTAAACACTACTCGACGATTGATATTAAAGATAGAGCTTATGATACTGTTGCGAAGATAGTAGCGTCTGACTTCGCAACAGTATCATAAGCTCTATCTTTAAATAATAGAATAGAATAGAAAACTTTTATTAAATAACTCTGTACCTAAAACGGACATGGTGAATTAGTTCTAACAGTTACCTGTTTTCGGGCATACAATTCTACTTACAGGTAAGATTCGAAATATTTGCCAAGGTCTAGAACACTTTCTAAGGTAGCCACGTTTTCGACTTATTTTTAAAAGTATATCCTTCTAAAATCTTCGATTTGGTTGGTAGCTTATAAAATAACTTTATAGCGCTTATGAAAGTGCTTTTTTTTTATATACACCGCTTTTTACTTTAGGAATGATTCTATATACTTGTATTGGTGACGCAAGTTAATATTTAGTGCAGATTTTGTTTGCTTTTCTTTTAAGTTTCCATAGGGGTTACATATATATTATTCAAATTGAATTCAGTGGAATACCAATGTTAGGTGAGGTTAGGCTGTAGCTGTATGTTAACCATGTTGATAGTTAAACTTGGTACATATATCCCGTTCGATTAGGAATTTTCACCAAAGGTTTATGACATATTCTCCTCGAAACGAAGTTGTGGACAGCTTGTAGTTTTAAATTATGTATTCAGTATGCTCTAGTTTTTAATTTGTGTTTTTTTTGTATTTGTCATTATATGCTAGTTTATTTTTATGTATGGATTGTAAAATATTTTGACTTGATTTGTTTTGCAAATTTATAATTTCTTTATAATGTATTATTACTCATTGAAATAAAACAATTTAACGGATTATATTGCGTATATTATCTTATTTTAGTTCCCGACGTTTCAGAATCTTTTCAGCTTTCCATGGTCACGGGTGGACTGAGAAAAGATGTATTTTCCTCTGTCAAAGTTACAATATGACCATGAAAAGCTGAAAAGCTTCCGAAACGTCGGGAACTAAAATGAGATAATATACGCGATATAATCCGTTAAATTGTTTTATTTAAATGAGTAATAATCGCGGAAACAGAAGAAAATATTATGTATTATTACTGTTAGCAGGCGACATAATGCCGGGAAGTGGCTTATTAACCTGGGTTAAGGGTGCGGTGTCGACGGGGGGAATCCTGCAGCGCGTCGCCGAGAAGGCCAAGAGCTCCGTGGACTCCATGATCACCACACTCGACCCCCAGATGAAGGAGTACCTCAGTACGTTCACATTACATCTATACTATTATAAAGTTGTAAAAATGAAATGTCTGTACATTGAAGATATTTTCGAAAAAATAATTGTAGCAGACTATTTGGAAGCCACTGAATGATTTATTTTTTATTTTTTGTATGATCGTATGTGTCGTTGTGGCTTCATCACGCTAAATCGGCTAAACCGATTTCAACTATTTTTGGCACACGAGTAGCCAGGTATCTCCCGGTGGTTATAGGATATTTTTTACCCGACTGCGCTGAAGAAAACAAGAGGGTTATGACCAGTGATCGTTATCAACGTGCAATTTTCGTGGCAAGGTGTATGGTTGACAGAAAAAGCGAATATTAACTTATTTATAATATTTTCTTCTGTTTCCGCGATTATTACTCATTGAAATAAAACAATTTAACGGATTATATCGCGTATATTATCTCATTTTAGTTCCCGACGTTTCGGAAGCTTTCCACCTTTCCATTGTTTTATTTCAATTCACTTATTTATTTTCTAGTTTTACACAATCACTATAAAACAAATACTTGCCTACATAGGATTACATCGATGAATAATAAATTTTGCGCCCTAAATATTTTCTAAACAATATACGTCAAAATGACATCGAGCGTCAATAAAAGTTGCGTGCAATATTTTAACAGCTTAAATTACCTTTCCGTGACTTCTGTCAACGTCGAAAAGTCATTTAGTTATTTAAAACGGATTTTTCCAATCGTCGTGAACGACTGACGGCAAAGTCTGTTGAACAAATTTTAGTAATTTATTCAGCATTATTTCAGAAGTGATAGTAAATATATTATAATTATATATTATATTATTATTTATATTATATATATATACACACATATATATATAATATATATTATATTATTATATGTATATTTTTATTATTATATATATTATAATTTGTGAAACATAATAATATTTAAAATACTTGAGTATTTGTTTTTTTGTCAACCATACTTTGCCACCAATTTAGCACGTTGATAACGATCACTGGTTATGACTTTTCCCCTCCGTGTACGAAGTTGCATCTTAAAGTACTATTATAAATATTATATTTCCGAAAAAATAATTGTAACAGACTATTTGGAGGCCACTGAATTTAATTTTCTTTTTTGATATTTTGTATGTTCGTATGTGTCGTTGTGGCTTCATCACGCCAATTCGGCTGAACAGATTTCAACTATTTTTGGTACACGGGCAGCTGGGTATCTCTGATGATGACTCTTTCAAGGAAAAATAGGGGCTAAAAACAGAGATTTTTGAACAATGAAGGAGAATTTTGAATTCTGGAGTCAAATGTTGTTTTGTCACAATCCAATGTGTTGATTTCACCATTGGTGATCCTTATATACTATTATAAAGTTGTAAAAATTAAATGTTTGTACATTGAAGATATAAAAAAAAAAACTATCGTTGTAAGGGACTATTAGGTCAGTGAAGCGTAATTTTGTTTTTGTACGTATGTGTGTGTCGTTGTGGCTTCATCACGCAAAATCGGCTAAACGGATTTCAACTATTTTTGGTACACGGGTAGCTGGGTATCTCCAGATGGTTATAGGATACTTTTTACCCGACGACGTTGAAGAGAAAAAGAGGGATTATGCCTTTTTCTCTGCGGCGAACAATGTTGCGGCCGCCTTCTAGTCTTGTATAAACACCTAACACCTCTCACCCTTTACGATTTTTAATATAATACTTTTCAATCACGGACAGATAGTGGCGGCGATGTGCACATTGTGGTAGCCTCAGACAAGGATGTCAAGATATCACCAATCAGAGAAGCTTTCCAAGTGGTCTTCGGAAAAGCAACGGTCACGTAAGTCTTATAAATAGTAGGTACTTTACTTTAGAGGCCGGAAAATGTCAGTTCGTGGATGAGTATGATACGTTCAACGCTACGCTTCGTTCTTCAATAAATATGAATGCACGAATTGCTATTTCGGCCGAGGCTTGTATAGTACTTTTCTTCATGCAAGGATATAAAAAAACCATGCACGGAAACATAACTTAACATTACCTTTCTTACAAAATATTTAGCAGTCGAAGAAGATCGTAATTCAAAGAATGATTTATTCCCTTTGCTCTATTTTGATTCTTGAAAAATAGTATTAACATTTTGTTAACGCATTTAATGTTTCACTCATCATATTGAATATTATTATTCAATTGTTTGTTTATTTATTTAAATTTGCTGTCACTCCCCCGCCATTAGAAAAAAAATGAAAGTAGCGGGACCGAGGTATTAAATTGCAAGAACGCTAAGAACAACTGAATTGACTGTTATAAACAAAGATCAGAATGAAATTTTTTTTTGATGATACTGGACTTGAACCAGTGCCTTGAGCCAGACCCGGGCAGCACGCTCTACCATCTTAGCTAATCGTCCATACCAGTAGTCGACGAATTTTGTCATCTGTTCTTGCTTATGGAGCTCTGTATGGTGCATCCGACTCTTTAGCCGTTAGCGCCGCCTAGTGCAGAACTATGAAGTTACTTTCACCCCGAGCAGATACCTTTACAGGTACCATTGCTCGGCGAGAGGATTTTTTTCATTTGTTTCTGATCTTTGTTTATAATAATAACGCTAGTGGAGTGATCCACTATTAAATTGCAAAAATTGTGATTATTATCATGATATTTGTAAAACAAAAAGTAAATTGACTGTTGTTTTTTTAAATAATCCTATTAATTGATAACTTTGATAAGTGATCATCGGGCTGTATAGTGAATTTTCAGTCGTTCTAAATTGCTAAATGAGGGTTTTCTATCATGGAAATATCACCAGTGGGCGCCACCATGACGTAAGGTCTAACTGACAAGAAGTGTCAACATGCACCAATCACAGCACAAGATTTTGACACTTGTCAATTAGAACTTACGTCACGGTGGCGCCAACTGGTGATATTACCATTTTAGAAAACGCTCATGAAAAGTAACCTGTCATGGAGTATAGAGATAAGGAGAACAATCTCCATATATCTAAAGTGTCCGACAAAAGGACCTTAAAATCACAATGATGCAAGAAAAATAATCTTGGACATGCTTAAATATTTATATCAGAAGAAGAACAAGGAATTGAGTAGCATTTCGAAAAAAATGTTTTGAAATTAGTTGATAACATGACCGGCACTGAGAAGAAACGGCTGCACTCATTTCATTTCATTCTCACGTGCCACACTAGCGCCATTCTGGATGGAATTGGAACTATTATTTAGTGCTTTCCGCTGGACACTTTCATCCGTTTTCCTTAGAGTTGTAAATAGAAAAAAAACAATGTCTTTTTTCAAATTTATGAAAAAAAAAACATGAAGAAACCGGGCACCATTGTTTTTTTCTAAATAAGGTTTTTTTTTCAGGTGAACAAATTATACTATAATAACTATTTTTCGTGATTTATTTATATAAGTAACTCAAAACTAAGTACATTAAAGTAAGTATCTCTATGTTATGTAACTAAAACTAAGCTATTCTCAGTATATTAAAAAAAAACTTTGAACTTATTCACTAGAACTAGAACTATCAGCAGCACTATCAACTCTAATCCGGTCAGTAATATAACTACAACTACAGATCTCATTAATGTTAGTTTTATAAATCCAGACATTATTATTTTTAATTGAATTAGTTTAATAGTTAACATAAAGTCTAAAACCATCGTATAAAAGTATTAACTGCCTTGCAAATTTTGAGATTTCGTACTTTTGAAAAAAAAAAACATATTCCAGAAAAAACCTGTTTTTTTTTTCACGGTTTTTTTTTTCAAGACAAAAAAACCGTTTTTTACCACCCTAGTTTTCCTATATGATTTTTACCTCTATACTCCATGTAGCCTGTATACAAATGTGCAGCTGGCTAAATTAAGATAGACCCTGATTTGTATGAGACGTGATGGACGGAAGTTGTGTTCCTTTCTTAATTTCGCTGTATCCGACTTGTGCTCTCATCCAGCAGTTTCAAACTTTCTAAAAAGTTTACAACTAGACAATTTGTGCAGCAATTTTCCTTTTTTTAAATAGATTGACCTTAAACTATGCACTTCGCCTTCTAATATCTAGACAATAAAAACGACTTTCATGGACATTTTTGAGAAAAGCATTTTTTCAGTGGCTATGAGGCGCAAAGCGACGTGACAGCCGCGCAGCCAGTTGGGTACGCGGCTGCATACGCTTCGGCGAAGCAGCGCATCGCGCACATACGCTCCGCGCACACGGAAGTGCACAACAACGTGCCCATCGTCGCCGTGGAAGGCTTCCTACACGAGGCGCTCGCCGACAGGTACGACGCTGTAGTGGCGTGTCAGCGAAGCAGCACATCGCGCACGTACAGTCAGGAATTTAATTTATATAGCATTTCGTACCTTGTCAGAGTCAAAATCAATATAAAAGCCGATAGATATTCCATATCAATGTCACTATGACAAGGTACGAAAGGGTACACAAATTAAATTCCTTAACCGTACAACAACACTGTAGTCAAATTCAGATCTTTTTCCTGTGTAAATGAGTCTTCTATGAAAGTTCGTCTGATATTTGAGATGCTACGCTGAATCGTGTTATTTGTTTGCAGATGGTATGCGATAGACTTGCTAGTGCTGTCCCAACCATCCCTCGGTATAGAGCTTCAATTGCAGTCGCAAGGCTGCCCGGTGCCTGCAGCGGCAGTCGCGGCGGCGCGCGCTAACACGCCCGCCGACTACACGCACATACAGACGGGCTTCAGCGTCACCGTGCCGTCCGTCATGGCCGCCAGCTTACAGGTGTGTAGCCCCGCTAGTGCTGTAGTCTCTCGGTACAGAGCGGCCGCAGTAGCCAACACGCCCGCCGACTACACGCACATACAGACGGGCTTCAGCGTCACCGTGCCGTCCGTCATGGCCGCCAGCTTACAGGTGTGTAGCCCCGCTAGTGCTGTAGTCTCTCGGTACAGAGCGGCCGCAGTAGCCAACACGCCCGCCGACTACACGCACATACAGACGGGCTTCAGCGTCACCGTGCCGTCCGTCATGGCCGCCAGCTTACAGGTGTGTAGCCCCGCTAGTGCTGTAGTCTCTCGGTACAGAGCGGCCGCAGTAGCCAACACGCCCGCCGACTACACGCACATACAGACGGGCTTCAGCGTCACCGTGCCGTCCGTCATGGCCGCCAGCTTACAGGTGTGTAGCCCCGCTAGTGCTGTAGTCTCTCGGTACAGAGCGGCCGCAGTAGCCAACACGCCCGCCGACTACACGCACATACAGACGGGCTTCAGCGTCACCGTGCCGTCCGTCATGGCCGCCAGCTTACAGGTGTGTAGCCCCGCTAGTGCTGTAGTCTCTCGGTACAGAGCGGCCGCAGTAGCCAACACGCCCGCCGACTACACGCACATACAGACGGGCTTCAGCGTCACCGTGCCGTCCGTCATGGCCGCCAGCTTACAGGTGTGTAGCCCCGCTAGTGCTGTAGTCTCTCGGTACAGAGCGGCCGCAGTAGCCAACACGCCCGCCGACTACACGCACATACAGACGGGCTTCAGCGTCACCGTGCCGTCCGTCATGGCCGCCAGCTTACAGGTGTGTAGCCCCGCTAGTGCTGTAGTCTCTCGGTACAGAGCGGCCGCAGTAGCCAACACGCCCGCCGACTACACGCACATACAGACGGGCTTCAGCGTCACCGTGCCGTCCGTCATGGCCGCCAGCTTACAGGTGTGTAGCCCCGCTAGTGCTGTAGTCTCTCGGTACAGAGCGGCCGCAGTAGCCAACACGCCCGCCGACTACACGCACATACAGACGGGCTTCAGCGTCACCGTGCCGTCCGTCATGGCCGCCAGCTTACAGGTGTGTAGCCCCGCTAGTGCTGTAGTCTCTCGGTACAGAGCGGCCGCAGTAGCCAACACGCCCGCCGACTACACGCACATACAGACGGGCTTCAGCGTCACCGTGCCGTCCGTCATGGCCGCCAGCTTACAGGTGTGTAGCCCCGCTAGTGCTGTAGTCTCTCGGTACAGAGCGGCCGCAGTAGCCAACACGCCCGCCGACTACACGCACATACAGACGGGCTTCAGCGTCACCGTGCCGTCCGTCATGGCCGCCAGCTTACAGGTGTGTAGCCCCGCTAGTGCTGTAGTCTCTCGGTACAGAGCGGCCGCAGTAGCCAACACGCCCGCCGACTACACGCACATACAGACGGGCTTCAGCGTCACCGTGCCGTCCGTCATGGCCGCCAGCTTACAGGTGTGTAGCCCCGCTAGTGCTGTAGTCTCTCGGTACAGAGCGGCCGCAGTAGCCAACACGCCCGCCGACTACACGCACATACAGACGGGCTTCAGTGTCACCGTGCCGTCCGTCATGGCCGCCAGCTTACAGGTGTGTAGCCCCGCTAGTGCTGTAGTCTCTCGGTACAGAGCGGCCGCAGTAGCCAACACGCCCGCCGACTACACGCACATACAGACGGGCTTCAGCGTCACCGTGCCGTCCGTCATGGCCGCCAGCTTACAGGTGTGTAGCCCCGCTAGTGCTGTAGTCTCTCGGTACAGAGCGGCCGCAGTAGCCAACACGCCCGCCGACTACACGCACATACAGACGGGCTTCAGCGTCACCGTGCCGTCCGTCATGGCCGCCAGCTTACAGGTGTGTAGCCCCGCTAGTGCTGTAGTCTCTCGGTACAGAGCGGCCGCAGTAGCCAACACGCCCGCCGACTACACGCACATACAGACGGGCTTCAGCGTCACCGTGCCGTCCGTCATGGCCGCCAGCTTACAGGTGTGTAGCCCCGCTAGTGCTGTAGTCTCTCGGTACAGAGCGGCCGCAGTAGCCAACACGCCCGCCGACTACACGCACATACAGACGGGCTTCAGCGTCACCGTGCCGTCCGTCATGGCCGCCAGCTTACAGGTGTGTAGCCCCGCTAGTGCTGTAGTCTCTCGGTACAGAGCGGCCGCAGTAGCCAACACGCCCGCCGACTACACGCACATACAGACGGGCTTCAGCGTCACCGTGCCGTCCGTCATGGCCGCCAGCTTACAGGTGTGTAGCCCCGCTAGTGCTGTAGTCTCTCGGTACAGAGCGGCCGCAGTAGCCAACACGCCCGCCGACTACACGCACATACAGACGGGCTTCAGCGTTACCGTGCCGTCCGTCATGGCCGCCAGCTTACAGGTGTGTAGCCCCGCTAGTGCTGTAGTCTCTCGGTACAGAGCGGCCGCAGTAGCCAACACGCCCGCCGACTACACGCACATACAGACGGGCTTCAGCGTCACCGTGCCGTCCGTCATGGCCGCCAGCTTACAGGTGTGTAGCCCCGCTAGTGCTGTAGTCTCTCGGTACAGAGCGGCCGCAGTAGCCAACACGCCCGCCGACTACACGCACATACAGACGGGCTTCAGCGTCACCGTGCCGTCCGTCATGGCCGCCAGCTTACAGGTGTGTAGCCCCGCTAGTGCTGTAGTCTCTCGGTACAGAGCGGCCGCAGTAGCCAACACGCCCGCCGACTACACGCACATACAGACGGGCTTCAGCGTCACCGTGCCGTCCGTCATGGCCGCCAGCTTACAGGTGTGTAGCCCCGCTAGTGCTGTAGTCTCTCGGTACAGAGCGGCCGCAGTAGCCAACACGCCCGCCGACTACACGCACATACAGACGGGCTTCAGCGTCACCGTGCCGTCCGTCATGGCCGCCAGCTTACAGGTGTGTAGCCCCGCTAGTGCTGTAGTCTCTCGGTACAGAGCGGCCGCAGTAGCCAACACGCCCGCCGACTACACGCACATACAGACGGGCTTCAGCGTCACCGTGCCGTCCGTCATGGCCGCCAGCTTACAGGTGTGTAGCCCCGCTAGTGCTGTAGTCTCTCGGTACAGAGCGGCCGCAGTAGCCAACACGCCCGCCGACTACACGCACATACAGACGGGCTTCAGCGTCACCGTGCCGTCCGTCATGGCCGCCAGCTTACAGGTGTGTAGCCCCGCTAGTGCTGTAGTCTCTCGGTACAGAGCGGCCGCAGTAGCCAACACGCCCGCCGACTACACGCACATACAGACGGGCTTCAGCGTCACCGTGCCGTCCGTCATGGCCGCCAGCTTACAGGTGTGTAGCCCCGCTAGTGCTGTAGTCTCTCGGTACAGAGCGGCCGCAGTAGCCAACACGCCCGCCGACTACACGCACATACAGACGGGCTTCAGCGTCACCGTGCCGTCCGTCATGGCCGCCAGCTTACAGGTGTGTAGCCCCGCTAGTGCTGTAGTCTCTCGGTACAGAGCGGCCGCAGTAGCCAACACGCCCGCCGACTACACGCACATACAGACGGGCTTCAGCGTCACCGTGCCGTCCGTCATGGCCGCCAGCTTACAGGTGTGTAGCCCCGCTAGTGCTGTAGTCTCTCGGTACAGAGCGGCCGCAGTAGCCAACACGCCCGCCGACTACACGCACATACAGACGGGCTTCAGCGTCACCGTGCCGTCCGTCATGGCCGCCAGCTTACAGGTGTGTAGCCCCGCTAGTGCTGTAGTCTCTCGGTACAGAGCGGCCGCAGTAGCCAACACGCCCGCCGACTACACGCACATACAGACGGGCTTCAGCGTCACCGTGCCGTCCGTCATGGCCGCCAGCTTACAGGTGTGTAGCCCCGCTAGTGCTGTAGTCTCTCGGTACAGAGCGGCCGCAGTAGCCAACACGCCCGCCGACTACACGCACATACAGACGGGCTTCAGTGTCACCGTGCCGTCCGTCATGGCCGCCAGCTTACAGGTGTGTAGCCCCGCTAGTGCTGTAGTCTCTCGGTACAGAGCGGCCGCAGTAGCCAACACGCCCGCCGACTACACGCACATACAGACGGGCTTCAGCGTCACCGTGCCGTCCGTCATGGCCGCCAGCTTACAGGTGTGTAGCCCCGCTAGTGCTGTAGTCTCTCGGTACAGAGCGGCCGCAGTAGCCAACACGCCCGCCGACTACACGCACATACAGACGGGCTTCAGCGTCACCGTGCCGTCCGTCATGGCCGCCAGCTTACAGGTGTGTAGCCCCGCTAGTGCTGTAGTCTCTCGGTACAGAGCGGCCGCAGTAGCCAACACGCCCGCCGACTACACGCACATACAGACGGGCTTCAGCGTCACCGTGCCGTCCGTCATGGCCGCCAGCTTACAGGTGTGTAGCCCCGCTAGTGCTGTAGTCTCTCGGTACAGAGCGGCCGCAGTAGCCAACACGCCCGCCGACTACACGCACATACAGACGGGCTTCAGCGTCACCGTGCCGTCCGTCATGGCCGCCAGCTTACAGGTGTGTAGCCCCGCTAGTGCTGTAGTCTCTCGGTACAGAGCGGCCGCAGTAGCCAACACGCCCGCCGACTACACGCACATACAGACGGGCTTCAGCGTCACCGTGCCGTCCGTCATGGCCGCCAGCTTACAGGTGTGTAGCCCCGCTAGTGCTGTAGTCTCTCGGTACAGAGCGGCCGCAGTAGCCAACACGCCCGCCGACTACACGCACATACAGACGGGCTTCAGCGTCACCGTGCCGTCCGTCATGGCCGCCAGCTTACAGGTGTGTAGCCCCGCTAGTGCTGTAGTCTCTCGGTACAGAGCGGCCGCAGTAGCCAACACGCCCGCCGACTACACGCACATACAGACGGGCTTCAGCGTCACCGTGCCGTCCGTCATGGCCGCCAGCTTACAGGTGTGTAGCCCCGCTAGTGCTGTAGTCTCTCGGTACAGAGCGGCCGCAGTAGCCAACACGCCCGCCGACTACACGCACATACAGACGGGCTTCAGCGTCACCGTGCCGTCCGTCATGGCCGCCAGCTTACAGGTGTGTAGCCCCGCTAGTGCTGTAGTCTCTCGGTACAGAGCGGCCGCAGTAGCCAACACGCCCGCCGACTACACGCACATACAGACGGGCTTCAGCGTCACCGTGCCGTCCGTCATGGCCGCCAGCTTACAGGTGTGTAGCCCCGCTAGTGCTGTAGTCTCTCGGTACAGAGCGGCCGCAGTAGCCAACACGCCCGCCGACTACACGCACATACAGACGGGCTTCAGCGTTACCGTGCCGTCCGTCATGGCCGCCAGCTTACAGGTGTGTAGCCCCGCTAGTGCTGTAGTCTCTCGGTACAGAGCGGCCGCAGTAGCCAACACGCCCGCCGACTACACGCACATACAGACGGGCTTCAGCGTCACCGTGCCGTCCGTCATGGCCGCCAGCTTACAGGTGTGTAGCCCCGCTAGTGCTGTAGTCTCTCGGTACAGAGCGGCCGCAGTAGCCAACACGCCCGCCGACTACATGCACATACAGACGGGCTTCAGCGTCACCGTGCCGTCCGTCATGGCCGCCAGCTTACAGGTGTGTAGCCCCGCTAGTGCTGTAGTCTCTCGGTACAGAGCGGCCGCAGTAGCCAACACGCCCGCCGACTACACGCACATACAGACGGGCTTCAGCGTCACCGTGCCGTCCGTCATGGCCGCCAGCTTACAGGTGTGTAGCCCCGCTAGTGCTGTAGTCTCTCGGTACAGAGCGGCCGCAGTAGCCAACACGCCCGCCGACTACACGCACATACAGACGGGCTTCAGCGTTACCGTGCCGTCCGTCATGGCCGCCAGCTTACAGGTGTGTAGCCCCGCTAGTGCTGTAGTCTCTCGGTACAGAGCGGCCGCAGTAGCCAACACGCCCGCCGACTACACGCACATACAGACGGGCTTCAGCGTCACCGTGCCGTCCGTCATGGCCGCCAGCTTACAGGTGTGTAGCCCCGCTAGTGCTGTAGTCTCTCGGTACAGAGCGGCCGCAGTAGCCAACACGCCCGCCGACTACACGCACATACAGACGGGCTTCAGCGTCACCGTGCCGTCCGTCATGGCCGCCAGCTTACAGGTGTGTAGCCCCGCTAGTGCTGTAGTCTCTCGGTACAGAGCGGCCGCAGTAGCCAACACGCCCGCCGACTACATGCACATACAGACGGGCTTCAGCGTCACCGTGCCGTCCGTCATGGCCGCCAGCTTACAGGTGTGTAGCCCCGCTAGTGCTGTAGTCTCTCGGTACAGAGCGGCCGCAGTAGCCAACACGCCCGCCGACTACACGCACATACAGACGGGCTTCAGCGTCACCGTGCCGTCCGTCATGGCCGCCAGCTTACAGGTGTGTAGCCCCGCTAGTGCTGTAGTCTCTCGGTACAGAGCGGCCGCAGTAGCCAACACGCCCGCCGACTACATGCACATACAGACGGGCTTCAGCGTCACCGTGCCGTCCGTCATGGCCGCCAGCTTACAGGTGTGTAGCCCCGCTAGTGCTGTAGTCTCTCGGTACAGAGCGGCCGCAGTAGCCAACACGCCCGCCGACTACACGCACATACAGACGGGCTTCAGCGTCACCGTGCCGTCCGTCATGGCCGCCAGCTTACAGGTGTGTAGCCCCGCTAGTGCTGTAGTCTCTCGGTACAGAGCGGCCGCAGTAGCCAACACGCCCGCCGACTACACGCACATACAGACGGGCTTCAGCGTTACCGTGCCGTCCGTCATGGCCGCCAGCTTACAGGTGTGTAGCCCCGCTAGTGCTGTAGTCTCTCGGTACAGAGCGGCCGCAGTAGCCAACACGCCCGCCGACTACACGCACATACAGACGGGCTTCAGCGTCACCGTGCCGTCCGTCATGGCCGCCAGCTTACAGGTGTGTAGCCCCGCTAGTGCTGTAGTCTCTCGGTACAGAGCGGCCGCAGTAACCAACACGCCCGCCGACTACACGCACATACAGACGGGCTTCAGCGTCACCGTGTCGTCCGTCATGGCCGCCAGCTTACAGGTGTGTAGCCCCGCTAGTGCTGTAGTCTCTCGGTACAGAGCGGCCGCAGTAGCCAACACGCCCGCCGACTACACGCACATACCAGACGGGCTTCAGCGTCACCGTGCCGTCCGTCATGGCCGCCAGCTTACAGGTGTGTAGCCCCGCTAGTGCTGCAGTCTTTCGGTACAGAGCGGCCGCAGTAGCCAACACGCCCGCCGACTACACGCACATACAGACGGGCTTCAGCGTCACCGTGCCGTCCGTCATGGCCGCCAGCTTACAGGTGTGTAGCCCCGCTAGTGCTGTAGTCTCTCGGTACAGAGCGGCCGCAGTAGCCAACACGCCCGCCGACTACACGCACATACAGACGGGCTTCAGCGTCACCGTGCCGTCCGTCATGGCCGCCAGCTTACAGGTGTGTAGCCCCGCTAGTGCTGCAGTCTCTCGGTACAGAGCGGCCGCAGTAGCCAACAAGTTTACAGGTGTGTTGCCCCGTCCCTATTTGATCTCCAGAGCCCGGAAAATCCATAGGAAAACAATTTTTTTGTTTTGCCATGGATTTTATGAATTTAATATAAATAAATAAATAAATTAATAAATAAATTAATAAATAAAAGACTATCGCAATCAAACTAGTGTTAGAAACATTTTTTTAGCGATATCGATTAAGACTTTTCTAAAAAAAAACACACCGATATTCAAATTCAAATATTTTGTTTTCAGACCATGTCCATAGTGTTAATATACATTTGCTTAGCCTATGTTAGTTAAATGTAGTGATATTATTAAAATATATTATTATCAGACACCGGTTTCGCGGGGGCAAAAATGTACCAGTGCTAGTGATTAATTAAAAATCGACTAAGTTTATCGACATCGATAAAAATATTTTTTTAATCATCATTATCATAACTAAACTAATGGCTAAGTTTGAATTAATAACTAACTATGTGCAAACCTCTGTCATTTATACTTATCGCAACTATAAACAACCGATATTTGACATTCACTGTGTCGAGTCACTTTTGAGAACCACTGAATCGTTGAATAATTCATCCAGTACTACAATATTATTTTGCATTCCGATCAATTAAAACTACTTTTTTGTTTCTTAAGGCGGATAAAAATGCCTCGCAAGAAAAAAGATCATTCATCTTCATGGAAACCTGACCATTCAGATATAGATGATAAAGGTACGACTTACTTTTGCAAGAAATGTAAAATTCATATATCACGAAAAAAGTTTTCGGTACAAAGGCATATAAGAAGCCAAAGGCATAACGGCGTCGCTAAAAACCAAAACGTATTTAACCTGGATTTGCTGAAATTTATTTTAGCTTGCAACATACCATGGACCCAGGCGGGAAATCCCATTTTCATCAATTTTATATCTGATTGCATATTTGGGAAATATGGTTCAGAAACATATATTCCCAACGAATCAGTTTTGAGAAAAACGATTTTAGACATCGCTTATAAGGAGACGGTGAAACAGATTAAGACTAAACTAGGAAATTCTAGAATTTATGTGAGTGAGACGAAAGTACAGATGCCAATAGGCGTCAGATTGGGAGTGTAATAGTTGGAGCACTATTAGAAAATGAAATAGGTACCCCACACATAATATCTAGCGTTTGTCTAGAGGAAGTAAATAATGTTAGTATAACAAATCTTATTCAAAATGCCCTTGAGACGTTGTGGGGAAGTAACCACAACAAACATGATAAAGTTTTGTTGCTTCTTACGGATGGCGTAGCATACATGCTGAAAGCTGGTAAGAATTTGAAAAAGGTTTTTCCGAATTTAGTACACGTCACATGTTTGGCACATGGAGTAAATAGGGTGGCTGAACAAGTGCGATTATTATTTCCTGCTGTAAATAATTTAATTGCTTATACAAAGAAGCTATTTCTGAAATCACCTAAAAGAATAAAAATATTTCACCAAATGTTACCGAACGTTGCTTTGTCACCACAGCCGACGATAATACGATGGAGAACATGGATGAAAGCGGCTATTTACTATCATAAATATTTACCAGCCGTCAAGCAAGTTGTACGAACATTTAAAAACAAAGAATCAACGTGTATATTAAAAGCAAAACGGGCAATGAATGATATAAACATTCTCAACGATTTGAAATGGATAGCCAACAATCTATCCATCATACCAAGTACCATTGAAAAATTACAAACACATAATTTAAGTCTAGAAGCCACTTTGAATATTGTCCATAAGTTAAAAGTACATATATCAAGATTACGTTTGAATCCTCAGGGAAAAATTATTCACAAAAAACTTCAAACAGTGTTAGAGAAAAACGTCGGCATTTCAACTTTAAAAGCATTAAATGATTTGGTATCCGGAAAAGAAATAGAACTGAGTCATATAGCAGAAATTCATCAATACTATAAATTGTTTGAATTTGCTCCAATTACTACAGTTGACCTAGAAAGGTCATTTAGTTGACTAAAATGGATATTGTCACCCAGGCGACGAAAATTAAAGGCTGAAAATGTGGAGAAAATTTTGATTGTACATTATGAAAATTATATTAAATATTAAAAAAGTTTATTACGCAAAAAGTTTATTTTTGTGTATGTAGTTTTCTTCTTCATTCAAATTCTTGAAATTACCCAACGGTTGTACATAATTTTTATCGATATCAACTAATAAAATTAGTTTAATGTGTCCTCGCACTATTAAACGTCAGTACAGATTTGCCCCCGCCAAACCGGTGTATGATTATTATTATATTATATTATACACAGAGCCTCTTGCTCTTATGTGCACTGAGTCCCAGTGTTTCCAAAACGCGCAGGCAGAAGATTCTAGCACTAGGCGCACGAGGCTGTTGGAGCTATCACGCACGCGGCGCATCAGGGATGCAGTTCTCTGACGTATTATCGCACCGAAGCAATCGGTACGTGCCTCTGCAAACATACCTGATGCGCTGCAAAAACGGGGCAGTCCCAACAGCATCATGAACCCGTTATTATATTGGATGCGCAGGGCATTAAACGCCTTTTTAGTATAATTTTTCCATAGGCTGCACGTGTAAACAAAATGCCTTAAATAATGTTATTTTGACATTACTAGCACAACGTGCAAACCTGCGGGACAACATATTACATCGTACGGCCAATGCCCTGAGCTCCCTATCAATGTCAGCGTCATCTTGGAGGTTGTCGGTCACCCAGTGTCCCAGGTACTTAAAGCGAGTCACTCTTTTGAGAGGAGCTCCACACAAGAAAACTGGAGGGAGTGAGTCAAAGGCCTTATTACCTGCTTTAAATACTAGCAGCTCGCTTTTACTCGTGTTGTACCTCAGACCGTGGACGGCCGCGTACTCTTCACATACCTCTAGCAATTTTACCAGCGCACTGACCGAGGGGCACAGCAGACACATATCGTCCGCATAGCTAATGTTATTGACCATGGTGCCACTGATCGAGCACCCGATACCCGTGCTGCTGAGCCTGGCAAACAACTCGTCCATGTACAAGTTGAACAAGCGGGGCGAGGTGAGTCCACCCTGTCTCACCCCGCACTCCAACCCGTACACATCCGAGAGCGCTCCTGCCCACCTCACCTGATTGGTTTGGTTCCCGTACCAGTAACGGAGCAGGTTGATCACCTTCCTCGGAGTACTCGTTGACTTTTCCATTTTATCCCATAGTATGTTGTATGACACCGTATCGAACGCCTTCGATAGATCCAAAAAGCAAGCAATAACAGGTGTTTTCCCCTCAGCATAATACTTGACGGTGTGCTTGAGACAAAGAATGGCACTCTCTGTCTCTCTCAAATTGCGCGTCTCGAGTCTCATTGTGTTTCGCCAGTAAGTTGTCAAGCAGCCCGTCAAGTACTTTAGCCACTATTGTTGCCAAGGATATTGGCCTGTAATTGGAACCATCGGAGGCGTTCCCGGTTCTATTTTTCAATATCGGGACTACTATAGTTTTCATGAGATTCTCTGGAAGATAGGAATGACTGATGCACAGATTAAAAAACATTTTTAACACTCGAGGTAAATGAACACCCGCATATAGCAAGTGCTCTATACTGAGACCGTCGTGCCCTGGTGATATGTATAGGTACATTATTTTATAATTATTCACGCCAAACGCAAAAGTAGTGGTAAGTTAAGGGTTTGTTTTGTATGTGTTATTCCATCTAGCTATTATACCAATTACAATGAGTTTTATAAATTTGCTCCCTTGACGTCATGTGAACTCGAACGTTCATTTTGTATATATAAATGGCTTTATAATGAGAAACGAAACAGTTTTCTCCCAGAGAATGTTGAAAAATTCGTGATTATCTACCCCTATCACTATAACAAACCCAATAACATGTAATGTGCTGAAATTGCATCTGTTTCTGTATATTTATACAAATCTATGTGAAATTTTGTACAGTTTGTGTTTTACAGTCTTTTGTTTTGATATGGATTATCCGGGCTCTGTAGATCTCATCAAAAAGAGCCTCGTAATAAAAGGTGGAAAGGATTTATGCATGGTAACGTCACAATCATAATCAGTAAATTATTACTGTCTCACGTGGAAGCGCCATGTATCAGCAATAGATTACTAAATAATTCAAGATAATGCAATATTGCCTTTGCTCCTACGTGCAGATATTAAATTTATAGGCATTATATTTAATTTCATTACAGTTTCATCCAATAAAGGCTTCTTACACTACCTTCTATCTACATCCTGGAAGTAGCTATGTTTGTAAAAAGTAATATACAACTTTTTAAACAAATTAAATATGCCCCAAACAGGACTATCCAAACGCGTCACCAGAATAGACTTACACTTCCAAAATCAAACTTACGAATGAATAGTAATAAGATTTACATATATTTTTTAATAAGATTCCGGAACAAATTGAATCAAACCTCGAATTAACGCATTTCAACACCAACTAAAAAGACTGTTAATCAATAAATGTTATTATGCTGTTGACGAATTATTAAATGACGACACTTTGTAATAGAATCAATAGTTATTGTTACCTACTTCTTAGTCTTAAACATGTTTAAATCATGAAATGAATTAACGCTTACTTTACATTATTAAACATATCAATTTCTTTTCTATTTTGTATTATTGTATATCGTCCGCGTGGCCTACTACGAGTATTACGTTTATCCCTTGGAAACTGAGCATTTTTTCTGGGATAAAAGTAGCCTCCTTTATATGTTTGCAAAAAAATCACAGCAATCCGTTCCTTCATTATCGCGTGGTAGAAAGAAACCGAGCAAACACACTTTCGCATTTATAATGTTAGTAAGTTTAAGGATTGCATGGCGTCAGGGGTGTATCGGTTACATTTGAAGCCGGACACTCAAAAGTGTGTTTACCTTCTTTTACTAAAAAACTAAAATTTAAACTTTAAAACTATTTTTACCATGCTGTTTCACATTTCACTTCACGCTTTTCTTCGAGGTCGGCAGATTTTTGTTCAGTGACATCTGTCTTGAAAGACTATATAAATAACAGCTAGGTTTATATACATATATGGTTCAAAATGCAAACTAGTTAGTTGACTCCAATATCCGAAACCGAAAACTTATTCGTATACTAGAACCACTCGTGTCTCACAACTTAAGTTTTTGGAATGGATCCATGGACCGTGAATGTAATCTAAACATGCCTGAGTCTCAAGGTAGTTTTTTTAGTTAAAAAAGCTAGGTAATATAACTAGCTTTTTTAAGATATTATGTTTGTTCGGGTGGAATTTGATACGTTAAATTTAACTTAGTTTCCGGTTTCCGATTGCACTAAAATTTGGCATACTTATGTAAGTTCATCGACAATGCAATGCAATAGCATAATACCATCGAGCTGATCTGATGATAGAGCAGGAAGGTGGTCATAGGAACTCTGTAATAAAATAATGCAATCCTACCGAATTTGGGCTCTTTCGTCTCGGTGAGTAGTTGATGGATGTTCAAGGAAATGTACAGTCTGCAATAAAAGCTTGTCACAAAAATGAAATTTTTGACAGATACTTATTCTTGTTTTTCATTACTCCTATTAATTTTGGGTTAATTTCGGCAGGTACCACACACTCAATGGCACGAGGCAAGCACGGGCGTAAGTCGACGCGACTTGCTTTTATTGGCGGCGCGCTCTCTCGCCGGCTCCTACAAGAAACTTCTGGCGGTGTCCGCCGCCGAAATATGAACATACGAAGATAGGTAAATATTGAAATACGAGCGTTAGCGAAGGTCTCTGTTTTACCTTGGACAAAATGCTTCCGTATGTCCGGATGTCCTGGTGGCTCTCCTCCTCTACTGGTCGCATTTGCAACCGATTCTAATAGAGTACATGCGTTATATTTTTTATCGTTTTTCGAAACAAAATATCAAAATACCGTAAAAACGATCTCAAAAAGTTGAATTTAAAATAAAATCGGCCAAGAAATACGCATGATATAGGCATTTTAAACTACTAATTAGACAGCGATGTGACAGAGAGGTCCGACATGTAATTTTACGTCATAGTACACTACGGCAATATAAATTCCATAATTATTAAATTCTATTTTGCTCAAAAGAGATAGAATGAAATATTTGATGGCTTATATTATATCTTGGTTATTTGTAAAGTTATTCGAAAAAATATTTTTCTTTACTGTTTGTTACATGAATGAGCTTTTAATAACGCAAAGATTAAAATTCACGTGTATTCCGTATTATATGCAATTTGTCGTTTCAATTTGTGGAACTTTATAAAATTTTTGTTTTTATAGGGTTCCGTCCCAAAACGGTAGAAAGGAAACCCTTATGGTGCGACTCTGTCTGGCTGTCTGTCTGACTATTAAAGCGCCATATCTCAAAAAGTACTTATGCTAACTATTTGAGATTTGGAATATTTATAAACATGGTTTGCCCACATATATTGCACAGGAAATATATAAAAATATATTTTTATGTTCTAAAATAACGACGAATATGAAAAAATGCGGGTAAAAATGAAAATTCTAGCTACTTGGTCAGATAGGGAATCATATAAAAAAGCTTGACCTGCACATTTTCGAATATATATATTTTTTATTG
Organism: Hedya salicella; assembly: GCA_905404275.2. Lineage (NCBI taxonomy): Eukaryota > Metazoa > Arthropoda > Insecta > Lepidoptera > Tortricidae > Hedya > Hedya salicella. The sequence goes on along the minus strand of FR990112.1, from coordinate 9,304,763 downwards.
TTATTAGTTTTTGTTTCACCGAGGAATAAAATGTGAAAAAAAAAACACCATCCCTCCCCCCCCCCTTTATCTCCGAAGTTTGTCAACCGAAAATTTTGAATTTTTCACAATTTGTATTGGTAAACATAAATACTACACGGAAATTATAGCAATGTCTCTAACTAGCTATTTTTATTTTATTTGCAAAAACCTATTTGAACAACCCGGTTGCGTTAAGTTTGCACATGATTTCGGGTAATAAAGTTAGGGTAAGTAAAAATTTGTACGGAACCTTCGGTGCGCGAGTCCGACTCGCACTTGTCCGGTTTTTTTATTATAAGTAGTTCGCGAGGTCTACAGCTCACAGAGAGAGAGAGGAGTATTCCACCAGAATAACAACTTTTGACGCACACGTGACCATGATGGCAGCTACTTTATCAAAATATATAAATCCCTAGAAAACACAGCCAATAGAAAATTCAAGTTATTAAATGTTGTCATACCAGAAATCGGCTCCCTTACATTCTTGCAAATAACAATAGTACCTCCGCTGTTCTTGTACCTTGCGCACTGCGTCCCTAATCGAATTGGCCGCGGATGGAATCCATGGAGATACTTTTGATGGTGCACTTTTTCACATAGTATTATTTTCATCTATAGTGCATTTCTTTGTAGTAACGGTTACGGAACCCTACACTGAGCATGGTCCAAAATGCTCTTGGCAGGTTTTTGTCCATGATATCGTGAACGAAATAAAACTTTAATAGTTTAAACCCGACAGCGATGTCAGCGATCTTTTAGATGAAAAAAATGTGCATATCTATTGAGAAAATAAACAGTACTTACTTACAAACAATATTCCTTTTGTTTCAGAATCATTCATGGAATTGTGCAGAAGAATCTTATTTTGACTGACGTACCTAATATGTATAATAAACACATTGTTTTAATTTTTTTTGTTGTCTATCGAAAATGTTTCTTAGAATAATTAAGCTAAGATAACAACACTTTATTTACTACATCTGTATGCCACATATCTATAATATAGTATCAAAAGTTATAAAAATTGATGATATTTTCGAAAAACCCTCTGAAAGTAGGATATTTGCAAGTCACAAACACGAAAAATGTTTTCTTAGATTTTTTGTATTAGGTGGGCATATCTCTGAATACTTCGACTGGTTTGAGTCCCCTATCGCAAATATTGAAAAAAAAAAGCTACACCAGGGACCCGTTTCATAAACGCTTGTATAGCAAGCGGAAGTATCTTTCAATTCATATTGTTGGAAAGAGTCTTCCTACAAGCGGAAGTCTCTTTCCAACAATATGAATTAAAAAAAGATGTACAAGTTACAAGCTTTTGAGACACGGGCCCCAGGCATTAAATTTTCGTACCACGATATGCTGTAATCCTTATTGATTTAGTCACTACTAGAACGCGCTTGAAACTTCGTTCGCAAAGGAGAAAAACTCATAACCCGTCTTTTTTTCATTAGTGTAGTCGGGTAAAAAGTATCCTATAATCTGGAGATACCCAGCTACCCGTGTACCAAGAATAGTTGAAATCCGTTTAGCCGATTTGGCGTGATGAAGACGGCGACACTTACAAACATACAAAAATCCAAAAAAATATTTTCTATTCAGTGTCCTCCAAATATATTCAATTAGACATTTCATTTTTACAACTTTATAATAGTATAGATTAATCGTAGGTATATAATTTTGATTGTGACTTACTTGGTTAATATTTAGGACAGGCAGTGTGGCGTAGATATCCAAGGGCTAGACGGGGCCGTCCGCGGGGGCCCCAAAGTCGGGGCCCTCGGACCCTGACCAGTAACGTAGCTACCGAAAGGTTAGACGCGGTGCCCTACACATGCCCTACAACATGGGGCCCCAATCTTTTATTTTGCCCCGGGGGCCTTGGTTACCTAGCTACGCCCAGGACAGGGGACTGTCAGCGGTGGAAACGCCCTTAGATATACCCATTTATCTGTGCGGCCTCAGCTCATCAAAACGGTTAGAAGGTATTCAACCATTTTTGGTACCAGGATAGCTTGCATTCCGAGGATGTTTGTATGATTGTTTACCGGACTACCAAGTAAAAAAATTAAAAATTTTAAAAACCCCCCGACTTGTTTCACTAAAAGCTGAATATCTTGGAGACTCCGATTTTCATCGAACAAAACTAGGAACACTCGGGATAAAATTATCTATGACACAAAAAAAACCGCACTCAAATCGGTCCATCCTTATGGGCGCTACGATGCCACAGACATACAGATACACAGAGTCACAGACACGTTAAACTTATAACACCTCTCTTTTTTGTCGGGGTTTAAAAAGAGAGTTGTGATGTTATTTTCCTCAGCGACTTAAGTTGCGGCCACCATTTAGGTATAGGTTATTTATTCTTAGTTATCCTAAATAGTAAACAACATTCCAGAAGTACACCTTTTTTGTCTTAAACTTTAATGAAGTATAATCAAAATTAAGTAGCAGGAATTATTATTTTTGTGCCACATTGCCAATTTCATACATTAGGTAGGTTTGCGAAATGTACTGACGCAGTAAAAGTCACACTGTTTAAATCATACTGCCAGTCATTCTATACATGCAGCCTATGGGTTAACTATACGCAGAGGGCATACAGCGACCTGCGAGTAACAGTTCAATATAACAGCGCGTATAGAGCGTTGTTGCGGCTGCCACGCTATTGCCGCGCATCCGCGATGTTCGCGGAGACGAACACGGCGGGGTTCGCCGCCATCATGCGCCTCCATGCTGCAGCGCGTGCGTGGCAGCCGCAATGCGCTCCTGCGCGCTGTTGTTGTTGAACGCTGGGACTCGCCAGTGCTGGAGAGATGGATCGGGCTCCACGCCCTCAAATAATATATTGGCCTTTTGTTTTTTTTTTTGGTTTGTATATAAATGTTTTACTGTCTATTGCTAACACTTATTCTAAGTACAAACTTTACTAACAAAATATGGATCCTTGGTCTGAAATAAAAATATTATTATTATTATTATTATTAAATTTATTACCTGGCTAGAAAACAGCTGGTATTGGCATTTAATGCATATTTTTAGGTTACATTGTTTACTATTTAGGAAAAGTGAGGACAAATAAAAAGCCTATAGTATTTTATACTATTTTACAGTTAATTGTTATTCACAAAATTGTCATTGGTATGAAAAAATTGAATATATTAAGTTTATGTTCTATGTATAAGTGTCCTCTGTAATATTTAAATTAATCCTTCTACAAGAAGATTTCGATAAATATATGTATTATATTAAATGGCTTAAAGCACAATGAATTAACATGTCGAAATGGGTTCGATTCTAAATTAGCAGTTAATATTAGGTAAATACATAATATATACTATTTATACAATTTAGTCGTATATAAGACATTATTGATAAGTTAAATCTTAATTTTAATATTGTAATATAATAAAAAAATGTATTTAGTAATTAAATTGATTTCTATTCGAGCCAACGAATCGTATTTATTTGCCCATCCAATATGAACAATAAGGGGAACTTATTGAAGGAAGCTATCGGTGAGTAGGTAACTGAAACGAAATGATTAAATATAAAATTTTGTAACTAATGTCGAGGCTGCCTGTTTGTACAAGTTGCTTTCCAGAAGTTACTTTGGTTGGTGATTTTACTAGATACTCGAGTAATTTTACGGTTTCGTAAAACATTAATTCACAATAGCCTGTTTTTTTATTCCAATTTTATACCATATTCTAAGACATTGATGAGTCCAACAAAATTTCACCCCGGAAGTAGGTATATAAAATGAGTGTCAAAAATGCAATTGTTTTTAATACATGGTAATAGTATTTTTTATGTGTAAGCGTAACAATATGTTTATCAATAATCAGTAAAAAGTGAAACTTCACAAAAAGAAAATACAAGAAAAGCCATTAAATCATCAAAATGTATCAATCAAATCAAATAAAAATATCCTTTATTCAAGTAGGCTTAGATACAAGCACTTTCGAATTGTCAGTTACAATGAGAGAAGTCTTTGTTCTTCTTATGGCTTTGCTGATATGTATCCTAAATTGACAGAATAATAATTAATAAGTAGGTAAAAATATTAATGAAGCATCCTTAATTATTATTTTTGAATTTCGAACCTCCCGGAATTTGATGAAGGTTGAATACTCGAATATAATTTGTACTAGTATTAGTACATTAGACCTCAGGAGGCTTTGTTACAGAGCAAAATATTAGTTTATCAATATATTGAAAAAAATAACTTAATATTTTTTTCAAATATTTCAGAATTTTTTATAATTTAAATATTTCAATACTTAATTGACTCATATTTTATGGATTATGTGTATACATAATTAATAGAATCAATGTGTACCCTTTGCGCTGGAAAACTCAGCCATTATCAATTATTTCCATTTCGCCATACTAGCGGTCCGTAATAGACTAATAATCCAAGGGTGTAGCAAAACCTTTAAAAAATTGCGTCCCAAAGCCTGGAGTGTCAAACTACAAAAACTGCTACCTGCTTATGTAACCGGAATCCGGGATTACTACATGTTGAAAAGCTATATATGACCTCCATGGTAAAATTTTAACTTTTTTTTTAAACTGGTCGTTATATAAATAACTAATAAGTAAATAAAAAATATTTATTCGGTAACTCAAATAATCTTATAAATAAGCAAGTTGGTGTCTCTTTTTGAGTATACAAGATACCTGTGTCTAAGAGACACCGCTCTTCCATAAAGTGTATAAACATACATGCAATGTTACAATTTTTTCTGTTATTTTTAGCGGATTTAAAACGTCATCGCTCTGCAAGAATGGAACGCACTCGTGAAAATATTCGTGGTATGATTTTCGGCGTCGTTTAATGCAACAACAGTACATAAATCAACTAACGTCAATTTTCAATATATTACACATTCTTTCATTCACAACCACCTGGAGATACCCAGCTACCCGTGTGCCAAATATAGTTTAAATCCGTTAAGCCGTTTTGGCGTGATGAAGCCACAACGACACATACAAACTACAAAAAATCCAAAAATGTATTTTTCGTTTTAGTGACCTCCAAATAGTCCGTAACCGTAACAATATTATTTTTGAAAATATCTTCAATGTACAGATATTTCATTTTTAAAACTTTATTATAGTTATATAAAAGTTAATTAAACCCTATTCGTGCGGCCAGACACACTTAGCGAACGGTAATGTCACTCATTCCCGCTCCACAAACAAACAGGAGTACCTATGTAAGCTTAAAAATGATCTAATGATGAAACATTATTACATGTTGAATTATTTGTTCCTAAATAGAATTTAGGTATATAAATACTAATCTATTGAATTTCTCTAAGATATAATAAAAATGTCCCCATATTTGCCGCCCTACTAGGCTTGAGGTTACTCATACTAGCCCACTGGTAAATTGGTGCATCCTAGGGGTGGCTAAACTAACTTAATAATTTCTGAGCTACGCCAAGTTGTGTTGGGGACGTCACCAAATAGTTCCCTTAACCATACCTAAAAGGTCTCTGGGGTGCCATTGGCGCCAGTCTGATTGAGGGTTGGGTTTTATTACGAGGTTTCTCATGGAATCAGATGATTTTGGAGAGGGTTAGCCTTTTACCCCTTTCGGTATCCGCTATTGCGTCTAACTGCTGGGGCAAGGGAGGACCGTCTTTTTTGTCAGCACTCAGCCCACTGGTAAATCGGTGCATTCTAGGGTCAATTTCAGAGCGTTTCAACCGCGCTCATTATGTCACCACATTTAAGGTGCCTTACTAATACAGATTCGAATGAGATACTATACCTACTGTGTAGAGGTGAGGTACTCATCTCTTCACAATATCTCAAAATGCCTTTCGCATTAGCAATAGAAGGCACTATTAACACATTCACTGTCAAGAACGCCCCTAGGGAGTTCTCAGTAACTTTGCTCACATGTCACCCGACTCCCGAGGGGAGTTCGTACTATACAATTATAGATGGCCAAAGGCAATGTCATCCGACTCCTCTAGCGAGTTCTTACGATATTAGGGCTGTCACTTTACCTCGTTTTTTAGGATTAGAAAAATCGTGCTTTTTTTAAGAAAAACAATTTAAAAGTTTGCATATGTTCCTCATTTTCTTTTACATAACGTTAACAATGGAATATTAAATCTTATTCTCTTAATGTTTTTTTTTAAAAATGCTTGGTCTCTGCAATTTTGGTCTGTGACAGCCCTGATGAACTCCCGAGCGGAGTTCTTGACATGCAGCGTTGTTTATTTGTCAAGTGCGCGATTGGACTCCACGGGGGAGTCTTATATAGTTGTTTGTTTTTACGCCGACATGTAGCGAAAGACATGGATTTTGGCCTGACAGTGAATGTGTTAATGCGCTGACACTAATGAGTGCGGTTGAAACGCTCTGAAATTGACCCTCTAGGGGTGGGTAAACTAACCCATACAATTAACTACCTGTTTCACCATACTACAGGTGGAGATCCTTGATGAACATTTTCGACAATCGGCTTTCTACTTTTGCTATAGACCGACATTTTGTTCAAAAAGTGCTTCGTCATACAAGTTATATGAAAGAAACAAACGAACGCGCCGTACCTTTACTATGGCTCTATCTATAAAGCTATCTTTCCGCAAGTGATAGTGCTAAGTAGCTAATTTATTTAGGTTTTCTTATTATGGAACTTTATTACATGTTTAAATAATTCCATGTGTGACGTAGGTTACCTTATGCTGATACGATCGTTGATTCTCTCCTTTGTTTTGAAAACCCATAAAAACAAATGTCTTGTATGGGGAGCCCTGGTAATTTTTAACTTCATTTAATTACTAGAAGGTGCCTTAGCGAGCGGACGAGAAAAAAATTATAACCCTCTTTTTTTTATTCACCGTAGTTGGATAAAGAGTCTCTTCTAACCATCTGTGGATGACCAGCAGCAGCAGCCACACGGGTGTGTGCCAAAAATAGTTGAAATCTGTAGACCCGCTTTGGCGTGATGAAGCCATACAAATATACAAAAATAATCGATTCAGTGACCTCCAAACAGGGACTGAAAAGGTACCTTTAAAAACGGTCTTGACCGGGTCTTTTTAAAGGTATCCGACCGTTAAAGTATCATTCGGGTACCGGTATCAATACTTTAGGTATCCAAACAAGCTTCCGCCCAAACGGTACCTTTAAATAGAAGTACCTTTAAAACGGTTTTGGCCGGGTCTTTTTAAAGGTATCCCACCGTTAAAGTAGCATTTCGGTACCGAAATCATTTAAATAAGAGTACCTCATTGTACCAATTCAAACCGGACACGTTGCGAGCACGCGACAGTCGCGACTCTCGCGTGTAAGGTTCACCATCAAATTATTGCCTTTATTTAGATTAGAGTTTTTTCATATAGCGATTGCGATGATGATGATGATGATCATGATGGTGATGGTGATGGTGATGGTGGTGGTGATGGTGATGGTGGTGGTGATGGTGGTGGTGATGGTGATGGTGATTGTAGTGATGATGGTGGTGGTGGTGATCGTGGTGGTGGTGGTGGTGGTCACTTTCAACCCTTGGTTAACAATCTACTATTATAATTTTAAAAAAGCTTAGACAACTGGCTAGATTGGCAGTTCGCACGGTTGACCGCGCGACTTACACTGAATATGTCACGTCTTTGGTAGGTAGGTAACGTAATGGCTCCAGTAATGGGCGGCTTAAGGATCTTTTGGAATTGTTTTGGTTATATTTGGTTCACTTTTCAAGTTTAACGGTTAGTTCATACACTAAAATATCCCTAGCTAGCTAAAATAGCCCAAAATATGGCGGACATTATTTTTTATCAAAAAGTCATCATGGAAGTCGGTTTGTGGCTTCTCAGGGGTGCAGATTTCGAAAATGGGGTTCATTTTAGAATTCAAGATGGCGGACATGACTTTTAACGAAAAAGTCATCATGGGTGTTGTTTTCTAGGTTTTTAGGGGTGCAGATTTCGAAAATGGCGACTATTCTGGAATTCAAGATGGCGGATATTATTTTTTATGAAAAAGTCATCATAGGAGTCGTTTTGTGGGTTCTCAGGGGTGCAGATTTCAAAAATAGGGTACATTTTAGAATTCAAGATCGCGGACATGACTTTTCTGAAAAAATCATCATGGGTGTCGTTTTGTAGGTTCTCAGGGCTGCAGATTTGGAAAATGGGGTACATTTTAGAAATCAAGATGGCGGACCTGACTTAACGAAAAAGTCATCATTGCTTCCTAGGTTTTTAGGGGTGCAGGTTTTGAAAATGGTGACCATTCTGGAATTCAAGATGGCGGACATTATTTTTTATGAAACAGTTATCATGAGAGTCGTTTTGTAGGTTCTCAGGGGTGCAGATTTCGAAAATGGCGACAATTCTGGAATTCAAGATGACGGACATTATTTTTTATGAAAAAGTCTTAATAATCTTATTTTGGCGTCGGTGCCATATAAAGAATGTGTAAAATATTGAAAATTGACGATTTTAGTAAGTTATGACACGATGGCACCGACTCCAAAATAACATTAATTGTATATACTGTATAGATTAAGTATACAAACGGTGACTTGTAAGTAATTTGAAGAAACTGAATTATGGCGTTATTTTTTACTTATTAGTTTTTTTGGAGTTGGTTTTATTTTTTTGTTAAAAAGTTTATTTATTTTACACTTTTTAGTTAATCGTTACTTAAAAGTGTATCTCGTGACGATTCGAACTAGCCCAAACACGGCTAGGATACATTATTTTATTACATAGATCTGGTGCCTACCTTCCGGCTCCATCACCAAATCAATTCGATGGTACAATTCTCATCAGGAACATTTAAATTTGTGACTATGAAGTTGCTTAGCTAAATTAATCAAGATATTTTGTCGCCACCGGTAAATCATTTATCATTGGGGAGTTCCGATGGCATTCTGTGGTCTTCTGCATCAATTCCACTTCACCAATTTACATTTTTTGAATGCAAATGCTTATTATGTTTCTTATAATACCAAAATCGCTATATGTATGCCTACAATATTTGAGGAGTTCCTTCAATTCTTCATGGATTCCATCATCAGATCTTCACCAAAATTAAATGGGACCAACTAGAAAGTACATTCTATAAAACCAAAAAAAAAATGGTAAATGGTATCTATTAAATATATCGTCGTCTAGTACCCATTACACAAGCCTTATTGACCTTACCATGGGACTAGTTCGATTTGTGTAAAATTGTCCTGAAATATTATTTATTTTATTTACTTTGTGTGTGTAGGGTATGAACGATGTCTGTACCTAGTACCTACGCTTCACGAAGATAAATTTCATTATAATCATCATCCTATCAGGTTTCGTAATTTATGCTCGTATATTTAGGGATTACTATGCTAATCCTTAATAAACTACCAAAAGAAACGATTAATCCTGTAATATCTAGATATTCAAGAATTATCTATTCGAAATGGTATAAATACTGAGGACTGGAAAGCGAATATCAAATCGTCCAGCGATTCGGTAAGTACCAATCGTCGCAATAAGAAAAATAGTAAATTAATTATTGTTTAAAGCTATAGTTGCAAATTACTGATAACAACTCGCCATCTTCTGTTTAATTGTAACAATTAACCACAAGGGGTACTCAAAGGTGCATTATTTTTTATACTCCTCATTAGTTCTTGTCAGTAAAACAATTTTATACCATTCCTTTTCCCGCTATTACTTTATGCTTCCAACCATATTCGTATTTTTTTTCATAAGGTTTAAATTTACCGAATACATCCCAAAATCCTTGCAATGTGTATGGGGTCTGCACAGCACTGCTCTGTTTAGCGTTCTTGTGTGCGATAATCTTATCATGTTTGTTTCCAGCAAATATAAATTTCACCATGAAATTCTTCGCCGTTTTCGCTGCCGTCCTGGCCATCGCGGCCGCCGCGCCCACCACCCAGTGGACCCTCAATGACCTGTCACAGGCTCTCCAGAACCCGGCTACTCCTGCCGGGCTCATCCCCTACCTCGAGCAAGCCCTCAACACCATGATGGAGGCTGTCTTCACTGGACAGGATATTGTAAGTATATAGAGAACTGATCTTGGGATGGGAAGCTATTGATATAGATGCGGGTGCAAGATTGACCACTGTAAAATCCTTGGGGACGCATTTGCCCACCAGTGGCAGTGTTGATCGTCGCTTTCTAAAACGATACTAATTAATCATCAGTTCAATATGAGAGCATCTACTGCTGGACATAGACCCCCGAAACGATCGGTCACTTATTCTGTAGTCATTGGATTCTGGCAACCTTATCCAGGCTGGCAGGGGTGCCGACGCCTACTATGCCGTATTTTCTGATTTGTAGCGTTTATTTGAGAACCTTAGAACGCCTTAGTAAATAACTTGAGAAGACCAAGTAAATTTGAAGTAAAATAAGTATATAAAAAACATACTTTTAATACGATATATTTTAACAAAAGCCAAGCCCATCAGATAATCTATATTAGGTACTTCTGTCACACCTCGTATTTGATGATGGATATAATACGATAAAGTCGATATAGATAAGAGTTTAGTCAAAGTGCTGTGCTTATAGCTATGATAATTTTCTAGTAGAGCACGGTTAACCCCAGTCATTCCTGAAATTTCAAAATTTGTCGCAATGAAAACATAACACTTATCAACACCATACTTATATAACAAAATAACGTAACTGGCGTTTATGTATGATATGAAAAATGTTTTCTATCTGTTTCTTTTGAGTTAACTAAAGGAAATGTTATTAAAGGCTCTTCTGTTTCCGCGATTATCACTATTTAAAAAAAAATCTAATGAGATAATCTACGCGATATACTTAATCCGTTTAAATTGTTTCATTTAATAATGATGATCTTACATACCATACTTACATAAAGATTAAGCGTTGCTTATGATCCAACCTCTGCAAACTGGTTCCTAAATGAACAAATTAAACAAGGCTGGCTGTCGAGTCGTTTTATTCATGGTCCTTCGAGCCGGAATCATCTCGACTATAAGACATGACTGTTCAGTTCCAAGCAGACATATAATGCGGTTATATACTAAATGTTACTTATTCCACAGGGTAGCATCGTTGTGCCTACCCCCGTCGGTCTCCTCCCCGTCGAGGCCGTCGTCGCCCCCTCCCCCGCCATCGTGATGCCCGTTGAGGTCGCTGAGCCCATCGCCCCCGTCGTGGTTGCTGAGCCCTCCCCCGCAGTCATTGCTGACGCTTCTGGCAGCCCTCTTGTCCAGATCATCGTCAACATCAAATCTGTAAGTTTACCAAACATAAATAGGCTAATTTTACCTTATTTTAGGAACATCAGTAAATAATTTCGTGACTAAATAATAACCGAAATAACAGTGGTCACGTATGTACCTTTTGCGGAAGTTTCATAGATATTAAGATCAAGTACACACAAAATCACTGATGAATAATTAATTAAAGAGATACATAATATACGATGGGTACTTAAGTTGCGCATTTAGTGTGATAGATACGTCGAAGTCTAATAAACTCGTCTGGTCTGGTTTTACGCAAACCATTGACTTTTGTGGGCCACCGGAGCACGGTCATGAAATGAATAAAAAACCGCTTAGTTCGGCTCAATAATGTTTGGTTAAAATTTTCAGGAGGCTCCGGCCACCGTTGTCGAGGCTGAGGAATCCCCCATCCTGATTCCCTCTCCCATCATCGTCGAGCCTGAGATTCCCGACATCGTGGTCATCTCTCCTGAGCTGCCGTCGCCCTCTCCCGTCGAGATCGCCCCTGAGCTGCCGTCGCCTTCTCCCATCGAGATTGCTCCTGAGGTGCCCGCTCCCTCTCCCATCGAGATCGCCCCTGAGGTGCCCGCTCCCTCTCCCATCGAGATCGCCCCTGAGGTGCCCGCTCCCTCTCCCATCGAGATCTCTCCCGAGGTACCCGCTCCCTCTCCCATCGAGATCGCCCCTGAGGTGCCCGCTCCCTCTCCCATTGAGATCGCCCCTGAAGTGCCCGCCCCCTCTCCCATCGAGATCGCCCCTGAGGTGCCCGCTCCCTCTCCCATCGAGATCGCCCCTGAGGTGCCCGCCCCCTCTCCCATCGAGATCGCTCCTGAGGTGCCCGCCCCTTCTCCCATCGAGATCGCCCCTGAGGTGCCCGTCCCCTCTCCCATCGTGATCGCTCCTGAGGTCAACCCCATCGATGTAATCGCCGTTCTCGCCCCTGAGACCAACCCCATCGACCTTCTGCAGCCCATTCCCGTTGCCATCGCCGGTGGTGCTACCAACGGAATCCTCGTTTAAGCGAATACACGAATTATATTGATTGATTATTGCACTAAATCATTTCTTTTAATTTTGTTCCTAACACACTTGGAGAACTGCCTTACGTAGAGGCATTACTGATCTTTTGAAGTTTACTGCATTATATAATTAAAGATAAAACTGGCGACTACTCTAGCTTGACTAACTATAGACCAATATTGTGGCTGTGTTACGTTTAAGGTTGTGTTGCTGGACGGCCTCCTTGATCGGCAAATGAAAAACTCTTGTTCTTTAACGATGCACAATTTGGTTTTTGACCCGGTTTGTCTACGGAAAGTGCTATCCTTTGTCTCAAGCAGACTGTGCAGTATACGACCTAAAAAACACCCGCGTTTGCTGCATTCTTAGATCTCACAAAAGCATTTGATCTGGTCACCTATCGTATAATCTGTTGTGGGTTGTGGGAGAAGGTAAAGAAAAAAGACGACTCTGCCATCTTAAATAATATCTATGTTAAATTATCGGTATGATCATCAAAAAAACCAAGTAAGATGGGTGTGTGATTTTTGAGGAGCATAGTTTGGAGTGCGGAGTGAGGCAGGGAGGCCTGACTTCTCCCAGACTTTTCAACCTTTCGATGAACCAGTTGATCGAGGAGCTTAGAAGCATCGGCATCTGGTGTCATGTGGCAGGAGTGTGCATAAATAATTTAAGCTACGCCGATAAGATGGCGTTGTTTAAGCTCCTCGATCAGCTGGTTTATGTAAAGGTTGAAAAGTCTGGGGGAGGTCAGGCCTCCCTGCCTCACTCCGCAATCTAACCTATACTCTTCAGAAACCACACCCTCCCCGCCATCTTACTTTTTTGATGATCATACCGATACTTTAACATAAATATTATTTACCTCAGATGTCCGAGTCGTCTCTTTTTTTTACCTAGTCCCACAACAGATTATACGATAACAATGCTTTTGAGAATTTTAAGAATGGTTGTCTACTATATGTCAAGCCTACGCGACAACGCATAGTCTTAAATATAATGTGAAAAAATGGGCGACTGTGATCGCTTACCATCAGGTGATCTATGTGCTCATTGGCCCCCTATAACATAAAAAGTCAGCTTATGGTTTTCAAGCCCAAATATACTAATAATAATTTTTATTCATAAGATATACTGTACTTCAGCTATAATGAAGTAATCATAGCCGACGTGTGTCCGTAAGCGTTAGTTTACTTCAGCTTATTACATAATGGATTTCCCATGATGAAAATTATGCTTGTGACATCATAAATAGAGGATCACATGAGTATAATCCGCACAATGCATGGAATGTTTTTAAACCTAGATTAGATATATTTTGACAAGTTGACCTTGTCAATGCCGTAGGGTAGCAAAGGACGAATCACTCGCTATCTCAAAGGTGTGTCAGATGAATCATAAATATCACAAGGATAAAGTTTTACCCTCTGAGGACAATCTAAGCGTTTGAAGTTGACTAGTGAAACCAAATGATGATGTGATGATGATGGATCTATTATAGTATTTATTATTTCAGCAAATTCAATGCAACGTTAGCCATGTCATATTGTATAAATATGATTGGTTGGGGTGACATTAACATTAATAGGTATACGGTTAATTCTTCGTTTATAATTGATCCCATGTTTTATACTAAGTCTTACTTTCCTCGAAATAATCTAAACGAAGAAAGTTCTACATTATGACATCTTAACAATATTTTATTTATTTCATAAATAAATAGTCAAGACAACGTATAGTGTAAGGTAAAGCGTTGTATCTAAATCATGAAATTTTTCAAAATATTAGGTACAATTTATAGGCACACGGTTAAAAGCATTCAAACACTACTAATCATTAATCAATAACATGAAATTCTGATAGATAACATATCTTAAGACTGAGTCAAACAAACAAACGTAGATAATGTCATTTTTGATGTGACAAATGCAATTGCGAGAAGTTTGAGTTGTTCTGGTTCGCATGAAAACACCAGACTGCAATTTTGCCAATTCTTATCAGTACTGTCACGATATATGTAACCACTCGCGAATTTTATCGGCCGTCAGATAACTTGTGGTGAGATATCGACCGATGACTTACCCGGCCCCTGATTGTGATTTGTTTATAAAAGTGGCGTGCCTCAAAGGGTTTTCAGTAAGCGACTTGTTCCTGGTGTTGTCTGTGAGCAATCCCGATCTTCCACGTAAGTCAGTTCTAAACTTAAAAACAGAGCAATTACTTGTAGTCAAGTAATTACTCTCGTTAGTTACCTTCGAAAGCGGGTGGATACTTTAGTAACACAATCTTTTGGGTATGTTGTTACCTTAAGAAAAGTTAGGGTGGAGGTTTTTTCATACGAGTTTACCTAATATCCATATTATGATTGTTTGAAGAAGCAGAGCTTAGCTTGACTATATATGTCCTATAATTGTTTGTATGTTTCTAGGTATCTCATTTGTAAAACACCATGTTAAACAATGAATAGGTTATTAGGTGCATGCAATTAAGTGTTGGTAGTTAGGTACTCCATTATCCCTCTGTATACAGGATGTTTCACTGTACCACAAGCAGTAAAATTCATACCCAAGATTGTCGGTTTAGCGTAACAAAGTAGAGAAGTTAGCATCCTGCTCATCCATGGACGAAATAAAAGTGTATCTTCTTTATTATACTACTGTTATCATTACTCATTACGATTGATATATCAAACGTTGTATGTTTTATCATTACCGATTCCGATAACTTTCATACTTAAAATATTTTTTTCGCCTGATTCTTATTATTTTTCATCAACACAGAAACAGTGACATCTTAGGGGAGGCCGGGAAAGGTTGTCTCACGGGATAGTTGTCACACGACGGTCATAGCAGAAAACTGAACGAACCTGACCGGTGTCGAAAGATAGCTCGAGGTTTATCTAGGAGGGCGATATAGTTTTCGCGATCCTTATAGACCACTTCATAACCCATTATGGCCGGTGTAACAACCTTACTCGGTCTCCTCTACGTAAAATTAGATCTGGTGATAACACTTCGCAATGCAATCGTCATTTAATAGCATATGATTTTGGTACGTGTTAAGAATAAACCATGGTTACTAATTTCTTGAGAAGACGTAATTTTTAAAAAGAGTTCCCGTGTAAATGTAAACGACTTTTTATTTATTTATATTATTGGCAAAATCTCTTTCTCACAGATAAAATCATGACTGTTCCAACTGTAACAATCGATAAGCTGTCAAAGGGCATCCAGGATCCCGTCACCAACGCGACCTGCAAGAAAGTTCTAGAAGGCATCCTCAACGACTACATGGACCTCCAATACGGAAAGGAAACCCCTTACACTACTGGCAAGCAGGTTCTGCCAACTGGTACAACCCTTGATGACGTGGATAAATCCATTGCTGATGATACCACAGAGAAGCCATTTAAAGATGTGTTCACCAAGATATCGGAGACTGAAAAGAGTGGGGACCGCACTCCTCAGTCTGACAATGATGGTACTTGGGATCCCAAATTGAAACCTGTTTTAGTACTAGTGTCGCCAAAAAAATAGAGTTACTTATTTAATATTTTATATATGTTAAACATGGTACGCTCAAAAATTGCAGGATAAATTTTCTAAGCTCATATTACTCAAGTTATATTATCTAATAGTTATATTGTCAATTATCTCAAATCGATAAAATATGAGCTGCACAAAATGATCATTTGCAAGCAATCAGTAACAACTCCATCGTGAAATACGTACCTTTAATTGATCTTCGTCGTAGCTTACATGTAACTTACATTTATTTATAAGTTTGTAACAGTAAATAAATATTTAAGACTAAGACGCATTTTTTTACCGCTTTTGTCATGCTTTTATTATTTTGTCTCACAGTTATTTACACTCTCTATTTTGTGTTTGGGTAACGATAAAAAAACACAGAATCACTTAGAAACAAAACTGATAATTTTCAAACGGCTGAGACATTTGCTTAAACACTTATAAAATCATAGCCCACTATATGATCTGATGATGGAGTGATCTGAAATCATAAAACTAGTTGTAGTGATCTGAAATCATAAAGGTTTATTTTTGTGATAAGCTTTTATTGCCGACTGCAGTTTGAACATCCATCAGTTCCCCGAGACGATTCTAAAAAGCCCAAACTCGGTATCATTGCATTATTTTATTACAGAGTTCCTATGACCACCTTCCTACTCCATCACCAGATAAGCTCG
Organism: Hedya salicella; assembly: GCA_905404275.2. Taxonomy (NCBI): domain Eukaryota; kingdom Metazoa; phylum Arthropoda; class Insecta; order Lepidoptera; family Tortricidae; genus Hedya; species Hedya salicella. The sequence continues at coordinate 9,288,264 of FR990112.1, read as the reverse complement.
ATGGTATCATACTTTTGCATTGTCACCGAATTTACATAAGTATGGCAAATTTTAGCTCAATTGGTAACCGGGAAGTAGGTCAAATTAACTAGCAAGATTCCACCCGAACAATCATACAATGCAAGTTAAATAAAAAACTTGTAAAAAATTACATCAATTATTCACGTCGTTGTTGCGTCATAAACAAACGATGGGTGTCATTCTGAAACTTCGGGTTAAACCGCCTTGAGTTCGTCCTTGATATTACTAGACACGTGAAGTGATGGTATATGTTTCAGATCACAGGTCAAAATATATGGCCTGACAAGCTTGTCAAGCTTAGCAATTAAGTTATTTTGCAGTTAACCATATAAATTAGGGGGTCAAAAGAACCCGCACCGCAGTGAACGTGTTAAGAAAACGATCTCAATGGCGAGATATTATGACCAATAGGGGAGGATGGAGAAAAGTGGACTCCTGGGTGAATAGCGGATCTTGGCCTATATTTAAGAAAAATATTAGATTTACATATGTGTCTTGTTTGTACTTTCATAAGGTATTTAGCTTTCCATTCGTCCCAAGACAAATATATAAATCTATTATTTCTCTATAATATAGGCAATAATCCACTGTTACCCCGGGAGTCAACTGTTCCCCACTCTCCCCTATAGTTGATACGTGTCGAGGGGTCATATTATCGTAGCGACAGCGCCATCAGCGCTGTCTTCGATGCTAACACACATTTTGCGAATACAATGGCAGTTTCATATTCATAAGTCATAACAGTACTTGACGTTGGCTACGGCCGACATATGCTCGCCAAATAAAAAATAAATAAATATAACACAGGACAATTTTACACAAAATTCTGTTTTAACTTTAATGTGTTAGCTCTATAACCATGCCCGATGGCGCCTAGCGTACCATGGAGCGAGCGCATTCTGATAATTCCTATACCATTTGTTCCTAAAAGTCTGGAATTTCACATTTTGACTGTTCATATGATGAATGAGAATGCGGAGCGATTTGTGCGAAAAGGTAGGTTATACAAATTACACAAGTGTTCAAGGTTATGTTTCTGTTTACGCTATCTACAGTACCCAGGTGCAGTTCTACAATGTCTTATGAACCAAAGACATGTACAGTTCAAAATACCTTTGGCATTACTACGTTAGTATTCGCATTAGATCTATTTTGTTTAGGTAAACAGTTCTGTAACGATTATTCGGAAATAGAATGCTCGTATACATTCTAGAGACGATGCCATACGTTTTTCTGAATCACAACACTAATGTAACCTAATTGATGAGGATATTTTTTTGTGATACCCAGATAGACCGAGGTTTTCTCCAAGGGTGTTACCAACCTTGGAGAAAAGCTGGGTCTATGAAAAGCCGCTGAAAACTTCCGGGTGCTTTCTAAGCTTGAGGTTTGTTTAATGTATATTGTTGGAAATTGCATATAATGGTTAGCGGAAAATTATTTACATTTACTACAACTAAAGTACCCTATGGAAGGTTGTAAGTCTAACTAATCTATAGTTGGCATCGTGTCATTTTTCGTTTTAATCGGTGATATAAAAATGAGACAAAGGCCATAACATATATATCATTAACAACGTTTTACAAAGGCCAAAAAAAATCCATAAATATCTACATGTAATTACAAACGAGTTATATTTTTACAAACGGGGGAGTTATTATTGTAGCAGCCAAAGCCCTTGTTGACTGGTCTATAAAGCGGTTAACGACTGTTGAGTAAACGCGTATAAAAGTAACACTTGCAATGATCTCACGCGCAGCCATTTGCTGATATTGCGATAAACTGGCAATGAAACACTGTTAGAGATCACTTTTATGAGACAAGCATCTGTCCTTGGATTTCGGATCGATTACATCTAGAAATGTAGCAAAATATATGCTGTACTCGTAATATGCTTGGAGATCTCATGTACCCAAAACCCACTGGAGTTATGAAGGCCAAGGAGATCTGATTGTTTGAGAAGGCCCAAGTGGCGTAGAATAGGGAAGGATCTCGCTTCGGTCTTCTCTGTCTGTTATGTGGGAGGTAAAGGTATACTCTTTGGGTCACTGAGCCAATGTAGTAACGTATGCCCAGGGATCGAATTAGGAAGAAGGACATTTACAGAAGAGCTAAGGTGGTCGACTTCTTTTAGAGAGAGGCCAGCCTTTAGTAGCAGTGCACGGACTCATTGCTTGTGGGACTCATGGCCAATGGGGCAGAGATGTTTATGAGTTTGAGTCTGTACCAGAGGCGTGGCGTCAGCAAAATTACAAGGGAAGCCGAAGCGTATTTATTTACTCATATTTGAAGAAAAAGGTAAGGCAATCCTCGGAATCGGCTTATTTGGACGCCACGCCACTGGTCGGGTACTCAAACTCATAAACATTTCTGTCCCATGGGCCAACATTAAGACGCAACGTGGAAAGGTCCGCAAACAAGGTGAATCGTCGGTTAGGTCAATACTCCATGAAACCGTTTTTGTGCAGATGCTTGGGGGGTTATTTTGTATAGTAATCGACTTTTTTGGATATAATGGAGGTAGAAAAATATGTGAGTGACGCCCGCCCCTCCGCTAAGTGCTAGTATCAGATGTTACGGTGGATGTGACTGGATCCAGAGAGTACAAATCAACAAAAATGGAGAAAAATGTACGCCTTCGTCCAGCAATGGAATTTCCAGGGCGGGAATTCTACCAGAATGTTGGGTACGTATGACACCATTTTTGTAATACTTCTAGCAATGCAGGGGAAACGATTTTAGGTATGATTTTTATAACTTGACTTTAGAGTGTTTTCTAGGGCGTTTTATGTGTTGTGGTATAAGGTAGCTTTTTAGGGTTCCGTAGCCAAAATGGCAAAAACGGAACCCTTATAGTTTCGTCATGTACGTACGTCCGTATGTCACAGGCGTTTTACTCAAAAACTACAAGATGTACATTAATGAAATTTGGAGTATAGGTGCCATGCATAAGCCGCTACTTAGTTTGATAGTTAAATAACAAAAAAAATCTAGCAGGGCTCTCCATACATGTTACCGAAACTGAAAAAAAAATCAGCAAATATCAATGTGGGGCACATATTCCAATAGTTCTTTGAAAAAAAATTGAGAGATTTGTAAAAGAAAATACGTAAACGGAGCTCTTTGGAAGCGGCTTCTGGCGAGTAGATCCTCTGAGGGATCCTCTGATGAATATGAGGACGGAAAATTATCTGCCCACCAGAGGTCACGCATGCGGGTTAGCTATTCGTCGCAGTGGCCTGGCTACCGAAGAACTAGACGGTGCCCTGCACCGGAGCCCAAAAATTTTGGCAGCCCTGGGTCCCAGACTAACAGAATCTCGAATTGACATGGAGCCCCAATCTTTTCTTTTGCACTGGGGCCCTGGGTTACCTAGCTACGCCACTGATTCGTCGCGTCTTCCTTTGTTGCGTAAAAAATATATCATTTCAGTACCAGTATCGTACTAGTTTCTATCGCACCTAACATATGTCCTTATACACCTACTGAATATACAGAGAGATCGGTCTCGAGCAGAGTGAGAGTGCAGTGACCCAAAGTGAATCTTGGCTTCTGACACCAGTTTACGCCACGCTTCGCGATCCTGAGCTACCATGCCAGTTACGGATGTCTATCTCTGAAATTTTTTTGGAGTTTTCTCTGTCTGAAATCTTTTTTGGACTTCATCACTCGAGTGATATCCAGGCCGTCCTGCGGGTCTGCGACCCTACTGAACCTGGCACCTACTGAAGATATTTTTTAAAGTGAGAAAATCTATTCGAAGGTTATTGAAACTAACAGTATATTTTTTGTAAGTATGTTTGTTTTTGCAGCCCCATCCCCTATCTCCAATTCTTTCACTCTCTCTCCCTCGCCTTACAACTTGAACCGGTCCAATTTACAAACACAGTTCTTGTAGCCTACTCTAAGGGGCCACAGTGGCCTTCCCGTTTGTGGGTTTACGCTCCTTGCACCGAATAGGATTACTGGTAAGAGGGACTTTCTATTTAACTATGCCAAAGCAAAATGAAGGTTATGGGAATAAAAGGTATATTTCGCCTTCTAGTTTTAAAAATAATCAAGCATGTGTTTTACAGTTCAAAAGATACATTCCTTTAAATATATTACTGCCAGACGGACAGCGTAAGGCTTATGAATAAGGTTTTTTTGGTCCCCTTGAATACGGAACACAAAATAAACTTTTATTTATAACGGACTGTACTTTTTCAATATCCGGGCGTAGATTGAAAGTTATGAATATTGAAAATGCTAATCCAAGGCCCGTGCGTTTTTGAACGAAGCCAAGTTTACTGCTAACCCATATATATTTCAAAATGCATGTGTTTATTAATATTTGTATTCGTTCCGGATAAATCCTGTAGTATACTCAATGCACCTAGTTAAATTCACCCAGGTGAATTAAGTACACTTTTAGTTAATTTATAGTGTATAATACGACAAATTATACATGTAAATGGACTCAGCAATATTGATAACGACTATACGCTACTCGAAGATACCATTAAATACAACGTAAATCAAAGTAAGATTGAAAAGACCAAAATAATTAATTTACCTCAAAAAGATTGGATATGTAAGGATATAATTCAAGGAATCTATTATGAAAAACATTTAAAGAAGACCGGAACAATAAAGAAGCTGAAGAAATTTTAAATCTTATAGGAATGAGTTGGCCAAACGAATTCAGAATACCAAGGATGCGTACTATTTTAACAAGTTTGAGAACTGCACCTACAAGCCTAAGAAGATGTGGAATTTGGTCAACGAATTAGCTAGTAATAAAATGAATGAAAGCTGTGCACCAGTAAAACTTACAATACAATCCAAAGAGATAACCGACTGTCAAGATATATGTGAAAAATGCAATAAATATTTTGCAAAATAGGCCCTTTTTTAGCTGATCAAATTCCAAAATTATACCACGAAGACTTTAAACAAGCCTTACCTCAACCTGTAACTAATTCTAAATTAATAAACTTTAAACCGTGTACTTATGATGAAATAGTTAAATTAATCAATGGTCTAGATTCTAATTCTAGTACTGGCCTCGATGGAATCAATACAAAATGTATAAAATGCATTACACATGTCAATCAATGATTGATTGATTTGATTTGATACAAAATGTATAAAATGCATTACACATGTAATCGGCAATAGTCTAGTAAATTGCTTTAATAAGTTATTGTACAACGGAATATTTCCTGATTCACAAAAAATCGCTAAAGTTACCCCAATCCACAAATCAGGAGCGAAAACTGATCCCGGGAATTACAGACCGATCTCGGTGCTACCTATACTTTCCAAAATTTTTGACAAACTCCTACATAGCCGTTTAGATACTTATTTAAAGTCAATCAATTTTATTTTTTAACGCCAATATGGTTTCAGACCCAAAAGCAACACTTTAACAGCGACAATCGACCTCGTGACAAAAATTAAAAGTAATATAGAGAGTAAAAAGATCGTATTAGGCTTATTCATCGATCTTAGGAAGGCCTTCGACACCGTCAGTCATAACTTGCTTTTGAAGAAACTAAAACAAATCGGTATAGATGGCACTGCATTCAAAGTTCTGCAATCTTACCTAACTAACAGATACCAAGTAGTCAAATTAGGTGATTCACAAAGTTCAAAGCATTCTATAACTTGTGGAATCCCACAGGGTTCCAGTTTAGGTCCCCTGCTGTTCTCAATATATTTAAATAATGTACAAGAAATAGGACTACATGGTTATATATCATTATACGCGGACGATACGTGTTTATTTTACTTTGGATCCACCATTGATGACATAATATCGAACGCGCAAGAAGACTTAAATAAATTGTTCTCTTGGTTATATAATCTTCTAACAATAAACATATCAAAAACTTGCTACGTCATTTTTAAATCGAGAAATAAAATTATACCCCATCACCATCACTTAAAATCAATAACGAAATTATACAGGAAAATAACCATGAAAAATATCTTGGCCTACGAATAGACAGCAATCTTAGTTGGAATCATCAGATTGAGCACGTACGCGCTAAGCTGTCGTCGTCAACCGGATCGCTTCGACGCATCGCTAGTTGTGTTCCGTGTCGGATGCGCTATACCATATACAACTCACTTGTAAAACCTCACCTACTGTATCTGATAGAACTCTGAGGCAGTGCTGCCAAAACAAAACTAGCCGATCTCCAAAGATTGCAAAATAAAGTAATAAAAACACTATTTCAATACCATTTCTTAACACCAACGAAACAATTATATAAAGAAACTAAACTCATGACCTTAAAACAATTGTACAATTATAACACATGCATTCTTGTAAGAAAAATCTTAAATAACTCTGTCCATACTAACTTATCCTTTACGAAGTTAAAACAGATAACTAAACGGTCAACACGTCGCGCAAGCTTTTTGGTACTACCTAAGATAAGAACCCAATTAGGAAAAACAATGTTTACTTTTGAAGGTGCACAGTTGTATAACCAGTTACCGTCAGCAATAAAAAGTGTAAGCTCATTTAATGCATTAAAAAAAAACTATCACAACATGTTATTCTTCATAGCTAGAATACTACTACCACACCACTACTGATACAGAGTAATGCATTAAGTGAGCGTAAATAGTTATGATACGGACGATCATGTATATTTTTACTTTAATTAATGTTCTCATGTAAGTGACCTATGTCTTTTTTAAGAATAAAATATCTTTAAACCTTTTTTAATTTAATTAACCTCAAAAAGAAAAGTCTACTATTAAGTCGACTTTATAGTGGCTATGTAAGCTTTAGACGTCGCCAGTCTTCCAACCTCCATATCTCCGCAATTTTGAAAAAATCAATCGATCAATTAATCGACAAAAACATCCATATAATTAACGAACCTAGTCACATAATTTCACAAGAATCGGTTGATAAATGCGCCCTGCAGAGTCAAGCAACCGGACATCCGGTCAGACATACGAAAGCATTTTTGCCCAAGCTGAAACGGAAACGCTTCGCTCACTACGCTTTCTCAGTCAACAAACTGTCTTGGCTGAATCGCTATCCCTATTCAATCATTACAAAGCTGATCTCCACAGCCCGTTAGATAGGGCTGCAGTCTAGACCAATATTTGTCTATCCGAAGATATCGGCCAAACAACATATTTGCGATATGGCTCTTACACTATAGAACTACAGTCTATTATTGTTTGAGGGATATAGTCGATCAGTTTCCAAGTTTGTGTGCAACTGTTTCGTCGGACAAGCGTATGAAATATCGATATATGATTGACAAATCTGAAGTCTACTGAGTTCAACTCTCAGACGGTGACGTAGTGACGGTAGACGGTGCTCAGTAGCGACGATACATTTGCAGTAATCGTTGAAGTTAAAACGATAAATATACTCCAATTTATGTACAAAAAAGCTGATCTCTCCCATTGATGATCAGGCTGCACTGATTTTTTTTAATAGCGAAAAACACTCGATCAAGTCCCATTTTCAGACAAAAACACGTTTATCCGTTTAAGAGTTACAATAGCATAGACAGGTATACAGACCCACAGATACACTGATATACGCACGTCCAACTTATCACACCCCTCATTTTTCATTGGGGTTGAAAATGGGAGTCATTAAAGGACGGTGCGAGGCCTCCCATTGCCTTTACCACGCATCTGCCATCTTAAGTATCCTTAGTTTATACTCGTAATGGCGGTTTTATAACTAGCGGCAATTTTAATATTTGCAATAAGTACTTCTTTAATTTCTTCCAAAATCAATACAGGTTTCAGATATATATAAATTGAATTTGGCGACCAGTTTGGCTCAGCGCGAGTAACGTTGCCTGCGAAGCTGAAGGCCCTGGGTTCAAGTCCCGGTAAGGGCAAATATTTATGTGATGAGCTTAAATATTTGTTCCTGAGTCTTGGATGTTTTCGATATATATAAGTAGTACCCATAACACAAACCTAATTGAGCTTACCATGAGACTAGCTCGATTTGTGTAAAATTGTCCCGTAATATTTATTATTTATATAATAGACTCCATGAGACCTAAGGTACAGAGGAAAACTGGAAGGAAACGGTAGTTGGTCGGATTTTCTCACTGCCGATCTACAGATTCATGTGACTGATCGTAAACGACGTTTAAAGGTGTCTTGACCTAAGGGAGAGGAAATCTGGTAAATGATGTAGTCATGATATACAAACACCATGTGTGTTGCAATACGTAGACAAAGTCGCCCTAACAGCCTTACATTCCTAAAGGATTGCGAATCTTTACGGCTTAAGTCTTTGATTCGTATCCAGCTGTAACTTAAAACACTAATCCATACTAATATTATAAATGCGAAAGTGTGTCTGTCTGTCTGTCTGTTACCTCTTCACGCTCAAACCGCTGAAACGATTTGAATGAAATTTGGTATGAAGTTAATTTAAGTTCAGGGGATAGCGGAAAAATACCTTTATCCGCGATAAAAGAATTTAAGGCGGACCAAGTCGCGGGCAGAAGATAGTTATTTAAAATTTGTAAATTTCATCCCAACTATTCCTGCTCACCGCTGCCGCCACTCTGTAGTACGCGTTGGTATGTTATTTTTAAGCAAATTTAGTCGTTCGATGTACAGAATAAAGATGTTTTTTAATATAATATTTTAATTAAAATACAACTTTATATTAGCAGTGGATATCTAGTAATCAAAGGGCTCTAGTATTTATCTTTACTAAGGAAGTTCGGTAAGTAAGTAGTTATCTTTTTATTGCTTATAAATTACACTTTAGCGTTTTAGTGCCGGCTAAACTAAATCCATGGAGATTATGTTATCGTACCTGTGATGTCGGGCCAAAATTTACCTTAAAGGTAATTTTATTCAATGGCATACGGCTTATATCCTTCGTCCAGAGCGCAGGTGATTATTATTATAAAATAATTTTAGTTAGCAGTATACTCGTATAACCGAAATATACATCTTAGCATTCAGAAACTTGCAATAAAATCTAAAAAAAAAGTTCTCAAATAATTGAAACCATACTAATTCCTACGGAATTTTCGAGTAAAATAAGGACATATTTTTGGCTTATTACCCTGTCAGTTATTATTGCAAACACTTATAGGTTCCTACAGCTACTAGACTATATAACTGAGATATTAGATACTGTGTGTTTAGCTTTATAGTGTGATTTGTCAGAAGTTGTTGGAGAAATGTATGTTTCAGGAAAGCAAAATGTATGTTTCAGGAAAGCAAAATGTATGTCTCAGGAAAGCAAATTGTATGTTTCAGGAAAGCAACAAACCATGAAACTGCTACTGTTTGTCTTCTTCGCCGCGGTGGCCTTCGCCACTCCCATTCCTATGGATGAAGAGCCTTCCGGCGACGCCGTGGAGGTGGTGGTGAACGGGCTGGCTGAAGGCGAGGCTTTGGATATCGGGCACCTCGTCGACGTGAAAGTAAAGGACATCGTGGACGGGGAAGTGGCTGCCGTCGCCAATGCTCTCCATCCGTTCACCGCCCAGGGCCTGGCGGAGATTGCTGCTGCTGAAGTCGCTGCCGTTGAAGAAGCCGCCGCCGCTGAAGAGGCTGTGTACGCTCCCCTTCCGCTTCCTGAGCCTATTGTACCTGAAGTCATAGTTCCTGAGCCGATCGTTCTGCCAGCGCCCTCTATTCCTGTGGTCATTCCGGAACCTATCGTTCTGCCTGAGCCCGGCACTCCTGAGGTTATTCCCGAACCCATCGTCCTGCCTGAAGCCGCCATACCTGAGGTCATCCCTGAACCCATCGTCCTGCCTGAAGCCGCCATACCTGAGGTCGTCCCTGAGCCCATTGTGCTGCCCGAGCCCGCTGCCCCCGAAGTTATCCCTGAACCCATCGTTCTGCCCGGACCTGTTGCCCCTGAGGTCGTTCCTGAGCCTGAGATCATCGAGACCCCCGAAGTTGCTGAGGTCCCAGCTCCTCAGCTTAATGGCGAGATCTTCAACGACGGTACCGTCTCCATCACCGTGAACACTTCCCAGGACTCTGGTGTGGTCGCCACTCTTTCGTCCTGGGTCAGCATGATGGTGAACTACATCAACAGCGGAATCGCTTACACTCAGCAACTCATCTAAACAGTTAATTTGTTCAAATATCTGTCAGCATGTGACTAAATTATGTTCTTATACTTTAAAGGATTTTTGAATTAAACTGATTTTTCTAATAATTATGTTAATTTCAAATCTAAATTATTTCAATCATTTCATTCATTACATTGAGAGGTAACTTTGGAGCTTAACTTGTCAGCGTTCGTGCTTAGATAATTACATACCTCAACTACTCCCTTACCCTTAGACTTGGTTTAGAAGCGTAGGAGAGTCCGGGTATGGTTGTCTCACGGGTCGGTTGTCACAGTGGCCATAATGGACTAAGAACCGGTGTCGAAAGATCACGGGAGTTATATCCCCCCCCCCCCCCTAGATAAGCTCTCGCGATCTTTCGACACCGGTCAATGTACTTTTTCGTTCGTTCAGTTTTATTTTATGGCCGTCGTGTGACAACTAACCCGTGCGACAACTTTACAGGATCTCCCCTATTCTTAGCTTCGCGTCATGCTCTGTGTTCAAATACCACAAAGAGCGCAGCATGATCTTCGCGGTAGATTATTTTAAGTTCGATTAAAATCATATTAAAATTTTCACGTAGAAAACCACTTCTGGCGTCACCTTATTCCAACATAGCTCGTAGAATTTATGAAAGTTTGAGTAAATAATCAAAATACGCTTCTACACAAATACACCCACAGCGCAGGATTTGTCACATACACAAAACGAGAATCCTTACGTCAAAGAGGGTCAAAGAATACTTCAAGAATCACAATTAGCACTCAGATATTTCTCTCATTAACTACTCATACTTATTTATTTTATTTATTTATTTATTTATTTATTTCAAACAGATTACACAGCTTAACAGTGAGATACCAAGGCGCTGTGAAATTATACCAAAGTAAGCAAGGGCCGGTTGATTTGAAAAAGCGTCCGTAATCGTAAGTTACTTACGAGCACCATTGTTAACCGATCCGTTAAATGTGGTCGATGCAACTTGAAGCACCGAGTACCCAATGTTTTTGCTTCTTCTTTGCACAGTGTGCAAAGCGCTCTCAAAGAAAATATATGCACAGCGTGCAAATTGCTAAGACAAGCTTCTTAAATATATAACAACATGTAGGGACGTGTGCTCCACAAACTTAATAGTCCACTGTCCTCACAGATGCAAATATATTGGGGTGTAAATCGAGGGGCGGCTGGTTAATAAACTGACCAGGCCGGCGCAATCTGGCAAGCGCCCAAGCAAGCCGGCGACCTCAAGCGCGTTAGCATTGACTTTGCTTTAGTTTGGTTACTATCACAGTATAATCATATGCAGTACAAATGTAGCGACGAGTCCGTTGGCGCTGCTTTCGACGCTGGCGCAAATTTTGTGAATGCTATAGCTGCAGTCACTCAGCGAGCTACGGAAAGGCCTATGCTCGGGATCTCTCTACGAGATCGAATCAGATATGAGGAGATTTGTAGACGAACCAAGGTCACCGACATAGCAAACAGGGTAAGCAAACTGAAGTGGGAATGGGCAGGCCACACAGTTCAAATTCAAATCCAAATTATGATGACAGATAAATATTGAACCGTTATTAGTCAGTGTCCATTATCAATGTGGTGATTGACATTTGACGTGATTGATTAGTCTTTGTCAACTGTCAAAGTGAGTGATACGTCGATAATTTAAAACGATAATTGATTGACACTTTGAGACTAGCTGAGTTTCCGTATTTTCCCAATGTCAAATCTTTATTCACTAGTTACTTCTGTTCAGTCAACACCCAATTTAGTTTAGGTGCAACGGCGGTGTTTAACGTTTTTTTCACATACGATTAATTATTTTAATTTGTAACGGCTGGTAAGGTAAAACGTAATCGTAGACTTAAATTTTTTTACATACATGCTATCAGACAATTTGTTTAAAATTTGACACTATATTTTCCTAGGTACCTACTTTGCCAATATGTTGTCTACACTACAGTCTATATCCCAATACAAATTGGGAGCATTAAGCTGTATTGTTTTTTCTTCGCTATATTTTTTTGTAATCTCGATATGACATTTGTACAGTTTATTTGACTGTATATATTTATACTTTGGTATATAAACAGACGTAAAAATAAACTATTTCTAGATTCTGTCTATACGCCATTCTATGGCATCGCGAAAAAATATTGAATGTTTACCTCTGGGAAACGAAATGTTTTCCCGTAGTCAAAATAAATTATGTTACGCTTACCGTAATATGCTATTTCTGAAAATACTCAGAAAATATTCCATGAATACTTATTTTTAAGCTTAGGCGATTTGACCATAAATAATGATGACGTCATAAACCTTTTATCCTTTCAAACTACACATACATACTTTGTGACTGTTTTGACAGTTCATAAAAAGGAACTGATTTGATCTGTCAGTCAAGTACCCTGGTCCCTGAGATGGTACACCGAATTTCTTATCGTGCCGTCCCTCTCGTTCTCTAATTAAACTGTGTTTGAGTGAGCGAGATGGCGCCATACGAACTTCAAATTTCGAATTTCAGAGTAGCCTCTCTGTTGTGCTTGGTTGTGCCTCAGTAGCAAAGAATACTTAAGTCCAGAGAATAGAAAAGGCAAGGAGGTCAATCTCATATAGGAAAACATATGAAAAAATGCCCAGCGGAAAGCAGTAGGTAAATTAGTTCCAAATCCCTCCAGAATGGCGCTAGAGTAGCAAGATACTATGAAGTATTCAATCATGTAAATATTCAATCATGTTCAAAATGTTTTTTCTTGGACAGTGGTAGATTTTAATTTATTTTTCAAAATTGCTACTGCGGCGCCACCAATTTAACACCCTTTGACGGGCACTTTGGATATACAAAGATTGTTCTCCTTAGTCTTCTGCACTCCATACCATACTTGCATCGTTTCAAGTAAAGGATCGACCATGAAGCTTGAAACAAGCGGACAGTGTGATTAGATGCTATAAATGTAGGTACTTAGTATTTATTCATTTTTGTTTTATTTATAATCTTATGTCACCACCCATTCATTCCTAGCTATTCTGTGTCATTTCCGCTACCCAACTTTTGTCTGGAAGAGATCGCTCTTTAGCGATAACTCCGCCTATTGTCTACCGTATTGTTGGTATGCAATAAAGAATTTTTGTATCGTATTTTATGTGTGGCAATTGCATTTATCAAAATCAACTCTTAGGTAATATCCCAAGAGTTAAGAAATAATTATTTAATGTAAAGTATTTCATGTACCAAAAAAAGAATTATTTTGAGATGTTTCCACACTTGTATAAAGAAAATGTGACGGTCATGACGCGCCTTAGCGTATGCGCAGTGTCAAACTTTCGAAATATTCACTTGTAATTTAACATTGTATAAATGAAGATTTACTAACATCAGTGTGCCTACAATGAGCTGAGTTTACGATCGGCGCTAGCGAGTATCTCGTATCGAGAGTCAGTGCACCCCTCTCGCACGCGCTAATAGTGCGAAAGAGATAGACCGTCATCGAGCGCTCGATACTCGCTCGTGCCGAACTCATGGTAGGCGCACAGGTGGGATCGACAGTCGACATCAAGTGCTTGTCTATTTTTAACCGACTCCCAAAAAGGAGGAGGTTCTTAATGTGTCGGATTTTTTTTGGGTGAATATTCGAGCGCCTCCTTGCCATTGCCACATTATTGACCATTTTGTAACAATAAACATCATTATTTTGATAAGAATTGCAGAAACCCGCGACGTCTACAAGATAACCGAAAATAACACCACGATTTATACGTAGGTCGTTAACAATGTAATAACTGTGGTGATGGTAAGGCACGTTTAAAGCCCTCACCTTTCACAATTTTACAGAAAGAAATACTGAAAAGTTACTTCTATTGTGTCCTAGTCATGATAGAATCGGCTTGGGGGTTATGAATCTGAAATTCTGGACAAACTATGGCCAAACTTTTTTTAAGCTAACTAGTGTTAGAATTTAGTGCACGCTTGGCTAAGTTCGTTAAGCTCGTTTTATTCCCGATAGACAGAACTTATATTCATGGAAGTGAATCTAGGTTATCAAGCCTTAATATGCAAGATTACAAGAACAGTATGTTTACTGGATAACTACACGTTTCAATTTAACCCAGCGATTTATTTAATTTCACTTAAATTTATTGCAAAAATGAAAAAAATACAAATGGCGGACTTAATGTCACAAGACATTCTGTACCAGCCAACCATTGGGTCAAACAGAAAGAGTTATTGTGGTTTTTGGTCTTCTTTCACTCTTGTCGAGGGAGTAATCGTCAGTCGTTTTTTTCCTTAACTTTCTCTTCCATTTTCTGAAAGTAGGTAGTTTGTTCTTTGTCCACCCCGGTGCCACTTTTTCTCAACCTTCCCTTCTATGACGGTTGACTGCCAGACAATACCTTAAGTCATCAAGTCTGCCATTTGTACTTTCTTGTATTGTGTAATAAGATTTCATCTCGAATAAAGAGGCGTGTTATACACAGTGGAAACGAGTAACCCCGACAGACTTTCACCATCGAGTTAAAGTAGATTTTTTTATTAGCTGGAGTAAACTGTCAGGTGTCAAAGTGAATATTTCGTTGTTAGAAAGAATTTTACAAAAGTATACATGAAAATACGTGTAACCGGTGATATTGTTGTAATTTTTATTCATAAGAAATGCCATAATAAAGTAATCACGGTCGACACGTGTCCTTAAACGTCAGTTTACTCCAGCTAATTAAAAATCTTACTTTAAGTGCCGCATTGGAATACATTGGTATAATTTTTATAAATTCGCGTGTAATGAAGATGTGACTTAAGGCTGGGAGATAAGAGTACTATACGACACGAATTACCCTCAATAAAGAAACAAAAATATAATAAAATAGGTTCCCAAATTATTTTAAAACATAATAAAATTCAAAAAGTATGCAGGTATTAGTATCTATACTATTATAAAGTTATAAAAATTAAATGTCTGACATGTTTGACGGAGGAAAATATATTTTTTCTCAGTCTACCCGTGAACACGAAAGCTGAAAAGCTTCCGAAACGTCGGGAACTCAAATGAAATAATACGCGATATAATCCGTTTAAATTGTTTTATTTAAATTAGTGATAATCGTGGAAACAGAAAAAAAATATTACGAAACGTATGTTTATTGAAGATATTTTCAAAAAATATATTATAACTGACTACCTGTTTGAAGGTCACTGAATCGACAATATTTTTGACAGATTTTTTGTATGTTTGTATGTGTCGTTGTGGCTTCATTGCGCCAAATCGGCTAAACGGATTTCAACTATTTTTGGTACACGGGTAGCTTGGTATCCACAGGATACCTTTTACCCGACAACACTAAAGAAAAAAAGAGGGGTAATAAGAGGGGATGTCTGTATATAAATCATAAATACTTGATGGTGCCCGCAACTTCGTTCGCGGAAGAGAAAATAGTCATACCCCTCTTTTTTACTTCTACGTAGTCGAGTAAAAAGTATCATCTAACCATCTGTGGATGCCCAGCTACCCGTGTACCAAAATTAGTTGAAATCCGTTTAGCCTTTTGACGTGACGAAGCCTTTTTGTTCAGTTTTGGAAGGACTTAATAGTCCTATTAAGACTATTAAGTCCTTGTAAAGAATGAACAAATCACAATTAGAGATAAACAACAACAGTTTCAGACAACATTTGATTAGTGAAGCATGTTAAACAATAATAATAATATTACATGTGTTTATTAGTATACGTTTATCGCAGATATCTTGAATATTATCAGCGATTACACGTAGCTACTGATTATATTCTTATTAATGTAAATGGCTTACCTGTAATAGCGTACGTGGCGCGGTTTCATTTACATATTAAATCAATTTGAGATCATGAAAGTTTACACCATTATGGGCTGATATAATGCGACCTTACTTTACGGGCGTTCTTAAAGTCAGCTGCGAAATTGCTGCTTTAGTGACTCGGAAACTAAAGTTACAATGTAAGGGTAAAGTTTTTACTAAATATTAAACTTTTTAAATAAAACAATTTTAACGGATTATATCGCATATATTATCTCATTTGAGTTCCTGACGTTTCGGAAGATTTTCAGCTTTCCATGTTTACGGGTTTACTGAGAAAAGATATATTTTCCTCTGTCAAAGTTACAATTTGTGTAAACTACCTACTTTGAGAAAACAAATAAGGGTGTACATACATGCCAGATGAGCATAATCTGTAAAGACAGTTACACATGTGCCAAAAGGGCTTAATTATTTTATTTTAATAATTTACCGAGCAGCATTTCACAAATAAGAGAAAAAAAAGAAAAAATACATAAATACTAAACTGCTATGGACAGACGACAAGATAAGAAGCCGCGATAGCGTCAAATGCAGTGCTGACGGACCCTTCGCTACTGTAATATGACCCATAAATACGTATAAACTATCCGATTTCATACGTCTTGCCCTTGGCTTCGTTTTCTTAAGTCAGTATTGTTAATCAGCTTAACGGACCAATATAATTTGATCTGTGATCTTGAACATGTACCTTAACTTCACGTGTCTAGTTATATTAGACGAACTGAAAGGAGGTCGAGTTAGAAATTTAAGAATGACAGCCCAGGTGACAAGGAACTAAAACGTTCATAAAATGTCGGTAACCTTTTGTAGCCTTCAAAGAAAATAGAGAGTTGTTATACATTTTACAAGTGCATTAGAGTGGGCAATTTTTACTTTTTCCTGGTTTGTCAAAGGGCACAAATGGAAAATGATGCCATTTTGGTGTTAATATTATGTTTATGTCTATCTTTTTTATTATTTTTACTAGACTGATCTAGTTTCAGTGCCTCCGAAATATGGTGGAAAATTTTGAAAATGTAAGATGGGGAGCTGATAAAAACCTGTTTTTTTATGATTTTCTTTCATCTTCTTTGGATTTTTTAGGCATAAAATACTATGATTAGAATAAAATTACTGTAACTTTTGAACAAAACCTTTTTATTTTGTGGTATTTGAATAAAACTTAAAGGTATGTTCAACACATACCCTACATCTTTAGCATTTATTTTGGGTTTAATTTAACTATTCATCGCGTTTGTCTTTTTTTTCTTACAAAACAAAATATCGACGGCAAAAATGAGAAACGTAGTGTAATCGCCAATGGATTCAGTTGGCAGTTAAATACTACCTACGTTTCCGCATTTGTCGTTGATATAGACATGAATTAATTTTAGAGCTTTAGTTGTGGATATAACATGAAATTATGTATTGTGCCAGCTTAAGAGTTCCCGGCAAGCTCGGTTCTCCAAACAAATAAAATGAAATGAAATGAATTCACAGGAATATATGGTACATAAGGTGCTACAATAGTATCATGGTTCCTTGTATATTCTACCATTAGGCATGTGAAAACTTGGTTTAACTGTGTATAGAATTGCATGGTATAATTCTTATATTTAATTTTATATTTAAATAGACATATTAAAATTAATATTTATTTATAGAACATTAGTATCATTGTCATTATTCAATATAACTAAATTATTTACAGCATTATCTATTTCAAACATAATAATTTTTTACAACCAATTATTATCCTTACACTTATTGAAGTTTTTCTTTAAAAAATTCGTCTATTGTGTAATATGCCTTTTCAATGAGCTCTTCTTTTAATTTTGTTTTAAATGCGTTTACATCTAAGGCTTTGAGATCTTCTGATTAGATATTATATATCTTAGAGGACATACCCAATATGCTATTTCGGAGCAATGCCGTTTTGCCAGCAACGATTCTAATGTTATGCCTGTAACGTGAACTTTCAGAGTTTGATCTTATTTTCAGTGGAAATAAATTTGGATTTGATTTGTCAAAAACGGCTACCTCGTAAATATAGAGACTAGGTAGTGTCAAGATCTTCAATTCCTGAAAGTATACAAACGTAGTTAAGTTCTCATTTTAAAACGACTAGCTAGTTTGCTCTGAAACTTTGTACTTAGAATAAGTTAAGATATATCCAGGTCTGTAATTAGTTTATGTAGCTTCAGATACCATAGTTAAAAAAATACCAACACGATTTAAATATTTCATACAAAACATGTTTTTGCTGTACTTCGTTTGTTTTATAAACTGGAGCCATATAAACCAATTACGGACTTAGATATATCTCATGTCATTGTACTCGTATATGCAAAGTTTCGTTACAATCCCACACGGAGTCTTAAATTGAGGACGATACTTCGTTTGTGCCGAAATGTATTGAATGTATTGAAAACATGTCCAAGTTACATTTATATTTCTAAAAATAATCAAGAAATACCAAAAAATATGCGACATTGCCATTTAATCAGACATAAACCCTCTTAACGGATGCACCGATTTTTATTTAGTTTTCTGTGTTTGAAATGCGAGTTTATACTTCATAAAGAGTGGTCTTCGCTATGTTTCAAGAAACTTGGGATTTTTATCGAGTCACCGATCACTTGTCTATTCAGAAACTGACCAGCGATTGACTCCAGCCCTGTCATGGGTCAATCGCCCTCAAGAGAACTGTCGCGCGACGCAGACCCGTCTTTCTCAAAAGTATTGAAAGGAAAGGGACAGACAGTATTATTTACGCGATGAAGAGTCACGTGCCAGATTTGAGAGAGATGCTGATGGTTGGCTATATATTCGAAGATGTGGCAGACAGATACCTAATATACCTAATTCTATGGAGTGTAAAAAAACTGAGGGGAAAAATCACTATATAAAATGACATTATAACCAGAGAAAACAGAGTTGGATTGTAAAGGTAAAAATCAATGCGGACTACTAAATTGCAAGCAGGATTTGAAACTGTGACCTCTCCTTTATAGTTCGAGATTTCTACCAACTGTCTTTTGACACATGACAACACCCATATAACGCAAATGTGCACGTTTTATCGAAGCTTTAATTAAAATATCCAATAGTTCTCAGTTACTAAAAAATAATATATATGATCATTTTAGCCCCAACTAACTCAATATTTAATTTTTTTCTAGCACATTCATATGTTAAAATCATTATACGCAAACAGTTACGATCTATGACTTTTTATTTTTAATTTTAGAGCCGTGCCAATTCCATCTTTACGAATTGGAAGTAAATTGAGCAAATCGATGATAATCGAATACTTGGAGGTACTGAATTACAAATATCTAATAAAAAAATCTAACGAATCATGTATGTAATCCGATCCAACTAAATTAAACAAATTACGTGTAAACCTGTCCTCATTTATTAATGTGTAAACAACAGTATCGATATCTGAACCATGAAGAATGGAGATAAGGAGGCCAAACTCATATATCCAGCGGATGGAAATGGAAACCAGTGATTAATTCCAAATCTGTCCTCAATGGCGCTAGTGTGGCACGTGCGTATGAAATGAACTTAGATAAATGTTGCTTTCCTTGTTTATCTTGTTTATTATCCTACTCTAGCATTTTGGGCACTTGCGACAGTGGTGCCACCAATTTAACGTCTTTTAACGGACACAGGTATTAGAATATGACAAAGCAAAGGGCACATAATAAATATATGTGATACAAACAGAATCTTTTTAAGATATTTGTTATTCCCTTATACTTACACTGTTTCATATTATTAAAGACTACGGCTGTTTTACGGTATTCTTGCATTAAACAGACTTAGGCTTATTTTTCATCCAAAAACAGTAAGTAATGGTTTTCTGATGCGTTATAGTGGGCAAGCCAGTGGATTGCGTCACATAATATCGCATATTGCATTGGTACAGTATTTACGGAATCAATTTTTTTTCATAATCATCCATACTCCCCTGTAATAAATATGTCATTCAGACATATGATTTTATTTACATACTGTCCATTACAGCAGTTAAACACATAGAGATTGGATTATTAATATACAAAATAAGTAATCGCATAAATCGATTCAGACTACCTGTGGAAAACATTGATTATCGGTTATTATGACAATCGAAATGCTTTTGCCTCATCACTATTTACATCGTCTGTCATGTGTCAAAAGACAGATGGTAGAAATCACGGCCTATAACGCAGAAGTATTCTGATCAACTGAGCTATCGCAGCTTTATGTACGTGGCTTGAAATTTTCGAACGCAATCTAATTAGCACTAGTAGCACTTGAAATATTAAGCGCATTAGCCATACTCCAATACATGCAAATCAATGCATGAAAATCTCTATATATCCGAGGTGACCATTAAAAGGCGTTTTATTGGTGGCGCCACAGTAGCAAGTAAAGTAAATTACCATAATTATCCCAAAAAATCCACAACGATGGAAGAAAAAATTTTGTACACGATTGATTACATCAGCAGAAAAACGACGGATTGAGTTGCATTTCGATAAAAATATGTTGTAATTGGTTGTTGACTTCATTCTATCTTGCTACCCTAGCGCCAATCGGGACGATTTGGAACTATTATTTACTGCTTTCCGCTTTTTCATCTGTTTTCCTATATGAGATTGACCTCCTTACCTTTTCTATACTCCATGCCTAATTCGTATTTTTAATGTGACAGTGTCAGATTGTTTTATTACGAGTATGTAGCGTGAACACGTCTCACTACTAGGTAGAGATAAAATAAAATGTCGAATAAGCTCATTATTAATTTGTTTCAATAAAAATATTGCTAAAAAAATATTTAGTGTGTTTTGATCATTATCATCATCAGGCAAAAGACAGTCACTGTTGAACATAGGCCTTTCTCAAATAGCGCCAACACGATCGGTTTTCGCCATCTGCATTTAGCGATTGATGACCTTCATCAGGTCATCTGTCCACTTTGTGGGGAAGCGTATCCTTGCTGTGTCTTTCGGTGCATTGATTTGCTTCTCTATATCTCGGCAACCAAGATAAAACATAGAACGGAGCATATAATAGGCTACTTTTATCCCACAATATGCACAGTTCCCGAAATACGCAGGTGAGTCACAGAAAAAGCTCAGTTCTACATATCGATATCAAAAAGCGGAAACGTAGTATCCGCCAATGGATTCATTAGGATGGATGGATTCGGATTCAATCACCGTCATTCGATATACGGATCCATTGAAGTTAATCTCATAATATATCATCTTCGTAAACTTCTCATCCCCCTTCATCACTAGGGCCCAGTGACAACTAAAGAGCCCTTGTCATGTTATCAGCGAGAAAACGGCCACATTAGCCCTTACCAATTTCCCTTAATCTAGATACGGGTACATAAAATAAAGAGGGGCGATTATCACGAACCGCGACTGACGCGCGGACGGTTTAGTAACCCTTAGTGGTTACGACTTTACTTATAGCTTAAGATCCCCCTTAGGGTTTGCAGTACCGGGAAATTTGGTACAGTGGCACTGGTAATTTCCGGTACTGACACATTAAAATTTCTTGGTAGGTACTGCAATCCATAATGACAAACAAAATGGATCACATTATCTGAATAAACGAAATTATTATACTATAAATTATATATTATAGTTCCACCCGATTGGGTTTGGATCGTTATGTTTTTCGACAATATGTACATACACATACATAATATGGTGTATGTCCGTTTGTTTAAAACGCTTGTAGTCTAAGTGGTTTGATGGATTTTACCATATCAGATGCCGTTAGATACACAACAGACATGATTGTGGGAGTGACTTAACACATTCGCCCTTACGAATTTCTCTTAGTCTAAGTATATGTCTTGACAGACAGACTGACGGACGAATGAACAGACGGACAACAAAGTGATCCTATAAATGTTCCGTTTTTTCTGTTGAGGTATGGAACCCTAATAAAGTAAATCAAGATAGTTTCATTAATTAAAAGCTACTACAATTCTACAGTTAAGCACAATTAAACTCATAAACTCCTCTCTTTTTTCGTCGAGCGTTAAGAATGGATAGGTGTATAATTTTCCAGCCGGATCTTAAACTATTACTTGGTAAAGCTACAGAGTACCTTGCGTTTAAAGCCGTAAGGAAAAGCAGTAAAGTTTATCCCGAGGGCAAAAAGCTAACACCAAGCTAATAAAGATTAAAATTTGAATAGTATGTATACTGATGGGTTTGAGAGATTTAAATAAAGGAATGATGAATTCACCTCGGATAGTGACGGGTTTATTGTTATTTAATGCTCTTATAATTGGACACTTCTGCGATAGATAAATTAATAAAATCGACCAATTTGCGCTTTGCATACAAATGAAGTGCAAACTTAATGCAACCGGGTTGTTGAAAAAGTACAAGAAAATTAAAAAAAAATGCTTGATAGATACATTGGTTATAATTTCCCTGTAATATTTATGTTAAGTTATAAAATTCGAGATTATTTTTCCTTGCTAAATTTCAGAGATTAAGTCTTACTACTTATCTCTGAAATTTAGAGAATAGAGAATACGAAAAAAATAGAGCAACGTAAACTGAAGAGCTTGATTAGATAGTAATAATTTATGATATAATATAAGGTGCGGAGCCCCTGCTACCTCCACCAAATGTGAGGGTTTAGTTCAGACTTAGAGCCAATAAAAATGGCTGATCTAGTTTAAGAACTTGTTTATTCAAACGTTACTTAAAGACAAAGATCCTATTGACATAAAGTTGGAACGAGACAGTTATCAGTCTTAATTGAAATAAATTTAAATACACACTACTTTTTAAATACAGCCTATCCGTCGCCAATGCTAAAGGATTAATACCTTCACAATATCCTATTTTTGAATATTATTATGTTAACTGCAAATTTGTAAATAAATCCACGACCCGTACGGCTTATTTGTGCTTTTAACACAGACAGACAGACGGACGGACCGATAATCTGTAAAACCTACCGTCATGTGTCTGTCATCAGCATGAAATGTTCGCTGCTTGAACATATGTCCAGTTGTGATAAGATTCCTATTTTAGAGTTCAGTAACATACTCGTACAGCCATTTTCTAAATTTCAATAGCAAAGAGGTAATTCCGTGGGATTCGGAGGCTTAATTGAATTCACGGTTAATGTGAGTAAAATTGCTATTACGGTCTCGGGTAGTTATACGAAACCTTATCGTATAGATAAAGTTGGATATTTACTCGAGTTCGGTATTAAATGTATTTATAAAGCTTTAAACTTTGACGAGAAGTTATAACGGGCGACGGTTTTGTGTGCATGAATTGAATTGATCACAATACAGCTAGTCACTACCAAGCTACTGGCTTACTAACAAGCCAAGTTTCAGACCAAGAATACGGACATCTTCCAATTAGCAAAACCAATTTTCATTGACTTCATGTATTCGCTCCATTCGCTCTGTGTCCGCGAAATAATGGACATTGATTTGTCTTTAATTAACTACTTAAAAGAAGAAGATATCTTATTATAAGTTCCAAAATAAGTAACTCAAGCTAACTGGTTTACTCCACGTCACCATATAAGCATTGAACGTATATTAATACATTAATTCTTCTGAATCTCGTATCCAATAGAATATTTCACTGAAAACAGTTATTTTACTAATAGGCATACGATTGTTTTTCACGTTAAGTATTCGGTCATAGATACGCGGTTGGGAAAGTAAAGGCATGGGGGACGGTCTCATGCTTTCAATCTCGTATGTAACCGATTAGGTGGTTGAAAGTAGCTCCTTTTATAATAGGAGTAGGTGTATTTTCTATTACAGTGTATGTTTAGATATGAGGTCAGGAAAGTAAAGACACGATTAGTGGTTTAATACGTTTTTCAAGCTCCGCAAACAAATGCCGCACGCACCGGTGGCACGCGAGAGAGGCACGCCAGAGCCTAGCTCTAGTGGTCAAACCGGTTATGCAAGCTTATTAGGTTACTGGAAGGCCCCCCGGCGGACGAAAAAGTCATAAATCTGTTTTCTGTTTCAGCGTAGTCGGTTAATAAGGATTTCTATAATCATCCTCGGTTATCAAGCTATCTTTGTACCGAAAACTACTTCTACTTTCCGAGATATTTACAATTTTAGTAGCGATTGTGGGTTTTTCCTCTAACCATGTTACAGATAGTCGTTAAGTTTATGGAGCGACATAGTTATTTACTAGGCTCATTAAATGAAGAAAGAAAAAAGTTCAAGTAAGAATTCTTTAATATTTTCTTCTGTTTCCGCGATTATTACTCATTGAAATAAAACACCCGTCCACCCGTGACCATGGAAAGCTGAAAAGCTTCCGAAACGTCCGGAACTAAAATGAAATAATATACGCGATATAATCCGTTAAATTGTTTTATTTCAATAAATATTCTTTTTTCGCCAGTATCCTACATCATTTAACCCCTCGTATGCGATGTTAAAAATTACGCAATCAAATTGAAGCTATATGAAACATAGAGTTTAAGTGCTCTGCACTGAGCATATTGAGGCGTTAAGCCGTAACGAACTACTGAAGTTTTTTAATATGTGGCATTTTTTACGCACAATTTTTTTGAGTAATCACGCAAAGTTAGATTTTCTATACTTCGCATAAACCCAGACACGGAAAATGCTACTATGGAAAAACAAACTTTTAAACTGCTCTTTCAACCCTCTTAATATATATCGTATCGTATCTATCGTATGTCTCTGGGACATCCTGTCTAATGTTTTTTTTTTGTGTATTAACATACCTACAAAAAAAATAACGAATCAGTGACCTTCACATAGCCCGTTTCAATTATTTTAAAGAAAATATCTAATATCGTTTAACGAACAAAAGAGTGTCAAGCAAAGGGGTTCTCTCTCACCCAAACTGTTCAGAAGAAAGAGAAGGAGGCGCAGCAGTGAGACACTCTAAGCTCTTAAATAAATAAATGTACAGACATTTTGTTTTTAGAACTTCGCTGCTGCGCCCCAGTATCTCAGATCTAAATTCCAATATGGTTACTACTCAACCTGCGGGCCTATGATGGTTGCGTTTGTCATGCGATAAATAAGTAACATAGCTGCCCTCACCTTCTGCCACGTATGTGAGTGCGAGAGTGACGGGCGCGTTATCATATCATTTATCGCGTGATAAAAGCGACCGTCATAGGCCCGCAGGTTGCGATCTCCGCACTTCTCGTAGTCTCATGCCCATTGTTTCTCCTCATCGCACCAGTTTTATTATGAACTCCTTTACTGTTCATGCTATTCGACTCTGGAACGAATTCACACCCGCTATCAGACAAGCACAAAGCAAACTTAGCTTCAAGCACATGTTGCGCAAGAACTTCTTTAGTAAGCTCCAAGATAAGCTCTCTCGCTCGGTATGATGTTTTGCACTATGTACATAAAGTAATATGTAGGTATATTCTATTGTATATGTTTATATACGCATATATTATATTAGAATATCTGTGAAATCTATTTCTCTTAAATTTTCTCAGTTTACAGGCCCTGCACCCATATAACTGTCTCTATTTAACCCAGTGGTTGACTGCTAGTGAATGATTTTTGGCATTAAGTCCGCCATTTGTACATTTGTAGATTGTGCAATAAAATTTAAGTAATAAATAATAGTAATAATTCTCAATAGTAAGTATCCATAATTTAATAAAGTATCCACTCTCATATGTCTCGTTTCCGTTATAGTGCAAGCAAACATTGTCTAAAAGCGACTATGTTACAACTATAGTCACTTTGGGAATAAAAGCTGTCAAGTGACATTTTCAGTTAGTTGTAGTCTGAATCTCGGTTATCTATCATAGAGTCCGTTTTATTCTGAAGCTTCGTTGCAGTTAAGCTCTTTTATATTTAGTTCATGACAAGTAAACCTTTTATGAAAGTTGAAATTTTCTTAAACAAAATGTACTGCAAAGGTAGCTTTCCTTACGAGTATACTTGGAGCTTAACATTAACATTCTCAGCATTTTTCGTCGAGTTAATATGAAAACTACTAAAAGAACACCGGTTGTATTCAACACGGGACTCGGTTAACAGCAAAATGGTACTTCCCTCAACTATACGTACATCGGAGCGAAAATGTTGAGAGGACATTGTTGGATAGTTAAAGAACGTTACGTATGTAAAAATTAAAACGACCATCGGACTTATACACTCGTTATACATGTTATGTTTTCCTACTTTTACTGAAACTTATAATTTAAAACTAAATATGCTCATGAAACCACATTAAACATGCAAATAATTATACAGTTAGACCGAATTAGAGATGAACAAGGGGAAGTTTGAAAGTAGCACCCATAACGGACAAAAAAGTAGGCGTGGTATGGGCATGTAATGAGGAGGGATGAACGTCATATTGGTAACAAAATGTTAGGGATGAATGTCCTAGGACGAAGAGCGAGCGGTAAGCCAAAAAAGCGATGGATGGATTGTTTGAGAGAGGACATGAAAAAGAAAGGAGTAAGCGCTGAAATGACGAATAATATAGATGAATGGAAGATGAAAACATGTTGTGCCGACCCTACATAAGTGGGATAAGGGCAGGGAGATGGTGACCATGAAATAAATATACAGTATTCGATTACAAGTACTAAAACGGATTGTATAACATTATATATGGATATGTCACCCCCACAACTAAGACGCATCTACCTCCAACCTCCAACATCAAAATCCCTCAAACCGTAATGAAATAATGATCTTTATTCTGTAAGTAGGCCGCAAGGGCACTTTTACAAGTCTGACTCTACGGCGTTTCCCAAGAGGGGACCACTGAGGAGAAGACTGCAGAGTGCGTCAAAGAAGTAGACAGACATCCATGCAATACGTACATACCTGTGGGTATGTGGGTACATACATACTCTAGAAAACCAATAATACTCCTTGTGACGCATTCGGGAAAAAAGATCTGTAAAGGCTGCTAAACCAATACGTAGACGTGACGTTATCTCGGTATCAGTCACAAGAGGGATCTTGTGTTTAATTTGACTGCCAACAGATTTTTTAATTAAGAGGCCTTCGGAGACAGGGTCCTCGAGAGGTGCTTCGTTAAAAAGGACAGGTTTAATGAAACCTTTGCAACAGAAATCTCTGGAGATGAGATTCATATATAAGATATTAATTTATTCATCGTAGGGAATATAAATGTAAACTCATCGTCATTATCAAGCAAATAATTTAAGATAAAAGCAAAAGTCTTCTTTAAGTTTTGCAACCGAACAGTAGTGTTAGAAATACACACCCCTCCACGTTGAGGGTTAAAAGTCAAAACCTTGCTCGGGTAAAACTTTAACGATTTCGAAACAAAAAAGTAAAAAAGTATTATTTTTAAAAACTAGCTAATTTTATTTGGAAAAAGCACTATTCAATGGATGTTGTATCTTAACAAAAAGGAATTTCATTTAGATATATGCGCATACGTTTTATTTACATCAATGCTTTAGGTATTTTTCAACTAACGTGATATGGGAGAATCGATAAATATCACCTTTCAAACACGAGCAACTAAATTAATGAATTATAGTTCCTATGTTTTACCCGTGAAAATCACATCAATCAACACCTTCTGCTTCTCCTGATGATGCCTCGTAGAGAGGCAAAACACATTTTTTTTTATTATTTATTATCAAAGTACATATTTCTTATTTCTAAGACAGTTTCCTGCAAAACTGTATTGTACAGTTTGACTGCAGGCACGAGTCTCTATACTAATAATACTATAGAATATTTATTATTTATATACAATTATAGGATAAACGAATATATTTGATGCTAACTTTAATTAAATCATTTTACTCAAGCGTCTGCAGCAAATATTTTCTCAGGGCCTTTTTAAATTTGGGCTTGCTTGGCTCATGACGGATGTTCTCGGGCAGACTATTTAGGAAGTACGGAAGTCTTTTATTTAATGTTCTATCTTCGAAGTAGTTCTTAACGCGTGGTACTTTGAATTTGCCCGCAGACACCGATCGAGTGCTATGCTTGTGCTCTATTTATATTAGATTATGCTCCTGGTTGCTATGGTTATTAACTGCTAGTAGGTGTTTATGTTTTAAACTCACTGGGAGTATTTTACAAATTTTAAATTAAAAAAATAGTTTCTGTTTTTTTTTACAAGTAATTTTAAGAATCTGTCGAGGACTATACTGTATGGTGTTGGTTTGTTGCATTTGCATGCATATTTTTTTTTGTAATGAAATCTGCTCATAATTTACTGTCACAACTAACCAAAACACTATTTCGCGTTAAAGGAAGGAACTATAATCCATTGATCTAATATGGAATTCCGAGAAGTAGCGCCTGAATCTATCAATTACGAGTAACTAAATCAAAATCGGTCCCAGTGCTTCGAAACCACAACCTAACACACACATACACAGAGATAACGTACACACGTTAGTCATATCACATTAAACTTATATTCAAACACCACTCTTTTTTCCAAAGGGGTTAATGAACAATGCCAGAATCAATGCCACATGGCTTCCAACTATGCCTAGTTCAGGCATATTCTATTGTTGTCCACATGTATGTTTTGGTTTATTAGTAATAATTACTGTAATATGTTATTTGAATAAAAAATATTATTAAATTATATTAATTTACTTTTGTTTTACAAATATCATGATAATAATCACAATTTTTGCAATTTATTAGTGGATCACTCCACTAGCGTTATTATTATAAACAAAGATCAGAAACAAATGAAAAATTGTTTCGACGATACTGGACTTGAACCAGTGCCTTGAGCCAGACCGGGGCAGCACGCTCTACCATCTGAGCTAATCGTCCACACCAGTAGTCGACGAATTTTGTCATCTGTTCTTGCTTATGGATCTCTGTATGGTGCTAACGGCTAAAGAGTCGGATGATTGTTTCTGATCTTTGTTTATAATTATATTAATTTAGTTTTCCTTTTAAATTCAAATCAACCAAAAAAAGTTCGACCCATACTTGTTTGCATATTTTCGTATGAGACTCGAAGCGATTTAACTATTTTTTTAATTAAATATATTATAATATTAATTAATTTGTTCCACTTCTAAATCAAAAATATATTGTTTTATTTTAAACTTAGTCCGAAATAAACTGATCCATCTTTAACTGTACACAACAGTTACGTTACAACAATAATAATAATCTTCATAATACATCACATGTCCATAATTTTATAACGATCGAAACTCCGCATGGCTTCCTAAAATAGATTTTTAAATATCTAATTCTATTTCCTACTGACGACATCGCAAATTATCCATGCATATCCACTCGTAGCACTCGTCGTAGCGGCGTAGCGCCGTAGCCGCGTAGCGCGATGCGCTCTCGGCACGCCATCGCCGTAGCCGTTGTCAGGTTACCACAGAAAGCTTTCATGTGGCTGAATAGTTTTAAACTTTAAATATTTCCAAGTTTAAAATTTAAATACTTAAAACCTCAAAGTGCGGGCCACGAAGCATCAAAAACTACTCTTAATTTAGTTGGGAGATATACGAAATAATCAATATGAGAAGTTTCTTAGCCATTTGTGACCTAGAAAATGGGTTCGTTTCCGATGGAAAACAGCTCTGACCGCATTGTATTCGATCGAGTTAACTTTTTACTTTCACGAAACGTACACGATACGGAGCGAATCGATAGGCGGCCGTCGCGGCTGCAGCTGTACGACAATTATTGTGCGGCGGCTGTAACGCGAATTTAGGGCAGGGAAGGGGCGGTGAAGGGGGCTGGAGGGGGTCGGGGGGCTGGAGGGGAGGGGCCCGCCCGGGCCAGTCCGCGCTGTGCCGTGCGCTGAACGCCCGTCCGCGCCGCCCGACGTCGCCCACTCGCGACCGCGTGCCGTGCTCTGTGCTGTGTGTGACCATGCGCGCGCCTGCCGTCGCGTGCGACACCGCGCCCGTCTAACCCCACTCACTGGACTAACATGAGCGTTCCCTACCACGAAACTCGCAGGTGAGCTCATACTTTCCCAACAAACTTTGTAGTTTAATGTGAAATCGATGACTCTGCGTCACGAGATCGATATTAGTCGGCGTAAATGCCGCTACATTATTTACGAATGGTACAGTAATAGATTTCGGTCAAAATGATGCGGCCGGCGTGCCGCAGTGGGCGCCGTAGGTACCCGTGGCGCGAAGGGCTAGTGCTACCTGTCCTGACCTATTTCAACACTAGATCGATTTCAACAACCTCTCAACACTTGACGCCACACCGATACATATCCCGGCTCTGTACTGTCGGCACTAACCAGACTCCGAAGGTAAAAGGTCAAAGATCAACTCTCAGGATCGACTATGAATGGGGGCGTGTTTTAAATATATTACAATATTTATCAAAAGGAAATTAAACAAGGATTCCGGACACGTGTTATTCAAATTCACTTTTTCCGTGAAGGGAATTAATTTTATTAAATTTGAATTCCGGCAGAAAACGGAATGAAGCAGAGGCTGAGACACAAATAATAATTTCAAGGAGGAGAGTGAAAGAGGAATAATTAATTCGAGTAGGTTAGAAGCACGCGGCAGGCCGCGGGCACGCACAATAAGCTTTGTAACATGTAACACTGTTCCTCGCAAATGTCACCAAATCGTATCGATTCTGGCCTCGGTATGGGCATTTAACAGTCAAATGTTTAGCACGTAATGGCCATAATGAGTGCGATGCAGCATATGGCTGCAATCCTCTCACGCCTTGGGAAACTACTGATTGTAAAGTTATGAGTATATTTGTGGGTATAGGTAGTTTCATTTATGACCAGACACGTTCAAAATTCGTAGAATTTTCATTGCAGGTATCACTAGAGGGCCATTGGGACGAACAATTTCAATTGAAGGATAATAATTAATAATTTCGACTGAAATTTCTCACACCTTTAAAACTGCCATCAGCAATCAAAATGTTACCAAATTTATGACACCTGCTTATAACTGTTACCTATGGGTATAATTTGGTCTGTTTTTGACGTGCTCGCGTAGTTGTCTCATGTCTATCGTGTCTTATAGATACCGCAATACTTAATTAATCTAACCTAACCCAACCACAGAACAAAATCATCAAAGTATGGTCCAATTAAAATTAAATTTGGTCCGCCTAGGTGCGATACATTATTATGATAATTCATAAGTAACATTATTTCATAATTCTAAAATATTGGCAATTTGATTGATAATGATTATGTATTTTCTCTCTGGACCATATTTGGGTACCTGAGGGCGTATGATGGTTGCGCATGTCACGTGATAAATATATGAAAAGTGTCTATCACTCTCGTAGACATATATGTGTCAGAAAGTGATGAGTGCTCTGTAATTTATGTATCACATGATGAATGCAACTGAATGCAATAATTCTAGGCACCGCGGGCTGCATTTTAGATATTTCTACGACCGGTTTAGCTCAGCGGGAGTTACATAGCCTGCGAAGCTGAAGGCCCTGGGTTCAAATCCCGGTAAGGGCATTGCGATATGAGCATAAATATTTTTTCCTTAGTCTTTGATGTTTTCTATAATATATAAGTAAATATTGAATACTAGAAGATGCCCACAACTTCGTTCGCGGAGGAGAAAAAGTCATAACCCGTCGTTTTTTCTTCAGCGTAGACGAGTAAAAAGTATTCTATAACCATCTGGCGATACCCAGCTACCCGTGTACCCAAAATTGTCGAATTCTGTTTAGCCGATTTTGCGTGATGAAGCCACAACGACACATATAAACATACAAACAGTATACAAAAAATCCAAAAAAAATTCTTCGTTTTAGTGACGTCTAAATAGTCCGTAAAAATCATTTTTTTGAAAATATCTTCAATGTACAGACATTTAATTTTTACAACTTTATAATAATAGATACAGTCATAACACAAGCCTCATTGAGTTTATTATGGGACTAGTTCGATTTGTATAAAATTTGTCCTGTAACATTAATTAATTATTTTACGGTACTATAAAGCTTCAGTACATTGAAAGAAATAAGCATCATTTAGATACAAGTAATCTGCTCTCCAATAGCACATCGGAAAAAAAGTAGGTATATACCTACACACAAAATATCTACGGAAATCACAATTAATAATCAAGTTACACGTTATTTATTTAAAGAGCACTAAGCAAGATGGTACAAATGGCGAGCTTAATGCCTTAAGGCGTTTTCTACCAGTCTAGGGTCCAACAGAAGCTAGCAGTAAGTGAAAGCCGCGTCAAAAGTGTTTCAGGATATTTCGAGTTTCAGATAGACAGTTTCGGCTCGAGACTTGATTTATAGTCGTTTATACCAATAAAACAGTAACATGATTTATATGTTGACAGGCAGCTCTAAGCCGTTGCTTTGAAGATAAGAACATGACTTCTAGGTATATATTATAAATTATAAAGTAAAATTGAAATGTTGAACATTGAAGATAATAAAAAAAAGTGAAACCGAGTATTCGAAGGTCACTGAATCGATTTTTTTATATGTGTGTGTTGTTGCGGCTTCATTACATCAAATCAGCTAAACGGGTTTCAACTACTTTTGGTACAGGAGTGGGCATCCAAAGATGGTTACAGAATACCTTTTACCCGACCACACTTCAGTAAAAAAAGGGTTATGACTTTTTTCTCTTCTGCAAACGAAGTTGCAGACACCTTCCAGTTTAATATAATCGCATGGCCCGAGGTCTTATTTAAGTCAGATACACAATTTACAGGTTAATAAATTAAGGAGGGAACATGAACCTTTGGAAACATAAATATGCGCTAAGGAAGATTTTTTGAAATTCAAATTATACGCGTACGAAGTCGCTATATACATAGAGATAAAATCAATTACACACCTCGATTTTATCTGAGTATTCAAATACGTGACATCCTATACAGCCGCCAAGCTAGTATGGGACTGGGCCGGACCCGTCTATTGAATGTAGGGAATCTTGTGGGCCAAACAATCACGAAGTGGGTCCCACGAAATAGAATTTGATTCAGCATTGAAGTATATTATGTTCAACTTATCCTTACACATATTACAAATATGGAAGTGTGTATGTTGGGTCATCGGTTAGTGAATTTGTCCTTGGCTAACAGAGTAAGGGAGATTTTATCTCTTAATAAATTAGTAGTTTAAGAAACACAAGAAAAACTCGCTTTACAAGACTTTTCTAACAAATCCAAACACAGCTATGATACGATGTGCCATCGTGAAGTTCCAGTTTATATCTTCCGGCTCCATCATCAGATCAGTTCGACAGCCATATTATTGTATTGTCATCAGAACTACATACAGCTTCCAATTTTCATGACGCTACGATCCTTAGAAGATGGTTAAATTAGTTACCTTAGATTTCATTACATAGTTACATACAGGTCGACCTAATAAAAGCGTGTTAAAAATGCCGAGTGTTGCCCCAGAGTTGAAACGTACCATGGTCATCAGAACTTCAGTTGTCTTCCAAGTATAATGTTGTCCGTCTATTTAAATCCCGAGTAAAAATAGTAAAATACATATTCTTTGAAGGAGAAGCCACAGGAAATATTGTCAAAAATGTCTCCCTATGTATCAGAGGCGAGGCATCTGGAAAATTACAAGGGTAGCCGAAGAGCATTCATTTACTCATATTTACCTAAAGAAAAAGATGGTAGCCTTTCCTTGGGCAACCCGGTGGGAATCGGTTTATTTGGACGCCACTGCTATGTATAGAATAATCGACATGATGAACGAATGCGCGTGATAAAAATAAGTAAGTACTATTTGCAAGAATAGTTTTCAACTAATAAGTGCCTATACCCAGGTATACATTCCTGGGTATGACGAAAATTCGTATAGGATTTCAACGACATGTTCATCAAATGTTCACTTTCTTGTTCGTGAAATTAATAAATGAGAAATATAATGTAAATGGCCTGCTACTAGTTCTACTGATACACCTACAGTCGCTGTAAAGAATTTCATACGAAAATAACCTAATTTATTTCAACCAGTATATACAAAAATAAATCAGATGAAAGAAATCTTCGTAACACCAAATTACCGAAAAGTTCTAACCCATCGGGCGGTAAATAAAATAAAGATTGGCGTTGGTACATTATATATGTACGACCCGGGATAGAATATCGTGCAGCCCTCCGAAAGATCGAGATCTTAGAACACCATTACGGAGCGCGAAATATTATGTTATTAGGGTTCCGTACCCAGAGGGTACTAACGGACTTACTTAGCTTCCACTGTGTCTATCAGTCTTGAATGGTACTTGAAAATTTCACAGTAATATATGTGTTAATGTGACCGCCATAGGAAAGAAACATAAAATAAAATCAATAATTAATGGGGTTTCTTGTCTTTTGAACCTTAACAAGTACCAAGAGATTTTCATAAATTGTATAAAATTTTCATAAACATACGATAAAAATAATATAAAATTAAAAATTGAAGGATTTAGTGACCATACAAAAAACTGAAAAGTATCTATCGTTGACTTTTTTGGGAGCGGTAAATAATAGGTAAGAAAAATAATAATAATAATTTATTTCAGATGACTGCATAAATTAATTGGTCACTAAAATGACTTTAAATGTGTTAGTTTCGGTGACATTGGATTTAGGTACATAATTAAAATTGAATTGAATTCAATTAAACGAATTCGAATTGAATTGAATTAAAGTGAGTAAAATTAAATTTAAATTGGTAAAGAAAAATCCTTTGCGTGAAAGTTTCACTCACGCTTGTCCGGTTTTTTATTAAAATCGGAGGTGTTTATATTTCTCATTTTACATCCTACTAAAGCTACAATGAGTGACGTAAAAATGTTTTGGTTGGTTAATTAGAAATGTGCTTTGGCGTCTTTATGTTTCCATGTTTATAAGTAGAATAATTAATGAAGAAGGAGATTGGAGAACGTTGGGTGTAGAAATGCTAAACAAAGGGAATTTGTGTTCTGTATACAACGTTACAAGATACAAGCATATGGTGTTTGTCTCTGATTAATAACGGTGTGAAATTAGAACCAAGTGAGTGTAATCATGATTGTATATAACTAATACCAAGATTTGTGTTTTATTTACTACTTTATTAGTATCTCGTCTCATTATGTCTTTTAGATATGAATTTTCAGGAATCTAACCTATTATATACTCGTACAGAATGTTTATTCAAAACATAGTAAAGCAAAATTTATGAGAAAACTCATTACGCAAATGTATTTGGTGTTTAATTGCATTTGAAAGGTATTTTCTTAATTAGGTATATATATTAAATATTTTATCAAGCTTTACATTAAGATCACCTGTAACTAACTGGGTCGGGCCGCGGAGCGTTTCAACCACTGCACTTTATGTAACGAATATTTTACATCATACATGTAAATTCGATAAAAGAATTAAATAGGAATAGAAAATGATACCTTGCATCTACCTTATGCCTAAAAGTCTGATGCGTTTGACATTTTATTCACCATTCATTTGTTACATAAAAGTAGCGGCGGTAGAAACGCTCCGCGGCCCGACCCAACAGGTAACTAACTTGCAAGTTAAATTTGACCCACTTCCTGGTTTCCGATTGAGCTAAAATTTGGCGTATTTAAGTAAAGGTGACGATACAATATTACGACACCATCGAGCTGATTTGATATGGAGGAGAATAACGATATCCTACCGAATTTTGGCTCTTTTGAATCGTCTCGGTGAGTAGTTGGATAGATGTTTAATGAAAAGTACAGTCGGACATAAAGTTTGTCACAAAAATAAAACTATTTACAGAAACGAAAAAGAAAACAGTATAACGTAATGATTTCCCATAGCCCAGTAACCGTATCGGCACAAACACGTGTTTTCATAGGTCTTACACGCCGTATATCCTCCAATTTCCTTGTTTTCTTTTGAGTCTCCGAGCAAAAATACCCCGAATAGCATTGTTACATTTTCTGCACGAAACGTGACATCCGTCGTGCCCTCCCCCTCCCCTCACGTCGGTTTGTTGTACAGATTTAAAAAATGGCGCCGTTTTGTAATGCGGTTTTGAAGAAGCGGGGTTTCGTTTAAGGTAGCCATTTCGAGGAAAATACAGGGTGGGAGCGTTTCATAAATCTTAAAGGGATTGAACAAATTATAGCGCTTATAGGAGTGGTAATAATTTTACCATTTTCACTTAAACGTTGTGGAAACTAAAAAGTTTACGCTTACGCTGTGAAAAAAAGAACATGAAACTTCTACTTATACAAAAGTTCCTGTTTTTTAAGACCAAAATTGTTGTTTTTGGCTAATTTATAACTAAGTGGCCACTTACACCGCTCACTCGGTCGTGGTTGGAATTGGATATACTCAAAGCGTTCAATCACTTTGAACACGGCATAACTTGATTATGTAAGCACTTTGACCACAACATAACATTTTCGCATCATCATTTTAGATGTTTCTTAAGAATTTGAGTAAATAGTTACTTAAAAGCTATGTAAAAAATGAGATTCGGGAACATTCACCTCTTTGACTTGGTTGCGTCTCACGAGATAAATATAATTTCATATTAATAACGTTCACAAGATAATAATAAACGTAAGCTATAACAACAAAATCAATACTTTTTTAAGGAATAACGGTCAATTTATACATATTTAGCATAGATAATGTTTTCAAACATAACGTATAATGATCATAATACATAATATCTTTTAGTATAAGGATTACAAGATATAATAGAGTTCCCTCTATTTTGGCATACCTTTAATTATCCGAAACGCATGCACAATATGCACATGCACAAAGAATTCTTTGGCCTGTTTAGGTTCGTTAGTTATTTACATTTCGTCCCT
Organism: Hedya salicella; assembly: GCA_905404275.2. Taxonomy (NCBI): domain Eukaryota; kingdom Metazoa; phylum Arthropoda; class Insecta; order Lepidoptera; family Tortricidae; genus Hedya; species Hedya salicella. The sequence continues at coordinate 9,251,569 of FR990112.1, read as the reverse complement.
CAGAGAAGAAATAGAACGCTCACATGCCCCAGCATAAAAAACGAACTGTTAGCAGAAATATTCGGCAAAGTTATTTTATGCTTATATGTTTTATGCATGATCATGATTCGGGCCATCATAATTATACTTAGATTAATTGAATAATGTATGTTTTATGAACATTATATTCTTTAATCGTTATTTAAATTGATATTATATAAATAACGTTATTCTTTATGAAAGTTGACATTTTGAAATTTTAATTATCTTTCGTTCATTATATCCAGTGAACGTTATACTAAACAAGGTTATATAAAGAGAGCGTATTTATTATAGTGCTATATAATACATTCTCATATCTCGTATTACTTACCCCTTTGACTTATTTCTGAAGCGAGGATAAGTAAAGTATCACCAATTCCTCTTTCTCTAAGGTTCTATTGAGGACGTATTCTTAATTATTTATTGTCCTCTTTTAAGCCCAACTTTACCTCACTTTATAAAGTCTGATTAAGATCTGATTGTGCCTGTAACCAGTTATTTAACAGGCGTAATGGCCATAAATAACTAACAGTGCATGGTGAAATTCGGACGTAGTGATGACATAAGACTTATAAGTGTAGGGATCACCAGTATTTTATTAACTGAACCTTCTAAACCCATTGCTTTTACGTTTTTAAGTAAATCAATACGCAAAAACACGATTTAGGCTTGCATTTTGTTGATACTTAGACAACTATCAGGAATTGGATGACGCGGGCGATAATCTTTTGTTTACGAGTCGCCATGCGTTTTTAAACCACGTTGCTGCAGTAATGAGAAAACTTCGCAATATATGGTAAAAGTCCCAGTACTCGACACCGTTCCAATACTTGGCATCTTCAACCTAAATCCATTACAATAGAGTTAACAAGCAGGGTGTTCATCATTGAGATTGCGATGTCAAACCATGGTACATTTACCTCAGCACGCCTGCCCGATTGAGACTTAGTCTCCGTGTGGGTGTTTATTTTGTATTTTCTGGAATTTCGTTTGTTTTTCGGAAAAAGCGGATTTATAAATGGGATAGAAAACGCGGGTATGGATGACGCGGGCGACACTCGTGTGTTCACAAGTCGCCATGCGTAAACCACGGCGCAGCAGTAATGAGGAAAGTTTTGCAATATAGCACGCCGGTCCGATTGGCGTTCAGTTCCTCTGCTTTGCATGTGCGTGGCTGTTTTGTTTTGTCATTTTGTACAACGTCTTTTGTTTTGTACGCAAACGATTTTTGCGAATATGACAGAAAAGGCAATGACACTACAGTATGTGTTGAAATATGAAGCTGGCCATTTTGTGATGTTTGAAGTGCTATCATTCGCAATCTGTCTGGTTTTTTGAGTGCCATGTTTGCTGTACAACGTAATATAATATATTATAATTTTTAATTGGGATATGGGCCCAGATAGGTAAATATTATTGCTTATTTTATTAATTAACTACCGATCGAATCGAATTATGGGTCTGTATTTAAACTCGAAAGTTACCATGGAAAAGCTGAAAGGCACCTCCTCACAGGCACAATGCATAGAACTTCTATTGATATCTACTTGCAAAATGTATTGTGACAACTAGTCCACTATGCAACTTGCTGTTAATAAGAGATATGGTAGATCGGTTCGATGTAAACATATTGTACATACCCACAAATGCAATTATAGCAGATGTTTTTACCAAGCCGTTGGGCTGTATCAATCGGTTTTTAATTTCGTGGTCACATTTTTGTTAAAGTTTCTGTAGATTTTTTAAATTGCAGTAAATCCATTGATTTTTTTCATTTCATTGAAGCTCAGTTTTTCGGTGTTCGGCAATAACTCAAAAACGGTATTGATCATGATGAAAATAATGTCCATGGACATTGAAAAAAAATTTAAGCGTCACCTTTGCAATGTTTTTTATTTTTTTTTGGACTTACCACTTAAAACATAAAGGGCAGCGCAATTTATGCTACTTTCTGAGTGATTATTTCCGAAAATATTCACTTTTCAAATAAAAACTGTATAAACCTAGTGTTTTTAAAATAACACTTCGAGGTTTATACAATACAAAGTTAATAGAAGATACATTAAATGTATGTGTCTCACCCTTTTTAGTCGATATAATTTGTTTATTTCGTAGTATTAGTGAGTACAAACAAGTTCACGTGTGCACAATACCCAAGGTTATGCAATAACAACTTAACCCGCATCAGCAAACGCAGTAATTTAGTAAATAATTCATGCACACGTACTGTAGGCATCAGGCGGGTTATATTATTACTTATAAACGGCTTCTTATTAACCCTTTCCCGCAGTATTTGACGCAGTATTTATTATTTACTCGACAATCTTTTGATTTCCGCGTGGGGCGCAAAGGACGTGTTTTTGGGGTTGTTAAATATTTACCGATAGCGCAATCTATCCGGACCGGAATGAAAAGGTTTCTTACAAAAATTCCTGTTTGTTATTTATTTATTTTGCTGCTTATTTGAACAAAAGATAATTTTAACCCCCGATAAAAAATTGGGGTGTTGTCATAGATCCTAAACTGATGATTTTGATTTAGATTTTGTGTGAAACGATACTTCATCGATATTCATAGCAAAATTTACGAATATCCGTTCAGCCATTCGAAAATGATTAGCTGTTTTCTAGATGTGGCGAAGTTTTCTCATCGGTTTACTTATTACCTATTTGTTAAGAAATGTTTATAATATGACAAGTCAAATACCTACATTAACAGTATTAGATCTGAAGTAACGGCTGTTTACATAATTTCTTCCATATGTAGGTGTACCCAAGTTTTGACCTTATTTTAACTTCGCGTTCATCGCTTTTAAATAAAATTTAATAACTTCATTTTTTATCGTAGAGAACTCCTAAGGAACGATGACTAAGTATTTTATAGGAAAAGCATAAGTTGGAAACTTCATGAATAATTGCACAAGTAAACTTTGTTATAAGTTAGTAAGTGCAAATTTTAGTACATACCTCTTATGCGATGACTTAAAGAAAGCGATCGGTTCCTAGAACAAAGCGTTATTAATATTAGACCATCAAATTAACTGTGGATAAAACGTGGATCGATTTTTATCGAAGGATGAATCATCTGTAACCGTTGTCGTATTTAAATATTAGTACATTTTCGGTTTGATGGTTGCGTTTTATCCAGCGATAAAACGCACAATTACAGATGTCCCCATTCCGTCATAGGCAAAGATGACACATTCACTGCCGGCAACGCCCATATGCGTTTAAGTCCATCGACATTTACTCCTAGGGGGCATAGATTTATACGGCAGAGGGTATAGATTTTGCATCAAAATTCCTATCTACACAAATTAGTGTCCCAAGTTAAATTTAACAGCACTCAAAATAGCTCATTCGGCGTTACAGGAACACAACATATCGATATTGCTTTTTAAAATCTGATGTAATAAAAAACGAGATAAAGTGGCGTCCCCCAAGGACTCCCGGCAACCAACGTTGTAACAGATATTAATGACTCCGGGAACGATCGAAACATAACGCGGTTACTGGAGCGGGATTTATTACCTGACTTACAGGACCATATTACAGGTTCACGGTACACATTACACAGGGGGACAGCGTAGGCGATAAAGAGTTTGTGAATGAGTTTGTGTATCTAATTCAGAATATTCGCATCTACATAATACGTATATGTAAGTACAAAAGTACACAATATTTTGTGAATGTTTATTCGATTGGCTTGAAGCAGACTGTGCGAGGGTGTGCTTGCAAATGATTAGTACTGGTTTGCGTCTCTTTCCCAAAGGCGTAAATTGAGGCATTATCGCACAGCTCTTTCCCCATCATCGGCAGAAGCAACTTTTATACTCATATGTCTCTTATGCGGCCGTAGCTGTCGCTCCCCTATCGGCCTGTCGAGTCATGGACGAAAGTGCCGTATATTGATGGGCGCTGTTTAGATCATCTTTTATAGATGTTAAAGACGAATGATAATGACGATTCGACTGCGTTTATTTTCGTAACATCATTAAAATATCTCATCCATATTTTGCATTTTTGTTTCGTGGAAACTAAATTAAACAAGAGACATATTTGTATTTATAATATTTGCAAAGATAGTACAAGAAAGCTGTCACTTAGTACCTGAAACAATTTTTTTTTTTAATTAAGCGAAGTAAACTGGCAGCATCCCTACCTTACTTACTTACTTCGAAGCTAGCTCGACTTCTTTTGTTCTCTTCCAAATGGAATATTGACTGTTCTTATTCTTTCATAATAAAACAAGTGAAGGTAGGTACTTAAAACAAGCCGAGAGAGGTTTTGAAGATCTCTGCAGAATTATTTTTAAATTGCTGGCGTTTCGTCTGTTGAGTTTCGGAATGCTAACTTGGTTGCAAAAATATATTTTATTGAGACTCTTACTTTCCTACCTAGTTATATTATAAATAAATGGAAAAAGTGAGTTTTTAGTTTCTCATATCCAATTGAAAAACAGACGAATTTACGTGATTCTTTGCATGAACGCACGTTATAGGTTGGTTTCCTAAAAATAAGTACAAATATGATCTCGCTCCAAAAAATATGCTTTTTAATGAGTTTTAAATTTTATTCGCTTATTATTTTATTGTCTTCGTAGAAATGAGCTTGTGTCTTATGAATTGCAATTCATAATACCAATGGTGTTTGTTATATTTTGTTTTCGAAAAGTGAACCAAATTATTTTGCTGCAGTCATTACAATCCAACAGTTGGTACAAATGTGGAAAATCCATTAGCATAGACCTTCAAAATGTTCACATACAATAGTGTCTCTTCACAAAAGTTGGTTGTCACTCTGTCATTTTCACACATAAAACAAAAAAGCGAGAGGGAAGTTCTATTACTGCTGTGTGTGGAGGTGTATTTCCGTTCCGTGTTTCCTCCATAGAACAGGAACATAAATTGAAATGTTTTCCACGTTCCCGCATTTATTATTAAAGTGTTTAGCGGACTCTATTGTTCAATGTCTCCTGGAAAAACGCAGTGACTGGAAATGTTTAACGGTTCAAGTATAATGCTAAATCTTCGTGGTTCTTCTCGTTATTTTTATTTATTTCAAAGCTTCCGTCCATTAAATGGAATAAAAGCGTAACCTATGTAAACTTACATGAACTTCACGCAATATTAAATCGTAAAACATGTTTTTTCATGGGTTAAAATTGAGCCTTCATTAGTTTTATCAAGGACCATTAAAACAAGAGGACTGATCATCTCCATACAAAAAGCCGTTCCGATATGTACAATGCCATCTATGTATAGAAATATCCTTTTTACAATTATTCAACTTTGCAAGCGTGTCAGAGTTATTAAATGTTACGATTTATTTATTATTAGCTATTTTCAAACTAATTGTTACTGTACTATGTTTCTTTATTCGGTTGTAATATAGTTAAATGTTTATTTTAAAGCGCCATCTAGTTTTTGCCAGAATATCTCCTTGAAATCAGAACACGATCCAAAGTATGGCAAACGATATCATATTAAGGTATTATGTACATTCTTAAGAATCTATGTAACAATAATAAATAAATTTAAGACAAGTGATGCATCAATTTTCATGCAATGTTAATGGGTTTATGTGTGAGTGTTAGTAAGTGCAGTGTGAGAAAAGAGTGGGAAGGGGCGACATGTCTCATTACCTCAAAGGTGCTTCAGTTTGTTCGTAAGTAGGTACACGATAGCAATAGCTCCCGTATTCGCTTTTTAGCCTCTGGGATTCGGCACACTTTTATGTCACATACATTAGCATAAAACGCTCCATACCTACTAAATCTTAGAACATGTGACATCACACGTTCCTACCTTGTATGGGGAAATAAGAACTTTGTTCTGCAGCTATGTTAAAACTTGCGTTTATTGAAACGGTTTCATAACAAAAGTTACCGTGCATTTCATGGGTTTTTCAATGGTACTACTAGTTATTTAATAAATGCATACTTTATAAACGGACTTTCCCGCCCAACTTTAAAGGTTCATTAAACAAGTTACACGTAAGGTATACGAGGTCATAGAAACACTTCACATCGGTAGTTTTAAATAATTTTTAGATAAATTCTTAGTACCATTTTGGAAATCAGATTGATAAGTCTAGGTCGAAACTGTGGCTTCGTAAGCATATCATCCAGTTGAATCTCCAAAGGAACTTGCTTGACACTAAGGTCTTCATTACTAACACATTATTGTCTTTGCTTAACTTTTGATTGGTTTAAGCTTCTTTTAATCGGATCCAAAACGGACACTCCCTTAAACTTAACAGAAACTACCATTTTGAATCAAAATATATATTTGTGTTCAATATTCCTATTAAGTATGATAACATAGATAGATTTAATTACCTCAAAATAATGTTATTTTTCAAACACTCAACATAATTACGGTGTTCAACGAAAATAAGAATGGATTCCCTTTAGTGAGAAGCGTTTGTTATCTCCCAGTTGTTTATGCGTTTTTCTTCGTTATCTCCCGGCTGAAGGGCAGAGGTCGTGACGTCTAAGACGTATTCTGTTATAAGCAGCGGCCATTTGCGAGTTTCCTCTCGACGAAAGGAAGTAACTGAACTTGTTTTCTTATACAAATACCCTCGTTTTTCAATGTAGCTGCTTTATAAAAATGACTCTCTATGGTAACAAGCGGAAACGTGACGTGGCCCATGAATTCTGGCGGCCCCCACAATCTGTTTAGCATTATTAGGATAAGCTGGGCAATTTTAATGTTGACGCTTAAGAATTGCTTCGCTGTCTGTAAAAGACTTACTGTAGGGATGTTTATTTAAATTACAGAACGGTGGTTTAAAGTCAAGAATTACGCTACGGGACATTTTCCGGTTCAAAAAGCAATCTTTATTACCTCACAAAAGAAATAGGTAAGCACGAAAGAAAATTAGAGAGAGAAGATTTTGGGCTATAACTAGAGAACGATCTGTTCCATACTTTTCGGACCAGTAGACGTTAATTAAGAGCGTTTATAAAAGCAGCGCGCTTACTTCATAATTACCTAAGTTGGTATTACATTTGTCTTATATCTTGTCATAGTTACCTATAAACTACGGGTTGTTTTGTGAACTTTTTTTTTGGTTTATAAGGCGGGATTATTTTCGTCATCATAATTTTCTGCTAGTTACCACCTACTGACCGGTCTAATCCTATTACTTTAAACAAGCAATTCTTGAATATATATGTACACAGTGAAATATTTTAACCTGGCATTCCTTAGGTCATTAGGAGAAAAAAATGTTATATGAACCCCAGGCAAATCCGGCTTAGGTTTGAAGATTTTATTATCACTAAAATCATCCTTTTTTGGAAGAATAATCGCTACCATTGTATGAGAAGGGATAATTTTCATAGAGAAGCGAAATTAATTCAATTTTCATGTATAAAAATTTGCTAAACTAGTTTTTTTTTTGTTTTTTTTTTACGAAAATCTTGATGTTTTACCACCACGATCTTCGTGATTTTTAAAGTGAATTTCATCACTAAGAATATAGATTTAGCCTTGAAATTTTTTTCATTATTTGGATCTTTGTATTTCAAGAATATATATATATATATATATATATATTTTGCTGAATTTGACTTGGTTCATCATCATTATTAAGAGGGCCGGGCCCCCTGTCGTTGCAGCATTTTCCAGATCTGCCTGTCCTGCCTTTGTCTTCACTTCTTGGTACGAGTGGCTACAGCACCACTCCTTCATATAATATTTTTTAGTACTAATGGCCTCAGGAATGCGTGCACTCCTTCCGGGCACTTCCTTGCGGGCACTGTGTGTAAACAAGGTGATCAATCCAAATGGGTCAGTATGGAGAAGTGAGAAACTATGAGAGATAGTGAAATCTGTTCTTAGGAACCATACCGTCGATTTTAGATTTAATAACAATGGCATTAAATTTTTTTTAACTCATACATAACCGGGAATCGAACCTATTCAAAATCTCTGTAAGCAATGTTATAAGTTCTGCACGTTTTTCTTCGTTGTTATTGTTGATGGTCACACATATCATAAATCACAAGGAACACATGTCTCATGTGAACACAATCTTTTTTAAACAATTGAAAGAAAAACTCAAAAATAAGATACTTTTTTATTTTATTTAAGTATATGTTCAAAATGTAGCCATTTTCCTGGATGCAAAGATTAATTTCTCTCTAGAGTTGAAAAAAATAAAATAAAATGTTTCTAAGAACAGATTTCGCTATCTCTCATAGTTTGTGAGTTCTCCCTACTGACGCATTTGGATTGATCATCCTGTATATATTATACGTAATTGTTTTCTCTTAGCCGGTTATAATGATTTGTATGTCATTTGATATGTAGACATACTTTTGTTTTCCAAGTTCTATCTAGATAGGTTTCCCCCACCGCCCAAGGCTCGGTCGCCAAGGTCCTTATTTTTATACATGGTTTATTCACCTTGACAGATAATAAATCAAATCCAGGCGTGATTAAGCATAATGGTGAACGTAATAGAAAACAGGAAGCTATAATTTACGCGGCCTTCCAAAGAATAACGGCGCAAGGGTATATGAAACTAATTTTTACATAATCCCTTTTTCCTTTAATGGTGGTATTCGGTGTACAGTAGGTATAACTCACGGTTGATGCGACGGACGATTTAATATAAGCGTTCATTTGCTTGTTTTTCCAGCGTCTCTGGGAAAAATAAAGTTATTTTCTTCAATAACTGGATACCTGCTAACTGCTCTAATCTTCTTTGATCGAGATAGGTTTTTTTGTTAAATTGATCTTAATATTTTATACTTAGAAAATGTCGGGATTTATGATGTTGCTAATGGTTTTATATTAGGGTCGGGCCACGGAGCGTTTCGACCGCCGATACTTTTCTGTAACAAATTACTGGTTAGTAAAATTGAAAAACGCATCGGAATTTTCGGCATAAGGTAGGCAAGTCATTATTTTCTATTTCTATTCAAAAATTTATCGAATTTCGTCACATATGATGTAAAAAATTCGTTACATAAAAGTGCAGCGGTTGAAACGCTCCGCGGCCCGGCCCATTAACATGAATGCAATAAGTTTTATATCCTGAACAAAGAAAAAAGCTGAAAGTGCTTATGATTAATGATATTGGTTTATAATTTCAGGGTGTCATTGTAGAATGATATCTAATTCAAAAATATGGTGGATCATTAATAGTTACTACATTTCATTTTTACTGACTTGAAAAAGAGGAGGTTCTATGTTGCACTGTATGTAACTTTTTAGGGTTCCGTACCTCAAAACCCTTATAGGATCACTTTTATGACCCTTTTTCTCAGGAACGCGTGGAGGTATCAAGTTGAAATTAACATCTGTTATTTATGTGTGCGGTCCCTTATAGTAGTAAAAAAAATCAAGCTTCTAAATAAACACAATCCAAAGACATCAAAAAAAGTGTTTCCATACAAATGTATAGGCTTAGGTACTTCCAGGTGTATCTCTCTAAAACTTTGATGTTGACTCTATACAGGTATAATCACAACTAAATAGTATGTTGATTCACAACCAGCTACATCATTAATATACCCCACTCATTAGAGATCGATATCCATGTTTGCTCCATTAACTCGCCGATGGGGAAATCTGCTAACAGATTGACTAAATGAGCAAACGGCTTAACGCGGCCTTATTAGTGGGGTGAACCCTCTTGTGACGCGTAAGCTGTGGCTTAGATTCAAGATATAGATCGGAGTACGGAGTGTGCTTTCTTTGTTTAGTCTTATCTGTGCTTGAGATTAATGAAAGAAATAGAGACGGAATAAGGATAAAAATAATAGAATGAAAACTCTATTCTTAAAAGAGATTATTACTCGTTTATTATAGAACCTTAATAAGTAGTGATCGGCATTTTGGATACCCCACTGCGGGATATCAAGTAGAAAAGGTAATATGAATACGTCACTTCCTTCCGGGTCATGGCTGTTCGTATGACGGAATGTCCAAATGGTTCGAATGTGTAGCCTGTGATAGCAATTAAACTGTCCGGAAAACTGCTGATGGTTAATACCCCCTTGTTAGTGTCTAGTAAATATAATCTATCGCTGTTTTGTTATATTGGTTAAAAATAAAGGATATTTTTATATCCATCTATACTTAATATTATAAATGCGAAAGTGTGTTTATCTGTCTGTCTGGCTGTTACCTCTCCATGCTTAAACCACTGAACCGATTTGGATGAGATTTGGTATGGAGATAGTTTGAGTCCCGGGGAAGGACCTATAGGTCCTTTTTAGGCCACTTTTTATTCCGGAAAAATACCCTCATCCGCTATAAACGAATTTAAGGCGGACGAAGTCGCGGGCAGAAGCTAGTAACTCATATATGTTTATTTGAAAGAACATTTATTTAAAACATGTCACAGTAAAATGTGTCCCTTTTCTAACAACACAAAGCCCGTAATCCCGCCGCATATCCATAATAGCATAATGATTGAGGTCATTCACACCGGGTGGCATCCAAATTGCCGATCACTGTTGATAAGTGTACATATTTGACTTTTATGTGTAAGTCAAAGTCTAATCCTATCTATTTGACAAACATGTGAAATATTTTAGTCTAATAAATCTAGAATTTTCTCACATTTTAATGGATTTTTCCCATTATATATAATTAACATCAAAATTAACGACCATTCGCAAAATTATCCTTTTTTTCCAATGTACACTGTTGATTATATCAGGACAATTCTGATCAAACAACTATTCAACCAGGTAAACTGTCACATATATGCAATAGTAGCTGGCGTCATGAGGAGCTAAAACAAAATATTCGCCCTAGGGGCCAAAATTATATTTTTATCCACACTGCGTGAAGTTACAATGAGAAGTTTGCAGCATAAGAAGTGAAAATACTTTCAAATATTCTGCCACCTCTGATGTTAACTGTACGTCCCTGATTTAAGCTGGACATAGCACACTATTAAAAGTTTGCGCCGTCTCTATAAATAATCCCTCAGACCACTACACTAACTGGTACACAGAAAGGCTTAACTGCCGAGCTATTCCTATTAACATAGCATCTTTTGCACTCGCAATACATTCTCCCGGGACCAATCGACATAAGTTTTACCTTCTTACTTTCCACTTTCTGTATAGAATTGTTTAGTTCGCTGTTGGTTGTCACGGCTTAATTTATGACCGGTTTGTACGATGTGTACTTATTTATGTACGTACGTGACTTGGGAACTTAGTTTCGAGATTCGATGAGTAAGAAGAAAAGTTACTTAATTCAATCTATTATAATTGTAAGTAATCTAAGGTCTTTGTACACAGCTACGTTGATTTATTCAACAAAAGATCAGGATCCCTTTTCATAAAAGCTTGTAACTTATTATCACAACACATGAAAACGGGGCTTAATCGCGTATAAATATGATTTATACACGTACTTTGGTTCCTTGGAAACTATGGACGTAATGCGACGTCCGAAACGTCGAAAAATTACCAACGAAAGGTAATTAAATAAATCATATTTATACGCGATTAAGCCCAGTTTTGTTGTGTTGTGATAATGAGTGAAGATCGTGTAAGTTTAAATCAAAGCTTGTAACTAGAAGTCTCTTTTTTATACATTTTGTTGGAAACAGATTTTCGCTTGTAATACAAGCTTTTGTGAAACGGGCCCAGGTTGCATATAATATAAATAAGTATAGCTATGTTTATAGATGCAATGGTGTCACTTCCATTTTGATGTAGTAATATGTCGAGAAATTTTTACCATTGCCTTCCTTTTGCACTCTTGTGCATTTCGTCTTAGAGAAGAAATATTCTTCACATGGAACCACAAACAGGCTTATAAATATAGGAGATGCACTAAAAAATATGCACTCTTCAACCATCCCAAAAATTTGTGATGAAAAATATTTCTTGTGCGTTACGTTCATAAAAAATAAATTAATAGGTACTAAAATGTAACAAAATTAAGATGTAAATTTAGGACTTTTCTATGTCCCAAAATTTTGTAAAGAAAAATATTGCTCACGTGCGTTAAGTTCATAGAATAAAAAAAATCAATCATACAAATATGAAACGAACTGAGATAGAACATTTCGGACATATTTTTTCTTGTTTGGGGTTCGAATGTATAAAAAGGTTATGTTATATAAGGTAACATAAGGCCAAAAAAAAAATATTCTGAAAAGAAAAAAGTAAAGGTGCATTTTCTCTGATAATTACCCAAATAATGATAATATAACTCGGTAAATATGATATGAAATACGGCAAATATCGTAAAGATATGAAACTGTAACAGCTCACTGCAAGCTGACAATAACTTTGTCTATTTGGTTTATTAACTTTGCCGGACAAAAATAACATATTGGGTGCTTTATTTGCTTACTTAGCGAATTGAAGTATGCTCAATTTGGCATTTGCACCATCAGTGCTCGCTGCTCAGCTGACAAGAACCTATCATGCCTCACGCGGAAAGGCTGCGCCCAAATGTACAGAATACCAATACGTTTTGCACCTTATGGTGAACTAGTAATTGGATAATTCCAAGACTGTAAAATATATAAGGCTCATACTGCTTTAATATATAAGTATGAACTTACATATAGTTACAACAACTATTTTTGTTTCGACTTTTGAATGTGGAAATATCACACTTTTTATTTTTGAATATTAATACAAAGGTTTTTTTTAGTATAACGCGTTCACTAACAGGAACCCGCTAGGTGGGCGCTCTGCTCGTAGCAGGTGTTCGTTACATACGCATTGTCGCAAGTTATCAGCTACGCGCCTAGCACTACAAAAATTTTGGTTCTGAAAGTGATATAGGAAAGTTCACTTGTTCCAGAAATTTACAGACAAGACGTTTACTAAGGTTTGGTTGAAAAAAAAAACAAATTACTTATTTATGTCAAACTAGAAGGGGCCTGCAACTTTGTTCGTGGAGGAGAAAAAGTCCCCTCTTTTTTTCTTCAGTGTAGTCAGGTAAAAAGTAATCTATAACTGTGGCAGTCTACCAAGAATAGTTGAAATCCGTTTATCCGATTTGACGTGATAAAGCGACAACGACACATCGAATCAATAACCTCCAAATAGTCCGTTACAAACGTTTTTTTGAAAATATCTTTAATATACATACATTCCATTTTTAAAACTTAATAATTGTATAGATGTGTATAATTTACATAACATTCAAGGTTCAACAATGTCTCGTCTGCTACGTCGTAGCCCGTAGTAGCGTTTTTCCTTTATGTAGCGAAAACTCCGGGTAGAACTATGGTGCATAAGTGTCGCCATGGGACTTAAAAGGGTTAATGGTAAATGTATGATCCATGTTACTTCCTCTTCGTGACAGGATGGTTTTTTGTTAAAGAATATAGGTCCTGTGCTTTTCAGCGAAATAGTGTCTTACATGTGACAATAAATTGTGCTCACATGCGCATATTTTCATGCAGTTTCCGCAAAAGAACTTCTGGGGTGGGCCGTCAGTTTGAGTTTGGAAGCATCCACGTTGTTGTAAAGAACAGGAAAATCAAATTATAATTTTAATTTGTTCATGACCCATTTGTGGGACATCGCCCTTGCGCCAAGCGTGTTTTGTGTATCCTTATGAAAACGGACCTTTATTCCTAAAATCATCAATTTTTCAAATATTTTACGTATTCCTTAGACGGCACCGGCGCAAAAAGAAGATTAAATAGATACTTTGTATAGATTGAGCAGTAAAACGGTTAATAAATTGAAAAAATGAAATTAGGCAGTTATTTTTTACTTTTTAGTGTTTTTTTGAATATTTTGATAATCAGAAATATAATAAGTTAAAGACCAATAAATTAAAAATATGGTTAATATTTTTAGTTACCTATTTGTTATCTAATAAAAATAAAATATTCAAGTTAACTGTTAACGAAGAAAAAAAATTCAATTTACATTTACATTACACAAAAAAACATAAAAACGATTAACTATCTAAATATTCCCATTGAGGTCAAAATACTAAGAAACATTATGATTAATTCAGGCGAGGGTGGATTCTAAAAGGTATTCGTAGAAAAGCATAAATAGACGCCACAAGGCGTATCTGAATACATTTTAAATCCCTTACACCCACTGCCAACCATTATATTCTTCTGAGCTGGTAATTTTTTTATCACTTGCTTTCTATATTTTACAGAATGTGTAATATGTGGCCGCTATAAAAAATAACAATGATTATAATAAGTCCTCCCGTGACCATGGAAAGCTGGAAAGCTTCCGAAACGTCGGGAACTAAAATGAGATAATATACGCGACATAATCCGTTAAATTGTTTTATTTCAATGATTATAATAAAAATGAGGGTATATTCCATACAATAAACCTGATTTTAGACAATTTTGTGTATTATTTTGAATTGTAATATCTTTTGAACCGTAACTTAAAATTTTCACAAAATATGTATTACCTTAGTCACTATAAAACAATAATAAATAAACAAAAGTTTTTTAAATTAAAAAAACTCCTTGTGCTCAAGTCCTACTTACACTCGGCTGGTTTTTACAAACATATTCGCAAGGGCATTTTATCTATTTGATATGTACAAGACGAAAATACAAGAAAAAAACAACGTTTACAGTTTAATTCAGGCAGGGCCGTATTTAGGAGAGAGCAACCGGGGCTAGAGCCCTGGGCCTACATAAGTTAGGGGCCTACACAAATGAAATTTATAAAAACAAAAAGAAAATATTTAATGCATTCAGTAAATGACTAAGGGCCTCCACTCATTCGTTGCCCCAGGGCCACCAGAACACTAAATACGGCCCTGACTTCACAAACGCAACCATCATAGGCCCACTATGGTGGTTGCGTTTGTCACGCGATAAATAAATGACATAGCTGCCGTCACCTTCTGACACGTATGTAAGTGCGAGAGTGACAGGCGCGTTATCATACCATTTATCGCGTTTTAAACACGACCATCATAGGCCCGCAGGAGTCGTTAACCTATCGAACAGTCCTTATAATGATTCTTAGAAACAGTCTAAATGTAACTGTAATGCTGGGGCCATACTATCGCGATAACGCGAAGATTTGCGTTGTCGCGACACATGTGGCCAAAGAATTCGTCCTATCGCGAATCAATCATCATTTTCGCGCCTCTGTCGGTAAATTGCCGCACTTCAAAGGGTTTTGTCGCGACAAAGATTGTGAGGTGAGGTACACTTCGCGCTCTTCACGTTCCAGATTATCGCGACGCAGTCAAGTTTTTTTGATGTGGCCAAGCACTTCGTCATGGATCGAACACGAACTTTTATCGTGACAACGCGAACATGAATCTTCGCCTTCAAGTCTGGCTGTAGCGTAAGCGAAGAGTTGTGAAACGTTTATCGCGAAAGCACCAACTACATTCCTAAGTGCCGAAACAGCTTAACTGCACCAAACTTTTAGTGACTTCGACGTCTTTTCTAACTCGTGCATGGGTGCCCCAATTTCGACACTTACGATTTTGAGTGCATGTTAATTAGCAGCGGTTCGTGGCCTACGGTGCAGCATTAGTTCGTAGCGCTAAAGGCTGGCTGTGCGAGTACCTGCTCGTATTTCATTTTGCCAAAGCGTAATTCAGTGACTGTTTGTATTCGTCAAGCAATAGAATATAATGGTGATTCTATAGTATGGATATTGTTGGATATTAAACTCCACCAAATGTAAAGCGTGTACCAAATCTGAGGGTTAGGGCTTCAGGAGGCAGTAAACACATTACATAGAGGTTTTGGATATCTTTTCTATTCGATCGCAGGCTTAAGACTAATTCCTATTAATAAAATTAGAACGAGACAGTCGTCATTCTTAATTTTCATACATCACCTTTTTAAATACATGCCTGTCTGTCTCGCGTACTACCGTGGAGGTTTATTATACCTTCACAATATTCCATATATTCAGTGTATGTTTACCGATTGGATAACAGAACTAATGGCAGCGTGGCCATCTAATTGGATAGCTATTTTAAAGGATCCTTTTTTAGTACCACCTACGGGAGAACGCAGAGCCGCTTATTATGTCGACATTTGCTGTTTCGATTGTATGTAATGTTACTCCAGAAGTACTGACAGCCAAGATAGTATTTTCTTATTTACATGACATGACTGAAGTATGTGACAGACAGGTTTCGTGCTCATTGGTAGAATCAAATTAGATAACATACATGATGCAATCTGTTAAATTTGTTTTATTTAAATACTAGAAAGTGCGTGCAACTCCATCCGCGGAAGAAAAAAAATCATAATAATCTTTTTACTTCAGCGTAGTCAGGTAACAAGTATTCTTAAACTATCTGTGAATGTTCAGCTACCCGTGTACCAAAATGTGGTTGAAATCCGTTTAGCCGTTTTCGTGTAATGAAACCACAACGACACAAACTTAAAAAAAAAGATTCAGTATACTCAAATAGTCCGGATCACTTTTTTATATCTTCGATGTAGGTACACACATATCATTTTTAACCGACTTCAAAAAAGGAGGGGTTATTTTTAACAACTTTATGATAGTATACATATCTAGCTAGCAGAGGCGTGGCGTCAAGAGAATTATAAGGGAAGCCGAAGCTTAATCATTTACTCATATTTAAAGGAAAAGGTGGCTAGGTATTTCCTTGAGCAACACGGTGGGGATCGGCTTATATGGATGCCACGACAGTGCTAGCTAAACGTTAAATTTTGACGACTTTATAACAGTAGAAGTATAGAAGTGATCGTGGAAACCGAAGAGATCATTTGACGTTTTTCAGCAAAAACTTTTCCAGTTGTATAATCGTGTTTGTCGACCGCGGTTCTGCAGCATAGCTAGTTAGAGCCCCGATCGGCGGAAACGAACCACACTCGTTCGTGCCAACAGATTTCCGATTTGCAGTTACTATTGCAATTCCAACTGTACAAGCTATTAATAGGGGTTATTGTATAGTGGTTATTGAATGTTACATAGCTCACTAATCCATGTATTTGCTGATTGATTGCGAATTTTTGCGTTCTGTAAATGGAGTTATAAGTAGTTTCAGCGATCATTATAATCCTTACTAATACTATAAATGCAATTGTGTTTGCTGCACCGTCTGTTGCACTGATTGATGTGCTTTTTCGCATAAGTAAAGATATAATAAAGGCTGGAGAGGGAAATAGACTACTTTTTATCCCGGAAAATATGCACGATACCCGTGGAATTAAGAAATTATTAGGCCACCAATTAGTTTCCTACTTAAGATAGTTTGGATGTGTGTAACTTACTTGGCGTTCTGTAAAAGGTCCGTTGGCACTGGGATTAAAGTTAGCGGTACCCAATTAAACAGTATATTTATACACGCAGAAGAATGGTCCAAAAGTATAGAATACACATGAAATAAGCAAAAGCAAGAAGCACAACAAGAGACGAGATGTTTACTGCGCTAAGTAGCGTGCGGTTAGCGTCAAGCGGTCGGTAGCATAGACACACGCAAAGACTAAAAAAAACATACTAATCCATACTGATATCACTTTGATCCGGGGCTCCCGTTTCACCACCACGTTCAGGCCGTGACCGACGCCGCGTACAGAAGGCTAGGTTTCGTTCTGCGTAATTCGGCGCCTCTGACCGTGCGCGCCACTCGCGTACTGTATGCGGCGCTCGTGCGCAGTATTCTCGAAACGAATACAGTGGTTTGGAGTCCGCATGAGAGCAAATATATTCTTATGTTGGAGCAAGTCCAAAAAAGATTTTTAAGGGCGTTGTACAAGCGGATACACTACTAATATCCCCATTTGTATCCTACTTTATATCTACAGTATCTTCTGGGATACGACTCGCTACAACTGCGTAGATTACTTTCTTTGGCTAAATTTACCATCGATATAGTCAGGGGTTTATAGTCGTCTTTACAACTTTATAAAAAAACAATTTAACGGATTATATCGCGTATATTACTACCACGTGACGATGGAAAGCTGAAAAGCTTCCGAAACGTCGGGAACCCAAATGAGATAATATATGAGAAAATATCGCGTATATTATTTATTTATTTATTTATTTAATCTTTATTGCACAAAAGAAAACTTATCGTACAAAAGGCGAACTTAATGCCATAAGGCATTCTCTACCAGTAAACCTTAGGGACAAATTGTGGGCGGTGCTGAGACTTATGTAACTACAAAAACAACGTATACAAATATATACATATACACCTAAAAAAACATATAAATTCGGTGAAAATGTCTTGCTTCAGGCACTTTAATACTGTTATATGTTTCTGTGTACTATCACAAAGGAGTTTGCAGGACAATCTAGACGATTTTTATGGCCACTCGTTCCTATTGATTCCATGCTTGTATGGCACCGATGCTTAGACACGAGTGGCAATAAAGAGACCTTTACCCAGTCCCTGGAGGAGCCCTAGGTCAAAGAAATATAATAATAAGATCGTAAACCGCAGTCTCAGAGCGCTGGTCTTATAACGACGAATTTTAGAAATTATGCAATAAAATATCAATTCGTCTTTCCCGAGAGCCATCACGCTTATCACGCGATAGATAAATGATAAAACATGCAGCTGTCACTTATATATCATTGGTCCACTGGTTATAATAGTTTATGCAACTGCTGCATAATGAAAGGCCTTAAAACACGAGTGTGGTTCTATGAAACGAGCCGAAAGTTTCATAAAAAAATCGCACGTGTGTTGTAAGGCCTATTTATGTACAGTTGCATACACTAGTTTATCTACATCCATATACTAAATCCTTTTACGTGATTCATGAGTTACCATTGAGCCAGGAAGCATGGTTACCAAGATAACGCGTTGCGCCCGCAGCGCGGCGGGGACCTCGGATCCCATCAAAAACATAACATGTACAAAAATGCACAAGTCTCGCAACGCAGTTCTTCTGCCGTAAAGAATTGTGAAATCGAATGTAAACCAAGTCGGTTAATCAGTACCTACATGTACCGTCATAAATTGATGCCTTGTTAGTTTAGCAAACAATATTTTGTAGTAACCATATCAATATTAAATAATTATTTGTATTTCTCCTATTAGCATGTTAACATGCTGTTAGAAGTAACAACCAAGATAACGCGTTGCATCCGCAGCGCGGCGGCCACCTCGTATATAACATCACCTGTCAAACAAAAAAAAAAACAAAATCGGCTGTCAACGCAACTTATTCACACCGTACACATATCACGTCATGGGGAGCTAATGAGCGCCGATATCACGCGATGTACAGCTCCTGTGATTGGTCCAGATTTCGCCTAAGAAAGAAGCAAGCCGCCATTACATACATTCGCCTGAGACCACACCACCTATGCACTTGTGGCCTTTTTTCAAATGTATACTTATATGTACCACCTGTGTACTATCTATTTAATAGTTAATTAAAGCAAGAGTAGGGCTCGAACACTTTTCATAGTTACGACCGTTCGTAGCGTATATTTTGTAAATAACCCTCGGTGCGCGAGTATTCGCACTTGGCCGGTTTTTTTTTATTTTATCGATGGATTCTTATTTTGATTAGCGATTAAGCAGCACTTATTTATTTTTGATTCGTTTGTTCAAGCATACAAACCGTAATTATTATATTATGCCTAACTGTATAATAGTAGAACCAAACGTTAATCATTGTCGCTTACAGTTGCAAATAGCTTAAGCGTTCTTGTAATAATATTTGTGTGAACACGTTCCGACACGTTAACGAGTAGGGTCTCGCGAAAGTTCAGCCTCGGCTTTCGGCTACTAGCTCTATAAGTATGTTGGATGAGTTGGGGTGAGTTGGGGAAGTTTGGATACTGCGCGAAAGTACTTCGCATTGTCTGGAAATAAAATCGCCTATTCAAACTTTTGTCAACACATAATACGAGCTGCGAACAAGTAAACCGACAGACTTTAACCATCAAGTTTAGTGACTGATATAGTAGACAGATTAGTATAACGTTTAGTTAAAAATAAACTTTTTTGAGTTTTTATTTCTATAAGTTGGGACTTAAAGCTGAGGGATGAGAGTATTGTGAGGTGGCTCGTGTATAGCCACCTTTTTCATATCCTGGCCTTGATAGATTCGAATAAAGATTGTCTTCTGTTTTTGTAATGTCATAATGTTAAAAATATTCATTACTGATTTGGCTCTTAAAGAATAAATACGTAAATAGTTACTGTTGTTTCACTAACAACTGCTACGCTCCCATAGTACTATTCAACACGAGTTACTTTCAATAAAGAAAAAAGATGTAATTGGTTGTAACTTTTATTATTGTAAAACTTAAGAAAAACTAGCCAAAAAGCATGCAATAAGTGGCTATATCATCATCATTGGCGTCTTTATTTTTATTTCTAGTAATTGCATGTGCCGTTCTTCATCACGCCAAAACGGCTTAACGGATTTCAACTATCTTTGGTACATAGGTAGCTGAGTATCCACAAATGGTTATAGGATACTTTTTACCCTACTACGCTGACGAAAAAAAGAAGGGTTATGACTTTTTCTCCCCCGCGAAAGAAGTCGCGGGCACCTTTTATTACAACATAAACATACTCGTATTACTAATAGTAAGAACTTTTTGGTACACAAACCATTCGTTTGGTACACATTCGATTCACTTATTTCTTTAAACATGTCGGCTTATAAAACATTGTGTGAAATTCGGTTCGGCCTAAACCCTGGCGAGCCCTTGCGTCGCCAGTGACAGTCGCCGCCCATTTCCGACGAGCGGAGCCGAGCTGTTTCCATCGTAATTAAGTTTTTGTACCCAATCCGAGGCATTGTATAAACGACCGTTCTAGAATTAATTCATTTTGTACGCAAAGAATCGGATAAATATGCAGATATCGCTCGGAACAAGCGTTTAAAAGCTTTATTTATTTAGCTCAAAATAATTATTATGATATGTTTCTTACGGTGAATTCGCCAAACATGCGATTATTGGCAATTAAAGCAGTCACTTTCCATTTATGCCTAAATGAACCTAAATACCATGCTATTACACCAGTAAATATGGTATATTGATATGATTTAATTCGTGAAACTATAGTAAGTATATATTTGAGACAAGTATATTGCATTTTTTTTAAGATCTGCAATTACAAATTATAATACTCGGGCTTATTTGCGGTTTCTTTAAAACGTATTTATTTGTCATCTTTTTGCGGGATCGAGGAGTCAATAACTTTTTTCAACACATCTATCTTTGTGTTTGATAATCATCACTACAATGGTTCTTATTTTGACTACGGAATTATAAAAAGGAACTTTCCGTTCAGCAAAAACTTGCTTTTGCAGTAATTCTACAACAATTTGAGGGTACATTGAAACAAATAGTTTCAATTTACCCCGCACGCTCAGCTTACCGGGTGTGCCTCAGAGGCTGACAAATTGTCGAGCGACGCGCGATTGAGTCGACAGCGTATGCTACTTAGCCTCAATCGATACTATTATAAGGCTTTTATACGCTTGTATGTTGCTTGCATTCGCAAAGAAAATCTACTCTTTGTTCATTATTTTATGAATTGATGATGGTATTACGAAGCGCTTGTCGCGGATACTTACGATTGGACTAAACTTTTTCCGTTTTGAAGTCTAAAAAACTTAATCAAATAATATAATTTATTTATTTATTTATATATTTATTTTTTTTGACCCTACGAGGTAGTTTCCCCATGCATAAAAAAACATTTTATTGAATGAATTGAATAAAATAATAATAATACACAGGGACAATCTTACACAAATCGACCTAGTCCAAAACTAAGCAAATTTTGTACTATGGGTGCTAGGCGACGATATACATAATATACAGATAGATTTTAATACTTAAATATATATAAAACATCCAAGACCCAGGAACAAAGATTCGTGCTCATCCCACAAACACTTGCCCTGGCCAGGATACGAACCGGGGACCGCCAGCTTCGTAGGTCGTTGTGCAACACCCTGAGCCAAACGTGTCGTCAATTCTTAAAAATGATATCATGTGTTTAATCTGCTTTTGTGTAGGCGTATAGTGTCGTTGCAAATGTAAGGTTGTTGGTTTATCTGGTTTGTCCTTTTCTAACCCAAAAATATAGCAATTAATTCATGCCCATCAGTTTGTCCATCTGTCGTATGTCGTATATTTAGACTAAGGAGTTCCAATACTCATCTGGATCCCGAAAATACACTTCTAGGTTTTTTTTTTCACGAAACATTCAGCACTGTCGTGCTGTCATGACTGATGGGTTCAAGCGGCTATGACAGCCCCACTTAAACGGCACACTTGAGTCAGGGTTATTACGGTGCTATAGTCACACATACAAACAAAGGCTTCAAAATGGTGAAACTCCTCTTTGCGTCGGGTTTCATAAAATCTTATATGATGCCTCTAAAGTTTTAAAATAAAGAACTAATCGATCTGTGAGCTGCAAACCTAGTGACTCGCGAGCCTTTCAATCCCCATATCTCCGCCGTTTTGCAGAAAATGTTTATTCCGCAATATATGCGTACTGAGAGGACATTTTTCCACTAAATCTTAGGACCAATACAGAGACAAGATGGTAGCTGGAGGATTAGGAAAAACCGGGAACTGAAAAACATGATATCTGAGCCGAACATCTTTAGAGAGATAAAATCTGCAAGACTCCGATGGCTTGGACATCTAGCGAGAATACCAGCAGACAGGACACTAAAAAGGGCTTACGTGGGACGTCCTAGTGACCGACGACCGGCCGGTTGTTCAAAGTATCGCTAGAGTGACGAAGTGGAAAAGGACTTTCGTGCCCTTCAGACAAAGAACTGGGAGGAAATCGCAAAAGACAAGGCGCGCTGGCGCCAACTCGTATCACAGGCCAAGATCCACTTCAGGTCGCTGTAGTGGAGTAGGTAAGCAAGTAATAAACGCAAAGTTACTAGACCCACTGGTAGGAGATTGCGAGTTAAGGACACAAAAACCAATAACAGTACAAATCGAAAAAGCCCCTTGCATATTGAAACGGTAAGCCGTAACGTTGATTTTTAACTTAACATGACGTTCACTGGATTCCAATTTCTTACACGTAACTGAATATAAGTAAGACGAGTACGCGTGTGGAATGTCAAAAAGGCTCTGCACGCACGAATGGATTCAATTCTTCTGCTTGCGCTCGTCTAGCGCAGGAACGGTCGGGTCAAAAGTAATCCCAGAAAATGTAGAAATAATAACTTGGTAAAGACTTATCGCACGCTCCTTTATCATGAAAAGGGTATCAATTCAAATTGTTTTAGTAGTATTGATTTGAATAAACCGGTTGAAGTTTTTGATAGGTTTAGGAAATGCCTTTTTTTAGAATCTGATTTTTAACTGGGTAGGTCTGGGGTGAAACGGATCTGTGGAGGATGGGCATACCCACAAACAATGGGCAAGGCACGAAGTCTTGTAGGTTGGTTCGGTTCAACCTTACGTAAAGTGTGGGTAAGAAAGAGACAGAATCGGACTAAGGGGTGAGAATTATACTATATAAGCTGTTCGCCCCCGCCGCCGGAGTGGACTGTAAGAAGACTCGTTATTAAATGCAAAACTCACATGTCCAATCCAAAATTAATACTGTTAGACCATAATACCTATTCTTATAAAAATAAGTATGAGAAAAAATTCCAATACATATTAAACCACAGAAAAAATAATTAACTCCATAAGCGTTTTAAAACGAACAGTTGCTTGAAATGCGCTGACGCACCGCACACTGAAGCTTAACGCTATACACTGATACTCGATGACGTAGCGCTACGCGCGTAACCGATACCATAGGAAAATGCGTATGTAGCGAAATTGCTACGAGTAGAGAGCGCACGTAGCGGGTACCGGTTTGTGAAAGTGTGAAGTATCACGATGTCTCCATACATTCAGCCAAGTAAATGCACTGTCAGCTTTATTGAGCTCCGGTGTGGATGGAATGCGTTAAAATTGTGGCGCAAAAATCACATCACGGTAATAACGGTGCGCAGCGATATGTTCACTTCCTTAAGGCCTCTTAATACAGAAATTTACGAACACATGGTGCTACTTACTTGACAAATATCACTAAGTAACTTTAGGTAAACCGCTAGGCTACGCATTAGGGTAGTTTCCCATTATTGTGAATGCATGAGCACGGGTAATCATGGCTAACAACCTCGGTATAAAGTGGGTTCTCGAAGCTTTGTAAAGGCGGGTACAGAAACGCGGGAAGTGACGACGCGGGCGGATATCCGGATATCTTGCACTGAGAGGCCGTCATTTCGTAGGGTTGGGTGTTATAAAAAAGTGCTTTTTATAAAAAACGTGCCATTCCATTAAAAAAAATACTAAGTCAAAACCAGTGGGTTCCCATTGGATAAGCTGCGTTCCTTTCTGAACTTCTGGCACAACTCTGCGTTACGCGACCCTTTGTCACAAGAAAAGTGTTACCTGTCTTTTTTTATTCGGCATAGTGTAAGAGGGATAGGCAACGATGTGTTCCGCGTCAGTAGTTACGCTAGCCGGGGTTTGTGTGAAAAAATAATACAAGATGTGACGTAAAACACTAGTGAAACTTTTTACTAAATATGAAATCAAAGTAATATCATATAAACGGGTAAGTTTATAAAGATGTTTGTTACTTAATAACTTAGTACACAATTACCTATCTAGCTCAAGGAATACAAATGCTAGTCTCTTATAATACTGTCTCATTTAAATATGCAGTTTTTGTTGATTTAACAATTTGCTGACTAAGTCATGCTAAGCGCAGCAAATAAAAATGTGCAACAGGGCACATTAATATTCTTTATGCGATTTTTGAACTTAAATTGGGATAATAATCATGTTTCATTTGTATCCGATATCTTTTATATATATATAGATGTAGCATTAACTTAGTTCACTTAAAACTTATTAATTATAACTCCAAAGTTTAATGACTATGACAAATTATCTTTCAACTTAGTAAATGTATTTACATTCGTAGTTATTCTATTTGTTGGTTTGTGGTGTCTATAATTTCATCAAATGTTTTAGTTAATCGAAATATATTTTAATCAAAAGCATTTTTTCTTTTATATCGTTAACTTTTTGTGATTTTTGTAATTATAAAAAGACCCGAAATTCATGAAGAATGTATGATTTTAGATAAAAATCTTTTCGAAGATCATTTCTTCGAAAAGATTGTAATTTTAATGAATCGATCTTTATTATGTAGTAGTTAGTAGGCCGCTCGGTCACTTTTACAAGTCTGACTCTACGGCATTTCGCAAGAGGAGACAACTGTTGAGAATAAGGCCGAAAAAAACTCAACAGTCAGTATTTTTTTCTAAATAACTCTTAACTATTACAATATTAGTACTTAGTCTATCTGAAATATAACTTCTTCAGTATAATTAAATAAAGAAACGTATCAGAGTAACTATTAGTTCGTAAAAAGCTACAATAAACACTGTCATGCCAATACTTAAGCACGTTAATAAAGAAGAATGCTTGCAAATAATAGGTGGTAGTTCGTAGAAAACAGAAATAACACTCTCAATCAAATTCCCTTTCTGACGAGATACTGAATCAATGTCGGTTCATCCATTAGGAGTTACGATGCCACAGACAGGCACACATAGACACAAATATACATATTAAGGTGAGACATTTTCACTTTGTCCTGGTTTGTCAAAAGGCATAAATTGGAGAATGGTGCCATTTGGTGTTAATATTATGTAATTTTTATTTTATTTTAGTATTAGTGCCTCCGGATTATGTTTGAAAATTTGAAAATGTAGAGGGAGCTGAAAATAAGCTCTTTTTATGACTTTATCTCATCTTCATTGGATTCTTTAGGCAACATACACTATGTTTTGAACAAAATTACCGTAACTTTTGAACAAAAACGTGAAAAAAAGAAACATCCATTGTGCTCATACAATGTTTGTAGTAAATTTTGAAGTGGATCCACAGGCAGAAGATATAAAAATGTGTACACTATTTAATATCGATTTAAGATACAGAATTTTCGCTATTCAGTATAAAAATGAATACTTTTATTGTTCTCCATACTAGAGTGGTCCACCCTAATACAAACACACAAAAATATACACGACAAACTCATAAAAGCCATTACATTACACAGTATCAGTCTTGAATTTTTTAGTAACCTGATTCACTGTTTTTTCACGCAGTGTGTTTTTATTTTATCTCTAACGCCTTCCCGAAACCCCGTACAGTGCCTCCTGACATCTGCTCCGGGAGTTATGGACCTGCAGTGGGGGGGTTACAAATCAAAATATATAAATACAAAATCTATAATGAAATAATGATTTATTTATTCTGTAAGTAGGCCGCAAGGGCACTTTTACTTTACAAGTCTGATTCTACGGAGTTTCCCAAGAGGAGACCACTGGTGAGAAGAAAGCCGAAACAAACGCAAAAGTCAGTCATTTTAAGGGTTCCGTAGCCAAAATGGCAAAAACGGAACCTTTATAGATTCGTCATGTCTGTCTATCTGTCTGTCCGTCCGTATGTCACAGGCATTTTACTCAAAAACTATAAGATGTACATTGATGAAATTTGGAGCATAGTTGTCGTGTGTAAACCGCTACTTAGTTTGATAGTTAAATAAAAAATATATATATTTCTAGGGGGGCACTCAATACATGTAACCGAAACTGAAGAAAAAAAAATCAGCAGACATCAATGTGTGGCATATATTTCGACAGTTCTTCTAAAAACATTTTGTGGTTTCTAAAAAATTGTTTTGATTTAGTGAATATTTTCCGAAATATCCGCTCCGAAAGTAGAAAATATTGTGTCCCCCCCTCTATTTTCTAAACGGTATGTACAAACAATATGAAAAAAATTACAATTATAAAGCTTAATAAATACTTCCAACGAAAATTGTTTTCAACATGATCTAACATACCGTGCTTATGTTATTGCCAAAAAAACTGCGCTTCTTAGCAAAAGGACGTAAATGCCGGGGAGATACGCTCTTTTGTTAGTGATTTTTTCATATTGCATTTTTTTGTATAAACGGCTGCGGAACCCTTCATGGACGAGTCTGACTCGCACTTGACCGCTGTTTTCTAAATAATTCTTAACTATACTCGTATAAGTTTACTACGTATAAATTTAAAATATATGAAAAAAAATACTAGTTGAAAATTATAAAAATCACAACCATTTCAGCTTCGACCCCACCAAAACCTACTAACCTAATCTATGGATCAGGAGCTCACGAGTCAGTTTTGCTCTTTAGGAAAAAAAAACATTATACATTCTATGTGTTATGTGTTTTGAACATTATCCCTCCAAGCTTATTTATACATTTTGAACTCATATCAAATGACTTTATAATACACTAAGATACATTTTACAGGATGTTTGGTAGGTAAGTGAAAAGCTTTAACGCATTTTCTGCCGGAACCCGCCCCTAGGAATCAATTTGTATGGGCTCAAACGCATATGTGAGCTTACGGCAGTGAACCCGTTAAAGAGGTGAAAGCCGAGGTATTAAACAAACAAATTTGGTATTATATATATTTAAAAAATCCGTCTATGGATAAAACTCTTCAAAAATTGGCTTGGCTATCATCCCCTTAAAGCTTTTCACTTAGCTACCAAACACCCTATATAATTTGAATTTATGCTTTTTAACTTTATAGAACTCAACTGTATATATTTTGAACTTATAAATTTTGATACGTACCTGCCGTGGGCTACTCTGGGAGATAAGCAAAGGATTACGCTACCTGACTTACGCCAACACGCACGGATATAAAAGTTCACTAATCTGATCCATGCGCGGGTAGTGAAGGGTATTTTTATAAGGCTTATATGGTGTCTGAACTAAATTAGCAAGTTTTCTTACGCAAAAGTTACCCATGGTTTTTTGAAGTTGGAAACTTAGTTAGAGACGATATAAAAACGATGACTATGCATAGTCTTGTTTCTTTTATAATTCTTTGATAACATTGGTAGAATTAACGGTTATCTAAACATGAAAAAACGTCCGCTGCATTTTTGCGGTTATATTTTAGTCTTTGTTGATTATGAGGGTTATATACCTACTTTTTTATACCTTCATTTATTCCGGCATAGTCCAAATTCATAATTTATCAATCTAACATTTTATATAGCAATGCGTTTGTTGATAAAAAATAGAAATAGGTCGCTCAAACGTGCTTATCATTCTGATGAATGAAATCGAATCTAGTACCGTACAAAGCGCCGTATAGCAAGTCATTAGGGTCTGTCAAACATGCTCTCAGAGGACGAAACGCTATGTTGAAGCCGCGACCATTCGTCACGGAGTGAATAATGAAGACCGGAGGGAAAAACCCGCCCGGAGAGTTTGCTAGTGGCTTTTGTATAAACAAAACTTATCAACGTAGAATTGAGGCACAGACAAATCTCATTTTTATTATGTACCGAATATTGTTCTAAACTTAGACGAATTCCATACGTATTCACAAATATATTTATATAGAATTACCTGGCGCCAATAATGTAAACCACATTTTTTTTTATTAATACAGAAAAATAAGATACATTTTCCTCATAGCAGCGGGCAAAAACATAAAAGATTAACTGCCGCTGTGTTCGCTCATTTAAATATTAAAAACATTTTACTAAATAGAATAAGGCACCCGCCCCAGCGTTCGACACTGATCCCATCGCTGACAATATTTATAAACGCTAAATTTTAGCGTTAACCACTAGTGTCAAGGTCAAACACTGTTGCGCTCACCCTATGCGAACTTTACATTATAATATAGTGTAATGATATAATATGATATAATTATGATATTATGCTGGTAAAAATGCATTCTGTACAATTAACATATAAATCAACTGATAAATTTCCACATGTTTTGCGCGTTATTAGTCTAGTGACAACCCTAGTGTGAAAACCAAGAATCACGAAAAAGTGTAGGTAATTCTAAAATCTCACGCAACTAGAAGATGTGATTATCCGCCTCTTTATCTTTTTTGTTATAATAGGCAATTTAATGTTACTATACTTTTAAGTCGTCTTCGCTTTATTATCTCTTTGTTGCAATATTCGAATACATTTGCTCTCGTCACTTGCTTCAAAACCTTATCTCATGCTTACACCAGGTTTGGTGCCGTTTTGGTCTCAAAAGTGATTGATCACTTTGAATGATGTTGATGTATTCATAGGAAATATTTATACTCGTCGTGTCGGCTCGTTTGAGCCGCGCTTTAAGGATTTGTCGCGCAAGAGTCAATTCCCCTTGCTTGCTAAGCTCGGCAATTCATTGGATCAGCTGGAATTGTACTCATATTCATTTCTTCAGTCTTCGCCTTTCTAGCAGTATACCAACTACTATCTACGGACTAGGGTGATAAAATTGTTTTCACCTCACTCGGTCGGAAAACTTCCATTTTAGCGCCAAAAAATTCATTTGAAGTTCGATGTTATATTTTTATGTTTATTTGTTTCTTTGCTCTGAGTGTGTTTCTTTAGCTCCATTATCAATAGTTTAAATGAAAAATTAATCGTTTTGTAATAATTTCATAGATTTTCATACCTCTCACATGTGCCTCGCTGTAGTAAGGTGAAAAATTGTGGGTTTCGCTCCGCTGCAAAAATATTTGACTTCTCGAGCCATGAAAGCCTCGTTACGCTCAGGAATCTATATATGAAATAACAACTTTGCAGCTTTGCATAAAAATAATAAATTTAGCATTAAAAGCACCACTTAAGGCGTTTTCTCTTAAATTACGAACGAACGTATTGTTCAATATTATTTCAACATAGCTACAAGTGAAAAAAATATAGTTACCTTTTTCAAATCATGTCTCAATATTTATTAAACTAAAACAAAAATCGATTCATGCGTGAAGGAGCTGCAATGCCAAAGACTTACATGTTAAATTTACAATACCCCATCTTTATTAATAGCGTGCTAAAAACAAACTTTTAAATGAATGTACTTGTTAGTTTGCCTATCTTCGTTGATACTTATTTTTCCTCTCTCATTCGCTCAAAGGTTGACTGGAAGAGATCCTTTAAAGTGATACGTTCGTTTTTGTACACAACTATTACTCTTCTGTCTTTTTTCTATTGTTTTTATGTTCAATAAAATCTTTACAAACAAAACAAACAAGCAATGTGGCCAGAATATTAACATTGATTATGTTTTATCCCCAACGCTAATATTTGTCGTGTCGGCTCGTGTGAACCGCGCTCCGGGGATTTGTCGTCCAAGAGTCAATTCCCTTCGCTAAGCTCGGGAACTCATCGGATCAGCTGGATTTGTACTCATATTAATTTGTAAATATACCCTGTCTTTGCTTTACGAGCGACACCACTAGTCTTTTAGCGAATATGACGATAAAATTATTAATGGTTTTAATAAAATCAAAGCGTTGTCAGTGACACCCACAAGGGCGTAGCTCTTAACTTATGAATTAATGACAATAACAAAGATAAAATCATGAAATATTTTCAATATTAGTATTCCATTAGATAGAGCATAACAAGTGTGATAAAATTGCGTTTTTTTTTAAATTTTAGGCCAATTATTTCTATTCGGAAGGTGGAAAGTGGACACGTTAGTCAAGAACAGGCCGGAGGGGGCATCTAATCGTAAAACGTGGAAATCTAGAGGAGAAGCCTTTACCCAGGTGAAGGACAACCTGATAAGAAATACCATGGTTACTATGAATAAATGAAAGTACACATGTATCAAAGATATTCAATAGGGACATGCATGATTTTTTTTATCGCTTTTCTTAACAAAATATGAAAATACCGTAAAAACGATTTCAAAAAGTGAAATCAAAATTAAAATCGGCCAAGAAATACGCATGATATAGGCATTTTAAACTGCTAATTAGACGGCGATTTGACAGAGAGGTCCGACATGTACTGTTACGTCATAGTCTACGCCGGCCATATAAACTCCATATGCAATTCCGTTTTGCTAGAAAGGGATAGAATGAAATGCTTGATGGCTTATATCTTGGTTATTTTTACAGCTATTCGAACAATTATTTTTGTTTACTGTTTGTTATATGAATGAGCTTTTAGTAAAACAAAAATAAAAAATCATGCATATTCCCTATTATCAGGCTGATATCTCACACTATTTGTTTATAATACTAGAAGGTGCCCGTGCAACTTCACCAGAGAAGGAGAAAATAATGATAAGCCTTTTTTTTCCAGCGTAGTCGGATAAAAAGTACTCTATAACCATTTGTGGTTGCCCAGCTACCCATGTAGCAAAAAGAGTTGAAATCTGCTTAGCCGTTTTGGTGTGATGAAGCCTCCACGACACATACAAAAATCCAAATAAAAAAAAAAAAATACTTTTAAATTGTCCGGTAACACTTATTTTTATGAGAATATCTTCAACGTGCATACATTTAACTTTTGCAACTTTATAATAGTAAGTATAGATGTAGAAGACTAGAAATACTCGCTGTCCGCTTCTTTACATTTTTCAAGGCAATTCAAATGCATAAATTAATGTACGCTACTTGTCTTCGCATTTGCCATTCACCATATTTCACCGCATTGTAAGTAGGCCGGTCTATACTTGTTTATACGTTAACCGCAGCGACCCACGTCAATACTGACATTTTGACTATCGACGTTTTCTATTAAGCAGGTAAGGGGAGGAAGACGTACAGAAACCGCCTTTTAATGTGAGCTTTTTGTAAGGCCTCGGCTCTTCTTTAAATCGACTTTTTTTGAAGACTTGACGAACGTTAAAATAATTTTGCAAGGCCTTGGCTCTTCTTTAATTCGACTTTTTTAAAGATTTGTTGGACGAGAAAATTTTTAGGATATTTAAACTTTCTTCAAGATGTATTTATTGAAAACTGCATAAATTATTGCAATTGAGAAGCAGCTCTGTTTTGGGCTGTGTCTATTATGCTGGCTTAACTCTCTGACACTATGCTTCACACGATTTACGTTGAATTACCGGACTTACAAATTTGGAACAGCTGTGTTGAAACAATTTTGACCAAAATATTTATCAAATTTTGATCACAATATGGCACCATTGAGTCCAACATATACATATATATTTTATATTATGTATATTTTTGAATCCATTTACAAAATACAAAGATATTGCATGTCGTATCTAAGACCAACACCAAAAAATATTTTCTTCTTTAAAATCGATAAAATATCTTATCTATTACCTATTCCATAAATCTGCAACAATTTAAATATTTAACGAGCACTTTGATGCGCAGAATTAATAGTTATTGCTTAAAATGATATTTCGATTCTCTAATTGAATGAATTCGACGTGAACGTGACCAGTCGAATTGAATTGTGATTTAGGCAGTGTCGTTCCATATTAGTCAGTAAATTAGAGTCGTGTTTAAATTTAGCTGCAAAATTCTAGCTTCACGTACAAAACGTCAATTTCCTTCTTATTACGTAAATCGGGATACTTCAAATTGAGCAATGCATTTATATCAATGTAATGAACGAAAAATTTACATAAAAATATGTCACTTTTGTAATGCAAACTGATAAAACACAATTTAAAATCAACTTTTCATTTCCGAATGGTTTCGCAGAATAATATTTGGTGACGTTGTTATTTGTTTCTGAAATTTAATAAACGAATGTTTTCACCAAATTGAAGCCTGGCAAAAAGACATAAGACCATTACCATAATGAAGAAAAAATGAATGTTTATGAAATGCTGAATAAGAATACCCTAGACTTCGTTCGCGGAGGAGAAAAAAGCGATATCCTATTTTTTTTCTTCATCGTAGTCGGTTAAAAAGTATCCTGTAACCATCCTCGGATGACTAGTTATCCTTTTAGCACACGTAGGTTGAAATTAATCTAGCCGTTTTGACGTGAAGATACCATGAAAAGTTATCATACAAAGATACAGAAAAAAGAAAAATATTTTCCTTCCCCGTTTTTATACCCCATTCTACTTATTTTCATGACAATATCTTCAATGTTTCTCTGTGTACTGATGTGCAAATTGCGGAAACTTTCCAAAATGTTTAAAAAAGGTCTTAAGTCTAGTGTTAACTTACATGTTTATAAGGCCTTTTTAAGCACTTTTTTGTAAATATATAATAGGTCTTAAGTCTAGTGTTAACTTACCTGTTTAAAAGACCTTTTTTAAGCATTTTGGAAAGTTTCCGCAATTTGCACATTAGTACTTCTGTGCATTAAATTTTTCAACTTTATAATAATACCGTGTGCGGAAAAATTTTTGGTTATGATTTGGTACAGATAATGAAGAACTCCTTTTAACAACAGCGCAACACATAAACGAAAAATGTTGTCGACATGAATCATCTTAAATTAGAACACAAATTTTGCATAGAATCTGAGTAATCTCTACTCATTTGGGTAATACACTCGACTCTAAAACCGTGCAGGGTTGTACAGTCTTTTTATTTTGTCATAATCTTTATTAAATATTACACCTAAACTGCAAGAATAACAGTTCAAAAAGTGTAGTTATTAAGTATAAATTGAACTCGTAAAAAAAAAAATAATAAAAATCTATTGCTGTTATTTACATTAGGGTGAACCGAAACTTTTGCTCTCAAGTGTAAAATCAAAAATGAACTAATAAATGTGCACTCAAAGTGATCTACAATCTCGATTACTAGTTTTCGAAACATCAAAGTTTCCGAGTATATCTTGAACTTGAGTCTTTATCCAATATTAAAATATCGAGGTCGGAGACGGCGGATCTCTTGACGCGCTCCTCTCGGCCCTCTTAGAGGACCCTCGGCCCGGGGCTAAACACTGACACCGTGTTTGCCACTGCCAACAAAGAGAGTCAATTTACTGTATTTTATTTATAAACTGTTGTGTTGACTATATTAACATGATTGAAGTACAATGGAAGAGGAATACTTCGATAAAAAAGCGTACGCTCTGCTCAATACGGTTATGCTACGGCCAGTACGCTTACCACAAGTTCGGCACGAGCGAGTATCGAGCGCTCGATGACGATCTATCTCTTTCGCACTATTAGCGCGTGCGAGAGAAGTGCACTGACTCTCGATACGAGATCCTCACACACAGGTAGGATAGGCACACAGGCCACGATAACGTGCGGCTAGCGGCACGGCGAGCGAATTCTCTCTTCATTGCGTGGTCGAGGAGCTCACCGCACAACAGTGACTTGGTATCACACGCAATAAGCGATGTATTAGGAATTCGGTTGCCACGCCGCTGGTCGAGCGTTGTCGTGGCTGGGCCCTTACGGTTTTCAATATCATATCGAGGTCGACAGCGGGTCTCTTGACACGCTCCTCTCAGCCCTCCACTGGAGGACCCTTTGCCCGGGGCTAAACACTGACACCGTGTCTGCTACTGTCTATAAAGTGATACAATTCACTGTACAGCCCTTATTTGTTTGTTGACTGTATTGATCAAGAAGTAAAGGATTTATGTCAGCGATGTTACGTGTCGATTATTTCCCAACTCGTTTATCTCGAGTTGATTCGGCCGCTAATTCGGGTTGACTCGACTCTTATCAACGGGATGTATTTCGCGGCAGCATCCGCAAGTCATTGAGTCGAGTGCGGCGTATTCGTATTCTTGAATCAAGTTAACTTGACTCGCCGAGTCTCAGCTACATCACTGCCACGCATGAGTTGGTACGAATTAAGTGTAGGTTATTTGTTTTGACTCGCTGTTTGTGTAATGTATTATTGAGCGTAGCGTTGACTCTAGCGATGGGCGGAGACGGCGAGTTGATTCGAGTTGCGAAGGAATTAGTTTCAAATCAACACGTTTAGACTGATCTCACTCATTCGAATCGGACAACTCAACTCGCACATCGCTAATTTATGTTAACTAACGCAAAATAGTCTTAAACTAAATTTATGTCGATAAATACTTATGAGATGTCCACAGAAGTTTCTATTTGCATAATAATGGTGTCATTAGTGTACATACATACACACACACACATACATACACTTTTCTACATGATTTTAATACACAATGGTTAAGATGAATACGCCAGTACGGATACGTTACGGATTTCAATATTAAAATATAGAGGTCGGCGACAGCGGGTCTCTTGAGTTGAGACACTCCTCTCAGCTCTCCGCTGTGGAGGACCCTCTGCCCGGGGCTAAACACTGACATATGATACCGTGTTCGCTACTGTCTACAAAGAGATTCTATTCACTGTACTTTATTTGTAGACTGCTGTGTTAATGAATGTATCGATAAAAATCAAGTGCGAATCAGACTAGCACGCTAAGGGTATCACCGTACGCAAAAAACGCGGAGAAAAATGAGTTTTTGTACTGTCCCCATACCATTTAGTTGATTTTAACTTTATTTTATTTCTATTAAATGTTTCAGAGGCGTAGCGTCAAGAAAATTATAAGGGAAGCCGAATCGTATTTAGTCATATTTAAAGAAAAAGGTGGTTATAAGCCTTTGCTTGAGCAACCTGGTGGAAATCGGCTTATATGGACACCACGCCACTGATGTTGCTATATCGACTAAATAAAGTAAAACTTACACATTTTGTTTCAAGTGTTCCGGTTTTAAATATGATAATATTGTTTATATGGGTCAGTATAATTTAATTTTAATGTAATTATTTTGTTTCTAACAATTAGATTCAAGGCGCAACGATGCTTTATTACTCAACTTGTATCTTTATTTAAAAATACTCTAAATAACTGTTATGTGAATGGAGAACTAGCACACCAAAGTTCTTTATTTTAACAATCGGAATTGATATGAGAACGTGTTAAAACATGTCAAATATTCACTCGCAAGTGCCTCCATGTCAAATTGCTAACCCTTTTCCAACGACGGCCAGAAATGTAAATCCTATTTAGTAGAGCGTATCGAATAGGAATTGCTCTAGACTGGGATTTGGCAAACTGGGCACGTCCGTTCCGCACGACCAGGGTATCTGTGTAATGAGAACAGATATACTTATATATTTTTAGTTAGTAATATCTGTTTAGCATAATAAATAAATGATAGAAAATAATTAACTGATCGACAAAAATACTATCTCGACGACTGGGTCTGCCAAGGGAGCAGGACGTTTATGTTATTGTTAAACATACATATAATAGGCTTGATCATGATATTAAACAGTTACCTTTAAGAATGTTTAAATAAAAGGAACCTAAAAGCATGGCTTGTGGAAAAGACTTCCTACTCCGTAGCTGAATATTTTACCTCCTTTGAAAGGCCTTGATTTTTGTGTAAATAAATTTTTAGTTGGTAAGTTGTAACATTTTGGATGCCAGATGCTCGTGAAGTATGTATTGTTCTATAATATTGTCTGACCATCATCTGTACCATATTTGAAGCAAAATAAAGTTATTTGTATTAATTTAGCTGCCGAGGTAGTATATTTATAGGTGAGGTTAGGTTAGTTTTTGATGCTCCTTTAATTACAACTCATAAATAACGCTCATACTCTCCTGCCTAAGATTTCATCCGGTATGATAAGAACTACTTGTTATTGAACTATTTGTAGTTTTTTGGTGCACAGCTGCACAGTTATATTAAAGATGGAGATGAAATAGTAAGCCATCACCTCAATAAAGTCCGTCTTCTAATCTCTCATATATATTTCAGAATCAGAATCAGAATCAGAAAATGATTTATTGCCACAACTTATACTAAGAATTACATGTAGGTACTAATTTAATAAAAAAAATACAATCACAGAATATGACAACAAAAACAATAATACAAAACAATGACTTAGTCAAATATGAGGCAATGGGTCTCAGTCTCAGCGTGTGCTGGGCAAAAAGTCCAGCGCTGGTTTTCAGACTGAGCCCTTTGTTTGTGTCGGTCGCAAACTATATAAACCTTGAAGCAGTGGTTCGTCGAGCTATGCTAACAATACACTTTTACTAATTTTAACTAAATTTTTGGACAAGGAAAGAAAATAAATAATAACCAGTTATGCTTATGCGTAATACTGTGTGCGCGATCATGCGTGTGTGTGTGTGTGTGTGTGTGTGCGGTAGAGGGAGGGTGTCGGGGGAAGACTATAACTTGCCTTGCATGTCTAATAGGTGACATTGGACTAAACGCTTGTACTTAAACACGACATCGGTTCTCGTAGGGGTGGAGGCAGAGCGTTCCAGACTTTTGCTGCTGCGAATTTGAAACTCCCCCTGAAGAATGCAGTCTTGTGCTTAGGTATGCTAAGTTTTGTGCATCTTCTTAGCGACTCGCCGCGTGTGTCCTTACGCCATCTAATTTTTTCAAATAAGTAGCTGGGCTTCTCAAACTCTATAAGTTTTCTTACTACGCATGCCAGGTGTAGTCTTCTCCTATTCTCCATATTCAGCGCCGATTTTTCATTTAGGAATGGAGTGATATGCGCTCGCCTAGGAATTTCGTAGCAAAACCGGACACATGCATTTTGTACCCGCTGTATTGACTTTTTTGCTTCCGCTAAGAGTCTTGGCCCATATACTATATCTGCATAGTTGAATTGTGACAGTATTAAAGATTCTACAAGAGTTTCCCGTGCCTTAACAGAAAGATATTTACGGATCCGATACAGCACTTTCAGTCGGTACAAGGCATTTCTAATCTTTATATTTACATGTTCCATGTATCGCAGTTCACCATCCATGATAAGACCTAGGTTTTTCGCTGTGTCTACTTGGGTGACAGGCTCGACTCCTATTTCCAATCTTGGGTTTTGTTCCTTAATTTTTGCGCGTTGCCATTTATTTCCTAATACTAAGAACTGGGATTTAGTTGGATTTAAAATAAGGTTGTTTTTGGATGACCAGTCAGCTATTATATCTAAATCTATGTTTATTTTATCAAGAGATATATCCAAATTGTTAGGTGTAAAAGAATAATATATTTGGGTATCGTCTGCATATAAATGAGCATTACAATGTTTAAGGTTGCTTATTAAATCTGCAGTATACAGGATAAATAGCAATGGACTCAACATTGAGCCCTGTGGTGTACTGCGACTGATTTCTTGTACTTTTGATCTAAGTACATCTCCTTGATCTGTTTCCATTTCAACATATTGCTTACGGTCTGTGAGGAATGACTGAAACCATTTGCATGACGTTGCAGATATTCCATAATATGCCATTTTGGATAGAAGTAATGTAGGATTGAGACAGTCAAAAGCACGCGAAAAATCCAAGAGTACCAGAATGGACCCCATTCCCTTGTCTGACGCTGCAATAATATCGTCTGTAACTTTTGCCATTGTAGTAGCGGTTCCATGTTTACTCTGGAATCCTGACTGTGTACGCGGTAGTAGGTCATTGTCCTCTAAGTACTTGGAGAGCTGCTGACATACGGTTTTCTCAATAATCTTAGATAGTACTGGTAAGATACTAATAGGTCTCAAATCAAATTTCAATCTGAACTATCACTTTTTGGATACTATTGTCACATACTGGGTGATTCAGGAGTTATGAGTGGGAGTGAGAGGGGTGATGGAGAGGATTAAACACGACATTGCGATAAAAATCAGCTGTTCCATATTTTCTGATAATTTGTTACCAATTAATCTAGCAGATTTTTTTCGGTATTTTGTGGGAGGTCCGAGAGTAAAAGTTGCTCAGTGTGACCCTCCTGAATACCTCTGTACTCCCCTTGCTACTCCTGAATCCCCTAGTATAATATATCGTAGGCTGTTGATTGTGAGTGGTAAACACTATCGCCGCCCCAGATAATGGGTCTGGGGGCATAATAGCACTTAAAATAGAGAGCGTTTGTTTTGAGAAACAGCTTCTGAGATGTTGGGTTGTAACCCTAACTCTTATTTATATTATGAAACATCTGTATGCTGTTGATAACATACATTTATTCTTTGTAATTTTTTTCAAAAAAATATTGTTTTTACCCCTAAAGGCTAAAATTATACCCATATACTAAGGTACACATACTTTGTATCCAATTGCATAAAATTTGGAATATCCTATAAAGTGATTTATACAAAAAGAACTAAAATCAACATAGTATTGACAATGTTACATTATAATTGAACGATATTATGTTTACCACTAACATATCTTAGGCTATTGATTGTGAGTAATAAAAGCTATCGCTGTGACGGATAATGGGTCTGACAGCTTGTCAAAAGCCTGCGGGCATAATGGCGCTTGAAATTGAGAGCCTTTGTCTCGGTGAACTGTGTCTGCGGTGTTGGGCTCCAACCTTAACACTTATTTCGATTATTAAACATGTGTAGGTGCTACATTGCGGGTGATTTTTTAATAATTTCCTGTACAGTATTTTTGTTATCATTAACACGCGGTCGACCTGTATGTAACTATGTAATGGAATTGGCAGCTGTATGTAGTTCTGATGACAATACAATAATATGGTACTGTCGAACTGATCTGATGATGGAGCCGGAAGATATGAACTGGAACTTCATGATGGAACATTGTATCATAGCTGTTTGGATTTGATAGAAAAGTCTTGTAAAGCGTGTTTTTCTAGTGTTTTTTAAACTATTAATTTATTTTTACTCCTTAGGGCTAGACGCATACTTTCTATGAAATGCATATCCGTTTCACTAAAGTGTATCGTATGAAAACATAATCTTATTCAGCATAATAATCAAATGTTTACGTTAAACATATCTTGCTATTGATTGTAAGAGGTAAAAGCTATCGTTGCGACAGATAATGGGGTTGACGGCGCGTCAAAAGCCCGCGGACAGTACGGGTATAATGGCGGGTGATATAAAGAGCGTTGTTCTGGGTGGACTGCCTCTGAGGTGTTGAATCCTTACCACTTGCTTGATAAATTATTATCTACTAGCTTCTGCCCGCGACTTCGTCCGCCTTAAATTCGTTTATCGCGGATAAGGATATTTTTCCGGGATAAATGTCTATGTCTAAGCCCATGTCCTTCCCCGGGGCTCAAACTATCTCCATACCAAATTTCATCCAAATCGGTTCCGCGGCTTAAGCGTGAAGAGGTAACAAACAGACAGACAGACATACAGACAGACAGACACACTTTCGCATATATAATATTAGTATGGATTACACTTAGCTAAGGGATTTTTTCTTTTAATCTCTATTCCGTAGAATGATTGTTTTAATTAGCTACGGGCTACCTACAATACTTATAAGTATTGAGATTATTTTCTAGTAGGTATTGTGTGACCGTTTGTCTGCGGTGTTTTATCACGTTACGTAATGCATCCGTAATTTGTATAATTTAAGTACTTCTAATGTTTAATTCATACAATTAAATCATACACAATTTTCATGTAATTATATATAATGTGATGAATATTATTAAATCCATCTAGAATATCGCACGCTATTGATTGTAGCAGAGATGGGAAAAATGTAATCGACTAACGATTAACGATTAAGATTAAGAGAATTAATTGCAACTAACGATTGAAAACGACGGCTGATCAATCTTAGTTGCATAGAGTGCAACCAGTTTAGTTGCAACTAAATTAGTTGCCGATTGATTTCGGACAACTAAACTTTGTAATCGACTAATTAGACTATTTTTCCGCGATTAATGTTAGAAACAAATTGAACGGTAAACCTATTGGACTGATTAGGACATCTTAACGGATGTATAAAAATAAAATAGTCATGTATTACTTAAGATGTTTTGTCCATTTATATGGAGTGAGATCTCTGTGCTAACTATTATTCTCTTTTTTCTTAATACCAACCGAATGATCTTAAATTGTGTACGTTTAGTTTGACAAAAATGAACCTGAAATTGGATTTAGTTTCTCTTATCTAACTGGGTACTGTGTGCATTAGTAAGATAAAACTTAAGAAAACACAATGATATACTTAAATCAAACTTTGTATATTAAATATAAATGCAACCATGATAATGTATTTATTTCTTGCAATCGTATAAATCGTAGTTACATATTGCAAGTTAAATAAAAAATTGTGAGCAATTACGTAGTTTTAATATAGATTTAACCGTGAAATTTAGTCGATTGAAACTAAAACTAATTTAATTGTTAGTCGAACATTCTCGCAACTAATTTAATCGCAACTAAATTAATCGCGATTAAAAAAATACGATTGATGTTTTAAATCGATTGATTAGTTAACTAAAATAATAATCGATTAATGCCCATCTCTGATTGTGAGTGCCAAAAGCTATCGCTGGAGCCTATAATGGGTCTGACAGCGTATCAAAAGCCTGCGGGTATTCTGCTGTTTGAAATAGAGAGCATGTCGGGGACCTCTGAGGAGTTAAGAGATATTTGTATATACATAACCACTTCTTAACCCTTTCACGACAACAACTTTCGTAGCGCTACGCTTGTAGCCAATTAATACAGGAAAATGTGTACGTAGTGAAAACTATCTACTAGTTGAGCGCCCACCTAGGTTTCTGGTAATGAAAGTGTCTGACATTGAAATAGCACACGACACGTTTGGCTCAGTGGGTTGTACAACGGCCTACGAAGCTGGCGGTCCCGGGTTCGAATCCTGGCCGGGGCAAGTGCACGAATGTTTGTTCCTGGGTCTTGGACGTTTTTTATGTATTTAAGTATTATAATTTGTCTATATATTATGTATATCGTCCGCTAATACCCATAGTACAAGCCTTGCTTAGTTTGGGACTAGGTCGATTTGTGTAAGATTGTCCCTGTGATATTTATTATTATTATTTATTAATAAGAGGATATGGGGTTCCAAATTCAGTTATATGTTTAACCGTCAATGAAAAGAGATGTTGTAAGTAACATCGTAGCTCCTAAATGAATCAGTAATATTTTCGCACTCATTCAGTTGTTCGTTGCTCCATTGTTTTATAAAAGGACACTTTCGTGTTTAATCACTTGTAATATGTAAAAAAAAAATACTATCATATGTAGTCGTAACCCTCAGCAATGAGGTTACGATGAAGAAATAATGTAAAGTGTAATTTAAGTGCCTACACGCTCTATTGTATGCC
Source organism: Hedya salicella (assembly GCA_905404275.2). Taxonomy (NCBI): domain Eukaryota; kingdom Metazoa; phylum Arthropoda; class Insecta; order Lepidoptera; family Tortricidae; genus Hedya; species Hedya salicella. Next base: position 9,209,733 of record FR990112.1, on the reverse strand, counting down.
AAAATCAAATATGAATCTGTGGACAGTGCTTCTGGAAGTATCTTCTTTTGTCAGCGACAAAGTACCATCAAAGTATGTCCAGCTGCTTTTGATACTAACTATACTCTCAAAGCTATCGAAAAACGATTTACGGTCTGAAACTAATCCGGAGCCGCTGCAATCTCACGAGTGCACGTCAAACACCGCTTAGATCGCTAGGCGGAGTGTACACCAATCAACGGGGGGTTTGACCCCGACAATAATTACGACATGATAGGCGAATTATTGGCGGCGCTGAGAGTGCTTCATACCACATTTTATGACACAAAACGTGACGTTCAGTGTTAATGATAATGAGGAATCTCTGTAGCCTACAAACGGTCTTGACGTAATTTCATGCTGTCGCGCTGAAGGTGCGATGACGTGAGTGGTAGTTGAGGTGAAAGGCATGACATAAAATATTGTGACAAGAAAAATGTTTAATAAGACTTTCATACTTCCATTCAGAAGACTCAGCTCAGTAACGATTTAGATTTAACCATATACCATCTTACGCTCGATAGGGGACAGAAGCGAACGAAGGTTTTGACCCCGACGCAGTTTCTTTCCAAGGGAAAAGGGAAGGACCGAGCCGCTGTCTGAACATAGATCGCAAATGGAAATGACATTAAATGTCACATTTTGTTAACTAATAAACTTTTATTTGGAAATTGGAGTATAATATTTTCTTTCCAAAATTAGGTGTTATAAGAAAAAGTTATCTAGCGAGGTTAGGTTATGAAATGTCAAGTTGTGCCCTGCTCTGTCCTACTAAATAGAACGATTGTATTGTAACCGTTATCTGGCATTTGTTTAGCCTATGTTCTAATCCAGACTTGTAATTTATCAGTGCCGCTGACTAAGTTGCTTTTTTATTTTTTATTCATAACAACAAAAGTTTAAGTTTACAAATATACCCCATTAATCGGGCTACCACTCGAGCGAGCGGTGTCTAAGCTATGCGCGCTCAAGTATTCGGAAGAATTCTGCCGAGCGCTGGATCTTTAATGTTCAATGCGATATCGATTTGCTTTCTCGCACATAGTTCGCGTTGTTTTCCAACCTGAACTTTTACAGACTAAAGATATTTCGATTATGAACAATCCTTGGTACCCTAAAAACTTAATAATAAGTTACAAGCCGAGTTCTGTGACATGTCCTGGTTCATACCGAGGACCTTAGTCGTGAGACACAAGCGAATCCGGACGCTGCCATGCTCGCACTGGCTGAGTTGAACGTTGTGAGTATCCTTTAATATTGTCAAAATATGACTGAGTCTCAAAGTGGTTTTAAATCAATGAAATCAAAATTTAAAATCTATTGAATGTTCTTCTTTATATAAAAAAGGTAAAAAAAATAAAGCAAATGTAAAGAGAACAAATTTAAACGGAATATATCACGCGATATAATCCGTTTAAATTGTTGTAGAGTGGTCATAAACTAGATAGATTATCTACAGGCAAGTAGACATTTTGTGTACGAGTAAGTAGCGGGTATCGTTGTTGGTCTCAGGATCAATCACGCTAAGTCAGAGTACCTCCATATGAAGCGTTTTAGGAATAACCGTGTCAAAAGCGATGACCTACTTGTAGGAGAAAGCTCCTACAAGGGTGTGACGAAATTTAAATATCTCGGCTGCACGGTTACTGACTCGCATACAAGAGAGGATGAGATCAACATCCAGAACACCTTACGTTGCAGCGCTGCACTTCATGGGGTGTTGGTGTCCAAACTTCTCAGCAGATCGACAAAGTTACGGATTTACAAAACCGTCATCAGACCCATATTAATGTATGGATGTGAGGCTTGGACGCTGACCGTTAGGGAGGAGCAAATCTTGTTAGTTACGGAAAGAAAGGTGTTCAGAAAGATCCTGGGACCGACAATAAGAGAAGATGGAAGCTGGAGGATCCGCAAGAACACAGAGATCGCGGAACTAGTGGCCGAACCTAACATCATTGGCGAAACCAAAGCACATCGTCTTCGCTGGATTGGCCATGTCGAAAGAATGGGAGACGATCGAAAAGTCAAGAGAGCATATTTGGGTCGACCAGTGGGGCGACGTCCTATTGGTCGCCACAAGTATCGCTAGAAAGATATGGTGGAGGCGGATCTGCGTGAGCTAGGAGTTGGCGATAGCTGGCAGGTAGTGCCGCAGGATCGGGCAAGATGGCGTGCTCTTGTGTTGGAGGCCAAAACTCATTTTGGGTTGTTGCGCCAAAGTAGTTAGTTTAGTTTAGTTAGCGGGTGTCGTAACTAATAGTTAGGTATATTTTAAGAATTCATTCCGATAATCTTCCTATACACATAATAACAAGAGTTACATTGTAGTGTAGTATGTAGACGACAAACCTTTACAGCATGGATAGCAAACAAATAGCATGCGTGTCAAGATGGCCGTCAAAATAATTAGGTACCTAAAGCACGCAAAAAATTGTTTCTTTCCAAGAATGTATAAAATAATGTAATATTCAATTATATATCTTGGCATGTAACTTTTTAGGGAATATGGCACCTGAATTTACAAAGGTTCATTAGAACTGCTTTAGAATATTCGAGGTGCTAAGGAGTCGATAAAAGAAAAAGCTTTAGCTGTTATTCCTACCGTAAACCAAGGACCATTAAAACAAGAGGACTGACAGTTGCCATACTTTAGATCGTGTTCCGATCGCAAGGAGATATTCTGCCAAAAAACTAGATGGCGCTTAAAAACTGAACATTTAACGATGTTATATATAATTGAATATAGAAACATAGTATAGTAACAATTAGTTCTCAAATAGCTAATAATAAATAAATCGTAACATTTAAATACCGTGTCACGCTTACAAAGTTGAATAATTGTAAAAAATAATTCTTGTACATAGATGGCGTTGTACATATCTTTTTGTATGGAGATGGGTCCTGTTGTTTTAATGGTCCTTGCTTGTACAGTCAGCATAGAATAGTTTGTAACAGCCAAAGCACCAAATATATCGTCACGTCACAGATCTTTGTTCCTATAGTAATAACCCAAGCAGCACATTAGTAAATTTTGCAGCTTATCTTATAGCTTTATGTTCTAAATGAGTGGTTTAACAGTGTTCGATAAAACTTATAGCTTTAATTACAACTCAAAATTGTATATGAGCTCATCCTGTCACTTCTAGTTGCTTAGGAACTTTTTTTTTGTTTCTACTTTATTACATATGGTTGGGTAAAGTCGATTTTGCTATTTAAAGTTGCATGCAGGATTTAATTGTCACTGAATAAGAAGCAATAGTGCTATATAATGCCCTAAAGTCACTTATAACCAACTTTTACGAATAAGTGGGAACATACCCTTATTTGGAACTTTTAATTCCAAATGACCAGTATAATGGAGCAGTATATCACCAATAGTGGCTAAAGAGATAATTTTACGGCCCTTTTGGAACCTAAAATTATTGCAACTGTTAAGGCCTAGAAGTACCTTATTGCCACTCCGACGCATAATTAAGTCTCAATAGGAGGTTCTTGAAACCAAAAGCAGTTATTTTCACTTATATCAAACCGCTAACAGTACCAAAATTAGGACATTTAATATTTTATGTTCCTGTTGCCTCTGTCAAAATATTATTCGTCCTGGGTCACTCTATTGATACAAATTTGTATTCTACATTTGTTTCTGTTGATATAAAGTTCCAGACATTAAATTAATCACAAATTAAAAGAAATCATCAAATAATTAGTATTAGTTGGTATTAGTAATAGCATTCACTGCTTTGCCACTCGCAAGACACAAATAAGTGATTTTCAGACCTAATAGTTCCAAATAGAGAACACATAACTGGAAATAAACACTGTAAGATCTTTCTTGTTCCGACATGTTTACAAAATGGAGTCCTTGCCACTCGCAAGATACAAATAAGTGATTTTCAGACCTAATAGTTCCAAATAGAGAACAAATAAGTGAAAATAAACACTGTAAGATCTTTCTTGTTCCGACATGTTTACGAAATGGAGCCCTTGAAAATTAATTATTTTAAACAAAATTTTATCACACTTACGCATAATCACAGACTTTTGATAGTTGTGACGATGTTATTTTAACATTGTACGTAACATACAATCGTTATGTCAGGTTTTTAACATATTTATTTCTTACCAGTATCAATTCCTTATTTGATTTAGCACTCTCTTTTTAAATTTTCCTGATCAAATCAAAGGCGCATCAAAATTTACAAAGAAACCATACTATAGTTTCACGGTAAAAAATCATTCGCAAGAATTTCGTGCTTATTTCAATGCTTAACTGTTTATACCAATTGAAATAAAACAATTTAACGGATTATATCGTGTATATTATCTCATTTTACCAAACAGACGGCATCCAACACATTAAAAAACCCAACTTGTTGCCGCACCACTCAAAGGAACTTTGACGTTTGCGTTTATTCATTCGTTCAATGAGTGAATGAATCGTTTATAGCTCATATCGTTCACCTATAGTTGTAATTGCCACTTAAGGTACTTGTGTGATCTCTTGTGGATTCAATTTAAAACAAAAAATAGGCTGCAATTTGTCTCCTTTTAGTTCTATATTGGTTGCTTAAGGGTTCTTTCCACCTATATAGAACTTAGTAATGGCTGTATTTTTCACGTAAGTATCTAAATAGATGTGATATACGAGCTATTTAACCTAAGTTGTGCTACTTGGGAAAGGTGTGGTGTGATATATTTGACGCTTTGGATGTTACTAACTATTTAATGCTGATTGTACAGTGCCGAACTTTGAATGCGGTCCTGGGTTCCGTTCCCGGTCAAAACGACCACACTTACTCCGCGGCTAATCATACCGCGTATTTATCTGATTTATAGCCCTGCGTGACTACCGCCATTGCTCAAAACTGATTTCGTGAAACCATCTTTCAAACGAACCTCAATTTTAAGCCTTCCATGCTTAAGCTCACAATGTAGTGAGTAAGAAACAAAATGGTGTCATGTTGGCGCAGTGTGGCCCCGAAATTAGGAATGGCGAAACTAATCAAAAGATCATTATTATTTTTCTTCGTAGGAGCGGTTTTCTTAGTAAGTGTTGCTCTGGAAAAACATGTATGTTGTCGGGAAGTAGAATCTAGGAATCAAACTAATAATTAGAATACTTATCACACAGAATTTAGATAGTTAACTATTAACAGAAAACAAGATACCTGACAAAAAGCTAGGCGTAAAATTAGTCGGGAATTCAGTGATCCTCCATGGCAGTTCCGTGTACGAGACAAGATCATTAAAAAATAAAATATACACGTCTACTTGAGAGCCATTTAATCACTATAGTATTTTCTAAGATATCCAAGATATATTAAATTAGCTATTAGAAACATTTTAGCTGGTGGTGTCTAGATTATTTCCTCATTCTCACACCAACAAATTGGCTGCAAAAACTCCGTTATTAAAAATAATGTTTAAAATCAAGTGGTAAAAGTTTCCTCATCAATCTCTAACGTGTCTTATATTCAAATATATCTACTGTATTATTTCAATGTAGCCTCATCCCGTATAAGTGCTTACAAAACATCACCGTAATCCCGACTCCACCACAGCCGAGAGAGAACCTTTTAGGCTCTGGGTTAAAGTTTAAAAGTCTTTTGCCCCCGGTCGAGCGGGTTTCCGATGTAAATCGTACATATTACGCAATTAAAAGAGTAACAGAGTTTTCACATTGTCTGACTGATACAATATCGGCATCGGATATCGATAGTTGGTATGGTACCCAATATCATAGGGTTGCCAATTGAAGCTTGGAGACCCACAAACTCGAGATAATTTTATAACAGAAAATAATATATTATAGAGCTCGTTGTGGTAATAAATATTGATTTTTAAAATATGGTTGCGGTCCCACCGTAAGAGACATCAGGTCTCGTTTTGTGTGAAATAATGTTTAAGTTCTGAGTGGATATCGTTCCTATTTGGCCAATCACGTCAGTGGTTCAATCTCTCACGCATCTACAGAAAATGTTCTTACTGTACAGGTATAAATATCATCGTCCGGTAGCCCACAGGCTTCTTTAATCATGGCTATCATTATTATTAAGAAAAAAACACGAATTCAATAATTATTAAACGCGATACGGTACTACATATCAAGTAATTATTAATTTCATTGAGATTAACAAAATGAAAGAAAGACGGATCATAAATTTCGTGAAGCCGTGAAAACCATGCCCAATAAGAATGTTGACTGTATTGAAATAACAATAAAATTTTGATTCGAAATGGTAGTTTTTATTACACAAATGCATAAAAAATAGGTATCTAACCTTACGTGTAGCTTGTTTTATGATATGAGCCTTTAATGTTGGGTGGGAAAGTCCATTTTTAAGGTATGGAAGTTTAAAAAAAAAAAATACTATCGAATAACCAGTGAAATGTATGGTAACTTTTGGTAGGAATCCGTTTCGATAAACGCAAGTTTTAACATAGCTACAAAACAAATTTCTCTATTTCCCCTCACGTCACTCGTTCCTAGGCTTTAGTATTAGAGTGTTTTATGGGAAAGCTGAAATATGTGACTTTAACATTGTTGTATTTCGCGGAGTTTTTATAACATTGAAGTAGTTTTTTTATCAATTGAAAGGTCGTTCTATAACATATGTGTATGTTATAGAATTTTGACAACAGAAAAAAGTTGTCAAAATTCGTCAACATCCCTATTAAAAAACAAGCACACACGCTCGCGCACACAAATACAAACAAAAACATGCTCAGTGCTTGCTTGTGTGATTACTAATTAGGTTGGTTTACACGGCTTCACTAGACTGATCGTAATGATTTATCTTTTTTTTTGGTCTAAGATCGGGTAGTGTAAAAACGCTCTTACACAAGTTATGTAGGTACCCACGATAATTGCCCGCGATTAAGGGAAATTGGAAAGGAGTAAAGCTGCCGTCCTGATTAAGGTTTCCGAGATAAATTTTGCCCTTTGGCTGAGATCGACCTGACAATTTACCTGAGCGCCTTCGTAATTGCAATTTTAATGAACTAACCGAATTTAGGTGAAAACAGCCGCCCAGTGTTAAATATTTGATTTCACTTAGCACCCACAAAGTTCTCAGAAATTTGTTCTATTTAATGCAATGCAATGTATATATATAGAAGCGTTATGATAAATATTTTATAGTGGTTAATAGGAAATTTACATAAATAATTTTAAGGTCAATCAATACCTTTAATCTAATTATAACTATCTGCGTATATACTATTATAAAGACGTCAAAATGGAAAGAAAGTCATAAGTCTGTACATTGAAAATAATTTCAATAAAATAAGTGAGACGAGCTATTTGAAGGTATCTAAATTGAAAACATTTATTTGTTTTTTTTTTTTCTCGAAGTTGCTTGTTTTCGATTGTATTTATATCACACAAGAGAATATCTAAGCACAATTGCGTTAATTATAAACGATCAATTTTATTATGACTAATCAGGTCTACCATTTGATAAGCATTTGGACATCAAATTTGACCCAATAATCGCAAACAGAGAACAAGAAAATATTTCAAATTACAGTAACGTAAAACGTTTAGTTTTCGTTTTAATTGTAACGTGTTGATAATTCCAATGTTCCAAAGTACACATTTACGCTTGAATATTTACGGTTTCGGTTTTGAAACGCCTATCCCGCACCACAATTAAACAACGCGCTATTATCGCTCGCAAAACGCCCGCCGCGGTAACCGCACACCGCTAATCGATGTTCGTATCTGATTCACGTACGAGTAACTTTCAGTCACTTTGACGTGCCACCATAGAATAAATAATAGCACGAGTATAGAAGGTTCTCACTTTTGATCTCAGTGAAAGCAACGCTTCGCCACGTGCAAGCGAGAGAGCGAACTGTGAGTGAGAGAGAGAGAGAGAACATCAAATGTATGCAACCATATAGAGTGCTAACAAATTAGGTAAGGTACATACTCATACTAATAGCGCTGATAGCACTCTTTCCTTTAAAATGGAATTAAGTATATAACATTTAAAAGTTTATGTTAGGTTTTAGAGGTAATCAGCTTTGCTACGGAAACACACCGAAGATATTTAATAGTCAGTTATTAAGACCTCTTTGATTATCTTATGGAACCTCTTTATGGTCACTTCACTAAAATAAATAAACGCTAATGTTATGAAAACCATCTTATCAGTTAAATGCACATGATAGTTAAGTTTGGGCAGAATTTTAATATATTTTATTTTTTTCAGCAAATTAAAAGAAAAATAGCATATAAAATGTTTTCCTTGAGTATATGTAAAGTTCATTGTTTTTATTTTATGTAACATTTCTAAAAGTATCAGTACCTGATTTGTTAGCACCTTATATGAGTACCTGTTAGGTGGCCGACTTTCATAGACATAATCAGCAGTTATCACTTTACAGGGCACGGTGAAAATGGGCTTTATACAAATAACAACGCGCCATTATCGCTCGCCTTACGCCCGTGGCAGAAACCCACAAATCGATGTTCGTATCTGATTCACATAACGTCAAGTGTTTGACATGCCACGTCACGATAAGTTACCATTTTATATCGCCATCTATGTAGGTACAATAGCAATAAAATGCTGTCAACTGCAAAGACAAATGTTTGTATGAAAGGATCCCTATCCCGTTTTTTGACTGTAACTACCTATTTTCCTATCAGATTTTAATCAAAAAATGAAATAAATTATTTTTGTAAAAGTGTCAAATACTTCAGGCAGTTGTTTTTAACTTAAAATTTCAAGAAAATAAGTTTAATGGCTACACGGAACGGTATGATCCATCTTCCTTATTTTCATTTTTTGTTAATTTTGGTGTTGAGTTAATTTTCGCGTTCAGACTTGACAACAGGCCGCTTATTATTACTTGAAGTGTTCACATAAAGGATTTTTAGGTAAAGTTTCTATGTACGTACTAGAAGGTTCCCGAAGTTTCGTTCGTGCAGGAGGAAAAAGTTCTAACCCTCTTTTTTGCTTCTGCACAGTCGGGTAAAAGTATCCTACAACCATCCTCAGATGTTTAGCTTTGTTTGTACCAATAATGGCTGTGAACCGGCCAGTTATTTTGAGGCGATGAGGCTGGAAACTTATTTCAACCAAGAGATGGCGTTGTTTTCAATGCCTATATTTTTAAGACTTTTGTAAATCGCGCTGTTTGATTTTTCCTAAACTCATGACCCCAGGGAACTTGGCCTTATATTTTTTTATTAGTATAGACTACAAAAAGTATTTACACCCAATCCATATTATTCCAAAATGTATGTTGCTGAGTTTTTTGGAATCAATTTGTGTTGTCATTGAGGTACGTGACGTATCCATCGGAGCATTAAAATTCAGCAGACTAGACCAAGTTATATCAGAAACAAACTCGTAATCTCCAGAGACAATGTCGCGGAAGTTTTAAACAACTACACTAATTATAGTAGAGTTTGTCTTAAGATAAGTCGTTGTTAGTTCAGTCTACGATTCTTGCGAGAATTTCCAATTATTGTTTTATTTGCGTACTCAAATTATAATTACAAAGAGATATCAAAATGTAAGCTTGGAACTTGTTTACTACGGGGAAAGCTCACTAAATTACTTTACGAATTATTAGATCTCGAAAATATTACTTTGGTGCATTACATCAGAATGTCGGGTACGTGACACCATCCTTTTCATACTTCTAAGAAAGTTAGGAAGAAAATTTTTGGTATATCAATATTTTATAACTTGGCTTTTGTATTGGTATTTATGTTTTAAGGTAGCTGTCATAGTCCTCACGTACCCCACAAAGTAGACGTTCTGGAGGAATGCACCGTTTGCAGTTTTATTGAGCACTATAATTTATCCACGTATTTGCCCGCTTTTCCGGGGATATTCAATGCCAATACAATCAACAGCCGGTGGACACAAAGATCAGGAGCCGGAAAATGCGTAGCGAGGCCCTGGATAATGTGTCCAAACTCTGAGGGCACAGTCAAAGCATATTGTGGAAAACCATTAATGTTGATAAATTTTAGTATCTAGAATTTCGTCCAACCCGGAGTTGCCACTCGAGAATTGGTAATCGGTTCAATGAGCAACACGCGTACAGGAGGACACAGTGTGAGAAGGTCCCCAACAGGATGGACCGGCGATCTTGTGTCGATCGCGGGAAATTGTCGGATTAGGGCGCCACACGATCGGTCGTTGTTCACAATAATAGACAGAGTCAGTAATAGACAGATCAGTGTATAGACGTCCTAGAGGACGTCTATACACTGATAGGATGACGATGATGCTGATAATGTCAAATTACGTTATCATCAATCCAGGGAGATTAACTAGCATTTGGAAACTCATTAAGCTGTATTAACGTTTATCAATTACCGCTGGTTTCGACTGAATAATTCGCAGCGTCCGATAAGCTACTTGCTCACAAAGAACTGACGGTTTGATTTAAGCAGCTTAGCTGTGCCACAGGCTAGGCTAGCTTATGAAAAAGGACGTATGTACTGTGTAATTCCTGATGAAATAAGCTCTATTCAATAAGCTAGTTGTGATCAGATTACGGATATTGGACTTTTATAATACTGAAAGTTCACAGTAACCCACGATTGACCCAATTTTTAAAAGCATAAGACTAGTGAATATCTGAAAAGGAGACTTTTCCTTGCCGTGGCTTACTCTTAGGATCTTTAGTAAAATTATCAGAAAGCTAATAGGAAACAAAGATCTTGATTATGTCAATGTTCTTAGACTAACTTTTGACCTGAAGGTTTCCTTAAATTTATAATACTTAAAAGAAACACGGTGTAAAACCAACTAAACCAAGTCACGGCCGAATTCATAAGAAAAAAATTCACTCGAATTCATTTGTTACCTGATACCATAAAACAAACCGTAAGCTTACCATAAGTTATTTCCCCCCTAATTCAACCCAATTACCCCCGGCTTAGATCCTTTGCTCAACAATGCATGAGCCGGGCTAATTACATTTTAAGTTTTCTCGTTGTTTAAGATTTAATATCATTCAGGATTCTGCAGACTTCATTATAGTACTGCAGGTGTTTTAAACGTGTTGTAATAGTTGCTGTTGGCATTCGTTTGTTGTATGCCGGTGCTTTAAGAAATGACTTTAAAGCTTCATATGATGTTTAAGTTGCAAAAAATGGAGGGGTGTCATAAGCTTGACGTGCGTATCTGTGTATCCGTGTGGCTTCGTCATCATCGCTTGAACGGATAGACCGATTTTGAGTTTTTTTCCTTTCAAAGATGACATTATCGAGAGTGTTTGATTCTTAGCAATGGTTCAAGAAAATTGGTTCAGTCGTTTAAAATCATCAGCATTTTCTAGATAAGATAGACAGAAGTAAATTTATCACAACACAACAAAACGGGGCTTAATCGCGTATAAATATGATTTATTTAATTACCTTTCGTTGGTAATTCTTCGACGTTTCGGACGTCGCGTTACGTCCATGGTCTCGAAGGAAACCGGAGTGGCGAAATCAACGTCTTCTAGCCGCGCGAGTTTTTCGATCTACCCGCGCTTGATGTTTATTATTAGGTTGAACACTACGGTCGTCACTAGACCGACACACTACACTCACGATGTCAGGCGATTTAGCAGATGTTATATGATGTTGCTTACATTTACTAATTACTGGATTCCACGAAGATGAAAGCTTGAAACCATCTTCCCGGTTGAAATTTCGGTGTTTCTTGATTTCAATTGCTTCACGCACGATTCTACAATAGTAATTACGTTCCGTAGAAAGGATCTTGGGATTATGAAGCTCAATCCAGTGGTTTGGTCCCGCTTCTAATAAATGTTCGGCAATAGCGGACTTATTCACCTGGCGGTTCTTAATGAGTGAGGATCGTGTAAGTTTAAATCAATGACAAGTAAAATTTTGAAACAGTTTTAGTGCACTTTCATCCCGCTAATGCCATGTTCAGTATTTTAAATTTGTGTTATCCTTTAATTATTTTGCCATACGTGGCATTTGAACTAGATCTCATCTGACGTTAAGTGACGATGAAGTCTAAAGATAAAGCATCCTTTCGCCGTACGCCTCGTCGGCTCATTCAGTTTTACGGATGCTATAATTTATGTATTAGAACGTAACCACGCTCTGCTACCATGTTAGAGTTTAGGATCTTGAAATGGATATACTAGCTTACGATTTAAGCGTTTATTTAAGTATTACCGCTGTAGTGTGCCACAGCGTGCTTTTGACGTATACTTTTTTTTTTTTTTTCAAACCGTACGGTTTGAAATAAAAAAAAACAACCTATAAATGGGAAGCTCAATTTTATAGGTTAAAGTGAGATAATGTTGCCATTTCAAAAAGAATTCTTCAATAAATGGGGTTTTAATCTCTTGCTTATAGATAATCCGCAACCTGTTACAAATAATCTGCGGACTATTTTCAACAACAAGTGCAAGGAACGTTTTTTTTAAAATACACCTCATTTTACCAAAACAAATTTAAAGAAGTTATCAAAGTCAAAACTCACATATTTAAAATCGACCGTATTTTACAGAAAATATATACTACTTGAATGAAGACCCGAATTTCAGTTGGAAGCTGAAACGTTTCCATCCCGTTTTACGGTAGGTATTACGAAACTTGGACGGATGGATTTCAGTGCAGTTTTCTAAACGAGTTAGTATGAACATTTTAGAGGAAACTTTGACTTTTTTGTTGGGTTTGATATTGGATCTTTCGTGTGCAGCAAGGACCATTAAAATAAGAGGACTGACACTTATACTTTGGATCGTGTTCCGATCGCATGAAGATATTCTGGCAAAAACTAGATAGCGCTTAAAAACTAAACATTTAACGATGTTATAGAATAAAGAAACATACTATAGTAACAATTAGTTCGCAAATAGCTAAATAAATCGTAAAATTTAAATACTGTGTCACGCTTGCAAAGTTGAATAATTGTAAAAAATAATTACTATACATAAATGGCGATGACATATCGAGGAACGGCTTTTTGTATGGAGGTGGTCAGTCATCTTGTTTTAATGGTCCTTGGTGTGCAGACAGAAGTATTAATTTGGACGATTTCCACGGGCAGTCACTGCATTTAGAGTATATAAATGACAGGGATAAGTTCGCCTTTGTACTTATTTATTTTAAGTTGTTTGCATTTGTAACTGGTTACTATGTACAATAAAGTGTTTACATACACACATAAATGATACTTCGTATCCTATCATACAACGAAATTCGGTTCTTTTTTATCTCTCGACATGCAATTTCGTTTGTAATAGATCACGAAGCTTTTGACTTCGAAACCAAGTAATAAAATTGATTTTTCACCTCAGCAGCTCAAACATGCAGGTTTTTCCGCGAGCTAACAGTGTACAAAATGCGATTTTGCTGCGAGCGTGAGGGAAAGCAACTGTTTAATTTTTTAATTTAGAATGTCGCGCGTTGTTATTTTCCAGTGCTACGTCTATGACCGAATTCAAAATATTTGAACTTCGAAGCACTTTGTGCCTTTCATATCCATATAAAGAAAACGAGTGATAAGAACATTCCTATTCGATTTCGATTTTCGAATTAGAGCCCGAAAAAAGAACTAAGCGTACGGAGTATAGAACTAAGGAGCTTATAATCTCTATATATCCAAAGAGTCCGTCAAAAGGCGTTAAATTGGTGGCGTACAGTGGCGCCACCAATTTAACCACCTAACAGCAAGTGAGTAAGATAAATTACCTTAATAATGCCATAAGGATGCAAGGAAAATCGTTTTAAACACGATTTAATATTTACATCAAACGTATAACGATGGATTGAGTAGCATTTCGATAAAAATGTTTTGTAATTGGTTGTTACAAGATAGTATGAAGTCGCATACTGTCTTGTTACTCTAGGGACATTGAGGACGGATCGATATTTACTTTTTTTCCGCTGGACACTTTTTATGGTAATTTTAAGTCATCTTCAAGATTTAATAGTGATTATAATTTTTTTATGATTGAATTACTAAATCATATTTTTTGAACATATAATATATTTATTTTATATACTTATTATAAAATTAATACGATTTTTATCAAATTTAAGTTGTAAAGTTTATATTCATTTTTAATTTGACTAAAACTATTTCATCATGGATGCAGTTTCTAAACGTACTTTTTGAAATGTTGTATTTAGGAATAAAATTCTTGATATTTACGTCTTCTGCTACTTAACAAATTTATTGTTTTGTAGGTACATTTAAAACATAAAAGATTATCAAAACTAAAAAAAACAATATACACGTAATTTATCTTGTAATTAATAATTTTGACTAATTTGCTTGTTTAGTACTGTATGCATGCTTAGTAAGTATATGGTCCTTTTAAAAATAGAGGGTATGAAATTGTTAATATTAACTTCACCTGTTACACTATAAATATTCTTTTGTATGACGTGTGACAATAAGCACACAGTATGGTTGAAAGTACAACTTCAATTGTGTATAATATGTTCTCACTGCTGACGTGAAAAGTTGTATCTGCTACACGAGACCAAAGTTATTTGCGTCTCGTACCGTTTGGATCACTCGCTACGCTCAGGATTCTCACTTGGAATCACTCGCTACGCTGCGCTCGTGATTCAATAATAGAATCCTTCGCTTGCTCGAGATTCAACAATCGGCACTCGCAGCAAAAAACAACTTGGCTCTCTTGTTGCACAAATAACTATTTCATAATAAATTTTGAAACTTATCTCGTTTTTTTTCACACTCGGTAGGACACGGGAAACTGTTGGCAATGAGATCAGGTGTGTAGTCATTATTCCTTACTAGCTGTCCGCTCCTGCTCTGCATGGGTGTACTAAGGAAGAAGATTACCTCATTTTCCTTTACTGTATGGATCTCCCTTATATCTTTTGTCTCAGACATTCACTTACTTCTTATATGGAGATTTTCAAACCCAACATTTTTACTTGCTCATGCAATTTTTTGTTTATCTTCTTACATACAAACCTTGTCCAGACAATAACAAATGTAACAAAAAAATATTTAACCCAATAGTGTTTTTTGAATTGATTTTTATTTATATAGATTTCTATGTTTTAAATTTTTATTTCCCTGCATTTATGTGTATACTCGTATACTTAAGCACTTTGTACATAAAACACCAAAAAAATTGATACAAAACCTCTGACACTTTGTAAATAAGACTCGCTTTAAATACTTAGCATATGTTAAAAGTACATCCAAATATTGTCATAACATAACAGCATCCTTCTGTTCTTAAACTTTCGAACAGCAAGCTAACTCGCTCCTTATAAGAACATTGTTTGTCAGCCAGCTCGACTTGTTCCCAAACTTCGCATAAATAATTCCACCCAAGTTGTCGATCTCGCGTTCGTCCAACTTAGACCATCGCGTGACGTCACTCAAACTTCCCAACTCGGCATTTCTCTAAAAAGGCGTAATTTCAAAGGGTTTCAATAGCGTATATGTCGTTTTACAAGCCAAGAGTAACTCTACAGTGTACGATCAACCTGAGATTTTAAATTGCACTGGAGAAGGCAATCGTTATCACACAAGACCAATTTGTGATTGCTGGACTTTGACACTTCTTCAAACACTCCCACAGAGGCGTCTATTGGTGATTTTTCTATTTAGAAAACTAATGAGAAAGTAATATGTCTCCTTTTCCATATTAGTAGCTATGGACTACAACAGATAAATGTAACTTCTATGCCCACTATGTATTATGTATTAGCTAGGTTAGGTACACATCGGTTAAACCGAGTTTCTTAGCGCGCCAGCCTCATTACACATGGTCCTGCGAATGTTCCATTACATCACAACACCCCAATCGTGACATCATTCTTGCAGTATTCAAGACCATTGCGAGCTTCGGCGTTAGATATATAAGTATATTATCGTTTTGTACAGTTAAAGATGTTTCCAAATAACATTATTGATTGAGTAATCTCACCGGATCGTAATGTAAAACAAATGGCTCATCGAATTTTTGATAGGTCCTTAAAACGATAATGAGATGGGAATTACAATGGTGATTGACCGTTGGTATGTTTAGAGATTCTGCGTTTTTTAGGACAAATAAAATGTGACTCGATCGAGAATGTTTTAAAATATGATTAAAGATACAATTATCTATTTGAAAGTCGTGGGATTTTTTCAAAGTGTAAGGTTATGGTTTCAATGTTTAACTGTATTATCTATTGTATGTATTGGAATGCCGTATCTGTTCGTAAAATAACTTAATCTGTGGTACAGGACTAAAGTAATTCTCATCTCAATATCCACCATTGTTTGCCATTTCCAGCCAATCCCGGCCCAGGAAAGTTATTTTACTGGCAAGTTTCTATCATCCGGTATTTGTAAGCTATTTGTCCAACTTCAGCCGTCAGTTAAAATGTCGTCAATCATCAGAGAGGCACACTGCGATCGTTCGATAGAGAATCTGTCGAACATTGAGATTATAATTTTGAAATTGATTGTTTTTAGGAGT
The DNA here is from genome assembly GCA_905404275.2 of Hedya salicella. Classification (NCBI taxonomy): domain Eukaryota; kingdom Metazoa; phylum Arthropoda; class Insecta; order Lepidoptera; family Tortricidae; genus Hedya; species Hedya salicella. The sequence continues at coordinate 9,193,260 of FR990112.1, read as the reverse complement.
TATAGACCCTGAAAATATATGTATCTTACGGGCCTATATTATAGCTTGGTTTATTACGCTGTACACTTTGAAATAAAAAATCATATTTGATTTTTATTCTTCTATTATTATCTATTTCTTACTTTTATAAGTTTTGATATTGAAATAAAACAATTTAACGGATTATATCGCGTATATTATCTCATTTTAGTTCCCGACGTCGGGAACTAAAATGAGATAATATACGCGATATAATCCGTTAAATTGTTTTATTTCAATGAGTAATAATCGCGGAAACAGAAGAAAATATTAAGTTTTGATATGTTTTCTTGGAATCAAGTATTGAGTTTATACTTAAAACATATATTTAGGATAGGCTAAGTTCAAACATTGTAAAAGATATAAGAGTTATTTCGAAAAAAATACTGACTGTTGAGTTTGTTTCGGCTTTCTTCTAAACAGTGGGAAATCCTCTTGGGAAACGCCGTAGAGTCAGACTAGTAAAAGTGCCCTTGCGGTCTACTTACAGAATAAAGATCATTATTTCATTATATAAATGGCAAAGCACCCGTCAGTTTCTGACAAATATGCGAGTGCGATAGTGAATTAACGGTTGCTATATCGTTTATTTATCCCGCGATAAACGCGGCCTTCTTAAGACCGCTGGTGTATTTAGCGTAATGAAACATTTTGTCATCATACGAGTATGTATTGGTCGCAACTCAGTTTTAATTTTCCTCTACATACATTATTTTTGGCCGTAACGGTTTGGCTACGACAACGCGCGACTGAAGCGGCGGATAAATTTTCTCTTCATTGCGCGTTTGAGACGCTCACCTGACTGCAGTTAGTTGGCATCACACGCAATGTATCAGGAATTCTCTTGTTGTCATAGCGAGGCCTTAAGGCTGAGTGGCAGAATAAAATAATGCATTAACTGTCACAGTCTTAAAGTTCTCTGTGCGGTTCGGTTGCATTAGGTAAAAATAAGTGTTTACAGTGTCATTGTTTGACGTTCATGGTCTTGAAGGAAAGTTGAGTTCCTTACAGACCATGGACATAACGCGACGTCCGAAACGTCGAAGAATTAGCTACGAAAGTTTATTAAATAAATCATATTTATACGCGATTAAGCCCCGTTTTGTTGTGTTGTGATAATGAGTGAAGATCGTGTAAGTTTAAATCAATGTATAGCTTGACAAGTTCTTTCGTGACACTCCCATGGTCTGTATGAAGTGAACGCGCAGCGGAGCACGATGACCCTGCCGCATGCACACACTTCTTACTCGCCCCCGCCCCGCTATCTTTCCCCGCGTCCCCCGCAAACCAATGGATAATTGGAGTTTTCTAAGCGATTACAGTCAGGTAACGCAATTTTTGGCCCAGACGATAAGGGTACGATGCACTGAAAATCGGTGGCGATGAACAGGTTAAAAAATATTTTTCTGGTTTAAGTAATCCTGTGAATTATTAACATTTTGAAGTGATCATTTTAATCGAAAACACTGCCTATGTTGTACTTTAATTCTAGTTATATATTGAAACTGCTTTAAACCGCCAACCCGATTAAACTTCTTAAAAAACATCAAAATTTCATCCAAGCCGCTGGAAAGTAATCCCGCTTTCGCCACAAAGGTTGGCTAATTATGAACCAAGCGCGTCAAAGCCCATTTTGTAGGCTGAAACAAAGGCTCCAACAAATCGGTCTGTAAATGCCCCAAGCTCGTATAACACCAAATATTTTTGCTTGAAATACGTTCCTTTACCATAGTTGTAAGGTTTAAAGCTCAAGGGAACTAAATAACAAGATACGTTGCCTATAAAAGTGTTGTAAAATGCTAGTCATAGTAACTTGTAACGCTGTGTCATCATGCAGTGGCGACTCCGGGCTTGACTAACCGTTGATTGTGTTTTGTTTCGTTAAAACGTTTTGTCAGCTTTTTGTACAAGTTATTGCTTTTATAATGGTAGTGAAACAGGTATTTTAAGAGTTGTTTCTGCTAAAATATAGATTAATTTAAAAATATATTTTCTCAAACATGCAATGAAATATTGATGTTATGTTCCTTATGAAGTCCGATCCTTATGAAGGCTGCGAAGTATGACGTTTCAGGTGCGGCTAGGACAAGAGGAATTGAAAGTAGGCCGGTAAAGTCCTTTTTTTTAATTTCCATTCTACATAAATTCATGTCACAGGCATCATGACATTCTGCCACACACATTATCTCGGTGGGAAATATGGGGTTGCCCGCCCCAGACCTATCCGGCCTCGCAAAGGGGTAATGTTGTGCATTGCTACTTTTACCTTTAAATTGTTTATGATAAAACGAATGGTATCTTGTACTTTTTTTCAACTTAATTATTTTCTTTTGCAGGTAATGAACTAATTCTGATGTTGAAGCTACGCTATGTAAGCAGCCAGATTAGTTAGTGGTGAGTTAATGTCACGATAACCTTACAGCTCGGGTTTTAAATCTGGATCCATTGTGTATAAAAGATATTGCGGATCTGGATGCAGATATTCCATACAAAATGGATTCAGCCATCGACATAAGTAAGATACAATACACGAAAACACATTGGCGTTATATTAGCAAGTTCTAGTTTCTCATTCAAGTTGCAGGAATGTACATGGGAACAATTATTATTCTTTCTTGGAGAACTACGCATTGAGTTTATACATACTTAAAACATATATTTAGGATATATAAGTACAAATATTGTAATAGATGAGTTATAGTTATTTACAAAAAAATACTGACTGTTGAGTTTGTTTCGGCTTTCTTCTCAACAGTGGTCTCCTCTTGGGAAACGCCGTAGAGTCATTGCGGCCTACTTACGGAATAAAGATCATTATTTTATTAATATGGAAGCTTTTAATACAGGCTAAAATTTGGTAGGTCGGAAGCGTTATACATTACAAGCAGCCCCCGTATGGCTAACGCGTTTGACGCTCGCAATCAGAATCAAGTGTCATGATTTTGTACGGGCTCTGTCAGTTGATTCGGATACCAAGTGTCAAAATTTCGCCAGGCAATAACCCCGCGGGTTGTCAAAACTGACTTATGAAAACCAAGCCAAGGGCAAGACCTATGGAAAGGAATAGTTTATACGTGTCTTATGGTTATAGTATCGGCGATCCGTCAGCGCTGCGGTTCTGCGCTGACGCCCATTATGTCAATGCAATAGCTGGACGTAACACCAAGAAAAAACGTTACTTCTATGATACCTATGCCCTTTAACTCTTAACTTTAATATATTTTTTATTTTGTTGCTATTGTGATGCACACTTGGTGAAAATTTCAAGCGCATCTAAGTTACGGTTCGCAAGATATTACGACTCTTAATATTACGCAAAAAATGCTTAAAAACATGATTTTCGTTTGGCGGTCCTTTAATGAAAATTTCATGTCTTACTCTTATGGTTTAAGAAATAGAGCCCTTTGGCTGACATACTGACGGACGGACCGATAGTGGACTTTGATACAGCGTTCCGTTAGCATTACCCTTTTGCTATGCCCTAAAATTGAAATACCATGGTCACGAAACGAAGACCGCAAGCTTGTATGAAAACTTTAAGTTCCACGCGGACGAAGTCGAAATCTAGTTATCATACGCTCTTTTCCTCGATATCCACAGAATTTTTACAAAATACAGGGTGATTTTTTTGTATACATTTAAAAAGATTCGACATAAAATCTTCTACCCGGGTATTAATAGCCTCATTACTACACGGCATGTGTCGCGGTGCGTACGATCGATATCGATATGGCCTTCGCCGCAGTGAATGGTATTTACCGTCTGTCCGGGCTGACGACCATTCTCAGCCCATTAATAAGAAAAGAAGCAAAAAAATAATTTAGGACGCTGTAAACAATACTGTACAGTCAGCTACGGAGTAAAGTGACCTCCTTGCCATACAAACTTATGGCAGGCGACCACGTTTCTCTGCACCTGACCGTACACAGATTATTCTTCTATTTGTGTAGTAAAAATATCTTAAATGCTAAAAATGACGTTTTTATTCTTGAAAGTAAAAGACACAAATTTCGTTGCTAATTTACAATATTGACGTATTACATGGACGTATTGGGGTTTGATATTTATCAACTCATTGGTAGTTAAATTGCCCTTTAAAAGTATTCTAATTACTAAACCAACTAACTAGTTGCATAAAAACCGAGTATTCGATGTTTTATTCATATTTTAATAGGTTTTGGTTTATTTTTAAAACTTTTAAATAAGTAAAAAATGTTCCATTGAAATTAAATACTTTTGTACCTACTAATATTTTATGAAAGAACCTTGTAAGCTTTTCTTTACAATAAAACGGCTTCAGGAAGGATGAGATTTCAGAACAACGAAGTTTCTGAAACCAAACCCGCGGATTTTTATCCGTATGATCAAAGTTTGAGAGGAAAATGTTTAAGCGCATGATTTTTTTTTGTGATTTAAATTCAGACTATTTCGGAACTATACGCTAAACAGCTTTTATGTAGATGTCGGTTAAGGAGGAAGACAAGCTATTTTTTTTATTTCTTTGGGCACCATACCTACTCACTTTAGACCGGCAAGGGAAGATTGACGGAAAAATGAGATATTCTTTTTCCGCTAAACTTCTCCTATATATACGATGATTTTGGTGTGATCGTCGTGCTTAGGTATCAGAAATCTTGTTTCTCCTTTTTTCAATGGTTTATATACTCCCTGGTGTACAAAAAAATAATGAAAACCAATCGCAGGTAACTCGAAAAACACGCGCGGCGAAGAAAATGTACCAACCTCTCCAGTTCCTTAGATACTATAGATAAGCGTATATAGCGATACGTATTGCGTCGTCCGAAAAATTTAAGAATTACCAACGAGTGATAATTAAATAAATCAACATTGCATTATTTTGTGTTGTGATAATATATAAACCTCGTTCGGTTTTTGTTTAGCCCATATCGAATACTCTTAGCCTAATTTCACCATATTCTTTCAGCTTTGGAAGCTGATCGCTGGCAGATTATGCAGGTCTGCCTACCATTTAACACGTCAACCATTTGTCAGTCGTAAAAATAGCCATTAATAGAACAGAGGTACCTATTTTCAGAGGCGCCCAATTTTTAATTTGAAGACAAAAAAACACAAATTATCTAACAGAAGCCGGAGCGCCACGACAAGTTTATGCCCCGGTTCAATAAAATTGTAGATCCACGGCTGTGAAATTGAGGTTAAGAATACTCGTATTCTACGCTATGTAAGGTTACCTTTAACAAATTTCGTGCAAGCGTCGTTTAATTCTGCATATTACATTAGAAGTCGCGTCACGACGCAGTTCCGTTCGCCGTCAATTGTCGATTTAACTATTTCCGAACTGCCAATTCCGCTAATCGTTTTGTAACAATTCAAGCGAACTTTAGCTAGCGCGATTGAAATGTCGAAATGTATCCGGTGTTTCGATCGTGTTGATAATAACTTAAAACGAAGTAAAAAAAATAATAGTTGACTGCTTAGCAAACACTCAATACAGTGTTGATGCACCAAAGTAAATACATACCTACAAAGATTTATAAGCATATACTCACAAATTAATGGAAATACGAGTACAACGCTTAGTCTTATTTTTTGGTATTGGCGATGTCTAGTCATACCTGTCTACCTGTCTATTGATTTAAACTTATTGCAGGGATTTGCATACATTATTACAAAAAAACGAGAATGTGACTTTTTTACTTATTCGTCAACGTACAAAAAAAATTACCGTCACGTACTGTGTAATAAAGATTAATTAAATACATACGTTTATACTCTCAAAAGGTTCCTTCACTTACATAAATAAATGTACTAAGATCGCTGGATTTAAATGCACGTGAATGTCGAATAATCGAATGAGTACCTCGTGTAAGTGTAACACCCTCTAACTCTAAAAGTTGCGGCCGCCAAGTTTGGCGGTTTCGACGCCCAGCGTCCGCTCGCACATGCTTGCGTCCGCTAGAAGTTGCGCGGTCGGCGTGTAAACAATTTTGCCTGAACAAACTACAGGCATTGAACTGTATATAGTCTATGTTTAAACTGGCAACACATACATTGACGTTATTATGAAAATGTTGCAGTTATTATTTATATAAAGAGAAATGGCAGTTCGAGACTTTTGCCAGCATCAGTTTGAAAGATATATTAATTACAACACAATTGGTAAATTACACTACAAAAGTCCGATTCGATCCTATGTCTTCAATGTTGCAGTTCTTCTTTTACTTCAAACGTCAATGTTATCTTGTCTTCATTTCCACTCTCGCCTTATCAAATAATATTTATACTACTCAAGAGCGTCGTATAGTGCCGGTGTATTAGCGTTTAGATTGGCTGTTATGTATGAGAGTAAATATGTTACTTGCTTAGCCAATAACATGCAAGATAACTTTTTATATACTGCTAGCTTCCGCTAGTGACTTCGTCCGCCCTAAATTCGTTTATCGTGCATAAGCGTATTTTTCAGGGATAAAAAGTATATCCCCCGGAGAAGGATACTGTTTCCCTACTAAATTTCAGTCAGTTCAGCGGTTTAAGCGTGAAGAGGTAACTAATAGACAGACACACTTTCGCATTCATAATATTAAGTATGGCTTTAATATTGAAATGTATGTTGTATGTAAACGTTGATACACAGACCTTCTGAATAATATGCGAAAATGGGATTGTAGTTTATTTTGTTATTTTCCTTAAAGCCAAAGATTTATAAACTATTTATTTGAAAAAACGGTAGACGGCTGGCGGTCTTATTGTTAAATGATATTAGTACTTGTAGTCTTCATAAAAACAAATTTTCGAACAAGTACAACCTATTTTTTTTAAGACAGCTACGTTATTTATGAATAAGTATTACATTTCGTTGACCCGTCTCTTCAGTCCGCTCAATTTGCATTTATCTAGTTATATCGATTTGCATTTAAGCAAAACCGACATGTGAATAAATCGCTCAGTATCCCCCAAACAACCTTGCAATCTGCTTGACAGAGCCGAATAATTAAGGTCAGCTAAATCGCATGCATTGAAGCCGACGCCTCGTCGAGGCCCCGGGGGCGTCAGTGAGGCTGCGTCGGGGGCCGAAGCATTGAGGCCCCTCGGGGGGGCCTACGAAGCTTGGAGGCCCCGGCGCACGACTATCCGTTATCGAAAATGCAATTAGGGGCCCGCGGGAGCCGGCAATCCTCCATCCCGACAACGCTTCCATCTATAGGGACATATGTGTGAACTAGAGTTTGGAGTTGCATTGATGGATTTGGTTTTACGTTTCATGAAGATCAGGCACGTTATGCGGTTTAGGGCACATCTCAAAATAGTTTAACCACCGTAAAACATGATCAAGTCAATCATGCTCGTATAAAAAAAACCTAGATAATACTTTTTAACCCTATGTACTACCCACCAATTTCTATCTATTCTGCTAATACTTATTATTTGGATATTTTCTGAAAACAAAGTTTAAATAATACTTTGGCATATTTGATATTCATCAGTATGTCTGTATATAACCCTTGAATAGTTATGTCTATTTAGTCTGCTCCGTGAGTTCCATAGGCAGCATGTAAAAGTAAAGGAAGGAAGAACATGCAAGAGCCTAATGTTATTACTGTTGTCGGAGAAAACTTAAGAAAATATTTGTGTTTAGACTCGCAAATATTTGTCTGGGAACTGTGCAGTCGCTAGTTTTACGTTTTTCCCTAGTTTCCATGTCCGCATTTTGAGCTAATAAAAATCTTAATTTAACTGATGTCTTTCAAACTTTTATATTAACGCAAAGAGAAAGTGTAAAGTGTCTTCTTTAATGGTATCACTGCGAAGTCTTTTCAACTCTTACGCAGGTAATCTAGCTACAGTGTGGTTACGTACAAGGAATTGTATGAAATGTGTTGTGATTATAATGGCGTTTGCTGTTCATTTCCAATTTACACACTTGCCAATTCGTTTTTTTCTATAACCCTCCTATCTCGTAAAAACCTAGTGAGTACGATTATTTTCTTCAGTGTCGACTTTGAGAGAGCTTCATATTTTAAGCCAGAAGATTCTTCTTTTTCCATCTTGTATCTCCCACTCAATCTTGTTTCCATTCATTTAACCCAGTTAATTTAAAAAGATGAATTTTCTGCATCTTGTCACCATTCGTTCAGGAAGTTTTCCAGAATTATGCCGAAAAAATATTGTCTTTCAATTTATACGGTCGAATAGTGACCCCTCATCTTTGATTAAAGAAGCCCGTAATCGAGTTTTCTAAACGGCGTAGACAAAAATTGGCTCGGTGGGCCTTCGTCGACCCAGCTTAAGGCTGGATCTGTTGGGCTCCATTAACCCGATTTAGCTGGTTCAAATGGTGCAACCGCCGTCCTGCCACTAATTCACATGATACTACTGATTAGGGATTTGGAGGAAGTACTTGTACGATTTGATGGCCAGGATAACAGGAGTATAGATAATTTTGAGATGGTTGGACAAATTACAGTCACAACTAGGTTTCAGGTCAACCGCTTTTAAACGTATTTTGCGGAAACTTTGGGCACCGTGCATAGTTTCAAGATAGCGTAGCCTCGAGTCTGTGTAAGTCCTGGTACTTAATGTTCAATCTCAATGTAAAAAATAACTGATCTTATTCTATACCTGTTCCTCCCAGGTCTATGAATAATGGACAAGCCAACAAAGCAACAAATATATATCGTATTAATTATCTATTTCTGAAGCTACCGTTAAGGGCAAAACGTCGAAAAACAAGACGAGGAACTAGATCATTCACTACCCACGTTCCATTATGGCGGCCAATGAGGCAGGTGGCGAGTGTGGCGCGGGCTTGGCTATCTGACACATTCGACGATATACAGACAATGCATGGGTTCTAGCGAAATAACTTAACTAAGTTATTCTGGATTATCGCGACTGTGAATTATTGGAATAAGATCCATTCTAAATCAAAATAAATAAATTCAATACACTCGTATGTTGTGTGAGCAGGAGTCTGTATTTAAATTTAGAGCATTATACTACTCAGTCTCTTAAAATATATAACTTTGCAATTTACTATATGTTGTTATACAAGTACATGTAACCATCTGGGAAAGCAATAAAATTACCAGCTATTTCCGAGTATAACGTCCAAGACAAAACGTCAAAAACAAGACTATGAACTAGGTCATTCGGCCCAGCGTTCCTCAGGGCAACTAAAGAGACAGGTAGCGAGTGTGTCGCGGACAGGACTGTCGGACTCAGTCCACGAGACACAGACAATGGATTGTAGCGAAATAACTTACCTAAGTTTTTCTGGATTATCGCGACAGCGAATAAATGTTATATGAGCAGGACTCTGTATTTGAATTTAGGTTTCTTTTAGCTCAGTCTCCGAGATGTATTACTACTTGTTATTTTACTATATTTTATGTTATTATACAAGTACATGTATAAAATATCTGTTATTTCCGAGAGTAACAAGGCGATACATTAGGCCGTTCAGCCCTAGCGTTCCCCAAGGGCGGCTAAAGAGACAGGCCGTGAGTTGGGCGCAGGCAGGACTGACCGACACACTCCACGAGACACGGACAATGGGTTGTAGCGAAATAACTTACGTAAGATTATCCCAATAATAGCTAATTGAAGGAGGCTGCATTCTAAGGAAAATATCTTTTTTAGTTAGATAGATGTTTTTATTGCAGGACAATAGGGCGTAGTTAAGTAGAATAAAAAAAAGGTAATTTAATGATTGAAATCATATTATCTAAACCTGTAAAAAAAATGTTTCACTATTTTACCAATGCTACGATAACGTCGCAAATGGTATGTGTCAACATGTCGTTTCACTGTCATGTTATTTCATGTCATTCTAACTTTAACCCTAATTCCCGCTGTAGGCATATGATCACGTTAAACGCTTTGCTCGGTGGGTGCACGATTTTTTGTTCTTCTAAGATAAAACCAAACTGGATGAATTTGTTAAGCAACCGAGTTTTGTTTATCAAAATCCATCTCGATGGGTTTTATTCTACATACAATTAAAATTAATAAGCATAGATGTATATCAAAATGAAGCTGTGTCTTTCTCGAGAACGTTCTCGCTTTATACAAATTCGCAAACGTAAACTACATACCCGTATCTTCTACAAATAACTTCTACAAATTTCGAAGTCCTCGTATTAACCGTACAGGAAACGGAGACTACTTACGGTGTAACGATTTAAAGACTGTAATATTCAAATTTTCTAAGTACATTTTCGTAAATGAAAATGAAATTTAATGCATATTAAAACAAAGAGTAGCCCCGGCAGGTGCTGACCACCTGCACTGAACATAGCGTGACCTACTTATTAATTTAGCTGGGTTTCTACACTAACTCGTTGGTTTTTATATTAAGTTGCACTGTAATTGTAATTTAAGTTTTGTTTGCTTAATAGAAGGTGCCCGCAACTTCGTTCGTGGAGGAGAAAAAAGTCATAACTTTCTTTTTGGCTGAAGCGCAGTCGAGTAGAAAGTATCCTAAAACCACACTCAAATGTCTGACTATACTTGGAAATCCGTTCAGCCGTGTTGGTGAGATCAGGCAGCAAAGTCAATAAACAAATAAAAGCGGGCAAGTGCGAGTCTGACTAGCGCACCTAGGGTTCCGCAAAAACTTTCACTTATTCCGACTTAACTTGCCGCTTGAGTTAAGTTTGCCTCTGGGATCTATGGCCTCACATACAAATGAGGGGCAAACTTAACCTAACCGGATTATTAAGAAAAAAGTACGATAGACAGATATATCGTTGTAATTTTCGTGTAATATTCATATTAAATTATACATAATTCCAGAAAATTCCAGATTTTCGCTTGGTAAACTTCGGAGATAAAGCGGGAATGGTATTTATTTCCACATTTTCCTTAATAAAACCAAATTTAAGCACAATGAAAAAATGATCGAAAATGTACAAATCAAGCGCTTTTCATATGATACCCTATTTAACTTAACGACTAGACTTTTAGTTTTTGCCCCTATTGTTATTTTTTTAGAAAATAAAAATATATTTTATAATATTTCCTTTGCAATACATGTTGGCCGACCATGTGTTAAATATTCCAAATTTTAAATAGATAACATAAGTTGTTTTACCTTTTTGGTACGGTACCCTAAAACCATACAAAAAATCGACTCAGTGACCTTCAAATAGCCTGTTTCAGTATATTTTTGGATACATATTCAATATACAGATTGTTTTAACCTCTCCGTGGAGACCAGAACACTGTCCCGCGGATGGTGCGCGGGATCTCACACTTAAAATACTGATTACTGATTACTTAAAATCGAAGACTCACCAGGATTTCTTCAGTGGGTTTAATTTTTCCTGGCGGCGATTATCGGATACCCTTCGGGAAAGCCCTAACCTAACGGTACCGCTAAATAATCTTTCAAAACTTTCCTTAGGGATTTCGGAGTCCAACATGCTGGCCGCTCCAAACCAGGTTTCAAATTCACTAATTATCACAATACGCCTGGACCATACAATTACAGGTTACGATTCATGGGGAGTTCCAAGTGTTCCAAAAAATCAGAACCACTCGAGTGCTTTCCGCAACTGTAGTTGCATGCCACCACTCTTATTTCAAATCCAAAATCACGAGCACTCCAAGCAAAAACCCGTTAGATCCAGCGCATTGGAGCACATGCCAAATCAAAAAGTGACACATCATATTCTAACTTCTTTTCTTTTCGTCCTTTCGGACAGGCTAAGACCATAGGTCATACTGCCAATAAATCAATCCACTGAGGTGCGTTCAAAAATGTTAACTAGGTTCGCGTCTAAACACAGATACTTCTTTTAATAATAGATGTAACACATTTAAATTAATACAATGCTTATGCGAAATTTCTCGGCATTACAATAGATTCTGCACTAAAGTGGGATGCCCACATTAACACTTTGTGTAATCGACTATCTGGCGCTTGCTTCGCCCTAAGCAGACTAGCACACGTCCTTCCTCAAAAGGAGTTACTATCTAGTTACTACTCTCTTTTCCATTCTGTTATGAGCTACGGGCTAGAATTATGGGGTACAGCAGCTGAATGGCGACGTGTCTTTATATTGCAAAAGCGCGCCCTGCGTATAATATCGTTCGTTCCACCAGGTAGCCCCGCGCAGAATCTTTTTAAAGACAAAAAAAAACGTAACGTTAACGTTAACGTTACCCTGCCAGTACATATATGATGTAGCCAAATACGTTAAGGAAAACATTGCTGTATTCCCTAATAATAAAATAACACGTAGGTACACAGCTAGGATCCAAAACCCGGCTCAACACACCCTACAGTCGACTGGCCAAGACTTCCAAAATCATGCAAAATGTAGGGCCCAAAGTGTACAACAAACTGCATGTAGAACTTAAGAAAATTGATAACATACATTTTTTTTCTAAGAAAATTGAAAACGTGGCTCCTCGAGCACTCGTTTTACGACATAATTTATTTTTTCGAAATAATATACAATCCAATATAAGTAATATACCAATGTGAAACTCTTAATAATATAATGATAATGACATGTAATATTTTGAATGTTATCAATAAAGGACCATGACTATGACTATGCCTATACGAAAGCTATACGATGACATGATGGCTAAATATTTTTACTTTATGACTGCTTTATGATGTCGACATTTTAAAAATATTCAATGCAACATGAGTATCGCCAGATTGAACATATCGATTTAAATAATTTGGGTTCCCTCTATCTCGCATACTTTTGTTTGTCCGAAACTGTTTTAGCATAACACACTTGGCATATTCAGTTTTCGACGAATGGTCGGTATGGTGGCAGAGACCTTATTTGGCACAAGTTCTAACTTACCGAAAATGTATTTGTCCGGAATTGTATTCGCGTACTATTGTTTAGGCCGATTATATTTACGAATAATTTGGTTTAGCATAATGGTACTTGGCATATAATCTATTGTCCGAATCTATCTTGGCATACTTAAATTGCTACAAGATAAGCGTGTTAAGTTAGGTTAGAACTGCATCCCTCGCAAAGAGAGGAACTGCTAGCAGAAAAGTAGGTTAGGTTAGGTTAGAATTGCGTCCTTCGCAAAAACTATCTGCTAGCACAGAAAAGCGGAGCGTCAAAATGGGTCAAAAACCGAAAACTGTAGGTTAGGTTAGGTTTGTATTATGACCAAAATGCTAAAATTACCTATTTCACAAGAAAATTAAACATATTGAAGATATAAATAACATGGTTTTATTTTTAACATTAAGTTATATTTAACAAAAACATAAGTTGCAAAATTATGACCAAATAATTTTCGGTCTGATTAAAATATCCCTATTAATTTTATGCGTAGACATGATTAGGACAAACAGAAATATGCGCAAACAAATTATGACAAAATAATATCTGCGTTATCAAAGTATACGAACCTTGATTATACCAAAACAGTTTTTGCGAAAAGTCAATTATGCCAACATTGATTATGCCATGCAAAATTATGACTAAAAAAAATATGCCAAAACAGATAACCAAATTATTTAAGTAAAGAGCATAAAATATATCCATACTACAATTGTGATTTCGTGAAAAAAATCTCCAATGTTATCTATAATATTATAAAGTTACAAAATAAAATGTCTGTACATTGAAGATATTTTCAAAAGCAACTTACCTAGTGAAGCGAAATATATTTTTATTTGATATTTTGTATGTTTGTATGTGTCGCCGTGGCTTCATCACGCCAAAACGGCTAAACGGATTTCAACTATTGTTGGTATATGCTGAATAAAAAAAGCTTATGATTTTGCTCTCCTCCGTTGCCGAAGTGGTCATAGTAGCACCTTCTAGTGATTGTCTAAAATAACGCTATTGATATCTAGATGGCGAACCCGAAAAAGTCGTTTATTTATATTATTTTTCTAACAGGAACGAATATTACAATCGACACAGCCTGACGACACATTTTTGATTTTTAAAAGTAAGGCTGGCTAGCCAAATATTGTTGACAGATATTTCCTTGTGGAATATGATTTCGACCAATTGTCTATGATTAAAAAAGGCTAAAAGTCTGTCAATGTATGTCATTCAATCAAATGGTTCGCTATTTCTGCGGCATTTATTTTAAATAATATTAACAATGATTATAAGGAGTGAGCTCCGCAAACAATTATTTAAGCTCGTATACAATTACGATAATTTGCGAAGCCGATGTGAAGCCTTGTATAACGAAAAACTACAATGTTTACAAGTCGTAAACAATTTAGTAGGTGGCGCTCTATAAATATTTTGATACTTTATGTACTAGTTCTAACATTTGCCTATAACTTTCACGTGTGAATTTTTTAATATCTGAATCTCATTGACAGGACAGGACAAGCGTGTAAAGAAATGGATAAATTTGAAGTTCTGGAAAATATTAATAAAATCAACACATTGGAACGTAAGGAGTTACTTACTGAAGATCAATATTTAGAAGAAATCTGTGGAGTGACTGGTCAGTAGTTAAATAAATAATTAAACTGGTCAGTAGTTATTTGATATAAAAATATAAAATGCCTCGCTATATAAATATGTATTTCGTTTTCCAATTTATTTAAATAACTAAATATTACGGGACAATTTTACACAACTCGAAATAGTCCCTAGGTAAGCTCAATAAAGCTTGTGTTGTGGGTACTAGACGACGATATATTTAACAGATATATTAATTATACACACAGAAAACATCCAAGACTCAGGAACATATATTTATGCGCATCACACAAATATTTGCCTTTACCGGGATTTGAACCCAGACCTCAGCTTCGCAGGCAACGTTACTCCCCTCCCACTGAGCAAAACCGGTCGTCGTTGAAATTTGTGTGCATAGAAAATAAATAATAAAATCTAGTACTTATAGTATCTATAATTCCTACTACACAGTGCGGTCACACAGATTTTTTGATTTTCCCGCCAAAAATTTGGGTAATATTTCAGTAGCCTATTATAGGTACGTATGGTAGTAATAGAGTCTATTATAAGTACTCCAACGGTTTTTAGGGTTCTGTACCTCAATCGATAAAAACGGAACCCTTAAAGGATCACTTTGTTATCCGTCTGTCCGTCTGTCTGTCAAGACCCGTTATCTCAAGAACGCGTGGAGGTATCGAGTTGAAATTAATACCATATACTTAAGTCTACGGTCCCTTGAAGCTGTGAAAAAATCAAACTTCTACATTGACGTAAAAAAAGTATATGGCCATTTATGCCGCAAAAAACGTATATTCTCACTCTCAAGGGAATCCAAATGATAGAGTACTTACCCGTTGACATAGAACTATGTAATTTGGCAAGTAATATGGTGACATACTACAAATCTGCCGTGCTAGTTTAAAAGGCCGTCTTATGATAGGAGTTTCCATATATTATACGTCGTTTTTCATTAGCACGGCAGAAATACCTACATACAAAAATCTGAACACTACATTTGTAATTAAATCATAAAAAATATAGTCTTTTACCCGGCTGCACGACGCAAATGAGGGTAATGTGTTTATCAGTCTATGGATGTTTCAAAAGACATATATGGCCAGCCCCGTTGCGTTAAGTTTGCACCTCATTTATATGCAATAAGGAACCGGGTATTATAATTATGTTAGGGTGAAAGTTTATACGGAACTCGAAAGTCGGACTCGCTCTTGGCCGGTTTTTTGTTGTTTTACATGTGTATGCTCAGTATTAATTGTTAACGTCTGTCTGTGTAATGTGACGCGGGCAGGTTACAAGTGGCCAAGTTACTCGGGCACGATCTGTGTGGACGATATGCGTCCCTTGACAGAACTAGAGCATGCATTCGCAGAGTACCTACACGGGTGGAAATAAAACAAAACCGGACAAGTGCGAGTCGGACTCGCGCACCGAGGGTTCCGTACAAATGTTTACTTACCCTAACATTATTACCCGGTACCGGTTGAGTTAAGTTTGCACCTGATATCTATAGCATTGCATACAAATCAGCTGCAAACTTAACGCAACCGGGTTGCTCAAATAGGTTCATTGCGAATTTAAAAAAAATGTACTAGTTAGAGACATGGCTATAATTTTCGTGTAATATTTCTGTTTATTAATACAAATTGTGAAAATTTCAAAATTTTCAATTGGTAAACTTCGGAGATAAAGGGGGGAATAGTGGTTTTTTTTTCACATTTTCCTTAATTAAACAAAAACTAATAACAAAAAAAAATGTTCAAAAATGTGCAGGTCAAGTAGTAGTAGTAAGTCCCTTTCGTATGATACCCCATTTGGCCCAGTAGCTAGACTTTTAATTTTGACCACCCCTGATATTCGTCGTTTTTTCAGAAAATAAAAATATATTTTTAAATATTTCCTGTGCAATACGTGTGGGCTGACCATGTTTATAAATATTCCAAATTTCAAATAGTTAGCATAGTAGTTTTTGAGATATGGCGCTTTAATAGTCGGACAGACAGACAGACAGACAGAGTCGCACCATAAGGGTTCCTTTTGTACCTTTTTGGTACGGAACCCTAATTAGCGATAAAAACTATAGTGACTGAAAATAGAAGAAAATCTCTGAACTGTCTAAAATTACTTAAATATGCGTGAAATTTCATTTGATTGAAATGTAGATATACGATGGGTATTATACTCGGGCACGATTTTTGTGGATATATGCGTCCCTTGACAGGACCCTCTCTTAATAGGACCCTTATTATTACTCTAACGGATCTCGTTGAACAATGTACAAGCAGAAATCTATTTAGAAACGAGTGACCTAAAGTGACGTAATAAATATCTGAAATTAGTGACCGTATAAGTGCTTCATTAATAAAAAAATATAAGTAAATTGAAGAAACTGAATTATGCAGTTATCTTTTTGCTTGTTAGTTTTCTTTTTTGGAGTCGGTTTCATTTTTGGTTAAAAAGTTAATTTATTTTACACTTTTTAGTTAATCGTCACTTAAAAGTGTATCTTGTGACGATTCCAACAAGCCCAAAAACGTCTAGGATACATTATTTTATTATGGAAATACAGTCAGCTCAGTGGTACCATCCTCATCAGGAACATTTAAGTTTGTGGTAACTATGAAGTTGCATTTAAGTTTGTAGTAACTATGAAGTTGCATTTAAGTTTGTAGTAACTAACCTAATCGAGATATCTTTTCGCCATTTGTAAATCGTTTATCATAGAGGAGTGCCGATGGCATTCTGTGGTCTTCTTCATCAGAAGAAGAAGAAGAAGAAGAAGAAGAAGAAGAAGAAGAAGAAGAAGAAGATACATTTATTTTGTAAACAACAACAAAAATTACAGTACATTGGAAAAGTGACATGTATAGACTTAACCTAGACTTAAAGCTAAACCTAGGAGCTATAATCAATCATATTTGTGTTTACAAAAATGGAGTCCACTCAGCATATGTCAGAGCACTCATGAGTGCCATGACGCTGATCTTCCGTGGATACAGAACAGGACATGTGTGAGACAGCGTGCTGTGTATGTACGCTGTGTACCTACTCATTTATGTGCGTGCCTGTGTGAATGGCATATACGAGTATGTATAAAGATAAATACATTAAATTAAATTAATATGGACAAAATAAACACAATAACCCTGATATATATATGTACTTAGACCAGCCTATCTTTACTAAGACGCGTTATCTATACTATACTATCATATTATAGATGCGAAAGTGTGTCTGTCTGTCTGTCTGTTTGTTACCTCTTCACGCTTAAACCGCTGAACCGACTTGGATGAAATTTGGTATATTTGGTATGGAGATATTTTGAGTCCCGTGGAAGGACATAGGCTACTTTTTATCCCGGAAAAATACCCTTACCCGCGATAAACGAATTTAAGGCGGACGAAGTCGCGGGCAGCAGCTAGTATTATATAAGTTGCATTCAGCCCTTAACTTTACGGTCGTGACAAATTCAGCAAGGCTATCCCCCCGCTATCACTTCCACTTCACCAATTTACAATTTCTGAATGCAAATGCTTATTATGTTTCTTATAATACCAAAATTGCTATATGTTTACCCACAATTTTTGACGAGTTCCTTTGATTCCTCATGGATTCTATCATCAGATCTTCACTAAAATTATATGACCAACTTGGAGAAACAAAAAAAAAATTAATTCGGTCAAATAGTCTCCGAGTAATCGGTGAACTGACATAAAAAAAAAGATTCCGACGATTTGAGAACGTCCCCCTTGTTTTGGGAGTCGGATAAAAATATGCTTATATTAATTGACCTTGTAAATTAAATACACAATCATTTTGAATTATCGTTTTAGCCATAGAAGAGGGAAAAAGGGGAAGAGATCGCCCACCGACTACCTGGAGGTGAACCACCCAGAATGACATGTTTATTGACCATTGTCAAGGCTCGTTGGCCTAACGCCAGAAATGATACAAATTCGCCTAGAATGGCTTAATGGTATCACGAGGGCTGACTCTGAATAGGGAGCAAGCCAGGGGATTGATTGAAACGGTTTGAATTACCTACCATAGTTATTTGAAGTATTGCTTAGTTCAAATTGTAATTTAAATGTTATTAACAAAAATACACGTTTAAATGTTTATGTTTGTTGTCCATAAAACGCGGGAGCACGTTACAAGTGACCGTGTATTCAGACACGATCTTTGTGGGTGATATGCGTCCCTTGAGAGAACTAGAGCATTCTCTTGCGGTGTACACCGGTCACATTCGACGTGTTCAGGTGCAATTAAGATAGGCCATCTAAAGTGACTCTGAAATTGCTAATTTATTTCAAACAATCTTGGCCAGCGTGGAGACTACAGCCCAAGTCCTCTTATCTATGACGAGGCCTGTGTCCAGCAGTAGGGCGTATGGGCTTTCAACAGTAAGCATACTGTTACATGTGTTATAATTATAACTTACATTTACAGCTTAAGACTAAGCATCTTACTACTTACAGAAGGACACCGCGTGCACGAAATTAGCAGTAAAATGTAACTATAACATTTTTTTTGTTACTTACTCCGCCTTACTTAACTTTAGCTAAACTTGAGTTGTATACCCTTATTATTTGCCGTGATGATTTTATAAAAGATTCTTTGACGATTTTTTTTTATTTCTAGAATGCTTTATGAACCTTAATGTCAACCGCGATAAATATTAACGATTTAATAGATTCCGAACACTTTATAACTACCCCTATCCTCCATGCCTAAAGTTTGTCACTATTAGTATAAGAAACAAGATGCAAAGGAGAAAATGTCATAACCCCCTCTTTTTTTTTACAACGTATCCTAACCATCTGTGCATAGCCACCCGTGTACCAAAAATAGTAGAAATTCGTTTAGTTTAGTTTTTTTTTTTTTTTCGTGTGAATGTAATGTGCGTTACAAGTGTTAGATGATCTGTGAACGATATGCTTCTCATGTCAGTAGGTACTATAACAATGCTCTTGCAGAGTTTTGGTCAAAGTGGTCAATTTATGACCAATAAATAAATCTTTTTGTGCGTTATATAAATGTGTTGTGAAATATTATATAATTTATTTCTTACAGATTTATGAACGTTTGTTACTGTTTTAGTCGTTTTTAGGGTTCCGTCCCAAAAGGTAAAACGGGACCCTACTACTAAGACTCCGCTGCTAGCCCGTCTGTCTGTCTGTCTGTTTGTCACCAGGCTGTATTTCATGAACCGTGATAGACATTTGAAATTGAACAGTCGAAATTTTCACAGATGATGTTTTTTTTATGACATAAGAGGCAAACGAGCAGACGGGTCTGTTGCCGCTATAACAAACAATACTAAAAACAGAATACAATAAATATACAGGGTGTCTCTGACCATGGGGCTTTAAATGCAAGGCTTAATTGTGCTCCCCAAACTGATCATCTTTTGTTCTGCAACTTTTGAAAAACATCAATACTATTAATTTGATTATATTCATACAAGTTAAATGTTATTTTAATTAACGCAATCTAATGCTAAATCGACAGCATAATGATAAATGTTTACCTTAGAGACGTCAAATGTCAGATGAATTATGTCACGTCTACATTAGATTGTAAACGAATTTACTCGCAAGTATCACTAAAGTTATGATTGTTACGAAGTTATCGTTAAGTATGAAGGCAATTGTTATGAAAAAAACAGTCAAAGCAATGTTTTTAGTAAGAGACTTAATTTATTGTTTGGAGTAATCACAATAAGAATCAATCATTGAAATCAAACTTATAAATTAATATTAATTTAGCTTCTATCACTCTCGGTTCCGTCTTGAAATTTCAACATGCCTTCCGTCTCGTTGCATGCAAGTTTCGATTGATCTGTGAACCGATCGTAAAGTAGACAAACGAATCCTGCGAAACCTGGCAATGATCTTTTCTCTCATAACTTCCATCGTATCAAACTCTGTCGCAGTGGCAAATCTCTCGGAAGTAACGCGTGGACTTTCTCTGGTTTGAAAGGGTGCCGTTTGTTCTTCTTTAAAACTTTATGAATTGCCGAATGGTGGACTCCAAAAATTCTAGCTGCGACCCTTGTACTTGAGTGGGGACAGTCCGCAAAATAATCTAAAACTCTGCCTTGAACACGTAGTGGCAAAGGGTTATTGCCCACTGCTTCCACCCGCATATTGCCGGTAATCGGTCAATCATCACTTATTTGTTGAACTGCATTTACTATTACACGAGAGTTATGTGGATGCCTACACGATTGGGAAACTTTTCTCTGTAAAGTCTGAGAGCTCGGGCTCCATTTCCTCATGTTTCCCCGTACAACAACACCACATCTGTTAATGTTAATTCTGATGCAGTAAACATTTGATTCGGAATTTTGTATTAACATTAACTAAATAACATTTCTTTGACAGAAATACGTCAATGAAAAACTTTTGACACCTTTGTATTTTCAAAGGCGAAAAATTAAGATAAACCTCTTTATGGCATATTAGAAAAAAGTTTGTAAGCGGTATTGAAAATTTTTATTGAAAGGCCCCCGTACCAAGGTAATGTCACCCTCGTACTACGAGATAACGATAGTATCGCAATTTCCGATACACTGACTTAACGATTAAACTTTGAGGTCTAATAAATTATCCAAATTATCATTATTTTTTAATCTCACAAAACAAAATTAGATCAGTTAAGTGAGTAGAATCGAGCTTTAAATTTAAAGCCCCATAGTCAAGAGACACATTGTCTATTTTTAATTTTATTAAATCAGTTTTGAACAATCCGGCTGCGTTAAGTTTGCACTTCATTTGTATGGAACGCTATAGATACCATGTGCAAACTTCACTTAACCGGCTAGTTAGGTTAAGAAAAAGTTTATAATATTTTCTTCTGTTTCCGCGATTATTATGCATTGAAATAAAACGACCGGGAACTCAAATGAGAGAATATATGCGATATAATCCGTTAAATTGTTTTATTTCTTAGAGAAAGTATGTTCGGAACCCTCGAAGCGCGAGTCTGACTAGCACTTGGCCGGTTTGGATTATATTTTTTACGTTTATTACATTTGTTTGTGTTAGTGTATTGTGGCAGTTTGTTACAAATGTCGTGTACGGTCTGTGTAAGCGATATGCGTCCCTTGACAGAACTAGAGCATGCTCTCGTCGAGTACTCGGGTCTCATTCGACAATGCATTGCTGGAATTAAATTAAGCGGAGTCAAGCCAAAATAGATGCTTATCTAACGTCACCAGTGCAATCGTTGCACTGTCAATTCTGACGTCAAGTAAGCTTCGCGAAAGAAAGTGATTGTTAATTTAATTTGATTCTTCAAGGTAACGATTAGTATTTTTAAATGGTAACTAACAGTAACAATGACGGTTTTTCACATATTTTTTGCACCGCTCTTCTGAATTTTTAGAGAATTTGCACCTTCTTATAACAATTTTACCTTCTTATCTATTATACCTTCTTATAATAATTATAAGAAGTTAACAGTTACACAGAGGTAAGTATTAGAGAATAACATTACGATAAAATGAATTTAACGTTTACTGCGCGGTGAAAAATAGAGAAGATGGTAAAATGACTATAAATGCGATGTTACGAGCTCAGTGTACTGTAAACTCGCTTTAACTTATAACCGCTGAAAATTTCGTAGCTACTAGGACTAAAACTACTCCAGTAATTCTCGATTAGTCTTGTTTTAACCGCTGAAAGAGCCACAATTTCCTAAGGCACGTACGGTCAACAGCGTTAGCCCAGGTAAACGCTTTCGCGGCCATGACAAATTACTCATAATACCCGCATTAGCGTGGCGCGGCAGCTTACATTAATTTACCCGTGACGATGGAACTTAAGAATAGTTACTACATTATCACGAGTATAAGCAGTCCGATGCTTTTGATATTTGTTGGTGTGTCCTACTAAAATAATCTGATGTTTGTTCTCAAAATAATTCTCAGAAAACTGCCTCGCGCCTGCCTTCAATTAAGGTGTGCAAGCTCAGTGCGTTTGGGGGCGACGGCCCGCGCTGCCTTCTTTCCCGCCAGTTCATCGGCATTGTATGACAAAACTGAGGAATACTTTAATAGTATCGGTGAACGCCTTAGTTACTCAAGGAGAGTTTTTCCAGATAGTACAGAAAGAAAGGAAACGCATGATCATTTTCTTGTCCACATCCCGTGTATTTCGAGTCATTGCAGTATGTTTTTTCTTACACCCTTCTCTTCGTTCAATTAATTTTCATTCATTTCGTATATTTTTTCACACAGTCCAGCCATCTTTTCGGTCGTTCTCTTCTACGAGTATAACCATCCACATTTATACGTAACGTTTTCCTTGTCTCGTGGCTCCAAATATTTGTTACTTTAAAATAACTGACCAAGTAGACTGCTATATTATGAGTATATTACTTATTAAGTTGTCATTCCCCAGTCTCTATATAGGTACATTCATTGTATTGAACTACATATTCTTCTTACATTGTGATACTCTCTCCATTCCATATAATAGGTACCTACTTTGGTAAACATTTTTCTACGATCACTTTGGTTTCTCTTCTGTCCTTTCTCTCTTTCCCCCTCTCCCTGACTTTGACTCCTTTTCTTCATCATTAATATTTCTACACTCTGTGTATTTTCTTATCATGAGTCAATACCTAAC
Organism: Hedya salicella; assembly: GCA_905404275.2. Lineage (NCBI taxonomy): Eukaryota > Metazoa > Arthropoda > Insecta > Lepidoptera > Tortricidae > Hedya > Hedya salicella. Next base: position 9,170,195 of record FR990112.1, on the reverse strand, counting down.
AGTGAATTATCATATAAATAATTGGTAGTTACATTTCACCATAATATGCCCTATGGCATTAAGTCCGCCTTTTGTACGATAAGTGTTTCTTTTGTGCAATAAAGATTAAATAAATAAATAAATAATAAAATAAAGCGCAACAAGGAAACAACTTCTAAAACTAACAGCTAATCCTCCCATGTTTTCCAAATAACACTAAACTGTAAATTAAGTATTCAATATAAAATGTTAATACAATTTCCTAGGGCGGATATAATAGGGAATAAACCGACATTGAGGGATGACTCCGCTTGAATACCTAATCCCTTCAGGGTGTTATACCCTTCCACTAAATGTGCCCACGGTACACGAATATAAATTACAGCTATACTGAACCGTAGGTAGTTATTCAATCGTCATAATCCTATTGTTACTTGAAGATAAACATGGGCCCGAACGTACACAAATCGAACTAGTCCCAAAACTCAAGTATATTTACAAAATACGCTATCTTAAGTATGAGATTGTGTAATTACAGTAAACACAAGTAGAAGAGGAAGCTATAACGCTTCCCCAAGGCGTTAAAAGAAATAAACGACTACTTACTTGAAAAATACGATGCTTGAGTAATAGGCTTCGATTTACTAATTTGGTAGGTGACTCGATGTTGTTCAGCGGTTTGAATTCTGCTAGTAGACGTTTCTAATCTAATGAAATTCGGAAAAGATAGATAGAGAACATCGCTGGACAAAATGCAAGTCGTTGCGTTAAAAGGGGACACATAAGCAAATGTTTTTTGTTTATTTATTCCTTTTTACTAAAAGATTGTTCTATTGTAATTTATTCTGCTGTAAAATCTACCCTTAAATTATGCGTTAAGATGAAATCACGTAAAGCCCTCAGAAATGCAATAAAAATGGTAACCCCTCTAAATTCAAATGCTAAAAACATTACATTCAGAGGAATAATTCTAAACAAAGCGTCGCAAAAATGTAACGCGTTCGAAAGACAAATATTTACTCTGGGAGGGTTGCCAGATGGTGGGAACTCTGCCTGAGTTTTATATAATTTTAACCTCAGTATAAATAAAATAGGACGCTTGGCGAGACTAGACATTGTTACATAAAAACTAATGGTTTTTTTCATAATAACAACACACAGTGTCTCTTCAGCAAACATCTGTATCTAACTGATGTGTGTATTTGGACACCCTTGCGGTTGTCACCTATGGAGACGGTTCTTGCGGTAGTTAAAGTCGATCGAGTAAATAAATGGTAATAATCATTATTTCCCAAAATGGCTTACTTTTATACTAACACTAGGTTAACAGTTTATTATCTACGCCGGTAGTTGGTAATGTGGTGTTACTTAACTACCGCTATATGTGGTACACAATCAATCCTTTGTCTTCACATACACCCCCGTGGAGGGGTGCAGGGGGGCCCGTGCTACCACTTGGGCACCTTGGGCCGTGGCGGGGTTGCGACCCGTGATGACGGGCCGGGCGTGCGCCCTCATTTTGAAGAGGGCAGTGAGGCTGGAACAGGCCGCACGAGCAGGCTGGTAGAGAGAGTGGGGGCCTCGCGAGCAGCGTCGCTGAGGCCGGTGGCTAGCGGACCTGGTCGGCTTCTTGAGCCCTTTGCCGCGTGTCTTTCCCTGAGGCATCCGTTTTAGCGGGACCGGGTACGGCCAACACGGGTTAGGGCACCGACAAGTGTACGGCTATGTCGGTGAGTGGTGAGTGAGCGGATGCTCGCTGCGGCGGTGGAGGCAGTGTATCGCCACCCGGCCTAGGGCGGGATGGCGAGGAGCTCTCGGGGTAGTCCCCGAAAGCGGCTGTCCGGGGGCCGGACGTAGTGGGGCGCGATGCCCTGGAGATGTGTGTGGCTGGACTTGTCCGCGCGGTCGAACATTCGACGCGCGAGCCGGCCGACAAACATCTCCAGGTCGCGCCACTTGAGGTCCGCAGTGATGGTGTGGTTCCACACGTAGCGGGGGACGGCGACGATGGTGCGTAGCGTCCTGGATTCCTGCACCTTCAGCTTTTTCCTCGATGTGGCGACGGCCAGGGCGTACCAAGCCGGGGCGGCGTACGATAGCCGCGACCGGACGTAGGCCTTGTACAGGCCTAGCTTGGTGCGCCTTGGCAGCTTGCTGGAAGAGAGGATGGAGTGAGCTGCGTGCGTAAGCTGCCTTGTTGCGAGTCTCATTCACGTGCTTGGCCATGGTGAGCCCCCTGTCAATGGTCACGCCCAGGAATTTCACTGAGTTAGACCATACCAGGGGCTGGCCGAGGAGAGTGAGCGGCTGACGGGCAGCTTTGTACCCGGTCAGCATCGCTTGAGTTTTACTCACGTTTACGGAGAGCCTCCACTTGGCTAGCCAAGCTGGGAGGGCGTCGAGCGTCGGCTGGAGATGGCTGAGCAGCAACTTCTCGAACACCTTCAAAGCAGTATTAAGCAGAGTTATAGGATGGTAGCTATCCGGTTTAGTTCTATCCTTGCCAGGCTTGGGTAGGACGATTACTCGTCCTAACTTCCAAGGTGTAGGGAAGTGCCCTGAAAGCATGATCCCGTTGAACAGGTGCGCCGCTGCCGCTAAGGTATTTAGCGGCAGGTGGTGGAGCGCCATGTTCGGGATCGCGTCGGGGCCCGGCGCCTTCCTGGGGCTGCAGTGGCGCTTGATGTAGCGCTGCACCTGGTTAAGAGAGAAAAATACCGGGTCCTCCGTTGGGAGGATGGGGTCCGCGAAGTAGCTCTGGAGGTGTTATTGCTCTGCCTGGACGGTGCGTGACTCGTCGTTCTCCGGGTTCGGCTGAAATTGAAGTTGGAGGCTGTGAGCGAGTATCTCAGCTCTGTCCTGGGCTGCGTACTGGAGGTCCCCGTTGCTGTCGCGTAGCGGGCGGACTGGCTCGGGAACGGTACCTAGTTTCCTACAAAGGCGGTGGATAGAAGGCCTATATAATGCGCGCCGCAGTCCGCGCTCGCTCTTTCCGTTGCCGGCCACCGTCGAGTGCACATCGCTCCGTGTTCCGTGCTCCGTCTCTTTACCGTGTACCCTGCATCGGCGAAGCTTCACAACACACCAGCAACAGCCCTTGTCAGAGCTATTCAGATTGTTCTACGCAGAAACCACGTCAATCGAAGTCTGTTTCTGTTTGACTCAGACGTCAATCATGCTATCGGCTGTTCGTACTGTTTCTTGGCAGAACACACCGTCAATCGTTTCATTCAGACGTCAATCACACTACCCACCTATAAGTAGGCTGTTAAAGCTTTTCATTTGGGGGCTAGTTCAATTACGTCCTTCAAGTTCGTATAAAGGTTTCAGTACGAGTAAAGTACCTTCATAGTACCGGCAGTATCCAGCCACCGGGTATAGCCTAGCCCTGGTTCTTAGAGTAGGGCTACAGTAAAATATCTGCTTGCAAAAGTTTGATGACATAGGTAGACCTATGTCATCGAGCTGGCCCTGCATATTTGGCTTATATCTTTGACATCTGTAGGAAATTCATCAATTGAAAATGAGGGCCAACCGAAATTTAATTCGCCCAAAAAACCGAAAGTTATAAAGAAAAAATATGTAATTGATGATTTTGACTAGGGAGTGATCAGGAGAAAGATTCATCAATTTTATGAGATCGAAAAAACAGTGCCAAGTATTCGTAAGTTACTGTCAAATTTGAGACAAGATAGTGTTGTGAATTGTGGACGAGAATATTTGAGAAAACTTTTAGACCCAATGGGTTACCGGTTCACAAAATGTAGATCGAAAAGACATCTTATAGAGCAGCCTAATATTACAGAGTGGCGGAGGAAATACTTGACAGAAATTAAAAAATATAGAAGTGAAAACCGCAACATATATTTCCTAGATGAGACATATATTAACGCCAGTCACAATGTTAGCAAATGTTGGCAATCATCGTCGGAACTTGGAATTCACACTGACATCGGGAAAGGACGACGCTTGGTAATCGTTCACGCTGGAAGTCGAAATGGCTTGGTCAAAGGTGCATTGACTATATTTAAATCCGATGCTAAGACTGGCAACTACCATGGAGACATGAACGGGCCTACTTTTTATAAGTGGATGGATGAAAAGTTGAAAGATAAACTGCTGCCGAATTCTGTAATTGTGATGGACAACGCGTTTTTTTGTTGCGCCAGCGTTCAAGTTGATAAGAAACCGACCATGACAAACCTCAAAAGTGAAATGCAGAACTGGCTGCGGCGTCACAATGTTGAATTTCCGGAAAATATGAAAAAAAACAACAGCAAATTCTTATAAATGCCACTCAAAAAGAGCCTGTTTACAGAATCGATGACCTCTTAAAAACTCATGGGCCCACAGTCCTGCGTTTACCGCCATACCATCCAGATCTGAACCCCATCGAGTTGGTATGGGCTGATGTTAAAAACAATAAAGCGCAAAACTATATTCATTCTTCTCTAGATGAAAAGATAAAAGCACTGAATTTATTATTTTCGGAGTTCACGGCAGAAAAATGGCAGAGGTGTGATGACCATGTCCAAAAAATGAAAACGATTACTGGGATCACGACAACCGTTTCGACAATATTATTGACCCCATAATAATAAATTTGCAGGATGACAATGATTCAAGTTCCGCTAGCGAAATTGAAGATGAAGATAAAAGTGAATCTATGTCAGAATAGTCACTGTATTCATTACCTAGAAGCTTATAATTTTTTGTTTTTCGAACTGATTCTGTTTTAACTCTAGGAACTATTTATTTTTCCGATAATTACACAATAATTTTATTTGTGCTTACCTAAAAATCGTATTGTACCATAATAAAATTTGGATATAATAAGTATGTACCTATACAGAGTCAAAATATTGTACTTCGGTATCTTCAGATCTATCCGACACGACGACAGACTCTTGTGTGTCCGTGATCTTTCCTGCCCGCACCCCGCCTCCCCGCGCATACCTCAGGAGCGGCACAGCGGTTGTGGTCAAGCTATAGTACTTACTACCAGTTAACATTCTCTTTGTAAACGTAGAGTTCAATGACCGAGAAGTTGTTGTACCTATATAATATTGCTGCAATGTTATAGTGCACTTTTACTTTTTATTAAGGTTCCGTAGCAAAAATGCCAAAAACGGAACCCATATAGTTTCGTCATGTCCGTCCATCCATCCGTCCGTATGTCACAGGCATTTTACTCAAACACTACAAAATGTACATTGATGAAATTTGGAGTATAGGTGTCTTGTGTAAGCCGCTAATCAGTTTGATGGACGCGACGGACGGACGGACGGACATCACGAAACTATAAGGGTCTTGATCTTGTCTAAACATGTACTTCAAGACGTTATAAACCGTGTCTTATCCGCTAAAACGCGAACCGTTAGAAACTCATGAGCCGTCTCAGATAACCTCTCCAAAAGATGCTTAGCTGTTCAATAATAACACTCAAAACGGAGAAATTATATATTGTAAGAATTCCTTTTGAGTCTCAAGAATGGCCGAACAATGGTCGTTGGATGGAAATTGAATCGTGACCGCATGAAGTGGAACTCGAGACTCAAGTTTTCTTTCACGTTTCTTTGGAACTCAAAAAGTGGAAACTTAGTGGATTTAATATTATTTTACCGTACCTACTATCCGACTAATATTATAAACTGGAACGGGAGTTGCTGAGGATCTGAAATCAAATTGTAATCTCTATCTTTCTTCAAATAAATAAAATGAATTCAGTTAAATTGTCACCGGCCGTGTTTCCGGACCGATGCGACCTTCAAACCTTCAAGAAAAGAGCGTACTCCCACCTGAAAGGCCGGCAACGCACTTGTGGCTCCTTTGGTGTGGCAGGTTTCTTTCTATGGGCGACGGTGATCGCTTACCATCAGGCGATCCGTCAGCTCGTTTACCCCCTATAACATAAAAAATGCTTTTAATTGCACCTGAGCTGTATGTATTTATTTATTTATCGTATGGCATTAGTCACTGGATAAGATTTCTAAAACATAAAAATAATAATATAACAATAACTTAAACTAGATGTTGAGATTAGTGTTCTTCAAGTACTCAGTGGCCGCTTCGCTGAGGCTTGCGTGGTCCTCTGCCTGTCCCTGGAATTTGGTAACGGGGCAATGCAGAAGCATGTGTTACACCGTCTGCTCGGGTGCGCCGCATACCTAAGCTGTGACATGTTACGTTGCTTGTAACGTTTTGAAGTCCAAATTAGCCCGGTGCCGACTCATTATACCGCGGCTAGAAATAAACTGCTTTATTTGTAAAGCAGAAAACCATCGTGAAATTCAATCATTTGAATTGGCTCGATATATTACGACTTAATGCGATGTGACCGTTTTGTAATTGACAAAAGAATTAGATACAAACATCAGGAGTAAGTTATATTTCTTAATAATTTAGGTACAGTAGAAAAGATAAAGCAAATCGCTAATATAAAGGATGAACTGACTTGTAAGTCCATTCAGGCGTCCATTGGTTTTTCTGTACTGTCTTAGTGGGAACAGTTGAGGATCTAAATGTAAGTTGTAAAACAAATAAAATAAAATAACTTCAGTTTATTGTTGTTGAATGTATCTAAGCAGTGACATGTAACGTTGCTTGCAAAGTTTGAAGTCCAAATTAAAGGCTTGGATGCCCGGCGCGCCGCTGCCGACTTAACATACAGCAACTGGAATGCTTTGATGCATAGCCGTGATGTTTGAGGCGGGCCACGAATTTAAATATTCCTCTTATTACGAAACAGAAGTTTATGCCTGATTTTATTACATATACGTAACTAGAAGGTGCTCCCTACTTCGTCAGTGGAGCTTAGTTGGGTAAAAAGTATCCTATAACCATCTGTGAGGTGCACGTGTACCACAAATAGTTGAAATCAATTAAGCCAATTTCGCGGGATTAAGCCACAATGACAAATACAAACATACAAATAGTCAGTTACAAATATTTTTATGAAAATAACTTCAATAAACACACATTTCACTTTTGCAATTTCATGATAATATTTATTTTAATAATTTATATCTGTCAATTAGTTGCACCGCCCACAATTTATCTGCTTTGCCCCAAGGCCCCAATGTTGACTTGACTAGGAAATGGCCTCTATGGCATTAAGTCCACCTTTTGTACGTTGAGTTTTTGTTTTGTGCAATAAATAATAAAAAAGCTCAAGTACAGAGAATTGAAACATTGAAAATGGAATACCTTGATTTATTTCTTTTATCACTGATATTACACGGAGCTGTGAAATCTCCTTCTAGACAAAAACACCTAGCTTTAACGCTCGGTAAAATAATCGTCGTGTATTTAACTGATCTATATAGTTCTAAGATTTTCATTTACCGCGGTCATTCTAGACGAATATATATCCGACAGTATTTCCTATTCTAAGTGCTCTCGTACTGTACCAATAATTGACACTATTTGTCAACTGTATTGCAATTAAGGTTAAAGGTGCCAACTATTGGGACAGTGTCTTGTTCCAAGTTTACCTTAATTGTTTCGAGGAAGTTCTTTTATGCAATTACTAGCTTCTGCCCGCGACTTCGTCCGCCTTATTTTTTTTTATCGCGGATAAGGGTATTTTTCCGGGATAAAAAGTAGCCTATGTCCTTCCCCGGGACTTAAACTATCTCCATACCAAATTTCATCCAAATCGGTTCAGCGGTTTAAGCGTGAAGAGGTAACAGACAGACAGACAGACAGACACACTTTCGCATTTATAATATTAGTATGGATTATAGAGGAGCTTAAATACCTAGTTTATATTTATTTTGGTTACTGAGATAGAAACGCAACAGCAAAATAAGCATCTCGTAACATCCACATACAGAGTGTTTCAAGGACCGACAATAATCCTAAGAGGTCTGATAGAGCAGCTCAAAAGCTATCAATTTGATCCCCATGTATGTTCTGCGATTCCGAGAAATTTACATTTTTAGTAGCAATTTTGGGTTTTTTCATTATAACCATGTTTGTGGTAGTCGTTAAGTTGAAGTAAAATTCCGTTTATTTTCTATACCATCCTACACCATTTGGACCATAACGAACTACTAACGATTATAAAAACATGTTCCAGATTTATTTAAATGTTCTTTGAGTTATCACGTAAAGTTAGATTTTCCATACTTACGCATAAATCAAAGATGGAAAACGCTACTATTAGGATTATCGTCGGCCTCGGAGGCACTCTGATTATCAGAAAAGGTCACGTTATGTGAACATTATGTAAATCTATATCAGATCTATGTATAAAATTTGTTTGCTTCTTCAGTTCTTAATAATGTCAACCGACTTAGAGAGCGGGCATTTTTGAGCAGTTTTAGTTGGTTTGTTTGACCATCATAAAAGCTGTGGCATAAAATATATGCCCCCCCAACTATCTACGTATTGCCTTATACTAATTAGCATGTATATGTTGGCAAACTCAGATCAAACAAAACCTTTTCCGAATCGTCTAATTTCAAATACAGGTTGACACGTTCCAACCAAGTAATATTTCTAAGTAAGACTCAATGCGACATTTGCAGGCGACGTGGGCGTTCCGATAAGGTCCTATTCATTCAGCGGAGCGATGAGTTCTAGCTGTTTGACAGAGTATTCGATCGCTGAGCCATTCATGAATATTTTCCTTTCTTTGTGCCCAAGCTTTTAGTTAACTTGCCGTGTTACTATATTAGTTTGGGTAAATGCATGTAAAATTTGGCGCACTTCCCGGTTTCCGATTGCGCTAAAATTTGATACATACCTACTTTTATACGAGTAAGTATGGTGACGATACGATATTATGATACCATCGAACTGATCCGATGATGGAGCCGGAAGATGGTCATAGGAATTCTGTAACGAAATAACGTAATCCTACTAAAGTTTGGGCTATTTAGAACCGACTTGATAAGTAAGTACATAGTTGACGGTTGTTCAAGGAAAATTCTATTCAATCGGCAATAAAAGCTTGTTTCAAAAATGTAATTTTTGACAGTAACCTATTTTATATTTAGCTAGATCAAGTTGACGTGTTGACTATTGACGTATTACTCGTACATTAGAATGGCATCTGAAATCATAAACTATCAGAATTTCGTTTTTAACGTTAGTGGAAACAACCCTTAAAAAACACGCCAAAAACACGCATCACATTAGAGTAGACATCAGTCTCCATTTATTTAATGTTTTATGTTTTCTCAAGAGACTTCTAAATTAGAGAGTGCTTATATCTGATCATCTATCTATATTTCGAGATATAATTGAAGTGGACCTTCGAGACAAGGCATCCGCAGTTCATAATTTATGGAATCTATTTCACCACCTGTCAGAGAAATTTTGTGTTTTTGTGAAAGGTGAAAAATGAGTAAGGTTCATGAGTGAAATACCTGGAGATGACAATTTTGATCGCCGTGTAGCCGGTAACATAAGAAAGTGCGTTTGTAGCAATAACTTACTTACTGCACCGACTTAGCGGATTCCCGGTCGAGAAAGTGTTAACATAAGGTAAATCCCACTAATTGACACCCTGTTAGTCACCTCTATTGCAATCAAATAAAGTTGAAGATGCCAACTATTTGAACAGTGATGTGACATTTACGTTACTTTTACTTGAAATATACTTTTTAGCTGGTTCCAGCAGTCAGACTTTATATAGGTCAGTGGTAAGCCTCTCTTGGCAAACACCTTTATCCACCGACTACGGAACGCTTTTACACCGCGACTCCTCAAAAGGGATGAATACTCCCACACGCCCCCTTTCCATTCATCCATTCACTCGCTGAAAGAACGGAATGATTACTTTCGTTCGTTCCCTTGTTCTCGTTAGAAAAGGCGATTTATTTTATACATAGCTAATGGATTTATTTTATACTCATCCTTCGTTGAGTTTTATTTAATTCATTAGCGCGTTTCTAATTTGGCTGTAATTTTGCTAATTTGCTTTATATTTTGGTTCGTTAATATGCCTTGTTAATTGAGTAGTTTTAACTAAGATATACTTTTTTTATTATTTTGCCCGGTATTTAAATATTTACTCATTAAGTTATTGTTGTTTATAATAATCTTATGTACAGTAAGGGAAACTGAAACTCGTACCTTTTTAGTCCTTATTGTCATTGTGACAAGAGTGAACAAGGTACATGTTTCAATTTCTCTTACTGTACATAGTGCCCTACTGCTCCTCCTCCTCGCCTAAATAGGTTGTTTAGTTACTTAAGAAAGAAAATTTATTAAAACCAAAATTGGAATTTTATCTATTTATGTTTAAAGGACGACAATGGTTTTAAAAAAACAGTGATGGGTTACATTTCTATAAATTATTAAATTTTCAATGTCGCAATTAGATGTTACCAGTTCTTAACCTAATTCTATAATATGTTAATTGAAATTATAAAGACTCATCCGGTTGTATATTAATTGTGTCGTGTATTTATTAACAATAGTTTTGTAAGTGATTGTACATACTGACACTTATATGGGAACCGCCTGAAATAAAAGATTATTATTATTATTATTTGTATCTCGCCTTGAGTCACGGGCTCGTACGTCCTGGATTTTTGAGAGGCTTGCGTGGGGATATGGATCCAACCCGTAGAGGCCGTTTCGAGAAATTTGCTGTGGCTGTACTTCTGCTGGGACTCGCTCCTGATCATATCAATAAGAGAATACGTCCATGAGCAGGTCCCAGCAGATGTCGGAACTATTGCAGTTTAAGGAAAGAGATGTCGGGCTATGAAATTGTAGTTAGTTATTATTATTATTATTAAATTCGCATTGCCAATTAGAGCCATAAAAATCTTAGAATGCATTCATCCTAAGATTAATACATCCTAAGAATATGGTTTACTTGTGTGTGACAGACAACTTTGAAACAATTTTCCATAAATATGTTAACCTATAGACACACGCGCTAAAACTCTGTTTTCGTTATCCTTGTTCGACAAAACGTATTAATAACTGGTCCGGGTGGATAATAAAGAGGCATTTTATTGATATCGAGGCCTTATTAACGTCAGGATCGATCGCTGGCATTCGCTCCCGGGTCGCGCGGTTACGATAATTCGAGGAGACGCGAAGACTTACCTCACGAACGACTCGTGTAGATAATGTTTTCCTCTTCTATTTTCGGAGAATAAACCAGTAAACGAGAGATCGACAGCTTAAAATAATATGCTCAGGTAATAAACTTTGTTAACCTAAAGATCGATCGCGGGCGTTCGATTGCGGGTCGCGTGGATACGGTAATTCAAGGAGACGTGGATTTTTTAGTTTCGTGATGGTATTTATTTTGGAGCTGCAGAAAAACGTTATCATATGCTCAAGTTATACCTCTATTAACGTCCGAATCGATCGAGACGCGGAGACTTATCTCACGAACGACTTGTGTAGGGGAGGGGTTCGATAATAATGCTGAGAGAATCAACAGTTAAACCTATTTTAAAATATCATAAGCTTAAAATTATATGCTCAAGTACCTTATTAACATAAGGATCGAGCGGTGGCGTGGTTACGATAATTTAAGGAGACGCCAGGTCTTGCTTCACATACCGTATTCATTGGAAGAGTGGTTCTGTGATGGTATTTATTTGGAAGAAACAACAGACAAAATAACAAATTGCAATATGCTCAAGTACTTCTATCGAACAGTAAACTGTCTTCATTTTACATTGCATTTCACCATTTTAAATGCAACGTCGCGCGTGGAGTTCTGAATTACTTATCAAGGTTGTCTGAAAAGACTAAAATACTCGTCGGACAATGCACTTTGACACATGCCGATTAGTGCAATTCTGCGAGTGGTAATTATTTAATCGAATAAACATTTGTAATGAGTAGTGAGAATTCACTTTGTCTTTAGGTATAAAGGCTTTTCGTACATTTTTTGGATAGAGATAGTTCTTTCTCCTCCCTGAAGTCGATCTATCAAGGGACAAGTAATGAAGTAGGTAAGACACAGGCTGCAAAACCATAACTTCGAACGTTGTAAAAATACGTAGGTTTTTAGTCAAAAGTAGTTTACTAAGAGTGTTTGTTTTTAAAATAAAATTAATTTAAAATACATGGTTTAGGACTTTTCTTGAGGCATTTTTGGACAGGGACCAACAAACAAGGTTTTAACGTATAAGTATATTGAGTTAAAAAGAATTGTGTTCAATTGTTTCATTAAGATTTTGCAGATGATTATAAATTGGACATGTGAATTCTCTCTTTACTGATTTTTTTTTAACTACTTGGCCTTATGACATGTGCAACTACATTATGGCTTTGTAGCATTGCATACATCTAACAACAGAACACTTTGTACATGTAACTATACAGCTGTCTTAGTCCAAAGGCTAAGTCTATACTTATTGTCACATTTAGTAAGTAAGTAATTGGGTCCCTATTGTAAGTTAGTAACTGATAACGTAATTTTTGTTAAATAAGGGTCATGATGCTTTTGTTTAGGTTTTGTGTTAGTGTGGCAATATATATGTTCTATAAGCCTTATTACCGGTTTTATTGAACCCAGCCTTAGCCGCTGGATGCGTGCGACACAATCGTATTGGAGTCTTTTGGTGTAGCAGTGGATGTCTTAATTAGCTAATGATTATGATGATGTATTTTTATAGAATGTAAGACGGTGTTTTTTTTATTATTCAGTAAGTATATTTTTTTATTACAATATATAAAATTTGCATACCTCTTATGGATTGTTTCTGACAACTGAAACAAATGTGGTTTATTTTTAAGAGCTTTAATGATTTGATTTGAACAAAAAAAATGCCTCTACAAGTCTACATTCCTCATCAGGACTGCTATATTCCAGCAAATCCCCGAACAAAACCCCAATATAACTTGAATTACTTCTAAATGAAAGTGAATAGGCATTATCTTTCATCGACTTTGGATAAAGTTCACTGCTTGCCCATTGTACGAAAAATAGGAATCAAAAGGTTTGGACGCCTTGCCATTAAAACAACGGTATTTACAGAAATATTTAATCTAGCTGTAGATATAAAGTAAGTTATGAAATTTTCAGGTAAAATAATGGACTCGTAGGCTTTTATTACCCGGTCCAAAGCACGTCGGGCGCTGAAGCCACATTCTGAGGAATTTATAGTGTAAATAAACATTTATTAAGAAAGCCCGACTCTGCCATTTTAACGGTGGCATTCCGTCTCTCGCCATGCATTAAAAAAGTGACAAAAAGGTTTATAACCGGTGATTATACTGTGAAAGGTTTTTGTACATGCCGCCCTTCGCTTTTTTCTACCGCAATAAAACTATTTTTTTAATAATTAAAAAAAGGTATTTCTAAACACTATTATTGTTTGATGGTTATTGAAAACCGAGCACGGTTTTTTGATCATATTTCGCTTGAATAAAAGAACATTGTATTGTTGCGTTCCAGTTTTTTAAGAGTAGAATAGAATTTAAAAATTAAATGACATAACTTTGACATAAATTCTAGAACTAATCCTTATCCAAGTTGGTTGAATTGAACCAAAATAATATACTCAAATAAGAATGCTTGTATTCCATTATCATACAAGTGTCATGAAAAGGAATATTTCCCTGAACCTCCTTGTGGATAACAATCAAATTGGGTCACATGTCCAATTTATAATCATTAGTGAGAGCTCATGGCGTATAAGAAGGAAAGATGTTCAATAATATGCAGATATAGTCAAATAGTATCGGTATTCAAGCCTGGCGATATGCCAGCACTGGAAAAAGTGAGTAGGGAAAACGAAAACATTGCTTCCGACAAGAGCGATTAGAATCATGTGTTGACTTTCTTTTTGTTACTTAGGTATTATCATTTACAATACTAGAAGGTGCCCGCAGATTTGTTCGCGAAGGAGAATAAAAACATCTTTGTTGTGTTGTGATAATGAATAAAATCATAACCCTTTATTTTGATTTAGCGCAGTCGGGTAAACTGTATACATAACCAACCATGTGTGAATGCTCAACATATGAACGAAATATTTCTGAAATCCGTTAAGCACTTTCGGTTTTATATGGCGGCAAAGATACATTATATAATAAACAAGTATAAAAACAATCCTAAAAATATATTTAATATTAGTATTTTTCAACAAACATCCGATTGCAAACTAATATAGCGTAACACGTTAATGACACCTAAGTATTCGTTAAATCCATAAAGCTGTTTATAGGCTGCAGAACGTGACAACGAAAATTGAGTTAGTTAGAGTTCGGTTAGCCATTGACAGAGCATAATAGATATGAACTTTAAAAAAAAATTAGTTAGAGTTCGGTTAATCAGTGACAGAGCATAATAGTTATGAACTTCTAAAAAAATCCAGTTAGAGTTCGGTTAGCCATTGACAGAGCATAATAGTTATGAACTTGTAAAAAAATTAAGTTAGAGTTCGGTTAATCAGTGACAGAGCATAATAGTTATGGACTTCTAAAAAAAAAATGAGTTAGAGTTCGGTTAGTCATTGAAAGAGGATAACAGTTATGGACTTCAAAAATTTGTTGAGATGTTAAAAGCAGATGTATGCTAAAGCGACCTCGACACCAAGTAGATCTCATAAAAGAGAGTTCGTTGTATGGTAGATCTTGACGAAGATGGCGAAACATACTGGTGCCTTCCATAAATAATAATGGGAGATTACTAAAAACAGAGTCACGTGGTAAACGAGTCTTTATCCAACAGAGATACACCATAAGATAGGTCTTAGATTAATAATAATAATAAAATACAGATAACTTCATTAACACGAAGAATCAGTAGACCAACCGTTTAAATGTGTTCTTGCCTGCGGCAAGTCAAGCACGGTCGTCGAACCATAAAGCCTTACCCCAATAATCCAATAACCGGGATCCGCTGCTCCCTTCTGGCTCAATCTTACCGTCAAGCAAAGCTGTCTAGCTAACAAGTGACGGAATGTTGCATCAAGTGCATGGTCGGGATGCGTCCCAGTGAAGAGCAGCAAATTAGGAATCTCAAGATAGTGGTCAAATAGGTAGAAAGATCTTGGACTACTACTGCGGACGCCCGCTGGTAACAAATACGTTAACTAATTTATTTATTTGTCTACGGAAACGTTTCCACAATAAAAGCCTTTGGCGCAAACGTACACAGCCCGTATTTGTACCAAAAAATAAACTCTAGCACTAAAGCGTTTCACATTAAACAAAAATTCTCCAAAGGCACGAAACGTGCTATGCATTCGGTAAAAATAGACGTAGATTCGCTCACAATCCTTAATTCGAAGCAATAAGTCTTCTCAGATGGAAGTCGTTAATCAAAACTGTTGTGCTATTACCGGCTAAAAGGAGCCACGGCAAACACCATGGATAAATAGATAAACAACGAGTTATCCCGCAGAAATGATGAATGGATGCTGACCTGAAAGTAAATAACATTGGTATTGTCTAATAAGTTGGGAATGCGATAAAATGAGAGTTTGATTTGTGTTCTCGGAACAATTTGGAACAGCGAACATTGTTTTGTTGAATTAATGGCGGCCTTTTTATTTCGGAACATGGATCAAATTCTTAGTCAATATAAAAGCGATTGGCTTGCTAACTTGCGTCTCTTTTATACGTGTTCAAATCAGAATTCCAGCATAGTATAGTGGAACTGAATACTATATTCCGTATTCTTTGTGTTTCTATGGAACACGATTTACAAATATATTATTTGGTAAGTGCGAGTGAGAGAGGAATAGTAATAAACACAGCAGAGTACTATCGATACTTTGATTTTCCTGTACTGGACTGATATAATACAAGAATTGAACGTCTCAGGGAGGCTAAGTGGCTTCAGTCTGTCAGTTCGGGTTCGTCGACAATACGATCTGTACAGCGTTAGATGGTATCCAAGAAAGGAAATTGATATTAGGGTGCTTCTCATGATAAAAATGTAGCATCATCATTATCATCAGCTGAAGATGTCTCCTGTTGGTCATATGCCTATCTTACTGAAACCTTGGCTGGTAATGTACCGCTTGCATTCAGGAAGCTTGTGTAACCTTCACTAGATCATAAATTCACCTTGTGGGTGGTCTACCTATGCTGCGTCTGCCGTTAGGTGGTCGACACTCAAGAGCTCGTCGGCCCATCGGCCACCTGTTCTACGAGCAAAATGGCCCGCCCGCTATCACTTAAGAACATATTTATATCGACATAGTAGTTACTATCTTAACTACTTTGTCGGTTACCTTACTTCTTCTAAAGATTTCCTTATTTGTAATTCGATCTTGCAGAGAAACTCTGTACAAAATGTATTGTAGGACAGTTATTTATCTCTGCCGCTCACTGTAGTACTATAATTACAATTAACTTAAATAAATGTAAATAAGAAGCCAAAAGCTGCAAACCCAGCCAATTAGCGATTCGAAGCCAACATCGTCGGGAAGGGGTCGGGGCTCAATTTTCCAACCGGGTTGGCGCCTGGCTTTTGTTTATAAACATCAGTCGATATCGGATTTGCTCGAGTGATAAATCAAGAATTAAGTAAAGGGTTTTTATTCTGTGCGTGGAGAGAAAATTATTCCAGGGACCTTTTTTGAACATCGCACAACTGCTGGCTTGTTATATGTTAGACAAAGCCTTCCAGTATAGTGACGAATTATGTAAATAAAATGTTCTTCTGTTTCCGCGATTATTACTCATTTAAATAAAATTCGTGACGAGTCAACCCGTGAACCCGGAAAGCTGAAAAACTTCGAAACGTCGGGAACTCAAATTAGATAATATCCGCGATATAATCCGTTAAAATTGTTTTATTTAAATGAGTTTAGACCTTCCTGGTCCATAGGTCTCCAAAACAGCCGAGTACCGGTTGCCGTACAGGGTTTCCTGCGCTGGATTAGATTCCACCTCTGCTTGTTTATCCATGTGGATCTTTTGCAGTCTTTCCCGCTTTTAGAGACGATGTCCTCGATAGCCTTGTTAATTTTAGCATTTTCCATGTGTTGCCACATAAACTCATCATCAGCTGTCGGCGGTGGATGGAAATCCGTAAGCTTTGCTTCAGAGAGATTCCAAAAATGATGTTCTATCGGATTTACAGCTCTCGGCCTAAGATGCTTTTTTTGGTGCTTAGCTTTGAGACGGATGGAGAAGAAAGGGACAAGCAGCGTGTGGTCGGATCCGCATTCGGCTCCAGGGAAAGTATTTAAATTTTTTACAGAGGATTTCCAGCGCTTGTCTCAATATATAGTCTATCTGATTCCTGAAACGGTCGCCAGGAGACTTCCATGTATAGAGTCATCGCTTGTGGTGTTGAAAGACAGTGTTAGTGATGGCCAAATCTCTGCCAGCACAGAACTCTGCAAGCTTCTGACCTCGCTCGTTCCTATTACCCGGGTCATATTTGCCAATTATGTCCCAGATTTCATGAACTGCCTCTGAGCTCCCTATTTTGGTATTCCAGTCTCCTAGTATTAATATGATTGGTCGGCTTGGAATTCTATCCAAGCTTTCGTCAAGTTTACCGCAAAACTTATTGATATTTTCTTCTGTGAATTGTGCAGTAGTAATATATTGAGGAGAGATGGCTTGGTAATCAGCTTCATAGTTATAATTTGAATTTGAATTTATGAGATACGGGGTTGTATCCGAGTACGAACTTATTCATGCTTGGTGGTATAGCCACACCGCTCCGGCTCTAGTCTTCTAGCCTTGAAAAATACAGCATGCTTCCTGACGCAGTTGTGAAATGGCCCTGGCCGCGGAAAAGTATTTCACTGATGCCTAGGATTGATATATTGTGGTTGTATCTCTTTTTGTCCACGATGCTTAGTTTGCCTGCCTGGAGTAAGCCATTAACATTCCAGGTGCAAATAACTTGTTTCCTGTAGTATTTGTTGTGACGCCAGTAGCATTTCTTTCTGCAGAGGCCTGGTGGCGCGCCTCTTCGGAGGCTTCGCCAACAGATTTCACACCATCCGGCCCGGGTACCGAATGGCGCCGGGCGTCAGCCGAATCGTCCGACAGCTCTCTTCGATTTGTTCCTCTGTTCATGACTTCCTTGGGAGTTAACTGTGGTGGGTTTCCATGTCCTTCCATATCAGTGTTTCACAGGGATTTAGTCTTACACGGTGACTGGTACCGCTCGAGTTCTCTGGTTGGATCCGGGGGATGGGTTATTTACCGCCATCCAGTGCTCCGCGTTGACATTTTACGGCAGAATTGTCTCCCTCTAGCCAACCCTCCTCTTTTCACATCCGGGCTTGGGACCAGCCACGGCAGATTTACCCGCATATTGGTAGGAATAAAAAATATATCGCTTGAATAGAGTGAGAGCAGCTAAAAACTTTCGTAGCAGCTTAAGTGTAAAATAAAATAGAGATTTACATATCATTGCTGTATAAGGATAAAAATATTCAAATTCATAATTCATAATTCATTTATTGCTTGAAATGGACGAAGAACGAAAAATTTACTAATAATATAACTACTAGTACGCGGAACAGCAAAGGAACTATAATCCATTGATCTAGTATGGAATTCTGCAAAGTAACGCCTGAATCTATCAATTAATAATATAAATCCAAGTATAAGTCCCGCAAAGTACGAGTCCGGCGTCGCGGTAGAACTCTACGGAGATGGCGGGACGAGCTTGATTCCTTCCGAAAGAACTGGTAGGAGATTGATAAAGACCGGGACACGTGTAAGAATGAGAGAGAGGTCTTTGCCCAGCAGTGGGACATTCTAGGTTCTTAAATCCATAGGTACTAATAACTGCAAACGTAGCTATGTGCGTCTGACACCTTTTCAACTGCTAAACCAAGTTTAGATTAAGTTAGGTATGGAGATAGTTTAAGATCCCGGGAAGGACAAGATAGCTATCTCGCAAAAGTATCCCTTAAGGCAGGGGTCGGCTACCTGAGTCTAGTCAGAAGAGTCAAAAATTACAATTAAAAAAAATTCAAAGTTTTTAAAGAACCAAAAAAAAACTTGCCAACAATAAATAGTACTTTTCGATAAAAACCTAATCTATAGAGCCGCAGCTTTACAACCAAAGAGCCACATGTGGCTCGCGTGTCGAAAAAAAATCATAACCCCTCTTTTTTCTTCACTGTAACCAGATAAAAAGTATCCTATAACCGTCAGTGGATACCCAGCTACCAGTGTAACAAAAATAAGTCAAATCAAATCAAAGCCGATTTGGCGTGATGAAGCCACAACGATAAATACAAAAAACAAACAAATTGATTCAGTTACCTCCATATAGTCCGTTACAATCATTGTTTTGAAAATATCTTCAATGAACAGACATTTCATTTTTACAACTTTATAATAGTATACATTTACTCAGTTCTCCGTAAAGCGAGTAGGTCCACGGGTAAAATGGTATTAAATAAAATAATAAATGCATCTTTATTCAGCACAGGAAAGAGTACGCTGATACATCGCACGGCACAAACTTGTAGATTATTTAGCCGAGTGCATTCTGAGAGTTTGCCTCTCTAGACGCAGAAACTAGTTCGTGGACCGCCCCTGGGGCCGGCTGGGCAGTGTTATACACTATTTATTAACTACGGGAAAATAAAAGTCTACAAACATTTTATTTAGTGCTTAAAGTTTTCCCCGTTGAGTTAAATGTACCTCACTGACATTTAATGTCGTGTACATAACATTTTGTGTGAAAAGTAATGATGTTCTGCCTTAACACTTTTCCTGATAGCTTAAATACAAGAGTACAGATGTTTGGCATCCTTCCTCGTATAATGGACACCTAGTATATCAGTTTTATCACCTCTCATCATTCTCCTGATCTTATCCCATTAATTTGGGGTCCACGAGCATGTTTTTTCCCTACATACTTTCCTATCACCCCTCTTAATTCCATTTTATTCATTTTTCATACAATCCATCCCTATTTTCGTTTGGTCTTCCATTTCTTCTACAACCTTCCACATTCATACTAAACGTCACGTGGCTCCCGTCTCTTCGCATCACATGCCCGTACCACGCTTAGTCTGAGAGTTTAAAAGTTGCTACTTTCAGACTTCCGCGTATACATATAGCCCATATATGAGGGATATACTACGAATTAAATATGAATTAACTTGTTTTGGTTGAATAAGAAATATAAGACATCTGCTAAATCTGACCAATGAGGGGTTCAAATACCTTCTTCCATACACCAACCCCAAGAAGTAAGTGAAATATTTTTATAAATTACATATAATACGCTATTACTTAAGTATTTTTTGTTTGTTTTTAATGCTATTCAAAAATTATTTGCTCTCGAAGCAAGAAAAAAATTCATAGATCTATCAGCATGTAAAAGTACAAGCAGTCGCGAATTGAAACCGTTTAATCATTTTAACTTTCTAACAAAAATTCAAAACGGGCATTAACAGCGACCATTTACGATCATATATTACGACCATGGGTTTTAATACAAAGGGGACTTTTTTCATACTTTTTTACAGAAAATTAGTCGCGGTATTCGCTAAATACTTTTTAAATTTATGTGTGCCTTGCGTCGTAATTAACGCAATTTTATAACAATTATTCCCTAAATTTAACGTTCACAGTTCTCTTTTATTTAATTTTAATGACGTATTTCTATTTGGCTACATTCTAGTTTATAAATTCCCATTTAAAACGTGAAATTCTGTCTCTCTCTTCGTAGCCATTATCCCACATGGCGGTGGGGTCAGCCTTCCTGACTTTGCTCTCCAGTTCGCCCTATCTTTGACGTCGTCTTCGAATGCTTGACTCTCACTCATATCCTTTTGCACTACATCCTGCCACTTCGTTTTGGGTCTACCTCTGGATCTGCAACCGGGGATGGAAAGTTGTAGTGCCAGGTTCCCTAGATAGTCGGATGGTCGTCGTTTTACGTGACCATACCATCGCAGCCGACTCTCCTGCAGCTCAGCAACGCGAAATTGTGTATGATTTATAAATAAATGATAATATTTTCTTCTGTTTCTGCGATTATCAATCATTAAAATAAAACAATTTTAACGGATTACATTTGAGTTCCCGACGTTTCGGAAGTTTTTCAGTTTTCCGTGTTCACGGATTGTCTGAGAAAAGATATATTTATCTCTGTCAAAGTTATAATTTGTGCAAAGTACCCACTTTGAGAAAACAAATAAGCAAATCCCAGACTAGCTCGTTACTAATTACATTATTTTAAAAACAATGACTACTAAACTACTTTTGAACAGATACTGAGAACATATTTTTACACTGTTCGGAAATTAAGGTTTTGCAGTCCTCTTGCTTGTTCCTTGATGAGATGCATTACAGGATCCCAAGGTGGTGGTAGCGACAACTCATCTTCTCTATTGAAATTAGGATGCTTTTTAATCTCAATAACCTCGCATAGCATTCTGAGAAAATAGCGTAGGCAGTTTATCTGCGGCTAAGTATATAGAGCCATGGTCGTTCAGGGCTTCAGGGTAGGCAGTTTCTCTGTGCATATACGGAGCCATAGTCGTTTCCGGGTAGGCAGTGCCTTTGCGCTTATATAGACCGCGCTATTTATTATTTCTGAAAATATTCCCTAAATCAAAAAGTTTTTTAAGAACTTCCAATTTTTTTAAAAAAACTGTCGAAATATGCGCCGCACATTGATACTTGCAAATTTTTAAAAATTTTCAGTTTCGGTTACATATTTGGAGAGCCCCCCTAGAAATATATTTTTTTGTTATTTAACTATCAAACTAAGTAGCGGTTTTTACAAAACACCTAACCTCCAAATTTCTTCAACATAGATCATGTATTTTTTGAGTAAAATGCCTGTGACATACGAACGGACACACAGACGGACGGACGGACATGACGAAATTATAAGAGTTCCGTACTTGCCATTTTGGCTACGGAACCCTCAAAAGGGAGGTAGTCGTATGAAGTGACCCACATCCACTTACCGAACTCTAAAGTATCCAATAACTGTTTCGCCCCAACTCAAATTAATACTTTCTCATTTGTCTTTGCACGGCATATAATATGAAACATAAACGGATTAGCATCACGGAACCGTCAAAGCGTGAACAGGGCCCGGGATCCTCTCGGAAATAAAATTTTAGGGTCCCGTGTTGCTTGCAAATCGTCGACACCCAGCTGTAATAACAAAACGATGTATGTTAATGTGAACAAAATTGCAATTTGAGGCTTATATGCGGCCTAAAATTACCTTATAACTTTTTTCTGTGACTGTGGCAAACGAGCGTATGGTCTGTTTAATATAGTATTCAGTCGCCGTAGTGTACTGTAAATTAGAGCTACAAGTCTTAAAGCCTCAAGTAGTAAAGATTTGCGAACTTATAAGGCTCAGGGTGTCGAGACTTTTCTAATAACAAGACTTTTACTTTTCTAATAAAAAGACTGGTCTGCCTCCAAACCTTGGAGGCAGACCTCATGAATCGAGCCTTTAAAATTTGAATCTAAATCTAATTTATAGCATTACTATGAACGTTTGCACGCAAAAATAACTCGTATTTCATCTTTCGTAGAACTCCATGCCCCAAGGGAAAACATCGGCAGGGAGCTTGTTCCACATCCGGAGAATTCGCGGTAGGAAATTCCTCTCAAACCGCATGATGCAGTTTAGTAGTAATAAGTCGAAATCAAAACCATTGCAAGTTGAATCTGAGTATGTATTATTAAAGCTCAAAGTTGTCTGTCATTAAACCCGTCGGTATTTTATTTGTTGGGCATTTTGTAGCAATAAAATTGGCTTTAACCCTATAACGTTCGCAGCTGCTGATGTACAAATTGACGGAGATTGAGCACGTTTACGGGGATAAAAATATAGGAAGTTTCCGGTTACATGTTATTGTTGTAATAAAAATTAGGTTTAACTTGTTATGTAACGCAGCTAATGACGAATGCGCTGTATGTTCATATGATTCTTGTTTTTTCTAGTTACGGTTAGTGTTAATTTGCCTCATTTTCAAGGTGTGTCGAGGGACTTCTATCATTCCAGCTATTTTTGTTTAAATGCTACCAATAAATGATATTGGCAAGAACGTGGGATCTATGTATTAATTTGTATTTAAGGGAGTGTAGGATAATCGAAAATAAACTGCACGACCGTAATCGTCAACAGGCGGTATGTGCTTCGAAGTGTTATGTTTCAAATCGATTCTTTATGGATAATTGGGGTTAGCTTAGCACCATTCTATATTCTTAGTGTAATTGAAATTGATTATTTTTATTTATGAAACAATTTTGTATAAAATTATGAGGCTTTAGTTATTTAGCAAAAATGTGTTGTTAAAGTTGTGTCTTATTTTTGTCATTTTATATTTAGTATAGATTTCTTTATTCAATTTAAGTGCCCAATTATAATCTACTAGACTTCATTAAGAAGGTAGTATAATATTTTAAACAATAACATGATTTTATTATCGCCTCAGGAGCTACAATTTTGGTAAACGATTAGTTGTTAAATTTTTATGTGACGTGATGTATTTGAAGTGTCGCACGGATGAAAAATAAAATTTAGTATTCATTCATTTTTCAAGTTCTATCACAACTTTAGACGACGATCATCCGTCATTTGTAGTGTGAATGGGGCACATCTGTTGATAGCCACTGCAATAATCATCAGTAAGTTATATCTTGGGAATGATTGTTAGCACTACTTTCCCAACTGAAACCTCCATAAAGTTAAAGCAACTGCAAGTTATGCCCCTGTCACTTGAGCAAAATATAAAAATGTGTGTGAAATGAAAATAATGCTTGAATTATTCCAAAACGACAAGGCGCCGAGTCGCAAACATCTTCACACGCAAAAATATTGCATATTTTAAACCGCAAACACAAAATATAGTTCAAATAATACCTTTGTAGCTCGCGACCCACAGTAATGTAGAAACCCACAGACCGTTAAAAACAAACATTTTGTGGTCGAGTCAAATCAAAACTTA
This sequence comes from Hedya salicella, assembly GCA_905404275.2. Lineage (NCBI taxonomy): Eukaryota > Metazoa > Arthropoda > Insecta > Lepidoptera > Tortricidae > Hedya > Hedya salicella. The sequence continues at coordinate 9,146,364 of FR990112.1, read as the reverse complement.
CGACCTTCTCTTGGCCGTTAGCCAAATGAACATTAAACTCGTATTTTGAGCGCTCGCGGCATATTTTTATACAGATACGACGAGCAAAGTTTCTCTCTGTAAAAATACTTCCTAGTGTCCGGATAGTAGCGTTCGAGACAATGGTACAATAGGGGGAGGTGGGGCGGTCTCAATAACGAATACCTTTTTATGCCAGCGAGTGAAATGCGAGAGCAGATAGACATGGGCTGTAGAAATAAGTGAGATCACAGAGCTGTTCGATAGAATAATGGCAGAAATGGAGTATTTTCTTACGCATGGATGCAGCTGTCTGTATGTAAATAGATGTTAAAGGCACTAGAAAGTGGTCGCGACTTAGTTCTCGGAGAACAAAAAAACCGGCCAAGTGCGAGTCGGACTCGCGTACCGAGGGGTCTCGTACAAAATATACGCTACAAAGCCGTATCTATGAAAATACACTGATAGCAGAGCCCTACTACTAAGCAAAATGTACGCGGTGCTCGATCATTTTATATTGGTTATTGATATAGACAGACATCATCATCATCTGCCTGCGCCTTTTCCCATTATCTGGGGTCGGCTCTCCTTGTCAATTTTCTCCATTTTGAGCGGTTTCTGGGTTAATTTCCGCTTGTTTCAGGTCTTTTTGGACCGTCGTTAGCCAGGTGGCGGGAGGTCTGCCGCGCCCACGCTTCGTCGTTGGTATGTCTAGGGCCACTCGCACCATGTGGTCTGTAGGTCGTCTGATGACATGTCCATACCAGCGTAAACGTTTCTCTTGAACTTTTTCATCGATGGCGGCGATTTTATAGCTACCTCTGATAGTATTCCACCCATCTTGCTTTGATGTCAGAGTCTTCTATTATTAATTTTTTGATATAGACAGACAAACATAAAATTATTCTGTTTTAAGTATTTGTTGTTATAGCGGCAACAGAAATACGTCATCTGTGAAAATTTCAACTGTCTAGCTATCACGGTCCATGAGATACAGCCTGGTGGCAGACAGACTGACAGCGAAGTCTTAGTAATAGGGTCTCGTTTTACCCTTTGGGCACGGAAGCCTAAAAAGACGAGCTACTTACGTAGGTATCCTACTACCAGTGTAATAACAATTTAAAAATCTGTCTCGCCATTGAAGACAACGATGTGTTATGTTATCCACTGTTTTGGGATTATGTTTCCAGTAAGGCCACTGTATGCTATAACTTTATTCTTAACAGTATATGTGTTCAGACCTCACGTAGCTAAAGATTGCGTTAAATTAGATGCGTGATGACTACTAACTCACTTTCCTTTAGTTTCCGAGACAATTGGAAAAAACACGTTTCTAATAAAGCAGACCCGCGTCAATCAGGGGACCGAACGTAGCCCATAGGTACAGTCAGCATGAAATTCTGTAACATCCGAAGTGCCAAATCGCAGCGCATATTTGTCGTTATAGGTATAAAAACTTTAAACATGTGTGATGAAGTGAATGTTAATGCAAAAATCAATCACAAAGGAAAAAATCAATGCAATCCAATGCAATGTAATAACCGGGAGTCGAACTCGCGACCCCACTTTGATGCAGTACCTAATGCTTTACCCAACTGACCTATCAGAGTGGCCTGCAGAGAGATCCCTCAGGGAATATGAGAAGGTCCGCATCCTAAAGGCAGACAACAAGCGCATGCAGGTGCAGCTAGCGAACCCTCCAGGCGGAGACCAGAGCGCTACAGACCGCCTTCTCGGAGCAAACGACTCCTCCTGCGATCACCTCCAAGACGGCACCCCGGGAGGCGAGTGAGCTCTCCGAACTGTTCAGGGAGCTAAAACGTGATTTGCTCGTTACCGTCGGGCACATGGTCGAGCTTCTGGTGGGGGCCCTGGCCAATTTTGTCAATGTCCGTCTCGAGCATTTGGAGGGAAGACTCCGTCCTCCGCTGGCCGCAGAGGGGAATGTAGAGGCTGTTTCCAGATCGGCCAGTCGCATGAAATTTCCATTGTAATCTAGCACTGACTAGATTAAGTGGACTCAGACTTGTATAAGAGCCCTTGCGGCCTACTTACAGAATAAAGTTCATTCTTTCATTAAATGATTAGAGCATTAGTTACGATAAGAATGTTATAATCGGAAACTATTAGTTACGAAGTGGCAAATATATATCATAAATCTTTATATATCTAAAGGCATTAATTATGTACGCCTATAGGCATAGGCAATACTATAGGCATAAGCATACATACTACGATTCTGATTGATACACACACACCTTTACACTTACACCTTAATAAATCTTGGTCAATAAATAAATTTTAATTTAATTATTTCTATAGGCATTGACTATGTACGCCTATAGGTAACAGACGACTTGATTCTGACTAAGCGTTCGTAATCGCTTTCCAGACTCCATTTATTTTTTTATTTCTGCACCTCATTAGCTTCTATAGGCGAAATTCAAATGAAGTCCATAAAAAAATCTTTAACTGTGTTTGTTGAGTCCTTTCGGCGACAATATAAAAAAATCAAGACATTTTCGTTGAAATTTCTTAAGAGATTTTTCAATATTCATTCATAAAAGCCGCGGCGGAAAGATAAGGTTAACTTTTCTTAGGAATATTTTCGACAAATCGTCGCTTCTGTCGGTGAATCAGTTGCGAAGTTACGAGACTTATCCGAATTGTTACTTCGTCGAGTTAATTCGGACATTTCGTCGGTTAACCGCCATAAATATCTTTTATCCAAAACGAACATCTAAATTGTTAGAACGAGACGTTGGCGTTCATTCCATAAATAAATATTATTGTGAGATTCTAAAAATAAAACGTCAGTACAATAAAGATATTTTACTAAAAAAATACAGTCGCTACATTTTATTTTCTTTGAATGTATACGACGGATTTTGACCATTTTTGGTACAGAGATAGTGGGAAGTCCACAGAAAGAGGGTGTTTTAGTTTGAGGGTTCAAGGAGAAAGTAAAATGCTCCCTGACTAGTCTATGTACATCATGAGAGCCACGATACATCTCGATGTAAGTTACACAATAAGCTCTCGGCGCGTCACAGCGGCATTGTCGTTGGAGCTCTATGCGGCCTCATATACAATGACGCATATGTAGCTACTATAATGCATATGAAATTTGGTAGAATGAAGTCTCTGATTGTCTTTGGCTTTGGATATATGTATACTACGAATTATGATTATTTTTGGTACAAGTAGACATCACTAGTTTATTATCATGAGAGCCACGACACATCTCGATGGAAGTTACACAATAAGCTCTCGGCGCGTCACAGCGGCATTGTCGTTGGAGTTCTATGCGGTCTCATATACAATGACGCATTTGTAACAGGACTGGAACCGGGAGAAAAACTGCTTCTTAACTAGCTCCACGAGGCATATACATCTCTACTACTATAAAATGTCTGTACATTGAAGATATTTTACTGAAATTAAGTGTAATGCGACCTATTAGAAAGTCTCTGAATAATTTTTGTTTGGATATGTGTATACTACGGATTATGATCATTTTTGGTACCTGGATACATAGTTGGAAAGCAACAGAAAGAGAGTTTTGACTTATTCTTTCACGTAGACGAACTTTCTCTTATGATATTACTTGCTTCTGCCCACGACTTCGTCTGCATTAAATTCGTTTACCGCGGAAAAGGGTATTTTCCGGGATACAAAGTAGCCTATCTCTTTTCACGGGACTCAAACTATCTTCATACCAAACTTCATCCAAATCTGTTTAAGCATGAAGAGGTAACAGACAGACAGACAGACACACTTCGCATTTATAATATTAGTATGGATATTATAAACTAGAAGTAGAAGGTGCCCCATTTAGTCCATATCATGAGAGCGATGACACATCTCAGCTGAAGTTACACAATAAGCTCTCGGCGCGTCGCAGCGGCATTGTCGTTGGAGCTCTATGCGGCCTCATATACAATGACGCATATGTAATAGGGAATGGCGTCGGGGAAAAAAACTGATACTTAGCTTCGACAGCATGAAATAGCTATCCGATTCGCCCTTTGGTACCGTTTGGTAACTAAAAGTTCGTAACCTACTTCGAAACGGGAAAAAAATCCCATTCGGTAACTGGTTACAATACGGGAATTTTAAATTATCGATTCGTAACCACGGTTACGAACCAGCTTCGAAACGGGAAAAAAATCCCATTCGGTAACTGGCTTCAAAAGGAGACTTTTCTATTACCGATTCGTAACCACGGTTACGAACCAGCTTCGAAACGGGAAAAAAATCCCATTCGGTAACTGGTTACAATACGGGAATTTTAAATTATCGATTCGTAACCACGGTTACGAACCAGCTTCGAAACGGGAAAAAAATCCCATTCGGTAACTGGCTTCAAAATGAGACTTTTCTATTACCGATTCGTAACCACGGTTACGAACCAGCTTAGAAAGAGAAAAAAAAAAATAGTTTGTAAATACTTTTCTTTTGTAAAAAATACTGCATAGGTAGGTAAAAAATAACCTTTATTCGCCATAATAATTAAATAACATAACTAAATTACCACTTAACATAACGAAATTACGACGTAAATCAACGAAAATATAACTCTTGTATTACTCTAATTATTGGGCTTTTAATTTTATACAGCAAATGGGCTTATTAACTCGATGCAGTGTCCCACACTTATATCACCGTTTTGTAGGTCTCTAACCGCTCTGCTAATTTCTGCCGCTATTTGTTCATATTCTTTGGCTTTTTTCGTCTCATTGAACTTCTTGTTCAAATCAGACATTGAAATATTATAAAACCTTGCTTCATTTTGCAATGTTTTCAAAATTTCTGGCATAGTTGGGTTTTTGCGTCCTACAAATCGGTTTAGTTTTGCATTCCAACCTTCTAAATTGTTGTTGGTTTTAAAAGTCTCACCTTCACAATTCCATATTTGGATGAAATGGTCGTTTTTCAGCCATTGTTTTGAAAAGTACGCATTAAACTCAACCATATTATTTCCGTAATTGCATTGTCGGCTTGATATGTACTGTACTCCTTCTGCAACTCTGCTGATTGGTAACAAAGCTAAAGCGATGCAACGCGACACGTGTTTACGCTCAGTTCTCAGTTTTAATTTCAGCTTCTGAGCTTTTCTCCACAGACTATTACCAAAATGGTAAAAACAACTCTTAACATCGATGCTTGGAAAAACGTGTGAAAAGGCATTCATTGCGGCCGTTTCAAAGTCGACAGTTATCTTTTTCGGATTCCAGGATGGCAGTTGTGATTTTATAACATTTAATAATATCTCATAAGTGTTCTGATCCTTTCTGACCAAAAATGCAAAAATCAGAGGGATGACGCAATTCGACTCCTCATGGTATCCATGAATCGTGTAAATTTGGTTAAATGGACGTGGGCATGATTTAAAAGTGCCATCCGCTAAGTAGTGTCCAATTTCAGTAATGCGAAGTATATTCTTTTTGTCAAAAAATACTAAAATTTTGTTCCCATCGTAATTATAATCCGCAAGCATAAATTGTTGGAATTGTGTTGGAATCTCTGTTTCGGCTGGATCATTGTTACGTATGCTAGAAACTCCTAAGTTTTTCCTTTTATTACGATAAATGCTCGATTTGATGCTCGCGAACTTTGGTATAGCATGGTGTAAATGAACGTTGTTCTGCTCAAGATTACAGACCATGTCTTGGTATTGTTTTTGGATTGGGCTAGGGTTTTCAGAAGTTTTTCTTGTAAGACGATCTAATGCTATCATTATAGCATGTTTTCCAGGATTAGTCAGACAATCTGGCTGATGTTCTGTCATCTTGGTAATTAATTTGCGGTCAGGGCTTAAAGTGATGTTTCCACGACATCCCGATTTAGCACAAAGCCAAAATGTTTTCTCATCACTGTAAATTTTTCTCTTATGAAATTTACGGCCGGCAATTATCATACACTGTCCACCTCTTTTGGAACTGATGAACCTTATGTTATTCGAGCTGGTTGAACTATTTGTAGCGGTATCACAATATTCCTCGGAATAATGCATGTTCCCATTTGACTATTGCACTACTAATTAATCTAATCAGATATGAGTTGTTACAGGAATACTTAAATTATGAAGGACTTGTTATACTGAATGACAAGATAAAATAGAATTGTAAGTAAGTGACAACGTCATGTTAGGTTTTCAAATATAGAAAGAAAAAAAGGTTTTATACACGTTTTGCTACCAAACGGCACTACGCAGGCCCATTCGGTAGCCAGCTACAAAATGGGAATCCGAAAATCCCTGTTTGTAGCCAGTTACAAAACTTGGCTACCAAACGGCACTACGCAGGCCCATTCGGTAGCCAGCTACAAAATGGGAATCCGAAAATCCCTGTTTGTATCCAGTTACAAAACTTGGCTACCAAACGGCACTACGCAGGCCCATTCGGTAGCCAGCTACAAAATGGGAATCCGAAAATCCCTCTTTGTAGCCAGTTACAAAACTTGGCTACCAAACGGCACTACGCAGGCCCATTCGGTAGCCAGCTACAAAATGGGAATCCGAAAATCCCTGTTTGTAGCCAGTTACAAAACTTGGCTACCAAACGGTACCAAAGGCGATTCGCAACGCGATTTTGGATTACGAAAGGTTTACTTTGCTCACGAGTGATGTATTTTGCAGATGGCTTTCACGGGATTTTATTTCTTAACCGACTTTGATATACGGATCATGATACCGACCAAAGTATTATGAAGAAAAAGAAAATGAGTAATAAGATACTACTATTATCTGTAACACTCGGCTACACCCACGGTTACTTGAATTAAGAAGCCTATCTTTTCATGCATAATCTGATCTGTGTACAGCAGTGGCGTGGCGTCCATATAAGCCGATTCCCGCCAGGTTGCCCAACGAAAGGCTTATAACCACCTTTTTCTTTAAATATGAGTAAATGACTAGCTTCGGCTTCCCTTGTAATTTTACTGACGCCACGCCTCTGAGTGACAGTCAGCAGCAAAAAGATAAACACGATTAGTTCTTTAATAATCTTCGCTAAACTCTTACCCGTCATTATAGAGTTAAGAAAAGATATTCTCGTGTATATTCTTTTGCAGCTGACTGTACCAAGTTTCATGAAGGGTTAACCATTTCTAACGGATTTGTTAATTGGTTAACACGTAATGTCTTAACGAACATCCAAATATCTAAACATAAAAAACTTCTTCACAATTTTAATATTTATAATAATTATGTATTAGTATTATAGTTTTAGTAATGACTCTTACTTAATATGTGTAGGACTGACTATATTTTAAACGTTTGCAGTCGGATTTAGATATTATTGTTGTTCTGATATATTTATATTATATCAGAAAAAACGAATAACTGGGGAGTAGCTCAACAGAATTGTAATTCTAAAAATTCACTTTCAACCGCCTCTCGTTCGTCAATGTCATTAAGACATGACGTTACCGTTAAGTAGTGAGCTATGTTCAAGATCACGGGTTAATATATAGAGTGGTCCGTCAAAAACATTATCAAAACTGACCTAAAAAACCAGCCAAGTGCGAGACGAACTCGCGCACCAAGGGCTGTCTATGAAAATCCAGTGTTAGCAGAGCCTTACTTCTAAGCAAAATGTCAGCGGTGTGGGGTAATTTTACATTGGTTACACACAAAGACATAAAGAAATAAGATTTTCAGTTTTTTCATACCAAATTTCAAGTTTCTAGGACTACTGGAAGTAGCCTATAGGTTTTCCAAGGACGGCTTATCGAATGGAAACTCCTTTTTAATGACTGTATCTTTGGATTGCGTTGAATTAGAAGCTTGATTTCTTTACAGCTTCAAGTGATCGCAGACAGTATGTGATGTTAATTTCAACTTGATACCTCTACACATTCCTGAGAAAAAGGGTCTTGACAGACAGACGGACGGACAACAAAGTGATCCTATACCTAAGGGTTCCGTTCTTTCCTTTTGAGGTAGAAACTAAAAAACCCAAAGGTGAGATTTATGATTACTAATATTTAGATACGTATCTTAGGATTGAATTATAGTGGTAATGGGTTCGGCAGCACTGCGCACAGTGCTGATAACACATTTGTGAATATAAAAGCATTACGAAACAGCTATTTAGATTACGAAACCTTTGCTCACTAGTGACGTATGTAGGTATGTATTTTGCAGGTAATAGAATCTGCGCGATATATACGATGTTCGCGTCTGATAGTTGTTTATGGATGTATAGATGCAAATTTCACTTCGTATGTCCCATTTCGTATTATGATGCAGATCATAGTAATGGTATGCATGCAAATCGTATAGAATCGACGTCGAATTTGAGCCGGTTGTATGTTAGTTCATTGTGCCAATAAAATCTACCAATAACGCTTGTTATTCGATTTCATATTGCTGTGTAGGCTGTGTAGGTTCTGATTTTAATTGCATTAATAGTGCGGAACGTTGATTGGCATAAAGCAAAATGTGACCTGATGTAATTCTTGCTTGGGCTTATAAAATTTAATTTGATATCGTGATATCAAATTAAATCAAAGACGTGTTAAAATGCAGTAAGAACCTATTACTTTTTGATTAAGTAGCCACGGTAGAGTTTTCAGCTGTTTTAATTCACAAATTACACATAATACAAGTAAAATATAGCCATATAGGTTTAAATTCGGTTAACTGCATATGTCGATATATCTATTGTATCCGGGTCACGGACCCCGGACGTGTGGGCATCTAATCGGACGGCAACTGACTCTGACACGGGGATGCCACCGGGACCCACATGAGCAAGTAAAAATTACGTTATCTTGCTGGAAAACAGCTTAAGGCAGTTTTGTTTTATACAGACGTCGGAGGTAGTTTACAGGTTATTCTGTAGTAGTTTTTTAAGAAAGGAGCTTGATAAATATTTATAAACCAAGATATATATCCTCTCCCTCTACTTTGTCTTAATTGACTTTCTACCACTTTCTTACAAACTATGAAATGGGTGAATTTACCGTATATTTACTGTATTTAGATTCTCGTTAAATCCTACTTTACAGCATCCTTTATTGAATAAAGATACTTTACATACCAATAATGTCATGCTTCTATCTTCATTAGGGTTTCTTCGTGGTACATAGTTTCGGGCAAGGACCATTAAAACAAGAGGACTGACACTTGCCATACTTTGGATCGTGTTCCGATCGCAAGGAAATATTCTGGCAAAAATGAGATGGCGCTTTAATAATAAACATTTAACGATGTTATAATTGAATAAAGACACTATAGTATGGTAATATGGTAACAATTATTTCGCAAATAGCTAATAATAAATAAATCGTAACATTTAAATACTGTGTCACTCTTGTAATGTTGAATAATTATCAAAAATAATTCTTATCCATAGATGGGGTTGTACATATCGGGGGACGGTTTTTTCTATGAAGACCATCTCTAATCCTCTTGTTTTATTGGTGCTTAGTTGCGGGGATGCGTTGTTTGTTAATCGTTACATCAGTTAGGGAATTATTTTCCATGTATTCTAATTCATTTTGTATAATTACCTGCTTTGGTAATATTGATTGTTTTATATGTATGAGACATAGTCACGATCAACATTTACGGCGCGCCGACGATTGAGCTGATAATGAAAGGCTTCAAGTTATTACGACAATTTCGGATCAGGATTACGACTTTAAGTGCTCATAAAGCGAAAAATGAACGAGTGGAGGGAAGCCACATTGTAATCGGACCTAGTTCCGCTAATTACTGGAAACAATGTAGCTGTAATGTAGTCGTGCGTGGCCGTAGACGTACTGTTTCTAAGAAAAAACTATTGTTTTTTTAGAAACAACGTACAATGGGTTAAGATGCATTGCTGTTGTCTTGAAGTAGTGATAGACTATGAGAAAATTTGAAGCTCGTGGCCTTTTCTTTAGTTCTAGGATTACCACATTAAGTATTCATAGAACGAAAAATTAACAAGCGAAGGGGGGCTACATTGTAATGAAACCTAGTTACGATAATTGCGCGAAACAATGTACTTACATTAGTTGTAACGATGAAGGTAATTGTCCATACGTCTGCAGCCATACTATTCTAATGAAACGATGGAGAGGGAGCGCAATAATATAGACTGGGGGCCAGTGGTTTCAAACCGTCTGCAATCGCAAACATAATTATGTAGTATAGGATATTTGACATTTCTCTATTGGATGAGAGTTGTCAACGCTATTTTTAACGTTAACCGGTTCGATAGATCTGGTCGATGCAACTTGCCTCATGAGGATGCGTGTAACTCCCGACCTTTTTAGTTTGAGGATCACCACTTGTGTTCTTAAAGCGAAAACTTCACGAGTGGAGAGAAGTCTCATTGTAATCGATCCTAGTTGCGATAATTGCAGGAAACAATGTAGCCGCTACGTAGTCGACCGTAGCCATATGGTATCTAAGGAAACAATAGCGAGGGACTGTAATAATTTGCAGATGCGTTGCATTTTGCATTGCTGCTGCTGCTTCCTTGAGATAGTGATAGACCATGATGATGCTTGCGTTTCTCCTACATATCCTCGCTTCCATTGCCGGGCAAACATTTTTGCCTTAGGATTTTTCCAGTATCAAAATTAGTCTATATTATAGCTCTCCAGCCATGCATTTGGAAATCATCTTGATCCGTTGCTACCTGAAAGGTCTGTTACATAAAAGTCAAACAAACATGAACGATAAAATCATACTTTTTCCACAATAATATAAAATAGTACCATTTTGAAATGTCGTGAGTTTCACTATAGAAAGTTCCTGGCAACAGGCCTGTTTGTGCCCTTAAGTACAGAAAAAAGGGACTTATCCGCGTTAACCGAAGTATGATCGAAATGAGTGGTGAAACGTGTAGGTAAATAAATATTTACCTCCACGTGTTAGACGTCTGTTTTCACCTTTACATATTCTCTAAAGGGCTGGATATATTCATATCAAACGTCTAACGAAACACCATATAGAAATGCGTTAGAGTAAGATAAGAATTAGCGCTGTACTGCCAAATATAAGCACTCCAATTAATAACTACGCCGCTGTCAACTGTGTCAAATGCATACAGTATCGCTAATCCAGCGAAATTAATCGTAGCTCTAATACAGCTTGTTACTGAATATTGGATCTGGGCATTTCTGCGAGCGTTTTAACACCTGCGACCTACCGTTGTACCGGTACGGAGTCCTGGGAGGTTTTAACTAAATTGTTGTTTATAGGTAAATGCCAATGTTGTCACTATAATTCAATTGAACGTGTCGAATTTCTTCTTAATTTTTGAAGCGGACTCCTACCCAATAGAACTCAGCTAGTAGTTACACCTTCAATCCCATAGCCACTTACCATCACGTGATACTGGAGTCAATTGATAAGAAGAAGAAAGATTTCAAGAGGCTTTCATTTATAAAATTTGCCCAAATACGGGCAAAGAGTATTTAGCATGGTGAAAAGATGGAGAAGATAGTGCATTTAACCAACTTTGTTTTTTCGTTTTCCGCAGGCAGTAATCCAAAATGGCGTCGTCGTTCGGTGCGAGTGTGTGAGTACGCGCGGGGCCGCGTAGCGATGGGCGATCGCACGTAGCCCCCAGCATGGAGGAGGACGAGCGGCGGTTCTCGTTCCCGCCGCCGGCGCCGCTCAACTCGCCCGGCGAAGAGATCGACGGCTCGCGGCTCCTGAGCGAGATCGTGCGCACGCTCGAGGCCACCAATCCGGAGGCCGCCGCGCCGCTCGTGGCCTCGCAGTCGCGCGATGCGCTGGACGCCGAGTGCGAGCGGCCGCGGCGCGAGGAGCTGCGGATCCCGCTCGAGGGAGTCACCTTCTCCAACGAGGCTCAGGTGAAAGGTGGGCATTTTGAAACTTATTTAATATCCATATCTATATTATAGTCTTATACAATTAACGTCATTAAATGAATGGTTCATCATCATCAGCCTATATACTTATACGTGTTCCTGCTGGGCACAGAGGGCTTACACCGAAATCCGATATTTGAAGTTCGTATAGTGCCATCCCTCTCGCTCTAATTTTAAACTGTATTTGACTGAGCAGACGAACAGCTGAGCGGGATGGTACCATACGTACTTCGAATATCGGATTTCGGAGAAGCCCCTCAGGTAGCCTCTGATGGATGAGAGGGAATGGGCTGTAGTCTCTACGCTGGCCCTTGAATTTATTCGCAGAAGTATACAAGTTTCCTCACGATGTTTTAGTTTGTTTTAGTTCACCGAAAAGCTAGCGGTAAATATGAAATGACTTTCCGTACATAACTTTCGAGTTACTCAGTATTACAGACTGGAATCGAACCCACGACCTCCTTTTTAGGGTCCCCTACCTCAAAAGGAAAAAAACGGAACCCTTATAGGATTATTTTGTTGTCCGCGGTCGTCCGTCCCCCCTTCAATGTGCCAGTCCGTCTGTTAAGACCCTTTTTCTCAGGAATGCGTGGAGGTATCAAGTCGAGATTAACATTAAATACTTATGTATACGCTTGAAGATGTAAATCAAGCTTCTAAGTCAACGCAATAAAAATATACAGTCATTAGAAAAGGTGTTTTCATACTTTCCATACAAATTGCCGTCCATGGAAAACCTATAGGGTACTTCCAGCTATCGTGGAAACTTGAAATTTAGTATGGAGGTACTTACGTGTTATAGCACGACCCACGAAATATTTAAATCTGAAAATCTTATATTTTTACGTCTTTCTGTCTATATTAGTAACCAATATAAAACACTGTGGTCGCGATTCTCTTTTCCCCCACATTCGTTCGTATATCAGTATACCAAATAAACCCACACTTATTTAGCAATCACAACGTTATTGTCCCCAAACGTCAATTCCATACGCTACACGATTGATCGCACAAAAACCGCCAGTAACGCTGACAGGTCAAAGGCGAGTGAGCGATCCGTGTTGATACTGTTGATCCAACTTGATTGATTGCTGCGCCGTGACACCAGTCACTGTCAAGTCCTGCTGATAGTGAAACATTGGAGAACATGCGAGTATCAAATACGCTCCAGTGTCTGTTGATGATTTTTGTAACTTTCCTATAAAAAGTGATTAGGTACAAAGGGGTATTAAAAAAAACCATATAGGAAAGCGCAGCGTAGGACGGCCCCCGACTAGGTGGAACGATGACCTCGTAAGGGGCGCGGGGAGTCGGTGGATGCGGTCTGGCCAGTGTTCAACAGTGCACGCCTGTGGCTGATAGATAGATAGGTACAAACAAAGGGTGGACATAGCTCAGAGTAGACTGCTGGGGCGAAAAGGTCCTCGACTGCGGACCCCGTACATCACAACGCGGCGTGGAAAGACTAACAACAACATGGAACCACCATCTGGTCAGGATCGTGGGAAACCGTTGAATGTGGTCGGCGTACGATACTGTCGTGGTGGAAATCCTTGAGAGACTTTTTTGTCCAGCAGTGGACGTCTTTCGGCTGATATCACGATTTAAGTGCCTATATAATCTTCAAATCCTTAAGTCTTATCATGTTCATATATAAAAAAACACATGCATATATAGACTATCGTCACGGCGCCGCTATCAATCATTAGCTCACTTGCATTTGACTTATTGTCAGCTTTACGTTATTATAACTATTATACTATGAATGTCACCATAAAACATTTCAAAGTATCATCTATATGAACTTAAGAGCTTCATGAGCAGTAAAACTTCGTTATTTGTATCAGCATTGCAACATGAAAAATTCTTGAAGATCTCCCTTATATCTTTTATGTCACTCACTTCCAATTATAGAGATGTTCAAACCCAAAATGTTCACTTTTCCACGCATTTATTAGTATAAGTTCTTACATACAAACCTCGTCAGACAAATACAAACACAACAAAAAAGAATTAGCTATGTAGGTGCAGCCGTTCTGAAGTCATGCGCGGAATATAAACTTCTTCAATTGATTTTTATGCATATAGAAGATTTTGCATGTCATGCTGGTAAAGTGTGTGAAACTAGTTATACCTATCTAATTTTAAAGGCTGAGCCACACCGAATGGGTGTGCGTGACACGCACGTAGACGTGCGCGTGGCGTGCGCGTTGTAAAGTACGAATCCTCATAAGAGATGGTACACCGCTTGCGTGACGTGTAAGTGACGTGTGCGTACGCAGCGGTGTGTCATCTCTTATGAGGATTCGCACCTTACAACGCGCACGCCACGCGCACACCACGCGCACGCCACGCGCACGCCACCCGCACGCGACACGCACGTCTACGTACACGTCATGCACACGCATTGGGTGTGGCTCGGCCCTTAACCATCTTCATATAACACATTTTACCCAAAATAGACATTAGATCGTTTATTTCGTGGGAGACATCAAGCTCTTTACAATAAAAACTGCAACAGTGTATGTAACACATGCAACATCCACTTAAAACGGTTGCTCATACGAGTACGTTGTGACACCGAGAATGATTATGTAATGCCCGTACCTGTTACACGCTATTCAACTTGTTGAATTTGTAATTGTGACACTGAAGATATCATCGCTTTGCAAGTGAAATTGTAGTCCGCGAATCTTATTAGATACGGATGCAGAATATTAATGTATTAACAAATTCTGCTACCCCATTGTTACACTTATTTAGTGCTACATAGAAGGTGCCCGCAACTTCGTCTGGGGAGGCGAAAAAAAAACAAAACCCTCTTTTTCTCTTTAGCGTTGTCGGATAAAAAGTATTCTATAATCATCTGTGGATGCCCAGTTACCTGTGTACCAAAAATATTTGAAATCTGTTCAGCCGTTTTGGCGTGATGAAACCACAACGACACATACACAAACAAAAAATCAAAAAAAATATATTTGAAATTCAGTGAGCACAACTCAAAATTATTTATTTTTTATTCTTTTATATTTAAAGAGCAGAATGATATTGACAAAACAAATGATATTGTTAACACAGCTAAATCTGTCTGTGATAGCGACAACAAGATGACGCGATAAAACAGCTTACGGCGACAGCAAAGTCACATCGATCCCACGATAAATTGTGGCGATATTTCATGTCAGTGCCTATTTTGTCCACTGGCCATTCTTTCTCGGATCGTTTAAGTGCACAGAAGAAATAGCAGACATTTTGACAGTGTTTCGTCAAACGCACGAAGCGATTAAAGTCGGTTTTTAAATGATTTTTTTTTATACGCTGGTGATTTGTACTCATAAAATAATTATATTAATTTAGTAAATTTACTAAATTAATATAGGTTTTTTTATTATTATTATCAGCCTGAACTGTCCCACTGCTAGGCAAAGGCCTCCCTGTCTTTCTTCCATTCATCCCTATTTAAGGCAGCAACGGAAGGGATTGGTCCCTTCGGAACGTGTCTAGGTCATCCCGCCATCTCCGTCGTGGTCTACCACGACGCCGAACTCTATTGGGTGAGATCCAGTCAGTGGTATTTTTGGCCCACAGTTAGTTCGGCATGCGGCCAATGTGTTCAGTCCAGTCCCTCAAATTAATAAATATAGTATTTAGCTTTTAAACTATGCGTTTAATTTTAAAGTTAGGTGTTAAAATGAAATCCTATTCTATTATATATGTTTATAATAAACGTGAAAGTATGTATATACGTTCCACTTAATCTCAAAAACTACTGGACGAATTTTTATGAAACTTTTCAGTTATGTACCTTATATATCAGAATAAAATATAGGCTATAATTTATGTCAAATTTCATCCCTTTTAGGGATGGAAAAGGGGGTGAAAATTTGTAAGCTATAAATTGCATCTCTACGCGGACGAAGTTGCGGGCAACAGCTAGTAATTTATAAATCTCCTTTAATTTAGATCTTGCCACTTTTACTTACTTACTCCTCTGACACAGCGACTGCTCGCCACAGATCCCGATCTTGTATGATTCCTTTTCATGAGTCAGCTTAAAGTCTAACCTCTACTCAAGTAAAAAAAAATATGTCAACATTCAAACATAATTCTTAGAAAAATAGTGTGATGTTGTTCGCAACTTTTAGTTTTTACTCTTTATCTTGGCGCCACACTAAACCTAAAATAGCATTGTGACGTCATAATTAATAATCTTACAACATTCTTATACTGACACTCGTTTTGACAGTTCATATAAATGAGCTGATTAGATCTGTCAGTGAAGTAAGTACCCAATTTCCTAGGTATTACAATTTTTTTTTGGACGTTGACTGTAGTCAGTAAAATATAAATTCAAATATCAACAGTTTTTACCGTATATTTCTCTAAGTATTCGATAGTGTCCAGAAACAAAGCACAGACTTTTCTCTTTTCATTAATTTATTTCTCACGGCATCGGCACGTCCGCAGTAACTGTAATTTTTCAACGGGAACCAAATCGTCTGCGCACTGCGCATTACGACTGAGTCCGTAGGTTATTTTGATGCACATAAAACATCAATGTCATGGGTTAGTTTACGTTATCATAATTTTAAATATTCGTTTGTTTATAATTTGTATTACTGGAGGTTAGAATATAATTAATTATGGTGCGATTTCAAGCATTTTAGCATCAAAACACATTTTAAATTTTCTTCTTGCAGTGAGTCACGACCAAACTATACGAGTACTATGAAGGTTTTAAAAAAACCATGCCACAGTTTAAATAAAACAATTTAACGGATTATATCGTGTATATTAATTACGTCGAGAACTCAAATGAGATAATATACGCGATATAATCCGTTAAATTCTTTTATTTAAATGAGTAATAATCGCGGAAACAGAAGAAAATATCATGCCATAAATGATAATCGATTTTTTTATGTCAAAATAATCAAAAAGATCTGTTATCAGCGGTCTTTGTGTGTTGTCAAGGCAGCTAAAAGACAGAAAATTCTAGTTTTACCAGTATCTTTAATATTATAAAGTGATAAAAAAGATTGTAACGGACTATTTCGAGGTCACTGAATCGATTTTTTTTGCATGTTTATATAAGTCGTTGTGGCTTCATGACACCAAATCGGCTAAACGGATTTCAACTTTTTTGGTACAAGGGTAGCTGGGTATACACAGATGGTTACAGAAAACTTTTACCTCTATGCTGAAGAAAGGGTGGGGTAATGATTTTTTCTACTCCGCGAACGAAATTGCGGACAGTGGTTTATAGTATTCTCATCTGTTGCCGCGATTACCACTTATTTAAATATAACAATTAATAAAGGGATTATGTTTTTTTAATAAGCAATACAATTATTAACGAGGTACCTAGTCCGGGAGTTTTCTTTGCGCCGTTTTTACTCTTCAGTAAGCCTCATTTTGTGAAAAGCTGGTAGTTTATTTAAAATAAAATAATTAAGCCCTACTGCCACACATTAGGCCAATTCGCATACAGTACACCTTTATTTGTTTTCTCATAGTGGGTAGTTTGCACAAATTGTAACTTAGGTAGAGAAAAATGTATTTTTTCTCAGTCGACCCCGTGAACTGAAGCTGTAAAGCTTCTGAAACGTCGGGAACTCAAATGAGATAGTATACACGATGTAATCCGTTTAAATTGATTTATTGTATTTTGTTGTATGACGTTTTTATTTTAATATATGTATGTGAACATTATATGGGTTTAGTAAAATTAAGGCAGGCGATATAAATACAAACTTGCTCAAAATTTAACTTTTGATCAAGTGAGCGGAGATGTTGGTTATGGTTATGGGCTCCGTTTTTCCGCTCTTAGCCCGTGAAAGCCGGGCCATTGTGTGTAGAAATGTTGCTGCCTAGGGGTCTAGCTAGCCTAGCTCTGTTCAGAAGCGCAGGATCCTCCTGATGTCTCCACCGGCTTCCCGGAGCGACCTCGGTGTTGTGAGGATTTCAGCCCGTAGTTTAGCTACGCCGACGCATTCCAGGATCACGTGGGGAGCTGTTTCTTCAGCCAACAGGCAACCTCTACACAGGGGGCTGTCAGTTATTCCTAGAACATATAAATGTTTGTTAAGTGGGCAGTGTCCAGTGATGATGCCTACGATTATACGTAGGGCAGGCCTGTCAAGTGACAACAGGCGCCTCGTCAGGCGCGTGTCTGGGTGTGATACCACTTCCCGGGACTGTCGATGTTTTTGTTTTATGACGTGGCCATGTCCGTAGCTGGTTAAAAGCCAGAGGAATCGTAGGACTTGGCCCTATCGCTAGGTGCTTTGATCCTCTCCTTACCAGCTGGTCGGCTGCGTCGTTACCTAGAGAGCCACTGTGACCTTTGATCCATTGCAGCGTGACCTGGTTTTGTAACCCGGTCATCTCCAATGCGGAGTGGCACTCTAGTATGGGCCCTGATAGGGCTCGTAGTACTGCAGCGCTATCGGAAACTATACATATCTTTTGCTCTTTTATACTCCGTGAGCGGAGATATGAAGAAGATAGACCTAACACCATGTACAAAATGTGTGTTTGTTTCAGCAGGCAGTCGCGATGAGCCGCGCGCCGCCGTCACGCCGTTCACGCGTGAGTCGGCGCGGCGAGCCGGCTCGCGCGGCGCGCAACTCGTGCGCGAGTTCGGTTTCATGCCGCGCCGGCGCCTCAGCGTCGAGGACGGCGCGCGTCTGCCGCGGAAGTACGAGCCCTTCCCGCCCAAGCTGTACGGACGCCCGCTCGAGGAGATCGACAACTTCATTTACGACGAGGTCAGTCTATGCGTAAACGATTACCAAACATGAAAAATATATATAAGGACAGGAAATAAAGGAGATGACCTTTGATGCTAAATTTAATTCCAGGCCCTGTGAGATGGAACACAGACAGTCCTGTTGGATTGGTGTATCCAAAGTTACAATAATAGGTCTGCAGTCTGCAAACATGTCATTGACAAACCAAACCATTAATATCCAATGTTGATTAAGTACTTAAATATTGTTAACGTCAAGGAAGAATTGCAGCTTCAAAAATATCTCTTTTCCTTTGACCGAGACGTTTTTTCTATGAATACTTTTATCTGGATAAAATGTTTTCGACATAAACCTAATACCTGTTATTGAATATTATAGCGGCCGCTATTATTATGGTTTAAGAGTAAGACCCCTGAGACAGAAAGATTTACACATGGACAGACGGACAACGACTGCTTAGTAATAGGTTTCCGTTAGTTCCCTTTGGGTATACAAAACCCTAAAAACAGCTAAAAGTATTTCCAGATAATCCGATTAGATCCGTCTGTCGCAAACAATCGCGTATCACCCTACATTTCCTATTTCGAAAACGCCCATAAACCGCAGTTGTAAAACTATCTCCCGGCTTTATGTTACTACCAATCCGGTTCGGCATAATAACTGTGAAAAAGTTGTCGGTCCATAATCATAAAATTCTTTGTTCGCCTTCTTTTATGATAATCCGTGAAATATTACTCCAGCCTGGGGCGGGCATGATTTCATTTGAGTTTTGCATATTTTGCGTAACTCTATGCATTTTTGCTGGAACGAGGGTTGAAGTGGTGTACCTACATTATGCATCCCGTAAATCATTATTTCGTTGACATGCGACAGGTATTCTGATATTGGCGTACAACTGAAGGCAGAAAATGTATGAGCAATGCAAATAAGTATATATTTCTCCTGTGAACAGTTTTAACAGGTACCAGCATAGTTAGCATCACAAGTGTCATTATAGCCCCTCCTTACTTTATATGACATTATTAAAAGTGAAGCAATATAGCTACTATTATTTCAAAGAACATTCGTGTACCTCTGTAAATCTCTGTCCAAAAGTCAAGTTAATGTTGCTGAAATTCGAGTGATGATGCAACTTATGACTCGATTTTTAGTATGTATTGTATAAACATATGTGTCTGTCATACTAACTTCAGTTTAGTATACAAGGTGCCGCGAAGAACCCAAAAGATTTTAACCACGCATTCATTAAGTCATTAGGAGCAAAAAATGTTATACGAACTACGGTCAAATCCGGCTTAGAGAAGATATTATCAATTTTCATGTGATCTATTTATTGTGATTACTAAAGTACATTAAGCTCTTTTGATCGTGACGTTGCCACAAGTTTCGAGTCGCTATTGACGGATATCAATGTGACAATTACCACTCGCTAAAGTCATCCTTTTTAGGGTTCCGTAGCCAAAATGGCAAAAACGGAACCCTTAATCTCGTCATGTCCGTCTGTCCGTATGTCATAGGCATTTTACTCAAAAAGGACTAGATATATATTGATGAAATTTGGAGGATAAGAGTCTTGTATAAGCCGCTACTTAGTCTGATAGTTAAATAATAATAAAATATATTTCGAGGGGTGGTGAGAGGGGGGGGGGGATATTTTTTTCAGCAAATATCAATGTGTGGCACAGATTTTGACAGTTCTTTTAAATACTTTTAACGAAAATAGTTTTCAATATGATCGAATATACCGTTTTTTTAGTAATTGCCAAAAAACTGCGATTCTCAGCTAAAGGACATTAGTGTCGCGGAGATACTCTCTTTTGCTAGTGCACTTTTTCATATGGTATTTTTATCATCTGTAGTGGATTTTTTTTTTATGAACGGCTGCATCTTTCGGATTCGTCGCGGGCACACTGTAGACATGTTTCTTGTATACTCATTACAGAAAGTGCTTAACAATTATACTACCAAGATTCTCGAAGCGCTACCGTATAGCTTGACCAACACCGCTGTACCACGCCTTAGGTATGCGTATTTCGCAAAACACGTTCAGTTAGAAGCACGTCAATTTGTGTATAGGAATGCAGTTGTACAGCATCAGCATGCACATTAGTACATAAAATAAGCTCAATGAACAATATGAGCATAGATGCAAAAAACCGGCCAAGTGCCTACTCGCACACCGAGGGATCTGTACAAAATATACGCTAACAATGTCTGTATCTAAGAAAATCCAGTATTAGCGGAGCCCTACGCCAAGCAAAATGTACGTGGTGTGGCATCATTTTATAATGATTACTGCCATAGACAGACAGACATAAAAGAGAGTTCCGTTTTTTTCCTCTTGCGGTACGAAACTCTTAAAAGCATTCGCAAAACTGAAAAAAGATAATATACGCAAAATAATCCGTATTAAATGTTTTATTAAAATGTGTGATAATCATGGAAATCGAAGAGAATATTAAGTTTAATACATTCTAAATATTTACCGAGAAACCTTTCTGAGTGCCATTGTCACATTATTGGATTCAGCTACCATTATCATATCCCCATAGGCGTTCCAAGTTTCCTCTTTCCCGTTTCACATTAACCTTATGTCCACTCAATACTACCAGCTACATCTGACCCCAGCCTAAGGCAGTATATCTTCATCAGAAAGATCCCTTTATAATGGAAAGCGTCTGTTTGACGAGCGAAAACACGTGAGATGGTATGACGCCGTAAAAAATAATGGTCTTTACGAGAATGTGCGGAAACCTGCACGTATGACAAATATGTATTTTGATTTGAGCCGTTTTAACAGTGCAGTAAAATGTGCGTGAAATATTGCGATGGTCAAAGCCGGGGCTATTGTGTAATAATATTGTGTGGTTTGATTGCAGAGCAGTGATTTTTGCGTTCCGTAGCCAAAATGGCAAAAACGGAACCCTTATAGATTCGTGATGTCTGTCTGTCTGTCTGTCTGTCTGTCTGTCTGTCTGTCTGTCTGTCTTTCCGTCACAGGGATTTTACTCAAAAACTATTAAATGTACATTGATGAAATTAGGAGCATAGGTGTTGTGTGTAAACCGCTACTTAGTTCGATGGTTAAATAAAAAATATATATATTTCTAGGGAAGGCACTCGATACATATGTAACCGAAACTAAAAAATAAAATTTTTCATCAAATATGTGAATGTGTAATTGTGTGGCACATATTTCGACAGTACTTTTAAAAACACTGAGATTTCAAAAAAAAATTTTTGATTTAGTGAATATTTTCCGAAATATTCGCTACGAAAGTAGCAATAATTGTGTCCCCCCAACTATTTTCTAAACGGTATGTTTAAAAAAATATGAAATAATTTACAAATATAAAGCTTAATAAATACTCCCAATGAAAATTGTTTTCAACATGATCGGGCATACCGTTTTTAAGTTATTGCCAAAAAACTGCGCTTCTGCAAAAGGACGTAAGTACCGGGGAGATACGCTCCTTTGTTAGTGTTTTTTTTCATATCGTATTTTTTTTCATATGTAGTGCATTTTTTTGTATATACGGCTGCGGAACCCTTCATGGGCGAGTCCGACTCGCACTTTGCCGCTTTTTCCTTTTTGTGTTGCCTGTTATTAACCTATCTTTCTAACTTGATATATTGCGTTTTGCTGTTTCCTAGCTCGCACTACTGAGCTGTGGAATAAATTCTCGCTGGCAGTATTTACGGACTGATGCGACCTTCAAACTTCAAAGAAAAGAGCGTACTCCTGAAAGGCCGTTTTTTAAATGGCCAATATCTCGAAAACCATGAACTTTCTACTAAGGTCAAATTTACTAAATGGGTGCGGCTCAGGAGCGTTTCAACCGCCGTTCCCGTGTGTCATGAAATTTTGACGGATAAAACCTCTGCTTTTTGTAGTCCTGTACAAATTCCATATAGCGTTTATTGGTGAGCTCGCAATTTTACACTTTTTCCACTTATTATGAAGCTTATAATTGTCAAGATCCCGTAACACACAGGAACGGCGGCTGAAATGCTCCTGAGCCGCACCCAAATATGGTAGCTTGAGAGCTGTTTTATCACCCCAATGAAGACATTTGAGAGTTGTCGTGGCCGCCACTTCTTATTAGCTTTTAAGAAAAGTTGGTATCATTTAGACGAACGAACGAAATAAGAGTAGGTAAAGTAAATCTTGTAAGAGGTTAGATGCCTGATTAAATCACAACGAAATCTTAAGTGCTTTATAGCAAACTAAAAAAGTGACCGCAATTTCGTCAGCGGCCTTAAAAAAATGATTACCCTCATTTTTTTCTTCAGCGTAATCGGGTAAAAAGTACCTATAACCATACGTAGATGCATATTACCTGGGTACCAAAAATAGTTGGAATCCCTTTAGCCGTTTTGGCGTGATGAGGCCTCAACGACAAATACAAACCTAAAAAAAATATTAAAAATTAAATGTTTTCAGTTCTGTGACCGCTAAATAGTCCGTACTAAGAACTCAGCCTGTTGCCACGTTTTCATTTGGGCAGACTAAATTGACTAGCAGTGAATGTAGGCTAATGCGATTTAAAAAAATGATACTTTAAGGTCGGGGTACTTTTACCCTACAGGTTAGTTTTCCCACCCATAAAAACGAATTTTATTGTATATTTAAAAGTGGCATTTTGTGATTAATCTGCTTTTGTGTAAAACTGGATTTTAAGGTGTGGGTAAGTAACCTTGTAGGGTCAAAGTATCCCGGTGTTAACCTTACGGTATACGAAGATTCGGGTTTTTTTTTGCATTCTGAGGTAATTTATTTTATCCACTGGCTACGGTGGCGCCACCACTTTAACCCCTTTTGTCGGACACTTCGGATATATAGATTGTTCTCCTTACCTTTATACTCCATGGAATAAGTATTTGAATAGGTATCGTTTCGATTCGTAATAACTATTAGGTTATCTGTGGTATAGACAAATGCCGTTTGTGCAAATTCATCTACGTTCAGTAAAACTACCTCGAACCCGATTTTATGTCTGGAAACTGTGACTTTAGGTGAACCCGGATTTTTATTACCAAATCATTTTTTATCGAAAACCTATTGAGTAAGTGGAAAATATTTCCGTCCGGGCGGGTGGTACGCAGGATTCGCATGCATGGAGTCAAATAGCCCAGCTTTTCCATCCGATTGCCCGCGCTATACCTCTAGTTCCGATTTACTGGCTGTATTCCAAGTTCTACTGAATTAGCCAGAAGTTTTTTAGTGATAGGAAATAAGCTGCTGTTTTATAGAAGTAAATAAAACTTTATTATAGATACTCGCAGCGCAGTTTCTTTTGCGGAGGACAGAAAGTTATAATTCTCTCTCTCGTGGTCGGGTAAAAAGTGACCTATACCTTATGTAACCATCTGTAGATGCCCATGATTAAAAATAGTTGTAATTCAATTAGCCATTTTGACGTTTCACGTTTGACGTGAAGAAGCCGCAAAGACATGTACATACATACATAATCGTATTTTTATTTTTTGGATGTTTTTATATTTGCACCAGAAGGTGCCCGCAATTTATCTTGTCTACTCCTCAAATTGCGGGCAGCTTTAAAATTGTACATGAGTAAGACAAAAACTGCGTTATCCTGTAAATCTAGAAAGTTAATTGAACAAATAGTTCGTTATATGACTTATATAATTTACCTTTTAACGAACTTTTAGACATGGGGTGGAAAATTATACGGAATTTTTGGTTTTCACTGAAGCACCAACAACTTCGTAATAAAGACTTAGGAAAAATTCGTTCGGCGAAAAAGCTATCAATTTCGACGGACCAATTTAAAGTTGATAAGATGATTCGATTGACGACCTCCAAACCCGATTAGGCCCGAGTACAAAGTTGCCGACGAGTGGATATCGATCGCTGAACTTACAAAATCATAAAAACTTTATTTACTTCAGTCCTTAAAAAGAAACAGAGGACTATTTTATCTTAAACGAGTCTAATTTTGTCTCCATCTATTACATCTTGCATAACCCTGGTCACAACCTCCATGGAATCTCAAGACTTACCTATCGCGTTATTGACACCAAAACTGTCTACAATAAAATAGTGGTTTCCCGGCTACACGCGCTTAACAAAGAGTATTAGTTTTGTTAAGGTAGCGATACAAATGCTTTATATGTACATAGAAAAGGGTTTAAGTTAGACATCAAGAGGAGATTGTTTCTAGGCATGTTTAGTGCCCACCAATCAGTGTCCGTCTGGCCATGGCAGTCCCAGAGCTGGCATGCAAACTGATGGTAACCTGACTGATTGCACATTGACACCAAGCACCATTGATAGAAAAAATTGAAGCAATCGATTTTAGGGCACAATAATTTTCAGATTAGGGTTTCAAGTTACATTGTTTAAATTGTTATTTTCCATTGGCATTGAATCCATAGCGACACACTTATAATACTTAGTCTTCTAGATTTATTACATAAAAAAAGCCACCTTTTGCGTAGTGTAGCGCCTAGGCCGTTTGTGTATGTATTCAGTGTATCCACGGTAAACATAATCAAGTGTTTTTAACTGTATCTATACATATTTCTACAGTTGCAACGCATTTGAATACCAATCAGTCGGCTGAGCAAGTGAGCACGGCAATCCCGGGGGGTGTAGAGCTCGTGCCATCTTTCTGCATTTACTCTGGACTAGGTTGCCATCTCCCACGTTATTCCCGGAATGCCCAACTTTTGTTCTAAAGACCAACGCGAAATTGTCTTGCAAATTGTTTTTAGTTGTGGACCTTACTCTTGGCTTAGTAGCTGTGGTCACTTGTTATTGCCTCCCGTCATCTCTTTTTAACCGAGGCTTTTTAACTACGCTACTACGTGAGGCCTCTCATTTGATCAGTCTATCACAAGGGACTTTTATAATGCCGACTAAAAGCCATCGTTAAAAGAGTCGTCTGAAGTGGCGCAACAAGTATACGGCTAGTGATCAGATAATCGACCCCTGGAGCTCCGGTAACCTGTAGCCGACCACTGAATACTTACATAAGTAGGTACAAATTGAGTGTATTCTTGCTATTAAATTGTAAATTGGTACAATTTAATAGAGAACATACTCTTCAAATACTAACAGGCTTTATATAAATATTAATTAGGTCGTTACTTTACCACCTAGTATTTGTTTTTCAAAACGGCCTTTACCATTTTGTATTGTAAAAAAGTATTATTGTGTTTTTTATGGTTCTGTAGCCGAAATGGCAAAAACGGAACACTTATAGTTTCGGCATGTCCATCCGTACGTCCGTCCGTCCTTCACTACGTCACAGGCATTTTACACAAAAACTATGATTTAGATTGATGAAATTTGAAGTATAGGTGTCTTGTGTAAGCCGCTACTTAGTTTAGTTGTTAAATAACAAAACTACTTAGTTTAATTAATAACAAAAAAAAGTAGGGGGCACTGTAACAGAAGCCGCTGAGAAAACTTTTTTTCAGCAAATATCAACGTGTGGCACCATATTTCGACAGTTCTTCTAAAACACTTTAAGGTTTCTTAGCAATTGTCAATATTTCCTTAAATAATCGCCCCGCTCTTTATCTTTTAAACCGTATATTCATAAAATATGAATGCGTTTATTCCCATAAAATCCTAATATTACATGGAGTACCGTATAAATAGCATTTAAATACAATTTAAAAGCCTAACTAAATTAAGGCTTTTATCTTAGGAATAAACCGCGGAAGTTTTCATGAAACAGGGCCAATATCAAATTGATCGTGTCCTAAAATCGGCCACTCCGAAAGTCCAACGCTGTGATCCCTCGATAGTGTAGCAATATGCAATCAGTCAGGCGACTGTCAGTTTGAGCGACAACTCCGGGATAACGACCATAGTCAGCCGGACATTGAGCGGTGTTCAGACTAATTCGTAGTAAGATTATGTAGATAACGGCTAAAAATACTTGGCGAAGTTTATCAAGGATAACAAACGGCACCCCTTTTATCTATAAAATCTAGAAGACTAAATATTACAAGACTTTTGTAGCAATGGCAATGGAAAAATATAATTTAAAGGTCTAACTTCATCAAACCTTAACCTCAAAATTATTGAGTCCTAAAATCGGCCGCTTTGATTTATTCCATCACCGTAGTCCTTTGATGATGCAATATGCAATCAATCAGGTGACCATCAGTTTGTGTAACGCCTCCGCCCAACAGACAGTTTCTATAACAATATACTAGTAATATTTTCTTGATATCGAATGAAAAGAAACAGTACTATTAAATCAAGTAATGTAATTCTTTATCGTAATATAATAGCACAAAAAGCTTATAAGCTTATTATAAGCTACTTTTCTCCCATAAAAATTGCGGTATCCTAAAGCACAATTGCTCGCATGGGAAGCATGAAATTCCAAAGGAAATATTATAGGTTCAAAGCGATCAGCGTAGCGATGTAATGGCTTAGTTGGAAAGGGCACAGCTGCGGAAAAGCCGGAGCTTGAAGTGTCACTTACATTGCAGTGGATCGCATTGTTTTTTTTTATGATTGACCTTTGTATCAATCTTATATAAAATAGTAACGTGGTTTAACGATTGATAAACACCGCGCATCCTAAACCGTTGAATACCTTCAAATACAGTTTGAAACATATATTCGTTTAGAGATGTAAAGGTGCACTAAGGCAGGATGTTTTGAATTTAGAATTGTATGTGGACAAAATTGTGGGGAAAAGATAGTATATTGTAAACAATTTAAAGACAAGAATCAACATACTTATGAAAGTATAGTGACCGGCCACAGGTGACCGGAGCCGCGGGGGTCGATTATCTGATCACCCGCCGTCGACCTGTTGCGCCACTTCAGACGACTCTTTTAACGATGGCTTTTTAGTTGCCTTATTTTATGCTGAGTTTTTACGATATTGTGCGATATAAATTTTAGTACTTAATAGTTTATTTTTAATAACATGGCTGTGAGGTCCATTACGAGTAGGAGTATTATAAAATTCAGTTGCCTTAGTGTGGTAATCATTTGAAGAAAAATCTACAGCGCGGTTCACGAATGTCAAGATCTTATTATATTGAACGCGTATTGCGTTTATACATCGTAGGCCCATTGTGTAAACCTCACTCACAGGCTGCACGTATAAAACGTCTGACCATAAACTCTAAACTACGTCATTTTAACCGATTCATCGCAACGTGCAAAAATGTTTATAGTTAACATGCTCACCCGCAGGTTTCTGCTGGTGAGCATGTTAACTATACTAATAATACAGAGAAAAAACATTTAAACAGGAAAAGGGGATCCATAAAGGTATCTTCTCGGTACGAAACCCTAAAAAATCTAGCCAACGCCGTCATATTCCGGTAAAACGCTTTGTGGCCCAACAGGAAACAGGATGACGGATTGGCGCCGTTAAATAATTCTTGCGGAGCTCAACACTGTCTCAACAGCCATTTCCGGTCTACTCGGCTTCGTAGACGTAATTAATTTCAGGCTGTTTATTTTGAGCAAATCATCTGTTCATTTGAATCGAATTGAGTTTGTTTAACTGTTGGCTTATGTTTTAAGCTCTGTACTCTGTATGACAGTAACAATTCCTTACCTCATGTTGTAAATGGACGAAGGTGTGTTTGATGCTTTCCTTCTTTCATGTAATAACAGAAAAAACTGATCGGCGCACTATGGGCTGATAATCGATTTCATATGTACTTTAAGACTACATAGTGTACTTATTTTCTTTGATATATGTTCCTCTTCACATCATAGCACCAAATCATAATCAATTATACTTGAAAACGGATAAGTATTTTTTTTTCGCAAATATATGAAATGAGTCGGTATAATATGACAAATGTGAATATCTTTGAAAATGAATGTTTGTGGTCATATCGTCGGTAAAGGAATATCAATTATATAATCTCTTAAGCACCAAGCTGCAAAGTAATACGATTTGACTCAGATGCCAAACCGATAAAACAAACTGAAACTTTAAAAAAATTGAGATCGTAGAACGAGATATCGATATTACATTCGGAGCCGGGGATCATTAAGTTTGAACGGCAATTACCGACGTTGAGTCGGCGGTGGCTTTGGCGCTCAAAAGGTTAAGGATTTTTGCATACTGGCAATTTTGCAACCGAGAACACTTTTAATAAGAAACGATGATTTGTAGTTTGTAATGTTACTACTCATGGTTTTTATAACCCTCGCTTGAAAAGTTAATGTCTTTAAATGTTTATAATTATAACCTAAACACAGATTTGTTTGTCGTACAAGGTTTCTCGAACTTTCTCTCGTGGCAAACGTATTTCGCGTATACGAGTAGTTCAAACTAACTCATCGCTCTATTCTTGCGTAAAAGCAGGACACAATAACAAACCCGACTAACGAATAACCAAACAGGCTTTAAAATATAAGTGAGAATTCTTAAATAATGCATAATTACATTACAAAGTAGCAGAGACCAACACGACACATCTATTTGCCTAAGTTTACGGGGGCAATTAAGAACTCATGTCACCCAAATTGAGATAAAGTGCCCGGACCATCTCTACCGCTTAAGTAGTGACACTTCGTAATAGTATTCGTAGTTGGCACTCGAAATGTCGATCAATAACAATAGGCAGTCGGTAATTAATAAATTTTTCATGTCACTAGTTCAGAAAATTCCCTTTGGCCTTTAGCATCGTATCTGTGTGAAAAAAACCATTTATTCGCTAACGTGCACAAGTTGTTTGCAATTAAAACTTATATTTTCTTCATATATATGTTCATTTTAGTTGTTATTCTTACATCTTACATTTCCACGGTACAGTAATGAAAAGTTAAGGGTTTCACACGGCTGAAAAATAATTTGGTACGTCTACTTTGCCTTGCCTTGAAAACCTCACTACCCTCAAGAATATATTTTGGAACCACTCACTTTGCTCGTGGCCAATTTCGGACTCCATCGCCTACTTGACTTTCATAACATAAAACTGTTATTGTCTGCGCAATGTGCCCAAATTAATGATATTGCTGAATGCGTGTTAGAATAGTACTTAGGTACTAGACTGTGTCATATTGTTCCTAATTGAGTTTGGTACCATGTAGAGACGGATTTGTTTATACTGTCAACACATTTTATTAGAATACAGTTCTAGCCATTTTATTCTCCTAGCAAGTAAGCTCCAACAAAGATTCTTGGAAAATCCGTCTCAACCCGTATTCACATGAACTGAACTTAAAATGCATAGTAAAAATTTCGCTTTTTAAACTAAAGCTAAGGCAGTTAGAGTAATTGAATCTTCCCATTCGGCTAACCGCCTCGACTAGCGACCCGCAGTTGGAAACGTTCCAAATTCAATGAGTTAATATTCGAGTTCACTTTCCGAAGTGTAGGCCATGTATGATTTACCGATCCAGCTTTGACCGCCAATATCGCAGCTCAGTTTCAAACCTAAACCATTTTGGCTCAGTCATCCAAAGAGGATCTTGGTCGCCTTAACAAGAATATGCCACCTATTCCGATCCTGCACAGTCTCCTGTCAATTTTCAGCTTGAAGTTTATGCAGATCCGCCTCTATCCCAAGATGGCGTCTAGATGCATGTTTGATAATGCTACCCATCATAGGAACCCTTTAGTTAGGATGGCAACCGATTACTTCCACCTTCTGATAATGCTCGATCTCTCAGAGGATTCACTCCTCAGAAGCCGCTTTCAAAGAGGTCGGTATACATCTCTTTATTGGTACTCAAGCCAACAAAGTTTATGATTATGAGACTGCTTCATTTTGCTTTGCTCAGTTTCGAAATAAATATTAAGCCTCTTAAATTGTAATAAATCCTTTTTTTTGACGATATCGTTGGTTTTAGTTAGTTGCTTACGATGCTGGCGGTCCCAGGCTCTAATTCCGGCCAGGGCAAGTGTCTGTGAGATGGACAAGAATGTTTGTTCTTGGGTTTTTGGATGTTTTTTATGTATTTCCGTATTATAATTTATCTATTATACCTATTATGTATATCGTCGCCGGTCGCTCAGTACCTTTAGTACAAGGTTTGCTTTGTTTGTGACAGGTTCGATATGTGTAAGATGGATCTATATCGGAAACCCTAACGACGTTTGTCCTAATGTATCATTTGTCCTAACGCATTTTTTATGAAACTATAAACTTTTCAGGACTGTTATAAAACAAATAACCTAACCTAATCTAATCTAAACGATGATCTTTTAAAAAATCCTGATGAATTTAAGGATTCTGAAAAAAATGCGTTACGACAAACGACATTAGGGATTCCGAAGGAGACCCGTGTAAGATTGTCCTTGATATTTATATACTAGTAATTTTAGCCCTTCTGCGTCAAATATAGACCAATAGTCTCCGTGGCGCTGGATGGTCGGTATTTCTGTGTGTGGCTTTACGCTCCTCTACTGCATTCCATTACTGGACCAGCGGTCTAACCATGCCTAGTCACTTTAAAGTCAAATTCTATAAAAAAAAAAAGGAAATGTGAAAGTATTGCAAGATACACTGCCGATGGTGTGGTTATTCATATCACAAAATATGAAATAATGATCTCTTCTCAATCATGCAATGAAATATTGACGTTGTGTTCCTTGTCATAGACCCCGAAGTCAAACATTTCGGGTGCGGCGAGACGAGGGGCACATAATGATAATTTCATATGAAATTGCGGGCCAAGGCCAGCAAAGCGACCGTCTTTTGTTTCAATTCGCTCCGAGCGCCAATGCGCCGCCGCACCGCTGTAGAGAACGGTACACTATGTATATTAAAATAACGTTTTAGTGGGGAAAAAAAAAATAGGTTTTTATTTCATTGCATGTTTGAGAAAAGCACTATACAAGCTTCGGCGCGAACAGGGATTGTCGGCCTCCTATCTCTAGATGGCCTCGTTAACACTCGGCCATCTATAACTACTCGGCCTCTCTCTTAAAGTTAAGGTCTGGACTATAACTCTAAACAATGTGTGCACAGAAAGGCTAATAAGATTTAGTGAAAATTAATCGCTAGAGACAAATTATATTAAATTTCTTAATATTTAGGGATAACAACAATTTAACATTGTGTTTACAGTATTAACTAATTAAACTTTACATATTATACATTTGCGTAAAACTAAATGACCTAAAATATTTTTTTTACAGTGTTTTTAAATAAGAGTAAGCTGTTTTTAAAAATGTCCAAAGAAGGATGTTCAGACACCGTTTCATTATACAATCGGCACATTCGTATAGAATGAGGTGTTATTTTTATAAATTTGAAGCAGGAATAATTTATGCGAGGGGTTACGTGATTTATATTGGGTAATGAAGTTCAAAAGAGAAAGAAGGGAAGGACAGTCAATATGTGAGTGTATCATTTTATAAAGTATAATTAAATCATTGCATTTTCTGCGGGATGACAGGGATGATACGTTGAAGTGTTTAAGCCTACTGGCATATGATCTATGCTCTCGGCCGAGCTGGAGCCTATAGCAAAGGATGTTGAGGAACTGCTTTTGAACTTTCTCAATTCTGTCCATATGTAATTTGTAATAAGGTGACCATATCGCACACCCGTATTCTAAGGTACTTCGTACTAAAGAATAATATAAATATTTCAAGGTATTAACGTTTTTGAAGTCTCTGGTGGTACGAGATATAAAACCGATTAGTTTAATACTTTTGGAAATTAGTTTATCATAATAAAAATGGAAGGTTAATTTTTCATCGAAATGAACGCCAAGGTCACGGATAACAGATGTGCGATTTAATGTGTAATTGTTAAGGGAATAATCGTATAAGAATTTTTGTTTTGACGACGTAAAGGAAATAATGAAGCATTTTTCAGAGTTTAAAAACATACGGTTTTCAATACACCATTTCGCTACTGCATTAAGGTTATTCTGTAGAATTGTACAGTCCTCAATATTTTTTATTATTGAAAAGATTTTAAGATCATCTGCATACAATAAACAAGGACATAACAAACGTTCAACCAGGTCGTTAATAAAGACAACAAACAAGAGAGGTCCTAAATGTGATCCTTGCGGTACACCAGATGTTATAGTAATTGCCGCAGAAAGATATCCTTTCATATTAATAAGCTGACTTCTATTACTCAGATAAGAATCTACCCATCTAAGCAAATTACCCTGAATACCGTATCCTTCGAGTTTTTTAATGAGTATGGTGTGATCGACTTTGTCGAAAGCCTTCGAAAAATCCGTATAAATTGAGTCGACTTGAGTTTTTTTACAAGTCTGATTCTACGACATTTCCCAAGAGGAGACCACTGTTGAGAAGAAAGCCGAAACAAACTCAACAGTCAGTCATTTTTACTAAATAATACTTAACAACTTTACAATATTAGTACTTAGCCTCTTCATGGGACGTTACATATTATGCGTACTCTTGCCCCGTCCCATGTCCATCGCTCCGCTCGGAAACCAGGGACGGCCGCAGAAGATGCTCAAACCGTCAAGTGTCGCTAACACGTCTTTCTAAATAAGGATTACGAATTTGCGGCACTGTCAGTTGAGACTTGGACCCGTGGTCATCTAACACAAAAATATAGTCAACAAAATTTCAGTAAAACTTGTCGGATCTGCAGGCGATATCAGAGCGGGTTCCTGTTTTGCCCAAAGATTAAGCGTCGCATTAGAAAAGGCTAACGCGGCGAGCGTGCTGGAGACGATGCCTCAGAAGGGTTCTATACTGGAGGACTCTTTTTAATTATTGTTTTGATCTAGTTTTCAAATCACCTGTAAATATTTATACAAATACTTAATAGATTAACTTAACCTGTCAATATTTTGAGTCGGAAAAAAAGTTTTCATGGTAACTACATCTTAGCCTATCTCAAATATATCTTTCTAATTATAAATTCAATGCTTAGTTCTTTAAGAAAACATATCAAAACTTATAAAAGTAAATTCAAATAGCTTATTCGTTAAGTAAGTCATAACGGCAATTTTTACAAATCTGAATCTATCGGCATTTTACAAATGGAGACGGCTGTATTCAAAAGTCAGTATTTTTTTCGTATATTACTTAAAACGATTATATAGTACTTAAAAAGAATCAAATTGTATCATAAGCAATTGGTACACGTAGAGGAGATGTACAGAAACATTTTATTCTATTTGAATTGAACAATTGTTACGAAGCGTCCCTGCTGTAGCGTGAAAAAAGTACGTGATAGTCGCTTGTTTTTGTAATGCCCATTCCAAATTGATAAAAGCTTTGAGTTGTGAATGATGCGTCATTTAGATTCCATTAGTGTTACTGACGAGAGTCGGAAAAGTGAGGTTTTGGAACTTTTCGATCAAGTCATCTTGGATATTTATTTATTTATTTTGAAAAGGCATTGTTACAAGTAACAAACTTAGTAATTAATTAAAGTACATAAC
Organism: Hedya salicella; assembly: GCA_905404275.2. Classification (NCBI taxonomy): domain Eukaryota; kingdom Metazoa; phylum Arthropoda; class Insecta; order Lepidoptera; family Tortricidae; genus Hedya; species Hedya salicella. The sequence goes on along the minus strand of FR990112.1, from coordinate 9,112,425 downwards.
GTTCAAGGCATATATGTGTTTGTTACTCAATTACAACCACGCACAACATTTGAGAGTGATTGTAAAGTGCATGCAACTAAGAACTAGCATACATTATAGTGTCATCTAGTGTCAAATGACTGACTGAGATGACTTGTGCCAAAATTGTATTTTAGCCTCTTTTGTTGATTTTGCCGATCTACTATTTTAATTTCGCTATAATTTACTCAGTGCTAGTCAACCTGTCGATACGAACAAAGCAGCTTGAGGCATATTCGCTTTAATTTGGGACATATTTTATTCAGCGAGTCGGCACCACACTCCTGCCGCTTATCCGGCTCAATGTTAAATAACTGAATATTTTTACATGAATTTGTGTTCGTGGAAAACCTATCAGTGGCAGAGAGAATAAGTAATTTTGAGTAAACTTGTTGAGTTCATGTACTCGTTACTGCAGGGATGATTACTACAAATATAGCTAGGAAAAAACTGGCCAAGTACATGTGCAAAGTCAGAGGCCCAGATATTGCGATTCCAAATATATTCTACGCAAAAAACGCTAAAAAGAAATGTTACACACATGGTAGACATGGACACTCTTTAAATTTTAACTTATTTTTTTTATTTCTCGTTATGGCAGTCAAGAGTTAGAGCTCCTTGTGAGACAGATGGACGGACAGAGAGACAGACAGTGGAGGCTTAGTTATAGGGTTCCGTTGCTGCCATTTGGGTTCGGAACCAAGAAAAAACAACAATATTATGATTCCAGTAGCTTATTGTCCTGGTGCACTGATTTCCATGTAATGGGTATCAGATGGGAATCGTAATATTATGACGTGCCAAATCTGACATTTTGGTCAAAAGCTACTACGATAGAAACATGAAAACACCTTTGCAAATGATAATGATATTGCTATTTTCAATCTTTTCAACCACAAGGAATATAACCATGTAGGTTAGGCAATGAATGCTTGTAATCCAAAGGGGAAAACCTAACGACGCAGTGCCACGAGGCATAAAAATAGTCTCAAGGCTATAATATAACAAAGTATAACTGACCAAGCGAGCAAAGCGTCTCCAATTCAGCTTAATCAAAAATGCTTTATAATGTTAGGAAACCTGACAGATGCCTGGCTCTACAATTCGTAGTCGTGTTCGTCGTATTTACGTACGAATTCTTGTGAAATGTTGTGAGTAGCACCTCTAGCACAACTGTGACACGCGACTCTTTGTCGCGCGACAAAGAATGTCTGTCTCTTTCCTTTCAATACAAAGCGAGAAAGACGGGTGATGCTATGACGCGCGACAAGCGTAGTCGCGGAGAGTTGTGCTACACCGGTAGGTTCGATAATTACATGTTTTTTGTCGATTCAATTTTTTGTTTACTGGCGGAGATATTGGGTTAAAAGATTCGTGAGGCCTACAGCTCACACAGTTACTAGTTATTTATCACCAGAAATGCGCGATTGAAAGCTTTATTTTAGAAAACAGTCTCTCGGAGATTTATAACTTAACGTCATGTGTGTTTTATATTCCAAACACGTTCTCCTAGCTATTAGCAGCTCCCCGTTTGACCTACATGTGCCCAGTAGAAGGCGCAGATTAAAAAAATAACTTATTTAAGAGGCTAACCACACATCCCTATTGTAGATTTATGGCTCTGTACTTGTATGTAGACGGAACTGCGTAAAAACCTCACACTTTTGGGATTGAAACTTCAATTCTATTAGTGTAAGGCTGTGTTTGCGACTAAACTTTTGTTGATATATGTTGAGAGGTGTGTGAATATGGACGCGACTGGGGACCAGAAGAATTTATGGGCGACCCATTTCTAAGTAGCATCTAGTCTATGGGAAAAATGCATCCGCGTCCGAGATTTTTATTCCGTTATCACTTCAATGCATTTTAGTAAAGGAGCAAACATTTTAGTAATGATAAGTCCTTCCTTCTGTTATAAACTCGAAAATATCTGTTGGTTGCTCTTTTCACACGTCAATGGTGAAACAAATCGGAATGATAATTGCTTGCAGTGAAGTACAACGGGGAGAAACGGTGACTTAGGCTTTGCTTTGTTTTATTTTAGAAGATACATCACATCACATCACGTCAGATGACCTCTACTGCTCGCCAAATCTTCTCCCACGTTGACCGGTCTTACTCTAAATACTCACATCCAAAGGTAAATTGCGATCTTCCCAAAATCATGTATCCAGTTTGCAGGAGGGCTCCCACGCTGTGACTTCCGGTGCGTGGTTGACATTCAAGAACATTTTTACCGCAGTGGAATTCTGTCCTACTAGCAATAATTAAACCAGAAACTTTTCGAAGTATAAGTCAAGTATGTTAATGAGGGGCCGGAGAAGAGTTCGTTCCTGCAGTTTTACCTTTTGAAACATCTATCTTTCCAGGATCGCTGGGCTATTTTTATTCGGTAAACAATAGCGTAACTGCCCGAGACAGGAAAAGATAGATGAATAGGATTGTAGTATTAATGGCCTGTAATATATTAAGTTTAGAAAAAGTACCACGAAGTCCCCGTCACACACAGAACGTTGCTATCGAATGTGCTAACGTTTTTAAATGCAGCGGAGATATGTGATTATTAATTGCACGATAGTTAAATAATAATAATTACATAAATTAATAACCAGTAACACACTTAAGTGACCATCTGCATCTGTAGGTTTTATGTCAATGTCAATAGGGTCTGTTAATGCCAATAATTAAATAATGATATTTTCTCAAGCATGCTGGGTAATGTTTAGTTTTTTATTTTAAAATAGAAGACAGAGGACAAATCACATACAGCCACAACAACCACACACATCTGATCAGATTGGCATTCATTTCTGACTCAGTTTCAGACGTCAGCTGATGTAATCGGTAACGTGTGAAGTACGTTTATGAGTTTATGCAAGTTTTATATTTTTATTTATTGTATAGATGTGAAAAGTCAGTTTAAAAAGGCGGTAAAATTTATAAAATTAGTTCATTGTATCGAGCGCATGTGCGTAAACAATTTTCATGTGAATGTTTTGGCCATATTTTTTAAACAATGAGTTCGAATGATGAAAGTAGTTTAGATGGCACACCGCCTCATTTAAAAGCAGAAACGAATTAAGCTATGGAGAATTTGCTTCCTGTTAAATCAAGAGATAAATATAATCGAGTGTACGACCAATTAATGTTATGGAAAGAAAGCATACATGAAAATTCATTTTCTGAAAGTGTTTTTTTAGCATATTTCAGTGAGCAATCCAAAACGAAGAAGCCACCTACGTTATGGTCTATTTATTCTATGCTGAAGTGTACAATTCATATCAAACACAATGTCAACATAAAACAATTTACGCATTTTTATTATTTCCTCGCATCATTTGAGAAAAGCACTATATATACCACGGCGGAAACGCGGATTACCTGACTCGCATCTTTTGCAAGCCTCGCGATGCTCGGCTTGCAAACCACCTCGTCAGGCAATCCCCTCCTTTCCGGGCCTCGGCAATGTATTATTATTCTGTAAGTAGGCCGCAAGGGCACTTTTACAAGTCTGACTCTACGGCTTTGCCCAAGAGGAGACCACTGAGGAGAAGAAAGCCGAAACAAACTCAACAGTCAGTCATTATTTCGAAATAACTCTTATATCTATGACGATATTTGCACTTAGCCTATCCTAAATATATGTTTTGAGTATAAACTCAATGCGTAGTTTTTCCTGAAAACATATCAAAACTTATAAAAGTAAAAAAATATAGAATACAAAAAAGCAAAAAAAAATTTTTTTATTTAAAACAAGTTACATACGTTTGATATGCCACCTTATAAGAACCGTGCCCCGGTAAAAGTAAATTATTTGGTTTCAGTTTTGGGCCATGCATTTTTGTCTTAGTCAATGATCAGTTAAGTTAAGTGTGTGGCTGATGGTGCTATGTGCTAAAGGTAAGGGAGTCTGGTTTCCAAAATGTCTCCCTATAGGAAAACTTGTTCGTATTGACGGGTACAGTCAAGGGCACCAATATGTATACACCACAAAGTTTCAAAAATATGTATACACGTCTTATTATTATGGCAGTAAGGTTTATGTATACATATTTTGGAACTTTGTGTGGATATTTATCTTTGCCCTTGACTGTACTACCACCTGTCAAAATTAAAGTAAATAAAAGAAAACACTGGTGTATATGTAAATATATACTTTAATTCCGAACTGTGTTGCACCACCTTATACCTACGTGCATTTTTTTCAACGTCTCCGACTACCCTAAGATTGTCCGGAAGAGATCGCTGTTTAGCGATAAAACTGCCTGTTGTACCTCATCTTGAATGCATTATTTTCTTTTGTACTGTTTTATGAGGTGTGCGATAAAAAGTTATTGTATCGTAATGTTCTTTGCAAAGAAGCTCCACACAAACGCAAAGTTTTTGCTCGCATCCATTTACACAGTGACGTACACTGCCACCGGTACCTACGTTATGTGCTATGTGTACACGTATTGGACTGCAGATGCATTGCGTTAAAAGCGGTACGTGTCTACCGGGACCCCGTACAAAGACCTGCTCTTTGCAGATGTACCTATATTTGTCCGCGTTGAGTTCTACTGTGGAAGGGAACATTATGGAGACTCGCGGCAGATAAATTGAATACGGTATTTATATATGTTACTCTGTATGTAAGTTGCAAAACATCGCATACTTTGTTAGAAATTTTCAAGGAAATATTTGAGAAACTTCATATGAATTTCAGATACACGTAAGTTTTGCTTAAAATAAAGTTTTACAATTTGGGAAACTTATATGTAATAAAGCTTATTATCGTGTTGATTGTGTAATTGTACGAAATGGATATAGAGCAACTAAGTACCTACTTATTTGAAACAAGTTCGTCACATTTTGACAAAATTCTTATTGAATATTTCTCGCAATCGATAGTCTCGATCCTAAAGTTTGTGCACGTTATTTATCATCGTGTCATTTTGAATTGACTTAGCAATATAAACCTCCCAAATTATGCTACCACAAAAGAAACAGGTTTGCCAAACATCTTTTTAAAAGGCCTAAACGAATTTCTCGAAAAATGCAAATCACAGCGTACACTTATCCGGGCGGAAGAAATGTATAATGCGACCCTATTAGAAAGGTTTTCCTTTCTGAACCTCATATCTCGCGGCTGAGCGAAGTTCGAATACTAACTTTATTTCCCAGTGGTTCAGTTGCTTTAGTAAGTACAGTAAGATAGGAGATTTTGGAAGCTTGGAGCTCGCGACCGGGGGCGTTGTGCAATTTGTTGCAGTGTCAAACACAAACGCCTCTTTATGGAGGGGTCGGGGAAGATTTGCGACGCTGTCTTATTCTGCAAATTCCGAGCGTCAGAGCTAACGCGTGAAATAGAATTCAGGCGTGCCTATGTAGATCTTGAGTCTAGAATATAGGCACATAAATTACGCAGACATTTGTTATGCTTTTACATTGCACACTGATATCTATGTTTCTTACGGTAAATTATCGGTCTTTGTGTATAATAAATCCCTCGTTATGCATACTCGTATTTTTAGCTCCCAACAGAAAAGAGGAGTATTATAAGTTTGATACGTGTATTTGTCATCATAGATCTCAAACGCATAAGTTGTATTGTTATTTTATTTTTATTGAATAACTAGTTAGTTACTATTTATGCAGTGGATTTTAAGTGTCATTGAAGAAAATCGGAGCAACTAATTTTAAAATATCGTTATTAGCTACTTATTTTCACAACTAGTGGATGAATTAAACTTTGTTAAAAGCAGCCTAAATTAGCCACTCACTAAAATTATATGCAACTAGGCAACTACATTCATTATGCAAAAACAGTTCAGAGAAAGTCATATTTTAAAAACTGTTTATACACTATGGTGGATTTTACATTAATCATTATTTCGTTGTAACTATAACGTTTATAGTATACCTATCCCAAATAGCACGCAAGCGTTATAAGGGCTTATGCAGCTGTTTTACAGCCATTTTAAGCGTATAACCTCTAATACAGCTTGTGTGTTACTTGGGTATGTTGTACTATAGTGGAATAATATTTAAGAGTATTAAATGCAAATTCAAATGACTATGTTTCGAGGTATTTATTCTCATTATATTTTAACACATTATAAAGTAGGAGAAATATTTATTTCGGAAAGTAAGTCCATTAATTATTAGAGAGTTCGACAAAAAAAAACTTAAATACAATTAATTACAAAATAATAATCACTTTTAGTTCCCCTACAACTTTCTATTTCCGTACGTACATATAGGTTGACCTGAACACAGTAGAAAAATGTAGAGCTAAATAATAGAGGGCATGTAAGTAACTAGGTACTCGAAAACAATTCCAAGGATGCAAAGTGGATAAAAAAAGTAAGAAAATTTTACTTCACGTCCATAATAAGTTAAGAAGGGACAGATTAACTTTAATGCCCCCAAACGTTCTTTACCAGTCAACTGTAGAGCTTAATAGAAATTCACTAAAATCTACGATTGTATTGAAAAGCATATAGACAAACATAATCTCTCAAAAGAATGTGTTAAAATGACTCAATTTCAACCGCTTCATCTTACGTCTCACAAAAAGAATTATGATAACAGAGCTGTTCAAGCAACTTCAAAGCAATTCAGTGGCCAAAGATAAGCTTTTCTCAGTGCATAAGGTCGTTTAACCTTGGCACGGGAATGTTCACATTTATCGAGTGATGTGAAAATATTTTATGCACCATAGTCACGTGCTACGACCGTGGAGTTTTCTTTTAATTTAAACTTGGCGCTCGAAAAAGGCTGGCTGTTGAAAATTTGTAATACCTCGGCATTTAAAAGTTTGTAGCAATAAAAAAATGGCTGGGTAAATTGGTTAGTGGATTTATTATTTATATGTGACTTTAAAAAATTGGCGATCTCAGTTTGCTCGTAGATAAATTTGCATGTCGTGCATCTGTCACTCAAATTAAAAAGCGATCGGTTTTATTGTTGGAAACTGTATTACTTTGGATTTTTAGAAATGGCTCCAAATGTTCAAGATTGTTTATTTCATTATAATACATACTTATTTTAAAATCCAAGATACCCTATAATTCAAATTACACTTAAAGCACCACTACGTTGATTTTGATAAAACTTGAAACCCCATATTATATTTAATACTTTCAAACTTTGCTTACAGCCGATAGAAACGTCTTCGTATATCATTTTTTTTCTTTTTGTCTGAAGCAAAAGTGCAAAAAGCGTTTTGAGTATTTTTTAGTTTCCAATTGTTTTATATCACGTAAAGTACCGTGGTAGTTTACGTGATATTTGATTTCATACACTCAAACGCTCTATTCACGCAGATCATCATCATTAACTAGCTCGTGTCATTAACATCCGCAGCATCCGCGGCGCATCCGGATGCATCCGCGTAGTGGATGCAATTAGTCGCCCGCCGCCACAAAGCGCTCGCTTGCATTTAGTGCTCGCTCCACATTTGGATACGCTATAGTCACTAGAAGATTCTAAAGACAGAAATACAGAACGTATAGACACTAATTGACACATAAATGCGTACATGTTTTAGGGTTCCGTACCTTGAAGGCAAAAACGGATCCCTTGTAAGATCACTTTGTTGTCCATCCGTTTGTCCGTTCGTCGGTCAAAACCTTGTCTCTCAGGAACGCGTGGAGGTATCGAGTTAAAATTAACACCAAATACTTATGTCTGCGGTCCCTTGCAGTTGTAAAAAAAAAACAAACAGCGCAAGTCAAAGATATAGAAATTAAAAATGGTGTTGCCATACAAATTGCCGTCCAGGAAAACCTGAAGGGTACTTCCAGTTGAACTTGAAATTTATTATGAAGGTAGGTTTTATAGCACAACCCACGAAATAGATCGGACAATTTTATTCTTTTTAGGTCTGTCAGTCAGAAACCGTTACATAAAATGACGCCACAGCGCGTACATCTTGCTCAGATGTAGGCCCTACTCCTAAGCAAAATGTACTTAATGTTCGATGATTTTACTATATAGGTTACTGACATAGACAGACAGACATAAAATTATACTGTTTTTAGTATTTTTTGTTATATCTTCTATAAAAATTACGACTGTCTAGCTACCACGGTTCATGAGATACAGCCTCGTGACAGACAGACAGACAGACGGATGGACAGCGGAATCTTAGAAAATAGGGTCCTGTTGTACCCTTTGGGTACAGAACCCTAAAAAACATAATTCCTGAATAATATTTTAAATGCCCGTAACATCAACTTGTTTTGCCACAAATGAAAATTATATTCCTTGCCGCTGAATACAAATAATCTCACCATAGCATTGCGTTGAAAAGGAATAACACTACACCCAGTGGATGTTGAGAATCGCTCCCAGTTTTAATTCATTCGTGGACACTTAATGGAATACCAAGTGGCCACCATTCAGCGTCACGTCCGACGGACCTAAGAGTACGCTAAGATCGCGCCATCCTGTTTTCTCCTTTATTTCGTAATACAAGAGGAAGAGAAACAGAGCAATTTCAAATGCTCTCATTTTAGAAACCGGGAACCGACAAGTTACTGTGGAATGTTTAATTAATAAAGGTATAAAATCGAGTTTTGAAAGTACTGGCAGGTACATTCATTTAGCTCTTTTTAAAGAAAAAGTAAGGAAATTGTGCAAATGTATCCAAGAATCTTGTGCAAATAATATAATTACAGGACATGTGAAATTAATCGAATAACTGAGCATTTAATTTAATCCATAAGATACTGGACATTGAAATATCTGGTTGTATGGGGAAATCATCTTCTAAGTTATTTTATACGAAGCGAGGTTTAGGGTATTCCTTTATGACATCAATCTTCTCTGTTTGCGTTTGATAAAGTTCATAACGTCGCAATCATAAGCAAGTTACAAGAAGCACCTTAGTGTGAACATATGAATTAAACCGAAAACATCTTCATTTAATTCGTTCGATAAGGCGAACGGGTTTGATAGTATCGGAACATCAACGTTTCCTTCCTGACGGAAAACGAGTTATTTGCGTTCAACTCGCTCGTTGATGACGTCATGATTCTTTATGGGAGTTACCTTCACCTGAACGCTGGAAATGTTTTTATTGGCAGTCGAAGCGAGTAGCGACTGATAGCTGTGTTTTTCTGAACGTTATAAATGTAATTAGATTATTATAGATCTACTTAAACTAGAAGCTTCTGTAAAGTAAATACTCGCTTCTCTTATTCTCTGTCGTTTAACACTTTATGCAGAGCGGTTTCGTCATATGTTCCTCCCGCCATCTCTCGTCTTGTCTAGACTGGCCTATAGACCATATTAATTATTAGACTTCCTCATAGTTTTTTCTGGGTAAACTATTCTATGAATACGCAATTAACACAGAAAAAGTAGCCTATCTTGTGTTTCACCCCATGAATTGTGTGACCGAGGCAGTGCCTTGTTTTTACAAAAAACGTAAAAAAAACTTTAAGAATGCTAAAATTTAGATTCGCTACTAACTGCATTTGCATAAAGCTATAACAAACCTTACTAATAAAAATACGTAGGTGTTTCACTTTCGTATAAAGTTATAACCTTTTAGCACTAACTATTGCACAGGTTGTGCCGCATTTTAAATCTTATTTACAATAGAATTAAACTTTTACAAATTCATTCATTTTTACATAAGTCCCTTTTATTGTGCGGATTAAGCCTGATAAAAGCTGAGCGATTATGTAAAACTTTTGACACCAAGAAAATGTTACGACGGATGTCGTATTTTTAACCTCCGTCGCGACGCTAAGGGGGTGTTCTGTGTTTAAAATGTTGGGTTTGTCTATCTGTGTGTATGTTTATAATTATGTTTTATTTCTGGCATAATAAATATATTGTGTAACATCATACAGTACAACTTACGCATGACTTTACAGGAAGAGATCTTTTAAAAAGAAGGGGTTCAACTTCACCCTTGTATAGTACATTACCTTTGTTCTATTGTTTTAATGTTTACAAACAAACAAACAGACTTAATTGCACAGGTCTATCTTATCGCTAAAGAGGGTTTTTTCTAGACAAACTGAGGATAGTTTAGTTATGTAGGTACCTATCCAGAACCATGTATTATGCCTTGGCTTTAATTTTATTGTATCGACGAAAACACACTCACATAAATAATATCGGTAAGAATTTAGTGAACAATACTGAAGCAAAGTGAAATCTATCGACAAGAAAACGCTAAACTTTACAAATCGGCCAATTTAAATCGGTAGTTAACTGCAACAGATTCAATACAATCAGTGGGAGTGATTAAAGAAGCGTCTTCGAGAGGAGATAAACTTGGGACAAACAAACATCTTTAGACGCTGTAGTGAATTGGTGCCGATAGATTCGCCGTGTATACTAAGCTAAGTAGGTAGATAAGACTAAGCTAAATTGGCCGAGTATACTAAGCTAAGAAGATAACTCTGACGAACCCGAGAAGTATTGTGCTATTTTGATGCATTTTGCCTATTTTTTATATCTACAAACTTTATAGACGTAAAATGCCACCACGGTAAAATGTACATAGTGCATAGCGCTTACTTATGCTGTATGGCGCAATTAATTAATTATAGAACAAAAAAAAATAACTTCAGGTAAAGCTTGTCTCACTGAAACATGTCTTACTTAACATATATAAATTTTTGAAAACTGTAGCATCTGCTACTTAATTTAAATAGCAAAAGCCGGTCCCTATCTGTATTAAAAACACTATTATTCAGCCCTAACTCGTTTCTAACTAGACCTTCCTACTTCCAAACTTCAAACAAAACCGTGCAACCGACATAGAAAAAGTTATCGAGCCGATAGAAATCATCAACACTTTAGCCTTTAGCTAAACTAGTAAAAAGTCAATAAACCGGCAGTCCGAAGCGTCTGCATCGCGTGACCGCCGCGCATAAACAACGCGCCAACGCGCAACGCCGGGCGGCAACCCTTAACCATTATTGACCTCTTGTCGCACTATGAACTTTCTATTATCCAAAGTCTCAAATATGCGTAAACGTTATGGCAACGCTACTTAAAAAACAAAACAGATATTGCTTTATTTGTTTCCATTTGAAACTGCCGTGTTCCAAAACTCTGCAGTAAAATTCGAATTCTTGACATCACTTACACTATATACCCTTACTACGGAAGAGCAAAAGAGACAAAAATTTGGCTATCGAATTCCACTTCAAAAAACCGCAGAAACAGAGTGCTCATTATGCGCAGTTTATTTCGTTAACGATAGCTTCATTAACGAAACGGGAAGTGGCCTCAAGTTGGGCGCCACTTTATCGGTACAGGGGAATCGAACTGACGTTTCGAATAAAAACCCGTTGTATGCTTCAGCATTTTGTAAAATTAGGTGCTCGCAACAAAAACTCCGATCCAGGTCGGCCATTGTTTACCCTGGCATTGTGGAACGATTCTACAGAGCTGTCCAATGCTGCGTGCTTTTCATTAAAATGTATCGGCAAAAACACCCACGCTCTAAGAAAATGTTTTTCCATTTTCGTTCCGAATTGCGATTCAAAATTGATTACACCTGGAGAACGACTGCGAGTCACTTAACCTGTTTGCAGTGGGTGTGTTCTGTTGGTGACGTCGCCTGTATGGTCTGTGTATGGCGTAGCCTGTAGCGCGTATCTAAAGTGACATGCATATTTCATACGCTGCAGCTGAATAAGCGACGCGAATGTGGACCTCACACACGTGACATTGACCTTTGGAGTCAAGGCCTCAATAGAAAACAACAATACCTCTCTGATATATTATCGCAAACGAGTTGTATCAGTATCTGTTTTACTACTACCTAGTCTTGTTTTTATATTGTGTTGGAAAATCCTACATGCGTTGAAACGATTGCATTAGCCATAAATCTGTCGATATTGTTTACTCATTATTAAGAATATAAATCAAAGTAATTATGCGTCATTTAAAATACTTGTGATTTGTGATAGATAATATTGGGTAAATATTATTAGTCTACAGCTTAATTGTAATATAAGTAAGTTTTATATATTCCTAGTCCCATTTTTAGGGTTCCGTAGCCAAAATAGCATAAACGGAACCCTTATAGTTTCATCATATCCGTCCGTCCGTCCGTCCGTCCCTCCGTATGGCACAGGCATTTTAAATTTCGATTTAGTGAATATTTTCGGAAATGTTCGCTCCGAAAGTAGCAGAAATTGTGTCCCCCCCCCTCTATTTTCTAAACGGTATTTTAAAAAAATATGAAAAATTTACAAATATAAAGCTTAATAAATATTTCTAACAAAAATTGTTTTCAACATGATCGGCATACCGTTTTTAAGTTCTTGCCAAAAAACTGCGCTTCTCAGCAAAACGACGTAAGTGCCGGGGAGCGTATGCTCTTTGGTTTTTTATCGTATTTTTTTCATACGTAGTGCATTTTTTTGGATAAACGGCTGCGGAATTGAGCATGGTCCGACATGGTCTTGGCCGGTTTTCTTTACTAATCCGTATAGACCAAAGTAAAAATGTATACAGTCAAGTATAAATTGTACATAGACATTTAAAAAAAAAAAACTAATACGACATAAAAATAAACCATTTGTGGAATCTGTGTTAACGTAGCGTATACTATGGCATAAACATATAAAATGTACAATACTTTAGGGAAACTTCATATTCCAAATTAACATATACTGAATTAATAAAAATTAAAAATATTAACATACAAGGCCTTTTAATAGCCTCTTGGGGAGCAGAAGGATACGGGTATCTTAATAATAAATTTTATTATTATTTCCACAGTTCCATCCATCTACATTATAAAAAAAACCATGTCTCATAATCAATATCTAAATACTACGTTAGGTACTTAGGTTATATTAAATAATATTTGGTACATCAATTGAGATTTCGTGATAGTTTTTTCACAGAGTTTGCCCACCACGTAATTTATTAAGCTTGTTTCAGAATTAACACAAAATGCAGTTGACATAGAAAATATCGCAGAGGTTTATTATATTAATATCTAGTATGTAATGGGAATTCCTTGCTGGCTACTATTCTGCTCGCCCTCTTGGGAACGCGGGCCAATTTGTCTCGCGAATAACACTGTACAGTTTCAAGAAAAAAAGTATCAAATGGCACTACAACAAAGCATTTTCTATACAGTTTGCAGCAAGACTTACAGTCGAAATTGGAAGGAGCACATACGTGCTCTACTAAAACATATTAACGGCATATACATGCTGTTAATATGTTTTTAGTTCCGAGGTGGGATAGGTAGCTTAAAACTAGCGTTTGCTTGTTTCGCTGAACGCTTGTACCTACGGGTGTTGCTGAAATTATTGCGCTTTTTCCTACTTTTATATTACATCGCCCCTTTTGTAATTAGGACTTAGCGATTACTCAATAGATGGCTTGGAAGCTGTAAAACTTGAGCCAAAATAATATACTCCTAGCAAGTGGTGCTTGTTCCGTCTAAATCAGTGCCAACCTTTTATGAACTAATTCTGCTGCTAAGCTGCAATGGCAATACTGTTTAGTTTTGGTACAGAGTGAGTGTTTCTTTTACTTAAATATACCATTCTACTGGGTAAGCAAATTTTTACGAATCTTTGGTTGTGTTTTTGGCTCCATTATCTATGGACTGATCTACTTCTATTTCCGAAAATGATACAATCTTAATCTAAATGAAGATCATTAAGAAATCAGATAGATTGCTACTTATGCAAATGTATAACTATCCCACGTTCTACCGACAGGTACAATTTATTCCTTTAGTCATAAAACCTGATTAATAAAAAGACTCGAGCTAATGATAGCGTTCTCTCGAAACTTAATTGAAGGCCTTAAGTAATTAAAATTGCAAAAGAGTCGATATGAAAATATTAATTATAGATCACTCACGCAGATGCAATTCCGCATAAACGCTGCATCGGATCTCGTGCAGACTGTTTCACAAAGCATATACGAATGCATTTGCATCCCGAGTCCCGCCGTGCCGCGCGAATTCATCGGGGCTTAATAGTGCATTATCCTCAGAGGAGTCTCGTTTATGCATGATAAATTATGCAGAATGTATTTCCGAATCACGATATGATATGTTTTCTGACACCTATATACGATGCCATTGATTGCCCGTTATATGTAGTACAAGTAACGTGGGAGGCGGCGACCGAAATTGCCTAAAACAAAAACAATTATAAACTTATTAAGACTCAGATTTAGTAAAAGTGCCGTTACGGCCGCCTTACAGAATAAAATGTATCATTATTATTGCTTAAAGATTGTCCTAGATTCCCAAAGTCAAAAAAAGAGAAAATCACTGACTGACTCTTCAATGCGAAAACCCTCAAAATATGTTCTAACCACATCTTATGTATAGTTTGACCTGCGTTTTCTATACCTTTAATAAAAAATATATATAACTTTTGCTTAACCTCGAATGCTCTTTAAAATCTGCCAATATGCTATTTGACCTTAAAGATATATTGGATCAGTGACAAAACTTTAGATAGAAATTTACTGGCAATGAAACTATATAGCGTTATACAACTGAAAACTAATGAAATTGGTATTCGATTTCACGAACGCACGCGGCAGAATTAATAATAATTTTAATTATTTAGCAGAATGCGGAATTGGTTTTCGGGTTGCGGAAATACGAATTTGTAATTACATTGCTTTTAAAATAATACCGTATTTCAGAACGCATTCACAGTAAATGAACTTCGAAAGTATTTGCAAGCCTGAATTTATGTTATTTGTGTTCATTTGGGCGCGTAAATTCGTACTGCTGTATAATTTGTAGTGATAAAATCAGTATCGTGACCATCCATCGCTGAATAGATAAAGTAAGTTACAACAGAGCGGAAAGTATTCCGCGGGTGGAATAAATAATAGAGCAGCTGTGAAAGCGATTTGATTTGGTTTTCTTTGTTCCGAAGAATGAATTATTCTCGGGCAGGTAAAAAACCAAGGGAGCGAGCAAATGAATACAGCAAACTTGGACGCTCCATTGTTTCGTTTTGTAAGGCTTTGAGAATTATGTCAGTATCTACCGACCTTTGAGTGACCATATTTTTGCATTGTTTTACTAAGCTTTGTTTAATTAAAAGTTTCATGGACTTCTTGGAGAAAAAGGGATGTGACATAAACTCTCTCATGAATATGAATCCGACAGCAGACGCGTCGACTCGCCACCGGTCTGCAAAGTTACCGTGAACGATGATACATTCAAGTTACTTTGAAGACCTATAGTTTTCAAAACCATACGTTTTTTTAACGGTTATCTGCTGAAGACGTGGCACGACGCAAACTTAAACGTTGAACGCTTTTATTTCAGCTGGATCACCGATAATCCTTACCTCATGAGTGTGTAAATGTCTTTGTTGGCTTGTGCTTCTTTCACGCTCCGACGGTCTCGGAACAAAGTAATTTTTGCGGAAATACGCGGTTATTCCTAACCTAAGGAAATACGTTTGTGACGTATGCAAAGCAATGGGGAAAACTGGTTTTCTCTTGTTTTATAGACAAAGGTTTTTGTCCTTTTTTTATTTCATACACGTATCATAGAAAGTACTTTACTCGAAAACCTTGTTCTTTAATCTAATGGCTCCTGTATGATTAAAAATCATTTGTGGATTTCATGATTTTTTTTACAAAGAAATGAAAATTCTATGAAATGAAATCCATACTAATCCATACTTCCATACTAATATTATAAATGTGAAAGTGTGTCTGTCTGTCTCTCTGTCTGTCTGTCAGTCTGTTATCTCTTCACGCTTAAACAGCTGAACCGAATTGAATGAAATTTGGTATGGAGATAGTTTGAGTCCCGGGGAAGGAAATAGGCTACTTTTTATCCCGGGAAAATACCCTTATCCACGATAAACGAATTTAAGGCGGACGGAGTCGCGGGCAGATGCTAGTATTCTATAAAACGTTTGTCTGTAAATTGGAAAGGCTGAACCTAAACGTTGTGAAGTAAACCCAAATAAAGCATTACATTAACCAAAAACATCATACCTGCTTAACCGAGTCATATCATTCTTAAAACAGAAATTGCCTCGATTTACGACCCACTGTTAACCCCTAAAGACTCTCGCTTAACAAATTGAGCTACGAAAATATTTTTAGAAGTGACCCGGCCGATCTGAAATAGACTAAACCCGCTATTATCTCCTTAGGGCAGAAAAACCTCCGCTGTGACTGATTAACCGGTCGGCTGGAAAATGTAAATGGTAAATTAGTTTCCGAGCCGATAAGCTGGGTGAGCGGTATCAATAGGTATTCGTAGTGTAATTTTGCTTTTCAAATGCTAATATTTAAACGGATAGGTAGGTGCCCGCAACTAAGTTCAGATTTTTTTTATATCCTAATTATCTTTAGATTCTACTACTCCTATCTCAAAAAAAAAAATATCTCTCGTAAAGCCGAACGATATTCTGACCAAATGTTTGTGATCGAACTTTCTATCGATATTCACATCATAAATAAGAATTCTTTATACTGAAGATTTTCCACTAAAACAAAACGACGTATTTAGGTATTTTGGAGGTCTGTAACTGAAAATATATATTTTATGTAGGTTTTTATGTATATATGTATTTGTGTAACCACATTACCGCAAAACGGCTCGACGAATGTCGACCAATTTCGGTATAGTTATAGTCAACTACAAAAAGCTATATCCATTGTTGGATCTTATTACACTGCACTAAGTTAAAAAAGTTGACAGAGATCTTTGTAGTCGACGTTTGTCGACAAACGTTTTTTGTAAGTGGTCATGCAATGATGGATTAATGGTTACAGGTGCGGTGTATGGTCCCAGCTGATCCACACAACTCCTTTTAAGCACAACCTTGATCAATAATCTTGATTTGTAATACGACGCATATTGCCTATTGGAATGCTGTACCGTATAATGGTAACACGTTTGTATAAAAGCACCTGAATTTACCAAATAAATGAGAGTCATTACACCGAATCTCGTTGTGTCATTATCTACGTACGCCCAACACTTCATAGGGTTATTACCCGAAGACGATAAAGAAAGAGAAGGTTACAATTGTGCTAGTAATTAAGATATTTTATGTTAGTAACTAATAGATAACCGTAAATCTAAACAACTTCAACATCTAAATAAAATACCCAATTTATACCTTCAAGTTTTTGACTTCTAAATCAAATTTATTGGAAGGTACGTACAAGTTATTACCGAAGATAAGTATTATCGACCAGGTGGGCACCTCGCGCCATCTGGCTCGCTCAGAAACAATCAAAAACTCCCCTCTTTTATTAAAGGCGTGGTAATTAAATGGATGTCTGAAATTAACAAAGTCGATCACAATGTTATGATTTCATGTTCTTTTTATCTTTTTGATTTATGGCAAACAAGATTTGTCGGAAGTATAGTTCTTGCGATGTTGTTCTCGGTTCAAGCAGCATAGTAATCACACCTCGTGATGATGTTAATGCTTAAAAATAAACGAGGTAGATTTTTTTATTCCGGTTTTTTACTGGGTATTAAGTTGTTCTTTATATTACTGTCTCAGAAGACATAAGAAAGTTAAGATATCATTTCAATATAATAAGACTACTTAGCTAGTTTATTTAACTAGCTTGCGTTCGTAATTTTGAAGTCGCCTTGAAGTTCGTAACATTGAATTACCAAAGCAAGGTTGGTAGCAGAGGCGTGGCGTCAGGAAAATTACAAGGGAAGCCGAAGTGTATTAATTTACTCATATTTAAAGAAAAAGGTGGTTATAAGCCTTTCCTTGGCCAACCCGGTGGGAATCGGCTTATGATGCCACGCTACTTGTAGGTAGTTTAAATCAATCATATTTATACTCAATTACGTCCATTTTTTTGTGTGTAAATATTGTAAGTTTTTACCAATACTGGAAGTTGATTGATCGTACGCGGAGGAGAAAAAGTCATAACCCTCTTTTTTGCTTCAACGTCGTCAAGTAAAGAGTATCCTATAACCATATATTAATACCCAAGTACCAATAAAAAGAAATCGAATGATGAGAGCGCGGAGACATATACATACAATAAATTAAAAATAAAACGATGATCGATAAGTCTTCAAATTAGCACGTTTCACTTATTCTTTTGAAAATATCTTCAACTACAGCACGCGACTTCGTGCGCCTTGAATTAATTTATCGCGGATAAGGGTATTTTTCCGGGATAAAAAGTAGCCTATATCCATCCCCTGGACTCAAACTATCTCCATACCAAATTTCATTCCGATCGGTTCAGCGGTTTAAGCGTGAATAGGTAACAGACAGACACACTTTCGCATTTATAATATTAGGATGGATATTCAGTGACTTTATAATACATAGTAATAGACATAGATATTTTGTTTTAGCGAAGACGGGTAAAAAGTATCCTTTAACCATGGATTATAGCAGAAGTGGTTGAAATCCATCCAGCCGTTTTAACGTGATGAGATTGGACCGCAAATATGACATACATCTGACAGACTATTATAAAGTTGTGAAAATGAAATGTATGTACATTGAAGATATTTTCAAAAAAATGATTGTTACGGACTATTTGGCGATCACTGAATCGCATTTTTTTTTTATATTTTGTATGTGTCGTTGTCGCTTCATCGCGCCAAATCAGCTAAATGGATTCCAACAATTTTAGGTACACGGGTAGCTGGATATCTCCAAATGGTTATAAGATACTTTTTATCCAACTACGCTGGAGAAAAAAAGAGGGGTTATGATTTTTTTTCCTCCGCGGACGAAGTTGCGGGCGCCGTCTAGTTCATACTAAAGTACAATATTTCTTGACCCAGTAACTTACAAATAATCCGTTTTTTTTTTTTTAATGTATCTTCAATGACATTTTATTTTTGCAACTTTATAATAGTACTAGAAGGTGAAGGTGAAGGTGAAGAAGCAACTTGGTTCGCGGAGGAGAAAAAGTCATAAGCCCTTTTTTCGATATCGTAGTCGGGTAAAAAGTTCCCTATAACCATCTGGAGATGCCCAGCTACCAGTATACCAAAAAAAGTTTAATTCAGTTCAGCCAATTTCGCGTGATTAAGCCACAACGTCTCGTACAAGCATACAAAAAATCCAAATAAATATATTAGCCCGTTAAAACCATTGCATTGTTTTGAAAATTTATATTCAAAGTTACAAACATTTCACTTTTACAATTTTATAATACTATAGATAAATAACTGGATAGTGAAGCGCATGACTCTAGATTAGATTAATTAACAGCAATTTAGTTAAAGTGAAGTTAAATTTAACTTTAATATTTACAAGGATTTATGCAAGACGCAGGGGTTCTTGGCTCAAGTAATTTAATTTCACAGTGAAGCTCCAACAACAACCCAGTTAAATTAAACCGACTAATGTTTCTACATTCGTCTCTACTTTGGTGCTCAGTTGCACAAACGTTCATTAATGGCGCCTTAATATTTGTCTGTCACTATTTATTTGTGTTTCAAGTAAATGTCAACGAACACCGTGTAGCCATTGACTGAAAAATTTTGTCATAATTCACTAATTTATCTTATTCATGTTAGTCCCCGCAACTTCCTCCGCGGAGGAGAAAAAAACCATAACCCTCTTTTTTTTCAGCGTAGTCGAGTAAAAAATATCCTATAACCATCTGGGGGTGCCCAGCTACCCGTGTCCCAAAAATAGTTGAAATCCGTTTAGCCGATGTGGCGTGATGAAGCTACAATGAAACATACAAATATACAAAAAAAATATATATTATTTATTGACCTTTAAATAGCCCGTATCACTAATGTGTTTGAAAATATCTTGAATGTACAGACATTAATATTTTACAACTTTATAATAGAAAATATATTTACCCAGTTACAAATAACTTGAGTAAGTGCTTCTAAAATGATTGTGAAAGCCTTTCGCGCGGTCTGGGCATACCTCTTATGGCACTTAAAAGGTTCCTACTACCGTTGTGACAGCTATTTGGCACTTCAGTTTTTTTTTCTCAAAATTGCATATTTTTTTGCTTTCAATTCGAATTTCAAAGAATTCTTCTTTAGCACCCTCTACGTCTGTAAAGGAATGAATATGTACATATAAATTTTAAATTTATTGTTCTTACTTTGAAGGATTTAGGCTCTGTATTGCCTTTCGAAAATGAAGTCAAGTTATAATTTTTATATGTATCCATTAATCCTTTAAATTTATTTTTAAATGACTTGATAATTTACCGACTGCAATTGATTTTAATGTGCACATAAACTTTACTAAACAAAATGCCTTCTTTGTCCACAGGTACTGTTTTAATTTCGCGCTCAAGATCAGATAAACAAAGGCAAGCTAAATATTCCAACTGTCCTCGTTTCTGGGTGACCCGGCTGCAGGTTTCACGTTACAAATTGCAAGTTTATGACCCCGCCACACGATGCTGAAATGTGACAGCCGTCTATTAATACAATAATTTTGTAGGCAGCTATTATCGTCGTTATTTTTCTAGCCCGTTTTATAGTACTCAATACTCAATCATTTGTTTCAATATTACAAAAGTGGGTACAGATATGTTAAATTAAGCTTCAGATCGTTGTGAACCCTGTTGGGCACTGCAATTTTAGAGAGCGGACATACTGAGTGTTTATAATTTATCTTCGAAGTGTTCATTTAGCGTATAATAGGATTTAGTTAGTAGTACTTGCTTTATTTTAATTATGTACTTTTTATCGTCTTCTTCTTTAATAGAGCCAGGTAAATTATTATAAATCTTAATGGACATCATTATTGGGCCTGAGGATAGCAGTTTCAGTTTGGCGGGCGGTCGAACAAGTCTATTCTTATTACGAATCAGTCGCGAAGAGGGAACTTCATCGCGTTTTACATAGAACTCATTATGTATCCTCCAGCAGCTATATGTTTAGTAGGTACAATGATGGCTTTGATTTCTATCATGTTGTCGCTTTTAATTCATTGAAGGAATATATAAAATAATTAAAACGAATTGGAATCATATTTTTTCTAGGACCTAACTATGAGCTGAGTAGTTCTGGCTGGTCCTCCTTACTAGTAATTTGATTCAGTGGGGGGAGCGCAAACCCACAATAGAGGATACTATCCACGGCCGCTTAGAGTAGCTACGTGGTGTATAATTCACAAGGACTGCGGAGGCAGATTGAACCGGTTCAACCTGATTTTGATTTGAGAGAGAGAGAGAAAGAATCGGTAATAGAAGAGAGAAGGACTGTTCGTTCCCGCCGAGGAGTGGAAACCATTTTTTAACCATAGTGTTTTCCGAGGGTTGCGGCCGAATTATAACTGGCATTCCCCGTTGCACCTGTGTTGCACGTTAATTTAAATCACATTTCATCGAATAAACAAACAGGCAGTGGCATACGGTCCATATAGGCAAAAATGCACTGCCTACCCTGAACAACCATATCTACATAAAGGCATAGAAAAACTGCCTATCCTGAAGCCCTGAACGACCATGGGTCTTGGCCAAAAACCTGTACACGCACTACAAACAGGTGCATACATTTGATATGGGATCTTATTCATCTTCTGGTGGCTTACTTTCGACTTGGCGTATGACGGTTTTTATGAGGCAGTGCTGGTGGAACACTTTAACCGTTTATGATAAACAGATGTTGACTGCGCTGTAGCATCGCAATTGACCCACACACGAACTGCGGAGTTCGTGGTTTCGTGTCAATTCGCTGTTTGCGTCATTCACGCCTTGCTCTTGCAAATATGACGTCATGCATCCCTGCATTATGCGCTGAACACACGCTACCTTATTCCAATAGAGTAAATACACACAATAGTTTGATAAATTCTCGTTTAATATGTTTCCCAAAGACCAGAGAGACGAGTTACCGACTCAAAAATAGGGCTTGCTATTTTGGAAAACAGATAGTCGAATGATTTGAGAAAACGATTTATACGATGCAAACTCCAACACTGCGAGAAATTTGCTCGCTTTTAATATGTTTATGATTTACTTCACTTTTTGAACTACCTGACTGCATATTACAAGTATGTATTTCCGTTTGAGGGCGTTGGGGTATAACAGATGCATGGAAAAGTTTGAAAGGTGGCCTTTTAAGTCTTTCCCATACTTCTTTTTACGCACCTTACCAACAGTTTCTATGTTAAAACATTTTTGCTAAAAGGCAAATAGATAGCGCCATTCTAAATGTGAACCTACTAATATGCCGAGCGGCATGTGTAACAAAACTACGACACGCGATTTATCACTACACAACAAACAGGGCTTAATCGCGTATAAATATAATTTAATTACCTTTCGTTAAATTCAAATCAATTTAAAATTAATTAGTAGAATCAGGACTAAACCACTGGATTGAGCTTCATAAGATCCTCTCTACGGAACATTAATTACTATAGTAGAATACGTGCAGCTATTGAAATTAAGAAACACCGAAATTTCAACCGGGAAGACGGTTTCAAACTTTCATCTTCGTGAAATCTAGTTATTAGTAAATGTAAACGGCATCAAACATCATCCGATGAAGTGCCAGATGTCGTGAGTGTAGTTTGTCGGTATAGTGACAACTTTAGTGTTCAAATGAATAATCAAGACCAAGCGCGAGTAGATCGGAAAACTCGCGCGGCTAAAAGATGTTGATACCCTCCTCTCCAGTTCCTTCGAGACCATGGACGTAACGCGACCTCTGAAACGTCGAAGAATTACCAACGAAAGGTAATTAAATAAATCATATTTATACGCGATTAAGCCCCGTTTGTTGTGTTGTGATAATGAGTGAAAATCGTGTTAGTTTAAATACTTTAAATCAATGTTACGACACGCGACTCTTTATCGTGCCACATTGACACTTTTTTCTACGACATTGCGACAAAAGCGGGTGACGCATGGCGCGACAAGCTAAGTCGTAGGGCTAATACTTAATAGTATTTTTTTATTCATACGAGCGAGCGAAGCGAACGAGCATAAATATATCTGAGTGTCAAAATGTCTTTTAGCCACGCGTTATAAACTCTGCTTTTCACTTCGAATGTGAGAAAAGAGTGAAAACCTATACGTTACTATATCAGTATTTATAATCATATATCATAGCGCACGTTCATAACCGTGCGTGGTGTTGTTATACTGATACTTAGGACAATGCGTTCCTGGGGCCTTGCCGTGGCAGCCGGCCCTGCAGCGCCGGCGCTGGAGCGGATGGCGCGGCCGCCGCACGTTGCTCTTAATCTGCAGGGGCTAAAAAATCTCTTTAGTAGTAATCCCTAAAGTGAGGCACTTTTCGAGTATGACAAGTGAAAAAGTTATGTAATCCCTACTGAAACAAATAGCTGTAATAAAAACAGGCATCTAATAAAACGGTAAGCAACGATTCAATACCAGGTCTAGCACTTGTAATCGACTTTGTGCGGAATTTTATTGGAATTTCGACAGATTTAGATATCTAATAAATCCCACGGCAATTTCTCCCCTCCACCCGTGCGGTAAAGTCGATTGTTACAGTGAAATCAAATTTCATTCCAAATCGCAGAATCTGTTTTCCTTTATTTTATTAAACCGGGGACTTTTTAAATTCCATATTCCGTTTGAACTGAAAGACATATCGGCTGGTTCTTTGATAAAATTTTGCCCTCTTCTGAAGCCCTTCGCGACACAATTCAGATCAAAGACGGTTTCTTGAATAAATTACATCGTTATCCAGGTTTTCTGTTTTGGTTGATTTCTGCTCTAAATTATTAAATTCTGGGCGCGAAGCACTGCCTCATTCGAAGCCAGCGACGGGAATTATGTGATCTTCAGAATCTTATTTGAAAAAGTTGATTTAGGTTTCCTTTTACCTGTAAATTAAGTCACAAAAATCGTGATTCGTGACTAAATTCAAGAAGAATTTTCAACTTGTTATCTCGTTTTAATTATATCTTTAAACATATTCATGTGCGATTGAGTATTTCATGTACATGGTTCACCGACTTCAGTTAATATAGTTTATGTTTAATCTATACTATTATAAAGTTGTAAAAATGAAATGTTTTTATGGTCGTTGTGGCTTCATCACGCCAAATCAGCGAAACGAATTTCAATTATTTTTGGTACACGGGTAGCTGGGTATCTCCAGATGGTTATAGGATACTTTTTACCCGACTACGTTGACGGAAAAAATAGGGGTTATGACTTTTTCCCCTCCGCGAATGAAGTTGCGGGCGCCTTCTAGTTTACAATAAATTTCTCGTTACTGAGAATCACTGGCACCTCTTAAACGGACAATCCGCATCTATTCAGACTTAATGTATTACCTTATAAAAAATATCAAATTCGCTGAATTCTTCTTTTTATATCTAAATTAAGCTTAAAATTGTCGTCGAATCACAGATAACACAATACTGCATATAATTGACGACACCATCAATTTAAATATTATAAGGCCTTCCTAAAAAGTAACTGCATCCTTAAGAAAAAAAACGTCCCCTAGTTTTGATAACTTGGTAATTTTGATTTAATTGGGTGAGTGGAGTTACTCAACGCCGTCGTGTGCCGATGATATTAGGATTTAATTCGATTCCCATGTCGTAGGGATGGTCGATGCCTTAATAGCCGTGAAAATTGTCTCCCCGTATAATGAATGCGTAACGAAGGCTTTTAATTAAATTCCATTCAACGAAGTCTTCGAGAAATTCTTAACGTAACTTTTGCAGCTTCAGAATGCTATAAATATTATTTCTGCAAAATACATGTTATATACATGACATGTAAGATATTGTGTAATTTTCAAAGAGAAATAAATCTATTCTATTCTATTCTATTCTATTCTATATGATCTGAATTGGAGATCAGCAAACATTGATGTGAAATCGTGACAGTTATGTGCTGTCATCACATTTCTCAACTGTCGTGCTGTGCTGTGCTGCACGCTTCATGACAATTTCCTTATCACGTAGGTAGTACGTACAAATGATACAGGAAACTGAAAAAAAAATTCAACGCCTCATGTGTCTAGTGCTCAAATAAGAATTTAAATTAAATACATGTCGAATTACTTTTTGTTCTCGTTTGTTCTCTGATCAGAGTGGCCCATTGAAATTTTAACGTTACGTTACAATCTGATAAAATATTTAGTAGTGGAAGAAGTCTCAAAATGATACGAAATTCTTATATTTGTTTTAATACAATTCAACGGCAGATGTGAAGTAAAATAAGACACTGATAATGAACTAAGTAATTTCCAATAGTTTCTGTGTTGAATCATTATAGCTGATAGGCATAAAGATAGTTATTGTTTCGTTAGCGTAAAAAATGTAAGTAGATTTGACGTTGTTTCTTCATCACGCCAAAACGGTTTAACGGATTTCGATTATTTTTGGTACATGGGTAGCTGGGCATCCACAGAATGGTTATATAATATTTAATACTTGATT
Organism: Hedya salicella; assembly: GCA_905404275.2. Classification (NCBI taxonomy): domain Eukaryota; kingdom Metazoa; phylum Arthropoda; class Insecta; order Lepidoptera; family Tortricidae; genus Hedya; species Hedya salicella. The sequence goes on along the minus strand of FR990112.1, from coordinate 9,087,073 downwards.
ACGCTGAAAGAAAAAAAAGGGGTTTTTCTCTTCTGCTGACGAAGTTGCCGGCGCCTTCTACTTACAAATATAGTCTTTGTAGTATGACAAAAACAGAAACGCAGTAACTGTCAGTGGGTTCAATTGGCGGTTACTACGTTTCGGCTTTTTTCCATCGATATCATGTTCACATTCGAGATGACTACGGGACTACGCACCAGGCTAGGCCTGTATCGCAAGGATCCAAAAATACAATTAAATGTCGATTAGATTACACTCGATTATTTTTGTTTCCTGAGAAAATAACTGTATAACTTAGCCAATTAAACAGTTACGTTTTGGCCTCTTTAACAAGATTGCGATAAATGTTTTGCATGGACATTTGGACATAATATATTTAGTGTATAGTAGTCAAGGCATTCACCGAAACTGATTACCAGAATTGTGACACGCGACTTTTTATCGTACGACAGATATTGTTCAATTTTTATTTCTTTAGAATCGTCTCGGTGAGTAATTGATGAATATTCAAAGAACACAACAGGCGGAAATAAAAGTTCGTCTCATAATATACATTTTTGACAGAAACTGATTGCCATTTAGTACAGTCTTATTTGAAGAGCTATTCGACACCTAACGGCACTCACACAGCAAGTACATCGGCATGAAGCAACGAATGCAATTAGTGCAAAGGAAATTGTGCAACGGCATGTGGCTGAGCGGTATTCTCGAGTGAACATTTAATATTACGCTTTATGGAAGTCGAGGAGTATGTAACAGTAAATGAACGCTTTAAATGGGGTGGCTCTTGGGATGTGTTTTAAATGATGCACAAAACTAACAAGTACAATATTCACATTGTAACTTTCTCAGATATTCATATATTTGATCAGAGCCAAAATATACCAAGAATAAACGAGTGTTTCAAAATGTCCACTGGCGTGACGCTACTGGTGATACTCAGGCTCGATTCACACAAGCTACACCAAAACGCAGCGGCTAAAAGTAGTGAAGCAGTGGTTACGTGTGAATAGTTTCGCTGTAGTTTCTTTGAGTTGCTTTTTGTGTTCTAACTGACCACACGGTTGCGTTTGACGCCGAAATGTGGTTCGTGTGAATAAAACTCTTTATTATGTCCCGACAACGTGGTTGTTGTTGTGGATGTGGTCCGTGTAAACAGACAGGGGCGTATTTTGAAATTTGGCGCCCTGGGCCAATAAGTTTCGCCGCCCCAGAAATTAAGGAAAAAACCGGCCAAGTTCGAGTTGGACTCGCGCACCGAGGGTTGCTACGTCGCCCCTGGCTGTTTGCCGCCCCGGGCCATGGCCCCCTTTGCCATAGGGTAAATACGCCCCTGTGTACAGACCCTAAGTATCACTAGTAGCGTCGTCTAAAGACCCTTTAAATACAATCCGAAGCGCTTTATTTCTATCTTGAAGGCAGCTTAACGGTGACACTCTTCTGACTCAACTTTTCTCTAAAAAAATATTAACTGGATGGTATTATTAACATTAACGTCAACTCGCTTTATTGTAAAATTCATCGTCGGAAATCGATCGCTTGCCTATGCAAATAAGTTTTAGTGAAAATTTTCATTTTTTGTGACTAGTTTTTATTGTCTACTGTGCTTTTCTTAGAACATCCATCAACTACTCATCAAGACTATTCTAAAAACTATTTTATTACAGAGTTTCTATGACAACCTTCCGACAACATAATAAGCTTATCATAAGCCTCTTGATATCATAATATTGAATTTTCGTGCAATCGGAAACCGCAAAACACACTAACATACATTAGATATATCTAACTAACATGACAAAGTTATATAACAGCTTGTTATTAAATAAAAGCTTGTAAAACCTGCAGCAAATATCACAAATAGCAAAACATTCCTATCAACAAGTAGGTAATCTGAGCTGAGAAAACTCTGACACGTCGTCTAGAACGAAACTGATAATTCTCAAACGGCTAAACCGATTTTCTTGGACCATAAGAAAACTTTCGATAAAATCACCTTTCGAACAAAAAACGAAATCTAAATACCTCCATATCTTTATGATACGATACAATGTCACTCAATGCCACTCAGATAATACTTAGTTACACAGTTACATGTCAAACATATAACAGCCTTCATTTTCGTCATAAAAATAGCTAAAAAAACATGGCGGCATATTTTTAACCATTGACATCTCAGCCAGCCGGCCGTCTCGTTACTGCTCCACATCATGTGAAACGCAGCCGTGCTCGCGAGTGTCAACGTCAAAGGTAATGAGGTCGTTTAATCCAGGCCCCGCCCAATGACGCGCTTGATTACTTGCGGTCGCAGACTGATATTGTATTACTGTTTCTGTTTAGCGTACAGCGGTTCCGTTAGATGGCGTTGCACGAATGGCTGATATGCTAATTGTTCTCGCGCTCTGTAGGCACGTAATGCGTTAAAGATTCTGCTTAGCGTTCAACAGGATCTAAAGTTGGCATTGTTCGAACCACTGCAAAGCATAACTCGCTATCTCAGTGACGCTGAAACTAAAAAGACTGTTGTTTTCGCAGCGTTTTTAGACTGATGAGTATGTTGTAAGTGAAATAGAGTCAAATCAATATAGTCAAGATAACTAAAAAAGGATCATTTGACATCACAACCATCAGCCGTCTCAAAAAATGAAACGCAACTTTCTCGAATTTCAAGTGCCAGCCCTATCTTTTTCGCAGCGTTATTTAACTGACGACTGTATTAAGTGCCATGGCCAGAAGATTAGATGATAAAAAAAAACAACGGCTTGCACTCCGAGAGTGGGCAGAAGTGAAAACTTGAATATTAACGTTGTGCATTTACTATGTGCGTTGTCAATGACCTTGTAACAGTTTTTCGATCAGGTCACTTGTCCGTCTTATGACAAATCACGTGACCGACGGATTGAAATCACGTCGTCACGTGATCTGTCGCGAGTTTAACATTTTTTCCCCTCACTAAAAGCACAGGGCCGCTAAAGAAGTTTTCACTTCAATATTTTTCAAAACAATAATCTTATAACTGTTCGAAGTATGGTACACGCTCTCGTTCGCGGTCATAGGCACGCGTCAGAAACACCCTGTGCGTTCGCGGCAGAAGAGAATCACAACGCGACGTCAAAGCTAATGAGACCGTCTGATTCAGATGCCTCGATGTGACAGAGAAATTCAGTTGTGGTAGTGATGTGCTTTTTAATGAATCTATATCATTAAAAAGCAATAATTACTTTCTACTTCTATTACGATACAACTTACAACAGGGCAATGGATAGAAGTAAGCCTTTTGCACAGATATTCTACTATTAATGCTAAGCCACAGGGGCAAATTCACAAAAAAAAAACGTTTGTTTAGGTAAAACACATACAAGGTGTAACAGACATAACTGAAAACCTCTTCAGTGCTACCTCACCCCATGATATGAAACAATTTTCATATTGTACAAAAAGTTAAAAAATATTTTTGAGAATTCCACCTATTGGGGAGAATTGTTCAGTATCATGGGCTGAGTTTGCACGTTGTAAGCACATATCGGTATTTCAGTTATTTCTGTCACCTCCTTTTATTCCTGGTTTATAAGGATATTTATATTATGAGTAGAGCAAATTTTGGTTAGGTAAGGTAGTAAAACTATTATTATATTAAATTATGGTATAACATAAAACAGAGGACATTACTTTAATATTTCGCCCGACTTAAAATTGATAGTTTATGTGGCAGGCAAAGTTAACAAAGTAAGTTAATCGCTAGTTGTAAGTTTTTCCAGCAGCCATTCCTTTAAAGATAATTGGTAAGAAACTGTCGCGTCTGGAGTTTTAATCGTTCCCCGCGGCAACGCTTGCAGCCAATTTCCGGCTGAGCTCGATTCAATATCTTGCATCTCACACATCAAACCATGTCACATCCGTCTTCACTGCCGTTCTGTATGAGAGAAATATTCACAGAAGAAAAATTGTATAGGGATGGTGTCTCGCACTGAATTCTGCAACTTGTAACGCTTCTTTTTATTCGCGATAAATACACGGTTGCATTAATCACATTATCTGTGAACCTAGCCGCGTGACGTCATGTCAGCGCTCTGAGTACAGTGTGAAAAAAAACGTTTGACAATCTGTCTAATTAGTAGTATAATATGCCTATATCATGCGTATTTCTTGGCCGATTTTAATTTTAATTTCACTTTCTGAAATCATTTTTACAGTATTTTGGTATTTTGTTAAGAAAAACGCTAAAAAAATCATGCATGTACCCTATTAACTGTTCGTAAGGCTTAATCATGTAGGTGTTAAATATGCCTGGTCTATTTCATATACCAGGCCCCTATTTCACAATCGTGACAATTGTCATTTTATGATCACGGCGATCCCCGCAAGCTCGATACATCTTCTTACTTTATACTGGGCACGCAATGTACGTGAAATTGTGGCTGTCACCCTACATTTATCACGATTGTGCAATAAGGGCCAGTAGGCTTCAAAGATGTGATACAAAATGTTTAGTACTTTCCGAGGCTAATCACAATGACGATAAACTTTTAGTAATATGACCAACATTGAAATCATTAAAAAAAATTGCACCTTTTATAAATTGCACCATACTAACGGACTACAGTTAGCTTGTAGTTTTGTATGAAGAAATCTCTTTTTTTTACAATTTCGAAATAGGTTTCATGCTAAAAGTTGATCGTCATTGTGAGTAACCTCGGAAAGTAACATTCTCGTCTTAGAAGTCACCTTGTATAAGGAAACCGAATTTTGGTAATATTTATTTTCTTTATAACTCAACTATTACAATTTTGATTTGAGTAACAAGCTATTACACTAGGCTAGGAGCTAACATAATCAGTTTACATAGTTATATTCTGCGGACTTATGATGACGTACTTTTCGAGTACGACAGATACACAGATACACAGAGTCACAGACACGTTAAACTTATAACACCCCTCTTTTTAGTCTGCGATTAAAATTGTCATTTCCGTCTTTCTCCCTTTTCCGCGGATGTATATCTACAAGGGCTTTTGGGCATTACTCCGAGCGTTTCAGCCGCTCTGACTTCGGTGGCAGCATTAGTGCCGGGATCCCGTGAGATCAGTATGTTTTTGTCGTTATTTGGCAGAAATCACCACCGTTTACTAGATATTCAATTCAATTTTTGGTTGTTTGGCTCCATCGATACAGTCGATGATTCCGCCAATGTCAAAGTTAAAGAAGGCACGTGTTTATCGTTCAGAATTTGGCTGGTGACTTCCGATGACAGGTTCACTCAGAAGAGAATCTACGACAAAAGACAAAACAAACATTTATTGTTAACCTAACTACTACAAAAATAAATTGTTAATTTTAATAAATTGGCTAAGAACAAACACAAAAGGGGAGTTGACTAAAGTTAAGAGATACTGGATGTTTACGGGCCGGGGGATATTAGGGGGGAGGATATCATATAGAGGAGTGACAATACGGTTACAGTTGAAAAACATATGTTCGAGAGTACCCTCAGCCAGACCACACTCGCACAGAGAGTGGTCTCGAACACGTATTTTAGCTAGAAATACTGGTGTACATATATGACCCAGGCGTAAACGGATGATAGCTGTGGTGATGTTTTTCGGCGTTTACTAGATAGCTGAAAAAACGTGCGTATATACCAGGATCCCGACAATACTGCTACCACCGAACTCAGAGCGGTTGAAACCCTCGGAAAAATGCCCTTTTGACGAAAAGGCGTCCTGCCTCGCACTCGCCTTTGAAACCTTTGTCACCACGCCACGCCACGCCTTGTCACGTCACGTCACGTCACGTCAAACGGTATGCCTATAGGTACATAACCAAGCAAACCAAGCAATTTGTGGCACTGATAGCTTTCTATCAGTTTACCCATAGGACATTTTGACCTAACTCACTCGGTCGCGTCTCACGGCCCCCGAGGGTAGGGATCGTCCTATTTGAAGCCGGTCACGGCCAATTACTGGAGGTATTTTGCTAAAAATACTTGGGGTTAGTTTACTCGATTAGGGCAAAACAAGAATACCTTACGTAATCCTTGGTATCTCTATTAACAAGGTAGTATGATGAATATTTTAAATGTAGCTCTTTGTATTTCCAGAAAAGCATGGTGTTTTCGTAATTCAGTGAAAATCTTCATACAAATTATGTAAGACACATCGAGAAATATTTTTTTCTTGCACCTGTAATGCAACATTGAAAATGCACTTAACCGACCATATGTATAGGTACCTTGCTTATAAAAAAGAGAGATGCAAAGTAAAAATATAGGCACGTCCTAAGGGTGAAAACCATAAAGATTCATAAAGATAAGTAATTAGTTTATGTATTCTACAACACCGTATACAATAGTTTGCACTAAAGTTCAAAAATTACAAGATGTTACAATAATTGCCTACCGGTGTCTGCCGGCGGGCGGCCATGAGGCATTATAAAACTTAGAAAGAAGCAGCGTTTAGGTTAAAATTCTAATTCACTCGTATTACGACTAATGACCATTCGAAATAAAAAAGCAATGGTTACGTGTCATACTTTCTACCGGTAGCATGGTATCGTACAAAATTCAGACTCTCATCAAAATAATGTACGAGAAATGTACAAAATTGAATGCTAATTAAAAATAACGTACCTAACTACACGTACGTATGTACAAGAAAGCCATAAATGATCTGTCACCGCTAGGAAGCATACTTCCTGGCGGGCGCTACCTATTTTTTCGGTAATATGGTATTATACGGAATTCAAACTCATTTCTTTTTTTTTACGAGAAATGTTAGGTATAGCCGAATTTCTCTGTAAAAATAGTTTGTCACTTTTAAAATAAATAATTGTAATTACTTGTATTCCTACTTATTATTTATTAGTATTCTTTGTAAATAAGCGTACTATTTTGTACATTTCTCGTACATTTTTCTGATGGGAGTTTGAATTCCGTACGATGCCATACCATGTTACCGCTAGAATAGATAGCGCCCGCCCGGATGTATGCTTCCTAGCGATTAAAAATCATTAATGGTTTTCTCGTAAGTGTAGTACTTTTTTTATTAGCGTACAATTTTATACATTTCTCGTACATTTTTTTGATGTGAGTTTGAATTTCGTACGATACCATGTTACCGCTAGAAAGTATGACACACTGTTACGGGTCCGGGGTAAAGATCGAGCTCACATTTGGAAAAACCTATGTCTAGCAGTGGATTGCAACAGTTTGGTGATGATAATGATGATGACTGTTCCCGGAAGATTTTACCAATTTGAAAATAACCTGTTTAGGTCCATCATCATCATCATTTCAGCCGTAGGACGTCCACTGCTGGACACAGGCCTCCTCAATAGATTTCCTCATGGGCCGGAGAGAGGCGACCCGCATCCAGCGAGCCCCCGCAACCCTAAGCAGGTCGTCGGACCACCTTGCGGGTGGCCTTCCCACGCTGCGCTTGTCGGTACGCGGTCTCCACTCTAGAACCTTTCTGCCCCAACGGCCGTCGGTTCTTCGAACTATGTGCCCTGCCCATTGCCACTTCAGTTTGCTTACCCTGTATGCTATGTCGGTGGCCTTGGTTCGTCTACGGATTTCCTCATTCAAAATGTTTATGTTCCTTAACCTAAAATATTAATTTGGCCCAGTACCATCAGCCACACAATTAAGTGACCATTGGTAGACCTTATTGAAAGAAAGAAAGAAAAAAAAATTATTCAGTAGCATAGCCACAGTATAGCATATGTCAGACAAAAAAAAATAAAGAAATTAAGTACAAAAAAACTAAAACTATGCCTCGAAATGGTCCTACCTCAGCATAATGCTGGCTCGGGAGCCAGCGCTGATCTTCCGGTGAGACCATCCATTATTGTCATACATTACAATGTCATACACTTAAGTAAGGTCTACCAATGGTCGTAGACCTTATTAACATTGACATAAGGCCTACAAATGGTCATTTAAGTATGTTTCTGTTTGTACTCGCGGGCGTGTATTGCACAAATGTATTTCCATAAAAAAAATATTGCCCTCGTAAATTTGGGAGATGGAACGAACGGCATGCGGGGTGTTGTACGCCCATGTAAATGTTATTACTGTGTTCGAGGTCAAAATTACTCAAATGTAGCTAGGTTATTGAACCAGTTTCGTGCCTTTGTATATACACGTGACAAACTCATTTCAAATTAATAAAGGTTTTAAGAAAAAGAGCCTTCACACGGATAGAGATATATCTATAGGTTCCTATATAGGCTGCTAACAAATTCGGCATCAATACTTATAGAGCTGATAGTACTTTTAAATATTTTACATATATACTTAAGTCTACTCCTAACGACTTTGGAGTCGACTTAAGCATAAAATATTTAAAAGTTAATATTAATTTTGGAGAAAATTAAGGAAACAACTTTGCTACGTAAAAACACCCTGTTAATGAGATAATCAATACTCAAGAGATTATCCTTTTTAATTTTCTTATGGAACCGATGGACTGTTTCTTCGCTGGTTAACTTAACTTCACTTCTATACTGAAATATAAAATTGTAAAAATGAAATGTTCAAAATATTTGCAAAAAAAAAGGACTATCACTTATTTTTATGTTTCCAATGTACAAACATTTCATTTTTGCAACTTTATATTAGTATAGATTTGTTGGCATTTGACATTGTACCGGTTATTTTAATTTTATATATTTAGATGAGGATCATGTTCTAAATACTTATAATTTTGACTTTGTTATGATGTTACTTACTTTGATGTAATGTAATGTAATATTTCCTAAAGTATTAATACCTAATTACTTAGCACCTTAGACTATAAGAAATTAACGGAAAACAAAATATTTTTTACAGAAAACTAGGATTCTCCGCGTGGCCTTTATTCTGTTTATCTCTCAGTAACCCTGTATTTTCCGTGATAACAATTGGCCTAGGTCACTTTACAGCACCAATTTTATTTAGCAAAAAATTACGTAAATCCCCCTTTATCGCATGAATATATTATATACCTACCTTAGGAATGGATTGGAAAGTATTAGCAACTTCGTTCGCAAAAGAGAAAAAACACAACCCTTTTATTTGCTTCACAACAGTCGGGTAAAAAGTCCAGTTGACATTGAAAGCCACCAGGCAAGGATGGTTATGTGACGTCAAGCAAAAAATGGTCTGTATTTTCCGTGCGGAAAAAGTTTTAATAGACGATTAAATTTTTTTTAACGTAGTTGCTACCACGCCTACAGAGAAGCCTACAAAGAAAAAGATACTTTTACGGTCTGGTTATCATTATACCAGCTAATTATTAATGTTGTAAGTGTTGCTTATAAGAAATCTTATGAAACCACAAAGAAATAATGAAAATTGCAATAATGAAAACAATTAATGATCGGGTCTAAAGATATTCCCTGTCTCCATCTTTTGCTATAGGCGTATGGATTAGTGGGCTTGTAAAACACCATATACCAATCATTTACGAGTTAAAAGGGAAATAAGATTATCCGTCTGTGTATTACTACAATACATGAGCAGTCGGAAAAATATACAATTGACCTATTAATTAACCATCATACCTCCAAAATGAAATTACCTACATTTCCCCTTATTGGCTCTTTCACGGTCTCCATTTTACGCAAACCCCAATTCAACCATCAATCCTAATCAATATCGAACAATAAATGTAAAGACTTATTCAGTTCATTCAAGTTCTATAACATGTAACTGTTATATCCTCATAATCCGCCGAAAGTATTATTACAAAATCCGACTTAAGCCTTACATGTAAAAGTCCATATGAGAGGGGAACTTCTATGGCTGGCACGAGGTTGTGGAAGTATAGTCGGTTTGTGTAGATGAAACACGTGGGCGACACAGCAATGCGACATGGCGTGACGTCATCAAGGGAAGGGGCGGTGGGGTTCCTTAGCTGTTGCGTTCGTTCGTGGACGTTGATAGTTTAGTTTTCAGGCTATGTTGAATAAATACGAGTAGAAAAAACTTTGTTACTCATATTATAAAATCAGGTACCGTAATCAGAAAAAAGGCTGATGATTCCAAAACCGGTTTTTTTTATTCATAGCTTTGACGACCCCTTTTTAGCCCAGCAGTAATGACCCTCCATGTAAAGCTGACGGTCCTGAGTTCAAATCCCAGAAAGGGCAAATTAGATGTTTCCTATATGTATACTCATAGCACAAGTCTCATTGAGCTTACTGTGGCACTAGTTCGATTTGTGTAACATTAGACAATACTCTTATAAATACAAAGATCTAAATAATGCAAAAAAGACTGCGACTGGATTTGAAATAGTGCCTTGTGCCTTGCCGGAGCGCACGCTCTGCCAACTGTGCTACAGACAGAGTACAACGAGTAAGCTAACTGCAAACAAAGGTACATCGCGCGGCTTATATGTGTGCGTGCCGGTACGCACGCGCTCTCGCTCACATTTGTGCGTTGAAATAAGGTGGAATTAAGGAGGCGTTAGACGGGCTGCGCTAGCCAGAGCCGTCGCCACCGCTGCCGCGGTACGGTACGTTTTTTCCGTTCGCTCGCTCACCCACCATGGCTTCGCGCCGTGAATGCGTTTGTGTATCTACGGTGTTTGTACATATAGTTGTAAATAGTGTAATGTTGTAAATACATAACTAATGAAGTGAGTATTAGATTTACAAGGACAAGGACCTGAAAATTAATTATAGTGAATAATGGCAAAAAAGTATTGTTCTGTTTTTGGATGCCTCAACAGTTCATCAAATCCAGCAATATCGTTATCCCTGATACCATCACAAGGGGAATGGTAAGAAATATTAATTAATGATAAAACGCGACGAATTTCAAATTACTAATATCGACTATATCGAGCTTTTGAAAAAGATCGCATGAATTGTAAATTTTTTTTTTTAATTTTTAACCAAATGAAAGAAAAATAATTCTTGCTTTCTTGTCCATGCATTCCTAGAATTTGTTTGCAAAAGCTATTTATTAGAATGAGGATCTATTTTACTTTGAAAACAAATAACAAGGCCTTCCGAACTTTTCGTAATAGTTTGAGTCCATGGGAAGGACATAGCCTACTTTTTATCTCGGAAAATACCTTTATCGAAGTCGCGGGCAGAAGCTAGATTTAAATAAACGTGACTTGTACAAAAGTTTTTATTTTATTTTATACCCACCACTTGCCTATAGTATACTTCACACGGCTTATATTTGGTTGAAAAAATTGCACTTGGGTTTTGGTCTATTCTTAGAAAACCTGCCAATATTAACCATTATAATCGCATTAGGTACTGACACCTTACCATTCGTTTATAACGTTTTATGTAGTTATAGTTATATGTACCTAGCACAGTACAGTCGCCAAAGCAGCAGATACATCGGAACAAACAAGGTGCTCGCAAATATTCTGAACACGACTCTACTGTCAAGGCGTTAGAGTGTATGTTGAAGAAAGAAGATATATTTGATGACGACTATACATGGTGGTAGCATTTAATTATTACCTAATTTGCAAATTAATAAATCGTTCGAAACAATTCGTCGAATTTATAAATAATATTTTTTCATAGTAATAATATTGCGGTGCAGAATCTTGTTTGTCTAGACAGAGACATACAAGATAATTTTACGGTAAACTTTCATTCTAAAATGATTTACAAATAATAGATCTAAAAAATAGACATCGACAACCCTAAGCGTCCGCGTCGGAGTAGGCTATTAAGCCTCCTAAAGGGTCGGAGTGTACATACTTCTCCTATTTTACTATGCTACAGAGTCCAGTCAGCTTGTCTTCAAATTATGGCACTATTTTTACAAGATTTTGCATTTTGCATTTAAACGGGCTTTTCTGCGGTCTGCGCCATGGTGTGCATTTATCAAGATTTTCGTAAAAAATCAATGTTGGAAAATGTTACACAAATAATATTCATAAGAATGTATAATATTCATTTATTATTTATTTATTCATAGCTAAGAACACTGTTCATGAATTCGCCCTTCAAATTAAAGAAACGAAATTAAAATCGGATTGATAAATTTCACAAATGTAAGGTGGTAATAATGTGTAAGTAAGTACTCGTAGTTACTTAATTTTAGTATGCAGAGGGTTTTCTTCAAATTGACAAGGAAAGTTCAACCACATAAGGAAGTCAACCAAATTTTCAGCTATATTCACCAATTTAGTCAAAATGGAGAATTGGGGAGACCAAAATAGACCGTCTGACAAATGACGTGTCATTTAATTGTTAAATTTATCAGCCCTGTAGTGTTGCAGCTGATGAAAATTGCTCCATTCTTTCAGAACGCCGTATCATACTTATGTTTCGTCGAAAGGTGAACTTTATTTTTTAGGGAACAAAATCGCGTTTTCAATTATATAATTGGTGAGATACTCGGGTATTCAGCCAAAATATTATACACCAGCGAGATTTAAAGGTAATCGAGGATTACGACGCTTGTGTACACCATGTACCTTTTTTTAACTGACATACAGTGTTATGCTCGTTTTTCCCATTGATTTAATTTTTTTATTAGTCAAGCATTAAATCGGCTGCAGATATAATAAATCTAATTAAAATAAAATAAAAGGCCTTAAATAAGGAAGGACAGACTGTCATGACGGAACTATAAGGAGTCGGTTCTTTCCATTCAGGCTAAGGATCCCTAATAATGCCATTAAGTCAAATTTTCTGACTTTTATTAGTTGGAGAACCAGGCCACGATTTTGACGTGCCTATAAATTAAATTGCATTAGTCATGTAAAAAAATACAAAGTATAGCATCTAGACACACGTTAAAGTGTCAGCCATGTTAGAAAAGCAAAACGGCGACACACTAGCAGTAGTATATTTTTACCGGGGCACTTCGACTCGTCAATAAAATTGGACCTATATTTTCAATCATATTTCTATTCATTCAAACAAACCATTTTAAAATTAAAGTGAAGCTTATTTACTACTTCCGTACTGCACTCAAGTCATACTTCTGTACGTTAGACGATTTTGATAAAATGACGGAACTTCAGTCACTAAGAATGTTTGTTTGTATCTGCGCCACATACAAAAGGATTGTGATAATCTCCAAATCACCCTATTCACAACAGATCTCCAGAAGTACTTATATAGTCGTAAAACATCCTCATTCCACAAAAGAGCGCGGATTCGAACCCACATTTTTACTGTCAACCAAATGACCGCGTCAGTTCAAGATTGATAGAGTCGCTGGGGTCATATTCGACGTAGGAAATGATATCGACGAGATGTGTCCGACATATAGCCACTTTATGTCCACTTTAGCAATGTGCTCTATTCGAATTAACCGCTATGGCAGTAATGACTATTTTATAAGCCACATCACTAGTAGGTATATCGCTACGATTGAGTGAGGTGATATGTCTGTAAAATATCGCTACGTTTCCTAATTAAAATGTTATCAGTTGTCATGCATACTACCGCGAACTGGTGACATTTCATTTAGCAACCCACATAGCGATATTTTATGGACATCTTAGTTAATGCAACTTCTTCTCAGCGCTTCGAATGGCAACAGCTCATGGATCAACAGGTGAACGACTTCGAAGCCGAACGTCGTGAAGACCTTGATAGAAAGCGCAGTTGAAAACCCGACCACCTGCGGCCGTCTCGTGCAATTACGTCGGCGGGGTGTAGACGTGCCCTAAGTGTGGTCGTACCTTCTCTAACAAGATTGGGTACGTAAGCCACGCACGAGCGCATTTAAGGGCGGAACAACAAGAAAACAACCCACCATGAGTCTCAGATAAATATGCCTGACCAGGATATACAGTCGCTGTGGCCGAAAACGGTCAAGACTATCTGATGATAGTCATATCATCAATGCAACTCCTTACTTATTGATCTCTAAATCATGCTATTCAACAGAAATCTCCAAACTTGTTTATAAAGTCGTAAAACGCGGATTTAAACCCACGGCTCCTATTTTTATTGTCAACCAAATGACCGCGACATTTGCGTCCGTTGATAAGGCAGCTGGACAGCTGGCCTATAATAGTCACATTACTCATACTATAGTAAATAATAAAGAATATGTCACTCTCAGATTCGTACAAGTCTCGGAAAGTGACGGATACTTTATCATTTGCCTCTCGCGCGATAAATGCAATCATTATAGGCCAGGTGGTATTAGTTACTGCAATATCGACTTAAGAAGCCTTAGGCCAAACTTTATTTAAGTTTTTTTTATATATATTTTATAACCGTAAGTATTCTTCTAATTATACAAAGATCTAAATAAGGAAAAAAATTAAGACTCCGACTGGATTTCAACCAATGCCTTGTACCTGACTGGGGCGCACGCTCTTGCCAACTAATCTAGAGCCCAATCAGCCAGTGTAAAAATTTTGCCACTACTTATTACATGCGTCTACACATTACGTGTAACCGGCTTTCTGCTGTTTAAATCCAACATTTAACCATGGCAACCCCAAAAATGCCAAAGAAACGTGGATTCGAATCCACAGCTGATGAGGATTGATAAAGTAGCTGAACCGGAGAAGTCGCTTTGGGGAAGTTTGAATCGGCCTGTATCCGTGCCTGTATATGTATAGTAACATTACTATAGTGGCCACTTGTAGTCTAGGTAAATTATCAAAAAGAGAATGTACAAAAGGTTGCTCTCTCCTATTTACCTATCTTATCCTATTACCTATTTCAAAATATTTTTTTATCTACTATTTGTTCTAAAACTAAGAACGCCCTTGAGATAAACCATTTTATACCAAGTAAATTCATTTTTTTATCATATTTTTTTTGTTTTATCTATGGATTATGATGGTCACGTTTATCACGCGATACAAAAATGATAAAGTATCCGTCACTCTCGCACCCATATGCATGTCAGAAAGTGACGGCTTTGTCCCGCTATAAAAGCAATTACCTGAGGCCAGTGGCCTCTCGTTAATTCTAAAATGACATCAAACACAAAAACGTTAACAAAACAATTAAACAATCTGAATATTCACTCAAATTGCTGAAATAACGTTTGCGAGAATGTTTTGCGGACAGAAAATGAGATATGCCCTTATTAAGCGAGGGTAGACTCGTTTGAAATAATTTAATTCTGTCCCTGGAATCCCGCAGTCAGACGGGGAAAGTGTTTTGGGCACGAGTAATAAAATAGAGGTATTCTTACGTCATATTCAGCAAAAACTGGAGAGACTTTAAAGCTACGTTTAAAAGCAATGATGCTAACAGTTTTGACACGCGTTATTTTTTATTTTAATGCGGGTAGCGAAGACTGATCGTGATGGAAATACTTGGGGAGGCTGTTGTCAAGTAGTGGGCGTCATTTGGCTGAAATGATGATGAAGTTATATGCCTTCGTTTAGCTTCATATGTCGCAGTGTATATAAATAATAAATCAATATTACAGGACAATTTTACACAAACCGAACTAGTCCCATGGTAAGCTCAAGAAGACTTGCGTTGTGGGTACTAGACGACGATATATTTAATAAATATTATTAACTTATATACATAGATAATATCCTCTTGGATCTCAGGAGAAATATTTATGCTGATCTCATAAATATTTGCCCTTACAGGGATTTGAACCTCTCCAGACCTCCAGCTTCGCAGGCAACGTTACTCCCACTGAGCTAAATCGGTCGTCAAAAGTCTATATGTACTATTAAAAAGTAATTTTAAATCAAGTTATTATTTTTTTAATGAAACTTTCTGTAGGAGGTTTTTTATTATTGCAGTGTTAGTTATCACTGCTCTGTTACTTTATTTTAAAGTTTAACTAAGGAGGGTAAATATACGGTAAATATATTTGGCTGATTCCGAAATATTTTTTTTTACTTAATTAAATTGGCTACCGTGATATCCATATGTATGTACTTAGGTCCTGTAATAATGTAAATCCCCTTTAATAATGTAAATCAGCCGTAAAGTTACTGACATAAATACGTATTTAGTGCAGTAAAGTCACTTTTCTCTGCAGCCGACTGTACCGCTGACGAATACTAAGATTGTTAACAAAATTTTTGTTCTGTTACACTAGATTACGTTACACCTTTTCATGTATTACCTTGATGTAATCAAAAGTTGCTTTAACATCTGCATAATTGGGTTGAACCAATGATATTAATATCCTACTTTTCAGGAGAATTATTAAAAAGGAAAATTAATGGATATAGATACCCACAAATTTCATCCAATATGCAGTTTATTTCCGCGGTCAATACTAATATATGTAGCAACAATACCATGTAAAGAGAACGGAACATACAGGAAAACTCAAGAATGATAGCTACAATTTACTGGCGCAACTTATGAATGAAAGAATTAATGAGTGAATGATTCTGGAGAAGTAACTATTGTTTGCAGACAAAGACGTTCGACCCTTTTGGTGAGTAAATGCCACATTTATGTACCTCAAGTAGCCCAACTAATTACGTGGGTTTTGAAAAATATGTTAAAACTACGTGCTGAATTATAAAGTATGTGCAAGGTTTTATTTACCTGCTGAAGGTCTATATTGGTAAGTTTTATCACGCGATAAATACATGATAAAGCATCCGTCACTCTCGCATTCACTTGTCAGAAAGTGACGGATACTTTCATAGGTCCGCTGTTATACATTATCTCCAATAAAGTTTCGTCATTTATTGTAAATATGTTGTAATCTACCAAGAAAACTACATGGATTGTGTAAACATGATTCATTGAATAACCTTGCGTTAGCAATTTTTTGACATTTTGGATATCGCTCAATGTGACGCGTTTCAACTGAAGCGGAGTGAAGCTGAGCCGTGCGAGATTAACCAATCACATTCCGCAGATTCAAATTTACTCGTGTTGGTTTCAGCAGCGACGCACTGTGATTGGTCCATTTCGCACAGATCTGCTCCATTCCGCTTCAGTGGGGCCATAGTCGACTTAATCATTTGATAGATATTCTGGAGTGACACTATCACGATAACGCAAAGATTTGCGTTGTCGCGACACGTGTGGCCTAAGAATTCGTCCTATCGCGAATCATCTACGCGAATACGAATGCCCTTCGCGCCGCTGTTAGTAAATTGCCACACATCAAAGGGTTTTGTCGCGACAAAGTTCGTGCGGTTGGCGACACATCGTGTGCTTTACGTTCCAGATTATCGCGACGTAGTGAAGTTTAGACGTACATCAAAATGATGTGGCCACTGGCCAAGCACTTCATCATGGATCGAACATGAACTTTTATCCTTACAACGTGAATCTTCGCCTTCAAGTGTGGCCGATAGCAATAGAAGATAAAGCATCCGTTACTCTCATGCTCACATACGTATCGGAAAGTGACGGATAGTGTCTTATTTATCAATCATATTATTAACCTACTCTTGTATATTAATAATGAGACTCAATTATAATAATGTAAATATTAAAATGTTAAATATTTTATTGATGATTTTTTGAGTTTAAATACAAATACACATTAAAATACATAGACTGCTAAAATCGCAACCCTTCTTGCTGTGCTGTAGTCGGGTAAAAACGCAACCATAATATAGGCTTAATAGGCTGTTGTGATAATGTGTGAAAATCGTTTACATTTGAATCAGTGTTACTTGTATTGTATTGCATTAAATATTATTTATTTTACGCATACGAGCCGTGGGATGTAAAGGACCTTCTTGGAATTACCATAAATATCCAGAAACACTTTCCTATTACGCGTCGGCTCACAACTAAATCTGGTTGTAAATATGAATGAAACTGTCGTCGGGAGAGGCGGATTCGCATTTTACACCACGGGAACAAGAAACCTGACAAATTTCAACCACGTATACTTCTGAAGGTATGTAACGAGCAAAATACTTTAGGATCAAATAAATATTATTAGAAGATACAGTAGTTTTTCCTACGGAAATTCTTAACCAAGGAAGTAAAAACGAACACTCAAGGAAGCAAATAAGATCACTATCAAAAATAACTTCTTGCTGTTTAATACTAAACTTTTTACAAAACTTGGTAGAAATAATTCTCGATTCCGTGAACACATTCACATTCATAAGTAAGTTTCTGAACATTATTAAATACTAACAATTTACCTACTACTTTTGTTCTCCAATTAGTCGTCAGTATTCATTGTTACTTTGTCGAGTTTCTCGTTCCCACTGTGTAAAATGTATCTCCTTAATTATACACGTACTTATAGAGTCTGTGCGGAAAGAGAAGAGTCGTGGCAGAAACAGGGACTAACATTATGAATTTTACATGGCAATCGAACCTTAGACACCTGTCTTATAAAAAATAAACAAACTTCTGTCGTTTATATGTCGTTGTGTATTTTTATATTCAAAATCCGCAAGGTTCATGTATAAAATAATGTCGAAACGTGATAAAACCGTGCACAGTTCAACAAGGGAAATTATATTGATTATCATTCGGCTTTGTCAGCGGGAAAAAGAGGCTAAAAGACCCACTATGGACTAACAAAAATTCCCAGAACGTGTGTCCACTATGACGGGTATTTATGTTGCATTTAAATATTAAATTATTACCTATTTAATAGTACCCCTAAAGTGAGTATATTCATTCAAAATATTTTTATATTTGCATAAATATAGGGGTCATTCATGAATATCTGACAAACTTTAATTACGTGACAGTGTTTGCCAGCATAGCAAAAAAACACCTCAAAGCCTACGACTCTTCTTTTTCCACACAGACTCTATTATATTGTTAACGTGTAAGTCATACAAATGTCACTGTCATAGCAGTTCAGTTCAGTTTTAAAGGTTAATGGCTTCTGCCCATTACGACAATTTTGCCAGCGTTAAGGTTCAAAAGCCAGGTACCTACGGTTTTATATTAAAAATAATAAAATAATGAGTCAATCCACACCGATTCATGTCGCTCGTCGAAGATGGACGACAATAATTATTGTCATATACTTAAGTCGTAATCCCGCGCGTCTCGTTTACACCTGCGTCAAATTAACAATCGGAATCGCAATTTCGACAGATCTCTTGAGAATCGCATATGGTTTTTTGTATGACAGTTCGTATCGCAATTGGATTGCGTTTACGTCAGTTTGACAGTTTGCTTTTTACAGGACTTGGCAGTTAAAAGCAGTACGATATAAAAACAATATGCATAAGCCAAATAGCGTGTATTGAAATATCTAACGAATTACTAATTTAGCAATACAAAAGTGATATCACTGTTACTTTTGAGCCACTGGAAAAACAAAATAGACATATCTCCTTGCTATTCAAATTCAAATTCTTTATTGTACACGAATATCATAATGAAAATAATACAAAAAAAAAAACAATTTTCTACAGTAAAAACTTATGACAAAACATGCACCTAAAACTTAACAATTTGAGGTTGCACTGGCCCCTACACTAGGCGCAGCCTGTCTCGTAGGTAACCAATTCAAGCATGATTTTACGTAATTGACGCGAAAGCTATTAAGTGCCACAGGATTATGGAAATTAAAAAGTCCAATTAACACTAATTATAAAATAACTATAAATTCTGTATGAATGGAAATGTGCACGTTTAGATGTGTGTGTGTGTGTGTGTTTCTGAGTGTGTGTGTGTGTGTGTGTGTGAATGTGTGAGTGTTATGTATTCACTTACTTATTCTAAATAGAACCTCTATGTCCTCATACGTAAGGGAACTGAGCCAAGCTGATGTTTTTTTCTGAGCTTCTTTAACGGATAAATCTTTAATAGAGATTTTAGAATTAACTTTGTTATAAACATATGGCTGAATGAAATGGGAGAAACATTGAGCAAATGTTGAATTAGTCGAAGGTACTGGGCCTTTAAAGGTGCGATTCTGTAGCATGAAGTTATAATTGGAAGACCCTAGGACCGCTCTATGCACATTAATCACTGCACGCAGAACAAACATTCCACGCACAGTAAGAACCTCGATATCGCTGTAAATAAGCTTTGGTGGGTATCTAATCGGTTTCCGAAGAATAACTTTAAGGGCAGCTCTTTGCGCCTTTTCTAACAACAACATATACGTTTTAAATGCCGCGCCCCATGCAGTTATACAATATGTTAGAACAGGTTGACATAAGCTACTATACACTGTTCTAAGCAGTGCCTTGCTTGCAGAGTTGCGTAAATTTTTAAAAACGTATATGAGTTTTCGGACGCGTTTTGCTGTTGTTATTAAGTGCTCCTTGAAATCCAGCTTCTCGTCAATTACCAAACCAAGGTACTTAATAGTTAGAGCCCTTTCGAGTGACTGGCAAAGACAGGAAGTAGCTGATGGATCATTTCGGTTGCAGGTGTGAATTTTGATGATAGGTACGGTAGTTGGGGCAGAGACCGATGTTTTATGAAAACAAAGCAATTTTGTTTTCAAAATATTAAGTGTGAGCAAATTGTTTCTTAAACAGTCAACTGCCGCACCCATACCGCGCTCTGCGGACATAGCTACTTTGTTCCAGTTTTCTTCGTGAATGAGAATGACTGTATCGTCCGCATAACAAATTACATCGGCATTGGGCACTTTGTCAGAAGCAATGTCATTGATGTAGATATTGAATAAAAGCGGACCCAGGACACTTCCTTGTGGGACTCCAACACTGGCATTCATGGGGTTACTTACATTTTGTTCAATCTTCACACGTTGCGTTCGTCCCAGCAGGTAGCTATTAAACCAGTCCGAGGCGACTCCCCTCACACCCACATGCTCCAGCTTCTTAAGTAGAATAGGGATGGAGACAGTATCAAATGCCTTGGAAAGATCAATGAAAATGCCAAGGCAGGCCTCTTTGTTATCCAACTATCCTGAGATTAGATTTGTCAAGAGTACGACAGCATCTTCGGTCGACTTTTATGCACGAAAACCAAATTGGCGATCTGAGATTGTAGAGTGACTGTCTAGGAATCTGACGAAGCGCTTGCAAACCAACTTTTCTAGCATTTTTGAGAATAGCCAAAGTCTATTCCACCGGAAAAATTCCCTCGGACAGACTAAGGTTGCATATATGGGTAAGGGGTGGGATAATGTAGTTTTTGGTTACCTTTAGCAGACGATTAGTGATCCCATCGAGACCAGGAGAGCTATCTAGCTTTAAGCCATTTATAAAAGATTCTACTTCGGCTTCGTTGGTTGCATTTAAGAAAAGTGATTGGGAAGGGGTACATTTGAGGACACACTATCAGCTAGGACTTTTTGGGTTCTGTTTTGAGTTTTTAAGATGTCGTTTGCCAGACTCTCACCAACACCTGTGAAGAATTGGTTACAATAATTTAGTGATTCGGTTACGGAAGCCTTTATTTGAGTTAGTTCAAACGGTCTATTTGTACTTTTTGTCGTATGCGTTATATTTTTGATTGAGTTCCAAAGTCTCTGGATTATTTTTATTTTCCTCTAGCTCTGATGATTCGTAGTTATGTTTTAGTTTCCGCTGAAGGTTGTTGAGGAAATTTTTGTAGCGAACGTATATCTGTTTTAAGGTTTGATCATTCGGATTTTTGCGGCATTTAATGTGCAGATGGTCTCTGTGCCTCGAGCACCGAATGAGTCCTGGGGTCACCCAAGGCTTGATTGCAAACTTGGACCGACTAACAGGAGCATAGGATGTGTGTTTGGAAATAGCGTCCGAGAATAGTCGGTTGATGGCACTGACGGCCCCTGCTATTGTTTTTGAAGAGGTAACACAGATCCAATTTGATTTGCTGAGCTCATTTTATACAGAATTGTAGTCAATTTTTTGCACAAGCCGCTTCTTATGGAATTGTTCGGACGACTTTGTACTTATTCCTGTTACTATCAAGTCATGGTCCGTGACTTCCGATTTGTAAACGACCGATATACCCTGTAGCCTAGAAGTGATGTGAACGTGATCCAGACAGGAATCGCCGCGTGTAGGCTTAGTAACTGTTTGCTTCAAATTTAGTTCAGCTAGCCGACAAAGGTATTTAGCACAAACGCTTACATTCGAATTGTTTTCTGAGACCGTGTTTATATTTATATCTCCTGCAACTATCACACAAGGCGAGCCCTTCATTGACAAGACCGTGTCCACCGTGACCGTGTGTGAGTGAATTGGTAAAAGCTGTGATATCAGTGAACGAAGGGGAGCGATAAATACCCAAGACATTAAACCTATTCTTGACTGCTGTAAGCAGTCAGCTAGCAATCAGCGTCACAGCAGGATGGCTCTGAGACTTGAGGCATCCATGAATTTTTTACGTAGATAACAACACCTCCCGCTTTATTAGTAGATTTATGCGTTCGAAAGGACTGAAACTAAAATTATTTGGATTGAATGAGTTAGAGGACATAGAATACTGCAGAGCTTATTGAAGGTGTTGTTTGAAAGTGTAAAAATGAGAGTGTAGGCGTGTGACAAAAATGTAGTGGGTTGCACAGAAAACTTATTTAATTTAAGCCTAAGTACCATTAGGATGAGAACAAGCAAACCAGTACTATTCATCTCTTCATTCACGAAATAAATGCCGATTTTAGCGGGTCAATCTTTCGTTGCAGTAGATCTTGCTACTGGGACCTTCAATTTTCAAGGTGTTCTGTAGTTAGTCGCTTCGCTTTCAACGTTTTGTAAAACTGATCGCGTGTTTGGCGGCGACAGAATCTGACCATGAGAGGACGAGGGAGATCGTTTTCTTTATCTCTAGGGGGACCGGCTCGTACGACGCTGTCAACATCGGTATCAGCGAGCTTTACGCCGGCTACAGCAGCCAATGTAAGGAGCAGGTGGTGCGGGTTCTCTGCAGGAGTTTCTGTTATAATATTTTCTCAGCAAAACTTGTGCTTGGTAGTTCGCTTGCTCCTGAAGCCTCTCGCAGGTCTTAGTGAATTGAGCAACAGTGGAGGGATTCTCTTCAACCAATTTTAGTCTGGCTTCATACGACTGTAGTATGAGGGATTGATTTGTAAACTGTGTTTCAAGCCTGCCATTTACCTTTTCTAGTTCCGAAGTTTTTTCCTCCATTGATTTTATTCTGGATTCATAAGTGGTCATTGAGGCGCATACTTCGTCTACCTTGTTTTCACAACGACGTACTGCTGAGATAGCTACTTCGAACTCTGATTTCATGGAAAAAATGTCCTGCTTCAGCAGCTTGATTTGTTCTGTCAGGTTAGCCAGAGATAAATTTGTGTCTGGACCTGGGTCTGATACCAGGCCCGGCGGAGCGGTGGCTTTTGGTTTCCTGACTGTAACATTGTCCGAAGTGCGAACAGGAGTCGATGAATTGTCCCCTCCCTTCTTCTTAGCACAGTGGCACACTGGGCACGTCCAAGTTTCCTTTGTCTCGGAAGTTGGATTTTCTAAGTTTACACAAGGGTGATGAAACGGTTTTTTGCACTTACTGTCACTGCAGGTGATGTATTTCTTGTCTACAAACGGTTTTTCGCAGCCCGCGCAGGTGACGACATTTTCGGCAGCCCCCGTATTCCGGTCTCGAGCGACATCTGAGCGATATTATCGCTAATCTCGCGGTCTCGTGGTAGGAGGCGGTCGTACGCGGCAAGCGGCAGCGATGAGTCACGCAACGGGCGCAGCGCGGGTTATCGAGAGTTTGCACGGTAACGGATTTTTTAATTTTAATTGATTGTTTTTGCTTGTTGTACATCCAAATTAACACTGTTTGAACTTGTGTTTGCATAATTCGATAAATTAATGTTCTAACTTTATGGTTCTAACTTATTTTTTTTTAAATAAATGCTTTCCGCGCAGTATTTGAATAAAAATCGCGGGAGCAGTTTACGTGGGTGTGTTCTTAATAACGCTTCGCGCGGAGAGACTATTGCATTGGTATGGTATATTTTTTGCACAGTGGAATTCAACCCTTGACAAACTTTCACTGCCAAGATTTTCGTAGTAAATGCGTATATGTCGCGAAAACTGGCTACGAGCAGAGCACCCAACTAGCGAATTCCTGTCATTCAAAGTGGTAAAGGAATACATTAATACTAATCACTCATTATCTTATCTACACTGCAAATATTTATAGGGCATTTTGACATTAAGTCCGTAATTTGTACTTCTTTTTGTTTTCGGCAATTAAGTATAGGTACTTAAACTAGTGGCTCTGACAACTGTGAACCTTGCTAGTATTTCAACCCCCATATCTCCACCATTATGAAAAAAAAATCAAAACCTGAATAAAATATAACTATATAATTATCAATACTGCTCACAAAATTTCACGAGAATCGGTTGAGAAATGCGACCTGTACGAGAGAACAACCGGACAGGAATAAGAAAGCATGTTTGCCTACGCTGGAACCGGTGGCGCTCCGCTCAGTACGCTTGCTCAGTCTGTAAATAAATAATAATATGAATATAACAGCTGTTAAGACTCCAATAGTACATTACAGCAGAGGCTGCGAAATAGGGGATTGCCGGCCTAATAGTTTAGTCCTATTCGCGTCGAGGCTGGTATAGTGCTTTTCTCGAATAAATCTAAGGAAATAATACAAATATTCAACCTATATATATTCATAAAACCACTCGGTTTAGGTATAAACCGTATAAGTATTAGTTTTTTCTATTTCTGCCAAAATACTTTTTTTCAACATCTTTTTGTAAGCTGTTTGGGTTAATGTTTTTGCCACCAAAACTAAACTAGAACTAGAAGGTTCGCAACTTCTTTCGTGGAGGAGAATAAGTCATGTCATAACCCCTCGTTTCTTCTTCAGCGTAGGCAGATAAAAAGTACCCTATAACCATCTGGTGATACCCAGTATACCCGTGTACCAAACATAGTTGTAACTAATCCGATTTGGCGTGATGAAGCCACAACGACACATACGAACGTACAAACATACAAAATATCCTTAAAATATTTTTCGATTCAGTACCCTCCAAATAGTCCGTTACATTCGTTTTTTTCAAAATATATTTAATGATCAATGGATTATACTTCCTTTACTGTTCCGCGAACTTAAGTTCAAGTTAAGTTTAAGTTCGCGGAACAGCAAAGGAACTATAATCCATTGATCTAGTATGGAATTCCGCAAAGTAACGCTTGAATCTATAAATTATATATTTAATGTACAGACATTTCATTAGTACAGCTTTAAAATTGTATAGATGACAGTACCCTATTCATTATGTTTTTATTTATTCGCAGTATGCATAGATAGTCAATAAAAGAAATAAAACCCACTAGAACAAAAGACAATCTCTTTGTTGGCCATAGCCATCAATGTTGTATGAAAGTCCTTTATTGTCCTCTAATTTGAAATTATAATGAATCTTCAACAAGTGCTATACAAAGACGTACTTTGCGTTATATTATTACGAAGATAGGAACGACATTTCCTTGGATGTTTGAGAAAAGTTACTTATTTCCTTTTTTTAAAAGAGTCAGAAATAAAAGATTGTATCTTCCAGAACTCGAGGTATCTGGTAAGTTTCCCGGTGGAGCTTGCGAGAAAGTAGTTATAATAATAAAGCTCATTTATATTAAACATTAAACTTAGGCAAGACTTGTGGGGATTTAAACAGACTAAGGCTAAAAGTGCTCAGTAAGTCTCTATTTAATTAATACTAGACGTACAGTATATATTTAATCCTAGACCGGTTTTTTATAACTCGCATAAACAGTGGTGTATACTACACTGAACTCTAGATAAGAAGTTAATACTGACGCATTGCGCAACTATGAACTTTTCGATTATTGAAAACTAGAAGTTAGCCGCAACTTCGTTCGCAAAATAGGAAAATATCATAACCTCTTTTTTTCACTAGCGTAATTAGGTTTAAAGTATCCTTTAACCATCTGTGGATACCCAGCTACCCGTCTCCACAATATCTTTTCGATACAGTGGCCCTCATATCGTCCGTAGGTATCACTTATTCTTTGAAAATATCTTCAATGTAGAGACATTAAATATTCACAACTTTTGGAGGATTTGTACATTTTAGGATTGATTTATTTAGCTTAGAATACGTTTGTTTTTTTTTAGTTTTAGCTGAATTGTACATTTTTATGCTTTATTGTAATAAAATATTTTTACAACTTTATGTATGGATTTGTATGAGAAACGTAAACGCAGTCGTGGCATTTTGGTGCGCTAGAAACTAACACTCGAATCTCTATAATATTTTATTGTCCCCAACCGTTTCAACACTTCCCTAAAGCTAACTGATTTAACCCGTCAACCGGTCCACGGGTCCACTGTTAAGCGATTGGCTTCCCCTTTTCCGACACCGAGATTCATCGAGCCACGGATATTGTATTGCCAACACTGAAGGGTATGCAAATTGGAGGGTCGTAGTATCCACTTTTATTTGAACGCCAGTTGAGTGAAATTTGACGTGATTTGATCGATGTGCGATTTGTGGTTTTAGAAGTCAGTGACGTTGAGGCTTTTAACAAGTAATCGACGAATCGATAAAAAAAACCCGACACGTAAGAAAAAGCTAATAACTTTCAAACGGCTGAACCTTTTTCCTTGAACTTTGATTCACTTTTGATTAAGTCATCTTTAGGGCAAAAAGGCGAAATTAAATTAAGTTCATTTGTTTAGGAGCTAAGTACGATGCCATTGCCACAGACAGATACATAGATACATACGTTAAACTTATAACAACCCTCTTTTTTCACCGGCGCTTAAAATAAAAGTCTGTGAGGTAATTTTATAGAGAGGAGGATTACAGGGTTTTGCGTTTACGGAACCTTATTTCCTGAGCATCTTGTTTACATATGGTGTAAAAAAATGGTATAACTCTATACAAATTGTATGGTACTACGCTCAGTGTAGGTTTCCGTAGCCGTTATAGTACAAAGAAAAGTACTGCAGATGAAAAAATACGCTCTTTTTCTGGTGAAAAAATGCAACAGCAAAAGAGCGTACCTTGGTGGCACTTACGACCTTTTGCTGAGAAGCGGAGTTTTTCGCCAATAACTCGAAAACGGTATAGGTATCCGATCATGTTGAAAATAATTTTCATTGAAAGTACTTATTAAGTTTTACCTTCGTACTTTATTTCTTACTTTTTGGACATTTCTTTAGAATATAGAGGGTGGGGCACAATTTGTTTAACTTTTAGATTTAATAGGTATTTCTGAAAATATTCACTAAATCAAAACATTTTTTTGAGTTTTTAACTACCAAACTAAGTAGCAGCTTATATAAGGCACCTATACTCCAAATTTCATCAATATGCATGCTGTAGTTTTTGAGTAAAATGCCTGTGACATACCAACGCATGGACCGACGGACATGACGAAACTAAGGGTACCGTTCCGTTTTTGCCATTTTGGCTACGATGGCACCAATATCCCATCCGTAAACACTACGGAAACATATCCCAAAAACGCTTAGTTTAATAGTTTTGAGTGACTGAAAAAAAGTGTTTAAGATGAACTCTTATGACTGTAATAAAATATATCATTAAATGGGCAATAAAAATACAAAAAGCATTTTCTAATGTCCATATACCTGAATGTTAATATTAGTTTATTTATTGACTATAATTATGAGGAGGGTGCCTCTAGCTGTGAAACTTGGCAGAAATATGTCCTAATAGGGAATATTCATGAATTTTAAATTTTGCATTAATAAAAGCTTATCAGGTAACAAACAGAAGACAAAAATAATTTTTCGAATAACTTTAAAAATACCCAAGATATAAGCCATCAAACATTTAATTCTATCTCTTTCTAGCAAAACAGAATTTAATATGGAGTTTATATGACCGTAGTGGACTGTGTCGTAACAGTCTATGTCGGACCTCTCTGTCAAATCGCTGTGTAATTAGTACTTTAAAATGCTTATATCATACGTATTTCTTGGCCGATTTTAATTTTAATTTCACTTTTTGGAATAGTTCTTATGGTATTTTGATATTTCGTTAAGAAAAGCGATGAAAAAATTTCATGCATGTTCCCTATTGTCACTATAACGGTTCGGCCAAGACAGCGCGCCACTAGTGGGGTGGCGAACAAATAGGGATGATGACTAAATTTTAATAATTAGTCCATCATGTAGATTAATAAAAAACATAGGAGACGTATATTTTTTTACGTACCTATATAATCAAAAACTAAAGGTGATGCATTGACCCAAAAACTAGCGTGACGTCAATCTTAGCTACAAATTGTAACCAAGAGTGACGTCACGAGCCCCCACTCATAAAACATGCGATATATCTGAGTATTTTAATTTTTATTTTGAAAAAGCAAAACATACGTGTCCAATATCTTTTTGTTATCTACTGGCGGACTAATTATAATTTTGATATTCATATCCCGTTATCATGCCTATTCTTCATTGCCCGGTCGAGACGCTCACCGTCTATACTTCCTATACATTGTAAAAATGAACTTTTGGTTATATTATGGTCGCGTTTCCTTTCCATCACTTCCACACTCACATACTTCTCAAAAGTGACAGCTGCTTTGTTATCTATTGCATGATAAACACGACCATTATAGAGCCCATTTGTACATTAAAGTGATGAAAAAAAGTGAAACGGACCATTGAATTGTAATAGTTTTTTATGCAATCGTTATATAATGTATGTTTTTTCAGTCGAGTACCGCGTTTAGGCCACGAAGCTTGCTGCGTGGCCTAATTAAGGTACGAGACTTAAAAAAAAGCTAATTATATAACTATTGTATATACCATACTTTTTCTACGAGTAACCCATAAAAACACTACGTTCTTTTTTGGAAATACATTATAGTCCTGTGCGGAGTTGTGATGTGATGGTCCAATCTAAATAGTATGCCTTTTTAGCATCATCCGCGGAGTTCTTATTCACAGATTAAGTTCACGAGTAGATAAATATTCTTTTAGATGTTTTGGATGTATGTATTTATATATTATGTACAGTGAAGGAATTTAATTTATATACCATATCGTACCTTGTCACAGTCAAAATCAATATGAAATCCGATAAAGATTCCATATCAATGTCACTATGACAAGGTACGAAAGGGTACACAAATTAAATTTGACCGTACCAGACGGTGCCCGCAACTTCATTCGCGGAAGAAGAAAAAGCTACAACTCTCTGTTTTACTCGAGCGTAGTTGGATAAATGTTGAAATCTGTTCAGCCGTTTTGGCGTGATGAAGCCGCAAGGACAACACATACAAACACACAAAAAATCTAAATAAGATATTCAATGTACAGACATTTCATTTTTACAACTTTATAATAGCATAGATGACATGCACGTCCTACTTGTCATCATTCATATAGAGGGTTAATATTCGACCCTCCGTCTAAATTTAAAATGAATTATGACAACAATGTTGATAAAATATAATTAGGTATATCTTACATTATATCGAAATTTATAGCGACTTTTATTAATCCGGCCTATTTTTATAATAAACTTTTTGTCCTGATATAGAATCGGCTTCCGATACAGGTCGGGCCTATTTACAAGTGAGGTATCAGCGCTGTTGGGCACGTCGCGACTATATACTCACCCCTAGACTCTTATCTAAATCTTTGTGAGCATAGATTTCGGCTCTTGGTTTCGTTTTCCTAAATCAGGTCTAACAATCGACTTGCCGGACTAATATATTTTGATCTGTGACCTGATATCCAGTTATATCAGGGATGAACTGGAGGTAGTTTAATTTGAATTGTCACAAGCAAACTATAAGGCTCCCTAAGATGCATTAACCTTTTCGACGTTTTGACAAATAAAACTAGGTACGTCTACGACCCGTATGTCAATGGGCGTCAGTCTATATCGGTCTAAATGCCTTGCCGCATAAATCGGTCGTTGACGTTGAATCCTGTGGTACGGATATATGCGTTGTTAGCGTCCAAAAGGTTAAAAAAAATCTTATTTAAAGATTCCTTACTTGAGCTCGAGGCTTCGATGGACCAGTTGGTAGGTCGCCCGTCAGTGGCGTTCGATCCAAATAGGCGCAGAGAAACTTCCTAACTTGGCGCAAAAATCCTGCGCACGACACTGTTCTAATGAAACACGTTGTAGGTTCAAGAACTAACTGATTTTATTTTTTAAAGTCATACCCACCCAGTACACTTTACTTACATGATTACATAGATGGCGCTAACAGTAGCATAATCAAACTGTTTTGATATAAACTTCAACAACTGCCGCCCGTGCGTGATAGCTTGGCGAGTTCGGCGAGTCGTTGAATGAGTGGATTCTAATCCCTCTTGAAGCGCACCTTATTTCTAGCTTTAATACCTAAGTATTTACATTCAGATATCGCCTAGTATCTAGACCGATAGCCGTTGGAGCAGATATGATCTTGAGTGGCGACCGAGTCCAAGATGACTCAGCGTGCGGAGGCCACCAACAAATTGTATGAGAGCGGCGCACGACCGGTCGTTATGGAAGTCTTTTGGGAAGGCTTTTGTCCCACAATGAATGTCTTTAGGGTTGATATGATGATGAATGCTAGCAGATGTTTCTGCTTTAATAAAAAATATCTAGATTTCGTGTCGAATAATGTGAAAACTCTCTTACAGCAGTTACGGCCCGTTTCTGATTCGAACATGGCGTTCATTAAAACACGCTTTGACACTTTATTACAGTTTAACCTAGAAAACTTTCCATTGGCAGTAAGGAAGAATTTCGGCATTAAAAAGTTTCAACTTTGCGTTTTACGCGCCAGTAGATATTTTGCTATATTAAAATTTTATATTTTGAAGGCAATATAAATGCAACTTCGTTCGTAGAGGAGAAAAAAGTCATAACCCTCTTTTTTGCTGCTGCGGAGATAAAATGTATCCTTTAACCATCTTTAGCTACCCGTGTGCCGCAAACTAATTGAGATCCGTTTAGCCGTTTTGGCGTGATGAGGCCGCAGGGACTCATCTATTACCACCTATAAAGTTGTAAAAATAAAATGTCTGTACATGGAAGATATTTCCAAAAAAAATTGAGAAAATGGCTATGTAAATAGGCCGGATTAAGGAAAGTCGCTATAAATTTCGATATAATGTAAGATATACCTAATTATATTTTATCAACATTGTTGTCATAATTCATTTTAAATTTAGACGGAGTGTCGAATATTAACCCTCTATATGAATGATGACAAGTAGGACGTGCATGTCATCTATACCATTATAAAGTTGTAAAAATGAAATGTCTGTACATTGAAGATATTTTCAAAAAAATGATTGTTACGGACTATTTGGAGGTCACAAAAACGAAAAATATTTTTTTTGGATATTATGTATGTTTGTATGTGTCGTTGTGGCTTCATCACGCAAAATCGGCTAAACAGATTTCCACAATTTTTGGTACACGGGTAGCTGGGTATCTCCAGATGGTTATAGGATACTTTTTACTCGACTAGGCTGAGCAAAAAACGACAGATTATGACTTTTTCCTCCGCGAACGAAGTTGCGGGCGCCTTCTAGTGATTATATATAGATGTTAATTCCAAAGTCGATTCTAAATTTATCAAAGCCGACGTTTACGACAAATAGTACCTAAATTTATCACAAAACACACTATTTTTGTCAAGAGTTAATAATTCCAACCCCTTTTTATGGTAAGTTACACTTTGCGAAAGGACTTTCTCAACGGCTCCCAGAGCACCCTTAAGGTGTGAAAAACGGCATTGTGAGATAAATTGATACAATAATAAAACTTCTAACGGTGTTAGAGGAATTTCTACATTAACTTACATAGGGTGTAGGTTACAAAAGCATTCTTACTAAAATTATTTCATGACAATAATTATTCTAACTATTTATATAAGTATGTATTAATATTTTTTTAATCCACGATCCAGTAATGGAAAATTTGGAACAAATATGGTGTATTGGGTTCGGAGCAAATGATTCTGAGTAAGAACAACAGTATTTTGAGGAAAAAATCGAATGTACACTATGCACAGTCACCATCATTTATAGTCTGTAGCATCCAAAGCACCATATATATCGTCAGGTGTCTTTATGCCTGTAAGCAGGGACCGGTCCCGTATCCCCTTCGAGGGTTTTTGAAGGGGTATTTCGTTCGACTTTGCTAACCAAAGCCGTTCCCGTTTAAAACCCCTTCATAAGGCTTTTTAAACGACTTTTAATACGGATATCGGTATACCAAACGGATTCTTGATACCCTTTGCTAAGCGCTTAAAAAGTCGTTCGAACTGCTTACCTCTTGAAGGGGCTTCCCTTATAACGCTTGTGCCATTTTGATCCTTGTAACCATAAAAATAAGAGCAATATTTCAGTATTTACGTTGTAGGCGTTTCGCGCGGTGTAATGTGTATCGGCAAGCGCCACTCATGTTATCACTATTATATCAGACACTTTGTCGTACGTACACCAGACAAACTATACAGGGTGTCCCAAGAAGTAGTGATATACTGAAGCTGGGAGGTAGAGGACCTAGAGGGCTATCTACATCACCCCCATGTATGTTCCGCGATTTTTCGTATTTTTAGAGTTATGACTTTTTTTTAATTTTTCACCTATCGCCGAGTACGATGAGATTTTTATTTATGGTGACGTGAATTATTGCGGTAGATGCTTGATTTTTTTTGTGTGCTAAGCTGATAGATAGGCCAATTCAGTAAGGTAACATTTACTATCGTTAGATCTTTGAATGGAATAAAAAAAAATTAAATGCCAAGGATGATAAAATTACCCAATATGTTCACAACTTCAAGGGGCTTTAAAAAGATAAAATCACATAAACATAATTACCGTTTGGCTTTTAAACACTTGCTCTATCTATCAGGTAGCTACCCTGAAAATTTCATTTTATTATTCATAAGGCTTCAATCAAAAAATTGAAATCTAAATGTGGTAAGTGCAAAATTTTAATTTAGATGATGATTAATACAAACAAAGTAAAACCAATTACAAGGTGTTTAATTACAAGAAATTTTCAAAATCGCCCCCCTGTTGCTCAATGCAAGTGCGACATCGCCGACAAAAGTTGTCCTTTAAAAGTCTGAATGCACTTCTATTATTTTTAATGGTTTCTTCTGCTACTCTCAATTTCCGGGTTAACTCGTCCAAATTGCGGCATTCTCTTGAGTAGACGAGGTCTTTGTAGTATCCCCATACAAAAAAATCAATGGGGTTTAGGTCGGGGGACCGTGGAGGCCAGGCTATGGCTGCGTGTCTCCAAGTCCACATCTTCTAACAGCAGGGGCAGATCGACGCGTAGAAAATTTAAAAAGTGATTGCCGCCCAAGCGGTCTGGCAGCTGAAAGGGCCCAATTAGCTGACCGTTAAGTATGCCAGACCAAAGGTTAACACTAAAGTGTTCTTGGAATGTCGATTCCCTTTTTAAATTTGGATTTTCAATTGCCCATGAGTGAGAATTGTGCATATTAAAAATCCCATTGCGTCTAAAGTGGGATTCATCCGTCCACAAGATTTGGTTAAAAAAAAATTCGTTTTCAGCTTGTCTCTTCAGCATTTCCTGACAGCAGATAATCTTCCGGTTTCAACTGTTGCACTTTTCTAATGTGAAACGGATGATATCCTA
Organism: Hedya salicella; assembly: GCA_905404275.2. NCBI lineage: Eukaryota > Metazoa > Arthropoda > Insecta > Lepidoptera > Tortricidae > Hedya > Hedya salicella. The sequence continues at coordinate 9,053,687 of FR990112.1, read as the reverse complement.
CGCTCTGTAGTGTATGGTATACCTGAGATTTAGAAAGTCCGGTACGACGTTCCATAACTCTCACACTGGTCGACGGGTCTCTTTCTACTTCTTCAACCACTGCATCTACTACATCAGGATCCGGCATAGTGGCCATATGGCCTGATCTGGTACCCGGTATGTAACCTTCCAAATACGCATTATGTACTCTTAAGATCATGCGATAGTCAGGAAACGTTTCAGGTTGAGGCCCGCCTCTTCGTTCCACATGTTCCCGGTACAGCCTTGAAGCTTCCGCCGCATTCCCCCTAGCATAACCGTAATAGTAATTTATTTCTGCGTAGTCACGTGAAGTAAATATGATCACTTGCACGCAAACTCAAGTCCAGTTAAATAATGCCAAGTCGTCGATTCCAGGTAATAACACTAATCCAAATGGTAATGCAAGTCAAAGTCCATATGAATAGCCAAAATGATTAGAGAAACGAACAATTAGCAGTATTAAAACACAATTTTTAAATTATTGAAAAGTACCAACTATGACCAAACAACGTGAAAATTTTTTCATGCGTCAACCGTCTTTTGTTTTTTTTTCTTTTTCTATTGATGGCCAGTGCGTGATTTAGAACGAAATTTATTTAGAAAGTTAATTAATTTTGCACTTGCCACATTTAGATTTAAATTTTTTGATTGAAGTTTTATGAATAATAAAATGAAATTTTCAGGGTAGCTACCTGATAGATAGAGCAAGTTTTAAAAGCCAAACCGTATTTTTTTTATGTGATTTTATCTTTTTAAAGCCCCTTGAAGTTGTGAACATATTGGGTAATTTTATCATTCTTGGCATTTAATTTTTTTTTCATTCCATTCAAAGATCTAACGATAGTAAATGTTACCATACTGAATTGGCCTATCTATCGGCTAAGCTCACAAAAAAATCAAGCATCTACCGCAATAATTCACGTCACCATAAATAAAAATCTCATCGTACTCGACGATAGGTGAAGAATTAAAAAAAAAGTCATAACTCCGAAAATACGAAAAATCGCGGAACATTCATGGGGGTGATTTAGATAGCCCTCTAGGTCCTCTACGTCCCAGCTTCAGTATATCACTACTTCTTGGGACACCCTGTGTAAGTGCTATACGACTTCTACGGACCGACAATAGTCAGCAACTAACTCAAAAAATGCCCCGCCTCACGAAATCAGACCGAAATAGGTAACTTATAGATCTCAAGGTTAGGGAAGCCAAAGGGAAACCCGTTCCTGAAGCTAAGCAACGCTTGTCGGCTATCCAATATACAATTAAGCCGTTCCAAAAGCTTATTTAAAGAAAGGGAAGCCCCTTCCTACATTGAAGTGACCGCGTAAAGGAAACCCCTTCCTACAGCTAAGTCAAATGAATGGGAAAGCTATTCAAGTGGTAGGCATGTGATTTGGGCTATTTAATGAACGGTTAAGTCGTTAAATGGATTTTGTCTGGGAAGAGGTTGACCGGTCCCTGCCTGTAAGAATAAATACATAAGTGTTACGATACATTTTGCACTTTGGATCATACAGTCTATTTGATCCTGATTGTACACGTTGTATTGATTTAAACATACACGATTTTCACACATTAAATACCTAAATATTTTTTTTACGTGATCGCGCCTCTGTTTGCCGTTATAATGTATTTTTTTTTTGAAAACGCTTATCGATGTTTTTACACTTTTTACCAGATATTGTCAGGGAAGAAAAGTTTTATTTGTTATCTAACTTTGTTAAAACAAAACTTTTATATTACCGGTAACTTTTAAATCTGGTTATTTTCAGTGCCGTTACTTTACTGCCCAGGCGCAGAAATTACCAGACAAAGACCATAAACACGACATTTTCTAAGGCGCAGTTATAGCAGCTCGCACCGGGCGTATAAGAGGCTAGATCTAGATACGGCGCTGGTTATTCTTATGAACATATCATTTTTTGCCCAAAACAGCACTGACAACCAATATGAGTTAGTAGAAAAGTTTCAGCAATGTAGAGAAACAAATTAATTAAGCCGACGCCGTGATTTGTGTTTCAGTTGGGAACCTATTTGTTCAGGAACTATGCTTTGTTCAGGTGTCTACAAAGCGGTCGGCATACAGCAGGCCCTTTAGTTGAGCCTCTATTTTGTATTATTTTAGCCACTATAGACATACCAAGAACAAGACATAATCTTGAGTGGCAGTGGGCGGGGCACATGGCTCCTAGAACCGATGGCCGCTGGGGCAGAAAGGTTCTCGAGTGGCGACCGCGTCCAGGACGATGCAGCGTAGGAAGCCCCCAACAAGATGGACCAATGATCTCGTGAAGATCGCGGGAAACCGTTGGATGAGGGCGGCACGCGACCGGTCGTTGTGGAGATCCTTGGGGGAGGCCTTTGTCCAGCAGTGGACGTCCCTGGGCTGATATGATGATGATGATGATGATGAGACACACCATTTTTTGCCCCCGAAGCAAAAACATAAATAATAGCGTAAAACATCAATTATAAAGAATTGAAACCTCAGTGTCTGTATTACAAGCTTTTATTTAACTTGCCGTGTTAGTGTGTATGAATGTGGGTCAAATGTTGCCGATTTCCGATTGAGTTATAATTTGGTATACTTGTGAAAGTTCGGTGACAATCTAATGTATGAAGGAGTCGGAAGCCTTGGAAATTTGTCATAGGAACTTTGTAATACATATAATGACGCAATCCGAGTTTGGGCTTTTTAGAATCATCTCGATTCTAGTCAACTACTCAGTAGACGTATGTTCTAAAAAAGTACAGTCACAAGAAAAAGCTTGTCACTAAAATGTATCACAGAAACTTATAGTTCTACGAGCGTTCTCATTGTAAGGGGACGTGAGCCTGCTGCGTCGGCGCTCCGCTGTGCCCCGCCGCACCCGCCTGGCTTTACATCCAAACTTTCTGTACTGTTTGCTTAATAGGTGCCCTAATGTTGTATGACGGTTTCGAATGTGTACTTGCTTCCAACCGTTTGTTGTTATGTGTACGTGTTTGTATGATTATTATAATCAAGCGAGATGCGCGAGTGGAAATGTGTTAACACGATTATATGTGTACACTTACAATGGTGGTTGCATCAAATTTCCTTCGTAACTATCTGATACTTTCTAAAATAAGGCATTTCGAAAGGATATGACTATTTGTACTGAGTTACAAAATGGCTTTTAGCCTCGAGTACTACTATTTAGAGAAAAAACCTATACACTATGTCATTCGTTATTCATAACGCACATTTAGCACCGACGGATCGGTATAGGTACTGATACTTGAGTGCACCCCAGGACCCTCCGGTCCTGGGGTGCACTCAACGTGGTTTCCGAACCCGGTGAGGCAGCGTTGGAGCTGCTCGCCGGGCGGCCGGCGCATGGGTGCACGCTACGCATTTTAATCCTAGAGGCTAAAACAGTCAGTTTAGCCTTCGCGAACCTATTATGCGCAACTTTTCGAACTTGAGAAGTGAATGAACTATTATAATTAGTTAATATCGCAACGTGCTGATCTCTATACAATAAAAAAAACATCAAGACTGTCTGTCTGTCTGCACATTGAAGTTAATTTGATGAAATTAACAAAATCATGTTATTTAAAGGTTTTATATTGTGGTCTCATCATAACAAAAACAGGTGAACTTCTACGTGTCAACTGCCCTATCGAATATGCAACGAACGGATCATAATATAAATCGTATGCTTGATGCCCAAGATTTATTTACTTATACGTTACCACAACGATATTTTTAACACTGCAAACTGTAGCTACATCTTCCATGTCCTTTGTTTCGATTGCATGAACATAAGTGACAATGAGCAGGTGTTGAAAATAAGTCTAGGTCATGAGGCTAAGAACTGCACATCATCACAAAAACGTTAAAGTCGATAAAATCATTTAGAGATTTATTTTAAGTACATGAACAATAACAAAACTAAGTAAGGAATTTATGACAGGCATTTTCCACTACAGTAGCTGGTGATCAGGTTGCCAAAACCGTTTTTATAAATTATGAACGCCCGTACAAAAAGAAGTTCGGAAAAAAAAATTGGAAAATGTACTAGGCATTCACTAACGATTTTAAATCACAGCCCATAGCTACTGATATTATCCGCATAATGGTATCAATCTAAAATTATCGCACGAATAGAGTGAGAGCAGCTAAAAACTTTCAGAGCAGACCTCGTTTATTAAATAAAGCTATAATGTGTGTAGCGCTCGTACATCACATTATAATTCAGTTCAAACTTAGCACCCACCTATTTTACATTCAAACAAGGTAGACTAGTGCAGGTAATTTAAACTAACGTGCAAATTTATCTACATTGTGCTAAAGCCGTGAATTCTCGGCTGTTCGGATATTCAATGATGTGTGATATTCACCAACCACCGGTTGCCATATATGCCTATTTGTGGTTTTAGGTAGAGACTAAGTAAAGTAAATACTAATGAAATCATCGAATATTAGGGTTAGGTATTCAGGGTGGAATAAACGAACCGTGTCTAGAAATAAATGTAGGTAACCGTAATATCACGAAATGTCGGCCAATGGTGGTCACGTTCACGAATACACAATAACGTGTGGTATTCACCAACCATCAGTTGTCCTATATGTCTATTATTGGTATACCAAAAATAGCCATATAGGACTGAGGACTTATAGGGACTAAGCGTAGTATATACTAATAATTTCATCGAATATTAGAGGTATTCGAGGTGGAATAACCGAACCGTGTCTAGAAATAAATGTAACCGAAATATAACGAACTGTCTGCCAATGATGGTCACGTTCACGGACATACAATAACGTGTGGTATTCGACAGCCATCGGTTGCCCTATATGGCTGTTTGTAGTTTATAATAGGCACTAAGCAAAGTAAGTTAGTATAAACTAAGGAAATCGTCAAAAATACTTAGGTTGTCGGTATTCAGGGTGGAATAAACGAACCGTGCCTAAAAATAAATGCAACCGAAATATCCCGAACTGTCGGCCTATGATGGTTGGGTTTATCACGAAATAAGGTAAATGATAAGCACCCGTCACTTTCTGACAAGTATGTGAATAAGAGAGAGTGATGGATGCTTACCATTTACCTTATTTCGTGATGACTGCAACCATCAGAGGGCCGCAGTTGACAGCGCTTCGAAAACCATGCATTTTTACGAGACCATACAGGTAATTTAAAGTTACCTGCAAATTTATATTTATTGAGCTAAAGCTGTGAGTTCTGGACTGCCCGGATAAACAGTGTAGCGCGAAATTGGCCAACCACCGTTTGCGGGCGCCGAGTGTAGCTCATTGTGTTTGATTGGCACCTTAGTGACAATAAACAGGGACAGGGACTGAATATAACCGCTATTATTATCATAAAAACTAGCCAATATTTAATTTTGGTGTTTCGCTTTTTGTTACTCTTTTACATATTTAAATATTAATAACTCAAATACTATTTAAGACAATTAGAAAAATATTGAACATTTAAACAGATAATTCAATTTAGATTAATACTGGTAACAGTCTCTGCCTAGAAAATGTATCCAAGATATTACGACTAGTTTACATACAGGACCCTTCGGGAAACGTAAGGGGATCTAAAATAATATAAACTGGTTAAACAAGTGCAAATTTATCTACACTGTTCTAATGCCTTCAATTCTCGATAAACAATGAAATACATTATAGGCCCATTACCGGTTGCAGTTGCAGTGTGGCTAATTGCGTTTTTGAGTGGCACTTTAGTGCCAATAAAAGTCTACACTGCACTTTATTAATAAAGTATCGCTTTCAATGACTTTATCAGTGGCTTGCCGACTGCCGGTGTTGAGGTTGAAATGAACCAACCGTAGGCACCTAGAAACAGGGAATGAATACGGGTAATAATTTCATACAAAGTTATTGTTTTTATATATATCTCTCTTTTCATTTGTATTATAAAATTTCAAATGATACCGGCAACGGTTCTGTTTAAATTCATGTGCTTTATTTAAATTGTGCTGAAGCCTTAAATTTTAGGCTACTCGGATAAACGATAAAGTATGATATTGAACAACCACCGTTTGCGGTCGCTGTATGTGTGGCTATTTGTGGTTTTTGATAAGCACTAAGTACTGTAGCTATAATTTTGAAATATTCTTTTTCAATGATTTCATAAGTGTCATAACGAAGATATACTAAGATTAAACTGGAGTTCGTGTTTTTATTGTTCCCCATGATTTCAATAGGCATTATGGGGATTACAGTTAATAAATTATTTTAATTTGATACGTAAATATTACACCAAATCCGCCGTATTATGCCATTTGTGAGTTTTTCTCATATCCAACGTGTTTTATGACAATTTTTTTTTACCGTTATATGAAAACATAATACAGATAGATTTAGGTACTTATGTACTAATACGCAGCAGTTCAGTGACGAAATTAGTAAAATAATTAGGTACAAAAGTGTTACTATAAACTTTATTCGCCTTCTAGGCATAGATACAAACCTCACAGAAGTTACGCGCCTGCAAGTGAACAAGACCGGGGATCAAAAAAGAAAAACCGAGAACTCGTCTACGGCAGCAAAGCTCACACGAATTTTCCGCCCGAAAGGCAAAACACGAACAAAGCGAAAACTTGAAATCCTATGCCCTTTGCACATTCTTGAATAACAGAAGTGCGAGAGGAATGGAGTTTCGTTTTTGTTTCCGGAGTTGAGGTGGAATGAAGAGCGATATATTTACTTTGCAAATAGGTGCTAGTCGAAATATAGTAGAGTAACCGCAACTAAGTAATGGCTAGAAAAGGGTTGACTAAACTAAGTGACCGAGAGTTACCAGGCCTAGTAGCTAGGGGAGGAATGGTGATTGCTGGATCTCGAGTACAAACACAACGTCTGTGTAGTAAGATGTAGGTCGGATAGCGAACGATTACTGGAACCATTGCAGCGCTCAAAAAGGAAGCGTACGTGGATTACGTATCACGTCAAACCTCACCAATGAGGCCGCATCATACAAATTGATATGGCAGGGAAGTCACTTTGCTGCTCACTGTACATACTTCTCGCTGTGTGTAATCGGGGAGTGCGCGGCGCCTGCTCCAAGTTAACCTTCCTGGCTTGTCAAATCTGGAATTGTGGCACAAATCAATAGATAATACTCATAAAGACACAGACAGCATCCACACTATTAACTTCAAGGTCACTTTCAAAATAGGTAAGATCAACTAAAATAATTGCATATGTAAGAGAAAAAAGCGTCTTTTGATGGTAGCATACAATCTCAACATATCGCGACTACCTCTATCTATTATTATACAAATAGTACCAAACTTTAGCCAGGGAGGACGGAGTGCTTTCAATCTGTTTAGTCTATGAAAAAAAAAATTAAAGGCGAATTTGCCCCCATATGCACAATTACGCTGGTTTACCATGTACGTACGGAGCCTAGAAAACTAAGGAGATTAATTTTTGTATATCCAAAGTGTCCGTCAAAAGGCGTTAAATTAGTGGCGCCACTGAAACAAGTGTGTAAAATAAATTACCATAATAATTCCAAAACAAAATCCACAACGATGGTTAGAAAATCATTTTGAACACAAATTTGAATATTTACATCAGAAGAAGAACGAAGGATTGAGTAGCATTTCGATAAAAATGGTTTTGTAATTTGTTGTGGACTCCAAACTATCATGCTAATCTAGCGCCATTCTGGACGGATTTGGAACTATTATTTACTGCTTTCCGCTGGACTTTTTTACATCTGTTTTCCTTTTTCTCCTCCTTACTCCATGCTTTAATGCCTTTTCATCTCGATGTTCGATATTAAAATTAAAAAAATAAATGGATGAACTGTATAAACACTCAAACCATAATCAATTATATTTTGGCCAAGTGGCAAATCCAATGAACTGATTCAACCTTCAACTTCATAACCGTAATTGGCTTTACGTTCCTGGAACCCTCGACACATAACGCTCACTTAACCAATATACGAACAAATATTTGTGTCATAAAACGCCGGTCTAAAGCTAAGGGACCGGTGAAATTTAATAACCCAAATCATAATGTCGAACGAGTTTATAGTGATGTGCTGTTCTAGGGAATATCCTGTGAGATTTCTTTTCACCAAAGTATTTTTCCCGTACTGGCTCAAGTCCCAATTGTTTTAAATCGAAACTCGAGCTTCTCTCTAAAACCGAATTAAAATCCCATATTTTTTAAGTCATTGTGTAGACCCAAGGTTAGGTTATGTTTGTTTTATAGAAATCCTGAAAATTTTACAGTTTCGGAAAAAAACTAAGGTTGGGAAATGAAATGTTTGAGAAATGAAACAGTTTTGGAAACATAATTCGCTGATTCATTAGTAACCCATATGCCGTATGTTAGCAACCATCTTATTACCTACTAGAGACACAAACATGTGTCATGTTACTTTTGGTTCTATGGAAGTTACAGACTATATTAACTGCTAACAGTACCTACATTAACGGAAATTAATTAGCGTAGCAATGTAACACCCTGTTGCAATGACAAGGCAACCAGGCTCAAACTCGAGTCATACGTTACTGCAAAAGGGTTCTACGGTACACTCATTTATTTTCCGTAACTCATTCACGACCGGGAACTCGCAATGCGGGCGGTCTGCTCGAAGTAACATTTCGCTACATACGCATTTTCCCATGTCGTCATCTGCGCGCGTAGCGCTACGAAAATGGCGGTCGTGATTTCATTATTATATGACTATGTATTATAATTTTTATGGTTTTATCTGACTACAAATCGATATAATCATGAATAATATATATTGTAATCTCCAAACATAAACTCTTTTAAAGTCCCGCGAATTTGTATTGTTTCCGAAAATACCGTTCAGGTGTACATGTTTTTTTTTTTAACAAAATAGCTTACAAAATTCAATGTAATGGCAAAATAAAAAGTACTAATGCTGCTTAAAAAATGTCGATAAATTGACGTAAAGTACTTTTTTCACGCCTGAGCTAATTCGAGAGCAAATGCACCAGAGAAAGGTGTGACCAATAAGTAACACTTGTGATTTCATGCAGAGGTCAACCCATTTAGTACTAGACCGCGGCATTAAAGTTGATGCATTACAGCATCTTCAGCGACGGAGAAGACGATAATTTTCTTTCAGATATTATAATTTATTTTCACTACATGCAATGTTAAAATCCCGGGGTACAAAAAATCGTAGGCATATTCCCGCAGCCCATCTCTAGGCGAGTATTAAACCGGCATAAACTCGAAGATATTAAACAACAGAGTTTGACGTGGGCCCGTAACCGGCCGCGCATTCAATATTCCGTTTGAGTTACAGCCCAGTTGGATGACTAAGTGCTTGAGCATTCTGGGCGCAGTTTAAATCCATTTCAACAGAAGTTTTACACTAACCTTTTCCAGTGTATTTGTAATCGATTATAAGCAGACAAGTTTTTCTGCCGCGGCTTTCAACGCGTGGACAAAAAATAATAAGTATGTTGGAATATACAGGGTGTCCCTAAAACCAACGCCAAAATGAAAAGAGGTGATAGAACAGCTCATAACATACCATATTAAGTAATTTTGACCTTAATAAAAAGTTCATGGTTTTCAAGATATTGGCACTTTTAAAAAACTCGTGACTGCCATTGTCAGCGACAACCGGCGGTGTAGGCTCGGACAAGGCGCGTGGCGCGTCCAAGAGGGCCAGTTGTCGTGGGCTGACTGGTGATGGCAGGCGAAGGACCAGTCCAGGCGAGCGGCAGTCTGGGAATGGGTCCTCCAGACGCGGTTGGCTTCGCTTCGACAAATAGTCGCAGGGCGTAGTAGCGGGAACGGGTCCGTTGAAGGGCGAAATAAAAATTCCGAACTTCGGCTTCCGTACGTCTATTTAACTTAATAAATAGGGTGCCAGGCACAGGCGACGGAGCTGGGGCGCAGCAGGATACTGAATGCAGTTTTGAGGCGACTCAAGAGCAGTTGCAGTGTCCGCGGTGGCTTCTACCGAACTCGATTGTGCGCGCGCGTGTGGTCTTCTACACATACCCCTTCTGGGCATGTAGGGTGCCATAACAGGGCTTGGCCCTTTTTGGCAGAATCTGCTCCGTCCGCTACTGCGGGCGGGTCTTCTTTGATTGCCTGTTGGCAGGTGTCAGATAAAGCTGCGGGGGGCGGCCGTGGTTCGGGTCTTGCGACTGGGAACTGGGGGCCTCTCCGCGGCTTTATTTACGTTGTAGGGTCGTTGTTTGTGTTGTTGTTGTTGCTGCTGCCGCTGCGGTTTCTGAGTTCGTCCACGGTGGTGACGACGACGGCGACGACTGTTGGCCTCTCTGCGGTGTTGAGGTAGTTGGCCTGTCTGTGGCGTTGTGGGATCCTGGGCGTGCAGGGGACTCAGGTGGAGGAACGAGCTCTCTCGGTAGAGCCCGGCTTCTTTTGTCAGGGGGGCGCGAGTGGAGCGGCGCAATCCCAACCAGCGACGGGACCGTCGAGTTGTCCGCATGGTGGAATATGGCGCCGGATAGCTGGCCGATGAAATCATCCAGTCCTTGCCACTTGAGGTCTCGGTGGATTGTCTCGTTCCGCATATAGCGCGGATCCGAGACAATGGTGCGCAGGGCCTGGTTCTCCTGCGCACGCAGCCTTTTCTTGCTGGAATCTGACGTCAAGGCGTACCATGCGGGTGCCGCGTAGGTGAGACGGGACCGCAGGTACGTGTTGTAGATCCCCAGCTTTGTGTGCAGAGGGAGGCTGCTGGCAAGGACTGGTCGGAGAAGGGTACGCGCAGACTTCGTCCGCCGTGCGGTGATCTCGACGTGTCGGTTCATGCTGAGTCCCCTGTCGATTGTGACGCCCAGGTACTTTGCCGTGTGCACACGATGTCTTGTCCGAGCAGGTGGAGAGGGGTGGGCTGCTTGTATCTGCCTGTTATGATGCCTGCGTCTTCCCCATATTGACTGCCATTCGCCAACGGGCAAACCATTGGGGCAGGGCGTCAAGTGAGCGTTGGATCTTCAGTGCCGCATGTGATGGGTTGATTGACGACGCGTACAGCGCCGCGTCGTCGGCGTATAGGCCCAACTTGACGTCGCCCCGTACCGGAAGGTCGTCAGTGTATAGGGCGTAGCAGGCCGGGGACAGGCAGCTTCCCTGTGGGACGCCCGCGAGGATCGGGCGCTCTGTAGATGTGGCGTTTTCCACCACCAGATGGAAATTCCGCTCGGACAGGAATGAAGCCAGGATCTTGATTACGCGCCGTGGAGCTGATGACATCGACAATTTGAACAGTAGTCCCTCGTGCCATACTCTGTCAAATGCCTTTTCCATGTCGAGGAATACTGCAACTGTGGCCTCCTTCTTGTTCATGGCCGTCGCCATGAAGTACAGTACCCTCGACAGCTGCAGAGTTGTGGAGTAGTTCGCTCGGAACCCGAACTGTTCTGCCCTGGGCTCGATGTGGGGCTGGAGGTAGTTCAGCAGGAGCTTTTCGAACACCTTGGAGAGAGTGCTCCAGAGAGTGATCGGGCGGTAGCTCTCAGGTTTCCGGGGGTTCTTCCCGGGCTTCGGCAGCATGATCACCCGGCCAAGTTTCCATGGTGATGGAAAGCGTCCGGAGCGCAGGATCCCATTGAACAGGCGTACCACCGCGGCGGTTGCTCGCGGTGGCAGATAGTGAAGTGCCATGTTCGGGATCGCATCGGCGCCCGGTGCCTTTCTTGGCTTCATGCGTCTCATGGCGCGCTGCACTTGACCAGGTGTGAAGAAGAGAGGGTCCTCTCCCGCCTCGATCGGTGCCGCAAAGTAGCTCTCCAGGTGTTTCTCGACTGGTGAAACGTGCTCTACATCGTCAGTCGGGTTCGGTTGAAACTGCCTCTCGAGGCAGTCGGCGAAGAGTTCCGCCCTGTCCTCCGCCTTGTACTTCGGGAGACCGTTTTCGTCGTTGAGAGGGATGGTTGCCGTTGGTGTCAAGCTGAGCTGACGGCAGAGACGGTGGACGGAAGGCATGTCACCGTCAACGGCATCCAGGTGTCTCTCCCATGACTCCGCAGCGTGTGTGGCCAGCTCCTTTTTGACACGCTCCACCATGGCGTTGAGGGACGCCTTTAGAGTGGGGCATCGTGACCTCTACCACTCTATTCGCAGGCGGCGTTTGCGCTTGATGAGTTCCTGGATCCTAGCAGGGCGCGGCTTTCGCCTTTCACTGGTAGGAACGGTGTGCGCTGCAGTGTTGAGTGCCGCCTGGATGTTGGAGGTGAGACTGGCGGTGGCGCGCTCGACGTCGTCTGCTGAGGTGACCGGCATGGTATGGGATTTCTCCTCCATGGCCGCCGAGAAGGTCTCCCAGCAGATACGTCGTCCTGGCATCATCGGTGTTGTGGTTGGCAGATCTCTGATAACAATCAGGACCGGGCGATGGTCCGATGGCAGGTCGGGCAGGACTTCGTGAGTGATGGCGGCGTTTACGTCCTTGTGGATCGTGAAGTCTATGACATCTGAGGAGTTTCCGTGTGCGTAGTGGGTATGGTCCTTAGGTCCTGTGATGTCATAGTTGCGATCCACTGCTGCCTGTGCTATCCTCTGGCCTGTCGTGTCAGTTCTGGTTGAGTGCCAGTCCGTGTGCTTGGCGTTGAAGTCCCCAGCCAGGATGGTAGGCGTTGGGGACTGCAACAGCCTGCATAGGTTTGGAACTATGCATTCCGGCGGTCCAGGGGGGCGATATACGGCGAAGAGGCGGAGGTCGTGCCCGGAGAGTTGAAGTTCAATCCCTAGTGCGTAGATTGACACATAGGGGTGGTACGGGATCTGTTGGTGCACGATCCTCCTCCTCACAAGTACAGCCAGGCCTCTGTATGCTTTCCCCTCAGGGGAGACCTCGCCTCTGCGGTATACAAGGTAGCCGCTGACCTTGAGTGGAACGCTCTTTCTCAGGTATGTTTCGCTGACCAGCATAACGTCGATCTCCTGCTCCCTGATGAAGTTGCGGAGCAGGTCGATTTTGCCGGTGAGCGATTGAGCGTTCCAGTATACCACTCTCGACCCCTTAGGGTGCTGGTTGAATGTTGCGATGGAGAGTGGTGGCGGCTTGTAGGACGGCGCTTGTGGTGGCGGAGTCCTGAGAGGCGGCGAGGCTCAGCAGCTGGGTGATAAGCGCCAGCATGTCGGCGGCGGCGTTCGGCGCTGCGTTCTGTTTGGGGGGTTTGGGTTGCTGTGCAGCGTTTGTTATGTCGGCCGTTGTTGGCTGCAGGCTTCTTTTTCTTTTTCTTTTTGCTTGTGGTGTTTGGCGTCTGGTTGGTCACCTTGCCTTCGGTGCGAGCCGCGGGCTGGCCCCTTGGTTGGGGGCCGTTTGCCGGCGCCATCAGACTTGCTGGCGCCGACTCTGCCACCGTGGGCACCTCTATGGCCGCGCGGGTCTCGGGTCCGGGGCGGGCGGGCTTCGTGTGGGCATAGGGGCCGGCCTTTTTATTTCTGGCCTCCCTCTTGAAAACTGGGCAGCCGATGTGGTTCGCAGGATGCGGCACCTCGCAGTTTGCGCACGTAGCGGGCGCTTCCGTTGGTCGGTTGCAATCTTTTGCCTTGTGCGGGCCTGCGCAGCGCACGCAGCGGCTGGGTCGGTGGCAGCCCTCCGATGAGTGTCGGAAGCCCTGGCAGTTGTGGCACTGCGCAGGGCCCGTCTTGCTTCTCCAGGCTTCTATTTTTACTCGGGCGCTGCGCTTATATTCATCCCCACCGCGGACACTTCGTGCCTGATGCGCTCCGCTCAGGTGGGCGGAGCATGCGCGTGCGCTGAGAGCGTACTCGTCTCTGGTTGGACGCGCATACTCCACCGTTTTTACATGTTTACATACAATATTTGTGACTTATTCCTATTTTGCTTATTTCTACCATAACAATGTGTTTATTTAGACTTAATTGAATTATACATTTATATTTTATTTATTTATTTATTCGACACACAAACAAAGTACAAGGCTTTACATTTAATTTACAGTAAAAACTAGGAGCACTTGTAGCCCGCACCTCAATAACAGATGTGCAACAGCATTTACAAATATTGGACAGTTTTATTTAGACGGGAAATATAAATTTAGTTAAAATAACAAATCAAATCTTCCTTATCTTACATACTACGATCTTAACAATAATCTTAAACTAAAGCCGTCGCTAACAGCCATCTTCTCTCTCATCTTTTTGCCATCGATATGGCGCAGGGAAATAGCCAAAACAGAGATTTTATCAAATCCCTAAGGGATACGACCAAACCACGCAGGATGTTACAATGGCGAATCAATTTCATATCATTTGTCTAGAAAAAGTCAGTCATTTGATTAAATCTCTGAATCAGTTAAGTGAAATGACTAAATCAGCCAAAAAAGGCAACTCGTTTTGTCATTTCACCAGATTTGTTTAGTGATTTGATAAATCCCTGAAACACGCCAGTGATTTGACGAAACGCACTCGCAAAGTCAACTCGTTTTAATATTTCACTTGACACGTTCAGTGATATGATAAAATCTTTATCATATCACTAAACGTGAGACATAAGAGACTTTATAATATCACTGAACTTGTTCACTCTTGTGAGGTTTTGCTTTACAAATACAGGGTTGTACTACTACGTTTCCGCTTTTTGCCGTCGATATTTTCCACATTGCATAATTCACCCTCGTTGAAATTCATCATCGATTACCTATTTTTCACGTATCAAGCTAAAAATATATGTATCTGAATATGAACCTCATACTGAGATATACGCTTTTATTTACGATCGCTGTAACCACTTTGGAGGTGTAAATAATGTGATTTAATTACTCTCCGGCCATATTTCACGCGTGAAAAGTTTGATTTCAAAAATTAAAGCATATTTATTGCTGGTGGCCCGAATACTTCATTAAAATTTCGAATAAGTAGGTATATACTTTCGGAATATGGTTGATAAAGTATTGAATTACTGATGGATGATGACTGATAGAAATAACTATTCACGGTACCACAATAATATTGATAAACAGGTCACAACACTCTCTGGTGGATATTCTATCTCTATGCAAAAAATACGTGTTACGTTGCTGCGTAACAGAAGGACTAGCCAATAAACCAACAAATACACTTTCGTATCTATGATATCGGCAAGGATGACCACAGTTGTTTAGTGTTAACCCTATTGAAAATTGTAATGCAGTAATATTATTGAACGGGTTACGACGTTGCTTGGCACCAGTTAAATGTTATTAGTCTTTGTTACTTACCAAAGCTGTCCTGTATTTCGTAATATCAGTTCCCGTGGTCTGCAGGCTGCATCCCGTCTATCAAACCACGACGGGCTCCGCTTCCTAACAGACGCCGATATTAGATTACAGCTCGGAACAATCTATTATAGAATGCAAAAATATAATGTACAAATCAGATTATTACTCGTACACTGAATTTTCAAATGTATTCGAGCTCATTTCTATATGCTTTGATATCCAGAACAGGTTTGTCGTTAACAATTGAATATGTATCAGGATTATTGTTTTGCTAATCTTAGGAATATCGTCTACATGGTAAATGTTCTCCAATGTTTACCATGTGGAGAATGAACTAATTAGTATAAGGCAGCGCTTACATGATCTATAATTAAGAGGAAGTAATTAGCCTTCATCGGCTTTTACAAATTGAAACTTTCAATTTAAGAAAATTATACTTAATGTAAAATTTAATATATATTTGTCATTTTACTAAACAGAACAAATACGGGTTATAAGTCCACGGAAATACAAGCGCTAGAATTGAATTGAATGATAACAACCAGATTCGATCACTTAAATCGCGTGGTATTACATGGACCAAACACGACCACAATTCAATCACAATCTTTCTTATTCCATTGCAATTGTACCAAAAACCAAAGCTCTATTCTCTACCATACGTTCCCAAATGTAGCAGCGTAGAAAAATGATTATACGGAAACAGACCTTGTTCTACAATGAATCAATATTAACCCTTAATTGTCCATAATGTGTCGCACGAGGGAAAAAACTTCCTCCGTGTTGGTCCATTACTAATAGTAGGTACTCATTTTGCTAATGTTGCCAGATTCTGCATTTGCCTTTTTTCCTAACGAAGAATTAACCGTCACAGAGTTTTGGTAATTCGTTTTTAGAGTTCCGTACCCAAAAGGAACCAAAGCATCCCTATTAATAGCTTCCGCCCTTTGTCTGTAACAAGACTCTAACTCTTAAGCCAATAGATTCTGAAATTTCCCCGGAATGTGTATTATTGCGCCTGCTGTAACAACAAATAACAATCTATACATATAATAAAGCTGAAGAGGGTCGAAAGTCTGTACATGGAAGATATTCGAAAAAAAATTGGCCGGGGATACTTAGAATTGACAACAGAACACGTTCCAACAGTTTTTAGAATTTTTGTCTGTTTGTCTGTTTATTTGTACGCGCATCACGTGAAAACGGCTGAACAGATTTTGATGCAAACTTTACGAATAAGTTGAGAAAATTTCCGGCCAGGTTATAGGCTATAATAATTTAACCCTTAAAATAGGGGGTAGCCACTACACTTGATTGAGTTAAGTTTGCACCTGTATCTTATCTCGCTACTTAGGAAGGAGGTGCAAACTTTTCTCAAACCTACTCTAGCTGTTTCTCGAGCCTACGAACTATCGTTTACCCCGCTAAAGTAATAGGTGGCGCTAAAATAAATATCTTATGATATGACTTAAGCCACTGAGGAAGCATTTTGCCCAATTAACTCTAAGTTTAGATTTAACAATACAACAAAGTAAGAGATAAGTCGCTCGGTGGTAGCAACAAGGAGGAGGCTCACATGTGCAGGAATTCACCCAGGTACTGCTTCAAGTTGGCGAAAGGACTACTGGAGGAAACCAACGCCTCGGTGGAAAGAACCAAACCTGGAGTAAATAAAGTTCTTTATTCACCAAAAATACGAATTACTATGACTAAATATATATGTAGGTAGATAATAACTAAATGCTCGCCGCCGCGGTTCTTAAGAGCAATAAATTAATGGTTTTTGCACCGATTTCAAAAGGTTATTCAAATCTGATCCGTACCGTACATAAAAGATTAATTTTGGCTTTTTTAGTTTATTTTGAAGTCGGTCCTTTTTTTAATTTAAAAATTTTTAATCGAAAATATCAATGCTGCAGGTAAAAAGGCCAACCATTCCTTTTTTTTCCTTTTCATCTTTTTATTTTTTTCTAAGCCACTGAAAAATTTGTATTTCTTTCTGACAATAAGGAGGCTTATTCCTACCTATAAACAAAATTTCAAGATTTTTGAAAATTTTCATTCATTCCCCTGAAAATTGGAGTTCCGATCATGCTTCTTCGGAATTTGTCACCTCCAAAGTTATGCAATGGAACCAAGCTAAAAGTAGTGCAGCTCAAATCCTGATGGTGTGCAGCGTCGGAGAAGCTGTGTTCATCCCCCGCATCCCCCTGATCCCGAGCAACTTCCCATTCCGCTTCAAGCGCCTACAGTTCCCCGTGAGCGTCTGCTTCGCCATGACCATCTACAAGTCGCAGGGGCAGACCCTGCGTGCCGCCGGCGTGGACCTTGGGGCTTCTCGCACGGAAAGCTCGACGGGGCGTGCTCGCGCGTCACCAGCTGCACGGAGCTGTTCGTGGTGATGACCACCGGGAAGACTCACAATGGGGTGTACAAAAAATATTGTAAAATGCTAACGTTATGTAAATATATTCTACATACACTTTTGGAGTATGTATGTACATATTTAGTTGTGCATACATAAACGTAAGTGTAAATAAAATGTAAATACTTGGCCTCACGTTTTTGATATCTATATTCACTTTTCCTCTAATCTTACTTCTAGAATTCTATGTGTTCTTACCTTTTCATGCTTAGACTGATTTGACTGGAGAACCGTTTTGGATGATATTTGCCATGGACTTGATTTGGATAGGTACAGCTAAGGACGTAAAAATAGAAAAGTGGTACTGTATCGTCCGATATACACCTACTAAGTATACCTACCTATACTCTATGTCTTTTAAATCCCGTCATAAATTTGAATAAGGGCGAAAAACTATAGATTTCGGAGTGTAGTTTTATTAAGTGGTAATTGTATAATATTTTATCTGGACTTTACTTCAAGTTACGCCTGCAGGGGAGAGGGGTGAAGTAGCCACTAACTGACACATACCGAATTCCACGCGGGCGGAGCTGCGGGCACAGCTAGTAATAGAATAAAGTGGATATGGGGGTCATCAAAGAAACGTGTTATTCTCTGTGTATATGCATACACTGAACAATATTACATTAACTTACATATAGGGCAGTTGTTTGATCCTATTGCGAAGATTTAACTTCCTCCAACTTTTAAAATGAGCGTTCCCTTAAAAGTTTTTTTAGTCGCTAATAAACTGAAAAATTTGAAAAGTATTTTAAGTCTACTTGCCGATTTAATATTTTAATTTTCGTTTTAGATTTTGAAAAAATATTCTGCAAGAGCCAGGAATCTGGCTCATTTTGAACGAAGCGAAAATGTCTCAAAATTAGCGAATTAATTAGGAAACAGATTTTGATGTTATATAACAGATCAACAGCCTTTTTTATTTAAGATTCATAATGTACACGTAAATAAATTTAATTCAAGCATATATCTTATATGAAACGAAAACAATACCTACTAAGAAACTTTTACAACTGCCACAAATTTTAGCACTAGTTTATACACTTCAAGTCAATATCTCACCAGTTACACTAAATCTGCGGCGGCTGGCGAAGGGCCAAGCTGAGGCAATTGACGGCAAACACAATAAGTCGGCGCGGTATTAAACTGAGCAATTCTGGACCTACGTATCTGGGGGCACGGTAGTGCCCTCGCCAAGACGAAAAAAAAAGAAGCGGGGCACTACCTACCTTTTCCCGAACCGCTTCGTCTCATTTTCAAACCCTTCATAGCTTCGTCCCAGTTAACACCTGAGAGCCCAAATTCAAATTTAGTCGAGGAACATATGAAATTGACTAAATTTCATTGATCAGGTTTCATTGATACCTAAAATACTCACTCACTCACGTATATAAATTATAGGGTACTTCCCGATGACCTAGAAAGCTGAAATTTGACATGGAGCCTAGTATTTACATACAAATAATAATTAAAAAAACAAGAAATCTGTAACTTTCACTCTCCTACCCCTAATAAGGGGGTGCAGGTCTCGGTACGGAATTAGTAAAACTGTAATACTTCCCGTCGCTCTGGAAAACTGAAATTTGGAATGGAGCCTAGAATTTACACGGGTACAAAGAAAAGATAAAATAAAATATATGAAGTAGTTTTACTACTTAGATCGTGCTTCCGCAGAATTCCTAAATAGATCCAAAACTTAAATCATCTAAAAATTAAAGAAAATTACTTGAAAACAAAATATGTCATGTTCCGCATAAATAAATACCTACTTGGCTTCCATGGTTAAATGATTGATAAGTTTTAAAATCTAAAGATATTGTACGTATTTTTTGAATACACAATTACTACTTCCAAAATATCTACACTGACATTGTACCTCTATATGAAATGATTTGTTTATATACCTACCAAAATGCAATGATAAACTTATTACTTACCTGGTACTTACACAGTGATCTGATCTGATATTACAGTGCTAAGGCAAAGATAGAGAGTGGACGATGACAAAAGAAGTAGCTGACGCTCAAGAAACGTAACAGCCCAAAAAAATTAATAAAACTAGGGCACCTTACAAAAAGAAGTGAGATCCCACCAAAAACATTTCATGTAAAATTGGCAGCCAAGAGTCACAAGCTCATGACGCTTTCGCTGTAAAAAAAGTTATCAGATCCCAGGAAAAGCCAAACCCTCAAGCTCTTCTGACTTTACTGATCCTACACTTTATCTTAAAAAGTATGGCTTCAACTGGCTTGGTTTCAAAAGTATGGCTTGGCCGTTTCATACCATACATCAGTATATGTCTTCAATATTGTGATTCCTCTCTATGAAACTCTCTCATGTATTAAACCGAGCAACTTTGGCTACCTACGTTTTATTTACGTTTAATGTTAATGTTTCCTTTCTTAGTATTTTCGGCCTTAAAAATAGAACAACTTGGCTGTAGTAAACAAAATCATCCAACTGTCAGTATTGGGAAGGCTCGTGAAAATATTGTCATTTTCTTTATCTTACTATACAATACGGGAACGTCGGGAACGAGGATGCATAAACCAAGTAATAGCCAACTTTAAATCTTCTGGCCTCTATAGTAATTTATTACTACCTATATGTACCACCCGTTACTTAGCAGATTAAACTCTTCTCAAATAGTAATTAATATTAAACTTCATAAGCTGATTAGAGCCCAAAAACATTTTAAAAATTAAATGACACAACCGGCAAGACTTTTTAGGGAATTGCAAAGTAAAAAGGAAAACAGAAGTGGATTTATCCCGTGCAAATAGCCATTTTCAACTTTGCTTGTACTTAGGGTTGCCATCCGTCCGGTTTCCCTCAAATTTGTTCTAGGTTGGAGGCTGTCCGGGG
This sequence comes from Hedya salicella, assembly GCA_905404275.2. Taxonomy (NCBI): domain Eukaryota; kingdom Metazoa; phylum Arthropoda; class Insecta; order Lepidoptera; family Tortricidae; genus Hedya; species Hedya salicella. The sequence continues at coordinate 9,033,169 of FR990112.1, read as the reverse complement.
TTCGTCCGAGCGGGATTTTAAAATGTATCCGGGTAAAACCCAGAGTCTGTTTATCAGGGAAAACTTTATTGAGCCGAATGAAATCGAACATATCCGGGAAGAACTGCGGTTACCTCCAAATATTCTGGGTTTTTGAAGTTTTTGTCCGGGTTCAGCTATAATCAAGATGGCAGCCCTAATTGTACTTAATTACCTCGCAGGATCGAAGAGAAAGATAGAGCGAGAAAATTCATCATGATTTATGTTCAGTCTACTTATAATAATTAAGTACTTTCAATTAAATATTCTTTGGCTGTTCCGACTAATTACCACGTCGCTGCCGCGCTCTTAATTATTTTACCGACTTCATTTTATTTGCTTTTTATGAAAAATACCTACATTTGGAAATTTTAACGAACCATTGTTACTAAAGCGGCTGGGGTAATAGACTGGTACGCGGATTGTATACTAAGTTTGATTCCTGTTGGAAGCAATTAGGTATATATTTACCTAATTATGCCTGTAGCAGCATTAAAAGTAGCTGACAATTTTCCTAGCGTCATATACATCAAATTGCATACTAAAATATTCACGTACTTTTGATGCTGGCTGTCCAGCTGGTCTTATAACTTGGTTCACAAACAATGTTGTTGTACTATGCTATGTTTCTTTATTCAATTATAACGTCGTTAAATGTTTAGTTTTAAAGCGCCGTCTAGTTTTTTACCAGAATATCTCTTTGTGATCGGAACGCGATCCAAAGTATGGCAACTGTCAGTCGTCTTAATTTTAAACTTACCTCTTCAATCGAGCTAAGCAGACAATCAGGTATGTTGATTTGCAGTACCTCGTGACAGTGTTTGGGCCGGGACGCCCCATTTCCAGCGTAAACAAAATTAGCGCGCACTCGCGACTACATTGGTTGGGCGTGAGTGGCACAGCGCAATTAATTAAGACTAGAAACTACCTGCATTTCCATTTATCCGCGGCTTCGATCACGTTACTGTGAATTCCCATTCAAACATCCAACGTCCCTTTTCATCCCCTTATGGAATGAGTTCCGGGACATGATAGTTTTATCATATGTCATGCCAGGGTCTTAAACTATATCCATACCAAATTTGATACAAATCGATTCTGGTATTTTTAAGCGTGAAAAGGCAATGGACAGACAGAGTTACTTCGCATTTCAAATATTAGTATGAATCTCCGACATATTTACAAAATTTCTAAAATAACATGGTGAACATTGTCGCGGGTTGGAACCATTTGACCTCGGATCTCTACTTTTTTTAGTCCTCTGCCTCACTGGGATGCTTTGGCGACGTCGTCAGCTACGGTAGCCAAACAATTCACGAGCTGCCTCACTCATGCACAGAATGCGGACCAGCAACAAAAACATCCTAAAGACGTTCGCGGCTAAGCCTGATTCTCCAATATATGGTCATCTAAACCGTTTAATGATAATGGGATAATGTATAATTGATATGCTAATTGTTATATAAATTGATTAATAATGTATTTTTGTGTACCTACTAACAATAGACGTGTAAGGAATTGTAATACTAACAACTTGGATCTTAGTTATCGGATTAAAGAAATTATATTATTATTATTATTGATTTGTATGGCAGCTCACTCACCTGGCAAAACCGGCGACGTCAAAATGTAAGGGCGACGTTGCTGGCGACAACTTTATGGCGTCCCAGTGAGGCAGAGGCCTTATCTTCACCTTATCCCGTTATACAGAGCCGGCTTTCCCAATTTCATGCAACATCACTTGCATGTCTCTCTGGATATTCAATATCCAGGTGGCTTAAGATTTTCCTCTTCACCTCTTGTTAATAGCCAGCGGACTTGTGATGGTCGCGTTTAGTGGCAAGCGTGATTCACGAACTCTCATAATTTGAGCACGGCAGTGGTTGCGAGAGGTAGCGAATATATTAATTATTCGCCATCTCGCTCGCGAGTAGTTTTCTTTCTCGCTCTCGGATATGCGCGGCTTTCGCTGCGATCATTAAATAAGAGCCTTCCGTACTTGTAATCTATAGTATAAATAAGTTGAAACATTGAAGATATAAAAAGAATGTTACGGACTATTTGAAGGTCCTGAAAAAAATACTTTTTTGGATTTTTTGTATGTGTTTTTGCGGCTTTATCATGTTAATACGGCTGAATGGTTTAGACAGATGGTTGTAGCATAGTTTTTACACAACTATACTAGGGAAAAAAGAGGGGTTTTGATTTTTTCTTCTCCGCTGACAAAGCGCCTTCTAGTATTATATATTCCTATGATCGAGTTAAATAGACAATCAGATATGCTGATTTGCAGCAGCGACAGTGTTTGGGCTGGCCGCCTCATTTCCCGCGCAAACAAAATTAGCGCGCACTCACGTCTACACGCTACGCGTGGAATTAATTGCGACTCGAGACAACTCACATTTCTGTTATTTAATTTATATTAACACTAGAAGTAGCAACTTTGTTCGCGAAAGAGATGAAAATCATAACCGTCCTTTTTACTTCAGCGAAGTTAGATTAAAAATATCCTATAACCATATGTGGATACCCAGCTACCCGTGTACCAAAAATTGTTAAAATCCGTTTAGCCGTTTTGGCGTGATAAAGCCCACACACACAAAAAACGATTTAGTGACTTTTTACTTATATTTTTGAAAATATCTTCAATGTACAGATTTTTTTTTTACTTTATAATAGTATATATATATATATATATATATACATATATATATATATATATGTATGTATATTTGCATATTAATATGATTTTAGACAAACACGCTCCAGACTATAGGTATGGCACTAATCTTGCTCACGATGCTCTCGTCCATTTTATAGATTAACCAAAAGCATAACACAACCGCAAATCGGAAATATTGTAATCATTAGGCTTTGTGTGTTTCTAATTCAAAACCCATGCGTAACTCGCAAGCACTGTGTGTTCTAATTAGGATTTGCTATGCAATATCCGCGTTGGTGTTTCTTTCTATGCACCGTATAAAAACACCTAGTTATTCCGTTGCATGTGTTGCCGCCAGCACCCTCCCTACAAATAGGGACTTCTAATTTCGGGATTGGCCCTAATATAAACGTATTTCAGTAATAGTTAGATTAAGATTGTGTGTAAACATACAGTAAGATAAAATGTCAGTATGTAGAAAAACCTAAAGCGGGCCGGACTCGCGCTGGGCTTTGGACAACTCATTTAGTTTTTAACGTTGTTTTTTCTTCCTTATTTTTTGTTATAGCGGTCATACATAGTAATACACAATCTGTGAAAATTTTAGAGGTCTACCTATATATAACGCCTCTAGAGTTAGAACCCTGTGATAGATGGTGATAGACAGCGAATGCTTAGTAATAAGATTCTGTTGGAACTCTTTGGATACGAAACCCTAACACCCAATAGCTCGAAAAGTTGCAACTTAATTGGTATAATTACTATAATAACATTACTAGTAGAATCGATGACCAAGCGAGCCGATAAGTTTTTTATTGAAAAAGGATGGAAGGCATCATTGTGAAAATTTACTCTTTAGATTACTGTTGTTCATATTAGTAATGTACAAAATGAATAACTAAGTAACTAACAGCAAAACTTATTTTATAATCAGTCTCAATTTAGTGAAGTTTATTATAACGTAACTTTAGTTCAGAATTAAGCGCCCAATTACATTAGGAAGAAGAACTTTTCTACGAGTTAGCGTCAAACTGCACTAAAAGAAATCAGACACGAATCGCGTTCCATTTTCAAATTGTTTTTAATTTGGAAACGTATTTTTGGGTCACGTATAAGTATAAAGTGGAACAATGAGAAGTTTCGTGCATAAAAACAATGCAAGTACGAAGTGCAAAGTAGTAGTCGAGTCCTAATTAGTACACGCTGCATTCAGATCATTAATTGTGGTGTATGTTTTTCCAGACTAACATCATCTTCACCAAGTGTTACACCTGTGTTAAAAAGTGATTAATTCTGTCAAAAGGTCGACAATGACATCAAAAAATTGCCGTTATAGCCAACTATAACAGCATGATTAAATTGGCCCGAGACCGCATGCAATGGCGCCCAATTTAAGAGTCCGCAGTAAGCTCGGTTCTCCATACAAACGTAGTTACGCTCTCATTTTAATTTAAAACGACTAGCTATTTTGCTCTGAAACTTTGTACTTAGAATTAGTTGAGGTATATGCAGGCCGGAAATTAGTTAATGTAGCTTCAGATACCATAATAAAAAAATACTTATTTTTACTGTATTTCGTTTGTTATATAAACTGGAGCCATATAAACTAATTTCCGGCCTAGATATACCTCATTTTATTGTATATGCAAAGTTTTGTACGTAGTTTTAAAATGAGAACGAAACTCCAATTGTATGGGAAGGTGAAATTCGGCCGAGCTTGCTGCGGACTTTTAACCTATGATATTGCTACCATAATATTCATTTATCTTTTTTTTTACAAAACAAGATAGTGTGTAATTATAATAACTACTGTTTTTGCTGTAGATACATTGCTTAGCCTAGGTTAAATTACTTTTGTTTAACTATTAAGAACTAACTTTCAGAGTATTCGTGATTTGAACTAAACTTTAAACAAATGCGACGCGATTACAAACTAATACCATTATAAACTTTTAAAATAATGGGTACAATATGGTCTTTAATTAGTGTTGTGTGTTTCTCTTTCCGATCCTACGTCATTACAACTATTCTTTGAAATAAAATACTTTGGTCTCGTATTTGACTTAATTTTCTTTTGTTGGCAATGATGAAGTCGATGACGTATGATAAATATTATATTCACTCATATTACCTACTCCTTTACCAGAATCGCAGTGAATTTGGAATAATTCGCCAATTAAAATTTCATAAAATATATTTTGTGCAATTATCCTATTTATTATTATCCTTAATAGCTCTGCAAAAGTACCTGAAGAGAGCTCAAATGAATATTAAATTCTCGCCCCAGTTCGCCCAACTTAATTTGATAGAGATACAGCTCTTAATACATTTAAAACAGGTCCTTGTAAATCAGCACTTTGTAATTAACTAAGTTAAGTGCAGCTGAAATTGTTCGGAGGACTTTGAAGGAGATTCTACGGCACCATCGGGTATTCGTGGGATTGACCGGCGCATATTACTCGACATGCAGTTACATTGTTAGGAGACATAGTGCTTGATTAGTAGTATAGACTAGCTATATGAAGGGTGTAACGCGATATTGTTGGTTTTTTTTTTCACTAACTATGCAACGTTTTGTCGTAATTTCATAATCGCGGATAGACTGGTGAGTCAATGATAAGTTACTGGTGATGTCAGCCTTATGTTTATTTAGCTTCCCGACCACTCGCCATCGCATTAGGTCTGTATAATATAATAAGTTAGAATGTTTACAAGCCGTGATAGCATCAGCTGTTACACTAAATATGTCAAGTAAAATCTAATATGGTCAATATAAGAAATATTAGGGTGTTATCTGAAATCTATATTAACGCAGACTTTTTTTTTACTATTTATTTAACAACAATATAATAATAATGAATTACAATCACGTAAAACTAGAGGATTATACCGTCCTCAACTATAAATTAAATTAACTTTTTTTTTTCTTATAAAAGTAGGGACATTAACATATAAAATCATTATCTTTCACCATGCAAAGTATTGCTACTAAAATTCTTAACATATTGAGGCTTACGATTACTGCGATAAGTGGTTTTTTCCGTACTGTCCCCATTGAGACAGTTTATGTATTTGCTTTAACAACTCAAAAGCAAATGAGAGCCTTAAGGGACTACTTCGTCATTTGTAAATCACGCCCCAAACGCGGAGCCAGCCAATAAGCGTGATTTGTAATAAGGGACGCATTTATTGCTCGCGCGCATCAAAGAAAGAGAAAGCTAATACACTACATGCTTGGGTTTTTTTGGCGTAAGCGCCAGATGTAAAAGTACCATGAAATCGAAGATATTATAATGTTTTGTTAACATTTAAGTTAATCACTTAAAAGAAGAGAGAGGAAGAATGTCATTTTAACATAATTTAGCCGTTTATTAATTTGTTGTTTGTACAAACTAGACAAAAAACGGAAAATGAAGACGCGTTTTCTGATAACTTTTCTATCGAGGAAATTTTCATTAAACATGTTTCCGCGTTAATCACTGAATAGGTCATACAGTCAAGAAACACATATCTGAGACCCAGTCTGTTTTATATACTAGATTTGACAAAAAATGCGCTACAAAATAGCTTAAATTTTCGATGCATCCCCTTAAAGGTGCTGATTTCAGCTTGTCAAGCGACAGCACGAAGAGCTTGGTTCTTTATTCAGCGCGTGACGCACTGCGGTTTTTTTCAACAGCTACTTTTGTACGAATGAAATGACACACCGCTACACCCACACACTATCATTAGACGTAGAAACTATGATGACGGGAACAAAATTTCTGTAGCAATTTAAACTTGATTTATTAAATAACTAGTATTTGCAATCTTAGGTATCCTAACCCTGCCGCAACTCAGGGTATTTATTTTCATAATATAAAAACAGATGAGAGCCTTATTGCGCCGAGTTTAGCGACTCAAGCGACAGCACGAAGAACTGCGTACTTTATTTAGCGCGTGACGCACTGCGGCTTCTTTCAACAGCTACTCTAGCACGAATGACACGCCGCTACACCCACACAACCATTAGACATAGAAATTTTGATGGCATGAATGAAATTATGTATACAGTGAGTTTATAGCATTTTAAATATTGTTTATGGGCATGTAAAATTATTATAGGTAACCCCCACTTGTTGTTTCATATTATGAACTTTTTGGCCTAGTTTTACTTCTAATAAAGAACACTATAGATTACACGAATAAGAAATGTCCCAATTTTATTAATGAAAGTTTAAATCGTCATGTCACGAAATTGACTTTATTCGGACACATTTTAAACTACGAATATTAGTTATTAGTCTTGATTAAGCCAAATGAACCCAGAAAGTCCATACCCTATTAGCCTAAAGACTTATGATCTCGGTAGGATAAATATCAGAGGCTGAGCTGCTGTGTAAGTTAGTTAAGCACATTTATTAATTATTACTAGAAGAACTTCGTTCGCGGAGGAGAAAAAGTCATAACCCCTCTTTTTCGACACACTGAGCTAAACCGGTCGTCTAAACACACACATGAACAATCACATTCTATTTTTAATTCATAAAAATGTTAATCAATTTTTTTTTATATAAAATACAGTAAAAAAATTAATACAAATCCGCCGTTAAACTTTATGTACCTATTCGTTATAAATGAAAACTGCATACTCACTCCAACATCGCACAATATTGCCATGACCTAGTTTCCAGCATGGCGCAAATATTTGCTCTAATAACCTTCATTACATTGTGCAAATCACATAAACAAACTCACACTCAAGTATGTAAATGTGACAGATAATTGGTATCACGTTTAATTAGTAAGCAAAACAAAGGACAGCAGCACCAACGCTGATTTTCGTGATCGAGTTAGAAATGTCGACGATTTCACAATGTGGACGAGCGGGAATGTGGAGTTGATAGCAAGTAGAGAATTTGAGAATGTGGACGAGAGAGGAATTGGAGAATTACAGAATGTGGACGAAGTAGGACGTTGACTATTAGGTAATGTTGACGAACTAGAAAGTCAATAAAATTGGAATGCAGATGAAGTGGACGCTTGGTCGAATGAGATGATTTGAACATACTGGATTTTTTAGACATCATAGCAAACAGGTAATTTGAAGGTTGCTACTACTGAAACTATTTACGTCATATGTCACGAACATTAAATTTTCACGAGAGTATAACTTTACGCTAACGATTTACTCGATGATTAACTTCAATTTAGTTTCACCACGCTAGTCTACGAATAACTTACGCTCGCATAGTTACTAAATGACGTTGGGCGAATCAATTGAATGACATCGTTAGGCACCCAAGTAAGATAGACAGTTTGACACATGCTTGAGCTTGTGCTTCGTATTTTTTTAATTTGTTTGGTTAATACATCAATCGGGAAATATGGAATTCACTTGACAGTGACTAACAGTTTACTCAGCCAAAATCGGCTGTTTAAGATTTTAGTCTAATATAGAGATTTTATCCATAGGTTAAATATTGGTGAAACGTAAAACGAGTTTACTCGCGAGTAATTAATGATTTATTATTGGAATAAGACTTATACTACGTTTGTGAAAACGCCCCTAATGTTTTTATTTTTGTATGTATGTATGTGTCTTTGCGACTTCAAGTAAAAAAAGGCTTCTCACTTTATATTTCTTCACGAACGAAGATGCTTCCTTCTTTAATAAGTAATATACTCAAAGTGAATAGACAAGCCAAGGATCTTATCTTGTTCCTAGGGAGCCCTTTCGAAATAATTCTACCCTGGATCTTTTGTGTTGCTACCCCTTTGTTGGACCTTCTCAATTGCTTGTTTCATCATTATATATTAAGCATATCGACAACTACGTAAAGGAGCACGTAGATCCATGGTAGGGTAATTCGTGTGGAGGTATTTTCTAACCCTATCAATTACCCACATTATAACTCTATATCGCAACCACGAGTAAATATAAGCGTAGTAGTCACACGGTGTCCAATTTAAAATCATTTTGCGTGTTGTAACTTTTGTAAGACCTACGAGTATGTTATTTTTGACGACACGTTTGACTGGCGGTCCCGGGTTCGAATCCCGGCCAGAGCAAGTGTTTGTGTGATGAGTATGAATGTTTGTTCCTGGGTCTTGGATGTTTTCTTTGTATTTAAGTATTATAATTTATCTATATATTATGTACATATATCGTCGCCTAGTACCAATAGTTCCAGCCTTGCTTAGTTTGGGACTAGGTCGATTTGTGCAAAATTGCCCCTTATTATTTATTTATGTACCCTCATAGTATGCGTTAAGAAAATCGGTGGGAATCAAGTTCTATGGTTGTTTCGCCGTTGATAGCTACTAGCGCCTTAAGGAAATTATCCACTTTTGACTCTATTCCACATACGTATATTTTCAAAGATTCAGACTGTTTGTTATCTGTCAATTTTAATGTTAATGTTGAAACTGCAAGTGCACTCCTGATGACCTCACACAACAAAAAAATAATAAAAAGCGTGCTACTCACATACTTGTCACGGCAAGACATTTGTCATTAACCTATAGTGGCAAACACAACCACTATAGGCTTGCTGTTTAATCTATATATATATATATATATATATATATATATATATATATATATATATATATAAAAGAAGAAGTCCTGACTGACTGACTGAGTCATCCCCTAAGGGGGTAAAACACGGGATGGAACTTTGTATGTGAAACGTCTAAAATTTCGCAAAAAGGTTGTGTGTTTAAAATAAACAAACTCATATTCTTGATTTTACGAAATTCATCCCCTAAGGGGGTAAAACAAGGGATGGAAATTTGTGTATGAAACATAAAATCTTTGGACTTAGAAACTTGAAATTTCGCAAAAAGATTGCGTGTTTAAAATCAAGAAAATTAAATTCTTGATTTTTCGAAATTCAACCCGAAGGGGTTAAAACAACTTTACTTAGCAATTTTAAATTTGTACCTCTGAAGTGGAGAATCTGGCTTTAGTTAAGATTATTTATGTATACCCACTATTTTACAAATAAAAATATTATCTCTCTCTCAAGGGATGGAACTTTGTATGTGAAAAAGTGTAAATGTTTGAACTTAGAAACTTGAAATGGTTTAATTAATGAATTATTAAAGTAAACCTCTAAGTGGAAGGGAAGGAGAGAGAGAGGGAGAGAGTGAGAGGGAGAGAGTGAGAAGATGGAGAGAGGGAGGGAGAGTGCGAGAAAGGAGAGAGAGAGGAAGGGAGGGAAGGAGAGACAAAAAATAGGTGTTGTAGTAAAATTATGACGCCGATTTTCTTATGACGATAACACGTAAAATTATCGTTCGTAAACCAACTTTACAGACAACCATTTTTTGCTATGCCTTAAAATTCTATCCTTTTGAAACGCCGAGGTACCTTCTAGAACATTTCATTTTGACCAGTGTCGTAAACTACGCCTGTCTCTTCATCTCATAGTTATAGCGTTAAAATTAAAAGTGCCAGTATTGCCCTCTTATGGCATAATGTTCAACATCCCCATTTTTTCACTCTAAGTCCGTTGGTCGCTGAATATCTTCTGAGTATTTTTTTACAAAAATTAACAGCATCGGACAACCGATAGAAAAAAGATTTCCTCATTTATATCTCTGTTTTTACCTAAAATTGACGCGGACGAAGTCGCGGGTGGCCGCTAGTTTTGAATAGATTATTTTGACGCTTGAAACGAAACTTCTGTGCCACGATTTCTGTGGCTTGTAGATTTGAAACAGAATTAATTGCGTAAACATCCTGAGGCCGGGACGGCGAAGTATCTCATTAGAATTAAATTAAAAATAACTCTCGTGGGTTGACTTAGGCGCAATATCCTTGAACGCATACTCCTCGAATATACGTCCTTACTTTATTGCAAAAGTTTTCTTCATTCGTAGAGTAGCACACAAAAAAAATCAAGCATCTACCGCAATAATTCACGTCACCATAAATAAAAATCTCATCGTACTCGGCGATAGGTAAAAATTAAAAAAAAAGTCATAACTCCGAAAATACGAATAATCGCGGAACATACATGGGGGTAATTTAGATAGCCCTCTAGGTCCTCTACCTCCCAGCTTCAGTATATCACTACTTCTTGGGACACCCTGTATATTTTTAAATAAAGGTTCAAAAGTTATATCTATATCCGCCTGACGGTTTACGCTGTTAATATATTGAAACAGTAACCATATATAATTAACTTTTACCGGGACATAGTTCGTATAAGATGATATATCAAACGTACGTAAGTTGTTTAAAAAAACATATTTTAATTTTAATATTTTATTTTATCGTTTCTTCTTTTAATGAAGAATTTTGTTGTTTTCTTGGAGAACTACGCATTGATTTTATACTTAAAAACATATAGTTCATAGGCTAAGTATAAATATTGTAATAGATAAGAGCTATTTAGAAAAAAACACCGACTGTTGAGTGTGTTTCGACTTACTTCTTAGCAGCGGTCTTCTCTTGGGAAATGCCGTAGAATCAGACTTGTAAACGTGTCCTTGCGGCATACTTACAGAACAAAGATCTTTAATCAATTATTTCAAACATACAAACTTTCACGTTTATAATACAATACAAATACTCTTTATTGCACACCTCAGATACACAGAAATACAGAACAGAAGTAAAATTCGAATAAACAGAGGTAAACAACAGGCGGTCTTATCGCTAAATAACTTCCAGAGAACCTTTGGGTGATGGAGTTGGGGTTTATAACATTCATAGGATTAAATAGTTAAACATGTATTTCTATTGTTCCAGACGTTTTGCGTGGTATCGAAGCGTTTTCGCAAGAACTACATCCACCGTTTCACCGCAACGCGTTCGCTGTTTTGGTGGTCGCCGTGGTCACCAATGCGGCGGGCGTGTGTGTATCTGTCAACCAATCAGTACTTCGACTACATCGTCATGGCCACCATCCTGCTCAACTGTGTCTTCCTCGCCATGTCGGAGACTATCGAAGAGGCTGAGTGAGTATTTGGATGTAACCTCATTTATCGAATTATTTTTAGAATTAGACTTTCAATTGGTTAGCAGCGGCGTCGCGTCCAGATAAGCCGATTCCCACCGGGTTGCCCAAGGAAAGGCTTATAACCACCATTTTCTTTAAATATGAGTAAAGTAATTAATACGCTTCGGCTTCCTTTGTAATTTTCCTGACGGCACGCCTCTGCTCGTTAGCTCTAGTTAGAGCTCCATACTATTAATCAGATTCGGGAGGGCGCAAACCCACAAGCAATAATGCCATCTGTAGCCATTTGGATTAGGGTGGGGATGAGGTACGCAAGGCACAAGAACTGCGGAAGTAGGTCGACCGGTGCAATCCGACTTGAGGCATGGAAGATAGACTGAAGGAAAAAAAGGAAGGTAACAAAACGGGACTTGATTTACGTGTAAATATTATTTGTTTACTTTGTGTTGGTAATTTCCGACGTATCGTTAGTTCCATGGTCTCATGACAACGTGGTGAAAAAGGAAGTTAACAAAACGGGACTTGATTTACGTGTAAATATTATTTGTTTACTTTGTGTTGGTAATTTCCGACGTATCGTTAGTTCCATGGTCTCATGACAACGTGGTAAAAAAGGAAGTTAACAAAACGGGACTTGATTTACGTGTAAATATTATTTGTTTATTTTGTATTGGTAATTCCCGAAGTCTCGTTAGTTCCATGGTCTCATGTCAACATGGTAAAAAAGGAAGGTAACAAAACGGGACTTGATTTACATGTAAATATTATTTGTTTACCTTGTATTGGTAATTTTCAACGTCTCGCCAGTTCCAAGGTCTGAAAGGGACTTTTTCCTCAAAGGAAATAACATTGTCACTATTGTAAATAATATATCCCAAGTCACTTTCTGCTTTTCCTGCTGACAAATGCCATTCGCGAGTTAGTATTTTGACATGATGTCTAAATTAAGGCCAAGTTAGCATAGCGGCATGCACTTAAAGATTTATGCGAAAATATAGCAATAACTCCTAGCTTACACGTTACGAAAGAGCATACGGCAGTATAATGTTTTACGATTTAATGTTCTACTTTGGAAAAGCGCGGTAAAACAATATAAAATTCTTTAATAACATGATAACCGTCTCAATACTTTGGCCATATGCGTGCCTTTACGAAAATAAAAAGTTATAAATCAGGGCCACATCAGACTCAATCAGGTACTTAATTAAAAACCTTTGGGCTGTACGTCTAAAGCGTGAGCTAACCGTTCTTACGTGAATGCGTTCTCGTTTGCATCAGTAAATACGTAATTCGTTCCTAGTCCCGCCACGAATCGCTTTGATTTGGCCGGGGCTCGCTTTATTTGGGGCGTAGAGAAATAAATCTTAATTACATCTCGACAAATTATTCAAAATATATTATGAAAGGCCCGCCGCAATTTCCGCGTTCACCGGGATTTACAGCGTATTTGTTTAAATTAGAAGCTTTCATTTTTACAAGTAGGCAAGTACGCTTGAAGTCAACCGAATGGGGCTTTTCATATTCACAGACGTTTGGTGTACTTATCGTGTATCCAACCATAAGCAATGTTCATAGTAAATATTACAAAATTGTATATATGTACATTTTTTATATTCCATAAAACTATCATTTATAATAAGTTCCTTCGTATATAGGAATTACGCTACTTAAAATATATATAGTGTAGTTATTCGGCAATTCACTAAAAACGACATAAATTTTAAGAATTCCTGTGAATCCATCGGTAATAATTTTTGATGGGTACTATGAATTATTTTTATGACCTAAATGACAAATAGCTATGTAAAGTATTCCATACGCGTGCAGATTTTATTTTATCGAATATTGGAGATCCTCAATATGGAGTTACGTACGAACAGGTACAAACATGAACTTTAATAAATAAAACCTCTTCCTATTCAAAATGAAGTTGAGGTTGAAACTGCCCAATATTGACAATGCTATGTAATTTAAGCCTCGGTGAACACGACTTCTTAATTTGATGGGGTATGAAATTAAATGATAAAAAATACTACAAGAATTTTTTTACACAAATCAAACTAGACACATGGTAAGCTCAATAAGGCTTGTGTTATGAGTACCAGACGACGATATAATAGATAAATTTACTTATATGTCGCAAGGAAATAGCTAAATTAGAGATTTTTACAAATCTCTAAGGAATATGATCAAATCATGCAAGATATTAAAATGGCGAATTTATTCTATCATTTATTATATTCATCAAATCCCTGAAGCAACTCGTTCTTTTCATTTCACCAGATTTGTTTAGTGATTTGATAAAGCCTTTGCTGCACGTAAGTGAGTTGACGAAACGAACTCGCAAAGTCAACTCGTTTTGTCATTTCACTAGACACGTTCAGTGGGGATCCATAATTTTACCGAAAATCGTTTCATCGATTATCATTTCCCATAACACTATTCGCAGAATTTTATTATTAACACTTAGGAATCATTCATCGAACTTCTTTAGATAGCACATACATTTACTCGAATTACCTTTTACACAAGAATCAACTCATCGAATTTTACTTCATTATTTCATTTGTCCATCGACATAAGCAATCGTTCGTCGAATTGCCTTTACTATAACAAGTTAACGTAAGTTGCAGTTTCCAAAATCCAAAATTCTTAGTGTTACTATAACCTGATAATACGTTTCAACGACAGTACATTTCATCGGGGATCCTGCCGTTAATACTGTGAGCGGGACGAGCGAGCAAAGCGACCGGAGCGTCAAAATGGGTCAAAAACTGAAAACTGTAGGTTAGGTTAGGTTTGTATTGTGACCATGTACAGCGGAGCGTCAAAATGGGTCGAAAACAATATGGCAATAATAATAATATGGAACGTACCATGGGTGAATCATGTTTCGATAATAGGTAAATTCAATGAATCGTTACGCTACGATTTGAGACAAATTCGGAACGATTAATGATAAAAAGTTGTTCGATTATATAAAAAGCTATTAATTGATGATTATATGATTTGAATAAAAAACGTAATATATATTCTTATAACGTATATTCGTGGAATAGTTTTCGGCGAAATGAAAATCGACGTAAGAAATTTCTATAAAATGATAGCTACCCCGTTCAGTGATATGATATAGTTTCTTTTAATCGTATATTTTTCATCTATAGTGTAATTTATTTGTAGTAATGGCTACGGAAGCCTACACTGAGCCTGGTCCAACATGCTCTTGGTCAGTTTTTGTAATATATTCTGACCCTACTCACTCTCAGTGTTAAAGATTTAACGATTATACTGTCACAAAAAGCTAACAATAAAAAGAAACGTAGAACCAGATAATGATCAGCACAAAGAATAGAAAAGTGAAGGAGAAAATGTCAGATTAACTTTCCTAGTTAAAGAAAGTAGCGATTTGTTGAGTTGAACAATAGGGCTCCGAAATAAGTATAATCCCATTGTATCGCGATGGCAAGGCAAGACCTAACTTAATTCTTTTCAGTGAGTTGAAAGTCGAAATTTGTAAGTACCTAACTAACGTTATAAGTAGTTAAAAGAAAAACGGCCAAGAGCATGTCGGACCACGCTCAGTGAAGGATTCCGTAGCCGTTCATACAAAAAAATGTGTTATAAATGAAAACATACAATATTTAAAAGTGCACTAGCAAAAGAGCATATCTCGACGGCACTTACTTCATTTAGCTGAGAAGCGCAGTTTTTGGTAATAGCTCAATAACGCTATATTCGATCACGTTGAAAACAATGTTCGTTGAAAGTATTTATTAAGCTTTATCTTCGTAATATTTGACTTATTTTTTGGCAACCTGTTGGAGCGATTATTACCTAAAATATTCACTAAATCAAAAAATGATTTTCGAAACCTCGGAGTCTTTTTAAAAGAACTGTCTTTCTCATTGATTATTGCTGAAAAAAATATTTTTCAGTTTCGCTTACATGTATGGAGTGCCCCCCTAGAAATATATTTTATTATTATTTAACTATCAAACTAAGTCACGGCTTATACATGACACATGTCCTCTATATTTCATTAATATACATTTAGTAGTTTTTGAGTATTGCCTGTGACATATGGACGGACGGACGGCCATGACGAAACTATCAGGTTCCGTTTTTGCCATTTTGGCTATGGAACTCTAAAAAGACAATACATCTTCAAACACCCTCTGCAAAGAAATAATATGTATAAAAATATAGACGAATTGAAATTTTTAGTTTCGAAGTGAATGAATATGCTGAACAAGTAACAACTTAAAAAATCTTACGAAAGGTAAGAAAAAGTTAGACATTACTAATTTTATATTCTTCAGTAATGGAAACGTCGCGCGTTGCAAGGTTTGACACCGTGACTTCAATAATTGGCACCAGCCTTGTCAGTTCTTTTCCAAAAAATGAAGGTTAAAGGTGCCAACTATTGGGACAGTGCAATACTTAGGCATTTATCTATAACAGCCAAATATTGGCCTCTCCGCGTCATCCCTCGCTAATTTTGTGGAAAAACGTTGATTTAAATTAGACGATTTTCACTCATCAGGTATCACAACACAACAAAACCGGTAACGAAATTGAATAAATCATATTTATACGCGTGTCGTCACGTTTTGGTTACAGGTAGATAGTACACAATGGAATCATACCTATATTAGCTTGAATCATTATAACTTAATGCCTGAGCATGATGAGACATAACGACAAGAACCACACCGGGAAACACATTACGGAGCATCATTGGGTGAGAGATGAAGTGATCTACACACTAACGTTCCTGGAAACTTTCTAGTTCCATACATATCATTCTAGTCTCTATTCTCACTTCTGGTCGGAGATTCTTTCTCCTTCACGAGCCTCCACAACTCCCCTTATAGCTCGACCCTTTCCACACGCAGCCATTTAGCATATCCTTGGCTGTTCCATTCTAAATCATCATTATATTACTTATATTAATTAACTATCCCTTCATCTCTCAACCGTGAGCACTTCTCGGTATATATATATATAAGAGCAACTCACCCAGGGTCGTATCACTTCCCTCTGTTCTCTCTCCATCAATTATTCTCTGCCTTTTTCTTCCCGCCAACTCACTGCCCCTTTTTGTCCTCTCCTAGATTACGTAGGAAAAAACAGAACACGTTAACGCTCCCTTACCTTATAAAAACTGTCTATCAGTGTTGCCAATCTAGAAATCCGAGACTGTTCCAGTCACACACTTACCCATTGTGTTCGAGGATCGCGTTCGTCGCGACACTCCCGGCGGTCAATCCAGAATAACTGAGAGCTGGCGTGTCCATAGGGCGATCTTTTCTTTCGCCTTCAAGGCTGCCAGTCTCCTTGTTCTGTCTGCATGGTTAATGGCGTTAGTTTTTCCTCTGTCTACCATTCCTTCATCCTCGGTATCTGGGATTTCATCCTTTTTGTCACCATTTTCACCCACAGTTTCAGGGGTGGAAATGTTCAACTCATCTAATCCATTATCTGCCAGCGTCCTTCCTTCCTGAATAGTACCTTCTCTGTCTGTTCTCTCCACCTCTTCTGTCTGTTCTCTCGGATTCTCGACTAGACATAAGGGCTCTTCTTCGGAGGTTACGATTCTATGAGGAGCTATCACCTCTCCCCCTTTTCTTCCCATATCTTCATCTGTGACCTCTTCTACCTCTAGAGGGTATAGATGTCCTATAGAGCGTGTAAATTCTTTCCCTTCTACATCTATCTTAGCTACCCTGCATTCTCCGTCGGCTCCTCGCACTAGGCTGATAATTTTCCCTACCTTCCAGTTTTCTCTATTTTTTGAGTCTCCTTTAATTTGGACTATGTCGCCAATGTGAGGACTTAAGCTAGACCTAACACGCGGCTCCTTGTGTGAATGCTGGTATCGTTCCCGTAGACTGCAAAGATATTGGCCCATGAACATTCTTTTGAATTCCTCTAGTATGCGCTGACCCTTCTTCCATCCGTCTATCAGGTTTTCTTTTGTCACTGAGCCGCCTGCATAAGGAGTGCAAATTGACGGTTCAATCGCAATACATTTTCCATAGGTCAGAAAGTCTGTTGGTCTCAGAACATATTCTATATCAGAGCCTACTCGCGTGAGTGGACGCGAGTTCGCTACAGCTTCGATTTCCTTGATAACTGTACTTAGCTGAGTATCGTTTAGTACTTGTTTTTCTAGGGTTCTTTTTAGGCAGTTCTTCATTATAGCTACCAATCTCTCATAAAATCCTCCATGCCACGGACTGAGTTGAGGGATGAACTTCCACCTTATCTGATTGTTCCTAAAGTATGTGTTCGATAATAATTCTGCTGTCAGTTTAAATTGCTGTGCGTTATCGGATACTATGAGTTCTGGACGTCCTCTTGACGATATAAATCTCCTTATGGCAAGCAAACATTCTTCTGCAGTGAGGTCTCGAACTACTTCCATATGAACGGCGCGTACTGCCAGGCAGGCGTATAGGCAGATCCATCTCTTTTTCATCTCCTTATTTTCCATTATTAAGATTGGTCCGAAATAGTCCATTCCTGTATATGTAAATGGTGCACTGTAGTTGGCGCGTTCAGTAGGAAGAGCTGGTGTCGGAGGAAGTTTATAAGGTCCACCCCCATGCTTAATACATTGTTGACATTTCCTCAATATTTTTTGAACTCGAGCTCTTCCTTGAGGTATCCAGTATTTCTGGCGGATAATGCTCAATGTATGGGGCGGTCCTACATGGTAATATTTTTCATGCGTCTCTCTAATCAGTTTGTCTGTGAACAGAGAGTTTTTCGGTATGAGGATTGGATGTTTGGTGTCATATGAACACATTGTATTCATGAGTCGACCTTTACATCGTAGCAATCCCTCCGTATCCGTAAATAGTCCTAGATTTCGGGATATACTAGTTTCTTTGCCTGCTATTTCGTCCGGGAAATGTAACTTCTGTAAACTCTTTATATCCTCAATATTTAGGTTCACATCGTTGTTCTGGTTAATAAATTGTGTTTCATCTACCTCCATTATCCTTCCTGCTCTCTCTATCGGTGTTTTAGGTGACTCCTCAATGTCGGCCGGCATATCCATTTCCATATCGCTGGTTGTAGTATCTAAGCCCGTAAAGAGGGCTGACTGACCATGTTCCTGCAGTTTTGGCCAGCGCTCCTCACTCTCTAAAAGAAATTGAGGTCCATTGAACCACAATTCCTTCTTTGTATGCCACAGCTCCGGTCGAGTTGCTAGATCTGCTGGATTTAATTCAGTGTTGACATATCTAGGCTCTATGTCTCTGTTTTGTTTAATTTCATTTATTCTTCTAGACACAAATGGAGACAATAATTTTTCGGATTTCATCCAATACAACACTATTTCGCTGTCCGACCACAGACAAAGTCGTTTAAGCTCTATTCCCAGAGCATTTTTAACATATGTTAAGAGCCGTTTTCCAATAACAAACCCAAGTAGTTCTAACTTAGGTATCTTGAGATCTTCCTTATGGGTGATTGGTGTGACTCGGGACTTGGCCATGATTAACACGATTTTAATATGATTTTGCCTCCTATCATTTATCCGAAGATATGTTACCGCTGAAAAAGCTCGTTTTGAAGCATCCGTAAAGCAATGGAGCTCATATTCTGCATCTTCTTTTGATATGGGACCAGCATAACGTGGAATTTCTACCTCACATACCATTTTTAAGGAGGTCAGGGCTTCTTGCCATTCTTCTTCTAAGTCCTCCGGCAATGGAGCGTCCCATTTCTCTTTCCTTTTCCACAGTTGTTGTAAAAGCAGTTTTGCTGGTAGGATTAAAGGTGCTGCAAACCCACAAGGGTCATATATCGATCCTATGATTCGTAAGATTCCTCGTTTTGACTTATTTATCTCATGCTTGGTGTCAAGAAGAGCTTCATGGAGTCTGATTTTCAAACTATCTTTTCTCATGTGCCATTCTAATCCCAATAACTTTGTGGATTCGGTGTCTTTTGCTCGGTACTGCTGGGGAATGGTTTTAACCAGTTCTTTATTGTTGGAGGTCCATTCTCTTATATTCATGGATAATTCTGCAAATACAGTTCTCGTTCTGTTGATCAGGTTACGTGCCGTTTCCAATGTGTCTGATCCCGTAACTAGATTATCTACGTATGTCCTCTCTACAATTTCTGACATAAGGCTCTGGTCACCCTTTGATAAGTGATGTCGAATTGTAGCTGTTAGCAAGAATGGACTAGCAATTATGCCAAATGGCACACGGCAGAATCTCAGGTGAAGGATGTTCTCTTCTGACAGTCCTAGTTTTGTATCCTTCAACCATAAAAATCTGGTCACATCTCTGTCTTCGTGTTGTAATCCCACCTGAAGAAAGGCCTTTTCAACATCCGCTGTAATTCCTATCTTGTTGGTTCTGAATTTCAGGAGAAGTGCGGTTAAGTCTTCAAGCATTGACGGTCCTCTGTACATACACTCATTTAGACTCTTATTATTTTTTGCCTTGGCCGAAGCGTCATAAACTATTCGACCCTTCTTTCCTTCCTGAATTACTAGATGATGTGGCAAGTAGTGCACTGGCTGATTATTGGCATTTACTTCTGCGGGAGTGATTATTTCTATAATGCCAGCATCAAGTTGTTCCTTGAGTATGTTATTGTAGTCCTCTATGGACTCCTGAGGCAGTCTTCGGATTAAGCCGGCTAATCTACCATATGCGAGTCCATAGTTTGTGGGTAGATCGGGCGGATATGTTATCCAAGGCCACTTTACTTGGTATCTCTTGTCCTCATATTTAACAGTTTCATTAAAGTGCTTGATAGCTTCTTCCTCTCGAGTGATTTTTGGTGAATCTGTGATTCCAATACTTTCAAGAGCCCATAAGAATTTTATGTCAGGTTCTCGCAAAGGTAGGTCTGGCGCTACAAAGTAAGAAGTTTCCGAATCTTGATATTGACAAAATGTGACTACAGATAGTGTATGGTCTTTCTCTTGCTTAACGATTTTCCCAGTAATCATCCAACCGAATTCTGTATTGATTAAATATAAGTTCTCCTTTAATAATTTCACTTCATTTTTTAGAAAAGAGAAGTAATAATCATTTCCTATTAAAAGTTGCACGCTATCTCCTGCTGACCCATCATCAGCAATGACATCTACCCCTTCTATTTGCAAGGGAGGTTGTACCCTTTCAGTTATGTGTGGTACTATGTTCACTTGTAGACTTCTCTCAGTACCTCTCATAGTTTTGATTACTATATTAGTTAATGGGCTTATGATTTCCACAGGATTGTCAGCACCAAACACAAATACCATTAATAAATCTTCATGGTTCGATTCCAATCTAAGTTCTCTAGCAAATTGTCTTGTGATGTAACTGCGTTGGCTTGCACTATCAAGAAGAAGTCTGCATTGCTTAGTCTCGTTGGAGTTTTGCTGCCTCACTGTCGCGATCGCTGTCTGAAGATAAGATTGGAAATTATTATTTGTGTTGTAATCAATAGTCTCTGAAAATGAGCCAAGCATGGATATAGTACCTGCTTTGTTCTTCGGACACAAGGCTTGATTATGATGCCCTTTGCAGAAATAACACCGCTTTTTATATGTACATGACGGTATTCTGTGTCCCTCTCTAAAACAGAGATAGCACTTATTGCCTAGTTTCTGTTTTCGTTCTGCTAAACTTTTCACTACAGTACAGGATGCATTATAATGTGGTCCTTCGCAAAATATACATGACCTTTTCGGCTTTTTGTTAGAAATTGGTGTCATTTCTGTATCCATCTTTCTTTTTATCCCCTGTAAACCTTTCTTGAAACGCTTATTATGGTTTATGTTTTCCTTTTTTGGTTTCATTCGATTGTGTACATGTAAGGCCCCAGTCGAAATCTCTTTAAGAGTGGTGGCTGTCAATGGAATAGTGGCTGGGTCGCCTTTGGCCATTTCCATAGCTGTGATGATTCTTTGAAGGCCACTACGAATATTTTCCATATTGTCCACACTGGATAATAAATGTAACTCGTACACAACCTTTTCTGGGAATTTGGATAATATTGTAGAGCGTAAGTGGTTCCCATTTGTAGTCTCGCCCAATGCTTGCAACACTCTGAGGTGACGTTCTATCAGGTTTAGAGTGGTTCGGCAATCTATAGCCTTGCTACTTGCTCGTTGGATGGCGTTGAGAGCTTCGTAATGGGCGTCTACCACCTTCTGTTGGTTTCCATATCTATCCTTCAAGATGTCAATGGCTACTTTATAGTTGAGGTGCGTTATGCTTAGCCCTTCAACTGCTTTAAGGGCCTCTTCTTCTAGGCATCCAAATAAATAAGCCATTTTCTCTGCATCTGGCAAGGATTGTTCGTGGACATTACTTTTAAATCTGTCCCAAAATTCTGCCCACCGTTGTATATCACCTTTAAATTTTGGTAGAGAGAGTTTAGGGAGCTTGACGGTACTACTGGAGGTTTCGGGTGGATTTTTCTCTATATTTTTCTTCAGCAACGTCGATACTTCTATAATCCACTCCTCGGATTTAAATTGTGTTTGCGTATATATTGAAAGTTTTTCATGAGATATTTGACTGCAATACAAAATAACACAAAAAAATGGTTTTATATTATTATAAATAGCCCAATAACATTGAGGGTTTTAAATTCTGACATGTTACATACCTGCTCTTTTCCATATAAAAATGTATCTCTGTTGTTAATTTATTATTGCAACCTTTTATTAGTTCGATCTGCTTCATTAATTCGTCCTCAGTTATCGTTGTTATGGTTGTTGCTTTGTTAAGCAACTCTTGGAGACGTTGATGTATGAGATCTAACCGGACCAACATAGGGTCGGCCATCTTATTGACGCAAATGCGTGCTCTATTGGTGTAAGTCCATAAATTTCACTGATAATCTCACTGACTGCTGCTAGATAAGCGACCTGTAATGCGCCAGACGGTTTCTATTAATAATAATACGTAAACTACGCACATGAAACGACGGAAAGGTTTCCATTAAATGATTAAATGGTGTTCTTACTGGAATCCGATAAGGCAGTTAAAACTCACTTTTAGCCCTTTAATTGCTCGTGATGGTATCTTGTATATAAACACTCCACTAACCTTGACACTTTTCTTATTCCCACAGGCTTTTCCTGATTCCAATCTTATTCCTTAGTCTTCATAACAAGCGTAATGCTATCCACTCGTAAACAGTTTACACGAAAAACTTCGTAATAACGCTTTAGGCACAAAATGTAATTTTCTCTTGTAGGTTTCACGAATTCCACTAGTTCCGTTGGCTTTGTTAACTAACTTCAGTCTGTCCTACCTCAAGCCGTGGACTAGTCCGAAGTTATTTCTCTTTTTCGAAGCCTTTATTACCATTGATACGTTTCCGTTTACTTATACCTAGTTTAGCTCTTTTAACTCCTATTTACCAATACAATTATCCTTAACTTCTAAATCGACCAATAGAAATCACTTCCGTTCTAGTTGGGCTCGGCCGACTTAACAAAATCGAACTACTGTCTTATTGCCAACCTGACAAATATGAGGCGTTTTTCGTACAACAACCCTTACAATTGTTAAGGTTGCTTCACACTCTCGACCATGGCGACACTAGCGCCAATCTTACCAAATTTAGAGAGCTAGGGCCGGATATCCCTTAGACTGATAAAATTAAAATACATTATAATATAACATCATACAATGTGATATGAGGGTTTATTTTTTACTATAAATTAACTTCCTTTAGCACTAACAAGAATGGCAATAATGACATTTCATAATCTACCATAACATGTAATTTCATTTGTACACAAATATGAGTCGATAGAACCTTACTTTACTTGATTTTCATCATTCTATGAGTTTCTGGGTCTCCACCGTTCTATGAGTTTCTGGGTCTCCACCGATCTATGAGTTTCTAGGTCTCCACCATTCTATGAGTTTCTAGGTCTCCACCGTTCTATGAGTTTCTAGGTCTCCACCGTTCTATGAGTTTCTAGGTCTCCACCGTTCTATGAGTTTCTAGGTCTCCACCGTTCTATGAGTTTCTAGGTCTCCACCGTTCTATGAGTTTCTAGGTCTCCACCGTTCTATGAGTTTCTAGGTTACTTACTATACGCCCTCCATAACCAGATCATTTCTGGAGCCTCCCGAGCCCAAACGAAGGTGCCGTTACTTGCTCCTAGATGACCTCAGATCTGCTACTTGAATCAGCACCTCCACCATTTTGTCGTCACGTTTTGGTTACAGGTAGATAGTACACAATGGAATCATACCTATATTAGCTTGAATCATTATAACTTAATGCCTGAGCATGATGAGACATAACGACAAGAACCACACCGGGAAACACATTACGGAGCATCATTGGGTGAGAGATGAAGTGATCTACACACTAACGTTCCTGGAAACTTTCTAGTTCCATACATATCATTCTAGTCTCTATTCTCACTTCTGGTCGGAGATTCTTTCTCCTTCACGAGCCTCCACAACTCCCCTTATAGCTCGACCCTTTCCACACGCAGCCATTTAGCATATCCTTGGCTGTTCCATTCTAAATCATCATTATATTACTTATATTAATTAACTATCCCTTCATCTCTCAACCGTGAGCACTTCTCGGTATATATATATATATAAGAGCAACTCACCCAGGGTCGTATCACTTCCCTCTGTTCTCTCTCCATCAATTATTCTCTGCCTTTTTCTTCCCGCCAACTCACTGCCCCTTTTTGTCCTCTCCTAGATTACGTAGGAAAAAACAGAACACGTTAACGCTCCCTTACCTTATAAAAACTGTCTATCAGTGTTGCCAATCTAGAAATCCGAGACTGTTCCAGTCACACACTTACCCATTGTGTTCGAGGATCGCGTTCGTCGCGACAACGCGATTAAACCCCGTTTTGTTTTGTTGTGATAATATCGAAAACAATTCGAAAAATTATAGAGAACGAAAAACCAAAATAGATAAAATAATACAAGATAGAAACAAAACTCGTTTCCATGATAAAGTAGCTCTTAATTTAAGTGGCCTAATTGTATTAAGTACAATGTTAGGAGTCTACTTAGTTCCATCCAGAAGCAAATTTACAATTTAAACAAGACGTGTCCAGTCCGGAAACCTTGGAAGATGGGGTTTTATTTCAAATACAGTTCACTTTTTACAAGCTTTTACTTACTTTTATTTAACATTTTCACTGCTAAAAACCCGCTAGGTGGGCGCACTGCTGATAGTAAGTTTTCACTACATATGCATTTATCCATGCTATCGAAGTATAACAATTTAAAGTTGGTAAGGAAGCTTTTCTCACAAAATTTTCATTTAATTGTGTAATAAATCGGGGCAAGCTTCTCAATAACAAAACTTTAACACCTTAAAGATTGCGAAATTAACTGACTTATATTTTATTACTATAACAGTCGGGACCCATAAGAAATTTAGATCGACGCAAATCTTCCCAACAATGTGTCCCGACTGTTTAAAATCGCTATGTTCCACATTAGAATTTATTATTTGTTTTATGTGAATATCGATATTGAATCATGAAACATTTCCATTATAACTTAACAAATTTCTAGGGTACTGGACTTGTTTTTTCTTTTTAGTTTTTTTTACGCAGTCGGGTTATTTGTTTTTTTAATTATTTATTTTATGGCAAATCAATTTGTTACATACTACACATATAATCAGGCATGTTTTTTGGCAATCGCATACTAGCGAGCCTATTGTAGTCGTGTAAATGTGATAAATCGCGCGATAAATCAAAGACAAAGTACCCGCCCCTTTCTGACAAGTTCTTGAGAACGAAAGTGACGGATTGTCATTTATTTATCAAGTGACCAACGCAACCTTCAAAAGCACATAGTCTACAAAACCTAGAGTAAGATGTATATCCGTCACAAAATATTGTTTATACAAGCTTTTAATTAACTTGCAATGTAAGCGATGCAACATTATGATATATGTCGCGATGCGACAATGCAATATTATGATATCATCGAGGAGACCAGAAATGTGTAATAAAATAAAGCAAATCTGCCAAGTTTGGGCTCTTTAAAATTCTCTTGATGAGTAGTTGGTATTCAAAGAAAATTACAGTCTGTATTTAAAGATTATCTTGACTATAATATGTCTATTTACGAATTGTCTAAATACGTACACTAATATCCAATTTTTATAGTTAGACTAAAACTGTCAGCAAAATAAAACTAACTAGGTATATATTTTATAACTCGACGTTACGCTAAAGCTGTAATATTTAGCATACAGCTAAAATATTCAGCATACAGGTTGCCCTGTGAACAATAACCGAGAACGGTAAAATTATACGTAAAATAATTTTATGATTCAAAATATTGTTTAGCTCGCCTCTGCGTAGATTCACGACTTTACTTACCGAAATGGCACTATCATAGACACCTACTACCTAAAGATTTTTATTTGCTTTTAGATATATCTCATCCACTTGGCAATATAAAAAACAATGCTATAAAATTATACTTCATTCTAATACTGCGTTTTATGTACTAGTGAAAGTATTAATACTTTACGCGAACCCGCGAGGTGGGCGCTTTCCTCGTAGTATAAGTTTTCACTACATACGCATTTTCCTATGTTAACGGCTACGCGCGACCAATACTTGGTAGTGAAAGTATTACCACTTTCACTACCAAGTATTCGTAGCGCGACGCGCGTAGCCCATAGGGAAATACGTATGTAGCGAAAACTTGCTACGAGCAGAGCGCCCTACTAGGGTTCGTACTACAAGTGAAAGTTGTAAATAAGCAAACATTTTGCTTCCTTAATTATTGGAATAGAAATCCATTACTAGCACCAACCCTAATACACAGACACACAGATACAAACGTCAAAAACAACTCTAATTTTTTCGTTGGTGGCCCATAAGGACTCTTGAACAACATGCATTTAAAATGTTTCTGGCATTTTTTTATGCTACGATACATATTGTGGTCTCAAACAAGCGTACGATCTGCCTGATAGTAAGCAGCTAACATAGCGTTGCTACGAAAGGGCTAGACAGGGCAGTGCCCCGGGGCCCCAAGCTCAGAGGGCCTTGGGCCCTGACCAGAAAACAGTGGCGTAGTTACTACAGAAGGCTTACACGGTGCCGTGCAGACGGGGCCCCAAGATATGGGGAGCCATTGGTCCGTGGCTAAAAACAGACACGGTGGCCCAATCGTTTCTTTAGCACCAGGGTCCTTGGTTACCCAGCTATGCCTGCAACGCTATAAAAAAAATCGTAACCGTTTTTTTTTTCAGCGTAGTCGGATAAAAAGTATGCTATGTGTCCTGTGCACCAATAATGGTGGATATCTGTTCAGCCGTTTTGACGTAATGAATCCACAACGAAAAATTAAAGTTCCCATTCAGAGACTTTCAAATAGTCCGTATCACTTTTTTAATATCTTTTCAGACATTTCATTTTTACAACTGTATAATAATATAACTATAGATTAGATATTAGCATATCATCTTTAAACCTTAAAAAAACACTGAAGCCAAAACCTACAACAAGAACAAGATCTCCAAAATGCACTTACTTAGAATAAGATCTTCACAGTCGCATTTACACCAAATTATATTCGCTTCGTATTTTACAGACTACTCACCCCATTCAGAAAAAGACGTAACCACCATTCCTTTTGCACTTATAAGAGCCCTTTCGTGTTAACAGGAACATAAGAACACACGTATAAAGTCAAATAGTTTCAAGTCACGTCCCCGAATTTCAAGTGGAGATGTGAACAGTCCCACGTCCGCAGACTTGATAGTCCAAGAGACGACCGTCGGTAAACCTACCTCACAGAGTATCACTATCAGATCGACAGTCGACACCAAGTCAAAAAGAATATTGAAAAGTATTCTTGCATTTCAGCCTGGACTAATATAATTTGCTTTGTATAGTCACGAATTTTAAGAAAACTAACAGGGCCCTGGTAGACCTAGCGCTTTTAAAGTAAGGATGCGCAACACTACAATAATACGGTGGCTGCAAATTACTGCGAGTAACTCCAAGATTCGAGATTCATTTATTTTGTCATATAGCAACACGGTCTTTAAAATTCGAGAATAATAAAATTTGAGATGGTATGTACGTACAAAGTACATTTTCAAAGAATAATAATGGCACTTAATTATAAATATAATTTAAACCTCAATACTCAATACTCTCAATGCAGGATTCAAACCTCTGTGAGGGCAAATATTTGTGCGATGAGCATAAGTCTTGGATATTTTCTATGTATGTATAAGTATATATATCTATCAAATATATCGTCATCTAGTAATCATAACACAAGCCTTATTGAGCTACCATGAGACTAGTTCGATTTGAATGAAAATCGTCCCCTAATATTTATTTATTACATTCACATTGTAAACTGGGATGGACTTCTAAAGGTTTTTACCTATACTCGATGAGGTTGAGTTGACGACGGTCTGCACTCGGTCTATGAGCTCTCGCCCCATTTACCTGTTATTACCAGACTTAAAGAGTTCCCTGTGGATTTGAACTGAATTTGCATTGAATTTGAATATTTGCATTAATTGGGAGTAATTTCGTAGTCCGCTCTATAGTGGAGACTTCAGTGATGTGATTTTACATTATTCAAGTAATGACATAGTAATCAATTAAAATAAAACAATGTAAACGTATTATTTCGCGTGTAGTATTTCATTTGAGTTCCCGATGTTTCGGAAGATTTACAGCTTTCGTCGCTCCCACCAGCTTGGGCCCTTTAATACATCTATTTCACCAAGGTGCAAACAGCACAGGACTGCAAAACCTTAATTTCGAACGGTGTAAAAATATGTTACCTGGAGTAAATAGGTTGTCTTGACGAGAGCGCTCTTTAGCGATAAGACCGCCTATTGACTACCGTATTTTATGTTAAGGCTCCATTGTACTGTTTCTGAATTTGGTGCGCAATAAAGAATTGTTGTATTGTTATCTGCTCATAAGAAGATTAGTAGAGTCTCTTTTAAAAAAAATGTAATTATTATCGAGGGGAGTATTTTTGAAGCGTTTTTTTTCTCTTCAGTAAGCCTCATTTTGCGAAACCCTGGTAGTTTTTTTTAAATTAAGTATTTAAGCCCTTCTGGCACATGTGTAACCGTCTTTACATTTTAGGCCTGTTAAGCACCAGCTGACTTACGCATGAGATGAATTTGTGGGTAACTTCTACGAGTAGTACTCGTTTAAAAACATATTAGGTGATGTGATATAAAAGTAGAATTAAGTATCAGTATGTTTTACATGTTACACTCTAAGCGGTAGTCACATATCGCTTGACTCTAACCCTCTCACAAACGACTTAACTGCTGCTGGAATTTAATTCCCCACATATTCCAACTTGGCAATTTGCATTAATTCAACCAATTTGCACCCCAAATTGATTACAGATACGAATATACTCATACTTATACTAACATATTTAATACCAAGTAGATAATTCTGTAAGGCTGCATCTCAGTTCAACCTGATTACGAAATTGATCTTCCTAAATGGATTTAGGACTCTTATGTAAATATCTGTGTCGTCTTCATCCCTAAGTAAAAGGGTACTTGGTATTGAATTATTGACCAGCATATGTTATAATGCAAAATATGCTCTTACATTCAGATCGGTCAATCAACCTTTTTCGTCCATTAGGTTTTTCTTCGTTATTAGTTAATATTTTCTTCTGTTCCGCGATTATTACTCATTGAAATAAAACATGTAACGGATTATATCGCGTACCTATATTATCTCATTTGAGTTCCCGACGTTTCGGAAGCTTTTCTGCTTTCCTTGGTCACGGGTGGGTCTGTCCAACACAAATCCACAAATGAGACACACAATACGCGATATATTCCGTTAAATTGTTTTATTTCAATTCGTTATTAGTTACCACAATATGTGTATTCGATAAATCTATACGTTCTCATAGCCAGATAAACAGTCAAAACGTATTCTAGGAGAAAAAATGGTTGTCCAGGGTCCAAACCACTATTTTCATATAAAATCAGGGGACAATAACGTCCGCTGGACAACCGGTGAAATTGAAGGTAAAATAATACTTACCGCTGCCGCTGTCAGGTTGTTTCTTGCTATAATTAATTAATTGTCCTCATATTTGCTTGTAATTTCCTTTTAAACAGCTGATAGTAGAACATGAAGATCGCAAAGAAGTTATTTCACCCAGGTGCAAAAATAAATAGACCGCTAACTTGAATACTCTTTTTATAATTTTTTAAAGTTTCAAGGTACACGTTTTGACATAATTCAGTTTAAAGTTTGTGTTTGTGGTTGTCAAAGACCTAGTTATGGCGTGAAGTAACAGATATAATGGTTTATTATAATCCAGGTAGTAGGTAAAGAGTATCGTATAAAGCAAGTGGCATCTATTACAGACTGGTAAAATAAATAATAATGTTTTTAATCTCAGGTACCTACGATCTGAGGCATTTTTAATTGCTACCCGGGGTGTATACTCAATTTTACTTGTTCCTCTAGCCAGGAAATATAATGTTCTGGGTAGAAGACACGAGGGTGGTAAATGCTATTTACGGCCCGGGGTGACGCAAAATACATATTCCCCCATGGTTACAAAAGGAGCCAAAAAATAATGATGTTCAACGCGAGATACAGTTTTTGTCCGTCCTAAGTCTTCACAAGGAATGTGAAAGCAAATCGCATGGTTTGAGTCATTTTCATATCAACAACATAAGGGTGGAATCCAAATCCACGTCTCGTCCCATAGTGACGAATTGGAGAAGGTGGAATTAGTTTACGCGGTCTCGCTGCACAATCCCCGAAATTAACCTATACTACTTTGCTGGCAATCCCTATTTCCCCAGCCTCTGAAGTTATGTACTATAACGCCAGGCCATTGAATAAGTATGGTATTATTTCAGACTGGTATATTATTTTCATACCAAGGCAGAGCACTCTACAAAAAACGTAGCGGAGAACGACGCTCCATCACAATGCAACTTGAAATTCCCGGCGTTGCAACTTTTCCAGCAAGGCAGCTAATCCAAAGCGCATTACATTTGAGATATTAAACCCGTGAAGCCCGCTGACGGCGCAATGTATAAAGAAATCGCTAAAAGCATTAGTTACGACTAGAATAGTCAAAGCATGGCACACAAAGATGTTGATGCTAAGAGGATTACAATCATCTGGAGCTCTGGAATCTCTAACAAATAACAATTTTCGAGATACTCCATTTTCAATAAGGGTATTACATATGCATGCTTCTTGAGGGTGAGCAGTCAAAAGAAAATGCACTTTGAAAATATTTTATGGACTTAAAGGTACAGTAAGATGAACCTTTTATACACTCGCTGTTTGTTCACATCATCTATACTCCAATATATAAATCTTCTCGATCTTTCTTTCCCCATCCCAGATTTACAGGTTTGTTCCGCCACTTTTGGCTGCGTGGCTAGGGTACTTGATAATTCTACAGGACCTGTGATTTATCTCCATCCCAAATTCTACCTCTATGCACAACACCGTACCAATCTGTTAATCCGCTGCTTCGAAATAGCAGCGCAAACAAACAAATAAATATACCAACCAACAAACACCCTTTCACATATAGATATGAGGGTAAAAATTTGATTGGCATTATTTCAAACAAGCTGAAACGGTGAGTAACCTTTTCAACAATCCTACAAATGTACTCGCGCCCACGTCTTCAAAGGCGCTATCGATAAATCTCCTATACACAGGCACGGCTAATATGGCGGTACTATCGGCCGCAATATCAACAGGTTATTGATTTAAACTTTACAGCCGTCGGATGCCGCCGCCTTATGCCGCACTACAGCGGAAAACGACTCTTCGAAGGTACAATAAGACTGGATTTCAACAGACGCCGTTTTCCTGCTTCAAACATATTACCAACAGGAACCTTAGACCGTTGTAGTAAAGTTAATAATCCCTTGGGAAATCAGGAGGTTCATTGTTTGAAGTCGAGACCTGAAAGCTTTGCTTAGCGGTTTTCTAGATGACATTTGATTTTGCATTGTTTAAGTCCCTCCTAACGGACGATTACAGTGGGTTTGAGACATTTTGAGGTGAAGTGCAACGTCAACAGGCTTACGTCAGAGTTGAAACAAACAACCGTACCTACGAGGGTTGCTACTTATATATCCGGAAACAAAAAAACAAACAAACGTACACGGCTGAAAATAGTTTTATTGTTTTTCAAAGTATTCCCCTTGATGATCTATGCACTTTTGCATTCGCGTGAACCAATTTTTAAAGCACTTCTGCCACTCCGCCTGAGGTACCTCCATAACGTGTTGTTTGAATGCGTCGACAGCATCTTCAGCGGTCGAAAATCGTTGACCGCGTAATTTATTCTTTATATTTGGAAATAAATAAAAATCGTTGGGTGCCAAGTCAGGGCTGTACGGCGGATGACCCGTTAATTCCACATTTTGACCCTCCAAAAATAGAGTTGTTTCGCGTGACGTATGACAGCTGGCATTGTCATGATGAAGAATGATTCTTCGTCGCTGGTTAGTTTTACGAATTTGTTCAAATACTTCCGGTAAGCAAATGGTCGTGTACCACTCTGAATTAACCGTTCTACGGTTTTCTAGTGGCACTGTAGCTACATGGCCATTAATACCGAAGAAGCAGGCCACCATTTGTTTCAATGTACTTTTTGCACGAGTAACTTTCGTAGGGTTCGGCTCATTTTGAAACACCCATACCGTTGATTGTTGCTTCGTTTCGGGATCGTATGCATAGATCCAGGATTCGTCACCTGTATAGATGTTATAAACGGCTTTTGAGTCACCACGGTTATATTTTTTTAACATTTTATTGCACCATTCGACGCGAGCATGTTTTTGCTCATTTGTTAAGTTGTGGGGTATCCAACGCGAACAAATTTTTTTTACAGCCAAATAATTATGTAATATGCTATTAATGCTGGTCATAGAAATACCCAGAGTCGCCTCTATCTCGCGGTACGTAACATGTCGGTCGTCCATTATAAGTTTTCGCACAGCCTCGATATTTTGTTGTACAACGACCGATTTCGGGCGACCTGCCTTAACTTCGTCCGTAAGCATACTACGTCCACGATTGAACTCACTAAACCAGTGATACACAGTAGTTTTAGATGGGGCTTCATCACCAAAAGTTGAAGTTAGTTGATCTATGCACTGTTGTTGCGTTAAACCACGCCGAAAATCATAATAAATCATAGCACGAATATTTTCACGAGTGAGTTCCATTCTTGCTGCGAGATGACATTTAAAACCCGTCAAAAACAAAACACGAGCGTTAATAAGGAAGAAAAAATATACCTTATATACTTAAAAAAGTTCAAATTTTACCATGGCGGTCAAATATGCTATTTAAGAAGATTGTAATCCCGGTTTCCGGATATATAAATAGCAGCCCTCGTACCTGGTAACTTAAAGCGGCCAAGTACTGTACTGTACGACCTAAGTTGAACTTTTCATTAATTACAGACATTGTGTTTGGTTTTCGACAAATGAGGAATGCCACATTCTGTCCTATTCTTTCACGTTTTGTCTTCTAATATAGGGTAGACCCTGTTCTTATGCTTCCAATATTTTTAAAGTAGAAGGTATACTTATTTGTAATCGATATTATATAATTAACGGAATTTAAATTACTCCTAGATTGTTGATTTTAAAAAGTATATGCTTATGGACCCTTAAAGAGCTAAAAATATATATACTCAAAGACCAGTAAGTATTATTATTATACTTTCAGAATCTAAAGTCGGCGACATAAATCTTAAGTCCGTAATAAACACGAAGAGATGGCAATGCTCTATCTAATGCGCTTATTCGGTTGTGAGAAAAAATAATGTTAAAACGAAATTCTAATCGTTAATAATGTATATCTATTCACAATGTTCATACACTCTATAAGAACATCTCTATAATGCGCTCAGAAAATCGTTTCTGAATCGTTTCATATCGATGAAATGGCTAATATTGTTATGAGCAGTCATGTAATGGCTAATGACATTACAGAATCGACATCGGTAAAGTAGTGATCGCTTCCCCACCCGAGCACTGCTGTGCTCCTAATTATTATATAACTGATTGGTAGCATAATTGCAATGCATTTTGCTTCTTGAGATTCCTGAATACAGGTGCATAATATATACCTAATTTATGATAATATTATAATGATGAAACTGTAAGCAGGTAAAGTAAATATATGCAACTGTACATAATTTGGCATTCAAACACTCGTGATGTCTTACTTTGAGTCCACACTCATGTGTTAATAATATAATATCTATCATTATGGAACAGTTGCTTATACCACTATTATTTAAAGGTTATAATCCTAAAGATCCAATTCCCAAGCACACACAGTCAATAAGTGTCCGGTTTATCTCGGAAAATCTCGTCACATCGTAGTAGCTCGGAGTATCTCGACGTATCTCGGACTAATCGCGGACGTGCCGGCTCGTCGCTCGCCCCGGCGGATTATATTTATAGACATGAATGAGACGTTCAATGAAAGACTGTAGTTAGAAGCTGACTATCGTAAATAGATAATAAATACTTCAGAAATAGTTGAGCAAAGTATTTGAAATAAGCCTTTATAAGTTTAAGAATATTTCCTCAATTCATAAAACAAGATTTGCCCGCGAGGATGAGAAAATATTAAAGGTTCCGTAGCCAAAATGGCACTGATCTTTACTGCCTCATAGCCGGATAAAAAAAGAACCCATCTTCTTTTGTTTCAGCGTAAAAGTGCGCCTGAAAGGATCTTATTAAGACCGGTATTCATATTTAAATAAAACAATTTAACGGATTATATCGCGTATTTTCTCATTTGAGTTCCCGACGTTTCGGAACCTTTTCAGCTTTCCATGGTCACGGGTTTTATTTAAATGAGTAATAATCGCGGAAACAGAAGAAAATATGTATTCTTATTTCATATTGAAAATTTGACGTTTCTGTCTGATATAAGACATGATAAACCGTCAGTGTCAATTTTAACGTTAATTGTAATTCTTGCTGCTAACTTGGACGTGTTTGAATCGCACGAGTTTTCAAAGAGAAGTTGCTGATTACTTAGTAAGGAAATTACTATTAACAAACCTTTCAAAATTATGACTCCGGGTTGAGAAGTTGTTTTGCAGGCAGCATTTAATTTTTAACAATGACTGACAGAACGTAGGTACCAGTGGGCTAATCCCAAGCGTGGATTTTTAAAAACATTTACTTATTTAGTTTCTGTTGGTGTCTGTCTATGTGTAAATGCAAGGCGATGATATTATATACTTAAATTAATCGAAACGAAAACGTAATTAAATTTTGAAAATGACGAGTTTATGTAAAACTGTCGAATAAAAGAGGCGAAATCGTGATTTTCCAACAAGGCGCTACGAACAGGATTCCCAAACAAAATTAAATTTCAGCTTGTTTCATACGTCAACTGTAAAATTTATCTTTTAAAAACTACTTATTTAACATAGCATAGAAAGTATTTTTAAGAAATAATGAATTTGAATAATGTGCGAGACAAAAGTTGAAATCCTATTGATTAATAATGTTAACGGTAACATTGCCTACATTAGCACAGTTTCTGAATAAAATTGTTATATTTTTTCCGGCTACTGTTATTTTAGTATCATGTGGACTAGATGTTCCTTGAGACGTTTCCTCTCGAAGGGACTGCAGAGTGGTCTGTCGGTTCACAGTCTCACTCCTAATATGAACTAAATCTACTAAATCCTCATCAGAATCCTCCAATATATTATCTGATGATCGTGATTCTCTATCAGAAACAGATGCTTGTGCCGTGGTAGGCTTATCATTAATGGTTTCAAAAGCCGTTGCGTGATTCAAGTCGACTGCTTCTTCTACCTCTTCAGTTTTAATATCAAACTCATTCGTGGTTATTTGTTGCACCCCAGCAGTTTTACTTTCAAATTCATCAACGGTTATTAGATCTATTTCTTCAGTTTTAATATGTATCTCATCAGCAGTTGCTGAATCCACCTCTTCCATTTTATTAGGGACTTGATCTGTTGCTACCAGTCCTATCTCTTCACTATCAATATGAATCATTTCAGTAATGCGCTCGTCTCTAAACTGGTTATCTGAATTGGCCATCACACCGCCAAAGGCAGCCGCCGATCTTCGGAAACAGTGACCAGTAAATTGTTCCGGATTCGGCAACTTCAAATAGCTGGCTATTTCTCTAGGCAAGTTTGCCATTTTATGTCGCCCAATGACTTGCTTCGTGCAAAAACCATTTCTGAAATTCAAAAAGAATCTATTCGTGTTAAGATTATGAGGTCTCAGGGCTTGATATTTCTGCACCACAGGGATAAACTCATCTCGAATGGCGAAAATTTTATCGGTCTTTTTATTTAAATCAAACACCACTCCAAGCATTATACCGTCAACCATTTTTATGTTGTTAGTGGTGAAGCCGGTTAGTTCTATAGCTCGGCAAGCACCGCAGATACCGATTATGACGGCCACCTGTAACAATTAAATACATTATCAATTTTTTCCTATTAATTCTCGGGTGTGACGCTATTAGAATATCCGCAAATATTTATCAAAGTATCGTCACACAAATTACTTAGCGATAGAATTATTCGTCGCTATTTCTCGCATATTTTTAAGCAACCATATATGGACCCTTAAAAATACGCGCAACGTATGATAGCATATTAACAAACTGATAAACCATGTGCTTGGACATCCTTATAATTTAATTACAGTTATATTGATTAAAACTTACACGTTCTTCACTCATTATCACGACACGACAAAACGAGGCTTAATCGCGTACAAATATGATTTATTTAATAAGCTTTCGTTGATAATTCATTCGGGGCGTGGAACGGGAGTGTGGTGGTGATATTTATTAGGAACGGTGATAAAACGCTGCTCAAGAATTATAGACCCATCTCGCTTCTGAGCTAGGTCTACAAGCTGTTTTCTAGGGTCATCACGAATCGTCTCTCAAGCAGGTTTGATGAATTCCAGCCTCCCGAACAAGCTGGGTTTCGAAAAGGCTTTAGGCTTTAGTACCATAGACCACATACACACGCTGCGGCAAGTTATACAGAAAACCGAGGAGTATAATCTGCCACTTTGCTTAGCGCTTGTGGACTATGAGAAGGCCCTTGATTCCGTCGAGACATGAGCAGTACTGCAGTCGCTCCAGCGACGCTGGATTGACTATCGGTACATCTAGATGCTGAGGAGTGTGTACAACAACGCCAGTATTGTGGTCCGAGTACAAGACCAGATTACGGAGGCGATTCCCTTGCGGAGAGGTGTGAAACAAGGAGATGTAATATCTCCGAAGCTCTTCACTAACGCAATGGAAGACGCCTTCAAGCTCTTGGAATGGCAAGGATTGCTCAGCGAGCTATGGAAAGGGCTATGCTCGGGATCTCTCTACGAAATCGAATCAGAAATGAGGACAGTCGTATACGAACCAAGGTCACCGACATAGCAAACAGGGTAAGTAAAATGAAGTGGCAATGGGCAGGGTACATAATTCGAAGAACCGATGGCCGTTGGGGCGGAAAGGTTCTCGAGTGGAGACCGCGTACCAGCAAGCGCAGCGTGGAAAGGCCGCCCGCAAGGTGGTCGGACGACCTGGTATGGGTTGCGGGGACTCGCTGGATGCGGGACGGGAATAGATTTCTATTGCGGAAACCTGTGTCCATCCGTGGACGTCCTATGGCTGAAATGATGATGACGATGGTAATTCTTCGCCGTTTCGGGCGTAACGCGACGATAAATAACGATAAATCATTTTTAAACGCGATTAAGCCCCGTTTTGTTGTCTTTATGATAATGAATTACAGTTATGTACAAAATAAGAAAGTAGGCGTGCGAATTCAAAGCAACATCCAAAAAAAAAATGCCCATGTTTTCCTTTTTATATTTTTTATCGTTTATGGGCATTGAATCCTTAATCATTGGTCATTGGTCTTGTCAGCCCCATCGTAATTTAACAAAAATTTATATTACGTATTTTTAAATAGAAATAGAAATGTAAGTAGTTGATTTTTTAATATAACTTTATCGCATGTGTTAGTTCGTTTTTCTTTATATAAAGTTGTTGTGAGACAGGTAACAAAATTTTTAGCAAGAAATATTTTATTGTAACGTGCATTTTAGCTGAGATATTTGTTATTGTGATGGCAGTTTTTATTTATCGAGACAAAAATGACTACTCTACTGTGTAAATAAATGTACGAATAATGGTAAGGACTATATAGTCGACGTAAAGTAGGTACCTATACAACTACTTGAATAGTTTCTTCGCCTTATTAAATAATTGTAATACCTATTAGGAAGACATGAACATAATATACTTTCATATTTGAGACCTCCTGATATATGTATGTAAATATTTCTCTATATATTCTAGCTAGAGTATAAATTGTAAACTGTTGTAGAATTATTCTCCCCGTTAATAATGCTAGTGACATAAATTACAATAATTTTCATTTTATTCTAATAAAATGAACTACAAATGAAAATTAAATACGGCGCTCATACATAACATAGGTATCTACAAAGCAAAAATCACCTGTAGTTATTATTGCAGAGCGAGCAGTGAGAGAACATAGTTCATTGCCTTGGGCCGGGAAATATTTGCTGTCTCACTCGCATTTAAAAGCAAGCGCATCGCAGCCAGTGAAGCAAGAAATAGACAGCATACATCGATTGAAAGCATGTTGTTAGAGGCCAGGAAGGAAGCAGTTATCTGGCTAGTGCGCGTCAAGGACAATTTGTCGCTGGCCAACAATCTCTTACGATTGCAATAAAATGTAAAATATTTTAAAACATGAAACTAATTATAACTACAACGAACGTGTTTAAATATATTTTATTATATAGCATTAATAATATGCTTTATTATATCAGGTAAAATGTTTATTAAGTAGGTTTTACACCTTAACAAGTACCTACGTACTTTGTAGAATTTATTAATAGCTCGAAGTTCGTGGCCTAGATCAGTAAGTAATGCGTCGCGGTGGGCGATACTTTCTTTTGTATGTTCGCACCCGTCCCATCCACAAACCTTGCACTTTGCGTTTTATGCAGCGAATTTACACTAATTGTTACGTTTATATACAATTACAAATGTTTGTTATAAATTATAAACTTAAGCTGGTAGGTACCTTGGTCGCTAAATACTTTTCATCAGGGGCTTCCTCTACGAATTTCTTTACATTTTCTTCAGTCAATATCTTGGATTTGGTACTTTTGAATCCAACGCTGCGCTTTCTTAGCCACACAATAAGATTAGTATAATCTTTCAAATAAATATTATGTTTAATACGCACTGTACTTTTTAACATCGAGTATATCCCCCACAAACTACTTGGCTTCCGAGTTTTGGATATTTCGTTAAAATAGGCCAAGAATACCTTTTCAGATAAAGATTTTAGATTCTGTTGAGCTTTCCATTTCATAAAAGTATCGTACGCATTTAAATATTTTTGCTTAGATGCCGGTGGTAACAAACTGTCTGACAACACACTCTCCACTTCTACATTACAATCGTCACTTGATAATTCACTCATTTTCGCTGACAAATAAAGCGAATTACGAATAGCATAAAAACTAGAACGCAGTCAGATTTGCCGCCATTTTGTTTAGAACTTGCCGCTGCGCGTATTATAGTCCGTTCGTAAACGAGGCTCAGCTACAAGTGAGCATTCATTCGTTCATGCGTTCTATTCCTCTTCTTCGTTTCATTCACTCAATTCGCTAGCTCACTCGCACCGCGATGCCTTATTATACTTCCGGTTAGTGACCATAAATTGTAAAATAACATGAGAATTATGTACATATATGTTATTTTTATTCTATAGAATTTAGAAACTGCTTGTTGTTTTTTTTAATTTCATCTTAGCAGTTTATAAAATAATATTTGAATATAAAAAGTAAAATACAAACGGCAATTTTTTTCCTTGATATTTTATTAAAGGGATTCGATATAGAATACCTATACCTACTTAGTGACTTAGTAGCCGATATGCCAAAATCGGAACCCATATAGTTTCGTCATGTCCGCCTGCAAATATGTAGGTATACTGATAAAATTTGGAGTATAGATGTGTTGTTTGAGTCGCTAGGTAGTGGGTACTCAGTGGTAGTTAAATAATAAAAATAAATATTATCGTACTTGTAACAGAAACTGTTTTTTTTTTCAGCCAACATTTACTAGTGGATGTCACATATTTCGACAGTTCTTATAAATACACTTTAAGGCTTATAAGCATTTTTAAATAAGTTAATATTTTCGGAAATAATTGCTTCGAAATTGGCATAAATTGTGCCTCCACCTCCTCAATCTTTTAAACTACAAAGGTAATAAGTCCTTTAAAAAAAGTTTTTTATCAAATTTAGGTATCGGATATGTAAATGCGTATAATTTTGACATAAACAAATTTGCATTATAATTTTATCGTTAAATAAATTAATCTTAAAAATACCGATACCCAAAAATTACGATTTTTGCGATATTTCGCTCCGTTAACGTCTTTTTTCCACGAGTCCGATTTAAACCTGAAATCGATTTAATTTTTTTTACTATTATCTCTACAGTTTGGATGTAGAATTAAGTAAAGACCATGACAGGATTAAAACAAATTACAACCCTGCAATTTTAGGAAATATGACGTTATTTTACCGTTCCAAAATTTTTACTATCGAGTGAATTTATTTTTGGTAATAACGTTTTTAAATTTTATCGCAGATAAAAAAGAAATTAGGTTATTGATATTTAGAGAGTGTATATTGTTTCATGTAGCCCGATGCTATGTTCTTTTTATTCATACAATTATTAACCACGTATACGACACGTCGACGTTGATGAATATTTTTAATCTGCAAAATTCAGAAAAAATAACAATTCTTATTCATCTGCAGAACCCTGAAAGCATAAAGAACTAGACAAAGTTCACATGAATAAATCATGAACGCTAAAAATGGATGGATGGGCCCAATGCCCGTGTTGTGACCCTCGTCATAGCCCAAATGCCTCAGCCAAGCGGATTTATACACTCCCCTATAGAATGGCTTCATCGACTCATAACTACAAACTCGCATCTTTTTCCTCCTTGATATGAAAAATGACCTTTACTCTTCAGGCCAGAAGTTGGTTTTTTCAATTATTCTTTCAGAAAAATGTGAGCTTGCATAGGTTTGTATATTCCGCGTATTTTCAAGGGAAATTGGATTAATAGTATTTCGGCTTTCCGCACTTTTGAGTGGGCATTTCCTTTGCCGCGAATCTTTCTTGTTACGGTCCGGGCAATTTGGACGGATTTGATTTTATGATAATTTAAGAGTTAATCGTCTTTTATGTTAAAAGTCACGTGAATCTCCGTTTTTATATTGAAGCTTTAAATGCTAATTGCTTTAACATGGTTTTAGGCCACTTACGATGGATCTGTTGTTTCAAACCGCCTCAAATCGTAATAAATATGTATATTATTGTTAGTTACAATCCGTAGTATGGCCCTTAGATATGTATAGCAACAAAAATTGTGTCACAAAAGAAGATGACTAAATGTTCCTAAGTAGTGCGTCATGTAGAGTAAAAAATATTAGTGACATATTTTTCTATTTTAATCAAAAATAAATAAATACATTCAGTCAAACGCGTGTCGTCACGGCTGGGTACAGTTTGTACCTTGTTATGACGTCACGACCCCCACTCCTAAACTTGAATGTGATTTATTGGAGTATATTTTTTATTAATTTGAAGAAGCAAAAAATACGCTTCCAATATTCTTTTATTATATAACTGACGAAATAATTACAATTTAAATTTCCATACCCTGTCACCATGCCTCTTTTATCCACACTT
Source organism: Hedya salicella (assembly GCA_905404275.2). Taxonomy (NCBI): domain Eukaryota; kingdom Metazoa; phylum Arthropoda; class Insecta; order Lepidoptera; family Tortricidae; genus Hedya; species Hedya salicella. The sequence continues at coordinate 8,991,690 of FR990112.1, read as the reverse complement.
TTGCTCTTTTTACGGTTTTTTACCCAAAAGATACTAACGAAAACATTACCAAGGACTATTAAAACAAGAGGGCTGACGGTTGCCATACTTTAGATCGTTTGATTGATTGATTGTGCTAATTGTCGGCTAGCAAATATGCTGTTACCGTAAAACAATATGTTGTGGTGGTGAAGCTGCCGCAACAGCTTCCGGCACCACGTGTCGCTGACTGCCGTGCTCGAGCGCTATATTCTATCCGGTCTGCGTCATGTCAGTAGTCAGTGACCCTAGGGACATTGGGGTTTTGTTTGGGGCTTTTGGGGAATAGGATGGGTATGGGATAACGTGTGGGGACCCGTGTATGCTCCGATCGCAAGGAGCAAGAACTAGATGGCGCTTTAAAACTAAACATTTAACGATTAAATATTTGAATAAAAACACATAGTTTACTAACAGTTAGTTCGCAAATAGGTAATAATTAATAAATCGTAACATTTAAATATTGTGTCATGCTTGTAAAGTTAAATAATTGTAAAAAATAATTCTTATACATAGATGGCGTTGTACATAACGGCGAACGGCTTTTTGTATGGAGTTCGTCAGTCCTCTTGTTTTAATGGGCCTTGAGCCTCCGCTTCATGTCATCTGTAACATGGTCTTGAAATGTGGCATGTGGATGGTGAAAGAAAAAATACCGAAAATGAAGTAGCTACCTAAAGCTGAAAATTAAAAGGGCACATATACTTAATAATCTTTAATAAAATTCCTGATACTATTAAATTAAAAAATAATTATAATTTCAAGCAATCTATTAAGACATGGCTTACCAATAAATTTTATTTATTACATTGTTCATAATTTCTTTAATGTTGAAGGCTGACAATTTTTATTTTGTATATTATATTAACCGTGACAATTTGAAAACCGTCCAAATGTAAGATCGACTTTCAAAAAAAATTTATGTAAAATACAATAATACAGAAAAAAATCATCGGAAAATTTTGAGTCCACATAATATATAATATCGAGAGAAAATATAATATGAACATCTCTGAGCAACTAAATTTTCCCAATTATCCTACTGTTAGGGCATTTTGTGATTTTACTATCAGTTGAACTGTTGCCAATACAACTCATGGCACTACTGTAGATCACGATTTTCGTCCGAACTTACCCCGATCCTGCTAAATGGGGCCACGCTTAAAGTGTCGCATTGACCCTTTCATAAAATGATTAAGAGCTCTTGGCCCGAGCTAATAAGGTTAGCTAATACCGCGCAATTGCATTTACCGCCGGGCGCTTCCACGGCGTTCATTGTCACCAGGCCCCCATTTCATAAACGTGACAGGTGACAATTGACAACGACAATTTGACTTACATTGCTGGGTCGCCGAGTAAGTGTTTGCCTGGCATCATGATGGAGAAGTGATGTATGCCGAATTGTCGTTTTCGTTTTCTTAATTTTCCGAATGTCAGATATCAATAAAACGGGTCATTTTCGCTATCGTTTTGACAGCTGTATTAACTAATCCTTTGAAATTTTGTACCCTGTCTAAAAAGGCAACGGAATCGGTCAATAGTTCAATAACCAGTGGTATAAACATTAGGTACTTACAGATGAATAAAGCAAAAGGATTGCCAATCGGTATGTTTTAGATCTTGCATTGACTGCCACGGAATGTCCAGCAATAAAACTAAACATTAATGATATTATAATTGCACAAAGAAACACCCTGCAGTTACAATTAGCCCGTAAAGAGAATGAGTAGTTAAACACTGTGGCACGCTAGAAAAGAAAATAATTGAAAATAATAATGCTTATAAATACGTATAGATGGCGCTGTAAAATATCGGGGCACGGTTGTTTAAATAGCGATTGACGGTTCTTTTATTAGTCCATAGTATAACGCAACATTGCACTAAATTGCTTCAGCATTCAACGTTCGTGCAAAATGTCAAGTTTAAAGCTTATTTCGAGCAACCTAGTTATGGCGTAGCTCTCAAGGAAAGCACTAAAGTCGTATTTCTGCCGCTAAAGTGGATGAGAGTCTGAGATTCCTGTCCGAAAGAGCAGCTTGAGCCAGATTAAGAGCACTTCTGAAATTCTTAGTGCAAAGGCGTTTTATTTGACTAGCTTTAATACTAGTTGAATATTAATACTTTCTCATATAAGAAACGCAGAAATGTGTCTATTGGTTTGTTTTATTGCCTTTCACTGAGCGAATGAGCCACGGATCGACGTAATCTATCTGATGGATAAGTTTTCGTCTAGTCAGAGCAATTTTTTAGGTTCTCTGAAATGAAAGGAAATAATGTTTTGGATACAAATTCAATACCGTTTAATACTATATTGATAATAGTTCCATTTCGCACAAAATATTACACACTAAGGGTCGATTTCACCAAAAATCAATTTACACAAGAGAAGCTAACCCAGTATAAACTAAATATAACGAGATCAATGGATTATAGTTCCTTTGCTGTTCCGCGAACTAGTGTCTTTGTTAGATGTGACAATAAATTGTGCTCACATGCGCATATTTTCATGCAGTTTCCATAAAAAAATACGCATGCAAATACAACAAACCAACACCAAACAGTATAATCCTCGACACGTGTTTCGCCTCTCTACGAGGCATCATCAGGAGATGCAGGAGATGTTGACGGTCCGGCGTCCACCCGAGAAATCCGGTTTCTGCGCATGTGAGCACAATTTATTGTCACATCTAACAAAGACACTAGTTCGCGGAACAGCAAAGGAACTATACTTAATCCATTGATCTAGTATGGAATTCCGCAAAGTAACGCCTGAATCTATCAATTATGTAAATATAACGATTTACTCGATGGTTAACTTCATTTTCATTTCACCACGCTAGTCTACGGATAATACTCTCCCGCATAGTTACAGAGTAAGGTTGAACGAAATCGTTATGCACCCAAGTAAGATAGACTGTTTGTCCACTTGTCCCATACTGCGTATTTTTTAAATTCGAGTAATACAAAAATTATGAAAAAGCATGGAATTCACTTGACAGTGACAATACTACGTCTAACAGTTTACTCAGCCGAAATAGGCGGTGTAAGATTTTTCTCTAGCTTAGAGATTTTATCCTGAGGGTAATTTATTGGTGTAACGTAAAATGAGTTTACTCACGAGTAATTAATCATTCATTATTGGAATAAGACTACTATATTGGTGAAATCGATCCTAACAATATTAAAGTATAAGGATACCACTTTTATGAGCAGAAGAAAAAGATGATTTTTTTGTCTTAGTTATTTGGGTACGAATTTAACAGGCGTAAAAAGAGGGTATATTACTTGGGAAAGCGAGACAGCATAGGTGTATGCTGACAGTTCTGCTTCGAGCCCATGAGTCAAGAAGTGTAGTGGAGACTACAATTTGACTTGGACATTCGTTTTAAAGAGCACCCTAAAAAAAACAATTTTATAGAATTTCTATTAAACAATAAAAATAAACTAAATACTACTATTATTGTTCCTATTACTTAATCTTTTCATCAATACATGTAATAAATGGGATAATTGTTTATTACGGAACGAATTCTTACTTAACCTACAAAACAGTATTGGCAAATAATGCGCAGCCTACACCCCTGAAAGTATAATAGCAACATAAAAGAAACACATAAGTATTTCTTCAGATACGCAGAAATGCAGCAAGGAAAGATTTTTTGAAATTCGAATCGGATGCGGACAAAATCGCGGGAAAAAGTTTGTTTTTGTACGGAGGTAGGTATAATGATGGAATATGTGCTGGTGAGAAATATGGGCTTTAATATTGTTGAAAAAATACGAGTGTCGATGATTAACCAAAGTCACGAGGAAATGGCAAACGTATCTAACAGGTGTTTTGCTTACCCCATACCAAATTTTTATTTTCCTTGCTTTTTTATAAATGTACATCTTCCGTTAGTATTATTTCAATCGCACAGGACTGACATATTCTTTATTTTTGCGGTCGTGAAAGTCATCTATGTCAATCACGGACATAGTTTGTATTTCTACATATAAATACAATCACGACTAACTCCGCTTTTGTTACATAAAAACATCATCATCTCCCTGCCCTTATCCCACTTATGTAGGGTCGGCACAACATGTTGTCTTCTTCCATTCATCCCTATTATTTATCATTTTAGCGCTTACTCCTTTCTTTCTCATGTATTCTCTCATACAATCGCTTTTTTGGCCTACCGATCGCTCTTCGTCCGTCGACGTTCATCCTAACATTTTTTACCAATGTGATGTTCATCCCTTTTCATTACATGCCCATACCAAGCTAACCTACTGCTCCTCCTTTTGTCCATCACGTGTACTACTTTCAATCTTCCCTTTGTATACTAATTTCTATAATCCGATCTTTCCTCGTCATTCCACACATCCATCTCAACATTTTCAAACTCATGTTGTAAAGGATTTGGCATGGTTTATTTTACGACCGGCCGCCTGCCTGACATCAACCCTACTTGGGAATTCTTGGCTGAGAAGAAGGATAGGTGGAAAAGATTAGGGGGAAAGGGGAGATGGATATACGGATCTGGGGTTAGGGATACTAGTGCCAAGTAGTACAGGGAGGGGAGGGTATGTGACACTAGCAGCTAGAGCAGTCTGGGGTCGCGTACCCGTAGCGGTTCCAGCTAGTTAGACGTCTTGTTACATAAAAACAAACCAATAAATACACTCACACATGAAGGTAATAATTGTCCTTGCCCATTTTCTACATACATTTAATTATAATAGGCATTACGACTAGATAAGCAAATTAATAATCTCGTTCCAAAATGAAATAGGCATAACATCAGTTCCTCTAGCCGTAACTTTAAAAGCCCCAACCCTCGCAATCTATTGAAAACATCTAAGAAACTCGAAAGTATTTAAATTATTCGAACACAGGAATTGGCTTGCATAAAAACTTCTTAAGCGATTCAATGAGTACCAAAGATAATCCGACTCGATAGCTTTGAGCAAAACCGTAATCTTCGCGGTAAGCTCAGCAGCAAATATCTATGGAAGTAAGCGGTGTTATATTTTCAAGCGGAGTCTTTTGTGGCTTCTGATAATTTTGATAAGAATGTAAAGGGAATTTGATACGTGATGTCAGGCGTTACTATCATTCTTTAACTTTGTTTCATAAGTAACTCAACTTGCAAATGGGACGTTTTCCATCAGAAACTACAATAAATATTTTAATATCTTTAAGTCGTCATCTGTTACATTTTGAATTGTCTCAGTCACTATAGTACCTACAGAATAGGTACTTAGTTATTAGGGTTCCGTACAAAAAACGTAAAAAAGGAACGCTTATGTTGCGACTCTGTCTGTCCGACTATCAGAGCGCCATATGTCCAAAACTACTCATGCTGTCTATTTGAAATTTGGAATATTTATAAACATTAAATATGGACAGCCCACATGATTGCAAAGGAAACATTATAAAATGATGAATCGACGAAGGTCAAGTAGGATATCATATGAAAGGGCTTAATCTGCTCTTTTTTGAACATTTTTTGTTGTGATTAGATTTTGTTTATTTAAGGAAAATGCAAACACTTCGCCGGTTTTATTTTTACAAACCCAGTAGAGTAAATTAAATTACAATGATTTAGTGCCTGTTTCTTGTAGTATGAAGTCCCCACGAATGCTATGGAATCACTGTGTGACGTAACACTTCGTAACTTACGTTCTAGTTTTCGAACTTTATGCATTAAATAATTTAAATATTCTTCGTGACTCTTAGCACGTTCTGGTATAGGATTTTTAGCGAGAATACACGAACAAAAACGTTTAAATTGAATGAAGTGACTCACAGAGTGGTCGAGTCGTGGTATGAACGGTCGGAACGATAGGAGGGATGGTCAAGCGATCTAGACTTAACCAATTTACAAAACTAAAAATTAAATAACTCCAAACTAAGTGCAGATTGGTGACACCTAGCGTTACTACAAATGTGCATAGATATATCTTCAGTTACTAATCTCGAGGACGACGCGCGAAGTATAATAAATACTATGGAGGTAAACATACAAATATAATGAATATAATGCCGCTGATTTAAGAAATGAGGCTTGTAACGACATATTTAGGCGTCGGTTGTGTTTATTTTTGCACTTGTTTATTTACCTGTGTTTTGACATTTAATCGTTAACATATCTATTTAACCTATTCTTTTTTAATTAATTTAGTTATTACTTGTTTTTAATAGCGCGATGCCGATCCCTATCGGGTGATTTGATTTAAATCCTAGTTGATATTTTCTTAGTAATTTATCTTGTTTTGACATTATGTACATTGTCGCAGGTAAATAGTTATATGTAATTTTGACGAATTTGGACGAAGCTTGTCGCTGATAAATAGTTGTATGTAATTTTGACGAAGGTCGTTACGGATGCTCATTTTGTATTTAGGACGAATCCTGCGCTGTGGATGTACATTGTTTATCAATATTCCTTATATTTTAACGATCATGATATGAATTCGAATTTGTATTGTATTTTTTGTCGTGAAATAAAATTATCTTATCTTATCTTAATGCACGGTAAAATGATAAACCTATATAACTCATTCTAGTGTAAAAAACTCTACGAATATATATTGAAAATTACGTGTTTCCAACTGTTGCTATTGTTTAATCTCACAGGAAAACTCAACGGAGATTACTTTGCAAGGGGCTCAAACAATGAATAAAAAATGTCCTAACCTTTTTAACAAACGTTTGTTTATTTTGCGTGAACGTTCATCAAAACAACTCAAAAACAAATCTTTCTTGTTTCACTAGAATACATTTTTTATTTTTTCTGTTCAACAAAGAAACTAGGTAGTTATAATATATGACACATATGACACAGGTACAATCTTACACAAATCATAAAATATCAAATAATAAAATAGGTACCTAGTTAACCTTTTCTTTCAAAATAAAAAAAAGGTTCAAGTCAATTTTTACAGAGTCATGATTACTATGCAGCTACCACTCCCTGGATACTTCCTATAGTGGATAGTGGTGATATATATATATCTCCAAGAAGGTGCCCTCAACTCTACTCGGTAGCGGAGGAGCAAACAAATTTCAACCGTAACCGTTAACAGACATCAATTGTTGTTGGTACACGGGTAGCCGGGTATCCACAGATGATTTTAGGATACTTTTTACCCGCCTACGCTGAAGAAAAAAGTAGAGGTAATGACTTCTTCTCCTCCGCGAACGAAGTTGCGTACACCTAGTAATACTATAAAACGTTTTCTGGAAGTACAGTATCTTTAATTATTTTATTTTTTTGCAGTATTTAGGTCGATGAACAAAACAAAACAATATCTGGATTCGCTATAATATTCGAAATGATCTGTATCATTAATTAGGTACTTCACTGACGGATCAAATGAGCCTTTTTATGAACTGTCAAAACGCTTAGACGGTATGAATTTTCAAAGAAAACTTGTTTATGACGTCATAATGCTATATGGTCAAATTACTTAATTAATTTCTTTTTTGTAAATTTTACAATCTCTAAAACCGTCAAAATAAGTTTTGATATATGTTTTCTGGTTCAGAAATAGCATTTAACTATACGCGTAGCATAATTTATATTGACTACAAGAAAGCACCCAATATGACAGCATGCACAAAGTCTGCGGTTTGACCAACTTTCGTCCGACGGATTAGACATCTTGCAACAAGCGTAGTTACAGACAATATTAATCTTGATAGCTATGGGTCGGTCTAAAAGCTAAGTACTAAGTACCTACTACGAAATATACAATGCTGAATTTGAGTTCCATCTCAGACTACTCTTTAATTTATGTAGTAATTTGGTGTCTACACAATATTGACACTTAGTTATTTTTTCAACAGCCTTGCGACCACAAATCCACTAGGTGGGGCGCTCAGTTCCTAGTGAGATTTTTGTATTCTTGGTTTGGTATTCCCATGTTATCGGCTACGCGCGTAACGCTACAAAAACCTTGGACGTGAATGCATGAAGAACTTTTGGAATTTTTTTAGCGGGTATATTTATGAAAGAATAGGAGAAAAAAAACCCTTACTAGATTCGAATAGGTATATTTACATTTGTTTGCTGACATTACTGTAGAATTCATTTGATGGGATTTTCTATACCTATCCTTCCATGGACTTATAGTTTCATTTTATGAGTTTTTACGGTCAATTTGTGATAGCACATATAATGAATTATTTGCGTCAATTCCTTCCGTATGCGACCGCACCATGGCCTCAAAAGGCTTTTCGAGTCCCAGAACTGTTTTGCCCCCTAAGATTTTTACATAACCCCTATGGAGGCTCCTAAGTAAAGCGAGCAACAATCTAAAATTTTCCGGACCTATCCTGTTGAGATTTAGTGAACAGCTCTGATCAGTAGTCGGGATAACATGAACAAGATTTCCTTAAAAGGTGCTCTAGGATGTTTGTACTTATTATTTTCTAATACAAGGTCATTCAGGAGTCATGATTGGGAGTGACAGGAGTGATGGGGAGTGTCATACTGAGCAACTTTTACTATGAGGCCAAGCACGACATCGCAAGAAAAATCCAGCTGATTGTGAGCTAATTGATAGCTTATCCGAAATATATGGAACAGATGTTTTTTTTATAGCGATAACTTGGTTGGGTTTTTTTAAATATCTTCAATCTACAGACATTTCATTTTTACATCTTTATAATAGTATAGATATGGCACTGTATGTAGCAACGTGGCAACGTGGGGCGATATCAGAGAAGTAATGTGCACTCGCATACGATACCTAAAACGAACAATGTTCATTCCGATTTACCCTAATTCCACACATACACGTCGACAAATTTATTACAAAACACCACAACAAATCAGCAGTACATTTCAGCAGTGAAGTAAAGTACTAAGGTCCAATTCCATTTGACCTGGTTCAAGTAGACTTGTTTGGCGACGTGTAGAGACAAAACGCGCTGTCGACCTGGATTTGATCAGATCCCGTGACGGATGCCGCCGGGCTTAGGACCGTTTGTCGTCTGAATTTATTACCAGCCGAACCAATTTATAGTTTATACCACACTCAATAAAGCCCACTTTAGTTGAAGATAGATTGCGATCGTTTTCTTGGGGATTTGGATGTAACTAACGTTAAGAAAACAGCTGAGTTATGAATATTGGATGAATTGGATCGGCTTTGATATTAATTGGTTTGAGATTTGAGATTTGGAGCAATTGTAATTGGTGACGAAAGACGAAGGGTCAGATTACGTAACGTATGATTAACGAATATGCTTGTCTTGAATTTTTATCTTATAAAGTGACACACGCAGGTTTTATAAAATATACCAACTGAAATATTACATCAATCAAAATAGATCGTAATGATGCGACCTTCAAGCCTTCAAGAAAAGACCGTACCTACTCCCACCTGAAAGGCCTGCAACGCACTTGTGACTCCTCCGGTGATGCAAGTGTCTATGGGCGACGGTGATCGCTTACCATCAGGCGACCCATCTACTCGTTTGCCTCCTATGTCATAAATAAAAAAAACTCGTCATTACATGTTTATGTTCGATTACATCTAATATAAAATTATACACATCATTTTATGTTCGATTCTGTGGCTAATCGTAACAATAAAAAAAATATTTTTCACCCTAGGGATGGAAAAACTATTTTCCACCCGGCTGTTTACCCACGAAAATTAAACTTTCCGAACAGGAGAGATGAAAATGGTATTTGTGCTCATAAAACACTAAACGAAGTGAAATTATTGATGAGCTAGGAAGTTGTATAAATAAGAGTAAGTATGGATAAAGTGAGTCTAAGTAAAGAAGTATTTTGTCACAATAAACATCTCATGAACCATGTCATACAATTATTCAATCGGATAGTAGCATTCTAATAGCAATTGTTACACAGATGTGGATATTTATTTATAACAGCTGCTGAAATCATACTAATACAACATTATTTCTCGTAATAAATACCCCATTGACCCTTCATAAAATAATTACGGCTGCGGAGATACGCTCCCTCCTTGCCAGTGCTCTTTTTCATACCGTATTTTATTCATCTGTAGTGCGTTTTTTTGTATGAACGGCTGCGGAACCCTACACTGAGCAATGGTCCGGCATGTTCTTGACCGGTTTTTTGTTTTACGCAATTTTTCCTCGTAAGAGTTTTTGTTTTTCCACCCCTTAACGTCATATAAAATAATGATAACCTTTTAGCTTCTCACGCTTGAAAAGTACCTTATTTTAGCTTCTCGTAATAAACTACTAGAGTGCCAGGACCGAAAGGTCCTAAGTATCAGTATATCAAGTTAACAACCAGTTGTTGATGATATGAACATGTGTTATGATTATAAATAAAGATTTAGCATAGGATTTCGCTCTTTTCTCACTTTTGAAGTGAAAAACAAGACTTCGTAAGACATGGCTAAAAGCCATTTTGATACTTTAATATATTTGTAATTTCTTGTCAAACTGGCTTCTGAATTTTAGCCCCTTGTTATAAAATCTACTATTATTTAAAAAGAAAAAAGTGAAAAAAAATCGACACGTTTTTCTGTCTTGTTAGGGTCTATTTTGTGTAAATAAACAGAAAAAAAATATTAGAACGGCCCACCTTGTTTCATATAAGAAAGTAAATTATATTTGGACGGTCAACACAAGGTGCCCGTGGACATATGTAGACGTTGACCAATTATTAAATTTGCCGCAAATTATTTATTTAAGCTGCTCAATCGTATTTGTTTAGGTTTAGGTTTGGTTTTGCTGTCATGTTAAATTATACTAGCATTATTACCTTCTTTTTCTTCATGTACCATCTCATCTCCATCCCGGAGGTCGCCGACCATCTGCTTGTATGACAAACTATCTGTAGTCATTTGAATTAGTTTTTCCGTGCTTTTAGCCTTCAAGAGTCTGACATTCCTCGTCCGTGATGTTCTTCTTCTCTCACGATCTCGTTTCCCTTCTATTTTCCATCAATAATTAATCTTAATCTTAAAGAGTTAACGCGTTTACATAATGCCCTATTAGAAATTAATGATGCCTTGGTTATCAACCTAGCAGGTGGCGTGGCGTCAAACATTATCCATAGACAAGCCGGAGCTAATTTGGCTCGTTTTTTACCCGACTGCGGAACGCAAAGGAGTGGTAATGTGTTTATCAGTCTATGTATATATGTATGTATGTTTGTTCCTATCTGGCACTCTAGAGACCACACGCGTGGACCGATTTTGATGATTCTTACGTCAATCGATTTATCTTAACTGTCCAAATGTCACTGAAGACATGAAAATGATGAAAACTCAAAATGGCGATAATGAGACGCCATATTGTGAAAAAAAAATGAAAATCGACGTACTATATCGAATGGGGTATCAATGAATAGGGATTTGAAAATCATTACGAGGTTTCCTTTATCATTTCTAATTTGGAATTACCAGTTAGGAACTATAACGATTTAAAGTCGGTCAGCAAGCCGTTCTCACTAAATTTTCATCTGTCCAAGCTTCTCAATAACCCCCACGATGAAGATTGCGAAATTTACTGACTGTTATAATTTTAACTAACCCATTTTTAGGAAGATTTGCGTCGATCTAGATTTCTTATGGGTCCCGACTGTTCAAAATCGCTATGTTCCATAGTAGAATTTATTATTTGTTATATTGTGAGTATCGATCATGAATCATGAAAGATTTCCATTATAACGTAACAAATTTCTAGGGTACTGGACTTATTTTTTTCTTTTTAGTTATTTACGCAGTCGGGTTTTTTGTTTTTCTTCAAATACTCAACTGTCTGTTAGTCAACTGTCTGAAAATGGGTAACTCGGTGGGAATCGAGTTCTACGGACGCCACGCCACTGCAACCTAGTACAACCGTTAAAACTAATTTCGAAGCGAGTAAAAACAAAGTGTTACTCCGAATTAATACCTATAACAGACAATATTTTTCAAACTCAAAATAAATCACAGCATAACAAGATGTTTCCGTAAACTTGTTTACGATACAATTCATTCAGTTTATCGTCTTATAATTATTTCGAGGGTCCCAGAGTAAACTTTTAATTTGCCGCTATTATTTCTGGGAGAAAATGCCCGCCTTCGTCGTTAATCATTTCCCCGCGTTTGCTGAGTACTCGTTTTGGTTTATTTATCCGCTATTTATAGAGTTTTAATTGGTTTTATGACAAACTAGCTTCTACCCGCGACTTCGTCCGCCTTAAATTCGTTTATCGCGGATAAGGGTAATTTTCCGGGATAAAAAGTAGCCTATGTCCTTCCCCGGGACTCAAACTATCTCCATACCAAATTTCACCCAAATCGGTTTATCGGTTTAAGCGAGAAGAGGTAACAGACAGACAGACAGTCTTTCACATTTACAATATTAGTATGTATAAACGCGGTGGCTTTAAGCTTAAAGCGTTAAACCAAAGCGCATGGCATTTGGACACATTCTCATCTGCCAAAGTATATGAACAAATATCATCAGTTTATATACAATCTCAAGTGTTTTTTGTTTTCGCGTGAGACGTATGGTCTATCTCTTTCTATTCGAATTAAGCGAGATGGACAGGCGATGTATTGTCACGCTACAAACGTAGTCGCAGCCAGTTATACCCGCTGGTAGTACTTGGAGTGTTAATACCTAGGCAAATACGTGCCCAGGCGCAATGCCACTGGTATTTGCTTCGCTCTGGTTATGAACACTCCAACTTAATCTAAGTTCTTGTAGTTTAAATGCAATGCATATAGCTTTAATGAATTCGCGAAGTTTACGGACAGCTGCACTGTGCACTGCAACAAGTCTAGGAGCAGGACCGAGTCTTACTAAATATGTGTGTGCAAGTGTTGTTTCTATAATGTTAACGGAATAATTTTCATGGCAATTAAGTCGATTTGTCATGGACACGGACAATTGTAACGCAGTGTAACGCAAAGAAAAACTCATTTCTTATGGTACGTAATAAAATATACATTGAAAATGCGTTGGTTTACATTTTTACAATGTAGATGAAAAAGTCCAAGAATTCATGAGGATGTACAAGTTCGAAATAGTTATTAAAACAGTGAATGTATTAAAACAGTTAATGTATAGTTGAAAACATTAATATAGTTGAACACAGGAAATATCCATCATTGTATAAATACGATTAAAAATAATATCAATCAAAATCCGTAAACTTCCTCCTCTGTTTTAAATTTCCTCCTCTATTAAAATATCGCTTCACTCCCATTAAAACCTTCTAGCCTAGTTTATCTCAGTCGTTTTGTCCTGAATCGTCTTGCCCGTTCGCTATATGCATTTATAGCATTATATACAAGGTATAATATCAAGTTTATGCATTTTGAACTTATGCTCATTGTGGAATAACTTTTTTATACGTATAAATTTTTGAACATTATAAACATTTAATTTGGGTATTTAAAATCAATTAATTTCAAGCGTATATACAGTAAAAGCCAGATAAGATGATTCTGAAGGGACCGGATGGGTTATTGCCTAACGAAATTTTAACACTCGGTATCGGAATCAACTGTCATAGCCCATACAAAATCATGACACTTGATTTTGATTGCGAGCGTCAAATGCGTTAGGCAATAGGGGGGCGGGTCAAAATTCGTCTTACGCGGGGAAGCGTATTATGCGGAGAATAGTACCTAACCTACTTCTGATTCTGGTATCTGTTATCTGATAACTCAACAACGTTTTCTTTCTTCCACAGATACATATTCCTCGCAATCTACACGGTAGAGATGATAATTAAGTGCATAGCGAAGGGGTTCATCCTGAACAAGTACACGTACCTTCGCAACCCGTGGAACTGGCTGGACTTCGTGGTGATTACGTCGGGGTACGGAACCATTGCACTGGACGTGGGGAACCTGGCTGGATTGAGGACTTTCAGGGTGCTGCGGGCGTTGAAAACGGTCTCCATCATGCCGGGTGAGCTTTAATTATTTTTTTTAATCGGTTTTGAACAACCCTGTTGCGTTAAGTGCACCTTATTTGTATCCACCGAGGTACCAGGTGCAATCTTAACTTAACCTGCCCATTATGTTAGGTTAAGTGAAAGTTTGTACGGAACCCTCGGTACGCGAGTCAGTGTCTCACTTGGCCGGTTTTTTGACTTTAGTTTGATTGTCCGCCAAATTAAATCAATATGGCGACTAAAACGGAACAAAAGCGCATCAGTTATTCCGCGTCGGCACATCTCACGTGTGGCTCCGTTATTTATCGGCTGATAAATCAAACGTTCACGTGGACACCTTGATTTATACCTAGTTGCGATAGCTTGAACTATCATTAGCTACTTACATAATTGAATACATCTAAACCTAACCAAGCGTCGAAACAATCCGCAGTTAAAGGAAAATTTTACTCGTTCAATATAGGCCAAAAAACTATAACACTTTTCAAGAAAAAAAAAACCTCCGTCCCGAGAATAACCGGAGTAAGAAACAGTATGGCATCAGGGATCGCATCTATTCGACACAGTTATTGCTTATGAAGGATGGCAAACAGGAGGTTGAGCAATTACTGCAGCATCTTAATTGTTTTCATCCCAAAATTAAGTTTACGTACGAATTATGAATTGGAATCGGAATGAACTTAGCTTGCCTTTTCTGGACGTAAAAGTGACGGGTTGAATAGATAGATCCCTGACACATACTGTTTATAGGAAACCGACACACCCGCAGGTATTTCAATGCGTTTTCTTATCATCATTCTTGTCACCTCCAAGCTGTTGTAAAATCCCTCTAAAACAGAGCACGTGACTTTTGCGACCCGGAATTTGTAGAGTTAGGTCTCGCATATTCAAAAGGTTCTTAGACGTAATGGGTATAGGGTGAACAGGCAACAGCCCATACGTTCCGGAAATGCAAAATACGGAGACCAAAACGAAAACATCCTGAGGTTGTGAGGCAACCAGCTTTCATGCCTTACGTAAGAGGGATAACGGACAAAATCGGTACGGTAAAAAAGTACTCGATAAAATCTGTGTCCACACTGTTATCCAAGGTCGCAGGGCGAGTTACATCACCTAAGGATGTTGTTCGGTTTCAATCACCTGCCCTTTACAAGATTGATTGCAGGTGCAAGAGTTCTTATATTAAACAGACAAAGCGCACTTTTGCTGAAAGAGTCAAGGAACATATATCGCAGCTATTAAGAACCGCCAGGTGAATAAATTCGTTATTGCTGAACAGTTACTAGAATCAGGACCAAACCACTAGATTTAGCTTCATAATCCTAACATCCTTTTTACGGAACTTAATTACTATAGTAGAATCGTTCGTGAAGCAATTGAAATTAAGAAACACCGTTTTAACCGGGAAGACGGTTTCAAATTTTATCTTCGTGGAATCCAGTTATTAATAAATGTAAACAGCATCAAACATTATCCGATAAATTGCCAGATGTCGTGAGTGTAGTGTGTCGGTAAAGTGACAACCTTAGTGTTCTAATGAATAATCAAGACCAAGCGCGGGTAGATCGGAAATCTCGCGCCGCTAAAATTACCAACGAATAATAATAATAGAACTAAAATAATAAAAGCAATATAAATGAAGTGAAGTGTTTGCAGATTTTAGCGGCATTTTGAGGCATATGGTAGCCGTCCCGAACTTCTAAAAAAAAGTTTAAATCTCATTAAAAGCTACGAACATTCTAATAATCGTTATGTGAAAAGTCACGTATTTACTTCAAATGTGAAGTTAACATGCTCTACTTCACAATTTTTAAATGTTACAGTAAACAGCAGCAATATCGCTTACATCAAAACGTCAGTCGAAACGAACTCCATTAAGGCCAGCATAAAGGCTGAAATGTCCTCAATCTGCTAAAAGACGTATATGATAATGAGCTGTAAGGCAGTTTAGTCGTTTTAACTATAAGGGGTAAGCGGTAATTAGGCAGTATTTGGGTGTGAAATGACGCGAACGGTTCGTTCGGAAGTCCGGCGGAGTGACAAGCAGTTTTGGGTAATGTCCATGGCGCAAGATAGCAGCGGCAGGGTTTAGCGGGTGGATTTTATTTTGACAAATATTAGCCGGAGTTTAAAAATGGCACTATACCTAAACCTACGCGCATAAAACAATACAAAGTCCAAGACAAGTTAAGTCGAAGTCGAAAGCGCTATATGCTACCCTTATGTAACCTAACCCTGACTCGTATAAAGCGATTTGCTACTACATTCCATTAGCACGGCTAGTGTGGATGTGGAACTCGCTTCCGGCATACCATTTCCCCGAACCATATAACTGACTTTCATTCAAGATGAAAGTGAATAGGCACTATCTAAGTACGCAAGTAAGCATGCTCCGTCGTTAGCTTTATCGTCGCTTACACACAGGTGAGATTGAAGTGAAATGCTTGCCAATATAACATTAAAAAAAATATATAAAAATAGACATAACAAAATTTTATTTGTTTTAAATGTAGGTAGCAGGAAGATAGTTTTTGTATAATGCTGACTAACTGTACCATACTGGCCATTAGGAAACTTTCCAGCTTTCTGATAATGTACATTTCAGAGTTGCTCAAAGAGCAATAATCCGAGGCGTGCTTGCAATTTCCTTGCGTGATTAAATTAGAAGTAAGGAGATCCGCAGGAAAACCGTGTTGTCGACATAGCTCCAACAGTTGCCAGACTTAGGGGCCGGTGGGAGACATTGCTTGTAGAATCGATGCTAATTAGTAATAAATAAAGAATATCAAATAATAATATCAGAGACAATCTTACACAACTCGACCTAGTCTCAAAATAAGCAAAGCTTGTTCAGTCCGTGAGCACTTAGAATGAGAATAGGATTCGGCCATTCGGGCCCTAGAATAAACGGTTATTGCCGGAACCACGCGACTGTAATAATACTGACTTGCTCTGCATAAACGTTTACTACTATATAAAAAACCGGTCAAGTGCGTCTTGAACTCGCACGACGAGGGTTCCATACAAAATATACGCTACAAACGGCCGTATCTATGAAAATCCAGTGTAAGCAGAGCCCTACTCCTAAGCAAAATGTATGTACGCCGTGTTCGATCATTTTAATTTTGGTTACTGTTATAGACAGTATAAAATTATACTGTTTTTAGTATTTTTTGTTATAGCGGCAACAGAAATACATCATCTTGACAAATTTCAACTGTCTAGCTATCACGGTTCATGAGCTACAGCCTGGTGACAGACGGACAGAAGGACAGCGAAGTCTTAGTAATAGGGTTCCATTTTACCCTTCGGTTACGGAACCCTAAAAAGATAAGCATCAATACAAATTAAACCTTATATCATTGCATCCTATAATTATTTTTTGATTTTTGACGTTGAGCCCATAGGACTTTATGTCATAATGACCATTTGGTTGACAAACATGGAAAATATAATAAATAGGGACCTTCATATATTGGTTTTATCACAGATATTATACCGAGCTGTGAAATCCCCCTCTATAGACAATAATAGCTATGAAGCTCGGTAAAATAATCGCCGGGTAAATTATTACCGCTCTATATGCTTCTCTTCTACCTAAGTTTGTCATTTGCCACGATCATTCTAATACACGTTTTTTTTCCGACCGTAGATGAAACTTATTCTAAGCGTTCGCGGACTGTACTAGGTGACGATATACATAATATATCGATAAGTTATAATTACATAGAAAACATCCAAGACGCAGGAACAAAAAATCGTGCTCACCACACAAACACTTACCCTGGCCGGGATTCGAACCCGGGACCGCCAGCTACGTAGGCTATTTTGTGACCAACTGAACCATACGTGCCGTCGACACTAATGGGGCAAAAAGGTTGTAGAGTGACGACCATTTACCGGATGATGAAGATATTCTTTATTTATTAGCATCGATTCTACAAGCAATGTCTTCTAACGGCCCCTAGTCTGGCAACTGTTGGAGCTATAACGACAACCCGGGTTTTCCTGCAGATCTCCTTACTTCTAATTCAAGCACACAAGGAAAAACGAAAAGCGTAACCAGGAGACCGATCCTCGCCACCCACTGCACGGTCACAAACTGCCGCCTGCCCGCCTCAAGAGCCGTAAGAGCTTCATGCGAAGCACCAGCCCTCTGCAGGGCGACCCACAGGATGCGCGTCGCCTGCTGTGGCGGAGCCACTTTCTCCCACCTGACGCATACGTGCCAGCCTTGCAGCAACTGCCGCCCGGCCAAAGGCCAATCTGGAGGTCACTAAATAGGCTCAAAACCGACCTTAAGTTGGCCGCTGGCAGGGAAAACATGTCCAGATGGGGTCTGCTCCGGGACCACCTAACCCAACGTGTCTGCGACACAGCACCACAAACAATGGCGCACCTGCTGTCGTGTCCGGCGTGCCCGTACTCCTGTTCAGAGACGCGACGGGCAGGGCTTTCAATACCGCTGCCCACTGGGCATCCGCTATTTCAGGAACCTCGACACGAAAAGAAGAAGACCGGATGATACAGCATGGAGTTGCCCATAACAATTTGGCCCTTAGAGGAGGCAGTCCATCAATGGACATCTACCGGCTGATGTCATGATACAATGTATATTGTAGCTTACACTTTCACGACCCCGCTAGGTAGCCGATCTGATTGTAGCAAGTTTTAGCTACATAGGTACGCATTTTCCTATGTTATCGGCTACGCGCGTAACGAGCGCGAAAATTTTAAAGGTGGTAATATTAAAACATTACTTAGCGCCGCATAATGTAACCGCGCAACAATAACGTTTAAATTAATCAATAACACAGCTTGCGTTAACTGGTTGCTTGGAACACTAATTATACTCGTAGTCTTGGAACGCTACCAAGTCATCGACACAAGTGACGCGCCCAAATAGGCATTAAGTCGAGAAACCGTTTCGCGAATCGTTTTCGGTTATCGGTTTTCATGGTCTGGTATTAAGAGGCGTTGTCGATTGTTAAACGAGCCGACTAATAATTTCGAGACGCGTTTTATCGCCCAGCCTTTCTAGAATAACTATAAACGTGACTGTCGCGACAAATGGTGCTTAATCTTTCCATTCAGTGAAGAGAACCGGTCCTAAAACACGCAACAAGCTAAGTCACGACATGTTGTGTTGACCAGTTGACGGTTGGCAGTTTTATTCTAAATATTTGTGAGCTGAGACATTTTTTCTTCTTAAACATAGCAACATCATCAGTAGTAGTAGTAGTAGCCTATGTATATACATTCCTCCGAATGAGGGCTCTAGTCTCCACGCTGGCCCAAACATAACATACCCAAGTAACACACAAGCTGTATTAAAGCTTATTGTGTAATGTATTAGAGCCCTTAACGCTCAAACTGTATAATAGCTGTATAAGCCCTTGTACAGCTTGTGTGCTACTTGAGTAGGCATTTAAATAAAACTAGGTATTTAAACGGATTATATTATATCGCTTTTTTGAGTTTTGAGTTCCCGACGCGACGTTTTGGAAGCTATTCAGCATGTGTTATTAACTAATTAGTGAAGTGATCAGACATTGTTCCCCGAAGATGATCTGATGATTATGGTTAGAGATATTCTATTTGTATACTATTATGCAGTTGTCAAAATGAAATACCTATAAGTACATTTCAGATATTTTTGAAATATGATTGTAACGGACTATTTGGATATCACTGAATTGAATTTTTTTTTTCGATTTCTTGTATGTTTGTTAGGGTTGTTGTGGTTTCACCGCGCCAAGACGGCTAAACAGATTTATAACTATTTTTAGTACACGGGTAGCTGGGTATCTACAGATGGTTATCTATCTGTTAGCCACGGACGTCCACTGCTGAACATAGCCCCCCCTATAACTAGCCACAGGGTGCGATCCTGCGCAGACCGCATCTACTGACTTCCCGCGACTCTTTACGAGGTCATCAGATGGTTATACTGATACTCTTTACGCGACTACGCTCAAGAAAAAAATAGGTGTTATAACTTTGTTTCGTCCCCGATCGAAGTTAAAGGCACCTTCTAGTTATAAATAATGCTAATCGAATACAGCAACTTAGGTTTAGTGTAAAATCGGGTACCACTAGGACTAGGGCAGAGCACACGGCCAATGCCGATAGGGGCAAATAACTGGAATTCTAAAAAATATATCTTACAATATTTATTTTCTCTTAAGCAACAGTTTAAAATAAGTTACACATATGCTACAGTACAATTACTTTGAGTTTACCACTACATATGCTTTTATTCCATTGGATATTCGATTTTAACACTAATGTAAAAGAGTTTATATTACTTACACGTCGTTTGTTTGTAATAGAAACTCTTTAGTATTAGTGTTTAAGTCGAATATCCAATGGAATAAAAGCATATGTCAGTGGCAAACTCAAAGTAATCGTACTGTAAAATAATAATCATGAAAATTGGTGGGTCGGAGACAAAAGACATTTTCAGATATTTGTAATTTTCTTCTCGCTATAACGACATAAAACAATTAAATCAATAATAAAAAATAACAGGTGTAGTTAAGTTTATTCTTTACTAATAATATTAACCGTAATGTAAGAACAGTTATTCAAAGATATTTGTATATTATTTCCAGCTACGTTAATGTTAGTCTCCCGCGGGGTATTTCCAGATTGACACTGTTCTCGTAAAGATGGTAAATGAATCACGCGATGGCCTTCTTCATCTTTAATATGAACAGAGTTCATGTCTTCGGACACATCATCAGAAATGTCTAGAATGTCTAGAGATGAATCTCTGCCTGAAACTGTTGTTTGCGATGCCGGCAAATCATTGACAAACTCATTTGAGAATAGATCGTCTGTTAGTGAAGGTTCTTCTTCAAACGTGTCCATTTTTTCGACCTTGATATTAACCTCATTACTTATATCGATATAAGAGTTATCTTCTCTGAACTCGTCTCTCATCGAGTTATTGGCTTCTTGGTCAGCTAGTCTCTCCACTGTCATCAAACTTGTCCTAGAAGCAAGCCACGACCGCTTAAAACAATGGCCGGTATACCGTTCCGGGTTTGGTAGCTTCAAGTATGAAGCTATTTGCTTAGGGAAGCTTGAAATTTTATTTCTCCCAATCACTTGCCTGGTGCATACGCCTGCCCTGTAATTTATGAAGAATCTTTTTGTTGGTATCTTCTTAGGTCTGAGGGCTTGGTATTTTTTCACGGCAGGAACGAACTCGTCTCTGACTATGAACGTTCGATCTTTCTTAACTTGGGAATTGATTCGAACTAACATTAGGTCGCCGTGCATTTTTATATCATTGACTGTCAAATCGGTGAGTTCGAAGATTTTACACGCGCCGCCGACGCCTATGATAAGAGCAACCTGTAACAAACAAAAAAGTACTAGTGACATCCAACATTACAATGATTAGATATTGTAAATGACAATTTGTGAGCTGGCCCCTTTTTCACAATCGTGACAATTTTCAGGTGACAACGACAATTTTATGTTCACGGCGATCGATCTCCGCAAGCTCGATCCATCTCCTTGCTTATACTGGGCACGCAATGTACGTGAAATCGTCGCTGTCACCCGAAATTTGTCACGATTGTGAAATAGGGGCCTGGTGGTACTGTATACTACCTAGTGAAAAATAAAGTGAATTAATTAAGACTCTTATTGTACATACATAATGTATTTTTTAAAAGCAATGAAAATAATTGCACATTGTATAAGTAAAGTATTCACGGCTCGATGTAGTTATTTTTTCGTATGTTACTGCTTGACCTAATTATATTAATTTTATACAATTATAAAAAGATGTACGGGTAAAGGTTGTACGGTTTGTAACAAAAGAGCATAAATTGTGAAAAATTATGAGGAGCAGTTATTTTCAGGGGTGATCCTACCTCTAGCTCTGAAAAAACAATTTAATCGGATATATCGCGTTTATTATTTGAGCTCCTTGTTTCGGAAGCTTTAGGGGAGGATGGGGAACAGTGGATTGGTGGGAGACAGTGGATCTTTGCCTATATTTCGGATAAATAATAGATTTTCATCTTCGTCACGGGAAGAATTGAATGAGCACCTAATACGTATCAAAGTGCAAACAAGATAGATATGTAAATCCATTATTTCTCTGAAATATAATCATCCACTCTGTTCCCTCCTGATCAACTGTGCCCCACATTCCCCTACTGCCACCGTACGAGTATTTACGCGTAGTATGAGATGATATTCGCGATTTAATCCGATTATTTTCACAATAACTTTTATGTTTTTTTTTGGAATTTCATACGGGCTTCGCGAAGAATCTTGTAGGTTCGGTTTTTTCATGACGAAAGCAAACAGCTTTAATGTACCTATTCCCTTGTGCAGTAAAATAATAGATAAGAATAAAATATTAACAAGTTTCAACTTAGTACCTATAGAAAACTGTAGAACGAGTAATATGTAACTAGTACACATAAGTAGGTTACACTCGTTGTATTTTGTTTTAAGTTTAAGCGACTAATATGAAGTTGCCACTGCAAATTCAGCTCGAATTTCGTGACCAAGTAGATTGCGTTCCGAAACACTTTATTTTCTGTCCTTTCACTCGTCCATCACTTCGCACACGTAGAAAGACACATTTGAAATTTGTCTTAGGTAAGACAAAATAGTAAAAAACCGGTTTACAGAACCTTATCTATAAATGAAAACTCAATGCAACATTCTTACTTTTCGATTCAAATCGCAATATCCTAGTCAAAAAATAAATACCTTTGTCACCAAAAAAAATTCATCCGGCGCTTCGATTACAAATTTTTGTATGTCATCTTCGGTCAGAATCTTTGTTTTTTCGCTTTTAAAACCCATCGTATATTTCCTCAGATACGACAAAAGTTTCCAATAGTTTTTCATATCCACTCCGTGTTTAGCTAGCATTGTTGCCTTCAGCATAGAATACTGAGCCCACAAACTACTTGGCTTTTGTACCTTAGCCAATTCGGTGAAATATGTTAAAAATAATTCTTCGTTTAAGTTCTCTTCGTTCCTCTTATTTTTCCATCTCATAAAATAATCGTAAACTACCATGTATTTATGTTTCGACTTTCGAGGCAGCGAACTATGTTTCAAAATACAGTCCGAATCGCTTTCTTCACTTGAGCTCATTTTTATTGACGAGACAAATAAACAATAACTAAGAGATATCTTTTATTTTTCTCCCGCCATTTTGGTTTTCCTTTGACCGATTGCGCAAAGACATGCGCGTGGCATTATGGTTCATATAAAAAATAATGGTAAACAGAGTAATTTTTAATTTGTTTTTTTATTTATTATTTTATTTAACTAGTGCTGCCATATATTTAAGTTGTTTGAGTCTATGATTTAAAAACACAATCATTACGACAGATTATTAAAATAATATATTTGTTAATAAGTTAAATTAGACCTTGAACGCTAGTGTTCACCAGAAAGATAGAATTTAAATTAAACATTAAGTTTCCCTGACATGTTCATATTATATTTGCTCTCGATAGTAGATATAGTGTGAACTCAGAAACTACGGATGGTTTATTTTTATGCCGTATTGTTTTCAAGATTCATTTTTTAATCCTCTATGTGACATTTCTTCACGTTAATAAACTGCTTGCATCATGGAGTATAGAGGTAAGGAGAACAATTTCTATATATAGAAATATATATCCAAAAAAACACAAAGATGCAAGAAAAAATATTTTGGATATGTTTGAATTATACTAGAAGAAGAACGAGAGATTAAGTAGCATTACGATAAAAAAAATTGAAATTAGTTGATTGATGACATTACCGGAACTGAGAAGCAACGGCTATATTCATTTCATACGCACGTGCCTCACTAGCGCCATTCTGGACGTATTTGGAACTATTATTTACTGCTTTTTATGTTCAGAATGTTTTTTTTCATCGTTATGGATTTATTTTGACATTATTATGGTAATGTATTTTACGCACTTGCTACTAAGGAATGCAATCGGTTAACCGATTTGTATGAAATAACCGTCGGTTTCGGTTAAAACCCGGTTTTTCCCCATACTAAAAATAACCGATTGCATTCCTTACTTGCTACAGTGGCTCCACTAATTTAACGCCTTATGATGGACACATTAGATTTACAAAGATTCTTTTCCTTAGTTTTCTACACTCCATAGATCAAAGTAAAATTGCATACAGTCGGGCAAATGGACAACATTAAATTTTGTTTTACCCCCTAATTTTATCGAACTATCTAATCATATTTGCAAAATTAAGAGGAACGTATTATGTGTTTTTCAATTATTTTTAATTTTATCCACTCATTTTAATAAAACAAAACTACCTCATTCCATAATGGCCTAAGCGCAATTTGAGGCAGATAAATTTAAAAAAGTAAAAACTATTCCTCATCTGTGGGCTCATTGTGACAAGTGTCATAACTAGAGATGGTGAAAACGTTACAATTCAATTTCAATCACCGTGACTCATCGTACCAGTTGTAAAAAAATCACTGTGATTTTGTTACCCACGACTAACCCTGACTTGCCACGTTCAAGTTACTTACAGTAATGTCTTCAGATCATTACAACAATTTTACCGTGATTTTATCACACTTGTTGCTGACCAGTCACAGTTATACTTTTGTAGTCACAGTGATTTTTTTATCGTGTCGTTATTATTGCCCGCCACTAGTTATGAATTAAGTGTAAACTGCCAATATGACACGTTAACACTTTTTTTATATAATATTTTCTTCTGTTTCCGCGATTATTACTCATTGAAATAAAACAATTTAACGGATTATATCAACATCTGACTGCTGAGTTGCAGAATGTCAAACGTGCGCTTCGAGCCAACGAGCTCCAGATACCACGTTCCAAGCAGAATCCCAGTATGAAGAAACCAACAGTCGAGCGTAAACCTGCCGTATTACCATATGTGAAAGGGGTCACAGACAAGATCGGAAACATCTTGAAGCGTGCTTCTATAAAAACATATTTCAAGCCGTTGAAGAAGGTGTCTCAATACCTTAGACCCGTGAAGAGTAGCACCCCTTTGCAGAGTGCAGGCATTTATAAGCTAGACTTCGAGTGTGGTCTTTCATACATTGGTCAAACGAAACGCAGTGTATCAACCCGGGTGAAGGAGCACATAGCAGATGTCAAGCACCGTCGGTGTAATAGGTCTGCAGTCTGTGAACATGTCATTGACAAACCAAACCACTCAATTAAGTTTGATAAACCTTCTATCCTTGCCAAAGAAAAAAGATATTTTCCCAGGATGCTACGCGAGGCTATTGAGATTAAAAAGCATCCTAATTTCAATAGAGAAGATGGATTGTCACTACCACCTGCTTGGGATCCTGTAATACATCTCATCAAGGAACAAGCGAGACACAGGACTGCAAAACCTTAATTTCCGAACGGTGTAAAATATCTTATCTGTTTAAAGTAGTTTAATAGTCTCTGTTTTTTAAAATATTATAATTAGTAATGAGGTAGCCTGGGAGTTTTTCTTTGCAGCGTTTCTTTTCTCCTCAGTACGCCTCATTGGTGAAATGCTGCTTGGTAAATTATTAGAATAAAATAATTAAGCCCTTCTGGCACATGTGTAACTGTCTTTACAGCTTAGGCCCATCTGGCATGTATGTACACCTTTATTTGTGTTTTTTCAAAAAAAATGGGTAGTTTGCACAAATTGTAACTTTGACAGAGGAAAAACATCTTTTCTCAGTCCTCCCGTGACCATGGAAAGCTGGAAAGCTTCCGAAACGTCGGGAACTAAAATGAGATAATATACGCGATATAATCCGTTAAATGGTTGTATTTCAACTTTTTTTATAGTAACCAAAAAAAATAAAGCAAATGAATTAACTTTGTACCGCTTTAAGATCACCATTTGCTAATAATATCCATTTTGTTACTAATTATTTTTTAGTAAACTTTATAATAGTATATATATACAATGATATAGATGATATTTTTAGTCTCAAAATAAGTAACTATCGTGTAGGTGATCCAAATAAAGAAATCTTAAAACCTAAACCAAACGTCAACAATGCATAACTCGTATATTTATTTCTAATCTAATCTTAAAAAGTACGAACACCACAATTAAATTCACTTACACTGCCAACAGCAGTAAGGCCTCGGTAAAGATTAGGTGCGAATTAACGATATAGCGATCGAGCATTTGCATATACACCGCATAATCCGACCGTTTCCGCCGCCCCTCCTCTATCCGGACTAGAGGTGAGTGATAAATAACGCCACGATTCATAAAATCACAGTGATCGGCCGGCCGAAACTTATCGCTGTGACTTGTCATACCGGCATTACACTTGGCGCAAGTGGAGACAAAAGTGGATGACAATTTTACCTTTTTTGAATACGAGAAGGATTGGAACACTTTGAAAAAACGTCAAGGTATTATTTTGATACTTTAACTTTATGTCAAACCAAATAGTACTTACAAATTTCGGCGATATTTTTTTTCGATCATAGGACTATTATTCTAATCATCATTATGCCAATGTACTATTCTGCGTAAGAAAATTGTGCGAAATGACAGTTTGCTAAAAATGTAATGCGAAAGGTACCTAATTCTGAAAAATGATGATTCTGAACATAATATTATAGTAAACCAGTAAGTAAGGTTAACGCAACATAATAAATCATTGTAACAGTCATAGTGATATTTCATTCATTATTTTGTAACAGCAATTAAAATGCAACGCTTTCCCCCTTCTCTAGTCGGGACCACAAATAAAGCTAGCTAGTTTTATTTTCCATTTTAACCTTTCACTTTATGCGCCACCTGTGGTTATTTTTACACGAGAGAGTTTCCGATATTTTAACACTGTTAAAATGATCGCTGGAATAGCTAGGTGTTTTTACGTCATCATAAAAGTGTCTGTTACAAGTAATATTCTAGCTTTTTTTATTAATAGCGTAATAATAAGAATTAGAGAATATATTCTTATAACCGTACACATATTATTACCTTGGATGATTTAGTAATGGAGTACGCATCGCTACAAATTTCCCAACAAAAAATTCTGCCGTTTTCGAGGTGGGCGATGTAGCACACATAAACAATCTAACTACAAATGCATTTTTCCACTCGTTACTACGCACTCACACTAAAACAATACGATTATTCTAGATTATCGCACACTGCAATATGTAAACAGGAGCAATAAATATTCAACTTTAAACCTTTAAAAATAATCAGTGTGAACCGCCTCGGCCACCACGGGCTTGTTTGCTCCTCGGGTGTCGGCCGCCACTCTCGCCATGCTTCTGTCAATGACATCCTGAAAAGGGCACTTGTCAGCGCCAACGTTCCAGCTGTCCTTGAGCCACAGATCGCGCGGGACGATGGCAAACGCCCTGACGGGATGTCATTGATACCGTGGAGGATGGGCCGCGCGCTGGTGTGGGACGCGACATGCGCCGACACACTAGCAGCGTCCTACCTCTCGGCCACGAGCAGGCGGGCGGGTGCGGCGGCGGACGCCCGGGAGCGAATAAAGATTAGGAAGTACAGTTGTCTCGGCGCCCAATACGACTTTATACCCTTTGGCGTCGAGACACTTGGCCCGTGGGGTCAGGGTGCACGCGGGCTCCACAAGGAATTGAGTAAGCGTCTGAGGGAGGCAACAGGGGACCCACGCGCAGGCAGCTTTCTCGCACAAAGGCTCTCAATAGCCATACAGCGCGGGAATGCTGCCTGTGTCATGGGCACCCTACCGAAGGGACCAAATTTTTTAAGTAATTTTTAATAATCATAGTTTAATTAGTTGTTATTAATTTATTGATCTCTTAACATTCGTACCTTGTTACATTATGCTGTTTAAATACAAGTATGTATATTTAATTATTTATGAAAGTAAGTATTTGCCTGACGCAGAATTTTTATATTACCCAGGTGTATTTGGAATCGATCGCTGGACACTTCTGAATCCGTACTACCTTATCCTTACTAATATTATAAATTTTAAAAATAAGATTAATTCTTAGACAAAGGTAGAGGTTTCTCCCATACTGAATTCGCTAAAGCTGATATTTGCTTGTAATTTCATATAAAATTGAAAGGCCAGTAGACCTTATTAACCTTAAATACGGGGCCTGTAAACGTCAAACTATCTCGGTCTGTCAAAATAAAATACGAATTGTAATGCGATATTTTTCAAACTAATTTAGTAATCGATTCTAAGCGATTCCAAGATGCCTGATTTTCTTGAAAACGTTTTATGTATTAATATGTTGTAACATGATATAATAATAGCAAAATTGTGAAATGATATTCCATCCATTTGTATGCTTGATATATTTGAACGCTTTTTGCACCCATAACACAGCATACACAGGTATTTTGACGGAGCTTATCACGCGTAAATAACGATTACAAGACTACCAATAATCGATAAATGAAGTAGTTTTTATAAAGCGGTTGGAACATTGTACCAACGTCTTTGGCAGAGGGGAACGACATGAAGGCGTCTTCATTTACTAAATACTCTAAGCATTATTACACATTAGGTACCCGTCGTTGACTGGATCTAATGTAAGGGATAAATTAAATAATCAATTGTAATTGTCAATTGTATCGTCCCTTTCGTTCGATATTAAATAAGAAAAGGATGGCATTGAAAGGAGGACTCTTTATGGCGATTCATTACCAATCAATCTTGGGTGAAAGTAGAATAATTGGCATGCATAATTTAATTCGTTGATACATAAAAATGGATATAAATATACCTAAACTTCCATTGAAAAAACAGAAATTTTTTAGGTTCCGTTCCAACAGGATTTCAATCAACGGAACCCTATTTACTAAGCCACCGCTGGTAGTTTGTCGGTCTGTTTGTCTGTCACTGAACTCACACAAATAGTAAAAATAAAAGGTTTTTCAAGTTTTCCTCATTTGCTCAAGAAACATTATTTTTCCCAAGTGTTTTACGTACGGTGGAATCCATCATCGATTCGCAATTATTACAAGCTTTTATTTACCTTGCAATGTACGTATGTATGTAATATGTCGAATCTTGCAAGTTCAATTTGACCTACTTCCCGGATTCCAATTGAGCTAAAATTTGGCATACCTACTTATGTAAGTTTGGTGACAATGCAATAATATGATACCATCGAGCTAATCTGATGATGAAGCAGGAAAGTGGTCAAAGGTCATAGGGACTCTGTAATAAAATAACTCAATCCTACCGAGTTTAGGCTCTTTAGAATCGCCTCGGTGAGTAGTTGATGGATGTTCAAAGAAAAGTACAGTCGGCAATAAAAGCTTGTCACAAAAATGAATTTTATGGCAGAAACTTATTTTTGACTCAATGTGTACTATTTTGTCCCCAGGCCTGAAGACCATCATCAACGCACTACTCCACTCCTTCAAGCAGCTGGCGGAGGTCATGACGCTCACCATCTTCTGCCTCATGGTGTTCGCCCTGTTCGCACTGCAGGTCTACATGGGGGAGCTCCGGAACAAGTGCGTGGTGAACTACCAGGGCGTGGAGGGGGAGAACTTCACAGATGACGCTTGGTACAGGTGAGTTAGAATTTTAAGTCGACTTAATGAATTGCAGGGCGTCAAGTAAGCTGTATTTATTTATTTTCTTTATTAGGGAAACAAACAGACATAGACAGAAGAGTAACAGTTGAAAAGTAATTTTAAGTTATGTATAGTCTATATCCTAACACAGATCCCACCGAGATTTTATATTCAGGTCATCAGGTCCAGCTGATTTAGTCGGATCTAGCTTAAGTAGGAGTTTGACAATTACTTCCGGTGATACTTCAACATTAGATATATGACAGATAGAACCAAGTGTGGAGTCGAACAGTGCTGTACGGCAAGAGCTTGACCCTGAGAATGTAGTGAGGAAATATTCTGAAAAAGCATCGCATATATCGATAGCTGTATGGACCACTCGATTGCCATACTTCAGACAGCTTGGCATAACATGCGAGCTGGACCGTGACTTCATATAGGACCAAAACTGCTTAGGATCCTTGGCGATGTTATCCTCGGTGCGACAAATATATGCATCATAACATTCATGCTCGAGTTTTTTGACCCTATCCCTCAATACATTGATTGAAATTAGATCCGATTTGTTGCCGTATATTCGAAATTTAATTAGATATGTAAACTTCTCTTTAATTGCTTTTTTGGTATCCATAGCTTCATTTGCCTGTCGCTGACCAGACTGAGGGTTGGCACCCTTAATGTCCCCCTTGAATTAAGTCTCCCAATCGGGATTCGGAGAGACATCCCCCAGCAGGATAGGTCAAGCCCAGCCGGTCTAGCACAACTCTTCGCGACAAAGCTTGTTGCGAGACTTAGCATCACCCGTCTTTCTTGCGTTGTATTAAAAGGAAAGAGACAGACTATCTTTGTCGCGCGACAAAGAGTAGAATATCACAGTTATGCTAGAGGTGCTGCTGAGGCAGTGGCACTATGAGTCTGGTACGGCTTGAATACATATTACCTGGAGGAAGCGGGGGTGAGGCACTATTGCGGGGTTTCAGCATGCCTAACGAGGGTGGATTTCTTCCCGCATTACATATTACGCATCTCCGGAAGATTTAATCGGTAGACCGTGCAGTCCACATGACATGAGAAGCGTGCCACGGCGGGGCGTAGGTACCTACTTGAATATTCAGAAAATCCTTCGTGTACGTTTAATAGTTTTCCATACTTTGAATTGCACAAAATACTTGTCATGGGCGAATGCCCATGTCTGTCATGGACGCAGTAAAGAATCGTACTTGATATTGCTAAAAAGTGACATTGAGAACTTTGTCCAAAAACCGGTACCAAACCGGTACCAAACCGGTACGTTTTTAAAAAAATATTATCTGAAAGTCTGTGAGTTTACCAGTCAATTTTTTTTGTGGTAGTAGTCTATATCCATATATGTAGCTATGTTTTAAAGTAAAAATAAATTGCTAATACTAAAAACTTTAGTCACAAAAAAATAAAAAGGATTATTCATTCTTTCAATAATCTTGAAATTGCAACGTTGTGGCTTCTCCGTGCATGGTTTACAATTTGGCCCTATGGTATGCAAAATTAAATGTTAAACAGAAAATATTTTTTTTAAATATATACATTACCGGTAATTTTACTTGGATTGCAATTTTTCGAAAACTATGGATTGCATTAGTGATACATTTCTCCATTCGATAATTCAATAAAAACAGGCTGTCCCAAAATGAGGGTCAAAAAAACACTGTGTCGGCTGTCAGCCAGCTATTCTACCAGTGGCAACTAATAGTAATAAAAATTCCCAACTGTTACCACTAAACTAATTGGTGGTAAATACTGGGAAGTTTTTTTAACAGGTGGGAAAAAAAAACCCAGTAGTTACCATTGACTACTTTAGTGGTAAAAGATGGGAAAAAAATCCCATCTGTTACCACCACCACCAGGTGGGAATAACCCATAATACCTACAATTCATCAATGTCCAATATTCCATAATTGGTGAGGTTCAGGGCATTGTGACAAAGGGAAACCCATTTAAAGGCTATTGCCAGGGATCGGGTGCATGGTCGGGTCCCTGTTGTGAAGAAGTGGCTACTGTCACTATCTTATATCGATACGGATGCCTTACTTGTTGCTAATTAATTTTCTCTCTCATCCTCCCTCACACACGCGCACACACACACACACACACACACGCACACACGCTTAGGTGTTCGCTACCTGGCGCAAGCGTTTGTCGTGTCGTGTCTGTCTAAAATGCTAGCATGTTTTTTCGTTTGTATTTTAGGATTAGATCAAACCTCTAATCTGTTAAACCTCACATACTGAACTCCAGAGCTCCAGGATTCAGGCTTAGTCTAGTTTTGGGTCCGCCAGGCATTTAATATTTGTACTTGTGTGTGGTTAATGCAAATAAAGTATTTTTTTTTAATTCAAGCCATATGAGTCATTTTGTCCGTACTATACAGTCATAGTACGTATTTCTAATATAAATTTTATATGCTATCATTTTTTCACTTCAGAATAAGTAGTCTGGTCGGCGAGAAACATATCATAATGGCCGTGTGACGACAGTTTGTGTTGTCGACACTTCGACATAATGATGCAGGCCGCGATTAGGCGCTCTAGCCTCGGTTATGGTTATGAAAGCGACTGTGAAGCCAGATTGTATTACTTTAAAAACAAGCATTTCTGGAGTCACTTGAAAGCGGCGTATGAGATCAGTCAGAACTGTCGAACACAATACACGCAGTGTGGCTGATTTTTATTTTGTTATCGTATTATAAGCAGCATTGAATAACAATGACAAATTGAATGACACTTAAGTATGGAAGTGAAAGTTAGGTGTGGCAGAAGAATCAAGAAAGTAGAATAAATGCAGTAGAAATGAGAGCATTGAGAGGCATGATTGGTGTGAAATTGGGTGACAGGATCAGAGATAGCGTGATAAGGGAACGTTGTGGTGTCACAGACGATGTAGTTACTCGAATCGAGAAAGGGATGCTAAGGTGATTTGGGTATGTAGAGAGGATACATGAAAGAAGATTGACTGGAAAAATCTACAAGGCGAATGTAAGTGGAAATGTTGGAACAGGAAGGCCTAGGAACGTTTCGCGATCAGATTAGAGACATTCTGAAAAAAGGGCAAGTGAAAAGTACTCTAAACCGACGAGCATGCATGACTAGATTAATGAATGTTGATGAAGCGGCGGTTGTATGCCAGGACCGTAGCAAGTGGAAGGAGGTAGTCTCTGGCTACCCTGTTGGGAAAAAGGCGTGATTGTATGTATGTATGTATGAATGACAATTCATGTAGTTTAGCTGCTACCGAGACAGAGGAAAGGCAGGGGGACGGAAGCGGCTTCCAGTTGTGTACAATTTTTAATAATTCCTAGAATGCTTCAAATTTCCATAACTCTTGTTTCAGTTTGGTGGAATTCAGCTTTAGTATTAGCGTAAATGGAGTTCTACGTTTCCGTAGGTCTCATTAAGTGTGTTATCCACATTTTAGCCAAAATCATTCTAGACTTCTATCAAATTTAAAACACGCATTTCATTGTAGGTATTTTACGGAAAATTTTATCTCTCCAAAAAATAATACTACCTACACGATTTTCATTCATTATTATCACAACACAACAAAGCGGGGGGGTTAATCGCATATAAATATGATTTATTTAATTACCTTGCGTCGGTAATTCTTCTAATTGGTAAATAAATCATATTTATACGCGATTAAGCCCCGTTTTATTGTGTTGTCATAATGAAATAATACTATGTCACACAAATTTAAGGCTTTTGCTTTTTATATTTTTCATAGTAGTAATTTTCTAAGAAGCTGTAAGAATTTATGTTTAGGCCTGCTGGAGCTGGCTTGTTCATTTCCTTTGATCAAAGCTCCTTAAATAAAAATTAATAAATAAAACAAGATAAATACGAGTAACAAGTGTTAGACTACTGGGAGATTTCAGTGCCCTTCCGCCTCACATGCAGGGTTAGCAGATGTCAGGAATTGTAGTCATGTGTCAGGAATGCGGCTGGAATACGAAAATGTTAGAGGTTCGTATGGTGCCATCCTGCTCACTGAAATACAGTTGAACATGAGAGCGAGAGGGACAGTACGTTACGAACTTCGAATTTCGGGATTCGGAGTAAGCCCTCAGAAATTTTAAATGAATATTTTTTTGGATTAATACAAAACAAAAAAAAATCTTGCTGTGTACTTTTTTCAACACTTAGAAACACTACAATACAAAAACTCTTTACTGAACACCTCACAAATATACAACGATTTACAAATAATACATAATAAAATAAACTTCCCGACATTTCGGCAGCTTTTCAGCTTTCCATGGTCATGGGTGGACTGAGAAAAGATATACTTTCCTCTGTCAAAGTTACAATTTGTGCAAACTACCCACTTTGAAGAAACAAATAAAGGTGTACATACATGCCAGATGGGCCTAAGCTGTAAAGACAGTTACACATGTGCCAGAAGGGCTTAATTATTTTATTTTAATAATTTACCAAGCCGCATTTCACAAACGAGTCTCGCGTAGCATTCTGCGAAAATACCTTTTCTCTTTGGCAAGGATAGAAGGTTTATCAAACTTAATTGAATGGTTTGGTTTGTCAAAGACATGTTCACAGACTGCAGACCTATTACACCGACGGTGCTTGACATTTGATATAATCCGTTAAATTGTTTTATTTAAATGAGTAATAATCGCGAAAACAGAAGAAAATATTAAATAAACTTCTGCTAATCATAACCCCGAGCCTATTCCTTATATTAGAATTTTATTCGCAGATCAGGAATTTTGTCAGATATTTGAAAATTTAGATCTGGTAACCCTACGCACATATGACTTTCGTGCACCGGCAGAAGACATTTGCAGCGCTAAACTTTACGAGCAATTTGCCGATCTCGTTTCAAGTTAGGCAGTAAAAACAAATGACCGCCGGTCGTGTCGTAAGCAGCCGGCTAAGGACGAAGTTCGGATTATGCAGTTGCTTAAATAATATCCTAGGATAATTAGAAAATACTAGGGTAGTCCGGATAAGGTTGTCGCACGGGTTGGTTGGCACAGGCCATGAACGAACGAATTGAGTTTATCGACCGGTGTCGAAAGATCGCGAAGGCTATATTTCTCGGAGATTCATAGCCTCTGTGATAACTAAGCATGAGAAGACCTTACCACGTCTGCCCCATAGACGGTAGCTATATAGAGGTTGAAATAAAAGTCAAGATAAATACACTTAGCCAAATTTGACGGTTTGTATGAGTTTGAGGTAAATATTTTTGAGACCAACGTAAAACTGTATGTAGCGGTTTACTAACATTGTTTTCCAAACTGAAATTTTCATTCATTTTATTTTGCTACCCACGTTGTTTTCCAATCCGTAAACTTTTCTTTAAAACAAACCTAGGTTTACTTATTGAGTTACACAGCGATTTATAAAATAGGTATCGAAATGATTTTTGATTCCGGAAAAAGCTTGAGTTGAGAAATTAAAGTTGGCAAACAATTAGGTACTGTTTTAGATAATTATATAGCTGTAGTGAACTTGCTTAGTTAGCGGCTAAATGTTATTGTTAGTAGAATTGCATCTCAAGGTGCCGAGAAGTAGCTAAATGCTAACAGCAACCTGTTTAAATTCCCGGAAGATGTCGTGCAAACGATCGGTAAATGGCAACTATACGTGCTGGAACTCATTTCCCGATCGTTACCCCAACTTGCAAATTTTGATACATTACTTTGGAGTTTTGCAGTGTTAGTGCCATATATATTTCTTTACTTTATTTTTTTAATGGTAACGTACTACGCCATACACTTTTTATGCAAGAAACAAACGAGCGTGATGTAGTATTATTAGCTTTGGGCTAGTTAAAGGAAATCGGCTGTAAGTTTAGTGGCTGTTGTGAGGCGTGATCACAAACCATCTCTGTCGTCTACATAACTTAAGTAAATTAAATAAATTGCCATAATACTAACAACCATTGTACTAACAACTTATGGATGAAAACGGTCTGAAATATTTTATTTTTTATAATACCTACCTATTCATTTTTTCGATATAATTTCTGTGAAACCCATAATTATTGACAACACCTATAAAAAGTTCTGAATGTTTACCTTTTCTGACGAAAACTTTCGATGCATAAAAGCATTTTGGGAGATTCTTAAACGTTTAAGTAGGTATATAATATACTAGAAGGTGCCCGCAACTTCGCCAGCGGAGAAGAAAAGAATTATAACCCTCTGTTACCTACCAATATTTCAATGTTGCTTTGGCCTTCATACATCCATTCACTGCCAGAAACCCGCCTAGCGGGTGCTCTGCTACGCGTAGCCGATA
Organism: Hedya salicella; assembly: GCA_905404275.2. Taxonomy (NCBI): domain Eukaryota; kingdom Metazoa; phylum Arthropoda; class Insecta; order Lepidoptera; family Tortricidae; genus Hedya; species Hedya salicella. The sequence continues at coordinate 8,955,935 of FR990112.1, read as the reverse complement.
CCGTGCGTTTCCCGGTAGGTAGAGGAAAGTGTGTAGCGCGTCAAAAAGCTTGACAGCGAAAGTGTTAAGTATGGTAACGAAACCAACCTGGATACAATTCTCTTTTATTAAGTACAAAGATTCTGACAAAAACGATCCTGAAATATCCTTACTTTCAAGAGGTATGTTTATATTTTCAGACCTGAAGCCTGATTCACAGTATAGAATAGAATAGCTGTTTATTTAATATTGTTACTTACAATTCATTTCACACTTACATTTACACAATTACAATATTTCATGATAAATTTTATTTTTACATGAATTACTACATTAGATGTTATTATTAAATTACATATAATTTGGTAAAGTGGCGTCTTCTTCAGTAAAGAAGGAGGGACGGTACTAAGAATCCATGCGTAACCAGCCCTGCTAGGAGAATAGTTATTTCATTCGGTTTAATTATAACATTACTATACACTTATATTTCTAGTTATTTTATCTAGTCATTAACCTTCCATAAAAGAAGGTTAGTAACTAGCGTGTGTTAAATATTAAAGTGTAAAGCAGGGCATAGACCCAGCCAGTCTACACAGCGCGTTGCGTTGCGTCGTCGCAACTTGACGCATAGGAGGCCACACTGACACTACGTCATCGCAACATAGTAATATCGTAACAGCAATGAATACACCCGCTTCGTCTCGAGGGCTGCAGTCTTTCGTGTGTGCGCTGCGTCGAAGCAGCACATCGAGTGTACACTGTGGTTATTAGTATGTAATATGACGCACCGACAACGCTACGTCGACGCAGCGCGCCGTTAGGACTGGCTCAAACACACGGACTGTATAAATCCACGCGAGCATTGTACAAGTTGTACAACTCCCCTTGTCCCGCAGATGGATCAACGATTCATCTAACTGGCTGACGGACGAGGACGACGTGCCGATCATCTGCGGGAACCTGACCGGCGCGCGGCACTGCTCGCCGACGCACACGTGCCTGTGTATTGGCCCCAATCCCAACCACGGGTACACCAACTTCGACAACTTCCTGTGGTCCATGCTGACCACGTTCCAGCTCATCACGCTCGACTACTGGGAGAATGTTTATAATATGGTAAGCACTTTGCTTTGCGATGTTTCCATTTATATGTTATTTATCCTCACTTGTTGTGATAGTAAACAACATTGTAACCTAAAAGTGCACCTTTTTTGTCTTAAACTCCCATTTTCTCGTAAATAAAGTAACAGGAATTAATATTTTTAGTGCCACATTGCTAATTTCATACATTCAATTTATTTACTTGCGAGAAAACAGCTGGTATTGGCATTAAATGCATATTTTTAGCTTAGAATGTTGTTCAGTATTTAGGACAAGTAAGGACAAATAGCCTATAGGTACATAACTACTGCGTGTTCCGATTATTATGACCACGGTCTCCAAGCCAGCGAACTACGCTAGAGCGCGCAGGTAAAGCTATCTTGCTCTCGCCGTTGGCTACGTGAGCGATAGGCTACTAGGTATGTAGGTACGTCAGGCAGGGCCCACATCAGTACTATATAACAAGCCAAATAATATTAAAAATGGCGCTGACAGGGATTGTCCTATAGAAAAACGTCAAATTTTAAATATCCGAACTCAAAGGTGCTTCCACACTTGTATCATTTGCTCGTATCCGATCACCGTGCCGTAGCATGACTGCGTATCGCGCTGCTTGGACGCTTACTGTCGGCGCGCCGATAATGCCGCACTCTTCCGATACAAGTGTGTGATACGCGTAGCAAATGGATTTCAAGTGATCAGATCGGCGCAACGACCAAACGCGTGATCGTGACACGCGATCATGCTACGCGACGATGATCTGATACGGGCAAATGATACAAATGTGGACGCACCTGAATACAGACAGACGTTTTGAAACAACTGGCCCGCGATCGCTTACCTACTGGGAGATATATTTTTATAGTCTGTGCACAACCGTACGGCCTGCGTAGAGGATGTGTAAATGTAGTAGATATTTTGCTTTGGAACGTTTGAAAAAAATGCATGTTGTCTATTGGTTATTACTTATAAACCTTACCTGTTGACGTATACTGGCTAGATTGCGATGTATGTTAATATACCTAACATTGATGTTGAACAAACACAGTAGCTACCTTACCATGCTACAAGAGAGCAGTATTTCACACACTCAAAAAGTCCAAAACAGCATCCATTTGCCACAACCTACAGAAAATGATTTACCCAAGCATTAGAAAGATAATTTATAGACGCATAACAAATGTGAAGTGGGAATTGGAAAAGATTAATGAGTCACGGGTGAAAGAATCGGTCCCTTTTCAAGCGCAAATGAATTCTGTGATACACACTAGGGATGTGGATGCTTATCCACATCCGATGCTTAAGCCGATATGTATTAAAGTTCGTGGGGATGTGGCTGCATCTCATCATCCACACTCAACTCACATCGTGGCTTTAGCGAATATGGATGTGATGAAGTTCGTGAATAGGCATCCAAATTTGCATCCGTTGTTTTTACTTATGTGAATAAAAGATGAAGTTCGTGACAAGATCACGGTAATATGTTTAAGGATTGCTTCTAATCCAAAAATGACCGCCAATGGATTTACCATCGTTAATATTTACATGCATTCGACAATCATAATAATTGCTAAATATATATATATATATATATACTATTATACAGTTGTAAAAATGAAATGTCTGTACATTGAATAAGGTTCTTGCGCCTAAGATGGCCCGGTTCTTAACATGGCCCACTATCAATTATTTTGTATTTTTTAAAGTTCGAATGAGTTCTAATTTCGCGCTCATGTTCGGTAAATAAAATTGCAGTGCTGTACGCTGTACCTACTAAGGTACCAGAGATAAAACAGCAATTTTATATCGAAACCAAAGAAGTTAAACTAAAAAGATGAAAGTGGGCCATCTTAAGAACCGGGCCATCTTGGGCGCAAGTATACCTTATATAAAAAAGTAATACGGACTATTTGAAGGTCACAGAATCGAAACTTTTTTTTTGTATGTGTCGTTGTGGCTTCATCACGCCAAATTGCCTAAACGGATTTCAATTATTTTTATGGTATCTCCAGATGGTTAGAGGATACTTTACGCTGATGAAAAAAAGAGGACTTATGACTTTTTCTCCTCCGCGAACGATAAGTTCTAGTACATTAATAAAATTCGAATTAGCGCCAAACCGAGTCGCCACATGTCCGAGTCTCTCTCTCTTACAGCGGGAGACGTCTCAAGTAAATGGTAGTTGTGACCGGAAGATGCCACTAATTAATTCGAGCTGAGGCAGTGAGGCGAGCGATTTCTCTGTCCATTACACGGTCAACACGCTCACCGTACAGCGGTTAACTAGCAACAAGCGCATTGTCTTACAAATACGCTCGCCGCTGCCGCTGGTCGGGCAAAGTCGTGGCCGGGCCGTTAGAGTCGGCTAACCGTGGTTTGCCGATCCAAACGCCGGGCGCCCCACACTCACTTTCCCTCGCGTCCCGAAAAGCACACAAGACCGCGAGTTCGTTAACTGCAGACACGCGTCAGTGTCGTTTCATTTTAAGGAAGTGTATATTTTTTGCATAAGCCTTATTCCTTATAAGAAAATAACGTTATCACGTAACTAAAGTACCGAGCCTACCTTAGTTTACGTTTGCCTTGGCATTGTTATCGATTATGAAGATTATTTTAGGATTCATGTAGTATAATATCATACTGCTCTTAGCATCTGTGTGGGCGTCAAATTCGCGTCCCCAGTTCCCATCTGTACGCCAGTAAAGCCGACATTCCTACACCTCGGCACCGCAACCGCATCTCTGGTATAGTTGAAATTATTGCATGTCCGCAGCGTACAATGAACAGTTATAGTTTGTACCTTCTAGAGTACCACAATAAAGTGGGTACTTTGTTATTCCATGAAAGCTTGAAATAATTTTAGCTGTACACGTGAATTTAAACAATTTGAAGCTTTTAAACTAAAGTGCAGTATCCGGTAAGTTTGAATTTCCCAACAAACATAGTTTTGGTATAATTTGCGAATCGCATGTTAGATTGAAATTGTGAGTCAATGTAATATTTTCTGCAATATATTCAGTCAATGTATTATACTCTCTCATTAATCTTTACATTTTTATTAACCGTCAAAAGAAAAGAGACGATGTTCTTGTTAGGGTTCCATACAAAAAGGTAAAAAAGGAACCCTTATGATGCCACTCTGTGTGTCTGTCTGTCTGTATGTCTGTCTGTCTGTATTAGAGCGCCAATCTCAAACCTACTTATGCTATCTATTTTAAATTTGGAATATTTATAAACATGGGCAGCCCACATGTCTTGCAAGCATTATATATTATATTTTCATTTTATAAAAAAGCGACCACTATGAGGGGGGTATTTTTTTTTGTTTTCATGTTGCACAGAACTTTTTACTTAACACGTTCACGGACAGAGCACCGCTTTTAAAATAGCTTGCTTTGACACAAATAAAGCTCATATAAAATATTGTTTCTACTCGAGAACTTAATCTGTGAATAAGAACTCCGCGAATCATACTAAAAAGGCATACTTTTTAGATTGGACCATCACTTTATACTCTATGGTTTATATTATACGTCACTGAACTATAATACCTATATTATACAACTCCGCACAGACCTCTAATGAATTTATAAAAAAAACGCAGTGTTTTGCATTTTTTTTGCTGTTTCGTTTATTGTAGTTTATGGGTTACTCGTAGAAAAAGTATTGTATACAGCAGTTATATAATTAACTTTTTAAGTCTCGTACCTTAATTAGGCCACTCATAAAGCTTAATCATAATCATAATCATTTATTGTGTGAGGAATTCGGGTCAAGTACAGATGTTATGACAGTTGCACAGAGTATAGTTTCACCAAACCCTATCTTTCCAGGTGTACACAAATGTATTTTACATACAGTTACAGTTTCAATCAATTATATAAAATTTGGCTTCGTGGATAAGCGCAGTACTCGACTGTAAAAGCATACATTATATTAACGATTGCATTAAATACTATAACAGCCATGGAAGAACTGCTACAACGTTCTTAACTAACCGCTTGACTCCGTGGTGACGGATTTACAAGTATGTAATTGCCTTCATATAATTTCTTCCTAATTTACTTTAGGTTAGCTTGATGCTTTTAAGGTACTAGGGAACTTAGCGACTTGCCAAAAACGGCACTGAGTCATATGCTTCCTATGTACTATGAAAAATAGTTGTCTGAGACGTGTTAATTTACCAATTTTCATAATTATTTTTTACTATTTAAATACCCACACTTCTTGCTATACTTATATATTTATAAAATGAAAGAATACCTATGCATACACATTTTAAATAAAGGCAAATAATTCTAGTTCACAGTGAATTATGTCAGTATACTCGGTGCTTTTATCTAAGTCCTAACCTTACTTAAAGAAAGTTAAATTAAACAAATTAATCTAAGATAGACAGCAAATTCAAGCATGTTTCTTGTCATCAGGCGCAAGACTTGTAAACGGCCTATAATCGGCCATTTAGAAACACTCTTCTATGGTATAACTAACATTAATAGATTTGACAAATACGTTTTACATCGACAAATATGGTTAGTAACAAACAGTCTTGGGGAATAGTCAAAAAATTGATATCGCAGTCTTTTTACACTGAAACTTGCACCGAATTGTTGTTGAAAAATATACAATAAAATCTGCATTTTAATGACCAGTGAATTTATTTTTCAAGTTTTAATTACCACATTTAGTTTGCATGATATGAAAGAAAATGTTCTGAAATTATGCGCCTTAAAAATGACAGTCGCCTGCGGTGCTTTTGTTTTGAAGCAGCAATCGCATTTACGTCGCAAAAGCAGTTGTTTGCATAAATTGCAGACTATAAACGACGAACGTGTTTCCTGAATAAAATACTTTCCGGGTTCAAAATGAGTAATGCTTCCAGTGTCGTAACCCCGACACCTGTTGTGCAGCTTAACCAGTTTTATTGCTGTGTTATTTGGTTTACGCTGGAACAAAACGTTTATCGACTTTCATTAGCTATAGAATGTAAGTAACATTAAGCTTTTAAACCACTGGAAATGGCATACAGACGCATTGGCCTCTACCAAAGAACATGAACAAATGTCATGTGGGTTTATAATAATAAATAAGTCATAATTAGGGACAATTACACATATCGACCTTGTCCCAAGCTGAACAACGCTTGTACTATGGGTACTAGGCGACGATATACATAATATATAGATACATTTTAATACTTAAATACATAGAAAATATCCAAGACCCAGGAACAAACATTCATGCTCATCACACAAACACTTGCCCTAGCTGGAATTCGAACCCGGGACCGCCAGCTTCGTAGGCCGTTATGCAACCCACTGATCCAAACGTGTCGTCGAGCTATATTTGTGTGTGTATTCTGTTGTTTGTAAGTTGTTTTTTTTTATTGAGTCCGTTTGTACAGATAGGAATATTTCAGTCGTGTTTACCTCGCCTCACGCTTAAAAAGTGCATGATAAAGTAGTTCGGTAATCACACCTCTAGCTATCTCCAGTAGTTAAATCGAAGGTATGCATAAACGAATGATACTAAGTACTAAGTGGAACTATTGTAGAACTAACCCACGTGAATTGCCATGTCTACAACTCAGAGCCTAAACCAAATTGCTGGGTAGAGGCAAGCAATTATGTACAAAACTAAAAAAAAAAAAATGTGTTTCAAAATTAAAAGTAAAAAATGTGTTTCACTCGACCGGGTGGCTGGGCTTCCACAGATGGTAATAGGGTATCATATAACTATCTGTGTATGCCCAGCTACCCCGTGTACCAAAAATAGTTGAAATCCATTTTGGTGTGATGAAGCCACAAGGACAGACATAAACATACAAAAATAAGAAAAAAATATTTTTTGATTCAGTGACCCTAAAATTGTCCGTATTTTTTTTATATATGACGTTCCACCGGTGAAGGTAAGCCGCTTAAGCCGTTTATTAACCTCGCGCCAACACAAACGCTGCGACGCCGCGCCGCGAGGTTAGTAAACGGCTTAAGCGCCTCCCGCCATAAGGTACCTTTACCTGTGGAACGTCACATATTTTCTATGTTTCGGACATTTCATTTTTACAACTTTATGAGTCGAATCAACCTTTTTTTGTACCTCATTGACATAGTTACGTTTCCTGAGGTAACCTTTAAAAGTACGTTTTTTAGCTCTCTAAAGGCAACAAAAATATACTTTTCTAGCCAATATAGATCCATTTTTCAAGGGCCCATCTCATCAGTATGCTTAAAGCCTAGATTATTAGCATTTTTCTCAGTAATTCGGTCACTATTTTCTCCTGAGTTACCTGGGCAGAATATATAACAACAAGTAAAAGTTGATTTAGCCTTATAATACAAGAAGGTAGTATATAGAATCAGACTATTTTATAATTCGATATCTTTATTAAGCAATTCACCGTCTTCTAAGTAATTTCATTCAAATCAATTAATCCAATTAAGTACACGGAACCTTAAATAAACACAAAATGAGAGAGCAATTCGCGTCGTATCTTAGTTTGAGCGCCTTAATCATTCGTACCTTAGCCACTGTCGGTATAACTAAGGGTAAGAAGGGCCGGAATAGAGCTGGACGATAATGATACATAACATCATGATGAAGGATTAACAGTGATTGGCACTCTAAAAGTATCGCTGTGGCTTCTTACGAAGGAACGTTACGAAATCACGTAGGATATATGTTCCTCTGAACCTTGTGATAGTTCTGCCTGTCTTGGGACTACAGTCCACACTATTCCAGTGTGATCTGAGCGATTTGCAGCGAGAGCGAATTGGCTTCCAAACCAAGCTGTCAAATTGTATATGCTCTAGAAGGTGCTACTACGTTCGCGGAGGAGAAAAAGTCACAACCCCTCTTTTTTCCTCACTGTAGTCGAGTAAAAAGTATCCAATAACCATCTGTGGCCTGTGTACCAAAAATAGTTGAAATCCGTTTAGCCGTTTTGGCGTGAAGCAGACACAACTACAAATGTATACAAAAACACAAAAAATCAAGAAAATATATTAATTTGGTGACCTCCAAATAGTCCGTTACCATATATATATTTTTAAATCTTCAATGTACAAACATGTCATTTTTTAAAAATTATAATAGTATAGATGTTTTGTTTTCTAGTTTTTATTTTTTATGATACTTTCTGTAGTTTTGAATCAAATAAAGCCATACGGAGAAGGAGGGCTGTTTTTCAAGTGCATATTTATGTACGTATGTATGTATGCATGTATTTACTCCTTTGTGAATATTCTTTGGCACGCTCCGCAGCCGAAACGGTTTGATCGATTTTGATGTATGAAGTATCGTTAAAGTTCTCCAAGTATATCCCTGCACCTTTCATCTAAATCGGTTCAACGGTTTAAGCGTAAAAGGGTAACAGACAAGCAGCAGAGTTACTTTTGCAATTGTAATATAAGTATCGATAAGTTTCGCCCCCAGATTCGGTTGATTATGTCAGTTTTGCCAATCTTCTTGACAGATACTTATACCAAGCATTACTTCACGTGTCTAATAATACTAACAAGGCGGTTTAACAAGAATTTTCATACCTACTATAATTCTTGACGTGCGTGACAAAGTCACAGTGATTTTTTTGAAACTGGAACCACAGTCATAATGATTGAAACGAACCTCTTTCCCCTACTCTAGTCCGAAATGAACTTTAGTTCAGTGAGCGTATTCATAATGTAAGGGCTGTTTTGCTGGGCCTTAATTAATTCTGTGAGGAAGGGCGGTGAGTTGATATCATCTACGGACACAGCCGCATACCGCAGTAGGGCCACTTTGTATTTTTTTATACATATACATGTTTTGTAAAGCTTGGCATTTGATTCAAAGTGTCAATAAATAAAATAACATGTGTTTTAGAGGTCTGTACCCGAAGGGTACGAACGGAACCCTATTAACCTTTTGACTGCCACAGACGGCAAATCACCACTCCCTGTATTTCTGACACAGGGCTTTAACTCTAGAACCGTAATAAGCTAATAAGATAACACTTGAATTTTAGGCAGATTTTATTTTTATTGTGCCGTATCCGGGACAATAACTACAAACAAAAAACGAGTAATTGTATAATTTTAGCGACACTATTTTTTTGCATCTTTACATAAAAAAGCATATTGTGCAAAAATATAGTCAGATTGTTTTGTGGCCTATTAATCTAAAATATAGCATTGTTAAACTGTAATTTTCAATTATTTTTTTGGTCACCGTTTATAATTATAAAGCAGGTAACGCAGTGGTCATCGATGTCCCCACTTTAGTATGAAAATAAGGTATTTACCGCTGCGTTACCACCTTTTTATGATTTCTCGTATATTATTTATGCTTAGCATGTTAATTTTATAAATCTTTTTATGAATATTGGTTGTTTATTTCAAAAACTAGAAATGTCAATGAAATACAAAATGAAGTTAAATTAAAAAAAATAGGTATGGTGATACAGAACCTTTCGGGTGCAAATAGAACTCGCACTTGGCCGTTTTTTTTAGAAAATATTCTTAACTAATTTTCGGCATTAAGGTTTCGGCAATTTCGTTCGCGAAGGAGGAAAAACGCATAATCCTCGTTTATGTAAATTTTTGTTTCAGTGTAGTCGGATAAAAAGTATCCTATAACCATCTGTGAATGCCTAGGTAGACGTGTACCAAAAAAAAGTTGAAATGTGTATGTGTTGTTATGTGCCATTCGGCGTGATGAAGCCACAACGGCTCAAAAAAAACGATTCAGTGACCTTTAAATAGTCCATTACAAACTTTTTTTTTTGAGGCCTACTGAAGCTGGCATGTTCATTCCTTTGATCAAAGCTCCTTAAATAAAGACTTAAAAAAACATTTCAATGTCATTTCTTTTCACAACAACAATGGTTATGGGCTCCGTTTTTCCGCTTTTACCCCGTAAAAGCCGGGCAGCGTTTCCTCGCTGAATGGCTATGGAGACCTGTTGAGCCAGATATGACCCAGGCCATAATATTGGTGAAATGTAAAATGAGTTTACTCGCGAGTAATTAATGTATTATTATCAGAATAAGACTTATACTAAGTACGTTGATGAAAGCGACCCTAGAATTTCAGCCACAATACACATACGTCTACAATCGAACATTCTTCACCCTGAAGCTTCACTTGTTTTACACGACTTCGCCATTACGAGCCAAGCCCGGTCACTTATGCGTCCTTTAAAGCATTAAACCAGGAATGCGGCATATGGACGTATTCCGTATTCTCTTTTGTTTAAAGCATTTAACCACTGTAGATAAAAAGCCTTGTCATTATCATTCATTACCGAACAAATTTAACATGCATTTTAAGCGGGAGTCGAAGTAAATGCGTAGACACAGCAATCAGCACATACGGAAATATTCTTATTACTACAAACGCACACAATTAAATCACATACCTACAAATAAAAACTACGTAGGGGGCGTCCATTAATTACGAGCGCCGTTTAGGGGGAGGGGGTCAAGCTCAGTGAATATCATGTAATTTTTTTATGCAAGAAACAGTGCAAAAAAATGATTATATATATTGTGATTTTGCGAAAAAATAATAAACTAATTATATTTTTTTACGATAAATCCCACGCACTAAACACACAAAACGAGGGGTTGAGCCAATTCTCACGAAATATCCCTGCACCCCACACAAGCCCGCTTGTTTTTTTAGGGTTATTTGCAGAAATAAACAAAAGGTTACATTTGTCTTTCTAGTTTTTTTTCTTGAGAATCAGAATCGTGTATACATTCGAACCTCATGCAAAAAAAGATATGTCAAAATTTTCAATCTTTGTTTCGTTACTTTTTAGTATTAATGTTTTTTTTTTATGAACGTAATGCACCTGAGAAATATTTTTCCTTAAAAAATTTTTGGACACTATAAAGTTACATATTTGCTGCAAATGACCCACCCACCCTTTTTTGACGACCGGTTTAGCTCAGTAGAGTTGCCTGCGAAGCTGAATGTCCTGGGTTCAAATCCCGGTAAGGGAAAATGTTTGTGTGATGTTCAAAATTATTTGTTCCTGAGTCTTGGACGTTTTCAATGTATATAAGTAAATTTATCTATGAAATATGTCGTCGTCAAGTACTCATAACACAAGCCTTATTGAGCTTACCATGATTTGTGTAAAAAATTGTCCCGTAATATTTATTTATTTATTTAATTATCTAAATCCGTAGTATACGGGCTACTGTCCCGGGTAAGCTTTGTGGTAGGCGGGAAACGGCCCTGCCAGACGAGGCCGTCCAAAAACAATTTCGCCCGCGTTTGGGTACAACATGTAACGTGTTATTATAATCTGACGGATAGTTTCAGGTTTCCCTGCGGTGTTTTGTGAGACAAAATTAAACAGGGTTTTGCCTCTTCTATATTCTGTGAATTAATAGACAATGAGCATTAAATGGAACTTCGAAAATACACGGATTTAATCAACCTACGCTTTTGTGCATTAAACGATTAGCGCACAGCATCAATGTTTTTCGAAAGTTACTGATTTTGGACGACCTTTGTAATAATATGTTTACCAGCGAGCTATGGTCACGATTTAATTCTGCAAACATTTGATAGACACTCCGTCTTTGATGATGATGGTGCTTCATTACCAAAAATTTAGTCTAAGCCTGTGACCTAAGTTTTTATAGAATACTTGAAGATGCCCGCAACTTCGTACGCGGAGGGGAAAAGTCAAAACCCTATTTTTTTCTTCAGCGCAGTCGGGTAAATAGTATCCTATAACCATCTGGAGATACCCGCCTACCCGTGTGCCAAAAATAGTTGAAATCCGTTTAGCCGATTTAGCGTGAGGAAGCCACAACGACACATACAAACATTTCATTTTTACAACGTTATAATAGTATAGACTAGAAGACACCCGCAACTTCGTTCGCGCAGGAGATAAAGTCATAACCCCACTTTTTTTGACCGCTTAATCGGGTAAAAAATATTCTATAACCATCTGGAGATACCCAGCAACCTGTGTACCGTTTAACCGATTGGGCGTGATGAAGCCATAACGGCAAATACAAACACACAAAAAATAAAAAAATATTTTTTTTTTCGTTGTATTGACCTCCTAATAGTCCATTACAACCAGTTTTTTGAAAATATATTCAATGTACAGACATTTCATTTTTACAACTTTATAATAGTGTAGATATAGACAACCATGGTGTTGGCTACTGTCTTTAGGGTCAATATGTATGTTTGTATGAAGCCTTTGTTACGATAAATTCAAAAATATATAGATATCTATAATGCTGGGGCTATACTATCGCGATAACGCGAAAATTTGCGTTGTCGCGACACGTGTCGCCAAAAAATTCAGCCTATCGCGAATCATCTTCGCGAATACGAATGCCCTTCGCGCCGCTGTCGGCAAATTGCCGCACCAAAGGGTTATACCGCAGCAAACTTCGTGAGGTGGGCTACACTTCGCGCTCTTTACGTTCCAGATTATCGCGACGTAGTGAAGTTTTTTTGAAGCCACCAAGCACTTCGTCATGGATCGAACGCGAACTTTTATCGTGACAACGCGAACACGCATCTTCGCATTCAAGTCTGGCCGCAGCATAACGGATCCTCACGTTGTAAACGAGTACTGCTTGACATGTTTCGGTCGATTACGAGGACCTTAGTCATGGGCGCCGAATAGACACCGATGCTGACGCGTTTTAAATTATTGATCAGATTAAGCTGCATTATTAATCACTATATATTCACTGTGATTCTTGAAGGCTGATTAATCAAATACGGCATTAAGGATTCAATTATTCAGACCCCGCTCGAAGAGTCCGCTTGAAACCGCCTGAAATAATAGCTGAGCGCGATTAAATAATCAATGCGGGTGGAATACACTTTATAGTTTCGCGATTCTTTGACGAATCTTTAATACAATGCCGAATAAATCATTGACGATGGAGATATAGTGTCTAGATTTCGCGATTAATGACCCATTTAAATAAATCGAGTCAAACTCATGGTAACTGTAGAAGATTATGAACATAAAAATTAAGAAGTCTTAGCTTAGTATTGTATTGAAAATAAGAGGCATGGCTTTGTCCAGCTTTGTCCAGTGAGACACACATAAGCATTATATAAGTAAATGATGGTAGGGTTCATGTTTTCACAACACAAAAAAACGTGATTTTTGACTCATGACGAGTTTCGTCGGGACTATGTAACGCAACGTCCGAAACTTCGAAAAATTAAATAAATAAATGATATTGGCAGTATTTTGTTGCATTGTGGTTATGAGTGAAATCGTATAACTTTAAATCAAGGGTTCAAGTTAACCCAGCTAGGCCATTAATACAAACCTGTTTTGAACTTCAAACAAATAATAAATAAATAAATAATATCAGGGACAATCTTACACAAATCTACCTAGTCCCACACTAAGCAAAGCTCGTACTATGGGTACTAGGCGACGATATACAAAATATATAGATAAATTATAACACTTAAATACATAGAAAACATCCAAGACCCAGGAACAAACATTCGTGTTAATCACACAAACACTTGCCCTGGCCGGGATTCGAACCCGGGACAGCCAGCTTCGTAGGCCGTTGTACAACCCACTGAGCCAAACGTGTCGTCAAATAATGATTACCTCTAGTTTGACTAGTTCTGCATTATTTTAATTAATTCGACTTTTTACTTATCCAATTCCAGTGTGTTGTAAAGCCATACGATAAATAAATAAATTATTACTTTTGTGTGACTACCTGTCGACGTCTCTGCATCATTATATTTCTTTTGACACGTGGACCAATTTGAATGTTTAGTTATGTTTGATGAAGATCGGGTCAGCCCCAAGATTGTTACAGAACGATTTTTGAATTATCCATAATTTTACTTATTGATTTTGGATTAAATCAAACATTGGTAACATTCGTAATTCCTTATTAGCAAATCCCTTAAGTTACCGTATGCCATGATTGAATTTCTTCTACCGAAATAATCCTATACACTAGTAGATTGATTCGTTAACAGGCAATCCGATCAGTATTTCGCTGTTGGAATTGTTAATCGAATCAGTCGCTGTTCTCGAACATTCGGGCTTTATCTCGATACATTTAATGACAGACGGCTGGAGAGAACCATTTGATTCCAAATGAAACGTTTGCTTTACCGCCATTCAATGAAAATGCGGGCTAATGCCAGAGCTTAATTTGTTAATCTGTAATTTGATTCGGTTTAAGTGACACGCGGTAACAGTGAGAAGATTTATTTGTGTGAGTTTGTTAAATCAAAATTCAATGTGCATACGTTACGCGAAAAATATTTTGAATGAAAAATTGTTTCGTGTTTGCTTAAATATACATGTAACGATTTATTTCAGTAATTTAACTAACATATTTTAACAACATCGAGACGCCTTTATCAACTGTTTTTTTTTTTAGAAAAGTTTTATTGATTTTATTTATACGTGATACTGATTAATCAATAGTAAATAAATGCAAACGATTACGATCCTCAGGAATAACAAATACTAGGGAACGTTCACACAAATCGAACTACTCCCATGGTAAGCTCAATAAGGCTTGCACCTATTATCAGTGCTAACGATGTTATATCTAATAGATATATTTTACAATAAGATTACTTAGGATAACATTTGTCGAGCTCTTGCCCTTTCAGTAACAGTTCAGAATAATGCAAATCGGTTATGATCTATATCCTAAAATATATGACTGCTGCTAGAGAAACCGTTAATAAAGTATGGTCTTACATGGCATAGCTAAAGAATGGTTAGGCTATTGCCTCCAAGCTTATGAAGGTCATTTGGTCCCTGTTATGCAAATTTTTAACTAACGTGGGCCGATTTTTTTTCTTCTGAACCGTCATCAGCTACGCCACTGGTTGTTAAATCCCTAATTACTCACGGAAGTCTCCATTTTCCTATTTACTATTGGAGAAACAAATATTTTTGCCGCACACCGTTTCCTTTATTTTCAATAGTACAAACTAACATTAGAAATCAAGATCTTTATTTTTTATAAATCATAGATAATAAAGTAAAAGTAAAAGTAATAACCTCATCCCTTGTGATACACAAAGATGGCCGATGTACCTGTAGTTGACTGCCAGAACGTTTGAGGTTGGCACTCAGCTCGTAGCAAGTTGCTATATACGCATGTTCCTATGTTATCGACTACGCGTAGCGCTACGAAAATCTTGGCATTGGAAGTGTCATGTGTCCAATTGTTTTGCAGGTGCTGTCGTCTTGCGGTCCGATGTCAGTGTCCTTCTTCACCGTGGTGGTGTTCTTCGGCTCCTTCTACCTCATCAACCTGATGCTGGCCGTCGTGGCGCTGAGCTATGAGGAGGAGTCGCAGATCACGCAAGAAGTAAGACGCTCATCGATCGAAGCTAGTCGATAGATCAATTCCAGTCGAGACGCTATACTTGGGTGTACTAAGGCCCAAAGCTATCAATAATAAAATAGGCCTTCATACACGTTTGGTCATAGGTAAAGAAGTAGTGAGAACATCGCAAATGTTACCATGTGACTGGTCTGTGTTTATAGGTCTCAACAGTGCTTCGAAGTGCGACAAAAAATCATATTGTAGTCACACGCACATGATTCATGCGTTTCTTCCGTAATCGCTTCGTTTCGTAATATAGAGTTTCTACATACTATACTCAAGAATACATAATACCATGCATAAAAATAAAAAACTACCACCATTTGCACTTGCACTTACATAGAGATCAGGTTTTAACCCAATCTTACTCTACCAGGAAAGAAAAAAAGACCTGAACGAGCACAGAGATGACTCGACGTTCAGCTTCGACCCGACATCTCTGGCTGTCAGGACTCTGGCCAAGGACTCCAAGAAGAGGATAGATGCCCGAAAGGGGCTGCTATTAGCGTCGTACTCACGGAAGAGGACAAGGAGACGCAAGCGGGGCAAGAGCGCTATACACCACGCTGCTGCCGTCGCCGCCGTGGCTGAGAGGTAAGAGAAAGTTGTTTTACCCAACCAGTCACTAGCCTTGGCTTAGGATGACGTTAGGATGCCGGGTAAGGGCTTCATGTTCTATGAAATGGATAAACCCTTGTAAGGGCCCGTTTTTAATAACCAGTTCTGATACGTCCCTGGTTGATAAAGGCTAGTTTTAGCCTAGGCCAACGTCAGGATTATAGAGAAGGACTCTAAGAATGAGATAGATGGCCGCAAAGGTCCGGTATTAGCGCCGTATACTCGCGGAAGAAGATCAGGAGATGCAAGCGAGGCAAGAGCGCCATTAACGAAGCTGTTTTTTTCCCTTCCGTGGCTGAGAGGTAAGAGAAAGTTATTCTACCTCACCAGTTCTGATCTGACTTATTTGGCTATAAGAGCTTTGGCTTAAGACAGCGTTAGGACGCAAGACTTTGTCTAAAAAGAGGAAAGACACTAGCGTGGGGTTGCTATTACGACGCAAGCGAGATGGAAAGAAATCTAGTATTATTTCCCTGTCGCCATGGCCATTAGAACTTCCTTCCTTATCTCTGCTAAGGAAAAGAACAACATTTAGTTGGGGGCCACTAATAAAATTAACTATGAGAATCATAAGGTGATACTGCAATAACAAAGCCCTTCATTCAATCAATCCCAAACTTACTTACCTCATATTTATACGTGTATATTTGTATGCTCTTAACGGGAAACGTTATTCGGACCCCATGGGACCATCATTCGAATGAAATCGAAGAGGGATAGTAATAGGTCCTAACAAGAAGTGTCAGAAGCATGAAAGTGATTTTTACTGATCTAAAACGCCACGAATTGTTAACCAACCGACAAACGGATTTTATAGGATGAATTGCCGCTTGTCAAACTAGGATAAAGTTATTCGGAGATTGATTGACTGAAAGACATACAAATTTGATTTTTAATTTAGGTTATTCCATATTGGTCAAAAACGCGCAGATTCAGTATGTACCGACTAAAAACGCTAAAGAATTTAGTACGGGGGCTTCTCTCTCAGGTAACTACATACATTATCTCGTGCATGCTTGGCAAACCTTATTACCTAGACTAACACCGAGTAACAGGTCAATTAAGCGTATATGTAAAATAGCTATATTTCTTGTGTCAGGATTCGCAACAGGTAGCTTGCACGTAATCTATCGGCTTATTCACTTAGGCGACCCCTAACAAAATTTCACCAACGTAGTATAAGTCATATTCAAATAATAAATCATTAATTTCCCGTAACGTACGTATCCATTTTACGTTTACCAATATTTAGACGTATGTAGATTAGTATTGTTATTGTCACTGTCAAGTGAATTCCTTTTTTATATCAAAATTGATGTATTATCCAAACAAATTTAAAATACGCAGCACTATTGCTCAAGTATGGGACAAACTGTCTATCTTGTTTAGGTGCATTACGATTTCACTCGTTTAACGTTACCGTGTAACTATGCGAGAATAGGTTATCCGTAGACTAGCATGGTGAAACGAAAATGAAGTTAACCATCAAATAAATCGTTAGAGCAAAGTTATACTGGAGTAGCCATTCTCGTGTACATTAAATGTCGGTGAAATCGGCCCTTAGACTAAAACTTTATATTTCGTGTTTTTCAACCTTTTTCATAACGCGACTCCTTTTACTGAAAAAATACTTCGCGATCCCCATTTTCTGCGCTGATTAAAACATGTGTTTTAAAATGTTACACATGTTAGCGAATTTTCCGAATTAATGTATCCACGACCCCCTTTTAGAGGCTTACATATGGCCGTACACACTGAGTGTTTCGAAGTGCCTCTTTTGATATATATTTTAAGAGAATGAGTCGAATAACAAGGCCAGAAATTACGAAAAATGTGATGAAACTTATTTAGTATGCAAAGCATTCATACTACATATTCATATATAACCTTACATAATACAGTCTTATAAACTAGAGCTTTAGGTTCGTCAAATTTCTAACTATAGAAAAGGTGGATAAATCGAAAATTTACAGTCACTAATATTATAATGTACTAACACAAAAAATACCCAACTTAAAACATAATTAATCTTAATCAAAAAGCGGCCCCCCTCGACTTGAACCGGGCGCAAAGGTTCCATCACACTTACAGAGTTGCATCAGGTAAGAACCCACGCGAGCATCATACCTTTCTCCCGAATTAGACGTCCACATCCCTAACGAAAGCTATATCTTCCGACTCCCAGTACCCTGTCGTATCAAAAGCAAGAAGCACAAAATAATAATTATTTACTAAAGCCGCGTATTTGTCACGCTTTCCGAGCGCGGCAAATTCTGCTGCGGCACCCTGTCTGCACCGTTTGGCTAAGGTGCTAGGAGTGATTTTAGAGTTCCGAATACTTACTAAGATCGCGTTTATTTTTTAGCACACTTTTACAAACATTTTTATGAAAGCATAGGTACGAGTACCTAATAATTTCCTATTGACATTATTCCTCATGTCACTTTCACTAAGATACTCGTAATCGCTTACACTAAAATTAAGTGTATGAAGTCGGTAACTGCTCTTTACAGACCGCTGTACTGAAATAGCAGAATCTAACTCTCTTTTCAAACTCCAAAAGTCAAATGGTTTCATCCGGCAGGACATTTCGCTTTTCATTCAACCCGAGGCAAACCCAGCACCCGACGCAGTCTCTTTCGACGTCCCATGCATCATTGGAATTGGATGCATGTCGTCAAACTACTCTCTGATTTACTTCACTGCATATCTATTCGGGGTAAAATGCTTGAAAATCCGAATGTGAATTGCGAGTTTCGGATTGTAGTTGCATAGCAGTAAATGTACGCAGAGATCTCTCAATGCCATTTGCGTGCAGTACAATAATGGTTTCAGGATGTTGTTCGGGCTGCCCCGTTTTTGCAGCGCATCATAAATCGGCATTAATGCGCAAACGAGCTGCCTCCCTGATGCGACGCGTGCGAGACAGTACCAACACACTCCTGAATACCATTATTGACATGATGGCATGTCCTACAACGAGGAGATGGAATACCATACATATGGACCCCAGAAATGCCATCGTTTTATTTTAATTTTGTATGTGTAATTTTTTAATTAAGCAACCATCATTTATAATAAACGCAACCATCATTAACAAAGTAGCCATCTGGTGCTCAAAGGTGGATACCAAAGCGTATGCTTCCAAAGGGCAGTGCGCAAACCCATAACGACGAGACACTATAGTTGGGCTCGGTCTTCAGTCGTAACTGAACGATGAAAAATAAGTTTTTGGAACAACTAACACAACTGTTACACAATGTTATATATAAGAAACTAATATGCCCACCTTCTTTTGAAGCTGATTATGCTATGAAGCTTCAGTTGAGCTCTTATCGGAATGATAGGCTCAATCATGTTACAATTTTGACTCTCCTCCAATTTTGTGCCTCCAGTCAAAACACTCAAATACAGCTTCTGCTAACTTTGGCCCTCTCTTTGTCATTGGTAACATAATCCAACATACTTAATACACGGTGCCCGCGAGGAATGGGAAACATTTTAACCACGCATTCCTGAGGCCATTAGGAGTAAAAACTGTTATATGAACCAAGTCAAATTCAGCACAAAACAAAATGTAGGTTAGTCGATTTTTGTACATAAAAATTGAATAAATTTCGCTTCTCTATGAAAATTATCCGTTGTATTTTTCCAAAAAAGGATGATTTTAGTAAGTAGTAGCTGTCAATCGCTCAACAGCGACGTGAAACTTGGCCGCATATGTGGCAACGTCGCGATCATAAGAGCTTAATGTACTTTAGTATTCACAATAAATTGTTTAAGTGCATGAAAATTGATAATATCTTCAAAACTAAGCCGGATTTGCCTGGGGTTGATGGAACATTTTTTGTTCCTCATCACCTAAGCAATACGTGGTTAAAATATTTCTAATCCCTCGCGAGCACCGTGTTATAAGACTTGATATTGTTAGCGATAGGTATTGCATTGTAGAATTCAAGACTATGACAAGCCACACGATGCAAAAAAAATCCTTAAAGCATGATTTTTGGGGTTAATAATTGACTACAGATCACTGTTTTTTTGCCTAAATATTGAAAAAAAGAAGCTTCAGATAATTCTTAATAAGGAAGAGCCCGAAAATAAACACTTTAATTCCATATTAAGAGGAAAATGACATTTCCCGCTAAAATTGGAAGTTATGAAAACAATTCCGTATCTAAGGGGTGAAATGTCCCTGTCACTTGCAAGCGGAGCAACTGGAACAAAACAAGATTTTGG
This sequence comes from Hedya salicella, assembly GCA_905404275.2. Classification (NCBI taxonomy): domain Eukaryota; kingdom Metazoa; phylum Arthropoda; class Insecta; order Lepidoptera; family Tortricidae; genus Hedya; species Hedya salicella. Next base: position 8,935,636 of record FR990112.1, on the reverse strand, counting down.
GTTTCAATTTCGCTTACAGTATTGTTTTGCGGATAATTTCGGCATGATACCGTTCGATTGTTCGGTCGGTTATCGTGAGGCAAATACACGAAGGCCCTGGAGAAAACTCGTCCGTTGTCGCAAATTCAATTGGAACCAATATTCGATACGAGGGGAAATTACGTTATTTTATTACCTGCTTCGACCTCTTATTTCATCGGATTCTTCCCACAGAGAGGAGGTCGCGTTATAAAATTCTACGATGGTGTCGTTTCGTTATATATTTATGACCGACTTGTTTTAAAAGTCAGGCATGAAACATTGTGTGAGTTACTGAGTGTATACTTTTTTTCATTTTAAAGGCCCATTATTAGGGTTCCGTACCAAAAATGGTAAAAAAGAACCCTTATGGTGCGGCTCCGTCTGTCTGTCTGTCTGTCCGACTATTAAAGCGCCATATCTCAAAAACTATGATATCTATTTGAAATTTGTAACTAAAAAATAATATATCATATAAAGGGCTTAATCTGCACTTTTTTTAACTATTTTTTATTTAACTAAGTGATTAGATTTTGTTTTATTAAGGAAGATGAAAAAAAAAAATCCTCCCCCTTTATACCCGACTGCGCGACAGCGAAGGAGTGGTAATGTGTTTATCAGTCTATGTATGTATGTATGTATGTATGTATGTATGTATGTATGTATGTATGTATGTATGTATGTTTGTTCCTATCTGGCACTCTAGAGACCAAACGCGTGGACCGATTTTGATGATTCTTACGTCAATCGATTTGTCTTAACTGTCCGAATGTCACTGAAGACATGAAAATGATGAAAACTCAAAATGGCGATAATGAGACGCCATATTGTGAAAAAGAAAAAAATGAAAATCGACGTACTATATCGAGTGGGGTATCAATGAATAGGGATTTAAAAAAATATTATTAGGTTTCTTTTATCATTTTTAATTTGGAATTACTAGTTAGGACCTATAACGATTTAAAGTTGGTTAGCAAGCCGTTCTCACTAAATTTTCATTTAATTGTATTGTAATAAATCTGTGCAAGCTTCTCAATAGGGGTCCACGATAAAGATTGCGAAATTGAATGACTTTTATAATTTTAACTAAAAAGTATAAAATAAAAAATAATAATTAAAAAAACAAAAAAACCCGACTGCGTAAAAAACTAAAAAGAAAAAAGGAAGTCCAGTACCCTAGAAATTTGTTAAGTTATAATGGAAATCTTTCATGATTCATGATCGATACTCACAATATAACAAATAATAAATTCTAATATGGAACATAGCAATTTTAAACAGTCGGGACCCATTGTTGGAAAGGGTCCCGACTGTTCAATATCGCTATGTTCCATGTTAGAATTTATTATGTGTTATATTGTGAGTATCGATCATGAATCATGAAAGATTTCCATTACCTATAACTTAACAAATTTCTAGGGTACTGGACTTGTTTTTTTCTTTTTAGTTTTTTACGCAGTCGAGTTTTTTGTTCTTTTTTTTATCTCCGATACATATCAGGTGCAAACTTAACCGGAACCGGGTATTATAATTATGTATAGGTAAGAGATAGATTGTACGGAACCCTCGGTGCGCGAGTCCGACTCACACTTGGCGGGTTTTTTATTTAATAAGTGGTAAACACAGACGATTCGCCTGATGGGATGTAGCCATCATCGCCCATGGTTATGTACAATACCTGAAAATCGGCTCATAAGTATGCTGCCGAGTTTTAAGTGCCCAGTGTACTTGTTTCAGGACTCCATGTTATAGCACTCCGGGAATACTGTAAGGGGTTCATTCTGGTGGCTAGAATGAACTTGTACATGATTTAATTCCATCTGTTGCATAATTAATACTTTTATGAAAACGTGAAAACGGCAATCTAAATCTATACCATTATAAAGTTGTAAAAATGAAATGTCTGTACATTGAAGATATTATCAAAAAAATGATTGTAACGGACTATTTGGAGGTTACTTATACGAAAAATATTTATTGGATTTTTTGTATGTGTCGTTGTGGCTTCATCACGCCAAATTGCCTAAACACATTTCAACTATTTTGGTACACGGGTAGCTGGGTATCCACAGATGGTTATAGGCTACTTTCCACCGGACTAAACTGTCAAAAAAATAAGGGTTATGACTCTTTCTCCTCCGCGAACCAAGTTGCGGGGGCCTTCTACTACTTTATGTTTAGGTAATCGATATTGGGAACCGTTTACACGTTAAACCATAGTCTGTCGTTCAAAAGTGTTACAATTAATTTCATTTAATATGATATCCTTATAAACTAGTTTTTACTCGCGGAGTTATTCTTAAGTCTACATCACTGCGATTTAAACTTTTTCACTTATTTTCAAAACACAACAAATACGAATATGATTTATTTAATAACCTTAGGTACGTTGGTAGTTCTAGCGGTAATAGGCAGGATGAATAAATTGTAATAATTAGTCTGACATGTAATGTAGATTAGTTATAAATATTGGAGACGTATTCTTTCTTTACTTACGTAAAAAAAGGATATACATTGAGTCAAAATGTCGTACTAGCCCCCACTCCTAAACTTTAATGCGATTTATCTGAGTATTTTTTTCATTATTTTGAAAAAGCAAAATATACGTATCAAATATTTTTTACGGACTAATTAGAATTTTGAGTTGCATAACCCGTCATCGTGCCCATTTGCTTTAGTAAGGAACTCCAAGATCCTTCGCACTACGGACGTAGCGCGACGTCCGAATCGGCGAAGCTATAGGTGAAAAACTTACATAAGTAAGTCACCTGATGTATGTAGTAGTAACGTATCCGTATAGGCAATATGACGTTCTATATTAGAAAAATGACATAAGTTGCATATCAATTTCTTAGACTACTGCATGCAACAGGTGACTTACTTAAGTTTTTCACCTATAACGCGAGGTAAACACATACATCATATTTATATGCGGATAAGCCCCATTTTGTTCTGTCGAGAAAATACATCACTGTTCTTCAACATTTTTATGACCCCATTTTTACGTAAAAATATTTCGCTATCCTCCGCGCATTCAAACATATATTTTGAAATGTTACAAAAATATCGATCGATTCCTATATTATGTAACTGCCAATGAGACTGGTCTAAAATTCGAACTCATCACACGAAAAACTGTCTACTAACATAAAATAGCTCGTAAATAGTTATACATATAGAAAAAGTTTATCAATATAAAGTTTCCATCGAGTACACAGATGTCAAATTATCCAAATCGGATTTCGGTTCGGGCGCAAGCGTGGGTAGACGCAAATTACAGAGTAGACATACTCGGCGACGTGTTTCCATTAGTTTCTATTTTCCTCGTATATAGGTATAGTCCGCATCAAACAGTTCGCAGCATCCAAGGCGCCATATATATGTACATATACCGTCACGTATCTATATGCCTATCCTATAAGAATAAAGATGTGTTGTGATATTTCTAGCACTTTGGATGCTAACTTGTAGTACTGTGTGTGTGAAAGTATTCAAAATTCGGGTGGTAGTATTCAAAACCACCGCTTCCTTGATTTTGGTATAATTATTGGGAGTATCGTTAATAATAATTGTAGCCTACTATTAAATATATACTTGTGAAACAAAAAATAATAATCCGGGGTTTACGCGTTCTTTACTTCGTTATGTGATTTTGTGAGTGTTCAAATTGCAAAAACGCCTTTAATTCAGTCTTTTGCAGAGTAATTAAATTTGAAAGTTGGAGTCGTAAAAACATTCCGTAAAATGGGGAAGGAGGAACAAACAGAACGTGTGACAACTTGACAAGAGTAACAAAAGAGGCTGTCACAAAGCGTGCTCTAATGAAGTGATGTCCGGTGTAGCGCGATAATCGAATCAGGCTTGTGCCAGCCCCGTTCACGATCCGCGAGCATGTATAATGATTTAATGATGCTCTGAGTATACATATCTAAGTACTTGAGTGTCATTCTGATAATCCACGTTAATCCGTCTCTAGCTTTTCCCTGATATCACTAGACGCGAGAAGTAGATAGTGGTACATGTTCCGCATCACAGCACCTCTAGTGTGATACGCGACTGTTTGTCGCCCGCCGAAGATTGTATGTCTCTTTTCTCTCAATACAATACGAGAAAGACGGGTGATGCTATATCGCGCGACAAGCGTAGTCGCGGAGAGTTGTGCTAGACCAGCAGGTCAAAATATATTGGTCTCTCAAGAGGGTTCTCAAAACTGACTGATCGAAGCGAACGGCGAGACCTATCACTAATATTTAGAGGTAGGTTCGAGTTTAGGGATCATAGGCATGCGCATATTCTGATACCACTTTTGTGAATGCGACAGCTGGAAGGGATGGTCCTAGAAGTAGTGAGAGGAGCAGTAGCACTACGCCAAAAAAGTTAACGCGTCCTTTACCATTTTGTTATTAATATGTTTAGTAATTATTGATTTTTGATTGATATTACGTAGATTAATTTTCATAATGAAGAAAATGTATACAGCTGCCCTTTATCAAAACCTAGTATGGACTTTAGAGGACATTTTACAGAACAGCGTTTAACAGAAATTGTGTCAGCGTCAAAAAAATACTACATTTCGGTAAAAATGTTATTTACTAATATAAAATTCGAATTTCATATTTTTTAAAATATAATTATAGTTATACCCTTTACTAACTTTGAAAATATATAAGCCCATGGTGTTCTTACATAAGTTACATTCAAAACTACGCGACAACCTAGTATAAAGTCTCAAACACTAGGTTTAGAAATGAGTTAGGCGAGTTACTACGTTTTAAACCGGACAAACGCTTTTAGTGTTTTTAAATTCATCCGCAGATATATTGCAGCGTACTTACCTATTGTTAAACGAGTTTTCCTCAGGAGTATAAGCCGCGAAAATCTGCAGTTTTTTACATTCGGACGCTCACGAGTAGGTGAAGCTTTTCACACACGGATTTGAGCAAAGCCACGCTGCCGTACCAGCTGTCGCCAACTGTTTTTTTGTGCACTTGGTGTATTTTAAACGGATTTTTACTTTTACAGACTTTATATCTTTTTTTTATTACTTTATTGCACATAAACAAAATAACAAAATTGTTACAAACATCCTCTCTTTTAACAAATAATAAACACGTTATGAAATCTTCCTGACGATGCCGGCCGTGTCCTGGAATATTACTGCCTTCTCTGATATGATTAATTTTATCATTTAAACAGTCGTTTTGTCTGCATAAATGTGCACCTGCAAATTCTACAATTGGTTTTCAGAGACTAATATCGTAATACTCGCACTCCCTAGCAGATTCAATAAATTTCCCGCAAACTTCCTTAAACCTGAATTATTTCGACTGCTACATAGAGGTGGGCGATAAATAACGTTCCAATGAAAAAAGTCACAGTGATCGGCCGCCTAAAAGTGTAACTGTCATGAAGGAATGTTACAAAATCGCGTATATCGTGCCTCTGTTGCTAGTGATATTTGTTCTGCCGGTTCCGTCACTGCAGTCGCTATTTTGCGTATTTTTAGATAAAAGTTTCAATTTCAAATTACTCTGTCCGATACGCATTTATAATGTGAGCAACGAGTGTGAAAATATCCCGTTGTTATCATTAAGGGGATAAGTATTAATGCTACGGAAAATAACTTTAGCTTGACCTGAGTGAGTGGTGCTACAAAGTCGGAATGACGATTGATATTTCACAGTGATTTTTTTGGACTGGAACAATAGTCACGGTGATTATTATGTAACGATTTTCCCCATCCCTACAGCAAAATAAATGGGTTCCTCCTCGCGCTTGATTTAACTGTGTTTGAAACGTTTGTTAATGAATGTTTCGGAACAGGGAAGTAGTTCAAACATGACATTTTAATGAAACTATTTGAAACATAAAATAAACAACACCCGTCTTAAATCTTTTTTAAGAACCATTCTGTACAAATTCGTTATTTTGATGACTGAAAATATTATCAGTTATTTATAGCATTTTATAACAATCCCAAATATCATTAAATCGTATTTATAAGGATACTTACTCTTATTTTAATTGATTGATTTTTGCAAATAAATATAATTTGATTTGATTTGATAGACTTGTCTGAATACAATGTCAAATGGTGTACAGCCATGCTTCAATAATATCTTCATCATTGTGTGCCGGCCAGCCATTCCATTTATTTTATCTTATCTTACTAATAGGGGTCATTACGAATACACTTCGACCCAGTGGGATCTTTTGTGTAATTACCCCTTCTTACTACTCAATGGTTTGTTCTACCATCTCCATAAACCGGATGATAGATGCCAGTGGTAGCGTCTGCAATTCCTTTGGCCTTGGGTACCCAACACCAAATTCCTTCATTCTCAGTCTGGCGAGGGCATGACATTCACATAATAAATGTTCCATTGTTTCAGCCTCTTCACCGCACATTCTACAATCCGTGTTGACAGAAAGTCCTAGTTTGGCCAGGAGTCCTTTGACTCCGAAGTGACCTGTAAACACACCCATTATGATTCTGAGCTGTCTTTTGCTGAAGTTCCACAGTTTCTTGGTCCAGCTTGATTCTACCCCTTCTATGAATAGCTTTGCATGCCTCAAGCCCTTCACCTTCTTCCACTCTTGTTGATGTTGGTTCTTGGCATGGTCCTTAATGGCCGTTACTATGGCTCCCTGTGAGAGTCCCACACATGGTTCAGGTCCAACGAAGCTAGTTGCAGACCCTTTTCTAGCTGCTCATCTGCGTTTTCATTACCGATAAAGCCTTCATGCCCTCGAATTCATACCAGCTGCACCTTATTGAGCCTTCCCAGCTTGTTTAATGCTTGAATGCCGTTGTGTACAAGTCTAGAGTCTACTTTGGGCACTGATAACGCCTTCAGTGCTGCTTGACTGTCGCTGAGTTCCATTCCATAAGACAAGGTATGATTTTTCATTTAGACTGCCGCAATTAAACTCGTCACTTAGTTCCTCAAGACTGCGTATATCGTCTCTCACACATCACAGCATATATATGTAGGTACCTATTTTACTTATGCAATTCATGTTACTCACTTCATGTCTTAAAACGTGAAATCATTGTTATAAACTTTCCTCAAAATTCATTGAAAAACGGAATCTCATTTCGCCCGAAAAACTTAATCTCGACACGAACAGACAAATCTAACCGCACCGCCGTTCTAAAAGTCCATAGAAATAATCAATAGCGGGTCATTTATTAGTTTTCAATAGTTGCAGCCCGGGGCCGGGGTATCTCATTCCGGAGAGTTCTTTCATGGGGATATTGAGTTTGTTTGATCTCTAGTACTAATAGATTTTGATGTAATATCTAGACGTTTATTATTGTCGGGAATTTCAGAGTTGTTTGGAGAGAAAAGAATATTTTCTCAAAAATGCTGTGTAATGTTGCCATAACGTCACCTAAAAAGAATACAGAAAATGCAACATACTAAAGCCTTAATAGAGGTGTCCAGCAAAGAGCGCAATTTCTAATTTGTAACTAATGTTTGTCCAGTAAATAAGCATGAAATTCTGAATAGGAGTACGTACCATATTATTTGAATTTCGAAACAAGACACCGACTGGAGACTGCGATGTAAGAACGATGGGGCCGTATATGAATTCAAAAATGTAATAAATCATCTTCAACGCATTTTTTTAAATTGTTTTACCGTAAGTATATATTTGTTAATGTTTTTTTCGTTTCAATACGTCATTTGTTTTTAAATAAATAAATGAAGTTGAAAAGAGTTTGACATTTTTGCCACGTTAAAAAATACTGCATTTAATAATATGAACAGTTTAACAACGAGGTTAAAGTATGTACGAGTATGCTGCGCTTCGTTCATAATTATGTTGTGTGAAATGGTGGAAAAAAGTCAAGATTATTGTTGATATTTTGAAATTGCATCATTTGTATATAGCTTAGAAGAAAAGTCTCAGTTAAAAAAATTAACAATAGTTATGAAATAAAACGATAAATTTACGGTATGTTCCATTTTATGTACTTATATTTTATTGTATTTTTTGAAAAAAAAACTGATTCCAATGTGATGAAACAATGCAATGACAGGGCAAAACAACTAAGCGCAGAATCTTTGTTAAAAAAATGCGATAAAATTAAGCCCCAAATCCATTCATATTTTAATTTTGTTTGTATATTTTTGAGAAAAGCACTATTTATGCGTCGACCTTAATGCCATCCTCGCCCCTCGCCTCGTAATATAGCTGGACTTCGCGTACTGCTCGGTCCCTGGTACTCGACCAGTAGGTAGAGGTTATTTTCTGGTCTCTGCCGTAATGTACTAAAAATTAAGTCTGGTCTAATAACCTTTGTTTTGACGACCGGTTTGGCTCAGTGGGAGTAACGTTGCCTGTGAAGCTGAAGTCCTGGGTTCAAATCCCGGTAAAGGCAAATATTTGTGAGATGAGCATATAAATATTTCAATAGCGGGTCTCTGAGTCTTGGATGTTTTCTATGTATATAAGTAAAGTATATTTAATATTTTCTTCTGTTTCCGCGATTATTATTCATTGAAATAAAACAATTTTCAAGTCACGGGTGGACAGTCCACCCGTGACCATGGAAAGCTGCAAAGCTTCCGAAACGTCGGGAACTAAAATGAGATACAGATAATATTGGCGATATAATCCGTTAAATTGTTTGAAAAAAAAAAATATTTATTAAATATATCGTCGTCTAGTACCCATAACACAAGCCTTATTGAGCTTACCATGGAACTAGAGCGATTTGTGTAAAATTGTCCCGTAATATATTTAATTATTTTTAACCGACTTCTCTTCTTAAAAAAGGAGGGGGTTCTCAATTCGGTTATATATTTTTTTTTATGTTTGTTACCTCAGAACTCCGTCATTTACACGACGATTTGGAAAATTATTTATTGTTCATAAGTAGGTATATCCAAGTTGGTCCCATAAAATTTTCGTGAAGATCTGACGCTGGGATCCATGAGGAATCGAAGGAATTCCTCGAATATTATGAGCACGTCTATGATGATTTCGGTATTTATTACAGTAATTTAAGCATTTACATTTGAAAATCACCATTTGGTAAAGAGAAACCGATGATGAAGACACAAGTCATCAGTTACCACTGAGGGCTCTACCAGTGTTATTTAAATCGCGGATCCCAAGTCGATTTAGAAAATTATTTTTGCGGTTCAGAGTAGGAATCTCCAAATTGATCCCATAAAATTTTGGTGAAGATCTGATGATGAGATCGATGAGGAATCGAAGGAATTCCTCAAATATTATGAGTACATGTATGGCGATTTCGGTATTTATTACAGTAGTTTAAGCATTTACATTTGAAAATCACCATTTGGTGAAGAGAAACCGATGATGAAGACACAAGCCATCAGTTACCACTGTGGGCTCTACTAGTGTTATTTAATTCGCGGATCGCAAGGCGATTTTGAAAATTATTTTTTCGATTAATAGTAGAAATCTCCAAGTTGATCCCATAAAATTTTGGTGAAGATCTGATATTGAGATCGATGAGGAATCGAAGGAATTCCTCAAATGTTATGGGCATATCAATGGCAATTTTGGTGTTTATGTAGAACAACCATTTACACCCGAAAATCATCATTTGGTGAAGAAAAACTGATGATGAAGACACAAGCCACCAGTCACTAATTAGGGTTCAACCAATGTTATTTAATTCACTAATCGCAATTTAATTATTTATCATATTTTGCTTAGAGGCAGAAGTTGGTAAAGATCAGGGTAGCAAAGTTGAGAACCAGAGAACTCCTCAACGGTTAAGGGCCCTGATTCTGAAATAGCAACGTTCAGCTGACGGTCGTGAGCAATTGACATTAGAATGCATTATGGCTGTAAGTGTCGTATAAAAGCCGTAGAAGTCATAAAAGTCGTGTGTTATGTGTGGCTTCGATCGTCAGAAGGCAGATTTCGTATTCTTGTTATTTCGGTTAACGATTTCTCATCATGTAGTCGATTTAATAATTTGTTGGCGTGTAAATCTAACAACGCTATGCCTTCCAAAGTTTTGACACGGCTTAGTGCAACATATATTTTCCCTTTAGCGAAATTATTTTTATCAAGGTCTATCACAGTCACACCTTTCTCTAGGGTACCTTGTAGCTTATGAACAGTAACAGCCCAACTTAATATTAAAAGTAAGATACGACGCTCCACATCTCCGTATCCCCTTGTCGCTTGAAACGTAGTACATGATGGAGGTATGGGTATGCAACCGTCACTATCTTTTAACCTAAGACCAACAGTTTCATCGTCAAATTTTACGTACACGATTTCCGGGAGCTCCCCGTTCTCCAGCTGACCTCGTCTTAGGGCCGGCCATTTTTTTTATTATGCCCATAGCCCTATTCACTAGTCCATCAGAGACGGAAATATTCCGTCTCAACATCACTCAAGATTCTACGTTAATTTGAGTTGCGAGATAATTCTTTAAATATTATGGGTCAGTTGAGACTGTTAGTCGTATTCTTTTTTAACCAGGAAGCTACTGGACTTTTTGACCAATCTGACCTAGCTGCTATTCTGAACTTTTTCTGCTCTTTATATTTGACTCGTGATTTGGTCCTCGTATAAATGGGATGGTGACTGTACTCATATAAAAATACAACTTTGATGCAAAATAGTAATGACTATGATATAAATCCAAAAAAAAATTGTAATACCTTACGTGTAGCTTGTTTTATCAGCCTTTAAAGTTGGGTGGGAAAGTCTATGTTTAAAATATGAAAATATTAATAAGTAATAATACCATTGAATAACCCATGAAATGTATAGTAATTTTTGTTATGAAACGCAAGTTTTAAGATAGCTCCAGAACAAAGTTCTAATTTTCCCCATACAAAGGTAGGAACGTGTGACGTCACACGTTTGAGTGAGATTGTAACATTGTTGTATCTCGGTGAGTTTTTATGAGATTATAGTTATATCACATAAAAAAATGTGTCAGCAATTAGCTTAAGAAAAGCCTTAACTTTCATAGTGCACCTCATTACGTGTCTAAAGGAATATGTGCTTCAAATTTCATGTTCCTACCTTACGTTCTATAGGTATATGTATATTACTTTGGCTATTTCCAAAACCAATATATTTTGACCTCTGATCTGGAACATACCCCACTCCTTCACGTGTCTAATGATATCAGGGCGAACTTAGACGCTGATATTCTAAATTACACCCCTGAAAGAAGTTCAACTAACGATACTGCTATGTATACCTTATTACAGTTTATAACAGTTAATTTACACGTACCAACACTCGCTTAAACCGCCTCAAATTAAACGTGCCGATAAAGGCTCAAAAAACTCCCAACTACAGGCCTCAGGAAATTATTTACGGGCCGGAGCAAGTGTGTCAACTGCCTTACACCTGTGACCTGGTTCTAGCGTAGTGTTGGAAAATTTGCATGATAATCTGGGGCTTGTCATAGCACGCGGTGCGGGATACGTGCAGATGCATAGAGGAAAGTAGCTACGCAGAATAACCTCAGGACTTGTGTCAACTTAATCAATTGTTATTATAAGGTTGTTATTAATAAAATGTCTGTACGTTGAAGATAGTTGTCTACCGCTAATTGTGTTATGTAAATGCATTATTTGTAAATCCCTGCATATTTCTTAGGTGTGCAATGAAACGCATTTGTATTGTATTGTAATAACATTTTTTTTAAGTGACGAACTAAATGAATTTTCGCTACACACGGCTTTTCCCTTAAATTCGCTACGAGCGTAGCGTTACGAGTATGTTAGTTGCGAAAGTGTTAAACGCTTAGTTCGTAGCTACTTTCTATTGCTAGCTACACAGATGTTGTCTTATATTGGTGTATTTAGAAGTCTTAGCAACTTGTAATGAAATGATTAGTGTGGCACGTAGCATTAGATATGATTCTAATTACACATTGCACCTTACGTAAATAAGCAACTTGCGTCTCGACTATCCTTTATCTCGTGAGTTTCTGCTTAGAGAGTTAGAAATATTAGAAAATCTAAATAGGTATTTTTCTTCTGTATTGTTACTTTTTATTGTTTACCTAGATTTTCCAGTTTTGGTTTTTTTTTTCTAAGGTTGATCACGAAGTCTGCAGCTCACAAAGTGTAGTATGTAGGTATGTATGAGTTAGTAGGCACACGTCTGGCCGAATTTCATTGGTACAGACATAGCTCAACATCTATGGATTGATATACTCGTAAGATACAATAGGTAGGTCCGCAGGTTCAAACTACAGACTGTGCATTCTCGGCGAGTGTGTCACTGCATATGAATGATCGTAAATCTCACAGCCGTAGCGAGTACGCCGGCGCCGTAGCTCTTCCCACGACATTTCATTAATGTCGATGACTTGCTGTTTTTAATCGTTCATTAATTTTAATGGCGTCTCCTGTTGCGTTACATCATGGATCGAGGTACTCTTTCGTTACATCTAAAATGAAGTGTTAGAATATTACTGATTATGCTCCAGTAACTTACCACCACCGGGCAGGTTGTTGATTAGCTGGTCACCATTCTATAAAAGCGAAAAGTTGAAAAAAATTATGCTTCGATTGGGAATCAAACCCACGTTTTCAACGGCTATCCAGGCTAGAGTTGCCATATTGCAGTCACTTGTACTATATATTATAGAAAAATAATATACTACGAAAAATACTATATTTTCATTGCTAACTCCACTGTTGGACTTTTTTTATAAAAACATAACAACCGAATCAATGTGTGCAATAAAGTGATATGGGATTGTAATTTGTATATAATGTTTAAACATAATGAATGAATGAACGTGTACTACTTTTTTTCATAAATTTCCCAAAAGTACTATATTTTGGCAAATATTATATTTCTTCAAAAAAAGTGGCAATTGGCAACCCTAATCCGGGCCAACACCGGGCGACCATACAATTTTCAACTTTTCACATTAGAATTTGATACTTTTTGGTTGGGGCAGTAGAGTCCTAATGTGAGAGTGGCGACCACGCATAGGAAAGCGCAGCGTGGAACGGCCCCCAACTAGGTTGGCGGATGACCTCGTGGGGATCGCCGGGAGTCTGTGGATGCGGTCTGCACAGGATTGGTCTCTGTGGCGAGCTATGGGGAGGCCTATGTTCAGCAGTGGACGTTCGTGGCTGATAGTCATATTTGATATTTAGTTGTTTCAATAGTGTCGTCATTATACTTTTTATTTAAATTGCCGTGTTAGTATGTGTGGGTTAAATAATGCAAGTTATATTTGACCGATTTCTCGATTTCCGCATTCAGCTAAAATTTGGCATATTATGAAAGTTAGGTTGTTACCGTTAGGTACACTATTATGAATGATACCATCGAACTGATCTGATGATGGAGCCGGATAGTGATCATAGGAACTCTATAATAAAACTAGAAGGCGCCCGCAACTTCGTTCGTGGAGGAGAAAAAATTATAACCCCTCTTTTTTTATTTAGCATAGACGGGTAAAAAGTATCCTATAACTTTCGGGAGATAGGTACCCAGCTACCCGTGTACCAAAAATAGTTGAAATTCGTTTAGCCCATTTAGCGTGATGAAGCCACAACAACACATACAAACATTTCATTTTTACAACTATATAATAGTACTAGAAGATGCCCGCAACTTCGTACGCGGAGGGGAAAAAGTCATAACCCTCTTTTTTTCTTCAGCGTAGTCGGGTAAAAAGTATCCTATAACCATCTGGGGATACCCGGCTACCCGTGTGCCAAAAATAGTTGAAATAGGTTAGCCAATTTTGCGTGATGAAGCCACAACGACACATACAAACATACAATAAATCAAAACAAAAATATTTTTCGTTTTAGTGAACTCCAAAAAGTCCGTAACAATTTTTTTTTTTAAATATCTTCTATGTAAATCGAAAGGCATTCTGCTCAACGACTTATATAGATCTAAGGCAATCGAGGAATGGAGGCTCGTAAACGGACAAAACCACTCGAAAACCTTAATTAAGGGATTCAAACAAAAGTTGTCGAAAGAGATACTACAGCTCAAAAGACCAAAAACCTGCGCAATAACAAGAATCCTGACAGGTCACTGCAAACTAAACAAGCACCTGTTTCAAATGGGTATGAAACAGGAAACAGTATGTAGATTCTGCCAAGAGACAGAGGAAACTGTAATGCATATCCTCTGCTTCTGGGGATCACTCATGAGGAAAAGAAGTATCTACCTAGGGCAACATGTCGTGCCCCCGGAAGAGATACAACATTTCACTGCCCAAAGAATTTGGGAATTCCTAGACTCAACGGGCCTCGGTAGTGAACTCTAATAAAGGGCTGCCACAATAGATCAAATCTGGTCGAGGCGGCATACAGAAGGCCCACAAATAAACAATAATAATATAATCCTCTGCCGGTTTGGCAACGTCAAAATGTAAGGGTAACGTTGCTGGCGACAACACCACTGAGGCAGAGGCCTTATTGGTTGTGTTTATAGCGCAATAGATAATTCAAAACAGCCTTCACTTTCTGTCATGTATGTGAGTGATAGATGCTTATCATGTATTTCATAGGTTTGACTGTTTATAAGAGGAAATTCGACTTTGTATCACGCCTTCCCTCTCACTCTCTATATAAACTGTGTTTCAGTGAGACGGTGCTATACAAACTTCGTGTTTGGGAAATCGGAATTATCCCTCAGACGTCTGTCCGGCAAGTACCATATATTATGTTATGATTTGTTCAATTTCAGGTCCCGGTCGCGCTCTCGCTCGCGGTCAGTGACCCCTAGCGCGTCGCCCCCGCCTGCGCCGGCGCCGCCGCCGCCACACACTCTCCACCCCGACAACGCTCTAGGTAAACCCGCGCTGGCTCGCTTGGCTGTTGTGGCCCAACCTGGTTTGTCCCCATTCCTTTATTTGTACACCAGTCGACCACTGTTTGCACGCATTTTTAGTGACTATTGATCGAAATTGAAACTTCTATATCACTTGTAAGTAGTCGGAGTGGACTCCGTAGCAGTAGGGAACATGCATGAATTTTTTTATCGCTTTTTAAAACTAAATATCAAAATACCGTAAAAACTATTTCAAAATGTGGCCAAGAATTACGCATAATATAGGCATTTTAAACTAGTAATTAGACAGAGAGGTGCACTATTACGTCTATTATATGCACTGTTACGTCACAGTGCACTCCGGCCATATAAACTACATATTAAATTTTGTTTTGCAAGAAAGAGATAGAATTAAATCTTGGTTATTTTTATAGCTATTCGAAAAATTATTTTTGTCTACTGTTTGTTACATGAATGAGCTTTTAATAAAGCAAAAATTATAATTCATGCATATTCCCTATTTTGTTCATGTTGGCAAGAGTGTGCGCCCTGGCAAGGCAGAAGGAACAAATCCAGTCGGAGTCTTGATTTTTTTTATTATTTAGTTCTTAAAAACTGTGACAAAATTCACTGTCCGGGTTTTCCCAGATTTGTCCTACTTTGGAGGGCGTTCGTGGGCCGTCCGTGGGGATTTTTTAAGTGTCCGGGTATAATCCGGACACATTTTGTTTCAGAGGAAACTTAAAAAACTGAATTAAATCCAACGTCCGGGGAAAAATGCGATTTACTCCAAGTAGGGTAGACTAGGTACGGTTGTAACAGTTTTGCTTTTTTCGCTCATATCATTGCTATCACAGCTGTAAGAACTAAATACAACGTTACAAATTGAAGAATACTCTTTTGAGTTAATATTCCACTTAAAATAAATATCATATATGCAGTATTTACTATTCGGGGTTATTGAAGTTTTTGCCGTTAGTTGGGCAATAATTAAGATGGCAGCACTACTCCCAACGGTCAATAGAGTGCGCACGATTCTTCTAACGACCTACCTAAATCGCGCTTGCGATGTTTTCGAAGTCGATCGATTCAAAGCGAAAAGGGTATTCCTTCGAAATTGTATACTTAAATGTACCTACCCCTTTTTTGTTGTTCGCCTTTGTAGGCTCTGTGCATAGTGTAACGTTGTATAGATACTTGTTCCAATCCATAGAGAGCGATCAATTTTCCTGTCTTCCTACTGTTTAATATATGAAAGGCCAACCGTTTGACTGAGTCATTGCCAGCGGTAGAGGCGCGGGTGTGGTGACTAAAGGGTTGGAAAGTGAGCCCCGTACCCGTGAAACCCCTTGTCGCCACACCCACACGCCTCTCTCCTACCACGGGTGACAACTGTTTATAGCTGACGGATCGCCATCTGTTTTGCACGCTTTAGGCGGAGTCCATTAGTTACGGGAGCCATTTAGGAGGGAGGCGGGGATCAGGCCGAATATCATCTACTCTTAATTTGGGGAGAGGTATCGCATCTACACTGAAAGATACACACATTTTGGAAGTGTCACATGAGATTGAGGGTCGGGGAGAGGTTGAGTCAAATCTTACGAAATCTCATCAGTGGGGGTAAGGGGTCCGAAAACCGCCAAAAACGCCTCACGTAAATAATGGACGCCCCCCTACCTCTATGTCTCTTTCAATACCTTCCTTCAATGTTTAAAGCACACCGTGGGCATGAAAATATCCAAAACTCTGTAGTACGTAAATATATACCATAAATCCTTTGCTATTATGACATTAATTTCAAATAAAATAGAATATCACAATGTAGTATTTAAAATAACTCAATATTAACCTAGCTTTTTGGCTGTATGACACCATAGCATTTTTGAAGTTGAGCACTAATGTATACAGCGTGAGAGACAACTAACAACATGGCTTTTCTTTTTTGGATTTACTTAATCAATAAGCGATTTACAAACACTGGTTTTAAACTTTTATTTAAAAAACATCACTTAAATAGCTACTAGAGCACTATTGTACCGCACCCTCAGTGATACTCTTCGCAGGTCGCGGAGCGCTGAGCGCCGCGGGCCGGCAGCTGAGCGACCACAGCAACAACCGCGAGTCGTCGCTGGACGACTCGGGCGTCGTCGACGACCACGACGACGGCGAGCACACATCCGACGACCAGGCGCCGCATCCGCATCCGCACCCGCATCATTCGCATCCTCATCCGCGGAGGGCGCATGTGCAGCTGCCGCCGCCGCCGCCGCCGCAACCGCCTACCATGCTGGCTTTGATGCCAAGGGTAAGGTCATTCTGTCATTTATAGGTTCTATTAGGTATAATTAGGAGGTACCCGCGACTTCGTCAGCGGGGAAGAAAAAAATTAAACCCTCGTTTTTTCTTTAGCGTAGTTTAGTAGAAAGTATTCTATTACCATTTGGAGATGCCCAGCTACCCGCGTACCAAAAATTGTTGAAATCCGTTGAGCCGTTTTGGCGTGATAAAGCCACAACTACACAAACAAAAAATCCAAAATAAATATTTTTCGATTTAGTGACCTGCAAAAGTCCGTTACACATTTTTTTTTTAATATCTTCAATGTACAGACATTTCATTTTTATACAATTTATAAGAGTATAATTAGTATAAGGCATTACATATGCCATGCTACCGTTTTAGTGATTTGGTATTTAAAACAAGGTAAACTAAAAACCAAGTGACGTGTCATTCTACCAATCAAGTTAATTTTTTGTATCTGTGGTACGATGCCACTAGTTGAATGACCTGAGTCACGTGGTTTTTTTGTTTAACTTTTTTTAAGTACCTAAAAGAATCGGACTAGGTACGACGTTCTGTTTGATAAACCTTAATACTGAAATACAGATAGATGATGAACTATAAAACGACTTTACAGGAGCCACAAGTACAGCCTCCGCCAAAGTCAGACAAGAAACAGAAACCGTCAGACAAGAAGAAAAGCGACAAGAACATACAAGAGAAGTATCCGCTGAACCCGGACTACCTCAACCAGATCGTGGTGCTAGGTAAAGAGATGCAAATGCTTATTGCACAGCTTATAATCCTTGAAACGTGCCGTGCCATCAATGCTGTAGAAAGATGTCAAAGAAGGAAGATTACCTTTGCAGAATGTATGCTTCTCTAGTAACATATGTAGGTGTATTTGATGGCACGACACAATTAACACTTATTCCCAAATTGGCACGGCTTCTCTGGAGCACAGGAAAAAAGTTAAATGATGCTGCAATAACAGAATGAATGCTTTTAAATACACTACCAACTAGACAAACAACGAGATTCACGACATGCGCTGATACGACATTGGCAAGAGCTGAACATTCTAAATTACGTAGATTAGCATTCATTATGTAAGATATTTCTGGTTCTATGCATGGTATATTCCTTCTATACCTACTTTTGAATCTGCCACATTTAAAATAACATCTAGTACTTATGCTATTCTATGAACTTTCAACGCTTACGTTTCTTACAAAATTATATTTTAATCAAATTCGGAAACGGTGTACAGACTACTTTAACGTTTTTTTTTCTAAATTATTGTAGTGTTATCCACGATGACTTCTAAATTTCTAACTTTGGTTATATTTTCTACTTGCTCTGTTCTAGTTTAAGTCGCATTTTCAATCAGACGACTGTTTAATTTTGAGCATTTTTTCAGAACATCGCTCACACATCTATCTTCTAGGTCTTGAGCAAAAGGTTTAAGTGAATTCTTCGACAGCTTTACGAATGTCCAAAGAATCATAATTGAGTCAATGGATTTTATGGTCATTCAAAAAGTTTCATATATAATTGGCAACAATTTGTAAATTTAATTTGATAGCCTGAAAATTGTTATTCGGAATTGTTGCCAAAATCATACAATTTAAGTAGGCACGCTAAGTCATTAACAGCCATTTCACTCTTTTTTATAGAAAAATTGCGTATAACTAGAATAATCAGAGTGGAAATAGCTGTCAAACGGCTGGTAATCACCTTTAGATTCACTTCTCGACGAGGTCGAACTTCGTTGAGCATTTGTTACAACACTATTGCAATCTCGCTTCTACCTCATTAATATCGTCAGGGGCGGACTGGCCATACAAGCGCGCGCCCGACCTCCCCCAAGCGGAGACGACGAAAATTAATGAGCTCAGTTTATTGGCAGCCACGCACAAAACTCATATGGGCAATTATGAACAAAATTGCACTTACTTCACAGGTTAGTAAACACAGACGCATTTTCCATACCCCAGTCCACCCCTGTTCCCCACAGGAAGACTGCAGGGTAACTGCAAAATTGGTTTTGCTATCATCGTCATTATCGGAGTCGCATGCGAGACTGCTGAAGGAATTGTCAGAAAAAACGCCGAAACGGAGGTAGCTACCTAAGTGTTGCAAGCCACTGCTCCTGATCCAATACCCCCCGTAACAAATACTACTCGTACTAACAATTTTGTAAATTTGTGCCTCGATTGATAATTTCTTCACGCAACTCTTCTATGCGATTCTCTTTCTGTAAACAAAATTATAACGATTACAAATTTGGGTAGCTACAGACTTTCACTTCACTGGCAATTGCACCGATTAGACACAAACAGTGCAAAATTTCCCAATTGGCGTATTTCGTACCGGTACCGTGCATTTTTCTGCATTATCCTCTTAGTCCCAATCTATCGCTTTTAAATGCATGATGAGTTCAATGAGTTATAGATACTTAAAAAAAAGCTTTGCGTCCGATTTGTAACCGCTTTTATGCTTTTGCTTTTTGATTATTCCAAATACGTTTCTATTTATGTACTTATATGAATGTTTATTATTGGTGTTAAGTCTTTCTTTTAGACGTACATTAACTTGACCGATTTGACTGCAGACGAACTGCTGGACAGAAACTGTGAATGCTGCGTAACTTGCTGCATAGACTACGAGGGCTGGCTGCAGTTTCAGAACTGCCTGTATGGCATAGTGAAGGACCCATTATTCGAGTTGTTCATAACGACGTGCATAGTCCTCAACACGCTGTTTCTAGCGTTGGAGCACCACGGCATGAGTGAAAATGTTAGAAATGTCTTAGATATAGGAAATAAGGTAAAACACATTTTTTATACCCAATTAGTCAAAGCTATTATAGATCGAGGGTTCACTTTTATTAATATCAAAAAGCAACTAATTCCTTGTGTTAAATTGTAACAAAACCGATTGTGGAACGAGTTTTAATCCAAAATTCAATTACGAACGAAGTACCTACGAATCTTTTATTCTGTCTGTAGTCTACCGCTGCTATTCACTTAGTTTTGGTTTCAGGTGTTCACATCAATATTTACTTTAGAGTGCATAATGAAGGTGATGGCAATGAGCAAAGACTTTTTTGCCTGCGGGTGGAATATATTTGACTTAATCATAGTCTCCGCTAGTCTGCTCGACCTCATATTCGAGCTTGTTGACGGCCTTTCTGTACTACGGGGCCTTCGCTTGGTAAGACTATTATTAGTCCGATATTATTACAATTATATTTTTTTAATAATGGCAATTCGGGGATTCGGCATTTACTTGCACAAAGCACCTAAGGATTCTTCGACATGTCTCCGCTCCAACAAAGTTTAGAGGCCATACTTTTGGAATCAATATTTTTACAATTGTACCTACTATATTGAACACAATAAAGAGTTTCTCTATTTACATATGCTTTCTGAAAGGAATGGAGTCAAAAATAGGAAAAGGTGTACAATTAAGTTTATTTTTTGTTTCAGTTACGCGTGTTAAAGTTAGCTCAATCGTGGACTACAATGAAAGTGTTGTTGAGTATTATAATATCGACAATCGGTGCTCTCGGTAATTTGACGTTCGTGTTAGTGATAGTTATATACATATTCGCTGTTATCGGTATGCAACTGTTCTCTAAGTCGTACACACCCGAAAAGTTCGCGCCGGACGATGTGCCCAGGTACCCCAACATCTGGTCCCACACCAGTTTCTTCAATTACCTTATTATCTTCTACTGAACTGCACTATCCTCTTTACACGAAGCTAAATTTATCTACTCTTGGTTCTGAAATTTCAAACATATATTTTGCTGTACTCACTTCAATGTCTGCCTTTTCTATTTCAACCATACCTATCTTTCTTTTTAATCATTCTTTATCTACATTTGAATCATTATTTTGTGAATTCGATGTAATTGTTTCAAATGCGTGTTTAAGGTGGAACTTCAATGATTTCTTCCACTCGTTCATGATGATATTCCGGATTCTGTGCGGCGAGTGGATCGAGCCACTGTGGGACTGCATGCGCGCCGAACAGGCCAGCGGCGCCGAGAGCTGCTTCTTCATCTTCCTCCCCGCACTCGTTATGGGCAACTTCATGGTGCTCAACCTCTTCCTTGCCTTGTTGCTCAACAGTTTTAACAGCGAGGAGCTTAAAAATAAGAAGGAGGTAATCAAAAAGGTAAAAAGACTCTTTTATGCGAATCAACGCACCGGCACTACACCGCAAACGGCACAGATAGGGGCACAACATGCTTGCCAGCTGGGCGATGACACGCGCGTGAGAGAGGACACTTTTTACACAGCGACCGCTTAAATTAATGCACAAAACATATTTGTAAGACTTTTGTTCACAGTATTTTTTAACCACTTTGCAGGAAGTAGGCGAGGACTCCAAATTAGCTAAAAGTTTCGATAGAATACGTTCCATAGTAAGGAAAAAAGGTTTCCTTATATCAAGAAGCAAAGAGACTGAAAAGAAATCTAAGTTAGAAGAGCTAGTTAATGATTATTTGATACAAAACCGCACCACGGAGAAGAAAGCGTCGATACCGAGCGAGCAAAACGCGTTCTTTTCCTCCGTGCAGGAGACGGTCCTGTTCCCCCATGACAATATCTATAGTCATAGTTACCAAGAAGCGTTAAACAGGTATATATATCCACATGACATCAATTTAAACTACCTACTGACTCCCCAAACATGTTGCTAACTAACTCATTACTAACATTTTCAGACCAGTTGTAGGGTTTGACTACCCTGCTTTATATGCCCAATCTGGAAATAACTTTCATGGTAGCCAAGAAACTTTGAAAGACGTAAAGGACTTTGCAATAGAACACAAAATAACTAGTATTAGGGAAGATTCTAAAGAGAATCTAGACGATTTAACAGTTGCTACGGATCAAGTTAACGCGCAAAGATTATTGAATCAAATGTCATCAGGATACCATACGCAGCCTTCAGAAACAAAAGGTAAAGAACGAGACAAGGGTACCATTTCATTTTAAAAATGCATGTACTTCATCCGTTGTTTGTTACTTTTCAGATGATAACGAGCAATACGAAATGGCCCATATGTCCAGCAGAACGACACCAGAAAAATCAAAGAGACAAGGAAGGGAGCCACCGAACGTTTTATGTAAGGAATCTGGCAAAAGACCAGATGATGAAGACATGAAGCGTCCGTGGCAAACTTTAGTCTCATATGTAGATGAATTAACCGTAGGTGGGAGAAAAAACTCCAAGGGGCAGTACGCAGATGCGATGGGCAACTTTCCGGGATTCGGGAATCAGAAACAGGCGAAGGTTCCACAAGATTGCTATCCGAGTCAATGCTACGATTTGTAAGTTCTTTCTCAATTTTTGTTATGTGGAAAACAAAGTAAATGTCAAGAATATCGTTCGAGTCGAAATTTGCTAACTTACTTTTACTTCTTCTGTTATAGCTGTCCATGTTGGGATACATGTATCAAAACGAAAATAGGCCAACGTTGGATGTTTTTCCGCACATATATTCTGCGATACGTCGACACGCCAGCGTTCGAGTGGTTTGTGCTGGTCCTCATTTTCGCATCAAGTATCACCCTTTGCTTCGAAGACATACATCTCGAGAAGAACAAACCGCTTAAGAAAATCTTATACTGGACTAATCTTGGATTCTGCTTGATATTCGTTATTGAAATGTTTCTGAAATGGATTGCGCTGGGGTTTTTTCGATACTTCACGAGTTTTTGGACGTTACTAGATTTTACTATAGTTTTTGTAAGTACAACTTCCATTTAGATTTTTTTTTTAATATCTAACAATTTGAAATGTGTCCTGAAAATTCAATTTTCTTTCAGGTGTCAGTGTTTAGTTTGTTGATAGAAGAGAATGAAAATTTGAAAGTTTTGAGATCGCTAAGAACTTTGCGAGCATTGAGACCACTACGAGCAATATCAAGGTGGCAGGGCATGAGAATCGTTGTGAACGCCCTGATGTACGCGATACCCAGTATTTTCAATGTGTTATTAGTCTGTTTAGTGTTTTGGTTGATTTTCTCCATAATGGGTGTACAATTTTTTGGCGGGAAGTTTTACAAGTGCCTCGATAGCCAAGGACAATTGTTACCCATAGCTGTAAGTATTACTTCTACCATTTTTTTTTTATATTGGTGTCAAGAAAATAAACCTCACGAATTTAATGTCATTGCAGGAAGTTAACGATAAATGGGAGTGTTACTACAATAATTATACTTGGGTAAACTCCAAGATATCGTTCGACCATGTGGGTATAGCGTATTTGGCACTGTTCCAAGTGGCTACGTTCGAAGGCTGGATGGAAGTGATGGCGGACGCCGTAGATGCAAGAGGCGTGGACTTGCAGCCAGCCAGAGAGGCTAACCTTTACGCTTATATTTATTTTGTAATATTCATAGTGTGCGGATCGTTCTTCACTCTTAATTTGTTCATAGGAGTAATCATAGATAATTTTAATATGCTTAAGAAAAAGGTGAGTACATCTGTAATCTGACCATTAAATTTACTGTAACACGTTAACAGCATTCTAAAAACGTTTTTGTTGTTTTAGTATGAAGGCGGAGTGTTAGAAATGTTTCTGACGGAGAGCCAAAAACATTACTACACGGCGATGAAGAAGCTTGGCAGAAAGAAGCCCCAGAAAGTAATTAAAAGGCCAAGAAACCAGTTCCTCGCCATGTTCTACGACTTGTCGAACTCTCGTCGTTTCGAAATTGCCATTTTCGTGCTCATATTCTTGAACATGCTGACGATGGGTATAGAACATTACGATCAACCACATTCCGTATTCTTTATATTAGAAGTTAGTAACGCGTTTTTCACTACGGTATTTGGCTTAGGTAAGTTAGAAAAACTACAAACCATTTACCTTCAAGTTTTTATAGTCAGACAAAACTAAACCTGGAGAACTGCATTGAAGTAGGTAATCTAGCATTGTCAACCCCAACATAATTGTAAAAATTAAATGGATTTTTTTGGTAATCTGGCAATGGTGAGGGCCAGATTATTTCAAATAACACCTCTGCAGGATTGGCTTTATCAGACTATAATAACTTATCAAGAAAACCGAGTTCCAATGACGTCTATAACAGATACCAAATAACTTTGGATGTTTTTAACCCTTCCTTTATATTGCAGAGGCAATAGTGAAAATAGTAGGTCTCCGGTACCATTACTTCACGGTTCCGTGGAACGTATTCGACTTCCTGCTCGTGTTGGCATCGATCCTCGGTATCCTGATGGA
This sequence comes from Hedya salicella, assembly GCA_905404275.2. Classification (NCBI taxonomy): domain Eukaryota; kingdom Metazoa; phylum Arthropoda; class Insecta; order Lepidoptera; family Tortricidae; genus Hedya; species Hedya salicella. The sequence continues at coordinate 8,911,297 of FR990112.1, read as the reverse complement.
AGACATCATGATAGACCTGCCGATATCCCCCACTTTGCTCCGAGTGGTCCGAGTTTTTCGCATAGGGAGAATTTTAAGACTGATTAAAGTGAGTAACTGCTTTAGGATAATGAGTCAAACTTCAGAGGTACCCTAATAGATTTATGAGAAGATAAATTAGAGTAATTTTCTGCTTTAGCAACTCAGTTGAAAATCCTTTCAAATCCACATAAATGTCCACAGAGCCATTAATTTCTTTCGTATAAATTATAAAAGTACACCTCATATGAACAAAGAGACCTAGTTTTACCTTATATCAGCCACCAAGCAAGACAAACACGACAGCTCGTGAAATTACTATTATAAAGGCATTTCATTAATTTATAATTGGTAACGTATTTGTAACTTGAAAATGCAAAGGTTAAAAATATATATTAGACGTTACAAAAGATAACTATGTACAACAGTCATACAGTCAACCGTTAGTCATAGCATAATTTTCTTACCAGAACTTGCTTTATCGTATTTTTACTGTCCTACCCTTTAGGCAAAGAATCGTAACACTTTACACGTTCAAATTTCAGGCCGCTAAGGGTATTAGAAAGCTGCTCTTCGCACTGGTGGTGTCGCTGCCAGCGCTGTTCAACATCGGCGCGTTGTTGGCGCTCATTACCTTCATCTACGCCATCATTGGCATGTCGGTGTTCGGCCACGTCAAGGAGCAGGGCGCGCTCGACGACATCGTCAACTTCCAGACTTTTGGGAGGAGCATGCAACTGCTTTTTCGGTAAAAAAATCATTTTCTTTCTCTTTACTTGTTGACTATCAGATTGACTCGATGAACCCAGCTCGGATCGCAGCTAAGAACCATGAAAAAAATAAACTCTTAAGGACTCGTAAAACCCCTAAAATGGGGCACGAACATAGGAAATTAGAGTATACTGATGTATCACTAAATATTTTTACATTCTTCTTTCTAGTCTCATGACGTCAGCCGGCTGGAATGATGTCCTGGAATCACTGATGATCACACCGCCCGAATGTGAATATGGCGACCACGGCCACAACGGGAACTGCGGAAGCCCCCTCCTCGCCATCACCTACTTCACGTCATTCATCATCATCAGCTACATGATAGTCATCAACATGTACATCGCCATCATTTTGGAGAACTTTAATCAAGCCCATCAAGAGGAAGAGATAGGCATTGTTGAGGATGATCTGGAAATGTTCTATATCAGATGGTCTAAGTAAGTATTCGACAACTAACACCGTATTGAATTTGTATCCCTTTAGAAACGTCATGAAAGAAACTTATTCTGACTTTTATTTCCAGATACGATCCACATGCAACGCAATTCATAAGTTTCGCTCAGCTCTCAGACTTCATCGCTTCTCTGGACCCACCTTTGGGCATTTCGAAACCAAATACAGTAGCATTAGTCAGTTTCAATCTCCCCATTGCCAGAGGAAACAAGATCCATTGTCTGGACATACTTCATTCTCTAGTTAAGCACGTCCTCGGCCACGTTGAGGAGACAGACACGTTTAGGCAGTTACAAGAACAGATGGATATTAAGTTCAAGAAACAATTTCCAACTAGGAAGGAACTCGAGATCGTTTCCTCAACCAGGATATGGAAGAGGGAAGACAAAGCGGCTCGGACAATACAGCGGGCCTTTAGGGAGTATATCAAGTAAGAATCACATGAGGTTTGTTATTTTGAAGTACCTATTTAAAGTTCAGTGCTGAGAATTGGGTCAATTTCAGGCGAAAGAATCGTAGTCCTTCAAATGAGGAGGAGAGTACGAAGTGGTCGCCTGGAGGCGGTTGGGGAGGTCGACTTAGCGCCTTACTGCACGTCCGGAGAGGGTCACACGCCTCCACCAGCCGGAAATCATCTAGGGCTTCCGATGCCTCCGACCTGAGCGAACTAGGAGGAGCATGGCTTAACCTGCCCCTCCTACTTCTACCGGGAGCCACGCCTGGTGACCAGGTAAACGACATACCTAGAAAGCAACTTCTGCTTCAACGCACGTCAGTTTCTTCCGATAATCAAAACCACATTTTGACGTTTCTGACAAGGCCCTACCACAAGGCGGATATGATCTCAAATCACTGGCACGCACCGACACAGACACTGTTCGTTAACTTGCGTCGTAGGTAAAAGCATCTACCGCTTCACAAGCGATGCTAGGCAGTGTGATCCTAGTAAAAGATCGCTTAAGAATTAGTGACCATTGTAAGATCATATAGAACAAAGCGCTTCATGAATAGTAAATCTAAATACATAATTTCCATTAAATCTCATTATTAGACTTGTAGGAGTCATTGGGAGAAACGGTTTCTGTTGGGGTGTCAAGCGAACAGTAAATCCGAATCATCTCTATGAAACCTTGTGGCTAGACTTGTGGGGATCTTGTGGGTTGGGGATTTCCCTCAGTAGAGAGACGCAATGATGGGTGTTGTGGCCAGGTGCCGAGCGGGCCCGAGTCGGCGCCGCCGCGGCGGCGCTCGGCGTACGGGTTGCCCCTATTCCTGCGGCACCAGGACGCGGTCGATGAAGAAGGCGGCCCGAAACGCGCAGGTTCATATGTAATGTTTTGCTTTTCGTGTCTCTTCCTCTATTAGACTCGATGCTTTCAAAGACCCACTTGGAAGTGGTTAGCGCTTGTAGTCTGCTAGAATCTGAGCTGCAGGCAAGTAAGTCTAAAATTGTATTTTATACTCTTGATTAATCGGTTACAGAGTTGTAACTGACGATTCGATCCTCACTTCAAATATAAAGCAGACCTTATCGTGTTTTTGATCTTACGAATTGAAGTGTTTCTATAAGGCGAATGTGGTTTATGTGCCACGTTTTCCTGTGTATCCCAAATGCAAACGAGATTTCTAAACATCGAGATAGCATGTTACCTGTGTTGCACCCGACCCCAACTTCTTCAAGGCTTCAATTGTCGATTTTACTAAATGCATGAAACACGATCTATCGAGCTTATTAGGGCGTTTGGTATAAAGCCCTAAACAAGCCGAATAATATTACCAAGCACTCCCACAACCCATTATGAAAATCGTACACACTGTAGAAATTAGATTAGATACAAATCCACCCCACGAATGCCTCCATGTGTCGTACAACTCCACACGGCGGGTAATTCTCTAAGACGAATATCTAACAGTTTACAACGAATACTGCATTTCATTCAAAGGCATATTTTTATCGATTAGCGACGCAATCTCGGGTTCAAGCGAGATTTTCGTCAAAATATTCGAAGTTCCATAGAATAGAATAACGCTGTCATTTCGAACTCACTATAGAAATACATCTCATAATGACCACTGTCTAAGGGAATCGCTCCGCAGCTTTACCGCTACCATGACGCTTTTCCGCTGCGCTATATAAGCGATGTGATGTATCCTCGGGCGAGCGTCGCCGCTACTCGCAGCGCGGTTCGCCGGAGTGATGATCTCTCGGGCCGGCAGGTTCCCTTCGTGTAACGCCGCGGCGCTCCAGCGCGCGACGTGGCACGTCGCCGGCGCGCGCGCGCACGCCGTCGCCGCACGCGAGCAGCGCCGTCAGCATCCTCGTGACGGAGGCGTCGCCCGACGCCGCGCCGCCCCCCGCCGCGCCGCCCCCCGCCGCGCCGCCCACCGTCGTGCGCGTGCTCGTGCACCGCGAGAGCGACGAGCGCCCCAGCTGATCCGACCCCTCCGAGCCTGGCCCCCAGGCTCCCGAGGCCGAGGACGAGGACCACGAGCGGGACTAGTGTTAGACGGGGTCGAACGTATCGATCCGCGACGCTCGAAGTCATATGACGGCTAGGTTAATGAGTTGTAATTGTGATTTCTAAATTTAAAACCTTAGCTTTACGACCGCGTCTATTAATGTCGAACGGCGTAGGACCCCGAAACTTCCGATAGCGACGTTTTATCGTGTTTCATCAATTTTAAAACTAATAGATACGTTGTTCAGTATTGTTCGCGGCGCTTGCAGGCCACCGGTCGTCCGATCGTGTGCGGCCGTTTTTATAATGTTTAGTTGTTTACTTGAGGAATCTCGATGATGGTTGTAATTGAGGACTTTGTTGTAAATAGTATTAGAATACGAGAACGACTGATACCGACCTCGAGTCTGCGACGAGCGCTACGTCATAGTTTAGTTTTAACCGGAATCTTCAGAATACGGCGATAAATATCAATAGTTAATAAATCGATGCTGCTCGAGAATGTTCGTGAAACAATAGCGCTAATTTTAGTGGAGAATAATAAGAGACGTCAATTTTCGCCTTAGTATAATAGAGGTTAAATTGTTTTGTACAATTTATAGCATAGATATAGATGTAGGCATCGTTTCGGTTTCACAGTGCCTCTTGCTATTTTATTGTAGTCATTAAGATGCCGGTTGTTTGCTGCATACAATGAAATCACTCGTAAAATTGGGACTCGATTTTATGATATGCAATTGAATTGTGAAAAGACAAGCAGTGCCTTTACCTAACTGGGGAGAGTTGACAGCAACATTTTCAGTTTACGCGAATTAATTTCAACTTATATTAAGACACAAATGGCATTGATACTACACAAACATGGTGGCTTTAATTCTTTAAGTACAGCCAGATATTTCTATTAATCATAAGTAGCACAATGAAATCCAGCCCGCACAAGAATGGTTCGTGAAGACGTGCAAAATTGAATTCATGTACTGGTTTAAACGAAGATTTTGTTTTGATTATTGCATTTTTTCTAAAAACGAGCCTCTTGAGCACAATAGTGCATTCATTAACGATACAAGTGCGGTAAGTAGGTAATTCTCAACGAGTGGCGGTGATGTAAAACACGAGCTAAAAATGCAACACAAATACATTGTAAAATTAATTTACCGCACAAGTAGCACTTTACGTGTCTATATGGTGGCCCACACAAAGAGGCACTTTAACAGAGTATGCATTGTAAAAGATTTTTCCGACTCGATCATTTTGATGGAAAGCTGTGCCCCACATGCCTATCACTTGCCGCCACGCAGTGCGCTGTATAGTCCGTGAGATATGAGGAAAGTAAAAAGCACTAGTGCGAAAAATCCAACTTTCAGCATTGCAGAGCACGATATACAGCTACAATAAGTACCACTCTTTGAGTAACTGTATCAAAAAATAATTTCCGGGTATTATCTGCTCTATATACTTCCAAGACTACCAAAAATGACATATACTAGGTTCATTTTATTACACGAAAATATCCAATTTTATCAGACAAAGTGCTCACGGACTGTACATTTAGCTTATTGCTTAGCATTTGGGGCACATCGTTTACTTTCGAACCTGGCCACTCAAAAGGTTAAAACTGCAATTATTATAATTGGCATTTTTTAAAATACTGCAAGATATTGTTTAGAAACTCTGTAGTACCGTAACCGTAAGGACTTAAAGTTCAAAATGCGAAAGCACAAAGTAGTATATTAGGTAATTGTAATCTTTCGTGATTCTCCTTGGACGTATCAGTATTATTTTACCTTTTGAAACTGCAAAAATACCTCATATATTTTAAATAAAGTCGGGCCCGTCCACGATTTATGTTTTGTTGATTAATCGTAATGTAACGTTAGCTAACATGCAATTTGACACTAAACTAGATTCAATATTATGCTACTCCGCAATAGATTAGAAAATCCGTTCTGTAGGTAAACGATTCATCTCGAATGATAGCTTTAAGCCGGCTAGCCCAAGTGTACTTCAGATGTTTGCAAAATACCAGTGTAAAATATGACAAAATGTATATCTATACAGTTACATAATGTATGGTATTTAAACTTCAATGTGAAATTCATAAATGCACCTCTCTAACAATTCTGGTACTTATTATGAATGAAAAATGTGCTGTTATTTTGCCACGAGATTGTGTAAATCTCAAATCTTTGGCTTTAAAACTTATGGTATATACTGCTAGATAGATTTCGTGGCATGAATGTTCGGTTTAATATATGTAGTATTAACACTAATCCATTATTGATAGCAAAGAGAGAGTTCAGATTCTAAAGTCTTCGAGTCAGTATTTAAAACGTGTCATATCTACATTACACCCTAAGACCCCGCAAGTAGATTTAGCCAAACGCTATTTTGAGTATGGACCAACTTTGTCTATTATTTTACAAATTTTACCTTTACCCAAACTTGACCAAACCCTTTTGAATTAATGTAATTAATTTGTATGTAGACTTTTTCGAGGCCTGTTTCAGACTTATTATTCTAGATTTTAGACATGACACCTTACATTGTACTAAAGTTTGTACCCCACGCTTTAGGACGACTTTACACCTGCTTGCTCCAGCCATCTCACACTAGTCTGAGTTAGTTCAGGAAACCATCAACAATTGAACGAATGAATTTCTCAGTAATTATGTATATTGTTCATTATTATGTAAATAGATAAAAAAAAGACAATGCAATAATTTTTCATAATAATTTTATGTAGTTATATCTTTAAAAGGTTGTTAGTTATTAATTAAATCTCTATATATTAGAATCATGTACGATGTACATGTAAAACTACTGTAGCTAGCGAAATTGCTATGAACATGTGTTGATCACGGTTCATACATACAATTTTATGTATAATATTCAAATTGTATCATATGTAAATAAAAATCTTTAAGTGAGACCTGCGAAATATGATTTTCTTCCGAGGTACAAAATATAAATTAACCATGTTGAGAACTATGATTAAACAAAAATATAGAAACGCAGATTTTTTATTTACTTTTATTTGCAATTTACTACCCCAACATGTTTCATGAATTTTAATAACAAATATCTACCTACGGCAAAACAAAGCGATGAAAACGCAAATTTTCCAGACAGAATTTAATATCCCTACAGAGATGAGTATGCGACCGTTTTATGAAGAACATCAACAATTATGCTAACATGTCCTACTTGGTGGAGACTCTGGTGCGTCGATTCCATGCGAAGTTGCTTCCATAGTTCTTGACCTTATAACCCTTCTCCGTTTTCGGTACATCCAGGAACCAAGCCCACCCGTTCTTCTCGCAATGCTCAATAGCTTCATCAGGGGATTTGAATTGGATTTTCATGTTAGAGAGTGGGTCGCCGGTGGAAGTCCAGCCCATTAGTGGGTTCTCCCAGCGCTGCCGGTTGTCGAACTCCATCTGCCAGTGGTGGATATTGTTGGTGCCGCTCTGCATGGCGTTCTTGGGGGGCTGGTAGATGCGCACCCGACGGGTTTTCACATGCTCCTGGGGAACGCCGTTGACTGGAGAAAGGTCCACCTGAAATGGATAAAGAAGAACATTTGATTTAACTAGAAAACTTTCGTGAGCATCAGACATATGTAGTGTGAAGGTTTTAATCCTTCACGATGAATATGAGACAGTCAGGCCGTGTGTAAAAGTAGTATATATTCAAATGTAAAAACGACACCTGTCTCGTATTCATGTCATTAGGACCTTGGTCTGTAAGCATCGCTTGAATAGACAGGTACTTAAACCCGTACCTTCTACTTTTTATTTTCCGAAATGTGGGGGATGAGCTCAGATGGTGGGATAAAATAAAAAGTTGAAGGTACGGGTTTAAGTACTTGTCTATTCAAGCGTTGCTTACAGACTAAGGTCCTAATGACATAGAGCTGGTACCAGACAATTTCAGTTCAGTTTTTAAGTTAAATAACTACTGTCTATTAGGATATTTTTTCCAGGGTTAAAGTTTTAAGGTCAAGGTACAGTTGTATATTAAATATATGAGTTCATCAACACCAATTCATGTTGCCCGTCCATGATGAAGGACAAGAATCCAATTATAATACTCAAATACATAGAAAACATCCCAGACCCAGGAACAAACATTCATGCTCATCAAACACTTGCCCTGGCCGGGATTCGAACCCGGGACCACCAGCTTCATAGTATGAAGTTCATAAGCCATGTATGACGGATCCGTGTTACCCTGTTAAAATTTCTTTCGGCTTCAATTACCAAATATTTGACAATCGCATATGAGGAGTTATTTTTAGAACCTGACCTTGAACTGAGTACGTCTGGATAGGCCTTCTTAATAGTAATCTAATTCAGTGGGGGAACGCGCACCCACAAATTGGAACGCCAGCCGCGGCCACTTGGAGTCAGGTGGGAACGCAGTGCCCAATCAGATCTTCGTCCCGTGGCATGATCGCGTGTCACGATCACGCGTTTGGACGTTTCGCCGATCCGATCGCTCGAAATCCATGTTGTTACGCGTATCACACACTTAGATCGGACAAGCAAGACATGATCGCCGCGCGGACAGTGAGCGTCCGAGCAGCGCGATACACACTCATGCCACGGCACGGTGATCGGATACGAGCAAAGGATACAAGTGTGGACGCACCTTAAAACTAGCACTTATAAAGTAATTTTTCTACTTGTGTACTGTGTCTCCGCGTAAAAGAAACATACTAAAAAGGCATTATTAGATTGGAACATCACTCTATACTCTATGGTATATATTACATGCCGCTAAACTATAATGAAATATTATACAACTCCGCGCAGAACTATACAGTTTCAAAAAAAGAATGCAGTGTTTATGCAATAATTTTTTTAGCTGTGTTTCATAGCTTGTAGTTTATGGGTTACTTACTCATAGAAAAAGTATTGTATACAATAGTTATACAATAATTAGCTTTTTAAGTTTTGTACCTTAATTAGCCACTCAGCAAGCTTATATTATTATAACCATTCCATAAAGAAAGAAAGAAAATAAATTTATTTGGTAGCAATAGCATAAATAATAATAATAATAAAACAAATTACATACAAAAAAAAAACTAAAACTATGACCCGAAATGGTCCCTCAGCATAATGCCGACTCGGGAGCCAGCGCTGATCTTCCGGTGAGACCATATGTGGCGCCACGGAGAGCTGCATGCACGAACATTATGGATGTCATTATCCTGAACGCAGCCGACAGCGACCATCCACCGACAAAGTAGTCCTGTCAGCTGTCAGTGTCAGTTGCAGGTGACAAACACAAATGCTCATGCACACTATTATACTATAAAACACTATTACTTAAATGAGTGACTTCATAAGCTATCTGTGCTCCTGGTGCATTCCACCAGAACGTCTACTTTGTGGGGTACGTGAAGGCTATGACAGCTACCTTAAAAACATCTAAAAAGTCCAAGAATTCAAAATGTATTTAGTTATTAAGTCACGGGGGTGGCAGAATAACAGTGTTGGTGACCAATTGTCCTTGTGGGCTCTTGGCAGTGACATAAGCTGAGCCACCTTCCCTTTCATTGTTTTGCATGCTTCTGTACCTCACCATATATAAGTCAAAACCCAACCCAATTAAGAATTCACTATCAATACAAAATCCATGTTATAAAATATTGACATACCAAAAATTGACTTCATAACTTTCTTAGAAGTATGAAAAGAATGGCGTCATGTGTCCGACATTCTGATGGAATGCACCTGCTAATGGTGGAATTTTAATTTAATACTAGAGATTACTATAACCAAGGACCATTAAAACAAGAAGACTATCAATTGCCATAACCTGTCCAAGTGCATATCTAGCATGATAAGCGCACAAGTGGTATATACAGACATAGGATTCAAACAAGCAGACAAGTCGCCTGATGGTATAGTAAACAAATCAATGGTCTTAGTCTTTTAGCGTGTAAAAATAATGTGTCGAAATTTGATCATATTATAGCTCTATATTATGTTATTCTGCAAAATATTCACTTAACGGGGGGGTTGGTCAATTATTGACAAATTACCAGAATGTTGACAAATATGATATTAAATAATAAGGTACCTTCTTAGGGACGGTTATAGTGGACTCTAATGCAGACTTCTCTCTTGCTTCCTGCGGCAGCGCCAGCACCGCGTCATTGTCGATCTTAGGAGCTTCGTTGATACTAGAAGGGTCTTTACTCCAACGAGGGACACATGTTGAGAAGGCCGGAACGGACCTGATATTAAATGTCTTTGTGAAAAATTGCCTTAGGTATCTGAATGAACCCAACGTGAAATTTTAACTAAACTTTTGAACCCACCTTAACAATGGTCCTTTAACCAAGCCTGCAGTATGTGTGATTACTTGGAACATGGCAAATTATTTTTACGTAACAATCAATCCAAATATTTTTTCTGCGTTTTCTCCAACAACACTTTTTGCAACTGTGAGTCAGCTGTCAAAGTCAAAGTTGGTAGGCAAGGCAGTTGACATTTATGTTTTTTCGATTTGCCGTTCAAGTCGTTTAAGCATAGTAACATATGTTGCAAGAGTGAATTTAGCATTGTGAAATAAACGTGATAAATTACAAATTAAATAAAACTATTTTGCATTCGAAATAACACATTTTGTGGGTGTGAAATAGCACAACATTGTTTGAAGAAAGCAAATACATTTTGACACAATATTATTGATTTTGCTTCTTACCTCGTAAAATGTAGTCTTCTACCGTTTTCTCCAGCTAGTCGCGGAACAAAAAACGCTCCTATGTGATGACGCGATTCTGAAAAACTCCTTTAAAAGTTTGTAATTGTCATAGGTATCTTCAAAAATATCGCCAGCAAGTCCTTTGCTGTAATGTTGTGCTATTTCACACACACAATATTTGTTTTGTTGGAATGCAAAACAATGTTATTGTGTGTTGCTTCATAGCACAACATTGTTTGAAGACCTGAGGGCCTACTCCGAAATTCGAAAAACGAAATTCGTATGGCGCCATCCCGCTCAGTCAAAGACAGTATAACTTGAGAGCGAGAGGGACAGCACGTTACGAACTTCGTTTTTCGGGTTTCGTAGTAGGCCCTCTGCCCCCGTATTGCCTAACGCGTTTGACGCTCGCAATCGGAATCAAGTGTCATGATTTTGTATGGGCTATGACAGTTGATTCCGATACCAAATGTCATGATTTTGTATGGGCTATGACAGTTGATTCCGATACCAAGTGTCAAAATTTCGTTAGGCAATAACCCCGCTGTTGGTCACTATTATTTAAACATTCCAGGATCAGTCATGTCATGTAAATCGTAATAATTTTGTAGTGTAATTTACCAATTGTGTTGTACTTAATATATCTTTAAAACTGATGCTGGCAAAAGTCTCGAACTGCCATTTCTCACTATATAATAATAACCCCGCTGTAGCGTAAATGCTATGTGAATAATATTTAGTCACTTTAAAAGGGAAAGATATCATATCTAATAGACATATAGCATTATTTTAAAGTTTACAACTAGGAGCATGTCCTTCATTAATTTTGACATATAAGATTGATAATATTTCCTTCTGTGTCCGCGATTATTACTCATTGAAATAAAACCATTTAACGGATTATATCGCGTATATTATCTCATTCCACCCGTGACAATGGAAAGCTGGAAAGCTTCCGAAACGTCGGGAACTAAAATGAGATAATATACGCGATATAATCCGTTAAATTGTTTTATTTCAGTGATATAAGATTGATGTATAGCGTCACAGATATTATTGCGAAGATGCGTACCTATGCTAAGGAGTAGGTGCGCTTACTCTAAACGCTAACACACACTCGAGCATAAGAACCAGTGTCGGTCACTTAACCTAAAATTACCAATGTATGGATTGTTCGGCATTAGAACGAACACTCCTTCAGCTGAAATCATGAAGACTGACCACTGCCAAATACCAATCAGAAAAAACATTTCGATTACTCAAACATAATACATTGAATCGAGGACCGGGGGCCTGACTCCAGGTTACTGCAACAAACCAGACATTCGTATGACTGTTGCTTAGCATTCGATTTTTTAATTCCTGCTTTGCTATTTTACCCGGTTATATCACAATCTAATAATAGTAGATTTTAATGAGCACTTCACAAATAAAACAAGAGATGTGCACACTTCACAAATGAAAGAAGATTATTCTTAAGGGTATATTGTGAGGTGGCTCGTGTATAAAATATGATTTCATCATTTGAAATTTTAAATGAATTTCGATCAATAGACAAAAGAGTTAAATCATGTACTCTCCGGCCTGAGCAGAGCAAAAGAATGCATGCAGTTCTTCTAGAGCAGTCATAAAGGTTGGTATTCATATTAAAGTTCTGCCTGAGCCAGTTTGAGAGAATATCAACATCCCAGATGGGCGGTTTGGGGATTTTGAAATTCTTATTTGCTATTAATTTCAAGACTCGAATAACTAGAGGATGTGAACTAAGGGTGTCTTGATTATTTGGGTTGCATAATGTTGAGACCACAGACTTATGAAAGAGTATAGTGTTATAGGATAGTTTGTATTTCAAATGGAGGTCAGATAGAAATCTAGCTAAATCTGATCCAGAGGGAGCGTGACAACTCACCAAGTCTTGAGTAGTCCATGTGCACCATCGTTGCCAGGCAGCCTTGTACGACTTCGTTGTGGAGTCACGCCAGCTGCAGCCCAGTAACTCTAATTGTTTCGGTGTCCATCTAGTTAATGTTCTAGTCCACCCCCACATTTCGATATCTCGAGATGGAGGTCCTGTCCTGTACTTTCGCTGGAGGCTTGGTGGTGTTTGTGTCGATTAGCACTTGACATGTGTTATATACTGTGAAGAGTGCAGCTATTGCTCGGCTCTTCAGGTCGGACCTCCAAAATACCCTCTCCCAGCGGGGAGCTACAAGCAGATATATGCCTGTTGCTTGGTTCAGGTGTGCTAAGACTATCGGTATTAGGAAAGGTGGTGGGAATATCCATGCTAGGCTGTAATTCCACTGTTGGGAGAACGCATCCACGAATTCCACGTTCTTGTCCCTGGCATCCAGCGTTACATATCGCTTCACGACGTGAGCTCTTTGTGAAGCAAATAGATCTATTTGGGGCACTCCCCATTTGCTGAAAATAATCTTCGTTAATCCTGGAAGGAGATGCCATTCCAGGTGTGCAGAGCCCCGGGGTAGGTGGTCTGCTTCCATGTTGTACCTGCCCGGTATGTGGCGTAAGATGAGCCGTATGTTGTGCTCTTGGAGGATATAGATTATTTGATATGTCAAGTCCATCAGGGGCTCCTATTTTGTCCCCCCTTCGTTCCGTAGGTAGGACAGGACCGTTTTGTTGTCCGATTGTAACGAGAATGTAGTATTCGCCAGAAGTTGCCGCCGATTTTGTAACACTTAGAAAAGCTGTAAGTTTATTTCCTGAGGTTTCCACAAGCCGCTTAGCCGACTGTTGTCTAATTGCACTCCCCAGCCTGCTCCCGAGGCATCGGTTGACAGGTAGTGCTTGACACATTGGTAATGTAGGGAGGAGTGAGCTTGATGGTGCCAGTTCCACCAAGTTAGGTCTTTTAACGCGTCCGTCGGCAGGATTAGCGTTTTTAGGGGGTGCTCTTTCAATATCGTGTTGGTGAATTTTAATAAATTTCGGAAGTTTAGGCGTCCGTACGGTACTACTAGACATGCAAAGTTCAGCATTCCTATTATGCTCTGGAATTCTCTCAGGGATGAGGCTCTTGTGCTGAGAGCTTAATGATTTTTTTCTCGTATGGGCCCACTACTGTTCCTTATCTACATTAACGATTTGCCAAATGAAGTGAGGCATCCTATAGTACTTTTTGCCAATGATAGCACATCTGTAATAAATTGTAATAATTTAATAAATTTTGAACACGACATAAATATGGAATTGAGTAGTATAAGAACATGGCTTGACAATAATAATTTAATAATTAATCTTTCTAAAACTATTATTATGCATTTTCATCAACGGACATTGAAATTTGATAATAATACTATGGACATTAATTATAAAGGCAAAAAATAGATAATGTGTCTGTTACAAGATTTTTAGGGTTGTTGATTGACAGTCAGCTGACATGGAAACAACACATAGACGAAATTTTTAAAGCACCTAAGTAAGTCAGCCTATGCTCTTTACAAATTGTCACAAGTAGCCAGCCGTGAAGCCGCCTTAGTAGCTTATCATGGGCTCATTGCCTCTGTTCGGTGCAATATGCACCTAACACGTGACGCGCCCTTGCGTACGTATGCGTTTTAGCTACATTGAGGTCAACACTAATTTCAATTTATTAATTTAATGCAATTACGGATACCGTCGCGACCGGGTGCATTCGAACACAGTTTTATAACATTTAGAAACATTTTAAACTAACTTAGCCTTTAGTAACAGTGTGTTTAGCAGTAGTTTTTTAGACATTAAACATTTTCTTCTCTTCTCCGGACTTTTAACATTTACTCACAACCCTCGCCCACCACATTGGTCCTTCGAATCGGATCTCTCGCGTCGTGAGCTTTGTGGTTGACTGGCGTGTGAGGTGAAAGAACGGGTGAACATCATCAGCGGCGTGGGGGTTGGAGCGATTGAAGGAGTAGAGAAGCAGCAACAGTAGCGGTGTTATTGGCAGTAAACAGTAACAGCACTAAGGAGATATTCAAGTAAGATCTTTCCTTATTTTACTAACACGAAACCAGTCAAGATGGCATACATTCAACGTCAAGGAGAAATTCAGCGTAACATTGAATATGCTTTAGCTAATTTCAAGAAGGATGGGGCGGATAGAAAGTCGAAAATTGAATACTTTAAAAGTCGTTTGGACACTTTAAACGCTTTTTGGACTGAATTTCAGTTCAACCATGAACAAATTTGTATGGTAGCAACCGAAAATGATCCTTATTTTACTAATCGTATCTTTGAAAGCACGAAGGCAGTTTATTTAACATTTAACTCCAAGCTGGTTGAGGGCTTTAAGAAGCTAAGTGAGGAACCCTATGATCCGAAAATTGAACCAGGGACTTCAGGGTTGGGACAGAAGGATAAGGGATTAGAGAGCAAGATGGATGAAATGTTACGGAAGCAGGCAGCTAATATGAAAGCTTTTGTGCGAACTGTCAACAGTATCGATATTGAGTTATTAACAGATAAGTGGGAGCTGGAGGACGCTCTTAAATCGTTGGGAACGCGTTGGTCAGTTGTAGATTCTCTGCATTGGGAGATCGAAAGCGAGGGTACTCAAAATAACTCAACTTATGAGGGGACATTCAATCAACATGAGAAAACATATAACATGCTAAAGAAAAACATTAATAAAAAGATTTGGTCAGTGGCTCACCGCGAGAAATCAACCCCGGTTTTAGACATACCTACTTTTCAGGGCAATTATAATGCGTGGGTCTCCTTTAAGGACTTGTTTAACGAGGCAATTCATAATAACACTGCGCTATCGAACGCTCAGAAAATGCAGTTCTTAAAGGCAAAAATAAAGGGAGAAGCTGAGAGGCTGATTCAACATTTGTCAATTAGCTCTGACAATTATTTAGTTTGCTGGGAGATTCTCAATAACCGTTACAATAACACTAAGCTTATATTTACATCTCACATGAACATCTTATTTGGGCTGCCAAACATGCAACAACAATCGATAGCTCAAATAAGGAAAATGCATGACACAGCGACTGAATGCTTACATGCTATTAAGAATCTCGGAGTAGATATCAACACCTGGGACCCAATAATAGTCCATATTCTATCTCAAAAACTGGACTCTGAAACACACAAGGACTACATAGAATCCTTAAAAAATTCTCGGGAACTACCCATACTACAGGAGTTCTTTGATTTCTTGGAGGGACAATTCACAAGCTTGGAATCATCCCGCCGCAAACAGGAGCCCGTGTATTCTAGAACTCATCTCCAGCAAGCATCGAACACTAACTACGTAAAGAAACCAGGTCAAACATTCAACAATCGCCCTTATTACAATAACAATCAGAACATTAACGGAACAAGCCGAAATAATGGAAATATAACTATTGCGAAAACAATGCACGTAGCCGGTATCAAATGTCCGTTGTGCAAGAATCCGCACGGCATTTACAGCTGTCGTCAATTTCTGCAAATGCCTATGGAAAAAAGGCAGTATACGGTCAATAAACTTGCATTATGCATAAATTGTTTGTTTAGTCATAATGGCAATGCATGCAATTCGAATAAAACATGTCAGAAGTGCTCAGGTCAACATAACACTTTATTACACGAGGCATGTGTAAAATCTGCTGCACCAGCACAGTCGTCGACCGCAACACACACGTCGAATGCAGCTATTACGAAAAAACATTCAGAACACGTGACTAACACTTCACAGACATTGCATTCTGAAATCTTATTGGCTACAGCACAACTGAAAGTCAAAGCAGCAGATGGCACTTATCATTTCCTTAGGGCCTTGATCGACCAAGGAAGTCAAATTTCGCTAATTACCGAACAAGCAGCTCAACTACTCAATTTGAAAAGAGAAAAATGTAAAGGAGTTATTTATGGTGTGGGTCAAAAAGAAAATAACTGCAAGGGTAAATTAAACATAGCTTGCTCTTCTATTTATAATGATTTTGCGTTTAACGCGGAAGTTATTATCATGAACAATCTTATGAAGAGCCTGCCAAACAGAACATTCGCGAAACCCTCCTGGTCCATGATTCAAAACATTAACCTTGCTGACCCCGACTTTAACATCAGTCGCCCGGTAGATTTACTTCTGGGGGCAGACATTTATTCCCTTATACTCCTGAGCGGAATGATAAAAGGAGATGACTCTTCACAACCTATGGCGCAACAAACTCACCTGGGATGGCTGTTATGTGGCAATGCGCAAACATATCACTGCAACGTAGTGATCAACAATTTGGAAGAAATACAACAGTTTTGGGAGGTAGAAGATATATCAGAAGATGGAGATCTATCTCGAGATGATATTAAGTGCATACAGCATTTCGAGGCAAACACTAAACGCAACAATGACGGCAGATACGAGGTGCGTCTTCCCATGAAGCCTAACTTTGAACAGAAATTGGGTGAATCTAGAACAAAAACCATAGCTCAGTTCAGGAACATGGAGAAGAAGTTCGAGCGACAACAGAAACTAGCGGAGGCTTATAAAGATTTCATGAAGGAATACAGTGACCTCGGGCACATGAAACCGGTAAGAGAGAGTCATGAAATCGAATGTTACTTACCACATCATGGGGTGGTACGTGAAGAGTCCACATCCACCAAATACAGGGTAGTCTTCAACGCATCCTCCAAGACCTCAACAGGATATTCATTAAACGATCTTATGTATACTGGGCCTAACTTACAAAATGATTTACAAACATTGCTGTTAAAATGGAGGCAATACGAATTCGCATTTTCCGCGGACATTGAGAAAATGTATCGCCAGATACTTATCCACGAGGAAGATCAAGCATTACAGAAGATCATTTGGAGGGAAGGTAATGGACCACTACAATCATTTTTGCTAACAACGGTCTCATTCGGTACAAAGCCTGCCCCTTTCTTGGCCATGATGGCGCTAAGAAAACTAGCATCGGACGAAAGAGACAGGTACCCTGAAGCAGCCAAAGTATTGGAAGAATCCTTTTACATGGACGACTTAGTACACGGAGCGCATTCCATGGTGCAGGCCAAAACATTAATCGCGGATCTAATCGCTATTCTAAAATCAGCAGGATTTAACTTGCGTAAATGGTCTACAAACAGAGAAGAGGTATTGGAAAACATTCAAGACAAATCCAACAACAAAAACCTACTCGTCAACTTCAAACAGAATAACATTTCAAAAACACTCGGACTGTGCTGGAATCCAGAAGAAGATAACTTCATTTTTCAATGCAAAATAACAAAACAAATAGGCATACCAACAAAAAGAACACTGCTGTCAGAGATCTCCAAACTTTTTGATCCCTTGGGCTGGCTAGCCCCTCTGAGCACGAAGCTTAAAATTCTATTCCAAAAAGTTTGGGAACAAAACATTAATTGGGATGAACAAATAACACAAGAAATATACACTGAGTGGTCCCAAATACAGAAAGACATACACGTCATCAATGAATGCAAAATAAGGCGCTGGCTGTCATGTAAGGAAAATGACGTCATCCAGCTACACGGCTTCTGTGACTCGTCCTTAGCTGCCTACGCTGCTACTATATACGCGCGAATCAACAATCAAGCAGAACCTATACTGGTCGCCGCTAAAACAAAACTCGTACCACACAAAAAACAATTGACTGCCAAAACTAGAATTGTGTGGCGCACATCTTCTTTCCAAATTGATGGCAAAAGTCAAAGCATCCTTACCGTTACGTAAAACAGAAACATTCTGCTGGACTGATTCGAAGATCGTACTAGGCTGGTTGCAAGGCGAACCAAGCCGATGGAAACCGTTCGTGGCGAACCGCGTCGAACAAATAACTCCAGTGATACCAGAAGAGCAATGGCGCTACGTAAAATCAGCGGAAAATCCAGCAGATGCTGCCAGCCGAGGTCAAACTGCATCTCAACTAAAAGAAAATACGTTATGGTGGACAGGCCCGACTTGGCTAACAACTTTTCAGCCAGACCTAGAAAAATCAGGGAAACTGAAATTTATAACAAGCGAAGAACAGAAAAGATCGTATAAATCAAATGCGATTCAAAACAATAACAACCAAGGTGCTATAAATAGATTATTAGAAAAACATAGCTCTATAACTAAAGTAATACGAATCGTTGCATACATTTTACGGGCATTGACACCGAAGCGCAGCGCGTTACCTACATATCTCACATTACCCGAGCTACAAAGAGCAAAATTAATTATAATTAAACATGTACAGAACAGCGAACTGGGCACGGACATAGAATATTTACGCAGACAGAACAAAGTTGATTCAAGTAGTGCACTTTTCAAGTTGAGACCCTTTATTGACCGTGACGACATTCTACGCGTTGGGGGTCGACTTGAGGAAGCGCATTTGTCCTACGACATGAAACATCCGAAAATTATTCCGAAAGATTCCCGGCTAACTACGCTACTTATCGACCAGGCTCACCAGTTAACACTTCACGGGGGTGCCAAACTGACCCTGAACAATTTACGAGAAGAATATTGGATTATTGGTGGAAATAACAGAGTTAAAAAACAAGTTGGGAATTGCGTGAAATGTTTGAAAATCGACGGGAAAACACAACAACAGCTTATGGGAGATCTTCCAACCGCTCGTGTAAATGAAGCAAAGCCGTTTTATCATACGGGAGTGGACTATACTGGATTTGTAACCTTAAGGGCAAGCAAAGGTCGAGGAAGCATAACATTGAAGGGCTATATAGTCATATTTGTCTGTATGGTTACAAAAGCGGTGCATTTGGATCTCGTAACAGATTTAACGAGTTCAGCATTCCTAGCTGCTTTGAGGCGAATGGCAGCCAGGAAGGGAGCCCCACATCATATTTACAGTGATAATGGCACGAACCTCCGGGGATCAGACAACAGATTGCAAGGACAATGGCAGGAACTTCAAAAAATTTTCACTGACAGCTTTATGACGGAAGTAGCTGAGATGAAGATCCAATGGTACTTCACAGCACCATCCTGGCCCAGCTCAGGAGGATTATGGGAAAGGGGAGTCAGAAGTTTAAAGGGGCACTTAAAACGAGTAGTGGGGGACCAAAAACTCACTTACGAAGAATATAGCACCGTCCTAGCCCAGATAGAGGCGTGTCTAAACTCGCGCCCACTCTGCCCGTTAAAGGAAAGCATTGATGATTTAGACGCTCTCACCCCAGCACACTTCTTCCCCGGAAGGGCTGGCGTAACAGTCATAGAAACAGAAGAAGATGCGCGGACAAGGTGGCACTTGACCCAAAAAATATTCAGTGATATCTGGAAGAGATGGAAGGCTGAGTATTTAACCCAAATGACCGCGAGACAAAAATGGAACAAACCTCAGAAAAACGTTGAAATTGGAGATCTTGTGATCATACATGAAGATAACCTACCAGCAGGGAAGTGGGCAATGGGACGAGTCCTAGAAGTACATCCAGGGAAAGATGGACTAGTAAGAGTAGTGACACTCAAAACAAAAAATGGGGTAATGAAAAGGCCAGTAGTGAAGCTCTCGGTCCTACCCTTAGCAAAACAAAAAACATTAGAAGAAACAAAACAAACAAAAACACAAACACCAGAACAGAAAAGAAGAGGATGTTTTGCAACAATCATCGCAATATTGGTGTATTTTCTTACATTGTCAACCGCCGGAAGTTGCGTGAAAATTACCCCTATAAACGACAGGCAAGGATTGTATTTTGATAAACTAGGAAACATGGAATTAGTAAGGGACGATTGGAAACTAGTTGCATACTACGACATGAGCCCCTACTGGGAAGGCGTGTCTGCGTATAAAAAGTACAATGATCAATTAGAAACCATTTGTAAACAAATAACAACCTTATCCCATTGTGACGTCGTCATGTTACAACTGCGTCACACGTACGAGGAACTGCAACACTATAATAACATTTTATTACGAAATCAGCTGAAACGGCAGACTCGCAGGCGACGGGGATTAATTAACGGCGTTGGAAACCTTGCGAACACGTTATTCGGAGTCCTGGATGACCGCTTCGCTGAACAATACCAGAAAGACATAGGTCTTCTTCGAGATAATGAAAAACACCTCGTGACAATGTGGAAAAATCAGACGTCTATTGTTGAAGCCGAATACAACATGCTATTGAGAACCCGAGAAACAATTCAAAAACAACATAAACTAATACATCAACATTTACTTAACTTGGAAAAGGACACAGGCGTAATGGCAAAGGAAATTACCGCCGCAGAATGCCTTTCTCAATTTACAATAATCAGCATGGCTGCAAACAATTTATTAAATCACCTCAAGACAATACAAGATACCTTAATTGATACCATAACTAACACATATAATGAAAAAATGAACATACATATTATGAGTCCTTAGCAACTACAACGAGAACTAAGCGTTATTTCCAGTCAGCTTACTAATGACCTGACTCTCCCGATAGAAAACATACAAACAAATCTACACAGTATTTACCAGGTGTTAAAAGTGAAAGCAAGAATCACTGACCTATATATGATATTTGAGATTCGCATTCCTTTAATACCTCGTGATCGTTACGATCTTTACACAATTATTCCAGTTCCGCAAAGCTCAGCAAAGAACATGATATCTGTCCTTCCTATAGCAAAACATATAGCCATGAACTTACAAAAGGATGCATTTATGCCTTTACGAGAACAGGACCTAGAAAATTGCCTTCGGCAAGATTCGTTTTCCTACTTATGCTATCTTAAGGTTCCGATTTACAAAATGAACAATAATAAGGATCTATGCATTAAAGACGAGACCGAAAATCATAAATGTAAAACAAGTATCGCTCCGTGCCAGAACATGTGGATAAGTTTATCAAAGCCAAACCATTACTTATATTTTTGTTGTGATCACTGTCCGCTGAGAACAATATGCACGGATCGAGTTACCGCTCAATCGGTAACCCGAACTAACATTATTTATATTGAAGAAAACTGCATCGTAAAAACGGATAACTTTTCAGTTCACACGCATATGAATATGCAAAGTAAATTGAATTTAAAATATGAGATTCTAACTCCAGAAATAGACCCAATAAACCATATAATTAACATAACAATGTATGAAAATGAAAACTATAATTTGACCTTGACAAACGAAGACAAAGAACAGAAGAACATTGAACAGAAGTTAAAAAATTTAAAAGAGACTCAATCTCCAATAGATCAGTACTCGGCACATGACGTGCACCATTACGCTGCCATATACTGCCTCTGGGCTGCGATGATCATCGTGGTCTCAGTGCTCGTATGTCGCAGAACACGCTGTCAGTGGCGACTGAACAGGTTATCTGCTCCCACCCCAACAACTCCAGAGGATACGAGTTCACAATCAGCGCACGAAGTGCCAGCAAGCCGCCGAGTGGAGCGACCGACCCCAGCGCCGAAGCGGGCGACGCCCGCCCCGCGGGCTGCCCGATGCATCAGCCTGCATGATATTGGTGATAGTGATCAGTGTAGTCCTAGTGCGCGAAGCATAGTGAGAAGTGTAAGTGAAAACCAAATTAACGATGCGCGAGTGGAAGTCATAGAGCTTCAAGAAATAAGTAGATCGCAAAAGATGGACAGGGGAAGCTCTGTGATAGGCAAACAGTCTCATCTACACGTATGTAGATAGATGTGTAAAACAAGATAAAGTGCCTATCTATCCGATAAGGGATTTCCTCTCTTAACACGTAAAGCACGTAGACTAATAATATATATAGTTAAGTATTGTAAGATTATATATATAGAAATACAATAGAGAGATGAGGTTAGACAGGAGTCGTTATTATAGAGTTTGTGATATTTACATAAATTATGTAAAGTAGTACCGAGTTTCCGTTCCACCTACCACCCCGACGCTGCGCATACTACATGGCGACCGTGATGTAAGTGACGAAGTGAAGATGAAGATTCTGGGATAAGACGACACGGGCAGCTCGTCCTGTTGCCTTCGGCGAGAAAATGGAGAAAAAGCAAGAATCGGAATCGGTAGAAGAGTCGGCGACGTGCATCCTCGGAAGCAGGGTGTCATGTCATGGAACAACAACACCGCGTCGTTGGCTTCGGCTGGGCGATGGAGCATCTGAAGCAGAGATGCCGCACAACAAGGAGTAACTGGAGCAGGCGATGCCGCGTATGGAGCATCTGAAGCAGGGAGCAGGAGATGCCGAATTTCATGGAGCGTCGGAAGCAGGCGATCCCGCATCTCACGGAGGTGAATCTATTTAAATATGTATAAGGTTTTTTTTTACAATTGATTGGTACTTTGTCTGTTGTTTTGTGTGTTAAATTATGTAGTGCTATGGCTAGTTAGTTTAATGAATCAACCCGTAGTTGATATTTTCGAACAAGTAGTGGTTTATTACGTAAAGAGTATTTAACAGTAGTTCCATGTAAAAATAGCATTAGTAAATATAATTTTGCGCACTCAAGCTATAATCGCAATGCGAGTCAGCAAGGTCAGGGACAGGTATACGTCGAGAGTAAGCAAAAATTGAATAATTGCACTAAATCGAACGGACAGCGTAATGTTGATGGCACCGAGTCAGCAGTTGCAGTGCGTGACTCAGACAGAATTATTTTTCGTGTCCTACGAAGATGCTATACTTAGATACTTTGTTTTATAATAAGTAGTAACCAGTTAATCACGTAGGTGTAGCTTGTTTAGATAAAAAAAAGACCGTTATTGTCTTAAAGGATTTTGTTGTGAATAAGCGAGTTTAATGTTAATTATGAATTATTGTGAGGAAGGTAATAGATAGATTATTGTTAAAATTAGGTTTAGGGGCATTACGTTCGATAGTTATTCATGGCAAATGTGAGGTAGTTAAATATGTTTTGACGGACTAATTAGGATAGGTTACTTTGATTTTCTTTTGATTCACAAGAATGGAAGTCAGTAGATAGTTAAATTTTGAGTTATTGAGATTTAGAATGGCGAAGAGAGTCGTGCTATTAGAAGCAATTATGCGAAATACGAGGGTTTTGTTTTTCACATGTAAGGTAATAATAAGTTATGGGTTAAAATCTGATAGAGTAGAAAATCAAAATACAGAACGATGTTCTCTCCTGTATGCTAAGTATTACAGAATCCTAGTTTCATGGGAAAAGAGTTGAGCAAAACGAGGGAAAATTAATAAAGATTGTCTGAAACAGAATATTAAAAGTAGACAAACGCGAGGTAAAATGGATATAATGTGTGTCAAATTATCGTATTAGATATGTATGTACCAAAATATTACTACTAAAAGAAGGAAATAATGTATACTCAGAAAAATTTAATAAGGACATTTTTTTTTTTTAAAGTCAATTTGCAACGGAACAGTTTTTTATAAAGAAGATGTTGAATTTGGAAAATTGAAGTTTTAGCTTTGAGGAATGAGAAAGAGGTTCGCGTTGGAATATACAGGTTGTAATGAAGTAGGAGATAATTCGATTTGGATGGTGCTTTAAGCGTGTTGATTGGGAAAGCAGAAGTAAAAGTAAGTTTTTCGACGAGCAGTTAGTTTGATCACCTAAGTGTTGTTGAAATTCTTATATACTGAAGTTTTTCTAAAATCTTGAGATGTACGGAATTTTGGAAGACGAATGAATGGGTTAAAAAGAGAAGTTTCATGGAAATGACAACATACCTTTCATATTGGTCAGCGGTGACTCAAAGGGCGGCGTTGAACAGATAGGTACTCGTATGGTTTAGCGAGGTACACCAGGGTACAAGACAGGCAGGGATATCCTTGAGGTCTGAACATGATTAATCGTGACGATCCTTGGACACAGGGTGAGTGTTAATAGAAGGACGTGTTAAAAGAACTGCCTGAATGAAAGTATAATGTTTGTGCGCGTACGTAATTAATAATATCTTGTACTCTGAACTGTTATTACATATTATAAAAAGGTTGGCCGACCAATTATGAAAAGTGTTGTGTACCTAGCCAGTAAAGTGATGCCAAAGTTGCACACTAAACTCTACGATTTGCATAAATCAAGATTCTTTATGACGAAGGCACGCATAGACGTAGCGTTACGAGACTTGATTGTTTAAGCAAAATTTATAATAAAGTAGAGTAGGACGATTGAAAAAAAAATGAGCTCAATAATCAAATAAACAGTATGGACTAATAATCAAACAAGGATACGACGATACTTGCAAGTAAAAGACGAATAACTAGGACAAAATATAAAGAGTAACAAGGAGGATAGAGGGAAAAAAGTAGGTATTTACATAGTACCTAGTAGAATCAAATTCAATTGTGACAAACTTATAAAATAACTGCCAGATATTTTTTTAATAATGTAAATATTTTACGGGATATGTAATTAGAAAAATTAACAGTAAGTTTCTAGGTTAGAATGTTTTAATTATAAAGGACTCACCTTCTGCACCACTGTACCAATTAAGCTAAGTAGGTACTTATAATAACAAGTTTAATTTAGAGAATTGTTTAATATTAAGTAGAATATCATCAATATTTAGTATCGAAAATTTTTCCTGATTAAATTAAAGGACCTAGATTTTTTTATATAAACAATATATAGATTTTCTTGCTATAATTATAATTTTGCTAGTTAGGTTTTGTCATGTGATATTAAGATGTTTATGGGTTTTGCTTAACATGTGAATTAAAGATTATCTAGATCATAAGAAAATAAAATGTATTGCGAGGAGTGTTCTTTTCAGGGGAGGGAACCCCCTACCTTTTCAGGGGAGGTGTGATAGGCAAACAGTCTCATCTACACGTATGTAGATAGATGTGTAAAACAAGATAAAGTGCCTATCTATCCGATAAGGGATTTCCTCTCTTAACACGTAAAGCACGTAGACTAATAATATATATAGTTAAGTATTGTAAGATTATATATAGAAATACAATAGAGAGATGAGGTTAGACAGGAGTCGTTATTATAGAGTTTGTGATATTTACATAAACTATGTAAAGTAGTACCGAGTTTCCGTTCCACCTACCACCCCGACGCTGCGCATACTACAGCTCCCCAATTTTAAGAAAAATATCTTTTAATTAATATGTACTTAATATCATGTTTATTACATTGTTCTATCACCTTGTATCATCCTTTCAACGTTATCTCATCTCACCGTTTGCCCCCGGCAAGATGTTCGGTGCAATATGCACCTAACACGTGACGCGCCCCTGCGTACGTATGCGTTTTAGCTACATTGAGGTCAACACTAATTTCAATTTATTAATTTAATGCAATTACGGATACCGTCGCGACCGGGTGCATTCGAACACAGTTTTATAACATTTTAACATTTAGAAACATTTTAAACTAACTTAGCCTTTAGTAACAGTGTGTTTAGCAGTAGTTTTTTAGACATTAAACATTTTCTTCTCTTCTCCGGACTTTTAACATTTACTCACAACCCTCGCCCACCACAGCCTCAAAAATCAGATACGGCATTATTTTTTGGGGTAACTCGGTTAACAAAGCGGCAGCTTTCAAAGCTCAAAAGAGATGTATAAGAGCCTTATGTGGCCTTAATATAAGAGATAGTTGTGTTCCTCTATTTAAATCACTGAACATTTTGACTTTGCCATCGTTTTATACTTATATTTGAAGTAGCTGTTTTTTGTCAAATGTCACCGTGAATTGTTCTGTAAAGTATCACAAAGTTAGACATTCCCAACACGCTCCCAGTATGAGCACAAATTGCAGAGTAAACAAATTAAATCGGCATTAATGCGAAAAACTTTTTTTGGAATGGCGCCTACAATATTTAATAAGGTAGGTACCGAACTTTTAAATCTACTTTAAGAAAATTTAAATTTCAACTATATGGGTACTTAATAGAAAAATGTTTTTCCTCAGTTAAAGACTTTTTAAATGCTTAATGTTTTAGTTATAATACTGAATTGTAAATTAAAATTGAATTATTTAATGTGTAAATAAGTATTTGTACGCCAATCTGGCAAAACATAGAGTTCACAAGCTTACTTCAACACCTGTTTATACTCGCCTATGTTTAAGCAAATAAATGTTCTCTCTCTCTCTCTCTCTCTCTCTCTCTATGGTCCGAAGTTTCTGAGTTGGTAACTTCTTGGTGTTGTTTAGAGGGTGCCGCACTATGCCTAGATACTCTACGTGGGATTGTGGTACCAGTATGGATTTTTTTTAGTTCACTTGCAATCCTAAGGATTCCAATAGGCGTATTACATAATCGGTTTGCGTTTTCAAGGTGTTGCAATTTTGGTTGTCCAACAAAAAATCGTCCGTCTAAAGTTCGTATTCCCTTGCTGCGAATGACCTGAGCTACCCAGTTGGTGAATGCCGCGAATAGTTTTGGGGCTGTTGTCGTAACGGCCATTATATATGCATACTCGTATATGTAAAGAGAGAATAAATGCGGCGGTCACGATTGTGGTACGCTATCTATTTAACATACCTGTTGTCTCTTGCGGGTAACTTCCTTACTCCTTCTACGATGTAATCTGCTTCGCTTTTGTCTGATGTTGTTAGGACTCAAGTTACTACCTGTAAAAGTTAAATTACGATAGCACCAATATCCCTCAGTGTCCCTAGCACCTGGCGGCTCTATTCTACACCTCATTAAGTCATTGTTAATTATTAACATTTTACTAGAATATCGTCTCATTATCCCCATAAAGAGTATCTCTATACAAGTTAGTTACATTGGATCCACAGTACAGAATACACAATATATTATAAGCCACAGTACAGGCTCCAAGATACGACATTGATTATACTATCGATAGGATTATGGGAAAACCCTTCGTCAATAGGATTCTGGAAATTACAGATCCCGGGCCTCGGTTATCACTCCCCGACCGTAAATCGGAAGTGACAACCTACCCCATACGTTTGGTTCCAAGAGTTTCGTAACACCCCTGGCCTCGATCCCTCTCTAAGCGGCACCTACCCTAACGTGTTATACTTAATTAGACTGCATGAGACGATCTTCACCAATCTTTAGCTAGGGAAACATTTACACATAACAAGTAGATACTTGAGCACCTAAAGAGCCAGTTAAGTTGCCTAGGTCTCCAAGTATTATACTTTAGTCTCTAAAAGTGCTTATCTAGGCACTTAGGGCTTATGCTAGGTACTTAGCTTTCGTTTCTCAGGTTACAGGACACCAGGTACCAGGACACTTCACACACAATCACACCATTTGTAAACTGTGACTCGACTTCAATATAAGCTAGTAAAAACCCACGCTCACCTTACCATATACAAAATAGAATGGATAAAGTTGCCAGCGTATAACTTAGATGTCTTACTAGTTGCGTCGTGTCGTATCATTTCGGGTTCGTCGCGACAGCTGTCGCGAGACCAAAGGGCAAGCAAGTCATTTGTAGTAATTCGTTCTCGAAAACTAACTTTAAAAATCTTCGGTGACCTGGCGCGACCGGTATGTGGAAGTATGCGTTGGATAGGTCTATTTTTGTCAGCCAATCGTTGGGTTGAAGGAATGATGGGACTGTTTGCTGATTTATTAATCTGAATACGTAAATGAACTTATTGAGGCGCCGTAAATTGAATACGGGGCGCAATGTGCCATCGTTCTCCTCCCTGAGAAATAGACTCGACAGGAAGCTCGGGGAGAGTTGCGCATCCTCCAGAACTTTCATAACTTTTAGAGACTGTATTTGTGTCTTCATTTCTTTGGAATAGGGCACCATTCCTAGTTTGTGATGTGCTTGTGGCGTGGTCAATGGAGGCTTTGAAAAGAATGGTATACGGTACTCTTCTTTTAATTTTTTTGTAATATGGTGGGGTGCCTGTCGGGATTCCCATACTGTAAGGTAGTTTTGTTGGCACCCTGCCCGAAAGTGCGAGTCAGAACTTTCCTTTTGAGCGCCCGCGGTTGGACAAACCTCTATTTTGTCTGCTATTGTTATTTCTGGGGGTCTTGGCCCGAAATGTATGACCCTGTGCAGGTCTGATAGGCACCGGCATGGTCACCTGATCGAAATTGGGAAGTGGTACTCCTTGCGCAGGAGGAAGCATACATGGGTAGTAAGGCAGTCCATACACTGGAGCTGTTGGTCTTACATTGTATTGTGGAGTATTAAGCATAGTATTCTCGCTATACGCAGGTGCTGGCGTTTTGAACTGTTTATTTGAGTTAGAGCCGGGAGTGCCAGTCATGACTTTACTGCTTGGTTTCAAAGGCCAAAAGACTGTAGTCATCCCTCCTGCTTTTTCTATAGCCAATGAAAAGGATTGTGGGTTAAATAAATACTCACACGTTGGGGGTATTTTACGGAGGCTAGCTTTCACAAATATGTCTTTAACAGAGCGTAGGATTGCATCCCGCCGCTGTTGTATTAAGTCAGCGCGATTACCACATGTCATTTGTAAAAGTTCATTCGAAATAGTTTGAAATTCTTCCGAGAAAGTTTCTTTGATTTTGTTTTCAATAGTATCTATTTCGACTACTTCGGTAGTTTTTAACCAGGCCAGAAGCGATCTGATACCTTTTTCTACTGACTCCTGTTGTTTTATTAAACCTTGCGTAATGGCGGAAAAACCTTTCTCAGTAGTACCCAGGTGATTGATTTTATCGTAAGGTTTAATCTCATCATTACATTGCAGGTCAGTGAAACCGGGGGTAGAGCAAAATCTTTTTTGGGTCTCCAAGTAACGGACATCCGACCAGTCTTGGGATTCGAAGTGTTGGATTGATTTTAATTTAATTCGACGAGAGGCATCCGTCTTCGTTACGGCTGGTTCTTTAAGTACAGTGTAGATGACTGTATAGATGAATTACCCAATATTTTGTTTCCCCAGTCGTTTTATTACCATTCGCGTTTTTCCCCAAATTGCTTATTTTCCATTCGTCATTATGGCCGGCATTTAATTTCTTACCCGTTTTTTTTTCTAATCGTATTTTTCGCTAAATGCATTCTTTTACCAGTCCGTATTGTTCACATAAGCATAATTACGCATAATGGTTATTGGTCATACATTTTTGCGCATAATGTTTTTACCCATAACGGTTAAGAGCATACATTGTAATGGTCATAAAATTTTTGCGCATAAAAACTTTAAGCATAAATACGGATGGGCATAATGGTTTTGCGCATAACATTTCAAAGCATATTATACAATCGCCATAATAGTATTACAAGTTAGTTGTCATAAATTTGAGTAAACGTATAACGAGGATTTAACTCCGCGGCTCGCTCGCTTCGCTCGCTCGTTAGTGTCGCAGTTCAACCTAACACTCCTCCTCGCTTCGCTCGTCGTCGTACCTAATCTAAGCCAAGTCGGACGAAAATAAGCAATTTGGAGAAAAACGCGAATGGTAATAAAACGACTGGGGAAACAAAATATTGGGTAATTCATCTATACAGTCCAACCTAACCCATTAATCTAGTTCTAAGGCAGGTCCGACTTGGCTTAGATTAGGTACGACGACGAGCGAAGCGAGGAGGAGTGTTAGGTTGAACTGCGACACTAACGAGCGAGCGAAACGAGCGAGCCGCGGAGTTAAATCCTCGTTTTACGTTTACTCAAATATATGACAACGAACTTGTAATACTATTATGGCGATTGTATAATATGCTTTGAAATGTTATGCGCAAAAATGTATAACCAATAACCATTATGCGTAATTATGCTTATGTGAACAATACGGACTGGTAAAAGAATGCATTTAGCGAAAAATACGATAAGAAAAAAAAACGTGTAAGAAATTAAATGCCGGCCATAATGACGAATGGAAAATAAGCAATTTGGGGAAAAACGCGAATGGTAATAAAACGACTGGGGAAACAAAATATTGGGTAATTCATCTATACAGTCGTGTAGATGTTCAGAGAAAAATCCTCATGCGTAGAAGGGATAGTTTCGTTCTTAAAGAGATCTCCACTCGTATCTAGACAGATCTCGTCCTTATTGTTAATTTGATCGCTATAAGGGTTAGTTTGATCATTTTGCATGGGTTCATAATAGGGTACTTCTTTCTCCCGGACCGCCGCAAGGTGTAGACGGGCACATAAACTGCGTTAAATTGATTTAAATAAAATAAATAGTTAATTGTACAACAAAATTAGGAGTGCATAAATTAAAAGAAGTTAAGTGGTACGGTGCGAAGAAACAATAATAAGTGTGATCCCTTAGTAACTGTAGCGCGCGCGCAACCAATTACGCCTCGGCTGTTATCTACGACCCGCCCCCGGCACCGGACTGGCCGAGCGCCCGCAGTTATGTCGCGTCAACTGCCAATTAGCGTAACCGTGCATTACTGTATTATTCGAACTCTTCAAGCTTCTGACAACCTAGTACAATGAGCGACGCGCAAGACCGATCGCTATCGGAGACCGCTTTAGACAAAGTTCATGTCACTACACCAAGAAATACCTACAAATCTACCAGACCAAAAAGAAAAAGGGAAGACGACCTAACATTATTTAAAGAGGAAATTCGCGAAATGATCTCTGCAATGATGGTTACCCAACTCAGAGATCCTCAAAAACACCGAAACACTTAACTTAGAAATAAAAAACGTGCCAAAACAGCCTAATCTGTACTACCTACATTTAGTAAAATTTTTGAAAAGCTAATTCTATATCATTTGTTAAAACATTTTAATTTGAATAATTTGATGCATAGTAAGCAATTCGGTTTTACGCGGGGTCGCTCGACATCCAACGCCGGAGTTGAGCTCGTAAAACACATTTCGATGCCTGGGAGGAATCGCGAGATGCTTTAGGCATCTTCTGTGATTTATCTAAGGCCTTCGATTGCGTTAATCATAAGACACTGATCAGGAAGCTACACCACTACGGAGTTAAAGGATTAGCACTAAATTCATTAGAGTCTTATTTAAATGGTAAAATACAAAGGGTTGACGTGAATGGAAAGCGTTCACCGGGGTCATTAGTCTCTATGGGTGTGCCGCAGGGATCAATATTGGGACCTTTCCTGTTCCTTATCTATATAAACGACTTGCCACACCTCGTAAAGACCCACCATGAGATAGTTTTGTTTGCAGATGATACGTCTCTAATTTTCAAAGTCGTACGAAATCAACGATCCTACAATGACGTAAACAATGCTATCTGTGAAGTAGTAAATTGGTTTAATATAAATAATTTATTTTTGAATGAGAAAAAGACTAAATGTGTTAAGTTTGTCACGAGTAACGTAAAACACGAGCAAGCAATCGTTATGGTTAAAGGTGAGGAACTGGAACTAGTTAATAGTACAGTCTTTCTCGGTATAACATTAGATTCTAAGCTCCAATGGGGTCCCCATATTGCTAATCTCTCGAATAGACTGAGTTCTGCAGCTTTTGCAGTAAGTAAGATTCGTCAATTAACAGACGTGATAACCGCTCGATTAGTGTATTTCAGTTATTTCCACAGTATTATGTCGTATGGCATCTTACTATGGGGCAGTGCTTCCGACATTAATACTATATTTGTTCTGCAGAAGCGGGCTGTTCGTGCGATATATAAAATGAACTATAGAGAGTCGCTTAGAGATAAGTTTAAGGACATTAATATAATGACAGTGCATTGTCAATACATTTATGAGAATATATGCACATAAAAATATTACCGACTTTAAGAAGAACTGTGATATACATATTATTAATACTAGAAATAAGCATAAGCTCGCAGTGCCTGCTACTAGGCTCCATAAAATAAGGAGATCATTCATGGGTAACTGTGTGAGATTTTATAATAAACTTCCTAGCAGCATAACTGAGTTGTCTATTGGTAAATTCAAAAATATTGTGAAACGAAAATTATTTTCTAAAGCTTATTATAGCACACAAGACTACATGAATGATGAAGCCGCGTGGGATTAATGTAAATTATAGCGTCTTGTAGGTATATGAATAATTATTTTAACGAATACCTAAGGTATTATTATTATTTTAATCTTAATTGTTTTATATACTCTGACATTGAGAATTTTATTCTAGACACATTCTAGATTATTTATTTTTTATTGACAATCCTTTTGGGATTTATGTTATTGATTATTTTAATTTTAAAAATGATGATTTTATGAATAAGATTACACTTAAGTTAAATGATCTGATTAGGTTTTTCTGGGTTTCCCTAATCCTTGCAGCAAATGTTGGATCATATTGTATTTCTCCCAGCAAACATTCACTCTCATCTAACTGACATTTCGAAAGTGCTTGTAACTAGGCCTACTTGAATAAAGAATATTTTGATTTGATTTGATTTTAAGGAATCTAAAGAAGACCTAGTTAATATGTTTTTGACTTTATCGAAAACAATTAAGTATCCACTACAAAAATCGGATATCAAAGATCTACAGGGTGCGCCCTAAACAAGAGGGAACAAAAAATACTCCAATAATTATTGAACTGGGCTCCATGTGCTCCACGTGTAAGGCCCATAATATAAAAAACAAAGCGAACCTGTGTGCCTCCTACCTCGGCCTGCAAGTTGCGACTAATCCCGCTATCTATGTAGCGGAACAACTAACTGCCAAGGCATCTCAGTTATACTTCTTGTCAAGAGAACTCAAAAGAAGAAACATTCTTAAACACTGCTGGCCCAGCTACGTAAATGTTTACCTACGTAAAAACGACAACACGCAAATAATTCAGGTAACAAACGAGTATCAAATAGAAAAACTGAGCAAGGAGGCCCCTTATGTCACATCCACGAACACAAGCATAACCACATTTGAGCGACCGGTAACTAGCACTGCTGAAACGACGAGTGCGACCCAGGCCGCCCCGGCACCGGCAGCTCAACAAATGTGACTATCCTTGTACGTAATTACTGCTTGTATGTTGTAGCGTCTGACAAAAGTACTTCCACTTTCTGGTTGTAATCACTAGTATCCATAACAACAGTCGCATTTCCCTTGTCAGCTCGAAGAATGGGGATGTCTGGGTCTTCACGCAAGCTCTTCAAAGCGTTGAATTCAGTTCTGGGTAAGTTAACTTTAGGAGACTTCGCTCGTCTTAAAATTGAAGACACATCCTGGCGTACGGCCTCCAAATCACAATACAAGCTTGTTAAGCGAGATCCAACGGCGAAAGTAGTAAAAACGACAGCCGAGCTGATAAGTAAGCACTGAAAATCTTAATCTGGATGTGAAAAGTTTAGTGCCTTCTTGCCCGGTGCCAACAAAGATGTACGGGTTACCAAAGATACATAAACCTGGTGCTCCGTTACGCCCTATAGTGAGTCAAATCGATGCTCCTACCTATCGATTAGCTCGGCACTTAGCAGGTGTACTTTCTTTACTGCGAGGGAAGACGGAAGCATACACAAGGGACTCATACCATTTTGTCAGTGAGATTAAGGATTTGAGACTAACTGATGATGAAGTTATGGTCAGTTTTGATGTCCAGTCTCTCTTCACATGTCTACCAGTTCAAGAATGTATCGAAATTGTGAAAAGAAGATTGGGTGAACAACAGATGGCAATAGAATATGCTGAGTTATTACAACACTGCCTTACATCTGGCTATATGCTATAGAATGGTGAATTCTACGGGCAAGTTGATGGTGTGGCAATGGGGTCTCCGGTGTCTCCTGTCGTCGCCGATATTTTCATGGAAGACTTCGAGGAGAGAGCGCTTTCATTGGCACCTGTCAAGCCGAGGATCTTTAAAAGATACGTAGATGATACCTTTACTATTTTACCTAGATCTAGTGTTTCAGCTTTCTTAGACCATCTGAACTCCATGCATAGTAAAATTAAATTCACTATGGAGTTGGAAAATCAAAATTCACTTGCATTCTTAGATGTGCTAGTAATTAGAGGTCCTAAAAATGACATAGGTCATACTGTATATAGGAAACCTACGCATACAGATAGGTATTTGAATGGCAAATCTCACCACCATCCCTGTCAACTTGCTACAGTGGGTAAATCTTTGTTTCAGAGAGCCAGGGGTATCTGTGACAATCAACATCTGACTGCTGAGTTACAGAATGTCAAACGTGCGCTTCGAGCCAACGAGCTCCAGATACCACGTGCCAAGCAGAATCCCAGTATGAAGAAACCAACAGTCGAGCGTAAACCTGCCGTATCACAGACAAGATCGGAAACATCTTGAAGCGTGCTTCTATAAAAACATATTTCAAGCCGTTGAAGAAGGTGTCTCAATACCTTAGACCCGTGAAGAGTAGCACCCCTTTGCAGAGTGCAGGCATTTATAAGCTGGACTGCGAGTGTGGTCTTTCATACATTGGTCAAACGAAACGCAGTGTATCAACCCGGGTGAAGGAGCACATAGCAGATGTCAAGCACCGTCGGTGTAATAGGTCTGCAGTCTGTGAACATGTCATTGACAAACCAAACCACTCAATTAAGTTTGATAAACCTTCTATCCTTGCCAAAGAAAAAATATATTTTCGCAGGATGCTACGCGAGGCTATTGAGATTAAAAAGCATCCTAATTTCAATAGAGAAGATGGATTGTCACTACCACCAGCTTGGGATCCTGTAATACATCTCATCAAGGAAAAAGCGAGACACAGGACTGCAAAACCTTAATTTCCGAACGGTGTAAAATATCTTATCTGTTTAAAAGTAGTTTAATAGTCTCTGTTTTTTAAATATTATTATTAGTAATGAGGTAGCCTGGGAGTTTTTCTTTGCAGCGTTTCTTTTCTCCTCAGTACGCCTCATTTGTGAAATGCTGCTTGGTAAATTATTAGAATAAAATAATTAAGCCCTTCTGGCACATGTGTAACTGTCTTTACAGCTTAGGCCCATCTGGCATGTATGTACACCTTTATTTGTGTTTTTTCAAAAAATGGGTAGTTTGCACAAATTGTAACTTTGACAGAGGAAAATACATCTTTTCTCAGTCCTCCCGCGACCATGGAAAGCTGGAAATCTTCCGAAACGTCGGGAACTTAAATGAGATAATATACGCGATATAATCCGTTAAATTGTTTTATTTCAATATGGAAATAGCCCAATCTTTTGAATGTGATATTCAGGACCTCCGCACACACATACCAACGGGAAATAATAGTCTCTCAGTTATATCGCAGAATATCCGTAGTATCTATATAAGAAACTACTCAGAATGAGAGGCCACGGAGCGATCCTTGTGACAATGTTCATTTCATTCAGAGGCAGACGATGCTGCGGAACTGTTGCTTAGTGATATCAATTTCAACGACTTTCAAATAACTATGTCTCAACTTGATTTCGATGCGGACATTCTGATCCTAACCGAATGTCGATTAAGCCCAATGAAACCCATCCCATACGTACCCAATTATAACTCAATAGCGACTAAAAACCATTTAAACCAAAATGATGGCGTTGTTGCATATGTTAAAAACCACTTAAACTCGACCATTAACGAAATAAAATTGGAATATGCAGCGTGCCTACAAATTACCACACAAAACACGGTTATTTTAGGCATTTACAGATCTAACATTAATGCCTTAAATTTTGTAAACTCATTAAATGAACACTTAAAAACCATCGCTGCGAAGACTATAGTCATCACCGGGGATATAAATATAAATCTAATCCCACGAATACAGGAGCAGCATTACGAATATAACAATAGACATAGATATTTGAACATGTTGAGTGCTCATGGAGTTCTTCGAGGTCTCTGTAAACCAACCAGATTAGGCAATTGCCTAGACCACATAATGTTAAACTTAAATAAGACAGATAGAACAGCATACACAGCTGCTTTAATCACATCAATTACGGACCATAAAACCACTCTTTTGATTTTATTCTTAAATTCGAATAATATAACCCGCCCTAGAACTATCGAAAGTGTGTTGACCTGTTTGTTACACATGCATGTTTGACCTGCGGCAGAACACAGCTCACGCATCATGACAACGAGAGAAAAATAACAAATCTGTCACAGCTACATACTAAACCGTCGTGCTACTAATTTAATTCCATGTTTGTATATATTGTAATTACAGTTGTAAATATATAAGTTGTACATACGCATTTCTATTTTTATCTTCGTGGTAGTGCATCATCCACTACCATAAAAGTATAAATTACGAAAGCGCTGTTAACAACCTACTAAGAAAAATTCTTGACGCCCTCCTTCTAAGTAATGACCCTAACTACATAATACAGCAACTTGTACATAATACAGAAATTAAATGAGTCGATACATGAAAGCAAAAAAGTCAGCAAAATTCCCAGATCTCGTAGGACTCTAAAGCCATGGATCAGCCCGGGTATTCTGCGATGTATCAATAATAGGAATCTAATGTGATTAAAACTCCGCGCGAACCCGGATAATGAGGTCCTGAAGGTCACTTTCAAGAGATACCGAAACTTCACGTCTAAATTAATCAAAAAACTTAAACTTAACTATGACCGGCAACTACTGGAAAACGCGGAGAAAAATTCAAAGGCTCTCTGGACATCAATAAAATCTATAACTAACTACAAAGTTCCTAAGACTCATAATAATGAACTGCTCAAACACAAACCAGATCCCAATGACGCTGTCAACTGCGTCAATGAGTTTTTCTCTAATGTCGGAAAAAAGCTAGCTGCAGATATTGCTGCCCACATCTCGACACTTACTAATACTGGCCTAATACAAACCGCTACTGACACTGACTTCGTCTTATTTGATACAGACCCGCTGGAAACTGGAAATATCCTAATGTCTCTAAAAACTGATAGTACTCCAGGTGTTGATGGTATACCCACAAAACTCTTAAAGCTAAGCAAAACGACTGTGGTACCCGTGATTCACCTTGCATATTTATGTTTTGCTCAAGGGGCTTTTCCAAAACTTTTAAAACAATCGCTTATTACACTGGTTTATAAGAGTAGTGAGAGAACTGACCCAAATAACTACCGGCCAATTTCGGTGCTCACATCGCTTTAAAAAGTTATTGAAAAACTTATGAATAATAGATTAATCAACTACCTCAATAAATATAACGTACTTTCGAAATTTCAACTGAATCAACTGAAGACACCATTCTAAAACTGATATCGACAGTGAGCAGGGAAGTTGACAATGGCAAGAAGTCCTGTTTTCCTTGACTTAAAAAAGGCTTTCGATACAGTTTCTCTCCCCACTCTTATAAAAAAGCTAGAACATTATGATATCAGAGGAAAACCTCAGGATTTGATGAGTGACTACTTGTGGGATCGAAGTAAGTGGGTCAGAATAGGAGAGCACCTAAGTACTGATGCTGAATTGACTTATGGAGTCCCACAGGGCAGCGTTCTGGGTCCGACTTTATTTCTCGTCTATATAAATGACCTTACTGACATGGCCATCGATAATGGACATGTCATTACATACGCAGACGATACGGTTGTAGTATTTACAGGCGAGAAATGGGAGTCGATCTTTGAGACTGCAGAGAGGGGTCTTCAAAAGGTCAACTCATGGCTAAGATCTAACCTAATAACACTGAACTCATCAAATCTAACTACATCTGTTTCACAAAGACTAGCAGTACCCAACCATCCCAAGACCTAAATTTGGAAATCCTGTATAGATTTGTGATCTTGAGAATAACAGTCTGTCAATGTATACTACTAGAAAAAGTCATATCAATTAAATATTTTGGCATTATAATTGACCAACGTCTATCTTGGTATGAACATCTAGAATACATTAATGGCAGAATACGAAAACTAGTATGGATTTTCAAAATTATATACACCACTGGCGCAATCAGTAATGACGTACTGCATCATAGTATGGGGCGGCGCTGATAAAACAAAATTTCTGAAAGTGGAAAGAGCACAGAGATGTTTGATAAAAGTTATTTACTTTAAACCGTATAGATACCCCACATCAGAACTCTATGCAGAGTGTAAAGTACTTAGCATGCGTTATCTTTATGTCACCTCTGCAATCTTAAAACTTCATAAATCGTTAGTTTTTAAGCCCGAGTTGTTAACACAGAGAAGGAATCAGAGTATCACCTTTACGTGTACACAAATCAGCCTTCGTAAAAAGGCAATTCGATGTCCACGCCGCTATGTTATATAATAAGATAAATAAGGAGCTAAATATTTATAAATTAAACTGCTACGATTGTAAACAAACTCTAGTTAATTGGTTAAAAAGTCTGAAATATTATGAGACTGAAAATATACTTTACAGCTAGTAATGTAAATTATATCACGCGTCTAAAATGTGTAAAACTAAAATATGTAAAATAAAATATGCAATATGTAAAACTAAGCTATATATAATGTGTAAAAATTAAAATAGCATTGTTAAATGATATTATATTAAAATTTAATGTGTAAAACCACAATAGTAATGTTATTTTGATATCTAGAATATATATATATATATATATATATGTATACACCGTGACCGTTAATAACCCGAAAGATTTAAGCTAACGATACTAGAGCCTAATTAGAGTATATTAAGTTATGTAACATATAGTCCAAAAACTCATAATCGTGATAATCAGCGTAACAATTTTCTGCGAAAAATAAGAGAACCATATTTTCGGTAGTAAAAACTATTTGTAGATAGATACCAAACTTATTTATGAATCTGGCTAACAACCATACAGTTAGTGCATCTATGTGTAAAAGACGTAGGTGGCTACGTCATGCTCACGCCCTTATGGTATGTTACACTGGAGATTTTTTAACTTTTGATTTGTTGTAAATAATTAATATCTCCTTAAGGTTCTCTTATTTTTCGCAGAAAATTGTTACGCCGATTATCACTTCCCAACTCCGACCTTTCATTTCCCAACTTATCAATTGCCAACTTATTATTTGCCAACCTCACCGTTACCAACTTAACTTTTGGTCTGTGTTTTATTACGTAATTTTTTAAAATGCCACCTTTCATGTAGCAGAATGTTTTAGTTCGCATAATATACACTTAGTTGTTTATTGTTTACCAAATGTTTTATTGAGTAGCGTTTTGTTTAGCAACTCCGTTTTATTAATACATCGTAGGTAAGCGCTACCGCTCACTTATTTTTATGACAATAATGTAGGTAAGAATGAATACATTGACTCATTAGCGATTTACCAATAACAAACTAATATTTAAAACTAAAAATTAAAAACTATTCTAAAATTAAATTATAAATATATGCGTAATATGTTTTTTTTTTAATACTTGCAAGCATTTTAATATTACCTTCATGCAAGCAAGCAATCTGACGCTCCGCTAGCTTCGCTCGCTCCGCTATCCATAGTCATAAAACAAACCTAACCTAACTTACAGTTTTTGGGTTTTGACCCATATTCCATTTTGTCGCAGTTACTCTTCCTTGCCAGAGTTTCAGCCAACCAAAAAATATATAAGCATTGCATCTTTTTCTTATTTGTAACTTGCCTAATGTATGAAAAGGGAACTGTTCCATCAACGAAACGTTAATCGTCCAAAAATTGAAATAAAACAATTTAACGGATTATATCGCGTATATTATCTCATTTTAGTTCCCGACGTTTCGGAAGCTTTCCAGCTTTCCATGGTCACGGGAGGATTGTTTTATTTCAATGAGTAATAATCGCGGAAACAGAAGAAAATATTACGTCCAAAAATTGTTCGACCAAGTGAAAGATTTGACTAATGATTAGTCTGCCAAAAGTTTAGAGGCATAATAATAATCTGCTTTACAATAATTCTGCCAAGTGAAAAGTTGTCATACAAAAATTTGGTAATCCTTAGTTGTCAAAGTGAAAAGTCGGCGAAACGTTAGTTGGCAAATGAAATTCGCCCAAAAATAGTTCTGCGAAAAGGCAGAACACCCGAAAATATTTTCATCACGAGATAAAAGGATATAACATGCAACTAAAATACAGTGTAGTGTATTAATCCGAATAATTATAATATCTTATCTTACACACTTCAATCTCAAGTAGCTTTTTTGTTATCACTGAGAATAGAGATAATTAGGTTTGTTCTGTTCTATGTCGCGAGAGTGGTTCTTCTTATAACTGGCTAGTTTGAAATTGATTGGCACTAAAATGACACATTACAAATGATAACTAATTGTCACGCAAGATAAAATAACATTGAACACTTTATTGACTGTAATGAAAATAATATTCGCTATGCCGCATTATCCTTCGGTTCATTTAGCAGATATCCACTTTGTGTACGGATTTTGTGATGGGAACTCGCTCCAGGCAGTCGCCGAATACCGAAGACGATACCCAAACCGTCGTATACCTCACCATTCGACTTTTGCGGATGTCCATCGACAGTTTCGCGAAGAAGGGCTTGGAAAAGTTCACAGAGAAAGGGCTATAAATCTAGATGAACAAGCAGAGAACAGAATAATAAACATCATAACAGAAGACCCAACTTTGTCATCAAGATCTGTAGCAAGAATAGTCAATGTTACCTATAAGCTCGTATTAAGGCTATGGAAAAGGTACGGCCTGCATCCTTTTCACTACAGGAAAGTACACGGATTAATAAACAATGACGGGCTAGCTAGAGTTGCCTTTTGCCAAAGGATGAATCAGAAATTAGTGGAAGATCCTAGATTTCTAAATAAGATATTATGGACAGATGAATCGTTGTTCACGAGAGAGAGAGTTTTTAATTCCCATAATCAGCATATGTGGTTAGAAGAAAATCCCCATGCGAAAAGGGAAAATTCATACCAGCACAAATTTTCCGTAAACTTGTGGGCTGGCATTATTGGGAATAAAATAATAGGTCCCGTCATATTTCCAAATAGACTGAATTCTCACAACTATTTATTATTTCTAAATAATGAATTAAACGACCTGCTAGAAGATGTCGATTTGGAAACCCGACGAACTATTTGGTTCCAGCACGACGGATGCCCGGCCCACTTCGGCTTGGATGTTCGTAATTGGCTGAACCAACAATACCTCGAGAGATGGATCGGCCGTGGGAGCGAAGTTTTAGTATGGCCTGCCCGGTCACCGGATTTAACTCCGCTAGATTTCTTTCTATGGGGAACTCTGAAAGATAAGGTTTACTCAACACCTGTGAACTCCAGAGAAGAGTTTTTAATAAGAATTCAAACGGTTTCAGAAGAAATCAAGAACACGTATGTTAACTTGAATCATGAAATCCGTTCAAGATTAAATATTTGTGCGGAAAACGGCGGTACACATTTTGAAAATCTAATTCATTAAATTACTCGTAATAAAAATGCGTTACTGTTTCATGTTGTTGTTTATTTTACTGTAGGTACAGGTTAGCATGATCGCTGTTACAACAAAGTCCCTTTCCTGTATGAGGTAAGAGGTAAGTATGATGTAAAAAAATAAGTAGTATGATTTCCTTCGAATATTATCATGCCTAACAATTTATGGTTGATTGTTAGTAAAAAATAAAGATACCTAAGACACAAAGTTTCAATAATAATGTAAGAGCACTTTAATGTCGTAGCACCTAATAAAGTTTGGATACATAAGAATTTGTGGTATTTTGTGGTGCAAATAAATAAAAATAATTTCAACACAAACATCGTGCTAGACATAACTGGACACTTCTTGTCATTCATGGAATACAAGTCACGCCATTCGCCTTTCATCGTATGATTTCGGAGCGATTCGTGAAGTGTCACGCTCGCTCTCTGTTCTTCAACTTGAGATTCCCACCTAAAGGCTTGTTCACAAAGAAGCGGGCAATTAATAAGATTTAATTCGTGCTGAAATAGTAATTTAATTAAGACATATAAATAGACCCATGTTGATATAACATTATTTACTCGTACAGTCGTCAAAAATATTTGGTTTAAATCTTTCGGGTTATTAACGGTCACGGTGTATATATACATATACAACTACATATATCTATCTAACAGACATACACACATACATAGCGCACAAATAAAATAACTGTTAATACATAATTTATAAATAAGCATAATAATATCCACTTTAACTTTAGAATTGTAATCCTATAATAATTGGAAGAGCGAGGCCTCTTGATACAGGTTTCTATAAACCTACTAGAAGATCTCGACCACAATTGTACTTACCACCTAAGGTTTTTATGGAAATAAATTATTATTATTATTACACTATTAGCGTGTGTTAGCTTTTGTAAAATATCTTGGATTTGGCTAACCTGCTGTACCAGACTGTTAATTATCTCATCGTTCTGAGACATGGCCGCCTTTTTATTACTAGGGCCAACCGGCGGCGAAGCACTGCGCTTACGTGATTGTTGCGCCATGTGCTCCAGCCCCGTATGTGCCCCCTGGTCTGGGTTTAAGTCTTTATCCATTCTGTAGGGTGAGACAACGGACAGATAAATTTAAGATGTATTGCGAACGGCAAAAAGCCGTTAGTAGACTGTTATTAGGATGGGTGAGAAAGGGACAGGTATAGTAAACGACCAATCGGAAGGAAAAAGTGTTGCCACTCTCAATTATATTTAGGTTTCGAATATCGGTACAGTTGTTTAATATTTCATTTCATTAAATAAAAACTTTTAAAGGAGTTTTTCAGAATCACATTGGAGCGTTTTTTGATCCACGACAGCTGGAGAAAATGGTAAAAGACTAAATTTAACGAGGTAAGAAGAAAATTTATCAATAATTTTGTGTCAAAATGTATTTGCTTTCTTCAAACAATGTTGTGCTATGGAGCAAGTGGAGCAACACACAACAGAGTTTAGTTCCACATTGCATTGATAGCAAGTGCCAATATTGTTTTTTTTTTCCCTTTCGTCCTTTCGGACAGGCTAAGACCATAGGCCATACTGCCACGTCTTATCGTGATTATTATTAAGTGTAAAATGTGCCAATGTTGACTTGACTGACAGTTCGTTTTGTGTAGGGGATTTGACGGCGGATCGGACATTTTAATATAAGAACAGCAAATTCAATGAGGAATGTCTCAAAGACTTTTGTAGTGTAATTTACCAATTGTGTTCTAATTAATATATCTTTAAAACTGATGCTGGCAAAAGTCTCGAACTGCCATTTCTCTTTATATAAATAAATACGGCGGATCGAATTCACTCGCCTTAGATTTTATTTTTACATCATCGCAATATATTGCAACTAAAGATAACTTTTAAGTTGATCTTGGCGCATATTTTATGTTACACTTGCTAAGTTGTAGCCTATGTATAATTATTCTAACAGCTTTGCAAGGTGAAATAATGATGGTAAAAAATGTATTCGAGAGTGATCGACTTACCACAGCTGTTATAATGTAAAGGTATGTTTATGAACTAATAAAATCATTATGAAGCTATTATACATATTCGTAATATAATGTATTGCATAAATATTTGTAACCATGCCGGTTTTAAACGACCTTGTCGATTTTCGAATGTTATTCGTGAAAGAATGATTGATAACATAATATGTGAGGGAGTTTAGTGAAACGTCCCACTTTGTCGATTCTAGTTTCGGAGTTACGGGCAGTTTAGTGTAATATCGCAAAACCTACCGAAAATCGACTTTCAATGAAAACTGATAGAACATACTGTAATAAACCTATGATTTTGATGTCAACCCATAAATGTCCAATTTAAGCACCTTTTTAAGGCCTCAAAGTTTAGTGCCCAGTGTCCCACTTAGTCGAATACCAAAAAAAAACATCGACATCATATTTGTGCCTGTTATAGGGAAACATTTCTACTTTTTCGATATGGAGTTATGAATAGTTTGTAATATAACAAAGCATAAGCTATCTTTCGGTGAAAAACTGATGTCTCTAAGTGCTATAGTTATTTTTTTTTAATTTTTCAAACATGCAAAGGTGAAAAAGCGGCAATTGAGAAAACGTTGGTTAAAGTTTGGGATGGCAAAAAACAGACTTGTACTTTGAAGTTATGGAGTGGTTAGTATCAAATGAATTGGCATACTTTAAGGATTTCAAATTAGTCAAAATCATGTATGTAACTTTAGTAGTTTGTATGTTACGGAGGCTTGAACATAAAAAGAGAACGAAAATATGTCAATCCTGAATATGGGTTTATTTTCTATATTTATAACATGATACGCAGATTTATCATTAAAGTTGTATTTATGAATGAATTCTCATGCTAAAAAAGCCAGAAATAATTCTATGGATCCCTTTAGTTAGTTATTATGTCAAAAAGTTAAAAAAAAATGAATTGGAAAGTACAGCATAAAAATGTACGAATAAAAAATAAAAGATTGTTTGACATGGGGCTAAAATAAGCCATTATGACACAAAGATATTTTTGGAAGATCTCACAAAGTGAGCGAGGACCGAGGACAAATATATCTGAGTGTCATATAATGGCTTTTAGCCACATGTTAAACACTCTGGTTTTCACTTAGACTGCGAGAAAATAAAAAAGACTTAACATTAAAATTGTATATTTCATGAAAAACTAAAAGTACAGTTTGAGCAATTCTATCAGAAAGTTTGGCCAATCTGATCAGGTCGGTGTGTTTGTTTTTAGTTATTTGTAAGGAGTATGTAGCTGACCAGTGTCATTCAAATTTGTATGGGATTAT
The DNA here is from genome assembly GCA_905404275.2 of Hedya salicella. NCBI lineage: Eukaryota > Metazoa > Arthropoda > Insecta > Lepidoptera > Tortricidae > Hedya > Hedya salicella. The sequence continues at coordinate 8,866,517 of FR990112.1, read as the reverse complement.
ATGGCTTTCTTTTAAGCCCTAGGGGCTAAATGTACTATTTTAGTCTCGCTTCACAAAGCTAATATGACGTACTTTTTGAGCAGGAGAAAAGAAAAATACGAAATATAAATAGTAGGGTTGGGTAACCATTGATAATGGACTTTTTTATTGATGATTCCGTTAAATAAAGAACCGTATTATTTAAAAAAATATAATTAACCGATAGATATAAAATAACATTTATATAAATACTAACTCGAAAAACATTACACCTATGTTTTAAAAGCTGATTTTATATTTGTAGTAATTTTTTAACATATGTCCATACGAACGAAACCAAACCGTCAAAGTGGGACACTAAACTTGAGTCGGAAATAAATTCCGTTAAAATTCCGTAAAAAAAGATCAAACAAACGACATTAGTATCAATGACTATTAGATTAAAAATAACCAACCTTTATCTCATACATAAAATGGGATAAATATACCAAACACATACTTTTCACTGAAGAAGCACTAAAGTTTAGTAAATCGACAAAGTGGGACGCTACCTATAGAAAGTCACTAAACTTTATAATGCATAAAAAAGTACTTAGAATTTGATATTAATACTTTTTATGCTTGATAAGTGTTTTCTAAGTAATCTTATGTTATTTATTAAAATATACTTGTTATTTGTATTTTTTTATGCTGTACTTTTCAATTCAGTTTTTCTTAACTTTTTGGAATAATAACCAACTAAAGGGATCTATAGAATTATTTCTGTCTTTTTTTAGCATGAGAATACATTTATAAATACAACTTTAATGATAAATCTGCGTGTCATGTTATAAATATAGAAAATAAACCCATATTCAGAATTGACATATTTTCATTCTCTTTTTATGTTCAAGCCTCCGTAACATACAAACTACTAAAGTTACATACATGATTTTGACTAATTTGAAATCCTTAAAGTATGCCAATTCATTTGATACTAACCACTCCATAACTTAAAAGTACAAGTGTGTTTTTTGCCGTCCCAAACTAACCAACGTTTTCTCAATTGTCGCTTTTAAAAAGATAGCGTATGATCTGTAGTATTAGGAACTTCTCATAGCTCCATATCAACAAATTGGGACCTTTTCCCAAAAACAGTCACATATGGGTATAATGATCATATTGATTGCCAATTATACACTTTAATACAAATGTTTACTCAATGCACTGCATTGTGAATGTGTATAATTGTACAATGATACTATGTTACATAGCATCATTGTAAAATCTCTGTGTAGTATATAAAATATATTTATCTAATACATACCTATGTTTTTTTTTATAAGTATTTTTGTATGTTACAAGTGTTGTTACTACTTATTCTGTAGTTTTATTTATTAGATACTCAAACTCTTTTTTTCTGTCCTGTTTCCAGACTGCCAACCAACACTTTTATGTGCTGCTAAAGAGGGACTGTAGCCCCGTAAAGGGGCTCCTAGAGCACTAGGCTCCTGTTCAGTAGATTTTACAATCATAGATTTTTTTTTTTGTCTGTTCTCTGTGATCTCTTTTGGCCAGAGAGGCCATTTTAGAGTTACTTAGTGAGTGTCTCGCTCCGAAGGAGAGAAGCACTGAAGAAAACTTTAGGTTTTGCCTAGCAACCTTAAGGGTTACTAGGTCTTTTGAGTAAACCGGTTTGTAAACTGAAAGTGGTCAGCTGTTTTGTGTTGAGGGTTGCAGTGTTTTCCCTCTCTAGCTCTTTGGTTGTGGGCCCAAAGCGTTGCTGGTGTATACAATCATAGATTATTTTACTTTATAGATCTTGTAAATATTAACATGTCGCAAAATGGCTCTGGATATCAGGCATATCAGGTGTCTCATTATCGGTGGGCATCACGATATCGGTCCCTCAGGAATGAAACAAGTCCAATCCTTATTTACACTATTTAATCACTAATAAGTGTCACTTAGTCAATACACAATGTCAATATCATTAATCTTATTAGAGTCGTTGGTGCGACTATAGTCGACTAGACGTTGGTGCGACAGAGTCGTTGGTGCGACTATAGTCTTTCTGTTGTAGCATGAAGATAGCGAAGAAATGAGAAAGAACTAGCTAGCTAGAAATGTACCTCAAGGTAGGCCATGGGTGTGGCTGGATACGTGGATGGAGCACGTTATAAGCCATTGGTGCGGCTGGGGTTTTGAAAATTTGTTTAGTCATCATACTAAACCAAGAATCAATTCTCAATTGAGATTAATAACATTTAGTGTGAGTTTACTGTGTACTTAGAGATAGTTCCATATCTTTTTGAAAAGTGTTCTGTGTGTTGCCTGTATATTGTTTCAGGCGATGCACCCGTGGACGGGTGTATGGTCAGCGATGGCCGTGTCGGAGATGTATAGCTACAGCATCGTGTCAAGTGCCACGGTGACGCGGGGGTGAGGTCATGGGAACCACGTACAGTCGATATAGAGGCCCTGGTCGCGCGTAGACGCACATCCCGTGACGCTCTTTAGATTATTATTGACCTAGATTATATTGGATAGTAAATAAGTGATGATTAATGATATTGACACTGTGTATTGACTAAGTGACAGTTATTAGTGATTAAATAGTGTAAATAAGGATTGGACTTGTTTCATTCCCGAGGGACCTATATCGCTATGCCCACCGATAATGAGACACCTGATATGCCTGATATCCAGAGCCATTTTGCGACAAACATATGACAGCATTTTTTGCCAAGCATAAATTTTGTATAATTTCTCAAAACACACCACTATATAGGATAGAAATAATTACAATAAAATACTATACATCATTAGAAAGAAGGCTGACTGTACAGAACAATGAGTAAAAATTTGGATTTGGACTGTACCCGTCGCTGCAGATCAAGGAACCATGGACGAGCCATCACAAGTGCCATTACAAAGAGGTTGGTCAATGACGAAGCACTGGCCAGCTTCATCAAAGCCACATGTGCTAACTTCAAACAGGCTTTTGATTTCGAGGTAAGTGTTAAATTAACTATTTATTTACTTAACATATATTTATCTGCACAATTAGAAGGGTTCATAACACGAACGGGTCGAGATATATCTGAATAAGGACCCCTAATTATAAGGTAAGATCTATAGCACTAAAGACATCCTGATTTATGGAGCCCCATACATTAAAGACCATTTGAAATTGCACTTCCTACATACTACTTAATAATTGTTTTCATTCTATAAATCAAAGGAATGTCTTCAGAAGTTTCTGAAATGGCCTCTATTTTAATTAAAATGTGACGTATGAACTTGATGTACTTCGTCACATTTATATAATTGTGGGAGCCTTCTGAGATGTCTTGTGAACCCATGGCTCCCTGGACCACATTTTGAGGACCACAAATCTTACCGAAGGTCCTAAATAAATAACACACTATCTTGAGAATTGAAATAAAACAATTTAACGGATTATATCGCGTATATTATCTCATTTTAGTTCCCGACGTTTCGGAAGCTTTCCAGCTTTCCATGGTCACGGGAGGACTGAGAAAAGATGTATTTTCCTCTGTCAAAGTTACAATTTGTGCAAACTACCCATTTTTTGAAAAAATAGGCCTAAGCTGTAAAGACAGTTACACATGTGCCAGAAGGGCTTAATTATTTTATTCTAATAATTTACCAAGCAGCATTTCACCTTGAGATTGCTTTTTAATGTTTGTTGTTTATCATTTCTCATACTGTTTTGGGTGTTGCTTTTTTTGGTGTCAAATGAAAAGTCAGGTATAGTATTGTATATATATTTCTCCACCAGTTAAATGGTTAAATATAATCTTTACAAATTTTCAAACATATTTCGTTTTTATATTAAAAAATCCATTTGAAAAGTTTCTCATTCTAAAAAATTGCAGACGAAAAATAGAGCATAGATGACATTTATAGTTTAGAAAATTGTACAGTAGCCTTTTGTTATACTAAGATGAATTGATTATAGAAATTAAATTGATGTTCTTCTTGTGCGATGTGACTGTCAATATTTCGCTAATGACGTCTTTTCTAAGATTGTATAGTTGGTTCACATTTACCTGAATATTTTCCAAATTATTAAAGCTATAAAAAAGTAAAAAAATGTTTATGGGTTCTTGATAAAAAAAAACCGTCATGAGTGTTAATTTAATATTAGTTACTTGAAAACTTGAAATTTTATCAATTATATGACATCAAAACATCCTTTTACTTTATGCACTGTACCAGTGAAAAAAATATTATTATACATGTGTGGTAGATAAAGATTTAAGAGCAAATTATGAGTATTACTTATATTGTAGGGTCGCACAGCCCTACACATGGCTTCGTCCCGCGGCCGGGCTCGTCTCACGGACTGGCTGGCACGTCATTCTTCTGAAGCCTTCATCAACGCCAAGGATCGAGAGTCCGGGTACACCCCTCTGCATCGAAGCATCTTCTACGGGCAGATACACCTTGCTGTGGCCCTCATGAAAATAGGTGAGACTGTTCAACGAGGCTAATTTAATCACATTAAGAAACTTTTCTCTTTTTCTAAATAAAAAGAAGTATAGTTGGACAAAAATAATTATTTTAATTTGAAAAATCCTCAGCTCAGCAGCAGCAAAACATGTCTTTATTAACTTTTTTAATTCAGCATATTAACCGGCAAATATCATAATATATATAATAAAAATACAAAACAAATAAAAATGCTGGTCTGGTGGGCGATATTGACACTTTAAAATAAAAATACAACTTTAACAACTGGCGATTTTTAGGCAAGGGCGATTAACAGGTCTAAAGGCATCTAATCTCTTATAGGGTAGGCAGATCGCCTACCCTATAAGAGATCCAAGGTTACAGAAAACCTTGGCCAAAGGCACACACCCAGTTGTTGTAAAATTGAGAAGGCCCTTTGTCTTTCAGTGGACGTCTTTCAGTTGATATGATGGTATTTTTTTATTGCCGCTTCGATTAAATTTACTTTATACTAGATTATCAACATATTTTTAAGGTGCCAGCATGGACATACTAGACAAAGACGGCTACAGGGCCCTAGAGCACGCCATGCTGGATCGTCAGTACATGTACGAGCATGAGGACCCATACCCATGCGACGTGTACGTGTGGGGGAGTAACTGCAACTACACGCTCGGCACGGGGACGCAGCAACCGCGCACCGTTCCGGAGCTATTGAGCAGTTTCAGCCGAGCTAATGCGAGCGTACAACAGGTTAGTACAAGCATGAGGTACGTAAGAGACGCGTAGAGTAACTGCAGCTACACGCTCGGCACGGGGACGCAGCAACCGCGCACCGTGCCCGAGCTATTGAGCAGTTTCAGCCGAGCTAACGCGAGCGTACAACAGGTTAGTACAAGCATGAGGTACGTAAGAGACGCGTAGAGTAACTGCAGCTACACGCTCGGCACGGGGACGCAGCAACCGCGCACCGTGCCCGAGCTATTGAGCAGTTTCAGCCGAGCTAACGCGAGCGTACAACAGGTTAGTACAAGCATGAGGTACGTAAGAGACGCGTAGAGTAACTGCAGCTACACGCTCGGCACGGGGACGCAGCAACCGCGCACCGTGCCCGAGCTATTGAGCAGTTTCAGCCGAGCTAACGCGAGCGTACAACAGGTTAGTACAAGCATGAGGTACGTAAGAGACGCGTAGAGTAACTGCAGCTACACGCTCGGCACGGGGACGCAGCAACCGCGCACCATGCCGGAGCTATTGAGCAGTTTCAGCCGAGCTAACGCGAGCGTACAACAGGTTAGTACAAGCATGAGGTACGTAAGAGACGCGTAGAGTAACTGCAGCTACACGCTCGGCACGGGGACGCAGCAACCGCGCACCGTGCCCGAGCTATTGAGCAGTTTCAGCCGAGCTAACGCGAGCGTACAACAGGTTAGTACAAGCATGAGGTACGTAAGAGACGCGTAGAGTAACTGCAGCTACACGCTCGGCACGGGGACGCAGCAACCGCGCACCATGCCGGAGCTATTGAGCAGTTTCAGCCGAGCTAACGCGAGCGTACAACAGGTTAGTACAAGCATGAGGTACGTAAGAGACGCGTAGAGTAACTGCAGCTACACGCTCGGCACGGGGACGCAGCAACCGCGCACCGTGCCCGAGCTATTGAGCAGTTTCAGCCGAGCTAACGCGAGCGTACAACAGGTTAGTACAAGCATGAGGTACGTAAGAGACGCGTAGAGTAACTGCAGCTACACGCTCGGCACGGGGACGCAGCAACCGCGCACCGTGCCCGAGCTATTGAGCAGTTTCAGCCGAGCTAACGCGAGCGTACAACAGGTTAGTACAAGCATGAGGTACGTAAGAGACGCGTAGAGTAACTGCAGCTACACGCTCGGCACGGGGACGCAGCAACCGCGCACCATGCCGGAGCTATTGAGCAGTTTCAGCCGAGCTAACGCGAGCGTACAACAGGTTAGTACAAGCATGAGGTACGTAAGAGACGCGTAGAGTAACTGCAGCTACACGCTCGGCACGGGGACGCAGCAACCGCGCACCGTGCCCGAGCTATTGAGCAGTTTCAGCCGAGCTAACGCGAGCGTACAACAGGTTAGTACAAGCATGAGGTACGTAAGAGACGCGTAGAGTACCTGCAGCTACACGCTCGGCACGGGGACGCAGCAACCGCGCACCGTGCCCGAGCTATTGAGCAGTTTCAGCCGAGCTAACGCGAGCGTACAACAGGTTAGTACAAGCATGAGGTACGTAAGAGACGCGTAGAGTAACTGCAGCTACACGCTCGGCACGGGGACGCAGCAACCGCGCACCGTGCCCGAGCTATTGAGCAGTTTCAGCCGAGCTAACGCGAGCGTACAACAGGTTAGTACAAGCATGAGGTACGTAAGAGACGCGTAGAGTAACTGCAGCTACACGCTCGGCACGGGGACGCAGCAACCGCGCACCGTGCCCGAGCTATTGAGCAGTTTCAGCCGAGCTAACGCGAGCGTACAACAGGTTAGTACAAGCATGAGGTACGTAAGAGACGCGTAGAGTAACTGCAGCTACACGCTCGGCACGGGGACGCAGCAACCGCGCACCATGCCGGAGCTATTGAGCAGTTTCAGCCGAGCTAACGCGAGCGTACAACAGGTTAGTACAAGCATGAGGTACGTAAGAGACGCGTAGAGTAACTGCAGCTACACGCTCGGCACGGGGACGCAGCAACCGCGCACCGTGCCCGAGCTATTGAGCAGTTTCAGCCGAGCTAACGCGAGCGTACAACAGGTTAGTACAAGCATGAGGTACGTAAGAGACGCGTAGAGTACCTGCAGCTACACGCTCGGCACGGGGACGCAGCAACCGCGCACCATGCCGGAGCTATTGAGATGCTTCAGTCGAGCCAATTCCTGCGGGCAACAGCTCAGTACAAGCATGAGGCAGGTAAGCGACGCGAACAGTAACTGCAACTGCACACTCGGCACAGGGACGCAGCGACCACGGAACGTGCCGGAGCTGTTGAGCTGCTTCAGCCGAGCCAATTCCTGCGTGCAACAACTCAGTACAAGCATGAGGCAGGTAAGCGACGTGTGGAGTAACTGCAACTGCACACTCGGCACGGGGACGCAGCAACCACGCATCGTGCCGGAGCTGTTGAGCTGCTTCAGCCGAGCCAATTTCTGCGTGCAACAGCTCAGTACAAGCATGAGCTCAGTATAAGCGACGCGTGGAATAGTGACTGCAACTGTACCTATGCTTGGCATGGGGACAGGTCAAGGTACTTTAGACGACATGCTTAATCTTAATAGGTCCTTGTCTATATAACGGCTTAAAATGCAACGACCAAAAGGAGATAGCGGGACGATCTAGACCCATTCCACTAAGAAAGGCAGAATCACATTAATAATAATCGAGTGGTGTATAGAAAAGGAGCCCTTTGCCAAATAAAATACCTAACAAAATTAAAGCGGAGTTTGCAATTTTTTTCATATTCGTTTTATCAAGCTGTTTCGCGGCTAGAGGCGACGATTCCTTTTCTAAAGATGTCATGTACCTAAATTATCTCAGGAAGTCAACCATTATCTAAATGTAGATTGTAATCGTTAAGAGCCATTTCAAGAAGTGCATCAAGTATGTTCAATTATTACTTACTTCTTATCTTAATTAAGGTCATTAACTGGCAACGAATCATTATCAAGTATCGAATAACCATAAATAAATCAAATCGTATTACCTTAATTGAAATTAACGATGAATTAATATGTTATACATAATACTGGCTGCACATAACCGCGCAAAAAATCACACCTGTCACGATGCCGTGTCAAACGTCAAAAAATCAAATCAAAACAGCGTAATTTAATAAAATGCATTCCGTAACTTGTCCTCGAACGTGTGTCGGGTTCATAAATATCCTGTTCTTCTTCATTGGGCTCATCGGCTTCGGGATCTGTGCGTGGTGCGCTGTAAACACCCAGCTGTTCCAAGACCTCAACTACACCGTCACTAGAAGCGACTTGGTCGCCGTTATAGCGCACTTCGTCAACTTAAAGCTGTGGCTAACACCCTTAACGACCGTTTTCATCCCTTCTGCCATCTTAGCGATGGTTACATCCTGCTGCGGAATCCTTGGTGCCGGGTGCAAGACGAAATGCGCTATGAAATCCTACATTTTCCTCGTCTCAGTCATATGTTCTGTAGCATTCTGGTTCATTTTCATATCCTGCATCTACAACATATATTCAAACAACGAGAAAACTCGACGCTTCTTACAGAGCACTATACGCACCCAATATGGTAATGAAAACGATCTATTCACATCCCTATGGGACTATATAATGGTGAACTATGAGTGTTGTGGCATCGTCAGTTTCACGGATTTCAAAGACTCTTCCTGGATAAAATCTAACTCTGATAAATTGTTCCCAGTACAATGCTGCGTGTTAGAAAATCGTACGCTTCTCATACCCGCAGCCAAAGACTGCCAAATGAAGCTCCAACCGAACTCTTTTAATAAGATCGGGTGTATGCAAGCGTTGAGGCAATCTATTTTGGATAACAAAGGACTTGTGATATTTAGCTGTATACTGTGCATGATTTGTTACTGTTTGTTAATGTCTTTTGCTTATTGCGTTTTGAGAGGGAAGCCTTTGATAACTGAGATGGATGACTATGTTTACGGGCCGAGGAAACGCTTCGAAGAACCGCAGCAATCAGAGAGCTCTCTACAGAACATGATGTTTGTGCACGACCCGTCAGATTCGGCGACGAAGGTTGTCAGAGTGGTGTCGGCAGCCAATCCGTTGCAGACGTATAAATTTTATCCAGAGCAAGTGTAAAAAATAAATAGTGAAACCTGAGTTTGATTATTAAATGTGTGTTATTGCAATCTGCATTTCTTGATTTGGGTTATCGCGGTTCAATCCGTGTTTCCTGGTTTACAAAACCTTCGTCTGTGTCAGATAAGGATTCTGACCACATTTAAAATCCTGTTTTAAAATGTCATACGCTTTCGATTTTAATACCAAATTTATGACATCGCTTACGAGGGGTTAATAGAGCACTTAATAGAAATTACTAGCGAGAGTTGCGAATATTTTTCTCAACAAACTGACAACATTGACCCCAGTTTTTATGGGTAAGTGTGTACCTATACCTACTCTAAATCTGTTGGTCACTTGGACTTTCGCACATATAGTCTGCAAAAGTTTACTCAAAAGCAAACGAACTCAACTGTCTAACATCCATTGTAGTGTTTAAGCTTATGTTGGAGTCGCCAGATTGTTTTAATGAAGATTGCTACAGGCTTAGCTGCGTGAATTACAGATTTGGAGAACAAACTGAGGTAGCTGTAGCTTAAATGTGGTATCAATTAACCCACATTTAAGAATTTATACACATCATTATCAGGTTTAACTAAGACTTCAAGCGTTCAAGAAAAGAGCGTACTCCCACCTGAAAGGCCGGCAACGCGCTTTGTGACTCCTTTGGTGTTGCAGGTGTCTATGGGCAACGGTAATCGCTTACTATCAGGCGATCTGTCTGCTCGTTTGTCCGCTATAACATTAAAAAAAACGTACCTTTCTCAGACTATATCTAGCTTTGTCTTCATGTTACTATTCTTCACATACTCTCAATTCACAGATGCTCTTTGTCCACAGGTGTGCCTGGGCAGGTTCCACAGCGCGTGGCTATGTGATGGAGTAGTGTATGTGTGCGGGCAGGCGGGGCGCGCGGGGGCGGCGCACGGGACCTTCTTGCGGCCCGCGCCGCTGCGGCTGCCCGAGCCGGTGCGGCAAGTAGCGGTCCTGCTGGACTCCACCGTGCTGATGTTGCAGAGCGGGGCGGTGAGTGGCACGAAGGGCGGGCCATGATCAGCATCTTGCTTTTGTACCCTTTTACAAGCTTTTATTTAAGGGTATTTCTCAGGGCGGCTCAACCGCTGATAGTGCCCTGTCTTAAATATTAAAGAAATAAGTCACAATCGAATTTAAATAATATAAGTAGTGACTAAAATGAGGATTACGAGTATTGAAAGTGTAATGCTTGGTGTAGCTATTTTCTTCATTTTTGAGGCAGGGGACTGACAGCGATTGTAACGCTCAGAGAAATGCCATTAACTCGCCGTATTGGTTAGTATGTTAGTATGTGTGGGTCAATATATCGGGTTGAAATTAATATTAATATAAAATACTCAAGTGTGCAGTCCCTTGAAGCTGCGAATAAATGAAACTTCGAAGTCAACGCAATAAAAAATACAATAATTAAAAAATCGGCCAAGTGCGAGTTGGACTCGCACACTGAGGGTTCCGTACTAACTTTCACTTACCCTAACATTATTACCCGGTTACGGTTGAGTTAATACGACTATACGACTTCCGAATGGTGCCGATGAGTCCATGAATTATTGTATTTTTAAGTGACGTGTTTGTATCAAATAAATTGAAAACTTTATTCATCAATGTCAAATGTCAAACCACCAGTTTGATGGGGTTAGTATCATTTCATCTAAAAAAGCAGCTGGTCTAAGCAGTAACTGGTCTAAAAAGCAGCTGGTCTAAGTAGCAACTGGTCTAAAAAGCAGCTGGTCTAAGTAGCAACTGGTCTAAAAAGCAGCTAGTCTACTTATCAACTTGTCTAAATCGCAACTGGCAGATGGTCTAAAACGCTTCTCACCTAAACGCCACTGGTCTAAAATACATCTCGTTTAAAACGCAACTGGTCTAAAACGCTACCCGTCAATAATGCAACTGGTCTATAATGTTCTTTGTCTAAATCTCATCCCATTAAAATGTACGTGGTATAAATACACATTTAGTGTCTTTAGAATACAATTTTATTGTTAAATTTTAAGAGAAAAATGTCTTTTTACAAGCTTTTAGTTAACTTCCCGATTCGGTTCTTTTCTATACTTGTGTATCTTCGGTGACAATACAATAATATGGTACTATGGAGCTGGTCTGATGATGGAGTCAGAAAGTGGCCGTAGGAACTCCGCAGCGAAACAAGAAGTCCCGCCGTATCATCGGTTTGAGCCCAAGCTCATCATAATTGCCCTGACGAGTAGTTGATAATAAAGCAAAGAAAAGTATGTACAGTCGGCATTAAAAGCTTGTCTCCAAAATAAATTTATAAACAGAAACCTTTTTTCCCATGTGTTACATAGCTGTACCTACATAGGCATAATATAAGTCTAAGGGTCTATTCACACGGACCACATCCACACCATAACGCAGCGGCAAAAAATGGTGCCGCAGTGGTTATGTGTGAATAGTGTATGTAGCCGCAGGTTTTTTCAGTTGCGTTGCGATGACTGCGAAACGTCGACGTGGTTGTGAACGCAACGTTGTGTTTGAGATGAAGCCGTTCGCTAGAGCTTGGTGTCGCTAGTGGTTGCGTTGTGGTTGCGATGCGGTCGGTGTTGGTGAAATATGGTCCGTGTAAATAAAACTATTTATTTTTATATAAATCATCGCCCGACAACGTGGTTGTCGTTGTGGTGTGGTTCTAGTTGTCAATGGACCCTAAGGAACTTATACTGGAACTTATACTGGAACTTATACTTTATATTTAGACCACTTGCAACTTAGACCAGCTACTTTTTAGACCGCTTGCTACTTAGACCAGGTTTTTTTTAGACCACTTGCTAATTAGACCATCTCTGCTTTAAACCAGTTTGCGCTTAGACCAGCTGCTTTTTATGCCACTTGCTCATTAGACCAGCTGCTATTTTAGACCAGTTTATACTTAGACCAGCTGCTTTTTAGACCAGTTGCTACATAGACCAGCTGCTTTTTAGACCAGTTACTACTTAGACCAGCTGCTTTTTTAGACGAAATGATACCAAACCGTTTGATGTATAACACACTGAGATGTTATCACCACCACGATGCAATGATATAAAAAGTTCGTTAGGTAAACAAAGATCAAAACTAGTTACCTAGGATATTTTAGTCATAGATTAGTATTAATAGCATGAAGTTTGTATACCTATACAAAATATATTATGTTCTAGCATGACTATTAAAAAGGACTTAATACTAACTTAAATAAATTCTGTGGTATTAACCACTCTATATCGATACTTCGTCTCGCAATGCGACCGTCCCTTACGTTGTCTTGATGGGTACTGAGTGTGAATGAAGTAGTAAGACGAATACGAACATTTCCGAGAAAATACGATGGGAAATGATTATTCACTACATCTGTACATATAATTAAATAATGATCTTTATTCTGTAAGTAGGCCGCAAGGGCACTTTTACAAGTCTGACTCTACGGCGTTTCCCAAGAGGAGACCACTGTTGAAAAGAAAGCCGAAACAAACTCAACAGTCCATTACAATATTTGTACTTAGCCTATCCTAAATATATGTTTTGAGTATAAACTCAATGCGTAGTTCTCCAAGAAAAAGTATAGCAACAAGTGTCTGATTTCCCACTCCCCAAAGTAATCATTATTATTTCCCAGGTACTCCAATACACAGTGAACCGCACAGACACCTCCCCGATCACTAAGAGCTCGACGCTGAAACTGCCGTCGACGAAGCCCGTGCTCAGACTAGCGGAGCCGCGAGGACTTTGTGCCGGGCGCAGTCATGTCGTGGTCTGGGACGACATGGCCGTGTACACTTGGGGCACCAACTGCGGACAGTTGGGACACTCGCAGAATGAGAAGGTGGTGTCAGCGCCCAAACGAGTAAGTTATAGTTACATACCCATTTAAATACAGCACTTAATTCTGATTGCGAGCGTCAATCGCGTTAGGCAATAGGGGGGGGGGGGGGGGGGGGGGGGATTTAGGCTCAGCGGGAGTAACGTTCTGCGGAACCCTACACTGAGTATGGTCCGACATGCTCTTGGCATTAGTAGACAATAGGCGGTCTTATCGCTAAAGAGTGATCTCTTCCAGACAACCTTTGTTTCTCTTTCTTTGTTCCTTATTTCTTTTGTTTCTCGAATTAATTTCTTGTGATAAAGATTCCTGATACTAAATCGGCCGGTACTGTGTGATTAGAATTTCAATAAGTATTCTTGTTCCAGGTGGAAATATGCATAAACAGCAAGGAGGGGGCGACCTACCAGTTTGCGAGCGCGAGCGATGCGGCCACGGTGTTCACCACGAGCCGCGGCGATGTGTACTTGCTGCACAATTATATCTGCAAAAAGATCGCCATCAAGTGAGTACCTTGAGCTAAAACTCTTTCATCATCATCACGACACGTGGGCTCAGTAGGTTGTACAATGCCCTACGAAGCTAGCGGTCCCGGGTTCGAATCAAGGGTTTGGGTGATGAGCACGAATATTTGTTCCTGGGTTTTGGATGTTTTCTATGTATTTAAGTATTATAATTTATCTATATAAATATGTACACCGTCGCCTAGCTAGGGACCGGAATCGCTTACCTTTATATAGGGTTTTTAAGCCGGTTTTTATAACGCTGGGTTTAAGAAAACCATTTGATCAGGTTAAGCTTATCAACGGCTTAGCGCTTAAATGATTATATAACCCGAACAAACCCCTGTTAGGGTTTTTAATTGTAAACGGCTTTATGCTGAGAGCATACAAAATTTACCTGAACCTTCATAGATATTCGATTCATTTTTGCTAAGCTGTTACTTGAATTAACTTGAGTTAACCCGAAACCCAATAAAAACCCCTTACAGGGTTTTTGGTATAGGTACGATTCAGCATTAAACGCAAGCTATTACGGTCTTAAGCGTTTTAGTGATACAGTTTATTTTTGATTGGAGTTCGCCAAATCGAGTCCAATACGGCCCAGAGCGGCGCAGGCGGTATCTGTCAAAGCTTTTGCAAAACGCCGCTTCTTTTTTGCATCAAACAAACTTGCACCTAACTGGATACAATATAGATCCCATTAGCGTTAGAGCATTAATGTATTGCACTTGTTTCGGCAAATTTGTTTGTTTACCTATAAAGTTCGTTAGTTTTTGTGCGAGTAGCGAACAGTGAGCAGTGAAATTGTGAACGTCTTCTAAGTGAGAAAAATAAAAAACCGGCCAAGAGCATGCCGGACGATGCTCAGTGTAGGGTTCCGCAGCCGTACAAGAAAATGTACTACGTAACAGAGGAAAAAAAATAGGATATTTAAAAGTGTAGGTACTTGCTAACGAGCATATTATCGCGACGGCACTTACGTCTTTTTGCTAAGAAGCGCAGTTTCTTGGCAATAACTCAAAAATGGTATATCCGATCATGTTGAATACTTTTTTCGTTGAAATTATTTATTAAGTTTAATCTGTGTAAAGTTCTTTTTTATATGTTCAGGACGTACCGTTTAGAAAGTAATAATTTTTTTCAGTTTCGGTCCATCCATCCTACATATAATGGAGTGCCTCCCTAAAAATATATTTTTTTGCTATTTAACTATCAAACAAAGAAGCGACTTGTACAAGACACCTATACTCCAAATTTCATCAATATACTCGTAGATCATGTACCTAGTTTTTGAGTAAAATGCCTGTGACATGCGGACGAATGGACATGACGAAACTATTAAGATTCCGTTTTTGCCATTTTGGCTACGGAACCCTAAAAAAACAAATTGTGCTGTTTGCATTGTCCTTACCTATTGTGCAATGCCGCTACCTAACAAAATTGCCTTCATTGGTATTTTAGATATGATGATGATGTGTCTAATACCAGATTGTGTCAACTCATAAATTAAAGGTAAGTAAGCAACATTACATTTGCATAATACCCGAAATCTCTTTATTGGTTTCTGACCATTTTTGGTAATTAATAGAATGATACAAGCCCGCGAACGAAGGAACACTCGCGCTTCAAAAACAACAACTGACGATTGCTTTATTAAAGCCTGACCTAATATATATATGAGGCTTGTCAAGAGGGCGCATTCATATGGCAACAATTTAGCAAATGTCAGTTCAGTCCAAAAAAATAATATTGCATATTTTTTCTATGACATGTTTCAACACTACGAAAACATTACCTACTTTTTGAAGATTATTAAAATAAAGTGACGTTCAAGTTTTCTACAGTTTACTCAGACGTTCGGTCACTTCCTACACAGTTCATGAATTTTCCCGACTAGTCGCTATTATGTCTACATTTACTGTTGGGTAATAATTAAAGTACCTCAAAACTACTTTTCACTAAATTCAAAAGGGCGTCTCCGCCTTGTGCAACATTCCTTGATGATTTGACTGAATGTATTGCCATTATTTGTCAATTACGTAAAAACGAAAAAATTACGTCTCCAATTTTTTTTTTATTACGAACTTATTAAGATTTAGCTATCGTCCCTATACATGCAGCGTGACGTTACTATTGATTATTATAAGTGTCCCTTTTGTTAATCTTCCTTAATGAGAAGTATTATAATTATAAGCTATGCTTTCGACTCATCAGTTGAATCGCAAATTTGCAAATGAAAGTATATTGAGGCTACGATAATTGATAATTCTAATAAAAACAGCTAAATTATGAATATTTATTTATTATTTCAATCACATCCTCCCAAAATTCTTCGATGTCCTCTTCTGCTGCGATACTATTAATTAAAATGTCTAAATACTTCATATAGTTCCTTTATTACAAACACAAAAACAATCTGCTAAAACCGCGTTGCTATATTTTTTTGTAGAAACACCCTCAACACTAGGACCACCTGAAAAAAGAATTACTATTTGACATGAAATATGATTATGCTTAAATTTATATTATCACTACTTTGAAAATAATTCATGGTCAACCTTGCTGTTGTCAACTTGGCTGACACACTGCCGTGTAGAGACACGGCACTGATTAGTTGACAGTTGACCCAATTTTACTTTTATTCACAATCTCACAAACTCCTCTTTATAAGTAATATTAAATACCTATTCTTGCAATTTTCAACGGTCTCAGGTACTTATCATCATGCTTATG
The DNA here is from genome assembly GCA_905404275.2 of Hedya salicella. Lineage (NCBI taxonomy): Eukaryota > Metazoa > Arthropoda > Insecta > Lepidoptera > Tortricidae > Hedya > Hedya salicella. The sequence continues at coordinate 8,850,180 of FR990112.1, read as the reverse complement.
CGAGTCGTAGAGCTCAGCGCTCACACCGGATATGGAAGACTTAGGAGTTTATTTGCACTTCTTTTCCCTTTAACATAAATTTTTTGCCGTATAAGATTGATGCATTCGGAATCCAAATAATTATCCGATACTGGATAGTTACTTTGGTTTTTGTTGGCCTAAAACAGAAGTAAACCAATTTAGTGCATACAAAATCCTATATAGTACCAATGTAAGCTTTTTCAAGAATCCATACTTACTAATATTATAAATGCGAAAGTGTGTCTGTCTGTCTGTTACCTCTTCACGCTTAAACCGCTGAACCGATTTGGATGAAATTTGGTATGGAGATAGTTTGAGTCCCGGGGAAGGACATAGGCTACTTTTTATCCCGGAAAATACGCTTATCCGAGATAAACGAATTTAAGGCCGACGAAGTCGCGGGCAGAAGCTAGTGATTAAATAAATTTCGTTACTAATATTTATATTGCTTACAGTGAATCGTGCAATATTTACTTACCATACTCAATCTTGCCGAAATGTGATCAATCTCCTTGAGAGTCTTGAGATTGAGACACACCGTACGGCTGGAGCGATCGTGAAACGAAACTAAAACATGGTCTACTAACCAACGTTATAAGGTTAGGCTCGTCACGAGGACGCCTCCACCCTGTAGACGTGCCTCATTCCGATAAGTGTAACCGCTTAAAAACCGCTTAAAAACCCCTAAAAAACCCTAACCCAAAACCTATAGGTTAATTACGCTCATGAAATGAAATGAAATGAAATGAAATGAAATGAAATGAAATGAAATGAAATTTGCCTGAGATATGTTTAACAATAAGGTGGAACAACATTTTGTTATGATCAGCACATCTCGCCAACATTTGGACATGCAAACTTTACAAACTTATGACTAATTATTGTTATTACTTATTTAATTACAATTTCTAGCTAATTTAAATTTAATTGATTTATTCTATTATTATTCATTAAAAATTCTTCTATCTTGTAAAAACATTTGTCGACTTGCCATTTGTGTAATGCAGATGTGAGTTGTTTTAAGGGAAGCCGTCTTATTTCAATTGGTAAATTATTGTACAATTTGATTGCCATGGCGTAACTATTTTTACTGCAGAGCATAGTTTTATAAGTGACTGGCAATACAAGTTTTTCTGAGTCTCTGACATTAAACTTACAAACAATGCTTAGTTTAATAAATAGGTTAGGATGTAATCTAGTAAATTTGCAGGGTCAGTATTTCAAGATCTTTGAATAGAGGTCTCCATGAGGTTCGTGGTGGTAACCTGCAGATAGCTCGGACGCATTTTTTTGACTGACGAACACTATTTATGTCGCATGAGTTACCCCAAAGTAACAGACCATACCTTAGGACTGAGGCTACGTAACCGTGGTAGGCAGTAAGAGCTGTTTTTATATTTACCAATGTCGCCAGTCTTCTGAGAACATAGACAAAACGATTAATTTTTGTACATATTCTGTCTATTTGTGGTTTCCAGCTACAGTTTTTGTGTAACAATATACCTAGGAATGAGATATTATCTGTTTCTGCTATTCGTTCGTCGTTTTATTTTAAATTAATATCAACGCTACCCTTACAATTAATGAATTGTACATATTTTGTTTTTTCTAAATTAGGCTGTAAATTGTTCATTTTCATCCACATTACAATATCATTAATTGTATTATTTATGTCCATATTATATAATTCAATATTATTATTATTACAGGGAATAATTAAGGATATATCATCGGCAAACAATATACATTCATGTCTGGTGACCTTGGGTAAATCGTTGATATAGAGCAAAAATAATAATGGCCCCAGTACACTGCCCTGCGGTACCCCGGTTTTAACTTCCTAATAGCTTGATTAAGAGTAATACGATATATTTTTTCCATCAATATTTTCTACTTCAACAGATTGTGTGCGCTTGCATAAGTAACTTTTTATCCAACTTAATGCCAAACCACGAATACCATACATTTCACATTTTTGGAGAAGGCGATCATGAGAGACAAAATCGAAAGCCTTGCTCATGTCAAAAAATACTGCAATAACAGGTTTCCTTTTATCAACTTGATCAGTTATGGCCTTGATTAAATTAAAAGCAGCCAATGACGTAGATCTGCCTATTTGAAAGCCGTTTTGATTTTTAGCTATTATTCCATATTTGACACAGAATTTAGTAATTCTAATATGCATTGCTCTTTCGAAAATCTTGGACAAAACAGGTAATAAGGTAATTTTTGCGATCCTTTTTACTGGTTTTTTTTATGTAACGGCTTGACAATGGTTTTTTTTAGGTCTGGTCTGGAAATACCCCTGTCGAGAACGATAAATTAATCAAGTATGCTAATACCGGTGCAATTTCTCCGATCCACCTTTTGAGAACCATTGTCGATATTCCATCGTAGCCGACCGACTTCGTTGGTCTGAGCATTTTCACAGTGTTTGTTACTTCAGGGACGTCGCAAGGATATAGAAAAACGGTAGACGGATTAGTAACGTTATTGAAATAATATTTTTTGTGATCATAATCATTTTTTGTTACGTTAATGAAATATTCATTAAATGTTTCTGCTATTTCTTGTTTACATTGAATCATTTGTCCATTTAAGTTTATTTGTTCGATTGTATTTGTAGTTGAGATGTGATTTGTCTTATTCTGAATTAAGTCCCACGACGCTTTACATTTATTTTTTGCTCTTATTAAATACAGATTATTCGTAGATTTTTGTGCATATTTGACACAGGATTTTAGTATTTTTGAGTATCGATGATATAATGTTTTGTACTGTACTTTTTTAGTTTTGTAATATTTGAAGCGTATTCGTCTCTTCGTAACTGTTGATTTTTGTATACCCTTGGTTACCCAATTAGATTTTTTTTCTTTATTACTTTTTGTTACTAGAATAACAGGGAAACATAAATTGGGTAAAGGTATCATGAAATGCGTCAAAAGCATGATTTTAGTTGGCAAGGCCGTAGACTTCACTCCATGATAAGTTTTTCATATATTCACAGAACTTTCTAATGTTTTCGTCACATAAGTCGTCTATGAATGTACCAATTCCTTACGGGAGTTGACTCAGTATTTGGCCCGTGTTGTGGTCAGATAAACCGAGTTCGTGGGCAATAGCTTTCACATTTTTCATATTGCTTCCTATATTGTCTATACATGACTTAATTCTATAATTATAGTGGGGTTATAGTAGGGTCTTTTATATGAAGTTGGAAGTTACAGTTTTGCAGTAGTCGAACAAGTTCTCGTGTGTCGTTAGAATCCTTTAGCGTGTTAATATTAAAATCCCCTGCTATAACTATTTTATATTGTTTTTTTTAATCAATTTATGGAGCATATTTTCTAATTTGTTAAAAAATATTTTTGAACAAATTTTTGATTTAGGTATTCTGTAAATACAAACAATTATACACATGTATTTGGGAATTTCTACACCACAACACTCAAAACTGAATTCAATCGCCAAGTCTTCTAAAAAGTCTATTTTCCTACATTCGATTATATTAACTCAGTCAATAAGCTTACAGTTAAGCCAGTCCGGTCTTAACCCGAACAAGCGATTAATCCTCGAACTGCTTAAGCCATTCGACCGAATTAGGCCAAAAACGGGTTTTCCGGTCCCTGCGCTTAGTACCCATAGTACGAGCTTTGCTTAGTTTGGGACTAGGTCGATTTGTGTAAGACTGTCCCCCTGATATAAAAGCCGGCCAAGTGAGAGTCCGACTCGCACACCGAGGGTCCTGTACAAAATGTACGCTGCAAACGGCCGTATCTATGAAAATCCAGTGTTAGCAGAGCCGTACTCCTAAGCAAAATGTACGCGGTGTTCGATCATGTTATATTGGTTACTGGCATAGACAGACGTACATAAAATTATACTGTTTATAGTAATTGTTGTTATAGGGGTAACAGAAATACGTCATCTGGGAAAATTTTAACTGTCTAGCTATCACGGTCCATGAGATAGAGCCGACGGACGGACGGACGGACAGCGGAATCTTAGTAATAGGGTCCCGTTGGGTACGGAACCCTAAAAGCGACACATACAGAAAAATGCTTAGAATTTTTAAAAGGCTGAACCGATTTTCTTGAGCCATCACTAAGAACACTCAGTGAACACACACTGACAATTTTATCGTATAAACTGACATGACATTGGCAGAAAGGAACGCTTCCAGTGGTTAAAGGTTGAATTTTTCTTATTGATTATTTGTTTATAGTTTTCTAGGGATCTATATAAAAACCCTTAACGTCGCTTATCCTAACGCATTTTTTTATGAAACTGTAAACTTTCAGGATTGTTATAAAACAAACCTAACCTAACTTAATCTACACGATGATCTTTTAAAAATTCCTGAAGAATTTACGGTATCGGAAAAAAAAGCATTAGGACAAACGACATTAGGGATTCCGAAGGAGACCTTTTTAACCCCCTACAAAAAAGAGGGGTGTTATAAGTTTAACGTGTCTGTGACTTTGTGTGTGTATTTGTGTATCTGTCTGTGGCATCGTAGTGCCCATACGGATGGACCGATTTGAGTGCAGTTTTTTTTGTCATAGATAATTTTACCCCGAGTGTTCTTAGCTTCGTTTGATGAAAATCGGATCACTCGTCTCCAAGATATTCAGCTTTTAAGGCCGAATTACAACGGATGCGTGCGCAGCACGTGCACGTGCGCGTTGTATCGTATGAAATGTCACAGTAGATAGCCCACCGCTCTCGTGTCGTGCACGTGCGCAGCGGTGTGTCATCTCTTATGGGTATTCGTACTTTACAACGCGCACGCCACACGCATCCGGTGTGGCTTGGCCTTTATTGGTACAAGCCAGGGGGTTTTAAATTTTTAATATTTTTCTAGACTAATTTAAATACATATCCAGGCTGATAAACCTACGGCAAGTCTGCGTAGAGGCGAAAGTGAACGAGCAGGGGACGTGTTCGCGCGTGACTGTGCTCCTACTGACCACCGTCGGGAAGCTGCTGGTGTGGCAAGACGCCACTAACAAGCTCACCAGGTAAGGACTCAGAGCTACTCTATTTTTTTTTTTTAATGTCATTGTCTGTCTGCAGTATACAATCTGCTTGATCGTGGGTTAAGTTGGGTAATGCAAATAATACTATTATGTATTTCCAATTTGATATTTAGAATACGTATTATACTAAAAATTCTTTTTCTGAAGCGAATCCACTTAGCTTTGTGCCCGATGAACAATACTCATTATCTGCATTGTTAACCGTGGCCACAACTGCCACTTGGAAATATAAGGCGTTGTAACTGCCAATGGCTGTTACCCTAAATTAGTCTTTAAGTCAAATGAAATAAGGTTTACTCTTAAACAAAAAAAACACCGATGTTGGTCACTTCGTAAGTGAAAGAGCAATGAAGTTCGTATCGATGCTTAATAGTATAGATATCGTCGCCTAGAACCTGTAGTACAAGCTTTGCTTAGTTTGGGACTAGGTCAATTTGTGTCTTAGCTTGTCCCTATGTTACTTTCATAATGTTCTATTCGTGAAATAAATCGAATCATAATTATTTTTATTTTTAGACGAAAACAGTATTTGTTACTTTTCTTACCTATATATACATTGTAATGAGGCGCATTATGACTCGTTGCTTACAAACTGTCTGGCTATGTGCAGCTTTTAAAAAATATTCTTCTGCCAGGAAATTCAAAATTATTTAAATTTCCACACTCGAAGACACGCTCGAGATTGATTCAATTCTGAGCTTCAGACGTGATCAGATGTCAGTCTAAGTCATCTTACTCATAAATAATAATATTTTCTTCTGTTTCCGCGATTATTACTCATTGAGGGGAGGGAGGGGAGGTCCTCCCGTGACCATGGAAAGCTGGAAAGCTTCCGAAACGTCGGGAATTAAAATGAGATAATATACGCGATATAATCCGTTAAATTGTTTTATTTCATAAATAATATTTTAAAATCTTTAAGCCTCAAGCACAAGTCCTTTATTCTCGGTCCTCTTGCTTTGAGTGACTCTGTTCCTGAGAGATTTAATTTATTAATTTTATTTGAATCTAAAACCATACTGTTGGTCTGTCGCTGACAAATCATCTTAATTTATAAATACTAGGAACGGAAACGTAAGTTTAAATATTTTGTAATTGATTACTTAACAGTTTAAAATGAAAATAATACTATGTAGCTAAGGGCTGTCGGTTTTGTCCTCAGGTGGCTTTCTTTACATACATACAATCACGCCTTTTTCCCATTACGGGGTAGGCAGAGACTACCTCCTTCCACTTGCTACGGTCCTGGCATACAACTGGCGTTTCATCAACATTCATTAATCTCTTCATGCATGCTCGCCGGTTTAGAGTACTTTTCACTTGGCCTTTTTTCAGAATGTCTCCAATCTGATCGCGAAACATTCGTCTAGGCCTTCCTCTTCCAACACTTCCACTTACATTGGCCTTGTAGATCTTGTACCTCTTTATCCATCCAGACATTGTTCTGCCTTCTTCCTTTTCAATATTTCCCGCATCCATCACCTGACATACTTCGTCTATTTTATCTTTCTTTTCCTTTATTAAATCCTATACTTCAATAAATATCCTGTCCCTGGTCTCGTGCTTTTTTCTTCCGGCTCCCGTGACAACTCATAAAAATATTCTATCCGATTTTTCAGATGTATCTTCGGCGTGGCCCACTCGATAAACATAACCCACGTGTCGTTATCTCACGACGCGCTCTACTTCACCACCAAGTACGGCGAGGCGTTCACCGGCTACATCTCGCGCAAGACCACGCCCACCGCGCGGCAGCCAATCAGGAAGGAGAAGGAGCGAGACAGCCATAAGAGCGGACTGATCAAGTTTCTTGAGAAGGACGATTGTACGGCCGTCCGGATTGTGAAGATACCGAATGTGCATAGGGCAGTGGCGATTGTTGTCGACAATGAAGGATTGAACTTCGCTTGCCTACAGGTATAATACACTTTTCAGATAAAAGCGGTGAGGTGCCTTTTTACCCGTGCCAGTGCTTAAACTTTTTATTTAATCATTGTTGTCTCTAGTCTAAATCCCTAAACGTTTCTGAACGTTTTTAAAACAAACCTAACTAAAGTCGAAGATCGAATTCAAGATCAAAAATGTAAACATATAATATAACTGTCAACGTCAAAGTAACGTGCCAGGGGTAAATCATCTTTCTTAACTTATTTTTTTTATATCCGAACTTTATTGACCAAATGTTCGTTTGAATGAACAATAACAAACTACAAACAACGAGAAGCACATTCATACGACAAAGGTCAGACAACGAATAACGAATGTCGTGTGATGGACTGACGGATAAACTAAAATGGCCGCTGGCTATGGCATTAATCGATTTAAGCCTTATGGCTTAAAGTATGTCTTTGGGAGCGTACAAGTATTAAGTAACGCATTTTTTGACTCCCCCTCCCCCCGTAGTAAAACGTTACGTAACCACCAATTAGTAACCATTTTACCTAAAATTTTCACGTTGTCTAAAAAAATGCGTGAGAGAATCTCTTCTCTCTACGCGACCGTTATGATGGTAAAAAAAAACAATGTTACCTAATGCGTAGTTCAAACCCCCCCTCCCGCCCCTGTAATACATCGTAACGATTCACAAGACGCTCCGCTTCTGCATGTTGCCAGTGAATATTTGAAAATTAAATTACAGAGAAACTGGTTATTATTTTAATTTTAATATTTTTAATTACTATTACTAACCAAATGTTCACAACTTCGGATCATTACCAGTAGTATAAATGAAATCACCGTATATTTTATTTGAACTAAACAAATATGTAATAGAAAAAAAGATTATTTGCTGTTTAATTTAGAAAAATATTTTTAACTACTTGTACGGTACTATTTAACTCGGAATATGCTAGTTTTTATGAGTATTTTAATGATTATAGTAACCACCACTTGCGTTATTTTTTTTGTGGTGGCAACCCATTTATTTACAATTTTGATCTCGAATTCGATCTCCGACTTTATACATTATTTAGTTTATTTCGGTTCTGTTCTTACTTATTCGGTCGGTTATAGGCCTAACGCATAACAGAGTCTGTTCCTGAGGTATGGCAGCGGTACGGGAAGGGTGCCAAGTGACGGATATGTGTATAGCGAGACAGTTAGGACACGTCATGTCACGTCACTTGTCACCCCTCCTGTACCGCTCCCATACCTCAGGAACAGCCTCAGTTAAGCGTTACACCTGTAGAATAGGAGAATCGAATGTGAAATATTTTTTTATCTGACCTAACTACTATTACATTTGTTTCTTTTAAGATTAAACTAGCGTGCGGGTTGACATTTCTGCCCGACCTTTCGCCTAGTAGTTGGTGCAAACACATGGAGACCTTGATGGAGACTGCTTCGGATGACGACATCCTTCATGACGTTATTTTCAAGGTAAGTAATACGAGAATATCTAGTTCATATCGGCTCTTTATTGAAGAACCTTTAACCTTATTAGCCATGAATAGGATATATGCATGTTTTTTGTATCGTATGTCTTAACAAAATATGAAAATACCGCAAAAAACTCTCCCTCCCTCCCTCTCTTTCTTCTTCCTCTCTCTCCGTCCCTCCCTCCCTCTTCCTCCTTCCCCATTTGTGTTTTACTTTAATAATCCTTTTTTTTTACTAATTATAAATAAATTACATTATTCGAAGCTACACGAATAAACAAATAAAACTAAAGTCGAAAAATTAAGTAATGTTTTAAATAATAAACGGGCTCTAAATCGGTGGCAGTCGGTAGGGTCTCCCAAGGCTGGCGGCATTCCCCCGCTGAATTGCGATTCAAATTCTTTGGCGGAGGTATGAGCCAACATTCTTGTCGCCCGTCGCCTCTATGAGACGCTTAGACAATTTTTTTATTATGTCCAATGGGCTTTGTCACCATGGCCCGAGTGTTTCTACCCCAAACGAATCAAACATATAACCGCCGTCAATATTCGCATACTTGCACCGCTTGAGATTATTAAATAAATGTAATTTAATGTCCGTTTTGGGTTCCGTAGCTGCTCATAAAACAAGCCGAACGCTCGGCTCATTGTCACGGGCGGCTCGTGACAATTTATCGTGCGTGTAGCCCGCGTTCATCGATTTATAAGACGTAATCACGTCAAAAATCCATTTCAAAAGTTCCTCACTCTCAAAGAGCCTAGACGACAAATGGAGCGTAAGTGACGGTCACAGCGCAAAAAATCATACATAGCCGTACCATAAGTTCTGTCACAGGTATTTTGAGCAATTAAATAAAGTGAAAGATATTTAAAATCTTATTTTATACAGATCAAAGTACAATATAAGTGATTAGAATTTAGAATACAGATTTTATGAAATTCCATCTTTAATTTGACTTTTGGCTACGGTTAATTATGCTATTTGTGAAAATATTACATTGCGAAGTGGGTAAAAAATTAAGACGAATATACTATAGAAATTGAACTGCTGTTCTTATTAGAAAGAAAGAAAGCATTTTTATTATTTAGCATACAAAGAAATAAGAAACAAGTAAAACACAAAAATAAGAACACCTGGTATGCCACGAAAAGGTCCCGCCTCAGCATAATGCTAGCTTGAAAGCCAGCGCTGATCCTCCGGTGACACCTTAGGCGACGTCACAGAGATGATTTAACTTCATCGCACGTCCAAAAAGGAAACTGAGATAAACCTTAAATACATGATGACGATTTAAGTGTATGTTTTCTTAAACAGGTCGGCGCAAAACTCTTCCCCGCCCACATGTTCATAATAGCCTCCAGCAGCGAGTATCTCTACAAATTATACCAGGACAACAGAAATAACGCGGAAGACAAGCCCACGATCTCCATAGACATGCACCCGGAGGTGTTTACGAGAATCCTGCGGTACATGTACACTGGTACTTGCGACGTCGCTGAATTGGGCCCGTGCGGGTTGAAGATAAGGAGGGAAGATCTGAATAGTTTGAAGAAGGGAAATGTGGAAATTGATTTAGAAGATTCGAATCTTATTGGTGAGTTGAAAGTTTCAATTGACAATGATTAATTCAATATGCTTATATTTTAGAATTCGATTAGATTTACTTACATTGGTATCAAATCTTAGATATCAATGTTTATTTATGGCATTATTGTACTTGTATGTTGAATTTCATTATAACTAATATTTATGTCAATTATTTTACCTGCAACGTTAGCGAACACTTTAAGTTGGCCAACTGAATTGTGCAGTCCGGAAGCTACTAGTCATGCCACCAATTGTATTTCAACATCAGGTTTATCCATCTGGGAAGACGAGTCTGTGTCATCAGGTTTATCCATCAATACTACGTACGTGAGTTCAAGCCTCATTTGCACCAGATTGAGCAAAAAACATTTTTTGAAGGTAATTCAATCGAAAACCACGAATATTTTGATATTTTTTTGTATATATGTATGCATCTAACATGAAATCATATAATTTTATTTCGTAAAATATTAAATTTATATTCTAGCGAATAAATAAGTTTCAATTTATGTATGTGTTACAACGGCTGGACGTATTTTAACTATTTTCAAACACGGACGGACGGTATTTTAGTACAAGAATAGCTGGCGTCCGTTTGTCAGGATCGTTCAGGGAACGATATAAGCAAAAAATTGGGCTAACCCTACTCCTCCGCAAGCGAATTAGAACCTTCTAGTTTTCCTCTATTTTAGAAAACGCATCAGAAATCTCAGCGTTCGAAGTATACAAGAAACACGACAACAGAAGCAGGAGGGCTCGGCGGAACACCGAGACGCCGCCGCGGCAGCATTATTGCGATCCGGTGAAGCTCGTGCAAGCCGCGGCGAAGAGGCTGCATGTCATGGGGCTACATAAGCTGCTGGATAAGTTCTTGTAAGTATACAAGAACCGGGACAACAGAAGCAAGACGACTCGGCGGAACACCGAGACGCCGCCGCGGCTGCATTATTGCGATCCGGTGAAGCTCGTGCAAGCCGCGGCGAAGAGGCTGCATGTCATGGGGCTATATAAGCTGCTGGATAAGTTCTTGTAAGTATACAAGAACCGGGACAACAGAAGCAGGAGGACTCGGTGGAACACCGAGACGCCGTCGCGGCAGCATTATTGCGATCCGGTGAAGCTCGTGCAAGCCGCGGCGAAGAGGCTGCATGTCATGGGGCTACATAAGCTGCTGGATAAGTTCTTGTAGGTATACAAGAACCGGGACAACAGAAGCAGGAGGACTCGGCGGAACATCGAGAACCGAGACGCCGCCGCGGCAGAACTACTGCGACCCGGTAAAGCTCGTGCAGGCTCGGCGAAGAGGCTGCATGACATGGGGCTGCATAAGCTGCTGGATAAGTTCTTGTAAGTAACGTTTAAGTTATTTATGACAGGGTCGTTACAAACCACACAGATCACAAGTTCCACCACCATTCACTTGGATTTTTATGCCTTTACTTGAGGTCAGCGTGATATGTATTTTACAAACTTTTATAACTTGCCATGTTTATATATTTTTCTGGGTCAAATCTTGCAGCTTAAAGATTCACTTCCCGATTGAGCTAAATTTGCGCAGTACGGTGACATTGCAATATTATAATACCATCGATCTGATTTCATGATGGAGCCGGTAGGGGATCATAGGAAAATTGTCTCATTATTATTTTCCTTCCAGCTACAAAGATGGGAAAATCTGCCTAAAACAGAACGCGACGCACACTAAAGACCCTCTCGTGCACTGGGATCGCAGCAGCCACCAAGAGTTAGTGGACACCACCGTGGTCACCAAGGATGGTGAGCTCATACCGGCTCACAAATGCGTGCTCGCTGCGAGGCTTGAATACTTCCACGGGATGTTCATGCATTCCTGGACTGAGGTTAGTAGAAATGCTTCGGAAACAATGCGTCGACCAAAAAACCCTTTGGACAAAATATTATGGCAAAATCTACGCGTGAAATACCGTCCACTATACTGGGATCGCAGCAGCCACCAGTAGTTAGTGGACACGACCTTGGTCACCAAGGATGGTGAGCTCATACAGGCCCACTACTTACCCACTACAATACTTCCACGGGATGTTCATGCATTCCTGGATTGAGGATAGAAATACTTTGGGAACGATGCGTAGACCAAAACCCATTTGACCCAATCACAATCAAGTGGTGTAAGTATGGCAAAATCTACGCGTGAAATTCCCCCCCCCCCCACTGTACTAGGATCGCAGCAGCCACCAGAAATTAGTGAACACGAGCGCGGTCACAAAGGCGATGAGCTCATACAGGCTCACAAACGAGTGCTCGCTGCGAGACTTGAACACTTCCACGGGATGTTCATGCATTCCTGGACTGAAGTTAGTAGTAGCACTAAACTTCACGTGATTTAATTAAACTGTAGTTTTTCATTTTCATAAAATATCCTCCGTTGTATTGGGACCGCAACAGCCCACAGGAGTTAAGGTTAAATTACGCTTCTCCTAAGATGCTGACGACAGGGAAACAGCAATAGGTTGGAGTGAGTCGCTTCAACTACCCACTCCCATTTAGGATGCAAGATTTAGCCAAGTGCGCTTACGCTTTAGTAGACATGAATACAAATGATACCTCACGGATGCACAGGGGCGTCCTTCCGGCAAAGTAAAGCTGGAAAAAATATTAGGACGTGTCCGCACGTTACTTAAACACGCTCGTTCGGATGCCGTCCTCGGAATGCGGTTGGCAGCCTGTCGGACTGGGTGCACGGTCATTGTCTGACGTCTTACGTTGTTCCACACGCACACAGTCAATTTCCTTCTGACGCGCGGACATCCGAAGCCCGTGCACACTGATCGCAGACGCGGTAGAAGAAAAATATCCAGCGTGACAGATTTCTACGGGACATTTACGAACTTGTATCCTTACGTCCTTGATGATGGTCCAAGGTCATGCCCGTGACTAGTCTGTTAGTTTGCACAGCACAGTGTATGTATTTTTATTATCCAGGTACTGTCAAGGGCAATGATAAATATACACCAAAAGATTCAAACATTTGTACACACCAACTCTACTTTTATTGATATATTGTGAATAACAGAAATCTTATAATTATGTTACTTAGGTTCCTCATAACCAACCTGCATTCGTGTGATTCGTGTTAGTGCAAACAATACCAATTTGTCTCTTTTATTTGTTACAGAGTAAACTGTCATCAAAAGTGACATTGCCAATCAACCACGGCATTCTTCTTCCAGTCATAGATTTCCTGTACACAGACTCGTGTCCAGAAGTGACAAACTCCGACAGCATAGACTTCATATGCAGCATACTCGTAGTCGCCGACCAGTTGTTTATAGCTCGTCTCAGAGAGATGTGCGAGGTCGCCCTTTCTGCCCTGGTGTCGCTGAAAAACTGTGCAGAAGTATGCCAGTTCGCTCACACATATAACTCGACTCAGCTTAAAGAGTGCTGTATGCAGTTCATTTCGCTGAACCTTTGCAACTTACTTGAAAACAAATCGCTTGAAGCACTGGAAGATGCGTTGCTAGAAGACATCACCAAATACTATTGCAAGTTTAACCCAATCATGGCATCTAGAGTAATCACGCCTTTTTTCAACGCGCCAGATGATAAAATCATCAATGATTTGGCTAAAAACCATCCCGTAGATTTAGACGCGACTGACGAAGATCTGAAAAAGGATGACAGCCTCGTCGAAATAAGTAAGAAAAAGAAATGTAAGAAGATTGAATACAGTGAGAATGAGAAAAGTAGGATGTCCGTCAGTTCTGTGAATTCTTTGGACCTGACAAATGATACTTCGGGTGACGTCTCGCTGTCTTTGAGTAAAATATCTCTAGAGAAAGAGAAGAGTTCTAAAGAGAAGAATAAGTGGATAGAAGTGCCGTCATCGCAGCAAAAACAACTGGAACTCGTCCAAGCGAGGCTGAAAGCTTTAAGTAGCGCTAAAGACATTTTGAGCGTAACTTCAGTCGAATCCTTCACCAAATTAACTGGAAAAAGTTCATGGAGTGTTAATGGCACTAGCATTAACACTCCATGTAACAACCCTTCTACATCCCGCATGTCAGTGTCTCCAAAGGAATCGCCAATAGCAGAGTCGGTATGGGGCTCACCTGGGAACATCGTCATCAATCACGTAGGTCCCAAGCTATTAAGTCAGAAGCAAAGAAAAAAGTTAGCTATGGAAGGCAACCATCCGCACAGCCTGTACCAATACCTTGAGAGTAAGGAAGTTGGAAGACCCCCCGACAAGCCGAAGAATCCCTGGAAGATTATGGAGGCTCCGGTGGCCAGTAGCAGTCCAAAGCAGTCGAAGGCTATGGAGTTTAATCAGATCCTGGCGGATCAGAAGAAACAGAAGGATGATTCGTCCAGGATCATGACCAAACCATTTTTCTTGACACAGGTAATTTTTTTTGCTATTGTCTTTTTTTATGTATTCTTGAACAGTGTTTGAGTGAACTTGACGGGATGATTTACATTCGTTTTTAGGGTTCCGTACCCAAAAGGTAAAACGGGACCCTATTACTAAGACTCCGCTGTCCGTCCGTCTGTCTGTCTACCCGTCTGCCACCAGGCTGCATGTCATGAATTGTGATATAAGATAATAGACAGTTGAAATTTTCATAGATGATGTATTCTGTTGCCGCTATAACAACCATAACTAAAAACAGTTTATGTCTGTCTATGTCAGTAACCAATATACAATTATCGAACACCGCGTACATTTTGCTTAGGAGTAGGGCTCTGCTTACACTGGATTTTCATAGATACGGCCGTTTGTAGCGTATATTTTGTACGGAACCCTCGGTGCGCGAGTTAAAATTTCAACTGTAGCTATCACGGTTCATGAGATAGACTGGCATATTAGTTCATGAGATAGAATAGCCTGGTGATCGACGTACAGACAGACGGACGGATGGACAGCGGAGTCTTAGTAATAGGGTCCCATTCTACCCTTTGGGTACGGAACCCTAAAAAAGAAATACTGTTAACAAAAAACGGTATTGAACCTTTAAGTCTAAGGAGAGACTTCGCCTCTTTATTTGTGTTCTACCGCCTGTATAATAGGCTGTGTTCGAGGAATTGCTCGACATGATGCCTACAGCCACCTTCTATCATCGCACCGCTCGCCATCGGCAGGATATTCATACACACACCTTGGAACAAAAATGGTCGCGCACCGTGCGGTATCGAAGGAATTTTCTACCGCGCACACTCCGAATGAGGAATGACCTCATGCCGCGGTTTTCCCTGGAGGTTACAGTATGCGGTTCTTCAAGAGGGGAGTGAATAGGTTCTTAAAGGGTCGGCAACACGCTCGTAATGCCCCTGGCGTTGCAAGCGCTCATAGGCTGCGGTGACTGCTTAACATCAGGCAGGCCGTACGCTTGTTTGCCACCTTAGTAGTATAAAAAAAAGCCTTATATATTTTTTACTTTCTTTTCGTAGCTGGAAGACAAGGCCATAGAAGAACTGGAGAGGTTCTATAACGTGCATGAGCTCGACGACGAACTCATCACCGTGCGGCGTATCGAGCTGCAAGTTTCCACGCCGCAGTGGCTGCAAGCCGCGCCCAATTGATCCAGGCGTGTAGTGTGGCATCTATCTGTCACCCTGATCACCCTACAATACTTACCACGTTGCAAGTCCATGGTACACATATGTACCATGACAAAAAATTATTATTCCCTGCGTATTCAGTGGTATACAGAATGGGAACGAGTATACCGCCAGACTTTACAGATGTAGTGTAAAATGATTTTCCTTCATATTTTCTCGGAGACATTCGTATTTGCCATGTTACTTTAGTCAACCTCAGTACTTATTGTACTGTGACCGACTGAAATAGCAAGACACGTTCGTACGTTTCCGTGCAAATACGAAGGAAAACTATTATATACTACATCTGTAACCATCGAGTTCAGTGCCTCATTGGAGTACATTGGTACAACGTTCAGTTAAAAAAAAAATCTTTTTATAAATTCGCATGTAATGAAGATGTGACTTAAAGCTGAGAGATACCAGTACTATCCGACACGAATTACCCTCAATAGAGAAAAAAAATGAAATTTTTACCCAACGTATTGTAAAACTTAATACAGACTAGCCAAAAAGCATGCAGGTATTGCTGCTGTGTAATAAAAAAAGTGGCTACATCACATCATTAAGCCGTGTTAGTTATGAGATTTATCTATACTATTATAAAGTTGTCAAAATGAAATGTTTGTATGTGTCATTGTGGCTTCATCACGCTAAATTGGCTAAACGGATTTCAATTATTTTTGGTACACGGGTAGCTGGGTATCTCCAGATGGTTATAGGATACTTTTTACCCGACTATGCTGAAGAAAAAAAGAGGGGTTATGACTTTTTCTCTGCCGCGAACGAAGTTGCGGGCGCCTTCTAGTGAATTTATAAAAATAATTAAAATCTCAAAAATTGCGCGTTTTCGGACTACATGTTATACTACTTTATGTGCTCCAATTAGGCTCTACATTTGATGGTTAAAGTCTGTCGGGTTACTCGTTCCCACCGATGGTACACATATGTACTACGACCAAAAAGTCCAGTCAGTCCAGTGGTATAAATATATACCATATGTGATTTGCGGACTGTGGCGCTCAAAAGGTTGAGCACACTTGAATCGTTGTCATTTTTTACTGTGTGACTGGGCCACAAACCGAGATAGACGCAGCAAGTGCTTTTAAACCATATCTAAGAGTATCTAATACACAAATTTCTTACCACGAAATTCATTTAATTCTTTAAAACATTTATTTCCTTGTAGTTATACAGTTGGAGGCAAAAAATATTAATTACAACTGGAATAGGCTAAACTGCATTTCGAGGTTAGAAAAGTTCTTTACCTATTAAGTAAGTAAGATTGGACGGATATGAGGAAGTACTATGTAAGTACCACAATATAAACAGTATACAGTAGTAAATCTTCGGCCCTTTATACGCGGTCGATACCTATAGTCGTTTGGGTGCTTAGGGTTGTACAAATTTGTCGGATAACATTCAGTTACTTTGAAGGAGGTGTTGTGTAATGTTAGGTGTTACTATACATTATTCGTTATTTCATTGATTATTTATATATCCTTGAAATACCTACACAAAACCATATCAATCAGTACACAAAAGAATTATTATACCTCCTTAATCGAATTGCTCTATAAACTTGAATACCTGTGTTAATTTTAATGTTTGTTACCGAACTACACTATGTTTTTTTTTTACAATAGGATAAATTTTTAACGTATAGGTTAGGTACCTCTTTCGCACATTCCTTTGCTAATATGGCGGCACGCACTCGCTACATATGCATACGAGACGGTTTCCTTTGACTTAGGTAGGGCGTGCCGTGCGGCATTTTACTAAAAACTCCAGCCAGCCAGATTAGTCATGCGCAGAATGTGTCACTAAAAAGAGAAGAGTGATATGCATCTTTCGTTCACCGAGATACATATTACTTTTTTAGTACGTTGGTTCACTAGTTCAGTTGAGATCGCTTATGGTTATTTCACTCATTGACGATGTGATTTAATAGGTAATCACAATAAGGGACGATAGGGTTTTCATAAGTTATCATTCATAAATAAGTGTGCGGCGTCTATCTTATTTTCTGTGGACTGTAAACTATTATATTTTAATAAAATGGAGTGTCTATAATAAACACTAAGAGTTTGTTTTATTTAAAAATATCGTGTCCATTTTTTTCTTATTGTTCTGATTTTAGCTGATTAACGAAGTCTTTATTTCAAAAAGTAGCTGTAAAGAAATAAGCCTCTTTGTTTCTTCATTCATACGTAATTGATAAACTTTCTATGGATACTTAAGCAATGTTTTTAAAATGTAATGGTTTCTTTCTTACGATTGGGGATTGATTGAAGGTTTAGAGAACATAAACAAGTATTTCTTCTAAGTAATTGACATCATTCCCGATCCCGACCCATCTGACAAGTTCACCTAAAGTATATTTTTTATTAGCTGAAGTAAACTGACAGGCGTCAAAGTGAATATTTCGTTTAGAAAGAATTTCACAAAAGTATACATGAGAATATGTGTAATCGGTGATATTATGGTAACTTTTATTCATAAGAAATATTGTACTTACTTGATACTTTGAACAATTGACGACCGGTTTGTCTCAGTGGGAGTAACGTTGCCTGCGAAGCTGAGGTCCTGATCCCGGTAAGGGCAAATATTTGTGTAATGAGCATTAATATTTGTTCCTGAGTCTTGGATGTTTTCTATGTATATACGTTATATATCTATTAAATATATCGTCGTCTGGTACCCATACCACAAGCCTTATCGAGCTTACCATGGGACTGGTTCGATTTGTGTAAAATTGTCCCATAATATTTATTTATTTATTTACTTTACTCCACCTAAAAAATCCTACTTTAGGTGGACTATAGGTATTTGTTCTGACCCTTGCCTGGGTGGACTATGGATACTGATGCAGACCCCTGGTTCACCTTGATGGACTATCAGATTAGTCTTCCGTCTGCATCTTGATTCACAGAAGAGAAAAAGTCATATCAGTCTTATAACCATCTGTGGATGTCCAGCTATTTTTGTACCAATAGTGATCAAAGTCCATCCAGCTGTTGTGATATGATGGTGACACTAACACACATACAATACCATTTTTTTTACCATTGCATGACTTTCATAAAGTAATAATATATGTACAGGATGGTACATTTAGATCGGTCAGTATGGGAAAGTCTTGTCTTTATTTACAACTTGGCCGGGGCGCGTGGAGGTTTTTGTAATGGATTGCCAAATAAAAGGAAACAAAATAGAACCTGTGCGCAAATACGAATGTATTTATAACCAAAAACACAAACATTATAAAAATTCGTTGTTTAAAAGCTTGTTATGGGAACTAGCCTTCCTGTAGTTCGTATCATTTTTCAATATACAAGGCTCCAATAAACCATGGAGTTCTTCAAAAGAAGCTCTGAACATATGAAAATACCAAAACAAACGATCTTCATACGATCCTAGTTCACATGAACCCACAGTCTTTTTGGCGCTGCACGAGTTTTTTGAGTTGAAAGTAGAAGCAGTAAAGCTTCTTCGTCTGACAAACTGCTATCGAGCATAATGAAAAGACTACTCATAACAAAATGGCGGCTAGTCACGCAACGGTGTTGTAGCGTGCACCACCGTTGCGTGCACAGTTCTGCAACACTACGTGCGCAGCTCTCGGTTTGACAAGGGTGATGTGCACGCCACGCCTACGCGCACGTGCACGTGCTGCGCACGCATCCGGTGTGGCTTCGCCTTAAAGTAGTAAATGTTACTATGAAACATGATGTCTAAAATGAATAAAAACAATCATCATTATCATCATCATCATCATCATCATCATCATCATCATCATCATCATCATTTAATACTTAATTTGAATACTTAACTCTGATCATGATTATAAATAAAATATGGGTCACAAGGTGCCATTAAGGTGCTCTCATTCGGAGCATTTGACTGTAATATAACATTACAGAATCAAGCATTACATCAGTGAGGGAATGCTCATCAAGTCAGCACTGTAATGTAATGCTCAAAATTGAATCTGAAATGTCACATTACAGGTGAATGCTAGGCTACATTTTATGTCTTTTACTAAATCTTTTGTATTCAGGAGTGACATGCAAATAGTAGCAGTCATATGCCTTGTGCCATATCAGTCTATACCTGTAGGAGAGCCTCGCAAGATTGTACCTATTGGCACACTAGTTATAGCTATGGATATGAAGGGCTATACACAGTAAAGTTGTAATTTAATGTATGTTAGCCATGCAATTGAAAATTAGAAATGGACCTCACACATGCTTGCTCATTCTACATGTTTATTGACTCAGTTTTTGTAGCCCATATGTTCAAGCAAATACAGACTGTCCAACTTGTATGTGCAAATTTTGTTAATCCATTAATTTTACACAATATATGATGCACTTGTATATTGAATGTATCTTGTAATGCCTCATATATGATGCATGCACAGGGAATGTGTTAAAGTAGGAGCCTAACAGGCATTGTCACACAAATATCTGAAATGGTAGCTAATAAAATAAGGATTCCGTTAAGATCTATATTCACATTTCAAACTATCACTCATATTAACTACACAATGTCCAACAAATTACAAAAATGATGTAATAACAATACTACTTCTTGGGAGGAAAGGCTTTCAGCAGCTGGTTCATTTGTCTATGGGTAAATTTCTTCTCTCCTGGTACCAATGTACCTTTCTTGCCGTGTTCTCTTTGACTGGACATCCTCTGGTTATAATCTTTGTAACAACCCTGGAACTCTGTGATCTCCTTCAAGCACTGTTGCTGATCGAACTCGTTTTTCTTGAAGCACGCAAACATAACCGCCAACTCTTGCATACATGCAGCTTCTTTCAACTTATCGCTCTTCCCTGATACTGTTTTTTTCAGCTCTAAAGGCAGGAGCATTTGAAATGGGACAGGTTCTCTTTGATACCTGCGTGCGCTTTTGCCAGTTGGCGCGGAAAAAAATATAGAAGTTAGCCGCATCTTTTGGCTATTTTATACACAACTAAATAAATAAATATACAATGAAAATGAAATTGTAGGTTAGGTATATATTACAATACTTGACATTGACAATGACAATACTAGATGATGACATGACGTTAATGCTTCGTTCAGAAATGAATAACGCCAATCAGAATTACCAAGATAGTATACGTTTAAAAAAAAACATAACAGGTAAGTTAAGTAATTACATATATGTAGAGTTAAGTAATTAAGTTAAGTAAAGACGAAATAAACTATGGAGTGAATATTAACATAGACATTCAACTTATATTAATACTCATACTCATTTAATTATTTAATTAATTACAAAATTTTATTATATTATGAGTAGTAAGTAATAGGTAGCATAAGTAATTGCTGTCACCGGCGTAATTATTACACCTATTTGGGCTAAATTAAAAAAATGTTCATATTTATATATGAACATTTCAATATGTAAGCACCTAGCTTGCAATATCCATTTGACATGGTATGGCGTGTTTTATTGTCCATTTTCTAAGACTGCCCATTGAAAATGCAGAAACTTGCGGGTCTGACATAGTGAATTCTTCACGTAATAATTTACGTCTAAAGACAATAATAAATGACACATGATATACATAATTTAATTTAATGAAGCAGCCAGTACCTACTATTTATCACAACAATATAGTCGGTACGGTACTATTAAATAGGTATGTTAAAATTGTTAGGTACACTGGACAGTATAATTAAATAATAATTACGTAATAATTTACGTCTAAAGACGATTAATAAATGACACATGATATACATAATTTAATGTAATGAAGCAGCCAGTACCTACTATTTATCACAACAATATAGTCGGTACGGTACTATTAACTAGGTATGTTAAAATTGTTAGGTACACTGGACAGCATAATTGCATGGACATTTGTCAGAAAGTTTGCTTTGCAGCGAAACGAGACGCCATCTATCCAGTAACGACATTGGTTTCATAAGATCTTACTAGATGGCGTTGATTATATCAAAATATAAAAAAAAATCTTGGTTGAACTTACGATTGCCAAATACACACGGCAAGTCACTCAAATAGTCAATTTACATTATGGAACGTATTTTCAGAATCCAGTATTTTTTAATGCACCTTCAATTAAATATAACTTACATTCACCGTCATATATAAACCAAAACCATCGATGATTTTGCTAATTCAAACACAAAATCGCTTTTTTCCTATACCGTGTTCGAGAGGATTTGAACCCGGAACATTCGTCGTATAGATCAAGTCATTTAATCCCTTAGCCATCAAGCCATATTCGACATGGATGAAATTTATAACCGTATTTGTAATCACTAATCACCTACGTTTGCAAGGCATGCGTTTAGTGTTAATAGGTTTTTTAATTTAGTTTTTACTGAGTATATTTAACAGCTGCTTAAACAAAACATTTTTATTTAAACAAATAAATATTTATATTTAAGTCACATGGTGAATAGTTGTTGAATAGTGCAACAATTATATAAAAATAACCGCCCATACTTAGAGAGTAGACTTAAGATTATGAATATACCGTAATAGTTTTTATACAAAGAAACTGTTCGTTCGTTCTCTTGCGGCTGCCGTCCGTTTGATTGTATTTTTTATTAAGTTTAAGTATGTATTTAATTCTTTTATTTTGTAATAATGGGTTCTCGTTGCAATATTGACTTAGCCACAATGTTACAAATAATTACTTTGCATTGTCAAGGCAAAAAATTGACAGAAATTGCCACAGAAACCGGTGTAATTGTAAGTATTATTGTTTACATTTCTTTCTAGATTTTTTTATAATAGTTATATCTGTATGCTAATTTAATAATGATTATACATTTCTGAAAATTGTTACAGAGGAAAACAGTTGTGTTATGGGTGCTACAATTCACAGAGGAAGGATCATATAGGATCTGCACCGCCAAAGAATCAGTAGAACTCGACTTATAAGCGCACAGCGGCGTCAAAGCATGGTCCAGGAATATGAATAAAAAAAATGGTTTTCTACCAACAACCCATTACACCAGTTTATTTAACATAGGCGTGGACACTGTTCGCCGTGTTCTCCACACAGTGAAGGTTTACATCCTCGCAAGCATGCAGTCAAACCCTTGCTGACTCCACAGCTCAAAGAAGCGAGACTAAAGTTTGCTGGAGAATACTTAAATACCGATTGAAGTAATGTCATTTCCACTGATGAAAAAACGTTTCACTAGTCAACACGGACGTTTTAGCTTGTTCTGTCGAAATATTACGCGTTATAATAACGATCACGTAGTGCCCAATGTGCAATCTGGTCGCATTACAGTGAATATGTGAGGTTGGATGAGCGGGGCTGACCCGGGAGAACTCGTCAGAGTGCCCAGTCGGGCTAATTGCTGATTACGTCAATGTGCTGGAGGAGACCATGATTCGAAATGTGTATCCGGAGGAAGAATTACCCATAATTTCATTTGTGCAGGATAAATTGTCTTAAGGTGCGTCCACACTTGTATCATTTGCTCGTATCCAATCACCGTGCCGTAGCATGACTGCGTATCGCGCTGCTTGGACGCTTACTGTCGGCGCGCCGATAATGCCGCACTCTTCCGATACAAGTGTGTGATACGCGTAGCAAATGGATTTCGAGTGATCGGATCGGCGCAACGTCCAAACGCGTGATCGTGACACGCGATCATGCTACGCGACGATGATCTGATACGGGCAAATGATACAAATGTGGATGCACCTTTATACATCATTCCCAAAGTGTGAGTGAGTGTTTTCGCCGGCGTTATGATATAAATATCATTTCGTGGCCTGCTAGATCACCAGATTTAAATCGCATTGAAAACCTGTGGCTATACCAATTAAGGACAGAAGTAAGTGGAGATGGTTACACTGATGTTTATTAGTAGTTAAACATGGCGTCATTGCGTTAGTTATATTTTTCTATACTATGATAGTAAATAACTACATTTTTATACTACAAAACGGGACTCAATCACATATTGTTTTTTTTTTGCATATACGCTATTTTGTGACAGTATTTTACGATATTTTTTTCATCACTCAGTCTTTGAATTGTTAAGAAATGATAAGTTAGTAAAACAGTAAAAGGTAAATGTTAGAGTGCGTTCGCCTACAATGATAACCAGTCTCAGATTTGTAATTAATTGTATTCGCTCATATCATAATACTCTTTTGTTGAAGGTAAGCTTCAATCCTCTTTCCAATTTTGGAAATGAATACTTAAGCTATACCCTCAACAAAATCTTAAGAAGAGATTTTACTTACCTATATTATAGATTAATAAATTGTGTTATTTATCTTAAATAAATATTGAGTAAGATATAAAGTAATTTTTTTTTTCTTTTCAGAGTTGTATTATTTCTAGTTGTAAGTAAAGATAGTTATTAATTGGTTGTAATTAAAAAAAAACCGTACTTTTGAGAAGTGTAATTATAAGAGAACTTGTGGCTATTCTTCTTTTACCTTACCTTTTATGAATACACACAGTCAATTGTAAATTTTCTTGTAATAACTATATTATGTAATAACCATACTAATATTGAATCAGTATTTCGATTGCTATAAGTGAAGGTATTCATAGTCAATATTCAGGCAAAGATCCAGGCACAAAGAATGGTTATTTTGTTTCAGCCTAGTCTATGTATCAATTGACTATCTCTTCATATTATATGATATTATAATAGATTTTTATCCTTGATGACTTTCAAACTAGCAACGCAACTTTTACGGAAATTTGCATCCAAAGTAGAGTATTTTCCACAGGAGGGTATTCTAAAGTTCCACCTTGCTTATTATATTATTTTTATTAAAGTATAGTGCCGTAATATTCATGTCATCGCATATGTTATTGAAGTGTGGATGGAGTTAAGTATGTTTAAAAGCCTCGTAGGTTCATGAAGAAACAAAGTGTAAATGGCGGTATATTTGCAATGAGTTCTTGTTGCAGAACAGACTCTGTTCTGTTACGACAGTAACAATACGCTTGAAAGATAAATTTTAAAACAACCTTACTTAAAAAAAAATATATTCCAACGAATTGAAAACCTCCTCCTTTTTCTGGAAGTCGGTTAAAAAGAAGCGTGTTCCAAAAGTTAAATACAGGTGCCATTTTAATTTCAGTGGAAGCTTTTCTTTAATAGTAATTATATTTCATTCATGTAGTAGATTATTCTATTACAGAACAATTTTTGTGATTGTGAGACTTACATATCAACAAACAAAGCATTAAATTCTTATTGTTCGTTTTGATAACAACGCCATCTAGTTTATTTTATTGTAACCATCATGCCATGCTGAGAGCTACGTGCTCTCAGCATCTTAAGGCGAAGAGATGGGGAAATGACCTTGCTCGTTCGGCCCGAACGTAATACTTCGAGCGCGCGCGCCATCTAGTACATATTAGATGCTCTCTCGACTCGTCGTATCGCGCATTGACTAGTTGTGAACTATCGACTCCTTTTGCAGTATGGTGGCGCTTGTTTTGAGGCTACTTTTTAAGACTACTACAAGACGGACTAATTTTTAAAATTTAGTCATCATCCCTATTATACTGGTACTAAATCGTAGAAAAGAACACATCAAAACAACACAAACGCAATCAGTTGACGGAATTAATTCAAAAACATTATCGCTACGCTACGGATAGATGGAAGCGAGCTGGCAACGTCGTAAGCGCACGCCGCGCCGCCGTGGCGTAGCACGAGCACGCAACGTCGCTTTCACTGCTAAAGCGCCTACGATTTACACTGATCAAATATTTAGTACGTTGACATCGTAGAAATGTCGTAGGCGAAAGTTGATTTTGGGTTTAAACTCCGTATTACACAAATTAGACTAAGTTTCTTCCTATCAGTTAGTAGACCAAGGTTTTTAAAGTACATGTGCAAAATTTGGTAATATAGAATTGCTCACAGGCGGAAAAAAAGATGTAGAATATTTTTAAAAACCTGCTTCTTTAAAATAGTTTGTAGGCCTAGTTACATCAGATAGGAACGAACTTACCCTATCAACTCATAATTAAGT
This sequence comes from Hedya salicella, assembly GCA_905404275.2. Classification (NCBI taxonomy): domain Eukaryota; kingdom Metazoa; phylum Arthropoda; class Insecta; order Lepidoptera; family Tortricidae; genus Hedya; species Hedya salicella. The sequence continues at coordinate 8,824,561 of FR990112.1, read as the reverse complement.
ATATATGTGTCCTGAATAGTTACTTTTCACATCTCTATATGCTACATATAATATCAAAAAAATTGCACAAAAACAGATCGATTTCAGTCATTTGACCACCCCTTCGCCTTAAGACAGCCAACCGATTATCGTCTTTGCCATGTCCAAGCAATTATGCTGTTGATAGTACAGCAGTGGTAAATAAATTAGTGAAGTATAAAATAATATCAACTCTATAGTTTTTTTTCGTTTTATCGGGCAATAACAAGTCCGAACCCTGAAATAACAATAATAACTGTATAATATTTTCTTCTGTTTCCGCGATTATTACTCATTGAAATAAAACTAACATTGGACTACCACCCGTGACCATGGAGAGCTGGAAAGCTTCCGAAACGTCGGGAACTAAAATGAGATAATATACGCGATATAATCCGTTAAATTGTTTTATTTCAATGAATAATAACTATAGTTGTAAGTACAATATCAATAAAACTAGAGATAGAGTTTCGTCTTTGAATTGCAGTTTCACCAACATTGAAGGCTAATATTTCCGTTTCCAGTTATATTTTTTTGTTTTATTGTATATTAACCTTCCACTATAATAATACTTAATGTTAATAATAATGTACAGCAGCAAAATGAGATACGCGATAATTCCATTCAAAAATATCTTCGCTAGACTCTATCATCCGTCAATAGAGTTGAGAGAAAATATCTTTGAACGGACTAATCATGTACCTACCTCTATCTTGTGGCTGACTGAACTATGAAAAATTTCAAAATACAAACATACCTACAATTAATCAACTAACAAAAACAAAGAAGTATCAAAATATTCACAAGCTCAGGTATTGTAAATTATATTTTATTATGAACGAATATCAATTTTGATAACATTTTATTTACAATGTGCAATTAAAGCTATCAATAAAGATAATATTAACAAAACGTGACGTCGTTAGATAACTAAACAAGTAATCTATGTAAGATCTAAAAGTATTCGGTCATTTTGTCTTAAGTATAACTGCTACTGAACTTTATAAATAGATACTTATGTATTTGCTAGTGCGTAGGACTTGGTTTACATTAGGAAAACTATGGTGGCAAATTTGCTGAACAAAATCTAGGATAAACATCTGATCAGGGCAATCAGGGGCATATTTACCCTAGGGCCAAGGGGTCCATGACCCGTGGCGGCAAACAGCCAGGGGCGGCGTAGCAACCCTCGGTGCGCAAGTCCAACTCGCAATTGGTCGGTTTTTTTCTTTAACTTCCAGGGGCTCCAGGGCTACGAAACTTATTGGCCCAGGGCGCAAAATGTCAAAATACACCCCACATCTGATATTTGTTCTTTTCTGAAATCTGAAGACCTTTACCATAGACTATTTTATATATACAATAGATTTAGGTATTGTAATGTACAGTATAGGATCAATTGCCTATTACCTGCCACTTTCCAGTTCCAGTCTTGATGGGTCAATCAACTGTTTTTGTACTTCATTGCCGTGTTTACGTCCCCTGGGTCACTCTTCAAAACCATGATTTTATTTTAAACGATATAAAGGCAAGAAAAATACTTTTGTAGAGCCTATATTGGTCCATTTTTCAAAGACGCATCTCGTCAGTATGTAAATAACTTAGATTAGATAAGTAACTCTGTCACTATTGTCAACTGAATTATGGGACCAAATAACAAGAAAAAAATTATCCATGGTAGGACTAATATCAACATATCTGATATGTACTAGAATTAGACTTCTTTAATAATAACTACAAATTGATATGAATAGCGCTGGAGTATTTTTAAAACCGTGGTTTTGTTTTGAAATGTTGTGGTTAGTAATTAAATAATATGGCCAGTTATTGGCGATTTATCTTACCTAGCTAATACTTACCTTATGTAACAGACTTAACCAGTGGCGTAGCTAGGTAACCAAAGACTCTGTGCAACATAAAGACTACAGTCCGTGCCAGGTGGAAGTTTATTGGTGAGGAATCATGGACTTAAGCGGGAGCCCGCCGAGAGCACCCGCTCCGGGTGCATTCCCTGTATATGAGTGCGCGAAGAGCGATCGCCGCACTCTATGAATATACATGAAACGCCAACCGCGCTTACAAAGAGGTGGCCCTGGGGCACTAAATAATAAAATAAGAGACCTCGTCAAAAGCCCCGTGAGGTTGGGGGCCCTGGCCTCGTGTCCAGAGTGCCCATGGGAAAGAGGGGCCTGTGTAGAAGAAAGAGAACCAGTCAGACTATTCATTCTCTAATAAATAGTCGTAGTGTAAGTGTAGCGTATCGATACTACACAATTCACGACTACTTGATTCGATATTGAGATAAAAGCATGAGGGACTTTTGAGGACAGAATCCTAAAAATCACATTAAAATTATTCCACGCGTTTGAGAACGAACTGCGATGCCACAAAAACCCACAGAACTTAAGGGGCTCCCACACGCGAATGACCTTCGATCCGTAGCTCTTCTCTTTTCTATGTTGTATATGCCTCATCGTGCTGACAACCACCGTTGTTACCAACATACTGTTCCAGTTTATCTTCACGAGTCACCGAAACCAAGATAGACACCATCAAAATTTGCTACTTTTACGACAAAAAACCAGTTTTTGGTACTTTTCTTAAAAGCTATGGAACCTATTGAAAAACCAGTTGACAATTTTAAAGTGAACATCGAATCATTACGCACTTATTGGTTTCAGTGCCATGTCTAAGCGTCGCTTGACGAGGGAGGGAGCCTATACCAATTAAAGATAGATAAAGGACTACGGAACTTTTTTTTTTCTTGTATTATTAAGTACTAGCTTCTGCCCGCGACTTCGTCCGCCTTAAATTCGTTTATCGCGGATACGGGTATTTTTCCGGGATAAAAGGTAGCTTATGTCCTTCCCCGGGACTCAAACTATCTCCATACCAAATTTCATCCAAATCGGTTCAGCGGTTTAAGCGTGAAGAGGTAACAGACAGATACACTTTCACATTTATAATATTAGTATGGATTATAGCATTCCAGTTGACAAAATATAGGCCAAATACCAAGCTACAATATATATTTTTTACGTCATTTGCAGCAAGAATAATAATTTAATATCACTTTAAAAACAGTGAAATTTACCTAAATTTTCCGGGTAGCCTCTTAAACAACAACAAAATTTGCATTTGCAACAAAAATATATGTCGTAGTTTCTACGCTGTTCTTATCGGGTCATGTTTATTGTATGCATCTACTGAATCGGAAGTAGATTATGCTTTGATATTAATCGTCAATAAATCAATTACAGGTGCATTATATGTATTATTTTTGTATCCTTCCTTTGAATTTATGTGCAGATGAACGGTGCGAAGATGCGTTACGCACTATTTTCACTTAAGAGGGAGATCCGATAACGTATTAAATAATCCACGCTCGCATTCCTCCTCCACATTCTAGGCATGTTTTTCTCGCTTTTTTACATGTACAAAAACCTAGCACGATCCTGGTGGAAATTCAGTGGGTCCATTTTAGGAACCTATTATGGTCGGGTCGGGACCTCCCACCATAAAGGGGTGTATTGGCCTGGAAGCACTCAAGTAATTGGGAGAGTCTACGGCCCGCTGTCCATGTGGATGGGATTGCCTACTGGGACCGTACAGTTGAATACTAATCGCGACCCTACTATGCCGTTCTAAGGTTTGATTTTCCACTTGGGATTTTCTAAGCTTACCCACGAGTAAGAATGTGTTGTCGAATCGGAGTAGTCTGTTTTTATAGCTTAATTTTGTTTGGCGATTCTGATTGGTGGGTATCACCCACATCCTTAATAGCTACGCATGTATAGTGAAAAAGTAACATAGGCACCGCAGGATCCCCGTAGAAAAGACGGAGCTGAAAGCTTGTTAGGTTTTTAGACGGTAATCCGGACTCTGTACCTCGACTTAAGGTAAGTACTCGTCTCGGCCTTCGAGCGGGAGTACTTTGTAAAATCTACGCAACATAAAAAATAATAATTTACCGTATATTTTAAAATTCCTAATTTAATCTTTACGACCCGAAGTTATAAGTAAATTATTTTATAGCACATTGTAACTAGCAATTATTAGACTGGCTACCTATCAGTTAACTATTTTATAGTACTAATAATGTTAATCAGCAACCATATCAGTTTGAAACAATTCAGTGATAAAAAATCATATAAAAGCCTTCCTAAATTCATTGCAATCATAGTCAGTTTGCTGATACAGGCTTAAAAGTAACTAGTACCAATACTTCTTTCTCGGCAAATATTATATATTTCGCTCCAAATTTCTACTCTAATGGAGTTTTGCTATAAAATGATTTTCCTGCTAAATGTATAAATCTTTAGTTGGTCCCTGAATAAATAGTTTAAAAATAGCAGCTGTCAGACACTTAAGAGTCGTTCTGTATTTCAGATCCATCATGAAGTACCTGGTTGTATTCACCCTCATCGTTGCCGTAGCCTCGGCCGGCTACGTGAAGAACGCGGCCGTCGCCAGCGAGGAGGCCCAGATCCAGGAGATCATCGCCGCCATCAACAGCCCCAGCACTGACCCCGCCACCGCCGCCGCCCTGGAACAGCTGCTGCTGGACACCCTCGGCATCGCCCCCGTGCAGCCCGAGCCCGTCATCATCGCGGAGCCCTCCCCCATCGCCATCGGACCCGCCATCCTCGACTTCCCCGCTCCCGACGGCGGCGCCCTGACCCCCGGTCAGACCCCCGTCGAGGCCCCCGCTGCCGTCGAGGCTCCCGTCGTCCCCGGCCCCGCCGTCGTCGCCGAGGTCGCCCAGGCCACTCCCCTGGTCCAGATCATCCTGAACATCAACCAGGCCAGCTCCGACGTCGCCGCCGCTCCCGTCTCGCCCGCCCCCGCCGAGACCCCCGTCGCTGTTTCCCCCGTGATCGTCGTCGATGAGGCCGTGAACGTGGAGAGCCCCGTCGCTGTGGCCCCCGTGGTCATCGTCGATGAGGCCGTGAACGTGGAGAGCCCCGTCGCCGTGGCCCCCGTGATCGTGGTCGAGCAACCTGTCGAGCCCGTCCAGGTTGTCGAGGTGGCCCCCGCCCCCGTCGTCACCCTCCCCGACATCCTCAACTAAGTTCAAGCTATACTAAGTCAAAAATTGTGTCTATAAAATGTTCAATCATGAGAGGCAATTTTTATACTATAGTTGGTGAAGTTTTAAAGAATTGTATTCTATAAACTGTTTGAACATGAGGTACAATAAACTTGATTCTTAATTTAAAATGCTGTGTTATATATTTATCGAAAACACCTTTCTTTTGTAAGATAATAGTATTTTAAAACAAACTCACATCTGTTTTGTCAGGAAGTCCCCTTCATAAAGAAAATATTTAGCCAAGTGGTATGTAAAAGAGCGAACTGAAGCACTGATAAAAGTGAGAAGCATGATGGTGATGAGGTTCTTGCGTGTCCCTTGACATCTACATATACAGGGAGCGAACAAGTAACCCGACAGACTTTGACCACCGAATGTACAGCCTATTTTTTTTTTGTTCCCTTTTGGCCTGTAGGGCCATTTTAAATAGAGTTCCCGAAGTAGGTGCCTCGCTCCGAAGGAGATTGGAGCATATAAAGTAGTATAACATGTAGTCCGAAATCACGTCATTTTTGAGAAATTAATTATTTATATACTTTCATAAAACTCAAAATCTCATGACTATCATGCCTTAATGATGTGATGTAGCCACATCTATAGATATAATAAAGCTGAAGAGGGTCGAAAGTCTGTAAATGGAAGATATTCGAAAAAAGTTGGCCGGGGATACTTAAAATCGATAACAGAAAACGGTCCAACAGTTTTTAGAATTTTTGTCTGTTTATCTGTTTGTCTGTTTATTTGTACTATCAACAGCATAATTGCATGGACATAGCAAAAACGATAATCGCTTGGCTGTCTTACGATGCTGAGAGCACGTAGCTCTCAGCATGGCATGATGGTTAAAAAAAAAAAAACTAGATGGCGTAATTATCAAAACGAACACAATTTAATGCTTTGTTTGTTGATATGTATGTCTCACAAGCACTAAAATTGTTCTGCAATAGAATAATCTACTATTAAAAAAAAGCTTCCACTGAAATTAAAACGGCACCTGGATTTAACTTTTGGAACACGCTTCTTTTTAACCGACTTCCAGAAAAAGGAGGAGGTTCTTAATTCGTCGGAATGTTATTTTTTAAGTAAGGTTGTTTTAAAATTTATCTTTTAAGCGTATTGTTACTATTGTAACAGAACAGAGTCTGTTCTGCAACAAGAACTTATTGCAAATATACCACCACTTACACTTTGTTTCTTCATGAAACTACGAGGTTTTTAAACGTACTTAACTTCATCCACACTTCAATAACATATGTGATGTCGTGAATATTACGGCACTATACTTTAATAAAAATAATATAATAAGTAAGGAGGAACTATAGAATACTCTCCTTTGGAAAATACTCTACTTTGGATGCAAATTTCCGTAAAAACTTGCGTTGCTAGTTGTCTGAAAGTCATCAAGGATGAAAGTCTATTATAATATCATATAATATGAAGAGATAGTCAATTCATACATAGACTAGGCTGAATAAAATAATCATTGTTTGTGCCTGGATCTTTGCCTGAATATTGACTATACTATGAATAATACTTATAGCAATCGAAATACTGATTCAATATTAATATTATTAAATTATATAGTTATGTTCTCACCCGTAATCTCCCAGTACGGCCGGTCACCGCGGGAGAGTTCGACCGACACCCGCCAAAGAAAATGAAGGAAAAATACATACTACACATATGTACTTATAATGTCAGATCGCTGGCATCGGACACGAAACTGATAGAGCTTAAGACTGCGTTACAAAACATTAAACATGACATAATAGGATTGATCGAAGTCCGCCGTTTAGGAGAAATCATAATTGAAGATGATGGCTACATCTTATATCATATAGGCGCAACCAAGGGACTTTACGGCGTCGGCTTCCTAGTCAAAAAGAAATATAAAGAAAATATCAAAACTTTCATCGGAATATCTGAGAGAGGATGTATACTACAAATTGAATTAAATAACTTGCCATTTACAATAATACAAGCTTACGCTCTTACCGAAAGTTCATCAGAAGAGGACTTAAACAATTTCTATCGAGACGTGACGAAAGCGCATAAGGCTATTAAGAAAAACATTATCAGCATGGGAGATTTTAACGCTCTTATCGGAGATCCTAGAGAATATGAACACGTTACTGGTAAATTCGGCTATGGTAAAAGGAACACGCGAGGCGAGAGACTCATTCAGTGTGCATACGAATACGACCTGAAAATTAAGAATTGATGCTGATGCTAAGAACAGATGGACATGGATCTCTCCTGACAAAAACACACGATATGAGATAGATTTCATAATGTCAACAACACCACATTTATTTAACAATTGTCAAGTAGTGTCATCACTCCCATTTGAATCGGATCACAGATTGGTACGTGCCAAAGCCACGAAAAAATGTAGACGTAATTTTTCCAGCGTACGAAGTTTGCTGTCATCACTACAAGAACAAGAAATATATATCGACAACTTAAATAGTTATACCAGAGCTTTTAAATATCCAAGAGAATTCCAACAGTGACGAATACTGTCAAAAAATCATGCACGCTATATCGGAAAGCTTAAAGAGTTCTAAAAGTGATAAAAACCACAAAATCCTATCAGAAAAAGCACTAAAAATTATGCAAGAAAGAACTCGATTACAAAACAAATCTAAACTTACCAAAACTGATAAAGAAAAGCTGAAAGAACTCTACAAAATGACTAACAAAGAAATAAGAAGATGTTACAAAACCTACAGGATTAACACTATACAAAGACATCTGGATAAATGTAGATCCACAAAAAAAGCTTATAAACAACTCAACAGATCAATAAAATGGATTCCATCACTTCAGCTGGGCTCTACCAAAACAAGCTCTCGAACAAATATCATTAATATAGCTACAGACTTCTACACATAACTATACCGTCAGCCTGATCCATCACCGCCTCTTATAGGTGTCGCAAACCAATGTAGAGATTCGTCCGAAATCCAGATGTTTACTGAACCTGAAATCCTGAAACAAGTAAAAAAAAAGTCTGAAAAGAGCTCTGGGCCTGATGGCGTCACAAATGAATGTATTAAGATTGCCAAAACCTTACTACTGTCACCTATCACTATTCTATGGACCAAAATACGGATCAATTAAACTGTGCCTCACGTATGGACAAAATCCGAAATAATCTTGCTGTATAAAAAAGGAGACCCGGCTGACATAGGGAACTATCGACCGATTAGCCTCATGCCATTCCTCTACAAATTATTTGCATCTTTTCTGCTTGAAACAATACGCCCTAACGTCGACGCGCACCAGCCCATCGAACAAGCTGGCTTTAGGAGTGGATTTAATACAGCAGATCATATCCAAGTAGTCGATTTGGTAATAGAGAAATCCTCAGAGTTCTATAGACCATTATATTTAGCTTTCATTGACTACAAAAAAGCTTTTGACTCTATAGCACACAACAGTATCTGGGAAGCTTTGAGGACACAAAATGTAAACGAAAAGTATATAAACATCCTCAGAAACATCTACACTACCAGCACAAGTAGAGTCAAACTAGACAAAACAGGCCCAACAATTAACATACAAAGAGGAGTCAGACAGGGCGACTCAATCTCGCCAAAATTATTTATTGCCGTCCTACAACATATAATGAAAAACTTGCCATGGTCTAACTTAGGTACCAACATGAACGGAAACTATCTTAGTCATCTTAGGTTCGCCGACGACATAATTCTGTTCTCAGAGAGCCCACAACAACTACACCTCATGATTAACGAGTTACATACAGCAAGCATAAAAATAGGGTTAGAAATGAACCTAGATAAAACAAAAATTTTGACCAATCACGACAAAACGCCTATATTGGTAAATAACATGCCCATCGAGTATATTGAAATGTATGTCTATCTAGGGAAACAAAATATCCTTTAGAAAAGAACGAAACATTGAAGAAGTAGACAGAAGGATAGCCTTAGCGTAGAGGAAATTTTGGGTCCATAAAGAAATACTCAAATCGAATACTATGCCTTTATCATCAAAAAAAATTGTTATGGACACAGAAATTCTACCATGCCTCACTTACGGTTGCCAAACTTGGACTTACGATTCTAAGGCCGAAAACAAAATAAAAACAACGCAGAGAAAAATGGAACGAAGCTGCCTAAACATAAAATTAAAGAACAGGGTCAAAAACACAGCTATTCGCAAGAAAACGAAAGTAACCGACGTTTTAACATTCTCCCGGCAAAGGAAATGGAAGTGGGCAGGCCACGTAGATACAGCGACGATAGATGGACCATAAGATCTGTGGCGTGGACTGGACCAAGAGGCACCAGAGCGAGAGGCCACCCGCGCGCCAGGTGGGTAGACGAAATACAGGCGGTAGCCGGACAAGCAGGGCTAGACACCGCAAAGGATAGAGCAAAGTGGTTTTCATTGGAGGCGGCTTTTACCCGTAGGGGGTCCATACAGGACGACCAGTCCAAGAATGTAAAGAACTTGCATGCTTTAAATTTGCTTTAATTTAAAAAAAAAAAACAATATTTTAATTTATTTACTTCTAAATTGATATTTTGTAATATTATAATTGTATGATAGAAATTGAAATTAATGTAATCTTTACGGAATGTTGAAATTTAATCTTAATCTGTATGGAATGAAGTTAAGCTTATTATTATTATTTTGTAGTTATTACAAGAAAATGTACAATTGACTATGTGTATTCATAAAAGGTAAGCTAAAAGAAATATAAACAATTTAACGGATTATATCGACACATCTTATAATGACACTCTTCAAAAGTAGGGGAACTAATTAATAACTATCTATACTTAAAACTAGAAATAATACAACTTTGAAATGAAAATTATTTCTTGAACCACTTGAACGACTTGAACCAGTGCCTTGAGCCCGGTCTGGCTCAAGGCACTGGTTCAAGTCCAGTATCGTCGAAAAATTTTTTCATTTGTTTCTGATCTTTGTTTATAATAATAACGCTAGTGGAGTGATCCACTAATAAATTGCAAAAATGGTGATTATTATCATGATATTTGTAAAACAAAAAGTACAGTCTTGAAAATTATTTCGTTCACAATTTATTATTTAAGATAAATAACAGAATTTATTAATATATAATTTAAGTAAAATCTCTTCTTAAGATTTTGTTGAGGGTATAGCTTAAGTATTCATTTCCAAAATTGGAAAGAGGATTGAAGCTTTCCTTCAACAAAACAGTATTATAAGCGAATACAATTAATTACAAATCTGAGACTGGTTATGATTGTAGGCGAACGCACTTTAACATTTACCTTTTACTGTTTTACTAACTTATCATTTCTTAACAATTCCAAGACTCAGTGATGAAAAAAATATCGTAAAATACTGTCACAAAATTGCGTATATGCAAAAAAAAAAAACAATACGTGATTGATTTCCGTTTTTAACCGACTTCAAAAACAACCGAACAACTACAACCGAATTGAGAACCCCCTCCTTTTTTATTTTTTATTTTTTTGTAGCATAAAAATGTAGTTATTTACTAGCATAGTATAGTAAAATATAAAAATGGAATATACTTAACGCAATGACGCCCTGTTTAACTACTAGTAAACATCAGTGTAACCCTATCTCCGCTTACTTCTGTCCTTAATTGGTATAGCCACAGATTTTCAGTGGGATTTAAATCTGGTGATCTAGCAGGCCACGAAATGATATTTATGTTATAACGCCGGCGAAAACAGTCACTCACACTTTGGGAACGATGTATAAGACAATTATCCTGCACAAATGAAATTATGCGTAATTCTTCCTCCGGATACACATTTCGAATCATGGTCTCCTCCAGCACATTGACGTAATCAGCAATTAGCCCGACTGGTCACTCTGACGAGTTCTCCCGGGTCAGCCCCGCTCATCTAACGCCACATATTCACTGTAATGCGACCAGATTGCACAGTGGGCACTACGTGATCGTTATTATAACGCGTATTATTTCAACGCCACAAGCTTTAAACGTTGTTGACTAGTGAAACGTTTTTTCGTCAGTGAAAATGACATTACTTCAATCAGCATTTAAGCATTCTCGAGCAAACTTTAATCTCGCTTCTTTGTGCTGTGAAGTCAGCGAGGGTTTGACTGCATGCTTGCGAGGATGTAAACCCTCACTGTGTGGAGAACACGGCGAACAATGTCCACGCATGTGTTAAATAAACGGTTGTAATGGGTTGTTGGTCGAAAACCATTTTCTTCATATTCCCGACCATGCTTTGACGCCGCTGTGCGCTTATAAGTCGGCGGTGCAGATCCTATATGATCCTTCCTCTGTGAATTGTCGCACCTATAACACAACTGTTTTCCTCTGTAACAAATTTCAGAATGTATAATCATTGTTAAATTAGCATACAGATATAACTAATATAAAAAATCTAGAAAGAAATGTATACAATAATACTTACGCTTACATCGGTTTCTGTAGCAATTTGCCTTGACTATGCAAAGTAATTATTTGTAACATTGTGGCAAGTCAATATTGCAACGAGAACCAATTATTACAAAATAAATACTAAAACTCAATCAAAAATACGAAGTTCTAATTTCGAACATAAGAGTAGCATATGTGATTTTACTTAACTCATTTTTCATTTCTCAGAAACCGCACACGTTTCCAATTTTTTAAATCATTTTACGGAACTCGAGTGGTTTGATTTGTTTTATAAATATTATAAAAAAATATTAAGTTAACGGGTTCATACAAATAACTAAGTTCAGAAATGAAGGAGTTTGGGAAATATGATCAGCCCGTAATATGTACTCGTAAACTGTTCGAGTATTATGGCTCTACTAGATATTCTGTGCCAATGCAAAAACTGCATGCTGAAAACTGAAGCAAAAGCTGGTGCCAAAGTATTAGTGCATTGTAGGTGAGATGTAATTCATATCTATCAAACCAGTTTCGTGCTTGTTTTACCAAGCACAAAGAAAGGAAGAGTACCTGCTTACTCCTATGTCTTATAGAAAAGCTCCTCATAACTGTCCCAGTTTTAGCTTCTTTGGATCTGTCCGATTCTCTTTTCCTCTCCTTAGCTAGTGAGGTTGAAATGCTTGCGCACCGCCTCCCCTCCTTTAAGTGTCTCCGTTTGTGTTTAAGTGCTTCCACCACGATATACCGCCGCAGGCCTTGCGCACTGCTTCCCAACGCTAATAATTCCGCAGTCCTTGTGCCTTGCGCACTGTGTCCCAACCCGACTTTAAGTGGCCGCGGATCGCGTTAAACCGCATTATTTCATACCTTGTTATACAAAATCAAATACGTGAAGTAGTGGTAACATGTTCCTGATCACATATCAAAATATATTGGTCCACCAAACCTAGCTCCAATTGTCAAAACTGATTTAACAAAACGAGCCCAAGGCCTTTAATCTTTAATACCGTAATAATAGTAAATAATAATAAATAATCTTAAATACATGGTGCGTGCCCATTTTGTTTCCAAGGTGTTTGGATGAATACCCCGCCGGTGGCGAGCGGTCGGTCGGTGGTTACAAACTTACAAATGGTTAAGCTTCGTATTGTGTTAATATAATTAAACCAAATCCCCAATAAATGTAGTGGAAAATGCCTGTGATAAGTACTTACCTTACTTAATTTTGCTGTTTTTCGGGTAAAAATAATCACTTAATGATTTTCGGATTCAACTTTTTTGTCCCGAATCTCATGACCATACTCATTTTTGATACCTACTCATTCTCACTTTTATTACGCAATCGATATACATAATTTGGTTAGAGGCAGGGAAGATTCATAGTTTGCAGGGTATAAAATATAACGTTTTAGAAGTATAAAAGTCGACCTACGACGTGTTGACCACGACCGCTCCGTCAGGAATGTTACGAGACGACTGAGATGATGGTGAGGTAGTTATAGGTGAATTTAACCTCCCATGGATCTTTATTGTTTATGTATCATGCATTCGCATTGATATTTTTAGTCTAAAAGCAGCAATTTAATGAAATTGTGTTTCATTTTAATGTGCACGATGCATTGCGATTCGAATAACTCGCTTGCATTAGCGGTTTCCGGCGAGCCAGCAAGATGGCTCGCAGTCGCAGGCCTGATGGTACTCTTGACACTAAATATTTGGTTCAGATGGGGTTAAAAACGTATTTTTTAATTATATATTACATTTATTGCATTTCATTCTCAAGCAGGTTTATTGGTATATGACAGATCTTTGAAACGTAAGTAATAATTAAAGTACTGTGTTAATGAATTGCCTCTCATGATTGAACATTTTATAGACACAATTGTTGACTTAATATAGCTTGAACTTAGTTGAGGATGTCGGGGAGGGTGACGACGGGGGCGGGGGCGACCTCTACGACCTGGACGGGCTCGATAGGTTGCTCGACCACGATCACGGGGGCCACAGCGACGGGGCTCTCCACGTTCACGGCCTCATCGACGATGACCACGGGAGCCACAGCGACTGGGCTCTCCACGTTCACGGCCTCATCGACGACGATCACGGGGGAAACAGCGACGGGGGTCTCGGCGGGGGCGGGTGAGACAGGAGCGGGCGCGACGGGAGCGGCGGCGACGTCGGAGCTGGCCTGGTTGATGTTCAGGATGATCTGGACCAGGGGAGTGGCCTGGGCGACCTCGGCGATGACGGCGGGGCCGGGGACGACGGGAGCCTCGACGGCAGCGGGGGCCTCGACGGGGGTCTGACCGGGGGTCAGGGCGCCGCCGTCGGGGACGGGGAAGTCGAGGATGGCGGGTCCGATGGCGATGGGGGAGGGCTCGGCGATGATGACGGGCTCGGGCTGCACGGGGGCGATGCCGAGGGTGTCCAGCAGCAGCTGTTCCAGGGCGGCGGCGGTGGCGGGGTCAGTGCTGTGGCTGTTGATGGCGGCGATGATCTCCTGGATCTGGGCCTCCTCGCTGGCGACGGCCGCGTTCTTCACGTAGCCGGCCGAGGCTACGGCAACGATGAGGGCGAATACAACCAGGTACTTCATGATGGATCTGAAATACAGAACGAGGAGAGTGTTTTAAAGACATCTACCTTGACGGAACAATTTACATTATAGAGAAAATATTTTCTTGACTGCACCATATTAAACATGATTGAAAAGAACAATAAAAATAAAAAACAGAGTTAATAAAATCGATATTAGTAGGATACTTACTTTTTAGCCTGTATCAGCGAACTGTCTATGAGCTTGAAGAATTGGCGAAGTCTTTTATACGATTTATTTATCATCGGTTTGTTTCAAACTGATATGACTAATGCTTCATATAATTTAGCAGCTGATTAAAATTATTACTGCTATAAACTATGTATTAGCCAATCGTGATCTAGCAAGATTCCATGACCATCCACGAAGCATCCCTCGAGCATCCACGAAGATTTTTGAGTACCCAACACCAAAAATACTCATATAAATCGCATTAAAGTTTAGAAGTCGGGGCTCGTGACGCCAACGTATAAACTGTATCTAGGCGTTACGCCACGCGACATTTTGACGCAACGTATTGCCCTTATTTTTTGATTACATAAAAAAGTGACATTGTCTTAAATCCAGTGCCATAACAGATTAACTGTACAGCGAGATGAAATACGAAATCCAAGATAAAGCCCGATTAACTTCAATACCAACTTTAATCTATTAAAAATATTTTACGTTTTAAATAAAAAGATTGACTTGGCCATCGCTCTAAAGAATCTAATTGAATATAATATGTATTACTTGTTAGATACATTGTGTTTTCAAGCGATGGCCAAGTCAGTCTATTTATTTAAAACATAAAAGGTTTTTAATTTTGACATGGTCACTATTCAGGTGTTATTAGGTTAGATAATTACGTAATAACTTAAGACAGAAGGACCCTTAAGTAGGGACTGAATAAATTAACCGACTTGGTATTACATGGATCTCACAACTTTTTACGGTACAAGAACTGAGTATCGAGACTTGTTTTTTTTTACAAGTTATGTTTTTTATGGGATCCCTTTTATTTGGAATATATTTACACTAACTTTTGCCCGCGATTTCTTCAGCGTACAATTCGAATTTAAAAACTTGTTCTTTGGTGCACCTCTACATTGTTATTTCATTGCATGTTTGAGAAAAGCACAATACCTACAAGCCTCGGCCCGAACAGGGATTGTCGGTCTCGTATCTCTAGATGGCCTCGTTAAAACTCTACTGTCATCTATAACTACTCGGCTGGCAATCCCCTATTTCGCAGCCTCTGCACTAATGCTTGAATACCATGGGCGGCGTTCGACAGTATCTATACGAGGCCATATGAACCACCGAAGCCGATAACGTTGAATGTTCATACTTTCATTTTATGAAACAACAAAAACACTCTTCTTATTTTATTTAATTTCGTTTTTTTTTGGAGATGGTTTCCATAAAGAATCCAAAACAAATTAATAAGCGCTACATAATATTTAGATACCATTATATAAATATTACGTAGCGCTTATTATTATTTTTTTATTATTATTATTTGTATAGCAGTTATAATAATTCAAGATATAAAACAGTAATCTACAGGTGCTATAGTGTAATACTTGATAAACAACGCACAGTCTAAACCTCTCAAGGTAAATACTTTAATTTAGCAGATAAACTTTGTCGCATGCTAATTAGAGTAAATTAAATGTTTATCACACAAATATTTGCCCTTACCGGGATTTGAACTTTGAAGCCAAGACCTTTAGCTTCGCAGGCAACTATTATTATTATATGTGTATTGTTTGTTACCTTTACAGGATATTATCGTAACTGCATTTCCATCATAACTTTGCCAGAGTGATATTCAATAGTAGATTGTTTGACAAGGGGCTTAAATAAGCCATTATGATACGAAGTGATTATTTGGACCAGCTCACGAAGTGAGCGAGGACAAATACGTCTGAGTGTCATAATGGCTTTTAGCCACGTGTTAAGCACTCTGCTTTTCACTTCGACTGCGAGAAAATAATAAAATACTTAACATTAATATTGTATATTTCATGAAGAAGTAAAAGTACAGTTTGAGCAATTCTATCAGAAAGTTTGGCCAATCTGATCATGTTGGTCTGTTTGTTTTTAATTATTCGTAAGGAGTATGTAGCTGGCCGCAAGATTTTTTTTTCAGTGTCATAGAAGTTAGTACGGGATTATATGGCTTTCTTTTAAACCCTAGGGGCTAGATGTACTATTTTATTTTCGCTTCGCGAAGCTAATATGACGTACTTTTTGAGCAGGAGAAGTGAAAACGATTTGACGTATTTAAGTGTGATTGTAATTAGAAAAGCTAATACCAATCAACAATTATTTAGAACTAGAAGATGCCCGCAAGACCCACAACTTCGTACGCGGAGGGGAAAAGGTCATAACCCTCTTTTTTTCTTTAGCGTAGTCGGATAAAAAGTATCCTATAACCATCTGGAAATACGCGGCTACCCGTGATGAAGCCACAGCGACACATACAAACATACAAAAAATCCAAAAAAGATATTTTTCGTTTTAGTGAACTCCATGTAGTCGGTAACAATATTTTTTTTGAAAATATCATCAATGTACAGACATTTCATTTTTACAACTTTATAATAAATAATAAATAAATAATATAAATAAAGATTACGGGACAATTGTACACAAATCGAACTAGTCACATGGTAAGCTCAATAAGGCTTGTGTTATGGGTACTAGACGACGATATATTTAATAGAAAACATCCAAGACTCCGGAACAAATATTTATGCTCATCACACATTTGCCCTTACCGGAATTTGAACCCAGGACCTCAGCTTCGCAGGCAACATTACTCCCACTGAGCCAAACCGGTCGTCAATATCAAATAGTATAGATAACAATTCTGAGCCGTCTTAAAATGAAGATGACTGTGAGATATTTTGTACATATATTCGAAAATATTATGAACTAGGCGGCGCCCGCGACTTCGTTCGCCGAGGAGATAATATCATAACCCCTCTTTTTTTCTTCAGTGTAGTTAGGTAAAAAGTATCCTATAACCATCTAGAGATATTTACCAAAAATTGTTGTGCGTCCACATTTGTATCATTTGCCCGTATCAGATCATCGTCGCGTGGCGTGATCGCGTGTCACGATCACGCGTTTGGACGTTGCGCCGATCCGATCTCTTGAAATCCATTTGCTACGCGTATCACACACTTATATCGGAAAAGTGCGGCATGATCGGCGCGCCGACAGTGAGCGTCCAAGCAGCGCGATACGCAGTCATGCCACGGCACGGTGATCGGATATGAGCAAATGATACAAGTGTGGACGCACCTTTAGCCGATTTGGCAGGATGAAGTCACAACGGCACATACAAACATTTTTTTTTTTTAATTAGTGACCTCCAAATAGTCCGTTACAATTATTTTTGCGAAAATATCTCAATGTACAGACATTTCATTTATACATCTTTATAATAGTGTAGAAGACTATCATTATAATACTCTATTACATCTTGTTCTATTTCTGAGTTGTAATTGTTTTGCGATGACCTGTTCGAGCTCTGCACTATGTAGAGGTGCACCAAAGTTTTTATTAAAAAATAACGAGAACGCGAATTCTATTTAAATTATATTACTTTATTTTTGTATTATCCCCAGCAAGCTCGGCCGAATTTCACCTTCCCATACAAACGGAGTTTCGTTCTTATTTTGTAACTACGTGTTGGATTGTAATTAAACTTTGCATACACAATGGCATGAGGTATATCTAGGCTTGTAATTAGGGTTCTAGTTTATAAAACAAACGAAATACAGCAAAAACAAGTTTTGTATGAAAAGCTTAAATTTGCTGTATTTTTTTTACTATGGTATCTGAAGCTACATAAACTAATAACAGGCCTGCATATACCTTAACTTATTCTTAGTACAAAGTTTCAGAGCAAACTAGCTAGTCGTTTTAAAATGAGAGCGTAACTACGTTTGTATGGAGAACCGAGCTTACTGCATGGGGACTCTTAAAGTGTTAACTAATTTTATTTATACTAATAACCTTTCGCTAATATATAGCCAACATTAGGATATCTAAATGTATTCCAGAAGTACCATTTGGGCTTATATTATACAGTACTTATAATGTTAACCACAGATTAAAATCTTGGTCTGACGTAGTAACTTGGAGGTAAAGCGAAGGAGTTGGAGTTGGAGCAATGCTTATTCAAAGTGACAAAATAACATAGAAATAATTTAAGGAATAAACCGTAGACCAGATTGGTCGAATCGATTCTAAATCTAAGTACCAGCTTAAAACCTAGGAATTTCCGCACTCCAGGCTGCAATCGACACTACCATACTTAAACTACCTTACCTAAATAGTATTTATTATATAATACTTATAGACAGATAGAAAAAAAAACACCTGTTTTAAGGAATGTAGGATATACTTTATTAATCACAGTTTTAGGGCTCGTGATAAAAACAGATCATTAAATTAAATGTAGGATTATGCGACTGAAATCAGATATCTATTGCAATATATGATTTTTACACCTTCTGAACTGAAACAATTAACTCCTTAACTTAACCCATTACAAACAAGTACAATATAAACGAGATACTGCTTCGAAATATTTATTTTTTTCTTTATTAAGCACGGGGATGAGAGCCAACGATCTGGGGAATATTGTGAGCGGGCACCTACGTGGAGGACAAGGTGTTGCTGTTTCCGAAGATGAAGTTCATCATCACGTTGATGGTGGGACTACTGGTGGCATAGCTGAACTCGCCTTCGTTCACCTCAGCGGGGGCGGGCTCGGGGAGAACAATGGGTGCGGGCACAACCTCAGCAGGCGTAGGCTCGGGCAGCACGATGGGTGATGGCACGACCTCAACAGGCGTGGGCTCGGGCAGTACGATGGGAGCGGGCACAACCTCTGCAGGCGTAGGCTCGGGCAGCACGATGGGTGCGGGTACAAATTCAGCGGGTGTGGGCTCGGGCAACACGATGGGTGCAGGCACATCCTGAGGCTGAGGTGCGACAGGGTTGACAGAGATCACGTCAATGGGGTTGCCTGGCGCTGGGAGCACTGGTGCTGGGACAACCTCTGGCTGAGGTACGACGGGGTTGACAGAGATGACGTCAATGGGGTTGCCGGGCGCTGGGAGCACTGGTGCTGGGACAACCTCAGGCTGAGGCAGGATGGGATTGATGGAAATCACATCAATAGGGTTTCCAGGCTCAGGTTGGTTCTGGGCTTCGTCGACGACAATGACAGGCTCGGCTCCCAGAACAGGCTCGTTGACAGTCTCAGGTACCACCGCCTCGGCGGCGTTCTTGATCTTATTGACGATGATTTCGACAAGAGGGTTGTTCAGCACGCTGCCGGATTGGACGCCACTGGCACCTATTTCCATGGTATTGGTAGTGATGGGAGAAGCCTGGGTGAAGGCCGCCAGGGCCACAACAGTCAGAAGGAGTTTCATGGTTATTTCTGATTATGTCTGGAAATAAAAAAAACGCATGAGAATCTTTGTAACAGCCGGCGGTGTGAATCTGTAAGGTACAACCTTCCAATGATATACATATCTTTCGTTAACAAATTAGTGCGACGAGCGGCGGAGAGATAGTTTTTAATGTTTTTTTTTTGCCTGCCACTGCCACTTAAAAAGTTACATAGGTACTTAAGCTATGTACCTAAGTCATAAATATAAATTTTAAAATTCCTGAGAAACAAATGATATTTATATTACTAGTCTACTCGTATAATACTTACATTGAATATTAATTGCAATACTTTGCAAGGACCTTTTGTTTATTATATATTAAAACACTCACAAGGTATTAATGTAAGGTAGAAATCATGAGGTACAAAATCACACAGAACAGGCGATGGGTAACTAGACACTTTTCAAATATTTATTACAAGATTCCATCACAAATATATATATATATATATATATATATATATTTTTTTTAATTTTAATTACTTTAATCAAAATAAAATTACGAAACCTACCAAACTTACCAATCGTTAGCTCCAACAACGAAGCATAGGTTTAAGCCACGAACAACAATTACTTATATATTTGTTTTCCGTATATTAGATCCTTGGAATCAAAATATCATAAGCAACCATAACGTTGGAGGCATGTGTGACTTTGTTTTCTAAGGGTTCGCTATCTCGGGTTTAACATTTAATACACATTATCTCGGAGCTCTATTCGGGATTAATTAATCGGTCCATTAACTAGACCTAATCTTATTTATAGCTCAACATATGTTACTACCCGGCTTTTGTCTGCCTGGTTGGAATGCTACTTGAGTTAGGCCCGATTTCACCGTGATATAATGTTAGTTATTAACTATATCTTCGTTTGGTTTGGGCTTTAGTTCTTTGTTTTGAAGTAACCCTTCCTCTCTGGCTAAAATCACACAGACTACAGACTCTGGATATTTTTCATGCTCGTATTAGGTAGGTTCGTAAGTCATCATATCATAACTATTTACTGTGAATGGTTCACTTATAAGTGAAATACGCCAGATTTTATAACAACATGATTTAAGCCAAACAACTTTTTTAATACAAACAAACAGCATTGCTGTTCAGCATAGTCATTCTCACAAGTTTCTGGGCACCCAGCCGCCCTGGAGTGGACTTTTATTTTTATAGCTGCTACCTATTATAGAAGTAATGGTACTTATTTAAATATTGTAATATTCGTGCGTAAGACAAGAATTTTAGACTTATATTATATATTCTAGTATATTCCTTGTAAACATTAATGTGAACAGACCCTGACCATAGAGATATTGGTACTTGGTAACATTTAGATAAGAATAACCTACCACTTTGTGGCTCCAAAAATAATCCAAATCCATCCAGGCTTTAAGACAGACATCGTGAACGTCACAAAAATTAGGTCAGTTCAGTGACCTTCAAATATCCTATTTCAGTAATTTTCATCTAAACATCTCCATTAACAGATATTTCATTAAAAAAAATGATAACATGTTGGAAAGATGATATGGAAAAGAAGATTCTAAAAGACGAGACGGGAGAGGGATTGAAGGAAAAACACGCTACTCCGACCCCAAATAAATGAGATATGGGCAAGAAAATAATGGAGAGACATTTAATTCATACCTATAATTTATATAGTAATTTTTGGATATTGATCTGTCTACTTTGAACAAAGACAAACTAGCGTGAAGCTTTAGAAATATTATTATACCTACTCTTTGGTTTAGAACGGAGGTATGTCCATAAGTATCCATACAAATATTATAAATGCGAAAGTGTGTCTGTCTGCGTGTTACCTCTTCACGCTTCAACTGCTAAACCGATTTAGATGACATTTGAGTTTGAGAGATGAGATGGTTTGAGTTCCGGGGAAGGACATTAGGCTACTTTTTATCCCGGAAAAATACCCTTATCCGCGATAAACGAATTTAAAGGTGCGTCCACATTTGTATCATTTGCCCGTATCAGATCATCGTCGCGTGGCATGATCACGCGTTTGGACGTTGCGCCGATCCGATCTCTCGAAATCCATGTTACTACGCGTATCACACACTTATATCGGACGAGTGCGGCATGATCGGCGCGCCGACAGTGAGCGTCCAAGCAGTGCGGTACGCAGTCATGCCACGGCACGGATACGAGCAAATGATACAAGTGTGGACGCACCTTAAGGCGGGCAGAAGCTAGTAAACAATAAAGCACGTATTTCTATCTCATCTCACCAATTTCTCTCAGACCTTAATGCTACCTAATTGGATTTTTACTTTTACACAAGCATAGATTAAATTTTATTTTGGATACATAAACATACATATATTAGTGATATAACTAGAAAATCTACATATAAATACCTACGTATTTATCGTGTAGCCATAAATTAAACTTGTGAATAACATTTTGTAGGTAATTATACTACTCGTAGTCAGTTCTTTTAGGAGGGTACCAACTTTAAAAACCAGCCATGTGTGCGTCGGACTCGCGCACCGAGGGTTTCCTTACAAAATACACTATATATAATTTGTAGTACACCTACGCTACAAACGGCCGTATCCATGAAAATCCAGTGTCAGCAGATCCCTGCTCCTAACCAAAATGTACGCGGTGTTCTATCATTTTATATTGGTTACTGATAGCTGATATAGACAGACAGACATAAAATTAGGTATACTGCTTTTATTATTTGTTGTTATAGCGGCAACAGAAATACTTACATAATCTGTAAAAATTTCAACTGTCTAAGCTATCACGGTTCATGAGATACAGCCTGGTGGGTCACAGACTGTCCGCAGTAAAGTTTTAGTAATAGGGTCTCGTTTTACCTTTTGGATACGGAACCCTAAAAAGGTAAATAAAAATCCACTCAGGTCCTTCAGCCAGTGGCGTCGTACCACAGATACAAAAGAATAACACAATCAACGAACCACAGACTCAATCACTTGGTTTCTTGTTTACTTTTTTGAAAGAACAGACTATAAATAGTTTTATCGAATAGTTGTCGGCAATACACTATTAATTGTACACTATGAGTTTTTTGTGGTTTTCGATGAATCTAAATATTATTTTTTCGATGCAAAAAAAATCTTCGACATATTTAATTTTTGAGCTTATCCTACTCAGAATCGTTCATTCAATGAAATCTCCATCTCAGTTTCGTTACATTATAGTATGATTTTTTTTTATTACTATGAATGTAACGAAACTGAGATGGAGACTTTGGACACTTTCTTGTATGAGGATCGAAATGTATGAAAGATTTTGAGTAAGATAAGCCCAAAAAATAAATACTTCGAAGAATTTTTTTGTACACTTTTTTTGATTTTCTCCCTAAAGTGTTTTTACCCGACTGCTCCAGAAGGTTATGTTCGGGGATCGGAAATTCGGATAGAATTAGCTAAAATTGGCAAAATTCCGGAATAGTCAAGCAAATATGGAGTCGGTTTCTTAAAAAAAATATTTTAATAATATAAGTTTCGGATTCTATAAAACGTTACGAGAATGCAACACATCGTGAGTATATTTAAGTTATGGTTATTTTGATCGTTGTCGTATGCGTAAGATATAACACAAATTTTACGATATATGGAGGGTATGTCCTTAATAGTATAGTGATCTCAGTATGGAAGTAATTAATGATGAATTACTCTGAATTTCTATCTAACAATATTGATGAATTTCCCGCGGCTTCGCCCGCGTGACTTACTCTTTTGTTTATCCCCAGGGACTTACATTTTTCCAGGATAAAAAGTTATACCTATGTAAAAAGTCACATCTAACCCCAACTAGCAAAAGTTCGTCCTATAATGGTTGATACAACGTTTTGATTAAGACTATAAGTCATTGTAAATTTGTCGTATAAAAGTCACAAAAACGTTTATATAACGCGAAAAGGGCGCAAATTATTCGATTTAGAATCGTATAATAGTCGTATTGCAGTTATATTAAAAACAAATTGGTCATGTACACGTCGTGTTAATGTAAAAATTGCGATCAACATTTGCATAGTGGTCATATCAACGACTGTTATCCGACGTATTCATTGTATAGTGGTCGTATAAACGTAACCAAAAATAATTTAAGTTGTATACCTTATGTACAATACAATGAATAGTCATATATGAGAAACGAGACGCGTGCGCGTATCTTTGACAAACAAAAAATAAGTGTAGTTTTTATAAAAGGATTCGACCGGTAAGTTTATCTTTTCCTATTTACTTTTATGGTAGCCATGTTAGTTTTTTGTTAAATTTATTATTTTCAGTATTCTTGAAGTATATTGATAGGTTGATAGTGGTAAATTAATTGTGCGATAATCATATATACATTTTGCAATTTATTTTCAATGCCCCCCTTAATAAATGGTGAAATTCATAAAATTTAATGTTATTTTAATATGGGCTAGTATTAATTACTTTAATATGATGTTTACACGACAGTTCTCGGGTTCTCGAGTCGATTCCACACCATATTGGATTTGGCAGCAACCATTTTTAGGGTTCCTTTTGAAAGACGGTTCAACGTTTAATTCGCATACCACACTATACCTAAGTCGCCGAATTTTTTTTTTTTCAAAGTTACTCGTATTAAACTATGTATTAATTTCACGTGAATTAACTTGCAGGTTACGCCAACTACTAGTTCAGTAAATGTAATCACCACTCAAACTATATTTTATCTTTAAGGTGGCGGTGGAATACAACCCGCACGCATAAAACTAACTAACTACGGAACCCCCGCTACTTTCTGCGGTTTGACCTTGCCACGTCTCACCCTTTTGTTTAAATCTAAACATACTTTCTTAACTTTACGTCTAAAATTACCACTTCTTTTTAATCTTTTCCAGCCTTCTAAATTCATTTTTGGAAAATAAATCTCCGTTGCTTTGCAAAAAAAGACTAAAACAAGAACCCTTGCTCGAAGGACATACCGAAGAAAATTGATTAAACACCCGTAATAAACCCTGTTATATGATTTAAACCCTTGAAATAGTAATTTATACACCGACTTATCGATTAAAAGTATTTTAATAGCAACTAGTAAAATCTTCTTACGACTAGAAATGGCATAATGATCATTTTAGGAACGAAGTAAAAAAAGTCCTATTGTGGTTGAGATAAGGTCATATAAAAGTACTGTTGGTTATATAACAGTTATTATTATAACACCTATATTGCAGCATGTCATATTATATGTAGAGCTAAAACAATAATAGGACTGTTGTATAACAGTCCTTAGACAGTCATAGAAAAGTAATTTGGGTTATAACACGGTTACTATCACGACATTTATATAACAGGATGTCATATAATAAGAATGCCTAATCCTTTAATAGGATAGTCGTATAGAAGGTATTAATACGACAAATGTTTTATATAATAGTCCTGTAAGTGACATAGTACAAACCTTTATAAAACCTTGTATTGAGTCATCGGGTAGTGGTCTTATAATATCCCACAATACGATTGTCATATACATTACGCCTTTACAATTAAGAGTTGTATAACATGGTCTTGTAAATGGCATTGCTTAGACTATTATAAGATGGTCATATACTTTACATTTTTACGACTAAGAGTTGTATAATATAGTCTTGTTAATGTCATTGCTTAGACTATTAAAAGATGGTCATATACTTTAGTTATGTAAACGTTTACTCGACCTAATTAATCAACCAAAGTATTATACAACGTTTCTGTCTTATAAAATACTACTATGCAACTTAATGAACTCAAAGTAACGTTTATAAGACGGTTTTAAAACTTATAGTCGTATTATCTTTATTTTATAGGACAATTTTGCTACTTGGGACCTTTATCCCGTTATCGCATGAACTCTTTCATTACTTCTTTAGGTTCGTTACCACTACAACGCATCATGTCATTACTTAATCGTATCAACTGATTAGGTTGCCACAACTGTTTTCAGGAAAAATACCACTTTTCTTGTAAAATTATGAAATTACTTTCAAAAATTGTTTTGAAAAAAATATTTGTTTTGTATTAACGATTTTATACAAACCCATGACTATTAAAATTATCCGGTTAATGGTATCAATAAAAAAAAATCGCATAAATAGAGTGAGAGCAGCTAAAAACTCGTATTGGGCACGCGGACACGTTCCTGTTACGGTCGTGGTCTCAATATGGTCAACGTATCGATATGGTACCATGACCATTTACTTGGTCATGGTACTATATTGTTACGTTGTAGTGGGCATGGGCACGAACCTTTACACGATTAACTTTACACAACGTAACTTAACGGGGCTTAATCGCGTGTATAAATATGATTTTATTTAATTACCTCACGTTGTAAATATTTTTTTATTTTTGTTATTAAAATTAAATTTAGAGTTACCTTGTGTTGTCAATTTACTATTCTACTATTACGTTTTAGACGTCCCAATACGTCTACACTCGCGAAATATCGAAGAATTACCTACCAACGAAAGATAATTAAGAGTCCCCGGTAAGCTCGGGTCTCCATACAAACGTAGTTACGCTCTCATTTTGCTAGTTTGCTCTGAAACTTTGTACTTAGAATAAGTTAAGGTATATGCAGGCCTGTAATTAGTTTAGGTAGCTTCAGATACCATAGTAAAAGTAATTAAATAAATATACAAGTGTTTTAACCGTCAGACAGTTGTTTATTTTAAAAGCGGTGAGACGTACTCACAGTCTTCTCTTAATTTCGCTATCACATGAGCGTCTAGTAAAAAGACGGGTATATCAAGCCCCCCTTCCTAAAATAGCATCTGCTTTTGCAAGGCGGTCCCCCTCCTTTATTCATACATTTATCTATAATGTGTTTTGTAAGCATACGGATATTAAACAATATAGCATTCTTACAGCCAAACGGGCTGTTAAAAAGCGGTTTTTAACGCTCACTACTGAGATACTGAGAACATATTGCTATCTTTGAAATAATTGATGATGCGTAATTCACACAGACAGACGGACACACACACACACATACATACACATAGTTTTACTCTTGTTATTTTTTATTTTATTTTTGTATTTAAATATTCATTGCTTAATATTATTATTCCGTACATTTAAATTTTCTGTACTTAAATCTTACATTTATGTTTCTCTACAACTGTTCTCAATGTAAACCGATACACAGGGTCCCAAGGTACAGACTCAGCCTAATTTAGGACCCGTCGGATATCCCATGTGTTTTGTGAAATAAAAATATTTCAAATTAAAAAAAAATACAGCGAATTTGAGTTTTTCTTACGAAATTTGTTTTTGTTGTATTTCGTTTGTTTTATAAACAAGAGCCATATAAACTTATTAAGGGGCTAGATATACTTCATGTCATTATATATGCAAAGTTTCGTTACAATCCAACACTTACTTTTAAAATGAGAGCGAAACTCCATTTTTAAATAAATTATATAACGCGATGAAGTCCCATTTTGTTGAGTTAATATGTATATTTCTGTTATTTTTTACCCTATGTAGAAAGACTTCTAAATATAAGCGCTTTCTATTTTCTTTTTCATAAACAGCAATACTTCCTCAATTGGTATTTTCCCAACGAACCGGCACTTTACATCCGGTAATTCATATTCTGTTTTCATAGTGATGATAATTTCTTTGACGTAAGAGCACATGGAGTGATGATACCATCTAGTAGTCTCGAGCGGACTAAAGGTTATCGAAAATCAGACTGATCCGCTATCTGGACAAACTGCAGGGCAGACTCCAAAGTACGAAATTGACAACATTCCAATTTACAAAGCCACATTAAATCGTGGCCTATTTTGTTAATCTATTTTCAAAGCAAGGTGGACTTCTACAGTACGTAGTGATATGATGATGATGGCAATAATAACAGCTATTTATTTAGGTGGCACGTATTTTACGAAGCAGTGTGTGCCAGATGTGGGCAAACACGTCGTCACCTTGCCCTAACACGTGCTGGTTGTGCTACTCGGGTACCTACTCCCGCGCCGGGCGCGTTGCCGGAACGCTGGTCGCGCGTCGATTTCGCCGCGAACAGCTGAAGACGACGTCGGCCGGCCCGCAACCGTACTCGAAAAATCAATTTTTAATAACTACTAAAATTCAAAATGTAATTTATGTGCCGACAGTGTAATGTGGCATGATTTTTTTCGGCAGCGAATTGTAACTAAACTATTCTTCACAAAAGAGTGCCACTTTTTGCATTTTGTTTATCATTGCAATATCTACCGTAATCCATTATCAAAATTATAAAATAAAGGAAAATTCAACGTTTTCAAAAATTTACCTACGCCTAAAATGAAGAATATTAAGCCCGACCATACTAGTTACACGACAAAACAAGAAAGGATACCAGGTACCAATATTGTGATTTGTACATGTGGCGTGGCGGGTAAATTTCCATTGAACGCTTTCCTGCTTATAAGTGTCCTCGACAGGGTACCATATTATAGAACTAGCTGTTGCCCGCGACTTCGTCCGCGTAAAGATGCAATTTATAGCATACAAAGTTTCACCCCCTTTATCGTCCCTAAATGGGAAGAAATTTGACATAAATCGTGACTATGCCTAGGTCCTATTCTGATATATAAGGTACATAACTGAGAAGAAATTCGTCCAGTAGTTTTTGAGATTAAGTGGAACGTACATACATACTTACAGTATTGTACATTAAACAATATTTGACAAAAACAACAGGCTTGGTAGCGCTCTCTCTTTCTATTTATTTATTTAATCGTATGGCGCATATACATAATAACACATAAACATTTCAGAAATAAGTTGACAATCTAAAAATTAAATTTCTATAAATACTCTTTTATCAATAAAGAGCTTTGGAGTATAAGCCCCGTATTCTTAACAAAGCATAATTAATTCTGATTCATTCATCTGTTTACTCGTACATGGGGGAGTTACGAGTACGATCACTTAAGGAAAAATTCGCATATTTTTAAGATGAAGAATTAACAAAGTTTAACTAATCAGTAATTAGAATAATATGTACACAAAACGTTCATATATCTTGCACACTTTCAGATATATTTTTTTTAAGGAAAAATAGTTTTGAACGCCATTACCCATGGATGGAAGAGTGATGTCGCTCTAACTTATGTATGACAATTAAGGTCAATTTTAATGTATAAAAACGAAAAATCAGCCCCATGCAATTTTTAACGATCATAGTGATGCGTTCATCTATACATGTAATAAAGCTGAAGAGGGTCGAAAGTCTGTACATGGGAGATATTCGAAAAAAAGTTGGCCGGGGATACTTAAAATCGATAACAGAACACGTTCCAACAGTTTTTAGAATTTTTGTCTGTTTATCTGTTTGTCTGTTTATTTGTACGCGCATCACGTGAAAACGGCTGAACAAATATTGATGCAAACTTTACTAATCTGTCGAGAAAATCCCTGGCCAGGTTATGGGCTATAATAATTCAACCCTTAAAAGGGGGGGAGCCACTACATTTGATTGAGTTTAGTTTGCACCTGAATCTTATCGCGCTATTTAGGAAGGAGGTGCAAACTTTTCTCAAACATGTGCTAGGAGCCTACGAGTATCGAGTACCTTGTAAAACTAACAGGTGGCACTAAAATTAATACCATTTTGCCAAATTAACTCTAAGCTTAGAATATACGGATATCAACAAATTTAATTGCATAATTGATTTAATAATACAATATAATACGAGATAAGTGGCTCGGTGGTATCAACAAGGAGGGGGCTCACATGTGCAACAATTCGCCTAGGTACTGTTTCAGGTTGGAGAAGGACTTCTGGAGGAAACCAACGGCCTGGTTCGATTACCAGAGACGTTATGCAGGATCGTTCCGTCCGTTAAATACCACATTCGGAGCGTATACGAAGACCTGAGCCAGGTGACGCGACGTGACAACTCTTGGGTTTGTAAGAGAGCCGAAAATTGAACAGGCAGCGGCATTTAATGCGCGGATATTGGCGAAAAAGGTGAACAGGCAGTACATAATTCCATTAACACTATCTTGGATGAAGGTAACATCACAACATACCCGATGAAGTTCCTAAACTCAATGAGCGCTTCAGGACTCCCAGCACACACATTATACATGAAAGTTGGAGTTCCGATCATGCTTCTTCGGAATTTGTCACCTCCAAAGTTATGCAACGGAACCCGGCTAAAAGTAGTGCAGCTGCAGCGAAACCTCATCGAGAGTCGGTGCAGCGACGGAGAAACCGTGTTCATCCACCGCACCCCCCTCATCCCGAGCAACTTCCCGTTCCGCTTCAAGCGCCTACAGTTCCCCGTGAGCGTCTGCTTCGCCATGACCATCAACAAGTCGCAGGGGCAGAAGCTGCGCGACGCCGGCGTGGACCTGCGCCCGGGCTGCTTCTCGCACGGGCAGCAGCTCGCTACGTGGCGTGCTCGCGCTTCACCGGCTGTACGGAGCTGTTGGTGCTGATTCCCGTCGGGAAGACTCACAATGTAGTGTACAAAAAAATATTGTAAAATATCAATGTTATGTAAATATACTTTACATACCTACTTTTGGAGAATGTAACTGTAGATATAATTAATTATATGTACATATTTATCTGTGCATGCATAAACGTAAGAGTAAATAAAATGGCCTCACGTTTTTGATATCTATGTTCACCTTTCCTCTAATATTACTTCTAAATAATATTAGACCTAAATTCGAAAGTTTGTTAGGAAGTATGGATTCCTATGTGTATATTTCTTACCTTTTCATGCTTAGACGGATTTGACTGGAGGGCCGATTGGTTGATATTTGCTATGGACTTGATTTGGAAAGGTACAGTCAAGAACGTAGAAATACAAAAAAATAAAAAAGAACCGACTTCAAAATAAACTAAAAAGCCATAAAAAAAACTTTTATATACGGTACGGCCCCCGTATTGCCTAACGCGTTTGACGCTCGCAATCGGAATCAAGTGTCATGATTTTGTATGGACTATGAGAGTTGATTCGGATATAATCGGACACCTTTTGAAGTCGGTGCCATGGTTTGGCACCGACTTCAAAAGGTGATTCAAATGTATCCGAACCGTACATAAAATATTATTTATGGCTTTTTAGTTTATTTTGAATTCGGTTCATTTTTGATTTATTTTTTTTCATTTTTTACTTAGTGATGGATTTTACTAGTGACATAAAGTATTTTTTAGAGCCCAGAATTGGAAGATTGAGGAGGCACTTTGCACGCATCTCGAGTCTTTTGAAGTAAGAAATATAAAAGTTAGTTGGTTCATATTCATTTGTAGCTTCCATCATCAGCTCAGTTTGTTTGTCTGTCACTTTAGAAAAATATATACAAAACATTGTTAGTGCCTATGATATTTGAGGGTTTCTCTCGATTTCCCTGGTATTCCATCATCAGATCCTGATTTGGTGATAAGGAGACTACCTCAGGGACACACTATGAAGAATATGACTAACAGTCTTAACGTACCTACCTAAAATAGATGTTTTTTTAATGAATTATTCTCTAACTCTTAACCATTAAGGAGTTGTACCTTAGGTCATCAGCTCAGCATGATGAGATGATGACTGCAAATACTTAAATAGCTTAAGAAAATATATGAAAAACGTTAAAAGTGCCTATAAAATTTGAGGATTGCTCTCGATTTCCTTGGGATCCCATCATCAGATCCCAACTTGGTGGCAACAGTCTAGCCTTTCAAATAAAAAAGTATTTTTAAAATCGGTCCACAATTGGCGGAGTAATCGGTGAACATACATAAAAAAAATACAAACTGTCGAACATAGAACCTCCTCCTTGTTACGAAGTCAGTTAAAAAGTGGTACTGTATCGTCCGATATACACATACTAAGTATATACTCTATGTCTTTTAAACCACGATAAAAATTTTGGAGCGGATTATACAATTACCACTAAATAAAACTTTATTTAGTGGACTTTACTTCAAGTTTCGCCTCCAGGGGAGAGGAGTGAATTAGCCGCTTACTAACACAGACCGAATTCCACGCGGGCGGAGCCGCGGGGACAGCTAGTTATACATATAACGGGGAATATCATCTTAGACATACCAAGGCCAAGTCTGGCGAATAGGGTGGGTGCGGCAACAATTCAAAGCCACAGCTATATATTTGTGCGATAGATTTGGACAGGAGCATTGTCTTGGTGGAATAACACTTGTTTAGATATCATACCAGGTCTTTTTGTTTTGATTTCTTCTTGCTGAACTTGTAAGAGGGTGCAAAAGTAATCAGCATTTATGGCAATCCCTTTTCGAGATAATCAACCATGATGACCCCTTTGCAATCCCAAAAAACGGAAGCCATTACCTTCTACGCTGATAAAATGGTCTTAGCTTTGGACGTGGAGACCCTGACCTTTTTCACTGTTTGGATTGCACTTTTGACTCCCGATGTATTGTGGTGGACCCAAATTTCGTCCATAGTTATGAAACAACCGAGACAATCTTGTTGGTCGCATTGAAACGCAGTCTAGGTATACCCACCTAGTAAAAACCTTGGAAAGTCCAAAATCCTTGGTTGTGTACTCGCTCATAGGAAATGCCAATTGTCTCCGCTCTCTCTGCAACTTTCAACAGCCTGTCATTCATAATCATATCTAGTATTATAGACATTTTCGTCTGTAGAAGCCGTTATTAGTCTACCACACTATGGTTCATCTTCAACTGCTTCTCTGTACCGTTTAATACCTGCTACCCATCATTTTACAGTGGTATATAATGGAGCGGATTATCCTAGTCTGGTAGGTACATGTCTTCAAAAATTTACGTTAGCGTTTTGCCCTTTTTTTGTAAGTACTTTATGACAGAACGGTGCTCAATTTTATCCATTCTAAAGGAAATCGCGATACTCTTTTAGTATTTCGATCACAAAATTTGCAATTGTGACAAAAGAATATGATAAAAAAATATGCAAGTCTTACGTTTCAGTATTATTTTTTCTTTTTATTTTTCATTATAGACCTCAGGCTCAATATTTTTCAATTCCCCTCGTATATACTAGAAATAGGTTATTATTTTAAACTTACCGATGGAAACATCCAGTTAAAATTTAGATTGAAACGAAATTACTCATCGTACACATGCACCCCCCAGCCAGGGTGTACTTGTTACTACTGGCCCATAGCTCGCTCCCGCGTCCATTGGAGTAACGTGATTTCGTCCTACGCGTTCGTTTTATTAAGGTTTTTGGAGTGAACGTCATTACCCGGTGACCGATATTCCCCCTGCTCCCCTGTAATAATGCTGTCAATATATTACTAACTTAGATGTGCCGCAGGAAACATACAAATATAAATAAAATCAAGTTTCAATAAATAATTGTTGTCATTTAAGACTTATAAATACTAGTGGCCGTTCCTCCATACAAACGTAATCCCCCGTTTCCTCCCTGGATAATTGTCTTAGAGCAAATTTTTTTTATAAATATAATCCGTATTTACCTGTGCCATGCCCCTATGTTTTATTTTTCTCTATAATTTGTTTATTTTAAGTATTAGATGCCCTCTAAAACTGCAAAAAATGCCACCATCCAGCGCCATAAGCACACGTTCAGTAAACAAATTTAACAAATATAAACAGAAAACATAGAAGCATAACCGAACCGAAGCCCTCGTTATAATACTTATAAGTGAAAGAAAAACTAAAATTTGTCCAGTTTTGGAAGAGGAAATAGGGTACTACGAAACCAGGGTTTTTCGCCAATGTTTTAACCGACTTCCAAAAAAGGAGATTCAACAGTTTGTTTTTTTTTTTTAATTTTGTTCGCCGATTACTCCGCCAATTACGGACCGATTTTAAAAATTCTTTTTTTATTTGAAAGGATATACTCCTGAGGTGGTCCCATTGCCACCAAGTTGGGAGCTGATGATGGGATCCCAGGGAAATCGAGGGCAACTCTCAAATTTTATAGGCACTTATAACGTTTTTCATATATTTTCTTAAGCTATTTAAGTATTTGCATATGGTAGTCATCATCTCATCATGCGGAGCTGATGACGGAAGGTACAACTCCTTAATGGTTAAGAGTTAGAGGATAATTATTTAAAAAATCATCTATTATAGGTAGGTACGTTAATACTGTTAGACATATTCTTTATAGTGTGTCCCTGAGGTAGTCTCCTTATCACCAAGTCAAGATCTGATGATGGAATACCAGGGAAATCGAGAGAAACCCACAAATATTATAGATACTAACAATGTTTTGTTTATAAAGTTATTTAGTTGTTTTTGTCTGGTTATCATCATCAGACAAACAATCTGAGCTGATGATGGAAGGTAAAAATGAATATGAACTATCCAACTTTTACATTTCTTACTTCCAGAGACTCGAGATGCGTGCAAATAGTGCCTCCTCAATCTTCCCATTCTGGGCTCTAAAAAGTACTTTATATCACTAGTAAAATCCATCACTAAAAATAAAAACGTTTAAATAAAAAAAAGAACCAACTTCAAAATAAACTAAAAAGTCATAAATAATCTTTTATGTACGCTACGGATCACATTTGATTACCGACTTCAAAAGGTGATTCAAATGTGATCCGTAGCGTACATAAAAGATTATTTATGGCTTTTTAGTTTATTTTGAAGTCGGTTCTTTTTTTATTTAATTTTTTTTATTGTAGGTCAGATCGTTCCGAGCTGTAGTTGTCCCTTTTGCACTGTAATACGGGGGATTTGAGGCGATGCGATAGCTATAGTTTTTAAAAGTACCTAATTTCCAAAACGCCTTTTGCTAGTATATCCTCTTAAGGACGTTGTTTTTTCTTAGTCTTTATTAGGATTTCTTACGCCAAGTCAGCAAAAACTGAACACATACAAATAAGATAAACTTGTTGCTTGTCTTTAGCCCATTGAAATATTTAAACCATTGTTTCTCAAATTTAAACTTATACTTAGAGATTGAAATAAAACAATTTAACGGATTATATCGCGTATAATATCTCATTTTAGTTCCCGATGTTTCGGAAGCTTTTCAGCTTCCGAATATACGCGATATAATCCATTAAATTGTTTAATTTCAATGAGTAATAATCGCGGAA
Source organism: Hedya salicella (assembly GCA_905404275.2). Lineage (NCBI taxonomy): Eukaryota > Metazoa > Arthropoda > Insecta > Lepidoptera > Tortricidae > Hedya > Hedya salicella. The sequence continues at coordinate 8,789,965 of FR990112.1, read as the reverse complement.
AAAGAAGAATATATTTTATACTTAGAGAATTATGCTTCATTACTTGTGTAATTACATATTACACAAGTTTTGATACCTGAAAAACCCTTAGCTTTGGCGGAAATAGCAAGTCTTAGATTCGTATTTATTGAAGGAATTAAATCATAATCTTCCAATTGTCTTTGTACTGAGGTTGGTCGTTGGTCGTTCGTTGGTATGTCGTTGGTCTCCAGTTATTGGAAAACTGATCTTCAACTGAAGACCGGTATATACTCGCATGATGAAATAAGAAAGACATGGTTATTATTTCTGTCACTGATTTTATTAACTTAAACTAATTCGAAATTGTGCTTCATTCTGGCCTTATAAATATTTACTGTCATCAGATGTTAAAACGCAAAGTTCCTCTAGCAATCCAATTATTTCTTACAGTCCAGTGTAATCATTTAGTTGAGGACTTCAGGGAGGGTGACGACGGGTATGGGGATAACTGGAGTGCCGATCTGGATAGGCTCGATCTCGACAATGGGCTCGGGGACGGGGTCAACCACAACCACGGGAGCCACGGCGACGGGGCTCTCCACGTTCACGGCCTCATCGACGATGATCACGGGGGAAACAGCGACGGGGGCCTCCACGGGGGCAGGCGCGACGGGGGCAGGCACGATGGGAGCGGCGGCGACATCGGAGCTGGCCTGGTTGATGTTCAGGATGATCTGGACCAGGGGAACAGCCTGGGCGGCCTCGGCGACAACGGCGGGCGCGGGGACGATGGGAGCCTCGACAGCAGCGGGGTTCTCGACAGGGGTCAGACCGGGAGTCAGAGCACCGCCATCGGGGGTGGGGAAATCAAGAATAGCGGGCCCAATGGCGATAGGAGCGGGCTCCTCCACGATGACGGGGTGGAGGTCGGCAAGGATGTTAGCCAGTTGTTGCTCGAGCAGGGCGGCGGTGGCGGGGTCGGTGCTGGGGCTCTGGATGGCGGCGATGATGGCCTCCAACTCTGCGACGCCAGAATCGGTTGGCTTCAGGTACGGGCTGGCCACGGCTACGGCCACGAAGGCGGCGAATGCGACGGCGAATTTCATTGTTCTGCATGAGATTAATAACATTGTTATGTTAGACGTGAGTGGAATGTTATGAGAAGTTTCTGTCAAAAAATAGCATTTATGTGACAAGTTTTTATTGCCGAGTGTATTTTCCTTTGAACGTCCGTTAATTACTATTCATTGAGACGATTCTAAACAGCTCAAATTCGGTAGGATGGTGTTATTTGATTACAGAGTTCCTATGACCACCATCCGGCTCCACCATAAGATCGGTTCGATGGTCTCAAATTATTGATCGTCTTAAAATATTGTAAGATTTATTGTCTACTACCTACTAATAAATATAACATTGCTTCATTGCTTTGTTACGTATTTAAATAATAATTGTTTTTACTTTTTAATTTATCGTTACTTTCCACTAAGTTAGAATAACATTGATTATTATCTTGAAATATGAATAACAAAGTTTTTAAAATGTTTTTTAAGAAATATGTTGTGTACTATAAAGGTAGAGTTGCCAGGTCTTAAAACCGAAAAGCCGGACAGACCAGCCAGTTTAGCCGTTCAGCAAAAGCCATACACCCTTAATATTTTAGTCTTAGCACAACACGAAAATTCTTTTTACAAAGTAAAACAAGGCTTCTTTTATTATCCATAAAAACTTCTACAATTTACTTCTTCTTTAAAATCCGGACGCCGTCTGATTTGGCCGGCTTTATCCGGACTCCTGGCGACCCTATATATAGATATTTTACATGAAACACAGGGAATCCTAGTTCAGGCTTATATGCATCTATACTAAAATGTTTATCTTTAGTCTAACTATAGAATATTATCATTTATCATTATAGTAAAATACGTTGTATCAATAAATTTTATTTTATTTTAGTAAGTAGGAATGCCAAATATTACTCGTAGCTCAATCGGAAACTTGGAAGTGAATCAAATTTAACTTGCGATATTTGATCCACACTACTAACGACTACAATTTAACATAAAAAAACCCGCTTTTTTTCGCAGTCGGGATTTTTGTTTTTTTAAATATTTTATACATTTTAGTTAAAATTATAAGTCAGTAAATTTCGCAATCTTTATCGTGGGGGTTATTTAGAAGCTTGCGCAGATTTATTACAATTAAATGATAATTTTATGAGAACGGCTTGCAGCATCTTTTAATCGTCATAGTTCCTAACTAGTCCCCGTTATCGTCGCGGGGAAAAAAGGCCTAATAAAAAAGCGTTAAACAATTGAACTGGAGGTTAGCTCTCCCAATTGCAATCATGGTCATGGTCACATTTCTAGGTAAATAAAATATGACAAGTATTTAACTGCGCAGCAAAAGTTAGTGGGTCCTTTGTGTATTGTTTACGTGCCCAAGATTACAAATCATAATGTCGACCGTTCAGTTTTACGTCGTGATAATACATTTTGATGTGATTATTGTAAGTATTCATATACAATTTTTTTATACAAGATATCAAAGAGAAAACGAAATTTAGTGAACAGAAAAGTACTTACAGCTCAAGTTATTGATCAAACTGATACCGGCCTGTGTTTCTGCCGCTATTTATAGGTTTAGTTTATAATATAATTTGATTATCGTAATGAATTTATAGGCACGTTTTATAATTTAAATTAAACTTTTATTGGAGATAGTAGTAGATAGTCATGACATGAAAAACTGAATAATCTTGATGGTTAGGTACCTATAAAAGATAAGGTACTTGCTGTGCTTTCTAACCCTTATAACAGGGATCTTATTTTTACATCAGTTATGTTATTAGCTATTACACATTTTAGGTCCTATTTTGTTTATCGTATTTAAGTACTAATGACACGTATTTTTTTTCGATCGAACTAGTCCGATGGTAAGCTCAATAAGGCTTGTGTTATGAGTACTAGACGAAGATATATTTAATAGATATATTTACTTATGTACATAGAAAACATCCAAGACTCAAAACAAATTTATGCATACAAATATTAGCCTTTACCGGGATTTGAACCCAGGACCTTCAGCTTCGCAGACAACGTTACTCCCACTAAGCCAAACCGGTCGTCCAAACTGTAACATCGTACCCGTATTCCATTAAACGTCATTTGCAGATGACACCGCGCAATTGATTTTGCAAACAGTATATCTGAGCTTGTAGAGAAGACCAAATCTGCACTTATGGCATTTAAATATTGGTTCGATAATAATAATTTGAAACTGAATATCTTCTAAAAAAACGCAAATTATGTTATCTAAGAACAACTCCAAAAATACTGATACTTTTAACATGATTTTTTATACATGGTCGATTTTGTGAAAATCCTAGGTGTGCGTATTGATTCAGCACTAAACTGGAAACAACAGCTAGACTCCATTCAATCAAAATTCCATAATTCAACCTGTAACGCTCTGAGAAACTTTAGGATAAAATGACAGTGCAACAGCTCTAGACAGTCTAGATACTATGCTCTAGATTAATCCAAATTGTGATTCAGGATTATGTTCCGGGGAATTAGCTACATGTATAATATAAAGAAAGCTGTGGTTGTACGAAAAAGAGCGATACAATCCAATTTGCGTCTTCCTCAGTTTACATTTAAAAATATATATATATTTTAACAGTTCCTAGCTTACCTATATATGTACTCGTCCTACTCACTGCGTTTGTGAAAAACATTTCAAGGTTCCCACTAACTTAAAAGTTATTACAAACTGTGACGCGTTCAGTAAACAATTGAAAAAGATATTTATTGAGTGGGTGCTTCTACAGTATTGAAGTAATACTTGCACAAGATTAAAAAAACTAGGTTTTACTAATTACTTACTAATTATCAATCAAAATGATGTACATGTTCATAGTTTTAGTACTCTATTTAATAATAGAAGCGTAATGTACTAATTTCAAACACAATCATTATATTGATCATGAGTAAAAGTTGAATTGAATTGAATTGACACAATCTCTATTATAACTTCTTGATTGTCCGTTTAACTACTAATTAAGTCAAACGACATATAAGTAGAATATTGGTAATTTTCGTTAGTTGCATCCATTTTTGTTTTGTTTTAATGAAAGCCCTTATGAACTCGTTTTTTTTGTAAACGTCCCAGCTTCGACATTTGCATTAAACTTTTACAGTATCATATTTATATAAAACGTACGCAAGCAATACCAAGAGATTTTTTTTTAATTATCTAAGAGTAACCCCTTTATACTGGGGTTGAAGGTTATTTTTATTTGGTAGAAGATTTTTTTAAAGTTAGATAATTCAGCATTTGCGAAAAGATGAAGAAGAAATATAGGCAGTTATATTAAAATTTATCCCCTTAAAGAGGTTAAACTGGGGTTGAAAGTTAGTATGGAGATCGTATAATTTTTCATGTAAACATTTGAAACTTCGAAAATAGACCCTCCATTAAAAACCAGAACTAGTGTGAGCATGTTTTTAAACTCATAACGAGGTTAAATTGCGGTAGGTTTATATTTTCTTCTGTTTCCGCGGTTATCATTCATTGAAATACAACCAACATAAATGGATTATATCGCGTATGTTTCATTTGAGTTTAATATCATTTCTCAGTCAACCCCGTGAACGTGAAAGCTGCATAGCTTCCGAAACGTCGTGAACTCAAATAAAATAATATACGCAATATAATCCATTTAAATCGTTTTATTTGGAGTAGATTACTAACATGAAAACTGCATGATATTAAATGTAATAGGACTGAAACTGGGACTGGGTCTAAAATAAAAGGTACGTAGATAAAAGCTTAAGAAAAGTGATGTTTAGTTTTTAAAGCTCGTATTTTTTACTCTAATGATTACACATTCATATGTTCAAATCCACAACTCAGGCTTCGTCAGGTGGGTTACAACAACAAATCATCAACAACAGCAAGCAATAACAGGCTTCAGCCCATACAAATCAATTTTCTAATGCGCTCCAGGCTTCGTCATTTTCCATAAGGCACAAGAGAGATAGAGCACCGGCAGTGTGAACAGCCAGCGATGAACTATAAATATAGGTATCTCTCTCTTTTATTTACACGGGAGCGATCATCTTTTGTTCGTTTCTTGGGCGAGAAAATCGCCGATAGCTCATCGCTTACTCGCCGGCGGTGGGACAAGTGCCTAAAAAGGCCCGACCGAACCGTAGTTAGCCCCGTTCGGTTTGTCAGTTCAGTCGTTCCCATCACACTGGCAGCGTTGCCACTAGGTACAATCCGAAGCGTGTGGGTCACAGTCCTTGTCCCTAAGCCGGCGACCCAATTCTTTGATGAAGTACTTGGTCTCCGAACTTCATCTCTTAAGGGGGTGAAATGGGAGTTGAAAGTTAAATTGGGCGATTTATACTTTTTGACACGGTGATTTTTAGTCACTGGCCATATTAAAGTACCCACACACCGAAAGTACGTGAAAAACGATTATTTACGTGTTTTTTTTTTAAATATCTCCAGTACATTTTTATTCAAATAAAATTATTACTAAGTTATCTCAAAAACTTTGAACTTTATGCTCACCAACCTACAATGTTGACACTGGCCCCCACTCACTGTTATCAGTTGAGGTCATTGACCCCCCCCCTCCTTCGCCCTCTCCGAACCCTGTTGCAACGAGATAATCAGTCGTGCTACCCGTTTTGTTTACTACGCGGTTTGGTTGAAACTACCCTCGTTTATAAAACTAATGTATACCTACCTACTATCAGGCTTGTTTAAATTTGTGGTAATAGGGTGACCACATTTCGTAGGAAATACTTTAAAAAAAGAATTGAAAAAAAAAATCTTTCGTGTACAGATTCCTTAAGTGTTACCTGGTGCCTGTAATTAATATGGCCAGTGACTAAAAAATCACTGTGCATACAACTACTAACGTTTCGTCTAATGAAAACGACTTAAATGCTCAGCATGGTGTCCAATGAATCTGATTCCCTTTGGTTTGGTTTGCTTTGTAAGATGTTTGTAAGTCATTTCATAAGGTATATTCTTTTATTACTCTTTAAAAAAGTCTAGACAAATCTACTTTTAAAATAGTATTTGATTTCATCGAAAAGAAAAGAAATTAGGTACTTAACCCATAATTTGATAATAAAAGAGCACCGTAATGAGTTATTAAGTATCCGAATTTCCTTTGATGTCAACAATCGTCTATATTCTATATTGATAACTGATTACCCACTTTTAATCTAAAGCTTGTCGTAAATTCCTAATTCAGCAATAAATAAAGTTGATAAGGCGGTAGTATTTTTATGGCTGATGAAAGTCATTTGACGCGGAAGCATCGCGCGAATAATAATCATAACATAACATACACAACATCCCAAACATTACGGTATCCGAAGGCTAAAAAGTGACTTGGTTCACTCTCCCGTATGCTGTACCTACATAACAGATGTAGGATGTATTGTGAGTTCTCTTTCTGTTTCCCTTCTTATGTTTTGATTTAGGTATGACTTCAATTAGGCGCAGAAATAATACAATATATGTAATTTAATGTCTTATTTTGTGAGCGTCGGGATGACTGGACCAAGAGAGGTTTTGGAAGTTTAGCCATCCTATGTTTTTGTACCTATTTTGTACCTGATATAAAATAATTTGTACCTTTCTAATTAGGGAGAACTATGAAAAATAAAGTGGCCAACCATTCTGACGTCAGGATGGCTGGACCACGCTGTTTTTACCTTAATGTAAGCATTATAACTAGTATTTTTTTTGTAAATATTTAGTACCTAATTTGTACCTTTAGGTTTGACTTACGTTTACATTTTATCTACACACCAAAAAAAGTTACAACTCGAATAAGATTTGCATGTAAATACTGTAAAGTGAGTTACACATGGAACCCCCACTTTATTTTTAATATTTCTCCCTAATTAGCGAGGTACAAATTATTTAATATCAGGTACAAAATAGGTACAAAAACATAGGATAGCTAAACTTCCAAAACCTCTCTTGGTCCAGTCATCCTGACGCTCACATTATTTTCGACATTCAATTTTTCAATTCGATAGGTTTTCATCTAACAAGTCCTCCAAAATATCCATTTATCTACAGCTTCTAGGACTTTAGTGTTTGAGGAATATTTTTATTCACCAAACCACTTTTTAAGATTTAAGAACAGATAGGGATAAGTGCAAATCCGTGATTCTAGCCATTGCAACTTCAGCCGTGTGAACCGGGGCGTTATCTTGGCAGCAATTTTTTTTAAGTAAGTGAGCCCTTTTCTATTTTATTTGAGATTTTGCAACAGATCAGCATAATATTAGCCGATTAACGTTCTTTCTTTCTGAATCTACAAAAATCAATCCTTTGTAATCCCAAAATACTGTTGGCATCACTTTACCGGCTGATAAAATCGTTTTCGCTTTCTTTGGTGCGGGTTCACTTCGATTTGTCCGCTGCCTTAGACTGTTAATTTGCCTACGGCGCGCAGTGGTGGATCCACGTCTCGTCAACTGATATGTATCGACGACGTAAATATTCGTTTGGATTACGCCTGTACAAGCATTCATATCTGCCACAACAAAGCGCGCATAAATATCTGGCACGACTTTATTTCTAGGGCCCTAAGGAGGTGTTAGATATTTCATTTCCAAATGTTGATGAAAAATATTAAGAACATGTTCTCTTGAACTGTTTACCATCCCTGCTATTTCGACTTTTTGCCTGCTAATTTTGACTCGAGTCGTTACCGCATTGGGCCATTTGCGGCGAGCATCTTCACAGTTCTGTCGATCGCGTCTGAAGTCGGTAACCGATGTGTGAATAGTGTTTAATTATGGAGAAGGAGATCCCAAAACGCGGTCCAGTTTGGTTTTTATCAGAGTTGTGTTTTGCCTTTCAAAACATAGAACTTAGGTAATAACAGCACGCACTTCTGCATTTTTACGAAAATGTAAAACAGGTTTTCTTTGGATCGCTTTTATATATAAATGATTATATCGATTTTATTTTGTCCTTTTTAAAGGACACGAGGACTCAGGAGGTGGCCAAAGGCACGGATAACGAAAATATTAAAATAATGAGTTGATCAACACCGATTTATGTCGCCCGTCAACATGGGCGACAAGAATCTGCCTTTGTAGTAACATGAAAGTCAAGAGATTAGAACGACATTTCTTTTTTTTATTTGTTTTTAAATCTGTCATTTCGTAAACTTATCAGCCCGCCTTCGTACCAATTTAGGTAACGTCTTTTACGTAGATTCTAAGGTAATTCCAACATCATTTAGATTTAAATAGTAATATAGTACATACCTTTGAAATAGTGATATTATAGTTTCCCAGCATTATGTCGGACCATGTTCACGTTCAGTGTAGGGTTCCGTTACCGGTAATCTTTACGGCACTTACGTCCTCTTGTTCAAAAGCGCAGTCTTTCGGTAATAACTTAAAAACGGCATATTCGATCGCATGATCCATCGTGGAAAAAAATATTAGTTGAACGTATGTATCCTTTGTAATGTTTTTCATATTTTTTTGGACGTATCTACTGTGTAAAAGATAAGGAGGGGGGGGGGGATTGATGTAAATCCATTTCTAATATGTTTCTAATTGACAAACGGGATATATGTAAGGTTCCTTAGGCATACTTATACTGAGATCTTCATATTCAGACGTTGATACTTTTCAGGGTTCCGTAGCCAAAATTGGGAAAAACAGACCCCTTATAGTTTCTTCATATCCGTCCGTCCGTCTGTCCGTCCGGTTTTCACAGGCATTTTACTCAAAAACTACTAAACAGTAAACAAGTGGCAGTTGCCACATTTTAGCTGTAAATAGCAAGGGTATTAGTGCACAACACCTTGCACTTTGTGACTATGCGCTGAAACTTGGCACAGTTGATTCTTGGCTGGTTTTGAGTAAATTCAGACCGGGAGCCATCGAGAGCCACCGCGCATTTAGTGGGGAGGAGGGGGGGAAGTTCGACTCTGCCGCGCTTTAATTGAAGCAACATTTCTCTAAAAAAATACATACTAGGGCATGTGATATATCATTTTCGGATAAATAAAAGATGAGAAATTTATTTTTCGAACAAACCAATGCACTTCGCAACAAAAAAAATGAATAAAGTAGAAAAAACGAAAAACGTAATTTGTTTTTTTAATTTATAATTCCAGCAAGAAGCCAACAAGGGCTGGGTTTTCAGTCAGAACAATCGACCCTAAAAGATAAAACATTCGTAGTCTAGATATTGCCACATGCAAAAGCAAAAAAAAGTGCCGCGGCAAGTGTAATTGCAAAAAAAGGCAGCTTAAATGTTCAAACCCCTCTCTGTGCAGTGGATCTTCTAATATATAAAATAAATTTACATTGCGTTGTTTCATATAAACTACTAAGAGACCTACGACAATAAAATATATGCATCTTTCGTGTGTTTAAAACAGTATCAAAACCCTAGTTTACGGACGATTACCCTGTCCGACGCTTAATATTATTTTTTATCTCCTATGAATCAAAAGATATATATGACAAACTGTATATTTTTGAAAACGAAATAAGTGTAGCTTTACGACTATATTTTTTGCTTTGAGATTTTTTTATATTTAAAAAAAATGGTAATTATAGTTTCGTTTTTTCTACTTTATTCATTTTTTTTGTGAGGAAGTGCATTGGTTTTGTTTGAAAAATAAAATCCTCATCCATAATTTATCCGAAAATGATATATCACATGCCCTAGTATGTAAAGTTTTAGAGAAATGTTGCTTCAATTAAAGCGCGGCAGAGTCAAACTTCCCCCCCCGCCCCTCCCACTAAATGCGCGGTGGCTCTCGATGGCTCCCGGTCTGAATTCACTCAAGACGACCTAAGGATCAAATGTGCGTTGAACGGCAGAAAAGCCGGTTAAAATGCAAAAAGAAAAAGATGCTGTAACAAATAGTGTCAAAAATTTGAAGATAAGCTGTCTGGACTGGACTCTGTAGTTCAGTTAGCAAAGCGTGCGCACCGGCAAGGCACAAGGCACTGGGTCAAATCTAGTCGGAGTCTTGATTTTTTTTATTATTTCGATCTATGATTTATAAGAATATAATGGATTCTTATTTTGACGTTCACATATTGCTGTGTTACTGCATATTTGAATTCCAGTTCTCTAATTACAAAGCATTTGTATCTAAGTAACAGCCACTAAACAACATCAATGGGTTGGGTTGACAGATTTGAAATTGAAATATGTACTAGGCAATAAAAAATGCTCGTTCAAATATGAATGGTTTCTCAAATAAGGTAACTTATTTTGTTACCTATTTTATTTTACAAGTGCAATTTCTTTGTCTATACGAATTAAGTAGCTAGTGTTGTAAGTACATATCAAGAATCATGAAATATCATGCGATTACAATGCCAGAACTCGATTGTTATTTCAAATTACAGGCATGCAAGTTTGCGTACCAGTGCGTGTGCCTGATCGCTACCAAGTGAGTTGCGTTGCGAGGTTAGCTAATATTTACGAGTAGCTACTATTAGAGGGTGCCAGCTACTTCGTCCGCCTTTTTTAGGGTTCCGTACCAAAAAGGTAAAAAAGGAACCACTATTATGCGACTTTGTCTGTCTGTCCGACTATACTCAACGCAAAATGAACTGGCGACCGACATGCTAAGCCTACGCAAGTATGAACGAGATAGCATTATGATATGATATGATATTTATTGCAACCAAGTTACAGACTTAAGTCTAGTTCAAGGACCCTTGTCGGGCGTAGCAAACATTTTTTATTAGGTACAAAATTAACTTTTATTAGGTACATTATGAACTCGGCCGCCAGTTCGTTTTGCGTTGAGTATGATTGTTTACGCATGCAAGTTACTACGTGTAGCTGGGCTTTAAAAGGTTATCGTTCTCAGCATAGAACATCGTAAATTAGAAGTAATTGGAACTAAGATTACGGTACAGGGTATAGTTATCACACTTGTTTATATAATGAATTTATTACTTATATTTGTGTTCAAACGCAGACGTATGATTGGGACTCGCGATTATTAGTAGCTAAATGGCTGCAACTAAGTCTGGGGAGGAGGAAAAAAAATCATTACTTTCTATTTTTACCACAGACGGGTAAAAAGTTTCCTTACATGTCCGCTTGTTCAGCTCAGCTATGCCCGTACCAAAAGTGGTAGAGCCGTTTTGACATGGTGTGACCGCAAAAACACATTTGGTAGGTACAAACATGATTAATGATACAAAAATCTAAAAATAGTTGTTTATTATGCAAGGCTTCAAAGTTGTTATTTGGCGAGAGTGCTTGAATTGAAAGCCGAGTAAGTGAAGGAATCTAAAACCAAACCACGAGCGAAGCGAGAAGACAATAAATATTATCGTGTGGCTTCATCACGCCAAATCGCCTAAACAGATTTAAACTATTTTTGACACGGGTAGCTGAATATCTCCAGATATTTATAGGATACTATATTTACCCGATTATGCTGAAGAAACAACTTTTTCTTCACCGCGAACGAAGTTGCGGGCACCTTCTAGTTTTAAATATTTAAATATACAGAGTTCAACTCAAAATCACAAGCACGTCAGTATATAGGGTACTTACAGTTGTCCTTGAAACTTGAAATTTGGTATAAAGGTAGCTCTTATAGCACAAGCACAACCTACTTAAGTCTGCAACTATATATTTTTTAAGTCTGTTTGTCTATGTCAGTAACCAATATAAAATGACCCGCGTACTATTTGCTTAGGAGTATTCCTCTGCTAACACTGGATGTGCATAGATAAGGCCGTTTTAGCCCATATTTTGTGCGGAACCCTCAGTGCGCGAGTGCAACTCGCACTTGGCCGTATTTTAAATTTACATTTCATTACAGTATAAGTAACTTACGATATAGGTACTCGTAGTGTAGATACTCTAAATAGGTTCCTATATGATAGGAGTAGAACGTACATCATTGCTAAAGTGTTCATTAACACTTGATATCAATATTTGAACGCTCACAATGATATTGTTTGCGTCACGTCTACCTGCATTAATAAACATAAGTGCTCGTGAGTCGTACGTACCTATAAGTAGCAGTCTCTCTAATATTTTCTTCTGTTTCCGTGATTATTACTCATTGAAATAAAACAATTTAACGGATTATTTCGCGTATATTATCTCATTTTAGTTCCCGACGTTTCGGAAGCTGTCCAGCTTTCCATGGTCACGGGTGGACTGAGAAAAGATGTATTTTCCTCTGTCAAAGTTACAATTTGTGTAAACTACCCATTTTTGAAAAAACAAATAAAGGTGTACATACATGCCAGATGGGCCTAAGCTGTAAAGACAGTTACACATGTGCCAGAAGGGCTTAATTATTTTATTCTAATAATTTGCCAAGCAGCATTTCACAAATGAGGCGTACTGAGGAGAAAACCCCGTGACCATGGAAAGCTGGAAAGCTTCCGAAACGTCGGGAACTAAAATGAGATAATAGACGCGAAATAATCCGTTAAATTGTTTTATTTCAATAGCAGTCTCTCTGTTTGTAAAATGTTTTTAATAACACACCTCACAATTTCGGATCGGATTCGGAGAGCTAGACTAGCATACGTGTACTAGAAGTACAACAAAGGATTACTCTTAGAACAAGAGTTGAAGTCATGATGACTCAGTTCTTTGCTGAAACTGATTGCAGTATGTAGACCGCGATGAAGAAATGAAAGCTATCTTCAATAAATTCAACTACATTACCTTCTCAAGCGTCTCTAGCTATAGCGCGTTATCAAATATACCAAATCTCTTTAAATCAAATATTCCGGAATGTTTAACTTTCTTCAAACAAGTTGTTCTGAAAATGAATTCTAAATCAATTTATGTATTTATCTATCTTTTTTTTCGCTGTTATATTATCAGCACTTACAAAAAAAGTCTCTCTATAAGCATAAATGAGTCTCTCACTCAAGTCTATTGTTTTAAACAATTAGCTTTAAGGTGATCTTGTGGTACTTATAAACAATGTGAAAATCCCACACAAATAAAAGATGACATACGACCCTCCCGCACAAAGAATCAAGCTTCACCCCGCTGAAGGAACACTCCCGATCATCTAATGATGGTAACGAGAAATTGCCGTCGTTTTCTCTTACTGCAATACGATTACCATCCATTGCCCCTTAACACGCTCGACTTGCTTATAAATATAAAATCATACGGTTTTCAAAATATTATTCGTAATTTATTCGTAGTTTTATTCGAATAAAATAACGAATAAATCATTCGTTATTCGAAATTGCGCGAATAATTTATTCGCGAATAAAATTACGACGAAATTTTTATTCGAATAAAAATTTATTCTAATAATGTCCAACTCTGCTCACAGCGCACAAGCTGTATTTGAGTTTATACAGCCTTTAAGTATAACACTCAAACCGGCTGTATAACGGCCGTATATAGGTTCTTATACAGCTTGTGTGGTGCCTGGGCATCTGTATCATTATGTCAGCCGAAAAATATTTACTGCAAGATAAAAGATGGCTCCTCCCACAGCCGTCAGATCAGGTATCGTGGAGCTAAGGGGAAAGGCCTTTGCCCAACAGTGGGATACGCATATACTCGTAGTCTGATAAAAAAAGAAATAACATAATATAAACGTCTCCCGAATTATCGCCACAAGTAGTAGCGCCGACATCCAACAGTTCGCAGCGATATCAGCAATCCATTTGTAAGGAGCTCGACCAGATCGGCAATCCATTTGTAAGGAGCTCTCCGATCCCGACCCATCGCTTCAATCCTCATTGTTGTCTCCTTACAACGGCAGGACAAGTCGTTAAGTCGTGACAACTTCAATCAAGTTAGACTCAATCTCGGATAGGGTTACCAGATACCAGTCCCGGATCTAAGGGGGGCGGCAAACCGGGGCACTTGCACCGGGCGGCAGATTCATGGGCACCAAATCCTTGAGGCAAGAATTCGAAATATCGAACTATTGAAGCCTCTTGTCCTACAATCTCATACATAGGTTTTGGTCACAAAAAATGTTACTCGTTGGCAGTTTTAATAGTTTTTCTCAAACACTGAAGGGAGGGGCACCACCATCAAGGTTTTACTCGGATTTGAAAAAATCGTGGATACGGGACTGCCAGATACAAATTTTGAAATACCTGTTTAGCGAATAAAAATCCTGACGCTGTTGGTCTACAAGTGACTTCCATTTTGACTAAAGGCAGGGATCCCAGTTAAGTGTTATCTCAAAGTTCAAGAGCTTCGGACATTGACAACTTCTGACATTTTAGTATTCCGGCCGCATTCCTGACAGATGGCCAAAATTCCTCACATGTCAGTAAAATCCTGACGTCTGGTCAGCCTAGTTCCGGGGCGAGGTTTCATAAAAAGTATATAATTTCTTTTGATGATATTTGCTAAGATGACAATGGCGAAGAATAAACGAGCGAAGCAACACTCAAGATTCACCCGGGGTTCTGCCCTTAAGGTGCGTCTACATTTGTATCATTTGCCCGTATCAGATCATCGTCGCGTGGCATGATCGCGTGTCACGATCACGCGTTTGGACGTTGCGCCGATCCGATAGCTCGAAATCCATGTTGCTACGCATATCATACACTTATATTGGACGAGTGCGGCATGATCGGCGCGCCGACAGTGAGCGTCCAAGCAGCGCGATACGCAGTCATGCCACGGCACGGTGATCGGATACGAGCAAATGATACAAGTGTGGACGCACCTTTAGGGTTTCCATTGTGATACTCATTTCAAAATCACATAAGTACTCAGATTTCACGTAACAATGCAGTAGGTAGCGGATTGGAGAGATTATGCATGCATATTATGCTTCTGCATCGCAGGAAACACAAAACTGTCTTTAAGTACCCCTAAACAACATTATTGTTTAATTTGGAATAAAGTAAAATCGAAAATGCGTTTGCTGATCTATTCTGCCTTGACCGATTTGCCTTAGTGGAAGTGATTTTTGCATAGAAAAAATATCCGTGCGAAGCTGTATGAAGTACCTATACAGGGTGTTTGGTAACAGGATGCAAAGTTGAAAGGAGGTGATAGCTTAGGCCATTTAGAATATTTTAAGCGATATATGTGTAAGGCAAATGTTATTAGTTTTTTTTTATTTAAGTTTTAAGATTTTTCTGGGAAAACTCCAAAATTTCAGACTACATCGACAATAGTACTTTTTTTACTGTAGGTAGCATTTTTTTGTATTTTTTTGTATTGTGAAATGTCTATCGTACACCATAAAAGTTATTAGAAACATCTGTCTAAAAAAAAACTACAGCGATTTAAAAATTAAATAACATGAAAAAAAAATGATTGAAGTGTTTTCTAAGGACGGTAAAAAAAAAAACTAAAATAGCCCCGGTTCTTCAAACCATTTAAGAAACATGCTTGGCTATTGCCCTTTCATTTAAGCTATCAAGCACGACTGTAGCTATCGTATCTTTAAAAATAAGCCACTTAAACCAACTAGAGCTAAAATGTTTCACTCTACTTGTGATACTTGTGACGAATCTAATTATAATTTTGTAATAAAACATTGGTTCTTAATATTAAGTTGGCGTTTACCTGACATTTGAAATGTTTTGAAAGGGTTAAGTGCAGTGGACAAAACTGCCACATGCAATTTTAATAAACAAAGGTTCGCGGTGGTGTGAAATAAAAGGGACCGATAGCGGCGGGCGGCGTTTAACAAAGATGACTCAAGCCGTTTTATTATGCTTTATTCTTAAAGATAAACTGATTTGCTACTTGCGTATTTATGCAAAAACTACTAATTTAGTCTAATTACAGCTTCAGTTGCGGTTAGACGTTCATTGTGTTTTTATTCCCTCCGTCATCCAAAATTTACCGTGTCAAGTTGTAGCTGCCGTAGGCGCTCCTTCGCGTGTAATTACGATTCCTTCGTTGTAAACATGGAGTTTACGAACGAAGAATACGCCGACATTGTCTACATGTACTGCAGAGCTGACGGTAATGAAGCAATGGCTCGACGGTTATACCAAGAGCGTTTTCCAAACCGGAGGTTGCCTAATGTGAGAGTGTTTTAAGTGTAATCGCCCTGATTTGGAGGACGATGTTTTAAGGGCATTTGCAGAGGATCCGACTACGAGCGTCAGAGTGGTAGCTCGTAATCATGACATGTCCATGTGGAAAGTATGGAGTACCATGCATCGCGAGGTAAAATATCCTTTTCACGGCACCGGAGTTCAAGGACTGGAGAAAGGAGACCCTGCACGTCGAGTAGACTTCTGCCGATTTTTACTCAATGCTGACATCGAAGAGCAACGCTTTTTAAGAAGTATTCTTTGGACCGATGAATCTAAATTTTCACGGGAAGAGATCACGAATTTTCACAACCTTCACCAATGGGCTGATAAAAACAATCCACAATGGAAAAAGCAAAAGTCCTTCCAAAGAAGGTTTTCCCTCAACGTGTGGGCTGGAATAATCGGCAGAGTCCTTATTGGGCCACATTTTTTGCCAGATAATTTAAATGGTGTAAATTATTTGGAATTTCTTCAAAACGATTTGCCCGGGCCGATTGACGAGGACCAGCTGCCCGGTGCTGTGACATTCCAGCACGACGGTTATCCCGCCTATTACTCCCTAGCTGTAAGGGAACACCTAAATAACTGTTTCCCTGACGGTTGGATCGGCAGAGGCGGACGAATCCCTTGGCCCGCTCGGTCACCCGATTTAACTCCACTTGATTTTTTCGTTTGGGGCCGGGCTAAGGAGCTAGTTTACACAGAAGAGGAAATTAATACCATAGAGGAGTTGAGAGAGAGGATCCGAGCAGTGTTCGAAACCATGAGGGAAGAAATGACTCTCGGAACAACCACCACGGAAATAAGAAGACGGGCTCGTGCTTGTATTCGAAACGGCGGGTCCCATTTTGAAAAAGATCGATGATTGTTTCTTGTTTTTAAATTAAGTGTGGAAATAAATAACTTAACTTTTATGCTTTTGTTTGATTTCATCGTAAGTAAAAAGAAATACAAATTCCCTCTTATCAGTTCAGGTAGCTTATTTTCAAATGTAAAACGGCTGAGTCATCTTTGTTAAACGCCTCCCGCCGCTATCGGTCTCTTGTTTCACACCACCGCGAACCTTTGTTTATTAAAATTACATGTGACAATTTTGTCCACTGCACTTAACCCTTTCAAAACATTTCAAATGTCAGGTAAACGCCAACTTAGTATTAAGAACCAATTTTTTATTACAAAATCATAATTAGATTCGTCACAAGTATCACAAGTCGAGTGAAACATTTTAGCTCTAGTTGGTTTAAGTGGCTTATTTTTAAAGATACGATAGTTACAGTCGTGCTTGATAGCTTAAATAAAAGGGCAATAGCCAAGCATGTTTCTTAAATGGTTTGAAGAACCGGGGCTATTTTAGTTTTTTTTTTATCGTCCTTAGAAAACACTTAAATCATTTTTTTTTTTCATGTTATTTAATTTTTAAATCGCTGTAGTTTTTTTTCTTTAGACATAGATGTTTCA
Source organism: Hedya salicella (assembly GCA_905404275.2). Taxonomy (NCBI): domain Eukaryota; kingdom Metazoa; phylum Arthropoda; class Insecta; order Lepidoptera; family Tortricidae; genus Hedya; species Hedya salicella. The sequence goes on along the minus strand of FR990112.1, from coordinate 8,772,488 downwards.
AATTACTTTTATGGTGTACGATAGACATTGCACAATACAAAAAAGATACAAAAAAATGCTACCTACATTAAAAAAAGTACTACTGTCGATGTAGTCTGAAATTTTGGAGCTTTCCCAGAAAAATCTTAAAACTTAAATTAAAAAAAAACTAATAACATTTGCCTAACACATATATCGCTTAAAATGTTCTAAATGGCCTAGGCTATCACCTCCTTTCAACTTTGCATCCTGTTACCAAACACCCTGTATAGACTTGTTGTGTGTTTGACTTACCTTATCAGTAACTGGGCATGTAAAATGAACACTGAAGTAAAATGGTGGTACTGGTACAGTCAATGGCAAAAATAAATATCTACACAAAGTTCCAAAATATGTGTACATAAACCTTACTGCCATAATAATAAGACCTTTGTGGTGTATATATATTGGTGCCCTCGACTGTACATATCGTATGGTGCGATCGCTGCGGTGTACATGTATGCTTATTTCATACGTCATTTGAGTGACAAGAGGCAAAAAGTTTTCAATACCTTGTACTTTAACCCCCCAAACAACAGAACGGAATTTCCATGCACGCATCTAGGTAGGTATGCCACAAATAACAAGACATATCATTTCAAATTTATATTTCATGAATAACAAACAGAACTTACAATCAGGTAAAGAATTTAGTGCAGTTATACTACACTGGTGTAATAATGCACTCTGATTTCAACAATAAACATTTTCGAAATAAATAGAATATAATAATAAAAACAGCAGTATACCTACACTTAGAATAGTTCATATATTGATCCTTTGACATGATTTGCATACAAATATAGGATGCGGTTTTCATAATATTTAGTATTCAGTGAACTTTTAACCAGAAAATTAACATTGCTTGATGAAATCACCAATTCAAAATGTATAGGTACTTTGCAATACATTGCAATGTATATTAGATACAAGTAGATATATGTATGCCCAGTTTTACCATGACATGCAAGTTGCTAATGGCTGATTAACGGATTATTACGTTACGCCTATCAAATGATCGACGTTGACAGATGATGTCAGCTGTTCAATCTAACAAAACATGGTAAAATGGGGTCAGTCATCTACTTTAGTGAGAAATTCCAATAAAAGAATAGTTATAAAACAATCCCACATTACCAATTCCCTCACCTCACGAGAAAACAAATACACTAGGCCTTCCTTTCATATGTGCGTCTTCTTTGGTCATCAATATTAACTAAATAGTATGTGCCGGGGAACAGAACATCTATGGGTCCACTCGGTTCATATGGAGCTGTGTGGTAATTCTTTGTTCTGACTTCCATCAGTTCTGAAAACTTACTAGGCTCCACACTGACTCTTTTATCTAAGTAGGAAACTGTGTCATGCAGAGATGTAATAAGTTTCTCCAGCTTGGATCCTGCACTCATATCATTACAGATGTTAATTGAAAACATAGTAGATGCAAGACCAGAACCGTAAGAGAATAAGGCAAATTTCTTCCCGATTAACTCTTCAGGTGATTTACTAATGAGGTAGGATACTAGGCCTCCATACAATGAAGAAGTGTACATGTTGCCTATATTACAAGCAATGTGCAGGGATGGTTTTGTCTTCTCATCAAACAGCGCCTGGCTGTAAGTCATGAAGGCTTTTTCCACTTCGCGGTCAAAGTATGTCTCCGGTAACTTTCTGCCGCTGAACTCTGATAATCCTGGGAACTGTTTCTCTCTATCTTCTGGAGGTGTATTTAGAAAGTCATTAAAACAGACTCTAGCTAATGATTTTTGCACTAACTTGCAGTATGGCGTATGGAAAAGCATTCCATCTAAACTCAATAACCCTTTGAAATCAGGGTTACTTTTCCTCATTTTCTTACAAAATAAATTATAACAATTATCTAAAGCACTGAGGTAGCATTGGACAGACAGCTTGCCGTCAACAAAAGGGAATTCGGAGGCAAGATCTGGCTTATAAAAATCATATGTATGAGTCATGTATGAAGCTCTTATACCACGGTCAAACACTAAAGGGGCATTCGGACCCACCAACATGGCCACTGCTCCAGCACCGCCTGTAGGTCTTGCAGGGCCTTTGCCATACACAGCTATGTCACCAGCAACAACTATCGCCTTTCTGCCATCCCAAGATGAGGATTCCACCCAGTTGATGGCATTAAATAGAGCTGCGGTGCCTCCGTAACATGCATTTGTTGTATCAATGCCTTCTACATCTGTGGCTCCCACTTTTGCAAACAGAGTCATGAGGAATGTTTTCACGCTTTTACTTTTATCAATAATGGTTTCTGTACCAACCTCCAGCCGCCCAATGTCATGGAGGTCCAGGTTGTTCCGCTCTATGAGTCGGTGCACAGCTGTGATACACAGAGACTGTATATCTTCCCGGTCAGTACAGAATCCCATTTTGTTCTGACCGAGTCCGATCGTGTATTTTCCGGTGGAGACACCGTCGAATTTTTCTAATTCCACCTGATCGACGTATTGTGACGGGAAGTACAATTCCATAGCGAGTATGCCAACATTTTCCACTTTCGCGCCCATTATGGCTGATTTTCCTTGAAACGACTTTCGATGAACGAATACTCAGAAATAATGAGAAAAATGTAGTGCGGTTAACGGTTGACGGTTCGGGGGAGACTGCCGATCTCGCGGCGCCCGGGGTCTGCCTGCGACTGGAGTCGACGTCAGCACCTCACGCGAGCGCCCGATGCCGGCTGGGGCGCGCCATTGACCTACTACGACGGTCGGACTGAACACTAGCTGCCACTAACCGGTTAACTTTCTTCCACGTTATGCGAATAAACAATAACAGTATTTACGTCGCTATGCACGGTTGCGAGTTGCGAGTGTGACGTCGAATCAATTGCATAAATTTAATGACGTAAAATGTGCTACTTTTCCAATTTCAGAGATTTGGTTGGAACCCGAACGAATCCTTTTCGCTGGGTCAGACGTGTACAAAAACTTTTGACATTTTGACACTGACATTTAGGTATTTTAGGTTATGTTTGATCCTAATAAGGGTGATTTTTCGCTATACATTGACTTGCCTATTAGCAACCATAACACGTTGCAATACGACTTTAAATGAGGCATGTCCATTTTCATTGCGACAATGTGGGATGTTTGTCTTCGTTTCTCTACTTAAAAAATTAGGTCGAAGACCGCATATTTTGTGAGGTCAACAACCTTGTTAAGATCAAAAATGACTAGGAATAACATGACGACAGATGTTAAGAATAAGGCCTTGTTCCACCATGCTCCAAGTTATTAATGGCTGATTACGCCTGCCGGTGCTGACAATTTCACCAGCGTAAACAGCCTTTAATCCCCCATTAATAATTAATAGAGTAAGGGATATTTTGGGATTTTTAATCGTTACTGTAAATTAAGTAATTAATCGCTGAGCTACACTCAGTTGCAAAAATATCAAAGCATTTTACCATGAGCCGTTATAGGAAGAGTTTTAAATATTTATGAATGCGTTTATTGCATAATAGTTTCTGTTCTGTAGCTGAAGCTGACAGTACCTATTTGATAGTAGGTATTGAATTGACCATTTTTCTGAGCAATATCTTAATCAATGCAACTTTCGTTTAATCATTCTCATAAACTTCAGTTTAATTATTTAGCTCTAATGCTCTTATTGGACTCGTATCGTATGGTCTTTCATATATTGGCCATACAAAACGTACCTAGTACCTAGGGTATCAAGTCTGGTGAATGAGCACAGCTGATGTCTGATATCATTCTTCATTCATCAGTTCGGTGTCTGCACCGTCGATGTTATTTTATGCTAGTAATTTGCTCGACTCTGGCAAGGCCGAGTAAATTGGCATTATTTTAAAAGTGCTGGAGTCCTTCGCGTATTTAAAAACAGCCATGTATCTTGTGTATGTCTCCACTCGCGCCAATGTATTACATATATGACTACGCTGGCATATCTCAGAAGTCTGGAGCAACACAAACGAGACCATTCAACTAAGTTTAATATAATAATACTTGATAAAAGGAAGAGATAGGCACTACGCTACGCAAGGCTATTAAAATAATATAAAAAAAATATTTTAATAGAGGTCACTGCGAAAGTTTTGAGATACGAATAAAATATTTTACATGTTAAAATAATTTGTATTTCAGTTTATCCAAGTACTCTCCATTAGCATCATCCGTGTAAACTGTGATTTATAGCATTCCCGGTACTCCTCCCTGGGAAGGTCGGTCTACTACGGCCTGCACGTAAGTATCCTAGGGCTGTAAAATCTCATGTCTCGAAGTCCAAATTAGATTTTTGGGAAGAAGAAAACATCGTAAGCAGTTAAATTGGGGCTATATATATACTATAACTATAACGATCCAGGCACTCACAGTCGCTTATCCAAATTTGAAGTCGTACAAAATCATCGTCCAAAAAATGGTCTTTCTTAAAATCCATGGTAGACAAAAAGGCCCGCAAAATTGAGAGAAAAATAACCGTACTGTTATTTTTTTTTTAATTCAGAAAAAAGGTTGAACTCACGTGTGTTCCATTTTTAAATTTCGATTACTTTATCTTAAAACTTTACTATAATAGTGATCACGTACCAGTATCATACCAGCTTGCCATTTGTGTAAAAATACATCGTGTTATCTACGGCCAAGCAAACACATGAAAACTGGAAACGAAATGTGGCTGTCTGGAATGTAGTTTCTTTATTTCTTTTCAGTAAGCCGTAATTCGAAGTGCGCGTAGATTGTTTTAAAGCTAATTAGATATTACCCTCCCGGTCCCGGCCGGCCTTTATACATCGGTCATGTACCTACATGCAACATTTTTAAGTTGAATATTGACAAAATTGTCTTCGACAGAGAAGAAGTACGTTTTTCTATGCCTACACGTGACCGTAGAATTTGTAAATAAAGCGCTTAAACGTCGGAAACTAACATGGGACAACAAACAAATAGATACAAAATTACAATCACGGAAACTGAAGAGTGTAGGTAACGTTAGCCCCATCTACTCTTAGATTTGCGCGCGCACGCACTCGCTGCTATGACTACGACAAAGGGCGCAACTGCAAAAACTTGTTTATGTAATATAATAAATAGTACATAATTTAGTCAGATTAACCTAGATCTTAAAGTTTATTGTATCCGTTTCTGAGAAAAAGGGTTTATATTTTCACAGATACTAAAGTAATCTTAGTTATAAAGATTCCGTTTTCACTGACTGAGGTACGCGGAACCCTAAAAAACCCGATGAAGCCAACTGAATCGGTAAACTATGTCTAAACAAACAGGGGCTAGCCAATAAAGTGATGTGTAGTGACGAATTCCATCGACTTTCACTGAACTTTGCTTAACGGTGTCACCGTTACCCAAGGACAGCACTATTGCACATTTTATCCGGTTTTTCTATTAAATTTGTCGAACGTTAAACAATTTTGATATCGTGATATATTATGCCTTATATATTTTTATTTCTTTAAACACACAATTTTTGTTGCCAACAAGCTCTTTTTGATTTTTCCAAGCTTTTTTCGACGACCGACGATAGCTGTAGGTCCTGGTTCAAATCCCGGCTAGGGCAAATACCTATTCGTGTGATGAGCATAAATGTTTGTTCCTAAGTCTTGGATGTTTTCTATGTATATAAGTAAATTTATCTTTTATCTATTAAATATATCGTCGTCTATTACCCATAACCCAAGACTTATTGAGCTTACCATGGAACTAGTTCGATTTGTGTCAAAATTGCCCTGTAATATTTATTTATTTATTTCAGAGGGAAAAATATTATATAACGTTCTCTCTTCAAACATTTTATAACATAGGAATCCTGGCGGTGGCCTTATATATTCATATTTAATGATTCTTGTTGTAACTAAAAACAATGGTTCGGAGAAATATTGGTTTTTCTCTGCCTCTAAAGGTGCGTCCACATTTGTATCATTTGCCCGATCAGATCTTTGTTCCGTGGCATGATGGCGTGTAACGATCACGCGTTTGGACGTTGCGCTGATCCGATCGCTCGAAATCCATGTTGATACGCGTATCACACACTTAGATCGGACAAGCAAGGCAATGATCGCCGCGCCGACAGTGAGCGTCCAAGCAGCGCGATACGCAGTCATGCCACGCCACCGTGATAGGATACGAGCAAATGATACAAGTGTGGACGCACCTTGACGATTTAGATGAAAGGGTGTATGTAGCAGGATAGCCTTTGAAAAATTGCCTCCAAAGCCTGGAATTTGAAACTAAACTCAAATGATGCCTTTTATATTGTTTTTATTTGTTCGGTACGCACGGTCGCGTTCTCTAATTTGGGACCGATTCTGAATTCCTATACGACGTGGCAGGACTGTCAATCTTAAGTGAATCTCAAATTAAAGAACGCGGCTGTACATGTATACATACAAACCAGTCGTTTTACCTCCCAAGTTTATACAAACAGCTTCTAAAAAACAAAAATCGTGCCCCATCAAGTAAAGCTCGCTCTGTCGCTGGTTTTTTTGTAGAAATTACTAAAAGTGACAATCTGTGCCCCAGGACTTAGTTTGCGACAAACAAATTTTATTTGTGCTTATTTTTCGTAATATACAGGGTGGAAAAAAAAAGGGGGGAGGCTTCCTGTGCTGCTGCGCCGTCCTATATGACCCGCGGGGTTATTGCCTAACGAAATTTTGACACTTGGTATCGGAATCAACTGTCATAGCCCATACAAAATCATGACACTTGATTCCGATTGCGAGTGTCAAACGCGTTAGGCAATACGGGGACGGGCCACGACACTGCGCGAATTGCCGCACGATCTGTTCATTGCGCGGTCGAGACGCGCAAGGATCTGTGGTTAGTTGGAATCACACGCAATGAATAAGAAAAACCGCTGCCGCTGCCGCCGCCGCTTGATGTCGTGGCCGGGCCGTTACACGGTGGCCAATCGAGAACCTTTCCTTTCTGCCCTTCGATGTTTCTACTCCAGCAATAATCTCTTGTGCGCCTAAAATAAATGAATAGCAAATTGGCGTGGAATTTACGAGTTCTCTTTTAACATGACTTTTTATTAATAAACTTGAGCCCATGGCCCGGAGGTGGTAGAACAAACCAATTCCCGATCAGCGTGGATCTGCAATGACTGGACCACAACATGTACTGCAGCCTACATTTCCGACGACGCTGTGATTTGAGTCCCGACTTCATTACTCGACGAGAGCTAAGCAGATCGTCGAGTATTTGCGGCGGAAGACTAAGCACGCTTTGAGGGTCGAGGGGCCCGTCTTAACGTGAACTTCAATTCATTTGTGGTGAGAGTGCGAACTGCCCAGCTGTCAATCTTCATGAGCTCTGAACGAAAGGCTTTGTATTCTGGCGTTTCGGCGGCCGGTTAGTTGACACCCAGAAGTCGCGTCACACGTCGCCATGTTGTTAAAGCGTGTTAGTGTTTATGTTTTTGATCATTTTTTTCGTTTTATTGACCTCCAAATAGTCCGTAACAGTAACAATCAATTATTTGAAAATATCTTCAATGTACAGACATTTCATTCTTACAACTTTATAATAGTACTAGCTGTTGCCCGCGACTTCGTCCGCGTAGAGATGCAATTTATAACTTACAAAGTTTCATCCCCTTTTTCATCCCTAAAAGGGATGAAATTTGACATACATAATATGCCTATGTCCTACTCAATATAAGGTACATAACTGGAAAGTTTCATAAAAATTCGTCCAGTAGTTTTTGAGATTAATAGTGGAACGTACATACATACTTTCACGTTTATAATATAGATAGGATAGACTAGCTTCTGCCCGCGACTTCGCCCGCCTGTAATTCGTTTATCGCGGATAAGGGTATTTTTCCGGGATAAAAGGTAGCCTATGTCCTTCCCCTGGACTCAAACTATCTCTATACCAAATTTCATCCAAATCGGTTCAGCGGTTTAAGCGTGAAGAGATAGCAGACAGACGGACAGACACATCTTCGCATTTATAATATTAGTATGGATTTTATTTATATGTTCGTTACTTTGTAAGGTAATTAATTGCTTGCAATAAATGAATTTGAATTGAAAATGTTTCGGTAAGAATTACTGAAATAGGCCACTTGAAGGTCGTTGACCCTTTGTCGTTTATAGCCTTATCACGTCAAAATGGCTAAACAGAATTCGATCATATTTGAATAGCTCAACCTACAAAGACAGAGTTATAGTATACTTTTTCCCGACTACAGTAAGAAAGAGAGTTATGACTTTGTTCTTCCTTCGCGGACAAAATTCCAGTCGTTTTTAGGGTTCCGTAGCCAAATGGCAAAAACGGAACCCTTATAGATTCGTCATGTCTGTCTGTCTGTCTGTCCGTCCGTATGTCACAGGCATTTTACTCAAAAACTATAAGATTTATATTGATGCAATTTGAAGGATAGGTGTCTTGTGGAAACCGCTACTTAGTTTGATAGTTAAATAAAAAATATATATATTTCTAGGGGGGCACTCCATACATGTAACTGAAAATGAAATATTTTTTTTTGCAAATATAAATGTGTGGCTCATATTTCGACAGCTCTTCTAAAAACTTTTTGAGGTTTCTAAAAAAAAAAATTTGTTTTAGTGAATATTTTCCGAAATATTCGCTCCGAAAGTAGCAAAAATTGTGTCCCCCCCTCTATTTTCTCAACGGTATGTTCAAAAATATGAAGAAAATTACAAATTTAAAGCTCAATAAATACTTTCAACGAAAATTGTTTTCAACATGATCAGACATACCGTTTTTAAGTTATTTCCAAAAAAGTGCACTTCTCAGAAAAAGGACGAAAGTGCCGGGGAGATTCGCTCTTTTGTTAGTGTTTTTTTTTCATCTGTAGTGCATTGTTTGTATTAACGGCTGCGGAATCCTTCATGGGTGAGTCCGACTCGCACTAGGCTGCTTTTTTTATTTATACCTAAATAGCTTCTGCCCGCGACTTCGTCCGCCTTAAATTCGTTTATCGCGGATAAGGGTATTTTTCCGGGATAAAAAGTAGCCTATGTCATTCCCCGGGACTCAAACTATCTGCATACCAAATTTTATCCAAATCGGTTCAGCGGTTTAAGCGTGAAGAGGTAACAGACAGACAGACAGACACACATTCGCATTTATAATATTAGTATGGATTAATGATAAGTTCAGAGTTAAATAAAACACAGCCATCACACAAGAATCACAGTCTTATCTAAGTCATTGTTTACATCTATATTTACATTCTTCTTCATTTCATGTTCGATTGCGTCAGAATTTACTGGCACGAACTTGTAGAACTTGACACCTGCATGAAAGAAACCATCGTTAACTTCATTTTAATAATATTGTAAAAATAAAGAAGAGATGACCAACAAGTGGTGACCCTGATAGCAATTAAGAGATTAAGAGACGTGATGTAGTGTCCTTTCTTAACCGGGACTATGATGGTCGCGTTTATCACGCGATAAATGATATGATAACGCGCCTGTGACTCTCGCACTCACATACGTGTCAGAAGGTGACGGCAGCTATGTCATTTTCATTTATTTATCGCGTGACAAACGCAACCATCATAGGTCCGCTGAGGTTCATCGCTGCGCTAAGGCTGTCACTTTTATTTTTGTAAAATGAAAATACCATTTTTTACGGCTTCATTCTCGCCAAAACGGCTTAACGGATTTCAACATGTTTCGGTAAGTGATTAGCTGGTCATCCACAGATAGTTATAGGATAATTTTTACCCGACTACCGTGAAGTAAAAAAGAGGGTTATGACTTTTTCTCGTCCAAGAAGAAAGCACCTTCTAGTACTTAATAAATACGTTGTTGGGTAACTTTATCTTACCTGTAGGGTTTATTCGAGTTGTAAATGTTTGATTGGCACACATAGATCGGTCTTGTTCTTCGTTGTAAAGATCCTGAAAGCAAAATAAAGTAGTGTCATGTCATCAATAATAGCCTGACAAGTTACTTTACGGCCCTCGCCATGTTGCGAATTAACAGTGGTACTGATTTATTTTAATGTCAAGGATGTATCTTTGACAACAGACGTTAGAAGTCATTGAATATCACTAATGTAAACAAAGAGTAAACAAGACTAAATACTCGTATTTCGGCATTGTAACCGAAAATACCATAATAATGTCAAAAACACACTATGATGCAAGGAAAACCATTTCGAATACGATTTAATATGTAAACATCACAAATAAAAACGAAGGATATTAAAAATAATCACCTGCTACCGTCCCAACAAAAAATAAAATAAATAAAAACGATTTCGATAAATCTGCCAGTAGCTGTGCAAAAATAAGTACCAAGTTTCAAACCCCTGCTTACCGTTTTGCAAACAGACATTTGTTTTTCAAACTACATGATGCCAACTCACACTAACACGTACCATTGCAATCCTTAACACCTACCTTTTTGGCTTTTGTCACAGTGGTTACAAGAGCCAAAAAGGTATGTGTTTCGATTTCCCCCACTGTACCTTAGCCGACAAAGTCCATTATCGTGCTGCCCGAAAAACAGGTAATGTACACAGTGGCGTAGCTAGGTAACCAAGGGCTCCGGTGCAAAAGAAAAGATTGGGACCCCGTTCGTATGTCGACACAGTTTAGCCCTTCGGTAGCTACACTCGACACTCGTGAGGGTCCGAAGGGCCTCTGAACTTGGAGTCCCAGGGGCACGACCTCATCTAGCCCTTCAGTAGCTACGACACTCGTGAGGGTCCGAAGGGCCTTTGAACTTGGGCGCCCAGGGGCACAATCCCATCTAGCCCTTCAGTAGCTACGACACTCGTGAGGGTCCGAAGGGCCTCTGAACTTGGGGGCCCACGGGCACGACCTCATCTAGCCTTTCAGTAGCTACGACACTCGTGAGGGTCCGAAAGGCCTCTGAACTTGGGGGCCCAGGGGCACGACCTCATCTAGCCCTTCAGTAGCTACGACACTCGTGAGGGTCCGAAGGGCCTCTGAACTTGGGCGCCCAGGGGCACGACCACATCTAGCCCTACAGTAGCTACGACACTCGTGAGGGTCCGAAGGGCCTTTGAACTTAGGCGCCCAGGGGCACAATCCCATCTAGCCCTTCAGTAGCTATGACATTCGTAACGGTCCTAAGGGTTTCTGAACTTAGGGGCCCAGGGGCATGACGTCATCTAGCACTTCAGTAGCTACGACACTCGTGAGGGTCCGAGGGGCCTCTTAACTTGGGGGCCTAGGGGCACGATCCCATCTAGCATTTCAGTAGCTGCGCCACTCGTTAGGCTCCAAAGGGCCCCCGAGCTTGGAGGCTCACGGGCACGACCTCATCTCTAGCGCTTCAGTAGCTATGCCACTCGTGAAGGTCTGAAAGGCCTCTGAACTTGGGGGCCCTGAGGCACGACCACATCTAGTCCTTCAGTAGCTACGCCACTCGAGGGTCCGAAGGGCCCCCGAGCTTGGAGGCCCAGGGGCCGACCTCATCTAGCATTTCAGTAGCTACGCCACTCATGAGGGTCCGAAGGGCCTCTGAACTTGAGGGCCCAGGGACACGATCCCATCTAGCGCTTCTGTAGCTATACCACTCGTGAGAGTCCGAAGGGCCTGTGAACTTGGGGGCCCAGGGGCACGATACACGATCCCATCTAGCCCTTCAGTAGCTAAGACACTCGTGAGGGTCCGAAGGGCCTCTGAACTTCGGGGCCCAGGGGCACGACCCACTCTAGTGCTTCAGTAGCTATGCCACTCGTGAGGGTCCGAGGGGCCTCTTAACTTGGGGGCCCTGGGATACGATCCCAATTAGCCCTTCAGTTCTTCAGTAGCCACGCCACTCGTAGTGTAGTAATAGGAACGTTACTAATGTGAAATTAATACAAATGATACAAAAAGTGCTTTCAAACTAATAAAATAAAATAAGTTTCCGACATAAATAATATTTTTGTGACAATCTTTTGCTCCCGACTGTACTTTTCTTTAAATATCCGTCAATTACTCGTCGAGATGATTCCAAAGAGCCCAAACCCATCACTCGGTATCATTATATTATATTTTCATCGAACTAAGTTAGCCAAATGTTATTTCCGGAATTAAAGAATAAATCGGAAATCTTTAAGCGGTCGAATTTAACTTGCAAGATTTGACCCATACAAACATACGTTTATACGGTTACGGTACTTATTAGTTATTACCTGGACTGCATAATTTTGCGATGGCAGCTTCATCCGGTCTAGAGTGAAGGAGACCGCGTATGGGACGCCGTTGACCCGCATGCTCACGAACGCCACCGCGTATGAGTTCTCCGACAGTTCTCGGGTCCAGATTTGATATTTCTGAAAAAATAGTTTGTGTAAGAATATCAAAAGTATCCCATACGAGTAGGGGAGACCAGGGATGATCGTTACCATTTTCAGTTTTCTCGTTATTCATCATTTTAATCAGTGCACATATGATTGATTAGTATTTCAGCTAACTTGGGTTTTTTTTTTCATAATGAGTAATACGACTAAATAAAAAAAGTGGCATTTGTTACAAATATCCCCAACCCCAAGGGGTGGTTGTAACAGTCTATGGGGATAGTTATATATGTAATTGCTGTTATAAAGTTGTAAAAATGAAATGTCTGTACATTGAAGATATTTTCGATATTGTAACGGACTATTTGGAGGACTAAACAGGAGGACACTAAAAGGAGTTTTTTTTGTGTTTGTATGTGTCGTTGTGTCTCATCACGCCAAATCTAAACGGATTTCAACTATTTTTAGTACACGAGCAGCCTGGTATCCACAAATGGTTGTACGATATATTTTACCCGACTACGGCAAAAAAAAGGGGTAGGTAATGGCTGTTTCTCATCCGTGAACGAAGTTGCAGGCACCTTCTAGTAACTTATAAAACTACAGTTATGGACTGAACGGTACCGTACACCGGGGCTCCCAAGCTCATTGGAGCCCGTCTATATAATATAGTATCCTGCTATATTAGGGGATAAAATACTATATTTAAAAAAAATATATATAGTAGGCGAAACTAGTATATTTTGCGTAGAGCGGAACGCAGCCTTGCACTTTTCATTCATTCACCTGTCACTTTCACTACTTGCTCAAATATACCAATTTAATTATTAAGGCGCAAAGCACTAAAAAATCTTAATTAAAAAAATAAAGTACATATTTTAACCACATTCTCTATTTTCTTTTCATTATTTTTAAGTTAACCTACCTTTAGCCCCAGTTTACCAAACCTTAGACTGGCGTGGGGCCAATCTTTTCAGTTGCACTGGAATCCTCATGGATTCCAGTGCAACTGAAAAGTGCGCCACATGTTGCAGTTCTCCGCTATCACTGTGTAGTTTGGCTGTTAGACGGAATATTCTCTTGGCGATTATGAGATAACACTATAAAGTATATACTCATGTATCTACGGCACTACTCTAAGCTCATGTCTATAATAAGTATTTATCCTGCTCACCACTGTGGACACTGTGGTATTATTACCGAATCGTTATAGACCCTGAGCCCCTGCTTCCCCTTCTTATCCTGGTTGACGGCAATGATGTCCCGATTTAGCAGAATCTCCTTGAACTCAGGGCGCATGCGCGCCAGGTCCGCGCTGATGAGCAATGGCGCAGCCAGCACCGCCCACACCGCCATCTGGACGCGCGCCTGGTCCAGTGACAAGCCGAAGTTGCCCACTAACAGCTGCAAAATAAACAAGAGTATGTTAAAAGTTGGCGACAATGGTGGGTAAGGAAGGTCAGAGACATTCCTAGTTTATTTTAACTGACGGTTATGGTAGTCATTTATTATCAATCACAGTTGGAATTTTGCATAGACGCGAATGTAATTCATGGGCTTGGGAGTCCTCTGGGAGCAGAGTGATTCAATGTCAGTCATAGTTGCGTTATTTAGGAAAGGCACCAGTACACCACTGTTTTACTACAATTGAAGTATGCTGTGGTGTGGGTTTATGGCCTCGGTACGTGAGCCCTAAGGTGCGTCCACATTTGTATCATTTGCCCGTATCAGATCATCGTCGCGTAGCATGATCGCGTGTCACGATCACGCGTTTGGACGTTGCGCCGATCCGATCACTCGAAATCCATTTGCTACGCGTATCACACACTTGTATCGGAAGAGTGCGGCATTATCGGCGCGCCGACAGTAAGCGTCCAAGCAGCGCGATACGCAGTCATGCTACGGCACGGTGATCGGATACGAGCAAATGATGCAAGTGTGGATGCACCTCTACTCGCGCTACTCACTGATAATTTTTAGGGTTCCATACTTTTCTTCAAAAAAATTGTCAGTTCTATATTCCATATTCTACTAGTGTAAAATTATCGGATAAGTAGCATTTAACTAGTTATTTAACATGTAGTTTCGGCTGAAGCTTAATCTAAGGCGGAAATTCGATCGGAATAGAATAGAATAGAAAAAAAATGTTGTTCGCTGTGTATACAGAGGATAGTAACATATGATTCGTATCAACAGCTGCCCTTTGCGAGCATACACTAATAATAATATGTACTAATGTAATGTATATTGGCATTCAAGACCAATTACCTACAATTATAATTACAACCACCATTTTTCGAAGCCTATTGGAAAAACTCCTTTACATCATAAAAAAAAACTGTGTCATTTAACCATTGCTTTAATTTACTCTTGAACAGCTTACCCTCCAACATTTTTAAAACGGAAACTAATTTATATGGGTACCATGTCAAGGTCGTGGCAGGAGAACAGCGCCAAACGCAGCAGCGTAGTCTCCAAACCAGTTCATGATGTTGACAGGGGACTGCCACGAGTCCTGGATGTCGTCCCAGTTGCGCCACAGGTCGCAGTTCTCCACGAACACTGTGTAACTGGGCTGTGTATGGACACCACTACTAGTACTGAAGGTGGTTTGTTTAGGTACGTACCATGTCAGGATCGTTCCAGTGTCCAGGACCAGCGAACGGCGCCAAACGATCCTGATTAATTGCGAACCAGTTCATGATGCTGACGACGGACTGCCACGAGTCCTGGATGTCGCGCCAGTTGCGCCACAAGTTGCAGTTCTCTGCTATCACTGTGTAGTTTGGCTGTTGGACGGAACATTTGCTTAGCGAATATGAGATAACACTATAAAGTATATAAGTAACTTCACTGTGTTATTATAATATCTCCCTAATCGCAACATTGCTACAGGAATATAGTTTATACAGGATGGGAACGAAATCCCGACCCGACAGACATGTAACATGTAGTTTGAAACCGCGTTATTTTCGAGATCTTTTTTTTATAAATTCATAAATCTCAAAATATCACGCCTTAATGATGTGATGTAACCACTTATTAAATACTTTTATACACAGAAGCAGTACCTGCGTGCTTTTTGGCTAGTTTGTATTAAGTTTTACAGTACGTTTTTTTTAATTATTGAGGGTAATTGGTGTCGAATAGTACTGGTATATATCTCTCAGTTTTAAGTTACATCTTCATTACATACGAATTTATATATATATACTAGTTGTTGCCCGCGTAGTGATGCAATTTATAGCTTACAAAGTTTCACCCCCTTTTTCGTTCCTAAAAGGGATGAAATTTGACATAAATTAAAGCCTATGTCCTATTCTGATATTTAAGGTACATAACTGGAAAGTTTCATAAGAAATCGTCCAGTAGTTTTTGACATTAAGTGGAACGTACATACATACTTTCACGTTTATAATATACATATATGTTTAACTGAACGTTATATCAATGTACTCCTATAAGGCACGAAACTCGATGGCTAAAGTCTGTCGGGATACTCATTCCCACCCTGTATATGTATTCATTTTCATAGCAATAGAGCGTTTCCCTTGCATTCCTCCAGTTTTTAAGGAGTTATTATAAAATGTTAAAATTGGTCGAAAAGGATAGGATTCAGATGAAAAAGTACCAAAATATTATCCGGTTCCAGATAAGCAGGCCAGCTGCAGGAGTAGAGGACCGGGCGACCTGTCGCGTTCAGCATCCTTCCGAAATCGGGATATCCTGGAAACAATAGGGAAAGACCGCTCAGTGAATCAGAACCAAAGGGTGGAAATCTCGTAGCAAAATTGATGTGTCAAAAGGAATTCAATATTTTAATTTTATCGATATTTCCGACTATCGACACGATATATATTGCTTCCTCCACCACTTAGTAAAAAAGTTTACTTTTAAACAAACATATATTTAAAGAAATCCATCAAGAAATAAATCGTTATGACAGTTTTCACGGAATTTCTGTTACTTGTAGGTATTCTTACAACCAAATTCACTGGGTATGATGGCAAAGGCAAATTTATTTCTAAATAAATATCATTCTTTTTCGATAGGTATATTATAATACATGACTGCCTTTCATATTGACCACCAAAACTGGGAAAAACATGCGGAGAAACGGACGGAGTGGCGCAAACGCGTTGTGGAGGGGCGCAAGTTATGTGATGAGGCCTGGTTCGCGGCACTCGCTGACAAGAGACAAAGACGTCGTCAAGCCGAGTCAGTACCATCTGTCGCAAATTTCTCTTGTCAGGCCTGCGGTAGAACATGCCACTCTCGTATCGGTTTGGTCAGCCACCAAAAACGGTGTCTCACGAACACTACACCATAAATCGTCTGCAATACGCGTAAAGGCCTATATATATATGTTATAATAGGAGGTGCAGAGTCTGTTAAAAACAACTTAAATGTATTTTCTAAAATAAATAGCAATAAATAATAATAATACAATTTTGGTTGAATATGGATAAGTGGGTTATTTGGTTACTAAATAAAATTAGAGATAGCATGCCCACACGCCCATCCACAGAAATTTATACTCGTACTTGTCAATAGTCGGTAAAAAAAAAACAATCCCTTTTGACAGTTGAATTTTGCTATGAGTTTTCCGCCCCTTGATCAGAACAGTTTTAGATCGATTCCAAATTTTAAACATTGTTATTATTATTACAACACATGTATACGTAAGCATACTAGGCATTGACTTGTTGTGTAACTGGGAGCGATTCTGATCTGTGTAGAGATTAGACGTATAATCGTGCGACGTCATACTCTATATTTGATATACGAGTTCTCAAAGTTACAAGCTCGTTTACCATGTTTTACGTCATTGGGCTCCGAGAGCCATCCAGCTTGATAGCATTTGACGTCCCTGCCTGGGTGTCCACGTCGGTCTGCTCGTGCCCCATGATATCGGGATAGCCTGAGCAAGTCTTGTTTCCGTAGTACTGGTAGAACCCTTACTTCAGGCCTTAACTGTGAACCTGATAGTAGGAATTCCTCAAATGCTAGAGCGTACTTACCATGTTTCATGTCATTAGGCTTTGAGTAGCAGCCATCCAGCTTGATGTAGTCGACTTCCCAGCCGACCAGAGTGTCCACGTCGGTCTGCTCATGCCCCATCACGCCGGGGTAGCCCGCGCACGTCTTGGTACCGTAGTCCTGGTAGATCCCAAACTTTAGGCCTTTGCTGTGGACCTGCCGCAACATAGTATAACCAATTAGAATTTCATGGAAGAATAAATAAATCTACACAACAGATTAATGTTCGAAATAATGGTGCAGTAGATATTGTGGAAACTTAGAATAGAGATTAGATAGAATTTGATTTAGTACACCCAAATTTCAAGGCGATGCTCGTCGCCACTACTCCAAGTATTTATGTAAGCTTTCGGCTTACTCGTGGTGAGTCACTTATGTGGCAATTTTAAAGAAAACGTCCTATATACAGTATAGTAAGTCTACGTAATAAACGGTACTTCTATAGTATGCAAAAAATTAGTTTTTTAGATCCAAGGTTTTGGCTGGGCGTTGGATGAGTCAGCCAGGACTCCTCTTTTGTATATAAAAACAACCTACGTACGTATTTCCCAAGCATCTTCATGCCGCTGGGGAACCGCTTATGGTCCGCGACCAGCTTTCCCTCCGCGCTGCGGTTCTTCTCCATCCAGCAGTCGTCGATGCCGATGTACTCGTAACCCGCCTCCAGGTAACCCTCGCTCGCCATAATGTCCGCTGTTCGTTTTATTAGTTTTTCACTGAAATAACAAATGCACAAAGTAAAAAAAACTAAACTCAAAGATCTGATTGTCCTAAAAATGATACGTACGTGATGCAGTCGGTGACGCACCGCCGTTACCGCTGCTATATCAGCAAGCCCATCGGCGCCGTCAGCACCAGTCCGTTATCCAGAGTTGAGGGCACTACAGGAAAGCACCCAGTACCTTATACACTCGTCAGGGTACGTAGTGCAGTCGGTGACGCACGGGTACCGCGCTGCTACGCCAGCTAGCCCAACGGCGCCATCAGCATCAGTTCGTTATCCAGAGTTGAGGACACCACAGGAAAGCATCAGTACCTTATACACTCGTCCGGGTACGTCGTGCAGTCGGTGACGCACCGGTACCGCTGCCACGTCAGCCAGCCCATCGGAGGCGTCAGCGCCAGCCCGTTGTTCAAGGCCAGAGTTGAGGTCACTCCACAGGAGAGGAGAAGGAATAGCAACATCTACAGCAAAAGTTAATACTTTATTTCGCAAACACATAATACTTTCAATTAGGGTTTTTAGATATCATTGTATCACCTGCTGGCATAATGTACCGGCTTTTGTCACCCAAACACAGCCTATTTTTGACTTCTATTGTCAACATCATCTCATTTATAACTTATAAAAAGACAAAATAATTTCCAAAAACCCTCGTCACTCGCGTATACTTCAGCGCTTACCATAAAATAGGAGAATTTTACATAGTCGGCCAAGAATTTGGTCTATCACTTTTGAACCTTAATACAATTTTTTGGCCGAATGTACGAGCAGCACTAGCAGATCTACTGAGAAACAATATAACTTGACTTTTCGAGAGCATCTACAAATTGCAACTATTGGAATTAAAACATATCATTTATCCCGGAAACCGCTTCGCCGGCCCAATATTACAGGGTTCTATGTTTTAGTTTCAGAGAATTGAAGTTTGAACATTGTCATAGTGACATATATAGTCTAATTTATACTGCCCCGAAAATGTAACAGCCCGAGCCCTGTAATATTGCGCCCGCGACTTGATGATAAGAAGATCGAATTCGGTCGTCATTCCGTATACATAAGTTTCCTGTGTTAACAACAAAAAATCAAAATTCAAAACCCGACTGCGTCAGAAGGTTATTTTTTCGAGAGTTTGTATGTAAGTGGGTATTGTTGGCACGCTCCGCAAGCTAAACGAGCTGATGCATTTTGCGGTGTGACATCCCTACTTCCTTATCCTTACTGATCCTTATCCTGACTTCCTTACTATATTATAAACGTGAAAGTATGTATGTACGTTCCACATAATCTCAAAAACTACTGGACGATTTTTTATGAAACTTTCCAGTTATGTAAAAAAGGTCCCGACGAATTGAGAACCTGCTCCTTTTTTGGGAGTCGGTTAAAAATGAAGCCAAAGGCGAGACCTATGAAAAGGAATAGTTTAACGTGTCTAGGGGTCACTTTTTGTGAATGCTAGAGCTGGTTCAGCTAGGGATGCCTACGGTCGCATTACGGTTTTAAATACCGGCCCAATATAACTCGGGCGCAGGGCATAAACTTTAAGGTGCGTCCACACTTGTATCATTTGCTCGTATCCGATCACCGTGCCGTGGCATGACTGCGTATCGCGCTGCTTGGACGCTCACTGTCGGCGCGCCGATCATGCCGCACTCTTCCGATATAAGTGTTTCCGATGACAGTTATTTTCAATTAGCGTGGTTAACTCCTACCTAACATTCAGCGTATTATTGGGCTGTTTTAAAAATAATTACATGTATAGGGCTTGGTAAAAAAAATGTAATTCATTTCTTTGGATAACTGAAGTTACCCATATTATATATTGTATGACCAACTTAAATTACTTACAGGAATGAGAAAATTTGCATAATTTTTATTAATTAAATTTCACTCCTTAATTATGTACCTACAATTAGGAACATTATGTTTCCCAGAGGTAATCATATTATATGTTTTCTTGATAATGCATGCATTTGGACTCGTAATATATAAGTACCTAGTTCATTTTTAAGTTCTGTTGTTTTTTAAATATAGTTTTTTTAACCGCGATTTGACATATGTGCAGTAATATTCCTAATTATTTTGTAAACGACCCTATTTGCGATGATAATAATTTAAGTGCATGTAATTACTCAATGTACTATTTCATTTTCAATACATTACTGAATGTCTTTGTGAAATATTAGTCTGCATGCCAATGGTACCTCAATAAAACAAAAAAACCGGCCAAGTGCGAGTCGGACTCGCGCACCGAGGGTTCCGTACAAATTTTTACTTACCCTAACTTTATTACCCAGTACCAGTTTAGTTAAGTTTGCACCTGATATCTGTAGCATTACATACAAATCAGGTGCAAACTTAACGCAACCGCGTTGTTCAAATAGGTTTTTTGCAAATAAAAAAAAATTGTTAGTTAGAGACTGACTATCATTTTCGTGTAATATTTATGTTTATTAATACAAATTGTAAAAATTTCAAAATTTTCGATAGGTATACTTCGGAAATAAAGGGGGGAACGGTGTTTTTTCGAAAATGTGCAGGTCAAGCCCTTTCATATGACACCCCATTTGACCAAGTATCTAGACTTTTACTTTTTAGGATTCCTTTTGTACCTTTTTGGTACGGAACCCTAAAAACAACCGAATTGAGATTCACCTCCTTTTTTGGGGTCGGTTCAAAATAATATAAAATCGTAACAAAACAGAAAGATGATAACAAACTAATTGCAAATCAAATATTGAACCTTCTGTTTACTTTATGATAACTTCATAATCGATATCAATGCGTAAGATGCAGTTATTAACTTATCAAAATAAGAAGAGAAAATGAAACATTTCTTATTGAAGAAAATAAGTGCCCGTTATTACAGTAACCGCAGGAGGTGTAACTACATCGCAACAGGAACGATGTTTCCAATAGTCTGTTCCAAGGATAATAATAGGGCAGAACGTAATAGCCCCGGCAACAAGTAATCACAGCACGGTCCGACGCGTGCAACCGGGCCTCCATACCAGCATTACCATTGTAGAATTGTGTTACAAGAATTCCAGATAGCAATGACTATAAAATTCAGTAAGAATTCATGCATGCATGTATTTAGGCCAGCCAGCCTTGAGCCTCCATTGTAGAGGAATCACTCAAAATAGTAGCAAAACATAAATGTTTCTTACCTTTTGTACTTGAATAGGTACCTAATCGTTAAATCCTGGGTCGTTGAACTAGCGTTTGTTAAGTGGCGCCATCTTTAGTGACGTTAAGAGAAACTTAACTAAGGAAAACATATTTCGAATAAAAAACAAGCATGATATAATTTAACACATAGGCAAAAAAAGGCCTTTAAATTAAATACGTTTATATTTTATCTTATGCAAAGTTTCAGATAAATTTGAGAATGCAAAGAAAACGAAACAAATATACCCCGCATTGGATGGCATGAATGGAATGCGGGTTCCGTGAAACGAAACGTCAGAAGCCAAACATAAACAAAGGGCCGTGGAGTGAAAGGGTGACGTTAATTTGAAAATTTTAGCAAAACAAACGAAACAACAATGTGAGTCACAAATTGCGCAATTTTGTACCATACTGACCCGATGTAAATAAGTGTTATTTTCTTAATATCGAAGAAACATCGGGATCTATAAATAGAAGTGATATCGTGAACGGAAGCCCCAGAGGAAATGGTCCGTTGCAGGTGCAAACTCGATGACTACTAATTGCGAAAAAGTAGTCTTATATCGGCTTTTAGAGCCATGGGTTCAACGTATAGAGAGATCTTTAAACTGTATGACTTAATACAGAGTGGAGATTCAAGGTAAATACAAACTGTAAAGAATTAAATATCCGTATCTAAATCAGTTACCTAGTGGTGGTCCTTATGAAAAAGAAAATGTATTGTACTTTGCAGATCAGTGGAGAGTTTCCTAAATAAAACCCAAATAGATATAAATGTGATATTACCATGCAAAGGAATTGGAGTGTTACATTTGGCTGTTGGTATTGAACCTTTGGAAAAGTCCAAAGAGTGTACTGAAACTATACTCAAGCATGGAGGTGATCCGAATTTATGGTAAGTGCTTATTTTTTATTTAATTTTGCTTTCAAACAAGGAATCATTCTTATATTAGTATTTGATATCAAAAATCAATTGAAACTTTTCCTAATTAGCTACTTCAATCCTATACTGCTAACCAGTATGAGCAACCAAACCGAGAGTTGAAGTCCCAATTACACCTGTCTTATGCATTAGGAAGCTGATTAACTATCTGGCACCAGGTCATCGCACTATTTTTAATTTCCTTTTTGTATCTTAAAGGACTTCACGTGTAGTTTTCTGTTAATTAATGCTATTTCATAATATAATGAAAATAAAATTACATACCTCCTATTTGATTTTCACTTATTTAAAACAAATGCATGCTTAATTTTGCAAGAGTTGACACACAACACTGCACTGTAAAATCTAATACTACTACTGGCTGACACTGACGTATTTTGAGCCACAATTTTATAAACAATTTGTGAAAACCTTTGTCCTTTGTTATTATTATGGTATGACTCACACACCTTTTCTCCCCTTCAGCAAACAACAATCAACAAAAAAATGTCATTTTTATGTTAGTTGCATGCATTGCTACTAATGATTTAAGTTGGTAAATACATTTATGTATAGAAAAAAATTTAAAAGCTCATTTTAAAAGCCCACCCGGACTGCCCCCGAACAGCCTCCAAACTAGGTGAAATCCGAGGATGGATGGCAAATGGCAACCCTACCTAGTATCCATCATTAGAGTTGTGAGAAGATATTTTTGAACTAATCATAACTAATATCATGCAAATTAAATTGCTCCATTTAACTCCTGTAGGGATTTCATTTAAAAAAATGCTTCCTTAGCACACCTTTATGTCTATAAAGGAATATATAATTTAAAATTTGAAGTTTATACCTTTATGGTTTTCATTTTAGTTGTAGTCAGTATTTTATAGGCATATGGCGTATGTAGAGTAAATTACCTATTACTAGCCACATTCCGATTTAGCCATATCATAAAAATGCGATGGACATCCAAGGTTTAGATGATGATATGTACTAAAATAGATTTTTATAAATCTTAACTACATATTGAAATATCAATGGAGTAATTTTAAAAATCGCTAATCAAATATTGAGTAAATTTGTGACCAGTTATTGGCAATTTATTATACATATAAAGGTAGTCAAACATATCGAAATGTACCCTAACACCTTATTATATAGTTGTTGAAATATTTGTGAGCACCTTGTTTGTTGCGATATATCTGATGGGGACTGTACACAGGAAATATCTTTTATTTTTCAGCACTGATGATGGAGTAACCCCAGTCCACATCGCAGCAATATGGAGTCGGGTGGAAAACCTGAAACTGCTACTGGGCTGTGGTGGAGACCCGTCCCGGGTTGACCTGGACGGACTCTCAGCCTTCGACTATGCAGCTCGAGAAGAGCAGTGGGAGGTGTATGACTACCTCCACAATGTTGTGGACCTGCAGGATGACATGTTTGGGTTGCCATGTGCATACACTTTAGATTTAGGTAAGACAATTGTACTGTAAACCTGAGTATACTTTTTTTTTAATGGCTAAAGAGTCAGAGGCACCATATAGATTTCCATAAGCAAGAACAGATGACGAAATTGGTCGACTACTGGTATGGACGATTAGCTCAGTTGGGAAAGTGTGCTGCCCCGGTCTGGCTCAAGGCACTGGTTCAAGTCCAGTATCATCGATTTTTTTTTCATTTGTTTCTGATCTTTGTTTATAATAATAAACCTGAGTATGTTATTGCCTTTCGCTAACAAATATCATGTCATTATAACCAAATGAGAATGTGGCTTAACTGTTTTATTCACTCTATGATTGCTGAGTCCAATGAATCATCTATTTCTCCAATTTCATGACAGTTTTGTACCATATGCTATACTGCAGTGCTAACATATTTCGTTATCAACTTACGGTTTTGAAATATTTTTTGTTTATTGACACATTAATATAGAAAAGTGTTTTGCATTCTTTCATACCACAACCATAACTGTTCATAAATATGTAGCTGCATATGAACCAAATTTGCACTTGTGTATAGAAAATTCAATGTCATAAACATAACTTACATAATACATTTTGGAATTACTGAAGAATTGGGAGACACATAAATATTAATTTGTTCCCAGTAAAAGTATAAATAATGTTTATGGTATGTAATCTATAAATGTCTTCATATTTTTTTCCAGATAAAGTATTAATGACTACAGACCAAGTGGTTGCTGAATATGAACTTGTCACCAATAACCCTCTGCATCACCTGTCCACCTGCAGAAAATCCGAGATGGTACGTGAATGGTGCGAAAAGACTAGTTTAGTCATGAACAACCTGTACCCCACAATATTAGGAGAGAATCTGCTAGAAGACAAATCCGTACCTTGGAAGAACATGGACTTAACCAAAAATATCACCCTTGATCTCACTAAGGATAGAGTTTCAAATGAAACTAGAACTAGCTACAAGACATGCCTCTCAAGCAGACCTGAAGTAGAAATAAGTGGCGTTCAAAGGTTAGAAGACACTGTTGACGAAAACAAGTCTTCATGCACCTGCCAAGAAACAAAAGACTTGAAAAAGCAGCGCATGAGCGTATACGAAAACTTCTCGCTACCGGGCTCCCCAAACAGTATTACGCATATAAATTACAAAACAAAGACAAGTTTAAAGAAATGTAAGAAGCACACATTGAGTTCAGACATGGGGAAATTGACTTTAGACGATTCTCATTCGCTATTGACTGAAGATAATTCACAGTTAGATAAAGCCGTGATTGTAGCTCAGAATAAAACTAATGAGTGGTTGTCTTATACTCATAATGACACAGATGTTAAGGCCATGAATACTAGGAGATCATCAGCCAGCAGCGGTGTGAGCAGTAATTTTTCAGGAGGCAGTATTGTAATAGCGAATGTGCAAGAAGAATACAAATATCAAGATGATGAGGAAGATGTGGTGTTGATTGAGAAGAGGTTACTTGTTTCACCTGTAGTGTAAGTATACAAGCTTAGATAAAAAGAGAAGATAAGTGACTAGTAAAAGTAAGATAAGTTATTCGAAAATAAAGTCTTATCTTTAGTCATCCAGCCATCACTAATATGTCTGGACAGCGTTGTGTTAATGCATGAGAAGCTCGTATATTATTTATAAAATCTCTGTCACATATCTTTACTGTTTTAATCTGAAGAAATTTTGCTGAATGAAGATTTTATATTAGTATTAATGGCACTATAGCATACTTTTCTCTCTTTAGCCTTCCAGTAGATGAAGCAGCAGATGTTAATCCAGATCATACCATAGTATCTGTGGCTTCGTCGCTACCAGCTTCCGTGGTATACGACAGTAACACTCTCAGAGCCGAACTTGTCAAACTGGGTTTCAAACCTGGACCCATACAGGACGGAACCAAGACACTATACTTGAAGAAACTGCAGGCACTCAAGAAACAACCCAGTGTTGTCAATAAACAAGGCAAAAGTAAGTTTCCAAAAAGTTTTGCTTTTATTTTGATGTATGTCAGTGTCGTTTTATTTGATTTATTTTGAGTCATGGGATAATTTTTGAGATTTTAGTTTTTTTTTGTTATAATTTCTTAGTATTCAAAATGGTAGTCAAATTAATTAAATTTCCAAGTAAAACCGTCTGTAAAACACTAGAAAAAGGTTCGGCTGTAGCATGCATTTTACAACAAATAAAAATGTGATAGACTTCTTACTCTCTAACTTGCAATATAATTTTCATCATTTTCCAGCATACAGTATAGAACTTGAAAAATCTCTACGAACAAGTGATTGGATGAACAACCTCGCACCATACATAGAACTGGAAAACAAGGCGCGCACAGACTTTACCAATTCCAACAAGAAATGGCGGGAAGGCACGGCCAAAACATCGTTCACCTATTTACTATTGGACCCTCGGCTCACTCAGAACTTACCGTCAAAAGCGGGGACGCAGAACCAACACATATCCTGGGTCACCTTTGTTAACTCGATATTTTACGTTGGAAAAGGTGAGTACTAATCAAGTCTATCTTTAATACCTAGCGTAACTTCACTCCAGTGAAAATTTCGAGAAGTGAGACCTTTTTATTTAGGTAATATCTCAAAGGAAGCTCAGTACAAAATTGTAGGTTTCTTGGCTCATGGTGGAGCTGGACACCCTGGATTTTATGATGATAGCGCTCGAAGTGCCCCACACGCCAACAACGACATATGATGTCAAAAAAATTACAGAATTAGTGTGATGGAAATTCCGAGCCATTAATGGCCCCGGGACATAATTTTTGACCTTGGCGCTAAATGCACGACGTGCTGTAAACTCGTGACGGTGGAAGGTTAAAATGGGAATAGGCTGTGCTGTGGTTAAAATAGGAAGAGCCTGAGTGACTAGCACTACTGGCCACACTTTGTTGTCAATGCGACAAATGTCTATCTATTTTTATGTAGTAAGTGCTTATCGCGCAAGGGACACGAGTTTGTCGTCATTAACCCTTCCGATTTATTTAGCACCGTCACAGTTATAGACGTTCTAGTACAGTAATATAATATAACAATAAATAATAAACTTCTTATTATTCCAGGTAAACGCTCTCGTCCATACTCCCACCTATACCAAGCCCTGACGCTATGGAAGCGCGACTTCACCACATCCAACGACAAAAAAGTCCAGCACATCCTCGACATCTGGTCAGACAAGGTCGGTGTAGTGTGTCTCCACATCTTCCAGAATGTCATACCGGCCGAAGCCTACACGTACGAGGCGGCCATGATCGATGTACTAGGTGTTCCAAATTTGAAAAATTTAAAAAGTGGAAACTACTACGGCGTCACGGCGTCCTGGCCGTTGAAAGACAGACGCATGCTAGGGTTGTACCTTTTGTACAAAGCTATGCTTATATTTTTGAACGAAGGCGAACGACAATTGAGGCCCGACGACATAGATTAACCTATTGATTTTAATCGATTTGACTACCAATCTGTGAGATTTAACTTTGGTCAAGCCTAAAATTACTGTTTATCTCTAAGTTTTTTTTTTCTGGGCCCTTTCAGGTGGCAAATTTACAAATTCTAAATCATTTTGTCATTGAAACCAGGGATACGTTGTCACTCACATTTAGAAATTAAGGAATTACTAACAGTATTTATATTAACGTCAAAGGACAAGCTTTACAGTAAAAGTGATTTTTTTTATTAGGAAGTAGTTTTAGAAGTTGTCTAATAAGGTTGTGCAGGTATTGTGTACATGTATATACTGTCGAATTAATTACAATGTTAATTAAAATTGAAATAAATCAATTATCTCTCTATTAGATAGGTTTAGGCGCGATTCTAACTGAATGCACAACAACTTGTGCAATCAATGCATTTAATCCATATTTAGATCTCATATAATTATGACAACATAATGTAAAAATACGGAAACTCCAGACCATTATAGAGATACAAAATTCGAAATTCTCTTAAATCTTTCGAAAGTATTTTTAATACGCTTTTTTAATGTTTTTTTTTCATTTTCATACGAGTTCTTTTACCTGTTAAATATTATAAAATACTCTAAACATATTTAGACGTTAATCCAACTATTTACTACAGCTAACAAGATCATGTGATTTTTTTATTGCGTGTTTTTTCGATTATTATATGTATTATTATTATTGAACATGCCTTTACTCAGCTGTAATTTAGTTCCTTAATGTAGTGGTAAAATTAACAATAATTAGATTCACTTTTGACCTTGATATATGCTTTCGCTGACCACAACAGCGAGCTAAATTGCAGCTAATATGTATACTAAGCATAATATTCACGACACTCGTTGAAACTTACATCTTGCAGTATTTGTAACAAACACTGTATTATAACAGCCAAAGAAATATTCATAAGATCCAGAAAGTAATTTTAAACGCAGCAACATCATCAAAGCTGGACAAACTGTAACTAAACTTTTTAATTTATTCACTTTAAAAAAAACTTAATAGAATAGTTTTCGTATATTTTAAGTTTTATATTATTTAGTATCAAGGAAAACGCAAATCGTCTTGTCATACTATTTGCCGTATTCGAAATGTTTCGGTAGTCGAGACAACAGTCACCACCGGGCTACCAGCGAGAACTGAGCACAGTCTGTCGTCTGTCATCCACCTATGTTCAGGATAGACCTGCAAGTGGCGGTCCCTGGGCTCATGACCCTAAAAAACCTATTTTCCTTTGAAAAATCTCCTAAACTAAACAATTTCTGAAAATTTTGCTCTTATTATGACCCCTCGCAAAATCTGTCTAGGACCGCGGCTGAGATTTGCAAATATTGTTATTCAGTTAGTGTGGGTAAGTTGGAACATGGCTTGCAACGCTCTTAAAAATATACTGAAATTACGAATACTTTGTAATTGATAGTAATGTCAAAGTAAGATGAAATGAATGAACATATGGATGCTAATTATTGATAAAAAATATTTGTTGAATGCAAGGCCATTCTACATTAACTGTATCTCTAGAAAAAGATTTTTGCAAATATGGGATCGAGCTATCAATGCTCATTTATTTTGAAAAGTCTATTTTATATGCTTAATCATTTGGGACGGCAGAGACCAATGATAATCATGCATGACACTTTTAATGTGTTCACTATATACCGTCAAACGTGGGTGTTCAGGCATCCGTTATTACTTCGGACAAATTCAGGATTTTTCCTTAAGTTTCCTTGAAAATAACTTCCAATACTTACCTATTCCAAACTCACTTCTGTTACTTACAGAGACATTACTTTCGATATTTCAAATACGCGACCGAGCAATAAAGTAACTTTCCGTGACGGGTGTTCGAAGAATCCATGTTAGACGCTAGTCTTAAACGGTGTTGTCGTATTATACAAGGTGCCCGCGAGGAATGGGAAAGATTTTATCCACGAGTTCCTTAGGTCATTAGGAGCAAAAAGTTACATGTGAATCCCAGGCAAATGCGGCTTACTTTTGAAGATATTATCCATTTTCATGTAATCAATTTATTGTGATTACTAAAGTACATTAAGCTCTTTTCATCGCGACGTTGCCACATATGTGGTCAAGTTATGCGTCGCTATTGACAGAAATCAAAGTAACAGCTACTTACTAAAATCATCCTTTTTTTGGAAAAATAATCGTAACCATTTTATTAAAAGGCATCATTTTTATAGAAACGCGAAATTTATTCAATTTGTATGTACAAAAATCGACAAAACTAGATTTTATTGTTTTTGCTGAATTCAACTTGGTTCATACAATATTTTTTACTCCTAATGGCCGGAGCAATGCGCGGTTAAAATCTTTCCCATTCCTCGCGGGCACCTTGTATGAATATCTCCAACGGAGATGGTGAGTCTGGTAGTGCAGAGGTCTCGCTCGATAACGACAAATTATTAATCTTCCTTTTGACTACCCGCCGAAACTGATATGCAAAATTCATATTGAGACACGACATTCCACGCAAGGAAGGAAAAATACGCAAAGTTTATGTTTTTCTACTCAGAATCCCATTACGAGAAAAACGACCCATTTTTTGTTTCTTTTCACCCCGTTACAGTTACCATAATAAGTTATATTACCTTACATGATGGCGATATGAAAGTGGAAGTACGAATTATCTATTTACATTTTGGGACACGTTATCTATATCTCAATGGATAGATCTCGAGCTTTTAAGTAGAAATTACATGCAATTACTAAAAATATACAAATAGTTTGCGGTGCTTATTTTAGCGAAATGTACTACATAGTATATTTTAGCATAGCAGTTTCGGCAGGTGTAACGTTGTTTCTTATTATTTGTCACGACTGACTGCCGAAACATCCAGCAAATAGTGTTTTGTTTACTTTAGTTTTGCTTGTAATTTATTAACACTAATGTATTTTACTTAAGTATTAAGCTTTAACTGTAGTTGGTAATCACAATTTGTAAAGATGCAATAACTTATAAGTTACCGCACACTTTATTTCTATGTACCTATATAAAACTTGTTCCTAGTCAATCATCACAATTTTTAGACAATAAGGCAATGTATTAGACAATAATCTAAGGTGTCTTAGTATTTATTAAGCTTTGTTAGGACTTTATAGGAAATAAAAACCCATTTTCTAAGAAATAATTTATCTTTATTATTCCTTTTTTAAAGTTTCGAATTCTTTTCTAAGAAAAATCAAACTTGGCTTTAGTACATCAAA
The DNA here is from genome assembly GCA_905404275.2 of Hedya salicella. Classification (NCBI taxonomy): domain Eukaryota; kingdom Metazoa; phylum Arthropoda; class Insecta; order Lepidoptera; family Tortricidae; genus Hedya; species Hedya salicella. The sequence continues at coordinate 8,742,192 of FR990112.1, read as the reverse complement.
AAAATACACAAATGTCCATATTATATGTATATCGATACATTATAAATACAACGATCATGTTCCATACCAAGTCGCGATTCGTACCGTTATTATTTAATTATTGAAGCGTAATGTTTGCGATGCGCTTGCGCCCACGCCTGTGGCGACTGACGTGCCGTCACATGTCAACGTCTCGTGACGTCATTAACATAAATGGATTTTCTGACTTGGTTCTTGTTGCAGTAGAACCATTAGATCGTTTGATCTAATGTTTATTCTTTAATAAAAATATTCTTAAGTCTGTAAATCATCAGCTGATGCCTCAATGGCGAGAAGTTTGACAATGTGTCAAAATGCTTTGCTGTGATTGAACTTCAGAAAACCCTCATTCACGATGCACTGTGCAAGCGAATTTTGGACTGAATTCATTTGACGTCACATATGCATCATTTCTTGAAATCATAATTATAAAAACCTTTAACAAATTTTAATGGTATTTAATTTTCGTTTTCTTTGCTTCTTTCCCAATTAACACACCGATAATTTCGTAGCGCTACGCTCGCCAATAACATGGGAAAAACCGAAAATTTGCTACGAGCAGAGAGCCCGATAGCCTCGCGGTCGTGAATATGTTAAGAACGTTTGGACTATGAATATAAAATGAAAGTTCCGTGGAAGAACTAAGATGGAAAAAGGTTCCCACAAACACGGATCAGAGCTTTTCAAATCTTGTTCATGTATGGAAACAACATGATTTAATGGCAACACTGTTTCTTTTTTTTCACAGTGGAAAAACCCTGGCGGTTTTATTAAAATTATTTTATCGTCTAACTGATTTTTTGAAGCCATCGATTTTTCACTCTACAATAGAATATAATGTCTACGGCATTCAAAACATGCCAAATTCTACAACAGTCGATCCGCCATGTTTTCTCACTAGGTCACGGGTCGTCACAGGGTGGGCACAGAATATCAGTCAGTCTACCACGGCAGTATGCGTGAGATCATGTCTACTGCTCATGTCTCTGTTACACTATTCAATACCTAAAGCATTACACTACTAGTAAAGAGTGCAATCAACTAAAAGGATCCAATTTTCCGTGCAATCTATTAGCCCAGGGAAGGAAATTAAAGTTTCGAGAATGTTTAATTTACGCCCTAAATGCTTTTTTCCTGTGGACAGCGGTACTGCCGTGCACTTCTACGGATAAGAACGTCACAGTTTTTAGGATTATTACAGCAGAATTGTGTCAAACCAAAATCTAGATTCAAGATCCTTTTTATACGGCAGATATCTCTTTCCCATTAGAACACCTACCGTGTTTTGTATGGAAAAATTAAAGCAGATATATTTGATTTGGAAACTAGGCAAGAAGGCCTTATGGTAAAAGAAGGAAGACCGGTCTATTAATTAAATAGATATGTGCACTTGATAATATATGTACCGAGGAAGTTGAGTTTGCAACATGTTTTTATAAAGTCAAATTCAAATTGAACATGATTTGCATTTGGAAGCACTAGGGCATTACTATAAAATTGTTTTCTAGGAAAATACAAGTTGAAAGTTCCCAACTAAGTATTACAAAAACATTTTCTTAATTTACCACGTGAAATTTTAAAGAGATATCTGTGCCGTCCAAATACTTGCCCAATAGATAGTTTTCGGTCACACCATACATACAATCGTACGGAGAATGACCGACAATAGTCACTATCTGGTAATTACAACTCATGTAAACTGAAATGGCGTGTTCTGATTCCTCCTTTAAATATAAAATAATTTAGACCTTGGATTTTATGTTTCTACATTTCTGTTTAAGTGAGTTATTCCATTTATTGGTGACATGGTGTTGTTGGATCTAGATCCAAAATAGGGACACAATACGACCAGTAGCATAATTTCATACATGTAACTGGCGCAAGTGGTGCCTTTTACTTCAACCTTATGATGCGTATAAAAATCAACTAAGTCCTTAAACTTTGGTACCTATGCGTATTTTAAGTGTATTTCTTGTTTGAATCCCAAATGAATTCCGTTACTAAGGTACACGTGGACTTAGGTGATTGTGATATGCGTCGACATAAATATATTACAATATTAATAAAGTACGTAACATGGAAACCAGAAATATTTGATCATAATTTTTATTGTCAGAAGCAAAATGTTGTGGTTCGATAAATTTAGACCCAACTTCTGATTTTCTAACATAGTCCGTAAGATTTCGACATGTTTATTATAATTTTTGTCATAATTAAATAGACTTTACACATGATTCCTCCAAGTTTCCAAAAAGATTGTCGCGCGTAACACTAATTCCAATTGACTCGGTTAAAATTAGACTAATAAAAATTGAATTTTGCATTACAACTTCCTGTACTATTTTGGACGAGTGGCGTTATAATTTATTGTTTTCCAAAATTGTAATGTAAAAATAAAAATTAAGCTGAAATCTCAATGCTTTAAGCTGCATAAAAACGATATGGAGTTGATGTAATGTAAGGCGACATTTCAAATGGATTCCTTCCGTTGATTGCATCGACAGCCCCTTTAGGGTTAAGTAGGCAAAAGTCACTGGTTTACAAAATTAACCACTAGCAGACTTGGTTCAACTTACCACAATAAAAAATAGGTTTTTAGGCCCAGCATTTATACAAATATAGGTTTTTGTTAATAATGAGACAGGTACACGCGTACATTGACTAAAATGTCATGAAATAATACCAAATCACTATATTTAGTTCAATCTCTAATGTGTTATAGTTATAAACGTCCACTACTTATATTTGAAATGCAATCGGTCCGCGCGGTCGGACCGCCCTACTCGTACAAGTTACTCCTCTTTAAATAAATACTAGCTCGTGAGAAGAGTTAAAGCGTCGGTTTTTGGCTGCCTTATACCCGGTTAGTACGGGAAACGTACAAATGCGAAACGAGCTGGACTAATCAGATAACAATACTTCAAATCAACCAACTGGAAGACTATTTCAAATTATACACAAGGTTCTTATGCCGTTTAAATGCTTTCACCGACACGAAACTGCGGACACGCTCGCCACTAATCCCTTGTATCGCCACGGACTATGAGATTGTTACAATTCCTATATTAGAAGCCAGACATACACGCACAGCGATGCTCGAACACTCGACGACCTATAGGATGCTCACATACTCACTATTAAGTATCGAAACAGTACGATTTGTGCACGCTACGACTCATATTGTAATGATCACATTGACGCCTTTGAACTTACGCTATATTACTTAAATATTAATAAACTAACATTACAACTAGGTACATTTGCTTTCGTTATCGTGGAATGCAGTTGTAGATCTTACTATGCTGTATTCGCATTGATATCAATTTAGAAGGGGCTTCAACATCAGTACAATGCCCAGTGGGAGAATCGGAGAATTCGATGTTTATATTACACAATATTATCCCTCGCGGAACACTAACGATCGTAGGGTAATTTACACATAACACTAATATTTACAGAACTAGTTTGTGCTCGCACTAGTGAACATACAAAACAAAGTATAGTATAGACATTAAGCGGCGGGCGGCGATCACCAACAGTCATCCGTCGCGGGCCGGGGCCTCACACACCGGGAGTCTTCGATAACACTTCCAACTATAAAAGAATTCAGGTAACTATCGGTTCGGACACATTCTAACATTCAAAGCGCACATCACATACACATCTTGTGGGTCACGCGAGATCACAGTGTTCAAATTATGGCTACAGGAGTAGAGATTAGATTCGAATTCGAGAAAGTTCAATCGAAAACTGCTACGGGCGCGGATCTAATTCGAGATAGCGTTCGGGGTTCGCGAGTCAAGTCACTATCACATCCGGGGGTATGCCGGCGGGCCGGGCGGCCGGCCGGCCGGACCAGGCTCAGGCGGCCGGAGTGGCGGCCTGGCCGGACGCGTTTTAGGCGGCCGGAATTCCGCTTTGGCCGGACGCGGCTCAAGCGGCCGGAGTGCCGCTCCGGCCGGGCGCGGATCAGGCGGCCGGCTGGGGCCGCTAGGGCCGCGCGCGTTCTCATTTGGGCGGCGTGGGGAAGGAGTTGACGACCGCCTGCGTGCTGGCCAGCACGGCCGCCGCTGCAACACACAACGATTAGCGTGAGGCTAGGGGCTGCACGGGGCGAGCGGGCGAGGCCCGCTTGTCAGCGTGCTATCGGGCCCCTGCAATCAACCACACACACACGTTACCAACGAACTAGGGGCCCTATTCCCGAATCCGGAGCTCGGATGGTACTTTTCTTCTGATTCTCTGACCATGTTAATTTGAATGAGAACGATTCGAGCACGGAAGTCAGAATAAGGCCCGCCGGAGCGTTTCTACCGTCATTCCCGACATTTAGATGGCATAAAATATAATAAATAATCATCATAGACCTCAGTTATTAACATCGCTTCGGTTCAAACGCTCCAGAACTATTCATACTTGAATACCATTGCGCTGAGCAAAATAAGGACTTTTCAAGTCAATAATGTCGTGATTTGTTAAAACAAAATTACGTCAGGGCTCACTACTTGGATGGTGCTACACGATTAGTCTCACCAGGGTAGGGCGGCGGGTAGAGCGGGTAGCCGAGCCCGACGTGCGTGTGGTGGTGCGTGTGCACGTGGCGCTGCGGCGGCGGCGAGCGCGGCGGCTCCTTGGGCGGCTCGGGGCGCGGCTTGGCGGCCGCCGGCGACTTGGCATGCTCCTGCAACTCGTGGATCTTGTGCGGCGCGTGCGGGTAGGCGTACTGCGGCCCGTGCCCGGGCAGCAGCTCGAGCTTGGCGGGCGCGCCCGGCCGGGACAGGTCCTCGGGCGCGTGGTACCGCGGCACGGTCCAGCCGCCGCCGAAGCCGCCCACGAGCATGGGGCTCAGCGGCGCGCGGTACACCGGGTCGAAGGGCAGCGTGCCGTAGTGCGGGCCTTGCATGTACGGCAGGTAGTACTGCGACGTCGGCGGCGGCGGCGGGCCCTGGGTCTCGGTGGTGGGCTTCTGCCCCTCCTGCTTGACCTTGACGTCCTCCTTCTTATCGTCCTTGTCCTTGGGCTTGGCGGGGGGCGGCGGCCGGCCGCCCGCGCCCGTCGCCGCGGCCCCGGGGGGCTTCACGTCCAAGCCAGATTCTTTTCTGCGTTGCTCGAGGCTCATGTAGTATCTGAAAAAAAACATACATGAGAAATTTTTGCTCAATCCATAACTATAACTAGTGGCTCTGAGACAGCAAAAAAAATCTCGAGAATCGGTTGAGACATGCGATCTATAGAGGAGAACACAGACATAAATAGTAGTAGATCAACGACCGGTTTGGCTCAGTGGGAGTAACGTTGCCTACGAAGCTGAGGTCCAGGATGCAAATCCCGGTAAGGGCAAATATTTGTGTGATGAGCATAAATATTTGTTCCTGAGGCTTGTATGTTTTCTATGTATATAAGTAATATATATATTAAATATATCGTCGTCTAGTACCCATAACACAAGCCTTATTGAGCTTACCATGGGACTAGTTCGATTTGTGTAAAATTGTCCCGTAATATTTATTATTATATTATTATATTTTTGCCCAAGCTGAAACCGAGACGCTACGGTCGCTTGGTCAATATAATATATGCTTGGTCGGAAACTGGCAACAAGTTACTTTTTAATCTGATAAAGACTAACTCAAAAACCTAGTGTTTAAGTTGTAAATGGTAAATGAACGAACCTTCTCAACTCCTCTTCTCTCGCATGCGGCGGTCGCTGGAACGCATACGGCCCCATCTGCGCCTTCATCTCGATGCTCTCCTTCAGTATCTGGTGCGTGTCGTTCGGCCTGGCCGGGTCCTTCCCCTCCGGCCTCTTGCCCTTGTCTAGGGGGCTTGGGGTGGTCTTGGCGCGGTCGGGCTCCTTGCCCTTGTCGTCGAGCGGCGCCCCAGGCGGGGCCCCCGGTTCAACGTTGTAAGGAAAATTCGGCACATAGTTGTACGGGTAGAAGTGCTGCGGGAGGACTTTCTGCGGCGGGTTCTCGGGCTTGCCGTCCTGGAAAGATGTTGATTGGTTAATTATAACCTAACTATGATTTTCCAGCGGCTTTACCCGCGTGGCCTACTATTTTATCCCTAGGGAACAGTGCATTTACTGGAATAAAAACTATCCTATGTCCTTTATAGTCTCAAACTATCTCCATACCAAATTTCATCGAAGCGGTTTAAGCGTGAAGAGGTAACCGACAGACAGTTTCTTTCGCATTTAAAATATTATTATATTAAAGATGTTGTGAAATGATATATAAGAATAGAAGTTACTTAAAAATAACATCGCGAGAACTAGTGAAATGGAAAGCGTTATCTTGTCTCACGAAAGGGCGATTGTCAATACACTGAATTTTGGTAAATAATAAGATGCCAATCAGCACTCAGACTTAATATTGCTGCCTGTGCTTGATCGTGTTTGTGCTTTATCTATATCTCATCGTGCAACTCCAAAGGTAAAGCCTGAGTCCAAAGAGATATAAAAATAATCATAGTTATAATGCTACATTTTACAAACCTATTCACCCTAACAATGACTGATAGCTGTTACTTAGAAAAACGTGATAAAACTTATACTATTTGAAACACCCTGACCTTACTACGTAAGATACAGAGACGGAGAGGCGCGGAGTAAACAATCATTTTGTCGGCATCTCTAATTACCGGCACATTCAATCTGATTGAAAGACTAGCGGTGACAATACCGCAATAATAATTAATTAGAAAGAAAGAAAACACATTTATTGCAGCGAAAAGAGCACCATTGCAACAAGAATGCTCAAAGAAAGAATTAAATTAAAATTACCTTACATCTAGTAACACTTAATATAAGGATGCAATACAATGGTGCTGCCATGTCCGCAACAACAGGCCACCACTCAGCATGATGCTGCGACAACGGGATAATAATTAGGTACCAATGTAGTGTGTTAGTGTAGTCGGTGCACATGACTGGATTGTTTATACCGCAGCATATTGCACGGCCGAAACACACCGGATGCGTGCGCAGCACGTGAACGTGCGCGTGTGCGTGTCGTGCGCGTTGTATTGTATGAAATGTCATAGTAGACGGCAAACCGCCTGCGTGGCGTGCACGTGCGCAGCGGTGTGTCACCTCTTATGGGTATGCGTACTTTACAACGCGCACGCCACGCGAACGTCTACGTACACGCCACGCACACGCATCCGGTGTGGCTTGGCCTTTAATGTAGCAGTACCTTAAGGTCAGACTTGGGGTCCTTGCCGAGGTCGTCCTTGCCCTTGTCGGCGGGCGGTGGCGCGGCCGGCGCATGCGTCGGCGGCAGGTAGGGCGGTTGTCCGTAGTACTGCAACACACTCGCTAATTACACTCTTTCCCGGATTTCATGTTTACGAGTCAATCTACTTTTTACTGTTCTTCTTTGCCATGTTTACGTCTCCTGGCTCACTCTTTAAAACTACGATTTTAAACGATATAAAGGCAACACAATTATTTTTTTCTAGCTAATAACAAATATATAGGCAAATTTTCAGGGGCCCATCACATCAGCCAAAAGACGTTCCAATGCTGGATATAGCCTCCCCTTTCGCCCGCATCCAGCGGACTCCAGCGCCAGGCCATCAGTCCACCTTGTGGAGGGCATACCCACGCAGGACGCATCTCGTTAGTATGTTAATAGCAAAGATTCTTGGCGTTTTTTCTAAGTAGCTGTCATTATTGTCTTTTATGGTGACAAAATAACAACAAGAAATACGGTTAAGGCAAAGGTTGATCCCAAGTGAAAAGGTACCACAGACTGACGGACAGAGTTGCTTTCGCATTTATAATAGTATGTCAAGTATGGGGTCAATTAGACATTTATATTAAATAACGTCTACAGATGGCTAATTTATGTCCCAATCAGTGGTGTGTACTGGGTTTTTGGCCAAGGTAGGCAGTTTTCCTGTGCCTGTAACGAGCCATGGTCGTTCAGGGTTTCAAAGTAGGCAGTTTCTCTGTGCCTGTATGGAGCCATGGTCGTTCAGGGTAGACAGTGCCTTTGTGCCTATATGGACCGCACGTCACTGGTCCCAATAGTGACTATTAGATACTGGATTTGCATAAGTACATATATGAAATATTACGGACAGTTAATGTGTTAAACGAGGGCTCTTCTGGTCACTCGGCGACATTTTCGGCGGCGGCGAGCTCTCCTCCGACATCAACGCCGGCGACAGCTTTCGTGCCAGTATGGGCACTGAATACGAGTATAGCCCTGTCTCGTCAGACGTACCTGATGGTAGACGGGGAAGGGTCTGTGGTCGGGGTCGGGGTCAGGAGCGCCGTCGGGCGGCGCGGCGTCGTCGGAGATGTCGGAGTAGGCGGGGGAGCGCGCGCCGGGCGTCGGCGAGCGCCGCCGCCGCTTGCCCGGAGAGCCGTCCGGCGACTCCGCCGCCTTGCGATCCTCCGGCATCAGCGCCGAGCGCGGCTTCACCTGCAATACATACGTTCCCAAATCAGAACTTCTACATTATAATATTTACATTACGGTACGGTTTATCGCGTCGCTTAATTTCAATCTAATATTTATGCTGCAGGTGAGGTTCTTCCACGGATACTCTACTAGCGAAAAGTATGATGAGAACAAACGTCAATTCCTACCCTGTGTAATATTTCAATGCTAATTTTACAAATAAATAATTAGAGACACACGCATAGAACACTCTAAGAAAGTTAAGGTTAAGCGGGTCGATTAAAAGAATATTAGACATCTCGTCGTTAGTGATAAACAAACTGAGCCTAAAACCGAAAATGTCTCGAAAAAGGAAGAAACGACGACGTTGTTCCACGGTCCTACCTTAAATTGAGTAGGTTGTAGCGCAGGGAGAACTTCTGGTGGAGGAGTAGCGGGTGGCGGCGGCGTCGGCACGCGTTCGGCCGGCGGAGGCGCGGGCGGGCTCGGCGTGAACTCCTCCGCGAACCGTGGCGCCGGCGGCGACTCCACCGCCTCCGCCTTCTCGGGAGACTTCTCGGGTGACTTCTCGCTCTTGGCGTCGGGTGATTTGGCAGGAGTAGGTGATTTGACGGGAGTGGCCGGAGTGGCGGGCTCGGAGGGAGGCCGCGCCGGCGAGGCCGGCTCCGGCGGCGTCTCCTCCTGCTCGGAGCTCGAGCCGTCTTTGTCGTCGTCGTCCGGCGAACCATGCGCGTGCGATCTGTGGTACTTTAGACCGTTCGCGTGCTTATACTTTTTCGAACAGTTCGGCTCGGGACACTCTAGGAGGACGGGGTCGGGGGGTGGGGACGAGGGGGTCGGAGGCGGACGCTTCGCTTTCGGCGTTGGTGGCCGTTCCTCCGCTTCTGAAGTCCTTTTCCTCTTGTTATCGGGACGGGGAGGAGTGAAGGGGGTGGGAGAGGGCAAGGCGCGGCGGCCCTTGGCGCCGCCGTTGCGCAGTTTGCTGTGCACGGAGGACCTCGTCTCCGTGAAGTTGGTCATGTCGGTGGGCGCCGCACCGCGGCCGCGTTTCGCCCCTCGTCCTTTTGGCGTCCGCGCATCTAGTTCCTCCGTAGGCGAGTCGCAAAATCTAGAAAAGAAAAAATACTATTTTTATGTAAAGTAGAAGATAACATAATAACACTTGAATAGTTATGTTGCATTTCTCTCTAAAATATTAGATCGTTTCAACCCTCGGACTCATAATATTTGTTGAGCAATTCATTTATTTACGCTGATTTTCTAAGCAACCAAGCCTTGTGGAAAATAAACTTACAAAACATTATTTTCTAAAACTAAAAATCATAGCGTGATCTGTTGTCTACTTATCCGAAAGAATTTACGTAGGTATTATTTTAATCTTCCAAACCCGAGCGCCCAGAGAAGTCTTTTACGGCTCTAGTAAAATTACAACGTTAAGAGCTCTCGGTTGTTATCCTCTTATATTTTATGGGAGCCTGGTGCGCTGCACATAATGCACGTTTGTCGCGCTAAGCCTTTATAAATTAACCGTAGTCTGTGTGTAATTTGTACACCAGGTGGGTCTTAATGGAAAGAAACTCCCATCCCCATGAAAAACAGTAATTTGTGAGGGTTTTTCATATTTTATTTAATAATTGCGCACTTTATGTTTTTATCGCTATGTCCCCTCGTGAGTGATGAGCGTGGCTATAATTACTTCGTTTTAATTACTTTTGATACAATTATTTTAAACTTGTTTTTTTTCGTAGGTGAATAGTTCAGCTTGATAAAAAGACATAGTTTCATGAAAGATACTAATAATAGATCGTAGACATAGCTACAGTGAAGCAAAAACATGTTATCAGTGTGTTCGTGTTCATATGTAATCAGTGTGATATTTATATAAAACGTTAATTTGCGTAGTTATTAAGAGCTCTAACTAATCAAAAGACTATGAGATAACATTGTTCCATCCAAGCTATTCCATGGTGGCAACAAAGGGGATAGCTTAGATGGAAAAATGTATCATCCAAGGAAAAATCATACCAAATTCCCAATGTCATCAAGCGTAACGCACTTACGCATTCCAAGCTTTCTATTTCTATAGAATATACGTGGATAAGATACCCCAGAGGCCCGGAGCAAAATGGACGACTGTTAAAAATGGGTCGGTCACGGTCCCACGATTTGTTAACCTTTTTTAAGTCCGGCTCCTTTACGAGTTCCAAATGTTATCTAGCCGCGCCAGACCCTCTAACATGATTTGGACTTAAATAACCTTTAGAAAAATAAAGGACTATATTGGACTAGATTGCCGCTGTTGGTTTGCTTACGATACAAGATGTCCGAAAGCTGGCAATTCGACAGGTTCAACCATTTTGAGATAAAAGGAAACATGTATCAGATCGTATCAAGAGCTTATTATGGAAACTTGACATGTTCGTTATGAATGAGGTATGAAGTTTAAAAATATCTATAATTAGTCAGTATATAGTCGGATTAATCGGTGAACCGACGCACCTAGAAAATAATTGATCATTTTCAAACAAATGACTGTTTTGAATAATAGCTAAAAACACTTTTAAAGCAATACTAAAACAAAACCGGACACAGATAGATACCTACAGACACATAAATACACACGATAAACCTGCACACCTCTTTTTATCGTTGGTTAATAATAAATTTATCTCTTCTCATTAAGTTTAGTAACATATTACTTTCGAGATTGCAGCTAAGCAATAATTTCCAAGCTTGCGGCATCCGAATTTGCTGTTTCAATCATATTATTGAGTTGGGCTTAGAACAAGCATATTTGCGCAAGCAGGTCTGGCTCACAGCCAACCTCCAGCTCATTTGGGTCAGGAAGAACCGCGTTATGGCACTAGGCTGATCGTTTAAAGAACTCCAGTTGGAAACTACATTTTCATTCAACCATGAATGCTCTCTAGACAAACATAATTATTAAACAAAGTGAGCTCGTTTGGCATTTTCTTTCGCTTTTTTAAATAGATTAGTGGAAGTTGCCCGCAACTTTGGCCGAAGAAATCATAACCGTGTTTTCTCCGACCAGTAGTCGGGTAACAATTATCCTCTGATCATCTTATTGTAACTTTTTGACGTTATGTGGCTACAAACCCACCCATATTTATTCATCCAAAAACACTTTTCTCTTCTACGAAGTTTAAATACCCCGCGAGTTCAGCTAAATATTTTCAATGCACACAAGACGTTTATTCTACAGCTTTATGATATGACTAGAAGCCGCTGATGAAAGAAGAGATTTCTCATTCGTTGAATGTTTTTTCTTATGGATATAGTAAACGTCCCAATTTTTGACATCCCAATTCCAATAATTAACAGAACTGTGTCACCTTTATTGTTATGAATTAATCGTACTAACAAATATGTATTTTTTTGTATTTAGCTTGTTTGTATCGAGCTTTAACAAAATATACTGACCTTGGTGGCGCCCAGTCGTGGCGAGTGCAGTCCAGGAGAGTCCCGACATAGGTCTTCCCACGCCACGTCACGTTCACAACCAGCACGCCTGCAACAACAAACCATTCGCTTGAAACAACAAAATATGTATAAGTAGGTCAAAAAACAAGGCCCTTCTTGTATGTAGTTGTGAGATTACAAATTAAACTACTGGTTTTTGATGGATAACAAAAATGTACTTCATTCACGTCAGTCAAAAAGAAATGTACAAAAAAAGGTATAAAAACATAGATTCAATATAAACGTATATAAAAATGATGTGCTATCTTGCACATTAGTAATGCGTCTGTATCAGGTAATTTGACGCTCCTTATTAGAAAAATGACAAAGGTTCCATATCAATTCTGTACTCTACTACATGCAGAAAAGCACTTGTTAAGATTTAGCTTATATTAGTAGAGATAGAGATACAGTTAAAGTGTTATAGTTAAAGAATAAAATGTAGAACCAATTGCACCATTCTTGATTAATGCACGACCGTTTAGACCATTCACACGTTACCGAAAGTCTAGACTTTTAGGACGTTTTGGGACGCTTTTGCCTATCTCTTTAACATGGCCTGTCGCGTCTGGCTTGACCAGCCCCTCCCCCTATCGCTGTGACGTAATATGTGGGTGGCCCCACGGTTTTACGCTTGTCAAATGGCCCACTATGACAATCAGTCGCATAACTGACAGAAGAAGGTAAAACCGTGCCAAAATATCTGTAACTAAAAGGCAGATATTATTGTAAACGGCCAATTCGGAGTTATGCATTTGGGGTACCTTGTTTTCAGTTACATTATGAAAAGAAAGCGTTGAGTGTCGTTGTTCTTTTCCTAGTATAGGTATATTTTCATTTAACTATAACACTATTAGCTGTCTGATAATTGGATACAAGCATTATAGTACAACTAGAGAAGAGAATAGCGATGGACTGAGTCACATACTACGTACTTTTTAACTCCCGAAAAAAAGAAGGGTGTTATAAGTTTAACATGTCTGTGACACTGTATATCTGTCTGTGGCATCGTAGCGCCCATACGGATCGGCCGATTTGAGTGCGGTTTTTTTTGTGTCATAGATACTTTTACCCCGAGTGTTCTTAGCTTTGTTTGATGAAAATCGGAGCACTCGACTCCAAGATATTCAGCTTTTAGTGGAACAAGTGACCGGATCTCAGCCAATATCGAAGCTAGGAACTCCACATTTTGTTGTGATGTTCATTAGTGTTTCATTTTCTATAGTTATTTCTGAAATCGAAACAAAAAGCTTCAAATGCCGAAATGCGCCGTCTTAGCGAGTTATTATAATAACCAGCGTAAAGTATTCCATACGAAAATATTGTAGTTTAACGACGGAAAGTATAAGTACTAATGAACGGAATTTGCTTCATGTTAAAAAATAAAAAAAATCTTACAAATTAATTCCTTGCACAATTCAGATATTTTTAAAGTCAGAAAAAAGTATATTTACACGTCAGTGTGTTTAATATGGTTAATCCGTACATTTCATTATTAATTTAGTATCATTATGTTTCAGGGCAATTTGGTAAATTTATTATTGTTAGTATAAATTAATTTATATTCATTAAAACTTTTAATTTTTTTAATATTCGGTTGAGTTAGTGTTGATATAGTATTTTGAAAGAATTGCTATAAAATGCCTTGTCTAAGAGATATTTCCTTACTTTGTTAAGAAATATTACAAAGCACTACGCAAGCTGAGATCTTAGAGTACTATTCAACACGAATTACCCTCAAAAAAGAAAAAAAATGAAACTGTGTCCCAAACTTAATACAAACTGCAACTTAATGCAAGTACTGTTTTCTGTGTATAAAAGTATGAAATAAATGGCTACATCACATCATTAAGGCGTGATAGTCATGAGATTTTGAGATTTATGAATTTATAAATAACTAATATGTCAAAAATTACGCGGTTTCAGACTACATGTTATACCACTTTATATGCTCCAATTAGGCTCTACATTCGATGGTTAAATTTTGTCGGGTTTCTCGTTCCCACCGTGTATAACGGTAACAACTATAATCGACATCACTGACATTTGATCTAAGTACGTGTCAAGTACGACGCGTTTGCATTACATTACTGCTAGAAAAAACTTAAAAAAATAATTAAGCTCTATATTATGATTTTATAAAATACACACGCAGTACATATGTATGCCTAAATCAAACTGGTACAGTCACCAGCATTAATATCTGCCGCAACAATGCGCGCATAAATATCTGACACGACTCTTTCTAGAGCCGTTAGGACGTGTCAGATATTTTCGTCCGCTTTGTTATGGCCGATATTGATGCTGGTGACTGTACTCGTAGGATACTGGCTATTGACTTCCGCGGCCTATATCGACGGCAAAAAGCGGAAACGTAGTAACCGACAACTTAATCCATTGGCGGTTACTCTGTTTCCGCTTTTGCCGTCAATATGTATTACCTACGAGGGTGAACCCGTAAGCAACTGCTATTATTTCATGTTTATAAATAATAATAATAATAAATAAATATCAGGGACAATCTTACACAAATGGACCTCGTCCCAAACTAAGCAAAGCTTGTACTATGGGTAACTAGGTGACGATATACATAATATATAGATAAATTATCATACTACGTGTATTTATACATAGAAAACATCCACGACCCAGAAACAAACATTCGTGCTCATCACACAAACTCTTGCCCTGGCCGGGATTCGAACCCGGGACCGCCAGCTTCGTAGGCCGTTGTACAACCCACTGAGCCAAACGTGTCGTCATAATATTAGTAGGATATTCATAGTACCTACGTATAATGAAGGTCTGTTGTCATTTTTCTAGTAGTAAACAGCTAACAATTGGAAAAACTTTAACGTGTAATCGTAGTGTAACTTGTTAAATAGCAGACTAAAACCTTACACGAATGCACTTAACTAACGCGTATCGTTTCTCATCAGACGTTTTTACGACCACGCTGGGGACAGAAAAACTCAATTCCTTCGCAGACCCCGACCCCACGCAGTGAATTTGTAGATAAGATTCTAAACGCTGATCCTCCAAGAACTATTCTTTGATTTTCGTATGAATTGTAATAAATTCTCGCCTCGTTGGTTCTGAATGTGGCAGACGATCCGCAAGGCTTTTGCCTTTATTCTGATATTAAGTATGCAGACAGATCAATGCACCTTTAAACTGTACAGAACACTGAGCAGAATAAAAAAATACAAGATTCTCTATATTTTTTGTCAATTTTAAAAATACATGCCTCATAATGTGCTATAGCTAACTGAAAAAAGTGAGGAATCAAATAACGATAACACCGCTTTTTTAGGTATCGTAGTATACGAGTATATGCTATAGCTATAAATCATTTCAATTACCATTCTTGCCACAATGAGGCCAAGAAGCTCTCTGGTCACGCGAAAACTATTTATTTTAATAATTTTTCAACACATGCTACAGAAAGTATTGCTCTAGGAGCAAAAGATGTCCAGATGTTCTGCAATTGGATCATATTTGGGTGATTTCACCGCCATCAGTCGCTAGTCATAAATATTGAAGGAATGAGCTACGCCAAGTAGCGGAATTTCATACTTCGCATCGATAGTAGTCATAGTTTTTGTTATAATTGATCGAATTCAACGCATATTATGGCCCATTTCTTTAATACTTGGGACTAAGGACTGATAACGGCTAAAATATCCTTGGAATCACCCATTAAGACGTGTCTCTTTGTTGTGACTATTATAACATAATACAGCTCTTCAAGAACACAAACACAATTGTATTGAAACGTAAATCTTGGAGGAAAATAAGGAAGTATTTTCGCTTGACAGTAAACTTTACATTCACGTGATTTTTTACAACTCATTGAATTCAGAATTATTATTTTTTAAAGTCAATGGGATGCTTTTAATTTGAAACGATCTACTAAACTTATGAAAACCAAGTCATGAGAGGTTTTACCGTAAAATTAACACTTATAATATACTATGATGTGACAAACAATAGATTGGGGTGACTTTCCAAAGGGATTTTATTCAGTATTGGCTCTGTGCACAAGTTCAGCGCCACCTAGGGTCCGTAAATTTGTTGGCTCTGACATTTTGACATTTAATCGCGACATTGTGACAAAATATTACTTTAATCCAAAATGATGTATTAATTTATTTCTAAAGTTACTGTGACACCTTGATTCGGGTGGAGAAAGGTTTGTGAAATCATTTTTGGTCATTAAAATTAAATGAGATAAGTAATATTTATTCAAAAAGTGTGTTTTATTTGTATATGTCAGAGTTTGTTTAGCAAGAAGATAAAGCTACTGTAATGGTTTCATTAATTAATAATAAACATATTAATTGTTCCTGTATCGCTAGTGATAATTAAGGGCTGGGTTTATAAAAATTAGGTAACCAAGTTAAACATTACTTTGAAATATGACAGATGACAGTGCCAACATTATTTTTACTTTTGGCCACTATAAGCGCTGCGATCGATTATATAACCCCCTACCTAGTGCTTCGCCCCCAGGGAATAGGGATATCTACCGTCAATTATATGTGAAAGAATTTACCGACTACGGCGAAGCATCAAGGTTTCAAAAAAATAAGTTCATATAAAAAAGCTAATTACTATCTTCATGGGACAAAATAACCCCGTCCTAAGGATGGTTTATTTTTCAATTTTGTAACCCTTTGTTTTTTATATGCTCTGTTACATTTTAAAAATACGACAGTTAATGTCGACCATTTACAACTCGTATATTCAGCCGTTAATCAGCTATTAGGAAATAACAGAACATGATAAAATTTGAATTTAAATTAATAATTAGTCGGAACAAACAACACAACGCTAATTCTATGCATCGACAGCTGTCATCAACACAACAAGAATATCGCCTAAGTCCATCAAACATTTTCAATAACGACAATAACTATCAAATCACTATGATCGCTTATTTCTGCATATAACACCGGCTTGTAACGGAGGATTGCAATTTGACACAAAACCGAGGAAACTGTACAAAAGAGCTTATCTAAATATAGAATTTCCATGAGTTACAACTTTATGTTATTGAAGATAGATGAACAAGTAATACAATGGCGCCCTCACTGACGTCGCATCGTGATCGAATGTCTATGACTGTCTAATCAAACACTGCAGCTATCTGCGGTCCATTAAGGGAGAATATACTTTATCTAAATGAAGTATGGTTGGTTAGATTTAAGCAGGTGCTGCACAATGGTCACGCACACAAGCATACACCGACGCGTCTCAATTGTCCATGTGTGGGGTTGCCAGATGTTAATCGGATATGTTAGGTATTTAAACGATTAGAGTGGATTGTATGGCGATACTCTATGTAGAGCCGTAATTTACAGCTTTCCTACTTGTTTTATAAGAGTACTAATGAATAACGACAATATGGTAAAAGATGATCAACTGTTTCTCTCTCTCTCTCACACGTACACGCTGATATTTTAGGTTACCAACTGATTTTTTTATTTAAAATCCTTTTGTTTGATAGATTGCGATCTTATTACAAACACATATGTAATCATCGGTAATAGAAGCATATTATACATGAAATAATAACTGAACAATATCTGACACATTCCTTTTCCAAGACAAAGCGTAATTATATTTATAGTAAAACCGGAATAGGAAGCATTATGTTATTAACGAATACATGATGACTGAATAATTCTTGCCACCTCATTTAATAAAGATAGAAAATTAAAGTGTTAAAACTCCTTTCTCCTGGAATCATTGTTCTGTTCTAAACTTAAATTTTATAAATAATCGGGTTGCAATCGAGAAAAAGAAACATAACGGCTCTGGCTTAACAAGATGCATCATTTACAGGTTGGCCAACTTGGCAATGATAAACTGTACGTCTTATTTCATAGACATTAAGTTTATTTTTTCTTGAGTTGTGGCACAAAGTTTGTATGTCTGTACGAAATTGATGCAGCGAAGTATTGATGCGGGGCCAGACCAATTTGTCACGGGACATTTGCATGCACAGCCAGTTCTAACCGGTTCAGAAGTATTTCTGCGAGAATTCCTTATAAATTTCAAATCGGGAAACTTGTTGAACTATTTCTATGTTTTGAGATAAAAAGTTAATAATATTACATATTGTTTTTATCATAGAACTCTGCCTTATATTATATATCTGAATACCTTTTTGACTTTGGCAGCTAATTGAAAAATCAACATTATAATTCAACGTACAAGATTATAAACAAACAAACTGAACATGACGATACATTTAATTAAAACACGTACTCTAAAAAAATACTCGCAAGTATTTTTACCTAGTATTTATCCCTGGTATTTCCCTTGGCAGCCGAGGCACGTACCGCTGAAAGTACCCGTGTCGGCCTCTGAACGTGACTTGGCCTGCATATTCATCCCTCCCTTATCGCTAGCGTGCTAACTTATGTAAATTTAATTAATCAATTTTGGCCCTCTATTCATAACACATTTTTGTACTTTCGCTTGTGAAGGCAACTGTTTCGCTTTACGGTTATTCTTTTTTGAAGTGCTTTATGTTATGTTGTTGTACGTTTTAAAACAAAAGTAACTTTTAGCGTGTTTTTATTAGCTTCACTTGTAACTAACTAACAATATTGTACAATCATGAAAGTAGATTTTTTTAACCTACTTCACTACGTATACATTTACATACCTAGAAGTGTACTTATATTATTTTATCTTATCTTATATCATTCTAGAAGGCGCCCGCAACTTTGTTCGCGGAAGAGAAAAAGTCAAACCAAACAAAAGTATCCTATAACTATCTGTGGATGTCCAGTTCAGCTGTTTTGGCGCGATGAGGCCACAACGACACATACAAACATACAAAATATTAAAAAAATATATCAATTCAGTCATCTCCGAATAGGCCGTAACACTTTTTTTTTTATATCTTCATTGAACACACATCTTATTTGTACAACTTTATAATAGTATAGATGTTTCTTATAGAATTTAACGAAAGTTATTGATTTTTCACTAATACACTGCACTTAACCTAAACCACTCAGTTTATGCTCGAGCGAATCGATTTTCGAAATTAACTTGCTATCTTGGGTTCCTGGATGTGCATAATAAATCCTAAAACAGTTTTCTGGTTGCAATAGAAAAAAAACGATAAAAATTTGTGTGACTGTTGACATTATTTTGTCGTTTCCAAAACCCTCGTAGAATCAGCCTTGTAAAAATGCCAGTTCGGCCTAACAGAATACGATTAATTATTTCAAACAGATAGTTTAGTTTTAATAAATTATGTTGTTTCCCCGCTAGCTAGTATGTTATAAATAATAATTATAATTAAGAATAAAATAAATAATATACTTAAAAAAACAAAAGGTTCCTTGCTCTTCGTTAATGTTCTCCAGAAATGATTAGACAACAGAACATTTCAGACATAGTCTTTGTAACTATTCGCAATAAAAAAATCATTTGTATGCAAAAACTTACTTCGATCCGTTGCTGCATGTAAGAAGGACAAACGTACAAACACTTTCGTATTTTATAATGTCTTAGGATAATAAGGATGTATGGTATCAGAAAATATCACAATTTTGACGACACAGTTTACTCAGATAACAGAGACCCTAGGAAGTAAGCTGTGCTGGGTTCCATTCCCGGTATACGTAAATATTTTGTGTAATGAGCACATAAAATAAACTCGAAATGCATATTTTTTGCCCAAAAATTTAACAATGTGCAAGGAAATATCACCTAGGTTATATTACATCGTAGAAATGGCAAACTTGACAGACCTTCGATTTTGATGCCTAACTAGAGAAATAAAAGAATAAGATAATAATATATAATATCCGTGACATTGTGTTAAATAGAGTAAGCCGCTTGTTGTACTCTTAGGATGCTTTAAAATAAACAAATCGATGGGAATTCAGTTCCATTGACACCTTGTCACTGATACACAATTAAAAATGTTCTACCAATATATCACGAGGAATATTTACGTCAATTTCCTTGGCACATATGGGTCATTGCCCAGTGGAACGAGCGATTAACTCCGAAATGTCTGAATACAATTTAGACTCAAATGCCGTGTCCATTTCTTGGAAGGATCAAAGTATGCTTTTAAGTACTTACATTCAAAATTTTTACTGAATTTAGTAGTGATAGATTTTTGTACAGCTATTGGCCTCAACAGAGACGTCACTTAGCAATATATCTATGTTGTCATAGTCACTGACCTCGAAAATATTTACATAATTCGCTCTTGCACATTTTTGATGTTAATTTTACACCGCATTTTAACAATTTCTCTTGGCAAACATTGTTATAATGTTCAAATTACTAAATAATACATTACTTTTTAAGAAAATTACACTTTACCGCTTCAACAAGATTTGCAAGAACAGTCGAGGAAAACATGCTTAATTCGTATGTATGTTGTGTACGTTCCGCACATTGACCGAATGAAAAATATTTACATTAAATCTGAACGAACATTTTTATTCGATAAATCTGTTCCATCAACAAATAACTTTTATCGGGCACTGCTGTTACCATAAAAACTGACACGATTCAATTCCAGTTAAAACGCCAACACATTCCTAAAACAAAAATAATACGCAACCGCTTTCCAAACTGAACATTTTCGCGAAATTTTGCCGGACAGTAAACAAATTGAGACAAAAATGGGAGCCTTGGACCTCTACCATCCCTTTTAATCCCTCGAGGTCTCGGCGAGTATTTTATTATAGCTTCGGCGAATACCTGAGTCGGCGATGTCACCCTCTTCAAATTGCGAGGGAATTAATCGGGTTTTATCCAAATACTTTATCTGTCGAACTGTAATTACAAAAGTGTTTGCGGCCATTTTTACGAAACGCTTTGAAGCGTTCCGAACGCTATCTCCAAATTGATACCTGTCTATTTGGATTGTGGGTGATAATGATAATATATCCTCTATGAAGTGGAATTAAATAAACCCCACGAGGCAGGCTAACAGAAATCTATGGCCAATTACAACTTTATAAACCGACGATGAAGAAAGAGCTGGGTTTAAGGTTAGAATAATGTATGTCTGGCCTGTGTCGTTGTATGACTTGTGTGTCGTGGTTTTTATACATTTATAATATTGCTTGTTGTAATGAAAATATGTTGATCCCTGGACACTCACGCATTCATAATATTATTAAGGCGGGATGCGCGACTTATATAATTATACTTAGTTGAGCATTCATTAAGCCAGTCTTCAGGCTTTAGCGACCGTGCCACTCAATTTCCATGCAAAATGGGCTCTCGAGACCTTTCTGCAGTTGGGTAACGTTCAACCATTTCCTTTTGCCATGGATTCAGACATTGTTCATACATGTTTTAAATTTTGGGTCACCTAAATTTCGAAGCGCTATTGCACTTGGGCTTTAAATTTGGATTTAATTTTAAGAATAATTACGTACTATGCTATTCAACCGTGTGTAACAATTATGAAGTGTGTATATCACACTAACAATGACAAAGTAAATAGGTATATGTTACATCTTTAGTCTGCATTACCATAGTGCACGTTACTTAAGAGTCCCCAGCAAGCTCGGCCGAATTTCACCTTCCCATACAAACGGAGTTTCTTTCTTATTTTAAAACTACGCGTTGGATTGTAACGAAATTTTGCATATACAATGACATGCGGTATATCTAGGCCTGTAATTAGTTTATATGGCTCCAGTTTATAAATCAAACAAAATACAGCAAAAACAAGTTTTGTATAAAAAACTTAAATTCGATGTATTTTTTTACTATGGTATCTGAAGCTACAAAAACTAATTACAGGCCTGCATATACCTTAACTTGTTCTAAGTACAAAATTTAAGAGCAAACTAGCTAGTCATCTTTAAATGAGAGCGTAACTACGTTTGTATGGAGAACCGAGCTTACTGGGGACTAAGTTGTTGTTGTAACCCGTGATGCCATATATAGTATATAGGTGCATATTTTAAAAAATTTAACCCCCGACGAAAATAGACGGGTGTTATAAGTTTGACGAGTGTATTTGTGTGTTTGTCTGTCTGTGACATCGTAGAGCTTGAATAGTAGAGTGATTTTGATTAAATTTTTGCTGTTTGAAACATGACTTCACCGAGAGTGTTCTTAGCTATGGTTCAGGTAAATCGGTTCAGCCGTTTGAAAATCATCAGCATTTTTCTAGATATATCGGGGGCTTTTTGAATATTTTATCGGTTCATCAATTACTTGTCTGTAGTAAGTTTGAGTCAGTAGTTAAGTTAAACAACGCCTAATATTTAAAAGTCATTGGTGTAACCTCACACTTCGGATTATCTGTAACTTATAAGTAAACAGATAATTGTTTGTCTAACCGCAAACACGCAAATAACATAAAGATAAACCAGCACATTTTTAAATAAAATGTCAGATACCCACTTATAAAAAGTGGCTACATTCGCTGTAGATTGGTAAGTAAGTGTAAGTATAACGATGCTCTTCAGTTGACTTTGACGCAGTGAAAGAGCTCTTTCACGCTAGACTGCTCGCCTCCCCAGCAATATATTAGACAACATAAAGATATCTACATACAATTTAGCTCAATCTACACAGTCTACAGAACAACTAATTAGACAGAGACTTAGCTATCTACCACGGGACTAGACATTAAATACTAAAGTACTTAAGTTCTAACATAAACTAGTATTCAGTATGCGAGCCAAAAGTAGCGAGACGCGAATTAAAGGACCGCCCCAAATACTTGGAACTTACAAGTATTTAGAACATCAAAGTATTCGTAACAGGTATCTGGATATACTTAATGGCTTTTCATAATAAATTAATTACGGATGTTCGTGAAACAGTAAATTAATTTGACGCTTTATTATCGCTGGCGAAACTAGAACTAAAATACGTCCGGTTCTGTGTTCGTAGCTAACGAGATGATTGACTTTATCAGAGGTCGGGTGAAACGACCCGTTCCAGTTTGAATCCTAACTCGTTCTGATAAGGATTAGGAAGGTTCGCCGCGCAGGCTCGAGTAAGGCCGCTTGATCCAGGGTTATTATTTATTGTTTCACGAAACAATGAACACATAAAGCATTTCTCTATAAGCTATTAGCATAAAATTATCACTTATTTCCGACTGGTTAGTAGGTAATTGGACGCGATCGTGATCAATTAATCAGAGCGACAAATGAGATAATTGAGTCTGCTGTGCCCGTGTAAACGCCGTAGGTACCTGCCAATGGAAACAACTCTGTTTTTTTCTCGCCTCGCCTTCGAGCTCGGATTATGAATATGTATTTTATTAACTAACCGCAAAAAACGATACGTCTGAAATCTTTATACAACCGTAATGTGAATCTAATAAAAACGTCGACGCGACGATGACGACTATAGATTATTTCCATTCCGGCACGGTAACAATATCGCGCTGCCAAAATACAGTTTTAGAGCAGACATTTCCAAGCTTAAAATTACCCGAACAACAGAGTATAGGGTGGCATTTTTAAAAGGTAGGCAGATGGAGCATTTGCCCAAGTTCATGACGACCTGGAGGAAATTGTCGGGCTCCTCGCTTTTATTATTTAGGGGTGGATTTCCCTTGTAAATGGTTAATGCCGGGACACCGGTCACGGAAAAGTTAAATTAGAGGCCGTCCGGTTGTTTGGTTGGTTGCGTGTAATCGCTTCGATTTTGTTTTGTCTGTCGCTAATGAGTTGTCGGAGAATCGTTAGTGTCGACTCAATTTTTACGAGTATACGCAATTATACTATTGACATGCTCAAAGCAATTTGTTATTGTGAGCTACATATATTTAAAATAGACTATTACGAACAGCACTATTGTGATTCGAATTGAGAAACACGTCGCGTCACTGGCTTGTTGCTGTTAATCATTAATAATCCCACTGTCATGAATAATCTTGTCAATGAAAACTGAGGACGGGTAAATTGGCTGAAATACTGAGCTAAATGTTTACGGGGGCTGATTGAGATCGCAATGGCGTACCAGGAGAGCAGTTGACTGAAATAGGTCCATTTAGGCGGTGCTAATTACTGTTCCGGCCGCGGTAATCAACAGCCTAATGGTCGTCGAGGCTCCCCACTTGCGCCTCCTCACTTCTCCCTCACTTCCTCGCTTTCCTTAAATCCTGGTATTTATCTACATCGATAAATAACGCGGAGCTTTACGGATAAAGGAAAAATATACTGTTTTGTTCCGCCCGACTTATAAAGTGTGCGTTGTGAAGTTTGATGGAACTGAACAAGTAGAATTTTTGATTGACTGGTACTTTACAAGTTATTACATAGACAAAAATATCTACGAGATTCATAAATGAATTAAACATAAGGCAATATCTAATTATATATTCAGCAGCGTAAGTATACATTTCAAGCAGTGGCGGACTACTAACGATGCTTCAAATAATTCCAACTTTTTTTCTCTTACGCGTAGTAACTCGCCGCGTTTATTATTAAAATATTCATGGCTAACATAAAACACGGGAGTGAATAAGTCGAACGTAATTACCGGCTCTTATTAGCGGCCGATAGCATCGCGGTATTTAATAACTCCGTCCTATAGAGCCGGGTCTTTACACCTTTATGCTCCCAGCAAATGGAAGCCAACAACTCATAAATGGTTAAAATAATTACAGATATTTGTTTTTATGCGCTTTATATGATGGCAAAGTAAACTGGCTAAGTAATTGGTTTTCTGCTTAGAAAGTTTTTATCATTTAGTAAAATCGCAGTTGTTATCCTCACAAACACCGCTACGATAACTATACTCGAAATAAAACACGACTTTATCGATGATGGTGTAAAATTTTCTCATTTAGTTTGCGTAGCTTTCTTATTTGGTCTAGGTAAGGTAAAGTCCTAAGAATTTGAGCAGGGACTGGAATTTTATTTATAAGGGAGTATAAGATTCTTAGACGCGGTCATTCGTCATTAGCAATGAAATGAAACAGCATACAATGTAACGGCAGCGCCACGTCCCGGCGCCATTAGGGACACAATACACCCCTACTCGTAATTATTATAAAACACGATAATAAATCACCATCTGCTCGCTTCTGTTGCCACTTTCCAAATTTATCCGAGCACTGTCCCTCGCCAGTCGGGGGGCGGGGGAGGCAATTCACGCCCTCTCTTCAAGCTTATTTATTTTGGGCCAGCAGCTTACGGAAATTAAATACGGTTTACCGCACTCCGGTCGCGTTGTAATTTTATCACGGCCTCGCGTGTTAGCGACGTTTATGAAGTTCGTTATTATATGACGGCGTCTTCTCGACTCGAGGCATAAAGTCGCAGCCCCTGCTCAAAAACCCCGACGCCCCGAGAGACAGGTTTACGAGCGCTAACAATTACAGCCTATCCTGGCGACGCATTCCTTTCCACTAATTAGCGGATGTATTTATGTTTAATTAAATTTTGTTTCGTTATCAACTTTCTGTTTACGTCTCTTTTATGAACCCATTATCCTGCTTTGTGCCGGCGCTTGGAGCGATACTTTCCTTTGGCACTCGTTTTATAGCGCGCTTAAAGTTCGAGAGGCGTTAAATAATTCCTTCACTCAAAATGAGCTTCGTTTGCACAGAGCTTTTAAGAGTGTAAAGTTTACTTTACCAACAGGTCGGTAGCGTTGAATGGATGCAAATGAAATCCCCGGAACTCTGTTTGTCAGTGCGGCACTGCGGTGTGGGAAACAATGGACAAGTCTGATTAGAGCCGCTTTCGGCCGCCGCCTCCGCACGCCCACCGCCTCTCAGTAATAACTATTCATTCCTCTATTAAATTGCCACAAATAATAAAGATAGAATGCTTGAAATATTTATCAAACCGGTTTCATGTCTGTGGGTATTACTGGCTATTAGATATAATGAAATAAGGTTTTGTCGTGTCTAACGTAAATAATATGTTTGTTTTATCTGTTACTATTAAATTCAGGCGGTCGAATCCCAATTAGTAAGAACATCGGCTAGACTAGAGGAATAAAGCGAGAGGTACATAAAAACGGTTTAACTCAAGTCGACAACAGAAAACGAAATGCGTTGTTTGCTGACAATTTGTAAAGCTGAGTAGCGTTGAAAAGAAAACACTGATTTCCATTTATTCGTCACAGCCACTGGGCAAATTGCTCTATGCTACGAAATGTCCCCCGGTGATTTCAAATTGCTTAGTTCCTTGATGGCTGCGGGCGATTGTTTACGACTACTGAGACCGCGTCACAAAAGAAATTCCTAGTATTTAACAACAGCCTGTGCTGACATTAACTCTGTATACCTACATAATAACTGGAAACAAGCTATGTGTATAATCGAGGCGACTATAATTTACCACTTACAAACTTATTTCCCTCCAATTTCTAATAACAGATGTCATTGACAGTATTGCGTTTTTTTGTGGCATCTCCCCTAAACTTCATACGAGGGGAAAGATAAAGCTGCCACCCCATCGAGGTGATAATAATCGTTGACGGTCCTTTGAAATGTAAAGAAATGAGGCGTACAAATAAATATTTATTGTAACTTAGTGCTCTGTTTTTTTAATAAAATATTAGCGCATATTTATTTACGAACCACAAAATATTAACAAACTAGCTTTAATTTAAAATCTATCCTACATATTATGAAGTTGTAAAAATTTAATGTCTGTACATTAAAGATATTTTCAAAAAAATGATTGAAACTGACTATTTGGAGTTCATTGAATCGACCTATGTTTTTTTTGTATGTTAGTATGTGTCGTTGTGTCTTCATCACGCCGAATCGGCTAAACGGATTTCTACCAATTTTTGGTACACGGGTAGCGGAGTATCTCCAGATGGTTATAGGACACTTTTTACCCGACTACACGGAAGAAAATAAGACTTTTTCTCCTCCGCGAACGAAGTTATGGGCACCTTCTAGTCTAGTTGTAAATAAAACTGTAATAAGTAAACCAGTTAGACCTGTTTGTGTACTTGTTAGATTTAGATTACTTAACTCTTAATTAGTTTCAATATGTAAGTTTGGCTATAAATGGTCAGCGAGGTGGTAGCTAACACTTAATTTGTTTTTTTACGTTATTACTTAGTTCTCTTTTGACGGAAATTGTTCTTTCTCCTAATAAAATTGCAATTTAAAACAAACAAAGTGTCTGCACAATATGAAACGCAGAAGCAGAAACGACCAGGCGTGCACAAGCGTGTGAGAGGTAAGCCGCGCTACGGTGCATTGCGTTCGTGCGCTAGTAACAACTCACCACCTTCCGTCTCATGCCAGACGATGCCCTCCAGCGTGACCGAGGTACCAGGCTCGCATGGACCCAGACAGTCCGGCTCCGTGATTGTCCCGACTGACGTGCCGACGCATACTTCGGCTGTGTCCTGGAAGAAAGATGGAAAAAAAACCTTAATATTTCTCTCCGGACTCGGAGAACTGGCAATGATCACTACGAAATTTGAAGTAAAGTGTTCCGATTGGAGAAGCTGTATGTCACTCACAACGAGCTTTATTTTGAATATGTTTTACCTAACTCTTTAGCTTTCCTTTTGCCACAAAAACTTGAAACTTAAAGCTTTCCATACCATGCAGGAATGTCGGGGTCGTTTCTGTGAAACGAAACGCTACCTCATTATCATAATAAGTCTTCATAAATTAATATCGATACCTTTCATGGCGCATTAGAGCATCGTTTAGCTTGCATAATGCGAATAGCTGGCATGCACATAGCCGCAGTACTTAATGGTCTGTGAACTAGTTCGCAGCCTTAAATAGGTACAAATGAGTTAACTCGACGCTTACTGGCAGTAACCGTTATTTTAATAATCTGGTTTAATATATAGTTTGTATATTGTGCAAAATACTTGTGTATTACTGTCATATCTAATTTGCAGTGAACTGACACGAAAAGCTTTGAGTAGTTTTGTATTGAAAAAAATATTCTTCGTCGACACTATCGGCAATTCCAAAAACTCAATTAGCACACAATTAGCAGTTTTTGGCTGTTTAGCATCTCTGAATATCTATCATACGTACCTACGCTAACGATATAGCGTGTTTAATGATCAATGATACCATACGAAGTCAAAAACTTATCGATAAAAGAAATTGAATTCAAAGCAGCCCTTCGTCGCCTATTTAAGAAAAGGCTTTCGCGTAATGTGAACAAGTTCTTGGTGTAAAATCGTTACGACAGTTGCCTGCGGTAGACCAAGATTGCATAAAAGTAAGGACCGTTTACCGTGGAAACATAATCAAATGAAGCCATTTACATTCAACTCTCGCCACGACGCTAGATATTGCCGTCTCTTTCATGCACGCAGTTAATGGGCGTGCAAATTGTGAACTAAACTACTCAATATACCAAATCCTTTGAAGAAGTTGAACTGTTATTGGGAAAATAACAGGCTTCTATGATACTAGTCTAGTGAATACCGACAAGTCTCAGTGCAGTCGTGGTTAGAATATCTTTTTGGACACAGGGACCGAAATCTTTATACATGAAGGTACCTATTATCCCTTAAATGAGCATTTTATACTCCCTTACTCGACAGTTTAGAATTATGACACAAAGGTTTTACGCTTGAATTGTTTGATAATTCATGTAACATGGCCATGCGAGTTTCAAAGATTTCAAATGTAATTAAGGGCATTTAACACTATGGTGCGAATCAAATATTTAATACGACAAGTCAATTTACCTACTGTAAGTAATTAGCAACCTCTTAGCAACCTTGGTAGTTAAGGTTACCCGTTCCACCCGAATTTGTCCCACAAATCCGTTTAGGATTTGAGCGAATTTATTTCTTAGTCAGAAATATCATATACATAAAAAGTTTATTTGGAAGAGATCGCTGTTTAGCGATAAGACGCGCCTGTTGTATACCTACGTTATCATATGTTATATCTTTATATATGTATCTTTTTCCTTAGAGGTGTGCAACAGTGCAATAAAGAGTACCTATTCAGTCTATAATCCATTTTATCTACCCACATATCATAAGGGCTCTACAATGCGCTCAGAAACCGTAGGAAATGACCAGCATTATTACAACCAATTTTACTTTGAGAACTTTCTTATCTGTGGTTGTAGGTAAAATCTGTACTGTAATATATATTTCAGTATAGATTTTTGCGATTTTTGTAACGTTATGAGTTTAAATTTGGAACAGCTGTCAAAACTCAAAGAGATCTCTATTCTAGTATCCATAGATATTAAAACGTTATCGATATGAAACGTCAATTCAGTATGTTTTTATATAAACCGCACGACATCTGATCTCAAGTGATATGAAAATAAGGACTTCATTCGTTTGTCTATGATTTAAAAAAAAACATACGTTTTGACGGAGGACCGAATTGCCGCCATAATTGTTGTCATTTATTTGTTGATTTTTTGCTGTTACGAAAGTAGAATTGTGAAAAGTTGTTTTTAATTTACATTTAAGTTTAAAATATGAGTAGAAGTGACTCCGAGAACTATATGAACACTCCGCCTGATATTGTAAATGCAGCCACGATTGCAACAAATAACTTGTTGTCAGAAAAATCGATAGCCAAATTTAGTACTAGTAAAAAAGTATAAAGTTTTTTCAGATTGGAGAATGAACAAACGCACGCATTTATGTGAATAAGTAAAGTCTTTCCTTCTGTATTTGTTCAAGTTTATTTTTTATTGCATTATTTGGATATCTATGGCCTATTGATATTTTACAGGTAGCACTAGTAACAATGCAGGTCATTTCCCTACGGCTATTTCTGAACCCATCTTAGAGTACTTATGATATGTGTGTAGATAAAGTAGTGTATGCATCTGTTCATAATTAGGCCTTAAAACACTCGTGTGATCCTATTATGAAACTCGCTAATGCTAGTTTCATAAAACCACACTCATGCTTGAAGGCCTCTCATTATGTAGCAGTTGCATAAACTAGTATTGTCGTACGGCCTGTACTAGGTTACAGGTTACCTACGTTTGGTTAGGAATACCAAATTCAAAATTTTTAATTAAAGCTCATATATTCGTGTTTAGAATTGAGTGATTCAATTGTCTCCGCATCGTTTGTTTTTTCTTTGACATCGTTCTATTCACAACATGGAAAACTTAATGTATAGCGTTTTTAGCGTTCCGTAGCCAAAACAGAACTCTTATAGTTTCGTTATGTCCGTCCGTCCGTCCGTATGTCACAGGCATTTTCCCTACTCAAAAACTAATGATGTATAGTGTCTACCTACCTATAGGTGTCTTGTATAAGCCGCTACTTAGTTTAATAGTTAAATAACAAAAAATATATTTCTAGGGGTGCACTCCATGGCGTACACGTAACCGAAACTGAAAAAGTAATCAGCAAATATGTGGCACATATTTCGATATTTCTTTTGAAAATACTTTGAGGTTTCTACATTTTTTTTTTATATAGGGAATATTTTCGGAAATAATTGCTCCGAAAGTAGCATAAATTGTGTCCAAAAAATTGCAAAAATAAAGCTATTAAGCTTTATTTTTGAATGATATGATATATGAAGCTGTGTTTGGATTTGTTAGAAAAGTTTTTATACATCAGGAACGTCAAAAAATAACGAAATTACTCAATAAGTAACTTTATTTATTTATTACTAAAGTACAGCCACATTGTATATATTATATATAACATTCACATTAATTATATTTTATATTATTATAGGTATCTACATCTGATATACACAACAATAACGGTGTACATAACGCTTTTTACACATATTTATGCAGTGAGATTAAAAAAGTTAATAATAATAACAATTTAAGAATTTTAAACATGCAAACAAAAATTAGGAACACACGGAAAAGAAGAAAGAAATAAATATAAACATCGAATTTAACTTTAAAGTTAACACAACATAGCGAGGTAGGTACCACAACCATTACCTCTTGCTTGGCAATACTTTAGATTTAAACACGGCCAAACGGTCGTGAAAAATGTTAATTCATACTTAGTCCCAAAAATAGACGTGATCTTGAATTGGGGTCGACGGGGTAGCGTTAAATATCACCAAGGGGAGGAGGGGGTCAAAAGTTGAAAAAAAAAACATTGAAGATATTTTCAAAAAAAAGTTTGTAACATTGAGTTAGCTAAATCGAAAAATATTTTTATTTTTTGTGTGTTTGAATGTGTCATTGGGGCTTCATCTCGCTAAATCAGACCGGATTTCAACTATTTTTGGTAACGGGTAGCAACAGCAACAGATGGTTAAAAAATACTTTTTACCCGACTACGCTCAAGAAAAAAATAGGAGTAATGAATGTTTTTCCTCCGCGAACGAAGTCGCGGACGCCTTCTAGTAACTTATACCTAAAGTTTTAAAAATTAAATGTCTGTACACATTGAAAAAATAATAATTAAAACAATAGTGAATCGGGCCATTTGAAGGTAACTGACTCTAAAATTATTTTTTTGGATTTTTTGTAAGTTTATTATGTATGTATATGTGTTTTTGCGCCTTCACACTGCCGACTCAACACGGATTTCAACCATTTTTGGTACCACAAGGGTAGCTGGACATTTCAGGAAGGTTCTAGGATACTTTTAAACCGACTACGCTGAAGCCAAAAAGAGGACTATGATTTTTAGCTCCTTCGGAAACGAAGTAGCGTGCCCGCTTTTAGTAATCTATACTATTACAAAGTTGTAAAAATGAACTGCACATTAAAGATATTTCGAAAAAAATGATTGTTACGGCCTATTTGGCGGTCACTAAAACAAAAATATTATTTTTGGATTTTATGTATGTTTGTATGTATCGTTGTGGCTTCATCACGCAAAATCGACTAAACGGATTTCAACTATTTTTGGTACACGGGTAGCTGGGTATCTCCAGATGGTTATAGGATACTTTTTACCCGACTACGCTGAAAAAAAATGAAGGATTATTTATTACTTTTTCTCCTCCGCAAACGAAGTTGCGGGCGCTTTCTAGTAATAAGTAAGAAGTTAAACTCTTGTCTGTCGGCAACTGATGAAACGTATGGGGGGGGGGGGGGTCTCCTTACTCTCCGTTTCTAACCCATCTATAGACACTTCCGCGATTTAGTTGTACGACATGATTACAAGTTAAAGTACACATTTGTCTATGTTTCTGTCTGTAGCAAGAACCATTAAAACAAGAGGACTGACAATTGCCATACTTTGAATCGTGCTCCGATCGCAACGAGATATCCTGGCAAACACTAGATGGCACTTAAAAACTAAACATTTAACGATGTTATAATTGAATAAAGAAATATAGTATTGTAACTATTAGTTCGCAAATAGCTAATAATAAATAAATCGTAGCATTTAAATACTGTGCCACGCTTACAAAGTTCAATAATTGTAAAAAATAATTCTTATATATAGATGGCGTTGTACATTATCGAGGAACGGCTTTTTGTATGGAGATGGTCAGTCGTCTTGTTTTAATGGTCCTTGGTCTGACTGTAATCATCCGTTAAAAACTCACAGGAGACTAAGGACGAGTTGCATCGACGTAATGGACCGGTTAACCTAAACAATAGTTTTGATAGCGGTCATCCCATTGTGAAACATCGAATAGCGTAAAATGCCTATTACCAGCCACCCTTCGGTTACTGGCGAAATCGAAAAAGTACGATATAAAGCAAGAGCCTTGACTGTGGCCTTGACAAAGATAAGTGCTAATATTAAATATTTTGAATAATAATAACTTGTTGGCTTAAATACCTCTACCATATTTTTACAATACGCGTGATAACGGCGGCAAAAGTTATGGCCAGTAATTAAAGAAAGAAAGAAAAGAATGATTTATTTTGAAATACACACACACAGGTACAACATCATCATAGTGCTTATTAAAACAAGAGTGAGTGTTGTGGTATTTCAAAAAAGGAGCCCACTCAGCAGTGTCGGTGAATGTAGTGCATCGACGCTGATTTTCAGTGGGTCCATAAACACAAATAAAACACATAACTTAACCTGAGTAAATAACAAATGTAGTGTGCAGTCAGTGTGAATTAACTAAATTGCCCAGTTATTGGCGATTTACTCTAACCCGTATTAGGGATTTTAACGTACGAAACTTTCGATTGCAAACGGTTTGAAACAACTGGCCCTCGTACTCCGATTAGTACGAGCAGTTCAACCGCAAACATTATTAATATTTCGACACGCGATGCCATTAAATCCTATACTGGTGCCGGAACGTTCCTTTAGCTACGGAGGGAGGCTTTGTATCCACGAGGGGAGCTGTGAACGCTGCAGGAGAGTGTGATATGTTGTTCTAAAATGACCTAAGTCTACATAGAATACATATACATATGACTTTTTATTTAGGGTAGCATTGCTCCGGCCAGCTGCCGCTTTATCTTGACAAACGAACGAATCGCGAACGAAAAACACTAGAATTTACATTTCAATACGTTTTGCTTACATCGACGCATATATCCCGAAGACTAACAGCCCCGAGCTACCAGTATAATAGAACAATAGGGCGTAAATCAATATACAAGATACGACCGACAGGAATAAAGCCGAGCGAGTGTAATGAGCGGGTCGCCATCGATTAAAGCGCTTCGTTTGAAGATCTCAAAGCGGCGCGAGCTAATTTGTAGTCAGGCTGAACCCGCGCCGCAAAAGGAAAGTGCGACGACTGACACCCTCTTACATGCCTAATGACTTCGAACAATGTTACTTCCCCACTCCTGACTCGTGTGCGCTGTGACGGCGAGCATCAAATCACACCAAACACGTCCGCATTTGGCAGCAAAACGTTCACTAGAGGCATGGTAAACGATTATAGTGTAACCAAATTACAATCCACTAAACCCGGAGAACATACGTCATTAAAATAATTTAGGGAAATGGCACGTTTTAGTGTTCGCGTTTATGGGAGCCTGGTGGATGGCGCTCCGTGCCAGGAGCAATAAATACCGAGGCGGAGCCCCCACCATCTTGTTTATACACTACCTCCCGGGACGGAACATTAATTTTCTGCTATGCGGAATAAGTGGCGACAAAGAGTGTTCGCGCCAGCTAATGGCCTAGAACACATCAACATTACGACTTATAAGAAGCCTGCCAACTGCAATAAGAAGAGCGGAAGAAACACCAATCTGCTAGATCCATCACTGTTTTACTGCCGTTTTGTTGCGGGACGGAAATAGACGTTTCACTTACGACACAGGAACACAAAAGGAATGTTTACTTTCCTTTATACAAATAATTAACGAGTTGGTTGTTATATATAAAGTTCACGCAACTCATTAGTTTCAATCTGTTTTAATCACGCCATTTGGTTTCTAAGTACTGGTGCTTTATTGGTAAAATACATGTGTTATTAATGGCGTTACTTGAAATCGAATACACGTCAAGCGGTAAAGTTGTCTTTCAAAATTAATTTCAAATCTATACACCAAATTGTAAATAATATTGAAAGGTATTCAATTACAATTCCTGAAAAATAACGTTACGGGCAAATTATAGAGCAGGTCCCCGGGCACAGCAACTCCGAGAAAATTAACATTTAAACGAACTTTCGCGGCTCGCAACGAATTGAAAGAAAGCTGCTTCTAATGGAATTAATTATCATTTCCGTTCCCTTTTACCTCTGCTGTTATGATGTACAGATAGCACTATATTACGTACATTAGATAAGCAAATCTAACTACTAAGCTAATTAAAAGTAGTCAAGTAAGTAATTAACATACGCATATCTTTTATTTTTACGGGTATTTTAGGGTCATGGCGCTGTTTAAAATGTTTTTGTGTCGTTTACTATCATAAGCTTAGGCGCTCAATTAAAATCGCGTCGAATCCTTTAACTTATTTATGCTTGAAATAATATTTGATTAGAATTTTATAGACTTATCATGATGATACACGGCTCTGTTCATCCGGTGCTTAACCGACATTAACAGGCTACGAGTTTTATGCTCCGCAAAGTTCGCGTTTAGTCATAAAACGGCCGTATAATGGTGTACGCGGGCGGGGTATAAATAATAATTAAGGCACACAATCACAGGCCGGTGTAACGAGGGGACAGACCCTTCTCATCGCTGACGCTCCGTAATTAACTCGGTACAATTCGATTTGATGCCACGCAACTGTTTCAATATTCGTTTATTCTTGACGCGAGTGAAAAATTATGTCATGGGTATTCGTCATAATCATAATATCAATTGAGATTGTCACGAGTAAAGTGGCCTGTGGCGAGACTTGAGTGATTTTATTGCCCTTGAGTGTCTGAGCGATTACTCTCTTGGCAATGGATTTCGAATTTAGTTTTATTTGTCAAGAATTCAACTTTATCATGTTTACTTATTTATTTTTTCTTAAGCACTTCGACTTAGAATATACATAAAGCAATTGATAACTGCCTTTAACTCGGGACAAACGTCCACGAAGTGCTGTAATCTTATAAAAGCTTTATAAATCTCTGATTAATAACCAACAGCACTGTATTATTAACTCGAAAAGTTATAAAAAATCCTTAACGCTTGGAATGGCTTTCAGATCAGATAAAAGTAATCTACGAGCCCGATACAATCAACAACTTTATACAATGGGTGTAATATCGTACGAAGAATGATGCTCGGTGGAAATTATAATGACCATTATAGCGCATTGTTGGCATTTTATAAATGCGTTGGCCATTAAAAAGCTACAATACGACTGCTACAGTAGTTGTCGCAGATTACGCTGTTTATGGACAAGAAATAACAAAAGCCGTAGTTATTATAAACTAAGCGAAGAGGCGATTAAAAGTTTAATTAAACTTAAGAAAACGGGACAAAATGCGCCTTAACGAACAAACCTCTTTTATGACTGAATTTAAAAGAGACACGAAAAAATATGTTAGTACCAAAGTTTAATATACGTCACGTTATTGCGTAGCTTTATAATTAAATTAGTTAAAACATCCTCGCGTCCCTCCGGTCTCTCTAGTTTTATATTATTTTAACACCGAAAGAGCCGTAAAACAATTTTATGTCAGTAAGCTAAAAACAAGTCCATCGCGACGCAAGCTCGAAAAGATTAATTATAAATAACCTCCAGCCATATCCTGGAGCCCTGGTAATTAAAACTGGAACAACTGAAACGAATTTCAAGTTTTCAATTACACTAAAATGAGAGGGATTTTTAACGTGGTTTTAATTTCAGCTTTTACAGCTTCATTCGAAACGTGTTTGCGAATTAATACCTACCTACCTAGGTCGTCAAACTGACGGCTGCATTCTGTCATGAATTAATCGACTCCGTAAAAAGCTAAATAGCCCCAAATGGTATACCGACTCAAGTGAAATAGTCCCAATTAACCCCTTTATACTCTCTTAAACCTGCCATTCTTTGAGAATTAAGCTTCTTTCAAACTTTATTACAAAAGAGCTCATTGTACTCGTAAGCACATTTTCGTTGTAGGTATTCCAGCCAATGTTTTATAAAGAGCGAAAAACCGTTGCCCCAAAATGTTTACTCTTGTACCGTAAATTACTTTTTTTACGTCACTTATAAAAACTCCAGTTTGTATAACAGGCGGAGAACATTTAAAACTCACCATTTTTGTAATCACAAAGTCTCCGTTTCGAATATACCGACAAACCCACAAAGCGTAGGTAAAATATCCATTTTAGCTGCACAAAAGCCGGGCACTAGTGAAATTGTACGCTATCCGAGAGATGGGAGAATCAATAGTGCCAACCTCGGCACACTTTTCATATGTTATTGAATTGAATATTCCGACCATAACGTAGACGACGAGCACAAAGGCGGTTACGCGAGCTATAAAGCGGGTAATGCCTTCAAATATCTGTTTTTACATGCACTTTTACAATAGAGAGCTGTTTTATATCGTTTAAATGCCTGTGAAACTTTAGAAGCTTATTCAACTTTTAAATGGCGTTATTCAAGAGATGTACGAGAATAAATAAAAAACATTATAAAGCCAATAAATACCGTGATTGCAGACAAAGCCGACGCATAAACTCGCTGCTCGGCCCGCGGCAGTAAACATCTACATAATGCGCTTTACTCGCGCGGATTACCATATTAGCACCTACACGTTTATTGAACAAAAACTTTTTATAGCTGCATTAACTAACTAGGTAATAAAACTAAGATCCTATTACTGAATCAATAATGTCAAAGCGTTGTAATTAATTAATCCTTTATTCCAAATATTCGGCGAACTAAACAGCAACCTTTTTTCTTGATTTCTGAAATGAGTTTTAATAATATTTTAAGCGATTCTACTCCCATGCTACATCGGTTTATGTTGGCGATTGATTAAGGACTCGTCTAAAAAGAAATGCAATTTGCCGCTCTACTGTCTAAACTGTAATCTTAAATATTTGACTTCCTTTCGGGAGGTAAATAAATGAGCATTTCCTGCAGAGAAAAGAAATGCAACGCTGTTTGTATCGCTTTGTGTTTGCGCTGAAAAGAGTAAAGTGTAAAGCTAAGAACGCCACTCGCAACTAAACTGAATGGCGGCATGTACTCGGCGCTGTGACACGGTGAAATTGCCTTGAAACTGGACCGCCTTTGTCATCTCCACTCTCCACGCCTATGGCAGCCTGGTATTTCGTGATAAATTGTACGGAGCTGAATCTAAAATACAGAGTCTCCTAGTAATCTAAAGTACTAGGAGACCTGTAAAAATCTATAGGCCTATAACTATATATATTTGTTATATATATATATAACAAAATGTTAAAACAATAGTACATTACTACAGGCGCCGGGAAAGAAGGGCTTGCCGGGTGAGTAGGTATAGACGGCCGACCGTAGGGAGGCCGGATAATACGAAGCCGGCAAGCACTTTTCACATTAAAATTTAAAAAAAAATCCCGGCCTAGGCCTTCAATTTTGTAAGAAATTCCTTTACAGTTCTCTCAGGTTGTTCCGCCCGAAACGGGATACTTTGAAGCCTGTGTTAACGCACGTAATGACGACATTTCATTGCATGTTTGAGAAAAATTTCATCATTCGTATAATAATTATTAGTAAATTCGTTTGAAATAAAGGCAACTAAAGCGTGTTTCATTTCAAATGACTTATTTGAAAACATTATTGAAATTTTCAGTCGAAGAGCCTTCTCGCAGTAATCACTTGAGAGGCGAAAGAAATTTTATGAATAATTTATACTACGAGTCCTCCAGTATTTTCGAAATAATGTTTCTAGAAAAGTCGGCATTAAGAAAACTTACGAACGTCGAATGTTGAAGTTGCTATAGACATAAACCACCTTTAAGTCCAAAGAATCTTAAACCTTAAATTTATTTGGCCGATTACAGTCTTTTACCATAAATTCCTTGTCGCAAACAAAAGGAAATGGAAACAACAAATCATCGCGTCTAAAACATCGTGTTAACATATTTGCTTTATATGCGCATCTATTACATGTAACGGAAGTTCTTAAAAGGAGTTCATAAAACAGACTAATCTTAAATATTTCAATATGAGACACGAAAATCATTTAACTCGCTCTATTAGCATTTTAACATAGACATTTATCTTAAAAGCGATACGTTATTCATGTATTCAATTTTAATCTGTGATTTGTGAATAATCCGGGCCGGTTCACGAAAAACCAATTAAATTAAATAGCACGAGAAATAAAGCAATAAAAAGAGGAACCACGATTTACCTGAGGTTAATGGGTTCTAAAAAATATACGCGATCCACTGCGCCCGACACAGAGAGGGTTCATTTCAATAATTATCTAATTAAACTTATTGAATACGCAGCTATTTATTACGCAATATATTCTGCCGTATGCGGCGATTATCCGATTAACTCGGTAGAAACGTTCGTCCAATTACTCTAAAATAATTGTTTTATAATTGAAATAGTCAAGAGATGGGATTCCATTAATTAGTGCGGCAATCCACGCAGTCGCTGCACCCGGAGCTCGCAAACGGCTGTTTTAATTTGCGTAAACAGTTAAATCAACACCGGGCTAAACAGCGCAGCAAACGCGTTTCGAAAACATCGTAATTTTCTTTCAAAGCCATTTAATTTAAGCACAGTGCGCAGCGAGAGCATAATCTGATTTATATCTCTAGGCCGTATTTCTTCTTTATTCGCTCTTCCACACTATCCCGATGCAATTTGTTGAAAAACACGCAAATTCAGTTACGTGTGTTTGTTGGCTGAAAACAAAAAGACCTCAGGGCCATAAAGATTTATACTCTCTTTTATTCTGTTCGAGATCTCTTCAAGAAGCTATCAACGCTGTCTTTTATGGATTACCGACCGGTTTGTTTTTCTGTGTTCTTATTTGGTAATACTCCAGCGTAATTCAAGTTGAAACAATTTGAAAATGAGATCAGGCGGAGTATACTGGCATTCACCGTCGTACCGGAAAGTCAAAGCGGGCGTTGAGAGGGCTGCGGGCTGCGTGACCGAGTCGTGCCGGACCGGACTGGGCCGGAAGCTCGAGCACGAGCTCGGCCGGCCCGGCACGGCGACACAACGTGTTATTTATCCCCCTCCGAACGCTCTTTACAAGCACAATATCGACGCTCGATTTTATCCCGCCTCGGGGAGAGATAAAAGAAGCTTAGCGTCTGACGCCTTTGTGTCTGTATTTCTTCGCAGCACCCGCAAATAAAACTATCAAATTAAATAACATTGCTCGCTTCAAGAGAAGAATTTTAATATTGAATTCGCAAAGAGCTCCGACAAAATTTGTTCTTTTAAAGCGCTGTCCGCAATGTAAATATTCATGATCTGCGAGTCATATAAATATTTCTAAAGACAGCCGGCGCGGCGGCGCAGGACGGGCGTTAATGAAACAAGATGCTAACTCTGAGGGGCTTACTTCGAGCTCGAAATTATTCCAGCCGCGTCTCCCCTGTGCCCGTGTCTTTGTACCGTAGATATTATTTCAAATTATTTTTAATTGAGTAAAAGCAAGCGAAAAACATAAGAACAGCTCTTTGAGTTAATTACCCTCTCAACAAAGTGTTCTAAAAGCTTTTCGGGACGTAGGCAACAATGTTAATTCTGTAGGTACGCTGAAGAATAAAACGTATTATAACTTGAATGAGAAAGATGCCTTTTTGGATAAGTTTCTCTAAAAATAAAAGAAAATAGAATGAAACGTGATAACCGTAATACAACAATAGCTGTAATGAAATCTCGTTTTTTAGCTGCGGCAATGTTAGGTCAGTGCTGAGCATTTTAACCTCTTTCTCATTTAAATTCACATTTCATCCGCACAACAAAGGGTTTGGGGTGCTTTGCCAAAACATCAATTGTGAAGAGGGTAACGGACTAGGAGTGCAAAGTGTGTGCCAGTGAAGTCCTGGACACGGGCAGACCGAGCGGCAGTGACAACACAATAAATACTCGGAAGGTGCGTGCCATACCCGCCAGCTTCTGAATAATGCATGAGAAACCCATGCTTTAAAAAGTTAACAAGGTATTCCGAGTTTTCCGTTGTTCCATTTGATACTTACAGAGAAAAACAAATTGCTTTTACTCGAGCAGCAACACGAATGCAAAATATTATTTATTCATGCGGGAGTGCAAGATTTTTCCGAGAGAAAATGTAAAACGTTGAAGGCTATGAAGCTTTAAAAGTTACTAAAGTTGCTTAAGTTACAAAGCACCTTCTTAGAAAGAACAATTAAGTGTAGTGGGATAATCTTAGGACGTGGTACAACAGAAGTTTCTCCCGGGGACCACGGATAGCTGGCCGATAACAGGATTACCGCGCCCCCCGCGTCGCCGGCTAATTCGCACGCAAACTTCCTACACGCCACGCCACTCCGACACGTTAATGTTCTCCTGGTACTCCATTTGTTATTTACGTTCAGTTAGTTAATTGTTTTTCTTGATTAGACGATATTAATACTTTAGTAATGTTAGTATGTAATAATAAAATACACTTTCCATTATTACTATTATTAGTACTATTTATTATTAGTAACTCTTTTACAGCAATCATCATTGGACATAAAATAAATTTAAAATCAGTTAAGAGATGGGTTTAGAGATTATTGTTATTACAAAACAGAATGATTCATAAATGAATGGCAGAGCTAGCATTTAACGGTAATCGTGAAACGTTTACGACAATATTAAATCGTAATGGATTAACTTGATCGCTGCAGTCGGCTTAACGAGCGCCCGGAGTCAACTTCCTCAATAAAATACGTACTCGCTTATTTAATAATGAATACCCCGCGGAATAATTGTAGTTTAAGGTTCCGATTGTGGCATTACCCGTCCGCGCTCAGCCACCATAACTACATAATTACTCGTATATATCCCCAGTTTTATTTCACAAGTCCGTCGTGTGACAAAACTAGTATTTTTTACATATAAAACCGTAATTCATTGACAACATAAGTTCAAAATAAATAGGATTAAGGAGGATCTCGGGAACCAGATCCGGCGAGCTTTTCTTATGGAAATGGCGTCCCGTTTATATCTCGGATCTGAATTACATTATAATATCATGTATACCTGCGCAGTCCGGCCTCGTTAAGCGCAACAAGAGCGAGAATGGGGGAACCGTTATTAATTATTGCAAATAAAACTTTGTTCAGGCCCGTAATTAAGAGTCCATTTTGTGACAACCTCTTAAAATTCACTCCACGAACTCGGAGGGAGGCTCAAAGGCGAAATAATTAAAGCGGAGGGTATAAGAAAATGCCAGGAGGTAGAGAGATCAAAGCACGGAAATTCCCCTCGCGTAAATAAAATACCGCGTGCGACTCGGATTTTTGGTATTTGCCACAGATAGTAAGTTGCCGAGGAAAACATTAACGTGCATTTACGGCACACGGCTCCGCAATAAGGAGATTAGAACCGGAGCGTTGAAATTCCTCTTTTATTTCATTTCAAATAGATTCTCTACTAAAGTCCGACCGGGATTTTTTTAAAACAGTGGCACTAAAGGAATAGCTAGTTTCACGGTAAGCTAAAAGCCGGCGGCTAGAAGCAATTTGCCGGCACAGAGGGCTAAATATGGTTTAATTAATAGGTTGCTGGCTAAAAGCTAAGCTACTCTATTCGTGATCATGTTAATGTATTATTAAATTAATGCGCATTGCTAGCTCGTGTCTCTGTGAATAATGATATCAAATCCCGTGAAATATACGAGTCGAGAGTAATATCTAAACAGTAGGAGAATTATTTTGTGGATAGAACGTGGCCACGATTTATCGTGCTACAGTAAATCTCGTAAGTTGAATTCCAAATAAAACTTCGAACCGGCGAGCACAATAATATACATGCACGTTGACTGAAGCTTGGGAAATTGAATGAAAGTTTCTCTGCGTTTACACAAAATAACATTAGAGTATACTTTACCTATCATCTGAACGATAGTGAAGATTAACCTGATCCAGTAACCTTAGGTTGACGTCAATGTGCTTACCTGAAAAAAAAAGACACTATTAGACATAATGTTTGTTTACCTTACAAAAGACTTCAAGAAAGTTAACAAAGGAAATGAAAATCAAACAAAAACGTCAACAACTTTCATTAAGCACAGAACTAATGTACATCTGATATCTCGGGTCGGGTTGGGTGTTTAACGCAGCCAAATTTGCCCGTTCCAGGCATAACTCCAGAATGAGCTACAGACATTACGAATTCAGCCGACGCGCTTTAACTCATAACAAAGTCGCTAAAGACAGTCTTAAATTGTTAAAAATTAACATTCAAATTGGGAGCGTGGCTGTTAGTGGAATTAGTGCGAGTTTCAGTAATAAATCGTCTGTAGAGGGTGGCGAGTGTTCCCGCTTTATTGGCTCGGCGTAGACATCGCCCGCTAATAAATGAAGCAGAAAACTTCCACCGAGTGTAGTGCGCTGTTTGCAGGTTGAACATCGCACAATCTGAATTCCACCCGTCCCAGACGACATAAAGCTGAATATCCCTTAAAAACTGATGCTCCATTCGATCTCGTCCTGCTCTAACGTGCGATAAACGAGCGGGATAGAGCGAGCGCATTATGGGTTATGAAATGAGCTCCATCGCCTCAAGTTACCCCGCGGAGAAAATGAAATTACAGCCACGGCGCGCAAAGAAAGCGCATGACATGTCTGATTCTTTCGCGTGCCGCTAAGAGACGCGGCGCTGTTCACAATTAACACGAGTTTTGTGCTGAGGCGGCCGATTTCTCTATACGAATATACACGAGTTCATTGGAACTGTTTTGATCGCAGAATTAGTCGTGTTGAATGAATATAACTTAATGAGACTGTACGCACTATCAAATATTTTAAGAGAATTTCACAATTATCCCTGCGTATGAAATAAAGTTATGAAAGCCAGAGTTGATTTGATATCGTAAGTATTCTCAACTAATTTACAAATGATAAAGTATTCGGAGTAACCAAAACTTTACGAGATTTAAACAACACTCTCTCCTAATTAAATCTCAAATTAAAAACTCATCATATTTAATTATGTACTATCAAATAGTAAATCAACTCTACGCTCTATCAAATTACCATTCGTAATTTTTATAACAGATTCCGATGATAGTCAGTCATTAAATGAAGCTGCTTTGATTTGGATAGGTACCAGGAATACAAAACCACATAGTGATCATTAATATCAATTCAGACGCGATGGTATTATAATGGACGGCGCCTCCTTTGATGTCCGCCTGCAAGCTGCATAAATTATACTTTAATGAATGCAACCAATCCGCGCTTGGATCCGATGCAAGATGTCGTCATCGATTACCTCTCTCCGTCTGATGCGGCTTACAAAATAACGCCTGATTTATTAATTCAGATGAATCTAGTGTGGATGCGGCGGATCCATTTTAAACGAACGGCCTACCTGACTCTCCAAACTACCATACAAAATGAAGTCTCAATATCAAGGCATTTGGGTTGGAGATATGAGTAGCGATCTATTAGGCTGCGTCACAATACGTCCCACAAGATAATCAATTTAAAGCAGCCCTCGCAGATGTTGCAGGATTAGACCTAACCAATAGAATTTCAATGCAAATTGATGTTATGTCATGGGTTGGGAATCAATTTACGAGCCCAATTTAACAATAGAATACAATTTGCGAAGTATACATTGATTTGATGGAGGTCCTGAAACTGTAAACCTTTGTCAATTTCAGTGAATTCTATAGCAATAAAGGAGCGGACAGAGCGAAATAAAAATCGTGTAAAGAATTCACTCCGAACAGATTTTAAATAATCGCAATATAATAATCGATGGAATTTTATGTTGAATTGGTAAAAAATAACATATTGAGGGCATAACGTGTTTCTTGTTCACACCAATAAAATCAACCTGCTGCATTATTTTATTAATGGGCTGCTGGTAGATATTGAAAAAATAACACAATAAGGACGTTAATTGTACTGAACGAAAATATTTTTTGATGCGAAATGCTATAAGTTTTTATAGTGTCTGTGATAGAAAACCTAAAAAAAAAATTTTGTTCGATGCCTTACATGTAGCTTCTTTATGAGCTTTTAAAATTGGATGGGAAAGTCCATTTTTAAAGTAACAAAATATTAATAACTAATACCTACTTGTATTTAAATACCATTGAATAACACATTAAATATATGGTAACTTTTGTAATGAAACCGTTTCGATAAACGCAAGTTTTAACATGTTGCAGAACAAAGTTCTTAATTTCCCCATACGAGTATAAGATAAAAAAATGCGACGTCAATACGTCATACGTTCCTAGGCTTTAGTATGGAGCGTGTTTTGGGAAAGTGCTAAAATGTGAATTTAACATTGTTATAATCTCAGGGAGTTTTTATGAAATTGAAGTAGTTTTTTCACCAATATTTATTTTATTGATAGGTTACTCTATAACATACCTACCATAGAAAAAAGTTGTCAACATCCCTATTCGCAAATATAAAAGAAGCTGGCGGTCCCGGGTTCGAATCTAAGCAGCAAGCAGGGCAAGTATTT
This sequence comes from Hedya salicella, assembly GCA_905404275.2. Classification (NCBI taxonomy): domain Eukaryota; kingdom Metazoa; phylum Arthropoda; class Insecta; order Lepidoptera; family Tortricidae; genus Hedya; species Hedya salicella. The sequence continues at coordinate 8,697,409 of FR990112.1, read as the reverse complement.
GTGTGATGAGCACGAATGTTCTCTGAAGTAAAACAAGTGGACGAGTGAAATATGGATTCTATAGAGCCCAGAGACTTAGACTATAAGTTAGCAACAAGAGATTACTCCAAAATGATCAGTATAAAAAATAGCACGAGTTTTATGGAAGACCAACATAACAAACTGAAGCGTGAAACAATAATGGAATTAAGACGCACACACGAAATAAACAACTACTTGCTGGATTTTATCCCTTCGGAGATTGGCTGCCATTTTCTGATCCCCAGGATAAGTGGCTAATGATAGCATTACATACGGGTATACTGAACATTTGTGGAACTGGACAAGGCTTTCGTTAGCAGATACGAGGCTGACAAAACTTTCAAGGTATTTGTATGAAATGTGGTGTAATTTTAATGGCTATTGCTGTCCATTTCATACAATTAGGTACCTACCGCCATCACCCGAGCCAGCATTATGCTAAGGAGGGACTATTTCGGGGCATAGTTATAGTTTTTCTTTTTGTAATTTGTTTATTTTTTGTTGTCTTGTATACGCTATGCGTCTGAATAAATTTATTTTCTTTCTTTTCTTTTCTTTCTTTCCATCATGCCAATGCGGTTTTTTTTATAGAAGTCCCGTCTCGTATATTTTAACTTAGTGATTATATTTTCTTTATCAGTAACCAACAAGACCTAACTGGCTTACAAATAGAGCCATAATCATCCAACACAGGGTAATTGAAAGCGATTAGCCGGAGTGAGCGGGGGCGGGGCGATCCGATATCTACCGCAGGCATGACTGCCTAGTACTCACGCAGTCGACGGCTTTTGTAAATAATGTTTATTACCTGCCCCCGGGCTTACCTCTCGGATTATACTCAAACGCATTATTTATATTGTCGTGAACGCTCCCAACTGAGCACGATTTGAGTTATTACTCCAACATCATGTTTCTGATAGACTATTGAGCAAACTAACATCATAAATACTTATTGCCTCAATGTCGTCGTACTCCAAACGTAAAGTTTATCCGTAATTAATTTCTTTGAGCAAAATAACACAATGTTCAGAAATAACTTATTACGTAAATATAAAGAGATGCATTAAAATTCGAGTTCTTCGACAGAAAATACAACTTTTATTAGCTTGCACAATTAAAACTACATAAAATGATATATTATTATTTCTGCAATATAAATTCAACCTTTCTACAACTATTAACAATTATTTTTTCGAATAATTAAATATTAAACCCTCGCACACCGTTACGCTAGTCCTCGCTTAACTACCTTCACCACCACGGTGTTGCCACCCTTACATGACAGCCTTAGAAAAATAAGTTATTACTTAAAGATATACGGTACAATTTTGAAAATATTTAATTAAATAAAATTATATTGCTAACACTTTATTACTCGTGTAAGTGTAAGTATTACTAAGTGTAACTTATTGTCCTCACTTTATTTTCTAATATCAAGTTACGAAAAGTCTACATTTCTACTTGAAATTATCTTTGAAGGACAACATGTAAGTGCCAGTGGAGTGAAATATCCAGATATTTCTTAATTAAGTAGCAAAATAAAAAAAATGTACCTCCTTATTTAATTAACTTATTTTCTAATTTAAATTATCATGGCCATTTGTGGTAATCATATAGAACAGAAGTACCTACTTGACAAACCCGATCGCATGCTTTGAACGAGTTTACAGGACATACGCAATACGCATCGCTAAGCTAATAAAAAGCTTGTAATAAAACTATAACCGTTAAATTCGTATGTAACAAGATTTACAACAGTCAACCCTATTCACAGAAGTTAACCAACGTACAAAAAGTACAAATGCCCGCGCTGCGCTCGCCCGAAGCAAACTTTTAAAATAATCCACAGCCGAGCCACATTATCCATCTAGAGCTGAAAGTAGAGCGGGCGCTAACTAATGTTTATTTATCAATTACTACACATTATGTCATGTATGCGGTGCTATCTCTGTAATTCATCGTTCAGCGTCTATTTAAAGCACGTTCTTACTTATATCGATCATGGGTTAGAGAGGGACAGGGGTTATTTGAAGCGAGTGTAAGAGGGACAGCGGGCAGTGGTCCTCAACATGTCGCGTTTCGTAGTGTTAAGGTTAATAGCACTATTTGTATGGCGGAGATGGTATCGCCACGAGACGCCCGCCGTTTATTGTTTACACATCCACATTGTTTAATTGGTCAGCTAAAGGATTTGATACGATTTAGTTTTATTTTGTTTTCCTGGCTTCCTGTGTGGTCGACGGAGATTTATTGAGCTGCCGCTAATATCGGAAATCGATTTTATGTTGTTTCCTTTTGCTTTATGGCAGTCAGTTTAATAACAGAGTAAACTATTAAAGGCGGCGGCAAGCTTGTTTATAGCAGCCCACACTCGTGCTTCATGGAATTGGTTCTTTATGTAAATAACGTTCGCCTGCTGTAGCAAATTTCGACGTAAAAAAACGTACGAGCCCGTTTAGACACATTAATGTCATTTGCGGCTATTCGAGTCTCGCAATATGCTAGCAAAGCAAGGTGAATAAGATAACATGTATATCGGAGTTCAAGAATACTTACGCCTTTTGAGAATAGCGTTGTTGTTGTCTAAATATGCATTAATCAACATCAGTTCGCAATAAAACAATACTGCGAGAACAGGCGCTCGCGTACACGCCAGTACAATAATGGAAAGCAATCTCTGTATCTCACACAAAATTAAAATATTAATAACGGTGCATAAAAACAAACGATAACACGAATATGCAATAAAAAACGCCGCTATAAACAGATAAGAAGTGGAATTAAATAATAAAGCTGAGACACATGCATATACATAAATCTGTTTACAGCTTCGGCCGCGACACTTGAATTCACTCGATAAAAGTGGCCACCGCACGCCTGCTCAAAGATAATTGACTCCATGTTAAGATCACTTGAACACTTCATCGCAATACTGTTTTTAAGAACGCCATTATACAGCTAGTTATTGCTTCGCCTGTCACGGCGAGTCCTTGTTTATGATAATTGTATGATAATTTTAACTTACGATATTTGTTCAGACGACGTAAACGACTCTTCAACTTTATCTTGACTCCCAGCGTAATCAATGTTTTACCTTCGAGCCGTATATTGCTCACCAGACCGAAGTAAGGTCCATTTTATTGTATTTAAGTAACCGATTAGAATATAAATCTGAAGAAACCAAAATCTCATGTTAATTAAACTGTGATACTAATCTCGTTTCGTCATCAATGAAAGACAAATAGGTCCCTCGCGAGAAGCATCCAGGGGAGCTTAGAGGCTGTGTAAGGATCACTAAGCCGTTTGTAATAAAGCAAGTATTTGCATGAGAACGAGACGATATTTGCATATGCAAATGACTCCGTCTTTATTTGGGCCGCGGACGTTAACTCTGCGTCCTTATGTAAATGCGGACCCCTACCTTGTCGATGGCCGAATCTTGAAGAGCTTATTGTATCGAAAGCTCCTTAAATCATCGACCGATCGGCCGTGACAAATTTGCTTTTATCGAAGTATTAAACAGACTTATTAGCCACGGCTGAACTCGTAAACAAACGGGAAACTTCGGCTCGTTACTGTATAATATACCAATAACGCGTTGGACCGGACGCGGGAATAGTTTTAAATAAACCAGAACAAATAGAGAAGAGGCGAGTGAACAATAACGATGCCGCTCATTTTTGTAGTCGCAAACTTGAACAATAAAACAAAGAGAGCGCAAAAACGACGCAGTGCACGCAAGCGGGGCTCTCGAAAAATAGCAGCCGCACACACGCGATGGCACGACACGCCATGCCACGCCGTACCACGAGGGGCATAAAGCTGCCACACATGCGGGCAAAAACGCGCACACTAGCGAACACCGTGTAGCCGGCCGTGCCGTAGCTTAGCCCGTACTTGTGGAGGCATCCGTGCGTGAACCCGGCTCTGTACATATCGCGCCTTCGGAATAACAACGACGCAAACCCCGGTGGAGCCGATAGATACATGTGTCGTTACGCTTCTGCGTACGCGATACGGACTTATTACTACGTGTGTTGTGGTATCCATTACGCGGCGGAAAAAGCGCGCGGACCAACGGTGTGTGTAATTGATTAACAGTTTGAGAACCGGCCGGCGAGTGACGCCGACTCTGCGTGACCACTGGACCGAGTTTAAATCTTCATTAGCAAATATGATCTGACTATTAATTTATCATTTCATACAGAAGAATAGGTATCGTTAAACAGTGAAACTTGGCGACTAATTTTAACGCATCGGATTTGGGGTTCTTTAATGTTGATTTTGACCAGCACTTGTTCGCGAGGATACAAAGTCGTGTGTACATTTCTTTACAAATGTTCATCCCCAATTTCTTTTTAGGCGAAATTCCAATAAGTATAGCGTTTTTTACAACCATATAACGTAACGTATGACCGTCGTAGTAAACATCATATCCCACATTCTTGAAATGTTCGCGGATAACCCAGATTCCCCCATTCACAAGACATCTAAATAGTTTGATGATTAGATAGTACTTACAGTTTTAATTCCGTCTTAATTGTACTTACCTTTCACTCACAATATGTATCTAAATATTTTTTATTAATATTATTATATCCATAAAGGCCCTGTTACCCAGGTACGTAGTTGATTATAATTTAACTGGAGCAAATTCGTTCGCGGAGGAGAAAAATTCATAACCCCTCTTTTTTTTCTTTAGAATTGTCTGGTAAACAGAATCCTATAACCATCTGGAGATACCCAGGTACCTGTGTACCGAACCTGTGAAATCCTTTTAGCCGATTGGGCGTGATGAAGCCACAACGACATATACAAACATTTCATTTTTACATTTTTATAATAGTATAGATGATATACTACAGCTTAATGAGGTCGAGGAACGAACGAAGAACCATATAAATACGCATGGATCAAGCAGTAATGTTGTATGAGTATATCAATTTAATGATTTCAAAATATGTATGTTGCTTATATTTTCGTACTATTCGCCTAAATCAAATTGCCTTTTCTGTTCTGTATAATGACTGCTCTGGCACGAAATCCAATAAAGATATCTTACTTACCTGAGCGAAAAAAAATGTTTAGATAACTTTCTAGTGTTGAAGAAGACAAATATATGCAAATATGGACGTGAAGAATGGCTGTCCACGTTCACGCATCATAGTTTCACATATTTATATTTCTGTATTGAATCGAGTATTTTAATATTAGATACAGGATTCAAATTGGAACGAATTTATTTGATAATACTTCGCGTTGAATAATTACCATTAATAATAATCCACTAGGATTAAACGGGGTAAAGGAATGATCAAATTTTGCATGAAATTGCTAGACTTAATCCCGGCTCAAATAGATTTACTAATACTTTGATCTGTAAGAAATATATCTTGAAATTGTTGCTCAGAGCAATGAACTTTGGAAAGATCTGTCCAGTGTGACATTTTAGTACGTCGTCAGCGAGAAATACTTACTAATAGTAATAAAAGTCCCCTCCGACTTGAGAACATTACGCGATGCGACGCAAAGTACAATGTCGGCTAGCTGGCGAAAAGTGTACTACGTATTTAATGATTTTTTATTTTTTTGTGGCATAGGGGGCAAAGGAGCAGACGGGTCACCTGATGAATGACGTACAACATGGTTATAGGCATTATCCATACTAATATGAAAACTAGAAGGTGCCCGCAACTTCGTCAGTGGAAGAGAAAAAAAATATAAACCTATTTTTTCTTAAGCGTAGTAGGATAAAAACTATAATTTAACATCTGTAGATGCCCAGCGCCCCGTGTACCAAAAATAGTTAAAATCCGTTTAGCCGATTTGGTGTGACGAAGCCACAACGGCACATACAAATATATAAAAAATACATATTTTTCGATTTAGTGACTTTAAATAGTCCGTATCTCTTATTTTTTTGAAAATGTCTTCAATGTACAGACATTTCATTTTTACAACTTTATGATAGTACATAGATGTGAAAGTAAAGCTTAAGGGAGTGAAAAGAGGGGTGGAAGTTTAGTATGGGGAATCGCTTCAGTTCTCAGTAACGCAGGCGGAGTTGCAGCTAAATGCTATTAAGCTATACTTATAAAACAGTAACGTACCTAAACTGAACTATTGACAGACAACGCATAAACTGTTGAAAGTAGGAACATGAAATTTGAAACTTATTCCTTTACAGATATGTAAAGGAATATGTGTTCCTTTACAGATGTAAAGGTATATGTGTTTTAAATGTAGTACATCGTAGACTTCGCACTAAGGCAGATTTTTTTAGAAGTAATTTCTTAAGGTGCGTCCACATTTGTATCATTTGCCCGTATCAGATCATCGTCGCGTAGCATGATCGCGTGTCACGATCACGCGTTTGGACGTTGCGCCGATCCGATCACTCGAAATCCATTTGCTACGCGTATCACACACTTGTATCGGAAGAGTGCGGCATTATCGGCGCGCCGACAGTAAGCGTCCAAGCAGCGCGATACGCAGTCAGGCTACGGCACGGTGATCGGATACGAGCAAATGATACAAGTGTGGACGCACCTTTAAGGATTCAAAGATATAATTTTAGAAACTTTTATTATTTGTAGCTGATTTTATCTAACACAATCGAAGAAAGAATATTATCATTTCATCGAACCAGTATTCCATAAATCCTTATTTTGTGCAACTGACACGTTTTTTAGTACAGCGACTCTCTTTTCCTCCTGAGCCGGTTTATTGTTGTTTTTGAAATATGGACACTTTGTAAATTGTATACATATTTGTAAATAGCCCTAGAGGATGAAATTTCATGTAGTTCATCTGTGCATGTCCATAGTACTCAAAAATACTGGTCCACGAATGAGCATGTTTATCAGGACAACATGGATTCTAAGCTGTGTTCTACGGATTCAGAAAACATTCTTCCTTCATTATTGGTAGAGGCAGGCGGTTGCCGTCGCGTCTGCCCTACCCCATCAATAATGCATGCCACATCGCGCCATTGAGAAAGTGCTTTGTGATCGCCATACTAATTCAGACCATTGAATCACTAAAATACTTCTTGTGAACCCTAATGTATGCACATAGGGACAAATCAATTCCAGCTTGTATAGTATGCGTTATTATTATTGCTGTAATTGTAGATTATTTTTATTCTTATAAGGTGTAATTATACCCACTCGTAGAAGTAAAACCTACTAACCATGAAACTAGTCTCTGCATAAACATCGCATATTAAATTTATATCAAGTATATCAACTACATATAATTAAAGTTCGCAATTTTACACGCATAAAAGTCATGAATGTTTATTACGTCTATTTGGGGTGTAGTTATTCCGTGAAAGCCAGTGTAATGTGTCAAGTTTTTTGTACCGACACCGTGTGCTTTCAGTTCTCGTCTTTATTACTTTACAACAGACAGGCAACGTTCCGACAAATACGATGTGTAAAAAATGTTAATCGCACCTCTAGGTAAAGTAAAGCAACTCTCAGGAAAAGTTAAAAGAAACATCTAGACGCGCTCGACCTTTAACACGGGTTTAAATCCCAACATTTTATCGCAGCAAGACAAATGTGGCAAAAAAATCAGTTGCGTCGGGGTACCCGAGAAAAATAAAAACCATACAAGATAGTCCGTAAAGCACATTCATCCCTCGGGAAGGCGAAGTACCCGGCTGGATTAATTCGTGTAATTTAAACTCCAATACCAGGAGAATACGAAGCTGAGCAGGTATTCAGCTCGGCGAGGGTGGAGAAGGGAGACAGAGCACCCGCCGCCCTCGGTGGTATGAGGGAGAGGAGGATATTTCATCGACTCCAGCTACAAGATGGCAGCCGTTTGCGGTTGATAGTTTATAGTTATTGCGAGCGAGTGCGACGTGTCCGGAGCGGCTTTATCACATTGTTAGCGTTGTTATCCGCGTCCACCGGATTAAGTGGAGATCACACTCGAGCCCTGACTCACCGCACCACTTGGATGGCTCCTGTAATGGCTTTGTCATTTTATATCAGTGCTGATAACTGATCATCTGTTAGTTAGATAATTCATATTACTTTCTTATTAAGGAAATTCAAGAAGATTGTCTGATGGATGTCACAACACCGTCTGAATGATGGTAATCTCCGCACATAAAACTTTATTGATGTGATTAATTAGAAGTAAGGAAACAGTCAGACGAAGTCAAGAAACTTCTTGCTGCCGAAACTTGGAAGATGCTATCGAAAGACGCGTCTGCTTAGTTTACAGGTACATCCACAAATAGACTTATATAGTAACTGGAATACTAATAGCGGAAATGTTAACTGATACGTATCGTGTTTGTGTTGCGTATAAGAGAAGAAAAATCATAAATAATAATAAAGTTTTAAAGTTAATGCCGTTTTAATTAAAAACAACAGACGAGCGCGGCAAGAAATTTATTCCCCCTTACTTCAAAGGGCCGAGAGGTGTCGCGCGTGAATAAATCTTTGCCGGGATAAAAGTGGGAGCCGGAGCGAGATCTATATAAATGTTACAATTCAGACGAGCCGTGATCGATTGCTATCACTATCATCCTACTATTTCAAGTACAAGATGTCTCATTTGTAAACGTCATATTCAAAACGTTTTCTCACATTGAAGAATTTGTTACGATAAAACAAGCTCGAATAGGATTCGTGGAATTTGAACGTAAATCCGATGGAAGTAACTCGTATTATAATATTCCAAGAATAAATGTTTGTTGAATTAAAGCCCAAGAATTAGTTCATTCACGTTGAGAATCCTAATGTAGGTACTCGGAGTGCACAACGTCGAGGAGATAAGCTAGGTAGATGTCATGCCTTGGGCCATAAATCGAGCGGGCAAAGAATGCGTTAACTCTGATTTACCGACCTCCGTGTCAGCCGCGGCAGCGCTGAGAGAAACTGCTTTAGAAGCTATATTGAATATTTAACCTTCGAATAAAGAAACTTTACTCAAAGACGACTGCCGTGGGCGAACTTAGTCCCAACTTTAGCACTATAAAGTTTAATCCGTATCGGGGACGTAATTGTTTTTTAACGATTAGTTTTTGCGTCGTTATTGTAAGTTACCGAGCGCGAGCAGGTAGCAAATGGAATACGATAGGTGCAAAAAAACTCAAGAACGGTATTTGGATTGAAGAAGCAGGCTGATTATTGCGAGAAATCCTGTACGAGATGTCCGAGATAGGCATCGTGATGGATTGCGCTGTCACACATACAAAGGAAGCGTAAACATGTGACCGCCGGCCCGTCGGTGTCGACACGCCTCATACCGATCACAATGCCAAAAGTACAACTTCAATCTCGATTAACCTATGGAATACTAACATTTACACAGATTTCTCAACTTGGCATCCTCGAAAATTGCTTTTAGACAGAATTCAATTAAAACTTTATTAATTTCGTAAAGAAATGTCGAAGAAACTTCAATTCGTCGAAACGGTTACGTTGCCAAAGAAAATTTAACTAATACAATTTATACAGAGATAAAATTTCAAACTCGGTCCGGTACAGATTCAAAGTAAGCGATTCTCGATTCTGGTGGATGTTCTTAGTGAAGAGCGGAATGGTCTGTAATTAGAAGCACATCGACGGAAGCGTGCCACCGCCGGTCGCACGGCACACATGCGCGGCGATTATTAAACCATTAAAACATGGTCCTGGAGCCACACGCTCTAATAGCTGGCTCAGGGGGAAACATTCAAAGAAAACAAATAGTCTGGGGACCGGCTGGCTGTTACAGCAAATTAATAACACCGTGATTTATTAAATCCCTCACAAAACGCTGCACCACAAAGAGCGCAGTTCCCGGCCAGGGTGGCTTTAAAAACTTAAAAGCTGAATTATAAGCGGTTTGGTTTCACTGAAACATTGTAGGTTTTAGTGCTCAGCACGATGGTTCATAAAACATTTTCTATTCATGAACATTCTTCGTCGTCGTATCTACTCCGACAGAGCGTAGCACTTAAAGAATTTTATGCTTCAAAACTAGAGTACAAACACGAAGAGCTCTGGAAATTTATTCAGGTTAAAAACGATCCTTGCGAATTTAAATTCGATAAGATCTGTCAATAAAAACGCTGAGACGACCATAAATCTATACAGAAGCGACGATGTCGAAATGTTTAATAACACGAACATTTAAGTAATTACAACTCGGTCAGAATTGATAGAGTAGGTAAGACGCGAGTACCAGCACCGAACCAAAATAAAATAGGTTTATTTTTACCTCGAGTGCACGGCACGACCACCGCTGCGTTGAGATAATAAAATATTTTATTGAAGATATAATTACGTGAAAGAAGTCGGTCGGCGGCACGCTCGCCTGTTAGATTATTTCTAGCGATTGCTCCAAAACTAATGGATGGATTTTATCTGCCGGATTAAACTAATTGCGTTTTGTAACATAGAGCAATCTCGAGATTGATTATCTTCATCGCTCGCCTGTTTAAAGATTCAGTAGAAAATGTGGTGACATACGATTGTCATGGGTTTTTGTTTCAATTAGTCAGCGCAGACGTGTAAGATCGTCATTAATGTTCCCACGTCGCAGTCGGCGGGCTAGGCAATCAGAGAATACTTAGCATCCCGGCTGCGTACTCCGCGGCTCGCACTAGCAATTTCCTGGACGAGCTGCGATGCAAATGGCCGGCTCTTCGAGCGGAACTACCTCCTCGCTTTTTATGTCAGCCTCGTGTTTAACTGCACTTACTCGCATCCTGCTTTCGTGCACACTAAAAACAATTTGCTGGCTATTCAGGATTCCATTTAGTGTTATGACAATTTCGATTGAATGGTCGATTGGATATTAAGCCGCAAGCGTTGTTCTATACGTACAGCTTTAACTACACCCATTTAGCGACCGCACGTCGAAATATGTTTCGATTGGAACGGCCGAAATGTTGCAAATAAAAACGGTTTCACGAGCCCGTCGACATGTTAGCCTATGAAATGCAAACTGTCGAAATACGCCCCAAATAATAGACCACAGGATAACCATTTGGTAGCCTGCTCGAATCATGTTAACATGAAAATCCAATAATTGGAAATTCTGTCTGACAAATAAATAAAGTTTCGATGGAAAAATATCAAACAAACGGGGAATGGAGGCTTCATGTCTCTTCGAAGCGGCGGTGCCAATTTATTGAATGTTTTTTGGTATCGAATGGGTTCCGCGTGGTGTAAATCTTGGGCCATTAGGCGGGAATATGTCGGCACTCCGCCCGCGGGATGGTGGATCTCTTTATGCCCCCGAGACAATAAAGGCGGCCGTAAAGGCGTCGCCCGACGTGACTTTATCTCGCTAAAATGAATCAATCAGACTTGCCCATTAACGGTTTACTTCTCTTTTATCGACTCGATGTTGCTAAGGAGTCTCTTGTTTTATACTAGGACAAAAAACGTCGAGTGATCATTTTGTCCAAAGACTTTCTGTTCCATAACCTAGATAAACTGGAAAACGTAGTTACTTTTAAGTGCTATACCATATAAGTACATAAATAGAACATGGGAAATCTTTCACATAAAAAATATTTTCCGCATCAGTCGATACAAGGAAAATCGCGTTTCAAAAAGCTGCGATCGTTTATCGAGACATGAATTTCGTCGTTCGTTGATGGTATTACGATTTTTTTCCTAGTCATACCAAATGAATCTACCGAACTAATTTTGACTATTAATATAAAGAAATTTATGAAATGTAGGCTACGAAAATTGCTCATGAACATTTTCGTATAAAATTCATAATCTATATCTATATATCAACTACAATACCCTATATTAGATTTAAAACAAAAATTGAAATTCAACCTGTTCAATCTGATCATTAGATCAGAAGGAATGAACATGCTTTCTTTCGCGAACTTCTCATGAAGTCTGAGCAACACAATGGCTCTTTTACTTGTTTTCTAAATGTTAACCGCTTCAAATATAATAGACCCGTGATAAAGAAACACATTACATAACGAACATCGAGCAATTAATTGAACAAGTTCGGAGGTGAGCGAATAGGTCAACGACAGAGACTGTACAAAATGGCGTCCACGCCTACCTCTGACAATGTAAAATGAAACTTAACAAAGCGTCACACAGTCCAGATTAGTTCTCAGAGAACTATCTTATCACGTTTTCGGAAACGTACATGTTTCTCGAAGAGTTATTTGAAGTGTAAATAAGACTTAAACATGAGTAAAGTGTGTACAGAGTAAGTCAAATTACATATCGTCTGCACCGATCACTGAGGTTCCGAGCACTAAAAAATACTTCTAAAACGAAAATCATGGGGTGTATTAACTAGCCATGCCTTTTATATCTATCACTATTATAAAGTTGGAAAAATTAAACGTCTGTACATTTGAGATATAAAAAAGGGATACGAGGGCTGCTATTTATATATCCGGAAACCGGGATTACAATCTTCTTAAATAGCATATTTGACCGCCATGGTAAAATTTGAACTTTTTTAAGTATATAAGGTATATTTTTTCTTCCTTATTAACGCTCGTGTTTTGTTTTTGACGGGTTTTAAATGTCATCTCGCAGCAAGAATGGAACTCACTCGTGAAAATATTCGTGCTATGATTTATTATGATTTTCGGCGTGGTTTAACGCAACAACAGTGCATAGATCAACTAACTTCAACTTTTGGTGATGAAGCCCCATCTAAAACTACTGTGTATCACTGGTTTAGTGAGTTCAATCGTGGACGTAGTATGCTTACGGACGAAGTTAAGGCAGGTCGCCCGAAATCGGTCGTTGTACAACAAAATATCGAGGCTGTGCGAAAACTTATAATGGACGACCGACATGTTACGTACCGCGAGATAGAGGCGACTCTGGGTATTTCTATGACCAGCATTAATAGCATATTACATAATTATTTGGCTGTAAAAAAAATTTGTTCGCGTTGGATACCCCACAACTTAACAAATGAGCAAAAACATGCTCGCGTCGAATGGTGCAATAAAATGTTAAAAAAATATAACCGTGGTGACTCAAAAGCCGTTTATAACATCTATACAGGTGACGAATCCTGGATCTATGCATACGATCCCGAAACGAAGCAACAATCAACGGTATGGGTGTTTCAAAATGAGCCGAACCCTACGAAAGTTACTCGTGCAAAAAGTACATTGAAACAAATGGTGGCCTGCTTCTTCGGTATTAATGGCCATGTAGCTACAGTGCCACTAGAAAACCGTAGAACGGTTAATTCAGAGTGGTACACGACCATTTGCTTACCGGAAGTATTTGAACAAATTCGTAAAACTAACCAGCGACGAAGAATCATTCTTCATCATGACAATGCCAGCTGTCATACGTCACGCGAAACAACTCTATTTTTGGAGGGTCAAAATGTGGAATTAACGGGTCATCCGCCGTACAGCCCTGACTTGGCACCCAACGATTTTTATTTATTTCCAAATATAAAGAATAAATTACGCGGTCAACGATTTTCGACCGCTGAAGATGCTGTCGACGCATTCAAACAACACGTTATGGAGGTACCTCAGGCGGAGTGGCAGAAGTGCTTTAAAAATTGGTTCACGCGAATGCAAAAGTGCATAGATCATCAAGGGGAATACTTTGAAAAACAATAAAACTATTTTCAGCCGTGTACGTTTGTTTGTTTTTTTGTTTCCGGATATATAAGTAGCAACCCTCGTAGGACTACAAAAAAAAAACGGAATCGAAAATTATTTTTCGACTTTTTGTATTTTTGTATGTACCTATCGTTGTGGCTTCATCGCCTCAAAACGGCTGAACAGATTTCAAATTATTATTTTTTTTCAAATGGGAAACTAGGCATACATACATGTATAAAAATTATTTATTGTATATAAAAACTGAAGACCAGAAAAATAAAAGATGTGTACAAAAGCGAACTAGGGGTAGTTCGCTTTAATATACTATTAACATTTTATAAGGGATCTCTTTCATTTAAGAAAATAAAAAGAGCATAGACAAACGAACAAGTTAATATGCACAAAGATAGTTAATGGCTAATTTTGCATACTCATAAAAAGTAAATATTAAATAATCATTTAATTACATATGTATATCATGCGTAATAGCGTGTTGTTGTTTTGTTAAGTCAAACAATGAAAAACACAAACTTAACGGATACCGGTCCGATACAGTTCGATAAGATAATCGTGTATTAGGTATCACTTTTTTTTAAATACAGCTTTTCCAGGGATCCCCGCACTAGACTTCGAATGTATCGCGAGGATCTAAATTACAGCAGAATTTACAACGTTACGCAGGTACCCTAGGTTGTCAGGTTGATACATTTTTTCATTATCATCGATGTATTTTAGTACAGAATTCCACACCGGTAAAACCTTCAATTAAGTACCATACAGATATAGAAATATGTACGACGGAATCCGAAAAAAAGACTCAAAATGTAAATTAATTCAAAAACAGAAATACAAAACACTGACCTTCCAAACTTGGTCGTCTTCTGTGTAAAGTGTTTATGACACAATTAGTTGGTTTGGCAAACAAATTTAAAATTATTTCGACACTAAAAAAACACAACAATAAATAGCATTCGCTTCGCAAGTATTATGAGCGCTAATGTTTCGAGTTACCCTTAATGTAGGCCTAATGCTTCGGCCGGTACTTACAGATGAATGGATGCAAAAACTGTTTTTAAAACGACGTAACTTTATATAAATCCAAACTGCTTTAGGCCCTTTTCAAAGTGACGACAAACCAGCTACCCACGTTGAAAACGACGTAAACTGATTAAAATCCAGCTTCATTCCGCCGTTTTCAAACTGACGACCAAACAACTATATTACTCAGTTTAAACGGCATAAGTGTAGTGAAATAGATATGTATTTACGTCATTTCGTCTTGGCAAGCCAGAATGACAGCGGTTCACACGCATCCACTCGACAATAGACACTTTTTCACGGTACACAAATCACAATTCAAGTCAAAGCCGTTAGTTTAAGTTACAACTTCAAGTGTCTATTTGAAGGGATAGTATGAAAAATGCTATAAGTTTCATCACAAACCAATATATACATATAAGGCAAATGTTTGTACAGTTGAAACGACTACCACTGTTTATAGACTAGACAAAAGTAACCTCCTAATCCTAACATATATTTTAAGGTAAGATGTATTATTGCATACCTCTCTCTTTGTCCCACTGTACTTATCGTGTTTAAATAAATAACTTACTGTACTCTGACTCAATAACTGGGGTTCCCAAACTTTTTTTATACAAGGTGTGTTATTTCAATGGAAAATTCGACTTCATTCTCGTTTCTCAAGCACCAAACCTATATAACTTAATACTCAGGTAGCTACAAAATAAATTTAAATGAAGCTACGGGTAATTTTACGTATTTTCTCGCACAAAATACGCTACTCCTTTTGAATATCGTTCCTCCTCATTTACTCTTAGAATATCACAATTGGTTATGGAAAATTAAATTGTAGGTAGTCTCTATGTATTGCATTAAATATCTGGGTGAATCAACTTTTAGACCCACACAAATATGTCTACAACTTTTAAACGTCGCTGTAAAATAACGCCTTTAAATAATGGTTTATCTTTTTTTTTATTTATGGTGTACGTGGATTTCTTGGTAACTCCAGGGACATATTTGGTAACGAGAGACGTCAAAAGTGTGGGGTCTAAAAGTTGATTCACCCATCTAACTGTTTTTATATTATAGAGAACAGCTGGATGCCTCTATGAGACCGACTGTATGTTCGGGTGGAAAGAAAATTTTCATTCATTTTATGATGATTATATCCGATATAAATTAAAGGCGATTATTAATTAGGCATGCGTTATCGACTTGGACTCATGCCCTTAAGCAAGTCACGTAGTTAACCGTCGGGTCACCATAACCGTTATTTATGCGTAGACACCAGTTCAAACACACAAGCAAACATTCGCTAAATAGTTACGGGAACACTTTGGCAATGCTGAGTAAAGCACTTAACACCACTATGACAAGTGCTAACGTAAAGCTAAACATGGTTGTTGGTTATTTGTTTAACCAATTCAACACGTTCAAGACGTGTCTGGTGAAAATTGTGGGCTTGAAGTTTATATTGGACTCTAAATGTGACAATAACTTGTAAATTAGCGCAGTTGGGTTAGATTTCCTTTCAATGAAGGTCATAAAAGACAATCTACTACATTATTACCACCAGGTATTACAGTATTACCACCAGGCCAGCATAACTGACGAACATTATTGTTGTGTATATCAGATGTAGATACCTATAATAATATAATTAATGTGAATGTTATAATATATGCAATGTGGCTGTACTTTAATAATAAATAAATAATATCTTAATTTAGTAAAATACAGCCCACCATAACATTTTCATGTAAAATTTTGCCAAGACGAGACCATATGGCTCACATTGTCAAAAAGTTATCAGTTCTCATTAGACAAGCTTCTAACTCTACACGCCCTAACTCTACAAGCCCTAACTTCACTAACTCTACACTCTAGTCAAAATATGTGACTTGGCCGTTTCGTTACTACAAAAACTATTGTATAACAGAAAAGTGAATAAATTTTTGACCTTGAATTTTTGACCGAAAACCTTGCATGTGACGGTAACGAAACGGCCAAGCCACCTATTTTGACTAGGCTGTAGAGTTCGGGATGTTAGGGCTTGTAGAGTTAGAATGTAGTCTCTACATGAGATCTGATAATTTTGCAGTGCGAGCCATATGGTTCTCGTCTTGGCAACATTTATCATAAAAATGCTTTTGGTGGTATTTCACTTGTTTTTGTAAGTTGCTTATGACAATATGTATTTTTATTTTAACCTGATTTGGAGGGGGGGGGGGAGCTCCGAGTTTTAGAATTTTTCTGTTTTTGGTGTACTAATAATAGCTTACATACCAAATTTCAGCTTTCTAGCACTTCAGGAAGTACCCTAAGAATCTAAGAACTATGATTACTAATAATTTTGATGATCATCAGTGAGTGCGTCTAATAAAGTATAAGAGCTATGCAATGGCAACTTTATATGTTTAATTAGTTCACCAACATCATATCCCGAGAATATTATATATCTGATGATGGTGTATGAACTGGGCAATAATACAATATACTATAGAACTTAAGTAACAAATTTAGGATAGTTTTAGTTTTAGGATATTTTTGAGAGCTCTTTTTAATCATGCTGTGCATACTTGTTTTGGATAACATTTTTGACAGAATGCCTGTATCTTGCTAATGTCATACATAAATGAATTTTGTCTGTTTAGTGTGCCTAATAAATAAAATAAAATAAAATATCTGGTATAATCTAAACCCAAGTTACGAGGGTTCAAAAAACGACAAAGCGCTACGGGAAAAGGTAGGTGGTGCTCTTTTTGCGTTTTGCTCGGCTCGCCTTGCGGGGACACATTCGTGCCCCCAGACCTTTACAAAGATACAGGTAGGATAGATACCTCGCAATCCTCGTCACAACGCGTGTGTAACTTAATATCGTGAACATATTTTTTTCTAGAAAACTTGAAGCCGTGTAGTGTTCAAAGTTTTAGTATTCCACGTAAGCGATTCTACAGCCATTAAAGCGGCACGGCGCGCGGCGTGCACATGTGTGACAGAATGCGGCCGTAGGTAATGCCTTGCAACAACGACAAAGTTCACACATGTCATAAACAGAGCAAAACCTCACCTGCCGCCGAGTCTTACCTGCAAAAGATAAAACTCCGTTAGTGTTTATTAACAAAACGGAAACGCTGAATTCATTTCATAGGTTGTTTATTTTCTGAAATGTTAATTTATGTGACCGCTTTTGTGCCGTTGAAAGTTATAAAACTAAATTTAATTTCTGTTTGAAAAGCATGCAGTTGCAAATTTGTATACGCTGTAACTATACCGTTTTATGCTGCTGAGTTAATAACGTTAACGAATTTCAAAATACATTAAATTTTATCTAGTCTTAGGATGCAATCGTTGAACCATTGAAGCTAATCTAAGCGTAGTGGGTTCAATTGAGCGAAGCGTCTCCAAGATAATAATTAATCGGGTGTACAAAAAGCTGAAATTGGTTGACGTGAGAACTGTGGTGTATACATATTTACTTCCGCTGTTCTTGCGTTTGCAAATTCCCTTGTGAATACTGATACAGAACTATACATACAATTAGTGATGTGCCCCATATTCCCAGGAATATTCCCCATATGGGGAATATAGGGGAATTTTATATTTGTATATTGTAGAACATGTTTTATGGTTTCTCCCACAAAAGCAAATATTTAACTATATTTAAAACCTAACCAAGCACAGTAAATAGTCACCTGTAAATGTAAATTCCCCACGCAATATTCCCAATGTTTCCGGGAATATTCCCAATGTTCCCGGGGAATATTCCCCATGTTTCTGGGGAATTTTCAATTGGTCTCGAGAATAAAAATAAAAGGTTACTTATATAAAATGAATGTGAATAAATCATAGAACTTTAAGTTTAAATTTAAGAATAAGAATCGGATTAATTATTCGAGTAATGGGATTATTCTAACGTTTTATTCAGCTAAAATGTTATTTGCAAAAAAAAATTTAATACAATCGATTATATTTTGGACAGTCAACCATTTTTTTCAGATTCTGATGGACCCTGGGGGTACCTACTGGAACTTAGGATAGGATGATCATTGGTGGATGATAGTAGTGATGGTGGTAATGGTGTTAGTGGTGGTGAAGGTGGATGGTGGTGGTGGCATCACAATCACCATCACCATCAGCACCTACCGTTGGGCGTCACTGTTCCTCGCATAATATCGGTTAAAAACAGCCGCCGCCGGCTACTAATTCAACCTACACCTAATACATAAGTTACATTTGCCCTGTAACAATAAACCCGTCCATACCTAGACTACATTCTTATTCATGAAATATAATTCAAATGAAAAAATCGTGAATAAAAGTTGACTACGAATAACGATAACATTATAGTTATTGTTATTCAACTTGCTCTCAAACGAATTATTCACGACGAAATTATTTTAATAATGTTGACGGGAATAAAATCAAAGTGATTTTATTCTTACAAATTACGATTTTTATTCTTGCTACATACAAGAGAAAAAGGGACACCAAACGTGTGGATTGGGGAAAAAGTCGCAAACACATAACGCTCAAACAAACATTCAATGTACGACGCAAAATACTTTTTAAATATTTTTTTGACGATATTATTTTAATGATATTTCAAATGTATTTCACATTAAAATAGGCAATGTAAATCAAATCAAATCAAATCAAAATATTCTTTATTCAAGT
The DNA here is from genome assembly GCA_905404275.2 of Hedya salicella. NCBI lineage: Eukaryota > Metazoa > Arthropoda > Insecta > Lepidoptera > Tortricidae > Hedya > Hedya salicella. Next base: position 8,678,109 of record FR990112.1, on the reverse strand, counting down.
AGGCTTAGTTACAAGCACTTTCGAAATGTCAGTTACATGAGAGTGAATGTTTGTTGGGAGAAATACAATATGATCCAACATTTGCTGCAAGGATTAGGGAAACCCAGAAAAACCTAATCAGATCATTTAACTTAAGTGTAATATTATTGATAAAATCATCATTTAAAAAATTAAAATAATCAATAAGATAAATCCCAAAAGGATTGTCAATAAAAAATAAATAATCTAGAATGTGACTAGAATAAAATTCTAAATGTCAGAGTATATAAAACAATTAAGATTAAAATAATATAAAACAATTAAGATTAAAATAATATAAAACAATTAAGATTAAAATAATAATAATACCTTAGGTATTCGTTAAAATAATTATTCATATACCTACATGACGCTATAATTTACATTAATCCCACGCGGCTTCATCATTCATGTAGTTTTGTGTGCTATAATATGCTTTAGAAAATAATTTTCGTTTCACAATATTTTTGAATTTACCAATAGACAACTCAGTTATGCTGCTAGGAAGTTTATTATAAAATCTCACACAGTTACCCATGAATGATCTCCTTATTTTATGGAGCCTAGTAGCAGGCACTGCGAGTTTATGCTTATTTCTAGTATTAATATTATGTATATCACAGTTCTTCTTAAAGTGGGTAACATTCGGTAAGGTTTGTTTTATTCAATATGCCTCACTGACACAGACAATCTTTTTCATCAGTTGAATATTAATAAAAAATATAAGAAACTGTTAGATAAAATAATTAATAACGGTTTTTTTTTTAGTTTTTAAACATTTTATTTCTATGCAATATGTACTTATTTCATATTTTATTTACTTTGTTATACTATTTGTAATGTTCCCAAGTTTGGGGAATATTCCCGGGAATGGGAATATTCCCTCGGCACATCACTACATACAATACACTAAACTCAAGAAACCACCAAAATCTACGCAAACGTGCTATCGCAATATAATAGCAATATCGAGACTCGAATATCGCTGGTCGTTGCAAAACTAGTTTCAGAAAATACCTCAAGTATCCTTTTTCTCGCCGTTTAAGAACGGAGAACTTCTAAACTAAGACTGCTTTTATACAAACTTTTATTAAAACGCTTAACCACAGAGGGGACTATCGTAGGCGGTAGCGCAAACTTAATCGGGAACAAGCCTCGCAACAGTGGCAGTCATTTAACAGCAAAGATTCCGAATAACTGTACCTGGTCGTTTATTACGTGCATTTTACGTTTGTGCCACATGTACATTACATTAGCTCGAGCACATTTTACGGCTGAAACGTGACCCGCCCATGTAACGTTAGCGACCATCTCGCTGCTCCCATCCGTGTGTTGTAGCGGCCTCACGCTGGGAGATTTATTTTCAATTAATCTGGGAGCTTTAATCATTGAGCATTACATAAAAACTTGAAACATTATAATTAATCTACGCGTATATCTACTTGCTAAAGAAAAAATTAAGTAATCAATCGATCAAACGAACCGCTATGAGTGCCTGGCTACCATATTCCAGTTCCGTCGCGTCGAAATTCGTCGCTCGCTTGCACGCAAGCGGTTCCGAAATGCAGGAGCTATCGAAACGAGCAACGTCGATCTCGAATCGGGGCTGGGGTCCATCAATAGGGGCAATCGAGTCGCCGCCGCAGTCTGCGAGCCAATTACTGCGCGTCAACAGTGATTTACGATATAATGGCCGCGGCCGACGCCTACATTGTTTAAATGCCTGGACGAGCGAGCCGTCCGGCTGGACCGCGGCAAACATACACCTCTTCGCTAGACAAATACACCGAGCACGAGTAACAAAACAACGTTCCACTTTACTCGATAGCTGTTGACTTTTCTCTACGGCCTTCTGATGTTCTTGGCTCTCGTGATATTTTAATCTCTTTCAACAAAGCTATTGTCCAATTTGTAAAGCGATGTCACGGTCGCCGATTCATCAATCAAAGCCGTTTGGGTATTGAACTGAAACGAACGTAGTCTCTAATTGCGTAAACGGACAAGCAGTAGATTCTGACATTCCTTCGAACACTATCTTCGGTCTATGTGTTCCTGATGCCGAAAAGGTAAGTGGGCCAGTAAAATAAACTTAATTATGTATAATTATCGATACAACTACCCGCTATTAGTTTTTATCGTGACGCCGCGGGCGTAAATGACCAACAAGTTGTAATTAAGTGTTTAATTTATAAAGGGACAGCGCGAAATGGTTTTAAAACCAAAAATGGAGGGTCGAGTAATAACTGGTTGTACCGACAAACTGAGAACATGTCAACGACAAAACAAAATGTGGAAAGTTGGAAGAGAAGAGAAAGGTAACTTTGGTTAGCAGTCAATTGAACCCCCAGACAATTATGTACGCTACTTGAAGCAATGAATGCTGGTTACCGCTAGGCATGGTCCGGTTACTAATAGGGCAACTTATTTTTCGCGGCACAACTATTATTCATTTAACAAAAATGGTACACCGTTATTCTATACCATCTAAAGCTTGTCTTCAACTTTGTCACGTGCTGTCGGGTAGCTCAACTGAAACAAATGCAAGTCATGACGCGCGATGTATCGCTCATTTTATCTACGCTACGATTCGGCTCGCCTCCGACCGCTAATTGTGCAAAACCCGATGCATTTTTTGCGTTAAGTCGATAAACAAATTTGATTCTGTAAAATGACCAGCCGCCATGTCCGGCGTCGTTCTGAGAAGCGTCGGGTTTCGGTGTTTTATTTTATTTTGTGCGTAAATCATTGGACGAGCACGCGATGTGACATGCTCGCGAGCAGTTGCGGCGACTGGGCGATTATTCACGCGATTTCAATTATCTATCAGGCAGGCTGTCTAATTACGACAGCGCGTATAACGATTGAAGCGGCCATTCTTCTAAAGGTTTATGCTCGCCAGCTATTTCATGAGAACTGAATGGGGTATGCATTCGGTATTTTCATTAAAGAAGCCGTCTCATTAAAGACGTGCGCGGCGTTCGGACGGCTTCTGGTGGCAATTAACGCCGTGTAGAAGTTTTCAATCCGTTTGTCTGCCTCGCGCCAGCCGCCTGACACAACGTGTACCTCCCCGTCATATTGCTCCTTACACATTCCCTGCCGCAACTAGCAATATTTCACACCAGCCAATATCGAAATAAAGTTCTTTATGTACGAACATTTACGGATATTGACGGACTCGATTGACAATAAAGAATTTCAAGCAGCTGCTCCCCGAATGAATAATAGATTTCTGTCAGCCTTTAAAATGGAAGAAATGTACACTAAGCAAATTACAAGTTTTTGCTGATAAAATACATAATTCATCACTGGACAGAAAATGTCAAACGATACCTAGTAATGAAAATGTCTTGAGGATATTATATAAATTGAGGCAGCGTCGTGCTAATTGAGCGCAGTTGCGATGTGTCGTATAAGAATACTTTTGTGCCGGTTTTAAATGGCTTACGTGCGTTAGAATTCGTGCACGTTTACGTCCTTTTAGACTAGCACGCAGTATAACGGTTCAGCGGAAGCCGGTAATTATAAAAACGTCTCTGCTCCGCGATGAGGGGAGACGTGATAAGAATGCCCTCCCTATATTTGCATGCATGTTCGTTAATTGTTAAAGCGCCCTGCCTCGGACGTGGCCCTACATAAATAAGCAATTAAGTCAATTTGCTCCGACATGCACAGAGTTTTTATTTCAGACATTTATCAGATACAAGTAGCTTGTCGCATCGGCCCTATCGAACTTCTATCTGTAATTTGATGAAATGTGAATGTTCGTCGAATTAATCAAGGTTGGTTTTACTTTTTATTCAATGACTGACATACTACATAGTAAAAAAGCCGCAATTCACGCTGCAAGCCGATAAAAGAATAAATGTGTTTTTTTGAACAAAAATGTGCATAGCGAGCGTTTAAAAATCGAATGCGGACGGTATATACTGGCGCGGGTCGCTTGTCAACAAAATACATCGTGTTTTTGGCTTCACCTCAAAGCTATTGAGACGCGGGCGTAGCATCCAGATTTCTGCGTAAAACTGTTTCGGAAATAGACGCGTTCGGTTGCGTGGGAGCAAAGCGTCAAAATATTATGGAAGAGCTAAATTAGCTCCTGGATTACACAACTGTTCGCTTCATGATGGTTTTTATAATGGGTTAGTTCTTAGTTGATGTGTATTAGGTGGAGATTTAAGCACAGTGCTTAACAGCATTGCGTAATCGGCGTACAGTTTCCATTTTAGTTTTAGTTGGAATGCAAGCTGTCATTATAGGTTACTCTAGCAAGCGCGAACCCATTTTTAGGGTTTCGTACCTCAAAAGGAAAAAACGGAACCCTTATAAGATCACTTTGTTGTCCGTCTGTCTATCTAGTCTAGACCCTTTTTCCAAAGAACGCGTGGAGGTATCAATTTGAAATTAACATCGAATATTTATGTTTGCGGTCCTTTGAAGGTGTAAAAAAATCAAGCTTCTAAGTCAACGCAATCCAAAGATATATTCAATTAAAAAAGGTGTTTCCATACAAATTGCCCTCAATCTATTCACTCTCGTCTTAAGAGAGATTATTGAGAGTTATACTGTTGGGCCAAGGTACGCCGATAAAGATTTCCGCTCTTTAGCCTCCCTAATGAGGAATGTACAATCAAATCGCATTGTTCAAGTCTTCAGCAACATAAAAGTAGAACCCAAATCAACTTCTAGTCCCATAATGCCGAAATGGAGATGGCGAAACAATTGAACAAAATATTTATATTATTTTCTACAAAGTTGATATTTCATACAAAGGCCCGGCAAAGCGACCTTCTTTTGTTTCAATATCAATCTGTGACACGTCATCAGTCATCATTCAGTTCAGCCATTTAAAAAACAACTACACCTAAGCATTATGACATTTTGCCACTAAGTATTCATGTCGTCTACATAAGTAGACGAGTTGGGAATGGTGCGCGAGTTGGAAATGTGGACGAGATAAGAACTGGAGAATTTGGGATTGGTATATGCTATATGGACGAGTTAGGAATTTGCACGAGATAAGAAGTGGACAATTTGGTATTGGTATGTGGATGAGTTCGGAATGTAGAATTTAAAAAAAAATGTTGGACAAAATGAGCATTTTTCATGATGCGATTAGTTTGTTGTTTGTGTTTTTAATTTAGTGTTTGAGAAAAGCCCTATGCATACCTCGGCGTGAAAAGGGATTGCCAGCCTCGTCTCCCTTTAAATTTTCTCGGCCTCTGCAGTAATGTATTATTAAAACCACTTTAATAAAAACCACATACAAAGAAACTGTATGGAATATCCTGCTTAATAATGAAAGGTGCTTCTTGGGTATTTAAAATTTAAATCATGTTACTGAATCTAAACCGTGTTCGTTTACATTCACTAATTATATTTCATATCATTATTTTAAATTTTAATTTATTTTGGTACTTATGCAATAAACCTTTGATTTATTGCCTATCAGTTTGATTAAGGCAGACGCCTTTTGAAATGCCTCTCACAATTAATTGGAAAATACTATCAAGAAAACTCATCAATTTTATAAGGGAAAAAGCACTTTTCCGCCTCCTCCGTCATTTAGCATTATTACATTAAAAAGCAAACAGCTTTTATCGTTGTAAGAAATAGACATTTTATTTTATTTCTCTTAGCTTAATAAACCGCAGTATGGCAAGTAACTAAAGTAAATACGAAACTGTGACTTTGTTGACACTTGAAGTTTTACTAGTATTTATGGACGCTGTTTAACCAAGGTAAATTAATATTTGCATAGAGAAATGATAAGATAAAATTATATCATATTTGATGTTTTGCGAAATATCAAATGTTAGTATAACTGGGTAATTTGAAATGTGATAAGTATTTATATTCGATGAATATCTGAATATAAACTTCATCGTCGACTGGTGTAGCTTCTAGGTTTTATAACAACATAATTGTTATTATGGATGTCATGTACTCATAAATATTTAATACTTGACTATGTAATGTGGGTTTTTATCGTGTACTAACATATTTTGCTTAGAGATCCACGAATTTTGTGGGGTATAAAGTATCATATTAAACTTTATGCCATTTTTACCTCCTTTCTACGTCCATGATGCAAATAATAACATCGATCGTTGCGTGAAACTTCATACGTAAAAGGAGGCCTAACTAATAAATCATCAGCAAAGTTGAGTCCATCATTATTAATTCATAAATAATAATAAAGGAGGAAATTAGCTGAAATTATCCAACAGAATTTAATTATCCTCTCAGGTCCATAATAGGATAAAAAGGAACTTTATAACCACATATTATATTTTCGTCTATCTAAATGTCACCTATAAATATTATGGCATCTGGACATGGATAGTACTTCAAAATATTACTTAGCACGCACTGATAATACTCGTATTATGGGTAGGGACGAGACAAGTGTAAAGGATTATAATGGCTAATATTTTCAGAACATTCCTTCCAGCGGAGGTAAATGAAATGGTCATAATCTTTTTCGGCTTGAGCTTCGTCAGTGTGCAAAGGGTTTAGTTTAAAGAAAAATATATTTTGGATGCTGCTCTATCTGATAAATGTTACATGGATTAAAAAACTCTATTACATATATGTATTTTACTTCACTTGTTAATTTTGTTAATAAATTTGTGAAGAACCTAAACTACATATTTGTAAGTAAATTGAGGACAAGTATGGTCTGTGGGGCAAAACAATCGATCAATGCCTAGGCACGGTTGAGGGATCAAAGACACGGTATTCAATTATACAACTCTATTAATAATTAGAAGCACAAAAAGTGTTACAGAAATTCATAATCATAACACAATAGCATTAGCATCACAAAGAGGTATTAAATTTGACAGGCGCGCCGCCGAGTCCTTTGAGTCTAATTCGCTTTTATTTTTATGACAAACTCAATTACATTTCGTAATTATATAGGAATAATTTACTCTACACAAAAATAAAGTGCGACCGTTAATACGTTATCTCCAGTATGGAGCCTAGAAAGTGATAGAAACGGCGGTTTCCCCCAGTCGGTCGTAAAAGGTCTCGTGTAGCAGTAAAGCAGCCGCTAACCCCAGCGTGCAGCGGCGTGCGGCGTGTGTGCCGAGCCGAATGATCGCCCGGCTTTGCGGCTCGGCGAACGAGCCGAGAACGAGAACCTACCAGGGGCGCAGCGCCCGAAAGTGGTCCCGCTGCGCAACACAAACAAAGACACACATACCAAGCCAAATCGATACGGGCTTACCCGCCACCCGTCCCATTCAGGGGATGAATTTTAATTATTCAGAGCGGGATAACTGCGTGCCATCTTTAACAAACAAATTACATATGCGCACCCAATAACGCGATACAAGCAGCGGCTTCTGGGCCACCGAGCTTTCAATTATAACTTGGCGGGATAAGCGACGCGCGTCGGATTGTAATTACCCCAGACCGATATGTCTGCCTGGTACCGCTCTGCCGGAATTCACTAATTAGTTCTTCTATGTCGTAATTATGAGCTCAGTGAAATCGTTAACGTATTTAAAGCACTTGACGCGGTGTGTTTAACAAACATTCGCGATGATGAATAGCTGCCTGATCTACTGAATAAAATCTCGGAACAGATGTCTTCTTGTTCGTATATAATCGTCTTTCATTATTAATAGACTGCGTATTAATTATTACTGACGGTTAAACATAATTTAAAACGTGTTTAACCGTTAACAATTTTTATACGAATTACGACTCTACTATTGAATTCATTTTCTGAAACAAAACGTTAACAGACTTGGAATCAATGTTGTGTAAGACTGTCGAACATCAAACAACAACAGTTTACTTGTATTTCTGTGAAGCTCGCTCGTCGTGGAGGTAAAATAAAACACTCGAAAGAATAAAACGACGCGGCAGGCGTCGAACAAGGCATCTAAGGCTGCTACAATCCCAATCACCTACCCTAAATGCCGACACAAAGTAAGAAAGTAGGGAACGTATAAAACGTCAAAGAGATTGAATATCGATTGTCGAGTCGACAGCAATCTCAGTGGAGAGAGGAGAACGGGGGAGGCCGGGACACTTCCGACCGCCCGCGACAATTTATGTTATTGGCACCGCTGGCCGGCGCGGCGGCGATACGGGACCCTCGCGTGTAATTGTTAGTTGGAACACAGGATATTGGGGAATTAAACGAGTGCGGTGATTGATTAAGCGGCGATAACGATTATGGGCTCGGCCGCGCGACCCCGAATGAGATATCGAGATGAAACGGGGAGATACCTCGAATCAATTTAAAGAGTCCTCGCGAAAAAAAGAAAGTAAATCAACGGTATCGCGAGCTCGCGGCTTCGTAAGGAAATAAAAACATAGCGCGGCGGCAGTCGCCCGTTTACAGATTAAGCCGAAAGATCAACAAATATATTTTAATCCGACCCAACAGCGCTCTCGCATTTCCGGCGGCAAAAACTCGCTCCACGACACATGTGCGGGGAAAAAACCGGAGTTATTATCTTAAGTCGAACCCAACAGAACCCATTAGTAAACAACACGGGCACAAAAGAGGGCAAAATAGCGGCTTATAAAAAAGTGTAACAAAAAATCGGCTTTTGATCCTCGGCTCCCCTATATTGTATTTGTGAAGGTTTTATTAGTCGGCGAACTGGTCCAGCGACTCCATTTGTGCTCGAGTGCAGCGTGCCGTTGCCGTGCGCTGTCGTTTTTTCATCGTCACGTCGAAGGCGTACTAGTACGATACAGGCGCTTTTTGCTCGACACGATCGTGTTTAGATTCGAAAAGCTCGCTCCCATCGACTCTGATTAGCCGCTTTGCAGTTTTATTGTCCCGGAATGACCGCAATAGAACCGCAACGGTAATAAGTAGTACCAGTTACGTAAGGGTCCAAGGTTTATCGCCGAAAAGGTTTATGGCAGATCTTCACATCACAGACGCAATTTGGTCCCTCGGAAGCTCATAATAACAGTCGTTCCCCCTTTATAAATTCCGAATTACTGAGACAAATCTGCTCCCCCGTTTCCCTCAAGCAAAACTTTCTACTCGAACAAAGAGCCAGGTACACGCCAGCTGCGGATTATGCCTCTGCCGACAAAACAACCGACACGTCGCGCGACCAGTCTGGCGACTAGTCCTCGCTGCCCCGCTCCATGCCCGCCTCAAACACACCCGTGTAACTTAAATGGGTTTATGACAACTCAGACACGGGCTTTTTACACACGAAACACCAGTGTTATTCCACGGAAAACGAATACATTATTAGCGTTAAAATGAGAGCTCATAAACAGCTACCGTGTCCAAACATTTCCAATCTGATAACGGATGAAATTATGAAACCGTTAAACAACAAATAACAGTAAACAGACTAGCTGAGCGGTTTATTCGAATCAGAGGTAACAGATCATAACGGATGATATCCAATTAATGTTAAATCAATTTAACAGGGAGGAGTGGATATTTATAACAGTTTCAGTTCATGACATAATGAATGAGGACGTACCAAACCGCAGCGAAGTAATGCGAAGCGGAAATAATAATGGCATTTGTTGGAGCGGTTGTCGGCGCCGCGGGCCGCGGCCCCACATCCTAATTACGCCAATAATAATTACACAGTAGTCGCCAGCTGCTGCCTCAATCGCTACCATCCACGCTACCTCGCCCTCTGTCGCTCCGGCATGACGTGATCCTCTTACAACTTTTGATTTAAAAGCGATACTCTTAAACCCCCACGCCAATGGATTTTCATTAGACAGTATTAACCTTAAGTATGCACCAAGCAGTGGGATTGAATGAGAAAGGTTGAACGAGAGCTGACAGGCGGGCATCGTATTCGGTTATTATTTGGTTGAGCATCGTGTTCTTGCGATGCGAGATGTTTTTGTTCCCACCGCTGTCGCCGCGTCAGGTTACGAGCTAAAATAATTATCACAGCTCGGCGCAGTTATTGTAATAATTATTGCGATTCGTCTCGGCCCTGCGCCGCTATTACAAGTATTACAAGCCCGAGGCGCGATTACGATTATACACCGTCAATCGATTATTTCGAGTACGTTATTAAAAATATTCCACGACGTTCGCGTTCAATAGTCACAACGCATTGGCTGAAGCAATAACGTTTTTGCGAAATGAATGATGATACGCCAGAGGCAGGTAACGCGATACGTCCGTTCCGGCGAATAAATAAAGTCGTTGAAGCGAAAAATTCATCAGAATTTATCATTCATGATGGCGTTGGTTTATGCAATAACATTTCAAATTTCCGATACATTTACTGCGTGGCAATCAGCCGGGTATCGCTTTTGATATGCATAATGACAAATTAAATAATGAGGATAAAATCATCGTTTGGGAGCTGGTTGCACGCTTCATTTAGCTCAGTTCCGTTATACAACTATTTGCTTATTCGGAATGCTAAAGCGGTAGGTGTACGATTTCCTGATCGCGTTTTAAATTGCGGATTCAGTAAGGGTACGGTCGAGTGGCCGGGTTAGCGGAAGCCCGCGAGGCGGCCCGGGGTCTCGCGACCACTGATCAAGAGCCAATCAACATGTAAATTTATTCAGAGCGATCAGTGTAATCGGCGCAGCGCTGTTAACCTCGTTCGCGACACACGCCGGACAGCGCTGCGATACCGATCTTATTAATACACTGTGATAACACGTGTAATTATGCAGCATTATTATAAACTGATAGATACATCAAATTGTTTAATTAAGCGCTATGTATTAATTCGCGATAATCAGTCAATTATGGCGATTACGCAGTGATAGGCAGCTACATCAAATTAAACAGTTAATAGCCGACGAAATTTAATTTTAAATTTAATATGCGACATACCATTGAGGATCATTTGAACAGAAATCAATGTATTTTTTGTTGTTCGTCCCGTCAGCTTCAATAGCCGTATTAGCGACGTGGGGAATTTAAACTCGTTTTATTGACGAGGGCCGCCCCTTATTCGAAACTCGCTCGGTATAATAGTGTATTATGCGATAGATTAAGTATCAGTGCAACTGACAATAGTCACGAGTCTATATTGATTTGTGTGAGGGAGGTCAGTGGTAATGATAGCTGAGCGGAGACTCAACGGAAGCAATACTGATCAGAAGTGAGAACAATGGAAAGAATCAATCGCAGCTGCGGAAAGGGTTGTTAAGGTTTGAAATGCACAGTCACGCCACGGTCGCGCGAGGATGTCGAGGGCTCAAATTGATATCTCGTCTTAATTATCACGCTTCGCGCACAAACTTTTCCAGTTAGGGTAGCGAACGTTAAATTGATTTTACAAGAACTTTAGAAATTTTTAGAGCCCTTGACAGTGATTAATGAAAGGAATTTCGGAGACGGGCGATGTGTTCTCTCCCCTCGCCCAGAGCGAATACTTAATGACTAGAAAAGCAAAGGGAGGCGCCCTTTTCTTATATTGTGCGGTTTTGGCAAATATATGATTCGTTTTCATACAGCGTCGTAATTTAATGCTGTCGTAAAATATTGTGGTAGCGTGACGTCTAATATTACTCGAGCAGCTGTTGCACTCGGCGATAAGAGCACACGTCACACGACATAATTTGATGTGGTTAAAAACGTGATGAGATCATAAGAGCGGACCTAGTTTGCATAAACCTTTGGCAATACTTCGCGTTCACGTCGACTTGATTAATGATGTGCATCGTGAACGTGCAATAAATATACATGCATTCGTTCGTTAGCTGCGCAAGACGCTATTACAATGCAGACTCGGTGATTGAGCTGCCCACAAGAAGTTCCCGAGCCGTCTCCTATTATGCCGTACTCGATGCTATTACGTAACCGAGCGAGTTAAATAGTTAGCAAGCATCCAATAATGGGTGCTAAGTTTGAAGTGGGCATTGATGCAATTTCCTATTGTGTGGCACGCAAACATCTGCGGCGCCCAAGGAGCCTTATTTGCCACATAGGCCACAATCGCATTAATTTGTGGAGTGCAGTAGGTATTGTGACCAGGAGCACAGCCAGCGGGAGGAGGCTGGGGTGAATTAATGAACCTATGCGGCAACGACAGGCGCGGATTACTCCCGCCAACGTTTGCACTCAATCACGCGCGCAAACAGCCCTAAACCCGAACAATTAAATAGACTACGAAACAATCGGATACAGCCCCGAGAAGGGCAATCGACAATTAGAGCGAGATTACGAGGGACCAGCAATTAAGGATTACACTATTAGGTTTTGATCCGAAATACGTATCTGTAGTACCTGTGCGCGCATGTCTTAACATTTGACACACTAATAGGTTGAGCACATTAAATTAGTGTATTTATATTAGTGTGTAGAACTGGAATAGTTGCTCTAGGATAATAGATGCCCTGTATTTCAAAACTCAAACTTGCAGTTGCAGCACTGGTGAAATGAAAAGTTTCTGAATAACATGCTACAATTTCAATCAATTACACTGTACGATAACTTATAGACATGGTTACTATCTGAAATAATAATTTGTATAAATATAACAATGTTTTTGAAAATATCAGACAAATTCAAAATGGGCCACCTATCCCACTTTTAAAATATATACTAATGTTATCTTGGAGTCGGTGCCACAAAGATTTTGCCAAATTTTCAAATACGTGGATTTTAATAAGTTAATTGTGGCACCGTTTCCTAAATAACATTGATTTATTATATATATGTATATACAAAGCATATAATTGACATTGAGTTGAAAAAAGGTTAATTGAAACTAAATTGTAGGAACTAAATTATCTACTTGATTTTTTTCTTTTTAGTAATTTTTGGAGTCGATTGTTATGTTTTTGTTGTATATAATATGTATTTCTCACTTTTTGTGAATCGTTCCGTAAAACTTAATTTCGTGAAAATTTCGACAAGCTCAAACACGGCTTGGATACATTATTTTATTACGGTGATTCGGTGCCTACTTTCTGGCTCCATCATCAGTTCGATGGTACCATTCTCATCAGGAACGTTTAAAATTGTGACTATCAACTCGCTAAGCTAAACTTAGTCGAGCTATCTTATCACCACTCGTAAAACACTTAATGAGGAGTTCCAGATGTATTCTTTTTTTTTAATTTTATTTTTTTATTATAAATAGATGGGCATTTGACCGCAATCTCACCTGTTGTTAAGTGACGATGCGGTCAAGGATGTATCATGCCCGTCTAGAAACAGCCTATTCACTCTTGTCTTGAACACGCCCAAATTATAATGGTCGGGGAACACACTCGCAGGCAACGAGTTCCACTCCTTTGCGGTACGCATGATAAAATTTGCACCATAGCGCTTCGTGCGGATTCTATGGTCTTCTTCACGAGTTCCACATCCACATCACCTATTTCTACTTTTGGAATGCTTGACTTGTTTCTTAAAATACTGAAATCACTATATATATAGATGCCTATAATATTTGAGGGTTGCCCTCAATTTCCCTGGAATCCCATTATCAGGTCCTCTCCATTTCAGGAGTACTTATACACTTTCGAGTAAAAAAAATATTTTGATAATCGGTTCACAATTGACAGAGAAATCGGTGAACATGCACAAATAAAAATACATACAGTGGAACATATAGCCTGCTTTTTGAAATAGGTAAAAAAAATAGGAAACATGTGTCGATGAATCCCTACGAACAATTCGATGCATTATTGTATTAAGGTGGCATTCTGAGATGGGCTCTGGTTGCGGTCTGCAACCACACTTCCCACAGCACTCCAAATTGAACCTGCGGTTGGGGTCTGCAGCCCATCTCGGAATGCCACCTTTATTTATATTGTCCTGGACAGACCGTAAGAGGCAGAGCAGGAGCAGGGCACTCAGTTGAAAGTTCCAGGTGAGCAACTCTCGCAATCAGCATAAGGACTGTGTTTCTTCTGAAACTTTTCCCACTCCACTATGCTCTCGTAGATTTTAAGGTTTAAATTCATTAGTCAAGAACATCTTCGCGTTTTAAAAAATCACGCCAGCAAACACGTTATAATGGGGGAGCCGGGAGCGAAAAACATAAGTGCGTGGAATGCCACTGTAAGATTACACATGAAACGGGTTGCCTTCCGAGTGAAATTCCAGGTTATTATTAAATAAGAACTTCACGCGATAACCCATCATGAGATTAGACTAATGTTATCGCATGACAACATTAAGCGATGATCTGGAACGATGAAGTCAAGCTTCATAAAGGGTTATCGCGTTAGAAGGCTGATAAATGAGTGTGATTACCTTAGGTTCTGTTTTTAGTTTCTTGGCCGGTGGTTGTGAACTCGGGGCTTCTTGCCGGGAGTCGTCAGGTTCAGGTTTAGGTATCGTGGGCGCATGGGGCGCGTGCGGTACGTGGGGGGTGTGGGGCGCAGGCGCGGGCGGCGGCGGGGGCACCGCAGGCGCGGGCGTAGGGGTAGCCGGGGCGGGCGCGGGCGCAGCCGCGGGCTTGGGCTCGAGTCGCGGCGCGGGCGCCGGGCGGGGCTCGGTTGCCGCGAGCGGCGGGGCCAGCGGCGCGGAGGGAGGCGCGGGCGGGCCGGGCGCGTTGGCCGCGACCGGCCGCGTCACGCCGTTCACGTCGTGCGGTGGAGGGTGCGGGTGGTGGTGCTTGTCCCGCGCCTTGTCCCGGCGGTGGCCGCCGGAGCCGCGCTTCGCGGCGGCGGACGGGGCGGCGGCAGCGCCTTGCGTCTTAGGCTCGCCGTTCATCTCGTTCGATTTGACGATCTCGTGCTTGGCCTCTGAGCTCTTGGTTCCCGGCTTCGTGCGCTTGATCTTCATCTTGAGCGCGGTGCGCTGCGCGTCAGGCTCGGCGCGGGCCGCCATGCCGCCCGCCTCGTCGGTTTTCTCTATGTCGGCATCGAGGTCTATGATGAGGTCTCCGATGCCTATGTCCCACTCGTTGTCATCGTACTCGAAGTTGGTAGCGTGGGGCGCGGGGCGAGCTCCGCCGGCCGGCGCGCCCTCCCTCATTGACGCAGCCATGCGCGCCGACTCACCGCGCCCGCCCCCTCGCGCCCCGCACACGACAACACCATTGTAGCCCTGCAACAACAACCCACGTTAGCATTAACACTAACAACACTTGTCCCATACCTATAATAGCATACCTGTGGTGTAATTATCTAACTAAACACGCTATCATTGAACTCGCATCGAGCGGAGACGTTTCATACTCTTACTAGTAACATTTTGGTAGAGTCTCATTGGTACAATGCAATGTGCTGAACATTTTGGTGTTACTAACACAGGTTCACGTTTGTTGTGTCGAATTGTCTACTTTTTAACCGGGAAGTAGTGGCTGACCCAGAATTAAATCATCAGTCGCCGTTTATCAGCTTCTCCGCAAGTGAAGGTCAAGCGGAAGTCTAAACTAAAGGACAACATTACCGGTCATTACACGATTCATGAGCAAATGTTTGACTCGGCATTGGTACTAGATCAAGACAGGAATACTCGTTTTAAGAACTGATGCTATCGCTCGACTCA
Source organism: Hedya salicella (assembly GCA_905404275.2). Taxonomy (NCBI): domain Eukaryota; kingdom Metazoa; phylum Arthropoda; class Insecta; order Lepidoptera; family Tortricidae; genus Hedya; species Hedya salicella. The sequence continues at coordinate 8,662,655 of FR990112.1, read as the reverse complement.
CGCCTATCACGATCATGACCATGGACACACCCTCGGCACCTACACTAAAAGTCACACGCATGTTTATAAAACTTTTGATTGAATACACATAATTATAGAGTTGTAAAAGTTATATGTCTGTACTGTACATTGAAGGCATTTTCATAAAAATAATTAGAACGGAATATTTAAGGTCACTAAATGACACCTAAACGGCATCCGCATCCGATCCGATTATGCTGAAGCAAAAAATAGGGTTAAGATTTTCTTCCGCCCCTGGGAACGAAGTTACGGGCAGCTTCTAGTTTTATTTATAAACGTTGACAAGTTTCTCGTATTGCTTGTAGCAATAGCAATGTAAAGACGAGATCAGTATTAGTATTGCATTTTTACAAATTGAAATACCAAAATGTATGTATAAATTTTGGTATACATACATTTTGGTATTTATCTCTTATAGGTATCTCAAGACATTTTAAAACACGCGAGGAAGAGCATGTTCAGGATGGATGCCTCTTTTCTCTATGTCTTATGTGGAAGAAATAAAGCAGTGGTTTTATACAAAGTGCACAATTGGGATGAGCCACTTTACAAGTAACATGTGGAGATATGAAAACCATTATTAGGTATTTTATCTTGTTTTGACATTCTGTACATTGTTTATTTTTAATATTCCTTATATTTTGACGATCATGATATAAATTCGTATAATTTTGACATAAGCAAATTTGTATTGTAATTTTTATGGCGAAATAAAATTATCTATCTATCTATCAATGGGGGATATAGGCTTCGTTAGTAATTGTGCATCATTAGATTTAATTTAAAAAATACTGTAATTATTTACGCTTAATTTTCACACCGGATTTTTAAAATGTGTGTAATTCTGTGGTTAACCATAGTTCTGCATAGGTACTGTATAATATAAGTCCAAATCGTACTTCTGGGATACAATCCGATGTTGTATAGTATAATGTTGGTGTTAATATTAGTAATAAATAGTTAATGTGAAGAAAATTAGTAAACACTTTAACTTTTTACCCGCAAATAAATAGCAAAAAAATATGTTGGAGTGCGTTCAATTCAAAGTTTCATCCAAAAGTAATAAAAATATGGTATTGAATGCACCCCAGCATATTTATGTGCCATTATTTTTACAAAAAACTCGCAATTAGTGTCGTGACGTCATATCCTGATTATATGAATAAAATATAAAAAAATATATACAGAATTAACGAAATAGGTATCTTAGAATAGCCTTTTTAAACGAAACGAATAAATAAAGTACATATAATAGCACGTCTTTTTGCTAAATTAGGATGTTCATTACTCTTCAGAAACTCAGGATTTGTGACCAATTCAGGATTCTGAGAATGAGTACACATGATTGTAGAATGCATGATGAGGACTTAGGAAGTGAAGAGACATTGATAAAGAATGATAAGGTGAGTTTAGGGGGTCATATCTTGTGCCAGACAGAAAAACAAATCATTTTGTAAATGGATACCAAATACCAAAAAAAAAATCAAGGCTGATTTCAGTTTGCGGATGTAATTGAGTTTGTGCTATAGAGGGGCATCTAAGTAACTATACTAAAGATCCCACTGAGTCCAATTGTATGTCCAAAGGACACCTAGTAATCCGTTTCTCACAACTCTAACAAGTTATTTTTGACAATTCTAAAGCCCGTCACACACTGGCTTAGTTCTCAAATCCTACTAATATTAGAAACTAGAAGATGCCCGCAACTTCGTTCGCGGAGGAGAAAAAGTCATAACCCCTTTTTTTTTCAGCTTAGTCGGGTACAAAGTATCATATAACCATCTGAGATACCCAGCTGTCCATGTACCAAAAATAGTTGAAATCCGTTTAGCCGATTTCGAGAAATATTTTTCGCTTCAGTGACCTCCAACTCCAAAGTAGTCCCTTACAATAGTTTTTTTTTTTAATATCTACAATGTACAGACATTTCATTTTTAGAACTTTATAATAGTATAGACAGATGTGAAAGTTTCTGAAGATGTTTGGATGTTGACATGTTTGTTACCCAATAACGCCTTAACCGTCAAACGCGTTTATTCTTCTATATAGGTATGTAAACAAATAACTCGAGTCAGCCAGCTAGTGCCGTCGTACCACAGATACAAAAGATTACCTTGATAAGCGGAATTACACGACTCACGTTTTTCATAATCATTATTTTAAATACCTAAAGAAATAGACTAGAAAATTTGTGTTGTAGTAGTATATAAATGTTTGTATATAAATGTTTTACTGTCTAATGCTAACACTTATTTTAAGTACGAACTTTACTAACAAAATATGGATCCTTGGTCTGAAATAAAAATATTATTATTATTATAGACTCCTTGAATTAAGGACATGCAATATATAAGGCCTCGTGTCAGAAGTGTGTGTTACTTATTTTACTAATATTATTATAACACTTGGCTTCTTTCTTCATTCCCGGTAACGCAGCAAAGCCGCGGATAAAAGCTTGTATCAAATGATTGTTGGTGTAAGATCAAAGAAAGACATTCCAACTTCCAACACTACAAAATGCAGCTAAAGTAGTAGGAAATTTTAATTCCAATAATACCCCATCCTTAATTGCAGATAAGTTCACAGAGCGCAGTAAAACTGTTAAATGAACATGTCCATTTAAAATTATTCCTTTATAGAAATTTCATATCGTACGAAGTTATAACCAATTCAAAGAGGCAATAATCGTAAAAGACTCGTAAAAAGCGTAGATAAGCTTAAGGTACTTGCCAACCACGGCGCAAAGCTAGACTGCCAATGTCGGTGAGCTATAGAGGAACACACATGCCGTGCACGACAAACGTTTGTCATTTCCGCAGGTACCTATCTGCTTAGCATTTAAAGTTCTGACATGTTCAAATGTACTTTAGTCCTGAATCTTACTAGTATTAAGAGTCCCCGTTGAGCTCGGTTCTTCATACAAACGTAGTTACGCTCTCATTTTAAAACGACTAGCTAGTTTGCTCTGAAACTTTGTACAAAGAATAAGTTAAGGTATATTCAGGCCTGTAATTAGTTTATGTAGCTTTAGATAGCATAGTAAAAAATACAGCGAATTTAAGTTTTTCATACAAAACTTGTTTTTGCTGTATTTCGTTTGTTTTATAAACTGGAGCCATATAAACTAATTACAGGCCAGATATACCTCATGACATTGTACATGCAATGTTGCGTTACAATCCAACACGTAGTTTTAAAATGCGAACGAAACTCCGTTTATATGGGAAGGTGTAATTTGACCGAACTTGCCGGGGACTCTAACTCTCGAAATTAAAACGTTCCACGTACTACACCGTCATCGTCACACAGTCGTTCGAATCATTCTCATTTTTCGATGAGGAGTTTAAAGAGGAGGTCAATGACCCTAAATATTTAACCCTAAATAACCCGCATAATGAAATCGGTTATCGACAAGTCAAATTCCTAATTCCATTCGTTGTCTTGTTTAATTTATTAATTAGTTATCAGTATCACTATGTTATACGAGTATGACAGTTAGTTTTCGATTTACCTAATGCTTAAAGTCACTCTGCAATTAAGTTTATGTCAGTGCCATTAAATTGTAAATTTTTGTTCGCGTCTCTTATCTAAAACGTTTTACTAAGCAAATGTGCTTTAAAACATAAATATTTATTACTTAGTTTTATAACATTTATTAAGGTTATTCGTATACCTACTCAATCCGTAAAAATGTTCTCTTAATTTGCTTATCAGTTTAAGAATTTAATTATGCCAATTAAAATTCTACAAAAATATGTTAATTCGTTTTATCATTAAGTACACTTTTTGGGTCGGTACGATTTTTATTTGCAGATTAACGTGAGTGTACGAACTAAAAAGCTGATGAAAGAAGCCGTATTATACTATTATTTACTAAATGAGAAACATACGTAAACACACCACATGATATTAATCTTACTTTTCCACATACTTCTCAAATCACAAAGAATTTTTCAATTTATAATGGCGAACCCTATAAGAAGGGGTACCAGGAAGGCAGCGCAACAGGGAGATTACTTCAGCGGGCAGTTTACGGCGCGTCGTCGACCCTGGGTTTACTGCGCCCTTTTGATAACTCCTCGTAACTATTTTACGACGCGCTCTTATGACAGCCTGGTGCTTGTACGCTTTCAGTCTATATATTCAAAGCAAGTTACAAAGAAACCCCGGCCAAGCGAGTGGAACTCGCGGCCCGAGGGTTCCGTACTCAATAAGCATATTTACTAAATATAAGAAAAGAAAGAAATCAGCAAGTGTACTACCCGGCAAATGTTAACTTTACACCTGGCACCTGACGTCGCATACAAATGAATGCAAACTTAACGTAACCGGTATATCCAAAAGTATGGATTTTTCCTGTAGGAACGGAAGGACTTTGTATTTTCTTATAGACTGACGGTAATCTATGCGTTCAACCAGCAGACTGACGTTAAACCTCACGACAGACAGACACGTAAGTTATTACATAAGGGCACCAATTTTTTAACACTGTGTACGGAACCCTAAAACCAAACTTAAAAGTAATCCTAATAAAATTAATTGAGATACGGTTAGAATCAAAAATGACTCAAAGAAATTGGTTTTCTAAGTAACAACGCTATTAACATAGTTTAATTAAATTTAATGTCGTATTAAATTGCTCGGGGCTTAATGAAATTTAATATGATACATTACACAGGCTTCTTGTGCAAACAGATTCTAATGAATATATACTTTAATATTGTCGATCTCAATTACATACCTATTTGTTTACTTACTAATTACTGTTGCAGCATAAACTTATAAGGTATAAAAATGCATTAGGAGAAATCAGGTTTTATTTCAACCTAAACGTGAAATAATAGTGCTGAATACACTCTTATTAAGTTTTATTATGATGGACCTATCTATGCGGTGTCTGTCCTAGGAGTAGGAGTTTTAAGCGTACCTAAATATAAGGCCCAGTTTATTAACTGAAAACCAATAAACCCAATTCACAAAAATATAGATGATGTGAATCAGGTTGAACAAAAGAAACGTACCGGCCTATAGCAAAGATTCCCAACAATTTAAGTAACGCTACCACCATTATAATCATAACGTTAGTATAAAATAAAGTTACCTCGATTATAATTTACAATTAGCAAAATACTTGTTGCTTAATTGACAGGTTAAAACACCAGCTCATTACTATTAATGGCAGTGGCAACTCTATAAACTCTATATGTAGGAATTGTTTACATTAGCTCGATACTTTGGTGATAACAGCACGACTCAGTTATTAATTATGACCGTGGACGTCGTGTTATACATTTATTTGAACTAATTCCGATGTCACGACCGCGACCGCGTGAATAAAACATTTCTGTTTCGGTTTCGTTATAAAATATGATCACATTTAGCACTGCCGCCAATAAATCCGTCCCAGTGATTCCATTAGATACGTTTTAAAGCTCTGGATGAATGCGAAATCCGAGCGAAAGATACGAAAATCCGTAGCGATATAAATCGCGGATTCCATTACGTCCAGCCGTATGTTTGTCAATAGGCCGGCTGATTGGGCTCCTCGCAGCGACGCTTGCCTGGTGCGCGGGAGATTTACGGCCGCACCGCTTGGCGCTCTGCCCGACTAGGAAAGCGACCTAGGCTGCATCTAGCACCAGAAAAAATGTATTTCGGTCCCTGTTTAGCATACCCTATCTAATGTTAGTTTGTACTTTTGTAGATATAACTATAAGCGCTGACTTCTTTGATGAAAACTATTGAAAACAGATGTCCGTTTCAAACCAAATTCCTTTTTAAGGCTTTGAAATTAATTCCCTTTTTACTTATTTACTTAAAGTAGGCTACTACAGTCCCTATCTATTAGCTACTTCGATCCCAGTTCGAAACCGCAAATAAAACTTTATTACAACTGCACTCTATGAGAAAAGCCAAATATGCCGTGAGTTGCAACTAAAAACATGAATTTAATTTTAATGGAAACTAACAGTTGCTTAACGTCTGCTAAACTATACGTTTTCCAAGCGTATCTGTATGGGAATGGTATAGGTACATACTTTAGAATGATATAAGAGTAATGAAAGAGAAGATCGGATTAGAAATGAGTAGATTAACACCGGTAACCATCGAGAACTATCACACGGGTAACTGGAAGGGGTGGGAGTGAAGCTCGATTCCACCTTGCATCGTTTAGAGCCATATTACTTAAAACTACGTTCTAGCGAAAATGCTGACAGAACATTGCCGAATAATTAAAGAACGACCTATCTATTTCTTTCACAAACAAAATATATTTTCATACAAAAACAAAATGATCATAGAACCTTTTATCTGCAACTCATAATTGAAAATTAAATATACTCATTAAACCGCATTAATGGCAAGCAAAAACTAAACAGGGTGGAAAATTTTAATGGGTCAGTGAGGGCATACTAGTAACCTTGCCGTCATGCAAAGGTGACCTTAAAGGCATATCTATTAATTAAATTACTTTGACATTTATCTATATACATCACACAAAAGTGTTGTCAAAAGATATAAGTATAAAAGAACGTTGGAAGGTCTATTTTGAAAGGTTAATAAATGAAGAGAATGTGTGGAAAAGAATATTGGAAAATAGACAGGTAAATATTTTATTTATTTATTTATTTTTTAAAATAAGTATGGATGAGGTACGAAAAGCTGTGAGAAGTATGAAAAATGGGGAAGTAAGACGAAATTTGGAAGATTTTAAGTCAGGATGGATATTAGTGGCTGGATTTAATCTTTAGGTGTTGCATGAAGAGTCCTGATGAATGGTGCGACAGCCTGCTGGTACCCATTTTAAACAATAAAGGGGATGTACGAGAGTGCAAGAATTATAGGGGAATAAAACTCATGTCAAACAGTATGAAAGTGTGGGAGAAAGTGACAGAGAGACGAATACAGGAAGAGAGTGATATCATATCACACAAAACTAGTTCGGTTTTATATCTGGTATAGAGGTACAACAGATGCCATGCTTGCCCTTCGCCAACTGTGCGAGCAATACAGAAGTGCACAGAAAAACCTCCACATGGTGTTTTTTGACCTCGAAAAGGCAAACGACCGAATACCGCAATATCGGATTTTTTTTATATAAGCAACGCAAAATCACCTTTACTCTGTATAGGTCATCGTCACCGTCGCTTAACGTCAAATATCATCTCCCATTTTTACGAGTGCTATGTACTCTCTAGCTTCATCAAATATCATCTTCCATTCCTACGAATACTACTCTGTAGCTTAACTTTCCACATCACATATCATCTTCTATTCCTACGAGTTCTACTCTGTAGCTTAACTTTCCACATCACATATCATCTTCCATTCCTACGAGTACTACTCTGTAGCTTAACTTTCCACATCACATATCATCTCCCATTCCCACGAGTACTACTCTGTCGCTTAACTTGTCACATCACATATCATCTTCCATGTTTACGAGTACCTACTACTCTGTACCTTAACTTGTCACATCGCATTTCATCTCCCATTTTTACGAGTACTACTATGTACCTAAACTTGTCACATAACATATCTCCCATTTTTCCGAGTACTACTCTGTAGCTTAACTTGTCACATCACATATCATCTCCCATTTTACGAGTAGTAGTCTGTAGCTGACCCTGCTGACCTTGTCACATCACTTATTATCTCCCATTCTTGCGAGTAGTACTCTGTACGTACCTTGTACGGCATAGAAAAACTAAGAAAAATACTTGTCACGTAACATGGAGTTGCGCCAGGCAGCACTTCTTATCTCGATCATCGCTATGAAACCATTATCAGATGAGGCTACGGAGAGACGGTATTGGTAAGTTTAGTAAGACTAGAAAGCTAGCACGGGCGATTTTCACTGGCTGTCCGATCTTCATTCGAGTGATTTATCCTATTGCTGTAGAAGAAAAAATAAGCTAGCTGTCTTCCCGTAACTTAATCTAACTTAAGCGTATATTTGACAAAAAGTTTTTTAAATCCTACGCTTGTGGATTTTGACACTTTTAGTGAAATACGTGACCTCACGGTGGTGGTTCGGACAAGCCGCATTACAATCAAGGCTTGCTCATGAAGAAAAACGGTTATAGATAATATTTTCGGTATAGATACTCCCCATATACTTATAGCATATAACACTAATAGTCAACAGCATTGATATATGCCATATACTTATAGCATATAACACTAATAGTCAACAAGGCCAAGCCACACCCGATGCGTGTGCGTGGCGTGCACGTAGTCGTGCGCGTTGTAAAGTACGAATACCTATAAGAGATGACACACCGCTGCGCACGTGCACGCCACGCAATCAGTGTGCCATCTACAATGACATTTCATACGATACAACGCGAACGCCACGCATACGCACACGTGCTGCGCACGCATCCGGTGTGTTTCGGCCTTTAATTTATGTCAACAGTAAATAATACACACACTTCATACTTCGTAGTGACATCTATAATCAGAGTGGTTAAACTAAACAAGCCTGAACAAACAGTGACCACTAACCAGCGAGCTAAATAAATGTTAGCAGTAGCAGTGCCACGAGTCAATCGCGAGGCAATTTCCAGATTAAGTTACTTATGTATGTTTGGTGTATTTTCTAGTTGAGAGCAATAAAGAGTACTCGTATTTTAATGCAAAATAATGCTTAGGTCGCGTTCGATTTACAAGAATAACTTGTGCCAGAAATGTCGCGATAACCCGACACGACACCTTGCAAGTGTAAACTATGTAGCAATTCCTGTCACAAACACATCCAGAAAATTGGCAATTTAATAAAGATTAAAAGTAACCTTCTTTTAGGAGGTTCCTGACGCACACAAAAATAATCTTCAGAAGATAACATTCCATGCGGCCATTTGTCTGGGTTTCTTTCGACAGCTTCCGCAAAAAAGAAAACAGTTTGTTCGCGTACAGTAATCATGCAAATGCCATCTCTTTGTACAGTATGAACGGTTCAAGAAACAGGTAACGGAAACACGGTTACAAGTGACATTGCTAATTAGAGTACTTATCTAAACACGAACGCGGCGAGCTAAACCCAGTGTCAGCGGTGTCACAAGTTAATCTGCGCGAGGCGATAATGGCCAGATTATCTCACGGTGCGGTAATCATGCAACTATCCGCTAGAACAAAATTGTTGTTTCGCGGGTAAATTACAGCACTTTATTCCCCGCGTAATGAGCCTGTGTAATGGCGCTCTATACATTATAGTGTTAAACATTTTGAGTGATAATGATGTTATTAAACTACATCACATGACATCACGCAGCCTGCACTCAAGCTGACGAAATTCAAAACTTCATCTCTCTCTTTCGTACTCATTTTTTACTCAATTATGTTCAAAAGTGACAGCACCAGCGGGTTCCAGAGTAGACCCCCGGGGCTTGCGTGAGCTGTGCCCGGTGCTGTGACTCACCGAGTGATACATTAAGGATTAAATTTGAAAGACAGGAGAATTATTCCAATGACGCTAAATGATAAGTGGGAAACTTTAGCACATTTCGTTACCAACCGTTGGAGCACGGCCAAGGATTGCGTTAGGTCACTTGAATTCTTTTAAAGAGTTTTCTATTTTTATAGAAACTCGACTGCATTTGCGCAGTGGAAATAAATAATTTCGCTACAAACAGTTGTGTGGTAAAAGTTACGTCCCACGAAGTCAAGCAATTCACGAGAAAAACGTGTGATACACGCTGATCACAAAATGAATGATGACTCGATCGATATGCAGCTCAGTAACTAAACTTAGGATAAACTCACACTACCCACGGCCCCTATATCCTATTATATGCACAATTCTGTGTTATCTAATACGAGATGTCCATAAAAGCACATTTTAAGGACGAACATCGATAGAGGTGAATGTGGCGATAAACCCAACGCCCTAAGGTGCGAGTAATATTTTCTTTGTGAGAAAGGTGAGCGTAAATTGATTTGGACGGATCCCGAGCCGGCGTCTTAGAGATGCTAATAACAAGTTAAGCGTGAAATGCCCTATGGCGGGCAATATCGTAGAGATCATCACCGAGCACACACCCAGTCGCTTTCACGGACGTCGATTCGACATTTTACACACGCTCGTTCAAATGGTAATTGGCCGGGCATTATTTTAATTTATTGTTGTGTAAAGCAATCGTTGTTAACATTAGCAAACTAATTTACGTCGGACATTGATAACTCAAATCGTCTCCGCCGTTAAATATGCATTAAACAAATTGGGGCGATGGCTCAACGCCTTTAGAATTCTTTTAAATGCAGACGTTCCAAAGCCGGTGTAATGCTGTTATGTAGGTGCCCTATTCACTTTCGTGAGTCACTCGCAAGGCTTCATTTTGTACGTAATTTCTTATACGATAGCTTATTGGCTAAGTCACGATGGTTGCCATACAAATTTCAATCAACTGCGTGAAATCAGTGTTAGTTTGTTAAATTCAAAGCATGTTCCTCCGCCGCGATCGTGAGAGCAGAAGCTATTCAATGCTTACGAAATCGGATAAACGTTAATTTTAACAAGATACAAAAACTTATTTTCTTATGCTAAAAGGTCAGAACGACGAAACGTATAATGAGATACATAGTTGTGGCTCAACAAAATTATAATTTCGTGTTACAAAAAGTTTTTGTTACTTAACTAAACGTTAGTTCGATGTATTGAACGGCAGAAAGAGATAATAAAAAAAAATAACCACTTGGCGATTTTCTGACATTCCGCATTCGCAATTATAGCTGCAATAAAATCTCAATTGGCTCATAATAACGGATGACGGATTCACGCAAATTGATTTCCGTAGAATATAACCTACCCAGCACGTGAAGCGTATATAATAATTAAATAGCGACAGATGAATAGAGCTATAATTCAAAATTTAACGATGCGGCCATATTAAAACAGATATCCAGTTTCACGTAGTAACTAAACACACAAATGGTCTATTGAGGTGTGATTTGACAGGCTCGTGTGTACAAGGTAATTGAGATAGCCGCTATAACGGTTCCCATCGCACACAATGCATCCAAGCCAATAAAATCGTTTATGGATAGCAGTTTCACCTTTGAAACGTCGAACACGTTGTTCTCGCACCGAGTACCGTTTCATAGCAATAAGTCTTGATGTTTGACACATAAGTACCTACACTAAGTACGTATTTTATTGAGTGTGAATATATTCAAATACCTGTCATGTATGTGTATGACGATTGCGGCTTTGTTAACGTAGATGTTCCATTGTTGTCATATTTTTATTCCCGGTTTTGTCTCCGTAGGAGTCGCATTTTCAAGTGTTCCTTCGTGACAATGGATATAACGCGACGGGACGTCCGAAATGTAAATGCCAACGAAATGTAATTAAAAAATCATATCAGCCCCGTTTTGTGATATTGTGGAAATCGTGTAAGTTGAAAATGTTCCTTTAGTGTTTCTCTTTGTTCTCCACAATCACATTTGTTCCAAATTTAAAATGTTCTTATATTCAGCGAATAAAGGTGTAGTATTTTCTGTCTATGTTAGATAAGGAATTTATGGCACATCACTGTTTTAGAAATTGCGATAGATTCGAAACTCATTCGTACTGTTTTTATGCGTTTTTCAATAAAGTCGACCTTGATTGAGGGCCAGATGGCGCGGAGGTTACTTTAAGCTGCAGTTGATTGTACATAACCGTGTTTATCTTTTAACAAATCGAAAATACACATATTATATAGGTGTCCGAATCGACTGGTGACCGAAGAGCTGGCAGCTACCTTGCACAACGTATTAGTATTGCTATACAGCGCGGAAATGCTGCCAGCATCTTCGGCACCATGCCGCGAGGGCACAACTTTTTAGATTTATTTTAGTTTTAATTTAATTGACTAATAAAATATTCCACTTATTAATTTATAACATAATGTATTAGTTTTATAGCTTAATATGCTGTAATATGTTATAATCACTACGTTTTAAGAGACGAAACTTCATACTAATTTATATAGGTAGGTGACATATATCTGAGGTGATGTCTCATCGTAGGAGCTTTCAATAAGGTACCAGGAAAACATACAAAACCCTACCTTTATGTAGATACCAGGAGAGCATGAGTACACAGCTAGCTAACTGAAAATGAAATCTGTGCGCGAATAACGAAGGATGCTAAGGTGCTCTTAACGATGTTCAACATAGTTGTATTTTGTAGAACATTTGCCTAAGCAGGTATTACGAGGTAAGTGCGAACTTACATCAGCTGAGGTGTAATAAGGATTTATGGACGTTGTAAATCTGAATTGATCTTCTGAGTACTTACTTAGGCATAGCATGGTATAACGGTGTTAGCGTTATATTTATATAGGTACTAGTTAGAAGGTCCCCGCAATTTCGTCAGCGTAGAAAAAAATCATAACACTTTTTTTTTCAGCATAGTCGAGTAAGGTTTTGTACACGTGTACAAAAGTGACCTTCAAATAGTCCGTTTCACTTTTTTTTTATGTACAGACATTATATTTTTACAACTTTATAATATTTATACATGAACGATGTTACTTCGAACCGAGATCGAGTCATGGTATGAACTTGACGATTATGCTGATGGATTCCATTACAGCATTACGTCCCTTGTATGTCAAGACCCTCTCCTTTGTATGTCAAGACCCTTTTTCTAAGGAACGCGTGGAGGTATCACGCTTGATAGTTGAAATTAACATCAAATACTAATGTCTGCAGTCCCTTAGCAGCAGCAGTAAAAAAAATCAAGCTTCTAACTTTCAACGCAATCCAAAGATCCAGTCATTAAAAAAGGTGTTTCCATACAAATTGCCGTCCACGGAAAATCTATAGAGTACTTCCAGTTGTATTAGAAACTTGAAATTGGGTATGAAGGTAGCTTATAGCACAACCCACGAAATCAATCTGTTTCATTTTTTCTATGTCTGTCAGTCTGTCTGTGTCAGTAACCAATATAAAATGACCCCACACCACTTACATTTTGCATAGGAGTAAGGAAAGCCCTAGCAGAGGCTACGGCACTTTTAAGCGTATATTTTGAACTTAGTCCGACTCGCACTTGGCCGGTTTTTTATAATAATCTTAGAAACGAAAAGAAATAAGACTGTGAAAGCATCGGAAAAGCTTTAACTCGTACAGGCAGTAAGAGTGTTGCAATCTATATTAATATCGCAACATTAAAGTTAGTTTTTTTACATGGCAATAATTTTAACAGACATTTTTTTCTCTTCTTCTGACAATACAGAACTGCACCACGACAAATTCACTTTTTATCCCGTATAAACAATAACACGACCCGTGGGGCTAATTTGTACTGTAAACAAAGAGTTACATACAACAAATAAGAAGCTCCTATCCATGATCTCTTAAAAACTAGATAGATGCTTAGGTATCTAGTAATAGAAGTAGTATTAGAAGTAGTAATGGTTGGTTACACATTTGCGGCGAGAGAGACGCCAGAAATATAAAAAAAAACTTTTTATTACCAAAAAACACAACTTATCTTAGACAATAACTTATATATGCACGCTTTCAAATTTATACTGAAAATTATTATTGTTTTAAGATTTGTTTTAAACATTTCTATCCATTTTAATCCCATAAAAGATTCACGGAGAGCTTTCACAAATTATTCATGACAAACACAATTAAATAAAAATAATACGGAGGGGTGAAAACTTTTCGAGATAGTCTTATTGTTCGTGTTAAAATACGGAGCGCCGCCCGTCCCTGCTCCGACCATAAAGTTTGTGCCGTAATGACCCTTCTCGGCTGAGGATAAACAAAAGGGCCAAAATGGCGACCCTATTATAAGAAATGAGAATGAAGATTACATTATGATTTTTTTGTATAAATACCTTTGAACCGGAACTAAACTTGAAGCCATTTAAATTTTAAGTGTTTGAAAGATATTATTATACTTAACTTATTTAAATGATTCTATATACGTTTAAGACCTGCCTTCTAATCCATATAATTGTAACAAAACACATACAAACACAGATCAAATTCGAGACAAAAATAAATAAATGTAGCAAAAAAAATGCCTAGGTACAACATTTACAAATTTCTAAACCTTGAACAGTATTTTACGGCAAGTGCACGTTACCGCGTGGAGGAGTTGGACTTTATAATAATCTGCTAATAGATATTAATAACCAAAATTCTAAGAAAATGTTCAAGAAACGACTTAAAAATTATGTCTCCGAAAAAAAATGTAACAGCTTTGTAACTCATAAAAATTAGGAGCTTGTATAGCATAGACACTTTTAATACCACTATTGCACGTTACTGGTTACTACTTATCTTTAATATGTATAGCTTGTAAGTTTTCATTGAACTGAACATGTTCTTTCGTTCTTATGAGAATAAATTTCTTTAAACCGAAACTGATTCTATTTGAAATTGGTTCGGTTAGACGTTATAAAAACGTTATTTGAAATATACCAATTTATTTAAAGAATTACTATTACGAATACTGAAAAATACTAGCATGACAATAATTCGAATAGATATCTACTCATCCATTTGCATTACTTAATGGCGACCACACACATTCCTGGCATGTGCGATGTTTATTGTATCAAACGCAGAACCTTTTTTGTCATATCATAGTTCTGTGAACTGTTGGTACTCGTATAATCTTATAAATACAAACATCTAAATAATGAAAAAAAAACCAAGACTCCGGCTGTTAAGTTCGCTCTGTTAGGATGAGACTCTAGTTCCATAAATGCTCACCATGGCGCTGACGTCAGAAAACCCAGTTAAAAATTAAAAGATCATGTAACAAATAGTGTCAAAATTCGAAGATTCGCTGAGAGCGTGCGCCCTGGCAAGGCACAAGTCACTTGTGTGGTGGTGCATATCCAGTTGGAATCTTGCTTTTTTTATTCCTTATTTAGGTGTTTGTATTTATAAGAATATAGTATCTTAGTCATCTTACCGAGGAAATCCACTTTAAAAAACACGAAAATCGTGATGGTACAACATCATGCATGACTTTCATAAAAATCCAATGCTTTTGTAATCCTCTCTATAAGACTTTACATCTTTATTAAAAATATTAATGCATTATCTGCAGTGTTCTACGGATTTAGATAACGCCTTTCAACCTTATCACTAAAGAAAATCCGTCGTCTCGTCTCTTACAGTCTCCTGCCAGCCTGGTACATAGTTTCGTACAGTTATATGTTCAATATTTTATTTTCTTAAGTAAATTATATGTTTTGCATTGTACTCGTAGCGTGGTATTGTGTATTGTACAATGCAAATACGGCTTGTATAATTAAGTTTGCCAATGTTTGCTTTAAATAATACCTATAATAGAATGATGTTGATCTTGCTTTCGTAGAGTGGTTATAATTTATTTGCATTTTGTATTTAATACATAAAATGTAAGTACATTTATTAGGGTAAGTAAGTTTTATTAGGGTTTGAGGTTTTTGGAAAGTAGATAGGTGGAAGTCCGTTAGATAACCTACCTAGATGACGAAATACGAATCAGTACTTATAAAAAACTTTATTCGGTTAGGTTAGCAAACTATGAATAACATTTAAAGAATGTGACTTAACGCAGAAGAAGCATTAAGCAAAAAAGCTACTTAGCTGCTTTGCCTAATATGAAGCGGACTAATTGTATATGGTACCTAGTTAATTAGTTTAAACGTTGTTCATTAATTTCTCCCTAAACAAACTTGTGCACTAACAACATTGCAAGGAAAGTTACATAATAATGTTTGATACGAGCCAAACACAAATAACAAATCATGCAAACAAATAAATGTAAATCAAAAGCAAACAAGGTTAATTACACTTAATAACACTGTAGGTAGTGTCGCTATCGTTATCTTATCAAAAGAGAAATAGGTATGTGCTTTATACGATATGGCCTTACCGTTCTCAAGTTGATCTCTCGAGGACTCGCTATGTCAATCCAAAATAGACACAATCCATTCAACACTTTATAGCACTATAGTTAACACAAACACTAGCGGTGCGTCCAGGCACGACCTCAAAACACCATCACTGTACACACTGGCATCCCGGCAAGATCCTCGCACTCCACAGTACCTGGCAGACAAAGGGAACGATGAGCACACTGCACAATCAACACACAAATTTTATAGTCAATTCGAGCACTACGGAATGCGAACAGAGGACGGACAGCGAGCAGGCGCGTCGCTCGCACGCTTCACGAATACTGAGCGCCGTGGTACCGCGTGGCGCGGCCGGGCGATCTTCCCCGCGCCAACTTAAACATTACACGCTCCACTAACCGCAAGAGTAATTGTGCACAATCAAATAACACCATACAAGTCTCCTATGACGAAACGGCCGACGACTGACCTTACACTATTCTAGACGAGCACCAATTACAGACAGATGTGTTTCCAGTACCGTTACCTGCATGGGTAATGAGCAAAAAACGTGGTAATAATGTAGTTAAATGATAAATGACATGCATAAGGCGCCGGCCGTTATCTGGGGTATTGACAGCACTAAATTAAGTCCATTGTTCTCGCTTCAATGACTTTGGAATTCGCGAGTCGCTACCGCTTTTATATTTTTAATCAAGTGCTACCTATTCCATTTAACATCCATCCGACACAAACCGTTTTAATTTTCATAGATTGCTTATGTTTCAGCGATAATTAAACGTCGAGGTAATAACACCGGCTACAAAAGGTGTTTTAAAATATAAATTGAATCCAAATTATGAAGCTGTATTGTGTTGTGTGAGATGAGGAGATAAAGATGCACCATCTGCGACTGCAATTTCATTTAAATTGAGATTGCATCCTCAATGTGTCAACGCCTACCGAAATGCTTTCAGTTTCTTAAAAAGGAATGTTACTCACTTAATAAGTCATCGTATCCAAAAAATCCCCACAAAAAATAACGAGAGAAATAAAATGAGAAGAGGAGAGCTGCAATGCAAGCGAACGACACCGAGCAGGGGGAACGGACGGGCATGGCTTCCAAAATATTATTACGCAAACATTTATGCATGAAGGGATAACAAAATGTTACTGCTACGAGTATTATGCTGCCCTGATTGCGGTAAATCTATTAAAATATTCACGGAACTTTATGACAAGCTCGAATTATAATGAATAATGGCTTTACATCGACGCCTGGTGAGTGGTGATGTCATGACACATCGGTGGGACCGCGTGCAAGCTCGACAATTTTGCGTGTGATTTTCGGAGCAGGTTACTTGAGGGAAGGATCTATACATGTGACACGATCTTCGACGAGTATAGGTGACCGTGTACACTGACTAGACACGGCGGGAAAGCGTGTAATGTGCACTCTGCAGCAGGCGAAGTAATATTTTCCCCTCACCAGAACATGTGAGATAATAAAAAAGTAATGTCTGAGCGTGCAACTCGTAAAGTTTATTTGTGTATTCTTTAAACAAACGGATAATTACGGAACGCTTTATGGCCGGTTACACCGCTTCTCGGGAACGAATAAATTATTACCCCGAATTGTTTTTAAATAATCAAAGTTTAGATGGACTGCCATTTAATTTATAGTCACGAGAGATTTCATGGTTTCCAGGCGAATCAACATAAAACGGCTTAGGATTAGGAAACAGAGTAAATTTTAGAATAACATCAAATATTAGGTATAAATCAAAGTTTGAAACGCATTCATGATAACAAACCCTCTTCAAAGCCTATTTAAAATAAACGGGCTGTGGAGCGCTTTTGTGCTGCAGTAGAACTGCGCACGACAAAGAGATCTCAGCGAGGGAGAAATTTAATCAGAGCATCTCAGACTTAAATTATGAATGGAGTTGTAACTCCGAGCACACGCTAACCCGGGATTAGATGCCCCTCGGGGCACGAAACTATATCTGTCTGATAGATACTTTACTAAGATCAACGTATTTGTTTTCACACTGTTTGCTTACCCTCTGATAAAACGAAATAGGAGATCCGAGCCAGCTATTCAGATAGCCGAGAAGCAAGAAATATTTTCCAATATATCTGAAGTAGCGATGCGATGCGGATTGTAGGGGCGCAGATATTTCTCATATTCTTTTGTAGAGATCTCCGCGGTCGGCTTTGTTGTTTGAGTTATACGGAGACTTACTGAATAAGAAAAAAGCATTATTCAAAAGTCGTTCTCCAAACCGAAACGAAACACGTGCCGTGAGCTAACTATTGAAATTCGTCGTATGAAATCTGAGAACATAGATCGCGTGGGAAAGCCTCGTAAGAACAAAGGCGCGTTATACTTATGGATCATACTAGCGTTATAACAAGTGATATCATCGCGCATATTATTCCTAATTATTCTTATTGAGGCCATAAAAAAGCTAATATAGAAATTGAGTAGGCACCTAGGCACCGAGCGCCGAGGGATTTGCAAGCCACTTGAAATAACAACTCGGAGAATGTTTCCTAAAGACGCGTCCCGGCTGCGCGCCCGATTCAATGGTCTAAATGTCTATTGACATTGTAATCTAAGCTGAACCGAGACGGGACGGCTTTCCAAGAACCGACCTTATGTCGACGGGAACCGCTCCCCCGGACACAATGGAGCGTAAGACACCGGAAACTATAATCGGCATGGGCTTTTTTAATGCTTGTGGAAGGATTGTCACATCCTTCACGATCTTATAAACCTGTCTACACCCGAGCGTCAATCCGTTTATCGAGGGAAAAGTTTTCAATTGCGCAACGCACCCGGTGCTTCGGAATGCGCTATTGTTACTCGTATTCCATTACGGTAATGGCGAGGGATAGTGTGTTTATAAACGTCGGCTTGAATGAGCCCTGTCGTGTTTTTGGCTTGTTTTTTCCGGTTACCAAGTCATGCATTGTTAATCACCGAGGCGACAGCAATTTGTATCCGATAGCCGCAACTGTAACACGACGCCGTGCGCCGATCGCTCGTGATTGATGGGGCAGTGTCAATTTCGCGTTATTGCTGACACCCTAGTCCCAAGGCTGCCCGATGAGATTGTGCTGCATACATTTTTACACGGAATAACTTTACCATTTAAGTCTAGCCCGCGCAAAGACGCCGCTGTCTACACCGAATTTTAGAAGGTTCTCGTTTCTTTGTTGTACTTTCCGTCTTTTTTTATAAATATTATTTTTTTTAACTTGCAATGTGTGTATGTATGTTTGCACGGGTCAAATCTTGCAAGTTAAATTTGACCCAATTCCCGGTTTCAGATTTCGAGATTTCGAGTTAAAATTTGGCGTACTTTATGTAAGTTCAGTGACGATGCGGTAGTATGATATGATACCACCGAGCTGATCTGATGAAGGAGAAAGGTGGTCATAGGAACTCTGTGACAAAATAACGCAATCCTACCGAGTTTGGGCTCTTTGAAAACGTTTCAATGAGTAGTTGACGGGTGTTCAAAGAAAAAAGTACAGTCGGTAATAAAAGCTTGTCACAAAAATTAAATTGAAGACAGTTTACTACTTTTATAATTCTTGTCTGTCTTCAGAAATAATAACATTTGAAAAACATAAAAAGGAATTAAAAACCATTTAACTCATTTGGAGTATTTATATAGTATTTTATCTATCTAAACCGTTAAAGCAAGCCACTCCTCCAAAGTTAATTCGATATTGAGGTTAGCATTTGATAAAATCGATTCACGACGATTCGATTGATTGATCGAGTCACGTGGGATAATGGAATCGATAAACAAAGGCATGTCCGATTAACACCGGTTTTATGTCGAATATCAACTAACGTAGGTATAATTTAATAGTTTCATGCGTTTGAAGTTTGATGGCTGTAATCAACTTTCCTTTTAAGCTTTGCGATATCGACATATCTCCATAAAAACAAGAATCAAATCATTAAGCCAGCTAGAATATTTACGACGTAATTACCATCATATTAAGACTGGAGTTGGAAAGGAGTTCATTATAACTTAATGCGATTTATGCGTTCGAGACGCTTTTATCTTTGCAATGTTGTAAAAACTAAAGTGTTGGTTAACTCATTATTTAATTAAAACACTCTGTTAAGATTAATAAGCAAGCATATTAAAATTCTGTCTCCTGACTGATGTTTATCCTCAGAAATTAGCATTTTCTGTTAAAGAGTCTTAAATAATACCAAGAAAGTCTTTTGATCCCGAATAGCAAAAGCCAGATTACTTACAGTTCAATTCTCTAACGAATAACTTAAGATTATTTATTTTTTACTTCGAGAGTCGCATTAAACACAAAGTACTTAAAGTAAATAAATCAACTTTTGTCCGTCGTTTGAATCGAAGGAACTCGCACGACCGCGGCTGTGGCAGAAAAATATAAGAGAGTCCACGTTTTATGGAACCCAAATTAAGCCGAAATACATAAGTTAATATGCCACCGCCCCGCGACTCGGCAGAAGATTGCAATTGACCTAAGAAATACTGTCTCACCGTCGTCGTAACAACATTCGTGACACAAAACGAAATAGAGACTCCGTGGACTGAGCTGGGGTTGAGAGCTAAGGTAAGTCCACTAATTCTTGTTATCCAATACCGAGATCCGGGGATTGAGACAGTCTGTCTGTTCCGGTATCGATACCGGTTTTATGAAAATCTTTGTATTTAGAAGCCTAGAACTGACAAGAGACATTCATAATAGTAAAACTCGATTCCCATCAGTGCTTATATTTAAGTTAAGTTTATTTACGGAACTGGATAACTGTATGTCTGAAATTGAGTTTATGGTTCATATATTATACACATAAATTCCGAATTTTAGGAAGTTTCAGTTTTTAGTTTAATTGCTACTCTTCATTCATTCAATTTTGCCATCGTCAAGATTTTAAAGCCATTTGGTATGGTTTCATTTTTAAGTTGATCAACAACAATTCGAACGACAAGAAACCTTTAGGAAGTCATGATGGCGTACCAATATTTAGCCAAATCGGCATGCGTTTCTTTCAAAAAGTTGGTTTTAGTTATAACTCTGTGATATTCTGTAGTAAACTTTTGTTAAAGTACTTAGTTTGTTGTTTTATGTTTGACCACTTTTTTTATTAAATATAGCAGCTTACATGCTGTCAATTTACTAAAATGTGAGAAATGGAACGCATTTCCGATCGGTGGAGAGCAAAGACAAACCGCGAACATCATGCGAGCCACAGCGAGCGGCTGAGGCTGGTCGCAAAAGGTGACCGAGAAATCGAAGCTGCGGGGGCGAACATGGATGAGTATCTACACTAACTGTGAATAATTTAGTTACTTATATGATAAAATAAATAAAGTTTTATTGTGCAGGCAGTACACACCCATGATAGGACATACAAAGACAAAACAGTCACGTTCACAGCAAATACGAAAAATAAAATAAAAGGGATACGGACAAGGGGAATGGAAACAAGTTTTCATTAAAAGTAAAATGTAGATATCTATTTTCTCTCATTAAAGAAATCATTAACGAAGGACGAATTTCACACCAACATACTCATAACACAAGCCTTATTGAGCTTACCATGGGACTAGTTCGATTTGTGTAAAATTGTCTCGTAACATTAATTTATTATTTATATAACACTGGAGAACTATAATCGACAGCCAAATCCCGAATTCGTTGTTATTTGTACGAACGAAACGCTGGCTTGCATTCCCTTGTAAGTTTTCACATTGCATCCACTTTAATATCTGTTTGGTCCTTAGATAAACTAGAGAATGCTTTCGTACTTAATTACCAAAGTAAAGTTAATTCAGTCGATTTTGGCTTATTGTCTGTGCAGATATCATGATTTTTGTACAAATTTTAGTTTACTTGGATAAATTTATGCATAAATGAGTAATTATATAAGTATCGACATCTAAATAATAAAAGTGGTTATTTTCTCTGGCCCACTTTGCAGAAAGCCTTATTTATTATATTTTTTTCCTATAGTGAACTATCAGCGAATCCCTCAAGGAAACCAGGCGTGGAAGACCAGTATTTTCAAACTCCTGACTTCATGGTCTTCATGGTGGCAAGACATAAGTTAAGAAGGTGGTTACAAGCCGCGGCCGAAGCTTGCCACTCCCAGAAGACAAAACAATACAATAAAACAATTTTTTATTGCACATTAACAACAGAAACAGTATAATAGAGCCTGCTCAATCTTCTGTTTTTACCAGAAAGTTCAAAGATATGGGTATCTAGAAAGAAACGAACAGCTTTGCTATGGCAATGGGGTATCATCGCATATCGCATCACTGATCCGACATTGGACTAATGTTCGTCAACGCATCGTCCAAATGGCCGCCTCCTAATATTCTTTTTGCTCGCGTGAAGCTGAAAATAACAGTTAGCGACGAGCCGAGGCGTGCGAGGATTACCAACGCAGACAATTTGGACAATACGCCTCCCCCACGTCTAGACAATCTCGAATCGTATCTCACTTTATAGAGAAACAGCCAACACAACCGTACTCAGTAGCCGTACAGTTCAAATTAACCGTAACTCAAAACCTTTATAATACATTGTGAATGTCGGCATTGCTTTATTCGCGCAAGGGTAGCGCTTTTGCTTCAAAATATATACTGAATGTCTAATTGTGAACTTTATGTGAACGCATCCAGAGACTAAACTGGCGTTTATTTCACGGCAAATCATTGAGTTTAAAATTCTGCAAATGAATACTCGTTGCGGTTATTATCCTAAAATTCCGCAATTGCATATTTTAAATATAAAGCGGATTCAATTTAACGTTGCCCATATATGCCCAACTCACCAAAGGCATGAATTTTTCAACCAATTCTCATGTTATGTGCCACCAAAAATAGGTGTCTAAAAGTGCTAATATCATGTTTTATACATTTTAATGGTCATATGATGTTACTTTTGTCGGGTGACAATCGAATACCAGTAGATGTAGCCACCGCCCCACAGACACGTGCACTTATAAGCTACCTACGTTTTAAATTGCCAACCAAGCAGTATCGCTCCGTAAACGAATCGCTATGGAATTCTTCCTATATTGAAAAAAATATAAAATGGTGGCTCAATTTTTTGCTCTCAAATGTAAAATAACAGCAGTAGCAGGTCAGAAAGACGTAAATTTTCTGGATATTGGTAGTTTGCGGGCTGATGAGTCAGATAGGCCAAAATCTGTATTTTGGAATACAAGATATAATCAAAAATACCTACGTTAAAAGCTGGTGGAAAATAAAAATATGTAAGTCTTTCCTTTCATACCAATTGTTGGCAAAACACGGAATTGTAGCGAGTTTATTTCCTTCGTCCATAAAGTCATAAAAACCGATATTACAACATCTTTGTCTTTATTATTCCAGATGCGGTAAATCGGTTTGACGACATACGAGCAGGAGTCTTTTAGTTTTTGTTTGCATACGTTTTTTTGGGTTTTCTCATTCGGTTCCTTGAAAGTGAATTGTAGGTACTGCTACAAAGTTAAGGTTTTTCAGAGATAACAGAACTACGAACTACAAACGATATAAGAATAACTCAGTGAAAGACACATTTTAAACGTTTCGAAATCAATTATGTTCGTTTCTTTCCATGGAAAGTGGTCATCGTTTTCGCCGACGGATATGTGCAATACCGGAGGAGTCACCCATGATATTACCAACCTCTGAGTGCCCTTTAACTCGCTTCTTGAAAAACCCCATGTTATTAAGGTGTATTAATTAATAATGCGATCTAATATGCAGGCTTATATCATTTAAGCTAAAGTTCCATGCACTTAAGTTTAAACATTTTTTGGCGAAGTATAAGTTGAATATCGAAAATGCTCGTGAAATTTGTAAATCACCTCAAACCACCTGAATACATAGCAAATATCGTGCATGGCTCGAAGCGTGCTCAATAACTGCTCTCTTTTGATGTAGTATAAATATTTTTTTATCTCTAAGGCAGGATCCATTTTGAGTGAAATGAAATACGAGTGCGCGCCCTTTAGGTCCCAGTAGGGTTGGCTCTTCCGAGAGCCCTCCGCGCAAACTGAGCGACGGTTAAAGTACTTAAATTTAATATTAAAAATATAAATAATATGGGCTATTAATTAAAAAGGCTTTCAGGATTCTGTACAGCAGTTTCTATTGTTACTGCTACTATATGACTGTGCCTACGACGTCAGGTACGTCAGCATGTCCCTGTGTTTGACCGACTATCGCTCTATCCGTGATTTTGTCAGTCAAATAGTCCGTTGGTTCTTCGATTTGTCTGTCCGTCAGTTTTATTATCAGCCCACATATTTCCTTAACTTGAATCTATACATTGAAATAAAACAATTTAAGGGATTATATCGCGTATATTATCTCATTTTAGTTCCCGACGTTTCGGATGCTTTCCAGCTTTCCACCACCCGTGACCATGGAATATAATCCGTAAAATTGTTTTATTTCAATGAGTAATAATCGCGGAAACAGAAGAAAATATTTGAATCTATACAATCAAAGAAAAATGTTTAGCAGACTTACGTAAATTCCTGCGCAACATTCTGTCAGTCTCTTTTTTTGTCCATCTGACATTCTATCAATCTAATATAAGAGTAGTACAAATATTAAATAATAACGTCACAGAATCCTCGATGTTTGTCTTGCTCGCACTTGACCATTTCTATTACGCGTTGTGAAGTCAATTCAGGGTTGTCTTTACCCTTTTAACTGAAGCTCCGCGGACCGGCAAGTTGCTTGCGTTTCTGATTTTACGGCTAACAAGTGTCAACCCTACTCCCCTCGCCAGTGAATAATCACGAATTCTATTAAAGCATAAAGTATCTCATGTTATGTAAGCTGCGAACTGCCTTTATGGTAATGACTTTACTGATCGTGCATTGTCCTGTGGTTAATAAGAATTAGCATTTTTTGAAAACAAGTTTTTGTTAAGTAAAATGTTGTACGCTTAAGCCATCTACAATAATAATACAAAATTGATAATAGCCTGATTCAACGTGCCCTCTCAATAGCATACCATGCTCAATCCAAAATATGGAAACACATAACTGTGGTGTTGAAATTTCATAAGATAAACATACATAGCTCACCGCTGGAAGCGAATGATCTGATAATGATAACAGCATTAGCAAGTTATACATTTTTATAATCGCGTAAGCGTAACACAGACCAAGCATACAGTTGATTTGATAAGTTGGTTTCTAGAGTTCCGTAGACAAAATGGGAAAAACGGAATTCGTCATGTCCGTCCGTCCGTATGTCACAAGCATTCTACTCAAAAACTACAAGATGTATATTGATGAAATTTGGCGTACAGGTGTCTTGTATAACTTGTATAAGCCGCTGCTTAGTCTGGTAGTTAAATAACAAAAATAAAACTAAATATTTTCGTAAATAATCGAACCGGAAATTGCATAAAAAATCGTGTTCCCCTCCGATCTGTATCTTCTAAACCATGAGTCCAAAACATATGAAAAAATATATAAAAATAAAACTTATCATAAAATTTCAACCAAAATTATTTTCAACATAATCGGATATTGTTTTTGAGTTATTGGCGAAACCTGAGCTTTCCAGTTAAAGGGCGTAAGTGCCGTGTAGATACGCTCTTTTGCTAGTGCACTTTTTCATACGGTATTTTTCATCTGTATTGCATTTTTTTTTGTATGAACGGCATGCTCTTGATCGGTTTTGTTTATCGGTTGAAAATAATAAACTTTAGAAAATAATCTAACGCATAAAGTCATGATATCACGTCGTGTCCCCTTTATTACGACGTTTCAGCAAATAAAATGCAAGTTTACGAGTCATTGTAGATGCTAGGTTATCATTATTTTTGCTCCAAAATACCAACGTCGGAGAAGGTTAGAATGCTATAGAAGCACAATATGTGATCATTTGAAAAATAATACCTAATGAGGGCAGTTATGTTGCGTAAATAAAACGTCGTTATTCTGCCTTAGACGGAGTTTCCGACAAGACAAAACGATTCAGCCCCTCGTTCGCGGTGTTAACATACGACTATTGTTTGTTTCATTCACGCCCACACGGAGATCGACGATACTCACACAACCGCGGGCCCAAAATATTTATGCGGGACTTATAAACGTACGGAGATCGTTTGATAACCGTTTTATTTATTAGGTACTCCCACGCTAGGTAACTCGCTGCAAACGACATTATTAGCCGAATCATAGATGCTCCTCAGTTTTATACGAGCCTAGTACAAATAAATCTTATGTTGTCTATAGTTATATGTTATCTATATATAGACGATCAATTTTATATAGTACACAAATATCAAATGGTGTTTGATACGTATACATTGAGTAGCATTTTCGATCCGTCAAATCGATATTACGTTTTAGGACTTAAAACTTGAACCAAAGCGAATTTTGTATTAATTATACATATATGATTGCATACACGTAATATAGACCTCACACAGGTCCCTATCCATACTAATATTATCAATGCGAAAGTGTGTCTGTCTGTCTGTCTGTCTGTCTGTTACCTCTTCACGCTTAAACCGCTGAACCGATTTGGATGAAATTTGGTATGTAGATAGTTTGAGTCCCGGGGAAGGACATAGGCTACTTTTTATCCCGGAAAAATACCCTTATCCGCGATAAACGAATTTAAGGCGGACGAAGTCGCGGGCAGAAGCTAGTTAGAATATAATTATTCGCTAAAAGTCTACTTAAATCCATTTTCTAGCTGAAATGCTGACTGTAGAAATATAATGAGTCATCGATTACAACATTTAGACTTAGTTAGCTTCACTTGATATATTTAGGTATGTATTTGTTTTTTGCGTTTGTTCAGTCTTACTCGTATAAGTAATTTCAATGATGGAGCTGACTGACTTGAAATTAGCATACGTGTTTGGTGTAGATCCGATACTAATATATCGTTGGCAAAAACCGTAGTAGCTATCTATGTATTAACATTTACGTGTTACTTGTTTTTAAGTATCGATACATTTGGAGTATTAACGTGACAAAGTTGAATAAACGAAAAACACTAACTTTTGATTTTAGATATTTTTTTATTAAAAGACTAACCAGCGCTTGACTTCAACACCATCTGGTGGCGAGTGACTATATACGGGGTCGAAGATGCACCTTAGTTCACTAGTAAGCCTATTTCGTTCACTCTTGCTTCGATGAGACTGAAATTATAAATATCAGGAAATGCGAGGTAAGTACACGACACGACATATGTTTACAATTACTTATAATAAAACTAGCGTTTGCCAGCGACTTCGTCTGCGTGGAATTAGTAATTTGGTTAACTTAGTTTTTATCCAATCAGCTTTTTTTTTCAATCTGCTTACTATTCAAATAATTAAAATAGGATTAGTGGCTTTAATTTGACAACATTAATAATGTATACAACCAGAATTTAAGTAAACAGGTCAATGAATTTAAATAAAACTATTTAAACGGATTATATCGCGTATATTATCTCATATGAGTTCCCGACGTTGCGAACAAAGCGCATTTGGGGTTTTTTTAACCGACTTCCAAAAAAAAGGAGGAGGTTCTCAATTCGACTATGGATGTTCACCGATTACTCAAAGACTATTCGACCGAACTCAATTTTTTTTTTTGGTTTTATAGAAGGTACTTTCTAGTTGGTCCCATTTAATTTTGGTGAAGATCTAATGATGGAATTCATGAGGAATTGAAGGAACTCCTCAAATATTGTAGGCATACATATAGCGATTTTAGTATTATAAGAAACATAATAAGCATTTGCATTCAGAAAGTGTAAATTAGTGAAGTGGAACTGATGCAGAAGACCACAGAATGCCATCGGAACTCCTCAATGATAAATGATTTACGGGTGGCGACAAAATATCTTGATTAATTTAGCTAAGCAACTTCATAGTCACAAATTTAAATATTCCTGATGAGAATGGTACCATCGAATTGATTTGATGATGGAGCCGGAAGGTAGGCACCAGATCTATGTAATAAAATAATGTATCCTAGCCGTGTTTGGGCTTGTTCGAA
The DNA here is from genome assembly GCA_905404275.2 of Hedya salicella. NCBI lineage: Eukaryota > Metazoa > Arthropoda > Insecta > Lepidoptera > Tortricidae > Hedya > Hedya salicella. The sequence goes on along the minus strand of FR990112.1, from coordinate 8,634,746 downwards.
TCGTCACGAGATACACTTTTAAGTAACGATTAACTAAAAAGTGTAAAATAAATAAACTTTTAAACAAAAAAATAAAACCGACTCCAAAAAAACTAAAAAGTAAAAAATAACGCCATAATTCAGTTTCTTCAAATTACTTACAAGTAACCGTTTGTATACTCAATCTATACAGTATATACAATTAATGTTATTTTGGAGTCGGTGCCATCGTGTCACAAGTTACTAAAATCGTCAATTTTCAATATTTTACACATTCTTTATATGGCACCGACGCCAAAATAACATTAATTGTATATACTGTATAGATTGAGTATACAAACGGTTACTTGTAAGTAATTAGAAACTGAATTATGGCGTTATTTTTTACTTTTTAGTTTTTTTGGAGTCGTTTTTATTTTTTTGTTTAAACGTTTATTTTTTAGGTACCAACAAAAAATTCCAAACACGCGCTTTGTTGAAAACGATTTCATAACTTAACAGATAATATTAAAAGAAGTGTGAATTGTGAAATTAATGGGAGAAATTAAATTAATAGTCAGTTTAATTACCAGCTTAATAAAAACCTTTCAATTGTGAAAATAAACATTTCATTTCAACTCTAATAAACATTTCATTGTCAAGACATTTATTATCACGACCTTCGTTCGGTTATCTTCTTTAAACATAATGCGATAATGTCCAAATAGTCACTTCAAAACGGTAACGAATTAATACATTTACTTGCCGAAGACTTTCTTTATCCAACGTGTAATAGAATTTCCTGGGAATATTCATTTTTAACCGACTTCCAAAAAAAGGAGGAGGTTCTCAATACGACGGTTTTTTTTTTTTTTTATGGATGTTCCCCGATTACTCAAAGACTATTTGACCGATTTCAATTTTTTTTTTTTGGTTTTATAGAAGGTACTTTCTAGTTGGTCCCATTTAATTTTGGTGAAGATCTAATGATGGAATCCATGAGGAATTGAAGGAACTCCTCAAATATTGTAGGCATACATATAGCGATTTTAGTATTATAAGAAACATAATAAGCATTTGCATTCAGAAAGTGTAAATTAGTGAAGTGGAACTGATGCAGAAGACCACAGAATGCCATCGGAACTCCTCAATGATAAATGATTTACGGGTGGCGACAAAATATCTTGATTAATTTAGCTAAGCAACTTCATAGTCACAAATTTAAATATTCCTGATGAGAATGGTACCATCGAATTGATTTGATGATGGAGCCGGAAGGTAGGCACCAGATCTATGTAATAAAATAATGTATCCTAGCCGTGTTTGGGCTTGTTCGAATCGTCACGAGATACACTTTTAAGTAACGATTAACTAAAATGTGTAAAATAAATAAACTTTTAAACAAAAAAATAAAACCGACTCCAAAAAAACTAAAAAGTAAAAAATAACGCCATAATTCAGTTTCTTCAAATTACTTACAAGTAACCGTTTGTATACTCAATCAATGTTATTTTGGAGTCGGTGCCATCGTGTCACAAGTTACTAAAATCGTCAATTTTCAATATTTTACACATTCTTTATATGGCACCGACGCCAAAATAACATTAATTGTATATACTGTATAGATTGAGTATACAAACGGTTACTTGTAAGTAATTTGAAGAAACTGAATTATGGCGTTATTTTGATGAGAATGGTACCATCGAATTGATTTGATGATGGAGCCGGAAGGTAGGCACCAGATCTATGTAATAAAATAATGTATCCTAGCCGTGTTTGAGCTTGTTCGAATCGTCACGAGATACACTTTTAAGTAACGATTAACTAAAAAGTGTAAAATAAATAAACTACTAAACAAAAAAATAAAACCGACTCCAAAAAAACTAAAAAGTAAAAAATAACGCCATAATTCAGTTTCTTCAAATTACTTACAAGTAACCGTTTGTATACTCAATCTATACAGTATATACAATAATGTTATTTTGGAGTCGGTGCCATCGTGTCACAAGTTACTAAAATCGTCAATTTTCAATATTTTACACATTCTTTATATGGCACCGAAGTGTTGTTAAAAGTTTATTTTACAATCCCAAATGTTGTCATGATTTATTTATAATGGCGTGGGCAAGTAAGACCGGATAAATTATTTTACCATTTTCAAGTCTTCTGTGAATTATTCTAACTGTCCTTGCCCGCAGACAGTATGGACGCGTCAAAAGACCGTATTATGATATATAGACATAATAACAATATCTCAATGATAAATTGAAGCTTAGATAAACTCAAATTATCTAAACAAAGCAATATATCCTCGTGTTTGCTCGAGCTTGACTCACGGAGCAGATAACATAACATATTCTCTAGACGTACGTAATTTGTCGATTCAATACATCATGTCAACTGTCTAGTTACTGCTTGTACCGTACGTTTTTAATATTCAAATTACTAGTCTATTCACAGCGATATAATGGCGATACAAGTTTAAATGATTTCAGACAGCGATCGGGTGAACAATGGTGTTTACTTCTGTCCACTAACACGTTTTCTAACGGTGCGGTGTCGAGGCATCTCCGATACTTGCATAACTAACGCCATTAGAAAAGGTAAAAGCTCGGGTAATTATTCCGACAGTCGCTCGTCGTGAGCGACGGGGCCGGGCAATCATTTCAGCAGACCGAGCTAACCGAGCCACAGAGCACGTCCGTCGAACAAAAGCAATTTGTGTCCGCTCGGAGAGGCCGTACGTGCGTGGCTTCGGAGGTGTTTATTAGGCTCGCCAAACGTCGAGTGCGGTGGCGACCCCGGGTCACTCGCTATCGCCCCACTTATCAGGACTGCGCCTCACACGTGGCGCACGGTAACGGCCCGCTAATTAGATAAAGAATGCTAGACTTCCCATTATCGGCGTAAGTAGGTAGATGCTGCGACTCGCCCGGTCGAAGCGTTGGCTCGGATCCAAAGTCATCTAAATTTTTATTATGTTTTAGTATACTGCAATGCACGCTTCGCGATTGCGGCTAAACATCCAGTTTATTAACAATGGAATCATATTTACGAGGTTTGACACGATACAATGTGAAGTGAATAACCTCGATGCGTATAAATACTCGTAAAGCATTAAAAACTTTGTTTGGGGAGTCGTGTCTAAACTAAACATCACTGGCGCGGCTCCAAAACATGCTCATCACGGCACGCGGCGCGCGGACATGATTTAACGACAAATTTACTATCCGACACACGACGACCAACCCGACACCGATTTACACAAATCTGAAAGAAGGTAATGTGCGACACCATATATCACAATAAAATTGTGAAATGTTCCGCTCTCATTCCGGAGCGGGGCTGGTAGCTGGGACGACATTTCGCGGCTCACAGATTTTTATATTGTCCCCGATTTAAGCGATTGATGAAATATAACAAATAAAATAAGCCAACGCGGAGCTCCGTCAGTTTTGATAAATATCCTTTCAGCGCTTTTGCATTATTCGGAGGGAGACAAATGTCCCGTCGTCGATTTACTCGAGTCGGCATCACGACATTCCCTCATTAAAACGTCCCCAGCGTCGCTCGCCGCCGCGCTCCGCTATTCGCTCGCCCATTCGATACGATAATCGATTTTATTGCTGATCGCTATAAAATCGGTGATAAGTCGTGTTTGTTTTTAGTTCTGACACACACTCCATGTCGCGAATCAATCATTGCGTTATTTCAACATTGGGCGCGAGCCGGCGGCGGATTGTCGACTCTGTCCACTCAGAATAAAGACCCGTATGAACAATTGTTTGTGGAGCGACACCGATTTGGCTAAAACCAATTCTTGCTGGTAATTTTTCTTAAAGCAATCTGATTTTGATTTGCACCTAATAAATGGACTTAGCTTATTAAAAGCCTTATCTTATTTTGAATTGAGAGTAAAAAGTTTAAACACAAAGAAATCGAGATAAGATTGCGACCAACAGCGGCTGACTGTGAAAAAGTGTGATTTATGGTTTTGGAACCGTCCCCAGATCTCCATTTATCTTTATGAACGTCAATGTGAACATTGTTATTAATAAGAACATTTTCATTATATAGAAACGTATAGGTAACGTTCTATATAATGAAAATGTGGGTAGGTACCTATATCATCACATCAATTAATAAACACGAGCAGATAAAAGTGTAATTATTGTACGGAGCGTGACATTCCGCACATTAATCGAACCGAGTTTATTAATTATCGGCCAGCGGTCGATTCGAAACCGTTCTCTGCTGTTCCATTAAATGTGCCAAATGAGCTGCCAACGCTGTTACGTGTTGTAATTTGCAAACAAGCTATTACGGAGGGTTGCAGTCAAAAGCGCGCCAATAGAATTAAAATACTATTACGCCAATACAAAGTTGATTGAGTCGAGGCAAGAGCAAGCGGGTAGAGCATAGTACGGGCGGTGTGCGAGCATGCAGGCAGCCGCCAGCCCGCTTGTGCTCCTGTAATTTGATTTGGAGTGGCGCGGGGCGCGGGCGGGGTGGATCGATAGCGCGCGGGGGGCGGTGTCGGGGGCCGGGGAGCGGGTCGCGAGGGCAACATAGCCGCGTGTTGTTATGGAAACCTGGTAGCTACCCTCGCGCCTCCGGATTTTGTCGGTGTCCCACTAAACTAAACAAAGAGGACTCGTTATTTTCAGGTGTTTCTGAATTTAGAGGGCCCGATTACTGCGGAATTAAATAAGGCTTCGCACAAAAAACGACTACACAAAATATTAACGAATTGTAACAATGGAAGTTGAGGAATCCTCGTAGCACTTGGTTTGCGGTTCAAAGTTAGATTGGGAAATTTATAACGAGGGCAACTTTTGAATCCGTATGTTAGATGCTGTAGGACAAATTTATACGCGACCACCGCATATAAAATTTATCTCGCAGCCGGAATATAGCTAATAATGTTATAATATTTCTTCGAATGCACAAATACGTTTTTTAATTAAAACGCACGGTCATAAAATTTTGCTGAATGGTTGTGTGCGTAGGTAGCCATTTAAAGGCATGAATGAAAAAGGAATCAAACTTAAGTAATCTAGATTTATAAGGATCATTCAACGGGCAGAAGCTTGGATTAAACACACTATTAAATAGGTAGGTACGTGCGAGGAGCTAAAGAAATTTTCAAAAAAAATTTTAAGATGTATGAGTTTAGTAGATGTAAGACTGGACGACTAACAATATAAAAACGCCATTGCTTATACAAATTGTACAGAGATTTCGACCTGTCGTTGAATATTCTGAAATCAGATCCATTCCAATCGCGCACGGATTGCCACAGCCACAACAAACGACACCTACGCTCAAAAAATATCCGGTTTACACGCTCCGTCAAGGGTTTCCAGAGAAAACTGCACAGTAAATTGCAACGGAGAGATAAGAACGATTTAAACCGATTAAAGATTCCAGATAAAACAAAGTCCGCTTTCGATTTTTCCAGAGAACGTGAAGATAATGATAATGTGTTAAAGTGATCTTAACAAATCGAAAACGGGCGACGTGTAGACGAACTAAACTAGAACTAATGTGACGATTTGCGTATAGAAGTTTGTGGGCGCGATAATTCTTATTGAATTCGGTTATGTTCTTGTCAGACTGAAATCCGCAACGTAACAATTGAATAGGCGCATTTAAATTGGCCGGGCAGCAGATAAGATGTGCTAGCATGAAAGGGCGAGCGAATGATGCTAATGCAGTGCACTTAACCTGGCGGCCGGCACCTTGCGGCGTCCCAACAAACAGGTTCCGAGCCGACCTTCGTGCGCCTTCTCGCTCCTGAGCGCATGTTACCCTGGTCGCGCCGATCGCCATGTTCGATACAATCAGTCGGATAATTTCGGACGAAGACATAACATTCTTCGAAAACTGGCCCCTAAAGAAAAGCCTCACAGCACACCACACCCTATGTTTTTGCATCGAATCAAACCCCTTGTTTGTAAATTTTTATTGAGTCAATAATCCCATTAGGTCATAAAAATATTTTTAGTAAACGATTCAGTTAAAAACAGGTATCAATAATACATTGGATATATCAGTTAGTTGTCGGAAAATGACAGTCAATTTGTATTGGAGGCGAGTAACTGGCGCGGCTTGTTATCGCGGCATCCGAGCCCGCTCGGATATTCGGCTCCAAATCCCGGCTGAAACTCGTGTGGTGAGTTAAAATTTATCGTTTGTATTTCCAACTTCACTTCAATATTTGCAGAGCACATTCTTTGAACGTAAATGGAAATGAAGGGTTATTCATTGTTTCAGATTCAATTTAAATTCCGATTTCGATAAATTGGGAGTTCCCGAATGAAACCAATTTTCTTTCCGTGGCCGTTGACAATCGTAATTTGCCGCATAGGAATCATCGTGCGGCATGGCGATTAAATTCATCCACGCCCGTGCCCATTAAGCTTTCGAACACGGAAATGGCATGGCAATTCATGGCATGGTAATGAAAGAGGCGTCTCTCTCTAAATGGTAGGGTTATCCCTGAATCGCGACAGTATAATCGCGTGAAGACTATAATTGGCCTTAATCAAGCGAGATAGCGTGCGGCCCGGCCGCTGTTGGTTCTGTTAGCAGATTGCATTTTGTAATTGCACGGATTTATCATATCGATGTCGCGAAATTATTTTCTGAAATCAATTACATGGCTGCTTTACAGCAACTGCTTTGCATACGCGATTAAAACCCTCTTAATTAACCGATAACCGCCAGCTTGCGGAATCCTGCGATTCTCGTTGGTCGCAGCCGCAGCCCTTTTTCGAACTTTTTTCGTGTCGATTTCGATTAAACGTAACCTAACAAATAATGGCTATATCCACAACAATGGTTCTAATAACGCCGCTCAATAAACTATGGTCCACCGCTCAATACCTGTTGAATAGACATAATTGTATAAAACAGGATTAAATCAAATACGATCTGTCAAATGAAACATTATCGGGGCTCACGGCGCAGTTTATTAAATCGCGCGGACGGCGGCGCGGTAATTGCTCGTTACGTCAAACACTGCGGTAATGTCACTAAGAAATTTCTCCGGGGAAATGGGAAAACAAATGAGAGAGCTCTTATCTACGCATTACCGCCGCGAGCGTGATTTACGAGCGGCCACCGGCTCACACATGCGACTGTGGCCGCGCTACCTACTCACAGCTACGTGCTTCTGGTACCCAGGAAAGGCATCACTCGAGCGTAAATGCTAAAAATGCCCATAAAATCAATTAAAGTATTACATTTGTTTAATCTTAGACAGTAGCTATGCGCCTGGTGGGTTTCTTCTAGACCAAATCTCAGATAATTCCACTTTTCTGAAATGTAACATATAGTTCGAGTTTTATTAATTAGTGTAATTTAAACAAACACTCAACTTTTTCTTCTATTCTTTCCCTGAGCCCAGTACGATATCGTAAGAAACTCATCATTCAGATTATTACTTGAAACGTAACTAATTGTAAGTATGTACCAACATGGAAGAACATAGGTGTAACTACGAAACACAGTATTAACTAAGATTAGAGATGATAATCATAAGTGAGCCAAGTGCTGACGACCACCCGACCAAGACATATCGCAAAGCAATTAATGACAGCTAATAGCAATTGCAAAACGGTTTGTCGAACTCACAAAAAACACTTGAACGCCTACAGAACAATTATCGGCACTTAATGCTCAAATTACTCACGAAAAATAAAAACAACCAAAAAGGAAACACCGTTCGAGCCTAATTAAGCTCGTCAAACCAACAATTACCCTCAAAAGGGTATGACTATTAGGAACTAGTGTTCTGGGAAGGTGCATTATATCCCCAGCAGGTATGGTCACGAAGCAAAAAGGTAATGTTGAATCATAAGTTCGTCGCTCATGGATAGATATGCAACCGCATTGGCAATAAAAATAATTATCAATTAGCTGTGAGAATCAAGCACAGTGACGCACCAAGTATAACCAATCTAGAAACATAACCATCAGTTGCCCGTCTCGTAACGTATACATAGCTCGTTAAGCTTAGTGACTACATCAAACAGATCGTTTAATAAACTTGCTGACACCGGTCTCATTGAAAATTTAAAATTAGCCGTGGGCAACGATCGAAATGTGCCCCATTACATTAGCATAGCGTTTAGTTCGAGACGGCACCGACTCTTGCGGGCGGACAGCAAATTGCCAGTGGGCGGCGCTGATCCCGCGACCCTCCGATAAATATTCCATCCGCCGACCACAACGGATTCCTTTCAATGTCGAAACATGAGCTACACCCGGACGACGAGTGTCAAGGACCTACTTGGATTTACAAACTTGCAGTTATCAGCAAGTTTGTAAATCCAAGTAGGTCCTTTATTATATTATTATATATTTTAGGCTTTGCTTGTAATAAAAAGATTGTGGTTGGCTTGCTGAACTTCTACTTCATTTTGATATTATTCTTCCTTCATTTAGTTTAATAATGAAAGCAGCCCCAAATGAAAAAAGTCAAACGAAAGGCAAACGATAAAAACACCCCTGAATTGAGGTCTTTGAATCCAAATTAAAATTAATCCATCCGGAAAACAGAAGGATATGAAAACTCCAACAAAAGGTACAAAGGAAAAATTCGAAGAGGAATCGGACGAGACGGAGGAGCAAAAAGAAACGTTTGTGTGGAGGCGGCGCCCTCGCTCGGCGCGCTCGCACCGCCGCGGTACCAGGCGCGCATACCGCAGGAGGAGTGTTCAATTAAACCGCGCCGAGATCTAATCAAGAGTGTGATTTTAATAGAGTGCTGCTGATCGAGCAAGCAAGACTCGTGCACCGACTGACGAGAGATAACGGTCGATATTACACTAGGCTAGGCTAGATATCTATTATCAAATCATATTATTAGAATCCTTTGTCAATATCAAGTTTAATCTAATCTGATCTTGTTGAGGACCGTTAGCGTAATGTAGTTATCTGAATTAGAGGCGATAAATATCGAATGCCTTTCGAACGTTCCGTCAACGATATCGCCATTACAAACAACTCGTTTAAGTCAGCAACCAGGGCGAAGAGCCTCGGGCGATCGCAATTCCATTCCTGCACATTGTAAGCCACAAAGAGCAGTGCAATAAGTGTGGTGTAACAATAACGGGTTCCGCGAAGGGGATAGCGAAGGTTGGTGGACAAAGGAAGTGTCCGCGGACTCGGACCCCCGCCGGAGCAAGCCGGGAGCACGCGCTCGCCCGCTGCTCGCCAAAAAACTACAAATTAGGGACACGGCATACAACCCGCGGCTTTGCTCGCTAACGAACGAACCACACTTCTTTTTAATAACCCTGCATTTGCAAAATGCTTTTTGCCACGAGGATACTCGTTGTACTTATTGAAATTGATAACCCAGGACGACAGTGACATTATTTGTTTAGGATGACGTTAGTCTCTTGTAATGTTGTTTATCGCTTAAAATGTTTCGAAAGCTAGGGAATATTTGAGATTATTCGAAGTATTGACGTATAAACATCAGCAGATCAGCACATTCATTAATTTATCATCAGTTATTGACTTACAAAGGTTAAAATAAATATCTCCCACTAAAGGTGTCAGGTATAGCGTTAAAGGATGCCAATGTCGAACAGGTGCAACATAATCATTTTTTTTTTGTCAGATAAGCTCAATGACAAATGCACGTCGAAGGAAATATCTACTAACAAATGCAGACCGAGTCCGCCGGTTGTCCGGACACGTCATCGCATCCACAATGCGTTGATGCTCCTTCCAATTGTTTCATTTACAAATGAAGCTCGCGTTACTTTTTATTGCGAACTCGTTTTTTCCGAATCAACAATCATCCGAGTTAACTACGTCCGACAAACCGAACAGAGATGATCAACAAATTGGAAATATCATTGTTATTTCGATTACATCTTATGACAGCATCCGACGAATCCGTTTTAAGCCCCGCTGTAATTGGATTTTGATTAATCGGGGACATCCTATCGATTGTGCATAGTCGGCCTCCGCAATAAAGGAGAGATTTAAATGAATTATAACTCCATCAGCTGCGATTGTAAAAACAAGATAAAGTAGTGAATGTTATAAGTGATTGCTAATACATGGGTGGTGCAGATAAGATATTAGACTGGTTGTGTAGTGATGTGAATTGATATGGTCAAACCGATCCGGTTTGCTCTCGCCAGCGCGACTCATGACCGATGCCTACTTTACTTCTAAAATGTAACTTGTCGTCCGATCAGCGATTTATCATTTAGTAGACTGTAATCATTATTTAATAACCTGCAATAAGTTACTACCCGTTTTTTTTCAATATAAGGAATCTATTTAAGATAACGTATTAATAGTATTCATAATGCTGGGCAAAGATTCGATGTATTCAATGAAAACTCAACCACTCGTTTGGTTTTTGACATACGCATTCATAACTGTGTAATTTATCTTTACATGTACTTAGTGGTAACCGGATAGGTGTATTACAACTAAATAGTAAGTTGCAGTCGCTTTATATCCCGATATCGCTACTTTGTGACAACTTGAGAATGATATAGCGCTGTTTATGAATTTGTGAAACAAAAGACTTAATGCAGCAACATGTCTAGCGTCAGGCTTCGAGAGAAAGTTGCAGTTAGAACAATAAATCTCCCCATAACTGCACTTGCGGACCATGAAGATCTGTCCTGAAAAATAGCAGTTGCTAACTTTTCTTATCCGTTGTTTATTTGTCAGTATTACCTTACACTGTCTTTTCTCGACAACGTTGGATTGGGGGAGGCTAGAGGAATTATCTGATATTATTTCCATTTATTGATCAATATCTATTGAATGCAACAGCATTTAGGTAAAACAAAAGATGCCACTTGATATTTAATCGAAAATATAGCCTTTGTGCCTGTGGTTCGAACAATTGAAACGAACGACATTTTGTTACAATCACAGCGGCCGGAAGCGATACCTTTCCGCATCTGCTTTTAATTTGACTATGTGGACCTTAGCCTTTGTTTACTTGCCTGTTTTGTTGCGTCCCTCAAAAGGTGTCTACTTATCACTCGGAGTGCCCTTAAGCTCGACAGCGTAGTTTAGGGCTCTCGAAGCTCTTCAACCAAATCCTTTGTGGAATCGGCGCTCGAATGTTTTGTGGAGATTTTATACGCGTTGTCAAGTACTTCGGGCTGCATATAAATGAGATTGCTTGCAGTCGGGAAATACCACTTTGTTGCTTTGTCGTTTTTATCCATTTCGTTTCATCTCTCCGTGACATGCGTATAGCTAACGTGTCCAATTCTTTTGTTTGCAACTTTAACTTGATTTTTAGGAGTGATCTCATAAACTTAATTCGAACGGTTTCCGACTATAGAAATTCGTAAGCATTGAGAATTTTATAACTGATTAGATTAAATATATTTGGCAAACTGTTATATCTACCTCCCTTCTGATGGGGCTTGTTTGCATGCCTCTTTGGGCCAAACATATACCTAGGTAGTAAGCTCTGTGTAAACATCACACTGGTACAGTCAAGTACAAAAATATGTATCGAATTAATCCGCTAGTAAATGTGTATCACATATTAATTTCATTGACATAAGAGCGATGGGATATATTTTTAACAGGATTAGTCCTCCCATATTTTTACACTAGACTGTACCTACCTACGTAGTAGATAATTCAGCTTCGGGGAGTCGGTCATTCATTAAAACTTCGATTATCAATATGTTCAAGAATCGCACGAAGTTCAAAATCAAATTATAAACATACTCCACCTACAGCAGCGACTTCCGCAATAAGTACCTACCTACTTAAACTTAGTTGCGCGGGTAACATTTTACTTAGATTACTTAACGCGATACGCGATAGAAGACGAGCGATAATATCATTAATTAGATTAAGTATGCAAACAAATAAGAGATTAATTATAATTATATCATACCATCCTACGCTATTGAGCGTTTTATGAATCGAGGGGTGTAGTTAGTAAACAGGGATCGTATACAGTTTGAGAACTTTGAGATCTAATGAGGATTTTCTGAAACGGTACAAATCACCAGTTCGCGCCACTGCGACGGCAAGTCTATTTGACAGGTACCCCGGTACAGTAATGTAATTGGTGGATTTTGATTATTAGAATATTTTGAGTTGACACCTGTCTAATGTCAAATAGATTGGAGGCGTCAAAGGTGATTCTTCTTTTACCTAAGTACACAAACACATAATTATATATCTTTAGGTAAGAGTTCTGGTATTAGTTGCAGGTAAGGCTACGTACCCTTCCTTACTTGCAACTAATACCACTCATTTAAGTGCATGATTTAGAAATTCTGACTAATTCATTTTATGGTTGGTATAAGTATGCACCTATACCTATTTAAGTAAAGTAAATGCTTACACAGGTGCCCAATTTCGATTTTTTGGATTATAATTAGAAAAAACACATTCTTTTGATTAACAAATTACGTACTTACACAAAACTCGACCCTGAGAATAAAACATCAGTAAGTCATACAAGTTATTTGGTGGAGTCCTGAGTCCGGTGTTATCGGCTCCCTCGCCTAAATGGGAAGGCAAACAGGCCGTTTGTTGACACGGCGCGATTCGGCCGCTTTATAAATATTTCGAGCGCGCGGGGAGCGGCGTCCGCCTGCCACTATCCCATTACGGAAGGGCATTACTCACTTAGAATGTGAAGCTATTAGCCGGCCGAGGCACGTAGATACGCGGGGCAACACGGGCCACACCATACACCCTGGCCATCGCGACCCGCGCGCTCCTCCGCTCTCTCTTCATCACAACATCTTCACTCACCTCGACTTCCGTCTTCTGCGCCACGACAACAATCCGCTTTGTCCCTCGATAGCAATAACTGATCGATACGCACCGACCCTCGACACCGAAAACGCAAAGTAAATTACTTTTAATCACCATTCAGCACATAAACGAACACGGCCGACCCGTTCCACAACAGCAGTCGATTCCAATCCACACACACACGTACAGTACACGCCGCGGCCGACGTTCTTGCGGACGATGCCGTCCGATCGAATCCTTAGGTGACTTTATAAACAAATAACGAAATAACAGGGGTGATTTCACAGTAGAAACACTGGTCGGTTGGCGTAACGCACGTCAGCGCCGCGTCGAGTCGGCGGACGACCGCGGAACTCAGCGACGAGCAACGCTACGTGTCGTTGCCTGTGTGCGTTCGCCGCGCGGCGTGGTGGGAGCGAGACCAAGCGACGCGACAAGCGGCGCGCGCGAGCGGGACGTGCGATTTTACGAGCCGGCACAAAAGTGTATTGTGAGGGCGCGTAGAGTACGGTTGGCGGCGTCTGTCGCGGATTGATCCATCGAGTGAATAGATAATGATTGTGGCGTTTGTTGCGGCATCAGCACAGTCCGCCGCCATTCATTACAATTATCAGATAATTAAGCATTGCGATGCATGGAGAGGTCGTTGGCTTCGCGCTACCTCACGCGCCGCCGCCTTCGCCGCTTCATCTCGTTACACATTACACCTACCTCCTACCTAACGAGTTTGCCTTTTCTCCTCTACAAAGCTTTAGGTTACTCGCAAAAAACAGCATTTTGAGCCGATAGAATCATCATAAACACTGTAAAAAGCTGCAGTTAGATTGTTGTTTGGAATGGAGCTGTCACATGAAAAAATGTTTTAGAGATGCAACGGATATCCGGCCGGATATCGGATAGAAAGTTAACACATACCTAGTAAGAATTAAAGAAAGATTAATAAATAACAAGCTAGTAATTAATCAGTTATTAATCTAATGTTAATATTTCACATTACTTTAAACATGAACACTCAATGAGAGTATTGAAAACCAAACGAAAAATGTATTCAAAATTCACTAATGGAAATTCAATGCAAACTTATAATTTCATTCTACTTTTTTATTCATCATCAATGTCAGATTCATCATATCAAATGAATCGATTCGCGCGTTCATATTTACTCCACTTTAGATATTACAATCGATCGAATATCCCCCGTGGTCAGATACCCGGCTATCCGGCCGACATCGACAGCTGCGGTCCAGTATCCAGCTAAACAACTATCCGTTGCAACTCCAATATGTATATACTTCGTAACTTATGTGAAAAGGTTCTAAGGTTCATAATTAAATAAAGTTTGAGGCTGCGTAAAAACTTTTTGGTATTGTTTATAATTCATAATTCTAAACTCTTTGGTGCACTACTGTCAATTCATTTTTCGAAATGGCGAGAAAATTTAAAAACAATGGAGGGATTAGAATAGGGGAGCATATTTTAAGAACATGGAGAAAAGTGATTTTCGCGTTTTGATTAAACATCACCGTTTTTCGCTGAATAACTATAGATACTGAAGACCGATTGAAAACATATCATGGGGAATTTGCTCCATCTCATGGGATGGTACAAAAACGGTTTACGGAATTTCGTTGCGGCCGGACCTCCACATGTGACGCAGAACGCTCCGGGAGACCTATTTGATGATGATGTAACTGCTTCCAGATAATGCGGATAAGGTCCATGGACCATATTGTTTTATAAGATCGTCGAGTGAAAATATGAGAGATAGCTGATGCCGTACACATATCTACGGAACGAATTTACCATATCTTGCACAATATTTTTGGGATGAATAGGCTTAATACGAGATGTAGAAGCCGCACGGCTTTGGCTGACACCTGACCAAAAGCGACATCGTGTGAAAGCTTCTGAGGAGTGCTTACGTACATTTATCGTAATCCGAGTGATCACGTATCGACGTGATCTATCAGTATACGCCACAGACGAAGCACAGTCCAAACAATGGAGTTCTAACACTGAACGAGCTCCAAAGAAGGTGAAAACTAATATATTTCCGGTAAGCAAAATAATGACCACTGTGTTTTGGGACAATCAAGGTGTCATATTTGTCGATTATTTACAAAAAGGTAAAACAAAAATGGGACTACTATTGGAATAGTGGAGAAGCGGCCGCACCTTGCAAAGAAAGCGCTCTTTCACCACAATACTGCTTCTGCTGATTTTTTCCTATTCCCAAATATGAAGAATTGGATCGGCGGGCGAAGATTTGTGTAAGATGAAGACGTGATGGGTAAAATTGAAGCCAAATTTTTAGACTTTGTGTAAAAAAATATTTTTCTGGACGGAGTGTGTAGAATTAAAAGGAGATACCATTACAATTTTTCAATTTAAATTCATAGGTTGTAAATGATCATTTATAAACACAAAAGAACAAACAACAACTTCTCATTTTCGTTTCTTGTGTTGTTGTTTTTGTGCGGGTAACGATTTATTTAGGCTAGGACCAAAGTTACCTGCGCAAAATTTGATAATGACCCACATAATATACGCGATATTCTCCGTTTAAATAGTTTTATTTAAACTAGTGTTAATCGCGGAAACAGTTCATAATTGTACCTATACATATTTTCAGACGTGACTACCAAACACAAAAAGTGGTCGCAAAATACATGTTCAAGAGCTAGACCACGCTTGTGACAACCCTGATAATAGGGTTGCGTTCACGTGCTATTTACCACTATAGCCGCTCTCAATTATAAATGGCAACAGTTGGAGGAAGGAAATAATCATTATGGACAGTATTGAAACATGATCTTCAGTATTATATACATTTATTTTAATTTATCTTTCAGTAGTGATCGCATCGCAGCAAGCTCAACACTACATTGCAGTGTCATAATGGAGTGTCTGATATTCAACGTAAATTATTCTACATCTTAACAATAAATATATTATAAGTAATTGGATCTATTAACATCGTCGAGACAAGACGCGATTGTATGAGATGTATAAGGCTTTTTACGACATACACATTATTTACTCATTGTTCAGTCAAATAATAATTGGATTTTTAAATTGAAATAAGTATATTTGTAAGTCAATGATTGTGACAAGGAAACCACTATCCTCTATTAATTTGAAAATCGTACTTTAAGCAGACCACTTTAATAAATAAATTCATTTCAGCGTTAATATTAATAGGTAGGCTCAAAAAATTGAGCAAATCTAAAATGAAACTCGGGAGTACTTCCAGTCTCACAAAACGATCGAACGCATTATACAGCATCACAACATAACCCGAGTCCAATCAGACTAGCCTAAGCTTATTTAGATAAGAAACATTCTATTAATATTTGGTAATAAATAAGGTAATGCAAAAGTAGAAAACCTGCGTAACCGTGCGATGGAGCTTGCATCCTGCCTTCCTAAATAATTAAAACTAAACATAACTATAGATACTACACTATTCCTCCCAGTGTCTTTCAGTCGAGACATACAAATAATCATTACATTTAACTCAGTCCATTCTGTGACACTTCTCACCCTGCAGTACCAACAGACACGCAGAGCATCTTTAGGTAAAACTGCCTTTTTTTATCACCGTATAACCAGATGTTTTCAACCAACACACATTTGAATCATGTATGATATTAACCATGTGAACGCTCAATATCTGCCACACATACCACCAGCAAAATTGCCATATAGTGTAATATAATATACAATAAGGTCTTATAATTACAAAAAACTTCGCTCTCTTGCGACTTGACGTGTAATATATACACATATGTATTTACACGCACTATGTATGTGTATATGTACACACACCATCGGTGTAATCAGCAAAGTTTTCTTCTGTAGCTGTAAACTTTTCACTTGACGTGTAATATATACACATATGTATTTACACGCACTATGTATGTGTATATGTACACACACCATCGGTGTAATCAGCAAAGTTTTCTTCTGTAGCTGTAAACTTTTCAAGTAAAATTTTTAAGAATATCATAATTATATCATTAGATTCGATTCAGAAAAAACTACGGCTTCAGAAAAAAACACCTAAATTATTTAATGCGTTTTCGGATCATAATCATAAGGTCCCGATGCCAAGTATGAATAGTTTCACTCACTCGTTGGGAAAAACAATTGCCGCTGGTGTAAGAGAGGTGATTCATGTAAATGAATGTACTTATGGTATATTTCTTTAATGGCGTTCATAAGGTTAATATTTGGCGCGACTCCGCTGGTGATCGGGCTCGGGAGCGAGGCGGGGCGAGGGGTGCGGGCGCCGCGGCTACTGCGCGGGCAGCACGGGCACCTCGGGGTAGCTGGGCTCCTGCTCCTCGTCTGAAGAGTGGCCGCTGGCGTACGAGGGGCGGCCACTCTTCTCCCTCAGTCAGTACCTGCCACAAAACAGACTCTTGTAACATTTTTATTTTATTTATTTTCACACTTACAACTATTTTTACAGGAAACTAAACCTAAGACGATAGCATAACTGCTTTAGGCATTTATTAATTAAAAATTACATTGAAATAAAAAACGGTGGTCCTCCCGTGACCAACAATTTAACGTGTATATTATATCATCAGTCCACTCGTGACCATGGAAAGCTGGAAAGCTTCCGAAACGTCGGGAACTAAAATGAAATAATATACGCGATATAATCCGTTAAATTGTTTTATTTCAATGAGTAATAATCGCGGAAACAGAAGAAAATATTAAAAATTACATTTCAAGTATAAATTACACTGGTCCCTGGTCCCAGGAAACCAAAAACAGGATCGCAACCAAATAAATAAAATAATTATTTATTTATTTGGTTGCGATTTTAAATAAAATTTGAAGCAATATAATGTATGGGTTTGTGTGTGTGTGTGTGTGTGTGTGTGTGTGTGTGTGTGTGTGTGTGTGTGTGTGTGTGTGTGTGTGTGTGTGTGCGTTGATGAGTGTGTAGTTCTACCTAAGTACTCTCAATAAGCTCTCCAAGTCCTCATAAGAAAGAGATTTGAGCCACGATTGTATCTTTACTTTTAATTATTTTGATGAGTAATCTCGAATGAGCGGAATCTTTAGGCAAAATATGATTTTTTTGCAGGAACATGAACTCTGAAGTTGCGTTTATACGACAATTCTAGATATTCAAGGGAATTTAATATAGCAATATTATATTGATATAGCATTTACCAGCAGCTTCGCCCGCGTTACCCAGAACCACGCCCATAATACGTAGCCTAAGAGTGTAAACCTGCTAATTTCTTTGAATATTTTTTACGAAAAACGACCAATAGGCTTGTGTCCTAAAAAAATATAATTAGTCCGTCAGTTAGATTATCAGAAAATATTGGACACGTATTTTTTCAAAAAATTTGTATTTTAAAAAAATTATGAAGATATAGCCCGTTAAAATTCGTTAAGTGACGTGACGTCATGCGCCCCCACTCCCAAACTTTGAAGCGCTTTATCTTTGTCTTTTTTGTTTGATTGACAAAAGAAAAAATACGTATCGAATATTTTTTGATTTTTTTCTACCCCGAAACTACCCTATTGGGTCTATAATGAAGATAGAATATTGTTTATAAATTTCAAAGGAGTTAGCAGGTTTACACTCTTAGGCGATAACACTCTGGGCATGGGCCGAAAACTCACGGGGCCCCGAATGATCTTAAACGACGTTCTTTTTTTCAAGTCCAACGTGGAATTCCTTCTAATTTTATTATTGAGTGCTTGGGGGCCCCATGTTCCTGAGTGCCCAAGGGCCCTCGTATGTATAAAGACGGCCTTGCCCAGAACTGAGTAAATATACTAAGTCAATGATTGAATTTCCTGGTTTCTTAAGGGATTTCCAGGTTATAAACTTAACAGAAAGACAGATATTTAAATTACATAAGCGGTTACGTCGTAAAAGCCGGTACAGCTCGACGGCACTGCTGCTGCACCGCTAATGTAATATAAATATAAATACGTCAGAGTCTGTTAGTCTTCTAGTTAAAATTGACAGTTACTTTATAATATTGGTATGGATCGTCGAAGTCTAAAAATAATGCTTGTCAGCCATAAAACCGTTCGTTCTTACTATAGAATAACAATTTGATACATTATTATTAATAAAATTTTATTTTGTGTGTTTTTAAGAATTATTTCATCGAACGTTTTGTGTATTGCACAAAAATAAGCATTCATTCCATACTTTCTCCCTGGTTTAAATATAAATGTTATTTAAAAAAATATGCCTAAATGTTATCTTAGTATTTTCACCCATTCAAATTATAAATTGTCTTGTAAAATGACAGTCCCCGACAGGCAATATCATGCAGGATAAATTTGCAAGCATTCAACACAATGCGGACAATACGAATAACCTCGCATTATTGTAACGAAATCTAGCGACTTTAGGCTTATATCGGTGGTTAAGCCTAAAGTCGCTAGATTTTGCTTCGCTACGGTACCAGTTCGTAAAGTAACAGTTGCCTTCTGCAACATCTCATTTCGTCACTACCAATAAGAGTTGGCCAAAATATCAGTCTACTTTCAATTACACAAAACAAATAAATATGATTAGTCACTTCTAGAATAACTGGCTGTGATTCGCTCCTGGAGCTGACGTTTTATAATACCAAAATGAAGGAGACTATGAAAATGCATAGCTGCATGCAATAAAGAGTCATTTTTGTAGACGAAATTGTTGTGTAACTTACATTTGATTTTAGGTGTTATTTTATTTTAAAATATCATGGTATAATAATTTTTTACATTCTATGTAGAACAATGCACGCGAATCTATTGCATTTGCAGTGCAATGGTTAAAACCAATAAAATATTAAAATGTTAACAATTCGTTTTAAATGCATATGTCATATCCTTTTATAGGAAAACATAAGTAAAACATTTATTTGATATCAACGGCTGATTTTGATTGAAATAATTATAAAATATCAGTTGAATATTACGGAGCCATTATCGTTTTAATTGTATGTCATTATATTTATTCGTATTACTAGATTAGATAGGGACTCAATATTTCCAGAAAGCATACCATACATATGGAAATTTGACTTTTAAATGTTGGTTGTTATTGTATATTTAAATATCGGCCCCTCTTTGAGATGGAATGGACAAATTGCAACCGCTTTGAACAGTAACCTAACCATTAAGGATCGTGTTAATTTTTACAAACAGCTTCGGTTCATATTTACGTTATTGTTTTAATTTACCTATCTTTTTTGTTTTACCTAACAGTATTTAATAATAATAATAATGATTTATTGCCATATAAAGATTGCTACATTTAAAAACACATACAGTGGCTTCCACACTAGGCTCAGCCTGTATCGTGGAAGTCGTACCATCCACGAGTTTACAACAGAGTTTAATGCGGCTAGTTTATAAAGCGTATGATGCACAAAATCAGAGCAATACATAATTTACCAAGAAAAATAGCAATAACATAAGGTAACTTTACGGAGCAGTTAAAACAAAGCTAATCAAACAATTTGGCATGCAGTATAGAATGAGTTAAGTCGAAGAAGTGCGGCTAAGTTAATTTGTAGGTGTAGGTGAGTGTAGTGTGAGTAGGAGAGGAAAGGATGATAATGAGTGATTCATCTCAAAGCTTCTTCAGCCTGATCATATGTCCAGGACAGAAGGAGCTCCAGTACTCGCGTTTTGGCCGTAGTAACTCGGCAGAGTTTGATGTCGCATACTTTAACAATATTGTTATATACTAAGGGCAGAATAAATACTCTATAGCGTTTTGCGAATGAAGTTTTTACGGTAGGGAAGAGAGCTTTAAATAATCTTTTCTTTAGTAGGTCAGGATACGATGGGAGTTGCAAAATACTCTTCTGCATGGTGATTGTAGCTCGTAGCAAAAATAATCGACGAACACTTAAAAGTTTATTAATTTTATATGTTATATATGTTAAACTTATTTATTTTTTCACTATGAGACATTATTATATTTCACGTTGTACGACCATTACGCTGCGCATATATGCAAACAAGACAACCCGTTCGACCCAGTTCGGAAGCCCCGCCTTTTTCGATTCAGTTTTCGTGGAGCCATTTTGCAACTCTATGTTTCTGTTTTTTCATTCGCTTTGGATGACTGTTTCTCGAACTGACACTAAAAGAAAACTCCTCTTTCAGTTGCTCGGACTCGGAAGGCACACAGGGATTGTGAGTTCTTAAGAAAGTTGATCGAGAGTAAAAATCGGACACCTTCATAAAACGGACACACCCGTTAGACCTAGCATGACTTGCTGAGCATTACCAGACCACACCAGATTATACCAGATCTCTGAAATGGAACTGGCTGATTTGTCAGAAGTGAAATATCACTATTATCAGTCATCATCATTTAAGCCAAAAGACGTCTGCAATTAACAAGATTTTATTTTGATTTATGTCCAATGCATAGAAAAAAATATATATAGGCTGGGCCAAAAATACTTCTCTGGAGTTCACAGGTGTTGAGTAAACCTTATCTTTCAGAGTTCCCCATAGAAAGAAATCTAGCGGAGTTAAATCCGGTGACCGGGCAGGCCATGCTAAAACTTCGCTCCCACGGCCGATCCATCTCTCGGGGTATTGTTGGTTCAGCCAATTACGAACATCCAAGCCGAAGTGGGCCGGGCATCCGTCGTGCTGGAACCACATAGTTCGTCGGGTTTCCAAATCGACATCTTCTAGCAGATCGTTTAATTCATTATTTAGAAATAATAAATAGTTGTGAGAATTCAGTCTATTTGGAAATATGACGGGACCTATTATTTTATTCCCAATAATGCCAGCCCCCACAAGTTTACGGAAAATTTGCTGGTATGAATTTTCCCTTTTCGCATGGGGATTTTCTTCTAACCACATATGCTGATTATGGGAATTGAAAACTCCCTCTCTCGTGAACAACGATTCATCTGTCCATAATATCTTATTTAGAAATCCAGGATCTTCCACTAATTTATGATTCATCCTTTGGCAAAAGGCAGCAACTCTAGCTAGCCCGTCATTGTTAATTAATCCGTGTACTTTCCTGTAGTGAAAAGGATGCAGGCCGTACCTTTTCCATAGCCTTAATACGAGCTTATAGTTAACATTGACCATTCTTGCTACAGATCTTGATGACAAAGTTGGGTCTTCTCTTATGATGTTCATTATTCTGTTCTCTGCTTGTTCATCTAGATTTATAGCCCTTTCTCTGTGAACTTTTCCACGCCCTTTTTCGCGAAACTGTCGATGGACATCCGCAAAAGTCGAATGGTGAGGTATACGACGGTTTGGGTATCGTCTTCGGTATTCGGCGACTGCCTGGAGCGAGTTCCCATCACAATATCCGTACACAAAGTGGATATCTGCTAAATGAGCCGAAGGATAATGCGGCATAGCGAATATTATTTATTACAGTCAATAAAATGTTCAACGTTATTTTATCTTACGTGACAATTAGTTATCATTTGTAATGTGTCATTTTAGTGACAATCAATTTCAAACTAGCCAGTTATAAGAAGAACCACTCTCGCGACTTAGAACAGAACAAACCTAATTATCTCTATTCTCAGTGATAACAAAAAAGCTACTTGAGATTGAAGTGTGTAAAATAAGATATTATAATTATTCGGATTAATACACTACACTGTATTTTAGTTGCATGTCATATCCTTTTATCTCGTGATGAAAATATTTTCGGTAGTAAAAACTTTTTGTAGATAGATACCAAACTTCTTTATGAAACTGGCTAACAACCATACAGTTAGTGCATCTACGTGTAAAAGAAGTAGGTGGCTACGTCATGCTCACGCCCTTAAGGTGTGTTACACTGGAGATTTTTTAACTTTTGATTTGTTGTAAATAATTAATATCTCCTTAATTATGAGTTTTTGGACTATATGTTACATAACTTTATATACTCTAATTAGGCTTTAGTATCGTTAGCTTAAATCTTTCGGGTTATTAACGGTCACGGTGTATATTTAGAAAGATAGATAGTTTATTTTAAAGTTACCAATAGCAGTAGTAGCTTACAACACACAGTCCCATCTGCCCGCCAGACACCATTCTGCTTTATTTCCTAGAGAAACTGCAAATAACTTTTTTCCAAGTCACGCGCAGCTGGTATTTTACACGTATTTAGGTAACAATATTTAGTTTTTGCGGAAGACATACTCACCGAAATTAGTCATGTTTGTAAACATATATTTGAACATAAGACTTTGTTTCGTTGGCAACACGTCGTCCACAAAATGACGTCATTATGGCGGTTAAGCTTTTTTAGAATGGTGTTACTCTTAAATTTGATTCTTTGCTTCGAAATGGAGACTTTCGAGGAAAATTAAAATTACGAGTAACTTGAAAACATGCCCTCTTTCGAACTGCATAATAAAATGGATTGGTTTGAAAAATTAAATGTTGTCTATTTCCGGGCAGACTCTTCTCTACCGCATAGGCCCATCTTGTTGTGACCCTCGTTTTTGGTTACCATTTGAGAATCTCTCTTATCCCAAAAATTGTTGTTGGGCCGTTGATTGAATTTTTTCAGTACGAATAATGAATTACCTTCGATATGAATCGTGTGAGTCCCGGTCTGAGTCAGCGTAAGGCGCCCAATGCGCCGGTGCACCGTCATTTTCTTCGCGCTCGCTGTTATTACTTGTGCCTGTATACAATAATGTAATTATTTTTTACTATGCCATCACTTCTCATCGTAGTTAATCTATTTTGTAATATGCGTATGTACTCTAAATAGATATAGCATATAAGCTCACAAAACACATAAGACCTTTGATACGTCTTATGCAAAAACATAAGACGTATCAAAGGTGTCATTGTAAAATAACCTATAGAGGTCATTTGCGTTAACATCTTTAAGGCAAAGATGATAAACTAGGTTGATGGAACTGTGCCTAAGAAGCCATATTCATCTGTCGCTATGCAGCATTTGGTTTATTTAAGTCTGGAGAATTATCATAACGGGCCACGACATCGCTTGTCACACGACTCAGCGTCACCCATCTCTTTCACACTCTATTTAATGGAAAGAAATAGACAATATTTGTCGCGCAAAGCTCTTGAGCGCTCACTTTCAAAAGGAATCGTCGCATTTATATCGCTTACAATATGTTAATTTACTCCCGATGAAAAGGTTATTTTAATAAGGTGCAGATTTCTTCACGTGTAATCATTTATAGTAAGCACGGCAAAGATGTGCTAGAAGGACAGTCAGCATCAAATATTCTGTAACGGCCCGAGAGCCAAATAAATGTATTACCATCTCTCTCCTCAATCGGTCCCTCAATGCTGAGGATCGTGACTCTGCCGACGTAGTCTAGCGAGTGTTCCCTTCATGAAGCTCGATCGGTTGCCTGTTCAAGGGCTGCATTAACCGGCACGTTAAGACGCTCCGACACCTGGTTTACCCATCGTTTTGGGCTACGGCCTCTGGGTCTCTTCCCTTCGACTGTGCCTGTCACCATCACCTTTTCTAAATTGTTGGCCTCTCGGCGGGCCACATGACCAAAATACTGAAAAATCCGGTGCAGACAGACAGATGAGAGGCGCTGTTTGTGTCCGAGGTCAAGTTCTTTCAGTATGGACCCGTTAGTTCGAAAAGCAGTCCAAGGTAACCAGATTACCATAGATATGCAGAAAGATGCGTCACGATTTGGCGCTTCGGGCGTTACAGTTACAGAGTGTTTGACGCCGACCGTTCAGGAAAACGGATTCCTTTAGAAGTTAAACGCCGAAAAGAAAAGCGGGTCGGTAGATAGTGGTACTGACACTGGTCGACGGCGGTGATGGAGAGGTGCGGCGCGTCGGGCAGCGGGTCGGCGGGGGGCGCGGGCGCGGGGGAGGCGGGCGCGGGCGGCGACGGGCTGTCCAGCGAGATCACGGCGCCGCCCGGTGAGCGGTAGCCCGACGACGACACCGCCTCCACGCCTGCGCACAACACACTGGTTTCATATAACTAGAACGACTTACAATTTTTTTTTTCACTCGTGTAAACCTGTCAATTAGGACTTCGCGTTGATTTAGTGGCATATAATTAGGCATCGGAAATTCGGATGCTTTTATACCTAAACTTCGGCCTCAGTAGGTACCTACACCGCGTAGATGTTGACTAGCATGGAGGCAGGCTCTATTTAATTTTACTAATTAAATTCCCGGGATTTACCGGCATACTGGAAATTTTTATAACAACAATAGGTACATACGTATCAAGATATTAAAAAAACTATTTTAGTAGTTCCTGTTTACAAAATTGTACTTAATTCACATGTGTTTCATTTATATAATATACGTCATAACCTTAATAATTTAAAAAGGTAATTAATAACCTTTCCATAGCGTTTTGTATAATCCCGGGATCCCGGGAATTTAAAAAATAAAATATTATTTATAAGAAGCCGACTCCACACGATTTTGCTAGTTGTAGGTATAAAAGCATCTGAATTTTCGATGCCTGCATATAATATAGACCATAGAGTATAGAGTGGTGGTCCTATATTTTTTGAATTGGACCACTCTATACTCTATGTTATACAAATCCGCCCAGAGCTGTAAAAAAAAACAACGGCTAAGTGCGAGTTGGACTCGCGCACCGGGTGTTCCGTACAAAATATACGCTATAAACGGCCGTGTCTATGAAAATTCGGTGTTAGCAGAGCCCTACTCCCAAGCAAGATGTACGCGGTGTTCGATCATTTAATATTAGTTACTGGCATAGACAGACAGACATACAACTATACTGTTTTTTGTATTTGTTATAGCGGCAACAGAAATACATGTGTGAAAATTTTAAGTGTTTATCTAAAAATATGGGTTCAAACCCATAGAAATATAAGATGATTGTGTAAATTTTAACACGTGACTGTTTTTCGGTTTCATAGAGTCGGACCATTTTATCTCTTCCAAGCAAATTAACTGTCAAATATGTAAAAAACTGAATATGGCAATGTTTTATATCTGTCACAGACGTCAAGTTGTTTATGTGTCTTAAGAAACAATTTATCTTTACGAGCATTGGTTTAAAAAAAATAATGGTTTAACTATGGGAAAACCATATAAAAGTGGTCAGCGAGAACTGCTTTTCCGCATGATCATTAACTTCGATGCTGTAAAGCAACAGCAAGAAGCGATTATCGCTAAAAAGCGGCAATGTTTACATTGCATTAAGTCTGTGGCTGGTAAGATTAACCAATCTTAGTACTTTTGAATAACACCAATATGGTTTTTGTTAAAATAATGTTTAAGTGAAGCCATTTAGCTTTTAGCAGCCTCTTAAGTGCACTGAGAATATATTATGTGGTGTTAGTGACTTATTTATTATTCCTAAGACTATTTAGTGCCCTATATTCAGTGTTGCCATATACCAAAGCACAGATAAAACAATTAAAATTGGTGGAGTAAAGATATTATAGCCAGACTATACAAAGGTAGTTCAGAATATAATTTCTATGAATGATCTGTTGAGACGACAATGATGAAAAATGAATGCCTTAAAAACGCTGAAGATTGTCCCAACAGATGGTTATAGGGGTATTTTTACCCAACTACGCTGAAGCAAATAGGTCAATCAACATTTTTCTGTAACTCGTTGCCACGGTTACGTCTTCCTAGTCACTCTTAAAAACTACAATTTTAAACATACAAAGGCAACAGATTTTTTTTTTGTAGCAAGTAGATCCGTTTTTTAATGGCCCGTCTCGTCAGAATGTCTAGATTTTAAGCATATTTCTAAGTAACTCTGTCACTATTTAAATAAAACAATTTAACGGATTATATCCCGTATATTATCTCATTTGAGTTTCCGACGTTTCGAAAGCTTTTCAGCTTTCCATGGTCACGAGTGGACTGATGATATAATATACACGTTAAATTGTTTTATTTAAATGAGTAATAATCGCGGAAACAGAAGAAAATATTCTGTCACTATTGTCTGCCAAGTCACAGGACTGAATTGGAACAAGCAAAAGTTGATCCACCCAAATAACAGGGTTGTGATTTTTTAGGGTTCCATACCCAAAGGGTAAAACGGGACCTTATGACTAAGACTCCGGTGTCCGTCTGTTTGTTTGTCTGTCTGTCTGTCTGTCTTTCAACAGGCTGTATCTCATGAACCGTGATAGCTGGACAATTGTTCACAGATGATGTATTTCTGTTGCAGCTAAACAACAAATACTAAAAACAGTATAATTTTATGTCTGTCTGTCCATTTTAGTAACCAATATAAAATGATAGAACACCGCGTACATTCTGCTTAGGAGCTCTGCTAGAACTAACAAGGAGCTCTGCTAGAGCTAACACTGATTTTCATAGATACGGCCGTTTGTAGTGTACATTTTGTACGGAACCCTCGATGCGCGAGTCGAACTCTCACTAGGCCGGTTTTTTTTTAAGTAAGTCTGTCACTATTACTCTTGTCTCCCTAGACACGGGACAGAATAGCAACAAGCAAAAGTTGATCCATCCAAATAACAGGGTCGTTATTTTTCTCTCCTCCATGGAGGAATATTTTATTTACCATTGGAAGAGGAGTAAGTGTCGTCGGCGTTGGCGGCGACGTCGGCGGGCGGCGAGGTCTTGGGCGGCGGCACCTTGCGCTTGAGCGGCAGCTCGTCCTCGGAGTCGGACGTGAGGTCCACCAGCACCTCCGTGGCCTTGGGCGTGCGCGCCTCGCCCACCGCCGAGCGCTTCGCCGCGTTGCCGTTGCCTTCCACCGGTATTACTTCTGCGGGACCAATTCATACGTCAATCCACTTGTTTCTATGTCGCGTTGCCATGGTTACCGTCTCCTGAGTCACGATTTACCTTAAATCTACTTTAAACAATATAATGGCAACAATAGTTATTTGTTATGTAAGGCTGCGAAGTTAATTGGAGCGAGTTCTTGGATTGTAAGGCGAATCAGTGAAGGAATCAAATATATATTCCTGAGCGTAGTGGGCTTTCGAGGCACGAGAATCGAAATAATTTTACAGCCGCGTGAATCACGCACAACTTTTCACATCACTACAGCGAGGAAAATATAAGAGGTAAAAAAAAATACTTACTTGACGGAAATTTTACGATGTAACGACGATAGATTAACGAAAACTGTTACGGCATGGTAAGCGGAACGAGGCCGAAGCCAACCGACCACACATGAGATAGATAATAGCTTCGCTGGCGTGGCCGTGGTTGTACGCGACAAAAAGTAGCCTATCCACTCTCCAGCCTTTATTTTATCTGTATGGATGAAATCACGTCAATCCGTTGCCCCGTTATCGCGTGAAAAGGGGGCAAACCAAAATACCGTAAGTATCTTGTCGCCTTGCGGAAAATACTAGCTGTAACTGACCCAGGTCGTCGGCGATGAGCGTGACGGGCTCGGCGGCGGGCGGCAGGGCCTGCGGCGCGCGCGCCGGCGGCGAGTGCGCCGACCAGTTGCCGTCGGCGTGCAGCTGGATCTCGTTGCACTCGCCCGCCAGCCGCGGCGACGTCAGCACCTCTTGGAAGTACCTAAGGGACCGACGACAATTACACAATCTAGCCTAAATCATCATAAATGGGACTTATAAATCGTTGAGAAAATTAGATGTAAGAACTGTCAATCAGAAATGAGGAGTTCCGCAGAAGAACCAATGTCGTTTACATTAGATCAGAGTAGCTAGACTTAAGTGGCAGTGGGCGTGCACGTTGCTCGTAGAACCGATAACCGCTGGAGCGGAAAGGTTCTCGAGTTGCGCCCGCGTACAGGACGACGCAACGTAGGAAGGCCACTAACAGATGAACCGACGATAGGATAAAGATCGCGAGAAACCGTTGGATGATGCCAGCGCACGACCGGTCGTTATGGGAATCCTTTGCAGAGGCCTTTGTTCAGCAGTGGGCGGCCTTGGGCTAATATCATAAATAAATAGACATTTATTAACTTTTAGAGATACAAAGATCTAAGCAGAAAGAAAAATTGCGATCCACTGCAGTGTAAGCCGGAATCGAACCAGAGTCTCTGTTATACGGGAACAGCGTCCTTAATCCATTGGTTCAGGGGTCGGCAACCTGCGGCTCTTTGAATGTGCAGCTGTGGCTCTATAGATTAGGTTTTTTTAATCAAAAAGTACTATTTATTGCTGACAAGATTTTTTTTGTGGCTCTTTAAAAACTTAGAAATTGTATAAATTGTAATTTTTGACTCTTCCGACTCAAAAGGTTGCCGACCCCTGCCTTAGACTATCAGACCGCTTGTGATTCACAACGAATTACTCCTCTACCTTCAGTAACGATACTCACGACCTATATGCCATTATTTTTTTGAAAGGTTTAGTACATTAGAGCACAACTCTCAGTACGATCTTCAATGTACAAACATTTAATTTTTACAACTTTATAATAGAATAGATATCGTCGCCTATTACCCATAGTACAAGCTTTGCTTAGTTTCGGACTAGATCAATTTGTGTAAGACTGTCCCTGATACAATACATAACAAATACTCAAAAAGTTCTACTTTACGTAGCTGTTTAGCGTGCGAAAAGTTGGTTTCACTTTAAAAATTTTATAACTTACCTTTTCATCATTATAACACGTTTATTTTATTTTAATATTGAATATTGAAAAATCGTTCTTAATAAGTTGTCTGAATGGAATGGAATAGTTGCCGAAACCCATGTCATAGAAGGAGTGTTTTTTCTTACTGCAAGCATGTTTTAAGTTTCAAATTCCTTACGTGTTATTTTTTTTTATTCACAACTGTATTAAAAAACGTCGTTCGATACACGAGCGGAAATGACATTCTTCACTCGTCCCGAGTCTATATCGATATCTCTCGGTACTCGTGAAGTAATGACATACTTTCCGAACTAGCATGGAAATGTACTATTATTAGACACCTCAAATACACAGAAACATTAGGGGTTACCATTAAGTAGAGGTAAACAACAGGCAGTCTTAAATAGCGATCTCTTCCAGACAGACTGATATTTATTTATTTTATTTCCCATTTGTAATGCATGGTCCACTCACCCATCGACTACCAGGGAGTCATAGAGCGCAGGGCGGTCGCACACGGGGCACAGCCACGTGGGTTTCCGTTCGTTCATCTGCAGGAAGAGCGAGGCGTCGAAACACTGCAGATGCGGGCAGTTGGCGGGCCGGCACGGACACGACATGCGCATCTTGCCGAGCGGGCACATGAGGGACACTCGCAGTGACGTCGTCGCGATCTCGCTGTCGTAGTCTTCTGATAGTTTTTCTTTGACTGTAAACATTTTTATTGTTAGTTGCTGTAACAAGAGATTACAATTCTCGCGTAACTTGAAACATGCTACAGTTTTGAAAATGTTCTTCTCATTTGAAATTATAATTATCTCTATATATAAATATATTTGCATCTTTTAGCTTTTAGTCGTTGTATTGTAGATTAGTGTAAGATTTGGATGCCATACTATGGCGGAACATGTATTAATGTCATTTACGTTCATAATAAAATTTGAGGGTTGCCCGCGATTTCCCGGGGATCCCATAATCTGATCAGACCAACTTGGTGGCAATGGGACCACTTCAGAAGTAAATTTTTGAAATAAAAAAAGAATTTTAAAAATCGGTCCACAATTGGCGAAGTAATCGCTGAACATACATAAAAAAAATACAAACAGTCGAACATAGAACCTCCTCCTTTTTTGGAAGTCGGTTAAAAATAGGTTTGTAAAGTATGTTCTAGTGAATAAATGATTTTGAATAGTGTAAGTGATGTGAGAGTTCCTAGTTTGTATTTCATTATTGGAACGATGTTTCGTAAAAATATTAATGAGATGTCGCGTAACCAGTGAATTTAAGGTAAGTTTTATTGATAAAAATACCTACACTTCAATCAAAATGGGGTAATCACAGCGATTGCGCGCTCGTATACGTTATATTTTGGGACTAAATGTACCAGAAAAACCGACACAAATGAACGACACGGGGTACTACGGCTTACACGATACGTATTACACAAGGGGAGTTTTGAATGGGAATCTAACAAGGAAGTATGACCGGTATCCGAGCAGTTCTTCCGTAACTTTGGCCTTCAGCTTGATAGTTTCTGAACTTACTGAGCGAGCGCGTGTAGTCGGGGTTCTTGGTGCCCTTGTTCTTGAGCCTGTGCAGCAGCTCGGCGGAGGTGAGCTTGCGCACGAGGAACACGCTCAGCACGTAGGCGCGCGTGAAGTCGGACGCCCACGTCACTTGGATAGTGTTGGCCACGGTGGGGCACAGCTTCACCAGGGACGAAATGTTCACAGGCCGCGGTGGTCGCTTGGGCTCTGGTGTTGGTTTGTTTGTGGGGATCGGGTTCTGGACAAAAGTAACATTTTTTACTAAACTAGCCAGACGCTAAATACTCAGTAGGTTGATAAGAGGACACATGTCAGACTAACATCTTTCTGTGATTTAAATTCCTGTTACACGCTACAACAGTGGCAAAGTTGACGATTGCTCGATGATTATAGACATCATGGTGGGCTTAGGTCAATGTTTTGAAGACAGCAATTGGTTTGCCTAAATTTCAAAATAAGCCATTTCAGAAAATAATTGTTTTATAAAGACATTGAAATAAAACCTACGACTAAGTTCCGTTTTACCCTGAAATTATCTAAGAAAACCAGCCAAGTGCGAGATGTACTCGCGCACCGAGGGTTCTGTACAAAATATACGCTACAAATGGCTGGATCTATGGAAATGCAGTGTTAGCAGAGCTCCTAAGCAATATGTACGCGGTGCTCGATTATTTAATATTGGTTATTGATATAGACAGACAAACATAAAATTACACTGTTTTTAGTATTTGTTGTTATAGTGGCAACAGAAATACATCATCTGTGAAATTTTCAACTGTCTAGCTATCACGGTTCATGAAATAGAGCCTGGTGACAGACAGACAGACAGCGAAGTCTTAGTAATAGGGTCCCGTTTTACCCTTTGGGTACGGAACCCCAAAAAGCTATTTTATAATGAAATAATAATGAAATAATGATCTGTATTCTGTAAGTAGGCCACAAGGGCACTTTTACAAGTCTGACTCTACGGCGTTTCCCAAGAGGAGACCACTGAAGAGAAGAAAGCCGAAATAAACTCAACAGTCAGTAATTTTTTCGAAATAACTCTTATATCTATTACAATATTCGTGCTTAGCCTAACCTAAATATATGTTTTGAGTATAAACTCAATGCGTAGTTCTTCAAGGAAACATATCAAAACTTATAAAAGTAAAAAAAAAATCTAGAATATAAAAAAGCAAAATAGTGATTTTTATTTAAAACAACTTACATACGTTTGATATGCCACCTCATAAGAACCGTGTCCCGGTAAAAGTAAATTATTTGGTTTCTGTTTTGGGCCATGCATTTTTGTCTGTTAAATAGTCCTCTACCCTATAATAAGCCTTCGCCATAAGGGACTCTTTTAAGTACTTTTTGAGAGCTGGAAACGATAATTTCAAAGCATCATCTGGTAGCTTATTATAAAAATGTATACATTGGCCTACGAATGACTTGGCTACTTTACGAACGCGGAACTTTCTAATAGCGATTTTGTTTTTATTTCTAGTATTAAAATTGTGGATATCTGAATTCCTAGTAAAAGACTCTAGGTTCTTAATAACATAAATAATATTCTCATAAATATATTGGGACGCTACGGTTAATATGTTGATGTCTTTAAAAAGTTCTCTTAAGTAGTCACGGGAGTTCAAGTTATATATAGAACGAATCGCTCTTTTTTGTAACACAAATATAGTCTGTATGTCAGCTGCTTTGCCCCAAATCAGAATACCGTATGACATGATACTATGAAAATAACTATGATATACTAAGCGAGCAGTATCAACATTGGTCAATTGTCTAATTTTTCTAATAGCGTAAGCTGCTGAACTTAATTTACCTGCATGTACTGCTAAATGGGGACTCCATTGCAAGTTCTTGTCCAGTGTTATACCTAAGAATAATGCCCTATCCACCATTTCTAAACATTCACCATTGAGCGATATAGCAGAATCCACTGCTCTAACATTCGGTAAAGCAAATCTAACACATTTCGTTTTCTTAGCATTCAATACCAGATTATTAATATTAAACCAGTCATGTACTTTAACTAGTACACTATTAATTTCGGAATAGTCTGTTGCTTTCCGGTCAACTTTGAAAATTAATGATGTATCATCAGCAAATAGTACTATATCAGAAAGATTTTCTACTATAGATGGTAAGTCATTTATATAAACTAAAAATAGAAATGGCCCTAAGATAGAGCCCTGTGGCACTCCTAGCTTAACTGCAGCTCCACTGGATTGGGTTCCATTTACAACAACTGTTTGTGTTCTATTGCTGAGATATGAAGACATAAGGCTTAAGGCATTTATAGACAGGCCATAATGTTCTAATTTCAAAATTAGTGTTCCATGATCAATGCAATCAAATGCCTTAGAAAGGTCACAAAAAACTCCAATTGCATCACAAGATTTCTCCCAGATGTTGTAAATATATTTAATGAGTACATCAGCCGTGGAAAGTCCCCTTGTGAAACCGAACTGTTTACTACTAAGTAGTTTATTTCTATTGAAGTGTCCCAGCAGATCCATCAACATTAACTTTTCGAAAACTTTACTTAATACAGGTAGTATAGATATCGGACGGAAATTAGTCAAGTCACTCAAGTCACCTGATTTAAAAAGAGGTATGACTTTACTAAGTTTCATAAGATCTGGAAACACGCCCTCTGATATGCAATTATTATAAATCAAGGCTAGATAGGGTGCAATTGAGTCTATGATATGATGAACAATTTTTACTGAAGTTCCCCATAAATCCTCTGTTTTCTTTAAATTCAGTGACTTAAATGTTTTAATAACGTCTATTGAATTTACTTGACTAAATTCAAAGCTTACATTGCATTTGTTAAAATTAACATTAAATAACAAATGGGCTTCAGTCGCAGATGATTGAAGATATCTTGTAGTATTAATTGCAATGTTGGAAAAATAATCCTCGAATGCCGAGGCAACATCGTTCTGACCATTTCCTGTCATAATGTTGACTTGACTATTGCGAGTTTTTGTTTTACCAGTTTCTCTATTAATAATATTCCAAACAGTTTTCACTTTATTGTCAGAAATTTTGAGTTTAGAACTAATATAATTTGCCTTAGCGGCTATGCACACCTTCTTAAACATTTTTGAATAATTCTTGACATACTCCAGGAAAGCAGTATTCTTGTTTACCTCTTTCTCTCCATATAATTCATAAAGCCTATTTCTACTTCTATGAATGCCGACAGTAGCCCATTCACTAAACTTCGTTTTTGACCCAGAAATAGTTTTCATTTTGAAATGAGTATTAAAATTATTTATAATTATGCCAAATAAATTTTTGTAAAAACAATTTAGGTCATCATGTGAAATGGATAACATACATAGATCATTATGAACTTCATTTTTGAATAGTTCTAAACGATAACTAGTTATGGGTCTGTATGTTATAGTTTGTGGTATTTCTTGGAAAGTGTTTGGGAAAGATGCTCTCTGACCTCTATGATCTGAACTAAAGGACTTAAATATTGCCTTATCCAAGCATTTACAATCACAAAAAATATTATCTAGACAGGTTTCACTACTAATTCCCACGAGGGTTGGCTCAAAAAACAAATTGACCAAGTTAAAAGATTTAAACAAACTTAACAACTTCACAGTGTTACTATTCGATTCAAGTAAATTAACGTTGAAGTCTCCACATACTATAACATGTTTTTTGCCTTTACAAGCTATTTTTAAGACATTTTCCATAGTGCATTCAAATGTATGGAAATCAGCAGAAGGTGGTCTGTAAATACATATAATTAAATAGGTCTCTAATTGTACACAAGCAATCTCTATAATCCGTTCTATTGATAATCTAACAATATCTTCTCGCTCTTTGGATTTCATGGAACTTTTAACAATTATAAGAGAACCCCCATGAATGGCTAATTTTCTAGCAAAGACACTTACTAAGTTAAAGTTAATAAAATCAAAAAGTATATATAATTATTTAACTGGCGTACCTATTTAAATAGACGTTTGTAAAAAAAATTACGAGCGTTCAACTATGTAATGAAGAGTGAAAGCAAACTTTCTTTCTGTGTTGTAACCAACTGAAGAAAGGTGAAAAATGTAATACTCACTGGCAGTGGACACATTTTGTTGTTAACTTTAACATTGACACTTGGAGGGAAGCAGTCTTCCTGTTCACATGTGGTTTCCAGAAGACAAAATCTCAATTGGGCCTGTCAACAGAAAAAAATATCTTGTTACTTTGGATATCTAGCATATATGTATATCTTTTCCACATACACAAATTGGCATTGTTTCAGAGTTGAATGTCCAGTGATTGCAATGAAATGTCATTTCATTATGTTACTGGAAGAGATGCCCTTCAATCATAACTTCATAGCGTGGGTTTCACTTCTTACTCAGCTGTATAAAATATCTGGCGATAGTTTCACACTCGCCCATATGAATGAATCCCTGTGACAGCCTCACACTCACCTGTATGACGTAGTCTAGCTTGTTGCTGGTGCCGACGATATCTTTCCCGCAGGCGATCTCTGTGGCCTGCGTGGGCGTGAGGTGAAACTGGTAGGCGCCTTCCTGCATACGTCCAGCTTGCGTCGGCATCATCGTCGTCGGCTTCATTAGCTCTGCCATCACATCGTAGAATGGGAGCCTGGGAATAATAACTTCTTCATAATTTGTGAAGCAAAATTATATATGATCTCTTCTCATTTGTTTCTAGATACATCCTCGGCCGCATCGCATCGTCTCTTAACAACTGGTGAGATTGCGGTCAAATGCCTGTCTATCAATAAAAAAAAAAACAAGAAAAAAGATAAAAAGCTCACTTTATTACATCCAGTACTGATGCAGTCATTGGAGTGTTCATTTAACAGGGATGATTTATGAAAATTATAACACAATTGCAATAAGTCAGGGGTTAGAGACTACATTTTTATCAAACTTAATCGATAATATGATTTTTTTTCAAAAGTAAGTGATACGGACTATTTGCAGGTCACTGAACCGAAAAATATATTTTTTTTGTATGTTCTGTTCTTATTTAACGTTGGGGCTTCATCGCGCCAAGAGAGTTAAACGGATTTTAACTATTTTTAGTACACGGGTAGCGACATCGGCAGCCATCTACATATGGTTGTAGAATATTTTTTATCCGACTAGGCTGAAAAGGAGGGGCTCTCTGATAAAAAATGTACTTAGATTAGGACTTACTTTTTGAACTTAACATCAGGATGCACGGGGTAGGGCGGCAGCGGCGCGGTGGGCGACGGCGAGGGCATGGGCGCGAGCGTGGCTCCGCCGCCGCCGTAGCCGTGGTACATGCCGCTCGCGTACATGGGGTTCTGCCGCGCCTGCGCCACTCAGTATCAACACACACAGCCTCTAAGACCCAACTTATATTAGAGAGTTTTGCGATTATAGGATGCAGTCTCTAGGGTAGCAGAACTGTTTTGTGTGTAGGTTCTCTTAGAAAACTGACACTTGCATCCAAAACTCTGTGTAGCTGAGCCATATGATCATTAAAAATCATAATTATGGCTAATTTTCAAATTTGTGCTTTGAGGTGGGATATTTGACATGTTGTTAAAATCATTGTTTAGTGCAAGGGTTCCCAAACTTTTCATACTGCAATTTTAATTTGTTATTTCTTCACTATGGCCTTGTAAAAGATAACTTTATATAATTCATACAATTCCCAACAGCCCAGAAACTTCTTCTTCAATCTACTTACAGTGACTGGCATGCCTTGTGCGCGCGAATCTTGTGGGTTGTAGCCGCTGACTGCGGGGTGCTGATATAGATTACGCTGGTTGGCGATCCCTGGGGCCAGCGGGTCTTTACCCTGAGAGCCTCCACCTGGACCCACACCACTGGAAGCTAGTGCCTGGCTGTTCCTGTCAACCAAAAACACCTTTACTATTCTCTTTTAAACCTTCAAAACACAAAATACTTGTGCTTTCATTTCCACTGGGATTAGTCTAAAAGGAATCTTCAAAAAATAACTAGTACAGATGTGAGTCAGTTCAGCTCCAGCATAATCAAATATAGTATCAATTACGCCATTTAATGGTGAGCCGCGCGCATATACATGTTAAGACAGTACTGGAGCTTAACTGTATGTGCAAGGAACTGGTATTCTTCATCCTGTAATCCTAAAAGGTGCAGTTTGTAGCAAAATCACACTAAGGACCCAACACCGAAGCCATGACTCATGCATCAACTGTTAGGCACACTCCTCTCATCCATACTGATCGCCGGCAGTCGCCCGCCGCGCTCGGTGCGCACGCTGCAGCTGCTGCGGTAAATGACACTTGCCTAGAGTTGTTGTTCTTTTGTGAACGTCCGTTTTCGGTAGCTTTGAGCCGCGATCTAAGTTCGGAAGAGTGTCCATTTTCGGTGGGTGCCGCATTACTCGGTGCCGGATTTCCTACCCTCGCTGAAGATCGTGTTTTAACCATTGTTGATGAGCGACCATCTCATGTCAACTGAAATTCAGCCGTCCCAATGGACGTAAATCTATCAAACGTCAACTACACAAACTGAGGGGTTTTCTGGAAAATTTCTTCAGGAAAATACTGCATGGCTGTCTCCTTATTTCTCTTACGCTAAGCACCGAATTTAGATGAAAGGGATAGGGCTCTAGTGACATCTGCAATTGAATAATTACTTTAAGTCATCAATGGTTAAAACATGTCTTTCAGCTTTAATACCACTAAACAAACCGCAAATCCTCTATGATGTTTATGATAATTTAGAACAATGTTGGTGGTCCCTTTTGATTATTTTGATAAATTATTCCACTGCAGCTGTGAAGGAGCTTGCTAAGGAGAAAAAGTACATTATAAGTTTGGAAATATCACCGGATATGGCTTTGGGAAGACAGGAGCTAGAGGTAAGAGAAATAAGATGACTGTCCTGTCAATGAAATTTTCCAGAAAAGTTTACCATTAACAACAAGTTGCTCCGATAGTCAGCCTGGACTGTGAGATGGGGCAGTGTTCAACTTAGGCAGCTCAGAGCCTTTAGGCATTCAATGAGGTATAGTCTACTCTAGCCCAAATTTACACAAACAGACCATCACTGCATTAGAGTAACTTGTAACAGTCAGGTGGGATGGGAACAGCTTAACAAACAAGATATACTCACACAATACATCTTTTTTTAAGTCTTAGGGGTTTTCATTTTCCACAGCCCCTTAACAGCCAATAGATTGACAGTGGAGAGTATAGTTTATTGTTGAAATAGTTAATGTACAAATTATATTTTGTGTACTATTTTGACATATAAACCAAGTAGTACACAGTTTGCTAAGCATTATAATTTAATTGGCAATGTATATACTCAATTAAATGTATTTATCTTGAGGCAGCATAAGCCCCTGATATAAATTCCTTAAAACTCATATTATTATATGAAATGTAAACACCGAAATAAACAAAAAAAAAAACAATAAGAAAATATCTGTGTACTTTATTGATGGGGTTAAAACCCACTATTATTGAACCATCCGTACATACAATACTATATACCTAATTTAGATATGATAATTTGAGATGTTATTATTATTGTATTGGTAA
The DNA here is from genome assembly GCA_905404275.2 of Hedya salicella. Taxonomy (NCBI): domain Eukaryota; kingdom Metazoa; phylum Arthropoda; class Insecta; order Lepidoptera; family Tortricidae; genus Hedya; species Hedya salicella. The sequence goes on along the minus strand of FR990112.1, from coordinate 8,596,370 downwards.
CCAATAAAAAATATACTATTTTGCTCTCAGGGTTTTTGACCAAAAAAATTGCGATGGCTGCGGCGTCATCAAGCTATTAATAAAATTGTGGGAAGTAGTACTTTAAAAAAAAATTAACTTCTGTGTCCAAAACTATGACGCCGGGCGCCAAGTATTCTACAGATTAATATTGAAGCAATATAATTTTTAACCATAGGATTATTATAAATTTATCATTATTTATTTCAGTATGAAGTGACCCTAATTGTTCACGTTGCCCCTGCATATTGCAAAGAACATCTCCCGCCGCGAAAACAACAAAACTTAGAAAAGCACCGGCATCATTCAGTAGAAAAATAAATGTGAAATGATAGTAATTGTTAGTAATTAAATAAACAAACATGGTAATATTTTATAATAGTTTTTTAGGAAAAACGTTTACGGAACCCAAACAATATGGATGTCAGGTGTTCAAAATAAAGTTACTCACCATGATATCGCGTTACCGTAATCGTAATATCTACTCATATTAACTATAAGTTATAAAAATTACACTGACATTTAGAAACACTTATTTAACTATTTACGAGTATCTTACAAAATGCCACACTATTTGACGCCTGCTGCATTATTCAGCCGCCACGTTGGACATAGACTAAATTTTAACTCTTTTAAATATCATCTATTTGCGCCTTTACATGTATAGGGAAGAGCCGTTTGTTTCAAAAGTGTGTAATGTAAGATATATAACATCATTACGTCGCTGGCGAAACAAAACTACAAATAATTTATTTTTTCTATAGCATTCCATAACGATAGCTGATATTAAATTATACTAAACTTTCAAATGTTATGAGAATTCATATCACAGATGTAAAGCTACAATACATGGGCTTTAAATGTGCACACAGACAAGATAGAGAAAAATTGCATCACATCCGAATCCGTTCGCTAGGGTTGTCCAAACGATAATTGTGTGTTCGGATACATTAATACCGTAACGAGAAAAATAGAAAAGCTGTTATTTTTACGGTTCCGTACATCAAAAGAAAAAATCCGGAACCCTTATAGAATAACTGATGTCCGTCCATCTGTTCATCTATCAAGGTCCTTTTTCTCATGAACGTAGTTTTTTTTTCTCATAGATGTAGGGCGCGGAATCCGGTATACTCCTCATACAAAATAACAGTTATTTTTTCGTTCAATTACGACATTTTCGTATATTTTATAAAATATTTAAAACTTGAATCAGGTGTCTTCAAAGATAAGGAAAGGTGTTGCTAAATAGGTACCGTTACAAAACATTGCAGAAATAGCATGTATTTTATAAGATTTCTAAATACCGTACCAAACCCGGTGTAGGGTATCAAGTTGAAATTATTATCAAATAATTAATTGCCGTCTAGTGAAAATCTATTGAATACTTCCAGTGGCCCTAGAAACATAAATTTTGATATGAAGGTACTTATAGCACAACCAACGTGTAAAAACTCTGACCAATTCATCCATACAAAATGTATAGTTATTTTATGTAGTGTGTAGTGTTAATTGTACCTACTTTTTAATTTCCATAATGCTGTGGCATCTTATAAGCTTTCGCGTCAATTACGTAAAGTCATGCTTGAATTGGTTACCTACCTACGAGACAGGCTGCGCTGCACCTAGTGTAGGGGCCAGTGTAACCTCAAATTGCTAACTTTTAGGTGCATGTTTTGTCATAAGTATTACTGTGGATTTTTTTCTGTATTAACTTTATTATAATATTCGTGTACCATAAAGAAATTTGAATTTTGAATTTGAATTTGAAAATGATCTTACACTGCGTACATTTTGCTTAGGAGCACGGCTTTCCTAACACTGGATTTGCATATAAACACGGCCGTTTTTAGCGTATATTATGTACGGAACCTTCGGTGCGTGAGTTCGACTTGCACTTGGCCTTTTTTTTTAAATACCTAACTGATAATTATATACACATGCGAAAGTATTTTTGTCGCTTTAACCTGTAATAGCAATTGCAAGTTCCAAGTAGTGTAGATATCATGTGTTTTTATATAGTGTTTTTATGATTTATTTTCCAAATACAACAGTAGCCAAAGAATGATAAGGAATATTTTTTACTTTAGAAAATGCCCTGTTCTCAGAAAATAAGCAAAGTATCTTTGCTACGCGAGCAAATCCCACGTGGGACTAGGAAAACTAAAACATCATATGTAGTTTATTCAGCCCCTCTGCTCTAGATGTGCGGGTGGATGATCAACTTTTCGTGTATTTTATAGATGAAATGTCGTTGTCAAACGTTTATATCAAGTTGAAAGATGACGAACCCCGAAGGATAGTCGAGATATTTGAAAAGTATTTTTTTATTGTTTGTATGCCTGTTTATACGTATATATCATTCACGGCCTAACAGCTAGACGGATTTTACAAATCTTTAATACAGGGGATAGTTATCGTTATTATAGTTATGTAGGTATACTTATATACATATATGAATGGGTAAAGCATATTTTTTACCCGACCACGTAAAGAAAATCAGAGGATTGTAGAAGTAGGTATATAAAATGCCCTATAGAGTAACCCTTGGGAATCTAAACATTGTTACGAATAAAATGTCATCAAATTGTTAGAGCCATTTCTAAGAAAACCAATTAACCATGACGAGGCAGATTATATGAAACATCATTACAACACTAGCATTTACCTGCGTTGCCGGGCCTGTGTTTCCACCCGTAATCTGAAGAGTTACTCCGATATTCTAAATTGGAAGTTTGTATCGCGCGGTCCCTCACACTCAATTACAATTTAACCCGAGTTCGAGGGGGATGGATGCGAAGATCACGAAAAGAAATTCGAATTTTGACCTTCGGCGTAACCTGCCTATCTGTGAGGCAACGTTCACCGAAATCCGTTCGAAAGTTAACAATCATCTATACATTTCCTCAAACTTTCACATTTATGATATGAGATATGACATGATTATGGTGATAGCGGTGATACAATACAATGACATGAAACATATACAATATGATGATGATGAAACATTACTCTTGTAATGCAGTGGTGCGTGTTTCCGAACTCTGCGTTCGAAAACCTTTTACAATAATTGAGCAAGCGACTGAATCTACCCAATTTAATTAAATACCGTGACTGTTGTATACCACGCACTTATAAAATTTAAATCGGATCTTGTTAAAAAGTTCAATTATGTTTATGGTAATGATATTTTCACGGTAGACTCACCACCAACACTTTCATACTAACGAAAGGGATCATGATTATGTTTTCGAACACATTTAAGAGGAAGCTATCTTTTGAGCCTTGCTACAGACACATGCCTAAACAGGGCGAGACCAGGCGAGACACATATGCCAAACTCTTCGCACGGTTAAAGTATGAAAAAGACGACATGAGAGTCTCGCTAGGACTCAGCCAGTTTGTTAGTGATACATACGTCACTACCGATTCCTAGTAGGTTCTGCTGTACTACTTCCTTTATTTTATCGATATCGATGAAAAATTTATATTAATACGCATTTATCGATTTTTCATTTGATCGGATTTTCTGGAGCCCGTTATTGAATAAGTAAATTGCCTATTAATGGCCACCTACCAGTTACTGGCCAAATTGTAACGGACTATCTGGAGGTCACAAAAACAAAAAAAAAAAATTTTTGTACTTATGTTTGTATTTATGTATCGTTGTGGCTTCGCCACGCCAAAACGGCTAAACGGAATTCAACAATTTTTAGTACACAGCTAGCTGGGTAGAGTAAGTATCTCCAGATGGTTATAGGAGGCATTTTACCCGACTGCACTGTCGAAAAAAAAAAGGGTTATGACTCTTTCTCCTCCACGAACAAAGTTGCGGGCGCCTTCTAGTATATACATATAGGGTATTTAAGTTTTTTTGTAAATACTTAAGGGTATTTAAAAAAAAACGCGTAGTTAACGTCAGCACAAGATGGTGGCCAGTAATTAAAAGAGTCTGGCCCGTTATTGGCGATGTACCCTATTTGACTAAAGTAGTTTACTAATCGAATTACTGACGGAAAGAATTGTATACAGATGTATCGGGTAAGCTGTAAAGTTAGCGAAAAGACTACATTTTTAGGGTTCTGTAGCCAAAATGGCAAGAACGAAAACCTTATATATCGTCATATAAGTCCGTCCGTCCGTATGTCACAGGCATTATATTCAGAAACTACAAGATGTATTTTTATTAAATTTGGAATATACATAGATATCGTGTATAAGCCGCTATTTACTCGTAGTTTGGTAGTTAAAATACAAAAAAACATTATGATTGTTCTACTATGCTGTTTTTTTTTGACAAGAAATTCAGACACAAAACCTAAAAAAAATCTGGAGGTGTCGCTACTTCACAACCACATCTATACTATTATAAAGTTGTAAAAATGAAATGTATGTACATAGAAGATATAAAGAAAAAAAATTTTACCTAACGGTTTATTTGAAGGTCACTGAATTATTTATTTTTTAGTTCCGTATATTTGTATGTGTCGTTGTGGCTCCATCACCGCCTGGGGTGCCTAGGCATCCACAGAGGTCGTAGATAGATTAGATAGGATACTTTTTATCCAATTACGCTGAAGCAAAAAAGAGGGTTATAATTTTTTCCTCCTCCGCGAACAAGGTTGCGGAGGTCTACTAGTAAAACATATACATATTTTGTTTCATGTTATTTTTTTTATATAAAACCCAGTATAAATCTTTTTCTGGTGATTGTAACATTAATTGCCGAAAATAATAATAATAAAAAAACCGGCTAAAAGCATGTCGGACCATGCTCAGTGTAGGGTTCCGCAGCCGACCATCCAATAAAATGCAGTACAGATGGAATAAAACCGGTATGAAAAAGTGTACAAGCAAAAGACCGTATCTCTATCTCTGGAATTGATTAAAGAATGTCCTACGGATCGATTTAACACTGACAGAATGGCTACTATGTAGATAAATGTTTTTACTCCATAAATGACTATTTTGCCAATAAGCCTACTATCTAGCTGTCAAGTTACTATTTTAATTTTTATATTTGAACTTTGATTTTTGAATTTTTAATTCCGAATTGTAATTTTAATCTTTAATTTTGATTTTTGAATTTTTATTTTTGAATTATGAATTTTTAATTTTAATTTTTGATTTATATTAATTGAAGTATACAGTTATTCTCTGTCATTAATTATTTTATTGTTAATTATTATTGCTAATCATAATAAAAAGCAAATTAATTATACGTAACAGTAACTAATTAAATATTGTCAAATCGTATGCCTTTTTTGGTAGAACATAAGTAGTATTGAATTTATCATTATCATCTTATGTAACTATGTTCTTGCAATAAACTAATTGATTCATTGATAGTTTGTGAGTAAAATGCCTGTGACATACGGACGGACAGACGGACGGACGGACGGACATGACAAAACTATAGGTAAGGGTTCTGTTTTTGCCATTTTGGCTACGGAACCCTCAAATACTAGAATGACCAATATCAGCAGCCAGATGAGAAGCCTTATTTAAAGTGTGCTCCGTGGAGCCCTAGGGCTCCGTAAAGCGTCGGTAGGGGCTCCGCGAAATCGTATCGCTAAAAATACTGGCTGTCTGTGTTGAGTTTGTATGTCGATGGAACATTTATATTGGCAGCTTAGATTTATATATCTTTATTAAGATAGGTGTCAAATGTAGAACTTTACATTGAATCCTCATCATGTCATGTTTTGTGTTGTTGTGAATAATATATTTAATAAATGTGATTAACATAAAGTCTCGTCTATATATTAACATGGTAGCAGATCGTTGAGTGTGGAAAACAAGTAAGTGGATTTAATTGTTAAAATGAATAACATCGTTATACCAATTTTTGACGGAACAGATTATTCAAATTGGAAAATCCGTTTAATGAAATTTCTGCAATTTAAAAAATGTAAGGATGTTGCTATACGTTTGAAAATGGATAGTGAAGATGCGGTATCATGGAATGAGATGGATATCCAAGCAACAAACTATATATACAGCGCGATTACGAATCAGCTAGAATATATCAGCGACTTAGACTCGACATACAAAATAATTTCGAAATTCGACGAAATGTATTTAAAACAATCCACAGCGTTACAAATCGTGTGTAGAAGCAATTTAGAAAATATTAAGCTAGCAAAATTTTCAGATGTTAACCTATTTTTTCATGAATTCGAACGATGTGTCAACGATTTAAAAAAGGCAGGCGCCATGATGACTGAAAGTGAAAAATTAAATTACATGCTAAAGGCATTACCAGGAGATTATAGTTATATTGGCGACTTAATAGACGTATTACCGGAAAAAGAAAGGACAGTCGAATACTTGAAAAGCAAAATTCGATTGAAAAATATAGTTAAAAAGGAGGAAAATATACAGGATAAATCAAACGCATTTAAGGCAAATATTGAGAACAAACCGACATGTTTTACTTCTGGCAAACCTGGACACATGCGAAGAGATTGCTGGCACGGAAACCGTGGTCGTGGACGCGGATATCAAGGTTCAAGTGGTGGCCGTGGACGTGGCCGCTACAATTTTGGACAAATTAGAGGTAGAGGAAATTGTAGTTATAGAAATAATAGTGATGATTACGAAAGAAACAGTTTTCACACATCAATTGTAAATAATTCGATGATAACAAGAGAAGACGATGTAAAGCCGGGACAGATAAATTGGTTGCTCGACAGTGGATGTACAGACCACATAATTAATACTGATGAATATTTCGACATATTCGTAACATTAAAGGAACCAATAAAAGCTAAAGTCGGAGACGGAAGAATACTAAAATCAACTAAAGTTGGAACTATTACAACTTACTTCCCAGTTTATGCAAATAAAAACAAAGTAGAAATAAATAATGTATTCTATGTAAAGGAAATGAAAGCAAACCTATTGAATTACTCGAAGATTACGGATAATCATACAATAGTTTCGAAAGGATATTTAACGAAAATCTACAACTTTAATAATGAATTGATAGCAATTGCCAAATAGGATGAAAAACTTTAAAAGATAACGAGCCTTGTTTCAAACGGAATTTATGCAAATGCACTAAATAGTAAAATGACAAATAAAGAAAAACTTCACAGAATATTTGGACATGTCAACTTTAATTATCTTGATTTTATGTGTAAAGAACAACTATTAGAGGGAATGCCTGAAGAATTAGAAGAAGACTACATGAAATGTGCTATATGTATCGAAAACAAGATGCACAATTTACCATTTGGCAATAACAGAACGAAAGCGGAAGATATACTGGAAATTGTTCACACTGATATCAATGGGCCGCACAGAACAACAGGACACGCAGGAGAAAAATATTTTCTAACATTTATAGATGATTATAGCAAGTTGGCGAGAGTTTATTGTATCCAGTCTAAGGAACAAGTTTATGAGTGCTTCGAAGAATATGTAAATGAATTACAAAATATTACAGGCAAAACAATAAAAGTATTAAAATGTGATAATGGAAAGGAATATATAAATCATCGTATATATAGGTTATAGTATATAGGTTTGCAAGACAAAAAGGCATAATGATAAAACCATGCCCAGCATACGTACTTGAATTAAATGGCATAGCTGAAAGATACAACAGATCGATAATGGATATGGCACGATGCCTTTTAGCAGAAGCAAAAGTTAATAGAAGTTTTTGGCCAGAAGCTATAAAAACTGCTGCTTATTTAAAAAACCGAATATTAACGAATACACCAGAGAGAAAGACACCGTATGAATTGTTCTTTCAAAAGAAGCCATCAGCTAAATATTTGAGAATGTATGGAAGTAAAGTTTATGTTAGAGTACCTGAAGTAAAAAGAAGTTCAAAGTGGGATAGAAAGGCAGGGATGGGCATCTTATTAGGATATACAGATGTCGGATACAGAGTACTCATCGATAATAGAATAATTGTAGCAAGACATGTTGATATAATTGAAAGGGATATTAAGCTTATAGCATTAGAAAATGACGATGAGGAAACTATAACTGATGAAGACAAGTGGGAAGATAGTATAGATGAAATTGATTCGGAAGTACAACAGGATAATGAGATTATACCTGAAAGTAATGATGATGAAGCTACAATAAATGAAGGAAGGAGAAAGTTCAAGAGACAGATTAAAGCACCAGTTCGATTTGATAAAGAATTTAGCTACTACTGTATAAGTGTTTCAGGAGGCGACTGAATGTGATGAGGCTGAGCAATGGAAAGAGACAATGGACCGAGCGATTAAAAGTCTGGTGAAGAATCATACTTGGACACTAGTGAGTGCTTCACAGGATAAAAAGGTACTAGATGTTAAATGGGTGTACAAGTAGAAATCTGCTGAACTTTATAAAGCCAGGTTAGTGGTTAGAGGTTTTCAACAAACGGACAACGTTGATGACACGTATTCACCGGTAGCTAGTATACAAACTTTAAAATTACTTCTTTCATATTGTTGTCAATTCAAATTAGATATACATCAAATGGATGTGGAAACAGCCTTTTTAAACGGCAAAGTGTTATCAGAAGTGTATGTCAAACAGCCTCTTGGTTATGAAGACGGTACTGATGAAGTGTATTAATTATAATATAAATTTTTATATGGTTTAAAAGAAAGCCCGCGTGCTTGGTACGAATGCTTTAATGTGTTTGTAAAGACTATTGGTTTTAGAAGAAGCAAATACGACTACTGTCTTTATGTTAAAAACGATAAAAATAATCCAATTTATATACTGGTTTACGTCGATGACCAACTGATTGCTTCCAAAGATGATCAAAAAATTGCTTCAATTAAAAGAAAATTAGGTAATCATTTTAAAATGAAGGACATGGGGAAAGTTAAAAACTATATCGGGATTGATGTTGAATATGATTATGCAAAAGCAAATACTTTAACTTTAAGTCAGGAAAAGTATATTGATTCATTAGCCAAAAAATATAAAATTGAAAACTCAAAACTTTTTAAAACACCGATGGAAATTAATGTGAAACTCGAGAAAAGTGAAATTAATGAAGATGTTAAATACAGAAATCTGATAGGAGCATTGTTGTACTTAAGTTCTGGTACTCGACTAGACATAGCTTATTGCGTCAATTATTTAAGTAGGTTTCAAAATTATTACAACGAAACTCACTTTAAATATGCGTTACGCGTTTTGAAATATTTATACTTGACAAAGAGTCTTAAGCTCAATCAACAAACTTTAGAAGCAAACGTGATGGACTGTTATGGTGTTGCCGATTGGGCTGAAGATATTGTAGATAGAAAGTCTACAACTGGTTTTATTATTAGATTATTCGGCAATGTTATACATTGGAAGTCAAAAAAACAGAGCAGTGTAACAAAATCTTCTACATTTGCCGAATAGGTAGCATTGTCAGATGCAGTAACTGAAGTATGTTTATTGCGTAGTGTACTTAATGATGTTTTTATAACGTTTGATGATTCTATAAATATTTATGAAGATAATTCAGGAGCTGTTGCTATCGCTTAGTATGGTAATTTCACGAAAAACTCGAAACATATTGAAGTACATTATCACTACGTTCACGAGAATGTTAAGAATGGAGTCATAGATATCGTGAAAGTTAATTCTGAGGATAATGTTGCAGACATTCTGACTAAATCCTTAGGAACCATAAAGTTCTTCAAGTTCAGACAAATGTTGAATATATTATTGTAAACATTGGATATGTCCGAGATTTCAAATTGTACTTTAGTTAATTAATACACCTGTATTATGCAATATAAATCTTAGGAGGCGTGTTGAGTTTGTATATAGATGGAAGATTTATATTGGCAGCTTAGATTTATATATCTTTATTAAGATAGGTGTCAAATGTAGAACTTTACATTGAATCACAGCTGGTAATCTTCGTATAACAAAACGCGTACGTTAGCGCCATGTTGTTTTTAATGTTGACTGACGTTTTTCTCTGCTGTGATTAGCAGTTGCCATAACGAAGTGTTTATATTCTCTTTGGCTGTTGCTTTGTCATTACACTCGTCTTGTCATCTATATTTTATTTGTCGAAATTCATTCTGTCACTGTCACAGTTATGTGTTATCGAGTGATGTCCTTGTGTTTATCCTGTCTTGCTTTTTGCAAAATGTTTTTAGAGTGCTGTGTATGTAGAACTTTGCGAAAGGACGCTATTTTACACCATTTCCCTTGCTCTGAGAAAATACTTAGTGGTTGAAGTGTATAAATCGTGATGATCTTGCAAAATTATCGCCCGCAGAACTAGCAAACATTATGTCGAAGAATTCATTTTGTTTGACTGGACCGAGCACAAAACTGTTCTCAGTCATTTCATTGCTCTGACTGTCCTTTTCTGATTTACAATTATGAATTGGTGCAACACAACCAACAAAATATTAAAGGGGACATACGTATTACTTACAATACAGAAGAAAGCTTACGACAAATTTAAAAAGAAATTGAAAAATATTTTTTTTAACAAATAATGTGTGTTTTATTTTTTGCCACTGAGGTATAATTCTCAGCATATAATTTGATCACGTAAAAATGTATGTGCCGGGAACTATTCATTCTAAATATTAGACCTCATTCAATGAACCACCACCACCACCACTTTGGCTGACTACGTTACGATCCCTTGCCATATTGCAATCTCGAATAGGAAAAAAAATAACGTCAGTCAACACTAATCGTACAGATTAAATATAGTTCTGAGTTGGCAGTCTGATACGTAGTATCTCTTATTAGTCTGTGCACTGAATCCTCATCATGTCATATTTTGTGTTGTTGTGAATAATATATTTAATAAATGTGATTAACATAAAGTCTCGTCTATATATTAACAGTCTGAATCTATCCTGAGTCAAATGTTTCTAAATATTATCATGCATTGTTTAATTGAATTTACATAGTGCGGTGTGCGGTAATTAGGTAGATTCATACAATACTGCCTCCGAAATTGATAAAGAATACCCATTAACTACTTTTTAGGGTTCCGTAGCCAAAATGGCAAAAACGGAACCCTTATGGATTCGTCATGTCTGTCTGTCTGTCTGTCTGTCCGTCCGTATGTCACAGGCATTTTACTCAAAAACTATAAGATGTACATTGGTGAAATTTAGAGCATAGGTGTCGTGTGTAAACCGCTACTTAGTTTGATAGTTAAATAAAAAATAGATATATTTCTAGGGGTACATGTAATCGAAACTGAAAAAAAAAAATTAGCAAATATCAATGTGTGGTACATATTTCGATAGTTCTCCTAAAAACACTTTGAGGTTTCTAAAAAAAATTTGATTCAATGAATATTTTCCGAAATATTAGCTCCGAAAGTAGCAAAACTTGTGTACCACCTCTATTTTCTAAACGATATGTTAAAAAAATATGAAAAAATTTACAAATATAAAGCTTAATATATACTTCCAACAAAAATTATTTTCAACATGATCGGACATACCGTCTTTAAGTTATTGCCAAAAAACTGCGCTTCTCAGCAAAAGGACTTAAGTGCCGGGGAGATACGCTCTTTTGTTTGTTTGTTTTTTTCATATCGAATTTTTTTCATCTGTAGTGCATTTTTTTATAAACGGCTGCGGAACCCTTCATGGGCGATTCCGACTCGCACTTGGCCGCTTTTTGATTATTTTAGAGCTCCGCCGTGAAATATTTTGTTTTCCAAAAGGGTTCCGCCGCCAAAGTTTGAGAACAGTTGGGCTAAGGTGTCTTCAAAGTCAAGGAGCTAAGATGGTAAGAAAGATAATACAAATTCGTAAGTCAAATTCAAGCAAAATTAGGATGTTGATACTCAGCACAAAAATTCCTTATTAGAAAAGGTGCTTACAAAAAAAACCAGAGTCCATTTCATGCAAAGGATTTACTATGGAATGCCCACTATATATCCTTTTGGAGGGGTCCGAAATTAACCCTATATTGTATATACGTATAAATTACAGAACGGGTAGACACGTCGTTCATCAAGTACCTTTTTCTCGACATGTTGTATTATGGTTTTACAGTAACGGAATAAATGTGTCTACCCTATTTAAAATTTGTAACAGTGTTATCCCATACTAAAATTACGTTTTATTTGAATACAATACTATAACTCTTTGTTGTACACCCCACAAAACGGAGTACAAAGTAATATAAATATAATCAACAGCGATCTCTTCCGTTCGACGTTCGGGTAGTAGGAGTAGTGCAAAATACATTACAATGAGTAGATTTTTTATAAATAGTTGAATATTTAATTGCATACCTCGAGTTTAACCGGCTCCGGTTGTACGGCGAACTTTTACAGAGTTGTCTCCTTTTCTTTATTTTGTTTTTATTTGAGCACATTCTATAATTAATAAGAAATAATTCGAAACAAGTACTGCAGCTGCAGCGATCAGTGCTTTTGACAATTTGCAATGACAAAAGGAATCGCGAATCTTACCCGCGCCGTTAGATTTTTTTTAAAATATTTTCTTGACCATGGAATCAATGTCCTTCAGTCGAATAAATAAATAAATATTAAAGTGGGTTGCCAAGTTTGGCCGTCCCAAACGTAAATAAGGGTGTATACCTACTTAATCGTAGGTTGCAAAATAACGAGCAAATCACCGGATCGACACGACAACAAGTTTGGTACAGTCAGCTGCAAAAGAAATGATATTTTAAAATATACATTCCAATAACTAATAAAGGAATGGACTTTATTGTTACTGGGCGCTTTTATACTTTATTGTTCTCTGTGACACTACATATCGGCACGATAATGTCAACTTTGGATAATGAAACATAAAGTTTAATTTAAATTCGCCAATTCTTTTATTAAGAACATTATGTTGGCATTGTCGAAGTTTGTGTTTTTAAAGTACTTTGACCTCTGCATAATTTTTTTAGTAGATTAAAATTATTCATTCCATTGTTCTTAAAATTTTAACCGACTTCAAAAAGCAGGAGGTTCTATGTTCCACTGTATGTATTTTGGGGTTCCGTAGCCGAAATGGCAAAAACAGGACGTCACCATAATGGGTTTATGGTTACGTCATATCCGTCCGTCCGTATGTCATAGAGCGCATAGGGGCTATTCATAAATTACGTCATTTCAAATTTGGAGGGGGGGAGGGTCTGGACATCGTTTGACGGTAGCATGACAAAGGAGGGGTGGGGGGTGTTTCCCAAGGTAACATCGTCTTTCGCATCTTTAAAAACTTTTAAACAAAAAATAAAACCGACTCCAAAAAAAACTAAAAAGTAAAAAATAACGTCATAATTCAGTTTCTTCAAATTACTTACAAGTAACCGTTTGTATACTCAATCTATACAGTATACACAATTAATCTTATTTTGGCGTCGGTGCCATATAAAGAATGTGTAAAATATTGAAAATTGACGATTTTAGTCAGTTGTGACACGATGGCACCGACTCCAAAATAACATTAATTGTATATACTGTATAGATTGAGTATACAAACGGTTACTTGTAAGTAATTTGAAGAAATTGAATTATGGCGTTATTTTTTACTTTTTAGTTTTTTTTTGGAGTCGGTTTTATTTTTTTGTTTAAAAGTTTTTTTATTTTACACTTTTTAGTTAATCGTTACTTAAAAGTGTATCTCGTGACGATTCGAACGAGCCCAAACACGGCTAGGATACATTATTTTATTACATAGATCTGGTGCCTTCTCAATCAAAAGAAATCAATTCGATGGTACCATTTTCATCAGGAACATTTAAATTTGTGACTATGAAGTTGCTTAGCTAAATTAATCAAGATATTTTGTCGCCACCCGTAAATTATTTATCATTGAGGAGTTCCGATGGCATTTTGTGGTCTTCTGCATCAGTTGCACTTCACCAATTTACACTTTCTAAATGCAAATGCTTATTATGTTTCTTATAATACCAAAATCGCTATATGTATGCCTACAATATTTGAAGAGTTCCTTCAATTCCTCATGGATTCCATCAGAGATCTTCACCAAAATTAAATGGGACCAACTAGAAAGTACCTTCTATAAAACCCAAAAAAAAATTGAAATCGGTCATATAGTCTTTGGGTAATCGGTGAACAACCATTAAAAAAAAAAAACATTCCGTCGAATTGAGAACCTCCTCCTTTTTTTGGAAGTCGGTTAAAAAGTGCTTTAATAAGTAAAAACAGGAATGAAATTCGTGTTTGTATAAACTGTTGCTAATAACGTATTATTTGGAAATGACATCATGTTATTTGGTAGGGGGGGGGGTGTCAAAAATCGTTAATAATAGATGACTTAATTTACGAACAGCCCCATACAGGCACTTTATTCAAAAACTACAAGATGTATATATTGATGAAATTTATAATATACTCGTAGATGTCTTGCATAAGTCGCTACTTAGTTTGGTATGGTGGTTAAATAATAAATATACAAGGTGAGGGGGGTTAGCCATTTTTTGATTAAGTGAATATTTTCAGAAAGAATCGCTGGGAAAATAGCATAAATTGTGCCGCCCACCCTAAAGTCGACTGTGTCAATTTCTGCTATGAGCAAAATAAGTCTTTTTATGACGTCTTAGAAACTAAACCCTTTTCATCGACCCTCGGTCTCTTCAGCGCTAAACATTAAGCGGGGAAGTTTAGAAGCAGTTCTGAAGTGTTCGGATACTGTCAAATGTTTCAAAGATGCATTCGTCCCATAGACTCAAATGCCCCAGTTCACCTTAAATACTTTCTACGAAAATTACTAGATTAGACTTACATGGATGGCAACAGTGAAGAGAGATATGCAAGAAGCCCAGATCCCACTAAAGATGACCCAGGACCGAAATTCCTGGCGAAGAATAACTACCCCAACCTCAAATTATCGGAAAAGGACAAGGAGATGTTAATGACTTTTTCATATCGTATTTTTTTTCATCTGTTGTGCATTGTGGTAACGGCTAAGGAAACTTTAACTGATCTCGGTCCGATGTGCTCTTGGCCGGTTTTTTTTTTAATGTATCGTCACCAATTTCTCTGTAAATTGTGACGATCACGACATATCATAGATAAACAGAAATAATCCTGCCACGTCGGAGAACGATAAAGTCATGAAGTATAAAAAAATAAGGACGCCAATCTCATACATAGAAAAACAGACGTGTCTCCAGCGGAAAGTAGTAAATAATAGTTCTAAGTCCGTCCAGAATGGCGCTAGAGTAGCAATGGCGTATAAAATCAATTTAGCCTTTGCTTCTCTGTTTTGGCAATGTCAACAACTAATCTTTTTGTTTTTCGAAACGCTACTCAATCCTTCGTTCTTTTTCTGATGAAGATATTGATTCATGTTCAAAATGATTGAGTGAAATCGTCGTGGCTTTTTCAGCAATTTATTGTTGATCCCTTAATTTGACTAACACTTTGAATTGGACATACAGAGATCGTTCGGCTTACTAGCTATTCTGGATGGATGAAGTATAAAAGCGCCCATTTATAGCCTGAGTGAGTGACAGGGTTAGCACGTGATGTGATGAACTGGCTATACTTGGAAAGCGACTACACCAAAGAGTAGGTAGGTACACATAACAAGTTAAACCAACTCTATTTAGGATATTACAAAAATCTGTTTACACCACTATTGTGTAGTGTTCTTGGTGTTCCAAGAACACTACCGTCAAATCACGCGAGATCGCGAGATTTGTAATTGATTTTTAAAATTTTCCTCTCTTTATTCCTAAAAATGGCACTGAATAAATGTACTGTCTTTGTTTCTGAACACACTCGTACTACATCTGTGGTGAAACTGACAACTTTTCATGTGTCAAATCGTGTCACGACTGTCTATCAAGTGCCAAAGCAATGTGTCACACTGTCACAAAATCACAATTTTGCAATTAACAGGATTATCTTGGGTTTTTGGTTGATTTTCCCAAATAAATAATAATAGATGTGAAAGATTTTTGGCTGCAAGTGCTCACCGAACTTCGGTGACAGTTCACAGTAGAAATTCTTATTTGTTTTTGAACCCATTTCATCGTTCAATGATCTGTGCACATATCATGAATTTCAAGTACTTAGCCCCTTTTCCTCGTCTTTTTAAAGTTGCCGTGACGTGTTCATTTTAGATCAATTAAGCTGAATGCTGCTGCTGTGGTAATATATTTTAATTTACTTATAGTAACTTTCGTATTAAAATTGGTGATGCAATAACGTTAAGTTCCTAGGGTCTGAGGATTGTATCAACCGATAACGTTTATTTATTATTGTTATTTATCCTTCAAATCTTACCCCTCATAGAGTGAACTAACTGGCCAAACACTGAGTAACATCCTAGTGACAACAAAGAGCTTAATAATTTAGTAACATCCAAAGACATCTTGTACACTTTATACCGTGGGCAGGGGCATTAGGTACTTCTCCGTATCATAAAAAATAACTATATCCTAATATATTTTTTTTACATTCATTCAGTTTTCTTACATGGAGAGATTAATTAACAATGTCCTTAAATGCCTTTGTAAAATGTCTTAATGGAGCAAATTTTTTAAATATTATTTCCATAATGTATTATGTCAGCTAATCATTGTAATTTGTCATGTATTTGTATTAGTATTTATTTTTTATTTTTATAGTATTCCCTATTATGTTATTTTAATTTGTTACCGTGAGAAGTAGATTTTAAAGCCCTTATGCGGCATAACAGTGTTTTTTGTGATGATGGAAAATAAAAGGAGTAAAATCCAAAATGTTCCTTTGGATTTAAAAGATAACTACACCTCTTCTATGAAACTTTTAGACCCTTCAAATTTATTTGTATTTCTCTTTACCGTCTGAAATTCATGCTATGTGTACTGGAATATAAGAAAAATATGGATGAGTATTTATCAAGTGTTTCAAGTTTAATTTAATTCGAAATACCTAGTACGTTTTTGTGATTTGCATTTTAGCTAACATTATTATTTGTGTTTTTTCTAGCCAAGAATGCAAACATATTGACTGACCAATTTAAAAACCATGGATGGTAAAGTTAAATGAACATCATGAAAATGAATGGACGAAATTTAATACATGTCAGTGGATGTGTGAAGATGACAAGTCATCTTCATAATAACCTTCCAACATAATTTGTGAATACCAAGTCATGTTGGCCCTGTGACTGTACAGATGTCCAGAGGGAGGGAAATGTAATCACTGATATAGTTACACATTCTTACTAAACACTATGCAATATCAACTTCATGAGAGTTAGTTTTGCTCTATGTTGGCAAAGTCCATTCACAACACAGTAACTTTCATGAAAGTGACACAGGCAATTTTGAAAATAAAATATATTCAATACAAACATGATATTTTATTAGTAGACTTCATTATTAACTAAATTTATTATTGATATGTTTAACTTTTAGTACATTTGATTATATCTTTACAGATTTCCAGCAAATTATTTAGTTTCATAGTAGTATATAACTAGTTCAATGGCTAGCCGGAGTACTGACAGCCACAAGAGAAAATCTTTTGACACATTAAGTAATGAAGAATCAAAAAAATCGAAAAGCAAGAAGAGAAATTCAAGGAGTGAAAACAGAATGAAGGAACACACAGAACCAAGAACACCACCACTTCCCATCAGCATGAGTACCATGGAAGAACTAATGAAACAAAGAGAGACTTTACACGAAGAATTAATGAAAATATCAAAAAGTTCTGAAGCACAACATGATAATATGTATCAATCTAAAACAACTGAGAAGAAATTAATAAATCACGCATATTTTGGTGAACCACGTAAAAAACGTAACAGTGAATGTTTGGACATTGATTCAAGCAGTAACATTAAAAACAAACGTAAATCATTAGATACTTCCCCTCACCATTTTGATGAAAATTCAGAAGACGAAGAAAATATTATTGAAATCAGAAGAAAACAACGAAAACAGCTTCTAGAAAAGTTAAAATGTACATTTAAAAAAGACCATGTTGAAAAAGATGTGCAAGCTGGTATTGTAAAGCATAAAACAATAAATGACAAAAATGAAAAGGATGAAATTAAGGACACTATAGTAAAACCGGTTAATAAAGCTGCTACCGACATGTTTGCCGAGATAGACGATTTTACGCCTAATAACGTACCAGAGGGTGTGACTAGAGACAACAATAATGATGACCCTCAGCTGACTGCCAATTGGGACAATCCTGATGGCTACTACAACATTAGAATTGGAGATTTGCTAAACAACAACAGGTATACAATCAAAGATACATATGGGCAAGGTGTTTTCGCCAATGTAGTCCGTGCACAAGACATAACTAAAGCAAACGCTGAAGTTGCCATAAAGATCACCAGAAATAACGATCTAATGAAGAAAACCGCTGTAAAGGAAATTGCGTTTTTAAAAGAGGTCAATGACGCAGATCCCGGCGATAAATATCATTGTGTAAAATTATTGCGTCATTTTGTTCACAAAGAGCATTTATGTCTAGTTTTAGAACCGCTGCATATGGACATGCGATGCATTATTAAAAAGTATGGCAGAAATGGATTGAACTTAAAGGCAGTAGTGAGCTATAGTAGACAGTTGCTTTTAGCTCTAAGACATCTGAAGAAGCTTGGCATAATTCACGCAGATGTAAAACCAGATAACATCTTGGTTAATGAAAAGAAGAATACTTTGAAACTGTGTGATTTTGGGTCCGCAGGAAAAATTGATGACACTGAACCCACTCCATACCTAGTATCCAGATTTTATAGAGCCCCAGAAATTATACTAGGCGTGACTTATTCCCATGGAGTAGACATGTGGTCTGCGGCTTGCACAATCTATGAAATGGCAGTGGGAAAGATATTATTCACAGGAAACTCCAATAACAAAATGCTTAAATGTTTCATGGATGTAAAAGGAAAAATACCTAACAAGTTGGCTAGAAAAGGCATATTCAAAGACCAGCACTTCAATTACAATAATAATTTTCTACTTCATAAAAAAGATGAAATTACTGGGAGAGATAAAGTAGTAGAATTGAGTAGTATAAAAGTATCTCGAGATTTGACGAAGGAACTTGGAAGGTCAATAACCAATGAAAGAAAATTAAGCCAACTTAAAGAATTACTAGACAAAATGTTGACCCTGGACCCAAGCCTGAGAATAGTCCCCGCAGACGCCTTAAAACATATTTTTATAAGAGAGGAATTGGAGAAATAACTGAAGGAGAAATCAATAAATGTTAACATGTCTAAATTTTCTAGTTTTATTTCTTTTTTTTTAATATGTTATATAGGCAGCCGTTCATAAGCATTTCCTGTTGGTAAGCGACGATGAAGCATGCTTATCTAGATAGTGTATATTCACTGTAATCTTGAAGAGATCCAAGTTATATTGTTCCATGAAAAGATATGTTGAAAGAGAGTTCCACTTTTTAGCCGATTTGGCGTGATGAAGCCACAACGACACATACAAAAACAAAAAATTTCGATGCAGCCTGCAAATAGTCCGTTTCACTTTAATGTACAGCCGTTTCATTTATATAACCTTATAATAGTATAGACTAGGACTTGCTCTCAACGTTGCGCATTAGGTAAATTGGGTCATAGTTCTCTTTTTGCTTCATCGTGCCTCGGCGAAAGATATACTCCTCATTGAATGTCTAGATCCGCAAGGCTATCGGTAGTAAGTGCAGTCAAAGGTTTAAAGAAATTACAGCTTATTTCATTGTAATGAAAGCATGACCATGACGCTTAAACAGTTACTACTGATATCGTATGCACGATAGATACGGTGTATCAAAAATGATGGATATCACATGTTTTGATGTGATATGGGTTAGGTACAAATATAACAGAACAGAGTTGACTTGACATAATGACCAAAGCACAGATTATATACTATACTACCAAAGGTTAAAATTATTTCGTAGTCAGGATGTTGATATTATATAAAAGCAACAGCATCTAGGAGCAGGGAGTATAAATAAAACAATCTTATTCCAGCCTATACTCTTTATAAATCTCTCTTTGACATATATTGTTTGCTTACAATCTAAATAAAAGTGATTATCCCTGACCATAAATTCTGACTGCGCAAAATATTACAAACCTCGCGATCTACTTACCTACTCTAAATGAGCTTCCTCGTAATTACAATATTTATAATATGAATTACCATCTCTGTTGGACAGAAAGAACGCGTCGCCAGCCGATGCCCCGGGGAAGGGGGGTATAGGAAAGTATGAATTGAGGGTACAGTTACCAGCATTAATATCAGCCGCAACAAAGCGCCCAGAAATATTTGGCTAGATTTTATTCTAGGGCCGTAAGGACGTGTCAGATATTTTCGCCCGCTTTGTAATGGCAGATATTGTTGCTGGTGACTGTAGAGTCTAGAGCACATGATATCTAGGGAGCTGCCCCTCCCTTACCCTCCTTGGCGACGCCCTTGTGGACAATTCTCTCACCGGCGATAAGAAGCGACTAGCTATCAACTATATTTTCACTTGAGAAAAGCCCAGTAGATATAGATCACGTGTCAATAAAAGACATACTTTAAGAGTCCCCCGCAAGCTCGGCCGAATTTCACCTTCTCATACTAACGGAGTTTCGTTCTGATTTCAAAACTACGTGTTGGATTGTAACGAAACTTTGCATATACAATGACATGAGGTATATTTAGGCCTGTAATTAGATTATATGACTCCAGTTAATGAAACAAACGAAATACGAAGTTTTGTATGAAAAACTTAAATTAACTGTATTTTTTTTACTATGATATCTGAAGCTATATAAACTAATTACAGGCCTGCATATACCTTAAGTTATTCTAAGTACAAAGTTTCAGATTAAACTAGCTAGTCGTTTTAAAATGAGAGCGTAACTACGTTTGTATGGAGAATTTAGCTTGCTGGGGACTTAATAATTGATCATCCCAACTATTACTATTTGCATTTCTTTTATTGATACGGGTTCAAAATCTTTTTTGGAGCACCGTATAGTCTGTAGCATCCATGCAAAATATAGCGCAACACTGTTCTTATATGCATAAAGATACGTGACGATATTCATTCATATTAAATGAATTTGTGTGTAGGTATAAAGGTCAATACTTTAAATAACGAATTATAATGCGTTAAAAAAGTTTGGGAAAAAAAGAATTAGTAAAACATAATCGATATATATTCTAATTAATCACTATTTAAATTTATGAGAATTTAGTAAATCGATTCATGCTTAATTGTACCTATCTAATTACTCTAAACACAACAAGATTATAAAAAAAATTAGGCGCGTTCTTTATGCGGTTAGGTACTTTATTAAATATTTTTATTGACTTGGGATGAGGTCCATTTTCATGTATTTTTTATTTTAAAGATATATAAGGCGCTTTGGATGCTACAGATTAGTTAGCGTCGACTATACGTACCTTGAGCGATTGATAGCTCTTCGCTTACTCGTCGACGGTGAGACAGGTGGTTTATTTGCGCAAATCAAATTAAAAATCACCAACCTTAAGTCGTCTACATGTCTGCTTAAAACAATAGATTTAATATTCGAGATTACTTTTAAACAAAAAAAAATTAGAAAACTCAACGAAAATAAATTAGTAGGCATACCATCACAGTACAATATAAAACCAATAGGTATCAATCACAATACACATTACAACACTATCTTAGCGAAACTAAACAATTTACAAGGGTTTAACTCCTCAGATCGAAGTCCGTATCGTGCTGTCCCTGCCACTCTAACAGTATTTGAGTGAGCGAGACTGCAATATACGTTTTTCGAACTTTGGTTAGGCCCAAGACTTCACACATCTGCAGTAAAATTTATAAAACATAAACTGCGAATAACATTTCAAAGTTTGTGGATATTGCTTTATTCTAAAAATGTTATGTGAGAACATGAATCGAAGTTATTCTGCTTATTCTATGTTGCCATTACGTCAATAAGACTCTAGCTAGGGTTAAAATACTGGACCTTATGATATCTTAGGGTGTGTAGAGGTAGACCCAGCGTTGCGGTTTAAAACATGCTTTACTGGACTCCAATTTCCAAAACACAAAGTAAAATAGACAATGAAATTTTATAAGTCAATATTACGTGACAATCGGTGGTATATAAATACACTATAGAGCAAACGAAACGTGTACCCTTTATTATGAACATTCTATACAAATTATAACATCACATCAGTTTTATTCGCTCTTTGCCGAGATGCATATATGACACTGGAGGTTGCAAAGCAAACAGCTATTTGCATTATCTTTTTTAGAGTGTCGGAGATTCGTATAAAATGTAACTGTTATCTTGCTGAAACGAGGTGGAAATTCCACAGAACAGTGAATGAACATTATCCCAATGTTTACTTCAATATCCAACCTCCAATTAATAATAGCTTATTGCTTTTTATTATAGTGGAATGAATTTTCTTGTTGAATACCAATAACTATATAACTTGTCAAAAATATTATCGTCGCGGTAGAGCAGCACTGGTTTCTATAATTCCGTCTACGGGAATAGCATTATTGAGTATTACAATTTCCTGTTTTTTCCGTGACTATAATATCGTGTCGCTCAACGACAATTTATAAAAAGCATCTAGTATCATATCCTTTTAATATAATTAATAATTTTGACTACGTAACGCATTTTAGTCTAGATATGTTACGAACGAGGTAGACGAAATGATGTGAACACAAATCTAATCTTACGCAAAATCTCTTAATTTAATTAACACAATTTAATTAATAATCTGCCAATTATAGAAAGTGTAAACTGTGTCAGATACTTAAGTAGATTTTAAAGTACTATTTAAAGTTGAAATCTTGGAACAAAATAGATACTGAATAAATGTATATAAAGGAGATAGTTATCATAGACGTGTTTCGGTCACTAACATTATTTTGTATAGTACGGCAATTGTCAAATAAAAAATTAGGGAAAACAGAAATAGGACTATTGTGTATACAACTTAATATTTAATCTTTACCCACGATTTAGGAAACAATTCATAAAAAAACTCAATGATATAGTTTCATTCAGTGATGTTGATAACGGTCAATCTTATTCGCCTGATAAAATGTTTGGTACAGTCGCGCCATTATAAGCTAAGGAATAAGTTTAAGAAAACAATACACCTTTTCTCATACATAATTAGGCCAAATTTCACCATACATATAGATAGAGTGACATGAGGCAGTATGAATAAAGAAAAGTTTAAGCTATTACTTCTAATATTTGAAGTAAATATGCAAATTCTTTAAAGTTAAGCGAAAGAATTCTCTTTTTTACCATTGGATAAGACCTAAGCATTTGCCTTTGCTCATTTCAATCATATAAATAAAGCACTGAAATCGGTTTGAATAAAAGATACCTTTTACTTAACAATTGTAGCAAAAGCTTCGTATAATTTCATGTAGGCTCAAATTGTTACTTTCATGTTTTTTTACATAAATGTCTGAATTTTCACTATCAGCCAGAGCATTTACTTCAAACACCGCCTTTTACTTCAAAATAAAAGGCAAAAGTTATTCATAGAGAAATGAATAAATACATAGACTTCAAACTTTTTTCTTACTCACAAGGATTTACTTCATGTTAATTCATACGGCCAGTTGTCAGGTGTAATCAGCCGTTAACGACTAGCAGAGTATGGTGACATTTAGCCTTAGTCAATAAAATCATGACACATTACACACACTTTGAGATTCTTTCTTTGAATTTTCTGAAATCAAGTACATTTAGCAAATGAACAGATTTCATGACATTGAAGTCCCTAGTTCCAACCATTTACAGGCACTAGTTTTACTAAGGTTTAAATTTTTTTGAATTTATTATAATGGCTATAATTAAGCCATTATGTAACTTAGATAAAACAGTAAAGGAAAGATGTGGCTGTAAAGGGTATTAAAATAGGGATACTTTCATTTCGTCAAACTATTTTCCCCAAATAGCATTTTTCCCATGTTCCATTTCCCAACTTCTCTCCCGTGTCAGAAAAAACGTAGGTTGGGAAGTGAAACTTCAAGAAACATGAAGGCCACTGAGATAAATATGTTCCACAGCCGATATGTTAATACTATGCGGCTTTGACACGTCGGTATACAGATATGGCGACGGAAGATATGAGCTGGTGGCCTATATTTCGAGACCCACGTTATGTCTAGCCCTATTTCCTTATTTTGTTTTCATCTAAGTTATCTATACAACCGGCACAGCTTTTCCCACATCATACTTTCTACTATAATACATCGCGTTTATCTTTACCACAGAACATTTGTGTAGCCTGACATCGCAAAGTCTGCACAGAAATAATCTGAAATAAACTGGAAACCCCACTAAAGCCGTTAAAAATCCACAGTAATTTATGGTGGGTTGTGGTGGGGTTGCCAGATTATTTAAATGCAGAGTTGTGCAGAATTGACTGTGTCAGACATATAACTGTTTATACCGTTCGCAGTCACTTATACGTGCAAAAGGTGGAATTTAGGAGGGAAAGTTATGCTAGCCGTTTTATCCTAAGTCTATTTCGAAAAAGCCAATTTGATTTATAAATTGACATGATAGCTATCCTTACTTATTGGATGGAGTAGAATCAGAGTAAAAGTGTGTCCATGATACACTAACCGCAAAATCGAGGCACATTCCATCGTGATTCAATCACCGAGAAATAAAAGATCCATTTATTCCAAACTGCCCTTTGGTGATCAGTTTTCTAGACTCAAATTTAAAATACTATATAAATCTCCTATTTCACTGTCAATTTAAGCAACTATAAACACATTATTGAACAATAGTTCAGGCAAATTTTCGTTTCGAATTTATTCAAGAACGTTCAAAATTGCTGTTTTTACTTGGTTACGCGAGGGCAAAAACTGGGAATGTTAAAAACATTAACAAAGCCGTATCTATCTATGTAATATACTTTATCCCCTCCAATATTCACAAGTACTAGATTGATCTTAATAATTGAGGAGGCTATCGATTCGTCGGAGTAGGTTTTTGGGACTCTGTTTTTGCACTCGGGGTTTTTTTACACGTATGTCGAGTGTGTTAAGATGTTATTTACCCAATTAAGAATAACGGATTTTAGGCAGGTCGGTTTAGTTTCGATCTACATATTTGCTCATTAGATAGAAGAACGATAGAATGTATTAAAATAGAACATCATGCAACCGTTGAAGGATGTATTACAAAACTCATTCACTATGTCACAGCAATGTTTACATAATATTACAGTCCTTAAGCTGCTAGCTAATTACATCTAGTGTCAGTTATGGATGGATCCATTAATATAAGTTACACTCGAGAGCAAAAACGGGTAGATATTGTATAATTTCTATACAAAGTTACCCATTTTATTTTCTCTGGACTATATACGATGTTAGAACAGTCTCGTCATTCGTTTGATCACTGGCTCACGGTATCACGAAAATAAATTGTATTTACACAAGTCAATAATTAGAAAATAATTTTAGAAACATATCGACTATTAAGTAGCTACAACTAATCGTTACACGGTTCTAAGTTATCACTAGTTTAGTGTTATCTTTGGATGAGTGATGTTGTGATTCAAGGGTACCTTGATTGTTATGTAGCGGGCGCGGGGGGCTGGAAGCCGGGGGCCTCCATGGACTGTCCGGAGGCGATGGAATCGGGGCTCTGCAGAGAGGCGCTGTACACGGGGTTCATCGGGGTCGTCCCGCCCGCTTCGAACAGAGTGCTGTCGTATACGCTGTTACTTTGCTGGAAGCAGCATAAGTACTTATTGTTATTAAGTAGTTTATTTAGAATCGGATAGGCTTCGACAGATAGTTGAGTACAGCGGTACATGTACATCGTTATATATACACATATACAGATTTGAGTATACTGCCTTCTTTAAAGAACACGGGACAAAAACAATACACAAACACAAGTTGAAAAAGGATAATTAACCACGATCGACGTATTTTTTTACCCTTGACGCAAAAAAGGAGCGTTAAACGTTTATCTTGTGTATCTCTGTCTATCTATGGCATCGTAGCTCCTAAACAGGTGAAAAGATTTAGTTTTTTTTTTTAATTTGAGAGTTTTCTCAGATGTGATTCAAGATAATCTGTTCGGTCGTTTGAAGGTCAAATGTATTTTTTTCTAGGTGAGTTTGAATATTTTTGGATGCGATTAGTCATCCTTGCACGTTAACATGATGCTGGCTGCACTGGAATATTGTATACACCTGATAGATATAGTCGGAGTCGGTCTTGAGCGAGCTGAAGCTCTGCTGGTGCGGCAGCGACACTTGGTCGTCGTCGAGCGGCTCGTCCATCTGCGCCTTGTACGAGAACATGATGCTGGGCTGCGAGACGCTGGAACATTAATAGGTCATTGTTAGTTTTGCACGCCACGGAAGTTTGAACCCTTTCAGCACAAAACATTCGTTACATTGATTACCAGGATATCATTGGTTTTAATTAGTCAACGATATAGCCTCTCTAAGGGCTAAATAAAGATTTTGTATAAACTCTTTGTACATATTATGATAATCGTAAAAGTTTTGCAGAACCAAAGAAGCGTTTACAACTAATTATACCTACCTAACAATACTCGCAGCAGTATGCACAGGGACAGATTATATACAAGTTACAAATGAATAAAATTAAATAAATTAATGCCGTACCAGATGTTCGGCCGTAAGGGGACTGGCTCCTTAGTAGCAGCCCCGGACTCTTGACCTGCGTCGTGTCGAACCTCACCTGAAGAACTCGCTGAGGAAGGTGTGGTACACGAGCGGCGTGTACAGCGAGTAGTACAGCCACGTGGTCACGTCCACTACGCACAGGCCGGAGGGAAACGGGCCCCACAGCAACAGCCCCGCGCCCACGGCCTGCGTCATGTCGAGCAACGCCAGCAGTAGGATGTACAAGTAGAAAGATAGTTTTGCTGCAACACAAACATTTTTTTTTCATTGCTCGAGTAGTTTTACGGGGCGTGGCCTTAAGTGATAGTTTTAACCCTTAGGGCTTAAATTACGGTGCCAGAAACTCGAATCTGGCCTCATGACGTGATCGGCGTACGAGTAGTTTGCTACAAGTAATTTAACCTTAGCGACAACATAATACTTTACTGCCGTATAAACGAATAATGCTTATATCAGACAACCTTATCCATACAAATATTATAAATACGAAAGTATCTCTGGCTGTTACCTCTTCACTTAACTTTCGATCAAAGGGTGTGGCCGGACTGCTATAGTAAAATCGCCCCTGGCTGAATATGCACGTTCATTTGCCTTATTGCCAAAAATAATTTTACTGAATATTAAGCCTTAAATACTTACGATTAGCGAAATAATAAAAAATAATAAAATTCAGTTTTTATATTTATTGGCCAAACTACTTTACCGATTGACACGTCCTTCGGATATTTTAAATATGTATATAAGACACATTTAACAAAACAAATTAGTCCTAGCTTTTTTTAAAGTCAACATTTTTGACTATTTTCATTTTTTTTTACTTGCATGTTAGCGACACCTACCATATTTTGATATAATATACACAATTTAATATTCTATTACATATTTTTTTTTTCAAAAATATTAGTTTGGATCAACAAAGTGAAAATAAGCTATTGAACGGCAACTTCCTTAAATAATGGAAATAGGTAATTCTGCAAAAAAACTTTTCTTTTTGGAAACATTAAATACTTATTGTAATTCGCTCTGATACTTAAGAAATTCATACCTCATATACCTAGGATGCTTGAAACGGGATCTAAACATCAACATTACAAAAGTATTTAATATTTCCAAAAATAAAAGGTACTAGAAGGCGCCCGCAACTTTATTCGCGGAGGAGAAAAGTCATAACCCTTCGTTTCTTCTTCAGCGTAGTTGGGTAAAAAGTATCCTATAACCATCTGGAGATACCCAGCTACCCGTGTACTTAAAATAGTTGAAATCTGTTTAGCCGATTTTGCGTGATGAAGCCACAACGACACATAAAAACAAACATAAAATCCAAAAAAAAAATATAAAAACTGATTTTTTTTATCATTTCGCTGAGTATTTAAGACTTAATATTCAGTAAAATTATATTTGACAATAAGACAAATAAACGTGCATATTCAGTTTTCATATTCAGCCAGGGGCGATTTTACTATAGCAGTCCGGCCAGACCCTTTGGTATGGAGATGGTAGGAGAGTGTTTGAGACTGTAGAAAGGAGATGGGATAGTTTATATCCCTAACTACACTGAACGACCATGGCTCCATATAAGCATAAAGAAACTGCCTACCCTGAAGCCCTGAACGATCATGGCTCCATATAGGCACAGAGAAACTTCCTACCTTGGCCAAAAGTCCTGTGCACGCCACTGTATTCAGACAAATAAATTATTTTTATTTGATTTTGATTTTTGATACGAGAGCCTTTTTTTCGGACATTAAAATAAAATTATAATGTTAAACACAGGCTAAAAAAATGGCCTGCTAATATTTGTCTCGACTACTCCTTACGAGTATTATGTATGACACTCATAATGATCCCCAGTCAAACAGTCTGTTATTTGGGAACTGTACTGTTTGAGTGTGAATTATGCTTCAGGCAAAAATTGACAAATGTTTAAATTTAAAATAAATGTAGTGAAATGGAATGTTATCTCTTTTTCTCTGGTCTCTTCAAATTAAAGCGGACCTAAATATTTCCATCGTCATATGTCAGTCAGTCAGTTAGTCAGTTTATAGCATGCAAATTATCCATGGACCTCAGAGGCGAGGCGTGCCGTCAGGAAAATTACAAGGGAAGCCGAAGCGTATTCATTTACTCATATTTAAAAAAAAGGTGGTTATAAGCCTTTCCTTGGGCAACCGGGTGGGAATCTGCTTATAGGGACGCCACGCCACTGAGGCACTGATAGACGTAAAACTATGAAATACGAAGGAGATAAAATGCAACATCTCAAATTAGTATAAAAACGATCAGTTCGCTAGACAGCACCGCTATAGCAAATTATATCTTCATAATAAAGGATAGTTATAAAATTGTTACATAATTTACTAACGCTACTATGACTTATAAAATTCATTACTATCATTAAATATTACTCTTCTATTGTTATGTTGTTAAATCATAACTAAAACTAAATAATAATTAGCGGTAAACCAGTATAACTGTATTTAAATGGATCAATTGCAATGCAAAAACAATAAGAAAATAATAAATAATCTCTATTACGTCTTTATCTATGTGCATTAAATAAATATAAATCATGAAAATGTTTTCTTAATTGTGATGTGTTATTTTTTATATTTATAACAGTATTAAAGGTAAATTAAGATTAAAACATAAGAAACAAGTTTTTTTCCAGAGCTTTGCCCGTTTATCAAAAAAATCATGATAAAAGTGTTTAATTTAAATGTGATATTATTTTTGCCATCCGAAACTCAAACGAAACACTGCCAATGTACAATTGGCCAAAGAAAGAGGAGATTGGTTTATTTTGGTCTTTAGCTGACATACAAGAGCGATAAGGAATATCACGGAACTCCGTTATATTCGCACGCATCGAGGAACGAGGACGTTGGCAATAAATAAGCAACATCAGACTCTCCTTATCACAGCCTGTTGTGTTCACAATATCCAGTTTTTCTAGCGTATGTTCAGCGGGAGATAAATGCCTAATTAATAGGAGTGATGCTGCTAGTCAAATTTGATAGCTCACTGCAGTTGGATAATAATAAAAAAACAATACATCAAGAAAAATACCAAACTCCAACGCGTATTTTGCTATTTCATAAAATCCAAATCAAATTTAAAAAATAATAATTCTGAATCCTTATAATTCAATAAAACAATAAATGAATAGAAACCGTATAGATAAACGCAATTTTCACGACTAAAATGTCAAAATACTTTTTTTACCATATACATTTTGCACGTCAACTCAAGAGTGACTACACACTTGAGTAGCAATTAGTAAGGAGCGTTGTCAGCGTTCAGTAGGAATGGCGAACTTTAATCACTTCTGACTTTAAGTTAGAGTACTCTATTTGTATTCTGTCCCATAGACATTTGATCGAAAACAGTATCGATTGGAGTGTGCTGCTCTGCGGCGGCGCCACCATAATGTAAATCAATAAATTATATAGTGAAATTATGTACAACAATAAACAGCATGTACATCAATTTCCATAAGAAAAAAATAGCCAATATCATTTTTATCTATGAGTTCTACGTGGCGCCGCTGCAGAGTACGCGCCACAATCAATGTCCATTATTTCGTCCTCCGGTATAGGTACAGCCATAAATCTCATATGTATACGGTGTACCTTCAACGTACATCATTAACATCATTTCATCATATAATTCATTGATTTTCATTATGGTGGCGCCGCCGCAGAGCAGCCCACTCGATAGGAACCTCAAAAAAGCCGTCATCATATCCATTAATTATTGGTATCAATAGTATGAATCCTCATAAGGGATGACACGCCGCTTGCGTACGCGGCGGTGTCTCATCTCTTATGAGGTTTCATACTATACAACGCGTACGCCACGCCCATCTCTACGTGCACGTCCCGCACACGCATCCGGTGTGACTCGGCCTTAATAGTCGAAAATAAAAGTACATCATTTGCGGGATGGCTTAAATAAGTACTAGGTAGAGATATTTTGGCCTAATTTCGACTGTCCGCAAGTAACAGCTCGGACCTTGGATCTGCGAAATGTAAATTGTTCAATTTGAAACCTTCGAACCGACGAAAAAGAGGAATTTTATAAAGTATTACTCGTGTATCTGTGACATTGTACCGCTGGAACGGATGGACCGATTTTGATTTAGTTTTTTGTCGCTCTATCCTCGATCCACCCTTTTCTATCCGCAAATGTACCACCGAGTACCTTGTTACTCTACGTTTGCAACTAGTGGCGCACTGTAGGTCCGTTCCCGTTTCCCGTTTATGTTTGAAACTTGATCCCCCAAATCTGGCTAGGATCGTAATACCCGTACCTTTTATAGCTATTGCGTCGTGTACAAACAATATTATACTACGGATTCTACGTAAAGTAAGCCTATATGCTATGGTGGCTTTAAAGTGCCCATTACCATTATTATCTCTGACGCAACAAGAGTGCAAACTTTCTCTGCTACCACACAATCGTAATAAAAGATGACCTACTTTTTTTCTTAACGTTATTGGCCAGATGGATAGCATTAATGACATATAAATTGTTTGTATTGTATGATATCCGTGTACGGGGGCTGCTAATTGGTATCCGGAGTAGAAAAAATTAAACAAACGTATATGACTAAATATGTTTTTTTTTTTTTTTTTTAAACATTCTCCGCGATGATCGATACAGTTTTACATACGCTGAAAACTATTTTTAAAGCACTTTTTCACTGTGATTGAGGTATCTCCTAAACCCAGAGTTTGAACGCGTTGACGGCATCTTCACGGGTCGAAAATCATTCTTTGCATTTGGAAATAAATAAGTAAAAATCATTGGTTGGCTAATCAGGGCTGTACTGTGGATGACCCGTTAATTCTATGTATATTTTAACCTTTCAAAAATCGAGTTGTTTCGCGTGATGTATGAGTACGACAGCTGTGGCATTGTCATGGTGAAGAATGATTCAGCGTCACTGGTTGTTTATACGAATTTCTTCAATAAGTAAATAATTCGTTATACTTCCGGCAAGGAAGCGTTCAAGTATTACGTAACGCAATTTTTGGAGATTTTTGACCCCCCCTTCCCCCTCATGTAAACAAGTGACCATTTTTACCTAAAATTTTCAACCGGTCATTCCATTTGAAATTTTGAAAAAAAAAAACCGTTTTAAAACATGCGTGAGATTGTATGCGACCGTTCCGAAGGGTAAAAAAATCAATGTTACGTAACGCGTAGTTCAAACCCCCCTGCCGCCCCTGTAAGGTGTCCTAACGTTTTACAAGACGTTACAGACTTTACGTTTTAAAGATGTTGGAATCACGGATTCCGGTTGCATAAGTAGCAGCCTTCATAGGTACATGACGGTATACCAATGGAACCGTATCTACAAGTGGTAGTGAACGAATCAGGTTTCAACGTAAACAAATACACTCTTAGGTATTTCAGTTACAGACGAACACATGCCTTGTATATCACCATTAGAAATTTGCAAACTCAACTTCCCGTGTCAGATTCCAAGAAAAATGCTTACAACGCGATATATACAGGGTGATTAATCCAAATGGGTCAGTAGGGAGAACTCAGAAACTATGAGAGATAGCGAAATCTGTTCTTAGGAACCATGTCGTCGATTTGAAATTTAATAATGGCATATTTTTTTTTACTCTGGAGAGAATTAATCTTTGCATCCAGGATAAATAAACTTTTAAACAAAAAAATAAAACCGACTCCAAAAAAAACTAAAAAGTAAAAAATAACGCCATAATTCAGTTTCTTCAAATTACTTACAAGTAACCGTTTGTATACTCAATCTATGCAGTATATACAATTAATCTTATTTTGGCGTCGGTGCCATATAAAGAATGTGTAAAATATTGAAAATTGACGATTTTAGTATAAGTTGTGGCACCGACTCCAAAATAACATTAATTGTATATACTGTATAGATTGAGTCAAATCAATTCGATGGTACCATTCTCATCAGGAACATTTAAATTTGTGACTATGAAGTTGCTTAGCTAAATTAATCAAGATATTTTGTCGCCACCCGTAAATCATTTATCATTGAGGAGTTCCGATGGCATTCTGTGGTCTTCTGCATCAGTTCCACTTCACTAATTTACACTTTCTGAATGCAAATGCTTATTATGTTTCTTATAATACCAAAATCGCTATATGTATGCCTACAATATTTGAGGAGTTCCTTCAATTCCTCATGGATTCCATCATCAGATCTTCACCAAAATTAAATGGGACCAACTAGAAAGTACCTTCTATAAAACCAAAAAAAATGTTTGAAATCGGTCAAATAGTCTTTGAGTAATCGGTGAACATCCATAAAAAAAAAAATTGTTTAAACAAGATTCCATTAAAAATGTGTTCCTTTTTTCCTTGTGACTTATGATTCGCACCTTCAACAATAACATCGAAAAAACTTGCAAAATTTATAACATTGTTTACAGAGATTTTGACCAGGTTCGATTCCCGGTTATGTATGAGTTAAAAAAATGTAATGCCACTATTATTAAATCAAAAATCGCCGCCATGGTTCCTAAGAACAGATGTCGCTATCTCTCATAGTTTCTGACTTCTCCATACTGACCCATTTGGATTGATCACCCTGTATATGTACTGTATGTACAATAGGGATTGTTTTGATGTAATTTTTAAACTAAGGCCACCATTAAGTTTATATCGCCATTATCACGCCTCAGTAAATACAAAGTAGGTATATCCCCACTTTTTGGATAAGCTGTAAACTTTCTGCCCTCCCTCTCCCTCTGATGTTCATTATGCATTATAAGTTGGGGATTCCTCAATAAGTGTGTAAACATATCAGTGGCGTGGCGTCCATATAAGCCAATTCCCACCAGGTTATCCAAAGAATGGCTTATAAGTCTTATAACCACCCATTTCTTTAAATATGAGTATACGAATACGCTTCGGCTTCCCTTTTAATTTTCTTGACGCCACAACTCTGAAACATATTAGTATGTACAAGTACATAAGGCTCGCTTTTTTTATATTAGCGAAAGCCCGGCGGAACTGCGAGGGTAAGAGAGAGTGAGCAATATTTGAAACCGGTAACATTCTGGATTACACACGATGCACCGTCAATTAAACTGAATGACCTCAGGCAGGACGTAGGTAGGTATACATAATAAAATATATGTACAAATGAACAGCCTGTTTCCCGAATAACCCCTGAACAAATGTAGTTCAAAATAACACTGTAGTTGAATAAACTTGACTTTATCCGGTATTTACAGCTTATATGATTAATTACTCTGGCTACATTCAACTTTCAATCATAGAATGAAGCTTTGTTGTTGTAGCTCATAGGTCCATTTTACACCGTATTTTATTACAGCCATTGAAAGCAGTGACAATCTGTTACTGAGCTACAAAGGATGTTGCACCTTTGTAATTTTTAAAGTTCGTTATTTAAGTGTAATTTTTTTAATCAATTGAAAATGCTATAAATAAATACAAAGTCACTTACTTGGTAATGCAAGATATTCTCTCAGTGGCGTCCAGGGCAATATCAATATCAGGAAATAGATTAGGGCAAAAACAAGTGAAGACGCAAACCAAAATAATATTCCGCCATGCTCAAACAGGTCAGTATGGTCTATAAGAGTATCATTGTCAGTCTTCATCAACTCCAGGGTGCCCTGAGTTATGGTGAATGCCAGAGATATGAACGAGGTGGCAAGCAAGACATATCTTATGCTACTCCTGCTGTCCATGTGACCTAAAAACATAAATTGTAATTTTATTACATAAGATGAAAACACATTAACCCTCTGACCACCACACATTTACAGCACCAGCAATTTCCAACTTTATCCATCAAAGTACAATTAAAACTGTGCATATTGTCAAGTGGACAGTGGCATGTAAAGAGTTAAAACAATAAAAATATATTTGCTAAGAGGTTGGATGCTTTGAGATTCCTAATGATCTGCAAATAATGTGGAAATAATGACAAAATGATTGAGTTGCTCAAGCTGTTTAGTTTTTTGCTTTATTGCATAATTATTGCAACATGGCATTGGCATGGTCCTAATGACCACGTCTTTGTGGCTGACACAGTTTAGATAAAAGCTTCAAGTTAAATCATGACTCATATTGCGTATAATAGAATATATTTTCATTTCACACACTTTTGTTCTTATTTATTTAAACTTTATTGCACAATACAAGAAAGTAAAAATGGCGGACTTAAAGGCATTCTCTACCAGTCAACCATTAGGCTAAACAGAGAAAAAGTGCTTATGAACTGGATACTTGCATATAATTATATGTTTAAAAAGAACCAGCAAAGAGCATATCTGACTATGCTTTGTGTAGGGTTATGTAGCAGTTACTACAAAGAAATACACTACAGATAAGAAAAGAGTGTGTCTTCATGGCGCTTACATCCTTTTGTTCAGAAGCACAGTTTTTCGGAAATAACTCAAAAACTATATTATCCAATAATTTTGTTGAAAGGAATTTTGGTTGTAAGTATATATTAAGCATTTGTTACCTTTGTAATCATATATTTTTTGGGATAATAGTTTTACAAGATAAACAGGAGGACACAATTTATGCTACTTTCGGAGTGATTATTTTCGGAAATATTCACTTGACGGTGGAAAGGAGAAATGGATTAAAATACATTTTTTAAAGAAATTGATTATTACATACACACACTGAGTTAAAGGGATATATTATGAAATGCCACCAAGATGTCACTTATCTCATTGCCACCATCAACTTAATCAAATACACTCTATAAAATAAAACTATTGAATATGAACCATATGAGGATGTGTTAAAAAAAAAAATTCAGCTTCTGTTACTTTGCATTTATTATTTATTTAAATATTTATTTATTTAAGCTACCAAACTAAGTAGCGGCTTATACAAGAACCTGATCAATATCCATTTTGTAGTTTTTGAGTAAAATGGCTGTGACATACAGACGGACATGATGAAACTATAAGGTTTCCATTTTTGCCATTTAGTTATAGAACCCTAATTATCTAAAGGTTTTCTAGAAGAAACAACTATTTAGTGACAACACTACTGAACAACTATTGTTTATATTACTTTTAATATGAAGATTCTCATATTATTTCCTTCAATATTTTTATTGAATGATTCCCAATTTTGCCTAGATATTTAAATTAATAAAACAAAACTTTAAAGGTCGCACAATAAACTCACCAAATGCTAATCCGAAAATTACTACACTCATCTCGGTAGCCAATAAAAAGAATTTCACCATGACCCATAATACTTTGTCCACCTGGCCGCCCAGCGGCATGGGAGCATTCACTGTCATTGCCACTGCACATCTTATAACACTAATAATAACGTTGCCCCAAACCAACGAATAAAATGTGAGAAATATCGGACTACTCGTCGCTCGTAGCTTCAGCTGGGCCTTATTGAATCTTACAACGAGAAACAGCACAAACAGAGCATTCGGTATCAGTATGATTAGATCCCAAATACGAACCCTGCAACAAAAGCTAACGTAAGCATAAAAACATACATAAAAACAAACCGAACAAGGCCACTGCTGCATTACCTTGAGTTATTTATCTTGTAATACAAAATGTGTTTACAAAATGTATCCTCGCTAACGGGCGGCAGGTCTGACCCGTTCATCATGTTCATCTTCGCACTTCACTTTTTTGCCATCTATATTATTTTAATTAGAAAAATATTGGAGCCCTGTGCAAAGGTATCATAACTCAATTTCAGTAATCGAGTTAGTGATATATGCCCCACTGCGCTACGTCAGCGTCAACTTCTTCCGATTTTTGTAATTCATAACATAACACTGCAATAACTTCTTTCTTGACTTCCTACTGTTAGAAGAACGTACGAGCGATGTAACAAGTTATCAATGCAGAAATTACGGCCATCGCTTTGCGTCAAGATTTAGAAATCATTCATACGTAGTTTTTTGTATATAAAATATTAAATTTTTATTTGATCTCTTCTGCACAACGTTATCACGAAATCTAATTTATTATTGGTTCAATTGATGTTTTGAGATTCTTCAACCAATGGTAGGACGCTCAAGAGCATACAGATAAGGACATAACTATTATCTTTTCCTCTAAAGCTAAAGACTACACAAAAGTGTGAAATCTTAAAATAAATAATAAAGTATTGTTTTTTTATATTATTTCTATAGCTTTATTACTATCAAAAATATTGAAGTCGCAATTCTAATACTGGCATTATGCTTAGCGTGAGTGGAGGGAGACAAAGGCCAAGTACATTGCCGTTTTTAAATGCGCAAAGGGCTACAACTTGTTTAGAATAACGACAATGTATACGGCCTTGAACTCTCGACTCGCACCTAAGTGTAATGCCGGCATAATAAATACAAAATTAAAAAATATATTTATTGTCTACGGTATTGTGAGTTGCCAGATAATAATTTATCGGTAAATAAAGTGTTTTTTAGTTCAAAACTGAAATGCAATTACCCCTGAATGCTCTAATTATGATCAGGAGAAATTAAATGTGAATAGTGAATTCTGATGGTACTTAAAAACTGTGATGTAATAATATGTACATTGAAACACTTTTGCTTACATACATAATGACAATATGAGGGTTTAGCAATAGAACCTTTTAAATCAAATTTGGCTTTGTAAGCCACATTTGGGCACGTGATCGACGTTCAGCCCATGATGGTCGCAGTGCCGTAAATAGGGCGGTGCCAGCGGTGCCCAGGCACAGGGCGCAGAACCTGAAGGGGCGCAGAAATTACCAGGACCACAAACAGAATGTTTTTCACGGACGCATTTATAGAAGCCTGCACAGGGCGCCTCTAAAAGTGCTTATCTAGGCACTTAGGGCTTATGCTAGGTACTTAGCTTTCGTATCTCGGGTTACAGGACACCAGGTACCAGGACACTTCACACTCAATCACACCACTTGTAAACTGTGACTCTACTGCGACTCGACTTCAATATCTAAGCTAGTAAAAACCCACGCTCACCTTACCATATACAAAATAGAAGAACTTACATGTCTTACTAGCTGCGTCGTATCGTATTATTTCGCGTTCGTCGCGACATGTACCTTCAAAAGTATCGCCAGCCAAGTCCTTTTCTGTAATGTTGTGCTATTTCGCAAACACAATATCTCTTTTGTTGGAATGCAAAACAGTGTTATTGTGTGTTGCTCCATAGCACAACATTGTTTGAAGACCTGTTTGTCCTCTGCTGGTGAAAGAGTAAATGCTATGTGAATAATATTTAGTCACTTTAAAAGGGAAAGATATCATATCTAATAGACTTATTATCATTATTTTAAAGTTTCCAACTTGGGACATGCCCTTCATTAATATTAATGTATAAGATTGATGTATAGCGTCACAGATATTATAGTGAAGGTGCATAAGCTAAGGAGTATGCTTACTCTAAAGGCTAGCACACACTCGAGCATAAGAACCAGAGTTGGTCACTTAACCTAAATTTAACAATGTATGGATTGTTAGGCACTAGAACGAACACTTCTTCGGCTGAAGTGATGAAAACACTGACCATTGCCATATACCAATCAGAAAAAATATATAAATCTGATTACTCAAACATAATACATTAAATCGAAGAACGGGGTCTGATTCCAGGTTACTGCCACAAACCAGACATTTGTATGACTGGTTGCTTAGCATTCGATTTTTAATTCCTGCTTTGCTATTTTACCCGGTTATATCCCAATCTAATACATATGATATATATACATACAGCATTCTGATGACAATAGCCGTAAGAAGTGAGTGCACTATAATGCAACACTTAGTTAATAATACTATCGTGGCGGCCAAAATAATGTGTATATGTATGTAAAGAGAGAATAAATGCGGCCGTCACGATTGTGGTAGGCTATCTATATAACATACCTATTGTCTCTTTCGGGCAACTTCCTTACTCCTTCCACAATATAATCTGCTTCGCTTTAGTCTGATGTTGTCAGGACTCAAGTCACCACCTGTAGAAGTTAAAGTACCATAGCACCAATATCCCTCAGTGTCTCTAGCACCTGGCGGCTCTATTCTACACCTCATTAAGTCATTGTTAATTATTAACGTTATGCTGGAATATCGTCTCATTATCTCCGTAAAGAGTATCTCTATACAAGTTAGTTAATTGGATCCACAGTACAGAATCCACAGTATAATATAAGCCACAGTACAGGCTCCAAGATACGACATTGATAATACTATCGATAGGATTATGGGGAAACCCCTCGTCAATAGGATCCTGGAAATTACAGATCCCAGGCCTCGGTTATCACTCCCCGACCGTAAATCGGAAGTAACAACCTACCCAATATCTTGTTCATAGGATCCTGGAAATTACAGATCCCAGGCCTCGGTTTCCACTCCCCGACCGTAAATCGGAAGTGACAACCTACCCCATACGTTTGGTTCCAAGAGTTTCGTAACACCCCTGGCCTCGGTCCCTCTCTAAGCGGAACCTACCCAAACGAGACTGCACGAGACGATCTTCGTAACACCCTTGGCCTCGGTCCCTCTCTAAGCGGAACCTATCCAAACGTGTTATACTTAATTACACTGCATGAGACGAACACCCTTGGCCTCGGTCCCTCTCTAAGCGGAACCTATCCAAACGTGTTATACTTAATTACACTGCATGAGACGATCTTCCCCAATCGTTAGCTAGGGGAAACATTTACACATGACAATTAGATACTTGAGCACCTAAAGAGCCAGTTAAGCTGCCTAGGTCTCCAAGTATTATACTTTAGTCTCTAAAAGTGCTTATCTAGGCACTTAGGGCTTATGCTAGGTACTTAGCTTTAGTATCTCGGGTTACAGGACACCAGGTACCAGGACACTTCACACACAATCACACCACTTGTAAACTGTGACTCTACTGCGACTCGACTTCAATATCTAAGCTAGTAAAAACCCACGCTCACCTTACCATATACAAAATAGAAGGGATAAAGTTGCCAGCGTACAACTTACGTGTCTTACTAGCTGCGTCGTATCGTATTATTTCGCGTTCGTCGCGACACTCCCCACAAAGGGCAGAAGGAGTGCTGTCAAGTTCCTTGTCCATTCTTGAATTTTCTCACGAGCTCGTATGGCTGCGGCTCTCCTTGGTCGCGGTTCATTCAAATGTTCCAATGACTCAGATTCTACTGAATCATTTGACTTCGGCTCAGATGAAGTATTTGACATGTCGCCAGGCTCTAACGTTATAGGCATACCCTCTCCGGAATTTCGACTTAAGCTTGTTACTTTTCCTTTTACTTCAAGAGGAAAGTACTCAGCATGAAGTGTTTTAATTTCTTGTATTTTACTTTCTTGCGTAACACTTTTCTGTATGTCAAGTCTTTGTATGTTTTCGTCTATATCTGTGTGAATACGGACGTCCTTATCCGGTTCATCTTTTTCAATCAGCTCCACGTCAGGTTCATTCGTCAGACCCTCCCCAGTCGAAAAAGAATAGGTATCTCCTATGTTAGGTGTACTTGGCCACGTATCAGGATTTTCAATAAGAAACTGTGGGCCACCTAGCCATTTCTCCTTATCCTCTTTCGAACAGGTAAGTCTGGTTCCTACGTCAGATGGATTGAGTTCCGATGGAATATATTTTATTTCTAAATTTTTTTTATCTTTATTGCTTCAACCCTTCTTGATACAAACGGTGGTAGTAATTTACTTGACTTGCACCATTCTATGACAATCTGGCTATCAGTCCATAAGATCAGTCTTGATATTTTCTGTTGAAGAAATTTACTGACGAAGTTCATGAGTCTACTCCCAATTAGTACTCCTAGCAGTTCTAGTCGTGGAATTTTGAGATTTTCTTGATCTTTTACTGGCACAAGACGTGATTTTCCAATTACAAAACTTTTCTTTGAACTGTTGACGAGAAAGACAGAAGCAGCATATGCCTTCAGAGATGCATCGGTAAAGCAGTGTAATTCATAGCTGTTCTCCTCCATATCATTCATGTAGCATCTGTTTACAGATATCTCTTTGATGCTATCAATTTCTTCACGAATGTGTAACCATTTTTCCGTTAAATCCTGTGATAAAGGTGAATCCCATTTGACTTTTAACTTCCAGAGTTCTTGCAAGAAGAGTTTAGCTGCTAAAAGATGTGGAATGGCATATCCACATGGATCATAGACTGAAGCGATAACTTTCAAAACTCCTCTCTTCGTATTCATGACAGCGCTTGGATTCTGGAATCTCAAACGAAGTGTATCTTTTTTAACATTCCAATCCAATCCAAGTACTTTAACAATTTCCTTTTTACCTGAATCAGGAATCGTACGCATAAACTCTTCGGAGTTAGAACTCCAATCTCGGAGGTTCATAGATATATCTTCGAATGCATTCTTACAGTTTCTGTAGAGATCCAATGCTTCTTGTGTCGATCCAGAACCTGTTATAAGATTATCCACATAAATATCGTTTGCCTTTTCTTTTACTAGCTGGTTATCAGAATTCGACAGGTGATGTTTAATAGTCGCGTTGAGTAAAAACGGACTTGAAATTATACCAAAAGGAACTCTACAGAACCTCAAATAAACAAGATTGTCCTTTGACACAGGTCTTGACGTATCCTTAACCCATAGAAATCTTGTAACATCACGATCCTTATCATGCAAAGCTATCTGCAAAAATGCTTT
Organism: Hedya salicella; assembly: GCA_905404275.2. Taxonomy (NCBI): domain Eukaryota; kingdom Metazoa; phylum Arthropoda; class Insecta; order Lepidoptera; family Tortricidae; genus Hedya; species Hedya salicella. The sequence continues at coordinate 8,555,093 of FR990112.1, read as the reverse complement.
CTCAATATCTGAAGATAACCCTACTCGGCTGCTTCTAAATTTAAGAAGTAAACCAGTAAGGTCCTCAAGCATTAGAGGTCCACGATATAAACACTGATTTAAGCTCTTACTATCATTGCACTTAGAGCTTGCATCATAGAAGATTCTAACAGGTTTTCCTGGTTGCTGCACTCCATGGTGTGGTAAATAATGTATTATATTATTTGATGATAATTTTTTCGACCCTGGTATAACTTCGATGATGCCTCTATCCATTTGTTCTTTCAAGGTCTTGTCGTATTCTAACAGAGTCTCCTTATTCATGCGTTTAATTAAGCTTGTCAAACGACCAAGAGCTAATCCAAAATTATTAGGCAAGTCTGGAGGATAATCTATCCACGGCCAGCTTACTGTGTATCTTCCGTTTATTATTTGTGTTGTCTCATTGAAGTATTGGATAGCTTCATCGTCTCTATTAGCTTTAGGTGAGTCAGTTATTCCTATGGATTCTAATTCCCATAATTTCTTTATATCTCCATTGTCTAAAGGTAGATCAGGACGATTTAAACCTATTTCACTGCTCGTTTGTGCATAAGTTACGACAGATAATTCCTGAATGTGTTCAACTTCGAGTTGACCACTGATGATCCATCCAAATGCTGTATTAACCAGATAAAGGTTCTCACCTAACTTTATCTTATCTTCGTAGACATTGGAGAAATAAAAGTCATTTCCTATAAGTATATGTAACTGGTCATTCAGTGATCCATCATCAGCTAATACATATGAATCTTGCACATTGGAAAGTTCTTGATGTGGTATACCTCCTTGTGAAATAAATTCAACGCAATTGGCATGTATGATGACAACTTTACCAGTCCGTGTTTGCATTTGCAATTCAACGACAGGACTGTGTATTTCTTTTGGTTTTTCTGCGCCAAACGTAAAGATGGTTAATATACTTTCTTCCTCGATAGGCAGCTTCAAATCCTTTGCAACATTCCAAATAATATACGATCGTTGTGATCCTGAATCCAGTAATAATCGACATTTAATTTTATCAGATGTATTTCCAACTGTACTAGCGTACACTACAGCTGTTTGCAGGACAGTTGGTCTTCTTGTTATGGCGGTCATTGAAATCTGTGGAAGGGTCATTGTGGTCGTCTCTTTTTCTGATCCTTGTGAAAATTTTGAGGACAAAGCGCTCTGTTGTGTTGTCCTTCTACTTTGCAATAAGGGCACTTCCTAATATCCGTACAACTTGTGATAGCATGGCCTTCTCGGAAACAACCATAACAGCGATTCTTCAGTTTCGATCTCCTTTCATCGAGCGTCTTAAATTTAGTTCACAAATCATTGTAGTGTGTACCATTGCAGAAAATACAGGCGAAATTTCTAAACCTCTTCTGAAAAGATTGACTTTCCTTCGTTCTATACTTCGTTTCTTCATACTTTCTTTTAAGTGGAAATTTATTGTTCTTGCTACTCTGGATGTTATTTCTTCTTTTAAACCTATCACCTTTAGTGACATGACTGTGTCCAAACTTTGTTTGCTTAGCCTGTGTGTAAAGGGCTTCTACAGTGCAGCTTTTCATATCGCTGGTATGTTTTCTGTATGATGTTCTTTCAGCATCTTCCCGCGCAGTAATTGTCTTTTCCAGGTGACCTCTTAATTCTTGAATAGACTCAGAGCTTGTTTTTAATCTAATCTCATATACTAGTTCTGAAGGAAACTTCTCCATAATCATGAAGCGGAGATGGTTGTGATTTATATCTTCTCCCAACGACTCTAATATTCTGAGATGTCTCTCTATCTCGTTGAGAGTCTGCCTGCAGTCAGAGGCAGTATTAACGGCTGTGTTGATTTTATAAAGTGTAGAATAATGCGCATCAATAAGATACGATGTTTTCCCATATCTCTCTTTCAGTGTATCTAGCGCTATCTTATAATTTCGATTTGTTGTTTCCAACCCGTCAATAGCTTTCTTTGCGTCTCCTCTCAAAGAAGCTTTAAGATAAAACAGCTTGTCAACATCTGATAAACTTTTTTCGTCTATGCTTGAGCTGAATTGATCCCAAAACTGGTGCCAGTTTCAAAAATTTTCCATCGAATTCTGGTAAATGAAGTTTAGGAAGTTCACTTGATATAACTCTCTTTGAATTATTCATATTTTCGGTTGCTTTAATTTCTAAAAGAATCTGATTGATCCTGACACCTAATTCAGCTAAGGCCTCTTCAGCCTCAAGCTGCGTCACACTCATCTGTGAAACATCATCGGAAGAAGGAGTCGTAGCTATACGGAAATATTCGTTTAAATCACTGCTGAATCTGCGCACTGAAGCCTCTAGCTTGCTTTGAGCAATTTGACTTTGTAATAGGGTATCTCTAGAGAAAGTACTAGGTATATTGCCTATGTCACTTTCCATTTTGTCGTGAATGAGCCTTAGTTTAGCCAGTAATATTTCGTCCATATGGGTAATTTCTCTTGTCCCATAATCCACAGAAATAGAATCCTATAAAATCCTATTATTGAAACCATAAATATGGATGTGGACTATATTTATAATCAAGAATATATATTTTTTTTATTATTCCTTTCTACAAATTATTAAAAGCTCAAAACTAACTCAATCAATACTTAAGCAACTGTTCCACAAGTTTATATTAGAATGACTATTTATTTTTATTTTATGGACGCCATAAGTCATGAAATATTATTTAATAGTATAATTTGAGTTTATATTTAAGCATGTTCGGTTAATGGTAAAGTGTAATTATTAAATACTCAAATAAATAACTTTTCTTATTATATTCACAGTACTTCTTAGTACTCAAACTATGTTTAAGTTACGGCATCCTCGGCCGGCTACCCGAATCCACGAGCTTGCACAGCAGATCGTCAATAATGTGTTAACGTAGGTATACCAAACAAACTCGAAATAAGAACATCGAACAAATACTACATTTTACTGGATATGAAATATTACTTGTGCCCTCGTTATTCTTTAACTTCACCAGAATACCCATAGAATGTTATAAATATACATCCATACAAACATACACAACCTAGTGTACAAATACAGTGCCCGTTCAGAAATATCCATAAGTTTCAAGATAGTTTAGAATAATGTTGGGAATTGTAGAAAGCACTGTCGTAATAAAGAAATCATTGAACTAATCTTCGCCGCTAGGAATGTTGGTAACTAGTAACAGTAGTAACCAACCTAATTTTCTTAAATAAAACAAAAAATACATTTTATTTTAGGATTATGTTCATCGTACATAAATTTATCCTGTTGGAATAGTGCTATTAAATTGTACACTATATATAAAACGCAATTCAAACATCAAATGAGCGTGCTTACACTACCTACTGGAAGAACGCAACACCAAACTTTATATCTGTGTTCACTTCCACTGTTTTTTTTTATCAGTACACCCCGGCTCCGTTTCGTGGTGAAGGCAAATTCTACCTGCCCCTTTTTTATTACTGTTTAGTTTTGTATGCGAGTATGAAATAACTATTTAAGTTTCTCATGTAAGTGAATGACAGAATAAAAAATCTTTGAACCGAATACTAAAGTTAATTGAGGTATTTTAATTTAAAATACCACACTCTGTTTTGTACTATCTTGGTAAAATATCCTAACTTGATATAACACCATTTTCTCGTATGAAAACATCATATATAAAAATATATTGTAACTATGCTAACTTTTTTAATACTCAAACATGAAACAAATCACTTACTTCAATTTTAATTTTATTTCATAACTTCTAATCAACAAAATGTCTAAACACTGTAACACCCATATTACGTGGGTAATGTTTCAAATCATTTTAAATCACATAAGTTGAAAGAAATAAGAAACTTCAAATTACAACAACAACTATGCTTTACTCGCAGGTATAGACGGGACCATAGATGTGCTTACGATATTGGACCTTGTTCCCAAGACTTTAGTTCCTAAATATATACACACATGCAATACAAGTTCAGTTCTAATCACTAAACATTGTCGCGTTGAGTGTTACGAGTGCGGCTGTTAACATTAACAAACTATGGGCACTCGGAAGAAGTTAAAGAAAATATTAAATAAAACAACCTCTATGGCATTTACATAGAGTTGGTGTTTGTACAAACATCAAATTTAAACATTTGTTCCCACTTGACGAACCAACACAAATATTCTCACGACTCACAATGCGTCTTTGCAGAACTTATCTTTGTTATATAATTTGCTTGAATATCTCTAAAATTTCAATGCAATTTCTCTAAAATTGTAAATTTACGTTTTACTAAATAGATGTTCTCATGGAAGGATAAGGAAGCCTTGTTTTTAAACCTCTTTCTTGAGTTATTCTGCATAAAAATTATATTTAGTTATGTTAAACATTCTGTTCTTCAATTTAATTTCGAGTCTTTCTTGTTCTTTACTTTTGGATGTGCAATCCCAGCACCTCCACCATATCGTGGCGGCCAAAATAATGTGTATATGTATGTAAAGAGAGAATAAATGCGGCCGTCACGATTGTGGTAGGCTATCTATATAACATACCTATTGTCTCTTTCGGGCAACTTCCTTACTCCTTCCACAATATAATCTGCTTCGCTTTAGTCTGATGTTGTCAGGACTCAAGTCACCACCTGTAGAAGTTAAAGTACCATAGCACCAATATCCCTCAGTGTCTCTAGCACCTGGCGGCTCTATTCTACACCTCATTAAGTCATTGTTAATTATTAACGTTATGCTGGAATATCGTCTCATTATCTCCGTAAAGAGTATCTCTATACAAGTTAGTTAATTGGATCCACAGTACAGAATCCACAGTATAATATAAGCCACAGTACAGGCTCCAAGATACGACATTGATAATACTATCGATAGGATTATGGGGAAACCCCTCGTCAATAGGATCCTGGAAATTACAGATCCCAGGCCTCGGTTATCACTCCCCGACCGTAAATCGGAAGTAACAACCTACCCAATATCTTGTTCATAGGATCCTGGAAATTACAGATCCCAGGCCTCGGTTTCCACTCCCCGACCGTAAATCGGAAGTGACAACCTACCCCATACGTTTGGTTCCAAGAGTTTCGTAACACCCCTGGCCTCGGTCCCTCTCTAAGCGGAACCTACCCAAACGAGACTGCACGAGACGATCTTCGTAACACCCTTGGCCTCGGTCCCTCTCTAAGCGGAACCTATCCAAACGTGTTATACTTAATTACACTGCATGAGACGAACACCCTTGGCCTCGGTCCCTCTCTAAGCGGAACCTATCCAAACGTGTTATACTTAATTACACTGCATGAGACGATCTTCCCCAATCGTTAGCTAGGGGAAACATTTACACATGACAATTAGATACTTGAGCACCTAAAGAGCCAGTTAAGCTGCCTAGGTCTCCAAGTATTATACTTTAGTCTCTAAAAGTGCTTATCTAGGCACTTAGGGCTTATGCTAGGTACTTAGCTTTCGTATCTCGGGTTACAGGACACCAGGTACCAGGACACTTCACACACAATCACACCACTTGTAAACTGTGACTCTACTGCGACTCGACTTCAATATCTAAGCTAGTAAAAACCCACGCTCACCTTACCATATACAAAATAGAAGGGATAAAGTTGCCAGCGTACAACTTACGTGTCTTACTAGCTGCGTCGTATCGTATTATTTCGCGTTCGTCGCGACAAATACCATGTCCTTACTCCTTAGTTGAATATGTATACTAACATAGTTATAAGCAAGTACTAACAAACTGTGGATCCTATGTTGTCGGAATAAGAGCCCTTCACATATAAAACAAGAAATGTGCAATGGAAGAAGATTATTCTTAAGGGTATCTCGTTACCCCAATACGCTTATGACATAAATAATTAGAGCTGGTTGAATTTGATGAGAGCCTTTTATGTAAATAATTGAACTTATTGGTATTGCACAGAATTATTTTTGACAATCTCTTGCCTTGGATAGCGCTCTGTAGATCAATTCAATATCTATAACAAAGTACGCTGTAGAATACTTCAATTATATAACAAAGTACTCTGTAGATCAATTGTCCAAAGGCACAGGTCATATGGTCATATCATGGCTCTCTAGCTCACCCACCAGCAAACGTCTGGTCCAGCGGCCGCCAGTTACCAGGCTTTCCTTTCTCCTTCAGGAGTATTCTCTTCTCTCTCTAAATTCTTTGCAGCGAATATTCCCGATTGCATAAAATCACTGACTGCAACTTCTAGTAGCAGTGATCAATCACATGACAGGCACATCATAAGGAATACATTCAAGCAATTCTAATAGTCGGGAGCTGCGGGTCTTATTTATTTATTAACTATACGGCATCGCATCTCAGACGGAGCGAACTAAGTCCAATCTGAATGTTCTAATACAGGACGCATTCACGACTGACAATTTCATACCTTCCATATTCCGATACCATGGGAGAATGCGTACGTAGCGAAAAGTTACTACGAGCAGAGCGCCCGCTTAGCGGGAACCCGCGGTCGTGGATGTGTTACAAGCTGTCTATTATGCCCCTATTTGTGATTTCGGCCTCAGGGCCGGGGGCTGCACTGCTACAAGTACTGTTGATTACATTTTAGACAGAAGGTTGGCAATATGTCCCTATTATGCACGGCCACCGGGGCCGGGGACTCGAAGTACCGTTCCGGTACTGGCAATTAATTATACTTTCTACAGAAAGTTGGCAATGTCAAGTGATAAGCCCTTATCGTTTACCAGCCTCCGAGGCCAGGGGCCACGAGTACCGTTTCGGCACCGTGAGACATCTTGGCAGGCGGTAGGCTATGCCATCGTTCCCCCCCGAGAGGAGCGCCACCTTATCCAGATGTTTAGCTGTACTGTCAGCTTTAATTACATAGAATCTCTTGACCATCACCTGTGGTTTCAAGGCAGTGGCATGCACAGGGAATTTGACCCAGGTAGGCAATAAGGCCAATAAGAATGTTTTGATCACACGGGTAGGCAGTGCCTATATAAAGCCATGGCCGTCCAGGGTAGGCCGTGCCTTTGTATCTATATGGACGGCACGCCACTGTAATTCAAGGAGTAGATCACCCTCAACTCTCGCTCCTTTGCTAGCCTTGTTGCACGATATCTTGCCACCTGTATCAGTTACTGTTGCGCTGAGTGGAAAGGCAGACTTGCCAAATCCACAGGGCCAGAATAAAAAGTCCGTCCTGTGTATCAGTTTGAATAGTATAAGTTAAGTAGTCACTGTACAATAAACATCTTTTGTTGAACTATAGGTATTAGTTTGTGTTAATGGTGTTAATATTTATTGTTCGCCAATATATATAAATAATGTTGTATTTAAATGTTATAAGGCTTTCAACTTATAACCTATCCTTCTTCTAAAGATAGGACAGCTGGAAAATACTAAAGAAGCCTTTTAACATTTAAATACAACATTATTTATATATATTGGCGAACAATAAATATTAACACCATTTATCCTGACAAATTAATATCTATCTTTGTGTTGTGAATAGTGAAACATCATCTTATCTTGTTAATAAAATTGAATTAGGCTTTATTATTTTTATTGAATTAGTGTTGTTTTGGTTCACATGGGACCAAAACTCACACCTCATTTCACATACTAGATAATTATTGTTATTGATGTTTTAAATGAAAATAATTATATGATAAAAGTAAGGTGCTAATACATTAACTAACTCACTTAATCAAGTATAAATCTCAATAACAGTTCTAGGTCTAGACCTAGTTAACAAAAAGATTCATTGGGATTGCGCATGTATCAAATTGAATCTGTTTACTTAATATCGTCACACTTAAGGTCGATATCATATTAAGGTGTTTTAATGCGCTTCCCACATCAGCATCTGCGATGGTTGTGGAGATAGCTGGGTGGTTGTATGCGATGTATATGAGAATCTGTGAGGCAATGGATGACAGTCATACATCTATTGTCTTTAAATTTACTATTTTCTATGAACTTATTGTACTGTATTTTATAATTTTTCACAGTGCTTCACGCACACACTTCACAGTATTTCACTTTAGTGCTGTGTAATTATTTCAATAAATAAATTAAAATAAAATAAAATAAAAAATCCTGAATTTAAAACCACAAATAAGTAGGCATTTTTAACCAAGAAGTTTTCGTTATTTTTACAAAAAAACGTGTTGTTTTGGAGTCTAAATGTAAATGCTATGACAGTTAAAAACTTTTAAAAGAGTTTTTCAAAAGCGCGTCAAAACTTTGAAGAGGCGTTGTACGCACCCTAGCTGGAAAAAGAGGTGAAAGACTAAACTTTGCAAGGTAAGAGAAGGACTTTTTATGAATTCTGGGTCAAAAATGTACTTGCTTTCTTCAAACAATGTTGTGCTATGGAGCAACACACAATATAAATGACATTGACATTTGACTTGGACGTGACTAACGTGACACAGACTAATACTATACGTAACATTTGGACCACATTTGGACATTCCTGACAGTACGTGCGAACCAAATTCATTGAAATAATAGAAAATCAACCGGCAGTATTTTGCCAATGTAAGCGTATATTGAATCAACTTGATGAGTTGTAGTGCCTATACAATATAACCGACCAGATTGAAGACCTACAAATATCTTGTAATAAATCCTTACCTCCAGATCTATGTTATTTTCGTTTCGTATACTTCAGGATATAAACCGTTCGATATAAATGTACAAAGTTACATAAGAGAGACCTGTTCGTAATAGACAACAATGTCGTCGAGGTACAGGATTTTATGGAATACAATATCAAGATTTAAATTTCAATTCAGAACCGTTCCTAGGTTAATTAATTTCCATATTCCAAAATCACCGACTAGACACGCTGCCATACCGTGCACCCTTGGATTTTCTCTGTTTACTTGGCTAGGTTTCCAATCAAAACTTAGCGCAGAGGATGAGCTCATTCTAACTATAAAACATTGTATACTTTTTATCCAAAGATTGGAATATGATAAGGCTGAACAATTACTCCATGTTGCATTGAGACAGGCACAGCAAATTCACCATGAGCATGGCATCACGTACATCTACGACGTTATGGCAAACTTGGCACTTGAAAGAGAACAACTAGACAAAGCCAAGCAGCTGTTTGTTGCAGTTACACAGAGAATAATGGCTGATGGAGCCAAGGAAGATGACCCTAGAGTGGTGCACCTTAGTATCAAACTGGCCAGAGTCAGCCATTTGAAAAAAGAGCACTCAACAGCCCAGCTGGGTTATGACTGGTGCTTAGAAAAATTATATAAAGCAGCGGGTAGCAATTCTAGTGAAGACACTACAAAAATGCTTGCTATAGCTGAAGATTGGTATGGAAGATTGTGCTTAGATTGCAACAAATTGGAAGAAGGATTAAAATTCATGGTAAATGCACTTGAACACATGCAGACTGTGAGCGATGTGGGCCAGGAACACATTGTCATTCAGTTGAATGACATTGGGACTGTTTGTTCCCAGTTAGACAGGACGGATGAGAGCATTGCCTATTTTCAACAAGCTGTACAAATTGGGAAGCAAGTGCCCGAGATGGAAGATCTCGGAATCATGTATGTCAATTTAGGAAGAGCTTATTTGAAGAAGCAAATGATAGATGAAGCAAGGAAAAGCTGTGGGTATGGGTGGAAACTAGGGTATCAGGCAAGCAATAAAGAAATTAAAGAGGAGGCTGAAAAGTGTATTAAAGAAGTAAGAAGTATGACTAGGTGAAATTGTTAGAGAAGCTGTATAGAACTCATCTTTTTAGTTAAAGCCTAGGAAATGTGGAAATCATTTATTGTTACTAGAGTCAACCAAACCAAACTTAGTTTGAGATGTTACTTTGAAGCCATTTGAGATTTAAGTAAAGGTTACCCTCACTTGTAGCATTCGCCTGTAACATTATAGAGTCGAGCTTTACATCAGGAGGAGATCCGAGCATTGCAGTATGCAACCTGTAATGTTACAGATTTGAGCATTACAGTGTGTAACTTGATGATACAATGAGTAATAATTTGATAAACTTGTGACATCAATAATAACCACTTGTAATTGGATGAGTCTTATAATCTCACCCATATAATTTTCTTTTAAACATTCAATTATAGCTGTACTTTGACAATACAAATTATAATCTGATTGGGCATTCTAAAAGTAACTTGCAAGCTTCAATAAAAATCTCTAAATGCGTAAAATCGTAATGTAACAGCTAATCATTCTTGCACTGTTATTGCTTGTCTATACTACTAGATAATTATTCTTATAAACATTTTAAATTTAATTATGGTTGGTTGATTCTTTGTAAAATATCTAAACTGCCTGTATCAAATCTGATTGTCGCCCACTTTGAGATAATAACACATTATGCCTTGGATTCACATAAATTATAATTGGGGCAACAAAGATTTATTTATGAGATTAGTGTTACACACACATATAATATACTCATAGGGTATGGATACACGAATCGACTGGCCTCTTATTATCATAGCAAGATAGTATGACTACTCAGCTGTGGCTATGCCACTGTACACATTCATTGCCATCGGTCAAGCCGGACAACACAGTCAACACGCTCCGGTCTAAGCACATTGGTGCCCGGGTGCCTTCCACGTTTGTGGTACAGGGAGGTCTGTTTCTTCTGAGATCCCACGCTCCCTGTCCACCCCTGGATCATAGGCTCCTGGTCGGTCAATACAGTTTGCCTTGATCATAGCCTGGCACCCGCCGGACAGGGGAACTGTGTTCCCCCCGGGAACCTCCACCTTCCCCATAGTTCAGCCACGTTTTCTCCAACTGAGAGTAGACTGTCGCGATGGACGAGAGATGCTCGCTCCTGTCCAATTTCTACGCACCATGTCTATGACACTACTCAAGAGTACATTGTACTAGCGTTTATTGGACCCAAATTATATGGAAATCTACTGCGATACGAGTACAGTTTCATCGTACTTCCATGCCATATGAATAACAGTCGACATCAACATAAAGAAGAGGTAGCTCACTCACCCTCGTCCGGTCATCGCCGTCCGCCCTCATTGCAGACATAATCGCCATTAAACTGACATTTCGAGCCAAATGCTCACCTGTCATTCTTGTCTATGGCAATTCGCGTCGTACGCGACACTGATGTTACATTACAGGTGAAGGCTCCAAGAGGGGAAGGACCATGAAATGAATAGCCATAACAGCAGCATTACTATTGTATCTTAGTACCTAATGCTGCAGGTACAGTTTAAATACAAGACGCTGGTTAAAATGCTCAAATATGATCACAACAATAAGACAACATAGATTTATGAGGAGCATCTTAGCCACTACGTTATATTTGACGCAAATAAAATTGTATATACATAATTTATCTACTATTTTATGTAAATAAAACACATTAATACAAAGAGACGAATTTTATTTAAAATCAAATCTTTCAAACTCTATCTCATAACTTGTGGCACAAAAGTGAACTTATGATATTTTAAAGTTAACCTTACAATTTAAATGCAACGAGAATTACGTGAAATCAAACAACTAAGTGGTTTGACGGGTGTTATTGAGCGCTTTCCTTGGAGACACTGAAGGGTTCCGCCACCACTTCCGCGTGGCTGTCTGCGATCACGACGTCCTTGGTGGGGCGGTCGTTGGCGCCAGTCTGGCTCTTCTCGATCCTACGGACGACATCCTGTAATAAAGGACAATTGGTGTTAACACAAAATGCGAAATAAATTAATCTAAATTTTGATATAAGTTTGGATGGGCGAAAGAACATGCCTTTACGGCGAGACAGTATCGAACCCAGTGAACCTCTATGTATTAGAGATCAGTGGCAAACCCCCATACTATATAGGTAATTAGTAGTTAGCCTTTTATTTAATGTTTGCCTGATTGCGCATCTATGTAGACATGGCTTTTCTAGCAAATGGTGCCACACAACGACATTATGTCGTGATGTATCAACAGATTATGAATGTATGTAAGATGGCGTGTGAAGGGACCTGGGACTAAAAATCGCAGTAGTTACCATCAATTGCTTTAGTGGTAAGAGAGTAGTTACCACCGGCAAAAAGTTGGTGGTAACAGGTGGGAATACCCCCCCTCCCATATCCAAGTTGGATGTCGTTTACTTACCATGCCTTCCAAGACCTTGCCGAAAACGACGTGGCGGCCATCCAGCCAGGGGGTCTTGGCAGTGGTGATGAAGAACTGCGAGCCGTTGGTGTCCTTGCCGGCGTTGGCCATGGACAGCCAGCCAGCTCCGTAGTGGCGCAGCTTGAAATTCTCATCTTCGAAACGGTCGCCGTAGATACTGAGTCCTGTGGACGAGACGAAATGCTTTACACACTGGAGGTTTACTGTTTAATATTGGTTTCGCTCATACAAATAGTAGAACTAGTACTAAGTGCAAAGACTATCGTGAATACTAGTAGCCTCTTGGGTGGTGCTCACTCGCTCTTCGCTGTATACGCAAAGCGCGGGTCCTGCTTTTAGCTCCCCGAAACTCAAGGACCGCCTAACAAGGAACAAGTAGGAACTATCATATAATTATGATATCTATACACACACTTTCGCATTTATAATATTAGTATACTTCCATATACTAATATTATAAATGCGAAAGTGTGTCTGTCTGTGTGTCTGTCCGTTACCTCTTCACGCTTAAACCGCTGAACCGATTTGGATGAAATTTGGTATGGACATAGTTTGAGTCCCGGGGAAGGACATAGGCTACTTTTTATCACGGAAAAATACCCTTATCCGCGATAAACGAATTTAAGGCGGACGAAGTCGCGGGCAGAAGCTAGTTCACAATATTTATGATATCATGGGTTTTTCTTTATATGAAAACACGTACAACGAGTATAAACTATCTAGTTTTATTATCAAATCTATGTTGCTGTACTTAAACGCGCTTACTCGGAAAAATTGGCAACTTTCTCCTTGCAAAAAATCACCTTGTTCGGCGTTTATTGAGTTACAATTACAAAAAGGCTCAAGGGGAAAATCGATTAAGCGTAGCCAAATAGGGAGTTAAATGGCACAGTGAAATTATAACGGATTTCATAACAGATTATTATCACAGTTTCCAAAGTATTATACATACGTATAACGATATATAGGTATGTTCGATAGCTGTTATTACACAAGTAATCGAACGAATATTAATTGGCTGTTACAAAACCATTGGAAAACGATAAAAGGAAGCGATATTGGGAAATGCGAAAAACATTATAAGACTAGAATTTTCCCGCGTCTTCATCCTTAAGAGTTTAAAATACAATAAGCCTGTGTCTTAAAAAAATGTAATTAGTCCGTCAGTAAGATTAACAGAAAATATTGGACAAGTTTTTGTTCTTTTGTCAATTAAACAAAAAATGATGAAGATAATATAGCCTGTTAAAGTTTCTCGTGACGTCACGGCGTCGGACGCACTTTTTCGCACGGCGCGACGTCATGCGCCCACACTCCCAAACTTTGACGCGCTTTATTTTGTCTTTTTTTTGCTTGATTAACAAAAGAAAAAATACGTGTCCAATATTTTTTGATAATCTAACTCACGGATTAATTATTTAATTTTTACCCAAGAAACTACCCTAATTACAAAACTTTTGCTTCATCGCCGTCGCAAATTCATAAGTTCACAAATTTTTATCAACACACCTCACATTAACTTAAATAATTTCGTATAAGGTTCACTAATGGTGGCAATAAAATAATGTTTTTTTTTATTAAATCATTGTATGAAAACCATTTAGTTCAACAGACTTCATTGTCTGTAAACCATTATAATTAGATTTGTTTATTTTGGGCATTGCTTTGCTTTATATTTCAAGAACTCAGTTTCTTTGTTCCAGTTGGATTGTAGCCAATTTTTCCCTTTCATATCATAATGAACTGTTTTCCCAAAATGCAGTACATACCTATTTATTATTTTTGAGATGAAAATGGTGCCTTAATCTGCTTTAAAACGATTTGAACCTCATAGATGAATTTGGCCACTTCACATAGTACAGCATCAGAAGAAGCAGCGTTTCCCTCATATTATATTGTTTAATATTATTCTTTGTTTAATGTTTCTAACATTAGTAAATTTTATTTTGAAGATTGATCTCAATACTCTTGTTACTTGGCCTGCCACATGCCTTTAATATTTGAATTCCTACAAATCTTATATATTATCCCATCCTATAAACTCATTACAGATAGCCTACTTACGTTAAAATTAACCAACTTCTTACTCTGACTTGCTTCTTACTGACTGACTCTTACTCTGGCACGATTTTTGGGGTTCCGTAGCCAAAATGGTAAAAACGGAACCCTTATAGTTTCGTCATGTCCGTCCGCCCGTCCGTATGTCACCTGCATTTTACTCAAAAACTACAAGGCGTATATTGATAAAACTTGGAGTATAGGTGTCTAATATAAGCCGCTACTTAGTTTGGTAGCTAAATAACAACTAAATATTTCTACAGCGGCACTCCATACATGCAACCGAAGCTTTAATTTTTTTTTCAGCAAAGATACGTGTGGATGTTTGGACAGATCTTCTAAATACAATGAGGTTTCTAAAAAAAAAACTTGATTTTGTGAAAGTTATATAAATTGTGTCCCTTCTTCTCTATTTTCTAAGCCGTATGCCTAAAAATATGAAAGAAATTACAAAGATAAAGGTTTGAACGAAAATTATTTTTAAACATGATCGGATATACCGTTTTAGTTATTGGCGAAAAACTGCGGCAAAAGGACGTAAGTGCCACAAAGATACGTTCTTTTGCTGGTGCACTTGTTAACGTCGTATTTTTTCAACTGTAGTGCATTTCTTTGTTGTAACCGCTACGGAACCCTACACTGAGCATGGTCCGACATGCATTTGGCCGGTTTTTATTGTTTTTTATAAAATTAAACCTACCTCTATAAACTGAGGGCGAAACTTAGTCTACAAACCATATTTCAACCAATCTGTTAGGCGCGTTTCCGAAAAACCATTACAGAATATAAATTTATATACCGTATTGGGGATTTGTGGAATTGAAGTTAAAAAGTAAATTTTCTATGACATCTTAATTTCTGAATGCAAGATTTATATTATACGTTTTATGATTCTCATAGTCACAATCACAATTAATTGTATTTAGCTTTAGTTATAAAACTTGCAGAATTTTACTAACAAATACCCCTTCAGGAAATGCATTATCATTTATCATAATTTACTCATCTCCATACTCATTCAGCACAGGCTCTAGTTCTAGGGTAGAGCGGCGCTGGGCGGTGAAGGGCACTTCGAAATGCGTAAGGGCGTATTTCGAAGTAAAGAAATCTCGCTCTGCCCCGATCAAGAGCTCGGGCCGGTACTGTGCTAATCTATCCATACTAATATTATGAAGGCGAAAGTGTGTCTGTCTGTCTGTTACCTCTTTACGCTTAAACCGCTGAACCGATTTGGATGAAATTTGGTATGGAGATAGTTAGAGTCCTGGGATACTTTTTATCCCGGCTACTTTTTATCCCGGAATAATACCCTTATCCGCGATAAACGAATTTAAGGCGGACGAAGTCGCGGGCAGAAGCTACTATTAGATAACTAGAAGGTAACTTAGTTCGCGGAGGAGAAGTCATAACCGCTCTTTTTTCTTCAGCATGGTTGGCTAAAAAGTATCGTATGACCATCTGGTGATACCCAGCTACCCATGTACCGAAAATAGTTAAAATCCGTTTAGCCGATTTGGCGTGATGAAGCCACAACGACACATACGAACAAACAAAAAAAAAAGATTGAGACTTATGAGATCCTGACTGGGCATTACAATCTCAAGGACTTTCACGAAATCTTCTCACGTAACACCAACAGCCGTCTGAGGGGCCATCACTAAAAGCTAGTCACTCATAGATCACACAACAACCCATTCAAACACTTTCTGGGCAACAGGGTTGTGAGCGCATGGAACAAGCTACCAGAGGATGTAATCTCGGCACCTAGTCAATACCTTCAAAAACAAATTGAACAAGCATACCACTGAACAGAGAATTTAGACTCTAGATAAATTGGATATAGGCATCATCAGTTGCTGCAACTGCCTGCCTGACAATAAATAATAAAAATAAAAAAATCGGTTCAGTGACCTCCAAATAGTCCGTTATAATATATTTTTTTAAATATCTTCAATGTACAGACATTTCATTTTTACAACTTTATAATAGTTTAGATGTGCTTGTGTGTAAACTCAACATTCTAGGTTCACTATTCTTGGCTCTACATTGTAAGTGATCATATCTCAGGTATTAAAAATTAGACGTGGATCTTTTGATATAATGATGGCTAACTAGCAACCCCAAGCAGGCTGACAGCAATGTCGTTAATACATTAATTTTCAAGCCGGTCTAACACAACTCTCCGTGACCACTTGTCGCGCGACATAGCATCACCCGTCTTTCTCGCATTGCCGTGAAAGGAAAGAGACAGCTAATCTTTGTCGTGTGACAAAGAGTCATATATTACAATTGTGTTAGAGGTGCTGGCATCGCTGTAAATCATAACATTTTCCTTATAAGTGCACTGCAGTTGTTATTTTATGTTTAGTCTTTGTGTGGCAATTAAAATGCCATTTTAAACTCATTTTAACTCGATACTAGGATACTAAATTAAACATGATTCAGGAGTCTGAACGGAATTTTACCTTATTCCGGTCAGGTCCTATATATATTCATTATGTTTCTAAAATTATGAAATGTTATATTGGAGGACCCTTGAATCTTAATTTTCCATCAGGGAATTGTGTTAGCTAATGTTTTACAAGTTTATTGACTGAAATGAACTGTGTGTTTCTTTACTTACTGATGTAATGAAAAATGTATGATATGTAAACTAATATTACCAACAAATATGAATATGAATGAATTTGTCTATTTGAAATTGTATTAATCCATTACAGATTTATTGTATATAAAGAAAAATGTTTATATTTACCGCCAGTGCCATCTCCTTTAGTGAAGTCTCCACCCTGGATCATGAAGTTTTCAATCACTCTGTGGAACTTGCTGCCCTTGTAGCCCTCACCCTGGGGCTTCTGTGCTAGTTGGTAGAAGTTCTCTACTGTCTTCGGGACAGTCTTTCCAAACAGTCCAATAACAACCTTGCCAACATTCTCATCACCTATCTTGAGATCAAATGTAACCTGAGGAAAAACTTTCTCTTCAATTACTGATAACTAACATAACTCCAGCTCCACAAAATAATAAATAACCAACACAAACACAACATTTTAAGATGCATGATGCTGTAATTTGACCACACAGGCACTTAATAAAATCTAATATTGGTTGTATAGCACCAGTTTTCAACCACTAATAAAAAATCTCCCATTTAGGATCAATCAACACTATTTCCTAAATTTTTATTTGATTTTGTAGTACTTGAGGCAATTCACATAATCTTAAGAGTTAGGGATCAATCTCAATCAATATAAAAGATGCAGCACAGGGCCACTAGATTGATATACAAAGGCATTATCTATTAGATTGAATTGACCTATAGTAGATTAGATTTGAATGATTTGATTGCTAACCCATTGATATAGAAATCTTTAGGCTCCTTTATTATATAATTAAAGTGTAGACTTCAAGAACTTTAAAAAATCCGTTAAGCAAACAAACAAAAGACTTGACGCGTCATTGACTCCGGGTCACCAACCTCACTATGGTCCATCAGGTTCCATAGGTCCATTAGCATTGCCTACCATGGAAAAAAATACTTCCGGACCATAGTTCTTTTTTATGGCGAAAAAAAAATGTGTGGGCTACGTACCTTGTGGGTTACTTTGGGACCCTTGGGCGCGTCATCTGACCGGGCAGCAACGATAAACAAAAACAGACCAAGGGCAGTTGCAAACGACCCCATGATGAGAAGAAGTTTGTATTTTCTTCTTAAAATTTTAGCTAATTAAATTACAGTTTTTTTTTTAAATTAGCCTAAGGCGAGGTTCTGTCCTTCTCTGCCACCGGCCAAATGATGATTGAGCTATCGCCGCCGCAGCCGTAAGCCGATTCTGAAGCGCCACGTTACCAACGAGACGGAAGCGAACAATACAGCGAGCGACCCCACCACCCACATACGGACAACGCAGCGCTCTTGAGATTATATGGCGAACGTTTATTCTAAAATGGCCTTTATTATAATTAGCTGTGAGCCATATTAGCTCGGCTGAATAAATAAATAAATAGACGTAACGTAATGTCGTAATGACAGAACAGAAGCTATATGTGACAGATGAATAATAATGTTGCCAGAAATAAATAATTTTTTTTTAAATTTTAGTAATTTGGAATAATCAGTATTGCAAAGTTAGTCTCCATTCGGGGATCCGTCTGAAAATAGAAATAAAATAAATTAAAAATGGTTAAATATAAAAAAAACGGTTAAATGCGAGTCTGACTCGTGCACAAGGGGTTCCGTACAAACTTACACTTATTCCGACATAACTGGCAGGTTGAGTTTAGTTTGCCTCCGGTATCTACACTATGTCGTTACATACATACAAATTAAGGGCAGCCATAACCAAACCGGCTTATTCATAATGATTTTTGGTGCTTAAAAAAAGTAACTCAAACATATATATGGTTATAATTTTCTTGTAATATTCATATTCAATTATATAATTCAAGAAAATATTTGTTTTTTCTCTTGGTAAACTTCGGAAATAAAGGGGGGATTAGTAATTTTTCCATATATCCCTTAATAAAACGAAATTTAACCACTATAAATAAATGGTCCGAAAATGTGCAGATCAAGCCCTTTCATATAATAGATTACCCTACCTGACCTAGAGCTAGACTTGTATTTTTAGGGTTCCGTAGCCAAATGGCAAAAACGGAACCCTTATGGATTCGTCATGTCTGTCTGCCCGTCCGTATGTCACAGGAATTTTATTCAAAAACGATAAGATGTATATTGATGAAATTTGGAGCATAGGTGTCTTGTGTAAGCCGCTACTTAGTTTGATAGTTAAATAAAAAATATCTAGAGGGGCACTCCATACATAATAAAAAGAAAAAAAAGTTTGAGCAAATATCAATGTGTGCACCCAGGTTTCTAAAAAAAGTTTTGATTTGGTGAATATTTTCCGAAATATTCGCTCTGAAAGTAGCAAAAATTGTGCCTCCCCTCTATCTAACGGTATGTTCAAAAAATATGAAGACAATTACAAATATAAAGCTTAATACATACTTTTAATGAACTTTACTTTTTCACCATGATCGTACATACCGTTTTTAAGTTATTGCCAAAAAACTGCGCTTCTCAGCAAAAGGACGTAAATACCTACGAGATACGTTCTTTTGTTAGTGTTTTTATTTCATATCGTATTTTTTTTCATCTGTAGTGCATTTTTTTGCAACGGCTATGGAACCCGACATTGAGCATGGTCCGACATGCTCTTGGCCTGTTTTTTTTAATTGTCTCCTTTTCAATACATTTGGGCTGACCATGTTATATAACTATTCCAAATTTTAAATAGTCGAATTATAGCCTAAGTCCCAAGTAGCAAAATTTAGTCATGTAAACGTTCTTGGACTGTGTATTTTGTAGTCCTATAGAACTCCAATAAACTACTACAAGACCGTATTTTGGCGCAGTTTATAGTGCTATTACGTCTTATAGCAGTTTATAACAGTCCTGAAGAGTGCAATTCAATTTTTAAAACATCTTGTTAGGTGCACTCACAGGATAAAATGCTCCTTTATGTATCCTGTAAGCGCATTCAATAAGCGCAATTAGTCCTATAACGATCTGGTGCGTGCTATTACTGGAGTAATTGATCCTATTGTGGCCAGCGGGATGACTTAATGAAGACGTTTGTTTTTACTTCGTGTCGCGTGGTATGTTCGTAATAAAAAATAAGTTAAATTTTGAAAAGTGTAAGTATTAACCATATTATATATTTCCAAAATGTGATTAATTGTTAGATTTAGACTGTTACTTAGAGAAGTATTCCCAGAGACTTAGCTGCCGAAATTAATTTTATTGATAATTTACTTGACGCTAGAAACCCTATTTTCATGCCCCCTATGAAAAGTTCATTATTAAATATTATATAATTGTTTATTTCATTGATAATTATACTGACAAAGTAGCCATGGCTGTTGAGGCAGATCGGTTGAACAAAAATTGCACGCGTCAGAACCATTCTAAAACCATTTGTTCTATACCATGCTTTTATAGGAAATAATTAACATCGCCATGTTTGTCGTTAAAGTTATTTTTGACTAAAGTGAACCGTAAAGAAATTGAATGTTTAAAGTAATGTTTTAATCGACACTAAAGATGTGCGATGTATGACATACAAAGATATATGTTAATAGGTAGGTAACAAAATGTCAATCTGTCAATATATATTCTTGCCAGCTAATTTTGAATGCTTAATTGCACGGATACTGTTATTCTTAATAGCAGACTGTTCTATGTAATTTTTTAAATTGCATTTTTTTTCGTAATCTGTACTTTCGTTTTCATCGTCACTACTAGCACAATAAGTTTTAAAATCATCATAGTTCGTAGTTCATTTATTGGTAAATTATTTCATTTACAAGTCATAATTAATTACATTGTACATAGTTATATTATCTTCATAATTAAAATTACCATCTTCACAGTAATTTTCATGTACGGAACCATTACGGATTTCACCCGTATGCCTAATTTCGTACTCAATCCCGATTTAATTTTTTCGTACGTTTTATTTACCCTTCTTCTATAAGACCCACTTAAATCGTTTCCATCGCATTTAATCCATTTTATGTCTTACGTAGCTAATATTTAAATTATGAATTGTAATCAAAATGGAGGCCATGGATGTCCGATACTCTATTAATAGCAAGTGCAAGACACTTATAAGTAAAAACTTACTTAGAGCAATCATATAAAGTTCTAGTTTGGTGCCAATAATCTTTTAAAACTAGTGACCAGATTAAATCAGTCCTATATTTTTTTTACCTTATAGCAACTTTTTCTATAACACTTATAGGATTATACATCCTATATAAGAAAGAAGTAAGACGGTAAAAGGAGTAAACATTTTACTAAATGCGTTTATAGGACCAACATATACACACTGGTAACAGTTTTATAAAATGTGCTTATAAGCATTTACGTGCTCATAAGACACTTATAAAGTTATCCTATAAACGTTAGTGAGACTAAGTAATAGGATCAATGCGTCTTGCACCTCGAATAGTCATGTACAATGGTGTTATAAGATAGTTGGTCAAATTCATAACGCTTATAAGAATCCTATAAGACGACTTGAGATAATGGTCATAGTCAAAATGACTATAAAACTGCTATAAGATTGTTGATCTTATAAGGCGGGCCTTACAGGAATGTTTTGTTACTTGGGGTAGCTTTTGAGATATGGCGCTCTAATAGTCGGGCAGATAGACAGGCAGAGGCGCACATAAGAGTTCCTTTTACCTTTTTGGTACGAAACCCTAATAAGTTTCACATCGTAATTATACTACTTACAACTTTTTGATCGTGTCTACATCATTGTATCCTTTATCGCTCTCAGGTGAACTATTGCACCTATTGGCCCATTGTTTTGTGGGCTTTAGTACGTCACTAAACGAGCGCCGCTTCTGTTTAATGTTAGTTGATATGTTGTCATCTCCAGTACTTATGCCCACCAATGGACCCATGAATAGACCGTCATTTTCTAACGGCATGTTACACAGAGCACTAAAATAAGATAAAAATATATCAATAACGAATCATTTACATGTTGGTTCAAGACCACGGAGGAACCATATCAAATTCTAACGGATACGACATCGCCTTCGAGATATGACAATTTACTTAACAGCATTCATCGATCACTTTTGTATCCGTAATAATCATGTGAAAAGAAAATCGTGAAATATATATATTTAGTATAATTTTAGCACTAACTTGGCAATTTCCTCTGTATAACGATTTTCCATTGTTTCCAATAATTCTGAAAAACAGGCATACAATTCAAGATAAGCGGCTAATTCAAAATTTATAAATAAAATTAAAATATACGAAACGTCTATTCAATTTGAAACAAATCTAATTAATTTTATAAACATTTAACGGTCATACTACATTATATGTGAATCATAATTTAGAGATTACTTATGATTTGGATAATTACCGTTTACGTTATCAGTATTCATGGATACTTTTAAACCGTTAAAATTACACGGTTTTGGATTATCCGAATATCTGCTTTCGTTACCCTAAAAGTAAACACGAGTAATTAGTAGTTAGTATACTATAAAATGGCTAATACATATATAAACTCACGCTTGTATCCCACTGGGGTAGGCAGAGATTACCAAATGCCGGACCCTACAGTCCATACACACTTCTTTCACTTCATTTACATCCATCCCTGCACCCAGGGGCGTATTTATCCTAGGGCCATGGTTAGGGGCGGCAAACACAGCCAAGGGCGGTGCAGCAGTGCTCGGTGCGCGATTCCATCTCGCATTTGTCCAGTTTTGGCGGCGAAACTTATTGACCCAGGGCGCCAAATTTCAAAATACGCCCCTACCTGCATCTCTTATTCATGCGGTTGCGGGTACTCCTCACCAGGCCTTTTTCGGTATCGCAGCAATTTGGTCGAAATACTCTCGCCGCGGTATCCCTCTCCCGACTCTTCCATCCATCTTCTCGACATAAATTCTCTTTGTCAGTCTACCTTCAATCATAAAATCTGGCCATGACTGATCTGCGGAGGTCGAAATAGGTAGTGTCTACTTAACATTGATTTATACTTACACGATCTTCACTCATTATCACAACACAACAAAACGAGGCTTGGTGTCTACTTGCCTAAACTTCGTGGGAGGACTTAATTAAGAGTGATGATAACTACCAAAAATAATGATTGATTTTTATTGATACAATCAATTGGAATTCCCGAATTAGTTAGTTATATTATAACAAATAAAGAGTTAATTTATGTGTGTTAAGTATTAACTTAAGGTCAGATTATTCATGAATAACAATTGTCTAATGCAGAAAATTCAAATATGTTACAAAACCAAAAGTGGATATACGATTGGTCCGTCGGACATTAGGGCTGACCCCGAGAGTAAATTTAGATCTATTAAGTATTAAACTCATCCGGGAAATCCCACATTCAATAAAAATAATCTATTATTTTTGGTCGTTATAACCTTTCTTAATTAGGTACGTCCTCCCGCAAAGTTCAAGTAAATAGGCACTACCTAATTCCGACCTCTGCTGATCTGGTATATTTTTCTACAAACTGCTTAATTTAGATAGTATATTGGAATCTATGATTCAAAACGCTTACGAGTCCCTGGTAAGCTCGGTTCTCCATACAAACATAGTTACACTCTCCTTTTAAAACGACTAGCTAGTTTGCTCTGAAACTTTGTACTTAGAATAAGTTAAGGTATATGCAGGCTTGTAATTAGTTTATGTAGCTTCAGTTACCATACTAAAAAAATACAGCGAATTTAAGATTTTTATACAAAACTTGTTTTTATTGTATCTCGTTTGTTTTATAAACTGGAGCCATATAAACTAATTACAAGCCTAGATATACCTTAACTTATTCTAACTACAAAGTTTCGGAGCAAACTAGCTAGTCGTTTTAAAAGGAGAATGTAACTATGTTTGTATGGAGAACCGAGCTTACCAGGAACTCGTAAGCGTTTTGAATTATAGATTCCAATATACTATCTAAATTAAGCAGTTTGTAGAAAAATATACCAGATCAGCAGAGGTCGGAATTAGGTAGTGCCTATTTACTTGAACTTTGCGGAAGGACGCACCTAATTAAGAAAGGTTATAACGACCAAAAATAATAGATTATTTTATTGGATGTGGGATTTCCCGGATGAGTTTAATACTTAATAGATCTAAATTCACTCTCGGGGTCAGTCCTAATGTAGATATACCTCATATCATTGTATATGCAAAGTTTCGTTATAATCCAACACGTAGTTTTAAAATGAGACCGAAACTCCGTTTGTATGGGAAGGTGAAATTCGGCCGAGCTTGCCGGGGACTCTTAATCATACATTTTAACATTATTGTACTTTTATTGTAGTTTTATATGAATGGATTACTTAAAAAAGTGCTGTTTCGAAATAAGCAGTTGATTTAAAATATACCGGATCAGGCACAGCCAAATTTTATCGCGTATAAGTACCTACAGTATTTAGGTACGTACATGAGGAGCAAAAGAACAGTATAAGCTTTTATACGCACACCAATACTTTGTTTCTGATGAGAATTCGTCAACATTTTTCTATTTCTTTTCCAATTATTCAAAGCACGTTGCTGTTCTTCTTTTAGATATAAATATTTACAATACCATTTACAATGCGTTATTATATCATCCTTCGTAGACCCTGCAAAGGAAGTCAATCGTGTAGGTCGGAGTCGTTGTTAAAAACAGGAAAAATACACTCGTCATGCTCGAAAAGTTCCTCATAGTTTTGCAAAGTGGCGCTTCGTTTCAAGATCGCTTGTTTTAGTCCATAGTAAAACAATAGTCTACGATTCTGTCCAACCAATATTTATTTTACATAAATGCGTACCCGAAATTTTCAGCATCATTTCCCTTTGAAAATCCTGGAATTGGCCATGGTTTTTCACAGAAAATTCTTGTGCATCATTGTTATCTCTGGAATTAAAATACTTGTTCCAAATTTGAACGAAGACATTGTGGTGATATTCGTTCCAGCCCCCGTAGCGATTAGGGCTGATCATCATAAACTCTTGGAATTGTTGTACCTCCTAGAGTATATAAACAAAAATCTATAATATGAATAATTCTGTATTATCGTTGCTGTACTAGAAACAGTTCGTTACAAAGGTACAAATAATAATTTATGGCAGCTGTTTGAATTAAAAATATAACAGTTCGCTCGATTTTATAAAATAATTTTTCTACTCGTCGACTTTAATCCCTCAATAAGAACTTCATAGAGTAAACTTTAATAGCATACTTTTCAATGTCGGATTCTCTGTGGCACTTCCAACTGAACTGATATATTCATAAGCCAACACTTTAACTTGAAGTGTTGGCTTATGAATATGTCGAATGAATGAGTCGAAGATAATTGAGGTACGATGATGGTGATGGTGATGGTTAAGTCTCGTACCTTACTTAGGCCACTCAGCAAGCTTCGTGGCCTAAACGCGGTACTCGGCTAAAAAAAGTATACATTATATAACGATTGCATAAAATACTATATCTATTCAAAATAAGAATAGATAATTATTTTGTACCGCCCTTGTTTGGCCTTCGAGTATTACAGTTGTTATCTATAGTTGGATTTTGTTTAAATTAACGTTTTTACGCACTATAGAGATTGCCCACCGCAGCGTCCGAGCCAACAATTAATAGGTATTCTGTATGTAAAATAAGAAAACAGTTAAACACGATTTAATTCGAAAAAATCAAACCTAGATCTTAGATCTTTTCACTTCTAGCTGAAAGAAGAATAAAACAAAACTCAAAATTATTTATTCATTTTTAATTTTGAAGCATTACTGATTGTACATACATATAGGTATATAAATAATATTTTCTAACGCATTTTAAAACCTTGCCCAGTTTGCTCCCCCCTTGTACTTATTCGTGCCTGAATGTATTCAACGAAATCAAGCCCATAAATATATAACTGTCGAAATTGGAGCATACTTATCGCAAGGGGAACAAATTAGGGCCAGGTTATGGAAAACCATGCTCCATCGTCGGCTTCAAGGTAACTTACCAACAGGTAAGATTCAATATAAATAAAAAAAAAAATACGGATTATATCGCGTATATTATCTCATTTGAGTTCCCGATGTTTCGGAAGCTTTTCAGCTTTCCATGGTCACGGGTTGACTAGCTGAAAAGTTCCCGACACTCAAATGAGATAATATACGCGATATAATCCGTTAAATTGTTTTATTTAAATGAGTAATAATCGTGGAAAAGAAGAAAATGTATAAAATAGTATTCGGGCCGACAGGAACGAACTCGCTATCGAACTGTATCAACTTTCTGAATAGCATAGCTAATAACTTAATAATTTATGAATGTTTGATTTGCGTACCTACCTTACACTTAAAAGGAGATTGAATTATAACTTTTACTGGACTGAGAGCGATATGATTAAACGGTTTTGTTCTTGTTTTAGTTCGAAACACGCCTTTAAACGTTTTCTCTTCCACATCATTTATCTGAAAAAGTAAGTTTTCTTGAATTGGAAAATTAAGGACGGTAACAAAAACTTAGAACCAAATACGCACCTGCTTGATTCGTTCTTCTTCTTTCGATTTAGTCGAGATTAATTCAAAGTGAAGATGACTTTTAAAATTTCGTATTTTGTCATCTAATTTAATTACATCCCGTTTCATATTTTCAATGTCTAAAATTGTAAGTTTAGAGTGTAATTGTAATAAGTAAAAGTGCATAAAGTATTGTAATGTCTTAGTCTTATCCTCATATCCTTTTAAAAATTAAGTTAACTCACCTACGCCATTTAATTTTTCTTCAGTTACGGCTTTTATGTCACCAAACATATTTTTAATTTCCGCAAAAGTATTTTTCAACTTTCCCGTATAAGTCTTAAGATCGGAACTATAAATTGTCGGAATATCAATATAATCGGCAGCTTCTTTAGGATTAATTTTATTCATAGTGCTTATCAACAAATTTTCTTCTATTTTTAACCTCTTAAGTTTTGCAAGGACACTGCACTCCGAGGTGTCGTCTAATAGCGAGCAATTCGACAAATTAAATTTACGACTCATAATGAATTTGTACAGGTTCAATTTGAAACTGTTTTTATTTGTTTTATGGAAAACACAATTATATTAATCACTTTTCCCGTGTTTGGAAATATGAGATTTAGTATATTGATCAAACTTTAAACTTGACCGCCATATCGCTGCCATACCAACCTCAACCATCTCCGGTTGTAACCAATGTTGCAAGCAGTGAGTTTTGTTTGTTGCATTATTATTTCTGTTACCGAGTAAGTCTGACATTCACGATGATATAATTATGCTTTTTTACATAAATTTGAAAGCAATCGAAAATATTGAGTAAATTGCTTATCACTATTAAAGTTCTTCAGACAAGACACCTGTTTCAGAACGTTCTGTTCGGCGGCACGACTGTCAGCTGTCATCGCATTACGTTCGCGAATCGGTATCGGGTACGATTTCGATTGCTTGATAGAATTTCATCAACGGAGAATGGACAGTGGATTTTATGTTTAAATCTAAATAATAAAGCTAGCTATCCTAATAAAATGTTTACACGTTCAAGACTATTTATTTCCAAAGTTCTGCCTTTAAGAGTGCGTATCGTAATTTGTTTCAATGAAATTATGTGTTGAAGCAGTGTTATGTATAACCTTATTCTTTCCTATTTGTTTGCAGAATGCATTTAAAACGGAATATCAGAATGAAACGCAGTTCTTATACAGTGTAACTAATACGCGACATCGCTCCACAACACCGCTCAATACAATAGTCATGTTTGTTCCACAACAAGAGGTTTGTAAATTTATGGGAATAATAATTCTTTCCATTATTTTGCAAACAAATTGACTGACGCGCGATGTACACGCAAAACGTGAAGGTTGTTTACGTTTGCCAAATAGTTTAACATACTTTATGCTTGATTTGCTTTAAGACTGTACGTTAAAAATGATATCTCATTACTTTATGTAAGTAATACTTGTACATAAATATGTGATTGGTTTCAACTTGTACATAAATATGTAACTAACTATTTTGATAATATTTCACATTATCATTTGTTGTTCTTAAAAAATTGTTCCATAGATTAATCGAAATCAACTTCTTCATCTCTTTTTTTGTATAAACAAATCTTTGTGACTTGCCTGATATCTTTTCTCTCAATTGTCACTTCAACAGGTTTCTTATTTTACCATAAAGGATTGTAAATCAGTTTTTAATAAACACACAATTTTATCTTCTAGGCCTGGATTGCGGAGCGAATGGGAAAATTCCATAGAATACTGGAACCGGGTCTGAATCTACTGTGGCCAATAGTGGATAAGATTAAGTATGTGCAGAGCCTCAAGGAAATTGCTATTGATGTGCCAAAACAGAGTGCCATCACGTCAGACAATGTCACACTCAGCATTGATGGAGTGCTGTACCTAAGGATTATTGATCCATATTTGGGTAAGTTTCATTTAAAGTCACATAATTCTTATAAGATTTATTTAATATTTTCTTCTGTTTCCGCGATTATTACTCATTGAAATAAAACAATTTAACGGATTATATCGCGTATATTATCTCATTTTAGTTCCCGACGTTTCGGAAGCTTTCCAGCTTTCCATGGTCACGGGAGGTCATGGTCCTCCCGTATTTCAAAGATTTATTTATTTTATGAGGATCAATACAGTTGTTTTATTTTATGGTGCATTTTACACAAATTTAAAAGAGGGTGCCCATGTGAACAATTAGGTTGGGATTTTATATAGTTTTGCAATCAGTTTGGATATCTACCTTATTTAATATTTTGCTCCATTTGTTTCTATAAAACATAACAAATACAAATTAATTTACTAGTTGTCCCCTAACAGAAGTATTTTGTAGATTGTGGACCAAAACTATTCTTTTGCCCTTCAAATACGTGCATGGGGATTGACAAAAAATATTTTACAAAACGAATGACAAAAAAAAATTCTGACCAGTTTTATCTTTAATCCTAATGCATTTTTTTTAAATTCTACAGCTTCGTATGGTGTAGAAGATCCTGAGTTTGCCATAACACAACTAGCTCAAACCACCATGCGTTCCGAGTTAGGTCAGATATCCCTGGACAAAGTCTTCCGAGAGAGAGAATCTCTGAATGTATCAATAGTTCATTCTATCAATAAGGCCAGTGAAGCGTGGGGCATCACATGCCTTCGATATGAAATTCGTGAGTATGATATGATATAACTAATTCATGTCATTAAAGTTTTTTATTAGATTTTGATTTCTTCGTGCAATGCAATGGTTTTTTGGTTAGTGTACTATGAATTCAAAAATAGTTTAAATGAATTGACGACATTTCATTTTGAACCAGGCTTTTTTCCGATTAATTATAATGATCTTATTTTCTGTTAATGAGGGCAATAACAAAGAAAAGAACAATTGTTATTGTTCTTTTCTTTGTATTTTACGTGTAAATTGTGAAAAATGTAATTTATACTGTAATTTATATTATAAAGTAAAGAAATCTTATCTAATCTAAAGAATATGAAATTAAATATAAACACTTTTTTAAATATCTGAGAATATTCCAATTTCTTATGTGTATAAAAGTCCATTTCTACAGTTCCTCAGCCTAAAAGAGTGTAGACGACAAATACAGCATAGGTGACAATCACAGCGTAGAATATCATATAGAAGCACTATTACTATACTATACTCAAACCAAATAGACGACTGGGATCGTAAAACAATTAGCATCGTATTGTCTCTTTCGCACCCGGACGCCCTTATGCAGCATGCCTGTTATCAGCCGGGCCGCATAGGGCAGGTAGAAAGCACACGGTACAAGGCATGTCGATAAGATAACATGCAAAAATGAAAACAAAGTAATGCATACAATATTTTATATTATGAAATAAATACTTTTAAAACTACAATTAGGTACTTTAGAACTAAAACATAGTAAGACTAAATAAATAAATAAATATTATATTAATAGTATTAAAATTAAAAATATTCTTCATCACTGTCACTATCCTCTTGAATATTGATTATAAGAGGATGAGCATCTTTTAAATATGCTTTTTCTAAGTCTTCGTTTTGAAGGTTTTCGGCATGACGAACACATTTAATCCAATTTTCAGTAGTTACATTCATGATGGCTTCATCTAATAACTTTTCAACATCAACCATTTTAAAAGTTTTATTTTTCGCCGCTACTTCACCTTTAATCTGAGCCCATATTAATTCTATTGGGTTGTAATGGCAGTGGTATGGCGGTAAGCGGATAACTTCGTGGCCGTATTGGTTGGCGAGGTGATCCACTGCGTATATTTTTTTTGGTTGGCTTTGTTGTACTTTTCGTATAAGTTCCTCAATTATTTCCAACGGCGAGTATTTTATGTTATTTTTATCCAGCCAGGCTTGAATGTCTTTTTTGAGCCATCGAGAATTAGGTATTGGATGTAATACCTTTGTGTGATAACTGGCGTTGTCTAATATGATGATCGATGGTTCTTCTAATAACATTAAAAACTTTTTGAACCACTCCATATATACCTCCGAATTCATTTCTGAATGATAGTCGGAATTCGCCGATTTGACAGCTCTGAACACTAATTTTGCCTCGGGGATGAAGCCTGTTTTTGATGATCCACCGTGACATATTATAAGTCTTGCCCCTTTTCCAATCAGTGCATTAAGTCCTCCATTATCTTCATTATCGACCCACATTCGCTTGCGGGAGTAAATGTACAATCTTAGTGCGATAATCTAATGACCTGCGGTATTGCGTGTAGAAAGTATTAATCACTTGGTGATTAAGAAATCATGTAGGTACTCCATTTGTAATCCTTTTCTACTAATTGTCATCTTTAATAATTATACTATAATAAAATCGGCGTACCCTAATGACTGTCATTGTGTTATTATATGTAAAATAATTAGTGTGATAGTCTAATGACCTACGGTATCAGCACGATACTGAAAATAACATAAACGAATAAAATCATAAAAATAAGTTACAGTATTAAGCTATGCAAAAAATATAATCAATCTTATCGACATTTAAATAAATCCACTATCGACATGCCGCCATCCCTACGGCCGCCGGCGTTTATTGCCTCAGTCGTCTGTTTGGTTTGAGGATAATATAAGATGGATTCACTATAGAAATTGAACTGATGTTCTCATTTTGTTGTGACTCACATTTCAGGGTGTCCCTCACCGCAAGGCTTCGCCATAAAAACAAATGAAGTTTCATGTATTTTTTTCTTACATTACAGGCGAATGCTCTTGATAAGGGGCCACCCTAATATCTTCAAAAGTAGTTGCTATAATAAAAAAAAAAATGTTTTTGGTTTCCTGGTTAATCAATTAAAGAAATGACAGTTGATTTAATATTACTTGTAAATTTTAAATGTTGTTAATTATAGTTCAATTCACAGAGCACCTGCTCATCATGAACTCTACAATGCATAATTGAATGCACAATCATCTATTTCTCAGTCACAATCTTTGTTAAACACTTAGTGGAATTAGTCTTACCACTCCACCAAGGAGATTAACTGCTGTGATGGCTTCTATCTCTCCAAACCCAACTAATCCGATATAGGATTACCAAAATGGAGCTAAGAATTATTTGGTAATCGATAATACAAGAGGCATTTACGCCATCCTAATAATGATATTGTGTCAGCTGGAAACAGGTGGAATGTTGATGGTTTACTCAATTAGCCCAAATCCCAATCGGTGTCCATTGGCGTAGCTAGGTAGCCAAGAGCCACGGTGCAAAAGAAAATATCCTGGCCCCATGGCACTTCAAGATTCTGTTAGTCTGGGACCAACACTCCCCAAGTCAAAATATTGGGGGCCCCGGTGCACGACTTCGTCGAACTCTTCGGGAGCTACCTACGCCATTGGTCGGAATCCGCGGGCCCCCTGAGTTTTGGGGCCCCGGGGCACGGCCCCGTCTAGGCCTTCGGTATCTACGCCATCCACTGGTCAGGGTTCGAGGGCCCTTTAAGCTTGGGCAGCCCCGTTGTATGGCACTGTCTAGCCCTTTGGTAGCTATACCACTGGTCAGGGTCCGAGGGCCCCCTGAGCTTGGGGGCCCTGGAGAACGGCCCCGTCTAGGCCTTGGGTATCTACGCCACTGGTCAGGGTCTGAGGGCCCTTTAAGCTTGGGCTGCCCCGTTGCACGGCATCGTCTAGACCTTTGGTAGCTACGCCGCTGGTCAGGGTCCGAGGGCCCCCTGAGCTTGGGGGCCCTGGAGCACGGCCCCGTCTAGGCCTTGGGTATCTACGCCACTGGTCAGGGTTTGAAGGCCCTTTAAGCTTGGGCAGCCCCGTTGCACGGCATTGTGTAGCCCTTTGGTAGCTACGCCGCTGGTCAGGGTCCGAGGGCCCCCTGAGCTTGGGGGCCCTGGGGCACGGCCCCGTCTAGGCCTTGGGTATCTACGCCACTGGTCTAGGTCCGAGGGCCCTTTGGGCTCGGGGGCCCTGGCGCACGGCATCGTCTAGGCCTTAGGTATCTACGCCACTGGTCTAGGTCCGAGGGCCCTTTGGGCTCGGGGGCCCTGGCACACGGCGTCGTCTAGCCCTTTGGTAGCTACGCCAGTGGTCAGGATCCGAGGGCCCCCTGAGCTTGGGGGCCCCGGGGCACGGCCCCGTCTAGCCCTTCAGTAGCTACGCCACCGTTAGTGCCAATGTCCCACTTCCATACATTATCCCGCCTCAAATCTTCTAATTTGCTTTGCCTCATACAATAAGTTCACTAAATGTTCTAGGTGACATAAAACTGCCATCGCGCGTTCACGAGGCCATGCAAATGCAGGTGGAGGCCGAGCGTCGCAAGCGCGCCGCCATTCTGGAGTCCGAGGGATCGCGCGCCGCACACATCAACGTGGCCGAGGGCAAGCGCCAGGCCCGGATACTGGCTTCTGGTAACCATTGCACACCCACTCGTATCTATAACTGTTTTATATAACAATTTCATCTAATATCTTTATGACCCGGTTCTGGGTCAACTCCTTTAGAAACATTCGCAGAAATCGCCTGTCCATCTGGACTCTTTTCGCACCCTAGCAGACTGGTCTCCATCCAAGAACAGATGTGGTGTCATCAATTTATATTTCTGACTGGTACTGTATGGCCTGCCCATTGCCATTATTGCTTACTTCAGGGCGATATTGACTATCTTAGTTTAATGCCATCATAGGCGATATGTCAAAAGGTCTATGTCCAGCCTTGGACTGAATCGATACATGTTTATGAACTATTAGACAATAGCGGCAAATACATTATGATATACTACGTTAAAGCTGGTTATTCAATTATGATATGGAATATTCCAGAGGCGGAGAAGCTGGAACAGATCAACAAGGCGTCGGGAGAGGCGCAGGCGATGCTGGCGGTGGCTGAGGCGCGCGCTAAAGGTCTCCGGATGGTGGGCCAAGCGTTAGGACAAAAGGTAATAACT
This sequence comes from Hedya salicella, assembly GCA_905404275.2. Lineage (NCBI taxonomy): Eukaryota > Metazoa > Arthropoda > Insecta > Lepidoptera > Tortricidae > Hedya > Hedya salicella. The sequence continues at coordinate 8,521,901 of FR990112.1, read as the reverse complement.
TGTTAATAATTCACGGTGGAACATATAAATTACGGGTCAGTAAGGGGCTACGGGCAGCTATTGCTCTTTTGCCGTCGCCCGTGTAATTTATTTATTTATTAATAGGTTTGCCAACAGATACAACACAGAATAAAATTACACTAATATCATATGGACATAAAGACAAGAGTGTTTATCCAATTACAGGCAAACACAGCATGCTTTTTCTATAAGCTAGCTAAACAATGTGAAGTGACTGCTAGTACTTATTATACTACAGATAATATTATACTAACTGTATGATATTAAATCATAGTTCTGAAGGAACTTCTTACATTTATTAAGTGACATTGCCAATAAGTCTACCCTAGTGTTCTTATACATTCTATTATGCTCCTTACATATTCTAGGGATGACACTATGAGATCCAAGATTGGTCCGAAAATTATCTAAAGCAAAAGGACGGAAATTGTGTCATTAATGTTTCTAGTTATTCCTGTTATTAGTTGCAGACGTTTAAAATAATTGCCTGACAGGTTACCATTTTTAAGCTGTGTCACGAACTGTGAAAGGCCAACCATGAAGTTTCCTTTGATTTCTAGTTTTTTTTTCAGCTGAGGAAATATGTACCTGTGCCATATTGATTGGACAGTATTTTTTATAGTAAAAAGTGTATAATATAGATTGATTAATAAATAGTTCGTAGCTTCAAATTGGGAACTTAGGCAATGTAGGTGATAGTATCGATGAGAACCAAATAATGTTGTTGTGTGATCATAGTGAGGGCTTAGCCGAATAAAGATCAGAATCTGGTATAGTCAAGTTAGTTGTTTGCCTTTGAATGGTTCAGTATGGATCATGTTGTATTTTGGTTCCAGGACACTCGGCACGCAGCATCCTTGACCTTAGCGGAGCAGTACGTGGCTGCGTTCAACAAACTCGCGCGCACCAACAACACGCTCATCCTGCCCGCCAACGCCGGGGACGTGTCCAACCTGGTTGCACAGGTACTGTAGTGGTTCCAGGACTGACCTTGCCGGATCAGTATGGCGGCGTTCAACAAGCTCGCGTGCATCAAGAACATGTTCATACTGCCCGCCAATGCCGGGGACGTGTCCAACCTGGTTGCACAGGTACTGTCGTGGTTCCAGGATTGACCTTGGCGGAGCAGTATGGCGGCGTTCAACAGGCTCGCGAGTACCAACAACACGCTCATCCTGCCCGCCAACGCGGGGCACGTGTCCAACCTGGTTGCACAGGTACTGTCGTGGTTCCAGGATTGACCTTGGCGGAGCAGTATGGCGGCGTTCAACAGGCTCGCGCGCACCAACAACACGCTCATCCTGCCCGCCAACGCGGGACACGTGTCCAACCTGGTCTCGCGGGTACTGCTGTAGTGGTTCCAGGGCTGCCGATCCTGTCTTTCTAGTTGGAAGTTGGAAGGTACGTGTCTACCTGGTTTTTACTGAAGTATCCCGGATAGAGGTCGTGCATCCGCGCCATAGAGCGTGAGCGTTTTTTGAATGTTACCATTTTATGATATCCGTCAAGTTCCATCCCATGCTACATTTACTGGTCCTCGACTCTGGCTGATTTTCACAAGTGTACCTACCATGCAGTACAAAATATTTATTTCTTTAAACTTTATTGCACAAAAGAAACATAATCGTACATAAGGCGGACTTAATGCCGTAAATCATTCTCTACCAATTGACCTCTCCACCATAGGCGTTTGACTTTCACCAGGAGTACGATTTGTAGAGGTCGCGACAGATCTCGTGCGACACGCGACAGTGACTTGCATCTATGCCTTCCGTACCAAATTGCGTGCAAATTAATGTATGTAACTGTGTTCGTATAATTCAACCCAAATATTTCCTCGCTTCCAGGCAATGTCAATCTACTCCACCGTCTCACAACACAACCTGCAACCCCAACAAGCGGACATCTCTGACGTCAGCTACGACGACCCTCTAGTCAAACTCCAAGCATTAACAGAAAAGGGGACCACACTGGCCGGCCAGCCCGTAGTCACCGAGGATGACAGCCTAGCGGAATACTTCTCAGATGACGAGGAACGAGAGAGGGCGCTCCAAGCACAAAAGAAAGAGCAAAAAGATATAAAGTTAGAAAGGGACTCATAGAATTTTATTAAGAGTAGGATTGCTTGTTGTTAATAAATTTACGTTAATGATTACATGTATTTCTATTAACTATATACACAATAGTTGGCACTACTGATGTGCAAATAGCGGAAACTTACCAAAATGCTTAAAAAAAGGACTTCAACGGGTTAACATCAGACTTAAGACCTTTTATATACTAAAAAATGCTTTAAAAAGGTCATAAGTCTAGTGTTAACTTACATGTTTATACTTTGGAGAATTTCCGCAACATCAGTAGTTGGCACCTTCAACCCTAATTCAATAGAGCAGATTTAGCTGACATAAGGGTGTCAGTTATTGAAATTGTGTCAGGTCAGAGAGTATATATTTGTTTCTTGGCTATATTTAGAAGTTAACCGGTAAATGAGGTTTGGACGTCCCCATTTACATTGGATGCTCATTATTTATATGTCGTGCAATAGGGAATATGCATGAATTTTAATTTTTACTTTATTAAAAGCTCATTCATGTAACAAACAGTAGACAAAAATATTTTTTCAAATAACTATAAAAATAACCAAGATATAAGCCATCAAACATTTCATTCTATCTCTTTCTAGCAAAACAGAATTTAATATGGAGTTTATACAGCCAGAGTGCACGATGACGTAACAGTGCATATCGGACCTCTGTTTAATTAGTATTTTATAATGCCTATATCTTGCGTATTTCTTGGTAGATTTAAATTTCACATTTTGAAATAGTTTTTACGGTATTTTGATATTTAGTTAAGAAAAGCGACAAAAAAAATTATGCATGTATCCTATTGGTTATTCTCAAATAATTTGTAAGAAATGTAGGTATGCACCAAAAAATGTGGCGTAAAGCCACGTTATTGTCGACTGTATTTTTTGTTGTTGATGAGTTACCGCAGAAACAATAATGTGGAATTCCTCACCCTGCTGTTGGGATGGTAAACTCTGGATGCTTCCATGACTGGTTCAGGGGTTTTCACGACACCAAACCAACTATTTATAATATAATTAATTTTCTTGCGTACTGCGCTTCCGATTTTTGACAAGGGTTTCCAGGAAGTTAAATATTCTTATACTTATTTTATAGCTGTGCTGTCAAGCGTGGGATCCCTTCATGTCCCATAATTTCATTTGCAATAATGGTCAATGGCTATAATATCACATACCATAATTTTTGAGTGCCATAATATTAATTTTCCATAATGGTCATTGGCTATAATAATACATACCATAATTTTCGAGTGCCATAATATTCATTTGCCATAATGGTCACTGGCTATAATATCACATACCATATTTTTTTTAGTGCCATAGTATTCATTTGCCATAATGGTCACTGGCTATAATATCACATACCATATTTTTTTTAGTGCCATAATATTCATTTGCCATAATGGTCATTAGCTATAATATCACATGCCATAATTTTTGAGTGCCGTAATACTCAAGTGACATAATGTTCAACATCTCTAATATAAGATACCATAATAACACTTTTCATAATATCTATTTTCTATAATGTTCATAATCCCTAATCATTTATACCATTTATGACAAATGATTAATTTGTCATAATTTTGAAAAAAGCATACAAAAACCGGCCAAGTGCGAGTCGGACTCGCGCACCGAGGGTTCCGTACAAACTTTCTCTTAACCTAACCTAACTGGCCGGTTAAGTTCAGTTTGACCTGGTATCTGCAGCGTTGTATGCAACGCTATAGATGTTCATGAAATGTTTCTTTTTGTTACTTGAATGAACAAATAACTTTAATGAACAAATCAATTTTAAATGAATTTTACCGTCAATCGTCTCATAGAAAATAAAAATAGTATGTACATTTTGCTTACGCGACGTAGATAAGTTCGGCTGTTGGAATATTATTGCTTAGGTTAATAATTATTTGATATATCTTTCATTAACCATAAACTCAGCTTATCTATTTCACCTTTAGGCAAGTCCGACTTGGGTTAGGTTAGGTACGACGACGAGCGAAGCGAGGAGGAGTGTTAGGTTGAACTGCGACCGTAACGAGCGAGCGAGCCGCTGAGGTATATATTGAGTCTTGCCTTTTGCCTTGTGTACATTACAATTTCTTACTCACTATTTAACGTTTATTTTGCTCACTATTTAACGTTATTGCAGCCGGCCGAGTTGTGATGACGTAGCGTCAGTGCGAAGCAATCGGTACCCTCAATGATGAATCATAACAACGATACATATAAAAATGGAAGAGTGATGATTCTAGCTACAATCGGTAGTAAAAGAAAGATTCGTAGGATCAGTTTTATGTGAGTCAATATGAACCCGTTTAAATGTTATGGTTGACAAATTTATTGAAAATTATGGTTATGAATGAAAGAAATGTGACAACTAGCATTATGAGTACAAGCATAATCTTAGTGACGACATTATGAATTACGATGTTCTGGAAACTGTTCATTATGAACTCGGTTGGTAGTAGTACAAATTTATGATATAAAAAATTATGAAGTTAAAAAATTCGGAAGAGTGATGAGTTTGGCTACAAATCGGTAGTAGATGAAAAATTCGGATGATTGATTTTATATGAGTCAAAATGGGCCCAAAATCGAAAACTGCAGGTTAGGTTGGGCTTGTATTGTGACTATGTTTAGCGGAGCGAGCGGTGCGTCAAAATGGGTCAAAAACTGTAGGTTAGGTTAGGTTAGTAAAATTCGGAGGCGTTTTATCTGAGCATATTTTAATGTTTTGTCAAAAAATACGTGTCAAATATTTTTTTATAATCTAACTGACGGATTAATTACAATTTTGATTTTCATACCCCGACATCATGCCTATTATTAAGGCGTTTGAATTTTCTGGCAAACGATTTTGGAACACTTGTTAATAGGGAAAATTAAATTTATGGCTAATGTATTGTTATGGCTATGGCACCTAACAATATGGCAAATGATTATTATGGCATATGAATCATTATGGAATATAAAATTATGGCATATGTAAATATGGCAAATGATTACTATGGCATATGAATCGTTGTGGAATATAAAATTATGGCATATGAATCTTTATGGAAAATAAAATTATGGCATATGAAAACATGACAAATGATGACTATGGCATATGAATCGTTATGGAATATAAAATTAAGGCATATGAAAATATGGCAAATGACAACTATGGCATATAAATCGTTACGGAATATGAAATTATGGCATATGAAAATATGGCAAATGATTACTATGGCATATGAATCGTTATGGAATATAAAATTATGGCAAATGAAATTCGGGCATAAAAGATTATTTCATATGAAATTCGGGCAAACGATAGAGAACCGTCAAGCGTTCGATTTGTATATAAAAACTACATTATCAAATAAATAGATACATAATAACAAAGTGGAAAAAATAAATAACGGTAAACATACGAGACATAACAGTTACTCTACTGTTTTACATCGAGAAGTATTTCTGGACCGATGCGACCTCCAACTCTTCAAGAAAAGAGCGTACTATGTCCAACCTAACAGGCCGGCAACGCACTTGTGCCTCATCACTCATCAGGCGATCCGTCAACTCGTTTGCCCCCTATAACATAAATAAGTTTCTGTCAAAAATTTCATTTTTGTGACAAGCTATTATAGCCGTCTGTACTTTTCCTTTAACATCCATCAACTATTCACCGAGACGATTCTAAACAGCCAAAACTCGGTAGGATTGCATTATTTTATTACATAGTTCCTATGATCACCTTCCTACTCCATCATCAGATAAGCTCGATGGTATCATACTATTGCATTGTCACCGAACTTAAATAGGTATCCAAAATTTTACTTCAAATGAAACCGGGAAGTAGGTCAAATTTAACTTGCAAGATTCCACCCTGAACATCATAGCTACATTGCAAGTTAAATAAAAGCCTGTAAAAAAAGGTCTAACCTATTTTTAGAATCATTATATTTCCGTACAGTATTTTATGTAAAAAAATCATCTAACAGATACGACACGTGTTCCTAGCGTAGTTTAGTATGGAAAATGTTCAGCGCTTAGTGGAAATCGAACTTTAGTTGGTCTCACACATATAGATATTTGATCCCCACAAAAATATACGATAGATTGACATCTAATACCCCGCAGTCGCCTTCGATGGTAGGGGCATTTTGGTTTCTAATCTCACTGCTATAAAAAAAACTCGACTGTAATACAAAAGTATTTATTTATAGTATTGTCAACAATTTTCACTCAGCCAATTGCAGTCTTATAAAATACAACAGGTAAAACTTCAATTCCTTTCGTCAATGAAAAATATAATAAGGACGGCATAACATAATAGATTGATATATAATGTAATTTTATTTATATAGTTTATTTATATGTATATATATGTATGTATTATACTGTAGAGTTTACTATTTATTCGTTGTGTTTTAAGCACAATATCTAAGACTCTCCTAGACATAACTCAGGAAAGAATATGTCCTAGACATTTCATTCGCAACATTCGTGCCGAAATTGTCGATTACCGTATATTTATGCTTTGAAAATAAGCACTTAAAATAAAAAGTTCTTCGATTATAAAATTAGCAGATTATTTGTTCAATGTATCATAATACAAACTGTTTTGCCTGCATACTTAAAATCTAAACAAATATGTTCAACAAATGTAGAAGACAATATGGCCAAAGACAATATGATAATAGAACACGAATCCTAAATTTATGATATTATATTGTTGGCATTTTAACTAATAGTGTTTTGCTATGTTATTCAGCAGCAAATCAGAACATATCGTGCTCTCTGAAAATATTACCACTTCTAACAAGTAAATAAAAAAATATATAAACGAGAAACTTGACACAAATCAATGTAGACCAAAATCCGAACCATGCGTCAGACTTGTATTAGACCACGAAATAAATACTTGAAATAATAACCTAATAAAAAGATCTAAAACTTAGGAACACCTACAAATATTTACCCAAATGATATAATATAATAAAAAGAGGTAGATACGAGGGCTGCTATTTATATATCCGGAAACCGGGATTACAATCTTCTTAAATAGCATATTTGACCGCCATGGTAAAATTTGAACTTTTTTAAGTATATAAGGTATATTTTTTCTTCCTTATTAACGCTCGTGTTTTGTTTTTGACGGGTTTTAAATGTCATCTCGCAGCAAGAATGGAACTCACTCGTGAAAATATTCGTGCTATGATTTATTATGATTTTCGGCGTGGTTTAACGCAACAACAGTGCATAGATCAACTAACTTCAACTTTTGGTGATGAAGCCCCATCTAAAACTACTGTGTATCACTGGTTTAGTGAGTTCAATCGTGGACGTAGTATGCTTACGGACGAAGTTAAGGCAGGTCGCCCGAAATCGGTCGTTGTACAACAAAATATCGAGGCTGTGCGAAAACTTATAATGGACGACCGACATGTTACGTACCGCGAGATAGAGGCGACTCTGGGTATTTCTATGACCAGCATTAATAGCATATTACATAATTATTTGGCTGTAAAAAAAATTTGTTCGCGTTGGATACCCCACAACTTAACAAATGAGCAAAAACATGCTCGCGTCGAATGGTGCAATAAAATGTTAAAAAAATATAACCGTGGTGACTCAAAAGCCGTTTATAACATCTATACAGGTGACGAATCCTGGATCTATGCATACGATCCCGAAACGAAGCAACAATCAACGGTATGGGTGTTTCAAAATGAGCCGAACCCTACGAAAGTTACTCGTGCAAAAAGTACATTGAAACAAATGGTGGCCTGCTTCTTCGGTATTAATGGCCATGTAGCTACAGTGCCACTAGAAAACCGTAGAACGGTTAATTCAGAGTGGTACACGACCATTTGCTTACCGGAAGTATTTGAACAAATTCGTAAAACTAACCAGCGACGAAGAATCATTCTTCATCATGACAATGCCAGCTGTCATACGTCACGCGAAACAACTCTATTTTTGGAGGGTCAAAATGTGGAATTAACGGGTCATCCGCCGTACAGCCCTGACTTGGCACCCAACGATTTTTATTTATTTCCAAATATAAAGAATAAATTACGCGGTCAACGATTTTCGACCGCTGAAGATGCTGTCGACGCATTCAAACAACACGTTATGGAGGTACCTCAGGCGGAGTGGCAGAAGTGCTTTAAAAATTGGTTCACGCGAATGCAAAAGTGCATAGATCATCAAGGGGAATACTTTGAAAAACAATAAAACTATTTTCAGCCGTGTACGTTTGTTTGTTTTTTTGTTTCCGGATATATAAGTAGCAACCCTCGTAGGTTACCTATACGATAATCCACGCGTAAAAATGGCCAGGCTTACGCACACATAAATCTGATAATATTGCAATAATACTAATCATAAATGCTTTTAGACGCGTTTATTGAGTAATTAGTGCAGAATCTCATTATGCATGACGGCATTTTTGTTTCGCATAATCCAATATATAACAAAGTACTCTGTGCGCAAGACTGAGTGAAGGTTTGCCAATTGGCGTAGTTTTGGTGTGCCATTTTCGGAGCCCGTATAACCTATCTTCCTCTTTTAATGTTATATCATTGATTTACCCTTACTAGTGATTGCCATCAGTGGAGCTTTTTTCTGGGAGGTCAAGATAATTATTTTTTAATTCGACTCCATTTGAGAGAACTAATATATTATAACCTCCAACTTTACAGTTACGGGGTTAATACCCAGTAATTCGGTAACGAGTGTAAATGCGAGAATAACACACCTTTTTTTTAAAGCTAGGCATCGACCAAGTTCAGTTTTATCAGAACCTATGTGACTACGTGACCGGAAACGTCGCTGTCATAAACCTATGTAATAATAAGAATGTATAGCATTTTCACTTAAATCTATAGGTTATAAGGCACACGGAATAATTTAACTAATATGATTATTCAAGAGATTTTGACGAATTTGTCGCGTTGGTTAAAGTAGCTGACCGTGCCCTCTTCCGCCTGACTGGTGGAGGCCGAAGGCATTTTGTGAAGACTCAGGTAAGACGCGGAGAGTTCAGTGTTGTCGAATTGACGAAGGTGAATCTGGAACAAATTGATTTTAAACGTTTTACAACATGCTATAAGTCTGTTTCTCTGGTATAAATCGCAGAACTCTACTTTCACTGCATAGTCATAGTCATTTATTCATTTTCACAATATACATTGCATTTGAATTTTACATAAATAAAACACACAAATAAAACACACATAAAATTAATATAAAAAGAAAAACAACAACCATACAACTAATAATAATCTCTACTATCCAAAATAAAATAAAAAATTTAAGCTTAAACTACTAATTACAAGTTTCAAATGAAAGGTCATAAATGTATACTAGGTACTTAATTTAATTTTTTTTCCATACATGTGTCTTCATTTAATCAGTAATGAAAACACTTCTTCAACAAGAATGCTTTTAACTTGTTTTTAAACATGTTTAAACTCGTAATTGACTTAAGTTCAGGGGGTAACCTATTAAATAATCTAATGGCCTGGTAACCCGAAGAGTGTTTCATAACTTTGAGTCTGGCACTAATTGTTTGTGGTAAGTCCATTCTTCTGGTTGCCAAACGCTTTTGTCGTTCATCTAGAGTCTCGATGCAGTTTAAATGTTTTATTAGGTCGCTAAGGGTTACAAGAATGTATAAACTGGGCACCGTGAGGATTTCTAACTGAGAAAAATAGGATTTGCACGACGTTGTTTGAGATATTGCAAATTTATTCGGATTAATTAAACAATACAAGATGGATAGATAGAAGGCTTGTATGTATACGAGACTAGCTTTTGCCCGCGACTTCGTCCGCGTGTAGCTCGAACTTCAAAAAATCCTCCTAAGTGCGCCTCTACATACATCTTCGGCTGATTGAGATTTCGCAGCAACATTACTCGAGCACCCCAATTCTGCACCCTTCATCCATTTCCACGTTCGTCTACTCGGTCCCCGTTCGTCCATTTCCCAGTTCATCCATTTCCCATTTTGTCATTTACTCTGTTCGTCCATTTCCTCGTTCGTCTATTTCCTTGTTCGTTTATTTTCCTATTCTTCCCTTAAATATATGAGAGATACGTAAATAATATTTAATGGTTTTGAGTAGGTCTTTTAACTAAAAAGAAAATATAGGTAAAATACTAAAAGATTGTTTTTTTATTTTTATGTCTTAACCTATACTATTTTTTGCAACAGCTAAAGAAAGATGCCCGCAATTTTGATAGCAAAGTATGTCAAAGTTTTGATAATAAAATTAAGGCAAAGCAAAATAGAAAGCATCGCGACATTTATTTTCACAAGACACATGCCAGACTTTAAATAAAATAAAATAACGAAATTACAGTTAACCGCTTTTTAAATAAAACTATTTACATCAGTCTAAACTAAAAGAATGATATAAAATACACAATAACAAGCGTTAAAAGTATAAAAGCTGTATAGAATTTTGTTAAGTTTTTATAAAAAATACTAAATTTTAAATTATTAATTCAATTGTCCTCTCTTTTGTAGTAATCGTAGTTTACGCAACTGGGACCTAATTATTAGCTTTAAAACACAGTTTTTTGAAATATTTACATATTGATCATATAAAACATTTAGTTATATATGAGGGACTTTATCATATGTGTGTAATGTATATTATATTTTTGCTGTCACTCACTTCCATAGATAAGAAAATTTCATAGTAAAAATAATAGCTGTAAGGCTGGGCTATATGGGTGAAGATAAAAAGTAATGTATCCGACTGTACATCATTACGGCTTAAAACACTGATGTCATCTAAAACACTCGTGTTTTAAGTCGCTTCATTAGGGTTCAGTTGCATGAACTACTATAAACACATTGAAAATACAATGCATAAATTTAATTTTTCTTGGTGATATTAGATGTATGACGATAGAACACGAAAAGAAATATAAGAACGGGGAAATAAGCGAACGGGGAAACAGACGAACGGAGAAACAGATGAACGGGGAAACAGACGAACAAGGCATTAACTCGTTAGACGAACAGGGAACCAGACGAAACGGACCGAAATCGAGCACCCACTTTGAAAATAAGAATGTGAGAAGGTATGCCGGGTGGGTTAAGTGCATTTAAAAACTCTACGCCATAGTTTATGGCATCATTCGTGTTCAATACAGAGCCTACAGACTTGTATTCGTATTCTGAGAACCTTCGAACGACTTCAATAAAATGTTATTAATAACGGAAGCCTGGTCGTTCTTAGGTGTCAGAATCACTCGTTCACACAACCACTCCATGGACTTGCTGTGTAGATTTTGAACATCTGGGTGAATTTGAGAGATTTAGGTCGTCAATGGTCCGCACAACTAAGGCGACATCCGATGGAATTGTAATCCTTCCCTCAGTTTCGGGATATGCTCCATTTGCTATATTAAGGAAAAAGTTGGAGAATTCTCCAGCGCAAATATCGCCCTTAAAGTGCACTCGCATATTTATCTTCAGGTGGAGTTTTTTTATTAAAGGCCAAAATTTGACGCCTTAATGCAAGTTTTAACTTCATCAGCTCGAGTTCCCCTCGGAACTACTTGCAGAGTATGACGAAAGTCTCCAACTAACAACATAGTGACTCCACCCATCATACCATCCTTCCCTCTAATGTCTTTCAAAGTTCTATTCAGCGCTTCGAAACATCCTTTATGCGCCATTGTACTTTCGTCCCAGACTGTTACCCCTTATAGTGATACTTGTTATGGACAAAATGCTGCACTTTTTGATGAAAGCAAGCCGCTTTGCACAGTGATAGTAGGGACGGAACTGAGTGATTTGACCCGCAGCAGCGGAAGTTTCACCCCTTGGGAGCAGAGATGGCGCCACTTCTTTAAAAAATATTTCAAAAAAATTTACAAGCTAAAGTTATGGACCGATTTCAATTTTTAATATCTCAAATAAAAGCTTATTATACATCACTTGTAAAAAAATATTGAAAAAATGTATACTGTAAACTTCTGGCAAAACATGGCATCTTAAGTTTTTTTTCCTTACTTGATTTGTAGTTTTTACTTGATTTCTTAAAAAAACTGTACGAAACAGGAATGGTTTAATGCATAAGCATATTACTCAGTAAATAACAAGTATTATAAAAAACTTCGACACCGATACTGTTCATACGAGGGTTGCTACTTATATATCCGGAAACAAAAAAACAAACAAACGTACACGGCTGAAAATAGTTTTATTGTTTTTCAAAGTATTCCCCTTGATGATCTATGCACTTTTGCATTCGCGTGAACCAATTTTTAAAGCACTTCTGCCACTCCGCCTGAGGTACCTCCATAACGTGTTGTTTGAATGCGTCGACAGCATCTTCAGCGGTCGAAAATCGTTGACCGCGTAATTTATTCTTTATATTTGGAAATAAATAAAAATCGTTGGGTGCCAAGTCAGGGCTGTACGGCGGATGACCCGTTAATTCCACATTTTGACCCTCCAAAAATAGAGTTGTTTCGCGTGACGTATGACAGCTGGCATTGTCATGATGAAGAATGATTCTTCGTCGCTGGTTAGTTTTACGAATTTGTTCAAATACTTCCGGTAAGCAAATGGTCGTGTACCACTCTGAATTAACCGTTCTACGGTTTTCTAGTGGCACTGTAGCTACATGGCCATTAATACCGAAGAAGCAGGCCACCATTTGTTTCAATGTACTTTTTGCACGAGTAACTTTCGTAGGGTTCGGCTCATTTTGAAACACCCATACCGTTGATTGTTGCTTCGTTTCGGGATCGTATGCATAGATCCAGGATTCGTCACCTGTATAGATGTTATAAACGGCTTTTGAGTCACCACGGTTATATTTTTTTAACATTTTATTGCACCATTCGACGCGAGCATGTTTTTGCTCATTTGTTAAGTTGTGGGGTATCCAACGCGAACAAATTTTTTTTACAGCCAAATAATTATGTAATATGCTATTAATGCTGGTCATAGAAATACCCAGAGTCGCCTCTATCTCGCGGTACGTAACATGTCGGTCGTCCATTATAAGTTTTCGCACAGCCTCGATATTTTGTTGTACAACGACCGATTTCGGGCGACCTGCCTTAACTTCGTCCGTAAGCATACTACGTCCACGATTGAACTCACTAAACCAGTGATACACAGTAGTTTTAGATGGGGCTTCATCACCAAAAGTTGAAGTTAGTTGATCTATGCACTGTTGTTGCGTTAAACCACGCCGAAAATCATAATAAATCATAGCACGAATATTTTCACGAGTGAGTTCCATTCTTGCTGCGAGATGACATTTAAAACCCGTCAAAAACAAAACACGAGCGTTAATAAGGAAGAAAAAATATACCTTATATACTTAAAAAAGTTCAAATTTTACCATGGCGGTCAAATATGCTATTTAAGAAGATTGTAATCCCGGTTTCCGGATATATAAATAGCAGCCCTCGTACTTCACGAAATATGAAAGTTTAAATGTGAGCACAAATTTCTTTATAAACTGTTTCAAAAAATTCTATAAGCTAAACTAATAGACTGATTTCAATTTTTAATACCCCAAATGAAAGCTGATTACATACATTGTTTACAAGAAATATTAAAAATATATATACTGAAAACTTTTGGCAAAAATCGCCATCTTAAGTATTTTTTTCTTCTCTTCCTTATCAATGTATATTAGGAGGTTGTGACTGAAGTTTTAAGCGTCTAACTTTAAAAACGACATGTTTCCCATACAAACATTGAACTTTTTTTGTATCCCTCTTAGAGGATGAAATTTTATAGCAACGCTTAATCATTTGTTTTGTTTTTCAGTAAGAAACTTTTATACAAAGATTCAAGTCTATAAATTTCCAAATGAACGATTTCCATACAACGGTTCAACTGAGGTTGATTATGGGGTTGAATTTCGAAAAATCCTTTCTTAGTACACGTCCACGTACTATAAAGAATATACGTTCCAAATTTCATGCTTATATCTTTAGCGGATTAGGCTGTGCGTTGTCTGTCAATAGGTCAGTAACGCAAGAGTTTTATATATAGAAGAAGATGATATGACTAATAAGAATTTTGATTAGCTGGCGATAGATAATTGCAAGGAAAAACACCTGCTGTGCTAAACTGTTTTGATCATGGAGGATCCTTATGCCCTACTTATATGGAGCATTGTCCAATGAATGAAGATAACAAACCGCACGCCACTGTCTGCATCATCTTCGTAGTAAAGGGATACATTATGTGTTTTTTGTCAATTACAATAATATTTTAAGACTAAAAAGCAAATCCAGTTACAATTGGTGCCGTGACCAGGGTGAAAGAAAATGAAGTTTAAATAAACAAACACAATTCAAAGTCATTATCTTATGAGGCTGAGGATAAAACATCTTTATAGGTGGAATTGAGCGTATTGGCAGGAACAGGAAGTGTATAGGCATGTCAGCTTACAACCTTTAGGTTAGAGCATTAGGATACTTACTAGTAAGTGTAAATTGACTTCATCGCTCCTGCTCAGGTAAGGGAAGTTCCCACCGCTCTTGAGATGCGCCAGCTTGGCCTGCGGGTAGGATTTGTAGAGGTCCTCCCGCACGTGGGCGGTCAGCGCACACTCGTCCCACACATCCAAGATGGTGACGGGCAGTTCTCTCAGCAACTGCGGCAGCATGTAGCTTGGGGAGCAGTTCAGCGTCAGACGAGATGCCAGCTCGGATTGGTTTAGGGATTCTAACTGAAAAAAAAAACTTAATTATTGTTTTTAGGGTTCCATAACCAAAATAGTAAAAATGGAACATTTATACTTTCGTCATGTCGGTCCGTCCGTATGTCACAGACGGTTTACTCAAAAACTACAAAACGTATATTGATGTTTAGAATATACACGTGTAGGTGTATTGTTTAAGCTGCTACTTAGTTTGGTAGTTAAATATCAAAAGGGATCCTCCATACATGTAACAAAATCTGATTTTTTTTTAGCTTATGAGTACATCAAAGTGTTTTTAAAAAAGCAAAACAGAGGGTTATGACTATTTTATCCTCAAGATCAAAATTTTCCTTATTCTAGTTAAATTCGTAATAGTGCGTGTGAATCAGTCATGAGTTTTGTTTTTATTAGGTGTAATATTAAACATTATATGCCTCATGTATTGAAAAGATAATTAACATAAACATTAGCATCATTTGATAATAGATACTTACTGTTTAAAAGGTTATCAATAACTACACCACATTATCATATCAATGCTATTACCATTCTGATTGTAAGAAAATAGTTTTATGAAATTCAAGTTTAACATATTAGTAATTGTGGGTGCCCTTCATTTCGTAGAAAAACAATTGATATACTTTCATGCGTCCGAACATACTTTTGGTAGAATAGGTATTCAAATGGGTTTACCCTTGAAATTTCGACAAACGTTTAATCGAATTTCAGTTCAAAGTCAACGATACGCATTTTTTCATTTGATCGAATATTCATTACATCGAACAATTAAATGGTGTATTTTTATAACACCGATTTTTAATCTGTAAAATATTATTTACTATATATTTTATTTCGCAGATCTTTATTTCATATTTTATTATTATGTTTTAAATTTTACATTGTAGAAAATCGACTACCTTTTTTGAACTTAGTTTTCTAGTAGAGAGATTTTTGTTAGGGACGCAATTCTAGTAATAACTAGAACTGCGTCCCTAATAAGGCGGAAGTTGGTTCCGGCGGTTCGCTCGCTCGTTAGGGTCGCAGTTCAACCTAACACTCCTCCTCGCTTCGCTCGTCGTCGTACGTCGTACCTAACCTAAGCCAAGTCGGACCTGCGTTAGAACTAGATTAATGCCGAAAAGTATTTCAATACTTACTTATTCAATAGCAAAATAGGACCCGCCATAAAGTCATATCGTAAGCAAGTTGGACCTGGGCGGCTCGCTCGCTTCGCTCGCTCGTTAGGGTCGCAGTTCAACCTAACACTCCTCCTCGCTTCGCTCGTCGTCGTACCTAACCTAACCGACGTCTGACCTGCCTTAAAGTAGAATACATAACCTGCTGTTCTGGGAGCGAATTATTTTTGTTAGGAACGCAGTTCTAACCTAACCTAACCTCCTGTTCAGGGAGCGAATCAACTTAACCTGATATAGCAATGGTAATTATATTTATTTTATTTTTCAGAAGAATACAAGCCTTCAAACATAAGTTCTCTATACTTGATTGAGTTTGTTTTATTTTTTTCTTAAAATATGTATTGAAGTATGAAATGAATTAGTTGTATAATACGTCAATGAAATAATATAAATTATTTCATGTTCTGTCTTTTAAATAATCAATTAAGTGTAATTTTAAGCATTTAAAATTCCCTATATCATTGCTCTAATAATTGTTATAATATGCAATGAATAGTTGATGAAGCCATAATACTCCAAGCGATAATATTTATACTGAATATTCTATGAATCGTTTTCGATGAAAACATTGTCGAGATTTCAAGGGGCACCCATTCAAATGATATAACAAGGTTTCCTAAAATGGTTATTTCATATGCGTATAATATTATTGTTATTTTGTAGAACTTTTAGTAGAAAATAATTTCAAATAACATAAACACTATAGAATACCACTTTTGGTATATTACTTATACGCGTATAATACGTGTTAGGTTTATTAAAAATCATTATTAGTGAAAAGCCAGTTTCACCAAAAATGATGACGCCTCTCCCATAGCTATGTGTCACTTTATATAACTCTTTAGCCGTCTTAGAAAATGCGTGTGCTTAAAAAGTATTACAAAGACTAGTGACTAGACTCAAAAATATTTACAACATTTCTGTTTGTCTCTTTGTTTCGTTCCGAACACATTCGCAAGACAACGGCTTCTCTTCTCTTGTTTCTCTATACAAAATTAGGTGAATTTTTCCTACCAAATGTGCAAAATGTTCAAGCCAAGTACTGTAAAGCACTTTGAGACTGTATATTTAACAACAATACATATCAACTAGTATTAAATTCCAAGTATTACAAACAAGGTAGGTTTGTTTGTTACCTTTCGTCTCTCAGAACAGAAATAGGATCCATTGATTTGTTAGCGGCTGGAATTGTCACTACCAGTGCCTAATTCAGCTAAGGATAGGTAGTGTTTTAGTGCCCATATGGAAAGGCAGATAGGCACACCATTTTAGTCGTAACAGGCAGTGTTGTTTATCTGAATAAATTAGAAAATAATACTTACTCTTTCAACCATAAAATCAATAGCTTCAATGATTCTTCTATCTGCTTTCTCTGCTGAGAAATTACCCATTAACATTCTCTTCAGGACTAGGGAGGGGAGTAGCCAGAACAAGGCAGATGAATCTTTGAATTCAAACACAGATGTGTCAGTGAAGGAGTTGCATAATATTAACGATGCAACCCGAGGACAATTTAATGTGAGCTCTGCAAACTTCTGCGCTAAGAATCCACCTGGAATATTAAGTAGTAAATTACCATAATAATGCCAAAAAATCCACAATGATGCAAGAAAAATTATTTTAAACATTATTATATATTTACATTAGAAAAACAAAGGATTGAGTAGCATTACAATAAAAAAAAATTGAAATTAGTTATTGACACAAACGGAACTGAGAAGCAACGGCTAAATTAATTTCACTTGTTACTCTAGCATGGAGATTCTGGACGGATTGGGCACTAGTATTTACTGCTTTCCACTGGATAATTTTTCATCTGTTTTCCTATAGGAGATTACCCTCCATACCTTTTTAAACTCTATGACATTAATTAAAAATAAAACAGATAGCATCTTGTCTATTGTCGATTTATGATCATAATCATTATTGGCAGTACCTAACTATCTAATCCTAGGAGTTTACTACACAGTTAAGCCATTTCCTCTCAACATTCATGATTCACAGAAACAGATCTTAAACAACATACCTGTATGTTGTTTAAGATCGAGTTGTCAAGTGAAAACTTACCCAATGAGGCACCAAATATATGAACCTTATCAAGTTCTAGGTAGTCCATAAGTCTTTTGAAACCGTCACACCATTCCTTCATATTCCAGTAAGCTGGGGGTTCAGCAGAAATAACTCGGACTCCACGGGAAGCCAGCCCCATTACTTGCTTGAAGAAAACATCAGCCGTTCCAGACACAGGAGGTAAACATACTAAAGGGCACGTAACCGATTTAGGACCAGAATCGAATATCCGCCATGCCTGCATGAAGATTAAAATAGCTTGCTTTATAATGTAATAGGTCAGGTAATGGTAAAAGTAGAAATTGCGCAAAGTATTTACCTTGGATCCATCAGAATCGACTACAATTTTTCTTAACGGGATACTGCTGCGAAAACTCAGATATTCATTTGATTGAGATAGGTCACTGATACAGCTCATCGTAGTTTATTAAGAACGAATATAGCTGAATAAATTAATTAAATCTATGCACAATGTAAACAATCTAATTAGATTAGCAACAAGTAGGTTGGAAATGAAATCGTTATCACAAAAACTTTGTTTTTGACATTTGTTTGACGTGTAGGTAGTATTGGGTAGTATGGAGGAGGAGTAGGGCCTTCAGACTTCATTGAAGGTACAGACTATTAAGAGATACTACGTATCAGACTGCCAACTCAGAAACAAATATTATTTGCACTAGGCAACTATATTTAATCTGTACGATTAGTAATATTTTCTTCTGTTTCCGCGATTATTACTCATTGAAATAAAACAATTTAACGGATTATATCGCGTATATTATCTCATTTTAGTTCCCGACGTTTCGAAAGCTGGAAAGCTTCCGAAACGTCGCGAACTAAAATGAGATAATATACGCGATATAATCCGTTTAATTGTTTTATTTCACTGTACGATTAGTGTTGACTGACGTTAATTTTTTTCTATTCGAGTTTGCAATATGGCAAGGGATCGTAGCGTATTCAGCCAAAGTGGTCTAGGTTTATTGAATGAGGCCTAATATTTAGAATGAATAGTTCCTGGCACGTAAATTTGAAAACTTAACTTCAGTACTATTTACATGACCAAATTATATGCTGAGAATTATACCTCAGTGGCAAAAAAATATATTTGTCAAATATATATAAAAATATATAAGCTTTCTTCTGTATTGCAAGTTATACGTCTGTCCCCTTTAATATTTTGTTGGTTGTGTTGCACCAATTCATAATTGTAAATCGAACAGTCAGAGCAATTAAATGACTGAGAATAGTTTTGTGCTCGGCACAGTCAAATAAACAAAATGAATTCTTGGACATAATGATTGCTAGTTCTGCGGGCGATAATTTTGCAAGATCATCACGATTTAAACACTCAACCACTAAGTATTTTCTCAGAGCACGGGAAATGGTGTAAAATAGCGTCCTTTCACAAAGTTCTACAAACTTAAAACATTTTGCAAAAAGCAAGACAGGATAAACACAAGGACATCACTTGATAACACATTACTGTGACAGTGACAGAATGAATTTCGACAAATAATATATATATATATATATATATATTTATATAAAGAGAAATGGCAGTTCGAGACTTTTGCCAGCATCAGTTTGAAAGATATATTAATTAAAACAAATTGGTAAATTACACTACAAAAGTCTAAGCAAAAAACCCGACAAATAATATATTGATGACAAGACGAGTGTATTGACAAAGCAACAGCTAATCACAGCAGACAAACGTCAGTCAACATTAAAAACAACATGGCGCTAACGTACGCGTTTTGTTATACGAAGATTACCAACTGTGATTGAAGGCAATCACGCACAGATAAGGATACGGTCCTATAATTTCAATTAGTTATGTTGGCTAACTTGAATGTTGCAATAATTTCGTATCATTCCTGGTAGGCGCTTTAATTTATATTATTAGCCCATACCTTTCCGTGGATTTCAAGTTTACAAATTCAAGTCAGCTCGATCGTCAGTACATTTAGTTAACTCATCTTCCTTTAGGACTGACTCTCACATTTCATTACTCACCCATTTCCGACCTGTTCTGTTAAGATTCATGGCTTCTGTCCAATAGGACTATTTTGCCAGCGTCAAGGTTTAAAATCCAATTTATAGCCTGATAAGTTGCTTTACGGCCCTCGCAATACATGACATAGGCACATCATTGCCATTTGTTAACTGTTTGTAGAGCGTCACTATTCCAGGGTCGTATTGTAATTTGTCAGGCTATATGGTTTTATATTAAAAAACTGAGTTGATCAACACCGATTCATGTCGCGTCCAAGATGGACGACAGCAATCAGAGGGATAACTCCGAGACTAGAAATTTTAAGTTCGTAACGTGCCGTCCCTCTCGCTCTCATGTTAAGCTGTATTTGGGCGAGCGGGATGGCGCCATACGAACTTCGTTTTTCGGGTTTCAGAGTAGCCCCTTAGGATTTGTAAAATCGTCCGTCAATCGTGATAATGATAATCCGGTTGTGATTGGTCAATTACTAGGCGGTAATTTATCGATATTTGAAAAGCCTGATTTAGATGTCCCAAAGTGAGCCAAACATTGTCTGCATCTCTATATTGTTGATGGGGATGTATTATTTTGGGAGAAAACACAAATAAAATAAACTTTCTTCGCATCCAAACGCTTTTAGTTTATTATAATTCTATTATTATTAATTAACATTCTCGTCGTGTACTTTACCTACAATGATTTGCCAAACCACTTACAATGTAACTTAAGTTTATAAATTCTGGACGAATTATCAGGATTAACAGATGTAGGTTTGTTAGCCGAAACATACAGCATAAAGATTTTTTAACAGACGATTTTAAAAAGATTGAAAATCTAATTTGTAAGCAAAGATCGATTTTGTTATCAGTTTTCTAGATCTTAATAGTTGTTCAAATAAACGAGTCCATTAACATAGTGCACACTAACCATTAAGATTCATTTTTACTTACAAAGTACATTACAGATAATTTCGTTTAATTATTAATTTAATCATACAGGTAGGCATTTTACTAAATTCTGGCTATGCCTCAAATACCACATTTGAAGATAACCAATACTTTAATCTAATAAACTTACAGTATTTTCTTTTAATATAATGTTTTGAGCATACTCATTATAAATCTCTGTACAAGTTACTTCACTAGTGTCAGACACAATTAAAAGATCATATTTTATTTCTCGACATTTAAATAAGGGACACTAATATTAAACCGTTATGACCAAGCCGAAATGAGATGCTCAATATAATTTAGGTCGATGACAACTCGCGGCTATCAAATTGGGATGAAAAATACAGCAAAAATTACATAAAAAATATTTGAAAATTCGCTAATAATTCAATAAATCTTAAATAAGCTAACTAATATTACGAGATAAGGCCAAATAGACAAACAGATGTTCACAGTATAGGCGTTCAGAGATGAAAAAGACACGCGTGTTGTCCATTCGAGCTGCTCTTGTGGAACAAATAAGGTTTATAAAAATAAGCTTCCTGTGCACCCATTCACTCAGTTCATAATTGTAATTAATTGTCTATCCAGTTCAGGCAAGCGGTACGATACGGACAACCTAAAAGATACGTTATTATGCTCCAAGCCACGCACAAACATGAAGGCAAACTTTACTAAGTCATCCTATGAAAGTTTTCAAAATAGTTCACTGTACTCCTACCGCTACACATACAACTTGAACTAGACCTAAATCTATACATCGTCCATCACAAGTATGTACAAAATAATGAACTATTCTCAAAAGGATCATAGAGAGAATCATCCAGTATAATGCACTAAGATAACGACGAAAACCTAGCATTTCGCACATATGTACTTCTGGGCGGTAAAAATACATTAGTACATTATACTTCAACAATTATTATAATAAATTCAGGATGTTTCGACTAGTGTAGTGCATATTATCCCTATTTTTGACATAGAGTGACACACATGTAAATAAATGCATTTTACTGCAAGCGAATGCCAACAAAATGGTTTGTCTCATGCCAAGAAATCGTGTGATTAATTAATACACATGTATAGGCAATTTTGTCTGCGTTGCGATTCTTCAGCTGTATGCTTGCAGTACAAGAGTTGATAATTTATTTATCCTTTGATCATCAAGGAATTATTACTAAGCAAAAATTAGCCAAACAGGCGCAATTTCTTCAATCTCGAAGTGTCGTATTCGATTGAATGTCAGTGGAGATTTCAATTAGTCAGTGTCTCGAGTAGACACGAATTTTCGTGAAATAACCAAAGAGTTAGTACATCATAATTTTTTTGGATCCTTGTGTAAATGTGAACATTTAGGGCTTTCATTTTGCGATCTACTCTCTAAAAAATTCTGCAAATCCTAGAATAAATACAATAATATTAAAAAATAACTATAAGTCTAAAAGCGGCTATCTGACTATATTTAGTCGCACAAATGGATAAAACATTAATAGCACGAGCTCGAGCGACGTCGCAATTATTTTTTTCATTGTTGGAACTTTTCATATCTTTTATATTTCATACAAATAATCCGTTTAAGAGACCTTCAGAGATACCTAAAGTCGGCAAGAGAGAACAGTAAAGGCATGTAGCTGAAAACCCAGGCAAGATAAGATGACCACAATAAGACTAGTACCATAACAAGTTGAACAGTATGAGTATAAAGAGTAGTAGTCGTTAGGACTTTGTTTTTACGTGGTGGAAACTGAGGAAATAATTAATGGTTTCGAACAGTCCAAGAATAGTCACTAATGGACAAAGAAAGGGGAAAATCCGAACAAATTGTCTCTTGGGCAAATCCGTTCCGGCGACAACAATTAGACGCAATTTAAAAAGCAAGTTTCAATCGCTCTTGTACGAGTTTATACCGCGTAGCGTAATGTATTATTTTTGCAGACTTCTCCTGTATTTATCGAAATAACATCAATTTTAGACACTTTCGTGTTCGTATAAATATTAACGAAAAAAATATTGTTATCGATAAGGACATATTGTAAGTGTAACGCAAAACATTATTTATTTATCAAACGCTACTTCGGAGAGCGATTATTTATTTCATGTCAGTATTAAATTTAGCAAGTAAATTGTATTCAATAAGGGCGTATGTAGGCTTTGCAACTTAGACACGCTTACGCTCTTTTGAAATCAAATGAATAAAGTAAGCGCAGTGAAAGTGCGCCGTACGAAACTGTGTAAACGCCGCATATATTGACGTGTCATGCATTTATAGAGCCATGATCCATGTGTCTGGTGGAATTTCTATGCTATAACCTATCATTATATTATATAGGTTCTGTAACGGGACATTTCTATAGACCAAATGGGAAATACCACAAAATTCATGCTTTACTGCTAAGAGTTTCATTACATGCAAATGCAAAAATGCACATAAATCAATTGGTTGGTCTATAGGTCAATGCCGAAATGCTTTGTATTATTTCCACGGTACAACACTATAATAATACTAGAATAGCACGTTACTCGTAAGCCAAGTCCCTAAAAAACTTGCGCGCGCATATCAAGTTTGATAACGCAATCAAATAGTTACGCGTTTTCAATTAAACTTGTCTCTATTGCGCTTGTAACAAGATGGAATTTAGATTGAAGAGCTAATTAAAGCCTAAGTGTGTCTAGCTTGGCAGAGAACACAATGTCATGTGGCAAACAAAAGAAACTGCAACGATTCAGAGATACATTTCAGTTCATTCACTCGGTCCAACGCGTCGGTTTGTAATGAGTTTGAAACACTCGAATAATGATTTGAGTGTTTCAAACCGCCTCACTTTCAGTAGAAGTCCCCGACTTCTAAGAAATATTTTAAAATCATATTCAAATAACTAGGCATTTCGACAAAAGGTGTCCACTGTCCACAAAACAAACGTTTGAATAATGATAATGACCCTTAATACGCATTGTCGATATACACCGTGTTTTTTTAGATTTCCTTTAAATTTAACAGGTGTTAGTACCCGTCAATTCAAACAAATTTTCCTATGGTCGAGTTACTACTAACGCATAGTACCTATTTCGTTTCCGAAATGTCTCCGTATAGAAAAAGTTGTTTTTATTGACGGGTTAAAATTAAAGGAAATAAAAATATCTCGGTGTATATCTTAAACATATTGTTATGTTTGATCTTCACGTGTTTTTGGTCAAAATATAACCCTCCTTGTATATTTGATTTGGTTATGATCTTAAGACCGTTTAGAGAGTTGTGGTCGCATGTTGAACGTCTTAATTTATTTATACCAATGCCAATATGCGGTGGTCGTGACAGAGATTGTACGTCACGTCTAATAATGTACAATTTAGTCTTATTGAATTGGATTGTATGTAACATATTTTATTCGCACTTCAGGTTTAAAAGGAGTGTCTCTTCAAAAGTACTCATTTCTATTTTAAAGATTTTATTTTATTTTAACTATTTTACAACTACATGCACGATTCTCCATAGACTATCCAAAATATTCCTTCAAAATAAATTAGACCTTACAGCCTTTTGATCAGTCAGTACTACTTTTGAATAACCGAAAATAGGAATGAACTTTTGAAAGTACACTTAAAGTGACTCAAAGGGCTCCTTTCCAATGAAGGTGTTCTGAAGTCGACATATCGCTGGTCCAATATTACAGGGTTCTTTGTTTTACTTTTAGAGAATTGAAGTTTGAAGATTGTCATAGTGACATATAGTTTAATTTTAACTGCCCTGAAAATTTAACATAGAACCCTATAATATTGGGCCAGCGAGATTACCAGATAGCGTAACTGTAGCACCAGGATTATTCGTCAAAAAGTATCAAGATCCTGTACTGTGATTGGCGGATGAACACTTCGCTACAATGGTGGCAGCTGGTAATTTTTTGAATACAAAACCCCTATTTTCGTGGTCGTTACGAATGTAAAGTTTTCAATACAGTTGCTTAAAAAGTGGTACTTTTTGTAGCTGTCCGCCGCCTGCGCACTGATCAAGTTTATAAAATTTTTCTCTTTTGAAATAACTGTTATGTATTGTCATATTCTCGCAACTGTATTAAAAAGCGTCGTTTGATACACGTGCGGAAGTGTCATTTTTACTCGTCCCGAGTCTTTGAGTCACTTGCTCGTCGGCTCGTGTCAAGACGCCTCGGGACTCGTGCTAGATGACATACTTTCCGCACTTATTTATATCAAAAACGAATGTTACGGCTGTGGTTAGAAATGAGCCCTTCACAGCACTAGTGTTGTATGTAATGCGTCGTTAATCCGGTTATAAATGGCTAGTGGTCCGTACGCCGCGGCGGAGGGCGGGCCTCACGACTCGCCGTTGCCGCTGTCGTCGCCGTCGTCGCCGGCCTCGAGCTCCTCGTCCGACGTGTCCAGGTCGTCGTAGTCATCGTCGTAGAAGTCCGTCATGTCCAGCTGCGGAGGAGTTATATCATGAGTATTCTAAAAACAGTAAAGAGCATAACTCGCATACGTTATAATCGCACTCGAGGGTACGTCCCGATACAATTTTATTTTAAACTGAACACGAGTGCAAAATTCGGGTCACCCTAATTAAAAATAACAACAATAGTTTTTTTTTTAAATATTTGACACCACTTTTTTTTAAACAAGATGCCCGCGAGGATACAGAAAGATTTTTACCACGCATTACTATTATTCGCAATACCCAAATATATTAGCACTTTCCGCGATCCTATCATAAAAATATCAATATCCTGTAAATACCAATAAAATGAAGATTTTTGCAATAGAGATATCATTATATTGATTTAAACTTACACGATCATCACTCATTATCACAACACAACAAAAACGACGTCCGGAACGTCGAAGAATTACCAACGAAAGGTATTTAAATAAATCATATTTATACGCGATCAAGCCCCGTTTTTGTTGTGTTGTGATAAAGAGATATCATTGAAGAGAAGTCATTGAATGTCACCAATGTAAACAAAGAAA
The DNA here is from genome assembly GCA_905404275.2 of Hedya salicella. Taxonomy (NCBI): domain Eukaryota; kingdom Metazoa; phylum Arthropoda; class Insecta; order Lepidoptera; family Tortricidae; genus Hedya; species Hedya salicella. The sequence goes on along the minus strand of FR990112.1, from coordinate 8,495,907 downwards.
AAACAAGACTAAATATTATGCGATTGTAAAAGAAAATACCATAATAATAATAAAAAAGCACTATGATACACGATAAAACATTTTGAATATGATTCAATATTTACACCAGAAGAAAAAAACAAGATTAAGTAGTATTTTGATAAAATTGTTTTGAAATTTGTTGTTCACATGACCGATACTGACATTTTATAATGCAGTCGTATTAAATTGGTTAGACTATCTGGGTTTAACATATTTATAAATACTACAGTAAAAAAATGAAATTGAGGAGCTGCTACCGTCAATCTCGCCACTACAAAAAAGTTACAACAAAAATTACAATTAATAAAACTTACTTCGATAAATCTGCCATTATGCTGTGCGAAAATAAATACAAAGTCTCAAAACCCTGCTTGCCTAGCATTTTGCAAAAGACATTCATTTTTCGAATATTGAATAACATGAAGCCAATTCACACTGTCCTGACTAATTAAGCGACACATATGCTCATTATGCCATTTACATGTAAACTGTTAATAGTAACACTATCTCAAGTTTGAACCGTAACTTTGACAGGCTATATCTACGTTGTTTTTACAGAATATGACGTCACAAAGGAAGTAGGTAGTCGGTATTCCGTTCGCAAAAATCACAAAGTCAAATCAATGTGAGCTTGTGAGAACTCCGCTTAACCTAAACATATTTCAAAGTTATGTAGTTTTGCTTATACCTATTTCAGGCTGGAGATAAGTTCATAAAATACAAATGATGGAGTGAAGACATTCTTACATTATACTAAAATTTCAAAAGCTGTATGTAGCTAAATATGATAATTTTACGCATATTCTAACCTACATTTAGTTAGTAGTAGTTAGAATATGCGTAAAATTATTGCCCAAACAAAAATAAAGAAATCGAATGTCGTTTGTTAATTTTATAGGTTTGTGCTGCTTTCTTGGACCAAAACGGATCGCGGTGATTTTTAGCATTATAAAAACAAGTATGAACCGATGAAAAAAAATAACACTCAAGAGAACAATCTCGATGAAGTCTCGTTTCAGACTAAAAAAACTAAATCCTAATCTTTCCATTCGCTTTTAGGAGCTACGATGCCACAGACAGACACAGATCCCCACCAGTTGCGTGGGGTGTATATAGGCACAGAGGAACTGCTTACCCGTGTGATCAAAACATTTAATTGCGTACCTTGGCCAAAAAACCTGTGCATGCCATTAGACTATAAAATCTTTTGCAATTCTAGGGAAGCTGCGGGAGAAAACTAATAGTACTTAATAGTAACATAGTAGCGTGTGGCGTTGGGTTGATAGTTGACACACGCGACAGAAGATGAACTTGGAATGCAGCACTATTAAAAGGAAAAATAAAATAAACAAGGCCAGACGTCCGTCCACCGGATTGGCAGCCGATATCGATTGTTGACGTATTTTCCACGTTTAGTTTTACATAATGTCACGCATGTTCCACTCCACGACTGCAGGCTTATTTAAAATTAAAATGCACTCTAGATAACATCACCGTTTTCCGTCACTCAATTGAAGACACGAGTAAATAGTACCTCGTCTAATTTGTATCTCGATCTAGTGACTTCTGTGGAATTGATTTTAACACGACTCCCGCAGATAAGTTAACATAGGTACCGTCCGCATGCACGTATGACGTTTCCTTTTTGCGTGGTCGGTAATACTAAGTACATTAGTGATTTAGCTTTTACGTATAGACCTAACCTTTTTGATACAAAGTTAACCTTCCAAAGGAATCTTAAAGTTGAAATTCTACACGCCAATTTTGTCATTTTAGATTCATTTATTTGACTTATTTCATGATGAAATAACAGTATATTGCTGCATTAAATTTGGCTAATGTGTCGTGTTACTAGTCGCAAGCATTATTTAGTATAACTAGACTAGCATTTTGCCCATTCCGTGGCTCCGCTCTCGTGGGACTTTCGAAGATCCACCCTTATTTTCGCTTCAATCTTACGCAATGTCCCCACAAAATCAAAATGCATTACATTTTTTGTTCATTGCGGTATACGGTATCGTGATCGAGCTCGCGATATGGAATGATGCTGAGGGGTAGATTTAGACTTATCACTTAAAAGAGGTCAGTTAGGTTTGGGCCCTCTTTTTACACTTTTATTATTCAGTTCATGGTTCAGGATATTCAATTATATGTTACCTGTGGTTCTTGCGTGGTGGACTTGACTTGAGTCTTGATGCAGTAGTCTTCTAGCGTGAGCGGCACCACGATGCCTTCCCGCTCGGCGTCTACGCGCGCTACTTGCGCTTGTTTTCTGCAACAAACACGTCACACAAAATTATAAAACTCCATCAGGTGTGTATAGTCTAACATTGACGATATTACCTATTTAGTATAAAAATAGGAATAATCTTGGATGGAGACGGGCCTTTATGGGTGCTGGGTATTTATCAACGAGCGCCGATCCCAAATGGGATATCAGTACATGCATAAAAAGTACAGGGGAACATATTGAAAATAAGTGGGGTAGAGGACTTGGACTTGCTAGTCCACTCGATCAGAAATATATTTTTAAACACAACAACCGCGATACTTACAACATCTAGGAAGTGAAATTTGGAGTATCAGGTGATAAATACGGCAACGGACTTGGAGTCACACCCACAAACAGTGTTTTAGGCTTCCAATCACCGAGGTCTATATATTACCATTGGACTGGCTGCTGTCAACTTCTTTTGTATGTATTTGATTATCGCCATTTTGGCGCTGTAGCGGTGCCTATGCAGATACGAGTGTCCGTGGAACTAAAATGAGCGATGTCCGCAAGTCGACATCTGTGACTAATATATCGATCGTTCTAGCGAATTACATCTGAGTTTTTTATCTGTGGGTGACTAGAAATACTATTTGAAAGTTCATCACACACGGCGCAGATACTATAAAATGCGACATCTAACTGACAATATTGCTTGTCTCCAGCGTGAAATTACCCTAGTAATGAAACTTGCAGAAGCGGACTTCCGCAATTTCCGTTTGCATGGAATTTAAAAGCGATTTAAAATTAATCGAAAAAGAAGCCTGCACAAATAACACTAAGTATTTGAATGTCTTCATTAATTATTTATTTAAGCCAAGTAACATAAAATAAAATGAATAAACATAATATTTACATATTTCAATAGAAAATTACTTATGAATATCGATACCAAAATTATCGATATGACAGGAATAGTTTACGTCAAAATTAGTTCATTGGGACTTTCGCTGACCGCGGGGGCACCTCAAATTTGTAAACAAAATTAGCCGTCAAATGTATTGGAATAATAGAGATCAATGCTGCTAATTAATTGAAGCGGAGCTGTGTAAAAGTAACCAATCAGATTGCGCAGATTCAAATTTGCTCGTGTTGGTTTCAACAGCGACGCACCCTGATTGGTTCATTTGCAAAGCACCGCTTCAATGGATTGGCAGCCTTAAACTGTGTGCACCAAACGCGTTGCATACAAAATCATGTCAGGAAGTGAAATTTTTAGTAGCGGGTATTAATACTACTCGCTCGGACTGACGTAACATTTTAAGTAAATGTTACGTATGATTTAGATTTAACTTCCAACACGAGTATGTGAAGGTAACCTACTGTCCTATTTAACAATCAGTACCTACCAGTATTCATCTATCATTTATAGATATAAATAAGTTTCTGTCAAAAATTGCATTTTTGTGACAAGGTTTTATTGCCGACTGTATTTTCCTTTGAACATCCATTAACTAAATCGAGACGATTCTAAAGAGTCAACTCGTTAGGATTGCGTTATTTTATTACATATATCCTATGAGTTCCGGCTGCATCATCAGATCAGCTCGATGGTATCATAATATTGTACTGTTACCTAACTTACCTAAGTACCTATGCCAAATTTTAGCTCAATAAGAAACCTAGAAGTGGGTCAAATTTAACTATAGTAGATAAATATACTGCAGCAAATTAAAATGTTGACATTAAAAAGATTGCTTATTATTTTGTATCAGACGGTCTAAATACTCTAAATAGCATAGTTCTGCCCCTGAATTGCCATAAACAGCGAAATAAACTAATTGTCCAATTGCACTAAGTAATTAAGCAATTCAAACCAACGAGTCTATCGCCATCAGTCATCGTCATTCCGTGAGTAGACTTTTCACTGATAATACTGAATTACTGACCTAGTTTACGTGTCGGGTTTATCGAAGCACATTTAGCATAGCAGTACGATTAATGAGTCAAAGTTAAAGATTCCCACAGAGCGTCGATGGCGCAAATTTGATAACGGTTTCCGGTATACCGCGCGCGTTCATCTCGTTTATGCCGAATATGTATTGTATAGATGAAATAATATTTTCGTCATGGGCTGGGTTCCGTACCTCAAACAGAAAAAACGGAACCCTTTTTGGATCACTTTGTTGTCCGTCTGTCTGTCTGCCTGCCTATCAAGACCCTTTTTCGCAGAAACGCGTGGAGGTATCAAGTTAAATGCCGGTAGCACACCTCCGCCGCGAAACTGTAGTAGCGAAACCGCTGAACGATTCGCCCAGGTTGTCCTTTGTAGGGCGCGCGGAACTCTAGCGAACTTGCCTGTTCTAACGGGGAGATTTAACTATGGCGCTGTCTCTGTCGCGCGCTGATCCGCCGATCTGCTCCGATGCCGGCTACATCTCTGCGTTCGTTTCGCCTTTTTGCTTGTTTCGCATTTAAATTCGCGCGCGATCTGTCGCAATCGACAAATTTTGGAGGCGAAACGTGTAATTTTATTAAAATGTCAGTTGAATTTACTGAAAAATTGATCGAGGAGGTCCGCAATAGACCTATCATTTATTTATTAAGTCATCCTGACTATATAAATAACTCGTGACTGAAGTTCTTTGCATAATCTGTTTTCTCCTAACTTTTTCTCTGTTCATTAATAGGGAAAATGCATGAAATTTGCTCATCGCTTTTCTTAACGAAATATCAAAATACCGTAAAAACTATTCCAAAAAGTGAAATTAAAATTAAAATCGGCCAAGAAATACTTATGATATAAGCATTTTAAACTACTAATTAGACAGCGATTTGACAGAGAGGTCCGATATAGACTGTTACGTCACAGTCTACTACGGTCATATAAACTCCATATTAAATTCTGTTTTGCTAGAAAGAGATCGAATGAAATGTTTGATGGCTTATATCTTGGGTATTTTTATAGTTATTTGAAAAAATATTTTTGTCTACTGTTTGTTACATGAATAAGCTTTTAATAAAGTAAAAATTAAAATACATGCATATTCCCTATTTCATGCACCCAGATTCTTCGTCTTTTCAAAGTTAATGACCAGAGCAAAATCTCTTCTTCCTCTGACTATGACGACATTTCACTAAGCTTGCCGCTAACTTACTGGCGGTTTCGCTTACTGCGAACGCGGCGTGTGTGGCCAGGTTTCGCAGCGGAACTCGCGTCGCGGTTTCGCCTTGTCAGTTTCGCGGCGGAGGTGTGCTACCGCCAAAAAGTAACATGAAATACTTATGTCTGCGGTCCGTTGAAGCTGTAAAAAAATCAACCTTCTAAGTCAACGCAATCCACAGATACAGCCATTAAAAAAGCTCGTGGGCTAATGTACCTTTGTACTGCGATTTATAGGGCACTGAATAAGAAATCAATAGTTGGTACCCTAATGATAATGATGCGCCACGCCTATATCGAACTTTAAGGACTGTATGGGGGGTTCTTTCTTACCCGGTGCGATGTACATGAACACCCAGCGACGAGGCGTAAAACCAAGCCTCACAACTTTTCCAAAGAATAAGTCAGAGTTCCGGTGATTAGGGTGAGGCCGCGTAGGTATCTTCTTTATTTGCGGATCGACTTTGCCGTGTTCCACGGTTCACTGGTCATTGAGAACATTGTATTGTAGATTCCTCACCTTATAATGTTCTCGTATTGTTTATCCTTGCTATTGGAGTTACGCCGGCGCCTGTTCATGACGTTCGCGTCCACATTGGATGAGCTGAAGGTGTTAGGCTCGTCGAACAGCGATATCACCGACAGGAGACGTTGAGAACGTTTTAGGATAAAATCCTCACCTTATAATATTCTCGTATTCCTTATCCTTGCCCTTGGAATCGCGCCAGCGCCTGTACATGACGCTCGCGTCAACATTGGCGGGGCTGAAAGTGTTGGGCTCGTTGAGCAGCGAGATCACCGATAGGAGAACTGTGCGGACCGACTGCGTGGGGTTCCAACGCTCGCAGGGCAGCTCACCCGACTGCGGGTCGTCCACTGGCGGGTGCAGGATTGATATGCAGAGGTCACCGTTCTGGAAAAAAAGTATGGGTCAGCTGAAGCGTCGAGTCATATATAACTTAAGCATAACTTAGCGTTATTATATTATAGGTATAATTTGCCAAGCAACGATGCTGCTTTCAATGACGACGCGGAAAAAACTACAAATATTGTCGTAAGTTTTAACTCGAGGTAAGCATGGATATCCATTCATAAAAAAAAGCGGATTATTAGTTTTCAATTCAATCCAGAAAAAATATTCTAATGTCATCATTATTTTTTATGATTTTATTACGATATGTCTTAATGAGGAGTGTCTTTTCAAAAGGGCTTATTTTTCTGCGGCTTCCATAGAGAAATAAGCCGTTTTGAAAAGACACTCCTCATTTGTAGATTGTGAATAGAATTTCATTTAATGTTTATTAATTTGTTGAAAATGCACGAGGTACTTTTGATATTTTTGAAATTAGATGCCCATCTCTGCCATTTAATGTTTGAAATGACTACGGACAAATGTTCGATTTTTTTAGGCCACTACTTATACTTACGAGGAAGTAGTAGTTTATCAAATAATATGATAGTTTGTTCAGTATTTGTCTGCTCGTAGCTTTTACAGTCAGTTTGATGAGATATTTTTTGCGCATGCACTCAAAATTTTTATATACCGATGAGACGCATAAAATTAACAAAATTTCAAAGCAACATTGTAGGCTATAGGATCACGAGCATACCTATGTACATATCTATATGCGTTACGATGTTCGTAGTTGTACGGATGGCGATAGCCGAAGTGTGTAAGTAGCACACCCACTATCGCATGAATTAGTTTCGACAACGGGTCAAAGTTGCATTCACAAGTTTATATTCTTGGGCGTTTTATGGAAACTACGTAGACAGTGTTTAAGTGACCTAGTTTGCGAAACTGGAACTGCAAGATAACTGCACAACTAGCTGGGGTCAGAATTGATGAATTAAGAACAAGAAAAGGATCCGCTTGATGCTAGAACACGAACTTTTTTCGCTCTTGGAACAATGACAGCTAGGACTAAAAACGTACGTGTTTCAGTTTCCCTTATTGTACATGAGGAAGTTGGTGAAACTATCAGAGAAGATATGATTGTCGGTATGGAGAATATTAAAAAGATCAGCGAAAGCAGATAATGACATAACTACATATATGACTAAGATACGCTGGGAACTGTTTGAATATGTAAATAAAATGAGGGAACTAAAAGAGCGTGCCCCACGTCTCCGGCGTATTACTATATGCGTCGAAGGAATTACATATTTCGTATCCTAGATCTGTGTTTTGTTGGTGTGTCCAATAAATCATAAAATAATAAATAATCTTAAAATTAATATTTCCATATATTCTCAACAAAATAAGTATTTATTGACAAGACAACTATAACGGAGGCGTGTGGCAGGAAGGTTGTCCAGCGTTTTCTGAATGAGTAGCGTCCCTTTGTCTACTTTTCACAATTCCCGTGATGCAGCGTATGCTCTTCTTATTTTTGGTGGTGCAATATGGACAACACGGGAGCCACTGTGTGGGCGTGGGTAAGAGACTGCCAGATATTGTACCCATAGCTCGATTAAGGTAGACGTTGACTTTATCCGTGTGCACGCTTCTATACCATACTGCGGCAGAATACTCAGCCGTGGGGCAGACTAGAGCCAGATATAGATATAGATCGTTTAGCATTTAAGGAAATTTTAAGTATACTAAGTATGTTTCAAATTCACGACTTGCATCTGCCAGTGTGGGCGTGGGTAACAGACTGCCAGATATTGTACGCATAGCTCGATAAACGTGGACGTTGACTGTACCCGGGTACGTGCTTCTATACCATACTGCAGAAAAATCCTCAGCCGTGGGGTAGACTAGAGCCAGAGATAGATATAAATCGTTTAGCATTTAAGGAAAATTAAGTATACCTTAGCTACTATGTTTCACATTCACGACTTGGTATATCCACTGTGCCAAGTTTTATCCTAATCTGTTTGACGATTTACGAGTTATGGAGTAACAAATATCCAAGCATCTTTATAAACTTTGGATTTATATTATTAGTAGGAGCGAGATTTCAGCTTTTGATTTTACCACGCACTAATCCGATTTAACGCTTTTTCAAACGAGATACGAGTACCTTCCGTTTTTAGTGCGTAACCAGGTGTTATATAAATCCATTGTTACCGGCTTACTGATTACCTAAAATCGTCATAACAGCTTACGTGCGTACACTTGCTCAAGAAACTAGGGCTTCATGTTTACATTATGTACAATATACTAAGTCAATGTATTCATCGTTAAATTTTATAGCTGTGCCGTTCAGCGTAGTAATTAGAAAGAGAGAGTTAAAATCAGTCAGGTATGCAAAAATATTTTTATCATCAATTCATCGTACAATTGAGGTGTGAAATTGCCTGCATTTTCTATTATGCTATCGGTCCGTCGCATTTAAAAGTAAAACGCCTTCCGCACTCTCGGACTTGTAAAAAATAGTACAATAAGGATGAAACTGTGTAGCACACAAACCGGTCCGATTAAATAAAAATCTGCCAAGTGCGAGTCGGACTCGCGCACCGAGGGTTCCGTACAAAATATACGCTACAAATGACCGTATCTAATAAAAATCAAGTGTTAGCAGAGCCCAACTTCTAAGTAAAATGTACGTGGTACTCGATCATTTCATATTGGTAACTGATACAGACAGACAGACATAAAATTATACTGTTTTTAGTATTTGTTGTTACAGCGGCAACACAAATACATCATTTGTGAAAATTTAAACTGTCTAGCTAATGGTTCATGAGATACAACCTGGTGACAGACAGACAGACGGACAGCGAAGTCTTGGTAATAGGGTCCCGTTTTACCCTTTGGGTACGGAACCCTGAAAATGATACCCAGAACCAATGATATTTGGTATGTTCATAAAAGAACTTTGGTTTTGTGGTTTCACTTACAAAAAATTAAGGAAAGTTGAAGGAAATTTCTGGAAGTCACAAGTAACTGATTAGATTTGAAAAGAAAAATCTGTAGAGTAATTCCCAAAATGGGTTTCCATTTTGGGAATTACTCCACAGATTTACCTTGACAAATCTTTTCAGGTGCCATAATGTCCGATGGCACATCAGTAGTTTGATTGTGCGATCTCTTTGACCATATGGAAGAAGCAGCCATGAATTATGACCACTATACCACCTCGGAAGTAAATAGGCTGGCGTAGAACTATCCGTCTTCGAGTCTGAGACATGTTTCCGTGTCTTTCAAAGGAGATACCGGAACTAGGCGGGGCGGTTAGCCTCCGCCCGCGCCCTTGGCGAACTAGGAAAAATGTATTATCGTTATCATTACCCTATTTCGCACCTTTAAAAATAGACTTCCATACGTCGATTTCCTAATATTTTGCAACGTGATTTTTTTAAAATTAAAATCGGCCAAGAAATACGCATGATATAGGCATTTTAAACTGCTAATTAGACAGAGAGGTACGATATGCACTGTTACGTCATCGTGCACTCCGGCCATATAAACTCCATATTAAATTCCGTTTTGCAAGAAAGAGATAGATAAAATCTTTGATGGCTTATATCTTGGTTATTTTTATAGTTATTCGAAAAATTAGTTTTGTCTATTGTTTGTAACATGAATGAGCTTTTAATAAAGCAAATTTTAAAATTAATGAATATTCCCTATTGTATTTTAATTCAGTGGGTCGCGACGTCTTCCGACGTTTTCAATGATATGAAAATAAAAGCTAGTGTGAGTCATTTGTAATTAGAATGAAGAAAAACTAACCATAGCTGTATGATACTCTTGTAAATTACTAGTATAAGAACCAAGTACTAGTAAATAGGATAGAATAGCAATTAAAATCAACTTATTTTTTTTTAATTATATACTAGAAGGTAACTTCGTTCGCGGAAGAGAAAAAAGTCATAATCTTCTTTTTTACTTCAGAGTAGTCGTTTAAAAAGTATTATATAGCCATCTGGGGATGCCCAGCTACCAATACCCGTGTCCTAAAAATAGTTGGAATATGTTCCGTTTAGCCGTTGTGACGTGGTGAAGCTATGACACATACAAACATACAAAAACATGTAACCGAGTGATTTTCGAATAGTCACTAATAGTAATAATCACTTATTTTTTGAAAATATCCTCAATGTACCAGACATTTCATTTTTACATCTTTATAATAGTAAAGATATATATATTTACCTAGTTCGCTTAAAATGATCGCTATATGTTTGTACAGTCAGCAGCATCAAATAGTCTGTAGCATTCAAAACGCTAAATGTGCCGCAACACGTCTTTATTACTAAAGGCACAAAGATGTATGACAATATATTTGGCTGCTTAACTGTTGCAGATTATTTGATGCTGACTGTACCAACTGTTACTCGGCGATAGCTCGTCCCAAAGGCGTAGACTTCTGGTTAGGCGAAAACAAAGGCGTGTGCTCTGTGGCTCTAGTGTAAGTCGCGGCCTACTCCAAATATTCGCATGACCCAGATGCCGAGACGACTACAGTGAATGACAAATACTTATACAGGATGTTTTTATTGATTTACGTCAAATTTAAGATTATTCATGTCTAATAAATTTAATTTCCCAATGATACCGAATATTCGCATGACCCAGATGCCGAGACGACTACAGTGAATGACAAATACTTATAACAGGGTGTTTTTACTGATTTACGTCAAATTTAAGATTACTCATGTCTAATAAAGTTAATTTCCCAAAAACACTAAGCTCTTACTTAACATTAAGTTTCCCAGAGGAGTTCACGTTATATTTTTTCTCGATATAACGCGTTATGTGGACTCAGAATCTACGGTTGGTTCATTTTTATGTCATTTTTTTCAAAATTATATATTTTTTACATTCTGGAGAAGACATTTGTTCACGACAGTCGACTGTATACATTTTACTTTGGTGTGTTCATATTACCAAGAAAGCAAAGTTGGCTGATAGTGTCATGACTTTTTTTTCTTACTAAACCATATGACCAACGTAAAAATGTACCTATAGTCGGTTGTAGTGGAAGTAAACAAAGGTCAAATCGATGTTTAAAAAAAAACATTACGATATTTAAAATAGAATATGTGTCCATCTATGCATGTAACGTATACTATGGGGTGAGAATATAAAATGTATACCTCTGGGAAACATAATGTACCCAATTATCAGTCATCAATGTTAGGTTTAGTTAGACATACCTGGGTCCGATAAAAATATCATTTTTGTCATCCAATGAACAGAAATATTTCACTAGGTCGTTTTGTGAATGTATGAAGTAATATGGCCAAGTTAACGTAAGTCAAGAAAAACACCCTGTTTATAGTTATTTAACGGTACTATTTACACATATGTATTTTCTTCAAGATTATTGGGTCAAACATAGCTGTAAGAGGTTATCATTATCATTTGATATTTATACCGTTAAGTGATGAGTAAATTTTACAATTGTAAAAATTGTATTCAAAATACGGATCTGGGTCATAGATAGATAAAAACTTTATTCATCCACAACTAGAAGCCCCAGATATAAAAAACCCAACATACAATACATACAGAAAGGCTAGTATTTGCTCGATCTTCCATTACGGTGACCTACATACTAATACATTACATGGTTTTATCACACCAATTGCCACAAACATGATCCTATTCCCAGTTCACGTACTTTTCTAATCAATTACTTTCTTGATGACAGTTCGTTATTTCTTATTTATTTATATTGATTGGTCAACCCCCGCAGTTAATATACTGGAGTAGGATTTAGAACATGACGATATTTTTGGTAAATTACGTTTTTTTTTAATGAAATATGTGCCATAAATGGCCTGATTAATTAAGTTTTGGTTGCACATAGGGTACCAACTTTTTTCTATCATATACAGTATTTTCAAAGCTGTTACCTCTAGAAATATAGTAGATGGCAAAAAAAATAATGGTGAAATTATTTACTTTATTTTTTACTTGAATATTTTGTTGCTGCTCTGCGCCTTAATATATTTTATTTTAGAGAAAGTATTGACAGTGACAGGTGAATGAAGGAAAAGTGTAAGGCTCCGTTCCGCTTTTTGCAAAATATAGTAATTTCGCCTACTATTTTTTTTTTTTTAAATATAGTATTTTATCCCCTAATATAGTAGGATATTAAATGGTAGGGTTGGCAACCTTGGTTGCATTGCACAATGCCTTCGAGGCTGCCGGTCCCGTGTTCAAATACCGGCCAGGGCGTGATTGAATGACTGTTTATTCTTAGGTCTTGCCTTTATAAGTAGGTATAAGCTTTGCTTCACCTACCTATATCGTCGTTTCTGGTACCCATCGTATAAGCTTTGCTTCATTTGTGACTAGGTCGATTTGTGTTAGTTTGACCCAGTATTCTCTTTAACACTAGAAGGTATTCGCGGAAGATAAACAAGTCAGGACCCTCTTTTTTAATTCAGCGTAGTCGGGTAAAAAAAAGGTAGCCTTTAAGCATCTTAGGACGCAAAAAAAAATTTTACGTGATGAATCCGCAAAGACAAATACAAAAATAAAATCGACTCAGTGATCTCCAAATGCCTAGTTACACATTTTTTTTTTTAAATCTTCAATGTACCTACATTTCATTTTTACAATTTTATATTATGAGTCGTAAGATGTCATTCTCGGTGCCTTTATAGGTAGAGTCAGCTGCAAAAAGATATATACGATCAGTTCGTTCAAATATATCTTCGCTAGACTCTATTACTCGTCAATAGAGTTGAGAGAAGATATTTCTGAACGGGCTCATCGTGTATGTTTGCAGCTGTCTGTACATTTTCAACATACCATATTTATAATCAAGGACCATTAAAACAAGAGAAATGACCATCTCTATACAAAAAGCTGTCCCCCGATATGTACAACGCCATCTATGAATAAGTATTATTTTTTACAATTATTCAACTTTGCAAGCGTGACACAGTATTTAAATGTTACGATATATTTATTACTAAGCTTCTGCCCGCGACTTCGTCCGCCTTAAATTCGTTTATCGCGGATAAGGGTATTTTTTCCGGGATAAAAAGTAGCCTATGTCCGTCCTCGGGATTCAAACTATCTCCATACCAATTTTTATCCAAATCGGTTCAGCGGTTTAAGCGTGAAGAGGTAACAGACAGACAGACAGACACACTTTCGCATTTATAATATTCGTATGGATTAGCTATTTGCGAACTAATTGTATCCATACTATGTTGCTTTATTCAATCATAACATCGTTATATGTTTAGTTTTAAACCGCCATCTAGTTTTCGCCAGAATATCTCCTTGCGACCGGAACACGATCCAAAGTATGGTAACTGTCAGTCCTCTTGTTTTAATGGTTCTTGTTTATAATGTTTATCATAAGGGTAAGTGGAGATGATGACGCAAGAACTAAGAGAGGCCGTGGGAACTGCTTTCTCAATTTCAGCATGCTCTGTTAATTGTTCACGGCTGATTACACCTGACGTGCCTGCTTAACCAGACCAAGGCGAATTTGGGCATAAGGATTTGACTGTTGCCGATACTATGTTTTTTTTAATCGATTCTTATGATCTCTTTTGGCCCTTGTGGAGCCAAAATCCCTTGTGGGGCCAACTGATACTATGTTCAGGCTTTTCTACTAAGTATAGATTTTATTTTTTTAAGTGAGCCGATTCACTTACCTGAATAACAAAGGCATTGTATATAAACATCTCTGTAATTATTCAGCTAAAGCTATGCTTACAAATAATGGACTTTGAGCCAGGGCGATCCCTTGCGAACCGGATTTTTTTTCATACAAAATATCCGAAATAACGGTTCATTTTTTTTTTGCGTGTATTTTAGAAGATTTAAAAAATACCGGTTCCAATTCCTGCTTTGCGATTTAATATATACTAGAAGGCGCCCGCAACTTCGTTCGCGGAGGAGAAAAAGTCATAACCCCTCTTTTTTCTAGCAAAATCGGGTAAAAAGTATTCTATAACCATCTACCCAGCTACCCGTGTACCAAAAATAGTTGAAATTCGTTTACCCGATTTAGCGTGATGAAACTGATGAAGCCACAACGACACATACAAACATTTCATATTTCCAACTTTATAATAGTACTAGATTCTGCCCGCAACCTCGTCCGCCTTAAATTCGTTTATCGCGGACAAAGGTATTTTTCCGGGAATAAAAGTAGCCTATGTCCTTCCCCTAGACTCAAACTATCTCCATACCAAATTTCATTTGAATCTGTTCAGCGTTTTAAACGTGAACAGACAGACAGACAGACACACTTTCACATTTATAATATTAGTATGGATAGATGACACTTTGGATGCTGCAGACTATTTGATGCTGACTGTACCGACATGCGTGATATTCGATGATTTTGCATGCGGGATTAGCAACTAGTAGCGGCTTATCGAGGTCTTCCAGTTCGAAATCGTTGTGGACGATATGTGCTATGTAAACAAAGGTCACTACCTTTTTGACCTCGGTTAACGTATACGGGTTGGTATTGGTAGGTAATGGTCAGTCAATACGAGTCTACGATTACGAGTAGATTCAATGTCATTTATTTATTTATAAACCCCAAGAAAATAGAACACGCTTTCAATTTCTTGGGGGTTTTAAGTTTGACGTGTGTATCTGTGTGTCTGTTTCATCGTAGCGTTTAAATGGATAGAGTTGATTTCGTTTATTGTGTTTTAAAAGTGACTTCATCGAGAGTGTTCCTAGCTAAGGTCCAAGAATATCTGTCAAGTCGTTTCAAAATTATCAGCTTTTTTATCGGCCACGTGTATAGGTACTCGTATCATGGTAAATGTGTGTATTGGTCGCTTCAATCATACATCAGTAACTTCCCATTTGTCATAGAACTATGACGTCACGAAAGTGTTAATATTTTTTTGTCCGAGCTGGTGGTAGAATAGATGTAACAAATAAAGACATTACTGTTCAATAGAACTATTAACACACAGATTGATGAGAAACATCAATTTCTAATAGTTATATAACAAATGGGACGAATTTCGGCCCTACTGTTCTTCTACCATGGAACAAAGGACAAAAGTGTTTTAACATGTGATGACGTCACAGATCTACGGAACAAATGGGGAGTACCCGATAAATCAAATTTATTTTTATAGAGTTACGCCACCTTCGCAATACTGCAAATGAAAGCTTTCAACTAATCGTGCTTTTCAAGCTGATATGGGATCCTAAATATCAACGCATATTTTTTCGAAAGAGTAATAAATAGTGTGTTTATCATCATTCGCCCCGTAGGTTGCGATGCCGGCAAATTTACTGCCTTGCTCACTCACTGACTCATAAACCTGAAAACCATGGACCTAATAATGTTTAAATTTTGCACAGAGGTTTCATTTATTTTTATTTTTATTGTGAACGAAAAATAACTCGGGTGTGACACCCGAGCTATGTTTTAGTTTAAAATGGGAAAAGACGAGAGATGCGATCCGGGGCGGTTTTTAGGAATAAAAGTAAGTCCAGGGCCTTAAAACAGTTTGTTGATACAATTTAATCCCGTAGTTAGTGGAACTAAATGCGTAATACAATAGAACAGTGAAAGTCGCCTAACGGTCTCTCTCGGCCGAATCTCGAATGAGCTCGCCTTGGCAGCGTTCCTGCACACTAAATAACTAGGATTTAGGCTATGCTGGTTGTTACCTGCCTTCTATTGTCAATGTCGTTTGTTATTTGCCAAATAATTAAGCAATACAAATCTAAACGGAACGAAAAAAAAATTATTTATTTTATTAATTATTTTATTTCAATGAAAAAAAAATTAGTTATCTTTCCATTAATACTACCTGAGTATTAATGGAAAGAGATTGAATGACTGTATATATGACTGTAAAAATATGTATGATGGGAATAAAGAGCTATATTTACGTTTAAAGGTATGCAAGCATGAACAGTGAAGAATCAAGGAAGCAGCGGTTAATTTATTAACCTTAATGAGGCACTGGCCAAATAAAATTTGGCACAGATCAAGCATTAATTCAACAGAACGAACGTACACGCAATTCTGCCTACAAGGCTGCGGCATAAAAGTTCCACTGAAGAAAATGCTAGAAACTGAGTCGTTTCGCAATAGTTCGCCGTGGAATACAGTCACGATGATAGTCAGAAACGCGCACACCGCGGCAGAGCGTCGCCCTCGGCTAAAAATATGCCACCGGTTCACTGCGCGCTTCCTCACAAAGAAAATACGTGTGTTCTGACCTCTAAATCGGGAAACACTTCAGAATCGCCCATGACGACTCACCAGAAATATCGGGAAGAAAGTGGAAGTGTTCTCCGAAATACCTGAACACGATTCCGGATTTGTTCATGCTTAAAATTATATTCTGTCTAACCGCAACCAACAGCGTTTTTGTGAGCTCAGGATAGCATTAGATGCAACCAAGCGTGGTTTACTTGGTAAGGATCAGGTACCTACCTACTTAGGGTGACCGTAAGGTTAACCACGCATAAAAAGTAACTCCAAGAAATCGCTCAGCTATATGCGTTTTGGTTTCATCGTTTTTTGTCGGTTATGCTTATGGTTATGATTTTTAAGTCACGAACTCTAGTGCCAAAGTCACGCATTTTGAATCAAAAATGGAAATGTAAGATGGTTTGATGATGGTTATTATAGAACCGAGTTGTAGCTCGTGACAAAGTTTTAGTTGACACAGAAACTAAACATACGCATCTTGTGAATCTACTAATGATGTATTGAGACGTCCAGGAAAATTGTCGTTATTAGAAAACGTAGAAGTTTGCAACGCAATTTTTCGCAAGGAATTATAATTATTTGGGTGTTATTCGCCGGAGTGCCAAGGTCCTACGGTCGCGGGCACGGCCACGAGTTTAAGGCCCTCTGACGCATCTTCTGAGGAAGTGTTAAGTATTCATTAGGACGCTCAACGCATTATCGTTTTCAATAATGGGTGTGTCTTTTACATAAAGATAATGTTTTGTATACCTAAAATACCAAAATGGGATGCATATTATCGATATATTAAGGACAGCGCTGCGAGTCTTCGGATGTATTCTCGTTTATTTCTAAAGGTCTCGGTGCAAATTAGTTCCACGATACGATAATTGACGCAAATTTTTACATCTAGAGTTGAGACATACAAAAAACTTCAGTCACGTGATCGAGAGAGATGTGATTGAAATGTTGGCACGCTAGGTGGTCGGGATAAGTGCGCGCCTTTGAACAGATATTTAAAGAGTCGCGTGAATGTAGCACAAGTTCAAAGCGGCAGGAGGAATAAGGTTAATTACCCCAAGGCCGAGGGAGCGCCGAGAATGGACAATTTCACGATTTCAATAAGGAAATGAAAACATACACGCGCTGACATTGCGCCAGATAGCAACTAATCTAGATACTAGATAGAAGCTAGTGCAGTCGACTGTGACGTAAGACTTAACATCGGGATTATGGCGTACACACATCCTAGTAAACACAGAGAGTAAACCTGTGCTAGTATTTCATCATCGACATCAACTCGTCATCCTCCTAGGCCTCTCCCACCACGAGAAAAGGTCTGTTGTCCAAATTTGTCCTGGTCTTTTTTCTTTGCTCAGACGTGTTTTACCGTTTTTTCTTCATCGTTTTTTTCATTGCTATTAGTTTATTGGGGTGAAAAAATGATCAGTTTTTGAACTACGTGGTACAGTCAAGGGCAAAGATAAATACACACCAAAAGTTTCAAAAATATGTACACACCAACTCTAGTATCATAGTTATAAGGTTTGGTTATATATTTATGAGATTTTGTGGTGTTTACTTATTTTTGCCTTTGACTGTATATGGTGTGATGTGTACTTTTTTAAATCGCAGTATTTTGTTTCTGATTTTCAGTGGGCGAGGCAGCGGAACATTTCTGCTTGGGGCATTACGTTGTTTTTTATTTGGGTTAGACCGTTAGCTGTCTGCTTTTCAATTGACTAATGCAAAAATAACCGTGTAATACGCGAGCTGACTGCTTCGCTAAATTATATGAAACTGTTAATCAAATTGTCCGCAAACGATATCGCGACGCCAGCCCTCTTTCACTGAATGGAGAATTCACATTCAGAAATCTGCCCTTGAATTTCGAAAGCGTATAATCTTATTTAACGAGGACGCTGTCCTTTTAAACTAATCTATCGATGTGGATGCTGTCCAAACGGCTGTTTCGTGAGCATCAACCTTTAGATTCGCTTATTCGGATACAATTCTGTTTCGACATCCGAATCACGAAGGTTATCTTATTATTCTACGACGTTATTAGGATTTTAAACACATTGCGAATAAACGTCACGTGTATTTTTAATTTAGTTGAATGATAGAAACAAAGATTACTGGTCGGCCATCGCTAGTGCTGAATGCAGCGGTCGTTCAACCTTCATTTACAATATAACGACATGTTTGTTAAAAAGGCAAATAACTATGAAGTTCTTAAGGACATGTGACGTTGTTAAACTGGTGCACGATGTAGGCACTACTTTACATCCTGTTTCAATATGGAACTTTGTGGACGAGCCTGACTCGCCGATATGATTTATTTATGAATAGGGTAAGCAGGTATCGCTACCGACGCTTATAAAAATGGATAGCGCGCTGTTTTGATATAATTTACTTTTCAAATTTACGCAGGTTGTTGGAAAACAAGTAAAACAGCACGAGCCGGAAAATTCAGGGTTTAAAAGGTAGATACTCGTAGCAGATAATATTAATAAGCTAACTTTTACGTGGAATATACAATTGAAGGCATGTTTACAACAACAACTGTAATTTTTTGTGAATGTGAGTTATTGATGCCATTGTGTACGTCTTCGGTAGGGCCACAGATAATAAAAACAATATTGTACAATAATGACCGTTTGTCATAAATATACCCCTAAAGGTGCGCCCACATTTGTATAATTTGCCCGTATCAGATAATCGTCGCGTGGCATGATCACGTGTCACGATCTCGCGTTTGGACGTTGCGCCGATCGGATCACTCGAAATCCATTTTGCTACGCGTATCACACAGTTGTATCGGACGAGTACGACATGATCGGCGCGCCGACAGTAAGCGTCCAAGCAGTACGCAGTCATGCCACGGCACGGTGATCGGATACGAGCAAATGATACAAGTGTGGACGCACCTTAAAGCTAAATGGACCACAAGCGAAATGTACTTAGTCCAAAACATTGATCGTAGAGGTAATAATATAACATAACCGTAGAATAAAGGAGGGAAATAAACTAAACGGATGGTGATTTATAATAAAATATGATAAATTAGTAAATTAGACAACCATTTTAAAAACAATTTTTTGTTTTTAAATTGGATGTTGTAAACATCCATTCTATTAACAAGTCTACAAAAATTGGAATCATAAACTTGTATAGTACACTTAGAAGAACAAATAACGACAGATAAAAGATTGTAAAACGAATAACAAAGAAAAACTAAATTTATTACTCGGTACGACTGAGCTGCGCAAATAATTACGCAACAACCTCGTTTGTAACCATTTAAATAAATAAAAACAACCAAGAATACAATCCTTAACACTTAACTGACTGATAAAAAATCGATAACAACAAAATATTGGAGAGAAACTAAGAGTTTCACAAAAATAAACAATTCTCAATTAGACAAGTTTTCGTGTGTTAAGTTGGCTGATATTGTTTCAAATTATTAACAGATTTTTGAAATAAATAAAAGTTCTATAGAGAGCTTCCATATAAATTTTGGGCATAATCTGATATTTGATTATTTTTTTATTTTGCGTTGTGTTATGGTTATTATGGAAATGAATACTTTCTCTTTTGATTAAGCCCATACATTATTAATTTTATTAATATTTTGCTAAGGATCCGCTATTTAATTGGATGAGGCCGGATTCGGCGATAGGTTCTACTTTTCGAAACGTTAGTGCTCGTTCCGTATACCGTTAGTCTAGAGCGAGTGGCGAGGGGTCATCATCCACGCGACTGAATCATCGTGACGCACTCAACCGCCCAAGCACTCAGTCACTCATACAAAAGTGTCTTATATTAAGTATTTAAAACATGGTTTATGACAACTTATCACTATTATGTGCCCGTACAAAAAACAAAACCGTTATCTTTATTTATTTTATGAATGAACGAAATACATATTTATTTAGTTCAATTTCAAGTAATGAACTTTCATCGAAAATTGTTATTTTTCGTGACACGCGCGGATTCCGGGATCGGTTCACAAAAGATATCAATATCACGTATCAAACTAGCATAAATCAACTCAGTTTAACGATTGTCTTTGAAGAAGGAAAAGGAATTAAAAAATTCAAATATAGAACAAAACGTTTAGAATGACTGTCTAGTGTCTGGTGCACTGTACTGCGGTTATAGACTAGTACAGTCACCAGCATCAGTATCTGCCATAACAACGCGGGCGAAAATATCTGACACGTCTTTACGGCCCTAGAAATAAAGTCGTTACAGATAATTATGCGCGCTTAGTTGTGGCACATATTAATGCTGTTGACTGTACCTATATATTACTGACATTGCTACAGAATCCAAAGTACAACGTGCCTTTGTACGACGAATTGTATTCGAATTGTAATAGAAATAGGTAGCTACCTAAGAGTTGCGATAAAGTGGGCTGAAGAGGTTAAATTGCTTATATATTGAGCCACAATATGACACCTATATAACTCATCTCTCAGCGTGTTTCCATATCGACATTGAAACACATAACATAATACAATGTGAAATTTTAGTGGTTGTTTCCCCACAGCGAGATGATTTTGAACATGATACTGAACAACTTTACCGAAGGTAGGTTCGAAATATGAAAAAAAAAAAACCGGCTCCCCATAGTAGACTTGATCAGCTGATTGCATATTTTCTATGGGAAGTCGATTTTCTTTTTCATTTTACGACCTACGTTCCTTGGGGAAAGTTGTTCAGTATCATGTTCAAAATCATCTCGCTGTGGGGAAACAACCACTAAAATTTCACATTGTATTATGTTATGTGTTTCAATGTCGATATGGAAACACGCTGAGAGATGAGTTATATAGGTGTCATATTGTGGCTCAATATATAAGCAATTTAACCTCTTCAGTCCACTTTATCGCAACTCTTGTCATTTTCCTATAAATGGAGATAGGACTATTTTAACTTAAGGACCCGTAGT
The DNA here is from genome assembly GCA_905404275.2 of Hedya salicella. Classification (NCBI taxonomy): domain Eukaryota; kingdom Metazoa; phylum Arthropoda; class Insecta; order Lepidoptera; family Tortricidae; genus Hedya; species Hedya salicella. The sequence continues at coordinate 8,474,446 of FR990112.1, read as the reverse complement.
AGACGCTTTAATTTAAATAACCTATACTTTTCGTAGTTGACAATAGTTACACTTTTAATAAAATACCTTTGATTGCGATACTTTTTGCAACTTCATTCAAACATTATTGCTATTTTTTTTTATATGACGAGTGGCAAAAGGGCAGACGAGCCACCTGATGGAAAGTAGTCACCGTCGCCCATGGATATGTGCAACACCGGAGGAATCGCCCGTATTTTGCCAACCTTTGAGAGCCCTGTTAACTCGCTTCTTGAATAATCCCAGGTTATAGCGCTCTGGAAATACCTCAGGGGGAAGATTATGAATGAAATCGCGTCGACATAGTCTTAACAATATTTATAAGCACGAAATTAAATATTACTTAGTGTTCAACTGACTACAATCTTATCCTATACATACACAATTAAATTAAATTGTAAAAATCTTAAACTTACATAATGACGCCTTATGGCACTAGTCCCACCGCCGGCGAGAAAGCGAGCAACTATCGACTATTTTCTCGCCCAACTCGCTTAAGAAACGCACAATTGATGTAGACTCCTTGTCAATAAAACAGATACATATATGAGAGAATGCTCGCCGGCAGTGTGAACAGCCAGCGATAAACTATTAATAATGTGTCTCTTTCACTAACACAGGATATATATCGTTTGTTCGTTTCTTGGGCGAGAAAATCGCCGATAGCTAATCGTTTCCTCGCCCTTGTTGGGACCAGTGCCTATATCGTTCAGACGAGATGGTACTGTAAGGCCGATTAGGCCGTGTTTCTATTGAGTAATAGTGTCATAAAAATAAAAATAATATAGGACAACCTCCAATGTCTTCGTAAAGTCCAAACGTTTGCCCTTTACGATGGCTCATGACATATACAAACATGGTAGACTGGTTCTCAATCTTAAGATTCTTAAGCAACCGTGTCAGTAGTTTAAAAATTAAATCAAACAAGTTCCGGTAACCCCATTCCTAATACATTAGGTACGGTCAAATTGGTATTGTAATGTGATTCAAAACAATGTGTAAATCAGGTGAATTGGTAATCGATTACAAATAAACATTATGTTTAATAGGCCACGCTGAACCGGGGTAAAGTAAACCCTCCGTTTACATTACGTACTTAAAGGTGCGTCCACACTTGTATCATTGGCTCTTATCCGATCACCGTGGCGTGGCATGACTGCGTATCGCGCTGCTTGGACGCTCACTGTCGGCGCGGCGATCACGCCTCGCTTGTCCGATCTAAGTGTGTGATACGCGTAGGAACATGGATTTCGAGCGATCGGATCGGCGCAACCTCCAAACGCGTGATCGTGACACGCGATCATGCCACGGGACGAAGATCTGATCGGGCAAATGATACAAATGTGGACGTACCTTAATATTTTAATCACGTGGTGAACTTTTTTTGACACATCCAGATAATTTTAATAGCCTGATTTTTGCCAGTTTGATTTAGACGTTTTCTTTGCTGTGTTAAATAGTAAATAATAATTAGTGCTGCAAGGAGAAGTAATATATATGCAATTATGCAATATAATCAGTTTCAATCGGTTTCTAATAATCCATGTCAGTTTTACGTGTCCTTATAGAAAGGTTTACTTCATTTAACTTCATTTATTGATTTCATTAATTGCAATACACATGATCCCTAAATTCTATTTTTAAATTCCTGAAAATTTAATTTTTTTTTTTTATTGTTCCATTATACAAGGATCATAATAATAATCTGAGATAATAATCTCAATTTCGCTATAATTGCAAAACTTTGCGATATTTTTTTATAATAATACGGTATTTCATGACAGTTCAAATCAGCTTTTTTTGGAATGTCAAAACGCTCCGTTAGTAGATGTTAGTATGAAGTTTGTAGGAAAATACAGACGTTACAGTCTGCTTCGCCTTTCAGTTTAATTTTGTAACATTAAAAATATTTTTTAAGGCCAAAAACTAGTGACCGCTTCTTTTGGTACCGTGTTTATGTATTTTCAATTGTTTTATTTAGTGCTTCTGTTTAGCATTTTTTTTTCTCTTTATTTAATGAGCATTGTCAGAGTAGTGACTATGTCGCTCAGTATTTAATATAAAATTATTTATTTTTACTACTGTCAAATACACTATTATGGTAGTACAGCGTTAATTTGTGATATCCAAGTTGTTTGGAATAATCCAAATATCCTATCATTCCTTTCTGTTTCTACGTTTAAATAAAACTATTAAAACGGATACCTCACACCTACCTACCAACGCGATATAATCCGTTTAAATTGTTTTATTTAAATATCTTATCCCATTGAAATAAAACAATTTAACGGATTATATCGCGTATATTATCTCATTTTAGTCACGACCACGACCAGTCAGTCCTCCCGTGACCATGGAAAGCTGGAAAGCTTCCGAAACGTCGGGAACTAAAATGAGATAATATACGCGATATAATCCGTTAAATTGTTTTATTTCAATGAGTAATAATCGCGGAAACAGAAGAAAATATTATCTTATCCCATTTCAAAAAGTAAATAAATTAAAGATGGTTAAGCAAGTAGGTTCTGCAGTTAAACTTATAACGATTTAGAATACCTATATGAAACTTGCGCCAACAATTGCTATTGTTTTACACGTTTTCCAGCAAATAATAGACTCAAAAGTCTATTGTAGTTGTCAGTTATATTTAAACTGAATCTTTTGTGTCTCTTGTGTGTTACCAGGACTTCGTTCTACTTCAGTCTGGTGGAAAATCTCTGCAGATTTTTGACAAACTGTCATTCTTGAACGCACCTTTGACACTAAATTTTAATTGTGCTGTCACAATTGGTCTAGAAATCCTGTTTTAAAGCGTGTACACCTACTAACCGTATTTAAAAACTTGCTATTGTACATATAAAGAATGATCTTACATATGGTGGTATATAAAAAAAAAACTAGTAACAAGTAATGCGTAGTTTAGTCATCTCCGAGGAAACGTGAATTTTCTGGGCCAAAATAAGCTATCTAGTCGCTCTCTGACTCTGGCTAACAACCAGAGGTCTAGCACCGCCAGCACAAAATGTGATAGGTACATGACACTAAGTCGAGCGACAAAGATTGTGTGTCTCCTACTTTAAAATATAGTGCAAGAAAGATGGGTGATAATATGTAGCGCGACAAACGAAGTCTGGGAGAGTTTTGGTAGGACGACAGGTTGACCGGTCGAATTGAGATTTTTTTAAATATTGTTCTTAAGATAGTATTGACGGTACTTACCTCATAGACGTTTGGATGCCACACTTTCGTTAAAAATCTAATCGTAGGTGGTGAATATGGGTAGTCTGGAGGGAATTTCATATGTGCCTGAAACAAACGAGAAACGAGATAAGTTAACATTCTAAAATTAATGTAATTGTAAGCGTAGAAAATAAATCCACAAATATCAGGGGGATTTTTATAGTAAACACCCAACAAGTTACGGGGTTGCGCAGTGGTAGAAGTTCATTAGAAATGTAAAGTCTGCGAAGTCAGCCAGTGGTAGATGTTCATTAGAAAGGTAAAGCCTGCGAAGTCAGTCAGTGGTAGATGTTCATTAGAAAGGTAAAGCCTGCGAAGTCAGTCAGTGGGAGAAGTTCGTTAGAAAGGTAAAGTCTGCGAAGTCAGCCAGTGGTAGAAGTTCATTAGAAAGATAAATTCTGCGAAGTCAGTCAGTGGTAGATGTTCATTAGAAAGGTAAAGTCTGCGAAGTCAGTCAGTGGTAGATGTTCATTAGAAAGGTAAAGCCTGCGAAGTCAGTCAGTGGGAGAAGTTCGTTAGAAAGGTAAAGTCTGCGAAGTCAGCCAGTGGTAGAAGTTCATTAGAAAGATAAATTCTGCGAAGTCAGTCAGTGGTAGATGTTCATTAGAAAGGTAAAGTCTGCGAAGTCAGTCAGTGGTAGATGTTCATTAGAAAGGTAAAGCCTGCGAAGTCAGTCAGTGGTAGAAGTTCATTAGAAAGATAAATTCTGCGAAGTCAGTTAGTGGTAGATGTTTATTAGAAAGATAAATTCTGCGAAGTCAGTCAGTGGTAGATGCTCATTAGAAAGGTAAAGCCTGCGAAGTCAGTCAGTGGTAGAAGTTCGTTAGAAAGGTAAAGTCTGCGAAGTCAGCCAGTGGTAGAAGTTCATTAGAAAGATACATTTTGCGAAGTCAGTCAGTGGTAGATGTTCATTAGAAAGGTAAAGTCTGCGAAGTCAGCCAGTGGTAGAAGTTCATTAGAAAGATAAATTCTGCGAAGTCAGTCAGTGGTAGATGTTCATTAGAAAGGTAAAGTCTGCGAAGTCAGTCAGTGGTAGATGTTCATTAGAAAGGTAAAGCCTGCGAAGTCAGTCAGTGGTAGAAGTTCATTAGAAAGATAAATTCTGCGAAGTCAGTTAGTGGTAGATGTTTATTAGAAAGATAAATTCTGCGAAGTCAGTCAGTGGTTGATGCTCATTAGAAAGGTAAAGCCTGCGAAGTCAGTCAGTGGTAGAAGTTCGTTAGAAAGGTAAAGTCTGCGAAGTCAGCCAGTGGTAGAAGTTCATTAGAAAGATACATTTTGCGAAGTCAGTCAGTGGTAGATGTTCATTAGAAAGATAAATTCTGCGAGGTCAGTCAGTGGTAAATGTTCATTAGAAAGGTAAAGCCTGCGAAGTCAGTCAGTGGTAGATGTTCATTAGAAAGGTAATGTCTGCGTAGTCAGTTTTATAGTAGAAGATCATTTAAAAGCTGAGGAGTGTCTTTTCAAAAGGGCTTATTTCTTTACGAAAGTCATTGAAAAATAAGCCCTTTTGAAAAGTCACTCCTGAGTTCTTCATTTCAAATCCTTTTATTAATGATACCAACATCATACGGCCAAGATAAGATGATTAAACCTCTAAAATAATGATTATCTATTAAGAAATCGCAAAGTTCGTGCGTGGGATACTATTATGCTTTTCTCTTATAGATTTAGGTATGGTAGGTAGGTAAACTAGGTAATAACTTAGAAAAAACTACTTCTGAATGCATTGAGATTTTGAATTTAAAATCTTACACCTGGAAAGTGATAGTAACTGCACATTGTATATCCACGACTGAAAATGTGACAGAGTAGTCCTTTAATTTATCAACCACTATAAACTGCACAATTTGAGGTTCTGCGGCATTCTTTACCGGTAAACTGTTTTATACTTATTGGTAAACAGTATATGAATATGATTTAATTACAGATGAACGATCGCGAGGGTGGTGGTCTATTGAACGTTGCGGGAGCTCACTGAATGCAGGCGGCGCCGGCGCGGCGAAGGTAGAATTCTTAAGGTGCGTCCACACTTGTATCATTTGCTCGTCTCCGATCACCGTGGCGTGGCATGACTGCGTATCGCGCTGCTTGGACGCTTACTGTCGGCGCGGCAATTATGCCGCGCTTCTCCGATCTAAGTGTGTGATACGCGTATCAATATGGATTTCGAGCGATCGGATCGGCGCAACATCCAAACGCGTGATCGTGACACGCGATCATGCCACGGGACGAAGATCTGATCAGGCAAATGATACAAATGTGGTCGCACCTTTAGGGAGTGGCATGACAGTAGGGCTAGCACGACATCTTTCGGCGGATGATGATAGTGGTATTAGTCATCACCAACGAACATGACAGAGGTGTTTTCTTAGATGCTACATCTAACTTATGGTATTTAGGTTATGACATATTTTTTTTATATTATAATGGGCAAACGCGATAAACAAAAAAAGAGTCTGGCTAATGAAAGATGAGACTGGAATCAACCGCAAAATAATAAAATGTAGCTGCGATGTGCCTGTATTAGGTAGAGTTAAACAAATTCATGGCTTTTGCCACTAATTATTAAGTTATTAGTTAATGAGAAAAGCATTCAAATTTGTTTATATCTAGCTCATACAGGCACACCGCAGCTACCATTTTTAAATTTCGTGGTAGATTCCAGTCTCATCTTTCTCTAGCCAGACTCTAACATTCCCAAATCATTTTGGCATTTCGACATTTTAAATTCAAGCAAGTAGGTAAGCCTAACAAGGTAAAGTGAGTAAGTACTAAATAATCAAAAGTAGCTGACAATTTTACTACCTGCATATGTCAAATTGCATACTGAAATTATCACATACTTTTGATGCTGACTGTAATATAAATAGTTAATTTACTCTGAAAATAAATGTATCCCTGAAATTAAATATAGGTACCTAGGTTAGGTATGTTATTTCTTCAGAAAAAATGTTTAGTGGCACAGAAACGGGACCTTCTGAGACACCCTTGTTGCATTATTAGCGTCAACCTATAGGCAGGAAGGTACATACTTGTGTCCAGTTAAGCACCTACCTCTGTTGCATGCTGTTAGCAGTTATACTATATTTAATTCAATAAGTAGGTATAAGTACCTATTTGGTTGTGTTTCACCTTCCTTTGGAACTTAGCTGGCTGTACCTACCTATTTGCTTAGGAATACTTGTGGCATTCCTTCGACACGTCCGAGGTACGAGTATAGGAAACAAAGAAATATTAATTACGTTGTTAAATTTTAATATGACGAGTAAACAATAGGACTCAATTATTTTCGTTGCATTGTAGAAAATACCTCTGTCACGATTGTTTTGTCTTTTACAAAATTTAAATATTTTTGTAAGTAAAAATGAATTTAGAAAAAAACTAATCTATGCATTTTGTAATCTTTATAAAAATATTTTTCACCTCACTAGTTCAGAAAAGTTCTATTTACAGCGCCAAATCTGCGTGGAAAAGTTCGTTTTATCCGGTAGCATGGAAAAGTCATTTAAAGTTCAAATTTATATTTTTTATATGTTTATTTGTTTGTTTTGTTATGAGTATGTTTCGTAGGTTCATTGTCACTAGTTGTTAAATAAAAAATAATCGGTTTGTTATAATTAAGTACACAGTTTTTCTTATATCTCACATGTCCCTCGCTGTAGTGAGGTGAAAAGTTGTGTGTTTTGCACGACCGAAAAATTATTTGGCTTCTCGTGCCTTGGAAGCCATGTTACGCTGAGGAATCTATATTTGAACCACTCGCTCCGCTCGCGGTTCATTGTTAGATTCCTGCGCTTAATCGGCTTTCAATTCAAGCACTCGCGCCAAATAACAATTTAGCAGACTTGCATAACAAATAACTATTATTTACCTGAGAGTACTTGAGTTCAATAAAACAGTTTTTACGGCTACTTACACTTACAATAGTGTGAAACAAAAATAACTAGGCCAAAGAGCATTACCGAAGTAGAATAGGCAATCTAGGTCGCTTTATGAAACTATCACATAAATTAATTTATCTAGGTATTTATAATAAGGTCAGATTTTTTGTCTGTTAGAGGAAAACCAATCTTAAAATGAACGCTTCTCCACTGAGTATACCCTACATTTGGATGCACGTTTCATAGGTCGGTTAGAGGGGCATTTAGTTAAAGATTGGTTTTACTCTACGTTAATAATCATTTGGTTTATGAAACAATTATTTTATTTTGCATGAGCAATCTTATATGATTCAACCTTGACTTTGAAATATAGATACGGATTCATGAAGTACCTATGACAGGTACCAAAACTACACACTTAGGCTTTAAATATTACCTCACCATATATGTCATTAATCTCAGTAAGCCATTGGATCATTCTAAAACTACCATGTCAAAAGAGAATTTAATGAAAATTCCATCATAATGAACGTGGAAAGAAGGTTCTCAATGCAATAGTAGATTGTTTGACAAGGGGCTAAAAGAAGCCATTGTCTGAGTGTCCATCTTGTTTCAATCATCAGATCAATCATCACCAACCACCAAATTTAAAATTGGTATACTTAATCCTTATTTTTTAATATTGACTAAACCATTAAATTAAAGTTATTTTTGCAATAAATAGGAGTAATTTGACTATCTAGTACCAGCTAGGTACATAGGTGGTGACCATTCGTTTGCATTTCTCTTAAAATTTCACACTATGTACCCTAGCATATTAGATTAATTGATCCTTTGCTATTCCGCGAGATAGCATCTTGGTTAGTTTTTGATAATCCAATAAAGATTTGTGGGGAAACTGGTCTTTGGATATACAATTATAATATAACTGATAAAAAATATGCTTCACCACCAGTATGTATATACATACACAATTACACATTAGTGCCTATTGATACTAATATTGTATTATAAATGAAAGGTCTATCTATCTATAACTTTTTAGATGAATGTAACTCTGAATGTTAACAAATTTAGATGAAATTTGGTATGGAGACAGTTTAGCATGCTGGAAAGGTCACAGGATAGTTTTTATCCAAGAAATCATCCCTTAAGGGAGTCAAAAGGAATCAATCAGTAAAACATAGATGCTTGGTTCTTGGTAACAGAAGCAAAGCTGTGGGTAAATGTTTTTTGGAATATTTATTCTAAATACCTTGGTATTTAGCAGAATAGATCCAATGTAAAATAAATGTTAATTATGTATGGCATTGGCAGCATGGTGTCTGTAGACAATGACCCAATGACATAAGAATTTTAAAAGTTTAAATGTAACATGTTAGTCAATGTTATGTAAAATAACAGAACAATTGTTTTTTTTTTGTTGAGCATTTCCATGATTGTGCTTAGTTAATGTAATTTCCCGATACACTAAAAATTAGTGGTTAGCTAACATTGTAAAACTTGACTATTAAACTATTGATTAATATATACTATGTATATATACATAACAAAATCAATAAAAACAAAACAAAGTGTGAGAATTTTAAAATAATGCTTATCTTGAGTACCAACAAACAATTTTTGGCACCTTTGTGTTTTCCTATGGTGGAACAGTAAAAATGCTACTTGGCATTAAGTTCGCCACTATTTGTATATGTGTGCATTTAGGTTTGAATAAATAAATAAGTATATAATATTGAGATACATCCCCAAAGGTTTGGAATAAACTCTAATGCGTCTAGGGGTTAATTTTGAAGCAAATTTCACCACAACAAACCAACAAACCTGTTAGTGAATTATAACCATTTAACACTTTTCCGGTTTGTCACAAACAGACTGACAGTTGTCACACATTAGTTTATAATAAATGCAATAAGGAGTTTATGTTACATGGCCATTGCTTCGTACAATTGCTTTTTTATATTTGTATGTGTATCATAAATCATAAGTAAACTCATTCATAACTCAAGAGCTTTATGTTCTTGTCAGTGCAGTAATCACCACTCTTCCCTAGGCATTTTGTTGCCTGTTACGACATGGTGCCTACTTTCGCCTTGAATTGATTAGAATAAGTTTATCTTGGTCTCCTCTGCCTCTCAACCATAAGTGAACTGAGTGTAAGATATATATATGTGACACTGTTTTTATTCATAGTTATTCATCTGTGCAATTCACAGTTAATTACAAGTCTGAAATATATTTCATACATCAAAATACATAAAGCTAATAAATATAAGGTACCCACATTTAATTTAAAATAAGATGAAATTTAAATAATAGATCACTCCTCTAAATAATAACATTTACAAAACATAAATACTTGAATAAACGAAGGTTATTGTTACCATTACCACATGTGTATTTATAACTTGTATAAATACCATGCAAGTGATAACCTATATACATAATAACCTATAGTGCTTGGTGAGACTATTATTTGTGGATTTCTGCCTTGCTATTCAAGGCATGACAAAGCAATCATAACTCAAATAGAATGATGCTATCAGTCAATCAATTATACCTAATTAATAGCATTATCTTAGCTGATAATCAGTTGGTTTGTTTGTAATAGTTGTTGGTTGCTTTGCTGTTTCAAATTGTTGGTTATGATTATGATTGAGCTTACAAATATTGTGCTCTTTGCTCATAATATTGTTGATTACTCGGTAATTTATAAACAAAATGACACTTTTTATCTTTTATATTATTTAGCTGAAATATATGCCTTACCTTAAAGTAGCCACCTTGGTATAATGTGTCAGGGGGGCCGAATATCGCCACTTCCCACTCAAACAAATTGTCTTCTCCACAAAGTTTCACTCTAAACCCTTCCACGGGCTCTTCCTGAAGGCTCTTGTATTCTAGGGCCAAAGCCCTAAGGGCAGAACTGGTCGGTACTGTGGTAGACATTGTCAATTGGTAATTGAATTTTACACTAAAATCACTATCTACGAAAAAAAAAAGACTTTATCGACATAACACTTTGGAACTCTCCTCACGATCCACGTATTCACGAGGCATTTCAACTTGAGTCACAACGGCCGACGAAATTTGGTAAACATATCGCCAGCATACCTAGCTTACGGATTATTTATGAACACACTTCGAACGCCAATACTGAAAACATATGTAGTAAATATGCAGCAGCAATAAACGTTTGAAAAATGCACTAAGTAAGTCCAAACTACGCGGCGTGCGATTCAACAATGCGATAAAATTATTCGCTGCAACTCTGCCCAAACAATCGCAATTCCAAGGAAATCGGCTGCGTGCTCGTACAGCTGCTGCCTGAGTTGCCCGACCGAATATTGTGGAACAGCTGTTATTTCCGTGCTTGCTTGATTGCGCAGCGGCGTGACGCACGCAGCTATTGACTGATATGAAGACGCATAGTGCCATCTTCTTAATATTTGTAAAGCAGTTTAAAACACTTTGGTTGTAAATGGTATATACATAAAATTATAGATGGCAGTGTTATTAAAATGTGTTAGCCATTCCTTTTCCTTGGAATTTCAAAAAACTGTACAAAGATGGCGCTATCATTAATTTGCGGAATGTTTATCTGTGTTTAAGATAGATGGCGCTAAAATCAATTTTCTATGTAATTCAGTTTACCTGTATTAACCATAGATGACGTTATATACCTGTTTACCCAACAGTACCTATCAGTAAAGTACCGATCTAAATAGCTCTTCGGGAATGATACGTTTTCTTAAAAAATAAACGTAGCCTAGTCATATAGATAGAGGGTTACTTTACCTACATTCCGATGAAAAATCGGAAATCTTGTTGTAGGATCACTGTTCTGTCAGTCAAGGAGAGGGTGTGACAGACACCCTATTTCCTCTGGGTTCTGGATCTAATGGGTGACAATAATTGAAATATGGGGTTTATATAGATTTTGTTGACCAAATAATTCACATATGTCGTACTATTTTATTTAATTATTTTATTATGCTTAAATCGTGAATTATCAGAGAATGTAACAAAAAATACCATACGCATCCTAAAATCTTTAAAAAATCACAGCGTATGAGGGTATGCATAGAATCCAGGAAAACCTAAAATCCAAAGTGCTTCTATTCCCACAGAAAAATAAATATTCATAAGAATAATCCGGTTATGGAACCCTAACATGAGCGGGTTCGACTCTTTAAACTCAAACCTACGATAGGTAGGTACCTAAAAGGTTATAAATTTGGTTTATAATTAGTATGGGAAAGCATGGACCATGAAAACAAGAGGACTGTCATTTCCCATTTCCCATACTTTGGTTCGTGCCCCGATCGCAAAGAGATATTATGGCAAAAACTAGATGGCGCTTTAAAATTAAACATTTTAACGGTGTTATAATTGTATAAAGTAACAATTAGTTCGTGAACAGCCAATAACAAATAAATTGTAACATTTAAATAATGTATCACGCTTGCAAAGTTGAATAATTGTTAATAATAATTCTTATACATAGATGGCGTTGTACATATCGGGGAATTGTTTTTTGTATTGAGACTGTCAGTCCTCTTAATGGTCCTTGGGGAAACATATAATGTTTAAATTAACTAAAGGATTTATTGTGTCGTGAAGATACGCACCACGATCCTGGTCGGGTACGGAACCCTTCAATGTGAGTGGTCTGACGTCGCTGGTTTTGTTTAGGTAAACATTTAAATATGTAATGTCTATTTATCTATGTTTAAATATCCTTTATCTTTAACAAATAATCAATATATTTTAAAGGTACACATTTTGATTTCCATACATTTCATGATTCTAAACCAATTTAAAGCATATGGAAATTCACCAAATAAAAAAAAATACAACAACTGAACATTGACGTTAAATTACCTAACAGTGGCGGACATAAGCTATAATATTTATAAACGTGAAAGATGTATACATGGACGTATGTACCGTATGTTGTACGTTCCTCTTAATTTTACTACTGAACGGACCTCAACGAAACTTTCCAGAAATGTCGTTTAGATATAAAAATAACACACAGCCATATCTACGCGGACGAAGTCGCGGGCAGCAGCTAGTCTTATAATAATTACCAAAGTACTAAGTTATTATAATTGCTTAGTTGATTTTTTAAGACGCCCTGTTAAATAGGTACCTTTCTTTCTTTAATTACATTACTTAGGTACATTCAATTGAGATTGCTTGCCGTACCTATTACTTATTCTGTGTTGCCGTGTCCACCTACGCCAAAAGGGGCGTCCCATAAAACCGGTACACCGACAGAAACTGGCCTGTTTGTCTGCGGGCCATTTGCACCGCGTTATTACAAAATTAGCTTGGTATGAGTACTCATTAGGTTGCTACCTATATATGCTAACTACTCGTAGCCAAATTTGTTACAAGGGTAATTTCATTTAAATTCTACTTCAAGAAAGACCTACATAAGTTCAACAGCGGATATTCGAGTTTGATAAATAATAACGGCGATTATTATTTATTTAATGGTGATGAAGATTATTGAAAACCGGAGAGGAAAGGTGCTAGGTCATTATACATCCCGGCAATAAGGGGAAGAACTAGAACGACATTAATGGAGCAAATATGGAAAAAATAAATGCTTTATTATAGGGATATAAAGGACAAAGTGGAATGTAGAATAAATTGACCGAGAAGAGCCTGATGAATGATGATGTCGATCTGTGGCTCTAACTCGTGTTTCGGGAATCTTAATCGATTTCTCATTTAACGTCGCATGAAATGTTGGATGAAGTTCAACCAAGATTAATCGCTGTGGCAATGGCGCCGGGTAAGAGGTGAACTTTTGTTAATTGTCTTATTAGTGTAACATGCTTTCTGATGCATATATTTTCATAGACCTGACAGAAGGAAGTGGTCAGGAGAAAATAAGAGCTGTTGGTTAAACCATTTGTCTGAGAAGCAGTATGGTCACAGTACTGTCGTCTTTATCGCCTTAATATAGGTAAAAGTTAGTAGGTATGAAACCAAGGCTGTGCATGGCAAATGCATGAAGACAAACATACAATAGGACACTAAGAAAAAAACTGGTAAACCGAACAGATAATCTAATGTAGGTAAGTACAAGAATTCCATTGTAATTTATCTCTTGACCTACAAAAATAAATTTATTTGAATTTAACTAAAAACCATAGACAATCTTCAATCAGCAGTTAACGGTTCATAATAAATCGACTTATTTGCGCGGGTTGCAAACAATAACCGCCACAGCTTTAGAACAGCCTAGGTCCCTTCAAATTCAGTTGCACTTTCGTCAGTTTTCCAGTGCGCCGTGGGCGCAGGCGACGGGCGCGTGATTCAAAAGCGGCTCGCCCACCCATCTGCCTTGTATGGGCTTGCGCAACCCACGGAGACACAGACATCGGTTCGGTTCAATGTTTTTGCAGTGAAGTTTTACTGCACTTCGATATTACCTTAAGCCCCTGCACGTTTTCCTGTCCAATGAAAGTAGAGTATAATTTAATCACTGACTAACTATTTACCTACCTCAGGATCAGATCATGCATACCTAATATTATAACTATAGAAAATTAAAAAAAATTAAAAACCCCCGGGCACAAATGAACATAACAACAAAATTTGGAGGTCCTAGCTTCAATATTGGCTGAGATCTTGTCACTTGTTCCACTAAAAGCTGAATATCTCGGAAAGGAGTGCTCGGATTTTCATCAAACTAAGCTAAGAACACTCCGGATAAAATTATCTATGACACAAAAAAATCTGCACTCAAATCGGTCCATCCGTATGGGCGCTACGATGCCACAGACAGATACACAGATACACAGAGTCACAGACACGTTAAACTTCTCACACCCCTCTTTTTTGAGAGGGTTAAAAATGAAATGTCTTTATATTGAAGATATTTAAAAAAAGTGAAACGTAATATTTGAAGGTCACTGAGATGATTTATTTTATTTTATTGTATGTTTCTATGTTTGTTGGTATGAATGTGTCTTTGCGGCTTTATACCGTCAAAACGACTAAAAGGACTTCAACTATTGTTGGTACCTACATGGGTATCTGATGGCCATCCACAGATGGTTATAGGATACTGTTTATCCGACTACACTGAAGCAAACACGAACGAAGTTGCGAGCTCCTTCTAGTATCATAAATTAGACTAGATGATCCGTGGATCTAATACTCCAATCTAGCAGTCGCACATAATAAGTACCAGTTACTAGTACATGAAGCGAAAAAACACAGAAATCGTGTAGGTAGTGGAAGCATACCAACAGGGCCAGCTGGGTGTGAGAGTCTACAATACAATACTCTTTATTGCACACCAAAAGAAAATAATATGAGACAATAAAACAGTACGAGAAATGGTAAGGACAGACAGTCTTATCTCTAAGAAACCATCTCTTCCAGACAACCTTAAGGAGACAATCTTAAGGAAGCGATCTCTTCCAGCCGGAACACGTTAACGAATGACTCTTTTCTTACATTCCTTATTTCAATATTTCCGCAACACATTGCTCTACCTCAGACTCGGAGAGCTCTGTGGGATTTTGACATAACGTCTCCATGGTCTGTGAAGAAGCTTATACACGGGTATACGGGTATTGTCAATAGTACCGACCGACTAGCCCAGACTCATTATGACAACACAACAAAACGGGGCTTACTCGCGTATAAATATGTATTATTCAATTACCTTTCGCCCTGACTGACCACGATAGGATAGGGTCAGATTGTCTTTCGGCGTCCTTTGGTCGCGCTCGCATCTCTCAAAAGCGTCAAGAAAATGGTACTTCTTAACCGACTTCCAAAAAGGAGGAGGTTCACCGATTACTCCGACAATTGTGGACCGATTTAAAAAAATATTTTTTTATTTGAAAGAATATAAGTACTCATGAAGTGGTCCCATTGCCACCAAGTTGGAATCTGATGATGGGATCCCAGGGTAATCGAGGACAACCCTCAAATTGTATAGGCACTTATCTATAATGTTTTTCATATATTTTCTTAAGCTATTTAAGTATTTGCATATGGTAGTCATCATCTCATCATGCTGAGCTGATGACGGAAAGTACAACTCCTTAATGGTTAAGTTAAGAGTTAGAGGATGATTCTTAAAAAATACATGTATAAAAAATATAGGTAGGTACGTTATTGCTTCAGCCTGTCATTCTACCAAAAATGATTGACCTCCATCCAGCTGTTTTGAGGCGATGAAGCCGCAAAGACATGAACATACATACATTAAAAAAATCTAAATAACATACTTTTCGATTCATTGCCCGTCAAATAGCCGATTTCACTTTTTTTAATATCTTCATTCTTCAATGTATACGGTCGGTTCATAAGAGCTGGCGCGGATTTAATATGAAATAAGCTCTGGTTGCATACAAAATCTGCGCCAGCTCTTATGAATATCGACCTGTACAGAGATTTATCACTAGTGTTTTCACCCTATGGTGCCCATTTCCACCTAGTGCCTATAGCGGCCACTGCACTCACTCTACCCCTAGAGCCGGCGGTGCGGGGCTAATTGTCAATAGATCTCTTTTACTTAGTTTGTTCACTCAGCGTCTCAGCGAATCTTCGAGTCAGCACATAAAATGCACGGTTAGGTGTGATTGCTCGCTGTCTCTTCATATTTAAGTCATCAAAGAGATTCGAGACCCAAGGCTACTCAATGATCCGAAAAATTCAGAATTTGAGAGAGTTAATTTAATAGAACACATACTCTCCTAGTGAAGACGCCGCCCGATGGGCGAAGAATTAAGATATACATCTATAATTAGCGGCTGAGCGACTCCGTCAAAAATGCCATACGATTAAATAAATAAATATACCACAGGGGCCTTCCTATGTATCTGTCCCGCTGGGAGGTAGAGCAAGCACTATGACTATGACCTAATATGCAAATTATGTGCATCAACTGAAGCAGGAAAATTGCCATTGATCTATAGATAGAATACCTACAGATCAAAGGCAATTTTCCTAGTAACATAAAAAAACTTGTGCACAGGTCCGCGTTTGAGGCAAAGTTAAATTAAACCTATTGGCATTGTTACTGTTGGTCATGGTTTGGAGGTAATAATGCTCACGAGAGTCGGTATTGAAAAGCTTTCCCAAATATTGTCAGAGATTTATTTTGTGGTTATATAGTGATCTTGATATGTATATGTCGTAGCCTCTTTTCACTAAAACCATTTTCGTAAAGAAATATTCTTGACATTCTGAATTTGGGACCTTATTTATTGGATGTATCAACTATTTGTTGTTGTTATTCTGTCCCGTGACCCAGGAGACAGTAGGTACAGAGTTACTTAGATTTTTTTTTAAATAATCTAGGCTATTGACTTACTTGAGATGGGCTCTTGAAAAATGAACCTACATATATTGGTTAGTAAATATTATTATACAATGCCTGCTTGGTTACTGAAAATTCAAGCTTCTAGTTTTATCCGCACCGAAGTTATAGGTGGGTCAATAATGACCTGAACTGCTTCGAGAAAAGGATGGTACGGCCGTTCCGCTTTTTTGCTCGACTTGGCGGGGCACTGCCGTGCTCCCAAATTTGTGTTGCCTTTGTATCATTTAAAATTGTAGTTTTACAATAATTAATTTACTTCCTTGTATACCCAATTTAATTGACATATTGTATGAAACTTTTCATCAGCTACCGGTTTTATCAGTCAAAGTACTTTATGTGTCATATTTTATTTCTTAAGATTGTTATTTACGATAATATTCTTTAATCAAGCGTCAGGCTACAAAAGCTACAACTCGAACACTTTACTTCCCTCCTATAAGGAGGGGTGCTCAAGGCAGGTCACGGCCGGCTGCGTTTTGGATTGCGATCTGGAAACGACTTCACGGTCTGTGGAAGGGACTCGACTCGAGTGCAAGAACTTTCTTATCTGAACTAACTATCTACTTTGCATACGTTATAAGTGCACGTCCAAGTTAATTAAATATCTATTATGAATCTTCCGACTTAGCAAAGTGACTCTATATTCAGTATTTTGTCTAATAAAGTATTATGTCCCATACAAGTTCAGTTATAGTAACAACTGAGCGCGCCATACATTTCAATATGGCGGTACTTAATTTGTAGAAAAATAAACAAACAATCGTTAATATATACACGAACCCGAACCGAATATAAATGAAAACAGACGACACAAGGAAATCAAGGAAGACTATACATACGAATAAGATAAACATATGTAGGATAACTAGAATATGGGATAGTTATCTCTAAATTACACCTAAGGACAATTTAATAGGTCGTGCCTATGATTGAGGACGTTAATAATATAAAGGTTCGCCCAAACCAATGCTTACAATAAGCTGATGGTGCGTCATCGCAGTGACGTGACTTCTGCGTCACGATTTTACTACATGCCCTCCAAACCGCTGCTCAAAAAACGCTGACGGTGCGTTTACGCGGCTGAATGTATAGAGAAATCGTGACGCATAAGACCGTCAATAAACGCGAATACGCAGCGTTAAGCTTCGGTGTGGGAGGTATGCGTAAAAATTGTGATAGCGTAGGTTGGGACCTTAGAGTCCAAGATAAGAAACACACGGTAACGCAGCTAACATAGTTACTATAGATTCTAGTTTTTATGGACAAATATGCCATTCGCATAAAATCAGGTTAATTGCAAGTCACGTATTACTGACACAGGGTGAAATGTATTGACAAGCTCTAGAGGTCGTTTACCAAAACTGTATGCAAATGAAAGGTCCAGGGTAGAGTGAAGATCGTCCATTTAGTTTCAGTTTCAACAGCAAAAACGAATCTTAATACAAAAACGTAAGGTTTAAAACTATTTTGAAACTAAAATTGATTATCAACGTTTTAATCCTGCGACTTGGAATAGTAAATATCTGCTTGGTGATTCTGCGCTTGTATCACTTGCATAACTATTTAACTATAAGTGCCATGTTTGGTACTTACATGCTATAAACCTAACTCATTTGCATACTGGAATAAAAAAATTAAGCCTCCAGCATGCTGCATTTTATTCAGAACAAAACATTTGACGTTTAATAATGCGTAAATATAGGTACCTATCGATGAAAACATAAGGCAGGTTCTGTGACGTCATATCGTCTATATTTTAGAAAAATTACACAATAATTACCTGTCTAATTACAATACATTATATCACTAAATTTACCGCCACTGTTAATTATAGTAGGTCGGTCTAAATAGATACCTGCGATTTTGGCACAACTCATATACGACATATTACAAAGTTGTAAAAATGAAATGTCTGTACTTACATTGAAGATAATTTCAAAAAAACTACTGTAGCGGACTAGTTAGAGGACATTGAAAGCAAAACCATTTTTATTTTTTGTATGTGTCGTTGTCTGGCGTGATAAAATGATTTCATCTATTTTTGATACACAGGTAGCTGGGTATCCACAGATGGTTATAGGATACTTTTTATTTTACCCTTTTTAGTGTAGACACACTGAAGAAAAAACAGAGGGGTTATTACTTTTTCTTCCCCGCGGACGAAGTATCTTCTAGTCTACACCTATCTATACTGTGTGAAATGTCTGTACACCGCACAGTCAGCGTCAAATAGTCTGTAGCATCCAAGGCGCCAAATATCTCGTCACACATCTCTTAATTTTTTGTTATTGGTAAACGGGTAGCCGGGTATCCAGTATCCACAGATGGTTATAGGATACTTTTTACCTACTCGATTACGCTGAAGAATTAATATTTTTTAATAAAAAAATAAAACCGACTCCAAGATAAACAAAACATTAATTATATATTTACTTTTGTTTACAGTGTTGTGGGATGTCATACTGAAAATCGGCGTTAAACCGCCTCCAGTTCTTCCCTAGACCAATGAAGTATTGGTACATGTTCCAGATCACAGGTCAAAATATATTGGTCCGTTATGATTGTCAAAACAGGCAAGGGCACTATGATTACGGATAGTTGATATTGATACCTGCGCTGCTTTCGATGCAGCCACTAAAGTATCATCGTCACTACTTTGGAAAAACTCTAATGAAAAAGGTTGTAACTCTGTATGATGCTCGAATGCACTCACTATCTTTCTCCTGAGATTAATTTCCAGAGCTCGTACTGGTCACCGTAAAAACAAATACGGAAATAGAACAAGATCTACTTAGTAGAGTTGTCATATGTGTTTATTACTATCTAATTATCGCTTTTAACGGTATTCCCTTAACTGATCTAATAACTTTTTGTCTAATTCCAGTTTGTCTAACAACTTTTACTATAACGATTTATTTGTCTAAAGTCAATTTGATTAATTTAATTTTACATATTATCGTAAATAATAATTATTTTATCGAAATTTAAAAGTTTATCTTACTTGATCATTTTCATAACTCTTGTTTTGCGGATTTTTTTTTAAATGACTGTCGATTCTTATTTTACCTAATCATTACGTAGCCGAATAACGTTCATATTTATATTTTAACGTCTATTACTAAAGAAAATTAAACAAATTGACTTAAGACAAATAATTCACTATACCTAGTAAAAGTTGTTAGAGCAACTGAAATTAGACAAAGAGTTACTAGACGATAATTCCAAAGCCTGTTATCCCGAGGATTCTAATACCGAAAACATGGAATTACACAATGGACAAAATGGAACATGGGTCAAGAACCGAAAACTGTAGGTAAGGTTAGGTTTGTATTCTGACGATACGTTTTGCTCAGTGGGTTGTACAACGGCCTACGAAGCTGGCGGTCCCGGCTAGTGTTTGTGTGATGAGCACGAATGTTTGTTCCTGGGTCTTGGATGTTTTCTATGTATTTAAGTATTATAATTTATCTATATATTATGTATATCGTCGCCTAGTACCCATAGTACAAGCTTTGCTTAGTTTGGGACTAGGTCGATTTGTGTAAGATTGTCCCTGATATTTATTTATTTATTTATTATTCTGACCATGTATAGCGGAGCGTCAAAATGCTTGCTTGCAAGTACACAATGGATAAAATGAACATGGATCAAAAATGGGTTATTTCGAGCTTCGGTGTATCAAATATCGGATTTTTGTACTATCGGTATTTTGTCCATCGGTATTTCGACTGTCGGTATTATGAATTTTTGGGCATTGTAATACGTACCCTAAGTAAATAATTTTAAATCAACTAAAATTAGGCAAACCGAAATTTGGCAAAAAATTGTTACAATAAATAAAATTATGCGACATGTATCGTTAGACGAAATATAATTATGCAGTCAAACAGTATACGAAATAAGATTATACGAACTAAAAATTAGGTTAATTAAAATTGGGAAAACTAAAATTATGTGAAGTAAGGAATATTCCAAATCTTTGTACTCAAAGAAAAAGAAGATAAAATGAGTGATTATGCAAAATAATTTTAGTTCAACTAAAGTTAGGCAAAAAGTTTTTAGGCCAATTATAATCAGGACTGGTAGGAGTCCAATTGGGATGCTAGCTGTACTCAAATAAAAATAAAAATTTGATGCGAAATAGCAGTTTCTATGATAGAAATCTTAAAAAAATATTTGAGTTCGATACCTTACGTGTGGCTTGTTTTATGAGCCTTTAAAGTTGGGTGGGAAAGTCCATTTTTAAAGTATGAAAACATGAATAACTAATATTGTAACTTTTGTTATCAAACCGTATCGATAAACGCAAGTTTTAACATAGCTGCAGAACAAAAATCTTAATTTCCCCATACAAGGAGGCAAGGTGTGACGTCACACTTACCTAGGCTTTTGTATGGAGCGTTTTTGGGAAAGTCCAAAAATGTGATTTTAACATTGTTGTGTCTCGGTGAGTTTTTATGAAATTGAAGTAGTTTTTTCACCGATTTATTAATTATTGAGAAGTCGTTCTATAACATACCACACGAAAAAATTGCCAACAACCCAATTCATTATAATAACATTAAAGAAGAAAATGTCTCGTGTACGTCGAAAATATAGGAAATCATGAATAAAACCACCCACGTATTTTTACGTCCTTCGATGACAAAGAGCTTAAGTTTAACTGCATGATTGCATCAGCGTTTTCTAGTATGGCCCGTGATTAAGCCTGTAGTCGCGGTTCATTTACACCATTTTTGGTCCGAGTCCAACGAGATGTGACCGCTTACGTGTCTCGAAGGTTAGTGGGCGACGTCAAGGTGTGGGGGGCGCCAGCGCCGGCCGCCGCCGCCGCACGCGCAGAATCCGCGAGTCAGTCGCGAGGAGCGCGCGCACCGCACCACGCGGCTTACGACACGAACGATTCGCGAACATAACAATACACGGCAATAGTTTGACTAATAATGTTTTTCTAAGTATAAGACTATTTAAACATATTTAATCGTAATTTAAGGATCTCTTTTACATTTTTACGTTTATAATCGTTTATTTATTAAAAGTGGGACCAAAATGACTATAAAAAATAAAAAGACTAAATCTAAGACGTCTGAGGCGTCTACCAGTGCGTCGAGCAGTGTGCAAAAATCCAGTTCCAGCACCTCCACTAGTTCCACCACCGTGCAGCAGAGCAGCAACACTCTGCAGAAGGTGTCGTCGGGCAAGAAAGTGCGGTACATCCAGGTGAAGGTGGAGGAAGACGATCCTCTCATGATCACTGACATCTCCGATCACATGTCGCACAGTGGCTCCATCGTGTCAGAGGCTTACAACAGCCACCCGCACTACATCATCGCAGAAGCTCCATCCATATCGGACTTGAGCCAGCTGTCGCAAACACACTCGCAAGATCACCAGCACGTGAGCGACATGGTGCAGTCTACAACCGGTGAGTTCGTCTCGAGATCGCAGCAGGAGTCTTCGACTTCGCACCAACAGAACTCGACCAGCGAAACATTCCAGTCATCCTCGACATCTGTGCAGCGCTCGGGATCTAGTCACAGCCGCAGTCAACTCGAAAGTACGATCGACTCCACCGGTAGTCAGACTCTAAATACCGGTTTTATTGATAACTCGGTTCGTGACAATTCAGGCGCGAACACGAAATTTTTGTCAAGATCTCAAGGCGCTAATTCCACTAACTCATTCCTAGAGATGGAACGCGAGGGTCTAACGAGTCAGTCGACGCAGGCACGCACTAGTGCCACCACGGAAGCTACGACGACTAATTCTACTCATCAATCATCGCAGCAATATCAACAGCCAGGACAACATCACCAGCACCATAAAAATGTAACTGGCGGTAAAATAACCGGCCAAAACTATTCTCCTAAAGCTAAAAACTTGCAAACAGGAAGATGTGATTCGTCTAATTTCTACGGAGGCGAAGGTACTCTTGATAATAATGTCAACACAAAACAATACACCAGCACATCGCACACTAGCGAAGCTAAGAGCAGCAATATCACTAAGTCATCATCATCGTCATATGTTGTGGAAATCGTTGATGGCAAAGAACGCATCATCGATAGCTCGAGCAGGGAATGGGGAGATGCTGAAGAACAAGCTTCCAGCGAAGCCTACGCTAGTGTCAGTGGCACTGGTATTAAGCCTCAATCTGTTCACAGTGTTCAAAATTATGATATGAAATCTAAATACGACACTGGAAAACCTGGACATAAATCCTCCAGTCAAATGAGCATTAAAGAAGATTCAAAACTCGTTAAGGATGGCAATCAAATTACGACTCATTCCAGTATTATTTCCGAAAAAGACAACGTTAAACAACGACAAATCAGCTCTACACAAGAGCAATTGCTTTCCTCTGATCAACAATATAATACATCAACTTCAGATTCTACAAAATACAATGTAGATCAACAGAGTAACATAACTTCATCTAACACATCAAAGCATGTTCTTGATCAACAGCGTAATATAACTTCAGCTGACACATCAAAGCATGTTCTTGATCAACAGCATAATACGACCACGTCTGATCGATCAAGCCACATAGTAGATCAACAGTATACCAAAACAACGTCTGATACGTCAAATATTCAGAGGAGCAATAATGTTGTCGAAAAGATTAATAAAAGTAATGAAACTGTTAATGAAAGAAGAAAGAATCTCAATCAAACCGATTCGTCCAACTTTTACGGATATGACTCGACTATTCAAAACGAACTGCAAAAAGTTGGTGATATTTTGAATGTAGGACATATTGAAAACCTTAACTTCTCAAACAAAATAATGAAGAGCAACACAAGTAGTGCGCAGCAAGCAAATACATCTTCGTACAAAATTGAAATTGTGGATGGAAAAGAAACAGTCGTAGATAGTTCTCATAGAGAATGGGGTGACAGCAAGGATCATTCAACATACGAGAGGAGCCACCAAGTAAGCGGCACAGGAATTAAACCAGAACACGAGTACCGACGCCACGTGCTTGATAAAGAATCTCATTATGATACAGGGAAGAAAGGAGTTCCCACAAGTTCAACTCAGATCACAGAAGAATCGCTACTCGTAAAAGATGGACAGGAAATAGCATCAACTAGTAATACTTATATTGGTGATTTTACAAAGAAAAGGGCAATAACGGAACATACTGACACAGAAGATATTCTGAATAAACGGATTCAAGACACTACTGATAGGACTAATGTCACTGACTCCACTACATATCAGTCAACGACCAGTGACATTCGATCAACGAATGTTGACATAAAAGATACGACTGATTTTGTAAATACAGAAAAGACAAATTTGACGAAAGAAACTAGCTCAACATCTAAAACTAAAGATACTCTGACCACTTATGAGCAGAGTACTGGAACTTGGAATGGCAAGTTCACCTACGAAACGGACGATGATAGGCCAAAGAGACCAAAAGAAATGTCACCCTTTGCGAGACCAGAACCGAGGCACCACTTAAAGCGTCAGGACACGGAAGAAAATATTATTTTATCTTCAAGGGATATCAAGGATTTTACATCTATAACTGACCTGCGAAAAATCATCGAATCAACGCAATCTAAGAAAGACGTTACGGTTAGCGACAAGAGTATTGTTATCAAACGAAACATTGATGACAGAGTTTTGAAGGACATTCTTGAAACAGTCAAGAAATATCCATTCAAAAGAATCGAGAAAGTTACGTTTGGCACAAAAATAAATGAAGACGTCAAAGATCTTTATGAAGGAATAGATACCGAAGAGCAAACTACTGTTATTAATACCAGTAGTACTGATGTAATTAAAAAGTCATTCCAAGTTGAAAAGACTAGAAGTCAGGTCGAGGTTGTTCGTTATGTTAATGAAAACGGTATCAAAACCAGGATAGTCACTTACGAGGATGCGAAAGAAGACGACAAGGTGAAAACCAACGTGTACGTGGACAATACATCGTCGTTAGACGTCAAAAATTTGGTAAGAATCTGCACAGCAACTGTATAAAATACATTATTTGTGGACAAATTTATAATCGTGTAATTTTCTTTTAGACCGACGTTCGTACGACGAAAGATGTATTGCGCGAATACGACATCGTGGACCACGCCATCACCGAAGACATCACCACCGTCCGCTCTGTTTACGACGAGAAGATCGACAAGAAATCAGTGCGAGACGATAGGACTACCGTTGACGAGAAAATCGTCGTCGAGGAGACTAGACCCCGCCACGGAGGTCCCAAGAAACCCGAGAAAACTGTCATCAAGGAGCAGTGCATCTGCGAAATCTGCACTTGTGGGTAAGTGCATAAAACTAATGAAATAGACCCGACGATTTTTGCTTTTCTTCCAGGCGGGATATTCTAATTCCTGTGTAACATCGTGGCTGGTAAATTGACATTTGTATTGTGTTCAACATCACACCTTTTATCGCGTTCATGATGCAGTAAATTGATAGTAAAAGTCTGTTATTACGTGAAATTGTACCATCGGTAACGATAGCCCGCGTTGGTTGCATGATATTTGAAAAGCGAACGGCCGTGAGCTAATCGAGCTCATTGTGTTGTGGTCATTGAGGGTCATCCCGCAGGCCCAATGGCCACAAATAATTATGTTATCACGAGAAATGTAACGACTGTATACCCACGAATATCACAATTTCTTATTAAGAAGACGCGACAGAAGTCGATAAAGTGAAGTGACGTGTACTTATTTAAACAATTATTCGTCGTACCATAGACATCCGATATACCTATAGGATATTTCTCAAACAGAAGAATCTCTCAAACTTTACCCATTTACAAAAATGTGCCGTGACTAAGATGTATCGGAGATCGGAGATCATGTCGTAGGTACAATGATTTCATTTCTATATTCAGTAGCCACATTCATCGTTCTAGCTACGTACGTGTGTATCCATACTAAGTAAATACATCGTGACATATATGTACGTTTGGATGAAGCAGTGTATGTCTGCGATAATTGCACTTTTAAATTACGTACCTATATTTTATCATCTGCATTCGTTGTTAGTTTTAGGTTATCTCCATCTCAAGGCGAGGAGATACAGCGATAACGACAGGTCTATTTTCGATAAAGATTTCTGTCAGAATTTCATCGTCTTTGGAACTTGGCCGTGAATATTTTGCTTAAGTGAAAAGTTGCTGATGTCAGAACATTCCTTTTTGTCGCGTCACTAACACCCAGCGATAATTAAGTAATTTAACTTTCATTAGTTCATTACGTAACGTGTACACAGAAACGGTGTTTGTCAGCAGCTGTTAGGTAATTAGTATAGTTGATAATGATAACTCATTAAATAGCTGATTTACTGAAGACTTTGGTCGAGTTACTAATAAATAACTATATAGATTCCACGAAAGTTAACATGCGTTTTGGAAAATGATCGTAACTAAATTGTTAACGTATTATTCGATTAGTAGGAATTGGGACGGCATGACGTAGTTAAAGTAAAACCATTACGCCCCGATTAGGAGACTAGACTAACTCGGTCATCGCACCATTCTGTTTAATCTTGAAATTGCATTGCACAAATAAAACATACTAAAGCGGCAGGAAAAACTGATATGAAAGGCGAATTTTACGGCTTAATTGCTCAATCTGTAAGTAAACAAAATTATTTAGGATTTCTTATTGATATTTAACTATATGGCGTTTTTCTATCGGTAGGTATAAAGAGCTAAAGATATACAAACCTATATAAATTTCGACTTTGATTTGACTATGTTTTTTGACTGTCTTATTACATACGATTATCTAACCTCATAGTTGTTACCTATGTACTTATGTTTGTAAATATACAGCCAGAGCTAGGTAGAGACAATGCATTCAGGTGCCATTTTGTATGTTAAAATTTACGTTATTATGCAGGTATATGTTAATATGTTTATGTAAACGAGTCAGCTAGCGCCTTTCCAGCGTTCTCATAACATTCGTCGTTTATTTACCACTTGTGGTGTAGCAATTTCCTCATACCTTGATAAGTCCTTGGACTTACGCCATGCTTTCAATGATCTTATTTACGGCAGGTAGCATAACAAAGAATTCGTTCGGTTTTTTTGTACGCTTACGCAATACGCTCTAATAAATAATGTCTCGTACGTGTCTTGGTCATTTTAAGATTAGGTGTTACAGTTTATTGGTTTGTTTATTACGCTTATTATTGTGTCTAGTCAACTATTTATAATGATATGATCGTGGTTAAAATACTACAATATACAATATACTAGTAAGGAAAATCATGTAGATGTTTTTTATTTGTTTAAAATGGTGGCACAGCTCTTAACAAGACTGAATAATCAAATACTCCGCGAAAACGTGTTGTAGGTTGTAGCTCGCTGTTCTACGAAGTGCCACCTCATGAAACAGATGTTTCTGACGCTACATTGTAGGTAAATAAGTATTATAAAATCTGAAATACAAACAAATGGCATCGTTCGTAATAAAACGTGAGTCACGAAAATGTCATCATAATACGTACCTATTTGCTGGTTTGTTATTGGTTTTGTAAGATCGCTCTAGGGCCGTGGGCGGCAAACGAGTGCCGAGTTAAAATGCCATTTTTACACCCGCAATTTAAAACTCGCTTGAGTAGTAAGAAGGCTGAAAACTATTTTAGTACTTATTTAAGAGATTTCCAATTAAAAAAAAATCTTTTAATACGTGGGATTAGCATTATTAATTAGTATGTATGTATTTTCAAAGCGACTGATTCCGACCGTTGCTCTAGCAAATAAATGTACGTTGTAATTTGCGTAAATATTTTAGGAGCTTCACGAACCGGTTGTGTATCCTTCGTAGAGATTCATACAAGAATAGTATTATAAAACAAATCATTACGAGAGACAACACTATATTTATATCGACACTCGCTCGTTCTCGTTACCGGTCTTAAAGGTCAGATGAATATATAGGAGTGAATCTTTGAGCCGCATTCACCGAACAGTCGTTGGGTAATCAATAAGCTACTGCTTTTCATTGATGCTGATGTTGCTCAATTTGTGAAGGTCTATCGAGGTTCAATGTTCGCTAGCTTTTGTTGTATTTCCAATAGTCATGCTGTATTCGTTACACATAATAAATTGGAGTTGTAAAAGTTTATTACATCTAAGAATTCAGTATGAGAATCAGATGCTATTTAAAAATATTTCATTCGATGTTAATTCTTGAGTTCTGGGAAATATTCGAAAGTATTAGGACTTTTTTGTGATACAAGGATTCATGATTCATCTTACTCGAAATAACATATAAGGCCAGTAAATTCTACAGCCTTAAGCGCCTGCTAAGGATGACTACAGGCTATATATCTCCGGCAACGAGTAGGAGTCTAGGTCACGCCTACTCGGCCGTGTCACTTCCCCGACTCGCACTATCCTCAATCACCTTAGATAATGATCCAACAACTGACAAGACAGCAGAGCATCACAGTTTCAGCAAAATTCCGACGGATACGTTTGGCAGATTGTTTTGTGACGAGATATTTCCGCATAGTTATTTATAAACTAAGCTTTGATATTTTAGCAATTCTGCTGAACAGTATTCGTAAATGTGTTACTTAGCTGTGAGTCGAAAGACAATGCAAAATAAATGGGACATACTGCTCATCATATATATATAAAGAACAAAGGGGAAATATAAAGTAGCGCTAACTGACCGCAATTTTAGCGCAGTACCCATAACACAAGCCTTATTGAACTTACCATGGGACTAGTTCGATTTGTGTAAAATTATCCTGTAATATATATGTATACGTGTAACTGCTAAGATGAGTCCGAACCACAAAGGTCAAAATATTTCTCTATATACATATTTGCCTCTCAGTGTCGGGTAATTTATATATATTTAAATGTTTATTTAATTTACTTATCTATTCATGCAAGCATAACGTTGAATGGAAACCTCTTTACACACATTATGTTTGTGAGTAAGTCGACTTGTGTAAACTTCTCTCCTAATTTATTATTTTATATAAGTAAAGTATTTTGAAGATAGATAAAAAGAGGTTATTAATCACAGATTTGGTTGGGCGGAGAATCACATAGGAATTTTATAAGAAGATTAAGTGCCTTGTGGTAATACAGAGATACAGGCATAAACTGGTTTAATAGATAGCTGGCTTACTTCTTAAGTATAAATCTATGAACGAATGTATTATTTTCATAGCGATGGTTATCATTATTATATAAACCTTAAAGTTACATTAAATTAAGACATGTTTAAGTGTCTACTGAGTAACCTCTGTTTAGGCAGGCGAAATAACATATATCTAAATAAACAAAAACATTGTTATTTTCTTCATTAAGTAAAAAGATTTAGTAAATTAAATATCAAAACCCTCGTAAACCGTGAACTAAACTCTTTTATTTACTGTGTAGCAGCCCGTCTACCTTGTAACTGGTAACTGCCACCGCCATCTGATTAAACAGCCATGCAACCCAAGCCTTCAGATACATTCAATTTAAATATTTATCTACTTCATGTAGCATTAGGGTACAATGACTTGAATCAAAAACTGAATATTAGATGTCATATTAGATATTCTACGTTACATTTAAGAGGAATGGAAAAGAAAGCTTCCTTAAATCAAAAAGAGAATTTTAACTGAGATATTGTATGCCAAATAAATCTGATTGCTAGAATTAGAAAAAGCGGTGTAATTGAACAAATCGCTAAATTGGAATGCATAGCCCCAGTATTTGTAAATCGGCAACCCACACGGCCACAATCTTTTATTTACCTTTTAGATAATCTAGTTTTTTTTATTGCCCCTGTAATTAGTGTAAGTGGGTCAAATTGCAACATGTGAGTATTGTTATTAGTATAGTTTTCGCGTTCGTTACAGTGGCACAGTCTGGCAGGGCGGGTAATGGCTATAGAGCACGCGACTAAGCTTCATTCACGATTGACTGACACGCGGGATTTGTTGCGGTGACACAAACAAGTGGAAAATTCGTAATCGTGATCAATTGCAAATATGGCCACTTACTTAATAATAGTTAAAATGTATTTTATTGTCGCAAAGGACAAGTAATCGGTGAACTGATGAAAAGCTTGTTTAGAAAAAAGCTACAAGATAATTCACAAACAGCTGATCTGATTTATTTGAAATTTTAAGAACAAACCCAATGAAGTAAATTTCAAACCAAAATACTGAATCAAAATTGGTTAATACCGAAGACAGACACACAGATACATTAGTACGTGAAACTTACATATAATACTCCTCTTTTTTCGTCGGTTGTTAAAACAACCATTAAATAAACGAGTATAGTGAGGCATACATTGGATTCAAACAATGACGTATTTTAGCTAACGTAGTTACCGGCTTTTAACGTAGTAACCATTGATTACTCCAGGTAAATGATATCATTGCTGTTAGACTTATTAGTAAATAATGTTGTGGTATATTTGGATACTGGTTGGTGTGGGCAGGAGGGAGAGCGGTGTAAGAAGGCGCCAGGCACAAGCTTGGGACCGATTAAAAATAATTACCGCCTAGACTTCACTCCTTATAGGGATGTTAATGTGTGTTTACGATAGTTAAGGAAACAAATTTATAGTTAACTTTATAGATTCAGTATAAAACCATGACATAGCCTAGCCACAAATGACAAACTCGAACGTGACTGTCAAACTGTCAGTAAATGACGTCAACACTATTGAATTTTACAGGAAACTTCACCATTTATCATACAATATATCAATAAAAATCATTTAACATACCGTATATTATATAACGCATAAACATTAAGAGCTAATACCATTCAAAAAATGATTTGTCACAAAAACACAAGAGTTGAGTTTTTGATCCCAGTCTATGGTAATCGTAAATATAAATAAGTCCTACTTGGAAAAGAAAATCAAGTGGCATTTCTGTAAAAGATATCGATATATCGATATATATAATGGTTACCGGATTTATTTGTAAAATATTTAAAAGCCAGATCTCCGGTTCAGGAATGCTAAGTGTTTTTCTCGAGTCCAGTTCGTTTAAGAAATTGGAAAGCTAGTTCCGATAAGGCCCGGGAAAGCTGTTCTCGTTCGATATCCACTTCCTGATAAAGACAATACTTTATCTTATCTTTATGCAATGACCATCCCCACCTTATCTATAGCTAACAGGTCTTTTTGGTGTGATGTAGAGTTCTTTGACAGATAGTGAGCATTAGAACGAGCCGAATAGGTACGCAGAATTATTCCAGTCTTTAATACGGTCCTAAGAGTTGACTATAATTGAGTTGATAATAATCAAACTCCAATATATTTTCACGTAAATTAGTAACCGAAATTAAATATTATCAAGGACCATTAAAACAAGAGGACTGACCATATCCATACAAAAAGCCGTTCTCCGATATGTACAACGCCATCTATGTATAAGAATATTTTTTTACAATTATTCAACTTTGCAAGCGTGACGCACTGACACAGTATTGAAATGTTACGATTTATTTATTATTAGCTATTTGCGAACTAATTGTTACTATAGGTACTATGTTTCTTTATTCAATTATAAAATTGTTAAAAATGTTTAGTTTTAAAGCGCCATCTAGTTGTGCCAGAATATCGCCTTGCGATCGGAACACGATCCAAAGTAATATAGCAACTGACAGTCCTCTTGTTTTAATGGTCCGTGATATTGATATTATTCGTATTTGAAGAAAAATAAACATTTCCGTTGCTAATTTACGGATATTGGAGGTTGATTTATACGAGTATCAATTAATTGCATTATAGCTGACAGGCGGTGTGTCAATTATTGAAATATACGGAGTCAAACTTTCCATTATTTTCTAAATCAAAGACAATATACTAGACGTAATGCTATTTAAACTTGCATACCTAATCCAAAAGGCATGTAGTTTCGAAATTACAACGAGTGACGAAAGACATACGATAGCAAATTCTATTCTAAACTCTTTATGTGAAAGCCTACACCAGTCTTTCAAATATGGCAAACAAGTTGATTTGTCGTTAGAATGGACAATAGATCTTAATTTTAACAATACAATACAACAATTATTTATTTTACTAAAAATACTTAGAAATAAAACAATTGTAAACCTAAAAGAAAAACATAAAACGATATATCCAATATATACAATTACTATAAAAAGCTCTCGCGATCCAGAGAGGTAACGCCGCCAGCGTAATGGGGTCCATGCCGCAGGCCGACCTTCTAGACGGGGTTTTCTTTATATAGTAATTGTATATATTGTATATATCGTTTTATGTTTTTCTTTTAGCTTTAAAATTGTTTTATTTCTAAGTATTTCTAGATGTAATTAATTATCCTTGATCAATTAGTACATGCGATACAAATTAACGCATAAACACGATAATATAAACAGTTTAATAGATTATGTAGTCTGCTTCGCGGCAGTCTCAAGTACAAGGTTGTTGTACCTACCAGTACATAGTGTACATACAAGGTTTTACACGTAAAATATTTTCTCGTTCACCGCGTTACCGATAAGCCACATGCACTGTTTTAAACTTCACACCTAATTCTTATTCATCACTGTGATGGTTTGAGTAACATTTAGCTATTGTACTGAAGTTAGTTGTTATAGTATAGTTAGTAGATTCGTAGTAATGAGACTACATATCGAAATTATTTTTAGATAAGATTTGACTTATTTTTCCTTCAGGAGCAATAGGATTGCTTAAATGAAATGTTGGTGGGATTCGAGTTCAGATTGCGACAATAAAAGCCTAAAGGTTAACAGGTGATTTTAAATTTTATTCCTGCATTTATTTCCATTTTAAACGACATTACCTTTGTTACATAGGAAATTCTTCTTAAAATACGATACAAATAATGGATTTGTGCTCTTGCTGTTGGATTGCAATTAATATTTTCCTTATGCATTTCATTGTCTTAATACAGAAGATGCATTTCCATTAATTAAAATGTCTCATAAACAGAATAACAACTGTATTATATATAAATATTTATATCACAATGAGTATTCGAGTATTTCCAGTTCCTCGTAAAGGTGACGTAGGCCCCATTAGATGCGCTAACTCCTGACCTCATGCAGACCTTCCTATTTATCTCAGCCCATTGTAAATATCTACCAAATACCAGGGCCAAACATATTGAAAATGCAAAAAAAAAATGCTACTGCCGTTAAAAAAATTGTTAATTAAGGTCAAATGGAACGTTAACCCACAATGTTAATCCAATCGAACGTTATTTTTTGCGTGAAGTTACTTTTTGCAAAGTCAATAAAAAGTGTGTTAAGCTACAAACTTATTCATGAATTTGAAAAAAGAATAACAATATGATTGCACTTTCATGTTCATCTCAGAACATAGACTAGGAGCTCTATCAATCCTCCACTCAACACCATAACTATGACTTGCTTTAATGGATGCAGACTACATAGAACATTATAAATTATTACGGTTCATAAAATCGCCCCTCTCTCTCTCTCGAAGCATCACCACTTCATTTATAGCAATGCTCCGTATGCAGTCTATCTTTGGAAACGCACAAAGAGTTTGTTTCAGCGCGCGCATGACATCACGCCGTTTCGCTGCAGATAAACTCTGACCATAAGCAAAACAAGCGGTCCAATAAGACTATCTATTTTAATTAGTCACAATACTCACAATATTTGAGCATTTGAAGGTTATATTAATAAAATATATGATAAATAATAAACAATCTGATACATTTTATGAACCTTTATCACACACACACACTTATGAAAATCTAAATTGTATTGTACAAAAACAATTGGACAAATGGATTGCAGGAAAAGTAAATCTAAAACTAAAATAAACGAAATAAAACTAACTAAATATAAACTAAATCTAAAAATGCCCCCTGCAGCATTGTACCGAAGATGCTGGCGAGGTTTCCTCGCTGAATCGCCAAACTGATTCTTTGAGCGAGGAAACTGCCAGCTCTCCGGTCGCCGGTAAGGTCTGTAAGCCTCTTCGAAATGTCTTTGAAGTTAGTTTGGTTGATGGGCGATGTAAATAATCGATGCATAGGTACGGACGGTATTTAAACTATACTTTTCTGTTATTATTAGTGTAACCAACTGAAAACATGATAGGGTTTATGGTAGACATAAAGTTCTCGACTTTTGTGTTTTAACTTGTCGTATTTCGATGAAACTTTGTTAAAAACTTTCTCGACATGTGATTAAACTATTATTCAATTGTCGATTTTAGACAGGAAAAGGAAACAGCGAATTCAGTCTCACTTTACCATAATGTAAGTCAATTTAGTGCAAGAGGTCTCTGTTAATTATCTTGTCATCGCATAATTCAATTAACAGTGTAACGGTTAAAGAAAGTACCTGACCTACTATATGAACTAGGGTGTATTATGCTATGTATTTTGAATGAACATTCACTTTCAATTATTTTATTATTTTAAACGCATTGGGATTGGATTAATCACTTTCCTAAGCCACTGTGAATTACATTTCATACCAATGTGCAATTTCAACGCTACTTTTTCACATGAATTTCAGTATATATATGAAGATACGTGAGACTTAGACATATTTAGACCGCTAATGTACCTAATGAATTAATACCTAAATAGTAGCCAAAATGAGTAATGAACATGAGAGAGATAAAAATAATGGGATATTATATCTACCAGGGGGCCGTGTCATAAATGCTTATATAACTTGTATTACAAGTGGAAGTCTGTTTTTAATACTTATCCTTACTATATTATAAACGTGAATGTATGTATGTACTTAATCTCAAAAACTACTGGACGATTTTTTATGAAACTTTCCAGTTATGTACCTTATATATATCAGAATAGGACATAGGCTATAATGTATGTCAAATTTCATCCCTTTTAGGGACGAAAAAGGGGATGAAAATTTCTATGTACACTACCTATATATGTTTTTACGCTAAGAACTTGAAATCTTGGTAATATGCTTCACATTTAAATTGGTAAAATATCGAGTTTTGGGGAAAGACATAAGCTACTTGTGTCCCGGAACAATGCCTTTTACCCGCGATAAACGAATCTAAGGCGGACGAAGTCGCGGGCGGCCGCTAGTACTTACATATTGTTGAAAAGAGATTTCCACTTGAAATACAAGCTACAAGCTTTTGTGAAGCGGGCCCCAGGACTGCACTGCAGTCAGCAGAGTTTATAAATAAATAAATATTACGGGACAATTTTACACAAACCGAACTAGCCCCATGGTAAGCTCATTGGGGCTTGTGTTATGGGTACTAGACGACGATATATTTAATAGATATATTACTTACATACATAGAAAACATCCAAGACTCAGGAACAAATATTTATACTCATCACACAAATATTTGCCCTTACCGGGATTTGAACCCAGGACCTCAGCTTCGCAGGCAACGTTACTCCCACTGAGCCAAACCGGTCGTCGAAAGTTTATTTCATTTCGAGTCGAGAGTTTATTTCATTTATTGAACTAAGTATTAAAGTATGTAGACCTATATGACATCAAAACCACAACGTTACTCATTTATAATACTAGCTATGTACACAGTTATTTCGTGTGTAACTTGAGTTATTGATTAATAATGTGTCTGTCGGTGGGTAATAAAAGTTGGCCGACTGGATCCATTAGATATTTAGACACTTTCGGATCGATCAGGTCGTTACTATTTATTCCTGTCATTTACTTGGCCGTTGGTTAACAGGGTTATCAAAACGTATACCTAATAGTTACTGTTCCCTCCCCATTTGTGGTTGCGTACAAATATGTACTTACAGCTAGAGTAAGCTGATCCGTGCGTGCAAACCATCGATTCCTCCTTCACACTGAATAACCATGTACTGAATTTACGATTTTTAATATATTGGCAGAACTTGAAATTGATTGTTTCCAAAGCACCAGTCAAAACTTGGTCCGCTGTTTTTGAGAACTGATCATAATTAAGTGAATTTTGGTCCTCAAAATTGCCTCGGGTATGTCATTCCACAGCTCTTTCGCGATCGCCAAAAATTGCATTTTTTTATATGCTAGGCACTCGTGGTATGCCAAAACGGTATTTTTTTTATATTCCAGGCGGAATTATGTTTCATCTCATAGGGGCTGCATGCCAACTGCGACTTGGACGAAAACTGTAAGCCATCTGCCCGCAGACTGCACTCCGGCATGCACTGCCCCTTTTGCCCCTATACCTATATGAAAATTGAAGCTGCAATGCATTCTGTCTGTATCAATCCTTAAACTAGTTCGATCGTTTTCCTTCTAGTGCGCGCTACACGTGTTGGAGCGTCTCTATTGCTAGTAAATATTAATTAGCCTTGCTTAATTATTCATTGTATTGGCTTAGTTGATTCAACTCTCATTTAATAGTGTAATACATTTATTTACCGATTTTGTACTGTTAATTACAGTTATCTTATCAAAAATAGACAGACCATTACATCTAATGTAGCTTTGTGATTTATAAAAATTATTTATTTCATGATTTAATCACAAAACAAATACGTTCAAAGTGCCAACTCAATCTGCTGCATCGTTAGGATTGCTAATGCCAAAGTCAAACGTATATCGCCGTTAATTTTAGTAATTTGGGAATAAATACGTCAAATAAGTTAAATTAGATAAAATGCTTTGTGGTAGAGCCAGAATATCGCAGACAACCCTAGCGTACCTTTCTTAGGTGCGGTGGTTTTAGAGCCCCTTGAAAATACCATCTAAAGTTCTATACTAACGAGTTCTGACCTTGTTACGTAAATTGCATTTTAATTCCTCAATCCGCAACATTAATCAATCAATCATCTAGTCACGTCTTATTACCTTCAACAATGTCTTAGATTATCCGTAGGCGTTCCGCCATTAGCCGCTCCATTGGCACTCATCAGCCGAGCCAGTAGGTAGGTGTGAAAGTATCACAGGAAGATCGACTACGCGGGTACTCGACTGTGACGTCGCATCTGAAAAACAATAGAACACGTCCTCAATTAGACTACTGCGATATTAGACACAGTGTGGTCGTTTTAGGATTAAAATTAGAATGGTTTTAGTTCTACGTAATCCAGTTTGGTTTTAAAGGTACCATGTATGTGCCTACGCGCCTACCGTGACTGAATTCTGTTTTACTTCTTCGTGTTGTTAATGCCCAGTCCATGACGGCATGCATGGAGTTAGGTATTTGTTAGCTTAACTAATCGAATACGAGTGAAGATAAGTTAAAAAAAAAAATACATTTTTGTAACTCCTGACCGTAGCCACGATGACGTCATAAGTAAACTCTTCGACCCTCTGTTGATGCGATCTTAACGAGTCCTCGTTTGTTCAAATCGATAGAAACGTTATATTATATTTTGGTAGTTTTAAAGTTTAAGACCAAGTACACATCTTATCGTTCTTTGAACCTTTACTATGAGGTCTACTCTAGAGGTCGTATATTTAGAGGTTAAAACTCTGTAAATGTACCTAAAGGGGTGAGTAAGAACCAAAATCATAACACCATCACAGTCTTATTCATCATTTGAAACAGTTGATTCCAGTAGGCGTTTAATTCATGGACTCAATGATGGCACCTACGCATTTTTTGTCGATTGTACTGTTACTTTATATAGTTAGCAGCCAAGCCTTCGGGTCTTACAAGCGCAGTGCGTGACTGGCTTAACTTAGCTCAGGACAATAAGGTCATTTAGGGCCTTCTGCCATTCCTGACACGTCTTTAATAATAATCTGTTTATTTCTTTGTAAGTTAATGTTTCGACGAATCGCCAATTCGAGGCATTGTGTTATTCGGCATCGTTGACAGGTGTTATGAAGTTTTATGAGTCCATGCATCAGTTATGTCCATGATGTTATGACGTCACAGTGTGAAGTCACGGTCAGTGGAGCTAGAACAGGTAGGATAATTATTTTGGAAGCGTACAGTCTCATTCCCTTGTATGTTTTTAATTTTGAGTTCCCTATATCAAGTTCCCTATTCAAGAGGCGGACAGCCTTTGTATGCAAATTTCAACTGGGAAACAATCCATACATAATAATTTAGTTCATTTCTTAAAAGTAAACGTCCCACGTAACTTAATAACAATAAACAATCATATCAGTCTTTGTATAAATTAAGTCTAGACAAACGAAGTCTTAATTAGAGCCGGCTGGCTGGCAATTTGCTTGAGAAATATGCTCATTGAGGCTGACTGAGCACTTAATCTGTCTCCAAAACGATAACATCAACACTAACTGGAAGGATGGATAAAGTGTTCATCTCACGCAGTCGCCCACTCGACGCTAGTTTCTCAATTGAACTGATGTATACTGCATCATTGAATTGACCTTAGTCCTTCGTCTTATGAGCAATCTCATTGGTTACGACCATTACACATTTATTTGTTGTGAAATTATTCTCCACACCCGTCGAGGAGGTACGGTCAGCTGCAGAGAAACGTGACCCCCTGCCATATATCATGTTTGCATGGCAGAGAAGTCACTTACTCTGCAGCTGACTGTACATGATAGGTTAATTAACATAACAGTAACTAAATCGATTCCATGAATTACATTGCGTCAACGTGACTGAGACTGAATTGGAATTGCGCTAGAATGTGGAGGCAAAACCTCCTTAAAAGGCTTCGGCGTTTCTTATAGAAGCCAAGCGAGTGCTCGAATGTCTGGCTGCAAATTTGATCAGTGATCACGATTTTATCGTAAATATTCTCACGTAAGGTCGCGTGAGACCCGGTTGATTGAGGATTGTAAACAAAATTGGCACGGCGGTTTAGAGAGATGCGTGACGTGTAAGTGGTGCAGACTGCGACCTCAGTGGATATTCGCGGCGGTGATCTCACCGGCCCACGTCCTCGCAAACTCGTTTCTTGTTTACTTGCCGGTGCGGAGAACTTAACGTCGGTAACACAGGACGCACTGTATCAAGTGGAAGACGGGTTACGTCACCGCTGTCCAAAGATTTAAAGAGAACTGCGGGGGCAAATGTTATTTGGTCGCTGCAGTTACTTAAAGTTACTCTCCTAAGTAATGAAATAACGTGATGGTTATTAGCATACTGGAAGTCACTATGAAGTCAAATTATTGCCAGCGAGTCATATAGATGACAATCATAGATACTCGTAAATGACAATCAGTTCCAAGTGAGAATTGATGTTAATTCTGCATGTTTTAAAATTGTTTTCCGAGTGGAGCCGTTTATCTGTACTCAGGTACCCAGTTTTTTTACATACCATTCATAATGAATATGGAGTTTTAATAACTGGCAATATATTTATTTCAAAAAGTACAAAGGCAGTAATTGCTTAAATCGTTAGTGATGACGTGTAGAGGTCAAATTCCACCCAAATACCAAGCAAGACCTTATGGATCACATGGAATGCGGTTTCCTAATTTGGCTTCAAAGCCATTTGTTATAATAGACTGGAGTTGGGTAATAATAGGTCAGATTAGTAACTTTAGATTACTGCAAATTAGGGTGAAATTGAAATTTATTTTCAATGACTAAAATACTTTTACATTAATCCAGCGATGATTTAAATTCCAGTGGGATTGGATGAATCACTTTTCCTCGCCTGTTTATATTCGCACATACAACTTTTTTCGCAACTTCTGAATCATTCAACATTTCGTAACAAACATTTAATCACCTGTATTTACCTGCAGCTTTAGTTCGGAACTAGATTGCGTGGAGCTTACCGGCAAACCATATGGTCGACGACCTTGCTGCTGGCGACGGGGGAACTGTTCCGACACCCACATTTACTCGCCGAATCAAAAAGTCTTTCCGATTGTTCTGTCAGATTGTTTATTAAAGCTTCGTTTTCAGCGTTAGCTCTTTTTAGAAGACTTTTATTGGGTTCACATTCCATTTAAATTTATCTGGTAGGTCAAGTCATTAGATTAACCAAGTAAAAAATAAAAATGAATTTGTTTACATGTACAGCCAACATCAAATATCTTGAGCATCCAAAGTGCCTAATATATCCAAAGTGCAACACATCTTTATTCTTAAATATTTCAGACTATTCGATACGATGACTATTATAGAATCGTCTTAAGTGCCTTAGATAGTTAGGTATCATTCATTAGCTATAGTCTATACATGGTATATATAATTTTACCCAGACTGCTTGTTAAGTTATTGACGCGATTACATTCAGTATCGTCTTCATAAAATAATCTATAAAACGGTTACTATAACTAGTTAGGACTAGCCTCGGTACCTATTGGCACTTATATTAGCAGTAGGTATCACTAAGTTATTAGCATAAGCATGTTAGTTTTATTCCTTTCCAAATAAGGATTAGGGCTATAAATTTTTCTACCATTTTGAAGTTATCTAACGTTACGAGGAGCGAGTTATTTCGGGACAGGCATTCTCGCATCAATTGATGAACCTGTTCACGGGAATCTTAACTAAGTTTCATTTACTGAAGCAAATTGATGGTGACTTCATAATTTGTAGCTATTTTTTTTGCTGGTTGGTACCAGGGATCTTGAATTCAAATGATTTTGTTTATTTCTGTATTTTTGTCGTCAATGCAAGACCAACTTCTTGTTGATTAGAGTTATTCATTTGAGAAAGAGGTTGACAGCAGTGGCGTAGCTAGGTTACCAAGGACCCTGGCGCAAAAGAAAAAAGTCGGGGCCACATCTCAGTTCCGAGGTATTGTTTGTGGACCGATTTTCAAAATGTTTTTTATTTTATTTTAATTAATGTGCTCTTTAGGTGGTCCCTTTGTCACCAAGTCAGGATCTGATTATGAAATTACAGGGAAATCGAGAGCAACCCGCAGATCTAATAGTCATATGTATAGCGATTTCAATATTTAAAGAAACTAATCATTTGCATTCAGAAAATATAAATTGGTGAAGTGGAACTGATGAAGAAGACCATGGGAACTCCTCAATGATAAGTGATTTACGGGTGGCGATAAGATATCTCTATTAAGATACTAAGTGACTTTTATCGTTACAATTTTAAATGGTACTGATGGAAATGGTACCACCGAACTGATATGATGATGAAGTCGGAATTGGAGCACTTGATCTTCATAATGGCATTATGTATCCTAGCCATGTTTGGGCTCGTTGATATCGTCACGAGATGTACTTTTACCGAAAAATTATTTAAAAAAAATTTGGTATCGAAATTTAAAAACGGACTCCGAAAAAATACTAAAAAGTAAAAAATTAAGTAATTTAGTTTCCACAGTAGTAGCGACTCCAAAAAAAACTTAATTGAAAGTAAATTGAAGAAAGTAAATGACTTTATTTTTTACTTTATACTAATTTTTTGGAGTCTTTTTTGAGTTAACAAAAAAAAACTATTTATTCATAAACGCGACCATCATAGGCCTGCAGATTAGAGGTAACTCCACGTTACTGGCATTTTAATGCCCTATCCATGGATGAACTGTTGGGTCTTGTAATTACGATAGATTAATGTATATTTTTTTATTTTACATACGAGCACAATCTTTGTAGAGTTTTGTAATCCTCGTACTTTATCTCATTATACCGTCTTATGTAACCAAGGAGCCCTCGAGCTGCCAAGCGGCTGGCTCGGCGTCGCTCCGTTTTGGGACGACAACTTTCCAACCGACTCCGGCAACGGGGTCGCAGTTTTTGTTTGCCATATACGATTCCTTTGATACAATCTTATTGATTTAATGCATGTGTTTTTGGTCGAATCTTCTTAACTGTATGCTCCATAAATGTTAAAGTGGTTCTCGAAATTGCAGGATTAGTGGAATTTACATTGTTGCAAATGACTGTGCACCTGAGTGGTAAATTTTATACTTATAGAAAATTTGCTGTCATAGTTTGCATTAGTTTATATATACAAAACTTAAATTCAATATAATGCATGAAGAGCTTATACAAGTTTCACTGTACCTACTTTGATTTGATACATTGTTCGTTATTTTTTAGGCTATAAGGAGTTTGTTTCTGATAGCGTTCAAAATGTATTTGTATTGAGGTTGCCCACTGAATAAATAAAATCTTATGAACGCGTTCAGACACAAACTCCTTATAGCTTGAAAACGACTGAACCTACCTCACCATCCTATCCTACCTACAATTTCGAAAAAATACTTAGACAAAGTTCTGAGTTCGGGTACATAATTAATCTTGTCCTTAATTGCACAAACAAATCAAAGTCACATCGTAATTGTCATCTGATGCAAGCAAGCACATCTGTCGGCTGAGTCAGCGACGAGCAATGCTCAAGTTGCTCAGCCTGAGCTTGG
Organism: Hedya salicella; assembly: GCA_905404275.2. NCBI lineage: Eukaryota > Metazoa > Arthropoda > Insecta > Lepidoptera > Tortricidae > Hedya > Hedya salicella. Next base: position 8,432,728 of record FR990112.1, on the reverse strand, counting down.
GCTATATCGGGCCCTGTTGAGTAACTGAGTGAGTAAGGAAGCTTGACTAAGCCGTGTTTTGAAATGGCTGTGCTCATGTTTCGATAAGATGTTATTCTTGGTTCTTCGTGGCAGCCAGGCGAAATAATTCCCTCAGTAAAAATAACTAAGTTTTTCCTGTGGTAGGTGGTTACCTAGAAATAAGCTCCGCTGTAGCCGAGTGGTTCAAGCGTGCTTTCAAACAGAAGGTCGTGGGTTCGAATCAGGCCTGTACTTCTGAATTTATCGGAATTCGTGTACGGAATGTAATTTGATATTTACTGCTACCGCTGCATACATCTGCAACGAAATACAAGGGTGTATATGAGAAGTCTCCATAATCCGCACTAGGCCAGCGTGGAGACTGCAGCCCATTCCCTCTCATCCGCGCGTGGAGGCCTGTGCACAGCTGTGGAACGTATATGATGATGACGATTACTTATCCTTGTCCTTACTATATTATAAACGTGAAAGTATGTATGTACGTTCTACTTAATCTCACAAAGTACTGGACGAATTTTTATGAAATTTTCCAGTTATGTACCTTATATATCAGAATAGAACTAGGCTATAATGTATGACACTTCCCTTTTAGGGACGAAAAGGCGGATGAAAATTTGTATGGACAGTAAATGATTTTTTACGCTAGTAACTTGAAATCTTGGTAATATGCTTCACATTTAAATTAGTTAAATATCGAGTTTTGGGGAAAGATATAAGCTACTTTTTATCCCAGAAAAATACCTTTTATCCGCGATAAATGAACCTAAGGCGGACTTAGTCGCGGGCGGCCGCTAGTAGAATCTAGTTTGAGAATAGAACATTGTCAAAAACTAACTTGAATTGGGGTGTATTTCTACAGTGTCAACTACGCGTAATACTATAGTACCTAGTTAAAGCGAAAAGTTGAAAAAATATAGCATTCCCACGTCCACGTCTCCAAACGATTCTCCAGCCCAAAGGGGTGCAATTTACTAAGTATGATACATTGATAATTGTAGTAAGGTGCTCACCACTGCCCCATTACTTGGCACCTTCAATCTTCATTGATAGCAAAAGAGGTGATTACCACGGTCTCGAGTAAACGAATTACGCTGTCTAGCATTGGGACGTTTACCCTATGGTTCACAAAATAGTGTAGCACATGTGGGTCGTTTCGAGTTTCTATACAATTGGTTGATGAGATGCGATCGACTCTCCGCTGCACATTACAAGTACAATAGTGGACATGCCGCACTATTGTGTTCACTAATCCACCGCCCGAATTCATCTGCACTGTGCTTTCACTTTCGTGGCGTTATGCAAGCATATGCAGACACATTTCAACTAAAAACAATGTGACGTAGTTGCGTAAATATTGCTATTATCAAGTGTTACAATCTGTTTCGTAAGTAAGTTGATTATATCTTAACTGACAGACATCCTAAAACATTTCATGGCTGTTTTCTTGTAGGGGAAGTTCGGTGTCACGCAGGAGTACAAATTTTTTTTTTACCAATATTCCATGACGTTTTGTTAAACAAAATAAATCAAAAAAATCTATTGCTAAATGATGACCAAATGGAAATGACTGGGGGACTTTGCGATCTTGAGTTCACCCCCTAATCCTATAGTCCACCATCGCTGTTAAAAAACAAAAACATATATTCATTCTAAAAAGACCGGCACTGCATTTACGAAAATGTTGGACTAATACGACTAATTAGTAACCGACGATAAACTAAATGATAGGTACGTATATCGATTCTAATTGCCAACAGATGGCGTCCGCTATGCTTTTATAAAAGGGTACGCTGTCGGTGTTCGCGGAATTCGCCTGCCTAATAATTATTGCGGTTGTGGTAGAGCGACACATGCAGCCTGCAGTGACATAAGTCATATTTGGAAGCAATAAAATTATGCAGAACAGTTGAAACTACGTAATTACCGTTAGAATTCAACCCTTCGTTGTTAAACTATGGGCTGTAATTAGAATATTAGGTGCAAGAGTTCTCTTCAGCAACAGCAACTATTGAGGAGGCTTTAATATTAAATTACCAAGGGCTACAGAGTGGGTTTAAAAAAAAATACAGAGTAGGGGGACCAATACCATATACCTAGGTACTCGTAGGTCCAGCATTGAGGAACAAATCTTCATTCCTCTGACTCTGATAATCGAAATACTAACAACCAACGTGCATTTAATTATGAAAATAAGTTCATGTATAATTTTATAGTATGTATTTTTTATTGAATCAGAGTTTCAAAAATTATGTAAAAGCACCGATGCTTGAATTGTTTTTTTTTTTTTAATATGCGAAATAAAGGGATTCAATGAATGTAATACTAATCACAGAGAAGGCTGGTAAGGCTATTGAACTAATGAAAACACCTAATGAGTTAGTCGAGTTAAGCCATAAAGAGACAAATCTGTTTTCCAGTCAACCATTAATAATTGAGATTGATGTCAGAGGTTAAGGGGCTTACAGATCCGAATGACCTTCCATGCGTAGCTCTCCACTTTACCAATTTATAAAGCAGTTATTATTGCTTTTCTTTAAAAAATACACGTTATTTAAAGAAAAGGCTTGTATAGCTTTGTTAGGTGTTTTCATAATGAACAATTAGGCATAGGTTTTGAGTATATTAAACGTTTATTGGGAGACTAGATACGCAATCTTAATTTTTATAGACCGTTCTACAAAAATCATAAATGAATACATAAAAAATTGTATTAACATTTCCGATTGCGAGAAAGTGGTAAATAATCAACTATCATATAATACCATGAGTGAAAAGTTTTATCACCATTCCAGGGATTAGATACAAAAGAAAAACCATGAAAAATCGTTCATTTTTCGTTTGGAGCCCCATAATAAAATTTAATATGGACGAACAGACTAAAACTTTTTGTTCCTGATACGGTCCTGACGGAATATGACTGTCTTGGTCCATAACCATGACATATGGAGAGATGGTAGGAATAACCAGTCATTATTTTCACGCAGACGGGTCAGGGTCGCGTTCGAAGAACCATCATGGCCACTGATTCATGATTGTCTCATTCACAGTTATTTTTGTCGCCATTTTCAGACACATCAATCGTCCTCATGTAATTGATTGTTTTAATTAAGTTGCTTCGCAGGAATTTTGTGGTGACCTAAATCAGTTAGAAAACAAGTTTGACCTACATATTGTTTCTAAGAAATTGACACAAAAAGTTGGCAATTTTGGACATAGGATATAAACAATTTATCGATTTTAATATGTATTTTAAAAACAGATTGCGGTTGCACAGTGCCTACGAGTATGAAGAATAATATCTCATCTGTCCTAAAAATTTGGGTGCCAAATCAAGATATTATTAAACTTAACAATACAAATATCTGATAGAACACTGTAAGTAGGTAAGTATAGATTCAACTTTAGTCAATTTAGATGAATATGAGGAGCCTTATGTTGCATCGTATAAGTAATATCACTTTTAGCGTTTTTCTGTGGCCGCTAACTACAACGAATTAAAACCCTTAAATAAATAAATAACACGGACAATCTTACACAAATCGACCTAATATCCCAAACTAAGCAAAGCTTGTACTATAGGTACTATTAGGCGACGACGATATATATAATATATACATAAATTGTAATACTTAAATACATAGAAAACATCCAAGACCCAGGAACAAACATCCGTGCTCATCACACAAACACTTGCCCTGGCCGGGATTCTAACCCGGGACCGCCAGCTTCGTAGGCCGTTGTATGCTCCCCTTGATTGTCAATCATGAGTTATGTAGGCGAAAATCACAATAATAAAACAGAATTAATTATCGTCTGCTCAGAGCACACGCACATATATGTATTCAATCACCCCAAACCCGAATATAATACTCGTATAATAAATATACATCTTCTTACAATTTACCAACGTAAATATTATTGTGCCCGAATGTTTTGAGCTGCAAACACCGACCTACTTCTGTTGTTGTGATAATTATGTCACATATATATCACAAACAGATTAATCGCTATAGTACCCATCGTAACGTTACATAATCCAATCAAGCTTACCCCTGAAATAATCTGATAAAAGTTATCAATCGACACGCCCGGCAGCTTCGTAATCACATTATAATGGCTGTTATCTAAGTCTGAACCATAACCGCGACACGACGCACTCAAACGTAGACCCCTCTCAGTTTTGGCAGACACCTTAACCAATACGCGTTTTGGTCGAAATCTATTCCATTTTATCAATTTATTCGTAGCAATTTGCTTCTTGGTACAAATTGTTCGATATTTGAATTTTTTAAATCTTTTTCGTAGGTAATACAGATTGGATTAGGTAATACGATTAGAATATTACTTGAGTTGCAAATTCAAAATAGGTAATCAAGTACAACATAATAATATGTAACTACACAGTCGGTGTGAAAAAGCTGTGGTTCCATAGTTTGAAAACTTTGGTAACTTATTATTAGTGAGATATTACCTTGTCTTAGTACGGTCAAGGAATTTAATTAGTGTACCCTTTCGTACCTTGTCATAGTGACATTGATATCCGGAATCTCTATCGGCTTTCATATTGATTTTGACTGTGACAAGGTACGAAATGGTATATAAATTAAATTACTTGACTGTACATAACTACGACGAAGTCTAAGCTACATGTATGGTTATTTTTAGTAGCCTGTGGTCACCTTATACAAGTATATGCCAATGCGAGAGTGCCAACCCACGCCAAGTTAATGTATATCTATTTTGTATGGAGTGAAGATTGAAAAAATAGATGTTTGGAATAAAAAGGTAAAATATGAACAAATCCATTGGTAACTTTGTAATGACGTAATATTTTCCCTTAGCCTTAGAGTGATAGTCCTCGGTACACCAAAAGAAGCGGACAAATAATTATTTTCTGATACCGAAGTCCCCGGCTTCTGCAGAGAAAATGCATGCAAACGAGTACTTTGATAGCGGGAACTATCTCAGCCGGATCCCTTTCGAGAATTGCAAATTTATATCGTTTGGAATGTTCCAATACTTGTCTATGAAACAAAAAGCGGCCAAGTGCGAGTCGGACTCCGGTTCCGCTGCCGTTTATACAAAAAAAAACACTACAGATGAAAAAAACACTAACGAAAGAGCCCCGGCACTTAAGTCATTTTGCTGAGAAGCACAGTTTTTTGGCAATAACTTAAAAACGGTATGTCCGATCACGTTGAAAACAATTTTTGTTGGTAGTATTAATTAAGTTTTATATTTGTACATTTTTTCATATTTTTGAAAATACCGTTTAGAAAATAGAGGAATATTTGGGAAAATATTCACTAAATCAAAAATTATTTTTAGAAACCTCCAAGTGTTTTTAGAAGAGCTGTCGCATGATGTGTCACAAATTGATATTTGCTGAAAAACATCGTTTTCGGTTTCGGTTACATGTATGGAGTGCCCCCCCTAGAAATAAATATATTTTTTTTATTTAACTATCAAACTAAGTAGCTGTTTACACACGACACCTATGCTTCAAATTTCATCAATGTACATCTTATACTTTTTGAATAAAATGCCTGTGACATACGGACGGACAGACAGACAGACAGGCATGACTAATCTATCAGGGTTCCGTTTTTGCCAATTTGGCTACGGAACCCTAAAAAGGGTACGATTATAAAAACATACTTAGTTAGTCTTGTAATTAATTCATGTCTCTTCACGAATAATCAAGTCACACATCAAGGCAGGTTTACTATTGATCGCAATTGCGGGATTTAGGGCACGAGATGTGTTGGGCCGCCATCACTTAGGCGACACTGAAATAGACCAAATGGTGCCTCACTAACTTTGGTCGTAATTGCCTGTAACAACTCATACCCAGTTCTACGTTCGATTTTAATTTTTACTAGGTCATAGACTAGACGTCAATGATGAACGTGACCTATAATGTCATAATTTTTTAGAGTTTCGTATTTCAAATCTGATTCACATCACGCATAGGACGGAATATCTATATTAAAGAAGAAGTCCTGACTGACTGACTGACTGACTGACTTATCAACGCACAGCCGAAACTACTAATGCTAGAGAATTGTTTTTTTCACAGTCGGCTATATTTATAACGTAGGCTAGGGATAAGAAAGCATTTTCGAAATTCATCCCCTAAGTGGGTAAAACAAAGGATGAAAGTTTGCATGGGAATCGTAAATTCTTTGGACTTAGAAAATTAAAATTTCGTGAAAAGATTGTGTGTTTAAAATCAAGTAACTTGTATTCTTGATTTATCGAAATTCATCCCCTAAATGGGTAAAACAAGGGATGGAACTTTGTATGTGAAACGTGAAATCTTTGGACATAGAAACTTGAAATTTCGTGAAAAGATTGTGTGTTTCAAATTAAGTAACTTATAAACTTGATTTTACGAAATTCATCCCCTAAGTGGGTAAAACAAGGGATGGAACTTTATATGTGCAACGTAAAATCTTTGGACTTAGGAACTTGAAATTGCAAAAAGCTTGTGGGTTGTGTTAACATTTTTATTAATAGTTAACGAATTGTTAAAAAGAAACACGAAGAGGGAGGGAGGGAGGGAGGGAGGGAGGGAGGGAGGGAGGGAGAGAGAGAGAGAGAGAGAGAGAGAGAGAGAGAGTGAGAGGGGAGAGAGATAGAGGAGAGGGAGAGATGGAGGGAAAGAGGGAGGAAGGGAGGGAGATAAGGTGGCAAAGGGAGAGAAGGAGTGAGAGAGGAAGAGAAGGAAGGAGGGAGAGAGAGCGAGAGAGGGAGGTAGGGAGGGTCGGAGATGGAGGGTGTGAGAAATAGAGGGAGAGGGAGGGAGGGAGAGAGAAATATAGGGAGAGAAAAAGAGAGAGGGTGAGAGGGAGGTAGGGAGGAGAGAGCAATAGAGCGAGAGAGAGGGAGGGAGGGAGAGAGGGGCAGAGAGATGGAGGAAGTGAGAAATAGAGGGAGATGGAGGGAGAGAGAGATGGAGGGAGAGAGGGAGGGAGGATGAGAAATATAGAAAGAGAGGGAGAGAGGGAGGTTGGGAGGAGAGAGCAAGAGAGCGAGAGAGGGAGGGAGGGAGGGAGGGAGAGACATAAAATAGGTGTAGTAAAATTATGACGCCGGTTTTCTTGTGACGTTAACACGTAAAATTATCGTTTGTAAACCAACTTTACAGACAACTATTTTATGCTATGCCTTAATACACTATCCTTTTGAAATTCCAGTGTCGGGAATTTCGCCGGTCTTTTCTTTTCATAGTCTAGCAGGCGTTAAAATTAAAAGTGCCGGTATTGCCTTCTTATGGAATAATGTTCAATATCCCCATTTTCTCAATCTAAATCCGTTAGTCCCTGAATATCTTCTAAGTATTTTTTTACAGCATCGGACAACTGACACATAAAAGTATTTCTCATTCATATCCCTGTTTTTACCTAAAATCTACGCGGACGAAGTCGCGGGTGGCCGCCAGTACTTAAATATGCATTTATTATACTATGTTATCTCTAAAAAAACAAAAGGTAGGGCAAAGTTCTTATCATCAAGACAAAATAATTCACTATCGATGTTTGAAACTAAATACAATTTTATTGATGGGTTTATGAAAAGGTTTGCCTATCTCATAAATAATTCAATTACTCGTGTAAGAAAATGAAATCGATTGAAGTTAAGTACATTTATATACATTACACATTACATTACATTACATTACACAGTACATTTATATTTTCACCCTTGCAATACTTGGTTCAGTATTATTCACGACTGAAGTTTAACTACTTACAACACATCATACCTAACCAAAATGTTTTTTAAAGGTGATAGACGCATAGCCAAAATCGGTGATATTTGTAGCCTGATGGTTTTTTGTGTCACTTCTAAAACCTATCTTCTACGGCTAGTAAGTACAGACAGCACTGTATTATCCAAAGCGCCATAGGTATATATAAATGTAATATAATCGTCATGTATCTATCCTATAAGAATACTTAATAAAGTGTGTTGCGATAAATTTGGGACTAGGATGCCGACGACTACTTGATGCTCATTGCCCATCATGTTAAGTAACGACTTCTTTTCATTTCGCTTCGCACTCACTAAAATTCTACATGTCGGACCATGCTCAGTGTGGGGTTTCGTTGAAAGTAAGTATTAAGCGTTACCTTTGTATTTTTCTTTTCATATTTTTTGGACTTACGGTTTAAAAGATAAAGGGGTTAGGGGGACACAATTTATGCAACTTTCGAAGCGATTATTTCTGAATATATGTACTAAATCAAAAAAATATATAAAAACCTTACCGTGTTTTTAAAAGAACTGCCGATATATATGCCACACTTTAATATTTGCTGAAAAAATATTTTTAGCGTCTGTTACAGATTTACACATGAGCGAGTGTCGCCCCCAAAAATATTTATAAGTAGCAGCTTATACAAGACATATATACTCCAAATTTCATAAATATACATCGTGTAGCTTTTGAATAAAATTTCTGAGACATACGGACAGCCACGAACATGACGAAACTATAAGGGTTCCATTTAAGCCATTTTGGCTACGGAACCCTAAAAATGAGTTTCCGTATCGAGGGTTATGATAATGATACAAGTGATACAACTAAGAAAAAAATACAGCCTCATTTAAGATTTTCTTGGCAAATGAACAGTGTCATCTCTCGAACAATTCGTAAAGCTGCGGGCGGACTGTAGTTATTAACATCCTTTGGTAATAAAATAAGATATAATTTGGATTCGCCGCAACCTCCGTCACAAGCGAGCAGCGCTCCTTGCCGGCTGTGGCTGACTCACGCCTATATCGGGAGAATGCAATCGCCCACTCTTCCATGCATCTTAAGCTCCAATAATGTCTGTACCTTGAATAAATTAGCCTCGTGCCCTGTAGAAAGCGGCATTCAGCAATTCGTACGTCTACATTATGTATAATTGAATCTCAGTATAATTATATGGTGCCGTTTATAAGGTGTCTTAATAAAATGATGTGGCACGTTCAATAGAAACTGATGCTTTGCATGCTTAAGTAAATACTCGTAGTCTAATGGGTTATTCGTGACAAAATTATGAATAGTTATGGTAATTAAAATCAAATCATATCATTTTCTTTTGTAGGGTAGGGTATATATATGTGCTCGTAAGCATTCCAGGTTAACACACATGCACAGTCAGGTGCAAAAAGATATACACGATTAATAAGTTCGTTCAAAAATTTGTCTGTCCAAAAAGGACTTCTCTCAACTGTAATGACGGGTCTAGTCTATTTACCCGTCAATAAGGTTAAGATAAGCCTTTTGGACAAACTAATCGTGTATTTTTTGCAGCTGACTGTATCTGGGTGGCTACCAGAAAACTGTGCCTACACCGATTCTATGTTGTAAAAAAGTGATAATATTTTTGAAAAACAATCACGTATGGGTGAACAGATGCTGAATATCTACAAATAGGTTAAAACATTGGTAAAGATTTCAATGAAAAATACACGCATTTTATCGCGCGGCAAAAGTTTAAAGCCTTAATGAAACGACTGCGAAATACTGAGCCATAAAATGCATAATTATTTTTAACCCTCACCCGCTGCGTTCCTTTTAGTTGAGAAAATATAATTTCTCAGGGGTGCACAAACATAAATAGGTACTCGTACCTATTGTGCAGTTATTAAAAATCATGGAAACATATTTCAGGGAATTTAGGGGTTTGAAGGTTCCCAAAGGGATGGCATTATTTATGAAGTTGGTGTTGCCAGGCGACGGCATCGGCAGTAGGTCACGCGGTCGTTGCCGTCATTAGGGCCGCCATCACTAGGACGGCTAGTATAACCCGCGGCTGAATTACACAGTTAAACACTAGATCCTATGTTACGAAACCTTTGGGTGTTAGGTATGATGATCCTATGTTTTAGCTTGGGTTTCACTTTCTAGTCGACGCAAAGTAATTAGGATCCTAAAGGCGTATATTCTGGACAATTATGAAAAATATATTTTTTTGTTAAAACTACCTAAATCTCATAACACGACTGCAGGCGTTCATGGAAATCAAGCATTGTGCGACTCTTTTGGCCCGTACTTAAAAATAAATAAGCTAGACGAAAATCGTATACACGGTTCGACAGAAGTTTGGATAGCCTGAATCTGTCTAGGTACGTCGCGCTATAAGTAGTTAACGTAGTTAGTTACAGCTCGATGTATTCAGCCCGGCATACGGCAGTGCGCGGCCTGCCTCCCTACCGGCTACCACGGACACGGTAACGCGGCAAAACGCTTAGAAATTTATTCCTGATCGTAATAAATTTAACAAAGCACGTTTCTAGTAATATTTATAAGTGAACACGTTACTTAAACATAAATTGGCAACCGTTTTTTCTCTAAAGTTATACAGTTTCGGTTCAAATATGATAGTTGCGAAGTTTTCGTATTTGTTGTTCGTAAGAGTTTATTATTGTCGGTGCGGTATCTCGTAAGAGCGGTCGGAGGCGAGGCGAGCGCGATGGACGCGTGCGATGGCCGAACCGCTCACGCTGCCGCCTCTGCCACCGCCCCGACGCTTACCTATCTCGCTGCATCCCTACCGTGTCAAAAGGTGTGACATTGAACATCAATTAAATACAAATATTTCAAGTGGTTTTCATTCAACTGATTAAGTAGACATTTTAATTACTTTGCAGGCGTCACCGCTGCCCACACAACGATGTCCCGGAGCCATTGTTCGATGTGGCGCACACGACGAGTGTGGTCTCCGCGTACAAGCAAGACTACGACGAGAAGCATGTCAGCCGCACCACGGCCGTCCATCATGAGGACCACCTCCGCCTCGAAGGCGAATTCCAGAAGCCAGAGCGCCCCGAGTGGCATCCTGCCGAGCGACCCAAACCCACCAAGCCGGAAGACAATCTTAAACCCGAGGGTGACTTTGAAAAGAGGCGTCCGGAGGAATGGAAACCTGGCGACAGAGCTCCCGTGAAACGGCCAGAAGATAACCTCAGGCCTGAGGGTGATTTTGAGAGGAGGCGCCCCCAGGAGTGGCGTCCAGGTGACAGAGCGCCTATTCGACGTCCCGAGGACAACTTGAAGCCCGAAGGAGACTTTGAAAAACGTCGCCCAGATGAATGGCAACCAGGAGACCGTGCCGCCGTCCGTAAGCCTCAGGACAACCTTCGTCCAGAAGGTGATTTTGAGAAACGTCGGCCTGACGAGTGGAAGCCGGGTGATCGAGCATCTGTACGTCGTCCTGACGATAACTTGAAACCTGAAGGTGATTTTATCACTCCTGAAAAAGAACAATGGCGTCCGGCCGAAAGACAGTCACCTAAAAAACCCGAAGACAATTTGAGACCACAAGGAGACTTTGCTCAACGTCATCCTGAAGAATGGCGGCCGGGAGACAGGGCCCCTGTGCGTCGCCCTGAAGATAATCTCAAGCCTGAGGGAGAATTCACTTCCCCTGAGAAACAACCTTGGCAGCCTGCGGAAAGGCAAAAACCCAAGAAGCCCCAAGATAACTTAAAAGCGGAAGGTGATTTTGAAACGCATAAGCCGGATCAATGGCGTCCTGCCGAGCGTCGTGAGCCTACTAAACCAAAAGATAATTTGAAACCAGAGGGCGAATTTGAAAAACCAAAACACGACGAGTGGCGACCGGCGGAGCGACAAACTCCCAAAAAACCACAAGACAACCTCAGACCCGAGGGCAATTTTGAAACACAAAAGCCTGATCAATGGCGTCCCGCCGAACGTCGTGAGCCAACCAAACCCAAGGACAACCTCAAACCTGAAGGTGACTTCGAACAGCCAAAACATGATGAGTGGCGACCAGCTGAGAGGCAGACACCCAGGAAGCCTCAAGACAACTTGAAACCCGAGGGAGAGTTTGCTCAACGTCAACCTGATGAATGGCGTCCAGGTGACAGAGCCCCCGTCCGGCGTCCTGAAGATAATCTAAAACCAGAAGGCCAATTCACTTCTCCAGAAAAAGAACCTTGGAGACCAGCAGAAAGACAGAAGCCCAAAAAGCCGGAAGACAATTTGAAACCAGAAGGTGAATTTACATCACCTAAGAAAGATGAATGGAGACCGGCTGAGAAAGCTATAGTCAAGAAACCAGAGGATAACTTACGACCCGAAGGAGATTTTACAATGAAGAGAACAACCGACTACAAGGTTGTAACTGGCGAAAGGGCTGAAATCATTCGGCGCACCGACAACATTATTACAGAAGGCGAGTTTACGGGTATGTATTTTTTACTCAACTAACTAGTAATAAAAAAACCTACTGTGATACTTTATAAAGCTTCTGATTAAAGACTTTTAAATATTTTGGAAATATCTGCTAGTTTCTTATATGTTGCTAATTACAACAACATAATTCGTTTTTGTATGATTCATTTTGTAATTTGGAACATTTAATTAATAAATAAAGTCAAGACCCGTGGATTTTAGTATGGGATTTGGTGGCCTTGTGTAAGAAAAATGAGACGCAAAACTTTTAGTGCATGCATTACGATTATTTGAATATGTAAGGAAAATTGTAGTTTATTATTTCTATTAAGAATCAAGTGACAACCAAACAATAATAAAAAATATTTTAAAATACACAGATTCGGTAAACACTAAGACGTTTTGTTTTATATTCCAGACACTACTACTTCTCGCACTGAGTATACGCTAAAACCGGTAGAAAGGCCAACACCTGTTCGACGAAACACTTGGACAAAGATCGAGGGAGAAATGACTACAGACACAACCTCAAAGTCGGAATACATCGATTATACAGACATCGTCGAAAGGACTGTTATAGCCACAAAGAAAACTGACAATTTGACTCAAAAGGGCGAGATAGAATTCGTTACATCTAATCAAGAAGACTACACTCAAAAAATGACTCCGGTTGAGCGCCCGCAAAGACGTCGGACCTGGACTAAAGAAGACTTTGAAAAGTTCTACTCAACAGATGAATTGCAAAAAGTTACGACTACGCAAGAGGAGTATAGGATATACGATGAAACTGATATCAGACACCAACAGATCATAAGAAGGGATAACCTACATATGGAAGGAACATTTGAAACTCATACAGTGTCCCATGATGCTTATCAAGGCACTGAATTGATTGAAAGGCCAAAACAGAAGAAACCAATAGACAACCTGCGACCAGAGGGTGAATTTGAAACACCTAAACAAGATAAGTGGCGTCCCGCGGAGCGAAGAGAAATCACTAAACCAAAAGACAATCTTAAACCGGAAGGCGAATTTGAATCACCTAAGCATGAAGAGTGGCGTCCTGCTGAAAGGCCTGAGGCGAAAAAACCCAAGGATAATCTTAGGCCAGAGGGGGATTTTGAGCAACCACGACATCAAGAGTGGCGCCCCGCCGAGCGTCAAATGCCTACTAAGCCACAAGATAACTTACGACCAGAAGGCGATTTCGAAACGCAAAAGCCTGATCAATGGCGCCCAGCTGAACGCCGTGAACCGACTAAGCCCAAGGATAATCTGAAACCTGAAGGCGATTTTGAAGCGCAAAAGCCTGATCAATGGCGTCCTGCTGAACGCCGAGAGCCAACTAAGCCCAAGGATAATCTGAAACCTGAAGGTGATTTTGAAACGCAAAAGCCTGATCAATGGCGCCCCGCTGAACGCCGAGAACCAACTAAGCCCAAGGATAATCTGAAACCTGAAGGCGATTTCGAAACGCAAAAGCCTGATCAATGGCATCCTGCTGAGCGCCGAGAGCCAACTAAGCCCAAGGATAATCTGAAACCTGAAGGTGATTTTGAAACGCAAAAGCCTGATCAATGGCGCCCCGCTGAACGCCGAGAACCAACCAAGCCCAAGGATAATCTGAAACCTGAAGGCGATTTCGAAACGCAAAAGCCTGATCAATGGCGCCCTGCTGAACGCCGAGAACCAACCAAGCCCAAGGATAATCTGAAACCGGAAGGCGATTTTGAAGCGCAAAAGCCTGATCAATGGCGTCCTGCTGAACGCCGAGAGCCAACTAAGCCCAAGGATAATCTGAAACCTGAAGGTGATTTTGAAACGCAAAAGCCTGATCAATGGCGCCCTGCTGAACGCCGAGAACCAACCAAGCCCAAGGATAACCTGAAACCTGAAGGTGACTTTGAAAGTCAAAAACCAGATGAATGGCGTCCAGCGGAACGTCGTGAAATTACTAAACCAAAGGATAATCTCAAACCCGAAGGAGAATTTGAAAAACCTAAGCATGACGAATGGCGTCCGGCAGAACGGCAAGCCCCGAAGAAACCGCAAGATAATCTTAAGCCTGAAGGTGAATTTGAATCTCCTAGGCATGAAGAATGGCGCCCAGCTGAGAGACCAGAAGTTAGAAAACCAAAAGACAATTTAAGACCTGAAGGCGATTTTGAAACGCAAAAGCCTGATCAATGGCGCCCTGCTGAACGACGAGAACCAACTAAGCCCAAGGATAATCTGAAACCTGAAGGTGATTTTAAAACGCAAAAGCCTGATCAATGGCGCCCCGCTGAACGCCGAGAACCAACCAAGCCCAAGGATAATCTGAAACCTGAAGGTGACTTTGAAACTCAGAAACCAGATGAATGGCGTCCAGCGGAACGTCGTGAAATGACTAAACCAAAGGATAATCTCAAACCCGAAGGAGAATTTGTAAAACCTAAGCATGACGAATGGCGTCCGGCAGAACGGCAAACCCCGAAGAAACCGCAAGATAATCTTAAGCCTGAAGGTGAATTTGAATCTCCTAGGCATGAAGAATGGCGCCCAGCTGAGAGACCAGAAGTTAGAAAACCAAAAGACAATTTAAGACCTGAAGGCGATTTTGAAACGCAAAAGCCTGATCAATGGCGCCCTGCTGAACGACGAGAACCAACTAAGCCCAAGGATAATCTGAAACCTGAAGGTGATTTTGAAACGCAAAGGCCTGATCAATGGCGCCCCGCTGAACGCCGAGAACCAACCAAGCCCAAGGATAATCTGAAACCTGAAGGTGACTTTGAAACTCAGAAACCAGATGAATGGCGTCCAGCGGAACGTCGTGAAATGACTAAACCAAAGGATAATCTCAAACCCGAAGGAGAATTTGAAAAACCTAAACATGACGAATGGCGTCCAGCAGAACGGCAAACTCCGAAGAAACCACAAGATAATCTTAAGCCCGAAGGTGAATTTGAATCTCCAAGGCATGAAGAATGGCGCCCAGCTGAGAGACCAGAAGTTAAAAAACCAAAAGACAATTTAAGACCTGAAGGCGATTTTGAAACGCAAAAGCCCGATCAATGGCGCCCTGCTGAACGCCGAGAGCCAACTAAGCCGAAGGATAATCTGAAACCCGAAGGCGATTTCGAAACGCAAAAGCCTGATCAATGGCGCCCCGCTGAACGCCGAGAACCAACTAAGCCCAAGGATAACCTGAAACCTGAAGGTGACTTCGAAACTCAGAAACCAGATGAATGGCGTCCAGCGGAACGTCGTGAAATGACTAAACCAAAGGATAATCTCAAACCCGAGGGCGAATTTGATAAACCTAAATATGAGGAGTGGCGGCCGGCAGAACGGCAAACCCCAAAGAAACCACAAGATAATCTTAAGCCCGAAGGTGAATTTGAATCTCCAAGGCATGAAGAATGGCGCCCAGCTGAGAGACCAGAAGTTAAAAAACCAAAAGACAATTTAAGACCTGAAGGCGATTTTGAAACGCAAAAGCCCGATCAATGGCGCCCTGCTGAACGCCGAAAGCCAACTAAGCCGAAGGATAATCTGAAACCCGAGGGCGATTTCGAAACGCAAAAGCCTGATCAATGGCGCCCTGCTGAACGACGAGAACCAACTAAGCCCAAGGATAATCTGAAACCCGAGGGTGATTTCGAAACGCAAAAGCCTGATCAATGGCGCCCTGCTGAACGCCGAGAACCAACTAAGCCCAAGGATAATCTGAAACCTGAAGGCGATTTTGAAACTCAGAAACCAGACGAATGGCGTCCAGCGGAACGTCGTGAAATTACTAAGCCAAAGGACAATCTCAAACCTGAGGGCGAATTTGAAAAACCTAAACATGACGAATGGCGTCCGGCAGAAAGGCAAACTCCGAAGAAACCACAAGATAATCTTAAGCCCGAAGGTGAATTTGAATCTCCTAGGCATGAAGAATGGCGCCCAGCTGAGAGACCAGAAGTTAAAAAACCAAAAGACAATTTAAGACCTGAAGGCGATTTTGAAACGCAAAAGCCCGATCAATGGCGCCCTGCTGAACGCCGAGAGCCAACTAAGCCGAAGGATAATCTGAAACCTGAAGGCGATTTCGAAGGGCAAAAGCCTGATCAATGGCGCCCTGCTGAACGACGAGAACCAACTAAGCCCAAGGATAATCTGAAACCTGAAGGTGATTTTGAAACGCAAAAGCCTGATCAATGGCGCCCTGCTGAACGCCGAGAACCAACTAAGCCTAAGGATAATCTTAAACCTGAAGGCGACTTTGAAACTCAGAAACCAGATGAATGGCGGCCAGCGGAACGTCGTGAAATGACTAAACCAAAGGATAATCTCAAACCTGAGGGTGAATTTGAAAAACCTAAACATGACGAATGGCGGCCGGCAGAACGGCCAACCCCGAAGAAACCACAAGATAATCTTAAGCCCGAAGGTGAATTTGAATCTCCTAGGTATGAAGAATGGCGCCCAGCTGACAGGCCAGAAGTTAGAAAGCCAAAAGACAATTTAAAACCTGAAGGTGAATTCGAAAAACCCAAGCACGATGAGTGGCGTCCAGCTGAAAGGCAGACTCCCAAAAAACCGCAAGACAATCTCAGACCCGAGGGTAATTTTGAAACACAAAAGCCCGATGAATGGCGTCCCGCCGAACGTCGTCAACCAACTAAGCCTAAGGACAACCTCAAACCGGAGGGAGACTTCGAACAACCAACGCACGAGGAGTGGCGTCCTGCTGAGCGGCAAACACCTAAGAAACCTCAAGATAATCTCCGACCTGAAGGTGAATTTGAAACTCCTAAACAAGATAAGTGGCGTCCGGCAGAGAGACCTGAAGCTAAAAAGCCTAAAGATAACCTTAAACCTGAAGGAGAGTTTGAAACTCAGAAACCTGACCAATGGCGTCCTGCCGAGCGGCGAGAGCCAACTAAGCCTAAAGATAACTTGAAACCTGAAGGTGAATTTGAGAAACCCAAGCACGATGAGTGGCGGCCAGCAGAGCGACAGACACCTAAAAAGCCACAAGACAATCTTAGGCCTGAAGGTGACTTTGAGTCTCCCAAACCTAAGGAATGGCGTCCTGCAGAAAGACCGGAAGCACGGAAGCCAAAGGACAACCTTAAACCAGAAGGTGATTTTGAAACTCTAAAGCCTGATCAATGGCGTCCTGCCGAACGACGAGAACCAACCAAGCCCAAAGACAATCTTAAACCAGAAGGCGAGTTTGAAAAGCCTAAACACGATGAGTGGCGCCCAGCTGAACGTCAAACACCTAAAAAACCTCAAGATAATCTCCGACCTGAAGGTGAATTTGAAACTCCTAAACAAGATAAGTGGCGCCCGGCAGAGAGACCTGAAGCTAAAAAGCCTAAAGATAACCTTAAACCCGAAGGAGAGTTCGAAACACAGAAGCCTGATCAATGGCGTCCTGCTGAGCGCCGTGAGCCAACCAAACCTAAGGATAATCTGAAACCCGAGGGTGAGTTTGAAAAACCTAAACATGACGAATGGCGCCCTGCTGAGAGACAAAGCCCTAAGAAACCCCAGGATAATTTGCACCCTGAAGGAGATTTCCAAAAACCAAAACATGATGAGTGGCGACCGGCTGAAAGACCTGAAGCTAAAAAGCCTAAAGATAATCTAAGGCCAGAAGGAGACTTTGAAAAGCCCAAGCATGATGAATGGCGCCCTGCTGAACGACAAACGCCGAAGAAACCTCAAGATAATCTTCGTCCAGAGGGTGAGTTTGAAAAACCAAAACATGATGAATGGAAGCCCGCAGAAAGACAGACACCTAAAAAGCCGCAAGATAATCTTAAGCCTGAAGGTAAATTCGACAGACCTGACAAACCAAAACCTTTGCCTGCTGGGGATCGGCCAGTTCAAAAGAAACCTGAAGATAATTTGAAGCCTGAAGGCGAAATGGAAATTTTACGACGTACTGATTATACGGCAACGCGAGGCGATCGTGTTGATATAGTTAAACACGAAGACCATCTCAAGATGGAAGGAAAAATTGATGTCCATCGGTCTCGAGATGATTATAAGCGCATTGAAAAAACAGAAAAGGTTGTAATCACGAAACATGAAGACAATCTAAGAACAGAAGGTGAATTTATTGATTTGCAAGTTCGGAACGACTACTCTGCTACTAAGGGAGAAAGAGCTACAGTAGTCAGACCTCAGGACAATTTAAAACCCGATGGTAAATTTTATAGACCTGAAACTGTTCCGTCTCAACCTGCCGAGAAGCGCAAATCTTTCAAATATGTTGACAATATTACTATTGACAAAGATACTGATATCAGACGCAAACAACATCTAGAAAGGGTTGATATAATTAGGCGTGAAGATAATCTAAAAATAGAGGGTGAATTTATAGATCTCAAGCAGAAAAACGATTATACAGTTGTAACAGGTGAACGGGCCGCAGTTATTAAGCACGATGATAATTTGAAGATGGAGGGTAAAATGGAAAATATCCGATCTTCTGATACTTATCGCGTAGTTAAAGGTCAAAGAGTGAAACTAACTCGTAGAGAAGACAACCTTAAGATTGAAGGTGTATTTGAAGATCATTCTCGTCGAAATGACTATAGTGTAACGAAGGGTGAACGATCTGCTATCGTTTATCATCCGGATAACTTGAAACCTGAAGGTACCTTTGAAAAACGACTTGTCGCAGAACCAGTCACTGGTGAAAAACGAACACCGATAAAGGGCCCTGATAATCTAAAACCAGAGGGTGACTTTGACAGGCCCACAAAACCAAAATGGGAATCCGCAGAAAGACCAGATGTTGTCAAGCCTCGAGACAATCTATATCCTGACGGAGAATTCGATAGACCAACAAAAACAAAATGGGTTCCAGGTGAAAGATCAGATCAAGTTAGACCAGTGGACAATTTGCATCCAGATGGTGACTTCCAAGATAGACCGAAGGAGCGCTGGCAACCTGGTGAAACTCCTTCACAAGTACGTCCAAAAGACAACTTAAGACCCGAAGGTGACTTCGATCGCCCTGAGCGACCCAAGTGGCAAAAGGGTGAAAGGCCAGAGCAAGTAAGACCAACTGATAATCTACATCCCGAAGGTAAATTCCAAGATAGACCCAAAGAGCAATGGCGGCCTGGAGAAACTCCATCCCAGGTTCGCCTGAAGGACAACTTAAAGCCGGAAGGAGGTTTTGATCGCCCAGATCGGCCAAAATGGCAAAAGGGTGAGAGACCAGAACAAGTGAGAACAACAGACAATCTGCACCCTGAAGGCAAGTTCCAAGATAAGCCTAAAGACAACTGGCAGCCTGGTGAGACTGCATCACAAGTTCGCCCCAAAGACAATTTAAAACCAGAGGGTGACTTTCATCGTCCTGAACGCCCTAAATGGCAAACTGGCGATCGGCCAAGTGCTGTGAAACCGAAAGACAACTTATACCCAGAGGGGCACCAGACGCCAACTGGAAAAGATTCACCAACTCGAGGTCACCGTCCTACCGATACAACGGTAGATAAAACCAGTTCCACACAAAAAGATGATATGTTGAGAAAAACAACTGAGTCGGTAACCTTTACTGGTCAAGATATTCACAGCGTTGACTCCAATCGTACGAATATCGTACGCCATGACACCGAAAGGCGCCGTGATGATGATATAACTAAATCTACCCATTTAGAAACACATCTGCAAAATACAACAAATACCCATAGTGAACATTCAACCATAAGGAAAGTGCAATCCGGAACTCATGTGGCTCATTCTACAGTAACCTCACAAAATATAATTGATCGTTCAGATTCACAAAATAATGTAGATAAAACAACATATTTACGAAATAAAGTTGATGGAACTCAAACACAGAAAGATTCCGCCATTACTCATATAGACAACAATTCAGTAAATAAATACGATTCGAAAAATATTAAACACGTTCAATCTTCGACAACATCGGCCACAAAGTCAGTAAAACAAATTACAGAAAAGAAGTTGGTGGGTGGAAAATGGGTCGCCGTAACTAGGAATGTGGAAACCAGCATCTCAACAGTAGGAGACCGCCCGTCGGGTAAGAAACCCAAAGACAACTTGCATTTAGATGGTAGTTTCGAAGGACGGCCCCAAAATAAATGGCAACCGGGAGAAACTCCGGCTCAAGTACGCCCAAGAGACAATTTAAGACCAGAGGGAGATTTTGATCGTCCGGCAAAATCAGAATGGCAAACTAGCGAGAGACCAAGTCCAATAAGACCAAAAGATAATTTACACCCTGAAGGTGATAAGTATTCAGGCGAGGGACCAAGACGCCCTACTGATATGAAGCCTGATGGCTATCCACGCATGGGCAGTCCATCTGACAAATCTGGACCCATAAGACCTAAGGATAACCTTTATACCAATGGTCACGTTGTACGTGAAGATGCAATGAGAGTACAATCGCAAGATATATCCAAGAAAACTACTGAAAGTAGAACCCAAATAGGCCGTGATGACTCGAATATACAATCACGAGATTCACGAGTGCACTCCACTACTAGTGGCTCTACTGTTCATCAAGACGGAAGGTCACATACTACGCATACAGAATCCCACACTACCATACATAGTGGCGTTGAAAGTTCTACAAATAAACATTCAAAATCTGGTTCCCAGATAACACAAACTACGGTTACTTCTCAGGGTGCTGATCGTACTGGATCTCAGCGTAATATCAATAAAACATCGTCTCAGGATGTCACTGACAGGTCCTCATATCGAACTGCCGCTGACAAAAATAAAGTAAATCAGCATGTTGATTCGCGAAACATCAAAAATGTGTCGTCGTCTTCTACAGTTAATAAGACAATGAAACAAGTATCTGAAAAGAAACTAATAGCTGGTAAATGGGTTACTGTTACTCGTAATGTAGAAGTTAACACGACTTCATACGGGGGTGATACCAATAATTTCAAGACAGTTCAAGATAAAGGAGAGGTAGATAACTCAGGTCAAAATAGACAAATTCGAGGTGATTCCAGTCGAAAAATAGTGTCATCAGAAGATTCCGCAATTTTATCCTCACAACAAGGAATCACCAATCAACGCACGGCATCTGCTACTAGTCACACTCAACGTAACTCCTCAAATATCATGCACGTAACTAAAGATAGCCACATAGAAGAGCATAGCACCAGATCAACTCAACAAACACACGTTGTTGGTAGGAATCAACTTAGCGACAGTGTAGCCAGAACTAGTATTGAGTTCCAGAAAGCGATGCACGGAGGTGATTCTACGACTACTGTTATCGATAATTCCAGTCGTACCGGGCATCATAAGAGGACGTCGGATCTAGTTTCGGACGCATCTAACACAGTTCTCCATCGCAAAGGTGTTTCCTCGGCTACTGAAGCGCAGCATTCCATAAGTTCGACGGCATCTGCACAGCGTAAGAGCATCGGAAATCTAAATGACAGAGGAGAATACATCAGTAACTCGTCTCATAGTACTGATAGAAAGAGTATAAGTTCCATGCACCGATCGGCTCGCGATAATATGGCAGTGATTTCTCAGCACACAGATAGCTCAGATTCGCACCGTCAACAAAGCAAACGCGATGGCCAGTCTACGTTGGTCATTGAAAGGCAGCCGAGAGCAATTGTGCGAGACAATATTCAAGTAGGTGGAGAGTTCTACGGGCGCTCTGAAGCTAATTCCTACGGTAGCTTTTCGCGATCGGAGAATACGCAGAAGGTGCAGCGTAACGAGCGGTCGGAGCGCAGCGAGCGGGTGGTGCGGCACGGTACCACTTCGCACTTCGTGCTGGGAAACAATAACACCAGCTACAAGCAGGAGTTTACGTCGCACGTCCACGGGCCGTGCCCCGCCACGCTCATCGAGGCCCCGCGCACTCCCTTTAAACACACACGCGACTCTCGTGAGCACAAATTCTACGCCTCAAAAGCGTCCCGATAAAAATTATATTAAGTGAATTAAGTATACCTACTCAATTTCGAGTCATTGTTCATTCCTTTTGACTGTGCCTTACTAGAGCTTGTTTATTTAAAACATTTAATGAAAGCATAATAATAATATTTTTTTGTAACGCAATCTAATATTGCTAGTCTTATACAATTATTAACATGCCCTTTTTTTAGGCATTATATTATAATCTTTAACATGTTAAAGTACATACAAAACAAATCATATTTATCATTGTTTTATTATATAATGTCAAATATTGCCATGTAATAAATTTTATATTAAAATGTTTTGTTTTCCTTTTCTAGCCCCATCGTAAAGGTACATTTAATATCTGGTGAACGCGGATTTGCGGAAGTATTGTTAAATGTGAGCGTGCACTTCGTCCCAGTTAACACCTGAGAGCCCAAATTCACAGGTTAAGATGTGGTCGGGGAACATATGAAATGCACTAAATTTCATTGATCTAGCTTTCATACTTTAGGTTTTATTGATACCTAAAATACGCCGATTTTGTCACTGACGAACTCACTCACGTATCAAAATTCTAGGGTACTTCCCGATGACCTAGAAAGCTGGAAATTTCTTTGGCATGGAGCCTAGGATTTACATACAAAGAATAGTCAAATCAAGATATCTGTGACTTTCACCCTTCTACCCCTAAAAAGGGGGTGCCGGTCTCGGTACGGAACTAGTATAACTGAAATACTTTCCGATGCCCTAGAAAGCTGAAATTTGGAATGAAGCCTAGAATTTACATACAAAGAACAGAAAAAAACTGGGGGCACGGTATTGCCCCCGCCAAGATGAACAAAAAATATTATGAAAGTTTAATACTTAAATCGTTCTTACTGAGAATTCGTAAATAAATGCAACAGCCCAAAAAATTAGGGCACCTTACATAAAGAAGTGAGATTCCACCAAAAACATTTCATTTAAAATTGCCAGTCAAGACTCACAAGCTCATAACGCTTTCGCTGTAAACAAGTTATCAGATCCCAGGAAAAGCCAAGCCCTTAAGCTCTGACTTTACTGACTCTAGACCTTATCTTAAAGAGTATGGGCTTCAACTGGCTTGAAGCCCCTAAGCCCTGATTTTACTAACTCTACACCTTGGTTTCAAAAGTATGGCTTGGCCTTGGCCGCAATAGCGCGTGCACTACAAAAAGTTACTGTGGAAGATCTCCTTTAGCCTCGTTCTTGTGCAATTAGGCAGTAGCAAAATCCGAAATAAAATTGGCCTAAAGAGGATTAAGACTATAATAACTAAATTAAATCACATTAAGTAAATATCACAAAATACTAACAACAACAATTATTAAAACTTAATACAAGTTCTAAAATAATACATGTAAATTAATTAAATATCTGTACCTATGTTTCTAGAACATTCAAAAAACTTAAAATAGTTTTAATAAATCTTCGTTAGTTGACGGCTTCATCAGTCTGACCCGCCTCGTTAGCTAACTTTGGTTTTAGACGTCGAATTCTTTTGTACCGACTTACTTCTCCTTCGGAACTTTGGGATAACGGCCCAAGACCTTCGTTGCCGTTAAAGCTTACCCCATAATTCTCAGGTCCACCGTCGCAATCTACTGACGATGAGCGTGGAGGCTGTGTCAGCATATCTTTATTAATGAGGTCGTTGGCGGGTTCTAATTTTGAATTTTTATCAGCCGCTCGTTTCTTACGACTGCCTCCACTAAACATTAAATGTTCGTCAACCCCTTCCACCCCAGACAAAATACTGTCCGTGTCCGATCCGATGCTCATAGTATCCTTACCTGCGTCATCAGTAAGGGCGTTTGAACGTTTGAATGCACTTTGATTGCTTTGATCGGCATTCGATTTAAGGACCCGATATTGTGAATCGCTAACCTTGTCAAATCTCGAGTTGCTTTTTGCAAAATTTGCTGTTCGTTCGAAAAAGCCATCATCGTAAAACTCACCTTCATCATTATCTACGTCTTCATTCTCAGGAACATATGCTACCTTAGATTCTGGCATAATAGCAGCTGCTCGCTTTTTTACCGCGTGTTCTTTATTTCTCCTTTTGACTCTTATTAACGGTACCATATTTGAGCCGCTATCTTCATAAGCATTGGTATTAGAAAAAGACTCCTCCAAAGATTTCATGGGCTCTGCTAAATCTCCGTTATTTTCAATTATGACCTCCCGTTTCTGTGGACTGCAATAGTCGTAATGTAATTGTGCATCATCATCCATTAGTTGTGTCATATCTTCATCCTGAGAACCGGCATAGGACTCATCTTGTAAATCACTTAGTGACACGTCTTGTGATTCATTCGTATTGAAATCATTAAAATGTACTTCCCTTTTATTTTCACTTTTAGCTGTGGTAGATTCAGTACTGGTTGTAACATCACCGATTTCGGATTTCTCTGAGGTTTCTTCATCAGGGTCGCTTGACCTTCTGCTTATTTTACTATCACCAGTTTTAGTGCTCAACATATCTTCATTTGTAGCTGTTGTGATTCCAGTTGGATCATTATTTTGAGATAAGTCGCCTATGTTCAAATTTGCAAGAGCACCTGAAATTGTGTTCGAATCAGACTGAACCCCATCCATGAAATTATTTTCTTCAACTGCTCCTGCTTTTTTAGTTATTTCTCTTTTGTTTAAATTCATGGCTAGGTTAGTTTGACCGTTGTTAATAATTTGTGCTAAGAGCGCTCTTTTGTCATCTGAAAGGGTGTTCATTAGTTCTTCCACTTCTTTTTTATTTAGCTTTTTAATGTATTTCTGTATAATTGCCTGTTCCGCTTCATTCTCAAAATTCTCGAAGTCTTTCTTGTCTTTAACATCCTGATTACTTCCATCATCAGTGGGATCACTTGTATCACGTCGATCTCGGTTAGAATCATCGTGATTAAATTTATCATGAGGATTATCTTCAGATTCTCTGTCTTTGGCTGTTGGTCGATTGTAAAAATGATTATAAAAGTGGAACCGTCCAATATGTTCAGCGTTATTATTGTAGTGTTTATTTTTATCCAGCTTACTAACGTGTTCTTGTTTGTTATCGCTATGTTCGTATATCATATCATTATTTTCATCTTGTTGCGAGCTATCGCTGTCTTTAATATTTACTTGCTGACTGCGCAAAATGCCCTTTTCCTCTTGGTCGTCTGACTCACGAATAAATTGATTGGTATTGTTAGTTTCGCCATATCTGTCATGTTTGTTGTTAGTCTCTGGTTGTTCTTGGTCGTTGTCAGCAGTTTCTTCATCTTGGGCTTCGAATCTTCTGTCCGGTTTGAACTCTGAAAACTGTTTAACACCTGATTTACCGCCTCTTAGGTTACGTGCGCTAGATTTATTACCACATAGGTACCTACTAAATATTTATTTCAATTGACCTTTGCAAAGATTACGAATATGGAGAAATTTTAAACAAATGAATTAGAGTTGTACCTATGTGGTTTAAGGCAGGCGAGGGGGACACTTTGCTGACCGCACGGCCTACTTTGCACGTTCACTATGTAGTATCACTCTGATAGGTTACAGCACCAGCATATTCCTTGCGGTAGTACTCGGCTGGCAAGAACTGTAACTTTGCAGCTGCTGTCTCAGATACACGTACGCCCCTACTCTTTTTTTACATTTTTTTTGTGAAATATAACCTATATGTTTCCGCACGCGGCTAGTTGCCCACGATTGTTTTAATGTTATCAGTGATGGAAGTAGATACATTCAAGAAGACTTGAATATGTTAATTTAGGTTCGAAACAAAATTATTCATGTAGGACGTGTGTTTTTTTACTCTAAACATATTTTGCCTTATGAACATACGTCGTTATCGCGGGTACAAAAACGATTTGACAGTACAGAAAGGTTATGAAAAACAAGCAATAACAGACGCGAAACTCATTTTGAGGAACATCTATGCCTACTCCTACGAGTTTAAAATGTATCACACATTAGGTATTTCTAATACCCAACCTCCATACTTGACTTGACTACTAATACTACTTAAATAGATTAACTATGCAGTCGCAATGCAAACTCTTTAATAATTTTTCCTATTTGACATTGTCATTTGTTAGTAAGTACATTATCAATTATCCGTACTGATAACTGTGTGTAATATATTTATTGCCGAGTGCTTTTAAAATGCCGCGAAGGAAAAAAACGTGCGATGAATTTGTGGAGCTGTGGACAAAGGATTATCCTGAATTACAGGCTCGCGATACAAAATTATATTGCACTAAGTGCAATGTTAGTTTCCCCCAGAGAAAAGCTTCTATGGAACGACATTTCAACTCGGAAAAGCATACATCCGTCAAAAAAGATTTTAGGATGGAATTGACCAAATTTATGGTAAGCTGTAATATACCATGGTCTCAGTTAGAAAATCCCATATTCAAAAATTTTATCAATAACTGCGTCTCTGAAAAGTTCGAAAAATCTGTGGAGGTTCCTTCGGAATGTTTGTTGAGACAGAATTACGTAAACCAAATATACGACGAACAAATGCAAAAAATTAAAAAGGAGGTAGAAAATGCTTTTATTTATGTGAGTGTTGATGAAACAACAGATGCCAGGGGTCGTCAAATTGCTAATGTGATAGTCGGTGCATTGCTTGAAGATGCAGTCGGAACTCCACATGTATTGTCAAGCAAAAAATTGGAACAAACTAACAATATACGTATAACGGATACCGTCAAAACTGCACTGGATAATTTGTGGGGTCCCGACCACAATAAACATGAGAAAGTGTTGTTATTATGAACTGATGGTGTAGGGTACATGCAAAAAGCGGGTAGAACATTGAAAAAAAATTACCCAAACCTTATCCATGTTACATGTTTGGCTCATGGTCTTAACAGAGTTGCTGATCAAGTTCGCGTTCTTTTTACAAAAGTGAATAAATTAATATCAAATGTAAAAAGTTTTTCGAAAATCGCCAAAAAGAATAAAAACATATAAAGAAATGGTTAATGGAATACCCTTACCTCCAAATCCAACGATTATTCGTTGGGTACCGTGGATTGAGGCTGCGACATACTATAACAAGTATTTCGAGGAAATAAAAGGCGTTGTGGACACATTTCGTGATTCTGACGCAGCAAAAAAAGCATTTCGCAGTGCGAAAATTCGGAATGATTTAAATTTTATAGCGAAATATCTTCAGGTACTGACGCTATAAACAAATTGCAGTGCCCGAATCTATCTCTCAGTGAAAGTTTAGCCATCGTTCAAAAAACATACAAGTATATATCGAAATTAAATTTGAGTGCTAATGGAAAAAGAATATTTAAAAAGCTGAAACATGTCTTGAAGAAAAATACTGGATTTGACATAATAAAAAAAAATAATGAATTGATACAAGGGAAGGAGATAATACTTGAATCATCATTACGAGTTTGTCACACTACTCTAGATTATTTCCATCGTTTCAAGTATGCACCTACAACAACAGTTGATGTTGAAAGATCATTTAGTCAATTAAAATGGTAATTTACTGCTAGACGCCGCAAATTGACTGTGGAAAATATAGAAAAAATCTTTGTAATCTATTACGAAAACCAAATAATACATGTGAAAAATACACGTTAGTAAAAATTACACACGTTGTTTTCTTATTTTTTAAATAGACTTTCTTCTAAGTAGGTAAGCGTTTAATTAGTAGACGATAACAGTTATCTTCACACAAGTACGTATATATTGTTAAAATTGTTAAAAAAAGACGTTAAAAGATAATTAAATTTACTTATTTCCTATGTATAAACTTGTTAACTAAACAGATGGATACATATGACAACAGTTTAAACCCATACCCCTTTGCGGCTGTATTTTTTATTGATCTTTTCTAGAGAAAACTCTCCACATGTAAAGAGCTTCTTAGATGTTTAGTAGCTGTAGGCAGAATACGTCCGTTTCTACCAAATAGACATTCTGTTTTATCTGCTCTTTATCTGATTGGTAATTGTACCCGCGATAACGACGCATGCTTATGAATAGTGTTACCCTGTGGTGTTTCGGGTAGTGCTGTAAGCCATGTTCGGAATTTCAGTTAAACTCTTACCTTTTCGTCGACTGCAGCGTCTTCGTCCTCATGCGGCGAGTCTCCCGGTGCAGTCTCCTCGTCCTCATCGTCGTATTCTGCTTCTTCAGCATTCCTGGTTATTCGGATACGTTTAATTACACAAAAATGGTAAGTACTATCAGATGCCAAAATTGCGACACATCTCGAGTAAAATCTCTAAATTACGCCAATCTGTTGTTTTGTTGCTGCGTGCAATGAAAATAAACCTGCAGTTATTTTCATTTAAAAACTGACCAATTACCGACTACCAGTATCATCTACAGGTAAGTGACTCTGACTGAGTGACTGAAGACAGGTATCGGCATCAGTGTTGACATGAGTGATTAGCTGATTACACACACAGCTGCATAGCGAACTAATGGCATACAAATCGTGAAAGAATAAATGAATGGGATTTATGTATACGACTGATTGCATATATTTTCAGAGTATCTAAGCAATACAATTAACTATATGCCGCTATATTTATTACCTTTTTTTTTTACTCTACTCGTTTAAATGAATACGATACGTAAAAAAAACAAATTCAATCAAAATACATATACCTACATACTAGAAGTAACCGTAAGTGCACAATTTAATGTTGAGTATGCTATCGGTGTGAAAAAAAAGTAGGTGAGCAAAGCAGGCTCCATTATCATTATCACAATCATCAGTCACTTACCAACAGGTGACTTTGAAGTTGAAAAAAGGTATTATAGGTTGAAGTCACGCATACAACTTCATGCCGCCACGTATTGACAGCTGAAATTTGAAATAGAGCGCTTACACATATAGGCGTTTTTGTATGAATAAGAGTCGCGCTACTGCAATGCAACGCGACTTAGAAGCGCTACAGTCGCGCGACAAGAAAATCAAAATTAAGCTGTCAATACATAGCGGCGTGACGTTGTATGCGTGACCTCAACCTGTCATACCTTTTTTCAACTTCAAACTCACCTGTTGGTAAGCGACCGGTAAGTGACTGATGATTGTGGTGATGGATCATGCTTTTCTTACCTATAGATACACCCTCAACGTGAAGAGTTAGCTCCCCCCTCCATTTTTTCCACCTTTCTATTAAAGCGACTTATTTTAAGATTTTTACCCATAATCCCATATATAACAAAGCACTCTGTGCGCGAGACTGAGTTAAGATTTGCCAATTGGCGTAGTTTTGGTGTGCCATTTTCGGAGCCCCTATAACCTATCTACCTCTTTTAATCCATACTATTTCATACTTAATATTATAAATGCGAAAGTGTGTGTCTGTTACCTCTTCACGCTTAAACCGCTTAACCGATTTGGATGAAATTTGGAATGGAGATAGTTTGAGTCCCGGGGAAGGACATAGGCTACTTTTTATCCCGGGAAAGTACCCTTATCCGCGATAAACGAATTTAAGGCGGACGAAGTCGCGGGCAGAAGCTAGTGTTATATAAATAAATATGACGGGACAATTTAACACAAATCGAACTAGGTCCATGGTAAGCTCAATAAGGCTTGGCTTGTGTTATGGGTACTAGCCGACGATATATTTAATAGATGTATTACTTATATACATAGAAAACATCCAAGACTCAGGAACAAATATTTATGCTCATCACACAAATATTTGCCCTTACCGGGATTTGAACCCAGGACCTCAGCTTCGCAGGCAACGTTACTCCCACTGAGCCAAACCCAATGACATTCAATATTAACTAACTATAGACAGGACATCGCGAACCAAAGCGTAATCCATGACTTGTTACCTCGAGGTACCAAGTCGTTTAGTCTACTATGACACGTGGCTCTGACATGACGAAATAAAAATAATTTAACGGGAAATATGTCTAGTTGTCTTGAAATCCTATAAGTCACGTTACGGCAAAAGCACTGGACGTGACTTCAGCTTATTTGCGTAGGTATTATGTATATTTATTTAATAATTTGAATTAAACAAAATCGCCGATAGATGATTCTAGAAAATGTCCCTAAAACTTATAGTACCTAATAAAAACGCCCTCCGGTGTTCAGTAACAGTACTAAACTTAGTATGTTGTGTAATATTATGTCGATATGTGTTATCGATAATATTACTATGAAGTAAATAATACTTTATGTATAAAATTATAAAAGTACAGACTAATAAGTAATAATGATAAACCGTTACGGCGTGGTAGCCGGATGCGGTGGCAGTATGATAACCATCCAAGTTTTATTTTTCGTGTTACTATTATACGTACAAAACAAATGTAAATAAAGAACTCAGATATATTGCAACAACTTCAATTATTTGAATACCTCCTAAATTCATCACTTGTTTGTTAGAAATTATTCAAACATAAAATATTTATATTTCTATGAAACACAAATTTTTGTGTGTTCTGTGTTTGTAATGTGTGAAAACTAACACCACATAACTATCTATAGTGACATAGAAACAAGTCAAGGCGCAAAGAAAATACGATTGCTCTCGCACGTGGTTACACCAGGACCCGATTACGCGTCGAGCGTGTCAACCCCTCCACCAACGAGCACTGTACCTCGAATTAATCCACCCGCTTTGACTGATGTACTCGTACCTATTTTATTTTTGGAAGGTATTATAACCTTAGCGCCATCTATGAGAAAACGTATTAACACCTGACTCATATTCTCACTCGTGGTCACACCAGGACTCAAACCCGGTACCTCTCGCTCTGCTCTTCTCACTTTGTTTTGCGCTTCTGCTCGACGAGTAATCGAGAGGTACCTCTCGAGTCGTGGTGTTACCACGTGTGTGTCACGAGTGCGAGAGCAATCGTATTTTTCTTTGCGCTTTGACTTGTATCTATGTCACAATGAAATATTTTATCATGTACATTTATCTAAATTATCGATACTTTGATATCGGCATGTCACCACCCCTATCACGTGTAACTTACGAACATCACCTAGTGGCTAATAGCTGAAATGCATTTTTAATTCGTTTAGTTAGTGGTTTCACTATTCAACGCTAGATGATGCCACTGACGCTTAGGATGAACGTCTTTGTATGAGAACCTGACCAATGTCCTCTCTATAAGTATTATGTTAAATCTCTTTGGCCAAACCGGTCGTCAAAATATCATTGCATATGACACTGACTTAGGAGAGTTATAAGGGAAATTAGATCAAGTATCCTATTATGTAACGTACTTGTAATTCTCTTGAGTCTCCTGTTGAACTTGCGGCCGACCGATAGATTGCTCCAGCAAACCGCATAGCAACAAAATTACTAATAATCGCATTTTGTACTTTTGCTGTCTGGAATGTTTAAATAATAGTGACAAGTAGTTGTCAGATACACGAATTCAAAACTTAGTTTTTCTTTCAGCCAGTTTGTATCCAGAACTGATGACAGACGATTCCTCCATGTCAAGTTCGCTAAAACTCGTTGCAGACAGCGCCATCGTTGAGTGTTTCGCATTCCCGAATAATATTATTATTTTTTCGAATTATAGTATATACAATTTCGCAACTTGTGGAGAATATAATTTGTAGGTACCGGTGAACCGTCGAACGGAGTCCTCGTTCGCGGGAAGAGGCGCAGGGTTTGATGGTGTCCGCTCCGGGTGTCGTTTCCTGTATATTCATAGAGCGTCTTGCGCATCGCCCGCCGCACGTGAATATACATCATCAGTGCTTGCCTGTTTATACCCAGATTGTTAGAGGTATACTGGGTATTTAACCATGAGCACCAATCTCTACTGCCGTGCACTCCTATTTAAACTCTTTTGACGCGTCCCGCTTACGCCGGGTGAGGACTTAAATAGCCAGACCCTTTGATTCCTTTAGTTGTACCCTTTGACAACAGGACTGAAGTAACGACGTTAAATTTCTTAATTTTAAGGAAAAAATGTTGTATTTTGATTTAAAATGTTTAACGGCAGGAAAGGAAATGGAGTACATAAAAAATACTGAATTTAGGTACTTACAACAATTTTATTTTAAATGAGACCGTTTCATCTCTATCACACTTATTATGTACATGTATTTTGGTTTAAATAAAACAAACCATTGAAACATCTTACTGCAAAATTCTCAATAAGTTTGTGCATATTTGAGAAATAATGTTCTAAGATTTAATTTCATACAAATTCATCAAAGGTCAAATAACATCACACGATTTGGTGTATCGTTGCATTTAATAGACTTCCTTGTCAATGCGCATGGCACTACTATTATACTTCATAATCTAAATCCAATATGCGAACCCTGGGGAGATAACTATACCTAGATGTTACACTTCGGTCGCACGCGTTATTGATTTTTACAACGAATCGAAGTCGAATCAAATCGTAATTATTAATGAAACCACAGGATTTAAATATATTTATCATAGTTAAGTATATATATTGAATGTGTATTGTGGCCGCCTATTCCGTAAAATGCTGTCAGCCGAGAGGCCTGGAGTTGTACTGTTCTCAATAATTATCTAAAAAGTTTTCCATTCTGTATGGGAAATGTTCTCGATCCATACAAAACGATCTCAAGGACGGCACAACTCTCAGACCTCACGAAAACTTGAACATTGGCAATGGAGAAAAGTTGCAATGTCCTTTGTCGTGACCATTTTCGATTCGATTCAGCCCATTAGATGTTAATATACATTGATAAAAAGGTATACCATGCATACAAACATGTATGGCAGGAGTGTTACCTAGCTGTACACAAAGTTTAATTATGATGAATATACGCGCCTTCTCGATATGCAATATCTATGCGATTCATGTGCAACATGCCATCGAAGTTAGCACAAAATAGGATTAACATTCACTCTTCAACGGTCTCCATACTTTGTCCTTTTAAATTTAAACCCGTTCTACACCTTCCGATCCGATCCTAATTATCGGATTATGTATTGTGCAACAGATCCCAATTTTTAGGGCCTGTATCACAATACACTATCCGACTTTATCCGATAATTAGAATCGGATCGGAAGGTATAGAGCGGGTTTTAGGTACTTGACCATTTTTTTTAAACAAAAACCACCAGACTCAATCAGCCAGTGGTATTAAACCACAGACATCAAAGTGACTTTGATTGGCTGGATGACCCGAGTCCCGTGGTTTTTTATTCACCTTTTTAGGGTTCCATACTTAAAGGGTTACCATCAATACTGGGGTTACTTTGATCAACGGGGAAACATTGATCACTCATTTGTAACCCATAAGAAATTTGTTTCAAAATGCGTTAATGAGATTTTATTGTTAAGGTTGGCAGCCTCGTTATTTTTATTACGGCATCTTCGACGCGTTACGAAATACACTCCATATAGTTTAAAAATTAATGATCAATGTTACCCCGTTGATCAAAGTAACCCCAGTTTACCGGTAAACTATACCCTATTAAGAAGCCTTCGCTGTCTGTGGCGTATTTTTAACTATTTTAAATAACTAAAAGGGCAAAGTGTAATTAGAGAGAGCGCAGTGATACATGAGAAAATCTGTAGTTTTCTCTCGCTACTAGTGCTGTTAAGTATTAGAGGAATATGTAATTTGTACTAACTGCAAGATATCGCCGATTTGGTCCATTATATCGTCGACTAATTTGGTAACTAACTACATTAATAACAACTAATCAACGTTTTAAAACTAGTACGTTTATAATTATAACAGTAAAGCATTAACACGGTCGAGCGGTAGTTCTGGCCGTATCTCTGAATTTAAGAAATTATTGTTGTTTTAGACGACGCAATACAATCGTGAGGATAGAAATGCCGCTGACTCCTCAGTCCATCCGCGACCATCGCGCATGAATAAAAAAAAAAAAAAACACGGGGACAATCTTACACAAATCGACCTAGTCCCAAACCACAGTATAATAAAGAGTACTACGTACAGTATGGACAAACCCTGAAAGTACCCACTGCGAGGTAACCGAGCACCCGCGCTCGGTTACCTCGCAGTTACCGGCTGAGGTAACTGAACTGTGAGCGGGAAGAGCGCGGGTGGCCGGAGCTTGCGGGCGG
This sequence comes from Hedya salicella, assembly GCA_905404275.2. Classification (NCBI taxonomy): domain Eukaryota; kingdom Metazoa; phylum Arthropoda; class Insecta; order Lepidoptera; family Tortricidae; genus Hedya; species Hedya salicella. The sequence continues at coordinate 8,398,548 of FR990112.1, read as the reverse complement.
CGGGGAGTGTCCACAGTGTGCCCAAACTAAGCAATGCTTGTACTATGGGTACTATACACAATATATAGATAAATAATAATACTTAAATACATAGAAAACATCCCGACCTCCGACCGATTCGAAGACCCAGAAACAAACATTCGTGCTCATCTCCCAAACACATGCCCTGGCCGGGATTCGAACCCGAGACCGCCAGCTTCGTAGGCCGTGGTACAACCACTGAGCCAAGCCACTAGCCGAATCGTTGGATAATAAATATACAGCTGTATAAGTATGTGCATTCGTACAAATCGTGAGATCATAAAGTGGTAGACTGCCGAAGGATTTTATAACGTGTCTTGTCTTCAGCGCCAAGGACAAGAATAAAGATCCGTGACCATAATCGGCTAGCTAGGGAGTTCCAACTCCAATTTATTGACACTAAAACAGTTTTTCTTTTGACATCTAATATGATCGATAGCAGTTCCAGAAAATCAAGTGCTATCCTCCTATCATGACTGTGGCGATGAGCAGCTCGGTAATGTTAGAGAATATATTTCAATATAAATATATAGATCAATTGTAAAGGGAAAAATCGATTAGATCTACTACAATGTAGGCAGGACTCGAACCCGCGCCATCTGTATACGCAACTGTGCTCATTTTCCTCTGAGCTACAACATCGTTACGTACATACCATCAAATTTTGTCTTTAAAATCTAGCATTGAGAACGCCCTCTGTATCTTTCTGTTTAAAATGCTAAGCGCTTTAAAATGTGGTATCCACGTTTAAAATCAGAGTGTATTGAATATTAGAAAAAAATAAATTATTTTAATGTTTGCCAAATTATTCGACGATATACGGATATTGCAATCGATCCAGTATCTGCGAATATAAAATAAGTATTTAAGTCTTCGTACTTCATTTTTAATGTTATTTTGAACATTGGTGATCAACGGAATACGTTCAATAAGTTCATCCACGGTTAAATAAATTAGACAAAGGTTAGATATGTTTCAACAATGTCCCTTTTAGGTTAATTAAAAAAACAAAATAAAACACATAACTCGGATTATTCAGCAAATCTGTCATATTTCTATCTGAGATACAATACCACTGACTGATTGACCAGTCACGTGGCTATTTGTTTACCTTCATGAACTGATGTGCAAATTGCTGGAAACTTTCCAAAATGCTTAAAAAAGGTCTTAAGTCTAGTGTTAACTAACATGTTGAAAAGTCCTTTTTTAAGCATTATTTTGTATATAAAAGGTCTTGTAGGGACACAGAGGACTTACTAAGCATTTGCGTGTGGCATGCTTAGTAACGCGCCTCGCCCCAACAGTCCGTCCCAGTCTTGTGTTCGCTGCACTTGGAATAACACGGAATAAAGTTATTAAATCGTCCACCGTATTTCACTCCGCCATCGACCTTCACCAAATAAGTTAACTCTACATCACGTCAGGGTCACCACTGTAGACTGTGCTTAGTAAGCCCTCTGTGTCCCTACAGTCTTAAGTCTATTGTAAACTTACCTGTTTAAAAGACCTTCTTTAAGCATTTTGGAAAGTTTCCGCAATTTGCATATCAGTACCTTCATGTACCAAAAAGGACAAAGTAAATATAGTTTACAGCGAAATTGGGTGATAGGTTTAAGACCTTATGGCACACACAATACAGTTGGGATTCCAACGGCAAAAGGCTTGCATAGCTACGGACCCCAACACATTTTTGGCTTATAAATGACACTTTGTATACTCAACGAATGAGGTATTATTTTTCTTTTCACGTAATTATTCTAACCTTTGCCTTTGATATTCAGTTCCAATAAAGGTCTTTTTTTATATCAGATGTACATAAGAACATTTTATAAAAATACTAATATTTTATTGATTTCAATAATTAAAAATAACAAATTGTAAACTTATCGCATGCCTGTTATTCTAAAACATAGATAACATGTAACAGATAATATATTTTATAGAAACTGAATATCGTATTTTTTTAACCTGACTAAATGTCAATTGCACGACGAAAAACAATTATATAGTTTCAACAATTTTTAATCTTGATTTATAATACAATGAATCATGTGTTATCCATGTCCATTAAATTTCAACATATAAAACCATATTGCACCGTATCCAGCATGGAACTAACCCACGACTTTTAGCCTATAGTCTGGCGAGGTCTATTCTTTGAAATACAGACACAAAAGTCCAACGTATCGGTAAAATGTGGTAACAAATGTACAATAACCCAAGACCAGAAAATATCAAAGAATAGACCACGGCAGACACAATCTTAGGTACATAAGATGTACGTAAAGTATCAACTTTAGAAAAAACTACAATGAACTTTCAAGAAAAGAACCTTACTTTATCATCAGATTAGGCTTCTCTACAATTTATGTTGTGCTTTTTTCCTTTATCACAATTATGATGCAATAACTATTTATACAATTACCTGTTATACAGTACGAGTCACTATTGCGGTGAAATTAAACTTTAGACCACATCAACAATATTATCTGTGAATATAAACATAACTATATGTAAAATTTAAACAACACATTAAGCATTTGGTTCTTTGATTCTTTAGAGTTCGAATTAAAAGCAAGCTATAATTAAAATCTGTACACGTTGTTTCAAACCATGCGAAAGATGGCTAGAAACGATAGTAAAACTATGCCTACGAGACAAATTATAAAGTAAATTCGCGTAACATATTCAAGTTACACCTCACCAATAACGACACAACATAACAAAAAATACAGACACTGAAATTGTCATCACTTGCAAAGGCGGACGCATGCTTGGGAAGCGCGTGTCCAGTGCAGTCCCGCCAATACCTCACTCATCGCTCGCTATCTGTTTCAAGTTTATTTTAGCGTTACTTATCAAATTCGTAGATGTAAGCATTACCGTGCCCTAATTCCCGGTTTAGATCGAGATCATCTCTACAGGAAATTCCCTAAAATTGACGCTTTCATTCTATATGATCTCACGATCGTACTACGAGGACCTCGAAGGACCCGAGAGTAGGGCGTCTGGAACTGTATGATTATTGAAGTATCGCGTATCACCTGTCAAGAGGCGCTTCACAAGTATGCCGCCGCCTTCTCCCTCATTTTACTGAACCATTCCGCATTGAACTCACCCATAATGTACGCAATCAAAATTCAAATCGTGGAATGGAATGGAAGCCGCTGTTTGAACTTTCTATTTCGTTTGGAACTCATAACTTGCTGACTAGAATCTTAAAAAGTAATAAAATGAGCATTTTTACAAAACGAAAAATAAGTGCCTACTTGAACGTCACTGCATTCGCAATATTTATAAAAATTTAAACTTTAAAATTAATTTGTACTTTCCGTGTCAAGTACACCGATCAATATACAATAAGTAGTAAGATAAACCGAGAAAGAACTAATATTGCGAGTACATTGGGTTACAAATGTTACAATAAACATTTAAAACTTAATACCTATACAAAGTTTAACTTCGGATGGTCTCCAGATGCGAATTCGGCCTACAGCAGGGATTCTAGAGTATTCATACCCAACACAAACATACAATTTACATGACAAAACAGATGAATGACTGTAAATGTCAACTGATAGCTCCACTGTAATCCTAAGTTTAATCTAATCGTTCTGACGTATTCTCGTCAGAAAAATGTATTCTGAAAATTCTTATGTTGGAATATTAACACTGTCAGTGCGCCTTTAGTGAACGCGGCGACACTGCAGCTAATATCCATACATGTGCAGAACCGGAGCCAATAGTGTCGAATAAGCTTGGAATGAGACGGCAAAGTCGAATAGCATCTAGCGAGTGGCCAGTTAAAGTTTAGCTTATCATTAACGTGCTTACTAAAATTGACCTCCACACCGAAACGAGTCTCGCAACCACACATAAGTACATAGATATGTTTGCGACAAAAGCTTATTAAAATTTTCAATAACAATTCTAAAATTACAACGAATGCCACCGACCGTACACAACGGAACGGGACTGTGAAAATTTAAGTTTGGAACTCCGCTTTGCTTCAATCTTACTGAACGAGAGAGAAAGAGATAGGTGAAGATTCAAACTTAATTTTCGATGCCCAGTTTAGACTTTCACAACAATGTAATTTCCGTAACTTAATTTAAGCATAACAACAGCTAAAACGTTTATCTGTGATGATGATGAGTTCCTATTATAAGAAATTAATATTTCAATATGAAAGTAGTGATTCACTTATGGTTCAAATAGCTTTTGCTATAGTAAAATATACATGTAGTTTTGTAAGATATCAAATTGTACGTTTGGCTGTTGTTATGTCTCTCGGTTTTTAGTGAGGTTTGATAAGGACAGCAACGTTATTCAAGTTAACCTAGATAAGACAGTTTCTAGACGGCAGCTAGGAAACCCCGTCATGACAAGTGGATACCCACACAGGTAACGCATTAAAACAAACTAAAAAAGTACATAATAATAAGAACACAACCACAATTCCATTATGGCACATGGTGCCAAGAACATCTATTTATATGTACAGTGAAGTGGTAGAGTGTTTAAAATATATAAACACAATTCAATTGCATTTAAGCGTGTTCAGTGTACTCACGCTATCTATTTAATTGGTATAAAATGATATAATTTGTCATGACAAAGCCTTCCCGCATTTCGAAGCCTTGGAATACATTTATGAGGAATTGGGGCACATGTAGTCATGCTGTACAAGTGTGGTGCAGATTGATCGTATATTACAAGACATCACGCGCATGGTAAAGTTTAAATGCTTAAATCAGCGTCTCGTTAGTTCCGAATAGATCAGTCAACGCTTGAGCAATCGTCGAATGATAATTACCAAGATCAAAAGAGATTTATGTTCCTTATTGAACATTATAGCAGTCGAATTTTAACTATTCTTGGCCATTTTCTGTTATACTAGCATGCAACATTAGCGATTTAAATGCAATTTTAATAAAGTGAACACTTTCAATTTTATGTATACGGAGACGACCGAAGAGGTCTCATACAAACGAAAATATCTCCATTAAATCCGGATCAAATTCCCTAATGATATTCGAGTAAATATTCACAATACTTATTTAAAAAATAATTACTCCACGCTGTACAAGAATCATCGACAAAGTGATCGATATCTTTAATAAAAAAATCTAGAGCCTATATTATACCTAACCCCTCGAATATGAAACTTGAGTAAAACATTTAAAAACATAATAAACACGCACTCGCTCAGACGGCAGCCCGGGAATGTGCCTCCTCCTCGCGTCCCACTACGCTACACCGACTACGTTCACTAACTCAGACTTGAAACGAGAGAAATTGTCATGAAGTTTAGGGAGTCTCGCGCGACCTGGTTCCCGCAGGCGCTGCGGGCGTCGCAGGACTACAAGCGGTCCAGCAGCTCGTGCTCCACGGCCGAGTCGGGCAGCAGCGAGCCGGGCTGGTCCAGCAGCGACAGGTCGTCCAGGTCCAGCCCCGCGCGCAGCTGCGCCTCCTCGCCGCCGAAGATGCCGGGGTCCAGCTCGCCCGAGTAGTCTGCGAACGAATACTCTGCACATTACGTAATTATGTTCATTATTGAACTATTTTATCTGCTCGTGTACTATTATACGACTCCGCGACCAACTATAATGAATTAAATACTATTAGGCTATTATTATCCCCTGACTGAATAAATAAATAGTTTAAAAAACAATAGAAAAACACGCTCCACAAGACTTTTCTAACAAATCCAAACACAACTATGATACGATGTTCCATCATGAAGTTCCAGTTCATATCTTCCGGCTCCATGATCAGATCACTTCGACTGTACCATATCATTGTATTGTCATCAGACCTACATACAGCTACCAATTTTCATGACGCTACGATCCTTGAAAGATGGTTAAATTAGTTACCTAAGATTCCATTACATAGTTAAATACAAACAGGTTGAACTAATAAAAGCGTGTTAAAAAAGAGGGGTGTTATACGTTTGACGTGTGAATCTGTGAAAATTATAAGTCCTTTAAATGAAAGGGACACAACCAAATTCGAGAGACTATATCTGTGTGCCTGTCTGTAACAATGTAGCGATTTAGTTTTTTTTTTGTGTTTGAAAGGTGCACAAATAAAAACCGGTCGTTTGAAAACTATCAGCATTTTCTAGACGCGTCAGAATTTTTCATCAGTTTATCGATTACTTGTTAAGGCATACAATCCATTGAACCTGAGATGTATGAAATTAACCAATCATATTCCGCAGATTCAAATTTGCTCGTGTTGGTTTTCACAGCGACGCACTCTGATTGGTTCATCTCGCACAACTTTGCTTTAATAGATTGGCAGACATAATCGCTAAAAATATGGGAACGTATCGGGTTACATTTGCTTTATATAAAGCATTTAAAATCCAGGGGGAAGGCGGTCTTTTTGCCACCTCTGGGTACACCCTTAGGGCTTATAGCTATACCCATAACAGTTGAAGCCCCCGCAGCCCGATGCGACCTATCTCCCGGACGCGGCGTTGTGCCGCGCCACGCCCGGCCCGGGCCGTGGGTGTGGAGTGCAGCCTCACCTGTGAGTATGATGTCGGGTATGCTGGGCGGCGTGGCGGGCGCGGGCGCGGGCGACGCGAGCGGCGGCAGCGCGAAGCCGCCGCCCGGCACGGGGTCGCGCGCGTTGTGCCGCGCCACGCCCGGCCCGGGCCGTGGGTGTGGAGTGCAGCCTCACCTGTGAGTATGATGTCGGGTATGCTGGGCGGCGTGGCGGGCGCGGGCGCGGGCGACGCGAGCGGCGGCAGCGCGAAGCCGCCGCCCGGCACGGGGTCGCGCGCGTTGTGCCGCGCCACGCCCGGCCCGGGCCGTGGGTGTGGAGTGCAGCCTCACCTGTGAGTATGATGTCGGGTATGCTGGGCGGCGTGGCGGGCGCGGGCGCGGGCGACGCGAGCGGCGGCAGCGCGAAGCCGCCGCCCGGCACGGGGTCGCGCGCGTTGTGCCGCGCCACGCCCGACCCGGACCCTCCTGACCCGTTCGCGCCGCAGTTGCCCGGCGACTGAAATGTCACACTTTATATTAATCTATGAACAGATAAAGTATTAAGAATGTTTATTTATACACCCTGTTTTTTTATTTCGTTTAATTTTAACAAGTAGTACCCATAAACAGAACCACTTTTCTTAGCATTTCGAAAAACAACAAATAAATATCGACCATTTCATACTACCCGGTTGGTCAATAAGTTCTGTTAATAGGTTTTTTGCAAATAAAATAAAATTACGGTAAAAAAGCCTACTTTTTGCCAACTAAGAAAACATTCAATTTACCTAAATTTTGTCCCTGTATTTTCTTTGCGAACTCTTAACCTTCGAGATATACCATCACTGTAATTACGCAAAAGATTTCATGAAAAACTTATGTTAAAAGTGATCTAAAACCAGTGTTTAAGGAAGGAGATGTGATATTTTTTCTGAAACCTCTATTTTATGGCTTCTTTTGATCTTCTTTCTATATTAAATATTCCAATCACGAAGTTACGGTACTATTCGTTTTCGTAATTTCTCCCCATACGAAAAGTTGTTCGAATTGACGGGTACTAGACTACCACCTGTTAAAATTAAAGGCAATAAAAAATAGCACGGTGTATTTCATGGTATTATTTGATCCATGTGTATTAGTCGCTCATGTCACTCACGGGGCAAGCTGAAAATCAACGCTGGAACCGCGCCGTGTCGTAGCGGCGAGGATCCCAGCAGTTTGTTGAGCTTGTCCTATTGTCATTTTCGTATTTTGTAATGTGAAACTGTGTGTTATATGTATTTGGTTTATGACAATAAATAAATTTTATTAGATTCTTCCAGGTATGAAAAAAAATACACGAGTTCATTAATTTCAAGACATTTTGTCACAGTGTCTTGTGCCATATTGGGGCCACACACTAAGCAACTGAGGTACGAGATGAAACGATCATGATAGAATCAATATTTCAATACTAAAGTTAAATATTGTAATAACTTAAGAATGCATCAAAAGGTACACAAATTTAATTTTAGACGGCATTTTGGGCCTTTGCACAATACGCTTTTTAAACGCGCCGTCGCGGCGCATTTTAGGAACGCGCGCCAACAGCGCGTTTTCCATTCCGTAGACTTGCGTTTAAAATACGCGTTGTGCTATGGTCCTTATACATTGTGTCCATCAGGAAAAGAGATAGATGTATCAGACGTTATCACCAGAACCAATAACCTTTGCAAGCTAAGGGTTCAAACATGGATAACATTTTAAGAAGCATTTTCGACATGCGGGACTTTGAGAGAAATTATTGTTGCACGAACCTGAGGATACGTGTGTTGGGAATTCGTTGTCTGCGGTGAACTGTGGTTGATGTACGTTGTGCTATAACTCGACACCGGCGAGTCCAGCTGCCGGGGACAAAACGACCACATTAACAAAACGCTAAAACAAAAGCTCAGCAAGCGAGAAATAAAAAATACGATTAAAATGCAGCAAACCCTGAAAAAATAAATGACATGACGGTCCCACTATCTACCGTGACAGGATATATTTAAAACGAACTTATAAAAGTAAGCTAAAGATTGGTCAACATATGTTGTTATGCGATATGGACTAAGCACGAAAATACGTTAGTAGTAGCAATATGTGTATATTGTATAAACGTATTTTATAAACTTTTATAACAGTATTTATGAGACTTATTTTTAAGTGACAACATATATTCCAGTCTAATACAAATTACGCTTTAAACTACGAGATAAGATATTCGACACATAGTGTCAATGTGTGCATTAAAATAATCCACATAAGTATCTGTTTTTTAAAATAAAAGTCACATAAACCGAATTGTAAGCGTTCATATGACCACAGCGACGAAAAATATCCATTTCAAGTGCCTGGTTGTGGGTGCTAAAGTGTAAAAGAGCATGCTCGTTTGGGATGTGTTCTAAAAGACGTTCCATGCCTCTACTGAGAAGTGTTTCTTGATTCTGTGTCACTACTTAAGCTAATGGATTGATCCCAATATAAATATTTAAAACAATACTAATTTAACGTTACACAATATTTCTACTTAGAGAAGAAAGTACCTTTGAACTAAGAGAGGTATACAAATGCAAATAAATAAAATTAGACTGCGTAGCATGCCGAATTTCCAATGTACGATATTGAAATATTTACTTAAGCTAGTGTGTAGTAGATTTTATCAATATAACACTATTATCTGCTGAACCACCTCTTTTTCATAGTATTATTTAATTTTATTCGCATATTCCGTTTACCGTGATTAAAAGATAATGGTGATATATGATTGTTGGTAGTGTCCAAGTGAATGATCACATCTTGCATAAACAATGGCTTAAAAGCAGTAAGTAAGTATTAAGCGAATATGAATTTGATTTTCCAACAAAGTTACTCTTTGCGCACAAACTGACTGGGTCTCATCCCGGCTGTACACGTTTCTCGAGATCTGGAGATAGGCATAGTGTCCCGTTCGCTCGGGGCAGAAACAAGAAAAGGACGCCATGCATGTCTCGCTCGGCCTCGGCGAGCGTGTATAATTGGGATAAGACCCAGTGCAAAGTCTCACATTGATTTTGTAATTTGAGGTACGTGGCGAATTTGCCTTTTATAGATAAATTGTAATTTTAATAATTTTATACTGTCGTCATTTTATAATAAAACTCAATAAAAATGTATTTTTCAATAAACCTTTACATACTATTCACTTTGTTTAAGCGCATTGCCTACAGCTATTTCAAGGTGTGTTATATGATATGCGGTTACTAATGTCACAACTACAGAGATATTTCACGGTTATCAGCCTATGTCACTACTGTTTAAGTCCCAACTTAAAAGTTTTTCTTGAAATTATTTAGGCCTATTGATTTAGGTACATGTTAACTTATGATTGTGAACACCATCGGTTCATAATCCATCTCGCGATATTGTAAACTATACATACATTGTGAAGTGTGTATTATTCTACTTACATAATAAAGTATCTATGTGCGATAGTTTATAATCTATTCATGGCAAACCGTCAACTTCGGCGCAAGGCGGTCCGTGGCCATGTGGTACGCAATATATGATGCGTGCTTATAACGTTATGACTTTAATACAATTCTGAATAGCTTTTTATATGCGACAACGAACGCTGTCAAGCGTACAAAACGTTGGGAATAGAGTTTAAATTGGGTTTATTTAAATGAGTTGGCACTCATTTAAATAAACCTAAATAGCAAACATTTTAAGTTTTTTAATGATCCGTGTTTTGGAGTTTAAGCTTAAAAATAGAAGAGTACAACGCCCCTAGTTGTGACATCAGTAGCGTGTTTGTGTGTGTGGGGTGGGGTTGTGTCGTACATTTTCCGCGACCTGGACGTGTGCCGTCCAACCGGACTCCACCAAACTCTGCACCAGCTGCGCCCAGTCCTTGGCCAACATCCACCAACGTTATACTCATGAATACTCACTAAATGCAACTCGCAAGCCGACAAAATCTCGACTTTGGTACTAGATTTTAAGATTTCAATCCACACAATTTGGGGGGTGATTGTTTGATACCTTCTGTAATCATGTATCAATATAACTTGTGGTGTCTTCACGGATCCGATATTCGATATTAGAACAAATTATTTGTCAGGTGGATATATATTCCATACAATTAACTCGACTCGTTATCAGATCGGCGTGCGATACCGATACCTTGCCGTGTAATGTGCAATGACTCTTAGTTAAGAAGGTTAACATGCTAATGTATGAGAAATTTACGTTTAGCTGCAGGCCCATATAAGACGATATTGTTTATGACGTTAAATAAGGTTGATACAGTACGCTCTAAATGTTGAACTCTCTTTTGAAACATTTAAAAAGTCGATACTTTGTGACAGATTGCGAGTTAATTTTTCATTGGCTTTAACGATACTAACAAATATGTTTTACAATTAATATATAGGCATTGACACCCACCATTTCCAATTATAAGCGTAATATAAATATTATTGCCTCTACATTGTGCCTCTCATGATGGTAGTGCTAGGTTCTCAAATAGTGCATTAGGTCTCAGTGATTCCTCGTAAAATGGTGAGTGGGACTAATCTTCAGGTATTTAAACTGAATTTTGACCTAAACTTAAGTTAGGGTTGTCAGGACATTTAGTATTAAGTCTATGATTACTTACAACTCCTTGCTATTATTCCGTGGTAGCATAGTGATTTGTAACAGAGAAATATGGGTTACGGCCGGGTTTCTATAAACTGGCAACGGTAGGTCGCTACACAAGTATACCTCGTTGTAAAATCCTAAAGGATTTCGACAAAAAGATATCCTTGTTAAGGCTAGATCCGTGGTGGCCTGGTCACGACTTTTCGATAGCGGAATATTTTATCTGAGCAGCGAACTACACTTTAAAAAAAAATGAGTTTCTCACCGTTAAGTCATACCCAAGCCGCAAGATATAAGAACCCGGCAAAAACATTTGAAAAAGGAACTAGCTCGTACGAACTAATTGAAAGTAGAGAATGAGTAAAGAATGAATCGATAATTTCGGGGTATGAAGCGTATGGTAGGCGACTCACCATTGTGATTTGCTCGAAGGGCTGTAGTAACGTTTGGTGCAGGCTGTAGTCTGTCTGTGGAGATTCCGCCGGACTGCCTGGACTGTGCACCATCTAAATTTGGAGTAAATCAAAAGTTAATTTCATCAGTAGAAAGTGCCTGCCACTTCGTTCGCGGAAAAGGAAAAGACATAATTCTCTTTCTTGCTTCAGTGTAGTCGGGTAAAGAGTATCATATAACCGTCTGTGGATGCTCTGCTATCAGTGAACCAAAAATAATTGAAATCCGTTGAGTCATTTTGGCGCGATGAAGCCGCAAAGACACATACATACATACAAAAATATATATATGTTTCGACTCAGTGACCTTTAAATAGTCCGTGTCAGTTTTTTTAAACATGTTCAATGTACAGCCATTTAATATTTACAAGTTTATAATAATATAGAAGTTCACAACACGGGCACTTTTACAAGGTTGAAGATGGTCGTGGTACAAGATATTCATAGTACGAATTGGTTTGGTCTTTTTGATTTATTTGAGCCTATTTTTTAAGTCGACATTAATATCCCTCAGACCTGGCGACAAATGAATGATGTCAAACTTTCTATGTCACCGCTCTCTGGCCTAACAATTTCATGTATTTTCTTGGCTTGTTACTGGAATTTCTTAACCTAATACCCATTACTATTTCCGGTTTAGGTAACCATGATAAGTAACAATTTAATTTTCAAAATAATCCGGTTACTTTTACTTTGTACCTCTTTAAAATGTCAGAGATACTCAGATGGGAACTTGAATAACCGGTCTAAGTTCCTCGTTTTCGTGATATTCTGTTGGAAGCATTACTTACCGTCGGTGAAGGTATATTGATATTCGAAGTGGAGGAATATTGTGAGGGCGGACTACACTGCGCTTGGTAACAACTCGACGGTATCCAATTGTGGTCCAGTGGTGACATGTTCTGGAACCAGGCAGAACGGGTCGCGTTAGCTGTATACGATCTTAAATGTGTAATAACTTCAAAAACTATGTGACAGTCAAATTTAAGTTTGTTTCGACGGCGACAGAATGAGACGTGGAGGTCACTTGTGTAAAGTTACCTAAATTGGTTAAGTCCTCAATTTGAATGATAGAAAATTATACTACAAAATATTAAAAGGACCTCTCCAGCTAGTTTTAATATTTATAATATTTATAGTCGTAATACTATTCGACCTGCATATATGTAAAGATGTAATTATACACAATGATAGAATAAAGCATAACCCAAACATATAGTAAGTTAATAAAGGCCATCTTTTTCTACAAAAAAAAGGTTTCATTATTGTGTAAGTTTCAAAAACTATTTAACCGTTGAATACTGTAGTGAGTACGGACTTTTATGTCTGAAGACATAAGATGAAGATATATTTTAGTAACCGTATCTTTGGTACGTAGACTGATAGTTGATAAAATAATCTCATTCTGTTGCTGACAAATAGAAACGAGGAGAGTAAAATATCATAAATTTAATCGTTTCACTTCATTTTCCATATAAACTTATTTATCTCTTCGTGCGCATATATACATTGATTAAAATAATTAATAACGGCCAGTCGTGATCACCAACTTGTATTAAGAATAACAAAAAGTTATCCTTATTTTTGTAATGTATACAAAACTGAAAAATGCATCAAATATGATATGAATTTTGAAATAGAAAATTCATATCATATTTGATGCATTTTTACGATGGCAAAGTAACGTGATTATCAGAAAAAATAAAAACGAAACTTATAGACACTTTAAAAAGACACATATAAGATTGTATGGAAGTGAGTTGAAAATGTTCACTAATGTTGGTTAGAGTTTTCTTTCAGTGGATTCAATGTTAACACAGTCACACGGTTTTTGGAAAGCGGATACATGCAGTTAGAACCAGTGAATTAAGTAAAAGCTTAATGTAAAACTGAAGCGAACCGTCCTTTCTCGCCTGAATACATGGCAGTAATAATAAATAAAGTGATACTTATTTCCACGAACATTTCACCGCTCTGACCTACCGTGGTCGCATTATCCCCCGCGAATAGGCGAGCCATTTTCGGGTATTATGTAGAAGTGACTGTCCTCTATAAGGTAACTAAAAGATTCAACAATATTGCGACCAAGGAAATTAGGGCGACTTAAGCGCTCATAGTTTTTTTTTCAATGATAATATCCCATGAGTTTTGTCTGTCATTTTCCGAGTTGCTAAGATATAAATTGACAGAACATTGCTTTAGATGTAATTTATATTTATGCAACTGCGCAAGTATGTTGCAGTTTTAGAAGGAATAGACATGTGCTTATTTTGCGTATCTGAATTAAGAGCAATGAAGTTTGGCAGCGTAAATTCATCATCATACATTTAAGTCTTGTCGGTGTTGCTCATGAAGCATGTAGTGGTCTCAGTTTAACCCTATCCAAACTTAAATTCAGCTGTTTCTCGAACTCAAAGTTTAAAAAGAAATGTGATAAAAACACTCCATGATTGTATAATCTGTTCCCGGTCTTAAAAAAAAATACGTATGTCTATGATCGTGTATTACTTCGCTTGTGACACGTCTAGTAATATGTCCTATTTTCACAGCGAAGCCTCTTTTCTGTAATTTTTTTTGAATAAACTATTTAAAAATTGTTTAGTATAGAACAATTTAACATTACAGGTTGAATTGAAACTTACACTATTTCAATACATAACCACAAAAAAACAAAACGGCTGAATCACGCATATGTATAAATACGATTTATTTAGCTCTTTGGAGACAATGGACGTAATGTGACGTCCGAAAGGTCGAAGAATTCATAGAACGTGAAGAATATATCAAATAGATAGTAGCACCTAAAGTAATTTGGCGACTTTGGGTGTCACAAACAATTTGATGCTGACTGTACCAAAGCAAGATAACTAAATAAATCATATTTATAAGCGTCTAAAAACAATTTTGTTTTGTTGTAATACCAACTTGTTGGCAATTCGCTATTATTGCATTGTTATATCATCTTTAATTTAAATAAGCATATAGAAATCGTAAATAAAATCAGTATTTAGCGACGTGTTTATTAAGTGTTAATAATATATAAAAAACATATTTAAAAAGTTTAATCATAACCAAACACGGCAATAGTAACGATTTAAAATAGTAGTGCGTTGATACGAAGATATTTTTATAAAAGCGTTATTAGTTTCATAATTGAAAATGTGCTTTAATACAAGCATTCAATGTTATAAAATTGTTTCATGCAGTTCCCATTAAAACATTAAATATAAACCAATAAAAGCCTGAGATATTACAAAATAAGGAGTGAAAACCGGTTGTTGTCAATATGAAAACCCATCGGTTCTTAACCGGTTTCCTCATACTAAAAAACCGGTTTTTACATTCCTTAGTTAAAAAGATGAAAGGATTTGTTTTAGTATAAATGTAGTTCAGCAGCAAGTATCGGCCTGCTAGGTGTTAGGTTATGACAACAAACAGCATTTTGAAGCACTGAAGCAAACTCTCAAGTCAATGAACTGGAAATACTTTAAAAGGAGGTTAAAAAAGAAAACGAACCTTATTATGATGGAGATAATTATTTGTGTTTGGTACAGATAAGTGATTCTGAAATAAACAAAAAATGGTTTGTGTAGAAGGCAAATAAACACAAACAAAAACAACAGAAAATGTTAAAATGCCTATTGAAAACTAGTGCTTGTTGGAAACAACCAGGTTATATTCCAAAGCCATGTGTTAGGACTTACTTTAAATTATTAGTTTTATAAAACCTGATTATATTTGGATTTTACGTGGACGTTTCTATAAGGCGTCTTAAATATGATGACGTCGAAGCATTGCTAATATAATATCAGCAAATTATTTTTAGGTACAACTAAGAATAAATCCTTAAGTATTGTTCGAATCATTTCAATATCACGCTAATGAGAATAACTTATTGCTTATTTATCTACAAAATGTACACTTATACTAAATTATCTCACATTAAGTCTAATTCATGACAAGGGGCCATTTGCATAAATTAGAAACATTGTATTGACTTTGTCAATATTATGAAATGGCATAATATATCTGCTTAGTTTCACATCGCCCATAGTCCAATTTTTCAAACTTCCTAGCTTGTCAACATCACCAAATCGTTCACTTCGTATTTCATCCACATACCCTACTCGTCCACATCCTAACTCGTTAACTGAGTAGTAAACATTTAATTTATAAATGTCCCTTGGCAAGTATATTAAGTGGTAATTAAAAGTGAATTAAACATGAAACGCTCCGATATCTGATATCCGTACAGTCAACAAGTGGATATGGAGCAGTTGCAAATGTGGAGAGATAAGATTTGGACCATTCAACAATGTAGACAAAACAGGAAGATGTCTATTCGGGAATGGCACATAGACCAAGTGAGTATGTTGACGAGCTAGACAATTGACAAAATGGGAATGTTAACGTAGTCAACCTAAACGAAAATATTGCGGTCACTTCTATGAAAGCTGGAGTATATTCCTGTCTAAGATTTATATCACTTGATTATTACTTTTATACAATTGACCCCTAAGACGAATGCCATAGGTAAATCATCCGGATTTCGAGAAGCAAATTAATCATCTACGTCAAGACACGTCATCAAAGCTGCTCAACAATTTTTATTTCATCATTATTTTGACATAATATTATTATTACTATAGAGCACTAAAATAATATTTTTGGTGGCTGGTTTACTAATTATTTATTAGTTATGCGACGTCACAATGATCTACATCACAGCTATGACGGCGAAAATTAAGTCAGCCTGAATAATCTACAATACGAAGTCGACAACCTAACAAAATCATTATCAAAATCCACGTTTTGAATTTCGTATCACATACGGCATCTGTCCCATCGCTGACGAGTAATCGACTACTCTAGTATCGACTTATTCGACTAAATGATCACTCAAGATAGATGTTGATCCAGTGGCAGTAAGAGATGCATATATTAATAGTTGATCCCTGACTGTTCACACTGCCGGCGATTAACTATTAATATACCCCTTGCATTGATACAAGATCTATATATATCTATTGCAGGTTTCTTGAGCGAGAATTAAGTTGCTAGATAGTCGCTTCTTGTCGGCGACGGGATAGGTGCATAAAGATGTAAAAAAAACCTGATTACACATGGATCCATACTCCCATCTTGCTTGATCTCTCATTTTCCTACGTATACTAGAGTAAAAGGGTGTGGTGCATGGACCCTAACAGGTATCAGGAAAAAAAGGGACAGCATGATTTGAACTTGGGAGTATAGACCCTGGTCGATATAGAGGCGGGCACACACCTGCGTTTCGTAGAGCTGCGTGTGGTCATGGGGATGGTGCATGGTGTTGGCGAGGGGAACGGTGGCGCCCACGGGGGAGCCCGAGGCGGGGGATAGCCCGCCAGTGGCGGGTGAGCCGCTACCGGCGTTGGGTGACACCGCCCCCGGCGACGTGGGACTCTGCAATACACATAGTAATTGTACATTATTACCGGAGCTATATTTTTGTGCTTTCGATGCTTATTCTTACTAGAGGTTGGCGATCATCCTTGCAATGAATATTTTAGCAACAGCTACTCTGAGGTTTGGGAACTCGAAGGTTTGTGGGATTTAGATTGAGATGCTTTGCTTGTCTGCCTGGTCACAGACAGATACCGAAGCTAATAAAATGCTTCAAGAGCAAACATTTTCTTCAAGGCCTAGGCGGTAGCAAGGCCAAGTGATTATTGTAATATTATTTGATTCGGGTAATAATGTTTGAATGTGTTTTGAATAAGCCTTCATATGACTCCATGAATAATAAAACCGAAAGAAATAATAATCGCGTATTTCCTAAAACCTCAGATATGGTTAACATCGGCTTTTAACTAAAATAATGCAATATAGAACTGTATTAATATCATAAATAAGCCCCGAAATTCGCAAGAGTTGTTCCATAGAATATTCTAGAAAAACATTGACGTGAAAAAAAAAATTAACAAAAATTGACGGTAATCCCTATCTTGACTGTTTCCAAATGTACATAATCATAGACCCCTCACGACATAACTTTACGTATATTTCTGTAAATTTTTTGACGAATTTTAAGTAAAGATTATGTAAAACATTACATTTGGACCGAAAATACTAATGCGGTTTATTTTTCTCAACGTCTCCCAACCTTAGGGTAGTGGTGACCCTAAGATTTCCTCGAAGAGATCGCTGTTTAGCGATTAGACCACCTGTTGCTTACCTTTCCTTGAGTGTATTATTTTCTGTTATACTGTTTTGTGAGGTGATCAAAAAAGACTTATTGTATCGTATGTTGATGTAAGAAGGGGATAAAATATAGCTGTTGTAGAATTGCTACCGATAACGTGACACAGTCATGTGTTTTACAGGCCAATTTTATGGGTTGAGGTTATCATTCAATCAGTTTTATCAAACCATAATATAAGCCAAACCACATTGGACTATATTTTTCCTGAAATAATTTTCTAGTTATGAAATTATTCGATCGTCATTCCTTTTGTTACTCTGACCTCGACGGCAAATGAAGTACACATTGATTACACGCTTTTTGAAGAATCTTACATCAAAGCGCATTGGGAACACTTTAGAGAATGCATTCTCATTCTCATTAAACAGCTTACAAGTTCGTAGCAAAAATGAGTGAGAGAATCAGTCTGTTTCTGGAATGCTACCCATCCAGAAAATCAGGATATATCCCCACGAAAAAAATCCATTGTGGGAACAAGGGGACGTAAATAACCAAGATTGATAACTGGCTTCCTACAGGGAAAAATAATTCTTCGTAGCTAACCCGGTTATGAAATGACTGTCCTACAAGATGACGCAGTATTTTACGGAATTTCCACGTCCGGAATAAATATGAGGGTTACAATTACAACCAAGGAAAATAACAGCTCAAAATGTTGCGTCTTCTTCTTCTTCTTCTCAAAATGTTGCGTCTCCTCGCATATGAAATCTCGTTTCTTTTAGTTCATTTTACATTTTTAATGAATATGTTTCTTTCGTTATAAGGAGCCATGTTTAATTTAATTAATACAGAATAAAGAAATTTTCTTTTATATACATTTTTTTCAAAAATTAAAATATTTTTGCTTGTAGGAATCCCGTTATCAAACTTGGTCACCTACGGGGAACATGGGAAAAATCTATCTATATAGGTACTTTCTATGAAAAAAATTGAAGTAGGTAAAAATAGTCTTCTAAGATTTGTTTACATAGTTACTTACTTAGTTACAGGGCGAAATAAAAGCGTGTTTAAAAAGTGACAGACATTGGCAAATAAGCCGTGTTCGGTTGTCACCCGTTGATGAGATCAAGTTACTTTAAGACTAGTTAATGAATAAAATGGTTATGTGCAGTTAGTTACTTTGCGTAAACGATTAAAAATCGTTAAGTATTCGTCAGACAGTTCTCTATAAGATATACAATTGTGTCCTAATGTTCTGGTTTGCCCTAAAATTAGTAATACTCTAGTAAAAGGCAAAACAATTTTATCTATTAAATATGTTTGCATGAGAGGTGTGTCATTTTGCACGTTATTACTCGCGTCCGTGACGTATGTAACTTACTAAAATAATTAAATTATAATAAGGATATTTCCCCACTTATTCTGTTTCACTTAAGGGCATCATCACGTACTGTCTGAATTGACTATTACTTCCATGTTTTTAATTTCCTTTAAAGATCACATAAGTATGTAATTTTTCGTTTAAAATAATAAGATACGATGCTATGAAGTAAGGACCAGCGTTTGCTTGTAATCAGTGTTTTGCACACGCAGCTACGTATGGCGATTATTGTTACAATCTGAAACCACATACAATAGAATTCGACTACTGTCGGATAAAATCGGATGTATTCGTGTAATAGAATGATCGGGGCAATTGACAATATTAGAAATCTATAGAGCAGTGTATTACTGCTCTATAGACTTCATGGCCGGCAATCATGTTACTTACTACTGAGCTTAATTGCTATAAACGTCTAGAATGGGATTTCACAGCCCTATAGGTGTATGTATACTAGAATGTTCCTAGACATTTTTCATGGTGCTGCTCTATTAAGGCGCGTCCGCTGCCTCGAAAATCTAACAAAACATTGTTTGTCTAACATGTTAGCAAATCTTCCCGTCTGTTGCAACAACGTTTTTGTGAGCCAAAACATTGTTGACGCACAGAAGTCACAATGAATTCTGACATAGAAGACGTGGTATCCCAACGACGGTCAAACACGAAATGAACGCTGCACCCCCCTCCGCAGGTGGACGCGGGGAATGTTTTCCATCCGTCGCGGCAAACATGTTTGGGTGTTTTTGCTAACCAAAACATTTAGGCCACGCCCCTTTTATGTTAGAATAACATGTTAGTTGTTAGAAAAACACAAAAACACGTCGCAGCGGACCCGGATTTAGCGTTGAGTACTCACATATCTGTTCTGGTAGTCGGGCTCGGTCCGGTGCTGGTGCGGCATGTAGGGCGGGAAGTGCACGGAGGTGAGGTCTGGCAGCGAGCCGCCCGGCACCTGCAGCTCGCCGCACGCCAGCCCGCCGCCTCCTCCCCCGCCGTCCCCGCTAGAGTATACGCTGCGAAAATATAATAGTTATTTGTTATGCAAGGCTGCAAAGTTGTTGAATGTTGTTGAATCTAAAATTGAACCACGAGCGGAGTGAGTGGTTCAGATATAGATTCCTGAGCGTAACGAGGCTGTCAAGGCACGAGAAGCAAAATAACTGCAGCCGTGCGATACACACAACTTTTCACCTCACTACAGCGAGGAAAATGTGAGATGTAAGAAAAATTATATTTTTTCATTTAAAACGATTGATAATGAACCTACGATACACACTCATAACAAAACAAACAAATAAACATATAAAAAATATAACTTCTAACATCAAATGACTTTTCCACGCTAGCGGATAGAGCGCACTTTTCCACGCAGATTTGGCGCTGTAAATGGAACTTTTCCGACCGAGTGAGGTGAAAATTATATTTTATATACAAAAATCTAGCATGGGTTATTTTCAGTAGCAGCCATATATTAATTCAGTTAAAAATAGAACACAAACAAACAGTATTGCTGGCAAGTAAGTCCCCTTGTTACCGAGACGATTTCTGTTTCTACCTGGGCCACTGCCGGCTAAGCTTGTTCACAACCCAGGTAGCACACAAGCTGTATAAGACTTTATACAGCCAGTTTTTTTTTTTTTTATGGCTTAGGGGGCAAATGAGCAGACGGGTCGCCTGATGGTAAGCGATCACCGTCGCCCATAGACACTTGCATCACCAGAGGAGTCACAAGTGCGTTGCCTGCCTTTCAGGTGGGTGTACGCTCGGAGTTTGAGCGCTATAAGAGCTGTATAAGCTCTAATACAGCTTGTGTGCTACTTGGGAAGCCGGTGTCGTTAAAAAACCTCCATAGTGTTCCATACCTCACTGTCGACCAGACATAGACACGGTTTATAACCAGCGGAAAGCCATCTAGTTAACAAGCGGCCTAAGGCAACTTGCGCCACGCATCTTTCTCATTATACGAGAGCTAACTTTTCTTGATCGTACGAGTATAATGTTAAAAACCTCAACTGAAGTCCGATGTCATTTGGCGTTGATAAACCATAGGCAGCTATTTTTTATGCGGGGTGCTATCATTATCATGCCGAGCCACTTTATAGTCATAATTAATTCTTTTTATATACTAATATAAACAAAAATACGAAACTTCTTATCCAAAAATCAAAATTGGAAATGTTTATTAAATTTAAGTAGCATGCGTAAGACAGATTTCACGATCACGATCGCATGATCCGTTGATTGATAATTAATTACCTCTAATTACATAATAAACAAAAATAGTCAACTAATTGACTGCGGTAAAAAATCGATACAATCGGAAATTTGTAATTGGAAGATAGGAATTGGAAACATTTATCAAAATCACGTAACCCGCAGGAGATAGGGGTCACGATCGCATGATTCGATGATTCATCTTTTGTTACGTCGGTGCGCGTCGAGGCGATCATTCTAAACTTGAAAGTCAACTTCATTCACGAAGGAAATAAAGGCGAAAACATAATTTTTGATTCAGTGTAGTCGGGTAAAAAGTATACACTAACCATCGATGGATGAGAGATTTGTACCTAAACCTGACGGATGCACCGATACATAGACACGGACAAACAATATATAAAAAAGTAATATATGACATTTTATAATTTCACTAGCTGTTGCTCACGACTACGTCCGCGTAGAGATGCAATTTATAGCTATGCCTCCTGCCTCTGATGTCTAAACAACATTCCTGGAAAGTTTCGTTGAGATCCGTTCAGTAGTTTTTTTTAAATTAAGATCAATATACACCTTCAAGCCAATGTATGTATATACATACAATACAGACATGCATCAGCATGAACTTTCACTTTTATAAAATTATCACGAATATATTTATCCGTCTTGCAGTTTTATTCGCATTCAAAACCGGCATTGAATTTCGCCAATTCTACTCGCGTAAATGTGTCGTTTGGGTCTACGACCACT
This sequence comes from Hedya salicella, assembly GCA_905404275.2. Lineage (NCBI taxonomy): Eukaryota > Metazoa > Arthropoda > Insecta > Lepidoptera > Tortricidae > Hedya > Hedya salicella. Next base: position 8,376,411 of record FR990112.1, on the reverse strand, counting down.
ATAGTGTGCGCACATGGCGCCAAGATATTAACGGAATGTAAATATCCTTGTGAGCCCAATCGTATATTTGGTAATAAATGCGTCAGAAACGGATTTTTGACGTTGTATTTGTAAGAAACAAAAGATATATCAAAATTCTGATTTGTTAAATGTATAAGTCAGTTCCTTATTTTTTATGTAGCGCCCTCAAAGTTGAGTAGCACTGAATATTTTAATTAAATTTACTCGATTACCAACAGTAGTTGACAGAAGAGCTCGCGAAGTCATAAGTTTGAGCCCTCGAAACTTTATGACGTCATATGAAAAGTTAGATGTTTAAATGTTTTTAACACGACCGGAATATATTCTTTTTTTACACTGCGGTCTCAAATTTTCGTTATTTTGGACATATACATATGTAAATAGTTCTTATAATTATATACCATATTTTTCAACAAAATCTCCTTGAAAACAAGGATTTTCTCACTATCGTTGAATAAGGAGCAACACAATCCAGTAAAAAATCAAAACTTATGTATATTTTTTCAATTATTCAAAAATTACATAAATATTTGGCTACACGCGAGGTTTTAGCCGTCAGTGCCGCGCGTGCGTGTTTTTTGATAGGGCTCTTAAAGCCATCTCTTGTTTTGATTCTATCATTTGATAATAATTATACGTTCAAATTACTCACGCTAATATTGATCGTGAAAAAGTTAACAATGATACTACCGTGGACAAATATGGTGCGATGATAGTGATGGAATCTGATTGTGAACATCTTATCCCGTAATTGTCTTATTTTGACAATACGTTATCGTTTGATAATAATTTGCACTCTAAATTACTCACGCATGCGAAATGTAGTTCAATGATCGATGTATTAATTAATCAGATTATTATAGATTAGTGTTACTAATGTTCAATTCAAGGAATATATTATGGGTAGTATTCGTAGGTATTTTTTGGAGAGCTACGCATAGGTTGTATATTTTATTTAACTTCTAAAGATACACTCCAGAGCAAAAATTTCGGGTTAGTAAAGGTTGTAAAGTTTTTTTATCCTGTCGTGATATTTGTTAATTTTAATATCGTTCCGTTGGTACTCCTGTCTCTGTACAGTAACCTTAAAAACATTTTAGGATCGAAAGAATAACAAGTTAGATATAAGGTAAACCACGATATTCCTGAATGATATGAATCTTCGGAGACTCCTAACCTCTTGTATACCGATGTCAAAAATCTAGCAATCAAATCTAGACTAAATGAAATTTCAAATAAGTTTTTTTTTCTGGTTTATATTTGCGTCAGCCGTAGATGACAAGCTAATCATCTCGAGGTGACATAAGTGTTATTCATACAAACAATAGCGCTAATAAACAGATGAATGCTATTGCTGATGATTCACACTATAATTTTAAGCAGGTAAAGAAATGTGGATTTGTTTAGTTTGGCACGACACAGCTGGATGTTTGCAACCCAGGTACAATACACGGTGGGAACGACAAACCCGACAGACTTTAACCATCGAATATTGAGCCTGATTGGAGCATATAAATTGGTATAAGGGTCAAAACTAAATTTTTGGCATGTAGTTAATTGTGACACGAAAGTTGGCATATAAATTGTATGAATAATTTCGTGTCACAACGGAATCCATTAAAATTCAATGAAATGCGTTAACTACTTGCCAAAAAATTGGTCCTTACTGATACTTACTATTATAAAGTTGTAAAAATGAAATGTCAGAAGCGAAAACATATTTTTTGGATTTTTTTAATGTTTGTATGTGTCATTGTGGCTTCATCACACTAAATCGGCTAAACGGATTTTAACAATTTTCGGTACACGGGTAGCTTGGTATCCACATATGGTAATAGGATACTTTTTATCCGACTAGGCTAAAGAAAAAACGAGGGGTTCTTTTCGCCTCCGCGAACAAAGTTGCATCTTTCTAGTCTTTAATACTTTTATACACAGTAGCAGTACCTTCAGGTTTTTGGGCCAGTTTGTATCAAGTTTAACAATAAGTTTAGTATTCAATTATATTTGTTTTTCTTTATTGACGGTACTTCGTGTCGAATAGTAGTCGCACTTCTCAGCTTTAAGTCACATATTCATTACAAGCAAATTTATAAAAATAGTAAATTCTCAAAAAACGTTTTTTTTAAACTGATCGTTAATAATACCAATGTATTGAGGCACTAAACTCGATAGTTAAAGTCTGTTGGGTTACTAGTTCCCACCTTGTATAGCATTTCTTCTACTAGACTACGTTTTTATGAAAAAATATTATATTGGCCAAAAGTAATTAAATTACTATTGTATCTTCGAACAAAGCTGTGTCTTCACTGTGATCCAACACTATAATTGTTCACTTTAATGTGGATGCTACCGACTGCCAACATTTTGTCACACAAAGGGCAACTATATTTAAAGCAAGAAGGTTCAAGAAGCTTCTAGAGGTTTTAATAGCTTCTTTTACGAAGGAACAATTTAGTAATAGTGCTTTTGTAGGATTTTCTACACTGTGACTGTCACCTACGCTTATTAAACTTTTGAAATAGATTTTTTATTTGAAATCGGTATATCTTCGTTTTTTTTAATGCGGTTTTATTTAATTCTATTCCTCTATTTGATTACATCCTGGTTTGAAAAATGAAACATGTCAATTGGCTTTACAATGAAAGAGAAAATTACTTTGTTAGCAGGTACGGTAGACCAAGTAACCGGTTTATTTCATGTGTACTCTCTTGTAAATTTAAAAGTATAGACCATTTTTTAGCCGACCGTGCAACTGTAATTCATTTGGGTAAAAAAAAGTATATAACGACACATGGGGTTGTAGCAGTAAAACTATGTATTAGTGCCATAGTGTCCCATGTTCATTCGAAAATACCTGCCTCCGTATTACTTAACGCGTTTGACGGTCGCAATCAGAATCAAGTGTCATGATTTTGTATGGGCTATGACAGTTGATTCCGATACCAATGTCAAAATTTCGTTAGGCAATAACCCCGCCGGTCTGCCAGGCCAGCCTGTAATTTTTTTGGAAACTTACATTCATGATATTTTGTTCTTTTTCATGAGGCATTATTGGTCTTGTGTCAGTACTAGATCAGGCAGGGCTACTGACGGACGCACTTGTCGCTTAATTGTTTATTTTAAGAACGGCGGAACGTACGATTTTGCGTCAGTCTCGGGAAGCCAATCAAAGTAGAGATCCTTAGATAGGATCCCTTGTTCAGTATTAGACATCTTCTGTCTAAGATAATAGACATGGGTAGTTCGCGAATGAATGATTTAAATGAAGTACTTCACTTGTTTCACTCCTTCATTCACTAGTTCAGCTCAGATTCATTTAGTTCAATACTTCAGTAGTTCAGTTTATCTATCCGTTCGGTTACTGGCTCACTCGCTCAGACTCTAGAGTCAAGTGATAGATAATTATCACATCTGCTCACAAAAAATAAATAATTAGCTTTTTCCATAATAGAGTTTAAGGTCCATAATGTTTATCAAACGTTTTCGTAACAAAGCGATTGAATTGCATTAATTAAACGTCATTCCATTAATTCCGTAAGGGAATGAAAGAAAAGAATTACATCGTACTGATATATTTCTATACAAACTGAAGTAAATGAATCTGCTGAGCTACTGAACTAAACTGAACTAGTGAACTAAATGAGTGATATACTTCACGGTGACCAAACGAAGTATATCAATCTTTTCTTTTTAGTGACACATTGTGCGCACGACTATAAGATAATGAAACTTACTTGTTATTGTTTGGTATTCTGGGTATTTCGCATGAGGACCGCGGTCGATTTGAGGGATTCATACCCAGGGCGCCCAACACATCGAGGTGGATGTCGTTAGCTGAAATGAAATAGTGTTATTTTTAGTAAATAACTACAGAAATTGGTAACTCCAGCAGTTTTACATAGAAGGCTAACATATGAGGCTCACGCAAAGATGAAAGATTCACGTCAGTTTTAAAAACTTGGACGCTTCCAGCAGCTGTCCGACTAACATACCTCTTCAGTGGTTCTGGTGCGGCGTGTGCGGGTGCGCGGGCGAGTGCGGCGGGTGGTGCGGTGATAGCGGCTGGGACGGCGCCAGCAGTCATCAAATTGACATATACTTCTCCGGTGGTACGGGTGGTGCGGCGCAGGGCTTGTAACCCGCTTTATTTTCCGTACCCGTTAGAGCCACACTCTGTGAGCCTAACCCATAATAAAGGTTACGCTCGCAAGAACATCGCTCTAACCGGTTAATATATCGGAGCGCAAAATAGGGAGCGATCCATTTACCGGTTACAGAGCGGTTCCTCCGTGTGAGCAGATTCTAAGGTCATTAACCGCTCGGTTAGACAGGTTTGGTTTGCTTGCTATGGTATTAGATTAAATTTTTCATGTAGTTGACTGTCGTTATTGATCCCGTATCCGAACACGGAGTAACCGGTTAGAGAGCGCTTCGAAATAAAGTTCCCTAATGAATTCGTCAGAACTTAAGCTAAATAATTAACCGGTATAACCTAAATAAATAACGGTTTATTTGTAACCGGTTACAAGTCCTGGTGCGGCGACAGCGGCTGGGACGCCGCTAGCAGCCGTTAAACTGACACACACCTCTCCGGTGGTTCTGGTGCGGCGTGTAAGGGTGCGCGTGCGTGTGCGGCGGGGGGTGCGGCTGGGACGCCGTTAGCAGCCGTTAAACTGACACATACCTCTCCGGTGGTTCTGGTGCGGCGTGTGCGGGTGCGCGTGCGAGTGCAGCGGGTGGTGCGGCGACAGCGGCTGGGACGCCGCCGGCGCCTCGCCGCCGCAAGACTGGTGCAGCGCCGAGTCAGAGTTGGTCCGCCGCCAGTTGCTGTCGGGCGGTGGACTGGAACAAACGTTTATTATTATTATTAGACTTTGGGTGTTCAGATATGCAGAAAGTAGAATCTTCTAAAGACTGATGTACAAAGTAGTTCAAACGTTATGATTTAGTGTGGACTGTTGGAACGAGACACAGACATTTTAGGTATAGAATGTTCCACCAGAAGTTCAGATTTTGAATCAAAAATTCGATTCTGACCTGTAGAGCTAAAGTTACAAGCCATTGTTCCTAAGTGTAACATGTGACCTCGAGAATATAACTGGTACCATTGACCTGTAAAACCGTAAAGATTGTGTCGTTAACTTTATAAGTATTTCAATATGGAAGTATTAATACGAGACTACCTTGCTTTCCGAAGGCTGATATATCAGACCTCACAGTAACATTGGCCCGATACTTATTATTATGACGACATTTCTTTACGTCTTGATATTAAAAGAAGAGTGTACCTGAGTTATAATTGCCGCGCAATAAAAAACCAAGTTATTCTATAGTTTGGCTGTTGTGAATATGTTTGTATCGACGACTGCCCTCCATCCAAGCTTTGGAAATTTTTGAAGTCACTTGGGGTGGGCAAAGTTTCGCATTGTCCTACCGGTCTTCTAGATCTAGACGCCGTCAATCAGCATTTCAGTACCCCCCCAGTTACTCTAAACACTTCTATCAAGAAAAATACTCTAGCCTCCCTTGCCATAACCCAACACCCCGACTCATGTACATTTGAGCTTGGAAGCATTTCTCCGCAAGAGGTTCTTGCCATTCTCAAAACTATTAAGACGAAGGCTGTTGGTGAAGATAACCTTAGCTTGGACATGCTCATGCTCGTGGCGGACTATATCGTTCCCATAATCTCGGACATTATTAATTTCTCTTTTACCTCGGGAACGTTTCCTTCAATCTGGAAATATGCTCAAATTATACCACTTCCCAAAACCTCGACCCCAATTGATCTGTCTCAATATCGTCCAATTTCCATTCTCCCCGTGTTGTCAAAAATTATTGAACATTTTGTCAATCGTCGCCTCTTATCGCATCTCAACAGGCACAATATGTTCAATCTGTCTCAATCTGGTTTCCGTCCCGGGCATAGCACCGTCACTGCTTTGGTTAAAGTCACCGATGACATTCGCTTTAATATTGAAAATAAAAAGCTAACCCTTCTTGTACTTCTAGATTTTAGCAGTGCCTTCAATTCTGTAGATTTTGATATCCTTTTAGGAATCCTACGCTCGCTTAATTTTTCCCCTACTGCTTTATCGTGGTTCAGGGAGTACCTTTTTGGAAGGCGTCAACGTGTTAGAGTTGAAAACAACATTTCAGAGTGGTGCAACCTCTCCGCTGGTGTCCCACAGGGGGGTGTACTCTCGCCACTTCTGTTCTCTATTTTTATTGATGGCATTGCTAAAACATTGAAGTCCAGCTATCATCTTTACGCAGATGATCTTCAAATCTATGCTGCGGCCAGCATGAATGATCTCCCATCACTGGTTAGTACAATCAATGGAGACCTGGAATCCATTCGTGGGTGGGCTACTAATTTTGGTTTAAAAATTAATGCCAATAAATCGCAGGCGATTGTTATTGGAAGTCCTCACTTTGTTTCCAAACTAGCTGAAATGGTGATGCCAGATGTTATTTTTGATGGAACAACAATCCCGCTCTCCTCTACTGTAAAAAATCTAGGCATTACCATGGACCAGACTCTTTCTTGGTCACCGCACTTATCTGAGGTGAGCAGGAAACTGTTTGCGTCACTGCATTCTTTAAGGCGTCTGCAGAATTTCCTTCCACTGCATACTAAGATTACTCTCGCCAGCTCTCTTTTACTTCCTCTTCTCGATTATGGTGACATTGCTTTTTTGGACCTCAAGGAAGAGCTACTTGATAAGCTTGAGCGTCTGCAAAATATTTGCATAAGATACATTTTTGGCCTGAGAAAGTTTGATCATGTCTCTCAGTACCGTTCTCAGCTAGAGTGGCTTCCGATTCGTCGTCGTAGGGACGTGCATGTGCTGTCATTGCTGTACAATGTATTATTCAATCCCGCGTCCCCCTCCTATCTCTCTGAAAGATTGACGTATATGGCGGCTGGCAGTGGCCACCGGCTGCGCTCAAGTGCCAATCTTTCTCTCGCCTTTCCGCCCAATAAGTCGCGCACATATAGGAGATCTTTCACAGTCCACTCGGTTAAATTATGGAACGCGTTGCCGGTGTCCGTTAAGCAGTCACAATCCGTGGCATCATTTAAAGATAACTTTAAAAAGTTATGTTTTTCAGACCCCTGACCTCGTCTTTTGATATTTATCCGTTTGTGTATATTTATTATGTATATAAATATATATTTACACACGTATATTTATTTATCTAGATGATATACATGCTATTATATTACTATTTATTATTTAGGGTTTATGTGTATGTGTATGCTACTTTAGCTTTTAAGTTTTAATGTCATTGTGCATATTAACTTGTTGGTTTGTCTATCTGCGTTGATGTTTACTCTTCTCTTTCATTTGCTCTAAGGTTAACTGGAAGAGATCCCTTAAAGGGATAAGTTCGCCTTTGTACAAATATGTTACTTTAATTTCATTGTTTTATTGTTTTTATGTAAAATAAAATGTTTACAATACAATACAATACAATTTGCCGCTATATATGTATTGTCTAATAAATCAATCTATGGGAGAGGCCTTTGCAGTGGTATTGGGAAACACCTACAGGACAGCGAAAGAAATGTATGATTTTGACGACTCGTTTGGCTCATTGTCGGTTCGTTGCACAACGGCTTACGAAGCTGGCGGTCCCGGGTTCGAATCCCGGCCGGTGTAAATGTTTGAGTGATGAGCACGAATGTTTGTTCCTGGGTTATTTATATATTATTAGAGGTCCAGATAGGATCCTTCGATAACAGGGTGCCCAAGGAAATTGATCGACCCATCGAGAATGCTAGGATGAGTTTCTGGTCCATGAAGACGCTATTGAAGGGCAACCTTCTACTATCTCTGAGGCGCAAACTTGTCGACATGTGTATCCTCCCTATCCTAACTTACGACGTCCAAACTTGGTCATTAACGGAAGCTCTAAAGTCTAAACTCAAGCTTTACAAACGCGCAATGAAGCGCAGCATACTTGGAGTTCGCAAGACTGATAGGATCAAAAACACCGACCCGCGCAAAACAGGTATTGCAGATGTGGGTATCAAGACCGTCAAGTTAAAGTAGGACTGGGCCAGACACGCCTGCCGAATGCATCGAGAACCATGGGTCAAAGTATCCACTGATTGAACACCTCAAGACGGTTACCGAAGCAGAGGCAGGCCGAAAAGGAGATGGCGGGATGACATGAACGCATTTCAGGACGCGTGGCAGGAGCATGCGAGTGTCACCGGGACGAGTGGCGAAAAAGAGGGGAGGCCTTTGCCCAGCAGTGGGACACAAATATAGGCTAAAAATAATAATAAACATATATGTTATGTATAACGACGCCTCGTACGCATAGTACAAATTTTGCTTAGTTGGGACTAGGTTGATTAGTGTAAGACTGTCCCTGATATTTATTTACTATTTGTAAACGTTGAACGCGACTAACACATGTAGTAATATCTTACTTTATGTTGTCATAAATATGTGGATTTAGGTTGTGTCGCTAAACAATGTTGTGATCAGTACAAGGATTGCATAATGCAGCGGTAACGTTAAGATTTATTATTTTTGGACGTATTTACAACAGGTAGGTACAGCTAGTATAAATAAACTCAAAACATTGGCTCCAAACCTACAACGACGTTCTTATTTAGAATGCACGTGAACTTGTTGATATGACCTGGATTCTTTACTTTACTGGCGAATTCCTTCAATTGTTTTTTCGTAAATTAAGGATTCAGTTTTTTTTTATTTGGTATGCTTACGGAAACATTTTTTGCATTTTCTATACAGTGTCACAGATTTACTGCTTGGTGTATAGGGCGCTTAAAGGGTGCATAGAGGAACAATACGAAACGAGCACTTTACCACTTGCTATGGTTCATCATGATCATGACGATATTTCAATGTAATCTGTGTTTATATATGACAATGCCTTGACAGACCTAGCAATTGACAGATATCGCGCAGCTATCACAAACACTGAAGAAAGAACGATGAAATGACTTAATTTGACTACCGGTTTGGCTCAGCAGGAGTAACGTTGCCTGCGAAGCTGAAGGTCCTGGGTTCAAATCCCGGTAAGGGCAAATATTTGTGTGATGAGCATGACTATTTGCTGAGTCCGGGATTTTTTCTATGTATATAAGTAAATTTACCTATTAAATATATCGTCGTCTAGTACCACAAGCCTTATTGAGCTTACCGTGGGACTAGTTCCATTTGTGTACAAATTGTCCTGTAATATTAATTTATTTTATTATCAACCTGTGTTCTTTAGAGGACGCAGATACGCACTGAGACAGCATCTTTCATTACACTGCAAAGATGGCGAATCCAGCTATGAAGCTATGTATGAAACATTTCGAAAATCCTGGCGAACGAAGCCACACGGCAAAATCTAGTAATCAATAAAAAATTAAGTGCATGAGTAGGAGCCTTGACATATCGTCTGAGAGACATGCATTCAATTATATCTACGGCCTTGACAACAATGACATTCATGAGCCTCCAAATGCAATTATAAAACGTACGTGCTTAGTAAAACGATAGTAACCTACACAAGGCTATTCGCTGTAATAATTCCATAGGCCACGGTCAATGACTCCTAATAGGTATAGATACCCAATTCTCCACATAATTCATAGAGTAGGTTTTCCCTTCGTTTTAGCCGGCTTACTAATTAGTATGGATAATTATTCATAATCCATTGTGCGTGTATAATTGGTGTCTTGAAAATTAAATCGCAGACCGGTGAATACTCAAACGTATATCTACAATGAACGTATAAACGTGAAATATTTCCTGTTGTAACTACACCGAAAAGGAAACAAATATTAATTATGAATGAGGTTTTGCATTGTGACTGGCATTTAAATGCGTATGGTGTGTCATCGACTCATCAACGTCGAAGCCACCGAAATAGTTAACTAAGACTACTCAACTACGACGACATGTTTTCTGGCGAGTAAGTAGGTAAAGTGTAGGTTACTGCGTATTTATTTCCTAGTTGAGACTAAAAGCGTTCATTGCCGATGTTCGTGATGTAAGATATGTATATAACTATTTGGAGATAATTGCCAATGAATAACAACATACCTCAAAAAAAGCTACGCTAGTCAAGTAGTCGTAAAAAATTAAACGATCGCTTCATGATTAGTTACACAACTGTTAATTAAGTCTTTTTAATGGGAATGAAAATAGTAATGGAAAATAATAGCTGCATTGATCTTGTAAACTGAATTACCATTGTTTCCTTGAAAAACTTACCTACTTAGTAATAATAGACTCTGTTGAAAATCCCAGTTGATAGAAACTTCCTCATCGTCTTATAGTCAATTTCAAAAGCGATTGGTCATTTAGTGCTGTGTCATAGTAATGTTATAGGTATAACTGAGTAAGGTATATTAATTGTTGCGAACATAATTCATTTTTTTCAACGAGCAGGATATTAGTGTAACTAAATAAAGTCTCAAATAAATAAGTTCCCATATTTGAGACTACCAAAATGTACGAGGGTCGTTCAATATATTCTCGGTATCAGTGTAAAAATGTGGAGTTATTCGTATGACATATTTTTTTTGTATTAATTTGTTTCTTCCGTATTTTGTATGAGTACATAATATATTTAAATATTTTTATTTATATTTCAAGATAAAAAAAAAGGTTTTATGGGCGAAATTTGCCTTATCGTTTGCTTCATCGGTGGTGCACCGATTTTGTTAGGGACTTTTCAGTTTTAGAAAATAGGAAATATTAGTCAAGCATTTGGGCTATGTTGCACTTAAGTTGATTTATTGATTAGTAGTTGTGGCCCTGAGCAGCAGACATGGTAATCTGAAGTATTGTCTAAAGAAAAGGTCATAAAATTGATGTATTTGTTTTCTTTGTATTTCCTTTGAACAGCATATTTAGTTGCACTAGGATTATTTCGTATCATTTTTCCTTAATAATTATATATGCGTATATTTTTGGTGTAAGCTCGCAATTCTTTAATATTTTCTTCTGTTTCCGCGATTATTACTCATTGAAATAAAACAATTTAACGGATTATATCGCGTATATTATCTCATTTTACCTCCAGATACCACGTTCCAAGCAGAATCCCAGTATGAAGAAACCAACAGTCGAGCGTAAACCTGCCGTATTACCATATGTGAAAGGGGTCACAGACAAGATCGGAAACATCTTGAAGCGTGCTTCTATAAAAACATATTTCAAGCCGTTGAAGAAGGTGTCTCAATACCTTAGACCCGTGAAGAGTAGCACCCCTTTGCAGAGTGCAGGCATTTATAAGCTAGACTGCGAGTGTGGTCTTTCATACATTGGTCAAACGAAACGCAGTGTATCAACCCGGGTGAAGGAGCACATAGCAGATGTCAAGCACCGTCGGTGTAATAGGTCTGCAGTCTGTGAACATGTCATTGACAAACCAAACCACTCAATTAAGTTTGATAAACCTTCTATCCTTGCCAAAGAAAAAAGATATTTTCCCAGGATGCTACGCGAGGCTATTGAGATTAAAAAGCATCCTAATTTCAATAGAGAAGATGGATTGTCACTACCACCTGCTTGGGATCCTGTAATACATCTCATCAAGGAACAAGCGAGACACAGGACTGCAAAACCTTAATTTCCGAACGGTGTAAAATATCTTATCTGTTTAAAGTAGTTTAATAGTCTCTGTTTTTTAAAATATTATAATTAGTAATGAGGTAGCCTGGGAGTTTTTCTTTGCAGCGTTTCTTTTCTCCTCAGTACGCCTCATTGGTGAAATGCTGCTTGGTAAATTATTAGAATAAAATAATTAAGCCCTTCTGGCACATGTGTAACTGTCTTTACAGCTTAGGCCCATCTGGCATGTATGTACACCTTTATTTGTGTTTTTTCAAAAAATGGGTAGTTTGCACAAATTGTAACTTTGACAGAGGAAAAACATCTTTTCTCAGTCCTCCCGTGACCATGGAAAGCTGGAAAGCTTCCGAAACGTCGGGAACTAAAATGAGATAATATACGCGATATAATCCGTTAAATTGTTTTATTCGCAATTCTTTTTTAAATATAATTTTCTTTTGACGGTAAGAAAAACTACTTAGAATTTTGAGAAGTGACCCGTTTTGTGAAAATGTAATTGCATGAGTCATATTTTTTTTGGAGGCACCACAATGGGTCAATCTTGCATTTTCAAAATAAATTTTCTCAATTACTGTACCAAAATTTTGCTCACTTCTTCCTAAACAATAATCGAAACAGGCTCCCGTTTTACTGACGTCGTTACACATTTCATACTGTCGTCTTTGTTTAGCTATTACATAAAGACAAATTGATGATATCCTTTTCTTATTTGCTTATTTTATTACTGAATAGCGACATCATAGTATCCATCGTCAAAAATGATGATTATAATACTGGATCATACCCTTTCCGAGAATATATTGAGCGCCCCTCGTAGAATATGTATAAGATTATTAACTATACTATTATAACGTTGTAAAAATGAAATGTCTGTACATTGAATATATTTAAAAAAAATTGTTACGGGCTATTTGGGCAAAAACTATTTACTGAAACAAAAAATATTTATTTTTTATTTTTTCTGTTTATAAACTTTTAGGGATTATAAAAGGATCCTATAACCATATCTGAGTGCCCAACTACCCATACAGCAAAAATAGTTGAAATCGACGACACATACAAAAATTCTAAAAAAATATTTTTACATTCAGTTACAAATAGTCGAATTCACTTTTTATTTTTAAATATTTCCAATTTATAGACATTACACGTTTACAACTTTATGTTTATAATAGTATATGGGCTAACGTTGTACCTACCTGTACCGGCGATCGCCGGTTCGCCGCACAGAGCTTTCGGAACTGGCCGCACGCCCTTTCTGTGTCGATGAGACTACCCACACACTTGCTTTCGGTAACTAGAGCTACCAACTTTGATAACCTACAAATTGCTTCCGGTAGCCAGAGCTACCAGATGACCTTTATACAATTTTTGATTTTTAATCTGTGAAGGGCAGTTTCGGAGCGGTTTAAACGATGACTAAAACATACCCAAATAAGATCGCAAAGCAGAAAAAAATTGGCAGCCAACATGATAGAACAAACATATTTTTAAATAGCTGTCGTTCTCAACGTTGTGAAAAAGTAAAGTTGCCGTCAGTATTCAAATTTATATTCTACTATTAAAGTTAGACATCAAATGATTCAGTGTTTATTTAACTATCAGATTATAGCTATATTTCGGTCCCAATGAATAATTATGAATTACAATCTCACTTCAAAGTAGTTAAGACAGAGATTTTTTCGGTGACTTGCGATTGAAATGGCTAACATTTTTAAGAATAAAGAATAATTCTCGTAATTATCTAGTCATTAAAACAGTTTAAGTATTAAGTTTCATAAATAAACATTAAATCATTAACATCTATGACTTATTTACACAGGATTAGCGAATAAAACAAGTAACGGTCCATGTAAATACAGGTACGGGTGGTGGTAGCTGTAGCTAATTACTCGCTTTGACGTTGTAAGACATGGGAGCACAGCTGAAGCGCTGCGATAGCGTTTGGTACATTTTGTGATTTTTTCCTAACCACTCACTTGCTTTTGGATTTTAAAAATGGTGGCCTATATTGCTCTGTCTTTTTGTGCAAATTTCCGCGAGATGCCGTGTTTTATTGAAAAAATCATAACTTGGTTTCTACTAAATCATTTGCTTAATTTTTTTTACACAAAAAAGCCAATGAAACAAAGAATCTGATGGTGTTACTTATTTTATGGATTACAATATTGAAAATAATTTTAAAAAATGCGTAAAACTGATACACTGATAAAGTTGACGAAATCAAGCAGAAATATATTTTTAGAAAAAAACTAAAGTGATAACATCCTTTTTGTTTACATGCAAAAAAAAGAAGATTAGTTGTTCTTTCATTTAATGCCAAATATTGTATAACTGTTCAAATAAAATTGTATAGTAAACATCATTTCATTTTTAGATATCTGACGCAAGACGGGGCGATTTTTTTTCTTTGATTCGTGATTTATTTGTGGCTAATTTAAAAACTCAAGAACCAAAATATAGTTCTAATTAGAACAAGCAACTGTTCTAATTAGATGTTTACTATACAATTTTATTTGAACAGTTATACAATATTTGGCATTAAATGAAAGAACAACTAATCTACTTTTTTGCATGTAAACAAAAAGGATGTTATCGCTTTAGTTTTCTTCCAAAAATATATTTCTGCTTGATTTCGTCAACTTTATCAGTGTATCAGTTTTACGCATTTTTTATAATTATTTTCAATATTGTAATCCATAAAATAAGTAACACCATCTGATTCTTTGTTTCATAGGCTTTTTTGTGTTAAAAAAAACATAGCAAATGATTTAGTAGAAACCAAGTTATGAATGTTTCAATAAAACACGGCATCTCGCGGAAATTTGCACAAAAAGACAGAGCAATATAGGCCACCATTTTTAAAATCCGAAAGCAAGTGAGTGGCTACACTAGCCTAACAATGCAGCGCTAGTGTCGACGCAAGCTCAACTTTGGTACGCTTTACTACTGAAGGGGATGGCAGAGTGCCTGCGGCCGCCGATTCGAGCATACGGAACTGGCCGCACGCCCTCTCTGTGTCGATGTGACTACACCGGCCTGACCATACTGCGTTAGCGTCGATGCAAGCTCACCTTTGGTACTCGGTACTACTGAAGGGGATGGCGGAGTGCCTACGGTCGCCAATACGCCGCATAGAGCATAAGGAACTGGCCGCCCGCTCTCTCTATGTCGATGAGACTACAGCGCTAGCGTCGGTATAAACGCACCTTAAGTATACAGTGCTCCCGTAGGGGCTAGTGTCGTGTCTGCGGTCCGCGGGTCGCCGCATGGGCCCCACGGAGCTGGACGCGCGCCCTCTCTGCGTCGGTGACCGAGAAGGCGACGCACCTCCGCTGCGACCTCCGGCCATACCATACTGCGCTGCTAGTGTTACTTCTTCAGGCTGCAACAAAATCTAATGTTACGAATGGACCCTCGGAATTAATTAATAAACCATTCTTTTTGTAGGTTTTGTTTGTATGTCTGACCAAATACTTAAAACCAGTAGTGAAAAATACCAGAAGCGGACACCAGCCGGCCTAGCACAACTCTCCGCGCGACCGCGACTACGCTTGTCGCGCGACATAGCATCACCCGTCTCTGTCACATTCTATTGAAAGAAAAGACACAGACAATGTTTGTTGCGCGACAAAGAGTCGTGCATCACAGTTGTCCTAGAGGTGTAGGGCGCGTTGAATCCGTTGTATCGCGGCCACCGCCCTATTTATTTGCGAATACCTTTGGCAGTGCGCTGTATTCATATAGGTGTGTTACACAAAAAAACCCTTGTGACGATACACTAACACCATATAAGGACGCGGTTTTCCGCAGTGCGCGCGCTCCTATGATAATTCTCGGCCGTTCACAAAAATCGTGAGAAAAGCAACATGTGCACTAGCCTTATTAGTTTCGTCAATATCGATATGGTTGTGATGTTTCTTTTGCTTATACAAAACATACTAATTTACTTGTTTTATTGCTATAAATCCTGTAATGGTTTTAACTAATTTATTTGACAAGCTGAACAGGATTTATAAATTATCTCGGGGTTTTTCACTTACTTTCTACTACTCTTTCTAGTCTCATTTTATTTAAGGCCAGGAGATAAGACTTATTTGTTGTCCAGAATCTAGTCTAGCACACAGTTGATTGATTTGTCATACAATTTACTAATTTCAATTTGTTTCGTATATATATAATAGTCTTTTTTTTTCATTTATAAATAATGCCAATGGATGGAGGATATAAATTGGTATTTTCAGTAGACAGGTCTTTCTTGAGACTACTGCCGTTTTCCAAAAATCATCCTATTTTTTCTTCATAATATAGATTTTAGGTGTTTATCTACCTCAGAATTGTCTGTACATTACAACAAAAAAGTGTCACTAAAATATTGTAAGGAAAAATTTTGTAATATAATATCCAGTGTATCACATTCATAAAAAACAATCATTCATGCAAAGATGTCACCATCCCTAATTGAAAACATTTTTGTTAAGTAGGTACAATTCATTCTGAGTAAGAAATACTAAAAAAAGTCTATATTCTAACATAGCAAACACTTTTTTTTTGGAAAACGCCCACCGACATTTAGGAGATTGCTTCAATTATCACATCAATAAAATAACAAGGAAATAAATGCAGTGGTTAACTAAAAATATTTTCAAAACGAATAACTTAGCATATTTTTAAGATAATGAATTGATAAGTTTCTTTTAAAAGGTCTTTTTTTCATAGTATAATCAGAGGCCGGAATATGTAGTGCTAGGGGCTGTTCATAAATTACGTCATCTATTTTTGACGATTTTTGATCCCCCCTAAAATCATCCAACCATCATAATTCAAATGCCTGCACACAAAAATTGTCTAATGCAGAAAATTCGAATACATTGACAACCCAAAACTGGATATACATACATATAGGTCCATCGGACATACCTACTCGTAGGGCTGCCCCGAGAGTGAATTTATGTGTTTTATTAATTCAATAAAAATAATCAAATTCATTCAATAAAAATAATTCATTGTTTCTCGTGCATACCACTCTTAATTACGTCCTCCCGCGAAGTTTAGGTAAATAGTTTAGGTAATAACCTATTCCGATAATATAGAAAAAACACTGAGGGTTCCGTACAAAATGAGTATCCATGAAAATCCAGTGTAAGCAGAGCCCTACTCCTAAGCAAAATGTACGCGGTGTTCGGTAATTTTATTTTATACTAGCTTCTGCCCGCGACTTCGTCCGCCTTAAATTCGGTTATCGCAAATCAGGGTATTTTTCCGGGATAAAAGGTAGCCTATGTCCTTCCCCGGGACTCAGACTATCTCCATACCAAATTTCATCCAAATCGGTTCAGCGGTTTAAGCGTGAAGAGGTAACAGACAGACAGACAGACACACTTTCGCATTTATAATATTAGTATGGATTGGTTACTGACATAGACAAACATAAAATTATTCTGTTTGTTTGTATTTGTTGTTATAGCAGCAACAGAATTACATCATCTGTCAAAATTTCACTGTCTACCTATCACGGTTCATGAGATACCGCCTAGTGACAGACGAGATGGACAGACAGACAGACAGACAAACAGTAAGGTCTTAGTAATCCCGTTTTACCCTTTGGGTATAGAACCCTAAAAATAACTTTGTATTACTTTGTACAAACCAATTGTGTTTATGTACCAATTGCAGGACTACTCATGAGTGTGTTACTATTAACAATTACATTGAGTAATTGATTAAACTGGCATAAGTTCCTGATTCAAATGATAAATAATAGACAAGGTCGTTTATATTGATACATATTTAAATTATATATCTCTATCAGTCACGTGTTCACAACAATTACAATACTATAAGTAAGCTAAAAAAAAGTATTCATTATGAAATCGAATCCACAACTTAAATTAAATTCACATTCTATAAATAAATGTACATACAACAGCTCAATCAGCAAACAAAGTACATCTTGAGCATTATAAGCATGCCCATAAGAACTACAATAATGACATGCGGGTCTTTTAAACTAGCATATCCTACAACATAAATACTAGCTTGGACCAGAAACTAACTTCTAAGGGGACATAATAAAAATGTGGCAACATTCCTGAACCTAAACAATAAGCACACATTATAAAATATATAAGTTGTAACCTTAAACACTATCAATGTGTTCGGTGGTGAACACATGAAGCCAATGCCATGGGCAAACAAAAAACTTTTCAACCACATGGTACTAAGTAAATATGACTCGATCTTTCTATGTGCTCCACACATTTGTGAGTCTAAAAATGTGTTTATTTTGACAGGCATAAATTAAATTTAGTAACTATTATACATAATATTTTCTTCTGTTTCCACGATTATTACTCATTGAAATAAAACAATTTAACGGATTATATCGCGTATATTATCTCATTTTAGTTCCCGACGTTTCGGAAGCTTTCCAGCTTTCCATGGTCACGGGAGGACTGAGAAAAGATGTATTTTCCTCTGTCAAAGTTACAATTTGTGCAAACTACCCATTTTTTGAAAAAACACAAATAAAGGTGTACATACATGCCAGATGGGCCTAAGCTGTAAAGACAGTTACACATGTGCCAGAAGGGCTTAATTATTTTATTCTAATAATTTACCAAGCAGCATTTCACAAATGAGGCGTACTGAGGAGAAAAGAAACGCTGCAAAGAAAAACTCCCAGGCTACCTCATTACTAATTATAATATTTAAAAACAGAGACTATTAAACTACTTTTAAACAGATAAGATATTTTACACCGTTCGGAAATTAAGGTTTTGCAGTCTTGTGTCTCGCTTGTTCCTTGATGAGATGTATTACAGGATCCCAAGCTGGTGGTAGTGACAATCCATCTTCTCTATTGAAATTAGGATGCTTTTTAATCTCAATAGCCTCGCGTAGCATCCTGGGAAAATATCTTTTTTCTTTGGCAAGGATAGAAGGTTTATCAAACTTAATTGAGTGGTTTGGTTTGTCAATGACATGTTCACAAACTGCAGACCTATTACACCGACGGTGCTTGACATCTGCATAATAAAATTGTGAAATGCTGCTTGGTAAATTATTAGAATAAAATAATTAAGCCCTTCTGGCACATGTGTAACTGTCTTTACAGCTTAGGCCCATCTGGCATGTATGTACACCTTTATTTGTGTTTTTTCAAAAAAATGGGTAGTTTGCACAAATTGTAACTTTGACAGAGGAAAATACATCTTTTCTCAGTCCTCCCGTGACCATGGAAAGCTGGAAAGCTTCCGAAACGTCGGGAACTAAAATGAGATAATATACGCGATATAATCCGTTAAATTGTTTTATTTCAATGAACTATTATACATATTTTATGAGGTGCTAACTCAATTCACACCTTTAATTAAAGTTGACCAATGTGTTAAATGCTTTCTTCTTTTTTCAGTATCGGTATAACATGATATGATGTGAATATATATAATCATTACAGTTCTCGTAAGTGTGACAAAATTAAATTGTGGTAAAAAAGGGGGTGGTTAATATAGCCATCTACAACTGCACCACTACCCTAAAGAAAACATAGCAGTCTACAACAATGGATGTGTAACGAGCAAGAGTCCAGACGAAGAACCTTGGCATTCTCTGGCTCGGCACTGGCCTGTGGTGCAGCCACATTTGGCAGGGAGCCACTGCGGAACGAGCCCAGCCCCAGCGGCACGGGCCTGAGCATCGACTCATCATTCTCCACAGGTTTAGGGGCTTTGACTCTTGCACGTCTGCTACTTGAGTTAACCTGCAACCATGACTCTTCAACAAGCTACTTTTTCACTAAAAAAATACTTACAAAACAGACTTGTTTTAAATACAACTAGTGACCTTGATATGTACTCGTAAAGTAACACATTTACACTTAATATCGGCACATTGAGAGGTTAATATTTCAATGTTGATAATGGAAAACAATAAGAATGAATTAGAATTTGTATTTTTCATGGCAATATTATTGTTTACTTGTCAACAAGCATCAATATAAAAAACACTCTATTAGCTCATTAAATTCAAAATGCTGTATTGTTGTCTTCGTAAATATGTTATAGCATTGACAATGACAATTATCTGTTCGTGCTCACTCAGTAGAGCTGCTTCAGAGCAGTTATTGTAGACCCTTTGTATATAGATAACAATAATTAATCAGTTACTTATTGAGTCGCAATATGAATATTGCAATGATTATTGTTTACGTCTCGGCCGCACATTTGACGGCCAGGAAGCGATTGCCTGAGTAAATAGGCGACATACCTTATTGGTTGCGTCTGAAACTTCACGCATAATCTTTTCAAAAGCGGCCGTCTCCTCGGCTTGCTTTTGGTTGTGTAGGGCAATTTTTTCACTAAATTTTCTAGGGTTCGCCATGATGACCGACTAACAACAGTTTTTCCCTTTTTTTACATCACAATTTTATGCGCTCTTAGGACCAAAACGCGCTTGCCTGTCATGTCGCACACAAACTCAATGTTGCTATTTGGCAAAACTGCGTACTTGTCTATACACAGACAAAGACAAAGAGAGAATGAAAAGTATATAAACACAGATAGATAGATCATATTTTAAAATTACCTTAAATTCATTACTTGTGGAGTACCTAAAGAGAATAGAAATTATATTTTCCAAATGCACCTGGGAAATTACATAAAATTATAATAAAGTAAAGGAGTATTTTTGTAATAATAACTAGAGGTTCCTAAATTATTCTCATTTATCATAAATAAATTAAATAACGGGCAAATCATTCAATATTACGACAAAATCTAATATAAAATGGTATGATTTTATATTTTTCAATAACAAAAAGATTTCTTTATGCTTTTTGTTTATCCGAATGCAAAACTTGCGAGTCTTCATCTGTCAGTCTCAGTTTTACATTCATACGTCATAATGACGTGTGGTGGGTTGACATGTAGTTAGATATCGCATGTTACGAAAAATAAATTATGCAAATTAATTCATTATCTTTTTATAATTACAAAGTATGAAAATATTGTGCTAGTAAAATATTGGACGTGTGTACAGAAGTTTACGATAAGCATGATGGCGGAAAAATACATACTGACTCTAGACATTGGAACTACTACAATTCGCTCGTTTATATATAATTCTAAAGCCGCAACTGTTGGAAGTGCTGTCGATCAGGTATGTTTTCAACACATTTTTAACAATTGTTCTAAAAACGAGGCCATTTACTTTGAATACTTTCAAATTTGTAGTTTTAAAAGCATTTATTTTCAAGTAGAAGGCAAGGTGATTTCATCTCAAATTTTACAATAATAAACAATGCACTTTTGTAAGTGTTGATTTAAATTAGAGCAGAGATATAAATAGCTTTGTTTACAAAATAGATTCAATACATTGTGTTATAACTCTCATTCATTGTAGACTTGGCATAGATTTACTTATGTAGTCACATGTACATACATACACACAAGTTTCATCAGTTGACTGTTGATAAAATTGTTAATGTATTCTAATTTCTAGATGCATAATAATATATGTAGTTCTTATATGGGATTTTTAATACCCTATATTGTGTCCCACAGCTAGGCAAGGGCCTCTAGATTTTCAGTTGTTCCAATATAAAGCGATTTACAATATATTTTTTGTAAGTTATATGTTCCAGCATCAAAAATTGCACAGTACTTACAGATAATTTGAATGGTAAATAAGTTGTTAACCATGTTCTAGAAGAGTGAAAGTAAAACATACACAAAGCAATTATGATTACAAAAACAATATAGTGAATATTTTATGATGTAGCTTGATACTTAATGTCAGTAGAATATTAATGCCTTCTGCATTCACTTTATAAAAAAATATGGATTCTTTCTGTCTTGTGTAAGATAAGATATTTATTGCAACCAGTACTTAATATCTAGGTACAAGGTCTCTGACAGGATGAACCAAAAGTATACATTTTCAAAATCTACTTATTTATGTGACTTACATTTTAGGATTTTGAGGAGACTAAAACAGTGGTTTTGCTTTTTATATATAGATTGGCATTCCATGTGATGTATTAAAATTGTCATTTAAAATATCTGTGTTAACTGCATTTGCTTGAATAAGTAGTTAAGTAGAAGAGTAGCCCACCTTTGTGCAATAAAATTTTATATATTGAAAGCTGAGAAGTTTGTCATAGTCGTAGTATTGATTTATTAGATATGCAACATATGCATTTAACAATAATAAAATAATGGATTATTCTATAATGGATATTTCTTTACTTCCTTTGCTTTTCCGTGAAAGTCTTGGTTAGATGTGATAATAAATTGTGCTCAGATGCATATATTTTCATGCAGTTTCCACAAAAAAATATGCATGCAAATACAACAAACCACTACCATACAGTATAATCCACAACACATGTTTCGTCTCTCTATGAGGCATCATCAGGAAATGCAGGAGATGTTGATGGTTCTGCGTCTACCCGAGAAGTGTAATTAGAAGTCAATTCATTATGTTGCAGAAAAGCAAAGGAAATATAATTCTATAATCTAATACGGAATTATGCAAAGTAGCGCCTGACAACTCAGGCAATCAGCAACAGTTAATGAGTATTGGATGGCTTGTATGTACTTGAGTATATTATCTACATATCGACGGCATAGTACCATGAACTCCTAACTCCTATATAATTGAATGTTACTTAGGAGTTCATGGTACTACTCCGTTGATATGTAAGTTTGTATTTTGTCATCTATTATCCATAGTACAAGAATCCTTATATTTCATTTGGACTAGGTTGATTATTGTAGAAATGTTACCATCTGTTGTTATGACATTAGGTGTTAGATCAGGGTCACTAAACTACGGCCCGCGGGCCAAGTCAGGCCTGCGCGCCCTACTAATCCGGCCCGCGGAAAGAAAGTGCGTTCCTTATACGTTATCTAGGTACAGTAGGTACCCCCTAAAGACTAAGTCTACTTAAGAAATGTATTACCCCATGACCAGCCATGAAATCAAACTCTTGGCCCAGAGGAATTATTATTAAATGCAGTGTGACCCTTCAGTCAAAAAGTTTGAAGACCCCTGTGTTGGATAGTATGTATTAGATAGTGTTTATATCATTATTTGCAGGTGAAGTTACACTATCCAAGTCCAGGGTTTGTGGAGATTGACCCTGACGAGCTATGGATGTCAATAGTGCAAGTTGTGTTGGCTGCCCTCAAAGGTAAGGAACGGACCCAAAACTGTTTTGTAGGGTTTCTAATGATTGGATGATGTACTAGAAGGTACCCAAACTTAGTTTGTGAAAGAGGAAAAACTCATAGCCCTCTTTTTGCTGCAGCTTGGTTGAATAAAAATGTTTCTTTAACTATCCTTAGATGTCTAGGATTTACTTGTACCAAAAATGGTTAAAATTTTGTCAATGATGAAGGCACAAAATCATGCATATTATAGATACATACAATTTTTATTTATTTTTTAATATTAACGTATATCTTATTATTAGCGTATATCTTATATAGATGAATAAAGGTTGGTTTTGTAAGAGTGCTGCTTCTTGATTCGGTCAAAGGTCTAGATTCAATCATTGTCTAGTAATGTAATTAGCCGTGCTGCAATTTGCGACGCGCTGTGTCGTGTTTGTGTGGGTGTGCATTGCGTGACTTATGGCAAACGCGATGTTGAGAGGCATTAGGATATTTTTAATGTTTTCAATTGGATACTTTCCTGTAGTTTAGTCAACATAAATGATGTCACGCTTGCAGTTAAATGTTATTTCTGAAAATATGTAGAAAATATGAATGCATATTTCTGTTTAAGCTTTTGGCGACTTTAAAAATGATCAAAAACTAACAATAGAAAAGACAGAAAGAAAACATATTTATTCAACGTCAGCATAAACAAAAAATACCAATAACAAAAACAATTGACGACGCTACATACGATAGCTGCTGTCGGAGGCTCGAAAAAAAACCAAAAACTTTACAAACTACTTTTAATTAAAATAAAATTACATTAATTATAGCCTATAGGTGACAAACGCTCGAAGTATGAACAGAAAGTAAAAATCTAATTAACTGCACTATTGAGGTAAGCGCGTGCCGTGCTGATGCGGCGCCTCGTGCCTTCGCAGTTGCTTTCTGAGTCAGGCAGTTTGTGTGCTGAATCGGCGATCCTCCTTATGGTGCAATATCTAACTCCTCCATCCGCAAATCGGCAATTATTTTCCAACGTTTAGTGAAAAAATTGCCGGAATTTCATTCTTGGGAGGACAGATTCCAATTTTTTCAGGATCTTCGTGTTGGCTCTGGCTGCTTGGCTCTGGTTCCGGGACGCTTGTAGCTGCGTGGCTGCGTTTGTAGTATTGCTTTATGACGGCGATCGTGAGTGCACATGCACCTATTATGAATACATACAATGGTATGGTTGTATGATATAGGCTGACGGATTGCCCCGCGTCTATCTGAACAGAATTCTGGGAAATAAGCCTATTCTGTGCGTCATGTAATCCTTTCAGGTCTATAGTCTTTAGATTGATGTGGCCGGAGACTGCGGTTCGCTTCTCGAAGTCGTGTGTGATTTCGGCTAGCTTCAGGGGGTGTCCCTGTATTTCGTCCTTGTCGTTGGCAATAGTGAAGTGCGATGTCCGTAGGTAGCAGTTGAGTGGGATGGTGACGAGGTAGCTTCCGTGTAGTGAGGTATAATCTTCTCTATTACAAGATAGCTGTACTTTTGTTGGCTGAGGTAGTGAGATGACGTAGTGCTGATCATCGAGCTTCTCCATGGCTGGTTTTGAAAGTGATACCGTCGTCAACTGGCAGGTTGTTTGGGGGTCTTCATTTTTGATTAGCCGGTGTATGCAATCTGAAGAGGTACGGAGTTGGAGGCTGGTTCCTTTCTCGCAGATGTAGTGAAGACTGAACTTCGGGCATTCTGCCTCCATGTACACGAATGCATTCCCGTGTGTTGCTAAGAAGGGATATGGCGGGATAAGGGCGAGTTGGTTTTTATTAGGTACTATGGATAATTTGAATATGTCATATACTTCTGATGCAACTATGGGAAATTGAAATACGATAACTATCTGCTTATCGGTGTAATAGGATCCCGGGCGTATTATATCGTAATATTCTCGTAATTCTAAGTCTAAGATTCTATCCTGGCCGTATAAGGACTTTAACCTATCTAACATGTTTTTTAAGACACTAATTTCTATCATAGAATGGTGCGTACTAGAACTACGTATAAAAGCTAAACTATTCTCTATTCTTATAAGTTCCTGATTTAAATCTTCTACATTTTCGCTCAAGATTATTAAGAGCTGGGCTAGTTTTGCGTATTTAATTAAGCTATTTTCTCTATAGGCATTACTTTCTAGGATTATTTCTAGGGTGGAATTAATTTTCCTTTGATTTTCCACTAAGGTTTCCACTATATTGTCGTGACGACTTGCCCAATCTTTGCTTAGACTCACGTGACTATTGAGTTCTGAAACTATTTTATTCTGGTTAAGCTGTAAATTTTTTAACAAGTTGTTATAGTAAATGGCATCTGTTTGGTCAAGATTTCCGCTAATACTTTTTATGATTGACCCAAGTCCGTCTACAAGGCCTCTTTTGGCTCGGGTTGGCTCTAGAGTTCTTAATTGGTTCGATACCTTTCCTAATTTATCTAAGAGATAGTTGATCTGGCTTTCATAAAGGAGGTACGTGTCATTAACTAATCTAGTTTTGTATGTCTGTAGCTGTCCAGAAGTTAAGCTAATTTTGTCTTCGATATCGCCAAGCTGTATGTACTGTAGGTAAGTGTGGTAATGGGTCGTAAGTCGCATTGGTCCAAGCTTGTAGGGTAGAAGTCCGGGTCCGTCGGCTAAGCTCTCAAGTCTTATCTCTGAGCCTTTCGTCAGAAGGGCCGTCAGCAGCAAAAGAATCCTGTAACAAGGTGTTTGTCTTAGGAGTGCGCTTCAGCCGCGATTTCGCTACTGGTCCGCGTTTCTTAGAGGTATATATGTGTATAGGGAGATCTGCTAGAACTGTATCCTGGGTATAACGTGGGGCAGTTTTTTGTCGGCTCGCTAAAGGGTTCCTTATAAATACTTGCTGTTGTGGAGTGTATTCTACTTCGGGTTCTCGGTTTTTGTTCCTACTTTCTATTAGAGAGGTTCGGTTGGCAAGAGATGAGTCATTAATTATATTATAGACCTGTTGCATCTGTTCTTTATGGTTTTGAACGTATTGTTGTAATAAACGCTCGGTGATATCAATATCGAGCGGAGTCCTTGGGTCAAAGTGTCCTGTCAGTAGATCAAAAGGTCTGCATTTAGTGAAGCTATGAATAGAACTGTTATAGGCTATAAGGGCATAGGGCATGAGATTTACAATGGGTTCATCTTTTTGTTTTAATTTTAGGATACGGAGGTGTTCAAGAAGGGTTGAATGAAAGCGTTCTATAATACCGTTGTCATTTGGAGAATGAGCTAGGATTTTATGATGATTTATTTTATGGACTCGGGAAAATTCGGCAAATAGCTGGTTGGTAAATTCGGTACCGTTATCTGTAGTTATAGTAATAGGGACGCCGTGGTGTGTGCAATATTGCAAAAGGGCTTGAATTACGCTAACCGCGGTGCCGTCACGCAGATGATACGCTTGGCCATACTTCGTGAATACATCCATAAATGTAACGTACTTTTCGTTATGGACGGTAAAGAGGTCCATATGGACTGTCTCGAAAGGTTTGGTTGCTGGGGGTACAATATTAAATTTTGGTCTAATCGGGTTCCTATCATATTTGGCTTGGCCACAAGTGGTACATTCGTTAATAAATTTAGTAACCTGATCTTTCATTTTTGGCCAATAAAACTTCCTGGAGAGGGCTAGGTAGCACTCTGTAATGCCGCGGTGGTTAGTTCTACCGTCATGGTAGTTACTAATTATCTCTTGTTGTCTAAGATAATCTTTGACATTTTCGAGTTCTAATTTAGCGAGCATGAGGTTCATTGTGGAGCTTTTGAACTTATTCTGGATAATGGGGATGATCTTATACATGGCGAGTGGGGGCTGTATAAGGAGGCCTGTTTTAACCTTAGGATTTACATATTCTTTAAGGGCATTCACTAAGTCGGTTTCTAAGTTTGAATGGGATATTTGAACTGATATACGTGTATGAGTGTCAAACGGCTTGGTTACGGCTGGTTTTCGTTTCACGTCATCCACCATAGTGAGTATAATTTGCCTATGAAATCTGTTCAGTGGTTCATCAGTGATTGGAACTTCCAGTATGGGGTTCTCTTCGCTGGTGTGAACAGTTTCGGTAGAAGAATCTCCTATAGTTCCAGGTATTTCTGTGGGGTTAGGTAGTATCGAACAAAGCTCGTCAGCTACTAGGGACTCAACTTCCTCGTTATGGATCTCTACTCTGGATAGGGCGTCCGCGTTGGTATTGGATTTCCCTTTCTTATATACAACTGTGTAGTCGTACTCACTGAGTTTTAATCTCCATCTTGTGAGACGTGAGTTAGGTTCCTTTATATTAACGATCCATTGCAGAGGTTTGTGATCTGTAACGATCTTGAATTTTCGTCCATAGAGATAAGGGCGGAAGTATTTGGTCGCCCAAACTATAGAGAGCAGCTCCCTCTCTATCGTGCTATAGTGAATTTCGCTCTCATTAAGAGTGCGGGAGGCGTAGCATATTGGTCGATCAGACCCTATGGGACCCTGGGATAGTACAGCGCCCAAAGCGACGTTGGAGGCGTCTGTTGTAAGAACAAATTCTTTGGAAAAGTCTGGGTATTGTAAAAGCGGATCGTTCGTAAGAAGGGTTTTGCATTTTTCGAAACAATTGATGTAATCGGAGTTAAGAGATACCCTATTACCTTTCTTAAGGCACCTAGTGAGGGGCTTTGTTATGTGGGCGAAATCGGGAATGAATTTTCGGTAGTATCCGAGAAGGCCTAAAAATTGCTTAATTTCCCTTGGCGTTTTGGGTATGGGATACTTTTGAATTGCCAAGACCTTTTCAGGATTCGGCTTGATACCTTCATTGCTAATTATATGACCAAGGTAGGCAGTTTCAAGCTTCAGGAATTCAGATTTGTCCATCTGAATCTTGAAATTGGAGTCTCTTAATCTTTGGAAAACTCTCTCAAGGTTTACCATATGTTCTTGGAGGGATGTACTGAATACTATGATGTCGTCAAGGTAGACGAGGCAAATTTCGTTTTGGAGACCTCTCAGGACGTTGTCCATGACCCGCTGAAATGTACTTGGTGAGTTTTTCAAGCCCATGGGCATCCTGAGGTACTCAAAATGACCCTGTTCTACGTTAAAGGCTGTCTTAGGGATATCCTGGGGGTCCATTTCGACTTGATAAAATCCGCTGGCCAAATCCAGTGTAGTAAAGTAGTGACACTTTCCTAGTTTGTCGAGTACATCAGTAATGTTCGGGATCGGGTATTTGTCGTCTATTGTCTTGTCGTTTAATTTACGAAAGTCGACTACCAAACGCCATTTTTGTTTCCCTGAGGCATCCACCTTTTTGGGTACAACCCAAATGGGGGAACTCCAAGCGGAGTCTGAAGGTCGAATGATTCCCTGATCGAGCATTTTAGTTATTTGGTCTCTGACTTCCTGTCTATGCACAAAGGGGTAGCGGTAACTTTTGGTGTAAACGGGTACTTCATCGGTGGTTCTTATTCGATGCTTGATTTTATTTGTGAAGGTGAGTGGTTCCCCTTCAATATAAAAAACGTCTGCATAGCGGGAGCAAAGTAATTCTAAATTAGTTCGCTCTTCCCTATTTAAATGGTCGGTACGTAATCGCGATACTACGTCGCGTGCGCGCGTATTATTACAATGCTCCGTGCGCATGCACTCGATACTGTATAGGTCAGCTTGCGCTGGCTGGTCGAGTGAAAAGATTACGTCATTCGGAGATGGGTTTTCGACTTCTATATATCCGCGGTTATTTTTAACTATTGTAAAGCAGGGATGGATCATGCAATTACTAATTATTTGTTGTCTTACTAAAACTTCTCCGTCAGAGGTATTAATTGGTACTCTAATTATCTTAGACGTGCCGGCTGGGATCATTTCTTCGAAGTAGTTAACATTATTCGAGCTATACATGCGTATTGGGTTACTCGAGGCTCGTGTCTGTAAGGTATTATTTTTTAGATCAATTTGAGCTTCCCATTTTGTTAATAAATCTAATCCTATAAGGCCATCAAAGTAGTCATGGAAACGATATATGAATAACTTGATATTGTTCGTATCGTTAAATTCCGGAAAACAAGGTAAGGTCACGGAATAGTTATTCCTAGTCACAGCGTGAACGTTGGTGACCTCAAACGGGTCATAGTTAAGCGGGTAATTTGAAAAATAACGCTCTACGGCCTCTGGGCTAATAAAAGATTGATTAGCGCCTGTATCTATCAGGAATTTAAGCGGGGGGTCACTAATCTGGATAAAAGGTAATTGCCTCTGGGATTGTAAATTTATTTCTATTTTGGCTTTTGTGACTGCTGGTCCGAGTGAAAATCCGACTCCTCGCTAGTACTGGGCAGCGCTACGTCATTCTGCTGACAATCGTAAGTTATTTCCTCGTATTGCCCGGCGGCGGGGTCATGATCAATGTACGAGTAATTGTCGTAGGGCGTACCGTCATAGCATTCTGGTTGCATATAAAAGTCCGTGTAATAAGAGTCGGTCGTGTAGGGTGCGCATTCATTAACATTCATCTCGCGGGAATTATAAAAAGTTTGATTTGACTGGGGTAAGGCTTTCGGTGTGTAGGTTTGAACTCCACTCATAGGTTTGGGGGTTGAGTTGAATTGCGGGTTGTTCCTAGGGGGCAATCGGAAAACGTTGCTCTGTGGATTATAATTGGGTGGACGGGCACTGAACATTTGCTGAGTCCTGGTCGGCATACGGTTTTGCGGTCGTGGTTGTATCGAGTTGAATTTAAAGGGTTGCGGGGATGGCTGTACAGGACGTTGTCCAGCAGGAGCTGGCCAATTCTGCATCTGAGGCTGGAATAATGGTCGAGGCGGCAAATATCCTACGTTAGGGAAGGGTGCGGTCACCCTAACTGGTTGTGAGGGTTTTGCTGGTTCGCTATGCTGTTGCAAATATATTACGTTTAGCTCCTCTTGAACGAACTCAAGGGCCTTCTCTATGGATTCGGGACGCATGCATCTAATACGTGACCCTAAAGGTTCTTTTAAGCCGCGTACAAAGGCTTGCATAGCTACCTTTTTATAAAGTGTCCGCTTAGCTTCTATCGTGGTGTTAATGCTCTCATGTAACGAAACGTAAGTCATAATTGTGCTGAGAAGTGTCTGGCAGTGGTCATAGAACTCTTGGGGTGTCCTATTACCCTGACTGGCTTTTGAAAGGTCATTGTACAGTGCGGTTTCGTCACGTTGATCGGAAAAGTTATTAATAAGGGCGGTCCTAATACCTATCCAATTTTCGGGGATGCCATTACTATTGATAGTACTTGCAGCTGTACCAGTGATCTTATTGAGAATACCATTTAGAAGGCATAGGTTGGACAATTCATTTCCGACTTCGTTACTCATATAAGCTTCTACTATCTGGTCGCATATTCTAACAAATCTTGTAAGAATATTGGGGTTGCCGTCAAAGTCTGGGACTAGGCGTAGGGCCTTGTAAATATCGTCCGGGTTTCTAGCCATTATAATATCACTCTCAAACAAATTACCTAAAGAAATATCTAAATCTGAGCTATGCAGATTCCTAAATAAATCTATTCTGTCCCGGCGAGCCTGACTCGATGCAGGTTCCCGGGGTCCCGAATTCTTGGGATGAAAAATCTTAGAAGGATATTAGGACTAAGAATTAAGGAAGCAAGCAACACGAGAACGATTCAAGTGTACTTACATATGCTTCATTTCTGGTCTTCTTCGAAGGATCGATTGCTGGATACACCTCCGGTCTGCAGCACGTAGATTCTTCTCTTGATGAAGCTTTAAGAAGCCAGCTGCCCGCGATCGCACGCGCTCGTTTGCGATTTTAATTTCGGCGGTCGCGAAAAGCCTCAAGATCCGTAAGACTGCGCCACATACGATAGCTGCTGTCGGAGGCTCGAAAAAAAACCAAAAACTTTACAAACTACTTTTAATTAAAATAAAATTACATTAATTATAGCCTATAGGTGACAAACGCTCGAAGTATGAACAGAAAGTAAAAATCTAATTAACTGCACTATTGAGGTAAGCGCGTGCCGTGCTGATGCGGCGCCTCGTGCCTTCGCAGTTGCTTTCTGAGTCAGGCAGTTTGTGTGCTGAATCGGCGATCCTCCTTATGGTGCAATATCTAACTCGCTGAAAGGGGTCACCACTCACCTTTATGCCACGGCACGCCGCGACGCTGATTTTCGGTGGTGACCTGCAACTTAAAACTAATTTATATCAATAAGGAGGCATTTGACCGTATATATAGAATAATGACGTCATAAACTTTTGTTTCTTTAAAACTTCATACTTTTTTACTGTTATGACAGTTCATAAAAAGGAACTGATTTGATATGTCAGTCAAGTACCCTATTCAAGTTATGATAAGCACTTAAGTCTCAACTGTATATGAAACTTATCAAAGTATATCCACTTGGACGTATTATAATGCGTATATTATATAATTTTACTTCCCGACGTTTTGGACGCTTCACAGTTTCCGTGGTCACGAGTTAGACTGAGGAAAACATAACTTAAAAAAACCAACTAATTTAAACCAAAAATACATTTATATCGGCGAATTTGTTAAAAAGGAACTACGATGGCACAGAAAGACATACATACACACGTTAAACTTATGACACCCTCCTCTCTTCGTCGGTGGTTAAAAATAGCAAGACGCTTCTTACACTATAAAAAAGGCCAAGTGCGAGTTGGACTACCGTGAACAAAACCGGACCAACGTATACAAAATAAAACAACAGAAATCGTGGTTTTTGTATGGTTCTCATACCTTTTATTATTTGTTGGTATGGCGCTTATAGTAATTGTAAATATTACGCGAAAAACGCCTAAACCATATTTCTTTCACGCATGGAGATCCCCTTATTTTTTCAAAAGTTTTGTTGCTATAGTGGCCCTAGTAATACAATGCAATACACTTTATTGCACACCAAAAGAAAATAACAGTAATAGTACACATTATACAAAAAAATCAAGTATACCTATTTTAGTTCAAGAGTTAGAGCCCGGCGACGGACGACAGACAGCAAGTGCATTGTTTTTGTTGACTTCATAATCGGAAAAATACTAACTATATAAGATCGTCTGTAGCCGATAAGACGGCCGTGATAATGAAGTCGTGACTATTTAAAAAATGTCTTTGTAGATGCGAACCTGACGGCAGCACAGATAACCGCGATGGGCATCTCCACTCAGAGAAGCACCTTCATCACCTGGTCGCGGGAGACCGGCAAGCCATTCCACAGGTTCATCACGTGGAAGGACCTGAGGGCCGACAAACTTGTCAATCAGTGGAACGAGTCTTATACGTGGAAGGTAAAGTACTGTCAATGTCTGGCTCTTTGGCGATCGGTCCAAGTTAATGGGTACTATATCAACCCAGAGATGCACGTTCATTGCCTAGCCGAGGGAGGCTAGCAAGCCACTGCACAGCTTCATAACGTGAAAAGACCTGAGGGCAGACAACTTTGTCAACCAGTGGAACGAGTCTTATACGTGGAAGGTAAAGTACCGACAATGTCTGACTCTTTGGCGATTGGTCCAAGATAATAGGTACTATATCAACCCAGAGAAGCACGTTCATTGCTTAGCCGAGGGAGGCTATCAAGCCACTGCACAGGTACATCACGTGAAAAGATCCGAGGGCGGACAAACTTGTCAATCAGTGGAACGAGTCTTATACGCGGTAGGTAAAGTACCGACAATGTCTGACTCTTTGGCGATTGGTCCAAGTTAATAGGTACTATATCAACCCAGAGAAGCACGTTCATCACCTGGTCGCGGGAGACTAGCAAGAAAGTGCACAGCTTCATCACGTGGAAAGACCTGAGGGCGGACAAACGGAGTTTTATATGTGGAAGGTAAAGTACCGACAATGTCTGCATTTTTGGCTAGCTTTTAGCTACCGCCCGTTGTACAAGGAAGCGAGTAGTTAATATAGTTATTTTTTCGCTGAAAAAACTTACAATAGATACTGATCCCGTGGCATTAAAATACTTATATTAAATAATGATCACACTGCTGGCTATCAATCGTATCGCATCGGTCAGTATCATAGGAAAACATAACCTAGCTGTACAATTAGATGCCGTCACTATCATCTGTGACCCGCCATTCCTTCGTTATATTAAATGTCCGCTTCGTTCGAGGAGGAGAAAAAGTTATAACCTTCTTTTTTGGATGTTTAGCTATCCTTATGCGGAAAATGGTTGAGATCGATCCAGCCGTTTTGACGTGATGAGTTGGCGCTATTATCAATGTTTATGCATTTTAAGATATTTGTAGATCACGCTGTTAAGATTTTTCTTGGAATCTAGATCCGGGGCAACTGAATTTTATAATTTAATATTAGTATAAATTATAATTTCGGCATCTAGTGGGCAGCTGTTTTAAGTGGTACATACTATCTTAGACATTAATCATCTAGGCAGGGATCGGAACCAGTATTATTTTCGTACAATATATCCGAAATAACTATTAGTTTTTTTCGTTCAATTAGGTGATTTTCGTATATTTTATTAAAATTCTACACCTTGAATCAGGTGTTCTGTGATTAATTTCTCTGCTCCTAAAACAGTTTAAAATATTCCAGAAACAGCGTGTACTTATTAGATATGTATTCCATATTCATTGTTAGGGCTGATTCGACACTGTAACATACCAACAAAATAGTTGTCACTCGCCTCCATTTATATTTAGCTGTAGCGAGCAGACCAAATTAAACCTTAAGCAATTGATATTATGTTCATAATCTAAAGTGTAGTCGTAGATGAATAAATTCTTCAAGTGTTCAGCATTTTCGCACATCTGACTTACAATGTATGTGTCTTATTTATAATTGCACATGTTTTTCAGCTATTCAAGGCGGGTGCCTATGTTCTTTATCTAATAATGAGGAGCCAGAAGTTCCGGGCGGGAAGTGTATTGAAATTTATGAACACACAGGTAACATTTTTTCCTCTATTTAGTCCACCAGCACTCTATCCGAAACCAAAAAAAATACTACTCGATTTGACATTTCATTTTATTCTGAAAACCATGTCAGCAAAAATGCATTTGAAAAAGAAAGATATATTTGAGATTTTGAATAAAAATATCCCCAGTTTTGCCGTAACATTAGTGTGTCTGTCTGTGATACAGAAAGGGAAATTGATTCGCATACCACAGTAGAACAATCTGACCATGATGTGATTTTGTCGCTTGAGTTTGAGATGATGGCGGTGGCTTGTCATTGCGATAGGGTTCTACGGGCGCACTCAATTTCCCATAAGTAGTACATGACAACAATAAAGAACTTTTTTTGTAATAAATAATGTCAGATAAGATATTTCATAATCATAATGTTTCCTCGGACCTTAGGGCATGCATTATCTTAACATTGATAAACACTCCATCGATTTAAATTTAAGTTAAGAAATGAAGATTGATAATTGACTGAAGTTTTTTCACCTTTAGTTTTCCTTAACCCCTCGTATGCGTATAACTCGGATTGGCATAACATAATTATAACATAGAGTTTAAATGCTCTGTATTTAAACTCTATGTTATAATTATGTTATAGTTATAGCTTTAATTTTTTACATCGCATGCGAAGGGTTAAACAATAATTATAAGTTGTTTTGTTTTCGCTAGACGTCAAGGTTCGACGTATAGGTATACGTGCGCATTCATTTGTATGTTAATGTTTGTAAATTATATGCAGCAACCTTTAACATCTGTTGAGATGTATAAGTAGGTATTATGCGTCTCTTCAGTATTATTAATTTAAAAAGTTGAAAATATGACGATGGTATGAGGATAAAATATTATTTGAATAACCTAAGAAAACATGCGGTCCGAAGACCATTCTAACAATAAACCCGACTAAAAGTACGTTGTCCCGTTATGGAGTTTCTGTTTCCGGCTGCTCCATAATCACTTCACCAGATCCGGTAAAAACCATCCTTAATCCAATTCCAGTGACGGAAATTGAAACACGTACCTTTTTCGCTCTTGTCACAATAGGCTTATTATATAAGCTAAATTATATAATATATTATATAATAGGCTTTTCTTAACAAAATATGAAATATTTCAAAAAGTGAAATTAAAATTAAAATCGGGCGAAATACCCATGATATAGGCATTTTAAATTGCTAATTAGACAGCGATTTGACAGAGCGGTCCGACATGTACTGTTACGTCATAGTCCATTCCGGCCATATAAATTCCATATTAAATTCCGTTTTGCTATAAAGAGATAGAATGAAATGTTTGACGGCTTATATCTTGATTATTTTTATCGTTATTCGAAAAAAAAAATTGTCTACTGTTTGTTACATGAATGAGCTTTTAATAAAGCAAAAATAAAAAAATCATGCATATTCCCTATTAGTTGTCTTATGATCGCATATCCTCTAGATGGGGCAGAGGGCGTCCACAGTGGCTCTCCATCCATATTGGTCTTGAGCTTCGAGCTGGATTTCGCTCCATGACTTCCTGATCTTCTTCGTCGACTAGGATCGCTGCCAGGGGGCTTCCTTGGAGGTTCCTATCCAAAGCCTGTTTAGGAATATACTCGGAGCTCCTTTGCAGTGTGTGGTCAATCCAGTTCCACTTGCGACGCTTGATCTGCTGGTCGATCCGAGTTACACGGCAGCGTGCTCGGAAGTTCTCATGTGAGATTTTTTCGGGCCAATAAATTCCGATGATTCGACCAAGACATCAGTTGAAAAATCAAGGTCAACTACTGGGAAGTTGGCACTCTCACTAAAAATGAATTGAAGTTTGACCAACCGGTCTCTCGATTAAAGTTTATACTTTCGATTAAACTTTGCTATGAAAGATATCAGAAAATCGCGAGTACAAGCATCATTCGCATCGTATTGAGAAAAAAAAAACTGTAAAATAAATGCAAAAAGATGGCCTAGAAATTAGCGCAGTATCCTAAAACAGACACAAACAAAAGGTTAAGTCCCTTTTCAGAAAAAAAAACAAAATCGATTTATCCGTTTAGGAGCTACGATGCCACAGCAAACATACATCAATACACATACTCACGTTAAACTTATCCACTCCCTTGATTTAAATTTAAGATTGACCTCTATTTATTATTAGAATAAGAATGGTGACATGTAACTATAGTTACCAAAAGCAAAGTGAGAGGTTTTGACACCCCATGTTTTTTGTCGGTGGTCAAATTCTCAGAGCAAACTCATAGACAGCTATTTTTTGTTTTTTAAAACTAACGACTTCGTCACAGATTCCCTTCGTGTCGCGGTTTTTGCATTCGGTACTGTACACTAACTATTCGTTACAAGTTTTGAAGTCTAGACGTAGTATTTAAGAAAAGTTGTAAATTAAACAACTTTTTAATAGTGCAATGCAATTTTGCTCATAAATTGTATTTTTTTATGTAACCTGCAAGCAAAATAGCAAGAACATGACAAGTATGACTTTTTATGTCTGGGATTAAACTAGTGACGACGTGGGAAGGCGCGGTTGTAGAAGCAACTTACTTAAAATAGGTCCACAATGACTCAGGCTCAAAATGTCTTTACAGTGACCAGCATTAATGTCTGCCACAACAAAGTGCGCATAAATATCTGAAACGACTCTACTTCTAGGTTAGGTGAGGAGACGTGTCAGATATTTTTGCCCGCTTTGTTATGGCAGATATTGATGCCAGTGACTGTACAAGAGCAATCCCTTTCCTAAAACATCAACGTTTAATGTTTCGCAGAGTGGCTTTTTCCAACAATGATATTTTTTTCTAATTATTGCTTTTCAGAATGTTCTTTATCCTCAGAAATTTGTTTTTTATAACTATGTTTTTATCAAAGAGTAATTAAGACATTTACACAAAATCTAACAACTCTATGTAAAAGCAGACTATTTGAATATCAGGCTGCACTCATTTTAAGTAAACGATATTAATATATAATAGATAAACTTGTAACGGACATTGGGAGAATGCAGGCATTTTGGTAAAGTGATAAAGGTATTTAGGAAACAGACATTTCGGGCGTGAGTTTCCACAATGAACGCT
The DNA here is from genome assembly GCA_905404275.2 of Hedya salicella. Classification (NCBI taxonomy): domain Eukaryota; kingdom Metazoa; phylum Arthropoda; class Insecta; order Lepidoptera; family Tortricidae; genus Hedya; species Hedya salicella. Next base: position 8,339,555 of record FR990112.1, on the reverse strand, counting down.
TTCTTATCACCTACCGTCGACCATAATCAGAAACTATGTGTGTCCTAGGGTGTTACCACACCAATCGGTCGTTCGTCGATCGGTGGTATCGATCAACAACTCTTAGAAGCGACTGCCTATGGCTACAAACATGTTCTGTTTTTCAGACAACCTTAAGACTAAGCTGGGCACTACAAAACATCGCACCATTGAAGGAGGCTGCAAAAAAGGATGACGTCATGTTCGGGACTTTGGACACTTGGCTGTTACACAAACTTACGGGTAAACATTATAATAAAGTTACTAATGAGCTATATATAACTCAACAACAGGGTCTCAAGCGACTTTCTTCGTTAGCGTACAGTAAATACGTTTATTATGATCTTATTTTATTACTAAGTATTTAGCCGTTTCGATTGTTTAACCGTTTTGATTTGTCGTGATGAAGCCACAACGACATATCGAAAAAATTTTAAATTTTTTTTTTTTTTGATTCAGTGACCATGAATGTCTGTTTGTAGGTGTAGTCCGTTTCGCTTATTTTTTTTGAAAATATCTCCAATGTACAAACATATAATTTTAACAACTTTTTAATAGTATAGATAATGCACCAGGTTATCATTCTAACCCGGCCAAAATTGATGTATCAAATACATAATTGATAGATTCAGGCGTTACTTTGCGGAATTCCATACTAGATCAATGGATTATAGTTCCTTTGCTGTTCCGCGAACTAGTGTCTTTGTTAGATGTGACAATAAATTGTGCTCATATGCGCATATTTTCATGCAGTTTCCAAAAAAAAAAAATACGCATGCAAGTACAACAAACCAACACCAAACAGTATAATCCTCCACACGTGTTTCGCCTCTCTAATAGGCATCATCAGGAGATGCAGGAGATGTTGACAGTCCGGCGTCCACCCGAGAAAAATACAACCCGAGATAAATTTGGAAACTGCATGAAAATATGCGCATGTGAGCACAATTTATTGTCACATCTAACAAAGACACTAGTTCGCGGAACAGCAAAGGAACTATAATCCATTGATCTAGTATCAAATACAGGTAATTATACAGTAATTATAATTACCTGTATTATTAGATGCACTTTGTACTCTCGCGGTTAGTACACATGGTTAAACATAAATTTAACACAATATGTTTTAATTATCCAGTGCCACTATGATAATTAATATCCACAGTGATAAACGCATGAAACTGCGTTAAAACGTTGGATAATAAAGGTATTAAATCAAAAATATCGCGTTAGACCCGTCATATTTATGTTCAATATCGATGTAATATTCCAAGTTTCTGTAATCGATATCTCTACACTCAAAGGGCGTAAGCGCCACACAAATCAATAGTGAATATATCTCAATATATAATATCTAAAGGTCGATGTTAGCCTTGTATTTATGCTAGAGTACGTTTATCAAAATTCTCATCTCAATTAGTAGTTATATATTGTTTGTAAAGTAACAGTACAACGGGGTTTTGCTATTGTTTAGTTTCATTTCATTTATTTCACATGATATGAAATTAGTCTTTTGTTAATGGGAAACTAACATTTTTATTATGAGTTAACTACTATAATGATTCGAATTTCCCTTAATAACTCAACATGTCATAAAATGTTCTGAGAATCTTTGTTAGTGTTAAAGATATCGAAATCATTCAGAATACTGGTTTTACTTGTTACAATGGCTATATGATATTTTACGAGTTCCCGGACTCGGCGCTAAATTGCTGGTCGCCCTTGAGTTAGTCTTCACGTTTTAAACGCTTTTCGAACACTTTTTTTATGAAACTTTATTAAACTACTAACGTCTGCTGGCGAATTAAAAAAAATGCTTTGAGTGTGCACGGAATCCACGTTTACGACGGCTTTCTGGGTCACAGTCGCAATGTTATTATATAGCAAAATAGTGACAAATAAGTATAGGGTATTTCGCGGAATATGAAAAGAATTATATTCTATTTATCATTGCAGCATTTAAAGAACTGGTTCCAATTTAGCGACGAATCAAAAGAAAACCAGATCTTCGCACGCAGCTTACGCCGTAGGCTAACTAGTGTTATGATAAAGTAATTTTATTCATAAACAAATATTTAAAACTTCTAAATGATGATATGAATAGGTATTGCCTAAAATTATAAGAACTTTTTCAGCTATCGTATGTGAATACACAACACTAACAAATTGTGATAACGGCCGTGTGCAGCGCTACCGGTTTAGCGCCAGCACCATCGATATAATCTGAAACCTAGACTCATCATCTCCCTGCCCTTATCCCACTTAGGTAGGGTCGGCAAGACATGTTTTTGTTCTTCCATTCTTCTCTATTATACGTCATTTCAGCGCTTACTCCTTTCATTCTCATGGCCGCTCTCACACAATCCATCCATCGCTATTTTGACCTACCAATCGCTCTTTGTCCTTGGACATTAATCCCTAAAGGTGCGTCCACATTTGTATCATTTGCCCGTATCAGATCATCGTCGCGTGGCATGATCGCGCGTCGCGATCGCGCGTTTGGACGTTGCGCCGATCCGATCACTCGAAATTCATTTGCTACGCGTATCACATACTTATATCGGAAGAGTACGGCATGATCGGCGCGCCGACAGCGAGCGTCCAAGCAGCGCGATACGCAGTCATGCCACGGCACGGTGATCGGATACGAGCAAATGATACAAGTGTGGATGCACCTTAACATTCTTTTACCAATATGACGCTCATCCCTCCTCATTCCCCGTTACCAACTCTCCTCATTTTGTCCGTCATGGGTGCTACTTTTAAACTTCCTCTTATATACTAATTTCTAATCCGATCTTTCCTCGTCACTCCACACATCCATCTCAACATTCTCATCTCGGCTGCTTCTTTCGTCCGTCACTTTCGTTGCCCAACATTCTTATCCATACATTACGACAGGTCTTATGATCATTTTATAGATTTTCCCCTTAGGTTTAAGGGGCATTCGTGGATCACTCGCTGTTCCAGAGACCTGTCACCATTTCATTCATCCCGCATTTATTCTATTTTTCACTGATACTTAGACTCATATCAACTATTCGTAATCATAGATTTCGTCCTTCATTTTATTTCTTAAAGTTTTGTGTTCCTGACGGACCAGTATATTCTGACCTCAGATCGCGAACACGCGCTACACGTGTCTAAGCATATCAGGGACAAACTAGACGCAGATTAACGCCGATTGTCTGAATCACGCCCCCGTTTTTCGAAACTATCTATATTATATCCCTTGTAATTTGTAGTTAGCATAAAATTTAGTCTGCCTATGGGCATAAAGGTACGTTGCGATTTGTTTTGCGCATTGTATGTTACAGACTAGTTTACGTGTTTTTCTTTTTCTTATTTGTATGTATTTTTCTTCTCGTACAAATTAATTTGAGCTGTGCGCACGATGCATTTTCTGTTCAAGTGTTTATGTATTTTTATTGCCGTTTGATATTTGACAGCTTGCTTAATGCTGCGATCAGGATAGAAATGCTTTCGTGTGTACAGCTCCCTATGGCGCCACCTATGGTCTCATCGGAAGATCAGCGCTGGCTTTGGAGCCAGCATTATGCTGAGGTGGGACCATTTCGGAACATACTTTATTGTAGTAATTTATTTTATTTTAAAAAGTTGCACTTTTATTATTTTTAATGTTTCTGTTGCTGGAATTATGTATTTCCTCCAATAAATGTATTTTCTTTCTTTTTTCTTTCTGATTCTGACTGCAGTGTTTCTTTTGTTGGTATGCAATAAAGAATAGTTAATATGCATGAATTTTAATTTTTGTTTTACTAAAAGCTCATTCATGTAACAAACTGTAGACAAAATATTTTTTCGAATAGCTATAAAAATAATCAAGATATAAGCCATCAAACATTTCATTCTATATCTTTCTTGCAAAACAGAATTTAATATGGAGTTTATATGGCTGGAGTGCACTGTGACGTAACAGTGCATATCGGACCTCTCTGTCTAATTACTAGTTTAAAATCTGTATATTATGCGTATTTCTTGGCGTATTTTAATTTCACATTTTGAAATCGTTTTTACGGTATTTTGATGTTTAGTTAAAAAAAGCGATAAAAAAATTCATGCATGTACCCTATTGTTGTATAGTATTGTGTCCCTTACAGGAGGCAAGATCCACGTCTCAGACGTGTCTTCGGCGTCCGCGACTGGTTTCTTCGATCCCTTCTGCATGGAGTGGGGCGGATGGGCACTGTCGCTGTTCAAAATCCCTCGCAGTGTGCTGCCGAGCATCGTAGACACGGCCGGCAAGCATTTCGGGGCGACTTCGCCAGATTTATGGGGGCATTCGATACCTATCATGAGCTGTGTGAGTAAATTATTCTAGATCGAAAAGTCAAAACCACCTGGGACCCAAGAGATATTATCGTAGAAACTACGTTAATATATGTGTCCATGTGGAATTATTGTACTGAACGTCTAGTTTTTAGGTCTCCGTACCAAAAGGGTGAAAAAGAACTCGGTCTGCCCGTCCGTCCGACTGTTACAGCGCTGTACTTGTATTCCAGGAACTACTTACGCTATCTACTTGTGGAATGGTTATAAAAATGACTAGCTAGCCCAAGTATATTCATATTATTAATGAAAAAAATATTTTGTTTCCTATAAAAATTACCCATCTGTGGGGGGTCCAAAATTCAAAGTCTACTAGGTACATACCATATGAAAGGGTTGATTTGCATTTTCAATGCCAGGTTCAAACTTAACTTAACCGGGCAATTAGTTTAAGCGAAAGTTTGTACGGAACCCTCGGCGCACCAGTCAGACTCGCACTTAGCCAGTTTTATTTATATATCTGTTACTAACTTGGTTCACAGATGGCCGACCAGACGGCATCAATGTGGGGTTCCTGTTGCTTTGAAGTCGGTGATGTGAAGCTCACCTTGGGTACCGGAACATTCTTCAACATCAACACTGGCTCTGTGCCTCACGCCAACGTGGCTGGCCTCTACCCCGTCGTGGGCTGGAGACTGGGAGACGAGCTGGTGTACTCAGCTGAAGGCTCCAATAATGATACCGCTTCTATCATCAAGTGGGCACAGACCTTAGGTAACTGCAATCTAATAAGGTTACGTAGTGAAGTCTCTAAACAATCGTGGGTTGGAGTCTGAGAGACAAGCTGGTGTACTCTGTTGACGGATCCAATAATGATATAGCTTCTATCATCAAGTAGGCGCAGGCCATAGGTTAACTACAATCTAATAAGGTTACGTAGTGAAGTCTAAACAATCGTGGATTGGAGTCTGAGAGACAAGCTGGTGTACTCAGTTGAGGGATCCAATAATGATACCGCTTCTATCATCAAGTGGGCACAGGCCTTAGGTAACTGCAATCTAATTAGGTATAGTGAAGTCTATCCATGCGTGTATTGAAGTCTGGGAGACGAACTGGTGTACTCATAAGCGTCCAACAATGGCACCTCACCTTTCCTATTATCAAATTGTCGCAATACTTTGGTAACTACTTGCAATCTAATAAGATTAACCTTTTGATCGCCACAGTCAGCAAATCACCTTCGATATGCCGACCAAATTTCATTGTTGAATATAATATCAATACCTCGTTCTGCAATCACTATTTTATTTTTGAAGGTTCATTATATTTTAATGCTGTGGCGTCTCGGTCACGTCGTATTACTTCACTGCTTGGCGCTCAAAAGGTCAAGATGTAAAGTTTTATGAGACTGGTCCCTGATTGTGAGCTATATGGAGATAGGGGGATGTTGTACTTACCCACTCGACTGTAAGTCGAATTAAATTGGCGCAGAACTTTAACAATTAAAATCCCATATGAATAGAGAACAGTGTTGTGATAACGTTATTTGTTAAGGTTTTTATTGAGTAAATAAAGACGACACAAATATTTTCTTCCAGGTCTCTTTGACAATCCTCAAGATTCGGCGAACATTGCAGAATCAGTGCCTGACACAGACGGCGTCTACTTTATACCGGCCTTTAGTGGATTAGGGGTGAGAATATACAATAACTTGCCGATCTAATTACATATTTATTTAAGTCAGGCGCAAATTCCCTTGATACTCGTATATTTCGAAATTCAATGATTTTGGAGACGTTCGTAAAAATACTTGAAATAGATAGCTGGTATAAATCGATTTGTCTATAATCATCTGAATTGCGCTACAAATAACACTGTTCTTAATTTAGTTTACAATGCATATGCACGGTCTAGCGCTTTACGTGTCTATGGTGGCCCATACATGTATAAAAAAATTACTTTTCAACGCACTTTCTCGTAAACACGCGTGTTTTTTTTACATTAAATAATCGTACTAATGCCTTTTCATTATAGTTTTTTTAAACGTCAGCGAATATTTTTTTGGTACAAGAAACATTACAGGTTCTTTTAATAAATCTAAAGTGGTCCTTATAAAAAACAATTAATTTCAATAAATGTCATTTTGTTTGTATGAAATTGATATAATAATTCAGTATTTTTTCTATTATTAATGTTTGGCTGATTGGCCCATTAGCCATCGCCTCATCGCTCTTGCGCGCGCATAGACAAATGCAGCGGCCGCCGCGCATCATTTTGATTTGATGTGACATTTCACAGGCGCCATATAACGACGGCTCCGCGGCTTCGGGTTTCGTCGGCATGAAGCCTTCGACCACAAAAGCGCATTTGGTCAGGGCTGTGCTGGAGTCCCTCGCGTTTCGGATAGCGCAACTCTACAATTGCGTGCGCGAGGAGAACAATTATGAGTTCAACATTATCAGGTAATATATTATTTCACTAGAAGATGCCCGCAACTTCGTTCGCGGAGGAGAAAAAGTCATAACCCATCATTTTTTCTTCAACGTAATCGGGTAAAAAGTATCCTATAACCATCTGGAGGTACCCAGCTACCCGTGTACCAAAAAATGTGTAAATCTGTTTAGCCGATTTTGTGCGATGAAGCCACAACGACACATACAAACATACAAAAAATCCAAAATAATATTTTTCGTTTTAGTGACCTCCAAATAGTCCGTAACAATCAATTTTTTGAAAATATCTTCAATGTACAGACATTTCATTTTTACAACTTTATAATAGTATAGATTAGAATTTTCATAGATTTCATTGTTTGTTGTTGGATTTATTATTTTTTTATTTCACTGCATGTTTAAGATAGCACTATACATACCTAGGCGTGAAAATGGATTGCTAGCCTCGCATCGCATCCGTCTATACTTGGCTGGCAATCCCTATTTTCCCAGCCTCTGCAGTAACGTACTAATTTGACTAACGTAACCAGCAAGTTAAGTGGGCAATAAATGTCTTGTCATGCCGGGTCTCAGTAGAATATTTAGTTTGGTTTTAAAGACACTTTATTTGTGCATTATGACAAAAACGAGTACAAGTACCCCCACTTATACTTACGATCTGATTTTTCATACCAAATTTTGAGACATTTTATTCCTGAGTTCGATAGTGCTCATGATACCGAGTAAAACGAGGTTAAAAAGTTCATAATCTGAGCCACGAACAAGTGGGGGATACACTTTTTGACCTGATATGATAACGTCTTATAAATCGATGAACGCCGGCTGCCCGCACGAAAAAGCACGATTTATTGTCACGTTCTGCGTGCAAACGAGAGCGCGGAACAAGCGATAGAGAGGCACGATCGGCCTAAGCGTTCGATTTCTCTTCCACGTTATCACGTATAATTATTTTCCGTAAACCGACTTTACAGACAACCATTTTTTTTAAATTACAAGTTGTGCCTTTAAGTCGCAAGACTAAAAAATTCTTACTGCTGGCGAGGTCTCAGTTTGCCTATAGCAGCGTAATTTGTTATTTCCAGAGTGGACGGAGGAGTGTCGAACAACGATTTCATCGCGCAGCTGGTCGCCGACCTGACGGGGCTGCGCGTGGAGCGACCGGTGCACCCGGAGATGTCCTCCCTCGGCTGCGCGTATATCGTCGGCCTCCAACTTGGTATATATCCCCCCTCCAATTCGGTTTGTCCTGTAAATACATTCGTATGCCACGTGGCAGTGGAAAATGGTATCAAGACCATAACATGAAATTGGTGGGCAGCCCAACTGGATCCACATAAAAGTAATTTATTATTAATTTGTACAAGTTTGATACCGATATCCCGGACCAATCATTTTTCTGTTTAGTCTGTTTGACTGGTAGAGAATGCCTTTATGGCATTGAGTCTACCATTTGTTCTTTCTTTTATTGTGCAATAAAGTTTAAATAAATAAAAGTACAGGTAGCCTAAAGCCTGAATTGAAACTGAAAGTGGAGTTGCATCGTACACGATAAAGTTCTACTTTTTATATGGAAAATGTTCTTGGTCGAGAAAACTCCCCAACGAGAATTAAGATTTACTTTCGGTTTACGTTTGCGTAGTAGTGATATACATGTAAACATGTTTAAAATGCTCAAACGCACCTTGCGTCATGTAATTAGGATTCGTTTTAACACGTGTTATTTTGGAGTATTGTTACATCATTGCAGGCATATGGAAGTCAAAAGCAGAGCTGAAATCCTTACGCCAAGTAGCCTGCGTGTTCAACCCCCGTCCTAACGTGAAAAGAGCGTACGAGGTGACCATGTCTCGATGGGAGGACGCCGTCAAACGCATGTGCGGTTGGTACACGGCCAACAAATCCTCACAGTCCCTCTCCACAGTCTCAGACTCCAGTAGTAACTCTATCACACCACAAAACAGTTTCAAGGTCAGGTCAAATAGAAAGAAAAACGGTAAGTACACGAAATAGCGGTGGCTTTTATGCTTGCTAGCATTACTTGTTGCGTGCTTTCCAATGAGTAGGTGATATATATCTTGCCCTGACTTTTTAAATTATTTCGATTGTTTTTGTAGGTCTTATGTACCCCATTATTGGCGTAGCATTTTGATGTCATCCAACATGTTGTAATATATAACATATAATAATAATATGAGGCGCTGGTAGCGGGGTATGATGGACTTGTAGCGTAATGGGTAATCGTGTAAGCTTTCTTATAAGGTGCCATCCTGGATTTCGCGTTTTTATACATAGTGTATAAGGATTATGAAGGCATAAGAATAATATAACTGTATAAAGGCCAAGTTACAAACGGTCGAAGTGAAATGATCACATTGTGTAACATTGTATTTTTGTTACATATTGTTTACTACAACGTTTAATTTCCTACTAGTACCTATATTATATAAAAGGGATTATAAACACACCATATGTCGCGATACAAGTATAGCTTTTTGTTTTTAAGAAGGCCGCATTTACTTACTCGTGTTGTAACAATAGCTTTTGTAATGGTTTCAACTCACACAATTCTTATCCATTATTTATAACACATTCGAAACGCAAAGGTGATTCAACAAATAAGTAATCAATATTAGGAGACAATTTTACATAAATCGAACTAGTCCCATGGTAAAATATTAATCACAAATCATTAAGTGGTAACAAAGGCTTTGTGTACGATGACATCGTCCGCAAGCCGATTCAACAATGGCGAACAAAGGAATTATTTAGATACAAAGCCTGTGTGATATGTTGAGTAGAATAAGGTCTCTTTAAAACCAAAGATCTATAAATAAACTTCAAGGGTATTATACGTGAATCAATTATAAAAATTTAAATTAATTTCCTTATAGGAGATGATGTTTAGTTACAGCGATTTGTTGTTATACGGGTTATATTATTCTTGTTCTGCAGGCTGTCTCAATAAATTCAAGGTAAAAATCATGGTGCATAAGACTGCCACACTGTGTTTACGGTGCGTCAATTTAAAACAACGTTGTGATCTGTCCACCAACAAAATACCAGTCATACCTCGATCTTTAGTAACCGCAACATAACAGGTTGGAATGTTTAAATGGCTTGAAAGTTGTGAAAGAGTCATTTGATCCGTGACAAAATTAAATAGTACGTACTTTTATTTTTTCAATAATCCGTAAATGACTGGAAAAGTTTTGTATAGGCTTCCCAAATTAATTTTGGTTGTAAGGATTCTGGAATCCTATATTTACTGACTCATTTAAACTTTCCACCTTTTTTACAATGTCAGCATGTGATGTGAAGATACGGCGAAGGAACTCAAATTGTATGGGTTAACTATAAATACGAGTAATTGGTCAACCGATAAATGTCACATCTGGAAAATAGTTGATAATAACTTTCAAACGATTGAACCGATTTTCTTAAACATAGTCGTAACTAACTAAGTACACTCTCAATTAAGTCTCAAAGAAGCTTTCCAAATAAATTAAAAACCGGCCAATTGCGCCGAATCTATGAAAGACCATTGTTAACCGAGCCCTGCTCCTAAGCAAAATGTACGCAGTTCGGAGTAATTTTATATTGGTTACTGACATAGAGATATGAATATATAAAATTAACATTCTCAAAAATGTCGTTGGATGTGTTATAAGAGTTACGTTCATACCAAATTTCCAGTTAATAGGACAGCTGAAAGCACCCTATACATTTTCAGTGTACGATAATTTGTATGGAGACATCTTTAAAATAGCTGTCATTTTTTTGATTGTGTTGACTTTCAACTTTTTGCTCAGCCTCAAGGGAATACAGACTTGAGTCTTTAATATTAATTTTAGCTGGATACCTCCATGTGACAGACAGACAGACAGACAGACAACAAAGTGAACATGTAAGGGTTCCGTTTTCAAATTCAGTCCAGCCTTTCAAGAGCTACGATGTCACAGATAGACACACAGATACACACGTGAAATTTATTACACGAAATGAAAATCGATATGATATCTTGAGACAGCCTTGTATTTTATTCGGTGGCAGTGGGAAGGCCTGATTAACTAAATATATCACGTGATGTAGTTGTAAACTATTGGAACAGATTTTATCTATTGAACTACTAGGAAAATTGTAATATATCATTAATATTTTATACGCGTAAAGTTTAAATGCATTTAAAGTTATCATTGTTGATTTCGTCTTTATTATAGTTAATTGAGAATAATGAATATAATTATAAACAACACTTCGGACGGACATACACGCCTGTCCCAAATCATTAATACATTTTCGTTCACTTACGTTTCGATGTTTACATTTAATGCTCAAATTATGAATTACTGGTAGTGAAAAGACAATGATAGGGCCAACTATTATTTTAAGGATCTAGGTTAGTTATTGTGTTATTAAAAAATGGTGTAGGAATTTACAAACATACAGGATATCAATCAAAATGGGCAAGTATGGGAAAATTCAGAGCAAAGAAGAATGAAGAAAGACTTGAGCGAGTTTATCAATCTTATGTAATTAAACTTAAAAATAGCCACAAGTTGTCATATGTCAGGCATTTATAGTACAGTCACCAGTATCAATATCTGCTGAAACAAAGGGGGCAAAAATATCTGTCACGTACTCACGGCCCTAGAAATAGAGTCGTGTCAGATATTCATGCGCGCTTTATTGTGACAGATATTAATGGCGGTGACTGTACACGTACACACCATACCATACACACAAACCCATCTGGATTGTTCCACCCTCATATTGTCGTTGTATTGAATGATTTTAGTCAACAAGCGGTGAAAATCAAATCATAGTATTATTTATTGTAAGTGTAAGTACAAACACCGCATTAGTTCTGAAGGCAAGATTTTGACCTTGCATTAAAGTTACCACATATATTTTTAAAGGTAAGAATATGTAAATCAAGCCTAAATACTAGTCACCAAGTTTAAATTAAATAGCAAAAACATGACATTGTTCAAGCGTTTAATTATTTTAATGTTACATAAATTATCCGTTATTATTTATATTGATTTCAAACTACGTTTTTATTAATTTAACTGTATAATATGTATAAACAGACTAAATGGGTAGATTCTTAAATATTGCTTTTTACATTTTACCGGACGTGTAATTCGATTTGTCAAATGTGTTAAGTTTTCGTTGTAAACGTCTTATATCTAAAATTTGCAGACCGAATAGTCCATTCAGGCTAGTGTGATTTTACTCCTTAACTTTTCTGTAAAGAAAGTAGTTTTTTTTTATATTTCAGTATATTTATTGGTAGCTATGATAATTATAGTACATTATGAAAAAAAAATAATTCTAACGTCATAATCATAACTTCATATCGCAATGACATTATAGTGGAGTTCAATAGAGCCTGAAATGCAAACAAATATGGCTGACAGACTAATGCATTTATTTATTGATTGTGACAGAGACGCACCATAAGGGTTCCTCCTTTTTAACCTTTTTGGTAAGGAACCCTAAAAAGGGATCAACCCACGACTTTGATTCCCCACACACTTCCCCCCTCCGTTTTTCAACCCTAAAGGGATTATTAGTTAAAAACTATATTCTGTCCTTCCAGGGCCTCAAACTAGCGGTTTAACCGTGGAAAGGAGACGGACAGACCGAGTTACTTTCGCATTTATAATATTAATATGGCTAGTCTAGATGGTCAATCTATACCTAATTAAATTGACAACTTTCCCAAAAACTAATAAATATCGAAATATAGTTGTTTGTTAGTTAAAAGTTATTAATTCTTAAGGACTGATATTCTTATCACTTCAAATTGAAGTGTTTTCAAAGACAACATTTATTTCGATGAATAATAAATCATCGCTGGCATTTCACACATACTTAACTAAATGTGTCAATGTTAATTGATGAATAAGACTATGTTCGTTATTTTAAAGTTGCTGTTTACGAAGTAATGAGGTAAATTGGTTTTAACATTACTTGTAGCTTCCATGGAACTCCACTTTAGTTATGACGAAATGAAGTTTATTTAAAAAGAGACTAACGAAAAATTAGAACTTAAAAATAATTAAAATGTCTGTAGATCCGGTACTCTCTCACTACAGTCATGAATTACTTATTCAGATTAGCAATGGTGTGTTTGGGTTGCCGTCCGTACTATATTTTGGCTGTTCGTACTTTATAATTTACAGAATACATGAAGTACGCTAAAATACTTTATTTTACAAAAGTAGTACTTTATTTGTATTATGCATACTTTATGGTTTGCTTATTTAGTTATACCAACATATACTATTTATTTTAAAAAGGTGGCAACTCTACTTGCGTGAGAAAATTATTACGCCAGTTTATGATCTTCTATTATAATTTGGTCTATTAAGGCTCTGAACAGACGGACTGCACTGCAACAGTTCGTCTCGCCGGCATGCAGTTGTTATACAAGTTAGATTCATCACAACTTTGAAAAAAGTTTGTGCCAAACCAATCTCAGGAAAAATGCACGATGCATTTCGTTGGAGCAAAATGAGATACATTGATTTAAACTTATACGATTTTCACTCATTATCACAACACAACAAAATGGGGCTTAATCGCGTATAAATATGATTTATTTAATTACCTTTCGTTAGTAACATCCATACATCTATTTCCTTAGAGACTATGGACGTAATGCGACGTCTGAAACGTCCAAGAATTACGAATGAAAGGTAATTAAATAAACCATATTTATACGCGTTTTGTTGTGTTGTGATAATGAGTGAAAATAGTGTAAGTCTAAATAAATGTAGGTATCCCATTTTGCTGAGAATTTACATTTTATTGCGTTTTCATAAAAATTATATACGAGTTATTTTTTAAAATAGTGGCTATTACTAGTTACAACTTGCAATGCAGTCAGTCTGTGTCAAATCTAAACCTCATTCGAGCGCCTCTGTACGGGCAAACGTATTGTCCTGTGATATAAGATGAATACCATAGTACGTTATGTATAAGGCTTGCCATATTAAATAATGACTGAAAGATTTCCAAAAAAAACACCACATGTGTGAAAAGGTAAATTCATCAATCCACTTGAATTGTATAAATACATTATGGTACAGTCTACATAAAATAGTGACACCCGAACTTATTCCAAGTGTTATAAAGACGTGTACTGATCTATTTGGCGACTTTGGGTGTCACGAACTGATACCGACTGTACAGTATAAAAACTTATGAATCGATTGAAAATAATTAAATTAAAATGATGAAATTCTAAAAATGTAATGTTGAATTATAGGTATAGGCTAAATATTGGACAATTTATTTGGAATAACTGCTTTATAAACAACTGCAAATAGTTAAATATATACGTTTATAAACAAGTAGGTTAAGGAAAACTATAACAGAGCCTTCCCTTTCGAGGCTCATGACGAGACGGATGCGTCACGGGTCTACGAAGAGTTTTCGCTACATAGCGGGAAAACGCTGTTATAGACTCACTCTACACTCAGTTACAGAGTGACCTGACCACACAAGAATACGCTGACGCATCATTAACGCAATTAAGTGACTTAAGTGTGACGTTTTCAACGCATAAAATTCTGTGCATTTAAATGTATATTTGGACTTATCAAGTTCTTCACGTAATGCACGGAATTTGTACCACGTATGTTTGCGTCTCTGAAGTTATCCTACATCTTCCCGCTGCGCCTGTCGAAGCTAATAGCTTCCTGAGGCCCACCACACAATTCATGACATTGAAATTTGAACTCATGTCCTAAGTTCAAATTTCTTTAAATGTATATTTGGACTTATCAAGTTCTTCACGTAATGCACGGAATTTGTACCACGTATGTTTGCGTCTCTGAAGTTATCCTACATCTTCCCGCTGCGCCTGTCGAAGCTAATAGCTTCCTGAGGCCCACCACACAATTCATGACATTGAAATTTGAACCTATCAGTATCGGAAATAGAGTAGAATAAAAAGTTAAAATAAAAACGCTATCTAGGTACTTATTACTAAGGTCCTCATACTTGAGAAGACGTACCTACCAATTGTATATAAAAAATATTGGCATTTTGGCCGTGAAAAACTGTGGTCGTGGCGACCATGTAGTTACATGGTTGCCACACACACAATTATTGTTTTTTGAATTTGATTTTGGATAAAAATAATATAACAAAGTTTGCTTAACTTCTAGGCCATTTAAATTTTTGTTATTTTTTTTTTTATTTCATGAGGCATTAGTATTTTTTAATTATGTAACTACAGTGTGCTGTAAAATTTAACATGCGGCGTCATCTATACTATTATAAAGTGCTAAAAAGAAAATTCTACTTGAACATTGATTTAAAAAAAAACATTTGTTTTATTTGAAGGTCACTGAATCGAATAAGATTTGAAGTGAGTTTTATTTTATTTTTTTGTATGTTTTTACGAGTCGTGGTTTTAACACGCCAAAATGGCTTACCTGATTTCACCTTTTTTTGGTACACGGGTTGCTGGGCAATCACAGATGGTTAGAGGATACTCTTTACTCGTCTACGCTGAAGTAAAAAAGAGGGCTATGCAAAGGCGTGACGTCAGGAAAATTACAAGGGAAGCCGTAGCGTATTCATTTACTCATATTTAAAGCCTTGGGCAATCCTGTGCGAATCGGCTTATACGGACCGCGTGCGAACTTGCGGGCACCTGGCTAGTCACTTGACGACACGTTTGGCTCAGTGGGTTGTACAACGGCCTACGAAGCTAGCGGTCCCGGGTTCGAATTCCAGCCAGGGCAAGTGTTTGTGTGATGAGCACGAATGTTTGTTCCTGGATCTTGGATGTTTTATATGTGTATATATTATTTACAGAGCCTGCAAAATCCATAGCAAAACAAAAGACTGTCGCAATCAAACTAGTGTTAGAAACATTTTTTTATCGATATCGACTAAGTTTTGTCATGTGTCAATGTCATTCACGCCAAACCCAAAATAAGTGGTAAGTTAAGGGTTTGTTTTATATGTGTTATTCCATCTAAAACGCAACGTAACTTATACCAATAACAATGAGTTTTATAAATTTGCGCCCTTCACGTCGACTGAAGTCGAACATTCATTTAGTATACATAAATGGCTTTATAGTGATAAACGAAACAGTCTTCTCCCAGAGAATGTTAAAAAATTACTGATTATCTACTCCTATCACTATAACAAACCCAATAAGATGTCATGTACTGCTGTGTGTACTGACGTGGATTTCGAGGAAGAAATTGCATCTGTATCTGTATAATTATACAAACCTAGGTGAAATTTTGTATTATTTTTTCATTTTATTGGTGGGTCGTTTTTCCTCATATTACACAACTATCGATAAAAATGTTTCTAACACTAGTTTGATTGCGACAGTCTCTTGATTTGCTATGGATTTTCCGGGCTCTGATTATGTATAACGTCGCCTAGTATCCATAGTACAAGCTTTGCTTAGTTTAGGACTAGGTCGATTTGTGTAAGATTGTCCGTGATATTTATTTATTATTATTTATTATAAACAATCACTGCGACGCTATTAGTAGCTAACTTCGGAGACGTAAACTTACGCAGAGCCACTGTAAAGTCAGCATCAAATTGTTAGTAACATCCAAACCGCCAAATATATCGCATTACATCTGTATTATAATAGGCACAAAGATATTTGACGATGTATTTGTCGCTTTCTTAGACCATTAATTAAATGGAGATGACAAACCGTGTATACCCAAATTTTTCATTTATTTTTAACGAGGGTGAGGTAAACACTTCAGAAATATTCCTATTTCTGTGTGCATTTTTATTATTATTCAATCATCACTAAGTTTTAATAATTTGTCCGTCATGTAGATTAATAAAAAATATAAGAGACGTATTTTTTAAATTTTCACGTAATCAAAAAATCAAGGCGATACATTGAGTCAAAATGTTGCGTGACGTCACTTGTAGGTACAAATTTTACCTAGGAGTGACCTCACGAGCCCCCACTCCTGAACTTTAATGCGGTTTATCTGAGTAGTTTTTTATTACTTGAAAAAGCAATAAATACGTGACCAATATTTTTTTAATATACCTGACGTACTAATAAGAATTTTGATTTTCATACCTCTTCATCATGCTCATTAAAGAAATCACTTACAAACAAAAATGCACCCACACACTGACAATTTACAGTTTAAACTAAACGGAGATTTCGCGATTACTTTGGCAGAGGGGAATTCGTATGGTTATTTACCCCATTGGTTAAGTACTCTAAGGTCGCTTTGGATGTTACAGACTATATCGATGCTGACTTTACTTTCCACCCTCCATGCACTGCATCTAAGCGGCTGAGTGTTTGGAGAAGACGTGACGCTTAACACGCGTCATTGCGTATACGCAGCGTATTTTAATCGATTCATTAATATCTCACATGTGACAGGGTAAGACATTGGTCAAGTTATCTAGTTAACAATAGGTAATATGAATGAATTTTTATTATCGCTTTTCTTAACAAAATACCTTAAAAACAATTTCAAAAGGTGAAATTAAAATTAAAATCGGCCAAGAAATACTCATCATATAGGGATTTTAAACTACTAATTAGCCAGCGATTTGACAGAGAGGTTCGACATGCACTTTTACGTCATAGTCCACTCCGGCCGGCTAGAAAGAGATAGAATGAAATGTTTGATGGCTTATATCTTGGTTATTTTTATAGTTATTAGAAAAAATATTTTTTTCTATGATTTGTTACATGAATGAGCTTGTAATAATGCAAAAATAAAAATTCATGCATATTCCCTATTTACGTTAATTTTCTTTCGGTTAACAAAAATAAGTTATTATAATGCATTTGAAAGTTGATTTAAGCAATAATTGGGAATAGTGTTGTAAGTAGAAATGCTCAGCTCATCGTGTTGGAATACTGCCTGGGCCCTTATATCATGTAATGATTGTAATATAAGCTAGATAGACCTAGATGACAATATATGGGTTTAAAATTTAGTAATACGATTTTTTACCTAAATGCTCAACGTATTATCATTAATGTTTATTATAATAGTGTTTTTTTTTAGTTTTGAGTTATTTATTTTCGGCTCATTTTAGTTTAGAGGTTTGTTTATTGGTTATTGCCATGTAATGGAAGGAATATTGTAAATTCACAGAGAACCTAAGGTTTTGTTATCACATCATTGTTAAAATTATATATTTTGAAAATAAAAATGGACTTGACAAAACACATGATAACTTTTATTTAAATCCTATCTAAACTTACGTGTAAATCACAAAACTCATACAACTATACGCATATTCACAGACCGAAATAATCACAGTTGTTGTTTCTACCGATTAGAACTGTTTAGCTAATAACTCTTACGAACAGACGCAAGCACTGTCAATAGAAAAAAAAACACATATTAAAATTACTTCTATAAATTAAGAATATACATACATATAGAATAAAAATTTACTGTCTGTCTGAGTGACGGCATGGCAACAGACTGAGTTTTACACCGCATACAGGTAAAATCTAACCAACTTAAGTCGAGTTTTATAGTACTGTTAGAACTTGAACTTTCACGATATAAACGGGTAAATCCGGCGTCTGGACCACCAGATTTCGGCCACAAACGCAATCATAGACAAAGCGTACCCCACCAGCAGTACGCTGAAGGCGATGACCTGTTCTCCCATGGATATCTTCCCTGTGGGCCGCGGCTCCGAAGAAATGTTTGGCAAGGTCGTCTCGAGACCCAGGGCGCGGCTGGTCCAGGTGTAGTACATGTCCGGCAGACCCGTCTCGACCAGATGCATCATGAATACTCGGAGTTGTGCGTGGAAAGGGAACTCTGCAAAGGTATACTATTATTATCTATACTATTGTAAAATTGTGAATTCTTATCTGTTGTTGTTATCTATACTATTGTAATATATGTACATTGACGATATAAAAAAAAGATTGAGGTGGACTATACGTAGGTCACTGACTCGAAAAATATTCTTATTGGATTTTTTTTTATGTGTAATAGCGGCTTCATAACGACAAAACGTCTGAACAGATTTCTATTATTTTTGGTACACGGGTGGCTGGACATCCACAGATGGTTATAGAATCCTTTTAACCCGGCTACTCTCAAGAAAAAAAAGGTGTTATGACTTTCTCCTCCGCGAACGATTATAATTTATTTTCTTAAAGTTGTTCTATTGCAATTTGTTCTAAACTCGCATTTTGACACTTCACCCAGAGTACTGATTGTAAATCGTGAAATGAGTTATTATATAACAAAGATAAAACCGATTCCAAAAAAAAGCACCATAAAGTAAAAAAAAATACTGCGTAATTTAGTTTCTTCAATTTACTTTCAACTATTGTGCTACGCAATCTATACAATTAAACTTATTTTCGCGTCGGTGCCATCTTATGAATGTGTAAAATGTCGATAATTACTTTGGTAAGTTGTTATACGATGTCACCTACTCCTAAATAACACAATTATTCTTTTTTCACACTTTTTGTATCGCTATTTAAAAGTATATATCGTGACAATCCGAATACGCCTAAACACGGCTAGGATACATTATTTTATTAAAGAGATCCGATGCCTACTTTCTGGCTCCATCATCAAATCAATTCGATGGTACTATTGTCATCAGGACTATTTAAATTTGCAACTATTCTACCGACTTCAGGTAGCTTATCTTGTCGCTACCCGTAAATTATTTATCGTTGAGGAGTTCCAGTGATCCTCTAGGGTCTTCTCTGTCAGTTCCACTTCACCAATTTACATACTTTTTTACGTGCAAATGCTTAATTTGTTTCTTAAATAAAATACCAAAATCGCTATATGTATGCCTACAATATTTGAAGAGTTCCTTGAATTCCTTATGGATCTGATCACCAGATCTTCACTAAAATTATGTGGGACTAACTTACGTGCACCTTCTTTCAAACAAAAAAAAAATCTTATTTATTAACCAAATGACGGAGTTTCGAGGTAGCAAAAACAATTGAATTGAGAACTATCTCCTTATTTGGGAGTCAGTTAAAAATAGTATATATGTTATTTCTGTAATTAGTGATGAAAAAAATACCTAAATTGGAGATGTACGACAGATAGAAGACGCGAAGACACTCGTTAACAACGTACAACATCGGTCTCCCATCTTCATCAGTGTATTGCATCAGTGTCAGCATTATGACATCAGTTTGCCTCTCCAGTGTTGCTGTATTTGGATGCTGAATGACGTAGTCGAAAGAGTCCGTGTCTTCTAAAACTATCGTGCGCGACAGCAATGCGACACTCAGCTCGTTGTAAGACTCGTTAATCAGACTAAATATTGATGGAGAGGTTTGGGTCACCGTTTCTGACTCTGCAAGGTCTGATAATGTCTTTAATGTGTCATATTTGAGGCGGGTTGTGAACACGTAGTTTATGTAACTCTAGAAAAACGAAATGAAACATGACTTTAATTGGATATAGACATCTCACAGTTGCAGTTGACACAAGAATATTGATTGCATTAGAAATGCTTGTCACTATAATAACTCCAGTGCAAAATTCGCAGCCTTACCTGATACGTCGCTAGTGTTATAATAGAAGAATACAAACAGGCGCCTCTCAAGAAAAGTAAGTCTTTTCGTCACTTTAAAAAGAATCCAAACAATCCAGCATTTACAGAAGTCAACACATAACTAAGTAGTGTAGACATTTTTCTAGTGTGCATTCTGTTTTTTATCCTTGCAAATACCCACATAAGCACACCAATGCTAATAAGACAGGCAAGTAAGAACAGCCAC
This sequence comes from Hedya salicella, assembly GCA_905404275.2. Classification (NCBI taxonomy): domain Eukaryota; kingdom Metazoa; phylum Arthropoda; class Insecta; order Lepidoptera; family Tortricidae; genus Hedya; species Hedya salicella. The sequence continues at coordinate 8,319,023 of FR990112.1, read as the reverse complement.
TGCGGCAAAGTGTAACAGTTTACTGGGTACTGCCACAGGGGTTCCTCTCCCGGCTGCTTCAAAACGGCGCATAGAGCGTCCCATGTTACGTGATGCAGGTATTTGTATTTCTCTACACCAGTAGTATATTTGGCCATAAATCTTGAATTGAAAGATATGTCCACATCTCTCGTCACTATGTGCCCCAAAACGCCAGTTAGTACCCCGTCTGCTTGCTGATACCCATACTTATTGTAGCCCGGGGGTAGGGTCGGTAACGACAAATTGAACTCGAAATATGTTACTATGTCGGACATTATTAGTCCGTCCATTCCACAAAATCCTCCACTGTTTTCTTTTGTTGTTTTTACGTAGATATCAGTGCCTGAACAATCCTGGATGGCCGTAGGAAATCGATAGAAAATAATGCCTCTAAGCGGATAGTTTCGAGTCAGCATCCATATAGTCTTTTTTGATATTGTTTCTAAAAACTGTTCATCCGTATTAACAAGTTTAATAGTCCTGTTGTATAATTCTCCATCAGTTGGTTTCGTGTCATTGAATACTATGTAATCGTTTGGGCAAACGTATGGTAGATTTAGGAAAACATGCATTGTTCGATGTTTGTGCCACAAGTTATTCAGGAACTCTTCAATGTTGTTTAGAGCCTCGTCACTAAATTGTCTATGATCGCAGTTGTACAGATTATCTTCGGTAGATACTATAATGAATACTACAGACCAATGTGATTTTAGCATAAACTTCAATAGTGGATTATCGAGTATACTTGGATTTAAACGCTTTGTAGTCAACACTACATTATTATATATTTCTGTTAATGTGTTGTACTTTTCGTCATCGTGTACCGGGGCATCTCTCCCGCTAAATATCGTAACGGATTGCTGACGATGTATACTTCTTAGGATACGGTCTTTAAAATGAACACTGGTATCGTTGTCGATATCGAGAAATGTTGTTTGGTTACTTTTCGATACATTCAATATGTTGCGCCATGCTGGTGTCTCGTCTTCTATTGCAAATTTGAACCCAAAGTTGGCTTGGCAGAAAATTACAATAAATAGAGTAATTAGGTTTATTTCACGACAACCCATTTTGAATACCTACTCGTGCCCAAAAGTTTCCCACGCGAAGTCTACAATCACGTGAACCGCTCAAGGCGTACTGTAAGACAATCCCTAAGTCACTCGGTTTTTACAATCTGGAATTACTAAATAAATTATAATCTTCATGACCATTAAGTTGATTCCGAGAAAATTAAAATGCTGTCAACTACTTTTACTGCTGCTTTTTCTGTAATTGTATGAACTTCAGTAAATATACCAGACAAACGAATAGGTTCGACTTCCATTCATGTTAAGATTAAGATGCCGATCTCGTCCATCGAGGGAGGGTCAATATTTACCATTGCTGGACGTTTATCGGTCAGTTCTGTTTGCACATCAACCTGGCCCTTATCGCGACTTCATCTGTGTTTTGATGGTCAATAGTACACGTTAGTTGCGTTACTACGTAATCATAGCAGCCCTACATATAGGCCCAACTTATAGAATGTCTTGTATCGCGTAGGCACCAATAGGTAAGTACCTACCTTCCTGAGTGGATTAGACTGGTTCAGTTTTTATTTTTACCCAGAACCGAAAAATGCGTGCTGCATAAATATGAATTGAATGAAAACATTTGCTCGAATGCGCAAAACCTTCATCAATTTTTGTTGACTTATTTCTAAAACCGTATCGTGGTCATATTTCGATTATAATATGAGTTACGTCTGCGAAGTTTCCAAAATTACAAATTTTTCCACGCCGAAAGTTCCTTCTGATTTTTTCTAAATATAAAGAATTTCCCAAAATGGAAACTTTTATTAAATTGTTATGAAAATTCTCAGATATTTCTAAAAACTTTCCCAACTTTTTGGTAGCTTTTTGCAACTCGTACATCTGTACACACGTTGTACTGCTCGACATGTCTTGCTTCTTTCTTTGATCTTTGTCCAATGTGAATTGCGACTCACATTTTTTTAAGCAACTTGAGAGACGCCAATCCACATTGGACAAAGATCTTGGACAAGTGGAATACCACCCTAAGAGACACAAGCGGATATGGTTGCTGCCCTTATCGTATTATTCTCAAGTATTGAATACCAGACAGTTGATGAAAGATGAATTTAAGTAGCCTACTTTTAGGGTCCATTTGAATGTTATTGAGAAGGATCTTGGCTTAAATACCACCTTGATAATTATATCAATCATATATTTGTTTCAATGCATGAATGCGTAGTTCGGGCAAATGGCATAAAAACTAATAAACAAGGATATCGTGAGGCGCTGTATTGACAGTACCAGTTAGAGTTCACAATTCCAACTTATTTCATCCTTATATGTAGATTATTATTTATTTAACAAATACTTGAGTTTAGACTGAAATTATCACTTCCATAGTATAAAACCTTAGTTCAATAGTTTTGGCCTTACTGACTCAACCGTTGTCGAGGATGGGTAACGTTTGGATACTTTTAAGCCTGCTGATCGTTTTCAAAATCGCAAATGGAAGGATGCTGGATGGTTTGTTCATCCATCCTGAGATGATGAAAAATCGAGTGGAGATTCGAAGTGGCAATGATTATTTGGATTATAATCCTGAGCATTATTCAAAGGATATCATCGTCGTAGAAGTGCCGGTGGTGGGGAACGAGTTGGATACTGTTATTGAAATAAAGCATGAGGAAAAGGACTTCGCGAGCAACGGACCCATTGATGTTGGTGAACCTCAGCCAGATGAAGTTATCATTATAAGATCTCCTTAATTATTGCTTAAAAGGAAATATTTGTTTGTAAATAAATAATTGAAGATGTAGCGTCTTTATTTTTATATCTGGAATATAGTATAATATTGTAGTTCATACACTTTTTTTAATTTAAGATTCAGACTTATCGATGTAGCTAATGAAGAGTGTTGCAGTTTCCATCTTGCCCTATCCAGGGCGACCTCCTAATATTTTAATACACTATGTGGTATACCTTCATACCCATTATATAAAAAATCATTAATTATATTTGATTCATTAACACATCACCACACATGATCTGTTCAAACCTAGTCCTACCATACAACAAGTGAGAAAGTGATTGTCATTTTTACAACTTGTATTATATTTATATTAATTATTTCTTTGATTCAGAGAAATGTTAACGTACTTGTGTAGGTAATTATCCAAAAAATATTTACTACAGGTGGATGTTCAGTAAATCAATCAAACTGTTGATCATTTTTACCAAAGGCATATTTATGAAATCAATAAATCGATCACGTAAAAAATATTTTATTGTACTTAAATAGATATAATTGCACACAATATTCGAGTTTGAAAATAATATTTCTATATTAAACGTATACATTCAAATAATAGAATATACTGGGGCAAGTGTGACCAAACTTTCAAGGTATTCCAAATCAATATCAAACTATAACACAGGGACAACCTTTCACAAATCCACCTAGTCCCAAACTAAGCAAAGCTTGTATGGGTACTAGGCGACGATATACATAATATATAGATAGATTATAATACTTAAATACATAGAAAACATCCAAGACCCAGGAACAAACATTCGTGCTCATCACACAAACACTTGCCCTGGCCAGGATTCGAACCCGGGACCGCCAGCTTCGTAGGCCGTTGTACAACCCACTGAGCCAAACGTGTCGTCAAAACTTTAATTTGAGAATATCCTTAAATTGGTATGATCGAACACAAAATTGATATACTTATATTATATCCTTGATATACTTATATCTATCACTAAATTAGCCTAAGAATGTGGGAAGGAACTTGATTCTGCGGCCGGCCAGGCTGGACAGCCCATTCTCATATTGCTGCACTTCAATGTCTGATAGCAGATCGTTGCTGGGGTTGTCACCTCGCAGGGACCTCTTCTCCACCTTGTGCTCATCAGCTTTGGTTTCAACTTCTGTGGTAGTCTCTGTAGTGTCTGCAACCAGCGGCACCAGTATGGGAACCGCGTCTATCACTTCGATCACTTCGACCAGAGCCACATCAGATGCGCCCGTAGTAGTCTCGCCGTCGTCTGAGGGTACTGGGACTGCGGTGGTCACCGCAAGCACCAGCGAGAGAAGGACACACAACGAGGAAGCCATGGTATTGATGGGCTTCTAGAAACTTCTCTGCCAAATGGGAGTTAAACCCACGAAAATGCTCTTGGTATCGTGTCTCCCGACCGTGTTATGATTTTGAGAATCTGGTGGTTTGCGTTACGTTTTATACTCGATCGATCCGGCGGGTGCATAATTGTGCTAACTAAACTATTGTCCAGAAATGGAAGCATTGACGTATTGTACGCTTCAAGTCCGATAATGACATCTGTAAATAGGTTCAATATCATAATGGCCATGAATGTGTTTTGTTGTGGATTACTATGAAAAATGGTGAGGAATGGTTTACATTGTGTCACATTTCAGTGTACTGAAATAACATTCCGTGAAATTGTTGTCCTTCTGCACCTTATTGTTGTCAGTTTTGTTAGAATTGCTTCCAATCTAAATACGTTTTATTGTTAGTTTGATTACTAATATTTTTATGCAACTGGAGTAGCAGACTAAGAAGTAATCTTATCGCTGTTATGAAATTATTCAATATCACTTCCTTTTCCGATATTTTTTGTATGAATACTACCAGGAACTTAGAATGTATAGATTCTAGGAAGTTCAGCTGCTGTATGTTTTAAGTAGTTATCCTAATTGTGGAAGAGGGACGGACTTTTTTTAACACCAATCACTAATACCCACTCAGTTCTTTCTTACCAATAGGTATAGACTAAGCCGTCTTTATAGATGCGGGTGCCCTTGGTCACACGAGCACTAAAAAATGGAAGGTCCTAGGGCGCAAAAAAATTAAATTAGAGACTTCTTTGGACTGCAAAAAAAAAACGTCGTTTTAGATCTTTCGGGGCCCCCTGAGGTTGGGGGCCCTGGGCACGAGCCCAGAGTGCCCAGTAGGAAAGTGGAGCTTGGGTATAGGTGTTAAACACTGACACTCTGACTATCGTAAGCTTTAAACTTTCGAACTACGAGTATCATTGCTTGTTCATTATTTGACTAAGGCTTATTTTAAATATGCAAGTTGTCTTTCCTCCTTTTTCCGCGGGTGGAAATTTATTTATATATCATCAGCAGTTCAATTATTTTCTGCTGATAAACCATATTCAAAGTATTCAGTATCCTTTATTTATACGTATAATACTGTCCTCGGGCACCTATGAGGAAGTTTATCTAAACTCACGTGACAACGTGACTAACCGTTCTGTGAATTGAATAAGTCTGAGTTTCGTGGTAATTTTCTAGCCAAAGGTGTAGTTTGTTGATCTTTTATTAACCGATAGGTTAACTGTAACTGTACGGGTAAGGTTACCGGTTTGGAAAGATGGTAAACCAAACAAAAACCCGTCAAGTGCGAGGCACATACGAAGGCACGAAGGACCCCTTGTATTGTTTGTTTGTTTTATTTTTATGAATATTTATTATAGCGGCTAGAGTAATACGGGCCATTTTCCCAAAAGTTGTACACCCCGAAAAAAATGAAGTCGAAAATGAATCTCTTTGTACTTTAATCGAAATATTTTTTCTGGATACTCTGATTTGTGAATTTATTGGAAACATAAGTTGTTGATTGGTTTTTAACTATAAATATAGGATTTTTTTCTGGGGAAAAGGAGCGAGCAGTCCATTCCGTGACCAACTTGTTACAAACATTAAGAAATTAAACAAAAGCATTACAATTGTTCAACTTATTTATTACAAGTTCTAAAAGCGTAGTTTACTGATTGACATTATTAATTAAATTTATACGTTGACAATCTTTTGCAGAAATATTTACTTATTTCCATTCCGTTACTCTTGGGTTTTCAGTTTTTCCCGTTATCGTGTTATTTTACAAGTTTATGTATTGGAATCAACACTTTACTATCAACAAAACATATTACATTCGTATAAAACCAAAAACAAAATTGCTTAATGTTTAAGAAATCATGCTGTTAAGTATACAAAAATATTTCTAGCGTAGGACGGAAAAATTCTAAAGCCTTGTTCATAATGCAAGAAATACCTGTGTATTCAAATATCACTATCAAATAATTATACCTGATTGTGGTGCTCTTTAGCTCTTTCAACAATTATTATAATAATCTATCTATACATATAATAAAGCTGAAGAGGGTCGAAAGTCTGTACATGGAAGATATTCGAAAAAGAATTGTCCGGGGATACTTAAAATCGATAACAGAACACGTTCCAACAGTTTTTAGAATTTTTGTCTGTTATCTGTTTGTCTGTTTATTTCTACGCGCATCACGTGAAAACGGCTAAACAGATTTTGAGGTAAACTTTACTAATCGGTCGTAAAGTCCCCGGCCAGGTTATATGGCTATAAAAATTCAACCTTTAAAAGGGGGGGTAGCCACTACATTTGATTGAGTTAAGTTTGCACCTGAATCTTATCGCAAACATGTGTTACGAGTAGTGATTGCAATCCGGTCCATTTCGCAATCCGGCCGGATTGAAGTTTTGCTATTGCGTCTATCGAAAATTATGCTTTTTGTCCAGTTTATTGGCCGTAAAGTAGACACGCGGAGCTGTATTTGCAAATTAACTAATGAAACAATGATTTAGCGCTAAAAATCACTCTTATTAAGTCAACAATCAGTCTCACTAGCCACTAATTTCACAGTAAGATGAAAATTTAAGCATCTGCTTCAATAATACTTAGCCTTAACTTAATAACAATATTAACCTATTTACAGCCACACATGAAGACATGGTAACCTTGTCTCATAGTATTAATATAAATAGAATTAAATCTTTTTTTATAAAAAATAAAACAAACATTTTAATTAAAGGGACTTTTTATAGTTTTAATTGCCAAATCTAAGAATTTACCACTAATTTGGTGTATTGGATCATGATTCATGATCGTTCTTTTAACTTTGACCCCACTTTTCTTCTCTACTATGTACCTAATATTTAATCAACTTTATTAATACGATAAAAGGTAACATCAACAATAATAAAATACTATACTCCCTTAATACCCGTAATATTACATAAATAAATCTAATCAATAATCATATATCACATCACATTGCACTTTAAATACTAGGTAAGGGACATGTTATAATTGTAATAACGTTAATTGAATACAAATACAAGAATACAAAATTATTTATTCGTTAAAACGTACGTGGTGCATATACAATGGGTGGTGCCGACCGGTAAGCAGAGTATCGCCTGGTGGAAGACACCGCTCTTCTTTAATCATGGTACCGTACGTTGTTACACAATTTGTTATATATAAATGAAAAAAAAAAGGATTACAGAATACAATTGTAGTTAAAGCAATACAATACAAATACAAAAGATGATTTAAACACTTTAAATTAGTTTAACTTAAATTTAAAGTGCGAATGTGTGCGTGTGTTTAAGTGTTTGATCTTCAACGTAGTAAAATCTCTATTTCCTCATAACTTTTAGATTTTAACCATTTAGTTGTAATTATTTTACATTCGTAATATGGTTTTGGGTAAATATTAAGTAATTTGTTGATTTTATTATGCATATGACTTGCAGTTGCTTTCAGATGCGATCTTGCAAAAGTGGTTCTAGTGTGTGACGGAATAGCTACATTACTGATTGTTCTTTTAGTGTTATATTTAGGGTTATTTTTATATATAAGGAAAAACTGTTTTTCTAATTTGGCCAAATAAACATAATTAACCATTAAACAAAATTAACTTCCCAAAGAATTATTAAGAAAGATGTTGTTCTTTAAAGCTTAACTAGATCTATATCATATTGACTCCTGACATCAGCTTTCTTGGGTTGGGTAGTTTGCATTGTATGTCTGTTGTGGCGTCTCTTCAGTCTCTTTGGGTCTACCGGATCCGGCCGGATTAACGGATCCGCCGGACCGGATTGCAATCCCTAGTTACGAGCTCGCGAGTATCGAGTACCTTGCTAAACTAACAGGTGGCGCTAAGATTAATACCTTTTTGCCAAATCTATACTCGTACGTATTATAAATGCGAAAGTGTTTCTGTCTGTCTGTCTGTTACCTCTTCACGCTTAAACCGTTAAACCGATTTTGATTAATGAAATAATGATCTTTATTCTATGAGTAGGCCACAAGGGCACTTTTACAAGTCTGACTCTACGGCGTTTCCCAAGAGGAGACCACTGAAGAGAAGAAAGCCGAAACAAACTCAACAGTCAGTCATTTTTTCGAAATAACTCTTATATCTATTACAATATTTGTACTTAGCCTATCCTAAATATATGTTTTGAGTATATAAACTCAATGCGTTTTTCTTCAAGAAAACATATCAAAACTTATAAAAGAAAATAAATAAATATAGAATATAAAAAAGCAAAATAGTGATTTTTTATTTAAAACAACTTACATACGTTTGATATGCCACCTTATAAGAACCGTGTCCCGGTAAAAGTAAATTATTTGGTTTCTGTTTTGGGCCATGCATTTTTGTCTGTTAAATAGTCCTCTACCCTATAATAAGCCTTTGCCATTAGGGACTCTTTTAAGTACTTTTTGAGAGCTGGAAACGATAATTTTAAAGCATCATCTGTTAGCTTATTATAAAAATGTATACATGGCCTACGAATGATTTGGCTACTTTACGAACGCGGAACTTCCTAATAGCGATTTTGTTTTAATTTCTAGTATTAAAATTGTGGATATTTGAATTCTTAGTAAAAGACTAGGTTCTTAATAACATAAATAATATTCTCATAAATATATTAGGACGTTACGGTCAATATGTTAATGTCTTTAAAAAGTTCTCTTAAGGAGTCACGGGAGTTCAGGTTATATATAGAACGAATCGCTCTTTTTTGTAAAACAAATATAGTCTGTATGTCAGCTGCTTTGCCCCAAACCAGAATACTGTATGACATGATACTATGAAAATAACTATGATATATTAAGCGAGCAGTATCAACATTGGTCAATTGTCTAATTTTTCTAATAGCGTAAGCTGCTGAACTTAATTTACCTGCAAATACTGCTAAATGGGGACTCCATTGCAAGTTCTTGTCCAGTGTTATACCTAAGAAAAATGCCCTATCCACCATTTCTAAACATTCACCATTGAGCGATATAGTAGAATCCACTGCTCTAACATTCGGTAAAGCAAATCTAACACATTTCGTTTTCTTAGCATTCAATTGCAGATTATTAATATTAAACCAGTCAAGTACTTTAACTAGTACGCTATTAATTTCGTCATAGTCTGTTGCTTTCCGGTCAACTTTGAAAATTAATGATGTATCATCAGCAAATAGTACTACATCACAAAGATTTTCTACTATAGATGGTAAGTCATTTATATAAACCAAAAATAGAAATGGCCCTAAGATAGAGCCCTGTGGCACTCCTAGCTTAACTGCAGCTCCACTGGATTGGGTTCCATTTACAACAACTGTTTGTATTCTATTGCTGAGATATGAAGACATAAGGCTTAAGGCATTTATAGACAGGCCATAATGTTCTAATTTCAAAATGAGTGTTCCATGATCAACGCAATCAAATGCCTTAGAAAGGTCACAAAAAACTCCAATTGCATCACAAGATTTCTCCCAGATGTTGTAAATATGTTTAATGAGTACAGATGCTGCATCAGCCGTGGAACGTCCCCTTGTGAAACCGAACTGTTTACTACTAAGCAGTTTATTTCTATTGAAGTGTCTCAGCAGATCCATCAACATTAACTTTTCGAAAACTTTACTTAATACAGGTAGTATAGATATCGGACGGAAATTAGTCAAGTCACTCAAGTCACCTGATTTAAAAAGAGGTATGACTTTACTAAGTTCCATAAGATCTGGAAACACGCCCTCTGATATGCAATTATTATAAATGAAGGCTAGATAGGGTGCAATTGAATCTATGATATGATGAACAATTTTTACTGAAGTTCCCCATAAATCCTCTGTTTTCTTTAAATGCAGTGACTTAAATGTTTTAATAACTTCTATTGACTAAATTCAAAGCTTATATTGCATTTGCTAAACTTAACATTTAGTAACAAAGGGCTTCGGTCGCAGATGATTGAAGATATCTTGTAGTATTCATTGCAATGTTGGAAAAATAATCCTCGAATGCCGAGGCAACATCGTGGTTCGACATAATCTGACCATTTCCTGTCATAATGTTGACTTGACTATTGCGAGCTTTTATTTACCAGATTCCCTATTAATAATATTCCAAACAGTTTTCACTTTATTGTCAGACATTTTGGGTTTAGAACTAATATAATTTGCCTTAGCGGCTATGCACACTTTGTTAAACATTTTTGAATAATTCTTGACATAGTCCAGGAAATCTGTATTCTTGTTTACCTCTTTCTCTCCATATAATTCATAAAGCCTATTTCTACTTCTATGAATGCCGACAGTAGCCCATTCACTAAACTTCGTTTTTGACCCAGAAATAGTTTTCATTTTGAAATGTGTATTAAAATTATTTATAATTATGCCAAAAATTTTTTTGTAAAAACAATTTAGGTCATCATGTGAAATGGATAACATACATAGATCATTACGAACTTCATTTTTGAATAATTCTAAACGATAACTAGTTATGGGTCTGTATGTTATGTTTGTGGTATTTCTTGGAAAGTGTTTGGGAAAGATGCTCTCTGACCTCTATGATCTGAACTAAAGGACTTAAATATTGCCTTATCCAAGCATTTACAATCACAAACAATATTATCTAGACAGGTTTCACTACTAATTCCCACGAGGGTTAGCTCAAAAAACAAATTGACCAAGTTAAAAGATTTAAACGAACTTAACTTAAATTTGGATAAGATTAAATTTGGTTTGGAGATAGTTTGAGTCCTGGGTTTGAGGCTACTTTTTATCCCAGAAAAACACGCTTATCCGCGATAAACGAATTTAAGGCGGATGAAGTCGCGGGCAGCAGCTAGTTATAAATATAGATTTACGCGGTACACATCTAACAACTTAAATCACAGATGAATTTCACTTCACATAACTCATAACTATACAAAAACTAGCGAGATCAATCATTATTACACAAACGAGCACCTCGGTTGTGTGTACGTCATAAAACTGCAGAGACACTAAGCTCAGTCGTATGGTCTGAAATACTTAATGGTGAAGGATCAATTGATGATGATAAAGGATAAAACCCGAACCGAAGGTGAGGGCCACCAACTCCTGCGATCCGGGACATTTACAAATCGACCGCCCAAGGTTTTGTTTAAATTCCGTGTCGGATATGATGGTGATATGATGTAGGTGATATGATGATGTTGGTGATGATGGTGATGACGGTGATGATGATAGTGATGATGGTGATAGTGATGATGATATGATGGTCATGATGATGATATGATCATGATGATTATATGATGGTGATGATGATGGTGATGATGATATGATGATGATTAATGATGGTGATGACGGTGATGATTATGATGATGATCATATGATGGTGATGACTGTGATGATTACGATGATATGATCATGATGATGATATGATGATGATGATGATGATAGTGATGGTGATATGATGGTGATTATGATAGTGGTGATTGTGACGATGATGCTGATGATGACGATATTATGATGATATGATGGTGACGATGCTGTTGATGATGATATGATGATGATTATATGATGGTGATGACGGTGGTGAATATGATGATGACGACGGTGATGGTGGTGATGATGCTGATGATATGATGATGATGATGATAGTGATGATGATATGATGGTGATGATGATAGACATGATGATGATGGTGATTGTGATGATGATGCTGGTGAATACGATATTATGTTGATATGATAGTGATGATGATGATGATGATGATGATGATGATGATGATATGATGATGATGATGATATGATGGTGATGATGATATGATGATGATTATATGATGGTGATGACAGTGATGAATATGATGATGATGACGGTGATGGTGGTGATGATGATGATGATGATGATGATATCATGATGATGATGATAGTGATAATGATATGTTGGTGATGATGATGATATGATGGTAGTGATGATGATGGTGGTGATTGTGATGATGATGCTGGTGATGACGATATTTATTTATTTATAAGACACACCAACAGTACATAAACAATATCAGTAAAAATACAAACACAGAGACTCAAAACCTCTCTAATAACAGGCGTGCATCAGCATTCAGAAATAGTTTAAGGGCACATTATTGATATTTGAGTTATTTTACATACATACCTAATAATAATACATACCTAATAATTTTGTTCTAAATGTTTTACAGTTTTGGTTACGAATTCAAAAGAAAAACATAAATGAAGGACAACACTAATCAGCTGATTCCAGTACTTTACGCCTTAGGAATGGCAAAAAATCTTGAAAAATGTCTAAATTGGCAAATTTCACGGTTGGGTTGTTATATAGATGTTGCATTCTATAAATTGGTAGTGACTTGCCTAGTTTTGTTCTAGTGGGACTGGGGCAAAAGGTGCAGCGACGACAAGGTCGAGTATTTAATTTGGGCACTTTGAAGTTGAGACATTCCAGCAGGTATGGTTCCATAATCTTTCCGTTTACTACTTTATGCAGCAAAGCCAAATCCAGATAGGAGCGTCTAAGCTTTAAGGTAGTCATTTTGAAATAAATTAGTCTCTCATTGTACGGCATCCTTTTACTGATGCCATTGTGGTGTGCTTTAAAAGCCAAAAATCTAGTAAATGAGCGTTGCACTCTTTCTAAGCGATTGATGTGAACTTGATAACATGGATTATTATGGATGGATTATATTATATATGGAATATTATGATGATATGATGGTGATGATGATGATGATATGATTATGATAATCATTTGATGGTGATGATGATGATATGATGATGATGATGATACGATGGCGATGATGACGATGATATGATGGTGATGATGATAATGATATGTTGATGATGATATGATGATGATGATGATGATGATGATGATGATGATAGTAATGATGATATGATGGTGATGACAATAGTGATGGTGATGGTAGTGATTGTGATAATGATGGCGGTGATAACGATATTATGATAATATGATGATGATGATGTTATGGTGGTGATGATGATGATGATATGATGATGGTGATAGTGATAATGATATGATGGTGATGGTGATTTTCAATAGGGTTCCCAAGGGTCCATCAGAATCTGAAAAATAGTTGACTGTCCGGAAGGTCTCTTTATCCTTGCGAATCCATAATTTAAAATATGCACAAACAAATCTTTCTATTGACACAACACATGATTCATTCAGCAAGCAGCAAGGTCAAAACAAAATCGAGTAAAGTAGGTAATGATAGCGTCTTGACGTAGCGAAATTAAACGGTTATATTGAAAAAAAAAATACCGTTTCATTGCGTTTCACAAAAACGAATGACGAACGAATTTGGCATAAACGGGTATTACAATTGAACAGTTCTTTAATCGGTAACCGCAAACGGAAACGAAATCCTTTCATTTCGCGGGTGAATGACCGTAACCGGTATGCCAAAAGAAACGTTTTCCAAAGCAAATAAATTCATTTCATTTCCGATCCCTGCACGAGGGATTAAGGTTTGAGGACTTAATTTTTTAACCGACTTCAAATATTATTAATATGATATTTCATTTTTACAACTTTATAATAATATTTTCTTCTGTATCCGCGATTATTACTCATTGAAATAAAACAATTTAACGGATTATAATTATATCGCGTATTCGCGTATCGCAGTCCACCCGTGACCATGGAAAGCTGTAAAGCTTCCGAAACGTCGGGAACTAAAATGAGATAATATACGCGATATAATCCGTTAAATTGTTTTATTTCAATTTTATAATAGTACTAGTTTCTGCCCGCGACTTCGTCCGCCTTAAATTCGTTTATCGCGGATAAGGGTATTTTTTCGAAATAAAAAGTAGCCTATGTCCTTCCCCGGGACTCAAACTATCTCCATACCAAATTTCATCCAAATCGGTTAAGCGGTTTAAGCGTGAAGAGGTAACATACAGACAGACAGACAGACGGACAGACAGACAGACACACTTTCACCATTTATAATATTCGTATGGATAGATAATCGAATAGGTATCAAGCAACATAATATTGCACCACATAACATTCGTTTTGAAAACATCTTATAGGTAACTTTATTACCAAAAATGGGCCTTCAGGCTAGGCGCTAACTTCCATGTTGCCTTTTCTTATCAACTTTATCAGACCATTTTGGTATCCCATTAGCAGGCCATCGTAAAGGTGCCTCTTATGAAACACCGCCGGTGTCAGCAGACCGGAGATCGTGCGTCAAACCATCCTCCACAAACAACAGCACCTATTGTGTAGTGTACAGTTTCAATAACCATAATGCTTTGTGTAAATCTCCGATTTACTTATAAGCTGCAACGATAAGTGATAAGCATGTTATTTTGAACATTTAGTCGAGCAATATAGGATCTATCGGAAATGCGTTCAATGTTCTTTATGGTCGCGTCGCTGGCGCTGCTGGCCGCCTGCGCCTGCGCCCCCGTCGAGCAGGATGTGATCCAGCACATCCCCCAAAAAGCAGAAGGAACACCGTCAGCTACAGGAAATGGTGCTGCTCCATCTGGTGCTGTGGTAGGAAGTGGATCTGAACCCAAAAGCCCGGCCGCGAGGGTCCGCCGCGATATCGGCGGGCAGGAGAGCGACCTACTACCTTCGGCCAACGACATCGACGCCTCACCCTTCGGAGATAGATCCCAGTTGATCGGCCGCGGCAGCATCAGGGTACTTCCTGCGTACCTCGGTTAAACTGATTACTGAAGACCAGCGCTATCCCCAGAACACGGACCGAATCTAAGATGCCATTCTCTTATGCTAAGTACGTTCAGCAGCAATTAATTTATGTAAGCCTTAAACTATTACCTATTAAGAAGTTGTCAAATTTCCTTTCAGTTTTTGTTTTAATTTAATAAATAGTCGATTTACACACAAACTATTTCTATAATTTATTTCCTTGATTTGTAATAGGTAGCTAGTTGGTGACGAGTTTACTGTTCTTAGAAATAAACAGCTAGTAATACGATAATCCTAGCAAGAATAATGCTAATAGATTTAAGTGAGTTACTAATAATTAACATGAAGTTTCTAATTATGGATATAAAAGCAAATACCGCTCACTTCCCATCGAGGTTCTGGTATCAACCTGTTTCACGATGAGTGTGTTTAACATAATGTTAATATTTGCAATAATATTTTGTTTCGTTTTTGTTAGTAATGGACTCAATATACCGAATAATTTGGAAGTAAATGAGCTATATATTCCTGACGATAGTCATCAAATAACGGGCCATAATGTCAAAGAAGTTCGTCAAAAAAGAAGCGAAATGATCGACGGAGCTGAAACTCCAAATGATATGAAAGAGGATGACATTTTTGAAACAGCTGAGAGTAGTAATGACTTTGTATACCATCCTCTGTTCGTATATAGACGGATCGAACATAGTAAACGGAGAATAAATATGTTCAACTCATTTGCCGGATAACTGTAGGTAACTACAATAGTTTTAACGTGTGGAGAGTGTTAGGTGAGTGGTACCTACGTGATAAAGTAAAAATAAGTGCAATAAAAACTAATTGCCAATTACTATAACGAAGTTAAACCCCAGTTACTCGATATGGATTTAAAACATTTTGCGAATGTTAACATAGGGGAAGCCCGAGAACTGTGAAACATGGATAGAGTTCCAAAATGTGTTAAAATTTTGTTGGTTTTAGTAAGTTTTAGTGGAAAAATATGTAATATTTGTTATATTCAGTTAATATTTTGAAGTTGTTTTAACAATTATTTCTTTTTATTTAGATTACCGTTACATCTGCTGGGATATCTCCTGTTCACGATTTCAGAGCTAAATTAGATTCCAAAGCTATCGGTGAATCTTTCCTGTTAAATTCACCACATAAAGTTCTCAAGCATTTGGATAATTCCATATTGAAAGTAACAAAAAATTTAACGCAAAATCCACAAATGGAAGAAAATCTGTATCAGATTTCAAAAGATCTCGTTTCTGCTATTCTGTCAAAATTAGAAATTCAAGATAAAATCACAAGAGTAACCAGAGAGGCTCTTGAGGCGCCAGGAAAAAATAAGGGCATCACAGCCATAGAAACTCGAAGGATTTTGGATTATATATCACGGACACTGTCTGGACACATTCTTAGTATTACCAGAGCATCCACTGAGCCAGAATTGCATCGTTTAGTATACGGCTTAGCTCAAATTGCTGCAGAAGTGTCTATAGTTTCGGCACTCAAGGACATTACTTACGCTAGCGCTTTGTCAAAAAAACAATCTGTGGACTTAACATTACGTAAAAAGAGGGAAATCAAATCGGGTTCAGTAAATAATGTTGCGTTACCTGTACCAGTCACTAATTCTGTTCCGACAATTTACGACGCAATATTGAATAAATCGGCAAATGGTGTCACACCATCAGTGCCGGCAGTTTACAATAATATAACGATACCTGAATCACCATATTCCGTTTTACCTCGCAGCAACTCGTTACATATATTGAATTCTCAACCAACTATAGTCACTGAAGTTAAAGGATTTTTGAATCAGACTGCATTAGATATTGAAAACAATGAGCGGATTAATGCTAATAACAAAACAGCTGAGGCGATTCTACTAGAAAAATCTGTCAACGGAACTCATGAGCTAGTAGCTGATATACCAACTTCTGACGGTCAAGATACCTTAACAGATGATTGGCTCGATCCAAAAGACAGTATCTATAAACCTGCACTAAATGCGGACATTGTAGCTGAAATCAGTATCGATCAGCCTGAGTACGAAGATGACACTAAAAATGAAAAGCGGGCTAAACAGAAAATGGACAGACTTGAGGCTAAAGCGAAGAAAGCTATTCTGTTTGCTGGAGATGTAGCGTATTTGACAGCAGCTAGCGTCGTCGCTATGCGACGGGCTTTGACTGCGTCTATCGAGGTGCAGATGTCCGTTAGATACGCTAAGAACGGTATGGCGAACCATCAAGAGCTGATGATGAATCTGGCTAAAACAGCGGCGCAGCAGGCTGGCAAGGAAGCCAAGAGCGCTGGGTCAAAATCTTTGGCATGTGAGAGAGTCATCAAACTTGCACTGAAGTACACAGCTCAGTCACACGGGGCAAAGTTGAACCATGTCGCAAATCGAATTATAATGGATTCCCTATCATTAGCTACGCTAGCGAAGTCGATGGCTTACGTGTCGTCAGACATTGCCATTAATTCCTTGTATCAAGCGACGGATGTCAAACCCCCGTCGTGAAATCTTTGCGTTCAGGTTTCTCAATAAATGTATTTCCTGTAAGTAATGTATTAGATTTTGTTGTCCATGGTTTTGCTTAAAATATAAATTAATATTCGTTGGTATTTGACCTATGATTAAACTACGTATGTAACAATAATACATAGGTGTCTTATTTATTGTAACCATTTCTCCAGTATTTATCTCTTGTACTCTTACTTCCCATCGGAAATAATCGGATATACTATGTTTGGGTGATAAATGTGATAATTATAAAGCCACAAACAGACAGACATAGACGTCTAACTTATATTATTATTATTATTATTGTTGATTTGTGGGGCTTCTGTATGCCGCTTTCACCAGATTTGATCTATTGTGGTTTGTGGCTTTGGTTTGTGGCAGCCCTATATTAGAGTCTAACTTATAACAAAATGTCCCATCGAGTTCAAAACATACAAGTAGTTCAAAGGGCAGAAAACAAAGGCTTATTAAGGAAAAAAAGCATAAACTTCATCATATTTAATTATCGATCATCATGACATGACATAACAGTGGAACATGCAATAAGGAGGTACTTGTAGCTTCATAAAGTATTAACTAAAGCCGCAGGCCCTCGTCAGTGTGGTCGTCAGTTCAGCATCACCAGTAGTAATATCTGTAGTATGTTCTGAAATAAACGAAAATGACCACCAAAAATGTAAGACATGCTCCCAGGATACCAGACTACTTATAAAAACGCTCAGTTTTGTCATGGCATGGCCGTTCGTATGCTTCATATCACACCTAATAAATAGTGATACAAGTAAAATGTTGTTTCAAACAAAAAAAAATCTAATACGATGAAAGAAAACGATGTTTTTATTTACGAAGCGT
Source organism: Hedya salicella (assembly GCA_905404275.2). Classification (NCBI taxonomy): domain Eukaryota; kingdom Metazoa; phylum Arthropoda; class Insecta; order Lepidoptera; family Tortricidae; genus Hedya; species Hedya salicella. Next base: position 8,300,764 of record FR990112.1, on the reverse strand, counting down.
GGCTAAGAACATTCTCAAATCACCTATCAAACACTATACAAACTAATTCCAAATTGGTCCATCCATTCATGAGCTACGATGCCACAGACAGACACACAGATACACAAATGTTTTACTTATAATATTACACCCTACCTTTGTTCCTCGGGGATTAAAAAGATTTTTGTACATACCTTGGCCTGTAATATCTGTAGGAGGGGTATGTCCAGTAAGACCTACGAGTGTATGTAGGGTATCCCCAGTAAGACCTGTAAAAAGGCCACCAAAATGTAGCGTCAGTCTTTAGGTCCGACTCCTCTGGTTTCGGGCCTTCCTGTGGATGAGAGACGTCTTCTGGGACTTCGGCAGCGACTGGTACGTTGTGAGCAGTAAAAGGGCCTCTTTCTGGGTCGGTAGGGTTCGTTTCTGGGTAGACAGGGCCACTTTCTGTATCGACAGGGCTTTTTTCTGTGTTGAAAGGGCCCCTTTCTGGGTCGGCCGGGCCCTTAATAGGGGGAGCGCTTCCAATTGTGCTCTCGTCTTCGTGCGGGTAGGCACTACAAGCGCCTGCGATTAGCAAGAGGGCAATAAACCTTTTAATCTGAAAACATACATTTTTATATCAGGATCTGATAGTCTGAATTTTACAATAAACGTCTGGTAACGTGTTATGTGCAGACATCGTAAAGTTATCATTTTTGGGCTACGCATCATGGTAGAGTGTCATTGGGTTACTTTAATCGGAAGAAGAATATTGTTGGTGTCTTCCAAAGTTCCTACCCATCATACAAACCACATTTACAGTGTTTTTATTTTTAGCAGGGAATAGGGTTGGGATGGTGGTTTCTGTCATTATTTTGCAAGCCGAAATTATACCTACCAAAGGTCTGGTCTGGACTGGTCTGGTAATGTGACTTAAATTAACTATAACGAATTACTAACACGGCAATTTCACCATAACTCATACTAATGGCAATATCATAATTGGTTTGAAAGTATATGTCATTTTAGTTATAAACTAAAAAACTGATGATAAAAAACAAACTGATAGTAAAAAACCGGCCAAGAGCATGTCGGACCATGCTCAGTGAAGGGGTTCCGCAGCCGTTCATAAAAAAAAAGCACTACAGATGAAAAAATACGATATGAAAAAGTGCACTAGCATAAGAGCGTGTGTTCACGGCACTTACGTCCTTTAGCTGAGAAGCGCAGGTTTTTTGGCAATAACTCAAAAACATAAAATATTCAATCATGTTGAAAGCAATTTTTCTTGAAATTATTTATTAAGCTATATTTTAGTTTTTATGTCATTGTTACTTAGTTCGCTAACATCGACTTCTTTCAACAATTTATTATAAATATACGGAGCCAAGAATTGATAATGTCTCTTAGCAAGTGCTCTAATTACAGCGCGGCACTGGGCATCGAGCCATATCTTGTATTTTTTTAATATTTTTTGGACATACTGTTTAGAAAATAGAGAAGGGGACACAATTTAAGCAACTTTCGGAGCGATTATTTCCGAAAATATTCACTAAAATAAAATAATTTTTAGCAACCTCAAAGTTTTTTTTAAAAGAACTATCGAAATATGTGCCACACATTGATATTTGCTTAAAAAAAAAGAGTTTCGCTTACATGTATGGAGTGCCCCTCCTAGAAATATATTTTATTATTATTTAACTATCAAACTAAGTAGCGGCTTATACAACACACCTATCCTCCAAATTTCATTAATATAGTCTGGCTATAATATCTTTACACCACCAATATTAATTGTTTTATCTCTGCTTAGGTATATGGCAACACTGAATATAGGGCACTAAATAGTCTTAGGAATAATAACTAAGTCACTAACACCACATAATATATTCTCAGTGCACTTAACAGGCTGCTAAAAGCTAAATAGCTTCACTTGAACATTATTCTAACAAAAACCATATGGTGTTATTCAAAAGTACTAAGATTGATTAATCTTACCAGCCAAAGACTTAATGCTATGTAAACATTACCGCTTTTCAGCGATAATCGCTTCTTGCTGTTGCTTTACAGCATCGAAGTTAATGATCATGCGGAAAAGCAGTTCTCGCTGACAACTTTTATATGGTTATCCCACAGTTAAACCTTTATTTTTTAAAGAACCAACGCACTTAAAGATAAATTGGTTCTTAAGACACATAAACAACTTGACGTCTGTGACAGATACAATACATTGCCATATTCAGTTTTTATATATTTGACAGTTCATTTGCTTGGAAGAGATAAAATGGTCCGACTTCTATACACCTAGTAGTTCTTGGTTCTTGAGTAAAATGCCTGTGATATACGGACGGACGGACGGACATGACGAAACTATAAAGGTTCCGTTTTTGCCATTTTGGCTACGGAACCCTAAAAACCGGCTCGGATACGTAATGGAAATAAAATAACTTAAGTAATGTACGGACAAAATCATATAATATAAACATATAATGTTTGCTCCGAAATGTTCTCGTTCCGTCATAATATTTTGTTTCTGTAAAATAATTAATATATATTGATGGTAAATATTTACTAAAATTGCTGAAACACGGTTATTTCGCGGTTGTTTATTATTTGCGGCGGTGCTCTATTGCACAATTTTATAAAATTAAATTAGCAGAGCATCAATTCGTAAGATTGAGATAAATAGAAGAGAGCAGAAATAGCTGTAAGTAGGTTTACGCATTCAATTCAATCACCTGAAAAATAATGTTAGGTACACCACGAGAAAAACACAAAAGTTTCCTTAAAATTCATTAAAAATATTCAAAAAGGCTTACCATTTTCTTCCAACACTCGCTTCGAACAACCAAAGGCTTACTCGTAATGTAATCGTCCCTGCCTGGACTTCTCCTTATATCTAAACTGAGGAACAGAGACACACGATACCCACCTGACCCCTCCAGGTTGCAAAGATATTTTGGAAAAAACCAGTTCCATGACAAAAATATAACATTTATGCTGCTAATCTGGTCAGTCGTAAATTGCAGTTTAGTGTTTTGGAATTGGACATTTTTATAACCCGATCTGCATGCTTTACTTTTAGCTCTGTGTTTGACCAAGTCTTCAAAAACCTCTACTGCTAGGCGTTAAAAATTTCTAAAGACAAATCAATGTCAATATTTCCATCAACCTTATCTCAACTTTGTGTGAGGTGGTTGTCGTTTCGACTGAGCATCAGTGTCGAAGTTGTATGATGAAATAGATGAGCAGGATTTACAACATTTGATTTGCAGAAAAAACGGGTATTTACTTTTTTTTTCACAATATTGATTTTTTGAGCATATTTTACACAAAATCGTTTATGCATTCGAACCATATACAAATAAATTAAATTTGTCCCAAATTTCCATCTCAGTGTCGTCATATTTTTGTATGAATGATTTTTGTTTATTTCTATGAACGTAACGTAACGCACCTGAGTAATATTTTTCTTTAGAAAATTTTGGGACATAAAAATGTCCCTTTCATCTCAGTTTCGTTACATTTTAGTTCGAAAGTTTTTTTTTATGAACGTAACGTACCAGAGATATATTTCCTTACAAAATCTTGGGTCAACGTATGGGTGCATATTTTTGCAATTGATCCAGGTATCCTTGATTTCTGAACAACAAAACACGAAAGCAGATTTCTTAATCGATAACTGTGACCATTGGTACACCTGTGGACTGTTAAACATACAATTTGATATTTTATTGATAACCTAGCCGATGTAGTTATATAAATTAAATATTATGGCTAGGTAAGGTTACTACATATTTACGTAGACATTGCGTCTTCGATATATCGCAGGGTACCCATCAAACAAATGACACACTTTTACCTACCATAATAGGTACGGTGAAAAAGTGGATAAATCTCTTTGTAGTCATGGACCTAATGTTTGTAGTGTAGTGTATATAATGTATTATTATTACATATTATATTACTGACCGATTGCATTGACTTTGTACCAGGTAAATTGCTAATAAAATTGCTGCTTATTTATATCAGGTACCGGTAAGAAGGTATCGAAAAAAAAAACAAAGTCATCCATGAATTCATCCTAGAGTTGAACTTCCAATTGTAAATTTTTCAATGTAGGTACGTGAAACGGAATCCTTATTTCGTCATGTCCGTCCGTCCGAATGTCACACGCATTTTACTCAAAAACTACAGGACGTATATTAGTAGTATTAAGTTTTCAGCAATCATCAACGTGTGTCACATATTTTGACAATTCTTCTAGAAACAATTTACGGTGATCAAGTGCATATTTTCGGAAAAAAAATATTGCAATTAAAAGTTATTGCCGAAAAACTGCGCTTCTCAACTGAAGGACGTAAGTGCCATGGAGATCTGCTTATTCCTGGTGCACTTTTACGGGACTCGAATCGACTGGTCTCTTGATAATGACGATCAAAGTCTTGTCCAAATATAATGTATTTTTTAATAAGTAAGAGTGCTTTAATAAATAAGTAAATATCTTATCAGTTAAAAGTGTCACCCTTATGACTGAGATCGGATAGTTGTGCTGTGTTACATGTTTCACCCTCTTCGGTTGTTTTACATCCAGACCAAAACAGAACAGGGCTAACACTATTAAATTGTGCCAGCATCGCTATAACACCGTATACCGTATACTTGTACAAACTAGGTGCAAACTTAGCATAACTAGTACTAAATTTGCTCCTCTAAAATGAATAGGCGTTCGTACAAAATTTCTACGTGTTTGGTGTATGTATACATGCATGTTTACGAGTACCTACCTATATTTGAAATTTATTTTGCAACTTGCAAATGAGCGATAAAGTCTCTTGATGGAAAGGAGTCATGATTGCCCCTGGATGTATACAAATGCAGGTACTAGAAGGTGCCCAACTTCGTTCGCGGATGAGAAAAAGTCATAATCCCTCTACTTTTCGACAGCGTAGCGGGGTAAAAAGTATTCTATACCCATTTGTGAATACCCATACAACATATAGGTATCGTTGACGTCAACCTTAGGTGCTTACAGGCTCGGTATCAAAAGAAAATAAGAACGCAATATAGGAACCTAATAAACGCCTACGCATTTAATTTAAGTCGTATTTATTAAAGTATACTGTAAAGATCATCGACACACTAATTATTAGGGACGATGAGCTAAAAAAGTGAAGACGTGATCTCATCGAATTTATTTTTATCCTTGACAACGTGAGATGCAACATCGGTGCATTTTTTGGCTTTATACAAACATCATTCGCGACCCTCTTAATAATAATAATAATAAGTATATCCTGAAGGACGGTACGGTCGACATTTGTCGGGCATGCCGCCGTCCCGGAGAGTCACTCAGGCATATAATTTCAGGTTGTTCTCATCTTGCTAACAGCGAGTACTTGCACAGACATAACCAAGTAGCCAGGATTATTCACCAGCAACTTGCTGTTAAATACGGTCTTGTGGGGTCTGAGGTGCCGTACTATAAGTACGCACCCATGCCAGTTCTTGAAAATGGTCGTGCCACGCTTTATTGGCATCGATCTATCATCACGGACAGGACTATTGTAGCCAATAAGCCTGATATCGTGCTGGTAGATCGATCTAAGCGCCGGGCAATACTCATCGACATCACCATTCCACATGACGAGAACCTCGTGAAGGCTGAGAAGGACAAACTCAGCAAGTACCTCGACTTGGCTCACGAGGTGACCGCCATGTGGGATGTTGATTCGACGATTATTGTCCCGATAGTGGTTTCGGCAAACGGTCTTATAGCGAAGAGTCTCAACGAACATCTTAAGAGACTCTCGCTAGATGGCTGGGTCAAGGGTCAGATACAGAAGGCAGTAATCCTGGACACGGCCCGCATTGTCAGGAGATTCCTCTCTGTGCAGTCCTAACCACCGGTAGCTTGAGCCCTGCCCCGCTGCCGGCGGCACCCTAGGTTAGGTTTTTTATAATGTGTTTATATTTTGTATTTGCATTTTGTATTTTACTTTATATATATATATATATATTGTAAAAAACCTACCCTAAGATTTTAAATAAATAAGAGAATAATAATAATAAGTATATTATATATATTGTAAAAAACCTACCTAAGATTGAAAATGAATAAGTTTATAATAATAATAATAATTTATTTGGTGAAAAACAACTTAAACAATAGTTACAAGTTTTGAGCCCTCCTTGTAGGTATGTGTACACCTGTGTCAGGAAGACTCGCTCTTCCTGAGGTGGTATGTACAATTTGTTTTTAATTTCCCACTATTTATTATACAGATTACTCTTAATGAAGTACTTAACTATATTTCTAAACACGTATGCGTAAGGGTGTGTAGTTGTGTGTGTGCATGCCTCTGTGTGATCGCGGTAACATCATTTCTTAATTATTACTAACTACATTTATAAGCTATGAGTGCTTAATTAATTTTGTATTAATGTTAGTTTAGTTTATTATTTCCAGATTTAGCAGAGAAAAGATTGCAGATATTTTTGTGACTTACATGCATTTTGTATCCTATGTTTTTAAAAGATCTTCCACTTCCTCGTACTTCAGTCCAGCAAACCAACCTTTAAGAGTCTCTTTACAGTCGTAGTACTTTAGTGCATATATATACCTTTTTGTTAATATTAAGTTGTACAGGTGAGCAGATTGTGTTTCAAATTGTCTAGCGGCAAATGCAGATTTACTGTGGGGTACAAGGGCCACAGCACGGACTCTTCTTTGATTCGAAGAGACGGTTTTATATGGCAGATTCCTATGAAGTCTTAACACTACGGCAAGAAAATATAATTTTCGCATGCTAAAAAGTTGACAATCATTATAAAGCTCAGATGTAGGATATCTGTATGGTTTAAAGAACATTGTTTTCAGTAGGCATCTCTGGCCCCTTTCCACTTCTAGATATTTAATTTTAGTCGCTCCTCCCCATACCGATATACCATATGTCATGATAGATTGCGTTAAAGCTATATAAATCTGTTTTAGTAAGGACGTGTTTGTGATATGTCTTAGTAATTTTAAAATCCAAGTGAGCTTACGTATTCTTTTGTTAATGTTTTCAATATGCTGGTGCCAAGAAAGTCTCTGGTCAATGATAATACCTAGGTATTTGGTGTAAGTTACCTTTTTTAGTTGTTTACATCTGCATGATGTGCTAGTTGTGGGACTGCAGTTATGAATTTTAAGTCCAATTCAGTGAGCGGCTGACCACTATTTGTTTTCGAAAAGCAAATATAATTAGTTTTTTCAATGTTAAGTGTCAGTAAATTGGATATGAGCCATGAGGATACTTTCTGAAGTCCTTTTCCAGCGTCGGCATATACAGCATCCCAAGTTTTCCCAGTGAAAACGACCATAGTGTCATCGGCATACGATATGACTTTACCTGGGATGTTTATGTCAGTAAGGTCGTTAATATAGATTAAGAATAGGGTAGGTCCAAGGACACTACCTTGTGGTACGCCAAATGACACTTGTGAGTCGTCGCTTGCATATTTACCAACCCTGACTCTGACTTCGATTGTTTAAATAATCGCTAAATAAATCAAGTGGTTTCTCTCTTATGCCAATTTTTTCCAGCTTGTTTACAAGAGTAGGGAGTTTTTTTAAATCAAGGAAGATTGCAAGACATTTATTTCCACTATCAACTTCTTTAGTAACTAGAGAAGTTAGATGTAGGATAGCGTCCTCCGTTGATTTGCCCTGCCTAAAGCCAAATTGAGTATCGGATAGAAGGTTGAATTTGTTTAAGTACCTCGCTAGTCGGACGTAGTTTTTCTATTATTTTAGAGATTGCTGTGAGTACCGAGATTGGCCAGTTCTTAATGTACCTACTTACATATGCGATCCTATACCTACCATGGTTTATGAAGTCCTAATAAATCCTAAGCCTTATTTACTGTAATATTATAAATATAATATACTAGCTTCTGCCCGGGACTTTGTCCGTCTTAAATTCGTTTATCGCGGATAAGGGTATTTTTCCGGGATAAAAAGTAGCCTATGTCCTTCCCCAGCACTCAAACTATCTCCATACCAAATTTCATCCAAATCGGTCCAGCGGTTTAACCTGTGCATATGGTATCAAATATGATACCTTGTCTTTTCTGCGCCCAAAATTTTTTTTTTTCATCACGTTCTTATGGCTGAATTTAGCTACCTTTGCTCCAATACTACAAATGACAAACACTGGCCACCATAGTGCAATCATTTTTTATACTAAATGTCAAAAGTTTGAATTGTGCGGTTACTTATTGCAACAGTAAAATTTACAAGTTTTAATTTTGTTTATCTGGTGAATCCCGCGATATTTTCAATCGGAATTTTTTTACAAAAAAGATTGGAACTTATATTTATTTTGCAGTATGTGCATTTTTGTGACATTTCTATTCTTTTAAATATTTTTTTGAGATTTTACTTGGTATCGAAAACGATACTCCATGTGATAACGACTTTTTTCGTGGTATCAAAAATGATACTCCATGCAGTATGCTTCGTTTTTCTACTCGCACGGTTTGTAATACATTTTTGAGTTTGCTTGCATTTTAATAATATTTTGCATGTAGTGTGGGTGTGTAAATGAGCTTTTATTTTTTCTACGCTATCGTTCGTCATAGAATATTTAAAGATAATGACAGAAGAATTGTTGGCACAGTTAGAAGGTGAAAAAATATCGGAAGATAATGCAGTCTGACGGATATTATGTGGAGTTTTATCCATACCTCAAATAACTGCAAGCTGCTCTTGAGGAAGAGGAAGCAGAAGAAGCACCTATACAGGTGTGACAGACGAAGAAAATTTAATAGAGGAACCAGGAACCTGATTCCACTGTGATTTTCCGAGATCCTCCTCTGATAAATGATGACACGCCATCGACAAGTACCTACACAAGATCCGTGCATACCCATAAACATACGGCGAAATGCTTTTTTGGTATGTTGTGAAAACCAAAAAACAATGGCGTCACTGATTACCCACAAGGTGTAATGAGTCTAAAAACACCATACCATTTTTTTTATAAAGTTAAAGTTAAAGTATATTTTTTTAGTGCTTCCGCCATGGAGTATCAAATTTGATACAAGGATTATTTTAATGAAAAGAAAAAAATACTACTTTGATTTTTTATTTTATTTTTCCCATGACTGACGTGTATTTTCCAATCACATATATTTATTTCGTAAAAAAATATGAATTCATGCACCTAAGGGTTAAGCATGAAGAGGTAACAGACAGACAGACAGACAGGCACACTTTCGCATTTATAATATTAGTATGGATAGTATGGATACTCGTACGAGTTTCATGTTTGTTGACACAAGCGGTATCTACGCACTAATGTCGATTCATTAATTTATGTTGACATTGAAAACAGGAATTTGTCGTAATTAAAAAAAATGGGTTGTAAAAAGGGTGATAGGAACCGCAGTCTATCAAGGTTCCGCAGTCTGACACAGGTCCACTGACACAGGTCCACTGACACAGGTCAGTCACAGGTCTCAGGTCTTTACATTTTGATTGATGATGCTGAATATCGGCTAGCAATTTTGCTGTTACCGTAACTATATGTTGTGGCGGCGGAGCTGCCGCAGCAGCTCCCGGCACCACGTGCTCGAGTGCACGACAGTCGGAGTGTACCTAGCTATTTTCTAGCCGGTCTATGTCATGTCTGTTGTCAGTGGCCTTAGCTAAGGACATTGGGTTTTATTTGGGGTTTTTGGGGAATAGGATGGGTATGGGATAACGTGTGGGGGACCCGTGTATTAAGATCGCGGTGGACGCCTGCGGGGCCGCCGGTGTCCGTGTCCGTGTCCGTAATCGTTCTGTGGGTTTCGGAATATGTCAATGTTCCGGTCAAAGTAATAGTCAGCAACATGGTTGATGGGTCCGTCGTCTGTGTCCGAGTCGGAGGAGTCTTCCGGGTACCATCTTTTGATGGTAGCCGTGATGACGTCATCCGGGTCGGACAGTATGTGTCGCGGCCTTCTGATTAGCCTTCTGACAGCTAATCTGAAGGCGCTTTGGTCAGTGACGGTCTGTAATTATTGAGCCTGGTCATTTACAAGATTTTGTATATGATCATCTAAGTTTTGTGGGATAATTTGAAAGTCAGCTTCCACCGGAATGTGGGCCGGGACATAGTCCGCCGCGTTCCTAATTAAAGGATTCGGGTAGAACCGTACCCACACGGGTTTGGTGGTTTGGTACTTATCTATAACATACGTTGCATGCGCCATCTATGAAGACTGTTGGAAAATATAATCAATACAAAGCGAATAAGCAATCTAGATACCCACCAAGTACCAAGAGCTGCGAGTTTACTGAATGGTAAAGAGATTTGGCGTTAGATGGCGTTAATAGAGTCAATGAAGATTAACCGGATCGATCTTGATGTGCCGTGCCCGTGCCTATACTTACTTAATTTGTTAATTAGTAGCATGGTGTTTAGTTTTCTTATGTCTCAGTGATCAATTTCAGGCTCGATACCCCTACACCAGGCAAACCTTGCCTTCGTGAATCATTTGCCCGCCGGCGGCTTGTAGATGCTCGTAATACTTATTTACTTTTTCCAATTTTAATATTTCACGAACATATATATAACCAGGTACTTTCCATGAGGCGAAAATTTCACCTAATGGGAAGTACCTAATCGTCGTCGCCCAAGAATATGTGCAAAACCAGCGCAGAGGAGCTACCCACACGTTGATCCTTTAATACCTTTACTCGCTTCTTGGAGAACCACGCTCTGAAAATTTTCAAAGGGAAGCTCATTCCAACTTGCAAGTCTGTGACAAAAATGAGGCGATACCTGTTTGATTTGGGATGTTGAGCATCGAGATATCTTCTTAATTTGTGCCGCTTTCTCAATGTCGATCCTAGGATCTTCTTACGGCGTTCTGGGCACAGTTGCAGGGCAGTCAGTGGTTTCTACGACTTCTCTAACGTGTCGGATACATTTTCCCATGGAACGATATGTCAAGCAAAAGTGCAATGCAGTTTATTATTTTCTCCATACTTAATTAGGTAGGGTTTTTAAAACACGTGCATATGTTGATTGCTTGGGGCATCCAATGGAGAGTTAAGATAATAATGTATCTAATTAGCACTTATTTCATTCTTAACAGCTTTTTACAATCTAGAGTTAATTTCTATAACTCAGTCACGCATTGCATCCATGCGCGATCTAAGGTAATTGGATAGGTACATAGATGAAATAATTGGGGTTAGAGTTATTTTTCCGTTGCGGCCGTGACGCCAGTCACTATTACAAATATAATAACAGTTCTAGATACACGGCAGTGTGTCAGCCAAGTTTACAAAGTAAAACAGGCGACACACTGGTCGTGAGTTATACTACTAAAACCTTTTTGGGCCACTTTTGACGCCCTAATAACTTTATGTGTTTGATTCACACACTGCAATTCGCGAATCTTGTAAGACCATCTTCTAATTACCGAATTTTAAATTTCTATAAAAAAAACCTCTTGACGTCCACGAGATTTTGATATCCGAAAACTTACTGATTCGCTCGTGAAAATATTTTAACTACTTCCAGGTGAATAGACGAACGTTATGCTACGTTACGAATTGACAATACCTATGATTTAAGGACCTCTTAAAGAACTTGGTTTCCAGTTAGATTTGCATTATTTTGTTAGCGAAACCGTTAACGAACTTGGGATTCTTTCACATTTAAGTATGTTTGGGTGGGATGTAAATCTAACTATGTATGCAGGTTGCCATTTTGCAATCGGCAAAGTATCATAAACACTACCCAAATCCAAATGCGAAGTCGAAATGGAAGTTTCAACATACAGTGGACAAATGGGCTTAATTTAGAAACACACTTTGTTGATGGTAAATGTTTACGATTGCCGTCGCACGTGAAACGCAGGAATTAAACCTCGTTACCTTTCTACTCGAAACGATAATAATGTGGTGTTGATTTTCCCACATTATAAACACAGAAACACAAAAAATGTGTTTCATAGAGAATGGTAGATTTATTACCACTTTACTAGATAAAAAACTTGATCCAGCTAGACTAAGTGTGGCTATCATAGAAATACTGAGAAACGTCATATCAAACACATAGGTGATACAGTCAGCACTAAATAGATATACACTATTAGTCCGTTCAAAATATATTCTCTCAATTCTATGGACGGGTAATAGAGTCTAGAACTCTATCATCGTTTGCGATACTAACGATCTGTATATCTTTTTGCAGCTGAGTGTACACTGCGGCATTTAACTTCATTTTGTCGGTAGGTACACAAACAGCCTTTCTCGTAGTACCTTACCAGACTTAGGGCACAGGAGAGAGCGTAGTTATTTTTCATCCAGAAAAAGGCGCGTGATATAATATGTTGTAAAAAAATATATTGAGTGCTGGCTTAAAAATAGCGAAGTGAGTGATGCCTGATGTGTTTATGTTATTTAGCCCTCGATGAAAAACGAGGGGTTTTATAACTTTAATGTACCTATAATGTTTGTTTCATATTTTTAGTGTGAAAACATCACATATTTTTTATACTCTCTATATTAAAGATCTAAGTAGAAAAGAAAAATTAATTGCGATCCACTGCAGTGTAAGCCGGAATCAAACCAGCGTCTCTGTTATACCGGAAAAAACGCCCTAATGTACCTATTTAAAAAAAAACTAGTGTCTGGGGCTAATAAAAATACATTTATCCCCTTAGCAGCTGCATATTGGGAGTGCTTTTAGTTATGATTCAAGTAACTCGGTTCAGTCATTTGAAGATCATCAGCTGTTTTCTAGGTTCGTTGGGGGTTTATTCCCATGCCTTCCAACATCTGCTGGGACTTGTTCGTCGACGAATTCTTTCATTTCTATGCTCAGGAACGGATCCCAGCAGGAGTACAGCCTCAGCAAACCTTTTAAAAAGGCCTCTACGTGTTGGATCCATATCCTCACGTAATCCTGCCAAAAATCAGGCACGTACGAGCCCATGAGTATTGCAAAATAATATTAATAATTTATAGCAGATAATTACATCCATTTAGTTAGTAAAATAGCTTTCAACTATGTATCTTTTCATTATATTCCATTAATTAATTTCATAACAACTTATTTAAATAAAGCAATTTAAGCGGATTAGGTACATATATACATACATATAAATCTCATTTGAGCTCCCGACGTTTCGGAGGCTTTTCAGCTTTCGTCTTCACAGAGTAGAATGAAAAAAAAATCTCTGTCAAACTTATAATTTGTGCAAACTAGGGCTGTGCCAGGGCTTCATAAAAAAAAACTAACAGCGTTTCACAAATTGAGTCGAAACGTCCGGAACTCAAATGAGATAATATACTAGATATAAATTGTTTTATTACCGATACAGAAGAGAATGTTAAGCCCTCTGCCTCCCTGGGATGCCTTGGCGACGATGCTAGCTAGGTAGCCAAACAATTCAAACTGAGTTGTATGGCAGCTCACTCACCTGGTGACGTCAAAATGAAAGGGTGACGTTGCTGGCGACAACGCTAGGGCGTCCCAGTGAGGCAGAGGCCTAAGGTACTCTGCCTCACAGGGACGAAGAGGTCCCACCTAGGGCAAGGAAGCGATTAGCTATCGGCGATTTTGTCGCCCAAGAAACGAGATAGATCCTGTATTAGTAACAGAGACACATATATTAATAATTCATCGCTGGCTGCGAGAACTCTCTCATGTATCTGTTATTGACACGGAGTCTACATCTATTGTGCGTTTCTTGAGCGAGTTGGGGGAGAAAATAGTCGATAGTTGCTCGCTTTCTCGCTGGCGGTGGGACTAGTGCCTAACGGTAACTGGGTTTTTTATCGTGGTGTTTTAGGTAGGCACCTACTCTAAGTAAGTAGGTATTGTTTGCAACGATTTTCCCAGTCATTTTCCGCTACCTTATCTGAGGTGAGAAAGGACGTCGCCATGACATGTCCACACTTACGTACGTGCTTATCGATTCTAATGTACCACTTTATGCAACAGATCGCTGTGATAGGTCATATTAAAATTCATTGCTATTGTTGTTTCAACGGGTGTGAATACAATTTGAAACTATGTTGTGTGTAAGTAGGTACTGAATTACTGAAGTTTCCTGTTAATTGTAATTTCTTTACCTTATCGGGGTCATGATTCGATGTAAAATCGTCCTTTCCAAAAAATAACTATGGTTATTGGGACATTCAATCTTCGGGAAACCGGGAAAGTCCCGGATCCCGAATATCCCATTAGTTACTTTTGTGAGCCACGGGTCATTGAGTCTTGGATATTTTTCGTTTAAATACATTGATAAAGTTTAGTGTTGGGTGATGGGGGGTACGATCGAAGTGCGCCGAATTTCGGAAGATTAAAGTTATTTCATCGCCTTACATTAAGATTAAGAGCATTTTCGGTACATTTTTAGTCTTTCCCATACTTCCGTCTTACCCCTTCTTATCAACTTATATTATCTATATACTATTATAAAGTTGTGAAAATGAAATGTCTGTACATTATCTTATCTTATCTTGATATCAGGATCAGGGGTCCTTGCGGATACACTTCGACCCAGTGGGATCTTTTGTGTAATTACCCCTTCTTGCTACTCAATCGTTTGTTCTACCATCTCCATAAACCGGATGATAGATGCCATTGGTACGTCTGGAATTCCTTTGGCTGTGGGTAACCAATACCAAATTCCTTCATTCTCTGTCTGGTGAGGGCATGACATTCGCATAATATATGTTCCATTGTTTCTGTCTCCTTACCACACATTCTACAATCCGTATTGTCAGAAAGTCCCAGTTTGGCCAGGAGTCTGTGAACACCCCCATTATAATTCTGAGTTGTCTTTTGCTGTAAAAAAAAATGTACAGATACATTGAAGATATTTAAAAAAAAAATGATTGTAAGGGACTATTTGGAGGTCACTAAATAAAAACTTTTTTTGTATGTTCGTATGAGTCGTTGTGGCTTCATCACGCCAAATCGGCTAAACGGATTTCAACTATTTTTGGTACACGGGTAGCTGGATATTTCCAGATGGTTATAGGATACTTCTTACTCGATTACGCTGTCGAAAAAAAGAGGGGATATAACTTTTTCTCCTCCGCGAACGAAGTTGCGGGCGCCTTCTAGTAAATATTTATTCTAATAGGTAATTACTAGGAGTCACACATTTCATTAGCAGCTGGCATGCAAAATACAATGAAGTATAATATTTGGTATACCTACATATGCTCTGATTTTAATATTAAAAATCTCATTTAGAAATAGTAGTTATGTAGAATATGTAAATATCAGGGTTGTATAAATAAATAAAATAAATAATTAATTAAATGAATTACTAAGTATGTCTAAATCGACAAATTTCCAGATGCTTATAAACATTGCGGTATTACGTTGACATTATGAGAATTTATAATTATTAAAATATTCAAACCAAAAACAATAATTTCAATTTACTAATTAAATATAACTTTCATCAACAATTTCACCCCAACACATATGTATTGTAAAATATATCCCATGAATAGAATAGAGTAAGAGCAGTTAAACACTTTGGTAGCAGACTAATGTATTTATGAGATTTCGTGGTGTTTACTTATGTATATAACTAGAAATACCTACTTAGGTACAAATGTGGGTATTTCTAGTAAGTGCAGTCATTTATCAAATCAGTCGTAAGCAAAATAGGTCACAACATATCAATGCAGTACTGCGTATAAGATAAGGTTGACGCGTAATAAGGCGGGTGTGGCAGTCTGCTGTGTGTGGCAGTCTGTCACTTATCTCTGTAGGTACGAGTACATATGGTTAATATTCTTATTATTAAGAAGATACACTAAGAGCCGATTTCACCAACATTACACGAGTGTGGGTATGGCTACCCCAATATAACTTTACTCTAACGATTTACTTGATGGTAAACTTCAATTTCGTTTCACCACGCTAGTTAATTAATGATTTATTACTGGAATAAGACTTATACTATGTTGGTGAAATGGGCCCTAAGCATGTTACTTTTATATTTAATCTATGATTCTCGTATAGCAAAGCGGAGCGCTAATCACAAAAAAACATTTAAGCCTAGGTGTTGCCCGCGACTTCGTTCATGTACAGATACTAACAATTTATAGCCTACTAGCTTCTGCCCGCGACTTCGTCCGCGATAAAATTCGTTTATCGCGGATAAGGGTATTTTTCCGGGATAAAAAGTAGCCTATGTCCTTCCCCGGACTCAAACTATCTCCATACCAAATTTAATCCAAATCGGTTCAGCGGTATAAGCGTGAAGAGGTAACAGACAGACACACAGACAGACAGACACACTTTCACATTTATAATATTAAGTATGGATATGGATAATATGGATGTGTTATTCTAATGTCTAAACAACATTACTGGAAAGTTTAGTTGAGATCCATTCATAAGGCGGCCAACCGTCCCGGATTCTACAGGACCGTCCCGGTTTTCATACTTCAGTCCCGTATTTGAAAGTTTATTTAAAAATGTCCCGAAAATGACCCAAAGAGTCCGGCATGTCCGGCATTGGAAATGACCGTTTGCGACTGCCTGTTCTGTAGATGCAGAATGTATTAGTCCGACTTATACAATTGACTTTAATTTACCATGCACTTCTTACTCCACATCCCAAAGTGTTAAGAAAGTTAAAATATTTTTCTTTTTTGGCTCTACCGTTTGATAGTGTCCAGCATCAGTTTCACGGGAAGTTGGCCGCTTTATCCATTCAATAGTTTTTAAAACTAAGAGGAACGTGGATACATTGGCACAAACTTTCACGTTAAACTTTGAGAAAACTCTCGGAAACTACCTAAATCCCTACATCCAGGGATGTTGTATTTACAGAATATAATCAAGTTCAAAAATATGTTTTTAAAATCTCGTTTTTCAGGTTTGGTGGGTGCTGGGCAGAATGCTGCATTGCGTTTGTTTACGTTGTGTAATTTGGCGGCATTTGATGTGACCTTCACTTCAGCAGTTCGGGTCAGTCACTTTTGCAACGTTCTAAAAACATTTTGCATAAATAATATCACCAATGAGATGCACGCTACTTAAGTTAATGAAGTAGGTATTATCTGACTCATCGCGTTTTAGTAATTTACTCTAAAAAATTTCTTTATTTATACTTTATAAGTAACTCAAGAAAGTTCATTTTAACCTAACTCTGCCTAGGTGGTCTGGAAGAGATAGTTGTTTAGCAATAAGGTCGCCTGTTATTTCCCTCTTCTATACTCATCGCAAAACGAATTGTAGACCGAGATCATAATATATCTCGTTCACACTTGCGTGGTCTTAGCAGGTGTGAAAGAGAAAGCATAGAGCAGTATGATTTGCGCCCTAGTTCGTTTTGCGTTCAGTATAACATTTTTTTTTAGGGTTCCGCAGACCTCGTATCTTCTCTACATAAATTTCGCTAATTAATACTTTGTTTTCAACATCAAGCTGTAATAATAAAAAAAAATTAAAATAAAAAAAGAACCGACTTTTCGGTGCCATTCGGTGCCAAACCATTCATTTATTACTATTAACACAAATTGCTCACAAGAACCGCGGCGGCGAGCCTTTAGTTACTACCTAAATTTAGTTATAGTAATTCGTATTTTTGTTGGATAAAGGACTTTACTTCAGGTTTGGCACCGTCTTCAAAAGGTGATTCACATGTGATCCGTACTCTACATAAAAGATCATTTTTGGCTTTTTAGTTTATTTTTAAGTCGGTTCTTTTTTTATTAAAAAAAAAATATTTTTTGCCTTTTAGTGATGGATTTTAGTGATGTAAAGTATTTTTAGAGCTCAAAATGGGAAAATTGAGGAGGCCCTATTGTAAATTAATGAGACCAATTGTAGATAAGACTATTGTAAATAAAATCTAAATTATAAGAATTGGCTAGGTCAAAATGGTTAAGTCCAGTAGCTTGCTGGTTAAAAGGAATACGACTAACAGTCTCAACCGACCCATAATATTTAAAGAATTATCTTGCAACTCAAATTGGCGTAGAATCTCGAGTGATGTTGAGACGGAATATTTCCGTCTCTGATGGACTAGTGAATGGAGCTATGGGCATATAAAAAAAATGGCCTAGGGCCAGACGAGATCAGCTGGAAGACGGGGAGCTCCCGGAAGCTGCGTACGTAAAAACATGTACGTAAAAATTTGACAATGAAACTGTTGGTCTTAGGTTAAAAGATAGTGACGGTTGCATACCCATACCTCCATCATGTACTAACGTTTCAAGTGACAAGGGGATACGGAGATGTGGAGCCTCGTATGTTACCTTTAATATTAAGTTGGGCTGTTACTGTTCATAAGCTACAAGGTACCACCCTCGAGAAAGCTTTGATAGACCCTGATCAAAAGAATTTCGCTAAAGGGCAAATATATGTTGCACTAAGCCGTGTCAAAACTTTGGAAGGCATGGCGTTGTTAGATTTGGACGCCAAGAAATTATTAAATCGACCACACGATGAGAGATCGTTAAGGGAAATAACAAGACTACGAAATTTGCCTTCTGACGATCGAAGCCACACAAAATACACGACTTTTATGACTTCTACGACTTTTATACGGCACTTACAGCCATATTGCATTCTAATGTCAATTGCTCACACCCTTTAGCTGAACGTTGCTATTTCAGAATCAGGGCCGTTAACCGTTGAGGAGTTCTCTGGTTCTCCACTTTGCTACCCTCATCTTAACCAATTGCTGCCTCTAAGCAAAATATGATAAATAATTATATTGCGATTAGTAAATTAAATAACATTGGTTGAGCCCTAATTAGTGACTGGTGGCTTGTGTCTTCATCATCAGTTTTTCTTCACCAAATGATGATTTTCCAGTGTAAATGCTTGTTCTACTTTAATAAACACTAAAATCGCCATAGATGTGCCCAGAATATTTGAAAATTCCTTCGATCCTCATCGATCTCATCATCAGATCTTCACCAAAATTTTATGGGATCAACTTGGAGATTCCTACTCTTAACCGAAAAAATAATTTTCTAAATCGACTTGCGATCCGCGAATTAAATAACACTGGTAGAGCCCTCAGTGGTAACTGATGGCTTGTGTCTTCATCATCGGGTTCTCTTCACCAAATGGCGATTTTCAAATGTAAATGCTTAAACTACTGTAGTAAATACTGAAATCGCCATAGATGTGCTCATTATATTCGAGGAATTCCTTCGATTCCTCATCGATCGCATCATCAGATCTTCACCAAAATTTTATGGAATTAACTTGGAGATTCCTACTCTTAGCCGAAAAAATAATTTTCTAAATTGACTTGCGATCCGCGAATTAAATAACACTGGTAGAGCCCTCTGTTGTAACTGATGGCTTGTGTCTTCATCATCGGTTTCTCTTCACCAAATGGTGATTTTCATATGTAAATGCTTAAACTACTGTAATAAATACCGAAATCGCCATAGATGTTCTCATAATATTCAAGGAATGCCTTCGATTCCTCATGGATCTAATTTGGATATACCTACTCAAGAACAAAAAAATATTTTTCCAAATCGTCGTGTAAATGACGGAGTTCTGAGGTAACAAACAAAAAAAAAAATACAACCGAATTGAGAACCCCCTCCTTTTTTTGAAGTCGGTTAAAAAGTTAATAAGATCTCCGCGAGTCATACTATAAAGGTATACTTTTTAGATTGCAATACCACTCTATACTCTATGGTTTATATTATACGTCACTGAACTATTATGATGCTCCATGAATTTAAAAAAAAACGCAATGTTTATGCAATTATATTTTAGCTGTGTTTCATTTATTGTAGTTTATGGGTTACTCTTTGAAAAAGTATTGTATACAATAGTTATACTATTAGCTTTTTAAGTCTCTTTCCTTAATTAGGCCACTCAGTAAGCTTCGTGGCCTAAACGCGTTACTCGACTGAAAAAGCGTGGGTACATTATATAACGATTGCATAATAGTAGATTGTTTGACAAGGGGCTAAAATAAGCCATTATGACACGAAGTGATTATTTGGACGAGCTCACTTAGTGAGCGAGAACAAATATGTCTGAGTGTCATAATGGCTTTCACCCACGTGTTAAACACTCTGCTTTTCACTTCGACTGCGAGAAAATAAAAAAGCGGCCAAGTGCGAGTTGGACTCGCCCATGAAGAGTAGGGGTAAGAGGTTTTTTTATTTAACTATCAAACTAAGTAGCGGTTTACACACGACACCTGTGCTCCAAATTTCCTCAATGTATATCTTTTAGTTTTTGAGTAAAATGCCTGTGACATAGGGACGGACAGACAGACAGACATGACGAATCTATAAGGGTTCCGTTTTTGCTATTTTGGCTACGGAACCCTAAAAAGACTTAACATTAAAATTGTATATTTCATGAAAAATAAAAAGTAGTTTCAGCATTTCTTTATAGTTAAATTGTCAGCTTAAATATTTTTTTAAACCTATAATGACCATAGACAATTTTTACTTTTTAATGTAAAGGGTTGCAATACGATCAGAATGAAGATCTGGTTTGTTTGTTTTTAATTATTCGTAAGTAGTATGTAGCTGGCCGCAAGTTTGTTTTTTTCAGTTTCATAGAAATTTGTATGAGATTATACGGCTTTCTTTTAAACCCTAGGGGCTAAATGTACTATTTTAGTCTCGCTTCGCGAAGCTAATACGAGTTACTTTTTGAGCAGGAGAAGTGAAAATCACTATTTTATTACGCGTGAATGCCTACTTTATTTTCTGGTGATTTCAACTCAACCAACATATACGATATTTTTTCAAAAAAGCTGGTAATGTTAGTCTCAACTCAACTTAAAGATTTCAAATATAAACTAGTATCTATGTATTACACTTGAATAATGGTCATTGTCAGGGTTAATTTCAGAGTGAGATGATACTTAATGACACTTGATTGCAGAATTATTATAGAACAGAACAGTGACACTGATACTTCCTTTATGTTTTTTACGTCAATTGTTAAGAACGCTACATCCACAGAGCTACTTTTTTTAGAGCTCCCTAGCGGCCAAGGTTGTCTCTTTTAGCCTTAGTCCTGTTACGCGAAGGGTTACTGCGGTATTTTTCGAGTATGAGAAGTAAAAAATCATGATTTGCCATTTTTAATAAATTTGTTGAAACGCAGCTCGCAGGACTGTTTTTTAACCAATCTACTGTAGAGGGGAGATCTCGGTTACGTGGAAACTTCTAGAGGCAAGCGAAAGGACGGTCAATGTCCTATGGTGTTACTTACGTATAGTATACGGTATATGTAGGTACTTATGTTGTATGCACAGAAAGGCTACTTGAGTCACATACTGTATATATTTCGTACTATAGGTATGTATTTAATTGTAAAAAGTGTTATTTTGAAAAAACTCAGATATTCAGTCAGTGAGTTTCATTCAGGGTTTCTTTCCTACACTCGTCTCCTCTTGAGAAACGCTGGTAGACTTAGACTTCTCTATTATAAAGTTGTAAGGTCATTTACCGTAATAATAATAGCCATGTAAGTTATTAATTGTGACTGTTTGTTGCCTAAATAGATAGTCGGGGTAAGAGAAACGTTGTAAATGCGATACCGAAAACTGACATATGTGCCAATGGAAATAGAGTTGGGCCAATTGCATGGATTCTCTTTCCCCACAAAATAAATTATGTTTACCTTAGCCCACCTGATATTACATTAAACATATTATCAAGAAAATAATTGTTATTTGGAGGTCCCTGATTCGAAAAATATTTTTTTTTGTTTCATTTTTTTGTGTATACAGGGTGACTGGAAATTCGCCGTATTCCTTCAAAGGGGTTATTCTATGGTTCATTTGCAATGATTTAAGTCCAGTCAACTAGGGGTCAAAACTCATTGGTTTTCAAGTTATTGGAGTTTTTAGATTTTTTTGGAAAATACCCGCCTATCGACCTACAAGTGGTATTTTTATACAAACTACTTCAATTTGGATTAAAAAAAAACATTTTCTTTTAGCCAATGAGTTGCTAATTACGATAAATAACAAAAACATGCAAAATATGCAAAATTTTACAGGAAAAAAAAGAATTTGAAGTCACCAGTACTTGATTTTATTTCCAAATTTTGTAACATTTTGACACATAACTTTAAAAAAAAGTAGGACACTTGACGTACAAATTACAGAAATAAGTTTCTAAGTTCATAAGCTTTCTAAAAAGGTAAAATAGTTGACATTTTTAGCTCAATTCTTAAAATTATTAATGATAATAGCAGAGCAGGCTGAGGACTTGACTTGATGAGTAAGGTAAGATAAGGAGAAACTGGGGAAAGAACAAAAATAAAAATAATAATAATAATTTAATTTTAAAAAGGAAAACCAGTTTGTAATTACAAATTTTGCTCGAACTGCCTGCCTTGGTTTCGTATGCAAGCACGAAGCCTTTTTCGTACTTCAGTGATTGTAACTCGCGTTGAAAGCTCTTCTTTAATTTTTTGTGCAGCTGCCAAAATTTTTTGACGTAACTCTTCTACGTTACGTATCGGTCGGTCGTAGACCAACGCCTTCATGTGACCCCAGATGTAGAAATCACACGGAGTTAAATCTGGACTCCTGGCTGGCCAAGGGATTGGTCCTCCTCGACCAATCCATCTTCTTGGGTAGTTTCGATCCAGCCACTGTCGCACACCCCCGTAATAATGAGCAGGGCAGCCATCGTGTTGGTAAACCATATTCTGTCTCGTCGCAAGTGGCACATCTTCCAGTAGCATGGGTACTTCATCTCTCAAAAAATTTTCATACGCGATGCCGGTTAATCTCGCGGGCAGAAAGAAGGGTCCGATCAAATGATTGTGCACAATGCCCATCCACACGTTTAAAGAAAATCTTTGTTGATGAGCTCCTTCGCTTGATTTCCTTGGGTTTTGACCTTTAGGAGCCCAAAAATGCAGATTGTGGTAGTTTGTTATCCCATCGCGGTCGAAATTGGATTCATCTGTCCACAAGATTCTTCTCAGGTACTCGGGATCTTCGATATCAGCATTGATTACAAATCTGCAGAAATCCATCCTTCTTGCAGGGTCTCCCTCTTCAATTGCGTGTACTGGAGTGTAATGATATGGATACTGCCGAGCTGAGTGGAGGGTAAACCATACCTTCCACTGAGACAGACCGAGCTGGTTAGCTACGATTCTCGTCGAGGTAGTGCCGTCTGCCCGGAAAATCTGGAGGATTTGTTCTTCTTCAGCAGGATCGTAATGTCGAGGTCTTCCGGCATCGGCTTGGCGGCGTTTAACAGTTCCATTTTCCCGAATAAGACGGTACGTTGTACCAAACACGCTTACGTGTGGTAAACGGCGGTTAGGGAAACGACGTTGGTACTCTCTTCTAGCTGCAGCGGCATCATCGTCACAGAGCCCGTAACAATAAAAGATATCTGCGTATTCCGCAAATTGGTAAGCAGCCATTTGAGAAAGAAACTTAATTATCAGTCGTCCGGATTGGAATAACTGATTACTTACACATGAAGATTATTTAAACCTCGGTTAGTCCTAACCCCACCCCATAGAAATTACCGCCAGCCCATAAAAAATTGATAAGATAAGGCAAATAAAGCCCACGCAGAAACAAATTTAAAGTGATTAACAAACTAATTAACCTGATGACCCTTAATTAGTTTGTTTGTGTCGCCGAACCGATTAAGGGCCAAGTACGCTAAGTCAAGACCGGCTCTGCTATTATTAATAATAATTTTAAGAATTGAGCTAAAAATGTCAACCATTGTACCTTTTTAGAAAGCTTATGAACTTAGAAACTTATTTCTGTAATTTTTACGTCAAGTGTCCTACCTTTTTTTAAAGTTATGTGTTAAAATGTTACAAAATTTGGAAATAAAATCAAGTACTGGTGACTTCAAATTCTTTTTTTTCTGTAAAATTTTGCATTTTTTGCATGTTTTTGTTATTTATCGTAATTAGCAACTCATTGGCTAAAAGAAAATGTTTTTTTTTTAATCCAAATTTAAGTAGTTTGTATAAAAATACCACTTGTAGGTCGATAGGCGGGTATTTTCCAAAAAAATCTAAAAACTCCAATAACTTGAAAACCAATGAGTTTTGACCCCTAGTTGACTGGACTTAAATCATTGCAAATGAACCATAGAATAACCCCTTTGAAGGAATACGGCGAATTTCCAGTCACCCTGTATATTTGTATGTGTCGTATTCGTTTTATCACGCCTAATCGGTTCAACAGATTTCAACTATTTTTGGTACACGGGTAGCTGGATTAATAAAGTTCATTTGTAGGATAGGATGCCACTCTTTTTCTCAAAGAAAGTGCATTATGTTAAGTGAATTGTAGAACTTTTACATAGTTTATCACCGGAATAGTGTGGTTTCGAGGTATTGTTTGTAAATATGTTTGATTTGTTTAGGAATTTTAGTTTATAGGAAGGACGTATGGTAAATCTTCCTTTCTAAACCTTCCAATCAGGGACAAAAAACTTTCTTTCCAACTAACAATTAACCCTATTACTGTGAACGGGATGAGTAACCACCCTGGCTGTCGATAAGATCCAAGTAGGTATACCCTGAAGGTTAGTTTTCTCTGCAACTGACTGTATAATCTTATACCCTTATTTATTTGGTCAATAGCACAAAGATAAGCAAACATAAAACCTCGGCCAAATTTTATGTAAATTTATTCATTCGCAATCGGAAGTGTGTTCTAGTAGATTCGTATAATTACAACCAGACGTGAACTACAAGTATTAAGGCGTATTAAAAAACCAGAATCGATGATTAGATAAAACTGGTTACAATAATTAAAATATACAATAACTACAACCATAAACAATGACACAGGTTTTTGGTCAAGTTAGGGTAGGTTATGGATCTTTATACTATTCCACTACCAATTAAATAGTTGTTCGTTTACACGGTCTAAAAGGTACCATACCAACGACACTGTATTATCTACTAATGTACTGCTATCTGTCCGTCACACAGATCTAACTTTTGAACACTAAATGAACTTGATATTTTCACACAATGTGAAATGTGACGGCTGTAACGTAAAATCACGTGGGCCCCCATACAAGAAACATGTTTTTACGTAATATTCTGTATCTTAATATCATTGAAACCGTAACAGGCATACATTTGAAGTTCTAACAAAGTGTGTATTACGTGGAATTACCGCTATATCAACGAATAACAGGACCAAATAATATAAAATTAAAAGTGAAAAGCTGTGATGACGACCCAAGATACATGTTTTTATTTGGTGTTTTTTGCGTACCTACAGTGGTACGGATACCTTCCCGCACGAGTCTAACTTGCTCTTAGCTGATTAATTATACAAAGTATCAAACAACCATGCAAAATTAAAACAGCTACATACCTAACACTTGTATCCTAAAAGGTTGCAAAAGCACTGCGATTCATTGAATTCATTCACAGATTATTTTAACTCTGCCTTTACGATTTGGCATTTTAGGTCTCATTGTTTTCTAACAGGTAACGCTATTTCAAGTAAGACAACGACTAAATGTTGCAAGAAACGAAGTTCCTCATCGGTTACAGTGCCAATAATATGTGAAAGCTTCAAAAGCAGTCAGGCGGGACGGGATATTAGCCAAGTTCCACTCATTTCCATATTAGAAATTTACATTTGTCAATTTAGATGCTGCGACGTTTTAGTTCGACTCTTGGCCTTTGATTAGCAGACTGAACTTTAAGTTTTGTAAGGAATATTTTGATTGGAGTCCTTTACGAGTAGAGATGAAAGTCTCTCCTGTGGCATGACATCGAACCTGGTCTTCGGTTTTTCTACTCCAGTAAAGCTATTCTGTTATTCTATACTACGTTTACTGAATACTTGTCTTGTTCAAACACCCTAGGATGCCTCTACTCGAAAGGTAAATTAGTTATGCTCTTATTCATACGGCTAATGTGAATTGCAGCCACTGCTCTCTACCGCTTTAAATTGAAATCAAAAACGAAAAGTTGAAGTAGGCATGTAGGCCAGATGGACTAATCTGCAAACCCTCTGGTCCTTAGAAATGTTTGGAGAAGACCTTTATGTGGACATCTCGCATGTACTTACTATAGAATAGGGTATTCTACTATGTTTGAAAAGATACTTAAAAGTATTGATTTCTTAATAAAAAAAAACAGAGAAAAATATTTCGGGCAAATAATTAGGATTTCTTGTCATAAAACTACAAGTTTAAACGTTTTTATTCCCGCGAAAATGCTGCCGGCCATGTTTATTTAAATCAAGACGTCATCGTCATGACGCGCGCTATAGGGAATATGCATAATCTTTTCTTTTTGCTTTATTAAAAACTCATTCATGTAACAAACAGTGGAGAATAATATTTTTTCGAATAACTCTAAAAATAACTAAGCTATCAAACATTTCAATTATCTCTTTCTAGCAAAACAGAATTTAATATGGAGTCTATTATGACCGTCGTAGACTGTGACGTAACAGTACATGTAGGACCTCTCTATCAAATCGCTGTCTAATTAGTAGTTTAATTAAAATGCCTATATCAGCGTATTTCTTTGCAGATTTTAATTTTAATTTCACTTTTTGGAATAGTTTTTACGGTATTTTGATATTTTGTTAGGAAAAGCGGTTAAAAATTCTCATGCACGTTCCCTATTATTACGAGGTTAAGTCCTGATATAAGAGATTTTCTTTAAATGTTGTGTATTTCGTTCTGATCCTTCGCCTATTCTTGATTTTTCCGTTTTCTACTTAAACATTGAAATAGCAAAAATCGATATGAAATAAACTCTACAAATTAATAATAGTGACTCATATAACAAAGTAATGGCGGAATAACAACTACAATCGTTTAAATGAAAACCCAATAAAACTTGCTTTTGCGCAGTACTTAGTACTCGTTAGCAAAATCACTTGTGCACATACATTTATACACATGGCAGGGTTCTAGAAGAAACCCGACAATTTGCTGATTGCTTTCTCAAACTCACGTATCACAACGGTTCAAATGTAAAATACCTTTGCTACGCGTGAGATAAGGTTGAAATACCTAAGAAAAGAGACTGAGATGTGATGATTTGAAGGTAAATCATGTGAAATGGACTTTGGCCAGCCTTGGCGGGTCACTCGCGAGAGTTGGTTCAAGCCAGTTCTCGCCAACAGCATTTTTGCATCGGTTTTATGTTTGTTTGCGAAACTTATTTAATTACGGTTGGGTTGGTTCCTAATTTAAGCAGTACGAAAATAGCTTGGGTGTTGTCCTTGGTGATTTATTTACAAATACGTACTTAAATAATTGATTTAAGAAGACCGTTGACTTATTATTATTAAATTAGCCTTTAGTGTCTTTGTGACTAAGCCTATGCATACCACCCTGTTATGTAGGTGTTAACATGTTTGTCTCTTTCATATTTATTTTTTACGTTCATTTTCCCAAAGGTTAACAGGAAGAGATCCCTTACAGGGTTAAGCTCGGCGTTGTATACAATTCAATAGCAAGATGTAATGTTTTTGTTTTTGGTTCCATTCTAAAGATTTCGATATAGAATAAACCACAAGTTTAAAACGGATTACCTTCTTACTTACTTACTTTTGTGAATCCAACTTCCATTTTTATTAAACATAATAATTAAATTTTACCTTGATGACTAGTTGTCATAGCTGAAGTGACGTCATTGGACTCTATATAATTGGAGGATTAAAACACGATCCGTTTCACGTTACTGTAATTTAAAATTATTCTTGAACTTTAAATTAACTAAAGTAAAAACGTTTCAGTGGCTTTTTTATACTTTTTTTTTTACATTTAAATCACAGAATTTTCACGAATATTATAATTGCACCTTCTCTATTGTTCTACCTCCAATAAAGTTGTTGAGTTGTATGTTGTTCCTATATGGAAAAATTGATCATTCTAGAATATATCATATTGGTTATTGCGTTTCTGTGACGAGGTCTTCATTTAATGGATTGCGTGAGTAACTTACGTAAGTGTATTTGAAGACCAATTCGTATGTAGATTGCGATTGATCATATCACGTAGAGAAATCAAGTGTGAAGGTACATCTATTTACATTGTAGCAGTACCTAATTGCTAACGGCATTTGATGAATATCTTCAGTATGGTCTGAGAGGGTTCTCTAAAGAAATAAACTAGCTAAGTTCGAGTCCTGCTCGAGGTTTCAACGAAGGGTTCCGTTTCCGTACCACTATATACTTACAAGAAACACGTTTTCTGTATTTTCATCATTCCATTTTATTTGAACTCTATTTTTATTTTTATTGTTTCTTGTTATAAAGACTATTTATAGAAATACATCGTTTGTAAAAATATCAAGTGTTTACCTGTACGGCATGGTTAAAAAATACAAGTTAAAAATACCGAAACAACACGTTTCTTGTATATTACTTATTATATATTTATTATTTTAGTTCAACAGTCCGGTAATACAATTTCAGGTGTGTACATTAGCCGATTAGCTAACTAAAACTATATTAATATTCCAGTATAGCCTGTACCAGAAATTACGGAACTTCCGATACTCGCCGTACAAATCAATTCCGGAAATTATAATTTCTTTCAAAATATTTGGTCTCCGTGCCTTTAATATATTGATAATTCAATAATAAGGCATAAAGCTTTGTAAAAAAAATCCAACACAAACCTATTGGCTCCGTGCACGAGTTCAGCTCCACCTAATGTCCACAAATTTGTTGGCTCTGACGTTTTGACATTTAATCGCGACGTTGTAGCAATATATTATTATAATCCAAAGTAATCTATCAATTTTTTTACAAAATTATCTATTAATTTATTTCCAAAGTTACTGTGATACCTTAATTTGGGTGGAGAAAGGGTTGTGAAATCAGTTTTCGTTATTTAAATCAAATGGGGTAAAATTGATTCAATAAGTGTGTTTTATTTTGAATATGTTATGCTAGTAATAAATTAAATATCGTTTTCAGATCGAAATGAGTATTATTTTAAGGACCGGGTTTATTTAAGTTGGTTAACCAAGGTAAACAGATTACTTTGAGATATGACGGATAACAGCGCCAACATTAGTTTTACTTTTGGCCACTATGAGCGCTGCGATCGATTATATTACCCCCACCTAGTACTTCGCACCCAGCGAATTGAAAGCTGCCACTTTTTTGAGAACGACCCCAACGTAAATATAAACATCGCAACGGGCACATTTTACCTTGCCACCTTAAGGTTTTAGCAGGAGTGATTGCTCTACAATTATTTACTACATTATTTGTAAAAAATCTAAGGTTCCCAACAATCGCGACACGTCTCGTAACAATTTTTGAATTAATGTTTTTTTTTTTTTTATATTGACATTGATGATTTTAAATAGCGATCAAGCCTACTTTATCACAGTTACCTATGTTAAGACCACGTAGGTAAATAGCCCGTTGGCTAAGAGTGTAAACCTGATAACTTCTTTGGAATATTTTACTATAAACTACTTATTGGGTCTATAATGAAGATCGAATATTATTTCGTCGGTCAAAAGTGTAAACCTGCTAACTTCTTTGATTTTTTTTTAGGAAAAACTACTTATTGGGTTTATAATGAAGATTGAATATTGTTTATAAATTTCAAAGGTGTTAGTAGCTTTGCACTCTTAGTCCAACGTAGCCCATTATTTAGGTAAGTATTCATTTGTTATTTTATGCTATCTAAAAAGACACTTGAAAAACGTGTCTCATCACTAGTGCTACTTAATTGCCACGAGTCACCGATGTTCGGTTATTGACTTATAAATTTAAAAATGGAATACTTGGAAAATCCAAATAGTATGTTTTTAATCAATCGTTTTTATGGCAGGAATTTGCCGCAACAAACTGACTCGACGTGATATCTGTGTTTATGATTTTAAAGAACTTTAAGGGTTTAAATCCGCAAGAATGTTTTGAACTTTTTTAGTCACAACTTTTGGTGGTTCTGCATGTTCACGTGCAACTTTTTAAATATAAATGCAAAATTCAAACAGCAGTTACTCAAGAAAATGTGCAGGCCGCGAAAAAAGTATTAGTGAGGATCGATGAATCACATACGTAGATCTTGAGCGAGAGCGAGAATTGGGGATTGAATCAGCAGCATTAATGGACAACTGTACCTCAATAAGCTTTGTTCGAGATGGGTGCCGCACAAACTTAACGACGAGCAGAACTATGAACTATTTATGATATACTGACAGAGGTAATGAGACATGGCTGTGTAACTATGATCCTAAGGCGCTACTCTGAAATTCGAAGTTCGTATGGCGCCATCTCGCTCACTCAAATACATTTACCATGAGAGCGAGAGGGATGGGACGTTACGAATGTCGACTTTCGAGATTCGGAGTAACCCCTCTGAAACAAAGCGGCCGCCAACAACAGTATGATGTTTTGATTCTTCAGATGAAGTCGATGAACCGACTCCAACAAAATGTCGCCAAGTATGCACACAGAAACAAATGGTTACCTCTTATTGCTTTAAGACGGAACTTCGATAATGCTACTGTGGTGCTAAATGATCAAAAGAAAGTTAACCCGGAATGGTATGTGACAGTTTATGCTCCAAAAGTATTGTCAGCTTGATGTAACAAGCGGCTGAAGTTAGAAACCCTGCACCTACTCTGGTAGCATATCCACGCTACACTTCTGCCAGGACAATCCACTATTTTGTTTCAAAACATGTCTCTATTGTGCCTCAGTCACCATATTAATTCGACCACCTTTTGATTTTTACCTCTTTCCAAAACTTTAAGAAAAAATCAAATGTAGGCGGTTTTAAAACAAAAAAAAATGCCCTGCCTGCATAACGTTGAAATTTCTGGAGAGTATTTGGGAGAGGACCAAATTTTTGGCAAGTAGTTAAGGCATTTCATTTGCCTAATTTTAATTGAGTCCATTGTGACACGAAAGATGGCATTTAAATTGTATGAATAATTATCGTGGTACAATGGAATCAATTAAAATAGGCAAATGAAATGCCTTAACTACTTGCCTAAAGTTTGGTCCTCACCCATTTTCCAAGTAGTTTAGAATTTAATGGGTATAGATGGTGAATAAGTAAGTACTTAAAAAAAATATGGCAGTAAAAACAAAAAAACTTGGTAATTTTTAACTATCTATTATTTTGGCCCGACGCTCCTGTTTCGGTTTAAGAGAAAAGTAAAATGGTATGGGAACTTCCAGGACTTAGAGTTCCAGTAGAAGTTAGTGTAGTAGTACCTAGTAGTAAAAATAGTAGCGCAATGTTACGGGCTTCCGCTTCAGGTGCGCCTCCTGTATATTCGCCAGAGGCAGGCGATCCGCCAGTCGCAGCGCTGCTCTATGAGTATACAGGAAACGGCACCCGGAGCAGGCGCCCCGAGCGTGACTCCCGCTCAACGCATCGGTAACCGTCAATTAAAGTGTATGTAGGCAGCCTGAAGGAAACGGACGTTGACCTGTTTGTTGGATCATTTTATATCTTTCATTTATTGACGCTCTTCTGTTAGTACCTACTCGATTACGTAGGTTTACATTACGTTCGCGTCTCTGACTAACAATCTATCTATATTAGCATAATTCCAAATTCCGATCAAGTATTTACAAGTTCCGTCTAAAGACGTCATCGGTCGACATACTTAATTATTTATTTAGCTGTTTGGTTATCGGAGTCTCTCGCAAATATATTCTTTGTTTTTGAACTTTTATTTTTCATATCCGGTTTCAAAACTAATGTAAGGAACGCTTTTTCGAAAACAAGCTTATTTTAAGTCTGTAACTGAAATACTGTGAACGAACCGAAGGCCATTTAATAGGGTATACCTATAGGTTACCGAGTGACTATCGCGCGCTGTACGTTGATGCAGTGACGACGGCAGGGCCCCAACATGGTTATGATGATCTGCTTAAGATTGCAGTAAACGTTAGATGAGGGCAGCTCACAATTGATAAAATGTATGGCTCACTCACAATAATAATTATAATCGGTTTACTAATGTGTTGGAAAAAACTTTTTTGTTATAATTCATCATTTAGCATATCTAATGCTTTTTTTTGTCTAGCCTGCGAATTCTAGGCCGTCCCATATACGCCCTTTTCGCGGCACGATCCTCTCCAATTATCTTCACATCCCCGAGCCAGCGGAGTCTGGACGCCTTGGTCTCTCCTATAATATTAGGCTCGCGCACTACTTCTTCTACCTCCATGTTCTTCCTCACCCTTTAATATAAATTTAATTTTCCGCAGGATCTTCCTTTCCGCCACTAAAAGCTTGGTTCTCTACGAGGTTAGGGTCCAAGCCTCGCAACCGTAAGTTAAGAATGGTCTAATAACGGTTTTGTAGACTCGAATCTTAGTATTCCTGCGTATGAGCTTGGACACAAGAACCT
The DNA here is from genome assembly GCA_905404275.2 of Hedya salicella. Lineage (NCBI taxonomy): Eukaryota > Metazoa > Arthropoda > Insecta > Lepidoptera > Tortricidae > Hedya > Hedya salicella. The sequence goes on along the minus strand of FR990112.1, from coordinate 8,268,458 downwards.
TGTGGAGACCAGCTGTGCATCCGGGGGCGTTCTGGATACGGATGTCGATTTACTCTTCCCTTTGGTTATTGGTCTGTTACAGTACAACCCAAATATTTCAATTTGGAAACGCCTCTGTCGACTGCATCTTTCACATGTAGCTCTTTCCTTCTCTCTTTTCTATTTCTGTATCGTCTCATGACTCTCATGTGCAAGTATTCCGTCTTTTCGTGGCTAATTCTGATACCGACCTTCTTTCCTTCTGCCTCAAATACACCTGCCATGGCTTCAATCTCACTTTCGCGCTGTTCAATCAAAGCCAGATCGTCCGGTATCCTTCGATTTTGTGACGTTCAACTCTACACCGCCAATAATATTGAACACCTTCCTAATGACGTGTTCGAGGATTTAGTTGAACAGTATAGGATACAACACGTAGCGGTGTTTAAGGCATGTTATCACGTTAAGTTCCTCAGTAGGCCTTTAACCTACCCAAACCCTCATTTTGGTAGATCTGATCGCAGATTTCATCATTCTAACTAATTAAAGCGGTACCTTAAATGATCTTAGTGTTGCAAAAAGTGTATCTCTGTCCACACTGTCGTAAGCTTTAGTGAAGTCCACGAAGATATAATGAATACTTTGTCAATACTTTGTACGTACTCCCATTTCTTCTCCATGAGCTGTTTTAGGAGGAATAATTTAGTCAGATGTACTGCGATTACGCCGAAAGCCTCATTGGTAATCGTGTAAAATCACCGAGTTTCATTTCAGAAAAGGGCTCCAATCGGCCCCAAAGATCGTAGGCAAGAATTAAATATTTTAGTTACACTGATTTGAAGTTAGGTTAAGTTTTTCGCGGAAATCTTATATAACGTATTTCAGTTCACATAAGTGTGATAAGTGGTTCTTCAAACACCACTCAGTAGCGTTAACGGCATTGATGATAATGATAGTATGGAAAATATAGGCTTATCAGAATAACAGTAGTCTAGGAGACAATGACCCCAGCTTCGATTGATAACTTAGTCTAGACTATTCTGGGACTGACCGTTAGACATTCTTATCAGAATTATTAGTATGACTGTATGACAATGTATATAGTCCACGGTACAATTGATTTTGGCTTGTTTATTCGATTCTTGTGTACCGATATGTATAGAGCACGTCGTTATTTATCGACATTCTGAAAATTAGTTTGTTGTTTGAATATACGCAATAAGCACTTCACGCCCACGAAGTAGCTACATTAGACAAAACAATAACATTTAAAAGAAAAAAAAACCGGCTCCGAAAAAATCACTAAAAAGTTAAATACCTTTTTAACAAAAATTCAAACCGACTGCAAAAAACACTTGGAAAGTAAAAAAAGGAATGCGTAAGATGTTGAAAATCTACGATTTTAGTAAGTTGTTACATTTTACGGTGACACTAGCTTCAAAATAAGATATTGCTCCCTGCCTGTTTAAGATTGGCTTTGTATCTGTTTATGAGAAAGTCTTTGGGAAAGATGTTCAGCAATGGATGTCTCCGGGGTGAAATAAGTCAAGGTTTATAAATGCAACCGCCAGGGAATTGACTCATTTCATCCCTTTAGGATGTGATGTAGTTATTCCAGTGATTAATCCCCAGAGATAAACTGCATATCACTACTTGCATCACAACTCACAAGCTTCAGCATCAAGTGGAGCATCTGCTTAGAATAGGAACGTATAGGATCTTTAGACTTGGAACATCGTCACACACACATTTATAGCAATAGTTTTGTTCCTATTCTATAAAGGCTCGTTGTACTTTGTTTAACCATGCAACTAAAAATTGAAAAACAAATAAAGATCAACAGAAAACAAACAATGAAGTCATCACTCTTAGATAATAAGGTAACACATTAATTGAACATTAGAAATTATCAGTTGTGTTGGTTGTGACGTAGGTATATTTAAATATCCTGTTAGAGATACGTCGCTAATGATTTGATGAACTTTGGAATTGGAACGAGTCTATTATAGTTAGTAGGCACTGATTTCGGTCAAGTTTTGTAATTTCATCATTTGTTGGCAAAATATCATTTTGACTCAATATTTCATACCAGTATCTGTAAAAAACTAAGTTAATTAGGTCATTACCAAATTTAGCGCAGACCACTCTGTTACTTTTTGCATGCAGCTTACAACTCTGTTAACCATGCATTATTACGAAAATGTGATTTTGTTTTGAACTCTATTTATACTTGAAATAAGGGTGGTGACATGCAACTATAGTTGCGGAAAGCACTCTAGTGGATAAATAACAACATCTTATAATTTTTGTTACTTGTGTTGCTTTTTATGTAATTTGTGTGGAAAAAGAAGAAGAAGATGGTGCTTATTTAGGCTGGGACAAATTTAACTGCGAAAATATTGATCCCAATCAATTATCTCCAATTTTTATTTGCTTTCCAGCCCCGCAAAATAGGTATCTTCGCGTGACCGGCTCATGTTATGCTAGCAAGGTTGGATGAATACGCGATGGAAGAGGGGTGGGTGGTTATAGCCTTTTGTTTGAGCTAAGAAGACAAGAGCCTAGAAACTGAGTAAACACCTTTCATTCTTCCAAGCTGTCAAGGTACGCAACCTTGAGCAATCTCCTATCAATCTTCACGATGGGCATAAAGTTTGCCTTATAATCTACAACGAAGTGTAACGCTACTTCCGATTATATTTCTTGAGAAGCAGTGCTGCAATAATTAAGATATTCTTTGTAAATTTATCTGCCCAATCATAATTCTTAGGCATAAATCTTTAAAAAATAGAAATTAACAGAACTTCGTTAGGAGTCCACGAGTATGCTCAATATTCCTTATGCCCTACAAAGAACAATAGACAGAAGTATAATGAACTTCCCACAGAAACTCATTCTAGAACAAATACGGAACCGGAAAGTGTGGTAGATAGGTGGTTGACCGAAGCTTGGACCTTCGGAGCGCAAACCGGTTGAGGTCGCGATCTTCGAGGAACTATGTTGTTATGGTAATGGTCATATAAACACTTGTAGAATGGTCATGATCAAGCTTTATTGTATCGGTTTATCATACAGGTTTGTTGCAACGTTTTATTTTACCTTGATCCACCTTTCATCAAAAATGGGGCTGTCAAGTAGGAGCCGGACTCGAAAAGGGAAGGTCCTCTATTAGAATCCTGCCAGCGTAACTTGCAGAAGGGTTTAATTTAAATTCTTTATATAGCAACAATTTTACATATTAAAAAAGCTGTCACATTATTTTGTGAACAATATCAGTTATGCGGACGACATGGTGTTGCTTGGGCCCCTCAGTCAATGCTCTCAACAAGATACTCAGTGTTTGCGAACAGTACGCGGAGTCTCATGGGCTCAGGTACAACACTTCAAAGAGTGTGTTGCTGGTATTTAAAGCGGCGAGCAAATGCTATGCACGTGTACCGCCAGCTATCCTATACGACACACCTCTGAAAATGGTAAAGGAGTTCAAGTATCTGGGCCACTGGGTCACCGACAGTCTGAGTGACAACAAGGACTTGGAGAGGGAGCGTAGGGCGCTCTCAGTCAGGAACAACATGTTGGTTCGTAGGTTTGCAAGGTGTACTAGTAACATAAAGATTACCCTTTTTAAGGCGTACTGCCAATCATTTTACACGTGCAGCCTATGGATAAATTATACGCAAAAGGCTGTTAGCGCCCTACGTGTCCCATATAATAATGGATTCAGGATGTTGTTAGGGCTGCCGTGCCATTGTAGTGCATCTGGGATGTTTTGCGAGGCGCGCACGGATGATTTCCACGCCATAATGCGCAAGCGCGTCGCGTCCCCGCTGAGGCGCCTGCGCGGCAGCCCGAACAGCCTCCTGCAAACGGTTACGGCGCACCTGGATAGTCCCTTCCTGTGTCACTGGGATAAATTACATAGGGCGTCTAACTGATTGTTGAATAATGCGGGTTCTATTGCAATTGTATGTACTACTAACATAGGGCAAGCTTCTTTGTTACTAACGAATTATGGAATGTTATTCTGAAACAAATAAATGATTTGATTTTGATTATAATACCGAGCACGTTTCTTTGCATTCCTTTTTGCTAGCTATCGATTTTCCAAATTTACCACTATTTTCCAAGGCCAACTTATGTTGGCCAGACTCTATGTACCTATCAGATTTGTAATTTTTACCTATATTTATGTTAATAAATTAATTTCCTTTTTTATTTACTGGACGCTTAGCCTGCCTCCCATTTGTTAGACTTTTGATATCAATAGAATTGAAATAAAACAATTTAACGGATTATATCGCGTATATTATCTCATTTTAGTTCCCGACGTTTCGGAAGCTTTCCAGCTTTCCATGGTCACGGGAAGACTGAGAAGAAAAGAAACGCTACCCAAACAGAATCCCAGTATGAAGAAACCAACAGTCGAGCGTAAACCTGCCGTATTACCATATGTGAAAGGTGTCACAGACAAGATCGGAAACATCTTGAAGCGTGCTTCTATAAAAACATATTTCAAGCCGTTGAAGAAGGTGTCTCCATACCTTAGACCCGTGAAGAGTAGCACCCCTTTGCAGAGTGCAGGCATTTATAAGCTGGACTGCGAGTGTGGTCTTTCATACATTGGTCAAACGAAACGCAGTGTATCAACCCGGGTGAAGGAGCACATAGCAGATGTCAAGCACCGTCGGTGTAATAGGTCTGCAGTCTGTGAACATGTCATTGACAAACCAAACCACTCAATTAAGTTTGATAAACCTTCTATCCTTGCCAAAGAAAAAAGATGTTTTCCCAGGATGCTACGCGAGGCTATTGAGATTAAAAAGCATCCTAATTTCAATAGAGAAGATGGATTGTCACTACCACCAGCTTGGGATCCTGTAATACATCTCATCAAGGAACAAGCGAGACACAGGACTGCAAAACCTTAATTTCCGAACGGTGTAAAATATCTTATCTGTTTAAAAGTAGTTTAATAGTCTCTGTTTTTGAAATATTATAATTAGTAATGAGGTAGCCTAGGAGTTTTTCTTTGCAGCGTTTCTTTTCTCCTCAGTACGCCTCATTTGTGAAATGCTGCTTGGTAAATTATTAGAATAAAATAATTAAGACCTTCTGGCACAGTGTAACTGTCTTTACAGCTTAGGCCCATCCGGCATGTATGTACACCTTAATTGTGTTTTTTCAAAAAAATGGGTAGTTTGCACAAATTGTAACTTTGACAGAGGAAAATACGTCTTTTCTCAGTCCTCCCGTGACCATGGATAGCTGGAAAGCTTCCGAAACGTCGGGAACTAAAATGAGATAATATACGCGATATAATCCGTTAAATTGTTTTATTTCAATGAGTAATAATCGCGGAAACAGAAGAAAATATTATCAATAGAATTGCTTTGATTTTATATGTATTTTTTATTATAATAAGTCGAACTCAATACAAAATTCTGTGAAAATTACATAAAGGCATACGGACTAGCTGATGACACGTTCATGTCCTCTGGGTGCGGATTACTGAACCCTGAAGAGGTAATAAACATGTAAACAGGTCTTAGATAACGTGCGTCAGTTGTAATTATTATGTACATACATAAAATCATGAGCCACTCGTGCCCAAGTCAAATAATTAACATAAGTGTCTGTGGACACGAGTTTTGAAGCGTAGTTCGCGTTTGTTTACTAGCGTATATTTGGCTTCATGTTTTTACAATTTAAATCCAAGTCGCCATACATGTTGTGCTTATGATGAGTAAGAAGCCTTCGAGTTATTTCTGTTTATTTTTCGATATTGTTCGCAAAAACCTGTTACCTGACATGTGGATCAATGGATTCACGAATAAACTCTAAAAACGTATTATATTTTAGGGTCCCGCATCCAAATGGTAGCAGCCAAAGGAATATATACAAAACTTTCATTCTCAATAGAAGTTTGCTGCGACAAGGCTGCGACTAATTAATCATACAAGTGGAATAATAAATTTTCCATTCATGATCAACATTCATTGTAACGTGCAAATCGATTTTAAAGCATGCAGTTAATTAGAATCGAGCCGATTACTTTGCGAATCGTTTAACTTCTGGAATATTTAAAATGAAGGAAGTTCAAATGAGGACATGAATAGGTATATTCTGCTACTAATGCATGAAACTTCATTTCAACCTTCATTCGTTCATATACCTCAAGTGTAATTACTAATTAAGTATGAGGGTAGCATCATATTGCACCGTATTCACCAGATTATTCTAGTAGCACTTTCTTCGTTTTCTGTGTAAAACGAAAGGGATGCAATACATCAATGATGCAACCGGAATATTTGGCTAGTGTGGTGCTGCGATTAGTGATATTTTAAGGAGTCTACTGGAAGTGGACCGGCAATGGTGGCATTTTTTGTGGATGACAATGTTTAGCTTTTTTCAGTTTATGGTGAACTTTCATTTACCGCATGATATAGTTTTTTTTTAAAGGAGGCATCCTCATTGGATCCCACTTCCTATATTTCATTGGTGCCTAACGAAAAGGCACTACGTCCGCTATTGTTACTAAGCTATAGGTTTTGTTACCTATTGGAATAAATATTAAGTAAATATTTACCAGGAAAGTACCTACTCTTCATTTGTTTGTTAAAGTGGCTATAGTAAGTACAAAATGAACTCAATTTACGTCATTTAAACCCGGATGCGAATTACTCGTACTTACCTAATGTATCCGAGCCGGCCAAATCAATAATTTTATCATGTTTATGAACAAAACCATTTCTGATATGTACCTATGGATCCGATAAATAACCGGTCCTATTCAGTATTCATTTTTGGGATTATAATATCAGTATCCGTATAGGTAGATACCTATTCACTGCAGAATTCAGATACTTAAATGTTCTAGAACATTTCCACGGCGAATAGGCAGGTTGTAGGTTACTTACCTACCAGACATGTAATGAGGAATTTTGCTCATTTGTCAGGAAAGCGACCAGAATACGAAAATGTCAGATTTGTTTTATCAAAATTCATGGTCTGTATTTCGTTTTAACATGTGCAATCATCGCAGTAGAAACAATACCTTTACCTTCAAAGAAACAAGATACAGTAAGTATCTTTAAATATTGCAGATAGAATATTTTACTGAATGAAGATATTACCTATTTAATGTATAAAGTAATGCAGCTGCAGATTTTCTAAAAAACCCTTGCCGGTAGTGAGTAAATATTTTACTTCAAATTTGAATCAAACATTAATTCTCGTTGTTCCTTCATTTAAAAATACTACGTTACACAAGGAATTATTTTTTTAAGTTTATCCTTTCGAGTGGCATTGATACCATAAAAACAAGTTTTTTTCACATTGGGTCGATTGGATTTCGTGACAAGGCAAACAAGTTTTAGAGAATCTTTGAATGCAACTTTCTTTTAAAAATAAAATTATGTCTCTCTTCAGCATATACATAGGGAGAGTACCTCATATATGTACAATTCCTTATAATTTGACGGTCATGATATAAATTCGTATAATTTTGACATAAGCACATTTGTATTGTATTTTTTATTGTTAAATAAAATTTACTTATCTTATCAATATATAAGGTACTTTATTTCGCATAACTGTGAGACATCCTGTATGCAAACCGCTATACCTACCTACTAACGTGGACTTAGGACGGAGGCGGAGCGAGTTCCATTTCCAATGTGTCATTTTCTCATTACCTGTCCATTGTGGCCAGATTGTGACGCGACGCGTTATGGTGAGAATTTGACGACGTTTCATTACAATGAAGAAATAAAACCAATAACTATAATTACTTACTTATTATAATTACATGTCCATTTTGATTTTGTTGCAAATCTAAAACTTACTAGTGTACGCGTTATAATAACGCCTTTTGTATTAATGCCTTATATTGATGTCATACTTAGTGTAATCTATGCTTTATGACAGACGTCGCGGGGTTTGACAGGAGCAGTGATTGATTAATGATTAGGTAGGAAAACATGACTTGTGATTGTTTACTGTTTTCTGTTTTGTACTGAGGACAATAAAACGAATTTTACTCTGATATCTCTTGGTTTAATTGTTGAGCAGTTAAACACTAGCTACTTATAATTAAAATCTGCTTCCTTCCATTTCTGCCTGGAATACTTATAGGTACCTACATATAAATAACGAGCATGAGTTCTACCAAACAAGCATTAGAAGAAATTAGATTTTTAATAGGTAGTTACCAAGGTTTAAAGTTGAATTGATTTCTTTTTGTCGATTTTGACATTTGGCAGGTAGGTAAGTAGGTAAACCGACCTTAGGCTCCCAATCAAGGGTAAAAAAGTCTCCTTAACATAGGGACGCATGGTAAAAGTCTACCGTATTGCATTTCAATAAAATAATGAGCTAAATTGTAGCACAATCTTGTTCTCATTCAAACTATCAATGACTTCTCAATGTCATGACCTAATAAGTTTTCTAATACTGCAGAAAAAAGTGTCTAAAATTAAAAGAGGTGATCAACCCTCCCCAGGTTCCCGTATGTTATAAGGGTGTGTAATATAGAAACAGATAAACAACATTGCAATGAAGGAAATAAATCTCAGAAAAGTTGTTGTACGTACCTAATGCCAGTATTCCATAAGTAATTAAGTTGTTTAATTTTACTTTTGTTATTACACATGCCTAACCACATTGACAGAACAATGTAAGTATTGTCACATCGGACTTTACCTACCTATATGAATAATAAATAGTCGGTAAGAAAACGATTGTTTACAAATAAGTAGGTTAGGTTTAAACGTCGAATCACAATGAATGCAGATGCTAAGTAAAACTTGTTTATTTGGGACGCCTAGATAATATTTTCTTGAGGAATTTTGCTAAGTAAGATACAAACCCACCTTCTATACGTAGGTACTGAAGCTACCCATTAAGTTTGCACCTGATGTCTAGACAACATTTTACAAACAGGATGCACCGATGCATTTGGATCAGCCATAAGGTACTTAGTAACTTATCTGGAATCCGGGATAGTGGCTGATTCAACGACCTTAAAAGATTGATGACTAATTAATATACCTATGGCTATTGGTATTCATTGTGGTTTCACTAATTGTTGCCTACGATTTTATTTTCCGTTCTTGGAATCTTCTCAAATCATTTTCTAAATGGTAATTATGTAAAATCAGAAGAGGATCCGGTACCTGATAGTTTACCTATATACAAAAATAACTATTGAAATATCACTATCAAATATCTGGATCAAAATTTCGTGTTAAATGGTGCACATCCCTGCAACGAAACATTAAACGTTCGTCCTCGAATTACCCTACGAATAATTGATGGGTAAACACAAATAACAATTAAAACATCATTGGGAATCTAAAGGCATATTAATAACTAAGAGTACGTAATCATATTTCTTATAAAAACTATTATAAATAAAGATCCACTTTTGTCATCATCAATCTGTATCACCTGGAAAATTCGAAACTGAAATTTACGAGATGGGAGAGTCTTAGGTGTTATTATAGGATGGGACAGTTTAGGTCTTAGGTGACTTAGGGATTTAAGTGCATTAAAGGAAAATTGTATTAATTTATTCGGTCTAACTGTAATTGTTCCGAACGTTTGAATAGGTAGATACATTGGGAACCGTTTTGATGCGTGCAATTTATGATTTAGAACCATAAAAAGACAAACACAAAACCGTTCCAAAAGGTATGCTCGTAGGTACCCTATTCCTAAATTTTCGGAAAAAATCAACGTAAGAATAAATTTGCGCCGCTGAGTAAATTTGAAGTCATGAAAAGAGGCAACGGCATTCGATAACTATACAGGTACTCCTTTGTTATTTGATTGTTATTTGTGCTTCTACTAATAGGTATACGTATACAAACACTAAAACAAGGTTAACATCTGGATACACATTTATACTTAACCGTAAACCTCAAGCACTCATTGCGGATCCGCCTTGTCCTAGGTATTGAGAATATTGGTTTATCTGATCTGATATAGATAGTGCGATATTGGTTCACCCTGATAAAGGTTTTATACCTATAATTGTAGGTGGTAGCGGGAGGTGTGTGTGCGCGACCCACGTTTGTGTGACGTCAATGATAATTATTATTTTCATATTGCGGTGGGTGTGTATGTTTAATGTCATTATGATACGGACAAATTGACTATGCACTTGATTATTAAGTTTGCCTGATGCTCGCTTGGTGTCTCGGGTAATATGTAACTTAGGTGGGTTATACTGCCACCAAGGTTTCGTGTTCTACCGCTGCGTTGTTGTGAGCAGTGGCATACCCCACCAGGCGGTACGATCGATCGCACGCTTTCACGCGAGTACTTACATTACAACTCATCCGCGAGAACGGATATTATTTATACCTTTTTTCTACAAAAAGAGATACCTACAGAAATGTATTCCATCGCTGAGGCTACCCTAGCTTTTATCGTCCTCTACCTATTCTCGTTCTTATTCGAAGTGGTAACGGGATTAGTGGTATAGAAATGAAGCGGTTAAAAATAAAATAGCTGTAAAATGTGATACTTATTTATATCTATTTTTAAACATTAATTAATATGTAAGCTACGTTCTAAGTCAAATTATCAATGCAATATTAGTTTAATGAAAGTGTTAAGTATTTATTAAATTCATTCAATCATCTCGTCGTGCACTGCTGATCAATGTAAGTAGATAACTCATAAATCCTTATTACCTGTTATCCAATTAGTATCCAAGTCGAATCTATTTGTTATTCATAACGGCACGATGAATTGTTTATTTATTGGGTACAGTTAAATATTTAAATTATAAATAATGAATTGTATTGTTTTAAATGAGTGAGGCATTTTCTTATTGGTTTCCCGCGTTGTGCAGATAGTAGACCTATCAGCGCCATCTATTGAGGCTCAGTATTATTGTGGTAGAATGTTCGAGTAGACCCTTGTTCGTGGGTGACGTACTAATAAAATATTACATAACTCAGTACAAACTTGTAGCTGCGTAAATACTTAGTTCGAAAAGTTGTTATTTTATGTCTTTTTTTTAAATATTCTTTATTATATTATATATAACAATTATTACAACACATATGGCATTATTTTTTTCTGCTTTGCTCTCGCATGACTTGATTAAAAAAAGATACTGACTGTCAGTGTTGTCTTGTCATTGTCAAAGATTACGTCAAAATATTGCAGATATTTGCCATCCCAAGGTATTAATTTTAAATATTGGGATTTAATAACTGCAAGGTTCTTAAAATGGGCTTGCGAAATATTCCTCGTCGTCTGTATCATCGCTACAAACATCATTTCGCATGCAAATGCAGTTACTCAACGGTCTCTGGCGATAAATGGCAGAGTGTCGTCGGCCTGGAAGTTCACGCACAATTGAATACTCAGTCTAAACTGTTTTCTGGCGCTCAGAATACTTTCGGTGGTATGGTAAATAACTGTGTTGCTCTTGTCGACGCCGCTATACCGGGAACGTTGCCTGTACTGAACAGAAAGTGTGTAGAATTGGGAATAAAAACGGCACTAGCACTATCGTGCAAAGTGAACGAAGTATCGACATTTGATAGGAAACATTACTTTTACGCTGATCTGCCAGCTGGTTATCAAATTACGCAACAGAGAGCTCCATTAGCTACCGATGGTGTCATAAATTTTCAGGTAGATTTTGATTCATCAGAGTTGCTAAACAAAGCTAGATTAAAAATTGTTTTATCTTCTAAATTGTGTGTTATTTATTGTCTCCAGGTATTTACTCCTGGCATTCACAAGAAACCTTACAAGAAAAGTTCAAAGATAAAGCAAATCCAACTGGAACAAGACAGCGGCAAGTCTCTTCATGATGTGGAGCTCAAGCGCAGCCTGGTGGACCTCAACCGGGCGGGTGCACCCTTGATTGAATTGGTGTTTGAGCCCGATTTAGAAGTAAGCATTTACTCATCTCTGCTCTACTTGTGCACACAGTGGCATGCATAGGGTTTTTGGTCAAATAGGGAGTTTTTCGGTGACTGTATGGAGCCATAGTCATTTCTCAGGGATTATAAACCGGTTTTATTAAATACCTGTATAGAAATTGACAAACTATTACCCCTAATAAAAGAATACCTATATTCTAATTAGAAGTATTGTTGTCATTTCGTTTTTGTCAATATCTCTATGGCTAGACTATTTACGATATTAAATACCTGTATTCAATACCAGTAAGCGAATTTCTGTTCTAGATAATAACATCATTGACACAGGTGTTTCTCGCTTTAAAATGATTAATATTCTCCTTCCCAATAATGACGGACATAAGTTATGTAAAAATTATGATCAACCATATATATTTACACAAATAAATAACCGAGTATATTGAAACTTACAGCTATTACCTGTAATGGTTTTTAGGGGTAAAGTGCAAAATAGAGGTATTGTTGTCAATTGGCGAAACTGCCAATATTTGAATATCGGTTATGATTATACCGCTAATCAGAGCTTTAAAGATATAAATAGCGAAATGCAACTAACCCGTTATAACCTATTTTAAACCGATAGTAAGAATACCGGTAACAATCCCTGGCCTATATGCAGTCATGGTTGTTTGTGGTAGGCAGTGCCTTTGTGCCTATATGGACTGCACGCCACTGTGTACACAGTAATATAGAAGTAACATGAGTATAACAATACCTTTACGAAATTTTTATTAGATATAACAATAATAACAAACATTGAGAATTATAAAAGTAGGTAATTTAAAAAAAATATCATTTCCAATAAAGGGTGCCATCATTTTGCCCCAAGGCATCACTGAGGGTGTCAGGTCTTAACCATGCAGTAATGCGCACAGCGATTTGGGCCAAGGTAGGTCGTTCAAATGTTTAGATCAAATGAATAGGCAGCTTCTCTGTGCCTATAAATAAATAAAATAAAAATCGTTTATTTCAGACCATAGAGATCCATAATTGTGTTAGCGAAATCTTATTTACTATGTTAGTTGACATTAACATTTAAAAAGCTATAAAAAATAAGTAGCTATTGAGATTGCGAAGAGTAGGTAGCGTGTATAGTTAGCTCTCCCAATGGCAACTTCAACCCAAAACTTTATGATTGGGCAGTCGAGTCTTTCGGCCAACGCCCTGAAAAGATCGTTGCTGCTGCCGCGCACTCGCCTTAGCATGGAAGCGGCTCTCGTTCGCCTGATGGCAAAAAAGTTATCTAGTCGCGCTAGCGCGAACATACCAGATGCACTGCAGTTCTTCGGCAGCCGCAAAAGTATCCTCAGGATGTTATTATATTGAACGTGTAATGCGTTATAAGCCCGTTGTGTAAACCTCACCCACAGGCTGCACGTGTAAAACGTCTGACCGTAGGCCCTAAAGAGCGTTATATCGAGCTCTATATCGAGCCCTGGTTGTTTAGGGTAGGCAGGCCCTTTGTGCCTATATGAACTGCACGCCCACTGTACCTGATACCTATACATATGTACAATGCGAAATCCCATGTTATGTGTGTGTCTTGCTAATCTGTCGCATGTCTTAACAAATATTGTAATGTTTCAGGATGGGGAGGAGGCAGCGGCGTTAGTGAAGGAGCTGGTGTTGATCGTGCAGCGGCTGGGCGCGTGCTCGGGCCGCATGCAGGAGGGCGCGCTGCGCGTCGACGCCAACGTCTCTGTGCGACGCGTCGGCGCGCCGCTTGCCACACGCACTGAGGTAATCTCTCCCTATGTAGCCTAATGCTGAAATGAAATGAAATATTCTTTACTTTATATATATATATAAGGTATCTCCAGATGGTTATAGGATACTTTTCACCTGACTACGCTAAAGGAAAAAAGAGGGGTTATGACTTTTTCTCTTCCACAAACGGAATTGTGGGCACCTTCTAATATTTGAAAAAAAACTTCATAAATACGAATCTCATTGATTGCGTTACATCGTTGTTTGCTACACTTTACATCGTTTTAGAAACTTCTGTCATGCATGCACATTATTGCAGTGAATGATTTCGCTGTCTGATGTTTAAAACTTATCAACTGTTTCGTCTTCAGATAAAAAACATCGGTTCAGTCCGCGGCGTGGCCCTAGCGGTGAGACACGAGATCGCGCGCCAACGCGCTGTGCTGGAGCGCGGCGCGCGCGTCGTCAACGAGACGCGCGCGTGGGACGCCGTCGGCCGCGCCACCGTCGCCATGCGGGACAAGGAACAGGTGCAGGATTACAGGTAAACCATCCCACTTCTGACCTTCCCACTCTTTTCAGGCCCCTAGTTTCTCTAGGACTAGCAGTTAGGGTTGCCAGGTGTTCGGTATTTTAACCCTGTGTTTGGTATAACAAAAATAACGAAGTATGGGCGGTTCGGTATTTTTCCAATTAATTTTTCTCCCTAATAAACGATTCAACAGTCAAATTTGACGCAATCGGCAATCGATGTTGCCGCTTCGGTCACGTGCTCACGTGCGTAACGTTTTCCATCACTTCCTTACGCGTGCTTTGAGCTCTTTTTGGCCCATGTTCGGTATTTTTTTCTAAAGACCTGGCAACTCTGCTAGCAGTACAGGTGAGTCACTCATCAGTTCAGTAGAAATGGGAGCAAGCGATCCAGAGGCAGGAGTCTCTACTTTCGGCTGTAGATGAGAAAAGATGACGGCGCATCATTCAAGACTGTCTTGAGGTAATGGCTACGAGCTTCATTATTTAGGACACCCAAAGCGCGTATTGGTTAATTTTGAGGTGTGGAACTACCGGGCCACCGTCGCCATCCGGAATAAAAAAACAAGTGCAGGATTACACGCAAACTCTCCCACTTCTGACATTCCGACATAAAATCCTTCAGTTTTGACGACTGCATAGCTTTCTTGCCCCACTGAGTTTTGCAGAATTTTGGTTGCGGGGTGAATATTATAATATATCCAGGTTACGCAACCAATCCATGGCCTCTTGGGGTTAATTTCAAGATTCACACTGCAAGGATAAAAAAAACTTTCTCGTAGCAGACGAGATTTGCTGTCCTCTGTTCGGAGTGTCCCGGCTTTATATTCTGTTATAAATATTCAGCAGTTTAATATGTCTAGGGAATGCAATCGGTTATTTTTAGTATGGGAAAAAACCTGGTTTTAACCGATACCGACGGTTATTTCATACAAATCGGTTAACCGATTGCATTCCTTAAATATGTCTAATTTGGTCAAAGGGTGAAATTGAACCGAGAGAGGGTCCCATACCTGCATAAATAGTATGAAAAATATATGTAACGTTCGTTAAACATAAGAAAAATGCCGAAATCCTCAATCACACAGATTGGTGACTTTTTAACAAAATTGCTAATAGACAGTTATTCCGATATTCACAGTGTTTATGATGATTTATGGTTAAACTTCATTTCCCTTTTTCAGGTATATGCCCGAGCCTAATCTTCCGCCGTTACGTGTCAACTTAAAGACAAAAGACGACACGCAAAACATTTTAAGTGTGCCTCTCATACAAGACAGTATTCCCGAACTGCCGGAGGAGTCCAGAAGAAAACTCATCCAAGAATACCATTTGCGTCCAGAGTCAGCAATTCAACTTGTCAACGAACCCATATTACTGGAATACTTCCAAAGTCTAACTTCAGATAACATAAAGAATTCCACTAAAATTGCCAACTTATTGACCAATGATCTTTTAACTGTACTAAATAAGAAAAATTTAGACGTTGAGGAATGTAATATAACTGTGAAACAATTGAAAGAGCTTGTAGATATGCTAGTAGCTAAAGAAATCAGTCTAGAGGTTTGCAAAAAGGTTCTTGTTGAACTTATATATGATACTGATGTTCCAAAATCACCGAAAAATATCGTGAAAGAAAAAGGCTGGTCTTTAGTCACAGATGAAGAAGAGATCACTAAGAAGTGTTTGGAAGTGATTGAGAAAAACCCGAAACTTGTGAAAGAGTACAAGGGTGGAAAAGTCAAAGTGTTTTCGGCCTTGCTAGGATTATTAGTTAAGAGTAGTAGCAATAAGTTAGATATGTCTGTAGTATCCAAAAAGATGGAGGAGTTGTTAAAGAAGTGATGATTAAATGTTGAAAAAAAGTGCTTGTTTTAATTATCTGTTAAGATAGCGGGAATACAAAATATCGTTGCGAACTGTAAATACGTCTTAAACTCTAGTTCTTGTGGCATTTCAAGGAACATAATACTACATTACATTGAAACAAAAAATCGACTGCCAAATCTTCCTGTGATTAATAGGATTATGTCACTACCACAAATATGGAATAAACATATGTATACAAGGCGATCAATCCAAATGGGTCAGTATGGAGAAGTCAGAAACTATGAGAGATAGCGAAATCTGTTCTTAGGAACCATTGCGTAGATTTTAGATTTAATTATAATGGCATTAATTTTATTATGGCATTAACTCTTCATTACCGGGAATCGAAGCTGGTCAAAATCTCTGTAAACTTTGTTATAAATAGGGCATATGCATGATTTTTTACTTTTGCTTTATTAAAAGCTCATTGATTTAACAAACAGTAGACAAAAATAATTTTTCGAATAACTGTAAAAATAACAAAGATAAAGCCATCAAACATTTCATTCTATCCCTTTCTAGCAAAACGGAATTTAATATGGAGTTTATATGGCCGGCGTAGACTATGACGTAACAGTACATGTCGGACCTCTCTGTCAAATCGTCGTCTAATTAGCAGTTTAAAATGCCTATATCATGCGTATTTCTTGGCCGATTTTAATTTTGATTTCACTTTTTGAAATCGTTTTTACGGTATTTTCATATTTTGTTAAGAAAAGCGATACAAAAAAATCATGCATGTACCCTTGTTGATGGTGCGAATCATAAGTCACAAGGAAGACATTTTTAATGGAAACTTGTTTAAACAATTGAAAAAAAAAACTCAATATAAGATAATTATTTTATTTAAATAAATGTTCCAAATGTAGCTATTTTCCTGGATGCAAAGATTAATTCTCTTTACTTATAAAAACATTGAATGCCATAATTATTAAATTTAAAATCGACCCCATGGTTCCTAAGAACAGATTTCGCTATCTCTCATAGTTTCTGAGTTCTCCCTACTGACCCTTTTGGATTGATCATCGTATACATATTAGGTAGGTGCTCTACTCGTAAGGTTTCCGCTTTGCCACGCTTTTTCCGATGTCGTTAACACGTACTGTCACGTTTGGCATTTGGGAGCAAAAATAATTTTCAAGTGTTTTACCTTTACTTTCATCGAAATAAAAAATAATTAATACTAAAATGTAACGAAACTAAAATGACAAGTTTGGGACTTAAAAAGTAAACCAAAATTTTGTATACAAAATTATTTATCAAGGGCATTACGTTCATAGAAAAATAAACAATAACTATGCAAACTGTTATGGAAAATTTGGGACATGTCTTTTCTTGTATAAGGTTCGAATATATATAAACGATTATGAATAAGGTAAGCTCAAAAAAATCTAGGTTCTGAAGAAAAACTAAAGGTAGTTTTTTTGTGCAAACTTATCTAAAAATATAAATATATAAATTACAACGTTACAATTAATTTCACTTTGCTACCGTAATAATAATATTGACAACAGGGGCCCGTTTCATAAACGCTTGTAACTTATATTACAAGCGCTCTCTTTTTAATTCATATTGTTGGAAAGAGACTTCCGCTTGTAATACAAGTTACAAGCTTTTGAGAAACGGGCCCCTGGTATAGTAGTTGTTTATTAAAAAAATTGTCTCTGAAACCGTTGAATATTCTTTTAGCACCGATATTTGTACTTAGTACTAAAAACTCAATTCGTAACAAATTCAACCCATCTTTGAAACTACATATAAAAAAAATCCACATCTAATAGAAAAATATGACGATTTTGAAGGAAATGAACATATTTTGTGTTATTTTTATTACCTAATAGCTTCTGCCCGCGACTTCGTCCGCCTTAAATTCGTTTATCGCGGGTAAGGGTATTTTTCCGGGATAAAAAGTAGCCTATGTCCTTCCCCGGGACTCAAACTATCTCCATACCAAATTTCATACAAATCGGTTCAGCGGTATAAGCGTGAAGAGGTAACAGACAGACAGACAGACAGACAGACACACTTTCGCATTTATAATATTAATAAGTATGGATGTAGTTAAGACTATCCAGAGAATCAAGTCACCTTTCAAACAAAATGTAAATTGGTTGAACCGTTTAGGAGCTGCAATGCCACAGATATACTGACACATTAAACTTTCGATCGGTATTTTTCCTAAAGTCTTAATAAAAATAGCAAGTTACGTTTCATTGATAAGGCAATGCATATTTTGTGTTAATTTAAGCCTTGGAATCTGGAAGACTACGTGTATATAATTACTACGAGAAGCATTCGCCCGCGACTTCATCTGCGTATAGCTCGAATTTCAAAAAATCCTTCTTTAGTGCGCCTCTACATACATTTCTAACGGCATATGTGTTTCAATTCTCGTATTCCTACCGTTGGCAGTTTAGGCTATGCATTGTCTGTCAATAGTTATAAGTCACGTTACTTTGTTATATACCTGTAATTTGAGAAAAATAACAGATATAATTGGACAATTGAGTTTGAACTATTGATAATATTGAACATTAGGTAGGTTTTGAAGTATTTCTTTATATACCCACATTAACAGACCCGACCAAGCTGCGAGGAGAGCTTGCTCTCGAGTGAGCCACGTAAAACTGGCCGTGCGAGAAGCAGTCCCCCCTAAGACCTATTCCTGCTGTTTTCAGTGACTGACCCTGAGACTTATTGATCCTCATCGCGAAACAGACCTTAAGGGGAAGCTGTAGCCTTTTCAATTTGAATGGGTATTCCGAGGGTATAAATGGTATCCGGGATATATACACAAATTCACCTTGAGCACAGCCAGTAAATACAATGGCTTCTATAACGTTTTTATGTAAGGCTTACACACGCAGCCTGGTTCCATTCCACAACTTCGGCTGATTGAAATTTCGCAGCAACATTACTCGAGCACCCACGTTTAAGATAAACATGTGAGAAGGTAGGCCGGGTGGGTTAAGTGCATTTAAAAACTCTACGCGATAGTTTATGGGATCATCCGTGTTCACTACAGATCGAGTCTACAGACTTGTATTCGTATTCTGAACCTTCAAACGACTTAAATAAAATGTTAATAATAACGGAAGTCTGATCGTTCCTAGCTGTCAGAATCGCTCGTGCACACGACCACTCCATGGACTTGCCGTGTAGATTATGAACATCTGGGTAAATTTGAGAGATTAGGTCGTCAACGGTCCGCACAAATGAGGCGAGATCCCATGGAATTGTAATCCTTCCCTCAGTTTCGGGATATTCTCCATTTGCTATTTTAGGAAGAAGGTCGGAGAATTCTCCAGCGCAAACATCGCCCTTAAGGTGCACTCGCATATTTATCTTAAGGTGGAGTTTTTTGATTATAGGCCAAATATTTGAAGCCTTAATGCAAGTTTAATTCAAGTACCCTGGCCTGCAATAAAATATTTGAATTTGAATTTAACTTCATCAGCTCGAGTTCGCCTCGGAAATACGGGCAGAATCTGACAAAAGTCTCCAGCTAACAACATAGTGACCCCACCCATCATAACTTCGTTCCCTCTAATATCTTTCAAAGTTCTATTCAGCGCTTCACAACCTTTTTTATGTGCCATCGTACTTTTGTCCAAGACTGTTACCCCTTATACCCTTACCCTTTCAGGGATGAAATTCCAAGAATGCTGAAATTAGTTTCTTAGTTTTAAATTAAGAGTGTTTACGTGAAATATCAAAACAGTTATTAAATAACTACAGATATTCCATACACACTTTCAACCCCAATTTAACACCGTTAAGGGATGACTTTCCAAAAATGCTGAAATTAATTTTCTTAGTTTAAAATGAGAAAATTACAGTCGAAAATAACAATTACTCAAGTAATTACAGATTTTCAATACAAACTTTCAACCCCAATTTAACCCCGTTAGGAGATAAATTTCCAAAAATCCTGTCTTTTTCCTTGCCTACGTTGTATATGGTATCTACTGTAAAAATTTCAAGTCTCTAAGTTCAGTACTTCTGCGTTGATATCGTTTACAACTAACAGGTACTAACGCGTCATATTGGTTTCAAAGCAATTTCTTTATAACTCCTCAGAATGAAAATTTCAGAGATAACAATAAGTGATGATTTTCCATTAATTGTTAAAAAGAACTCGTTTATGTATTTATCGTATTTATACTTTTGTAACAAAATGTTTATCATTCAGAGATGATCGCAAGTCCAAAATGTACAACGGGCTATTATCCGGCTATATTCAGATATACTCTTAATTAAAAGCGTTATTAAACAATTATAAACGAAATATGAATTACACGTACCTCTTATTTTTATGATACGTCATATACGGAAGGTGTGTTCTTTGTTTAATCGTGTATGTAGTATTACTGTTGCTAGGTTACCAATTGTTTATTAATTGTTTAGAAATGAAAATGTCACAATGTCAAATGAACAAAAGGTCATGTTTTTCCATCTATTGTTAAAAAAACCCTTTTTATGAATGAATACTCTCAAAAGCCTATGTCCTATTCTGTTATGTAAGCTATATTACTGCAAAATTTTACGCAAATCTCTCATGTAGTTTTTGCGTACCAGTGTAACGTACGATTTGTCCGCATTGAATTCATTTTTCGCGGGTAAGTGTCTTTTCCCGGGATAAAAAGTAGCCTATGTCCTTCCCCTGGACTCAAACTATCTTCATACCAAATTTCATTCCAATCGGTTCAGCGTGAAGAGGTAACAGACAGACAGACAGACAGACACACTTAAGAGTGAAGAGGTAACAGACAGACAGACAGACACACTTTCACATTTATAATATTAGTATGGATACATACATACAATACAAGTATTGCTCCTTTAAACTAATAGGATAATAGTATTTGGTTTATAAGTCGGAGAAACTATGTTGAAAATACTATAATATTGTTTTGCTATTCGAAAGCACCAGGCACTTGTTGGTGGCTTAAGGCAACCAATTTATCACTCTGAAAAAAATATTACCTATATTCTGTCCCTTTTTCAACGAAGACCATTAACGACGCCTCATCGCCTCAAATGTAAAAAAATCGTCAAGTAATTTAGGGTGCAGAGCGGGCGATAGAAATAGACATATCTACATACATACATTCACTCGAGAAACATAATAACTCTCTTTCTGACTTAGTCGGGTAAATCTACTTATCAGTCATTCTCAATGCACTAGAAGTACCTAATATGGAGAGTGACTGATCATGGTATAGGAGTTCGGATAAGTTATGTCCAATCCAAGGAAACAATACCATTATTCGAAGGTTGATTATGCGAGCATGATTGGTTATGCGAACCAAGGTTCTGGGTTCAAATCCCGGCAAAGTTAGATATTTGTGTGATGAGCGTAAATATTTGTTCCTGAGTCTTGGATGGTTTCTAAGTATATAGAATAATTTATGTATAAATATATCGTCGTCTAGTACTCAGAACACAACCCTTCTTGAGCTTACCATGGGACTAGTTTAATAGACATGTGTAAAAAATTGTCCTTTTTTTAACCACCGTTGACAATATTGTAATAAGTGGTTACAGATACCTTGAAAATTCAACAAATTTTTGTCTCTATCTATTCAAGTGTGCAAGGGTGCATCGAATACTCGTAATCTATGTTCACGGAGATATCACTAGTGCACTCTTAATCTATTGTACATAGAGATAGAGTCGGTAATCTATAGTCGACGCCCGGTGGGGCCGAAGACGTCATGAGTGGTGACTACGCACCGGAAGACTCAGTGTCTGACTTCCCACAAGATGGACCGGTGACCTGGTGAAGGTCGCTGGGATCCGCTGGATGCGAGCTGCGATGTGCCTGTCGTCTTTTGACTGTTAATGACTTATTACTCATCTGCCGCGAAAAAAGACTAATTAATACTAATGATTAAATAAGGAGCTCAGTTTGCTCTAATTAATCATCATCTCTGAAGAATGACGGCCACTGCTGTACAAAGGCCACCTCCACGGTTTTCAACTTTGACCGATCTTGCGATTTGCATCCAAAAAAATTCCATGGTCTACACATTATTGTTGGTCCACCTTGTAGGGGGCCTGCCCATGCCGTGTCTTTTCAGGAATCGTTCCGCCCCTACCTTTACCTTTATTTAATTAAGTCAAACAACTGTCAAATAAAATAACCAAGGATCAAAGACTTCTAAGTATTAATTATCACCATCATTAGCTAAAATACCTCTACTGTTGGATATAGGCCTCCCCAAAGAACGCCACTGTGACTGGTCCTACGCTGTTCTCATCCAGCGGACACCAGTGATCTTGATCATCATGTGGAGCCTACCTACGCTGCGTCTTCCGGTACGTGGTTGTCACTGAAGAACGCATTTGACCTAAAAGAAAGAAATATTTCTATGCACCCTGTATACTTAAACTTGGTACTGTCCCCAATATTGAGCAAGGATTGTTAGCGTCATTGGAACGTCAACATTACTGTTTGTCCACTTGGTATGCGGCGGCGCGAAGGCTGTTTGTGGACACAGGCGCAGCCGCGCGTTCCGAATATCCTAAGCACCAGGGGTCGTCAACTACATCACAGTACTATAACCCTTTGATTGATTCCTATTTGTTAGTATTTAGTATCACTACATACAGTACGATTACTTTGAGTTTACCACTCCCAAGTAGCAATCAAATGTCTTAAAAAGAGATTGAGGATATCTTGAAGACAATTAGACAAATTCTTGCTGTTGTCTTGGCTAAAACCATTATGTCCCTGAAGATATCTTGAAGATATGCCCCAAGACACAGTTAAGACAAAGTGGGTACAGTATTTAAGAAAAATTCAAGAAAGAGTTAATACTACTGTTTAGACAAACTTAAACCCTACTTAAGAATGGGGGTTTAACCGATCTCTAAACTTTGATTTCAAGATATCTTGAAGGTTGTCTTAAGTCCAAGAAATAAACTTAAAGATATCTACAATACTTACTCAAAACTATCATCAACACTGAGTTCCACAAATTCGATCATCTCTTAATAAAGAATATTTTAAAACTATTTTTACTCATGGAATTATATTTTAGAAGACATGGCGAACTCTTTTACTAACAAGATAATTCATTGAAGGTTTATCAAAATGGCGATTACTTGACTATTTTTTATGTTTAGAAAAGACCGTTTTATGTCCCTATAGGCATTTAAAAACTACAACGCATTGTTTATCGTGTAAAATTGATCGAATGTGCTATAAAACAGACGAGCTTACAAAATACTGGAAAAAGAGCAATAAAAATTTGGAATATTATGTTGCTAAATGAAAAATTTGCTTATATACATACAGCGCAGAATACTACTTTTCTGTAAATGTTTGAGAAAAATCAAACTTCAATATAGTTTATTTTTTATGAATAAGCGTCGGAATTTTTTCATTTTTTTTATTTATTAAAAGTGTAAAATGGCGTTAAGTCTTATTATTCTTAACGAAGTATGACTTTAGGCCATACTGATTTTTTAAGGTTACTTTTGATAAAGTATAAACAAATTGCATTTGGAGAAGTACCGGTTTAGAGATATTATACTTAACTTAAACTAAACGCCGAATTAGTGTAGTTCTACTTAAAACTTAATGGGATTTTATAGAATCTTTAGTTTGATTTAGTGAATGCAAATTGCTGTCCAATTTATGGTAATGTTTATGCAAGAAAAACCATAACCTTATATTATATGAAATATACATTCGGTATATCCTGTGTTTAAAACGAAGTCTCTTGTCGCACTGCTAACGTTTGAAGCACTTGGTCGCTCACAATTTGGCGATAATTATTATATTTCGGAACACGCCGACGAAAACCACCAGATCTTTTTATTTTTATCATTTCATCCATTCCATTAATTGGTTATAGTTTGTGGAAAAACGTCCCGTTAAACTTATTTTCACTTAAACATTTAGTAAAAAATTAATACAAAGGTCTTCAATGAGGCAATTTAATGAGCTTGGTGTGACAATCATCTTAAGTTTATCTACAAAATCAGCTTTTACTTTGCGATTCTAAACTGATACTTGAATTATACCATTGAGTCTTAAGTGAGCCTTCAAATAATCTGAGCTGAGTAAAAAAACGCATTTTTAGACTTAATTGTAGACAAACTTAATACTAAATAGTTTTTAAAATCCTTAACTAGGTTTTAGGTATTCTTAACTTGCTAAAGTAGCGGTAGCCTAAAACTATTTAGTTTTTAAGATTAAAATTACCTAACGGAGTCTTTTTGAATGTAGCTAATTCTTATTTTAGATAAAGTTTAGACATGTAAGATTTAATCACTATTCTTGTTTGCTACTTGGGCTGACATATGCTTTTATTCCATTGGATATTCGATTTTAACACTAATGCTAAAGAGTTTATATTACTTACACACTGTCTAAACATCGTTTGTTCGTAATAGAAACTCTTTTGTATTAGTGCTAAAGTCGAATATCCTATGGAATAAAAGCATAAGTCAGTGGTAAACTCAAAGTAATCGTACTGTACATACGTATACAAAAACTCACGCCTGTATTCCCTTGCGTGGTAGGCATTGGCAGAGCTTTAACGGCATATTAAAACCACTTTTGACAACTATTGAATAGCATTTCAGAAATAATTATGTATTGCTGTAGTAACAAATTCAGTCAGGCCTTCGCCTAATTACAACATATACGAATTATTGTGATATAGATACAAATCCAAGCGCGAAGAAAAATACGATTGCTCTCGCACGTGGTCACACCAGGACTCGAACCCGGTACTTCCAGATTACGCGTCAGGTGTGTTACCCTTTCACTAGCGCGCACTGTGACGTACGCATCGAATTTATCTATCCGCTGTGTACCTATTGTTATTTTGAAAGGTATTATATCCTTAGCGCCATCTATGAGAACACGTATTACACCTATTCACATTCCTTTGCGCTTTGATTTGTATCTATAATCTATAGCACAATAGATAATAATGTGGTGTCAATTTTCCTTCATTAAAACACAGAACCCCAATAAACTTATGGTTCATATGAAGAGAAAAAATATATGAATTAATTATGTCCATCAGTATTAACGAATTCACTGCCTTGAACGCATATGCTCATATAAGCGTACTGGTTTAAATCTATCTTGTGAACGCTACTGCGAGCTCACATATTGACGTATATGTGAGTTCATATATATTAACGATACATTCCATTTATAAAATACTATATTACTATGCATTTATGGCACTGAGCTAGGTAAGTATGGAACCTGTAGAAAGTTAAGACAAATTGCCGATGGCGAATACGTTAATTCCGGCGGCGTCGCTCTGGCGTAAAATTCCGGAATTTCTGATACTGTCCATACTAAACAATACCGGAATTGCAAGCCCTAGTCCTGGCTAATATTATTTTCGTCAACTGAACTCCAGTTTAATTCCACTTATTTCTGAAATTCGCGCCAAATACATTCATAAGAAAAGGGGTATGAATTAATTCTGTATTGTATCTAGTTAATAACTACACCCAAACATAAGTATTTATTAAGTTGTCAACCTCGTCAACTCATAACCTACTATTAAGAAAATAATTAGTTCTAATAACATCTTATCGTAACCAACTGTTGTTAGCTCCTGACAACTCTCATTCTGTTATTGTAAACAAACAAATACAGGACAATTAAAGATCACGTTGAATTGCATCACTGCCCCACTGACTACTAGTCGGACAAACACAGTTGCTTTCAGAACACAGTTACACCGAACACAGCTACCAACTATGCTGTCCGAAATCACCATCCTGTCATGCCTACTGGCTTTTACTTCAGGCGAGCCGACGATAGCTGGAATCGATAGAACCATAAGCGAGGGAGCGACAAGCATGGGGTACAATGTTATTTACGGAGACGAAGATGTGACTATATTTAACACGGTAGTGGACGAGGTTGAAAAGAAAGCGATGAAGGCTAAGATTAGACTTAATGAACTTATACAACCGCTGCCAGCGATGGACGTAAAATGCTTGATGTCGGCGGACCATTATTGTTCCAAGGAGATGAAGGAGACGAAAAGTGAGTACAGTACCGTTATCTATCTTTAGTTACTGAATAATGTCTTAATCTGTTGAATGTCTTAATTTATATTTAACCTCGAAGCGGAGACGCGGCAGACCTCGTCGTCGATTGCGGGACGACTTTGACCTCTTCTTGGAGGACTGGCCAGGGGTAGCTTTAAACCGGGATCAGTGTAAAAAGATGGGAGAGGCCTTTGCCCTGCAGTGGGACAGCTCGGGCTTAATATAGTATAATAATTTATGTTTCTGGATACATATCTAGGTTATTCAGATACAAGGGAACCTGCCTGCCCACACTACCACGCCTTCTACGAGGTGGCCCACCCAATGATCTTGTGAGGCCTGCGGTTGGCGCAGATAGCCCATCAGTAACCATTTTTTGACCGAGATGATAATGATGATGAATTAGACGATATATGTGTGGCGTAATTTAAGTTCGCAATAGGCACAATATTGCGAACTTCAATTACAAACATTTACAAATAATTTCTTAACATACTTCTAATCCTCATGTCTTGTTTTATTATTTCCTCTAAGTCATTGAGAGATCCATCCAACCACAATGTGGTTCATCGTTTCGGGACATCCTATAACAATGCAATCTTATGGCAATGTATTAATCATCAACCTCATATCATTGAAATAAAACAATTTAACGGATTATATCGCGTATATTATCTCATTTTAGTTCCCGACGTTTCGGAAGCTTTCCAGCTTTCCATGGTCACGGGAGGACTGAGAAAAGATGTATTTTCCTCTGTCAAAGTTACAATTTGTGCAAACTACCCATTTTTTGAATAAACACAAATAAAGGTGTACATACATGCCAGATGGGCCTAAGCTGTAAAGACAGTTACACATGTGCCAGAAGGGCTTAATTATTTTATTCTAATAATTTACCAAGCAGCATTTCACAAATGAGGCGTACTGAGGAGAAAAGAAACGCTGCAAAGAAAAACTCCCAGGCTACCTCATTACTAATTATAATATTTAAAAACAGAGACTATTAAACTACTTTTAAACAGATAAGATATTTTACACCGTTCGGAAATTAAGGTTTTGCAGTCCTGTGTCTCGCTTGTTCCTTGATGAGATGTATTACAGGATCCCAAGCTGGTGGTAGTGACAATCCATCTTCTCTATTGAAATTAGGATGCTTTTTAATCTCAATAGCCTCGCGTAGCATCCTGGGAAAATATCTTTTTTCTTTGGCAAGGATAGAAGGTTTATCAAACTTAATTGAGTGGTTTGGTTTGTCAATGACATGTTCACAAACTGCAGACCTATTACACCGACGGTGCTTGACATCTGCTATGTGCTCCTTCACCCGGGTTGATACACTGCGTTTCGTTTGACCAATGTATGAAAAACCACACTCGCAGTCCAGCTTATAAATGCCTGCACTCTGCAAAGGGGTGCTACTCTTCACGGGTCTAAGGTATTGAGACACCTTCTTCAACGGCTTGAAATATGTTTTTATAGAAGCACGCTTCAAGATGTTTCCGATCTTGTCTGTGACCCCTTTCACATATGGTAATACGGCAGGTTTACGCTCGACTGTTGGTTTCTTCATACTGGGATTCTGCTTGGAACGTGGTATCTGGAGCTCGTTGGCTCGAAGCGCACGTTTGACATTCTGTAACTGAGCAGTCAGATGTTGATTGTCGCAGATACCCCTGGCTCTCTGAAACAAAGATTTACCCACTGTAGCAAGTTGACAGGGATGGTGGTGAGATTTGCCATTCAAATACCTATCTGTATGCGTAGGTTTCCTATATACAGTATGACCTATGTCATTTTTAGGACCTCTAATTACTAGCACATCTAAGAATGCAAGTGAATTTTGATTTCTTAGACCATCTGAACTCCATGCATAGTAAAATTAAATTCACTATGGAGTTGGAAAATCAAAATTCACTTGCATTCTTAGATGTGCTAGTAATTAGAGGTCCTAAAAATGACATAGGTCATACTGTATATAGGAAACCTACGCATACAGATACGTATTTGAATGGCAAATCTCACCACCATCCCTGTCAACTTGCTACAGTGGATAAATCTTTGTTTCAGAGAGCCAGGGGTATCTGCGACAATCAACATCTGACTGCTCAGTTACAGAATGTCAAACGTGCGCTTCGAGCCAACGAGCTCCAGATACCACGTTCCAAGCAGAATCCCAGTATGAAGAAACCAACAGTCGAGCGTAAACCTGCCGTATTACCATATGTGAAAGGGGTCACAGACAAGATCGGAAACATCTTGAAGCGTGCTTCTATAAAAACATATTTCAAGCCGTTGAAGAAGGTGTCTCAATACCTTAGACCCGTGAAGAGTAGCACCCCTTTGCAGAGTGCAGGCATTTATAAGCTGGACTGCGAGTGTGGTCTTTCATACATTGGTCAAACGAAACGCAGTGTATCAACCCGGGTGAAGGAGCACATAGCAGATGTCAAGCACCGTCGGTGTAATAGGTCTGCAGTTTGTGAACATGTCATTGACAAACCAAACCACTCAATTAAGTTTGATAAACCTTCTATCCTTGCCAAAGAAAAAAGATATTTTCCCAGGATGCTACGCGAGGCTATTGAGATTAAAAAGCATCCTAATTTCAATAGAGAAGATGGATTGTCACTACCACCAGCTTGGGATCCTGTAATACATCTCATCAAGGAACAAGCGAGACACAGGACTGCAAAACCTTAATTTCCGAACGGTGTAAAATATCTTATCTGTTTAAAAGTAGTTTAATAGTCTCTGTTTTTAAATATTATAATTAGTAATGGGGTAGCCTGGGAGTTTTTCTTTGCAGCGTTTCTTTTCTCCTCAGTACGCCTCATTTGTGAAATGCTGCTTGGTAAATTATTAGAATAAAATAATTAAGCCCTTCTGGCACATGTGTAACTGTCTTTACAGCTTAGGCCCATCTGGCATGTATGTACACCTTTATTTGTGTTTTTTCAAAAAATGGGTAGTTTGCACAAATTGTAACTTTGACAGAGGAAAATACATCTTTTCTCAGTCCTCCCGTGACCATGGAAAGCTAGAAAGCTTCCGAAACGTCGGGAACTAAAATGAGATAATATACGCGATATAATCCGTTAAATTGTTTTATTTCAATCAGTAATAATCGCGGAAATAGAAGAAAATATTATAACCTCATATCAGTCTAAAGATGTTCACTACAGAACTGCAGCCTCCCCTACGCATCTTTACAATGACCGGTCGTACTACACTCAGCATCAAATAGTTTGTACAAACATCCAAACCACCAAATATATTGCAATATTATTATTACTATGGGCACAAAGCCTATTTGATGCTGAATGTACGCTGCCTTCACCCAATGATTTCTTACGATCAATACACACGTTTGGGGTTTTTAATATAACCGGGAAATGTGGAAATCCATCGTTAGAACTTGATTTAAGAATGGTCTTATGTTACATTGGTTTAAACTTATACGATCTTCACTCATTATCACAACACAACAAATTGGGGCTTAAATATGATTAACGTTACCGTTGGTAATTCTTCGACGTTTCGGACGTCGCGTTACGTCCATGGTCTCGAAGGAACAAATCATATTTATACGGGATTAAGCCCCGTTTTGTTGTGTTGTGATAAGGGATCGTATATTAATTGCGATAATGATAATGATGAAATAAATGTCTTGTCTCCAGGTGTGATAATCCAAGCGATCAAAGACGATTGTAAGGAGTGCTCGATAGCACAGAAGGAAGGTGCTGGTAAGGTGATCGCAGCAATGATGGCACACGACCCGTCAGCATGGAAGCTGTTCCTTACCAGGTACGACGGGCTTAAGAAGGTTCAGAGGATCTTAGGATAAGTTGTAGTGATATCCACCTAAATTATACCTTGTAAGTATATACATTACCGAGTCACGCTTCATAATGTCTGGGTGGATGGGACATGCATCTAGTATAATTTATAGGCGTATTTTATATTGTAAACCTGACTTGAACAGGCAGGATCTCATTGCTAGTTAACCTCTTAACCTATCGCTGTGGGGGCAGCGCACATCCTCTAACTGTTCGTGACTACTTAGGAAAATTCTGTGCATGTCCTGTTGTTCAGGACTAACGGACTAACTCACACTTCTGTGTTGACGTAATATACTCGTAGCTATAGAGCTTAAGCCCCCTAGATATTATTTAGAGTGACTGTACCAATCCTGTTTTATTTATAAACATATCTACATCTAAACATTTTAGAAATCTCGTATTGCATAAACGAAAAAGTAATTTATCCTAATTTCTAAGCGATTAGTTCCTTAATTTTCTCTAAATACTTAAAAAGTTAGTTTGGATTTTATTAATTTAATACATAATTAGCCATAGTCTCTAGATTATTATAAATATTTCTGTAAATCTGAATACTTGCCCATAATCTGATCCATGAAGTAATTACGTTAGGTTGTGAATACGGCGCAATGCCTAAAGATCTGACTTTTTTTCATTACATTTAAATCTTTGGCTCACCAGGGGCAAGATGGGGACTGTGTTAGCCTGGGATGTAAGTCGAAAGATGCCAGGGTACGTTGGGGTTGGGGACTGTGTTAGCCTGGGATGTAAATCGAGAGAGGCTGGGGCAAGTTGGGAATGTGATAGCCTGGGATGTCAAGGGAGAGGGGTTGGGGTAAGTTGGGGACTTTGTTAAAGACCGGGGATATAAGGCGGGAAAGATAGGGTTAAAGAGGTGAATTTGTTAAAGTAGTGGAAAGTGTTAAAGTAGTGGGGGTAATTTGGGAAATGTATTGAAATAAATATGTATACATTGTAGGCTCGCTATTCTGATTAAGGAGCAAAAGAGAAGCAAAAGGAGCCTCTCTCAAGCAGACCCAGAAGAGAACGGATACAGAGCGGTAGGCGAGCCTCAAGAAGTTATGAATGTCCGCTCCAAACGATTCCTTCTTCCTGGGGCCAAAGTTAGAGTAAAAATGTCTATTATGGAGAAGGTAGAATAATTTTTCAACTCGACTTTTTATGGGTTTATAGAATAGTGATTGTGCCATTGTAATAATAATATTCACATGCTAAGTGTAAGTCCAGCGGGCCTATAATGCATGAGAGTATCACACTAGATTAAATTAGATAGATAAATGACAATGCAAACACCACTTTCGGACACATACGTTAGTTCGAGGGTGACAGATGTTTTATCATGTCTATCGTGGAATAAATACTACCATCATAAGATGATACTGAATGAACATATATTGATCATACATTATTTTAAGCGTAGCCAATTTGGTCACAATTTATCTATATGTAACAATAATGTTGTACAGATACAAATTGTTGTAATTAAAACGATAAAACCAAATATTTGTTTTTCAATTATTCATCATTACCAACTTTTTGATGCTGATGGTTGCATGTGGCTCTCAAATTCATCCTCAATAGCGGGAGAGCTTCGCATAGTGAAACGTAAAAATTAACTTAATTTAAATTTAATGAAAGGTAAATGATAGTGACGAGTATCCGATACGTATAGTTGATATCTGGAAAATACAAGACCGTAAGTAATCGGTGACCCAATACAAAAAAACTATAGAAAAAAAATGATAATTTTAAGCGCCCGATCCGATTTTCAGGTAGTAGCTAAGAACACTGTTGATGAAGTCACACCATAACAAACACAAAAAAGAATCTTCCGTCCGTTCAAGAGCTATGCCACAGAAACAAAAACAGATGCACACGTCAAACTTATAACACACCTCTTTTTGTTCGTTAAGTGTTAAAAAAAACATATAAACATGTTTTTACACCCTTTTATTAGCGACTTTCTAATCTGTGTCCAGAATTCGTGGCTCTGTCATTAATCATTTATGCGCGTGCATTCATTTGTCCTGTTGTTCCGTGATCGTGTCGCCTTTCGTTTCTTCCGTATTTTCACCTTGCGCTGGTTTTTCCTGTTCGGTTGCTTCGTCTTCTTTGTGAACTTTGGAATTCAAGTATTTTTGTTTGTAGGAGCCATCCGAGTTGTATCTAGAAGATAACAATCCTAAGTTAAGTTAAGAAATGTGCAGGCAATTAATTGCGGGCATCATATTAGACATAAATTAAACATAAAATATAAATTATTTATTACAAATACAAATATTAACACAAAATACCTACTCATTGTATTAAAAAGCGTGCGTTTAAAGTTGTTACGGTTTCCGAAGGTTTAGATTTGTACAATAACAAGTAAGTATATTCCTCGATATCTATATGAGGCATCAGCAGGAGATGCTGTATTTGGAGGCTCTATGTCGCGTGATAATTGTCTATCCCTTTTCATCTAGTACAATGCGAAAGAGACGGGTGATACTGTATCGCACAACAAGTTACCTATTTTACAAGAGTTACTGGAGACGTTGGCGATCTAGTGTCCTTCTCTGGTAAAATAATGTGGAGGTTGGAAATCATATTGAACTATTAGAACCTCCACAGTAGTATGCGAGACAGACAGGCAGGTATTTTAAAAATAGGTTATGATCGTCATCATCATCATCATTTCAGCTATAGAACGTTCACTGCTGGACAAAGGTTTCCTCAATAAATTTGCACATGAGCCGGATACGCGACCCGTATCCAGCGAGTCCCCGCAACCCTAACCAGGTGACCGACATAGCAAACAGGGTAAGCAAACTGAAGTGGTAATGTGCAGGGCACATAGTTCGAAGAACCGATGGCCGTTGGGGCAGAAAGATTCTCGAGTGGAGACCGCGTATCGGCAAGCGCAGCGTGGAGGGCCACCCGCAAGGTGGTCGGACGACCTGGCTAGAGTAAAAATAGGTGATGTATTTAAATTAACAATATCGACTGGCTAGTTCTACTTTTGTTAATAGGAATTAGTCTTACGCCAGCTATCGAATAGAAAATATATCCAAACCGTCAATTTATATTGTTTTACTGCTTCCTGAAGCCCTAACCCTCACATTAGCTGAGCAACCTTTACAATACCTCTTGGATGTTGGAATGCGTGACTGAATGGAAGGGTGAATGAAGCTTACTTTTTTTCGAGTTACTTCAGGCATCGGGGCGCTGATCTAGGATGAAGTGCATCGCTGGAAGCTGCAGTCATTGGAAATGTATGGGTTGTTGGTGGCCCAGTGTCCATTGGGTAAAGTTGCTGGATGTTCGCTCAAGAGCGTGACTTACTTCTCGATTTGTCCCAGTCGTCAGGGCGGTGGGGAATGTTGCAGTCCATTACCGTGTCGGCGCCCTGCTACTGCCGTTCCATGCATTTGCTGCAGTCGTCAGAATTGTAGGAGATGTTACTGGTCCAGCATCTTCAGGAAAACGTTCTGGATGATAGTCCTAGAGGAAAAACACGATTTACTTCTTCTCGAGTTTGTCCCAGTCGTCAGGGCGGTGGTCGATGATGTAGTGCATCACTTTGTCAGCGCCCTGCTGCTGCCGCTCAGTGCATTTGCTGCAGTCGTTGGAAATTGCATCTGGGAGGTTCTCTGCAATTAATCATAGAAAAAAAATTACTTGATTTGCGTGTTAGGAAAATCCAGGTGAGTCTCTTTAAAGGGACTGCCTAGCGCCCAAGCAAACTTAAGGATATTATCCATGTTTGAGCTCCTTCCCATCAGGTGCACGGCATTAAGTCCAGCAAGCTGTCCGGCTACGTGAAGCCGGTCAGTAGGCGGCTGCTGGCAAGGATCTCGTCCAGGTCGATGCCGTCGTATTTGGTCGTATAGGTCTGTTTCTGGACAGAGCATTGGCTGGCCAGGTGAATGAGAAAGATAATGGCAAGTCTCTTTACAGCGAGTGCCTAATAAGCGCCTGTGTAAACTTAACGACATTACTCACGTTTGAGCTCTTTCCCATCAGGTGTGCACGGCCTCAGATCCAGTAAGCAGTTCACGTAGCCGGTCAGCAGACGGCTGCTGGCTAGGATCTCGTCCAGGTCGATGCCATCGTATTTGTTCGTGTAGGTCTGTTGCTCAGCTGAGCACTGGTAAGCCAGGTAAATGAGAAAGATCAAGGCGAGTCTCTTCATATTTACTGCGTAGCGCCTGAAAAAAATGTGATCAATTTAATGGTTGTGCGCGATTGCTTTTGATTATTCCTATTCAATAAGATGTTTAAAGATTGCGAATAATCAAATAATAAAAGGTTTTTCTGTTTTAAACGCATCAAAAATTTTAACATGTACCAGTACGAAGGTTCTTAATTTACTTTCCAGAAGCCCTGACGTTAAAAAACCATTCCAACTTGGTTTTGTGTTCGTGTTTTATTGCATTTATTTTCTTTTATATCCATACCATCTAGGCCAAATAAGCAGTAATTTTGCAAATTGTAGATAAATAACGGATTAGAGTTTTTTTGTTTGTGTGTAAATCAGAAGAAATATGGGGCGGCAGAAATGTTTACACATTGAAATTGCTTATAACTAAAGGACATTTTCTCTGGTAAGCCTCATAATCTTTTTAGCTGGGGGTTTTTAGATGTCATATGATCTTTAAATTTTAGATACTCGAACAAATCTTTTTAAAAGATTAATTCGTGCTTTGTATAAATAAGAAAGTAAATCCGATAACTTGAGTAGATAATGCTATACTACAGATACAGACATAAGTAATTTCTATAGGCTATAAAGTTAGTACACTTTTTAATTTAGACAGTAGGATTATATAATATTTAGGATTTAATTGGAGAGAAATTAATAACCTGTTAAATGTTGCAGTGCCCTACAGGGTTTCATAGCGGTAAAAAATAAAATGTAATATCTTCCAATGTAACCTACCTATGAAATAAATAAATAAACTGATAACTGCTTAAAAAGAGGGTAAACTCATGTGCAACTCTTAGTGCGACATTAGATACAATCGTGAAATTGCTGTAAGAGGTTACAATTTGTAGTTGATGATGCAAAATGATGGGCATATTATCCGAACTGCGATCAAAGAAATAGAAGCTATTCAATATTTTATTGTCTGGTGTCTTTTATCTGGGTCTGGTTAAGTGTCAGGTACACTTGAAGAATGTCATAAAATTACGAAATCAAGGATTGGCGGAGCTCTATATTATTGGCATATCAATGTGTTGTCTCGGTCACCTGCAAATAATTTGGGGAATATACAGCAGTTTAAAGATCATACCTGGGACGACAGACTGGTCGTTGACCATAACGTAGTTGTAAGTAAGACATGATATAGAGCAGACAATCGGCAGGAAATGCTCAGAATCGGAACGAGCACAGACCATTCGACTCTTGGATTAATAATTCGAAGTAGTAGTTTTCTTTTAATTCAGAAACCGACCAGCAATTGACCCTTGTATCTCCTGAAGGAAAGTGGCTACGGTAATGTTGGTGCAATACAATACAATATAATGAGTTAGTGTTATAACACTAGAAGGCGCTCACAACTTCGTTTGCGGAGGAGAAAAAGTCATAACCCCTCTATTTATCTTCAGCGTAGTCGGGTAAAAAGTATTCTATAACCATCTGGAGATACCCAGCTACCCGTGTACCAAAAATGGTTGAAATCCGTTTAGCCGATTTTGCGAGATGAAGCCGCAACGACACATACAAACATACAAAAATCCAAAAAAAATGTTTTTCGCTTCAGTGACCCTTACAATAGTTTTTTTTAATATCTTCAATGTACAGACATTTAATTTTTACAACTTTATAATAGTACAGATATAACTCTTTATTGCGCGAGTCACAATAACAAATGAAAATAATATATTTAAGGAGAGAGAGCGGTATATTTGGCGGCTTATTTGGGTATTTAATGGCAAAGTACCTAAGTCTGGCGGGTTGTTTGTGGCTCCTAGACGGATGAACCGATTTAAATTTAGTTCTTGTTTGTAAAGTGGCTTCATTTAAAATATTCTTAGTTATGATTCAAGATAGCTATGATTCAACCTTTTGAAGATTACCTATCTGCTTTTTTGCTGACGTGTGTAAAGTGATATAGGGGAACAGCGAGCAAATTAAAAGAGTATGAAAATCCGAAGCACGTTCGAGCAATACCTACCTATTACTTCCATGAATCATCACCGCTTAAACTTGAATAATTTCAACATTAACCATGACCTCGGCGACTCCGGTGTTGAGGAACAAGGGCAGTTGTGCGTCAACATAATAAATGATTACCTAGTGTAGCTTTTAATTCATGTCTTCGGCTCAGACACTCTTCGTGGAGTGGCTGTAGTTATGGATGGTTTGATTTAGTCATGGTCGTTGCATTCGCGATTTTTTTCCGTTGGTCGTAAAGAAGACTATCATACTCAAAAACAGTAAGAAATATTAACATTACTAGGATTTTCCCGTGGCTTTGCCCGCTTTTAACTATTTTATTAATAAGTAGTTAGTAAGCCGAGTGCTGTTCGACATGATTCGGTTCATGACCAAAAACTTGTCGCTCATGATCAAGGTCGTCGTAATGGACTGAAACATATCGAGCAGCAGGTACTCGGCTTTTATAACGTGCGTAAACGCTAATGTGATCTGAATATATCTGATGATTTTAATATATCTGATTCTTACCGTTTTTTACATACGTATCGGGAACCGTGCATGCTTTCGGGATAAAAAAGGAGGCTAGGTCATTCTTCAGCCGCTATTCTATCTACATGTCGCAGAATGGCTCCGGTGTCTCACTATCGGTGGGCATCGCGTAATCGGTCCCTCGGGAATGAAACAAGTCCAATCCTTATTTACACTATTTAATCACAAATAACTGTCACTTAGTCAATACACAATGTCAATATCATTAATCATCACTTATTTACTATCCAATATAATCTAGCTCAACAATAATCTAAAGGACGTCACGGGATGTGCGTCTACGCGCGACCAGGGCCTCTGTATCGACTGTACGTGGTTCCCATGACCTCACCCCCGCGTCACCGTGGCACTTGACACGATGCTGTAGCTATACATCTCCGACATACATATATGCAAAAAATCACTTCAGTCCGTCCTGTCTACCACATGGAAGAAGGAGAAACCATCAAATACACACTCGATGATATTAGTAAAGATTAACCCGCAAACCACCATCGAAATGTCGCAGTGGCAATCCACCGCTACGTCACTTACATATGTGACACAAACTGAGAGTGATAATTTAAGTCGCTGGCTAAATATTACAAAGTTCTATGTTACATTTTCAAGGCAGCTAAAATTGGACTTCGTGTCACTGTAAATATGTATGAACAAATGCATCGTAAAAAGTGAACCCTGCTGTACCTCTTCACGCTTACACCGCCGAACCGATTGGAATGAAATTTGGTATGGAGATAGTTTGAGTCCAGGGGACTTTTTATCCTGGAAAAATACCCTTACCCGCGATAAACGAATTTAAGGCGGACGATGTCGCGGGCAGAAGCTAGTACTATTATAAAGTTGTAAAAATAAAATGTTTCTATGTTTGTATGTGTCGTTGTGGCTTCAACACGCTAAATCGGCTAAACGGATTTCAACTATTTCTGGTACCCGGGTAGCTGGGTATATAGGATACTTTTAATCCAACCATGCTGAAGAAAAAAAGAGGGGTTATGACTTTTTCTCCTCCCCGAACGAAGTTGCGGGTGCCTTCTAGTATTAAATAAATACATAAATTTTAGAGGTCAATTTTAGATAAATCGAACAATGTAGTCCCCTGGTAAGTTTTATTGAAACTTGTGTTATGATATTAGTACAAGCAAAAGTTGTCGAAAGAGATACTACAGCTCAAAAGACCAAAAACCTGCGCAATAACAAGAATCCTGACAGGTCACTGCAAACTAAACAAGCACCTACTTTTTGTTTTACAAATATCATGATAATAATCACAATTTTTGCAATTTATTAGTGGATCACTCCACTAGTGTTATTATTATAAACATAGATCAGAAACAAATGAAAAAATTTTTCGACGATACTGGTCTGGCTCAAGGCACTGGTTCAAGTCCAGTATCTTCGAAATTTTTTTTCATTTGTTTCTGATCTTTGTTTATAATAATAAACAAGCACCTGTTTCAAATGGGTATGAAACAGGGAGCAGTATGCAGATTCTGCCAAGAGACAGAGGACACTACAATGTATATCCTCTGCTTCTGTGGACCACTCATGAGGAAAAGAAGTCTACCTCGTGCAACATGTCGTGCCCCCGGAAGAGATACATTTCACTGCCTAAAGAATTTGGGAATTCCTAGACTAAACGGGCCTCAGTAGTGAACTCTAATAAAGGGACGCCACAATAGATCAAATCTGGTCGAGGCGGCAACATATTCTTGTTGGTTTGTCTATCTGCGTTGATGTTTACTCTTCTCTTTCATTTGCTCTAAGGTTAACTGGAAGAGATCCCTTAAAGGGATAAGTTCGCCTTTGTACAAATATGTTACTTTAATTTCTTTGTTTTATTGTTTTATGTACAATAAAGTGTTTACAATACAATACAATACTATATGTTTTTTTTAACTTAGCTTTAGATTCTTCCTTTTCTTTTCTTACTTTAGATTTACATTTATGCAAATAATCAACATTTTTTTACTACATATTCTATTACTTTAATATTTAAAGAATTAGCAATAACATATAAAGAAACATACAAGACTGAGGAACAAATATTTATGCTCATCACACAAATATTTGACCTTACCAGGATTTGAACCCAAAAGTTAATGCGACAGGGTTGTATGGGTGGTTCGCAAATTATTATGGCGGACACGAGTATTGTAGTTTTGTAAGTAACGTTGTTGTATCATTGTGGTTTCTCTCAGATAACAATTGAGTCTTGCGCTGCTTCGATCCCACGCCTGTAATAGGGTAAACCCTGTCAACCAATTTCAGTACAGCGAAGGCGGCTTAGTCAGTATAGCGATTAAGATAGTTATATCTATTTCCACTATCCACCACCACTCCAAATACACAGTGTATCAGATAATAAGGTTGGGACTTCCCATTAAGTGTGCAATACCTGTATCAGCACGTATCAGGAAGCCCCACTCCTTCAAAACAACATGATATTTCGTATCTTTAGAAATAACCTAAACCTAAGTATGGGAACACAATTTATGCAAATTTTGGATCGATTATTTTCGAAAATATGCACGCCATCAAATATTTTTTTTTAGGAACCTTAAAGAGTCTTTAGAAAAACTGTCGAAATACATTATGTTATAATATATTCTTGTAAAACTTCTTATATGTATATGTTACGTTATAGACGTTGATGATTGCCGAAAAAACAAAATCAGCTTCTGTTACATATATTCAATGCCCCCTACAAATACTTATTTTTTTATTTAACTACCAAACTAAGTAGCGGCTTATCACAAGAAACCAATACACCAAATTTCATAAACATAAGTCTTTTAGTTCTTGAGTAAAATGCCTGTGACATACGGATGGTCGGACGGACATGACGAACTAGCCTTGTGCCTTTTTTGCCATACGGACAACTACTACGATATCGCAATTATTTTGAAAAAATATAGTATCTAAAACGAACCTTGGTTCAAAGGCAGTAAGTGCCCGGTAGCGTCATATAAAGTAACTATGTTTTTCGTTGAAGCAAAATGATATACAAGTTTTTTTTCAAAGCGGTGACGATTTATTAAAATCCGGCATTTGTTTTTAGTAAATGTTATATAGAAAAAAAAAACAGTCCCGCGAATTGTATAATTCATGCCGGCTTTAAGTTAACCAACGAAAATGCATTCAATATTGACAATTTATTCCAAGTGAAAGTACTGTTAAATTGGTAAATACCGTGGTTTCAGTAAACTGTACCTGAAGTTATGAAAGGACCTAATTGCAGGTCATCATCTGGTACCTACACGTGTCACTTGCTGTATATTTATCTTCCAACAAAATTACTTGTGACATCGATTAAAAAGTAGGTACCTCTATTATGATTGCTTTGTTTGCTACCGCATTCTCACTCGTGGATTACATGACTGACAAATAAACGGGGGGGGGGGGGGGGGGGGGGGGGGGTTGCTACTTTTTTCCACATTTTCCTTAGTAAAACGAAATTTAAGTACGATAAAAAAAAAAACATCGAAAATGTACAGATCAAGCCCTTTCATATGATATCCCACTAGACCTAGTGACTATTAGACTTTAAATTTTTGCCCCCCCCCCCCCCCCCATATTGGTAATTTTTTGTAGAAAATTAAAATATATTATATAATGTTTCCTTCGCAATACATGTGGGCTGACTATGTTTATAAATATTCCAAATCTCAAATAGATAGTATAAGTAGTTTTTGAGATATGGCGCTCTAATAGTCGGACAGACAGACAGACAGAGTCGCACCATAAGGGTTCCTTTTTTACCTTTTTGGTACGGAACCATAAAAACGAGGTACCTGCGAGGAATCCAAAAGATTTAAACGCATTCTTTATTTTTTGCCATTCGTTGGTGCTTTTAGACGGTAGTCCAACGCATCAGCCTCGATTAGTCCGTCATACCCACTTTGGTACCTCGACTTATACGGGATGCATAAACGCATTACCCCAAGATTAAAAAAAAATGTTTGTTAGGAGCAAAAAATGTTATGCTTATGAACCGCAGTCAAATCCGGCTTAGTTTTGAAGATATTATAAATTTTCATGTGAACTATTAATTGTGATTACTAAAGTGCATTAAGTTCTTTTGATCTCGACGTTGCTATTGACAGACATCAAAGTGACAGCTACCAATTATTAAAGTCATCCTTTTTTGAAAAAAAATGGAAAATGATCATAGAAAATGTCAATAGAAATTATTCCATTTTTATGTACTAATGATCAACTACAAAACTAGATTTATTTTGCTGAATTTGACTTGGGTTCATATTTAATTTTTTAGTCCCAATGACCGCAGGAATGCGT
The DNA here is from genome assembly GCA_905404275.2 of Hedya salicella. Taxonomy (NCBI): domain Eukaryota; kingdom Metazoa; phylum Arthropoda; class Insecta; order Lepidoptera; family Tortricidae; genus Hedya; species Hedya salicella. The sequence continues at coordinate 8,227,560 of FR990112.1, read as the reverse complement.
CGTTTAAATCTTTTGATTTCGTCGTGGACACCGTGTAGAGGGCAAAGCCGCGAGTATGAAAAATTTTTTTGGTCGTTTACGTTTTGAAAATACCGTGGGACAAATACCTATACAAAAAATAATTAAAAAAAAACCCGACTGCGTAAAAAAACTAAAAAGAAAAAAAACAAGTCCAATACCCTAAAAATTTGTGACTGTTTTTGGGAAAAGGTTCCACTTTGTCGATATGGAGTTATGAGTAGTTTCTAATACTACAGATCATACGCTATCTTTTGGTGAAAGATATATGTCTCTAAGTGCTATAGTTATTTTTTTTAAATTCTTCAAATTTGCAAAAGTGAAAAAGCGACAATTGAGAAAACGTTAGTTAAAGTTAGGGACGGCAAAAAACACACTTGTACTTTGAAGTTATGTAGTGGTTAGTATCAAATGAATTGGCATACTTTAAGGATATTAAATTAGTCAAAATCATGTATGTAACCTTAGAAGTTTGTATGTTACGGAGGCTTGAACATAAAAAGAGAACGAAAATATGTCATATTCAGGATTGACATATTTTCGTTCTGTTTTTAAGTTCAAGCCTCTACTACTAAGGTTAAATACATGATTTTGACTAATTTGAAATCCTTAAAGTATCGGGTGCCGTTTCCTGTATGAATATACAGGAAACAGCATCCGGAACGGTCATCCTAAGGACCAATGTTCAACACTGTTTTGTCACGTGACAAATCCAAACTTCCATACTAATATTTTAAAAGTGAAAGTGTGTCTGTCTGTCTGTCTGTCTGTCTGTCTGTTACCTCTTCACGCTTAAACCGCTGAACCGATTTGGATGAAATTTGGTATGGAGATCACTTGAGTGCTGGGGAAGGACATAGGCTACTTTTTATCCCGGAAAAATACCCTTATCCGCGATAAACGAATTTAGGGCGGACGATGTCGCGAGCTGAAGCTAGTACATGATAAAGTATCTGTATCTCTTGTGTAACTTGACATGTTGCTGGAAAGTAACGGGGGCGTGATTAAAACACGCTCTCATTAGGTCGACCTGTATGTAACTAACTATATAATGGAATCTAAGGTAACTAATTTAACCATCTTCCAAGGATCGTAACCTCATGAAAATTGGTAGCTGTATGTAGTTCTGATGACAATACAATAATATGGTACTGTCGAACTGATCTGATGATGGAGCCGGAAGTTATGAACTGGAACTTCATGATGGAACATCGTATCATAGATGTGTTTGGATTTGTTAGAAAAGTCTTGTAAAGCGTGTTTTTCTAGTGTTTTAATAAACCACTGCTAATTTATTTTTATCTATCACGCGGTATACGAGACCACCAGAGCCACATAGATGTCTTAAAGTAAAAATTATGCTGATATTCTGCGGGTTTAAACTTTCATGAAGCTGACTGCATTGCTAAAAAACTTAACTGTAATTGCCTCTTTTGCATGTAATAGTGTACAAAATTGGTATGGGATGTCCCCTGTCAATTCTGTCACTTATGTCATTTTTAGGGTCCCTTACCAAAAAGTTAAAAAGGGAACGTTTATTGTGTGACTCTGTCTGTCTGTCCGACTATTAGCTAGAGCGTTATATATCAAGGAACTACTTGTAGCTGGTTATTTAGTGTCATCAACCTTGCAGATATTCAACAAAGGAAGTCACTAGGCACAGGTGTACCTAGTGGTCAACCGAGCAGATTTAGCCCGGTAACCACGAAATTCTTCCGTACAGGTGGGCGGTGGAGTGGGGGAAAACCCTTCCTACCACGCTGCATACTAAATAAACCGTGTTTGGTATCGTTTTCGTATAATTCAAAGACGAGGAATTAAATTCTGGAACAAAATTTTCACTCGTCCTGTGTCTTGCTTATTCTTTGATGAGATGTATTACAGGATCCCAAGCTGGTGGTAGCGACAACCCATCTTCTCTATTGAAATTAGGATACTTTTAAATCTCAAGAGCCTCGCGTAGCATTCTGGGAAAATATCTTTTCTCTTTGGCAAGGATAGAAGGAGGATATATATAACTCAAATGAGACAATATACGCGATATAATCCGTTAAATTGTTTTATTTAAATGAGTAATAAAGACAGAAGAAAATCATTACATATATCAATCAGTTTGGTTAAGTTTGCGCCTCATTTGTATGTGACGCCACGGATATCAGAGGCAAACTTAACTCAACCGGCCAGTAAGTTAATGCTTTAGCCTTAGATATTATCATGATCATAACAGGCGGAAATTATTTCTTGCTTCAATAATGGCACAGAGAAAGGACAATGATAAGGAAGGTATAATAAACATAATTAATTACCTTGCTCTTTCCGGTTTGGAAATAAATCTTAAAACTTGTTTTTATTATCCCATGTCCAGTATCATCTTTACGTGCTAAAGACACTCGGAGTTAAAGATAAATCATTGCGTATATCCTGCTGTATAATTTTGAAGTGCGTCAGTTGTTCATTCAGCACTCAGCATCATAAATATGTATACATTTTAGTACTTTAACAACATATTCATGTGTATACATATTTAAGACGCCGACTGTTCCTACCCGCGCCGTTCGTAGACTGCGTATAAGAATTTCATTAAATTTAACACTATAGCCCTGCACTACTAATAACTGATAAGATATAGGTATTCGAGCTTGAGAAAAAAAATCGTACGGCAATCTCTTCCTCGTTTCGATGAAGACATTATTTTGCTGTACTTAAGTAACTAGCTAGCGCAACTTTTCGCGCCTTTACTTGTCGAGCGACATAGCATCACCTGTCTTTCTCGCCCTGCAGTGAAAGGAAAGAGACATACAATCTATGTCGCGTGACAAAGAGTCGATCACAGACGTGCTAGACGTACAGCTGTAGCTTGTAGCTTTTCCATACGCAATGATCTTTACTTACCTAAGAACCGTGAATTTTAAATTCTAGGTATCTATTATAAGACATCAGTTCCGCAATTGCATCCAATTGACTTTTGTCACCTTCAGTCTCAGGTACGTACGTAACATTACGTGGCTCAAGAGTCAATTGTCACTTATTTTATTCTTAATAACGCACGGGTTTTAGGGTTCCACAACTCTGAAAAATATATAGTAAGAGCCATATATAGTTCCCCTCATTGTGTGGGAAACCGGTAACCCACAAATGGCATAAACTTTTTTGTTTTAATCATCATTTGGCATAATGTTTTTTTTTCTGAACACGTCAACTTATCAGGATTGTTATAAAACTAACCCTAACCTAATGCATTTAATAGGATGGTGCCTTAATGAGTCCTGTTAATTCTACAGTTTCAGAAAAAAATGCATTATGCCAAATGATGATTATAAATAAATAATAAATATCATCGACCTAGTCCCAAACTAAGCAAAGCTTGTACTATGGGTAATAGGCGACGATATACATAATGTATAAATAAATTATCATACTTAAATACATAAAAAATATCCAAGACCCAGGAACAAACATTCGTGCTCATCACACAAACACTTGTCCTGGCCGGGATTCGAACCCGGGATCGCCAGCTTCGTAGGCCGTTGTACAACCCACTGAGTCAAACGTGTCGTCAAATTATGACAAAAGAGTTTTATGCCAGATGTGGGTTACCGGTTTCCCGCACCCCTATTGAACTGAAATTTTAATTATATTTATGACCGAGCGTTAGCAAAGTTCTCAGTTTCATGAATAAATAATTTAAAAAAAATCGGCAAAGCGGGAGTCCGACTCGTGAACCGAGGATTCCGAACAAATTTGTAGGTACTATCGACAGCAAAATTGGATGGTCACCTTGCGGGCACTAATGGCTTGGCCGGTTGCAGGCTAACTTTGCAAAAATTAACTAGATAGCGTCGTTGTGACCAAAACTGTCGAATTTAATGACTTAATTAAATTTAATAGAGTATTACTAAAATGTATGTTCGATATAATATGATTACTATTATTCATCAAGCTGAAAAAAACTTACACCGAAATTACAACGACATCTATATTTAACATGTGGTATACCCTTCTTTTTAACAAATTGTGTAATGTTGCCACGCTAGCTAGCCTATTGCCCTCCTAAAGCAATGAGCGATATTTCAAAGAAACTATCGATACAAAATCTGTTGCCGCCATTTTATACAACGTTAGTATGAAGAATTTATCCACGAATTCACGGTTTTAAACTTATTCGAAAAACAGATCTTGAATGGATATGAATTTTATACAGTTATAAACAACTAGTGTCATTAATTGAATACCAAAATTTTATTACAGAAAATAAAAAAAACCAAAGAATTAAATAAATAATGACAATAGGCGAGCTTATAGTTAAAGAACAACTTACATTTATTATTCCTGTCTGTTAAAATAGCATACGAGGACATGAGTATTGCAAGTGCGAACTATATGGATTTTAAAAGAAATCCGTACTAATATATTATAAATGCGAAAGTGTGTCTGTCTGTCTGTCTGTCTGTTACCTCTTCACGCTTAAACCGCTGAACCGATTTGGATGAAATTTGGCATGGAGATAGTTTGAGTCCCGGGGAAGGACATAGACTACTTTTTATCCCGGAAAAATACCCTCATCCTCGATAAACGAACTTAAGGCGGACGAAATCGCGGGCAGAAGCTAGTAATAAATAAATGAACTGGCTGTGATTAGGAATTAGAAAATAATTCGTTTCACTTCCTGCATTTATTTGTAAAAAGTTTTCAAACCAAATAATACCTACCTATGTTATGGCTATGGGCTATCAATCAAAACATAGGGCTGCTCTAAAAATATTATGATACAAGTTTACATAATGGAAATACAAATTTTAGACATATATTCGTATTAAAATATTTTATGTTAAAGCATTAAAAAATTTACAATGAACAATTTGAAACATGACTGAATTCATAGCTATGATAGGGATAGATCTATATTCAATTGTGTAGTGTTCATATTGTAAATAGTGCACGTTATTTGGCCTCAGAATGAACAAACACTTTATTTTTAAGTTGTGTTGTTTTTTTGATAAACATATTTTTTTAACCTGATATGACATTTGTGCAGTTGTCTCGGCTGTATACATATCAACTTTGGTCTATATAAATAAGTAGAAAAAAGTAAGGGTTTATTTGTAGGAAACCCCACTGAATAGTGTTTTTTTTATTATTGTTACTCTGAAGTTAGATAAATGGGTATGTGCGTAAAATTAACCTAAAGGACTAATAGATATACAATAATAAAACAATAAAAAAAATCAACAAACTTTATTACTCACACAGTACTTATTTTTAAAATATAATTCAAGTCAAAAACAAAACAATTTAAATACTTTGTTGAGGCTACAGCTTAATTATTCGTTTCTGAAATCAGAAAGAGGATTGAAGCTCCACCTGAACAAAACAATACTTGTCTTATTTTATTACTGAATACAATTAAGTATAAAATAAAACTGAAACTTGGTTATGAATAGTTAGTTAACTATAATACTTATTTAAATGTTGCTGTTGGATTCACTTTTGCCTATCATTTATCAATTAGTCAAAGTTGGCGTGATGAAAAAAGATTGTAATAAACCGAATAACACAAAAGAAAGTTATTTATTGTCATAGTAGAAACTTAAAAAAAAAACATATTTTTCAATTTTAAACAATAAAAATAATGTAGTATTGTAGAATAGTTAAAAAGTTAGTAATGTAACTAATATATAGCTAATTATCACTTTTTTATCTATAACTGCTTGCAAGCGCGGGAACGCATAAATTCTAAGAAATTTTGAGACAGACCCAAACCACGAATACTATTCCAAATGGTAGCACAGTGTGTCTCCAATATTTCTGCGTTTTACTCATCAAATTCAAATTCAAAAATACTTTATTCATAGGTAATTTCATTATTACACTTAAAGCATGTCGTTATTGAATATTCTGATGATGACAACGTTCAAAGATAACACCTCATGCATTTTTTATGGAATTAAAGTCAGGTGATCTAGTAGGCCACGATATGACATTTATATTATTGTGCTGGTAAAACCACTCACGCACATTTTGCGAACAATGTATGGGACCGGACAGTTATCTTAACAAGCGTAGTTAGTAATAATTTTTCCTCTGGATAGACATTCCTAACAGTTGGTAACACGGCTTCTTCCAGCACATTGTAATAGTCAGCACTTTGACTCGGCACTCGGACCAGTTCTCCCGGATCAGCACTCATCCAACCCCACATGTTCACAGTAATACGACCAGACTCCACATATAAAATGTTTTTTTCATCTGTAAACATGACATTGCTCCAATCGTCATTTAAGTGTTCCCGGGCGAACTAAAATAATTCTTCTTTGTGATGTGGTGTTAGTAAAAGTTTGACCGCATGCCTACGATGCTGCAATCGTTCACTATGAAAGACACTGCGAATAGTGTCCACTTTTGTGTCATATAAACGGGCGTAGGTAATGGTTAGTTGTTTGAAAACCGTTTACTTCATACTCCCGGACTAACGACGTTGCTGTGCGTCAATCAGCCGTGGTCAATAGTTCTTTGGCGGTGCAATAATGACCCTTCTCCTCCGAATCGTTGCACCCATAAAGCAACCGTTTTTTTCTGCAACAATATTAGAAATGTGGTATAATACAGATATCGTTTAAATGTATTCATTATATTTGTATCATATATAAAACAATACTTACATTTACACCGGTTTCTCTGGCAATTTCTGCCATATTTTTGCCATCATTATGCAAGGCATTATCTGTGACCTTTTCACTAAATCGATGTTGTTATGAGAATTCATTTTAAAACTTGATAAGCTATCAAACAAGATAATCGAACCGACGGGAATAGCTACTGCTAGCGGACGAGCTGTTTCTTTGCAATAAAAACTAGAACGGTATACTTATGTTTTAAGTCTACCCTCTAAGTATGAGTGTTAACCAATAAGTAACTGTTGCACTTTTCAGCAACGAATACCAAGTGAATTTATTATTTGTTATTAATATTCGTGTAAAATTACAATTACTTTTTGATAAACCTAAAAAAAATAATCAATTAAAAATATTCATACTAAACGCATTACTTGAATTTCTTGTAAACTTACGTCATTCTGAATATGGTAATAAATTTCATTAACTTTCCCCAAGTCTCAATGGCTGAGGGGCTGAATGCAGCTGTTTAAAACGTCTAAGGGGCCCATAGTTCGAATCCTGGAAACAGTTATAGGAATGGTAGTGTTTTTGGATTTTGCGTAAATCATCATGGGTAGTAGATTAATATGAGTCGAATTTAGACTGTCCTTAGAAACATTGAATAAATAATCGAAGATACATTCTATAATTTCTGGATTTGGACAACACCGAAAATAAACAAACTGACTCCGCTTACCAACAGAATAAAATATTAAATTTTACATATAACGCTGTTATCAGCGCCATCTATTGGAATCTCATGAAACTAATGAAGTATGACCATCCACTTATGCAGCCCATAGTACCTAATGTAAATAATTCGTCTATCAAGGGAATCGAGGTCTCAAAATGTACGCTTTAATCGGATTACTGACATAGACAGACATAAGACATTTCTTATATTGGTTGTGCTACAAGAGCTACCTTCATACCCGATTTCAAGTTTCTGGGACAACACATTTTTATTCCACAGCAATTTGTATGGAAACACGTTTTTTATGACTGTATTTTTTAATTGCGTTGACTTAGAACTTTTTTTTACAGCTTTAAGGGATTTCTGATTTAAGTATTTGATTTTAATTTCAGCTTGATATCTCCACGCGTTCCTGCGAAGACACACAGACACACAGACAGCTTAGACATATACTTTTAAGGTACGGAGCCCTAAAAAAAACGGCCGAGTGTGAGTTAGATCGCATTTGAAGGATTCCGGATTACCAAACGTAAAAAAACTTCATGAAAAACACTTTTCTTCATGATCCCTTTACTTTTTAATAATAAAAATTGAGAATACGGACATGCGATGATAAAGAGACTGAGTCCAAAATTTACGACATAGGGCAGAGGGGCTACTCCGAAATCCGAAAAACGAAGTTCGTATGGCCATCCCGCTCACTCAAACACAGCATAACATGAGAGTGAGAGGAACAGCACGTTTCGTAACGTAACTTCGATTTTTGAGTTTCGGAGTAACAGTTCAGACTGTGGCTTGATTATTTTCTTAAATGTTAAATTTCAGTTACAGATCAGGGCGATAAAGAAATTGATGTGTACATCAGGGGGCACGGCAGTGCCCCCGCCAGGCCCCTATTTGAGAACCTCTGGATAAGACCAGAACGCAGAAATTTTCGTCATCCAGTAAGCTATAATCACATCCTTAAAATCCAAAATTTCAAGTCTGTAGCTCATTTAGTTCCGAAGTTAAGCGAAAGCAAACCTTCAACGGCCAAGTCACACAACATTGACTATTATAATAAAAAAATCGCAGTAAAGAACCTTAGACTGGGGACTTTGTCTACATTTCATTACTTTTTAGAGATAAACAAGCAGCTCCATCGAGAATTGGCTAGTTTTTTACAGAATGTTTTTAGTGGGATTTTGTTTACCATAGTCGTGAACATAATAATATGTTAAGTTGATGAAGTCAAGATTTGTTTTATAAAAAAAACCGGCCAAGAGCATGTCTGACAATGCTCAGTGTAAGGTTCGGCGTTCCGCAGCCGTTCGTAAATACGATATGAAAAAAATCACTGTAGCAAAAGAGCGTATCTTCACGGCACTTAAGTCCTTTCGCGGAGTATTTTGGCAATAATTCAAAAAAGGTATATCCGATCATGTCGAAAACAATTTTCGTTGAAAGTGTTTATTAAGATTTATCTTTGTGACTTTTTTATATTTTTTGCACATAAGGTTTAGAAAATAGAGGGTCGGGGACACAATTTATGCTACTTTCGGAGCGATTATTTCCGAAAATATTCCCTAAATGAAATTTTTTTTAGAAACCTCAACTTTTTTTAAAAGAACTATGGAAATATGTAGCACACATTGATACACACTGAACTTTGTTTTTTCAGTTTCGGTTACATGTATAGATAGATAGATTGTAGTGATAGTGCTCCTCTAGAAAGATTTTTTTTAAATCATTTAACTATCAAACTAAATAGTGGCTTATACAAGACACGTATATTCCAAATTTAATTAATATATGTCTTGTAGTTTTTGAGTAGAATGCCAGTGACATACGGACGGTTTTTGCCATTTTGGCTACGGAACCCTAAAAATGAAATCAAGGTTTCCCATTGTTTTTCCTAGCACAACCCCATCATTATCATCATCAGCCCATCTCCGTCAACTGCTGAACATAGGCCTCTCCCATAACATGCTATTAAGCTCGGTCCTGAGTTTTTTGTTTCCAACGGCTGCCAGCCACTTTCCTTATGTCGTCGCTCCAGTTAGCTGGAGGGCGCCCTACACTACGTTTGCCAAGACGCAGTCTCCACTCCAGAACACGTTCACAACCCAACCCGAGAATTATTTACCATGGTACCTATCAAGATCATCATCATTTCAGCCATAGGACGTCCACTGCTGGACGCAGGCCTCCTCAATAGATTTCCACATGGGCCGGATAGGGGCGACCCGCATCCAGCGAGCCCCCGCAACCCTAACCAGGTCGTCGGACCACCTTGCGGGTGGCCTTCCCTCTTCTCCACTCGAGAACGTTTCTGCCCCAACGGCCATCGGTTCTTTGAACTATGTGCCCTGCCCATTGCCACTTCAGTTTGCTTACCCTGTTTGCTACGTCGGTGACCTTGGTTCGTCTACCCGCATCGGACCAGCGTGGCGGGTTACGGTCCAAACCCTCAATGATGATCGTCCCTATATACTAAGTCAATCAAGGAAAACAGTGCAAAAGGAATGGCGATTACGTATCTACCTAAAAAATGAAGTTAAATTATGCCAGTTAGGTATTATGTTTGTTTGGATGCTAGTCAGATTTAAGTCCAGCTAAATAATTTGTCTTCCGCCCACCTTTCAACATCATCACGCACCTAGGGCTTCCAATCCCGGGATTTCTTGTATGGACAATCCCGGGATCCCGCACACGTACCTCTTGGACGTGCTCCACAGTTTGTCTAATTCTAATCTATGGAGTGTAGAAAACTAAGGAGAATAATCCCTATCTTTAGTTATATTTGAACATGATTGAATATTTACTTCAGAAGAAGATTCGAACGAAGGATTGAGTAGCATTTCGATAAAAATAATTTGAAATTGGTTGTTGACTTCATACTATCTTGCTACTTTAACGCCATTCTGGGCGGATTTGTAACTATAATCTACTAGACACTTTTCCATCAGTCTTCCGGTGTGGGATTGTCCTCCTTACCTTTTATATACTCCATGGTTTAATCCATAAAAAATTAAGCGTCTGGGAGAAATACAGATAATAACATCTTTTCAGCTACCGCCTTACTGATTTATTGATTCTGACTATACTGCTAAGAGTAATCGTTAGGTATTGACTTACCGACTCGCGTCTCTTGACGTCAATTCCACGGAATAGACACCTTCGTATTTACAAACATGGTAATAGAGTGGCAGAAAACATTGGTAGCCATCTATTTGTGTAGGTACTCGTTTCTCAAATGCTCGTGAAGTATAGGTTATTTATACTTACTTGTCCTAAATAGTAAACAACATTGTTACCTACAAGCACACATTTTTTGTCTTAAACTCCCATTTTTCTCTAAATAAACTAAAGTAAATAAAATAAGAATAGATATTTTTAGTGCCATTTTCATACATCAAATTAAATAAATTTAATGTATGAAATTACGAGAAAACAGCTGGTATTGGCATGCATATTTTTAGGTTAGAATGTTGTTTACTATTTTGGACAAGTAACGAAGGATAAATAGCCTTTTTAGGGTTCCGTAGCCAAAATGGCAAAAACGGAACCCTTATAGATTCGTCATGTCTGTCTTTCTGTCTGTCTGTCCGTCCGTATGTAACAGGCATTTTACTCAAGAACTATAAGATATACATTGATGAAATTTGGAGCATAGGTGTCGTGTGTAAACCGCTACTTAGTTTAATAGTTAAATAAAAAATATATATACTTCTTGGGGGTGCACTCCATAGATGTAACCGAAACTGAAAAAAATTAATTTCAGCAAATGTGCGGCACATATTTCGACAGTACTTCTAAAAACACTTTGATCTTTCTGAAAAGAAATTTCGAATTAGTGAATATTTTCCGAAATATTCGCTATGAAAGTAGCAAAAATTGTGTCTCCCCCTCGATTTTCTAAACGGTATGTTCAAAAAATATGAAAAAATGTGTAAATATAAAGCTTAATAAATTGTTTTTAACATGATCGGACATACCGATTTTAAGCCAAAATACTGCGCTTTTCAGCAAAAGGACGTAAAAGTGCCGGGGAGATACGCTCTTTTGTTAGTGTTTTCTTTCATATCGTATTTTTTTCATCTGTAGTGCATTTTTTTGTTTAAACGGTTACATGGGCGAGTCCGATTCGAACTGGCAGCTTTTTTTTAGGGTTTTACAGATTGTAATCATATAAAACCCAGTCTTTTTTAAGTGCATGTAGTAAAAAAAATATTATCATTCGCCAGAAGGTGCCCGCAACTTCATTCGCGGCAGCAAAAAAAGTCTTAACCCACTTTTTTCTTCAGCTTAGTCGGGTAAAAAGTATCCTATAACCATTTGTGGATGCCCACTACCCGAACCGTGTATCAAGAATAGTTGAAATCTGTTTAGCTGTTTTAGCGAGATGCAGCCACAACGATACATTCAAATAATTCAAAAATATTTTTCGATTCAGAGACGTTCCAATAGTCCGTCTCGCTTATATTTTTGAAGATATCTTCAATGTACAGGTATTGTAAAACTTTATAATAGTATAGATGTTTAAATTTATGGCAAAAATATGATTACATTATAGCTCCCCTTAATTACGAGGTTTTAGATAAAAGAGGTAAAGTTTTGAGAACTTACTTATAGAATCATATGTACCTAGGTACAGCCGGCTGCAAAACTATTTAAGTAATTAAGGCATTCATAAATTCGGGGCTGTTGTTTGTTATATAGTATAGGTATAGTGTATTTTATCATATCTATAATTACATTCATTACCTATACGTACAATTTATTCAGCTGACTTTACATAATATTTTAAAATCGCATATCTATTAGTACATTACAAATGTAAGTAAAAATTTCAAGCCACGTACGTAAAGTTGCGATAGCTCAGTTGGTCAGAGCACTTCTGCGTCAGAGAAGAGGTCGCAGGTTCAAATTCTACTTGCAATTTAGTAGGTCTTATTGATTTTTCCTTTACAATCGAATTCCGTGTTATAATATTAATTGTAAGTAAATTGTCTCTTAATCACCGCCACATTCTTCGAAAACGTACTCTATTTTATAAAAGACATACTGGTAATTTGATTGATCATTCAGTAATTACCGAGTAATTGGCAACTGTAATGGGTAGTTAATTTAGTACCTCGTTAGATTTGAGCGATTATTCATATTACAGTTACTAATGTTATAACTGTATTCTCAAACTATCACATATCTATACTATTATAAAGTTGTAAAAATGAAATGTCTGTACATTGAAGATATAAAAAAAAAAAGATTGGTATGGACTATTTGGAGGTCACTAAAACGAAAAATATTGTTTTTGGATTTTTCGTATGTTTGTATGTGTCGTTGTGGCTTCATTACGCAAAATCGGCTAAACGGATTACACCTATTTTTGGTACACGGTAGCTGGGTATCTCAAGATGGATGGTTATAGGATACTTTTTACCCAACTACGCTGAAGAAAAAACGAAGGGTTATGACTTTTTCTCCTCCGCGAACGAAGTTAGGGCGCCTTCTAGTTATAACATACTAGCGGCCGCCCGCGACTTCGTCCGCCTTAGATTGGTTTATCGTAGATAAAAGGTATTTTTCCGGAATAAATACTAGCTTATGCCTTTCCCCAAAATTCGATATTTTACTAATTTAAATCTGAAGCACATTACCAAGATTTCAAGTTCCTAGCGTAAAGAAATATTTACTGCCCATACAAATTTTCAACCCCTTTTTCGACCCTAAAAGGGATGAAATTTGACATACGTTATAGCCTATGTCCTATTCTGATATATAAGGTACGTAACTGGAAAGTTTCATAAAAATTTGTCCAGTAGTTTTTGAGATTAGGTGGAACTTACATACATACTTTCACGTTTATAATATAGTAAGGATAGACCAAACTTTTATGTGTCTCGAAAAAAGTTTGGCACTGGGTTTCGGTGTATTTCTTTTTTACTTGTACATTGGGATCATTAGAGGATTTAAACCAGGGAGGTTCCCTTTCAAAGTATTTGGGTTTATTTTCTGCACCTCGTTGTTATGGTTACGTCTCCTGGGTCACTCTTTAAAACTATGATTTTTAAACGATATAAAAGCAACAAGTATGCTTTTTTCTCTAGCCAATATAGGTCTTTTTTTCAAGGCCCCGTCTCTCCAGTATGTTTGGAGCCTAGATTATTAGCATGTTTTTTTAGTAAGTAACTCTGTCACTGTTGTCTCCTTAGTTACGGGACAAAATACGACTGAGGCTATTTTTGAGTTTTTTATTATTGAGTTAGTGGGACGGCGCTATACAAACTTTGAATTTCTAACATCGAAGCCACCCTTTGGATCTATCTGTGTGCCAAGTTTAATTTATATCAGAACGACCTTTTACTCGTTATTTAGAAACAAACATCAAAATCTTCAAACATCTTATTCTCAACATACTAATATTATAAATGCGAAACTAACTCAGTCTGTCTGTTTGCTACCTATGCAAGATTCAACTCTGAACCGATAAGGTTTTATTTGGTATGGAGATGGAGACAGTATAGTTTAAGGACATAGGATAGGTTTTTATCCCGGAAATCATTCCTTAGGGGGGGTTGAAAGGGGGTTGAAGTTTTTATTATTATTTTATAATCAATAAATTAATACAGGCTACACAAAAGGGCGAAACTAACTCTGTCGGTCTGTTTGTTATCTTCTCACATTTTTACCGCTGAACCTATGTAGATGAAATTTGGTATGGAGACACTTTGAGGAATTAAAAAGGACATAGGATTTTTATCCCGTAAACCATTCCTTAGGAGGATGAAAAGGGGGTCGAAGTTGTTATTCGGAATCAATCATTAAAACAGGCTACTCATAAATGCGAAAGTAACTCTGTCTGTCTGTTGTTACTTTTCACACTTCAACCACTGTACCGATTTTGACGAAATTTGGTATGGAGTATGAAGCCCTGACAACCACGTCGGATAGTTTTAATCCCTGGAATCGTTCCTTAGGGGAATGAAAAGGGGGTTCAAGAAGTTTTATTTTATTGCATGTTATGTCGTCTGGAGACCATATACATCTCTAAGAAATTTAGATTTAATCATTATTATGTTTAATGTATTATTTATTCACTTTGCCCCTAAAAGACCTCATACATCTGAGTAGAATTCAATCAAATGATTATATTTAATTTTATTGCATGTCGTGACCCCTAGACACCTTATACATCTTTCAGATAACTATTAGTTACTATTTTATATTCACATTGATCTAGAGTATCTGTACATCTCCTCTGCGTGTACCAATTATAAATTAGTTATACCAAAATTGTAAAAGTTTTAAGTATAATTAAGATAATAGTGTAATAATTAATAGTTAAGTATTTTGAATAAATTACTGACTGTTGAGTTTGTTTCGGCTTTCTTCTCAACAGTGGTCTCCTCTTGGGAAATGCCGTAGAGTCAGACTTGTAAAAGTGCCCTTGTGGCCTACTTACAGAATAAATAATTTGAATTTGAAGTTTTTAAGCGGAACCAATCATTAAAACACAAAGTTCTCGGTAACGCGGGCAGCGACGCAGGTAAAAGCTGGTAAGTATACAATATAAGCAGAAAGTAGGATTGGTCAGAAATTCACTCAAATTACTCTTAAAGACCGCGACCACAATAGTATATCGTTATCTATATTAATGGGACATTCCAATCGGCGCAATTAACAAGTTTTGAGTACTTTTCCATGCAAATGTAATCCAACAATGGCCTGTTTTCGAAGAAATCTTATTGTGGAAAGGTAAATTGTATGAGGAAAAATACTTATAATTGTTGTTAATGATATACAATAATAGGCATTAGGGGAGACTGGGTGAGGTTGTCTAACGGGTTGGTTGGCACATGACGGCCATAACAGAAAACTGAACGAACGAATAAGCTCATTTAATGGTATCGAAAGATCGCGAGAGCTTTATTTAGGAGGGAGATATAACTCACGCGATCTTTCAACACCGGTTCAAAGTCCATTATGGCCGCTGTGAAAATGGACCCATGAGGTCTCCTCTACTTATTTCCCGCAGTTTTAGTAATAAAAAGTCTGGAGTTATAAGTCACATCTCTCATATATCTATTTAATAGTAGGCACTCCTTGGTACAATAATAACGTCGCTTAATTTCTAGTTAGTCTACTTAACTTTAAAAAAATCTGTGGCATTTATAATATAGGCAGATAAAAAAATTAACTATTAAATACATATAATTATGTTTATTTTACAGTATATATTTGTCAACATACAAACAGATTGCCTAGAAATGAAAAAATCAGGTATTAAACCCAAAAATGAATGCGATACGAGACAATACAATACTCTTTATTGCACACCAAAAGAAAATGACATCAGACACTTAAGACTCACCGGTAAGCTCGGTTCTCCATACAAACGTAGATACGCTCTCATTTTAAGAAGATTGGCTAGTTTGCTCTGAAACTTTGTACTTAGAATAAGTTAAGGTATATGCAGTCCTGTAATTAGTTTATGTAGCTTCAGATACCACAGTAAATACAGCGAATTGTTTTTTTTATACAAAACTTATTTTTGCTGTATTTCATTTGTTTTATAAACTGCAGCCATATAAACTAATTTCAGGCCTAGATATACTTCATGCCATTGTATGTGCAAAGTTTCGTTACAATCCAACACGTAGTTTTAAAATGAGAACGAAACTCCGTTTGTATGGGAAGGTGAAATTCGGTCGAGCTTGCTGGAGACTCTTAATCTAAACAGTAAGTATGAGAAATGGTAAAACAACAGGCGATGTGCTCATATTTTTAGTTTTTTTTAGTGTCTGCGTCTCTGCGTCATTCATGAAAATTATTTAGATAGACTCTTCCGACAGGTACACGTAGACAACAATAAGTATTGAT
Organism: Hedya salicella; assembly: GCA_905404275.2. Classification (NCBI taxonomy): domain Eukaryota; kingdom Metazoa; phylum Arthropoda; class Insecta; order Lepidoptera; family Tortricidae; genus Hedya; species Hedya salicella. The sequence goes on along the minus strand of FR990112.1, from coordinate 8,211,330 downwards.
GGTGAAATATGCTAATATAAAAAAATACATCTTGTGCGTCACTCAAAAAAACTTCTTTAACTTCCATTGGTCGTATAATAGCTAACTCTTAACGGTTGCAATTTCTCCTATACATCTTTACTATTCTAAAATTGTAAAAGTGAAATTTGGAGGTAACTGAAACGAAAAAATTGTTTTTTTGGATTTTTTGTATGTTTTTATGTGTCGTTGAGGCTTCATCGCGCCAAATCGGCTAAACGGATTTCAACTATTTATGGCTCACGAGTAGCTTTGGCATCCCCAGATGGTTATATGATACTGTTTAAACGACTACTCTGTCAAAAAAAGAGGGGTTATGACTTTTCTCCTCCACGCTTCTCTAGGGGCGTCTTCTTAGTGGTTTATAACATTCGTTTGAAAGTTTAGAAAAAAAGTGGGTTATGATTTTTTTCTTCTAGTTGTAGATTAAAAATGTTCTATGCTATTTTCCATCGAGTTACCGATAACCAGCACATTCTGGTTATTGGGATACAAGATAGTTCACAAAACAAAGAACTCTTACGAAAAACGATGCGTATTTTTAAGTTTAATCTTATTCCCAATTTTAAGATTTTTAGATAAGTTTTATTTAGATACTGGAAGGCGACCGCAACTTCGTCAGCGGAAGAGAAAAAAATATAACATAACCCTCTTTTTTACTTGAGCGTACTCGGTTAAAAGGTGTACCAAAAATAGTTAAAAACTGTTTAGCCGTTTTGGCGTCATGAAGCCACTACGACACATACAAAAATCCAAAAAAAAAAATTACCATTCAGTGACTGTTAAAATCGTCTGTAAGTATCACTTTTTTACATATATCCAATGCACAGACCACGTACAGACATTTCATTTATGGAATTTTATAATATTATAAATGTACATAGTTACAAAATTTCGGCCAAAATTTTAGTTGCAAAAAAAAATCACGACGTACCTACCTATTGCTTTTTACAAGCTTGTATAAAAGCTTCACAATGTGTTTGCATGTTAACAAATTTTACGAGGAACATTTGAACATCCCGGAGAAAGATTAAGCTGTTTGGTGTACCTACGTATAAGTTTGATGGCAATAAAAGATTATGGCACTATGGAGCTGTTCTGAAGGAGCAGTCCGAAGGTGGTCATAGGAACTCTGTAATGTAACGCAATCCTAGTGAGTTTGGGCTCCTTAGAGTCGTCTTGGAGTTGATAGACTTTCAAAGAAAAGTACGGTCGGAAATAAAAACATGTCAAAAAAAAACATTATTTGTTCAAAACTGTGCAAGTAAAAGTATCGTATCAAAAACTTCATTGTCTTTCCTGCTACTTGCAAAAACACAGTTCAACGCATACTTCACAAAGTGAAATAAACTTCTTACTTATATTGTACTTGTTGCCCTAAAACAGGTTTCATTGTTAATTAGGATAGTGGTGCTCAATATTTTATTTCATTTATACAATATTATAAAGTTTTAAAATCTGTACATTGGACATATTTTCAAAATTTAAGTGATACGGACTATTTGACGGTCACTGAAACGAAAGATATTTGTTTTTGGAATTTATGTATGTTTGATTGTGTGGTTGTGCTTTTATCACGCAAAATCGGCTAAACGAATTTGATCAATTTTTGGTACACGGGTAGTTGAGCATCCCTAGATGGTTATAGGATACTTTTTACTCGACTACGTTTAAGAAAAAAGAAGGTTATGATTTTTTTCTCCTCCGCTGACGAAGTTGCGGGAACCTACTAGTAGTAGTAGTATAAACATACACCAATCTAATACCTAATACTATTTTTTTTTATGAATTTTAATGCATGTGCATACGTGCATTCATTAAATAACACTGAAAACATAATAAATGGAGAAAATTGCTGTTTCACTGTAATAATGATTTCGTTAGATTTGAGGTAAATTCACAATAACAAAACACAAACAATTTATAAACTAATGCACAACTTGAGTATTCGTATAATTTTACAGTAAATATCAGAAAAACACCTATTCCAATTATTATCAGGACAAAATACATCGCATCAAAAAAATATGACGTCTTTAAAAAATCCCCAATTAAATTATCGTTTCATATTAAAAAATAAACGAGTAGACGACGTCGGTACCGCATCAACGTTGATTATTAATGGGCACTGACGTGTTTCCATGACTCGAACACAGAAAATGGCCTAAAACAGGTTTTCTGTTGTTCATGAGCTAAAGTTCTACATAGTATAAAAAGTCGGTGAGTTCGGTCGGTTGCATCACAAACCATTTGCCAAGGGTGCCAGCCAGTTGTCATACACCAAACAAAAGTGAGTACCTAAACTATTTATTATACCGTGGTTTATTTGGAATCTTATCGCCCATTAAATATAAGTACGTTTTCTGAGATCGGTTACTCAGTTTACTTCTCCGAAAACTTTTTTATTTTCTATTGAGGGTTGTAAAGTTTTAATATACTAGTTTTCTCATAGGTAGTCCATGTGAACGGTGGAAATGAGAAATAGGATAAGCGGCAGCTTGGTGGCATTTAGTTATATACCTATTTAATTCATTTTATAAGATGTACAATTCAATGTCTCGTAAATATCGCTTATCCCATTTTTCCTTTTAACTGTGGATATAGAGGTTTCAGGATATTGGGTAGTTAAAATAGCGACATGTAGAACAAACTTGCTTGCAGATATTGTAACTCTACTTGGGGTGTACAAGTATAGTTACTTGGGGAGTTACAATACCTGTTTTCTTAACAAAATACTTGTTATGATTACTTAAAATATATATGTATATTTTATTATTATTGTGTATTACAAATAGTGTATTTACATACTGTTTTGAGCTTTAAACTTGTAATATAGGTAAGTAGGTATATATTGACGCCCAGTGGCGTAAATTATAAGGCATGTTATTATGTAGTTACTAAGTGTCATGGAGTGAAATGTTAATTCTTTTTGAGATAAATATTTTTTTTTAAACCGAAAAACCCACATTAGCTATGGTGTACGATTGTTCAGTGCCGTGAATTACATTTAAACGAACAAGGTGATCAATCACAAACATTTGAATACTAAACATTGTCAGGGTGTTAAATCATGTGTAAATAAATTTGAGTGCCAATGCCGGATAGCGATGTATTTGGCGGCGGTTGAAGGTACGCACATATTTGTTCAATAATTATTAGGTTAAATTATTAGTTCCTTTAAGTTATAAGAGCTCCTAAGTTTTAAATTCAGGACGTTCGGTTTTACTAATCACATTTGGGCCAACCGACGAGATATTCCTTGATTTGGCAAACTAAACTATTTTGCCAAACTACCACATTTTTCAATTATTTCACTATGCAACTCCCGCTTCTCTCCAAAACTGAAAGACTTTTCGAATAACTTTTTTTAAATCGTCGATTTACCTAGGTTAGATTTCGTTTGTGTTATAAAAGTTGTGAAAATTTACGTTTTCATAATACTTTAAATTAACCCGTTTGTTAATTATAATCTGGCCCATCTTATATAGATTGACGATGTGAAGTAGTGACAAATTTATTTACTAATGGCTCTTCGAGCTGCAAAGAGGCTGTAAACCTCAAGTTTTACAGCACTCATATCACCGCCATTTTGAAAAAAAGGAATTACTAGAAACCCAGTCAAACAAAAGAAACTACATAATTATTGAACCTTCCGGTTGAGAATCTAGACCTGTAGAGGAGAACATCCGGTCAGACGGACAGTCGGACATACTCGTACGAACACATTTTTTCCAAGCCGAAATAAAGACCTTTTGCTAATGCTCGGTAAATTAAAAAAAAACGGCATGTTAGCTTTAAACTTTAACTAGAAAACTACCGTGATACTTTATTTTAGCAGTTACTCACATTTGCCTTCAAGTTTTCTCTCACACTGGGTGAATCTTGCCTTCTCAGTGAGAGAAGGGAAGCGTCGAGGTCCACTCGTGTCTCATGACTTATGTCCTCGGAATGGACAGAAACATGTCGAACAATAAAATACTCAGCTTTTGCGACGCTAGTAACCGCTAATGTAATCAAAATGAGCTTTCAACGTCGGCGCTAGCAAAATTGTCCCACACACAAATAAAAACTGCACTGGAACATAATTTGCCCATTTATAAGTATCCTCACGAACATCTTAGTAACATCCTAATAATATCACGTTATCCTTCCCTGTTCCAGCATGAAGAGCTTCCTGATCGTCTGTGTCCTCGCCCTGGCAGCGGTCGCCTACGCTCGCCCCGGGGACACCTACACCGACAAGTTCGATAACGTGAACCTGGACGAGATTCTGGAAAACCGCCGTTTGCTGGTGCCGTATGTCAAGTGCGTGCTCGACCAGGGCAAGTGCACTCCTGACGGCAAGGAGCTCAAATGTGAGTCTTTATCTCATAATAACTAGAAGGTTAAGTTAGATTGCATTGGCTGCGTACGTTGTGCTATGAAAGTAGCGTCTCGGTTGTGAAAGTGTTAAATGACGCGGGCAGCGTTGGTGTCCACTAGTCGCTCATGATTAAAGGTCCTCGTAATGGATGTCGCGCAGTACTCGGCTCTTACGATGTATCTATATATGTCTGATGAGTGTCACGGCACTCGCATAACTAGAGTACTCACAACTTCGATCGCAGAGGAGAAAGGAGTCATAACCTTCTTTTTTGCTTCAGCGTAGACGAGTAAAAAGTAGCCTATAACGATCAGTGGATGATCAGCTTACCCGTGTACCAAAAATTACCAGCCGTTTTGACGTGACGAAGCCACAAAGACACATACACAAAAATACAAAAGCTCAAACAATATATAGGTTTTTTTTATCTTTAATGTACAAACATTACATTTATAATGGTAAAAATATATGTTGTAGATCTCTCTTGTTTGTGCCTGGTATATTTACAAGTTGTTAGATATTATTTCGAGAAGAATACAACACGGGAAAATATTCTCGGGAAAAGCTTATACTCATTGTATGGGTTGGTTTGTTACGTAACCTAATTCAGCAATTTCTCAAAATATACGAAGTCGGTTGACGATATTATTTCTAACTTCAACCTTAGGTTTGAATTTGAAGGTCGAAATACAAATATTTACAGCTCATGTGGATGACAACTGAAACAATATTTAGGAAAAGAGTTTTGAGCTTCAACTCGAGGGCCACCTGTAGTCAACAGACAGAATTATACTGGAAATAAATACTGAATGGTTGAAACAATTACCTTGACGCAGTTTGCAAAGCACTCAAAATATATCACAAACGACTCAAAGTTACTTGTTTCATTTGAACTCAGAGAGGAGCGATTCATTACGTTTTTAAACAAATAAACTATTTGTACTGACAGGAAGGTAACTTACGATAAAATGAATCATCAGAGTGGACTTCTAGTCCTGAGCGCCTTAAGTTATACAATATCGGCATCCCTCTGATATTATTACTGCTCTTTAGCCACCCTAATAACAGACTGCCCGAGACCTGAAACAATAATTCTTTGCAATCTCTGTTTCCCCATTGGCAACGGCAAAATGTTTGTTCTGTCATTGTCTCATAATGTACATCCAATCTTCTATAAGTAGCCAAGTATAGACAACTTGAATTAAAATATCCACATTATTTTTCTCCACAGCTCACATCAGGGAGGCACTGGAAAACAACTGCGCGAAGTGTACAGAGACCCAGCGCAGAGGCACTCGCCGCGTGATCGGCCACATTATTAACAACGAAGCTGATTACTGGAACCAGCTCTGCGCCAAGTACGACCCTGACCGCAAGTACGTCGCCAAGTACGAGAGCGAACTCAGGACTGTCAAGGCTTAAAGGAAACGGTTGTGGAAAAAATGTGATAGAATTGCAGATTTTAGTACAATTTCGGAATAAATTATTAAATTGTTGTTTAAACTTCTGTATTTCAATCAAACCCCTGTATGTACCTACTCGTATTTCTACTTTTTTATTACTGGCCTAAACTAATAGTCACATTAACATTGCTTGGCGCTGAAATTCGTGATCCGTGCACATTGGATTTAGCGAAATTATATTGAGATACAGGCATACAATCTTTCGGGTCTGAATCTCTTAGGTCTCCATGCGTCTGAAATCCTTCCATACGAGTTAAGTTTCGAGCAGGTGGACAAAAAGTACCAAATAAACATAAATAAAAGTGCGCCACTGTTCTAGTGTGGAGAGATAACATTTTTCAGTGTAATGTTCTCAGTAAAATTATCAATGTGGGAAACTTCATACATAGCCAAGGATAAAAGGACCTTTGTGAACATGCCTCTACGGGTGCAATTTGAGAGGTGTTAAGGTATTCCAATGCTTGATATTCTTATTCCAATAATTGACACTCTGCTTATTACATCCGCAGTCCTTGTGTCTTGCGCTCTGCGTTCTGCCCGAATTCTATGTGGCCGCGGATGGCATTCCCGTTAGGCTTGCGCTCCCTCCACTGAATCTGATTACTAGTAAGCAGGCCTAGCCACTCCTAACAAGTTCAAAGTCCAGTTCTAAGAATTACGTATCTACGAGTGATGGTTGAAACGATGAACGTGTCGACACATTGATTTGCGATTTGCCCTTCTGTTCTAGGAGCCGGAAGGTCGAAGGCCAGAGGTGGTGGTCCACCTTTTGACCCTGTTCTACCAGAACTTGACGACTCGCTATCAATTCATAGAATGCAATTTATGTATATACATGATCGTTGCATTTTTTACTTAGACACTTTTCAAGACTCTTTGCTAGATCCAAAAAGTGCTGGAATCAGCAGGCTAATGTTATTTCCTTTTTTTGTGCAATCGGTGAATAAACAGGTTTCGAGTCTGTGTGTCTTATAAATAAAAACTAAATGAAATAAAAATAGCTGACAACTCTCGATGAAGTCACTTTTAAAACACAAAGAACTAAATATAAACCGGATCATCTGCTCAAGAGTTAAGATGCCACAGATCTATAGATACACTCACGTCAAACTTATTGCATCTCTTTTTTTTACCAGGGTGACGGGGTAAAAAATGTGATATGATATGATTTAACATCGCCACCATCAAACTCATGAGATGTCTTTTACCAAGTAGGTAAGTACTTGTTGTTTCGTACTCGGGATACGATTTATGTATCAGTATTCTGTAAGGTCTATAAAAGACCTAAAACGGTCATTCAACTTTCTTCAGTACTTCGTTGCCATGGTTACATCTGCTGAGCCACTCTTTAAATCTATGATTTTGAACGATATAAAGACATTTTTTTTGCTAGCCCATATAGATAGGTCCATTTTTTCCATCCCCATCAGTATGTTTATTAGCATTTTTCTACGTAACTCTGTCACTATTGTCTCCCGATATGGACTGAAAACAACAAGTGTATATCTATTGCTACTATAAAGTTGTAAAAGTGAAACGTTTGTATGTTTGTATGTGTCGTTGTGGCTTCATCACGCTAAATGGGCTAAACGGATTTCAACTATTTTTGGCACACGGGCAGCTGGGTATCTCCAGATGGTTATAGGATACTATTTAACCAACTATGCTACAGAAAAAAAGAGGTGTTATGACTTTTTCTCTTCCGCGAACGAAGTTGCGGGCGCCTTCTAATAGTAGCTTATAAATTTGAATTGTTTTCTGTTGTTATTGTTGTGGATAAATAATGCTTTTATCCATTTAAAACAACAAGAAAATGTTTGTCGACCCTAGATTATACAAATATTTATTTTATATGTCGAATTGAAAATACTGTTTGTGTTGTTAAATTATACAAACCAAAAAGAAGTTCAAGCCCCCCCTTTGTATGTAGTGGTAACGTGTCCGTATAGACAATTTGACGTTCCATATTTGAAAAAAGACATAAGCTCCATATCAACAGACACTACTACATGCAAAGGGGTATTCGTTAAATTCTTTAGCTACATAGCTTTGGCATTGACGTCAGCTCATGACGTCTGTGTAGGCCAAACATAACGACAGTAGCATCGTGAGGCAGTCTTAAATTTTGTTGCTTTTTTTGCTTTAGGAAAGTTATTAAAGGATGCAGACAAATATGGGTACGTTTGAAGTCGTGGTTAAAGTATCAGACTTTTTTTGTAGTAACATTATATGAACCCATTTTTTACTGTCATATATTTTTTAAGCAGACTGGTTTTGTACTCATAAACTCCACTATCATATATTTTTTAAAGAGACTTGTTTTTACTCATAAACTTCAGCATCATAAAGTTTATGGCCGGCATTGATTTGGATTGGGGAAAAATAATGTAACTTATCTCAACTGTCAACACGCTTTAATTCCCCAGCATTCAAAAAAACCTTCCAAACAAACATTCTCAGTGGCGTAGCGTGGATTAATTTAGACGTGGACTCAGTCGTATTAGCGGGGCCCTTTTTTTAAAAGAGAATGTTCATGATCCATAAGGGAGCCTCGCGCGAGGCCTCATTAAGTGCGGGGCCGTGGATGAGGGCCCGCTTCACCTACGTCTAGCTGCGCCACTGAACATTGTTTGGCCTGGTTAGATTAGAGTCAGACATTTTTAAATGACAATGTTAATAAAATGCATGGTTATGATTGAAAGAAATATGAAAACCATTATGTTTCCTTCGCAATACATGTGGGCTGACCATGTTTATTAATATTCCAAATTTCAAATAGATATCATAAGTAGTTTTTGAGATATGGCGCTCTAAGGGTCAGACAGAGTCGCACCATAAGGGTTCCTTTTTTACCTTTTTGGTACAGAACCCTAAAAATGAAGAAAAGCTGTATGGATGTTTAAATATTACGATTGACAGGTTTATCGAAATTTAGGTGAAGCCTAATAAGTAGGATCATCGTCAGCCTTAGTTAACCATACAAATCCGATGAAGTTGAAGTGTTTCGTTGTGCCACGAAAATATTCAATACAGTTGTATGGTTCATTGTTCGTCGCACAGAGGAAGATTTAATAGAAAACTTTAATTACATGATTTAACAAGCGGGGGTTGACTGCTTTTATAGCACAATGCGCAAGAGGGCTGCATCCCTGGTGCGCCGGGTGCGCGGCAGTCCCAACAACATCCTGAAAATGATAGGGGACACATTTGATTGTCCCTATTTACTCCACTGTTGTGGGCTACATGCCCCGATTTTGTGTATTTAATTTTACTAACTAACCCATAGATTTTAAGATACTAACAAGATATGAGTGTAATTACTTGAAATAAAATTTTTATTATTATTAACGTATCCAAGTTTTTGAGCTCCACCCATTTATGGTTATGTATGAATGAAAGAAATTAGAAAACCAGCATTATGAGTATAAACATAATCTTAGTGACCAAAATAATGAATTACGATGTTCTGAAAACTGTCTATTATGAACTTGGTTGTTAGTAGTACAAATGCATGAAAGATGAAAATGAAAAATGGTTTATTCATTGGAAGTGTAACATAAATGAAGTAAAGAAGGTTGGAGCCTCCTTTTAAGAATAATGACATACTTGTGGCAGGAGAGGCCGCTCTTCCATCTATAGAATTTTGAATATAACAAATATATTTTTTTTTGTATTATACAATATAACATCTTTTAGGTTTAATATACTTAATAAGTAACAGTTAAGTTTACAATAGTAGCTTTTGCAAACATTTAAATATAGATGATAGTGTAAGATTAAATTATGAAGTAAAAAAATCGGTTGAGAGATGATTCTGGCTAAATCGGTAATAGAAAAAAAAATGGTCACACTTTAAATACTCACGATATGTTTCTTTAAAAGTGAGGATTTTTTCATTAGATGGTCTGTAGGAAATTTATTTTTACCTCATCAGCTCAAACATACAGCTTTTGCTGCGAGCAAACACAGTGTTAAATGCAATTTTGCTGCGAGTGTGACGTGAAATATCTTTATTTTATTTTATTTAGAATGCCACGGGTCATCATTTCGTCAGTGCAATGTCTATTACAAAAATCGAAATATTTGAACTTCAGAGTGCTCTTACCTTTTCAGTGCTCATAAAAAAGCGAGCGAGAAGATTTGCGAATTAAACACGTTCGGATACGCTTAATACATAAACATTTTAAAACATCTGCTAAAGATATCATTGCCCAGCAAAAAAACGACTTTAGTCTCTTGTTGCACAAATAAAAGTCCTTTTTTCTACAATAAAAAGTCTTCAAGAAATTCTATTAAATAATGAAAATAAACTACATTAAATAATAATAAATAAATAATAACTATTGTTAACTAATAATGACGATGTGATTGTGACGGCAATGCGACATGACTATACTTTGGACACTGACTCATTGATTCTCGTGCTAAAGAAAAAGTAGACTTTGTCCATGATTCATCGTTTGTTGTGTTGAGAAAAATCTTCGGAAATTTTCATAATATTTACAGATTATATTCACTGAAAACTCGTTTGTTCTCACGATTTGTATAAAATAATAAAATCTATCTATATAATGTTTATAGTGTAGATAATAACGTTCAAAACTCTGTTTGAGCGCAAGCGCAACCAATCTCTATAAAAAATGTAATAGTTTTTTTTGAGTAAGTATGTATGATGTTTGTCTCCTTTCCCACACAGAATATTGGCAGTGCCATACAACGCGGCAAAGCTAACCGAGCGTTATACCGCCAGAGAAATTCCTAGTACTGTAATGGTTCTGCCATGTATTTATATGTATAATTTTGCTGAAGAAACTATCAACGTTCCAACGCTGAAATTTGACTTATGGCTTTGAAATTTGATTTCAATCATTGGCCAATAGGCTTTTTACTTCCATAGTCATATTATTAGATAACATGAACATGTTTATGTTTTCGAAACTAATACATACCCAAATTGCAAGTTAGGTTCAATAAACCCACGTCATAATGTCCACGGATCTATGACTAAACGCAAATTGAAGGCTTCTATCAAATTAACTGTTTACCGCAATTCTCAAGTGAAACCCGTTTCACAGTTGTCGCCGTATTCCATTTGGTATAAAAGAAAGATCCATTAACTAGAGCCCATATTGATATCACCACTGGTCGAACACACAGCTAAAGCAAAATGAAGGTGGTACTATTGGTCAGTTTGGCGGCTTTGGTGGTCGTTTCGGCGCGAGCTCCAGACAAGTATACGGATAGATTCGACAGCGTGGACCTAGATGATATCCTGAGTAACCGTCGGCTGCTGGTACCGTACGTCAAGTGTCTGCTCGTCACGGGCAAGTGTACTCCGTCAGGCGGTGAGCTGAGATGTAAGTGATCACATTTAATTTTAGGGGGAAATATTTATTACCAAAGATAATTATATAATTAGAACCTCTACTTCAGTTAGGTTTTATACTTGTAATTATTAAGTAGATGCGGTATGCGCAGGACCGTACTCTGTGGCGAGTTATTGGAGATAGATAGATAATGATTAAGCTAGTATGTTTAAAAGTGTTGCATCGTGGCAGAATGTTTATGACGCAGGCAGCGTTCTCGCGGTGAATACCAATTGCTTATACCCTTCACTTTAAGAGTTTTTCATTAGGTATAGGTATATTTAGATAGATGGCGATTGGCATTGAACCCCATCGTCAGACAAAGCGATTATTTGCTCTGCTTGCAAAATTACAAAAGTACAAATTCCAGTAATTATTTATAAATGTTTGATGCTGTAAAATTAAAAAGTTAATTTTGTTTGTGATCTTAAATGTTTTCTACGCATTTTTGTAGTTTTTATTTATAATATGTATAACAATATTTATCGGTCAGTTTGTCTGTTTATGTAACAGTCCTTATTTATTATGTACTGATACTGATCTTATTCACAAAACTTGTCAAATGTGTAGTGGCCGAGAGTAGCGTGTGCATAATGCACCTCTTTTTATAGTACTTGTACCTGATTGACCAAGCGAAGTGTCAGGTCGCATGTCTAAACCGATTCTTGTGAAATTTTGTGATCAGTGGGGTTACGGCCTAACGAAATTTTAACACTTGGTATTCGAATCAACTGTCATAGCCCATACAAAATCATGACACTTTTGATTGCGAGCGTCAAACGCGTTAGGTAATAGGGGGGCTGGTTCGTTAATTATATAAGCCTCTTTGTCGATTCAGTATTTGGATTATTTCAACATGGTGGAGATATAGGAGTCGGAATACTCGCAAACTCTACAGCTCAAAGCCGCTAGCGGTACAGTTTTTATCTTTCTGTTTTCTTACTACATTTATTTTTTGATGTCTCCCATATCAGTTGTCATTAAAATCGTACCATAGCAAAAACCAGCTGTTTTCTGGCAATATAAGCGCTGAAGCAATGAGTGATCAGTGAATGAATGCAATGCAGCTAATTATAGACCTCTTAAGGAAGCTCAGAGTCACTCAACTATGCTCGGGATCACTCTACATGATCGAATCAGACATGAGGAGATCGTAGGCGAACGCATGTTTACCGACATACCAAACAGGATAAGCAAACTGAAGTGGCATTGTACGTACAGGGCACATAGTTCAAAGAACCGATGGCCCTTGGTGCAGAAAGGTTCTCGAGTGGAGACCACATAACGGCAAGCGCAGTATGGGAGGACCCGCATGGTGGTCGGACGCCCTAGTTAGGTTTGCGGGGACTTGCTGGATGCGGGTCGCCTCTATCCAGCCCATGTGGAAATCTACTGAGGAAGCCTGTGTCCAGCAGCGGACGTCCTATGGCTGAAATGATGATGATGATGATGAAGCGCTGAAGGACTCGTCACCGCAAGAATCTGACTCCTAGACTCATAGTCATATTGACCATTCGTCGTCATAGGTTTCGCCCTTAATTTCGTTTCTGAAATCAAATTTGACAAATAATGGCAACTACATTTATAATCTCTACTACTACATCCTCCTCCTCCTTGCGTCGGATTCCTCATTGCTGAGGGTCGTGGTCATCCTCTTGGAACAGTCTCTCTCCGATGATGCGCTGCCATCTGTTTCTGTCAGTCGCCGTGTGTAGCCGTGTGTAGTGTACTACTACATAATTTGTTGAATTATATCAGGGATATTAGCTGTAAGATTATAACGAAGCCCTACCTGTATATAGAGAACAGGTGACTAATAACGATCCTATATTAGTTACCATGCAACCAGTTTTGAGAATCACTGTTTGTATATGAATATTTAAAAGTTCAAATTGGACTGGTCACGTGCCGAGCTCACGTTTTATAGGTAGATGTTTGCTACCTCAACCGGTATCAGCCATAACTAAACTTGTTCTTTAGGGTTTAACTTATTCCTGGGATTAAAGTCAAATATTTAATCCCCGCTGAAAAACCAGGGGTTCAATAAAGTGTAAGTATTTAACGTGTGTATCTGTGTATAAATAGGTCTGTCTGTGGCATCGTAGCTTCTAAACGGATGAACCGAGTTTGACATTTTTTTTTTGCTTGAAGTCTTTAGTATGTAGACATAGTTTTGCCTTCCAAGTTTAATTACAAAGGTTCCGACCACCCACCAAAGCTCGGTCGCCCAGAGATATATATTGGAGCCCAATAAAACAGTGAATTACTTAATAACGTTTATTACTAGATCTCATGTACGGACCCAAAACCAGAAGACCATATTTATATCGGGTGTTACCATACACCATTATTGTATGAAAGCTGGAGTTAGGGTTATAACACCCAGGTTCTTCAAGATAATCTGTTTAGCCATTTAAAGATCATTCTGTTTGATTTTATTGTGTGTTGGGGAGGTTTTCGACTTGAATGGCGTAGAATTTTATAGAGAACAAACATACTATAAGAAAAGCCAAGGAAAATTATAGCCCGCTTTTTCTTTATGTTGATTAGGGTAAAAGGTTCTTCAATAGAAACCCATGCTTTTACTTTTTACTAAAACAAAAACTCATAATGTTTGCCGGATAAATTTGTTGACATGTCAGGCTACTCTCGGTTTAGGTCTTTTTTCGCCCAAAGACTAAGCCTGGCGATTCAGTGTGACAACGCGGCGAGCATTTTAGGCACAACAAGTTCTGGGCTTTGAATTGTTTACATAAGTATTTAGTTTCTACTTTTATTATTATTTTACTATTCAGCGTTCTGGGAACGATGCCCGGGGCGTATCCGACACTGGAAGACCCATCAGATACTTTATAGATTCCTTTTATATAAATGTTATAATTGCTGAATTACTCTATAGATATTGTAAATACATATAATATATCAACTGGGTGGTATATGGTCAAGATTATAATCGTCTTTTAACCGAATTATAAAAACCCGTAGTTTCTAATTGCGGATTTTTTTTCTTATTATTATTATTATAGTCGATATAATTTAGACAATATTTCACTGATATTAAAGTATGTAATTGTATATACATCGTACATTTTCAAGAATGAACTTAGTCTGATAATAATATAAAAATCTTCAATCCAGTAGGTAAAGGTAAAAAAATCATTTGTTTCTTATCTTTGTTTATCATAATAACTCTAGTGGAGTGATCCACTAATAAATTTCAAATATTGTGATTATTAAATAAATAAATAAATATTACGGGACAATTTTTACACAAATCGAACTAGCCCCATGGTAAGCTCAATAAGGCTTGTGTTATGGGTACTAGACGACGATATATTTAATAGATATATTGCTTATATACATAGAAAACATCCATGACTCAGGAACAAATATTTATGCTCATCACACAAATATTTGCCCTTATCGGGATTTGAACCCAGGACCTCAGCTTCGCAGGCAACGTTACTCCCACTGAGCCAAACCGGTCGTCAAAACTATTATCATGATAATTGTAAAACAAAATGTAAAAGTCCAGTAGGTCATGTTATATTTAATGAGGTGTAGATTTTGGGAGCCTAAAGTGCCAATATAAGCCACACTTATTCACTGGTGCTGTATTTTATGTTTATTATAAAGAGCTTTATTGTCCCCAGCTCATATCAAAGAAGCTCTAGAGACCGGCTGTGCCAAATGCACGGAGACCCAGCGCACTTCCACCCGCCGCGTCATCGGTCACCTCATCAACAAGGAGCGCGCCTACTGGCGCGAACTGGTTGCCAAATACGACCCCAAGCACCAATACGTTGCCAAATACGAGCAGGAACTTAAAACTGTCTCGGCTTAGGATTATTAGGACTTAAGAGTAACGAAAGACTGATGACATGATGTTATTGTAAGAATAAATATGATGATAAGATAACATATTTTTTATTTTTTGCTGACTATCTTACGATTAAAGCTTTATTTTGTCATTAATATGATATTTTACCAATCTAAAAATTAAAAGTAAAAAAAAACACTAGAAAAACACGCTTTACAAGACTTTTCTAACAAATCCAAACACGGCTATGATACATACGATGTTCCATCATGAAGTTCCAGTTCATATCTTTCGGCTCCATCATCAAATCAGTTCGACAGTACCATATTATTGTATTGTCATCAGAACTACATACAGCTGCCAATTTTCATGACGCTACGAACCTTGGAAGATGGTTAAATTTGTTACCTTAGATTCCATTACATAGTTAGTTACATACAGGTCGACCTAATAAAAGTGTGTTAAAAAAATGTACATATGTGATATTTTTAGAAGCGCTAAGTTATAGAGTCATTACGCATGGCCACCCACCGCGTCATCAGGCACCACAATAAGGAGGGGGCCTACTGGGGCCGACGGGTTGCCAAATATGACCCCAAGCGCCTAAACGTTGCCAAATACAAGCACGATCTTAGGGCCGTCGCGACTTAGTTAGAAGGACAACAGTTTACTATTTATAATCATGAGTTTTCTTATAATGATAATCAAAGTTAGATATTAAGTCACCAATGGACGTATTAGATGGGATACCCAAAGTCGGTACCTAAGTTATCTTTATAGGAGAAAATTTACTCAATCGCGTTTATGATGTTATCCAATTACCTTAATACAATAACGAGTAATTATTGTATCTTTAGGTAAAGTTATGAATATTTGTAAGTATAAATAATAGCTAATGGGTTTCTCCGAAACGGCTTTAACACTTTAGATGAATTTTGGTGCGTAGGCCATTTTTTGCTTTTATAGTTTACTAGAAGGCGCCCTTCGTTCGCGGAAGAGAAAAAGTCATAACCCTTCATTTTTTCTTCAGCGTAGTCGGGTAAAAAGTATCGTATTACTATTTGAAGATACCCAGCTACCCGTGTACCAAAAATAGTTGAAATCCGTTCAGCCGATTTTGCGTGATGAAGCCACAACGACACATACAAACATACAAAACATAATAATATTTTTCGTTTTAGTGACCTCCAAATAGTCCGTAACAATATATTTTTTTGAAAATATCCGCAATGTACAGACATTATATTTTTAGAACTTTATAATAGTATAGATGTAGATAGGTTTTATCCTAGAGAACTAAGAAATCGTGTACCCACCGAGCAGTTCGGTCTTCCAGGTTCTTCCATTTAAATATGAGAAACGTGATAGAGCCGTTTTGTTGCGATGCCATCTTACACTTTAGGCTCAGGTTATAATACCTACAAGTTTGAGTTTAATCATTGGTAAAACAACAAAATACTGCTGTAAGCGGCGGGGTAGCCACAGGTTGAGAGGAACGAAAATAAACAGCTGGATTCAATAAATGAAGTACTTGAGTACATGGACATGCGTGCATCTTTCAGTAGCTGAAGGGTAACTTTTGATTAGCCGCTACGCCATGCGCACACACATATGAATGTGCTCGCGTAAGTTTATTATACACATACAAAATTACATCGGTAAGTAACGACATTCAATATTACATTTAATTTAAGCTTGTTTTCAGGTATCGTTAAGATGCAGTTCATTGCATCGTCTACAACTGTGTTGAATACATAAAAGTTTAATGGAAACAGCTATCTTAGGACCATGCCCCTGTGTCAGAGGCCAATATTGTTGAATTGATTTGATGCTTTTACGGAGTCCACGTAAGAGGCGAAAGTCAGTGAGTGTTTGGGACTTTGGTCATTGTACTTTTAGTTAATCATCACGGGCCAAGAACGCCTCGTAACTCTCCTGGAACTTGTCTCCTGGATCGTATTTGGCCTTCATCTGGGTCCAGTACTCCTGTTCGTGCTCCTTCAGATGATTGACAACCTTTCTGGCACCCTTCCTCTGCCACTCCGTGCATTTCTCGCATGACGTCGTTATGGCGTCTTTGATGTTGTCTGAAACAAGTTCGTTATAGCGGATTAAGTGGCTTAGTAATATGGTTACGAACCAGAGGCGTTGGCATCAGGAAAATTACAAGGGAAGCCGAAGCGTATTCATTTACTCTTATTTAAAGAAAAAGGTGGTTGTAAGCCTATTAAATTTTAATTTTTTACATGCCAATAATTTTGTCAGCCATTTTTCTCTTCTTCTGACAATACAGAACTGCACCACGTCAAATTCGCTTTTTATTTATAAAAAATATCAACACGACCCGGGGCTAATTTGTGCTGTAATCATTGGGCAACCCGGTGGGAATCGGCTTATATGGACGCTACACCTCTGTTACGTACGCAAAGGGTACCAACGGAAGGACAAACGAGCAACAAACACCAGTCTTGTTAATGAGTATGTATCGAATAGAACTACTACGTATTTTGAGTTATTTAGCTCTCATGAGAAACTATAGCCTTTATATGATGAGGTTGCATATTTCAAAAGTAGGCAGATAATTCGCAGAAAGTAAGAAGTCGAACATCTAGGAAACGGGCTCACGAGCGTTACAATCGCATTGTATGATGTTACTTTCTGTGGTCGCATTACCGATGAAATTTTGTAAAATTTGCAACCATGCTTCCACTTTATATTATAACTGTTAGAAGTTAGTACCCTCTATTGCCGCTGACCACTTTTTGTATTGTTGTGTAAGAGTCCATTTTTTTCTCAGAATTTGACTGTTATTACTATTGTTAACGATGGACGGCACATATTAACATTACCCCATTAGGATTCCCTTGACTATGGGAACCAGCTGTCGAAACCAAACCTGCAGTAATAAACCAGTTTAACGACTGGTTTAATTTATTTTTTACCTTCTATTTGTGTTTTACAAAAAGCGGTTTTAATAGGACAAGTTATAAGGCAGGATACAGACGATTTATTTATTGTGTCGGTTTGTTATTAACTGACAAATATAAAAAAAAATCGCACACCTGCGTATATTTTCTCTTTCACATTAATTAGTGGAATGTTGCTAGTCGGCGAAAAATTTACTTGCAAGATAAGAGACTCCCGATACTGATACGCTAGGATACAGTAAGATACCTTAACCTAGTCTAAAAATACCAATGGTAAAATTAAGAAAATATATCAATAACCATCATCATTATATAACCTAATAATTGTAAGTTACTCTTCATTGACGTGCAAACTTATGAAAACTTTCCATAGATATATAAATCTATAAACTACATAGTGCTATAGTGTCACTAGAGATATAATGGCAAGGTAAACATTACACACATACTTATAGCGATAAGGAGGTGTTTATTACTAAGTGAACAACGCCCGAAGAGAGGGCTCTTGTAAAATTCTGCACAAAATTGATTGTAAATTCGAGTATTTAATAAAAACTAGACCTGCCCGCAGCTTCGTTCGCGAAGGAGAAAAAGTCATAACCCGTCGTTTTTTCTTCAGCGCAGTCGGGTAAAAAGTATCCTATAACCATCTGGAGATACCCAGCTACCCGTGTACCAAAAATTGTGGAAATCTGCTTAGCCGATTTTGCGTGATGAAGCCACAACGACACATACAAACATACAAAAAAAATAATCGTTTTATTGACCTGCAAATAGTCCGTAACAATAAATCTTTTGAAAATATCTTCAATGTACAGACATGTCATTTTTATAACTTTATAATAGTTTAGATGTACATGACTTACTTTTAAGGTATTTTCCTTCAGGCGTGCATCTTCCCTGCCCCAGCATGCACTTGACATACGGAACCAACAATCTCTTGTTAGCTAAAATTTCGTCTATATTTATATTGTCATATCTATCTGTATATTTATTTTCCTCTCCAAGAGCCAGGCCAGCCAGCCCGCAGCAAAATATCACAAATAATAAGTTCATATTTGTATCAATGGGCGATTGAACACTGAAGTACAATTGGAAATTGATTTCCTTTTATCTCGTCTCTGTTGTAATTGAGATCCTTGATAATTGCTCTTCAGTTATAATTAAGGGCTAGCTACATACCTATTAAGTCCAATATAAAGCAGCTACTACACCGCTGCTTGAAATACGCTGACGCATCGCAGTGACTAAAATTATTTTTAGGCATAGCTTTCACACCGTAGCTGTGTATACGCCATGACGAAGATACTGGCTGTAAACACCCTATTGCACGCGCTGCTCACGCTTTGATTGCCTTACGAAAACCACCAATTTGAGGAGCGCCAGGCAGCGCGAATCGCAGCCATAAGAGCAGGAGAAGTAACCTGTTGCCTAACTTTTCTGTTCTCTGTGGTTGCATGTAAACTAGGTATAAGACAGGTCAGTGCGTGGTATTTACGATACTGCAGTGAACTTTAAACAACGGTGTGGTTTAACTTCAATAGCTCTGCGGGGTTCAAACGACTGTTTATGTAAATTAAAGTCTCATTATTCTCCATTGTTTATTTCTGTATTAATTGCCCGAGTTAGGAAACATTCAAGTCAGGAAAATACGCTGTTATATAGCTCTTTGCACCCGGAATAAAACATGCTTAATGTTTTGACATAACAACAAAGTCGATTCAATCAATTATAGGTTACATCGAATGCTTTTGCATGATGCGATGCTTTATATCACAATAAAACCCATCACTATAATTAAAATATTTTTTTTTTATAAAAAAAGAACTGACTTTAAAATAAAGTAAAAAGCCAAAAATAATCTTTTATGTACGGTACGAATCACATTTGAATCACTTTTTGAAGTCGGTGCCAAACCTAAAGTAAATAAAGTTCTTTATTCAACAAAAATACGAATTACTATGACTAAATATATACATGCATAGATACATACAATCACGCCTTTGTCCCATTAGGGGTAGGCAGAAATTACCTCCTTTCACTCGTTACGGTCCTGGCATACAACTGCCGCTTCATCAACATTCATTACTCTCTTTATTTTGTGTTGTCACAACCCTTTCGCTTTGTCTCATTCACACACAGAAGATCAATATTTATCGCAGCCATTATCTCACATACTTCATCTATTTTATCATTCATTCCTCCCCTTACATTTAACGTAGCAAAGCGGCTCTCCATTCCATAGGCCACTCTTCGCTCTCGCTGGGACCGAGACGTGATGGGTTGTGGACCACATCGCCGCTATTTGCGTTCCAACGAGTAGCTAGGGATAAAATATTCGAACCCAGCAGAGCCCCAGCATACCAGGTAAGGGTTTAGCCTTATTCTTGGGTCACCAGTCCCAGGGCAATTCGGCACACTAACGACTAGACTCGCCTCTAGCCACGCACACCACTAATATAGGTAGATAATAACTAAAGGCTCGCCGCCGCGATTCTTGCCTGCCATCAAGCTGCCATCTGTGTTAATAGCACGTTAATAGTAATAATTAGTGATTTGGCACCGACTTCAAAAGGTGATTCAAATGTGATCCGTACCGTACATCAAAGATTATATTTGGCTTTTTAGTTTATTTTGAAGTCGGTTCATTTTTTATTAAATTTTTTTTATTCCTTACTAGTTGTGAAATTCCTACATAATGTCAGTTCTAAGCCTAAGCCTTAACAGGCTTAGAACTAAAATTATTGTAAAACTTCTGGCATGATTGAAAGCAATTTATGATCCGCACACTGTAATGGGGCATGAATGAATATTTTCAAAAATCTTGAAATTTTGTTTATAGGTAGGAATAAGTCTCCTTATCGTCAGAAAAAAAAAACCGATTTTTCTGTGGCTTAGAAAAATATAAAAGGATGAAAAGGTGTTGGTGGGCATATATGACAGCTTATATGGTACGGCAAGAATAACAGTACATTTACAGCCATTTTAATCGAAAACATCAATGGTGCATTTGCCATTTGCCTATAAATAAAATTTCAAGATTTTTGAAAATTTTCGTCCATTCCCCCGGAACATTATAGCGTCGATAATATATTTGAGTACAGAAAAAAAGAACCTCTGTGACCCAAACGTGGAAAATACAAAATCTAAGACTAAAATTTAGATGACAGAGACACAGAAAAGTAAGCCCAAAAATTGATAGCATTTGATATATATCCATAACGGCACTCAAAATTAAAAGTGAAGAGTCAATGCTATTTCATATTAAAGACCTGATCTATGCAACAGTGGCTACTTTTTTTTCGTAACAAGCCTTAATTGATTGTCACATGTAACCAAGACACTGTTTAGCGGAATAGCAAGGGCACTATAATCATTAATCTAATATGGATTTCCTCAAAGTAACGCCTGAATGTATCAATTATTAAAAACAAACAAAATCGAGATCCGTTCATACTTTAAAGAGCTATTACGATGCCTCAAACCACCCTCAAACACACGCACTTGTCAAATTTACAACACCTCTTTATTGGCCGGAAGTTAATAAATGATAAACCATCCGTCATCGTCACTCTCTCACGATACTTGTCAGAAAGTGACGAACGATTTGTCATTCATCTACAGCGCGATAAGCTTCAACATCATAGGCCTGCTGATTAATCTCCTCTCGTTAATCTTAATCTTAATTATCATTGGCTACATACAATTTTAATATGCACCTCCCTATCTACTGCAATTATTTAATTCAATCTGAATGGCCTTTTATATGATGGCATGGCTCTGGGAATACTTAATAGCATGCGTTTAAAAGTTAAAAGCATAGTAATATGCACTTAAAAGAAACGATGTACGTAAACTTCCGCGTACGTGCCATGTGGGACGGTTTGTATTTTGTCCTCGACCTATCCTAACATCACTGCTGGACAAAGGTCTTCCATAAGAACTTCCATGATAAGCGTGCTGCGTTTTCCGGTTCGTGGTGAGCATTTGACATATGCGGTGGTTTCGGAAACAGAAAACGTGGATTGGTAGTTTTGACATTTCTCTGGGCCGTTTCATTTACTTTAGTTCTGCGGTTGATGATGATCTAAACACGCATCGGATGTATAATATTTTATGATTAATATCTACATATAGTAAAACTGGAAATAAGTGCCAGACAATAACGCACAGCCTATGTAAGTATTTAAATTGATGGGTAACAATTATGAGCAGTGATTATGGAACACTGAGAAGCGATTTATGACAATGCATTACAATAACAGATGTAACCTTAGGATAATCCTATCAAGCACGTGACATAAAAGTATAAACTGGGTTTATGTATAACTAGAGACTAGGGTTATTCTCCTGCTTCGCTCACGTGGCTTAAGTGTTTTCGTTCAGACACCCCGTATTATTCAAGAAAAACTTACACCTCAAAAAATCACGACGATTTGCATCTCCGTTGTTCTGTTATACGACTAATCAGTTAACACACTTTCGCATTTAGGGTAGCTAACGATTATAATAATGATGATAATATGGCATTCGTTCTGTGATTTGGGTTCATATCGTTTAATGATTGGTTTAATAATTAGTCATCACTCTTAATTCTGATAACATTTCTAATATCGTTAGACAATTCTGATACTAAATGAAAATTTAAGTGCGAAACCTGACGAGGAACTGATATTGTGTGGTCTTAGTAATGCTCGGCGGACAGATCAATAACGGAAGAGAAATTGATAATCAGACCCAATTTAAAATTTTGTCATCTACGGAGTCTGTACCTTTATTAATTTGGACGATCAAATAAAACATGCCACGTGTTTTAGCAGACTTATATTTTATATAAAAACATACAAAACATTTGAGCAATCAATAAACACTAAAAGGACATAAGAAATGTAATACGGAAATTAGACGTTATAATCGTGTAAACTTTGACAGGACTAGATTGCAGTAGTCGAAATCCGATTTTGTTAATCATACAACAAATGGGTCTCTGACCTGAAATAAAGTTTTCATTCATTCACAACATATGTAAGGCGAGTTGTGTTAATGATTGTTCCTCCAAGGTTCTTCAAAATTTACGTCGTCGTTTGCCCATGAATTCTAGATTCAAATTCGAGTCCAGAGAAATTCGAATTTAGAAGAGTTAGGGAGAAATAAGTCCTTTTAAAAATGCTAATTCTCTCAATGCTCTTCAGGAATGGTGATGCCGTGTTCCCTTGCTCGGTCCTCGTAGATCTTCTTGTATTTGCCTTCGGGGTCGAAACGGGCGGTCAGTTCGTGCCAGATCGGGCGCTCGTTCTTGATCAGATGCTCTATCACCTTGGAAGCCCCCTTCTTCTGGGTCTCTGTACACTTCTCGCAGCCGGTCTGGAGAGCCTCTTCAAGATGTTCTGTTGAAAAAGAAAGGTTGTAACTGCAATAGCTAGGCAGCGGTTGATGCCATAGGCAGTAAAAAGCAGGTACTGATTATCGGTATTTTTTACATACGATATAATCGCTATTTATATTTTATTGGTTTAATTTCAAAATTCTGTATCATTAGCTAAATATGATATTGCCAATTTTTTTTTTAATAATATTGGCACATCTATAAAGATATTTTAATTCAAATTAACACTGGTAGCGGTCCCTGAAAGAAGTTGCTAGGTATCAGGTAATATTTTATTTTATTTTATAGGTGGCAAACGAGCGGACGGATCGCCTGATGGTAAGCGATCACCGTCGCCCATAGACACCTGCAACACCACAGGAGCGTTGTTGCAGGTGTCTATGTCACAAGTGCGTCGCTGGCCTTAAAATATGGTATTCTAATGATTTAAAATATTTGAGTTGTCGAGTAGTGTAGAAATGGAAGCAAAATTTGCTACAGATTACACAGGGATATGTCTAACGCTACGCCACTGCTAGACGTACTTCTTAAATGCGAAAATATTTAGTGGAGTATTAGTGTAAGTTAAATTTTATTTCGTTTTGTCATTTTGGTCGGCAACGCACTTGTAACTCCTCCGGTGTTGCAGGTGTCTATGGACGACGATGATCGCTTACCATCAGGCATTCTGTCTGCTCATTTGCCAAATATAACATAAAAAAAAATCCACACTCGTGTCAGCAATTGTATCCAATTGACTATCGCATTAAAAGAGTTCTAATGTTTCTTGTCATGAATTAATTCCTAATCACAATCCAATACTGATTCTGAAGGGCGTCTTTATTTACACTCGTGTTTTTTTTACAAGCTTTTATTTAACTTGCAATGTATGTTTGTTCGGGTGGAATCTAGCAAGTTCATTTTGACCTACTTCCCGGTTTCCGATTGAGCTAAAATTTATCATACTTATGTAAGTTCAGTGTCAATACAATAGTATGATACCATCGAGCTGATCTGATGATAAAGTACGAAGGTGGTCATAGGAACTCTGTAATAAATAATGCAATCCTACCGAGTTTGGGGTTTTTAGAATCGTCTCGGTGAGTTGTTACTGAATGCTCAACGAACAGTACACTCGGCAAACGGCAGCTTGTCACAAAAATACATTTTGACAAAAACTTATTAAACTTTAAATGTTTGTACTGCGTTATACAAAAATATAGACGTTTTATTAAACTATGAACGTGGGTAAAACATTAGATAGAGTTTAGGGACTGCACTTCCAATCTCAAATTTTATATATTGAATGTTATTTGAACGTTTCATACATCGTAGTTTTGGCTATGCTTATAGAGTGACTGCATGGCAGAAGTGTACTTCTCTATAATTCGGAACAAGCAAACGGCAACGCGCATGCTCCTTCGAAACTTCGGATTCTCGAAGACGCGCCGGGTCAAGGCAAGTAACCAGTTCTCGTTGACATTCGAAAAACAATGCATATTTTATTTTACAGATTTATAGTTTGCCAGTTTTGCAACACACCTCTGAGTACATGAGATAATCAGACAAACAGAAGTCTTATCGTAAATATGTCAATCATGTTTAATGATTTATTTAAGTGAATTACTAAATTAAAGATCTTTTGTTTACTTGAATTAAGATCTAAGTTTGTGACCTGTAACTATTCATTTTCTAAACAAAATATGCTACATTTTTGGGAATATAGCTTGTTTCAGCAAAATGGAAAGTATAATTGGTGTTATTTTTATTGAATAAAGGAACTTTGTACGGAAATTTTATAACAGAACATTATTTTGGTAGAATTAAGTTTATTTCTCAAAAACCCCTATAGTAGTGTAACGTACATGTACAATTTTTAAGATATATAACAATTACAATTGAATTTCATTAATTATGTCATCAAGCCCTTGAATATATTTTGCCGGGCAAAGTCGAAATTGACGTCTTACTTGAATTAGCCTTACTTGAGAGAACAATTACAATCGAGTTTAGGCCAATATCTAAAGATTCCCATGCCTACAGACACCCATATTTCTATGGATTCCCAATTCTATAGATTCACATTTCTACTAATGCTGATCTGTACAAGTTCCCAACTGTACAGATTCTCGTATCTACAGGTTCCCATATCTACGGATTCCCAATTCTGAAGATTACTATCCTCCAGAATAACCGAATGAGGCACACTATTTTCTTGTAGCAAAGGCTGTCAAAGTCAGTATGATTAGCTTTTGCTCGGCAGCGTGACTGCTAACCTTACTGACTTACTGACCATTAATTAATTACCGCTTGTTTAAATATTCTGTGTCGTGAAGGTGGAATTAACGTAACTTTACCTTTCAGCTCCTTGCCTTCGGGTGTGCACTTGCCCTTATCCAGGATGCAGTTGACGTACGCCTGCAGCAGCCTTTTGTTCTGCAGAATCTCGTCCAGGTCAATCTTGTCGTACTTGTCCGTGTACTTGTCGTCCGCCAGCGCGAACGCTGCCAGGCACAGGACTACGAAGTATTTCATCAACTGGAATTTTTTACAAAAAGGTTGAAACTGATTCCTTCGCTAGCTCATCTATGTTAAAAGATTGGATATTAAAATGCTAAAATTATAAACTAGGATTTAGTCTGGTATCATTGAAAGGATGACAAAGTCGTCGAAGCAGTCTTTTGCGATTTCGAATAAGCGTTAACGTTACATTATCTTAAGTAGTACGGTGGGTACAGCATCAGGAAGCAAACGATGGCAGCCTAAGCAAATGTTGCATGAAATTCGAAAGTGGACCATCAAACTACGAATTGAACTAGTAGAAGTACACGTAAATAAGCTTTATTGATACTTTTTAAACTAAGCAATTTAGAACTGTCCTTTCAAACTGTGCCCTGACCTGAGTTATGAAGTGAACACAATGTCACTACAAATCTCAACCACATAATATATGCAGTCAAATAACCCGGACCACAGATAATATGAGACATATTACAGAGTATGATCGAATATCAACATCACAGGCGTCTATTACAGATCTATTGGTGCTCCTAATTGTTAAGAATGAAGAAAATAAGAGTATTATCTACACACATATTTGATAAAGTCCAAAACTGTATCTGGGCCGTGTCTCGCCGGTAGGTACTTTACAAAACTATAGCTGCTAACTCCACAGGCCCTCTTCAAGGTCCTTCACTTGCGTAAACAAGGACAACACTTTTTTTTAAGTCCGTGCAGGCAGTTGCAGGCACAAGTCAAGTAAGTACATAGATGGGTACTAAGATGCAGTATGTGTTGAAGTAGGTAAGTATATTTGATCAAGACATACCATTGTGTGCAGCGGTAGCTGTAATCACTAAGAATTGCAAGTGACTTATGGTAGTTAGAGCCTCTGACTAGTATTTATATGGTAGTGCGCTCGTGCTTAAAACATCTAATTTGTTCGCTACATTACGTCTTATGTGATTGAGGTAAAAACCTCGTCATAGTTTATACAGGCGGCTTGAAAGATATTTTATGCATAAGAAGTATATTTCATTAGAAGATAGGAATATGATATATTGGAACATGTGGTAGATGAAGAATGAGTGCACAGAGAAAGAATTCTCCGAAAATCAAAGCAGGAGCTAAAATGGAGGGAAGCATTTAAAAAAAATGTTAAAAATTCGATGCAGATGTAGTCACTGGACTATATCTGCGTCAAATTTAATACTAGTTTCATAATAAATGTGTGGGAGCTACTTGCGATGATACTACTATTCATCAGTAAAATATTATTTATGCAAGGAAATTCACATTTGACAAGTGGAATTACAAGGAATTTAGCATTTTAGGAAGTATTTATTTATTTATTTATTAGGTTTGCCAACAGGTACAATACTATACAATAGGTATACATTTATACAATGGGTACTTAACATTATGTGAACTAAGTGAATGTTTAGGGAAATGAAAATTGGAGTTAGGTTTTCCTCAACCAAAATAATTTATTGATAAAAAAAACAACATATACAGTTTAATGGGGAGTGATATACGTGCTTTTGTATTTAAAAAAACAAGACGATTGTATAATTTTTTTTGTGATTTGTATGTATATTTGGGTAACCGGATAAGCTGAATAAATAAACACCATCTTCCGAAAACTTGAAGTATCAAGTAGCCTGTTGACAAATCTTTGGTATTTTATCTTTACTACAATAAAGTTGTAAACGTTTTTATGTGTACGTGTTGCTCACATCACGCTAAAATGGCTGGACCGGTTTCAAGTATTTTTGGTGCAAAAAAAGCGGGACATTCGAGGATGGTTATAGAATACTTTTTACTAGAGTACGCTGAAGAGAATAAGTGGCTTTTTTCTCCTCCGAAACGAAGAACCTTCTACTATGTATCCAATAATAATAATAGACCCTGTAGATATGTAAAAAATAAATCAGAGGAAACAATAAGTCATAAACATGATGTAGAGCATTAGACCTAGAGTTTAGAGGTCGGGTTTTAAGGACGGGTATAAATTTACGAATATAACGAAGCTAAATAAAGCCTGCAGATATCCTTGCAGACGAAATGTTAACTATATAGTATTGTAACACAGGTTAGTTACATATTAGATTACTAATTTGTAGTATTTGTGTCATATTTTGTCATATTATACTCGTATTAATCAAGACCTAGAATTCATCGTTAGCTATCGCTCCCATCAATACTTTCGGAACTCAGGGTAAAAGCACGACTGTCCACAATTTGCGAGCAACTCTTAAGCTACTTCGGCCATATAATGAGGAAGGGAGACGAAAACTTGGAGAGGTTAATCGTTGTTGGTAATACTGAAGGCAAGAGATCATGTGGCCGATCCCCAGCACGATGGACTGACCAGCTTAAACGCGAGGAACCGTTGCAAAAGTTTCATGATATGGTGAGGAATGCGATGGACAGGAATCGATGGCGGGCGTGCATTCGTGCCCGAATGACAACCATTGAACACAATCATCAGTCATGATGGATACGACCAAGAAGAACATCGCTCCCATCGTTCTAGGTACGGTTAGTACAAATGAAAATATTATCATTCTCATATCCAATGTCATTATCATCTAGGTACACTATTATAAAGTTGCACATTGAAGATATTAAAAAATAATAATTAAAATAACAAAAAATCCGACTGCTTAAAAACACTAAAAAGAAAAAAACAAGTCCAGTACCTACCCTTGTTAAGTTATAATGGAAATGTTTTATGATTCATGATCGATACTCACATAAAACAAATAATAAATTCTTATGTGGAACATAGCGATTTTAAACAGTCGGGACCCATAAGAAAACTAGGTCGACGCAAATCTTCCCAAAAATGGGTCCCGACTGATTAAAATCGCTATGTTTGTGGACTTGTTTTTTTCTTTTTAGTGGTTTTAAGCAGTCGGGTTTTTGTTTTTTTAATTATTATTTTTATTGTGTACTTTTTAGTTAAAATTATAAGTCGGTAAATTTCGCAATTTTTATCGTGGGGGTTATTGGGAAGCTTGCACAGATTTATTACAATGAAATGAAAATTTAGTGAGAACTAATTAAATCGTTATAGTTCCTAACTGGTCATTCAAAATTAAAAATGATCAAAGAAACCTAATAATGATTTTTAAATCCCTATTCATTGATACCCCACTCGACATAGTACGTCGAATTTTTTTTTCTTTTTCAGAATATGGCGTCTCATTATCGCCATTTTGAGTTTTCATCATTTTCATGTCTTTAGTGACATTTACCCAATTAAGACGAATCGATTGACGTAAAAATCATCAAAATCGGTCTAAGCGTTTGGTCTCTAGAGTGCCAGATAGGAACAAACATACATACATACATACATACATACATACATACATAGACTGATAAACACATTAGGTCACTGAATAAAAAAATAAAAAATAATGTTTGCATATATGTTTTTGGGGCTTCATCACGCCAAATAGACTTAACGGATTTCATTTATTTTTGGTTCACGGGTAGCTGGGTATCCACAAATAGTCAAAGGATACTTTTTACCCGACTACGATGAAGTAAAAAAGAAGGTTATGACTTTTTTCTCTTCCGATAAAAATTAAATAGCGATACTTACCCTAGCCTATAACCATTGTAAGAGTTAGAGAATAGCTATGAATATATTTGAATGAAGTCCAGTTATTAGACCGTACTAATTTTTATGAATAGTTATTAAATTGAGAGACTTCGACAATTGAGGAAAAAGTACAGGACCGAGAACGTAATGTTACTGACGTCACTTGAGTGTAAAAATAATGTATGCTACGGATTAATTTAAATCGGAACACTTTTATTCTGAGAAACTGATGATTTTTCCTTGTTTACGTTTCCATCGGGAGGCTATTTTAACCAGTTTCTTGTGAAATGAGGCTAGCTAGGCTCATGGACGTCATTTAAGAACGGTTTATTATTATCTTTTGACCGCCAAAGACGGCTGTGGCCGACAGCTAAAAGTAGTGCCACTGACGCCACGTCGGCCACAGCCGTACAAATTTCAATGATCAAAAACTTTGAATTACAAGTATATTTCAATCCTTGTTGATTTTGGAGCTCTCCTTATTTTTTTGCTCTGGCCGTTAAGCTTTGGGCTGAGTTTGAGATTTTGAAAATTGTTTTAATATGAAAAGATCTGAATGTGCTTCTCGTCCGTAACACCATTATATAAAATAAATTAATAGTTTAAAACACACTAGAAAAACACGCTTTACAAGACTTTTCTAACAAATCCAAACACAGCTATGATACGATGTTCCATCATGAAGTTCCAGTTCATATCTTCCGGCTCCATCATCAGATCAGTTCGACAGTACCATATTATTGAATAAATGAATAAAATTTTATTTCGGATAAAATACAATCCATAGCGTATTAGTAAATGTTCTTATATTTAGGGTTAGTATTACATATTTATTATTATTATACTACATATTGGGCCGCGCCTTTAACCTGCTCTGTCCAGAACCTCTGTATAGGGCAATCGTATCTCCCAGCGACCGCGTTTAGAATGCTGTTGGGACTACGTCTTACATGATTCCAGATCGACACGATACGCTTTCTCATGATGGCATGGAAACCGTCCGTGCGAGCTTCCGCAAACATGCCTGAAGAACTACACCACTTAGGCAGTCCCATCAGAATTCTAAAACCATTATTGTACTGAATACGCAGAGCGTTGTAGGTGCGTTTTGTATACCTAGCCCATAGGCCGCTCGTGTAAAAAGATTGGCTATAAGCTTTAAAGAGCGTTATCTTAACTTCATACGTACATCGAGCAAACCTACGGGCAAGCATATTACTCCGCACCGCCAAGGCTCTGCGTTCCCTTTCAATGTCTAAATCGTCGGTAAGGCCAGTGGTTAGGACATGTCCAAGGTATTTAACCGTGTCCACAACCCTCAGCTGGGTGTTTCGGAGTACAATAGGAGGTACATAATGTGGTTTTATTTTACCCGCCTTAAATATCATAATATCGCTCTTATTTGGGTTGTACTCTAAACCATGGGCCAAAGCATAGTTCTCACATGTCCTAAGCAGTATTTCCAATGCACTGATCGATGGGGCCAGCAGCACCATGTCATCGGCATAGCTCAGGTTATTTATACAAGTGCTTCCTACGTAACAGCCCGCATGCAAACCGCTGAGCCCACCGATCAGCTCGTTAACATATAAATTAAACAGCTTAGGAGATGTGATCCCACCCTGCCTTACCCCACATTCCAGTTTGTACTCCGCAGACATCACATTTGACCAACGCACCTGATTGAGTTGATTGCTGTACCAATGTCTAAAGAGAGCCAAATATTCCCCCGGTATACCCGTTCTACTCAGCTTTTGCCAGAGCAAAGCATAATCGACTCGATCAAATGCCTTAGAATCAACAAATCGAGAAAACAGGCATACATAGGGGTTTTCCTATCCGTGTAATACCTGACCGTATGTTTTAGACACAAAATGGCACTATCCGTAGACAGACCCGCCCTAAAGCCAAATTGGGCGTCGTGGATTTTTACGTGTTGTTCAAGTACGTCGTCCAACATACGGTCAAGTATCTTAGCGGTAGTGGTGGCAAGCGAGATAGGTCGGTAATTTGCTCTATCCGAAAGGTCAACCGTTTTATTCTTTACCACTGGCACAACAATCGTTCTCATTAATGCTTGAAGAAGATACGAGTGCCCCACACACAAGTTATAGAGCATGGAGAGAACATGAGAAATATGGACCCCCGCATATTTAAATGCTCCACACTTAAACTGTCATGCCCCGGAGACTTACCCCTCTGCATGCTATTTATGACCATATTGACTTGTTTAGCTGTAATATAGGCAGTACGGTTGTCTCCAGTGGCCACAACTTCTCGCTCTTCCTCCACAGGTGTATTCCGATGTAACAGAGATTTAACAGCGAAATGCTCTCTAAACAATTCCGTAATTTCCGCACACTCGGACTTGCCCCCTACACTCTCAGGCAGGCCAGGCTTCACGTTTAGTTGCTTGGTACCTTTCCAAAAATCCTTAAATTGCTTATTTTTGTGCGCAAGAGCCAGCTTATGCATTTTTATCTGTTCCTGCCGGTCTTGGCACCATTTTAATTTAGCCTAAAATATCTTCTTTGAGTGTTGCATTCGTTCAAAAGTAGCTCCTCTCCACGGCTTGCCTGCAAGCTCCCAAAGCTGAAACTGTAACCTGGCCTCCCTGTGAGCTTCAGCGACGTACGTATTCCATCCCGCGATACATTTAAATTTTCTGCGCATTTTATAAGTTGAGGTCATTATGGAAGCAGTTTTGAGTGTGTTTATAATGTTTTCATATAAACTATCAATCACTTTGCCATGATCCACATTATGACACATCCCATCACAACAGTTTCTGAGAGAGGCTGGAAAGTCAATTTCTTTCAATTTATTGTTACAAATGTTCATGTATTCATTTATTTGATCTTTCTGCCGTTCGCCCCATATAACCTCATTCTTAAAATTACCATTAGTATTATTTATAACAGTACCCTCCATCCATCCAGTACCCTTAGATTCCATTACATAGTTACATACAGGTCGACCTAATAAAAGCGTGTTAAAAAAACTGCCAAGAGCATATCGGACCTTGCTCAGTGTATGGTTCCGTAGCCGTTACTACAAATAATTGCACTACAAATGAAAATATAGACGATGTGAGGAAGTGCACCATCAAAAGAGTGTATCGCTTTATGCCTGTCTGTTGTGTCTTAGAACCTTATGTTGAGAAGCGCAGGTTTACGGCAAAAACTCATCCGATTCTGTTGAAATTAATTTTAGTTCGAAGTATGTATAAAGCGTCACCGTTGTAATTTTTTTTTGGAAATACTGTTATGTAACTTTCGGAGCGCTTAATCAAAAATATTGCTGAGAAACCTTAATGTTTTTAAAAATCTATTGAAATATGTGCCATTCAAAATGTATAGAGTATCAGATACATACACACTATACACAGTGATGTAAAAATTCCCAGTGTTGAGACACTGCCCCATTGGCATTTTTAACCTTGAGTCTTTGCAATAGGTGATCTTTACGGCATTCATTATTGCAATTAGTGGGTTAAGCACTGGGACGTTTACCTTAACTTTTATTGGTAAAACAGTAAATGTTGCACTAAGCTTTATAAAATTTTGCCCTGCTATCACAATCTCCATAACTATAACGTAATAAGCAAATAACGTTGACTCAGTTCTGTTAATTTTTTAAGCGTTATGGCTTCTGTTTATTAGGACAATTTTGCCAGGGTTAAGGTTTATAAGACTGGGCACAGTTTTATATTAAAAGTTATAAAATTTATTAATGAGTTGATCCACACCGACTCATGTCGCTCGTCCAAGATGGACGACAAAAATTTCTCAATCTCAATTATCGTTGACTCGTGGCATTTAGGTAGCATTTGACGTTTCTGATACTAGTTATGTGACAATGTTTTTC
This sequence comes from Hedya salicella, assembly GCA_905404275.2. Taxonomy (NCBI): domain Eukaryota; kingdom Metazoa; phylum Arthropoda; class Insecta; order Lepidoptera; family Tortricidae; genus Hedya; species Hedya salicella. The sequence goes on along the minus strand of FR990112.1, from coordinate 8,178,032 downwards.
TGTACGAGTCGAGCAAAACAATTAGAAAAAATCGTTTCACTTAATATACGACATTCGTGATAGACAATTAATATTTGTTCATAATTTTTTATAAGTTATCCAAAGTCTTCTATTTGAAAATATCCACTTGGTGTACGAAAATTCTGGAGGAGTTCTGAATGCTCTCTAATGAATTCTTTCATTAATTGTTAAAGAATCTAAGGTTCGTGACAATCGCGACACGTCTCGTAATAATTATAGAATTAATGACATTATCATAATGTAATGTCAATATTGACATTGATATTTTTTAAGTAGCGATCAAACCTAAGTTGATCACAGATATGTTAAAACCTTGTAGGTAATAATCTTTTATTAGGTTTTAAATTATTATTTAATTTTATCTGAAAAAAAAAACTTGAACGTGAAAACGTGTCTCATCACTAGTGCTATTATAATTTATATATTATAATAGCACTAGACTATATTATTTATATATATTGAAATATAATTTTCACGTTTTGTTAGTTAGGTAAGGTAAGTATCTCTACGCTCGAAATATATTATTCTATTTTTGATACCTATACTATATATATTGGCAACATCTTTATTTGTAGCTATAGAAGTGACAATAGTGTGTCAATTATGGAATTTAGAGTGTCATTGCAGACTCTTTTATGTGACCTTGTAAGTACCTACTATATTGTTCTGTAAAACTTGTTTAGAACCTACTGTCTTTGTAATCTTTAATAATGTCAAATCATTTATTCATTCTAGACAACATGGGTGTAGTATACATTTTTTTAATACAATGAATAAATCATAATAGTTCATCAATTAAATAAATCCATTTTACAAATGTTTACTTTTTAATATTTTAAATCACCTTATTTTTGTTTAACTCATAAGTAACTAAACTGTATAGTCACAACATGAGAAAGATCAGTGTTCTCTTAGCACAAGTATCACGTACACTTAAAAAGAGGCACCAGTGTAGATATTGCAGATCTATATGTGATACGATTTTTATTTTTGACCTTAATATTTAGCCGCACATAAATTAGGCTGAAACGTTTACAAGTCTTCTTAAATATTTTTAAATAATGAATTGTAGGCATCTTTTGTATTCAACCTGTATATTAATGTTAATGGAAAATGAAGTAATTTGAATTCTTCGCGTTTTTCTACTAATCACTTGAGATATAAAGATATTCTTATTCCTGGAAATAACCTATATAATGTAATATTATAAATTGTGTTTTTAACATTATCTACAAACGCTTACAGATAGTTAGGGATAGACTTTGAAATGAAATTAACGTGATCTAGTCATTAACACATAATAGGAACTGTCGTGTTTGAGAGTCGTAGAGACATCATTATCTCAATAGAATAACATTAACCATTGTTTATTTGTAATTTTTTTTGTGGTATTGTTTTTCATCATGATCACAGATTTAGTAATCTATAATAACATCCAAGCAACAAACACATTTTTTGTTGTGTTTTTAATTGTCAAGACAAGATTTGTATGTAAGAAAATATACTAAAATTTTCATGGAAAAGTGAAAATTTTGTGTTTGAATATCTCAATATAAGAAGTGAGTGAGTGAGTGAGTGAGACAGTAGTATTTTATGCAATCGTTATATAATGTATGCTTTTTCAGTCGAATACCGCATTTAATAATGCGAGTAATAAAGGTACGAGATTCAATATAAGGGTGAATCAACTTTTAGTTAGACCAGCACTTTGGACATCTCTGGCGTTACCTAAAATATCTTTGGAGTTACCAAGACATCGTGCTTCTAACATGATGTTTTCTATTTATTAGTTTAGCAGTTAACATACATCATAAATTGAAACAAAGGCGTTATTTTACAATGAAGTTTAAAAGTTGTGGACAAATTTGTTGAGATCTAAAAATTGATTCACCCATAAACCATAGAGTATAAAGTGATGTTGCAATCTAAAAAAGTATGCCTTTTTAAGGGAGATCTTCAAGATTTATTATGACATGCTCCATACAGTACAGCATAGGTCCCATCTTCTTCCTTAGTACACCCGGTTGAAGCGAGGGCCGGCAGCTTGTAGTAGTATTGTATCCGCCATCACGTTCGTAGAAACATTTTTTGTCGAGGATTTTGACAAAAATGCGAACATATGGCTTCTTCCACCTCCATATCTTTATGGAGGTGGAAGAAGCCATATGTTGCAGGAATTAAGATATTTAATCACTTACCTGAGTAAGTGATGACCTAAAAAAATCTTTAGTAAATACATTTAGTAGCTAGTCATACTTTAAGTTTCCTTTGAAACTCGGTACCCTCCAGCGACTCAATACATCTGAATGTATTAAGTAAAGTATGAATAGCTACTCAATGCTTTTACAACTTAAATAAATATTTTAGTATAGTTAATTTAATTAAGTTTAAGCTATTTTTAAGTTAAATTGTTATTGTACGTGCGAAATGGATAAACTGTTGAAACATGTAATTCTGAAAAGTGATCTTTTGTACACAGTCTTGACATTTATGATTATGATTATGAGGAGGAGGAAGGTGGAGTTTCTGGAGTTCTAAGAAATAGTTTGAAATCCCACAAATGCTTGAACAATGACCCAGATAGGGGATTCTATACACAAGTATAAGTCAAGCAGGTGATTATGCAATCAGTTCGCGTTCCTGGCGGCAATACTTGGTAATTGATCTAATGGACGAGCTATTGTGTGGCGTTGCAGGCGTGATTCATAGCACTGCATGTAAACAAACGTTGCTTAACCGTCTACGTCATCAGTTATAAAATTGTCAGCTTAAGTTTACATTTAGTTTCACAGTGTATTAGATCTAGTCTGTAATGCTGTGTGAACATATTTATAAATAAATAAATAAATAAAAACATGCAGGTTTCCATGGATTGTTTATGCAGATGTATTTTTGATATTGTTATATTTATTTTAACAAAAAATACAGATAAGCATAATTTATATACTCACCCAGAGGGTGCCACAGGATGGGCGGCGACGGCAGGGCAGACCGAGACGGAGATGGGGGTAGTGGCGTGCACAGGGTTTACTACCAAGGTATATAGGCAGTTTTTCTATGCCTATTTCGAACTATGGTCAAGCAGGGCTTCAAGGTAGGCAGTTTTTCTATGCCTATATCGAACCATGGTCGTTCAAAGCTTCGGGGTGGGCAATTTTTCTATGCCTATATCAAGCCATGGACATTCAGAGCTCCTGGGTAGGAAGTTTATCTGTGCCTGTATGGAGCCATGGTCATTCAGAGCTTCAGGGTAGGCAATTTTTTTATGCCTGTATGGAGCCATAGTCGTTCAGAGCTTCAGGGTAGGCAGTTATCTGTGCCTGTATGGAGCCATGGTCGTCCAGGGTATGCAGTGCCTTTGTGCCTATATTGGTCAATATAGCCACAAAGGCACTGCATACCCTGCACGCTACTGGATGGCGGGATGGCCTAGATTCGTTTCTAGACGATTTGCCGGAAGCTGCTGCTAATAAGTAGTTGTGGAGATCTAAAGGAGAGGCTTTTGCTCAGCAGCAGGATACTCTTATAGGCTAATAAAAAAAACACGACTGGAAAACATTTAGCTTACTTTTATCAATATAATTTATGTGACTTCAACAACCAAGAAGAATCTAATGATAATGAGATCTCATATTTTAAAATCCATCAAGGTGTTTAGGCTGCAAAACAAATAGACATACAAACATTCCCACCTCTATATCACAGATAATTCTCAGCTTATCACGAATACTTAGATGAAAATAAAAAGGTAGATAATGCATATTACGTAGTATCAAAATGGCTACTGTTATAATATGGTCCACCGCAGACGTGTCAGAATAGGCAAAACGGGGTATGAGAATCAAAACTCTTATTAATCCGTCGGTTAGATAATAAAAATATATTGGACACGTATGTTTTGCTTTTTCAAAATAGTAAAAAAATCCTCAGATAAATCGCATTAAAGTTTAGGAGTGAGGCTCGTGACGTCACTTCTTACTAAAGTTTATACTTAAATGTGACGTCACGCGACATTTTGACTCAATGTAATCGCCTTTATTTTTTGATTAAGGAAGAAGGAAAATAAACGTGTAGCGTTTAAACGCGTTTGTTTAGTCATCATCCCTAATCCTGTTATACTTACGTTGTTTAAGCCATGCATCTATTTATATTTAAAGACTTACTCAACTTAGCTCTCAGTGCCTCGCGATATTTTTAATACTTTGTTAACATGTAAGGGGTTTTACGATAACAGATAAATAAATACATATCAGGAACAATCTTACACAAATCAATCTACTCACTAGGTCTTGGTCCTAAACTAGGCAAAGCTGGTACTATTGGTACTAGGTGATGATATGCATAATATATGGATACATTATAATACTTAAATACACGACCCAGGAACGAACATTCTTACATTACTCATCACACAAACACTTGCCCTGCCCGGGATTCGATCCCAGGATCGCCAGCTCCGTGGGCCGTTATGCAACCAACTTATACAAAAAGTCAGACGTTTTAAATAGAAACGAATATTAAATCTTTTAATTAAAAAGTCATTGAAACTTGCCTTTATGTCTTTACCCTACTTCGTGGCCTTGCAAACGAATAGGAAATAAGTAATATGGGCAAGAACAAAACGTAACAATTCCATGACGCTTGGAAACCGCAAATTATGCAAAAACATCAAACATTAATAAACTCACTGTAGAAAATAAGCAAATCCAATTAAAGGACTAATCAATGAGGCGGTTTACTCCAATAATAACTTTACCACCAATAATATTTGCGGACTTAAAAAAGAGCGTTATTTCTTGCCTTCATTATATGGGTGACTTAAGTGTTATAATGTGGAAGTATGTTTTGTGTTTCTTTCTGAATTGTGTATGTAAACTTCGCTCCAAGGTTTGCAAAGTGTACGTGGGACACTCAAAAATTCGCGTCTTTTCTTCGGTTTTTGTTTCAAAATTTTAGTTTTTAGTAGGTGTTGAAAGTGATGTATTATGATAAATGTTCAGCTAATAAGTTGCTTTACAATTTTTGAATACAAACATCATACTTTTGTTGAGTGTTTTATAGAAAAAAAGTATTCGGAAGTCATGGGACAGCGATTTTTGACCTAAATATTTATTTTAGAAAATGCCTTCTTTCAATGTGGTAATGAAGTATCCATCATTATTTTACGGTTCTAGCAGAATACTAGAAAATACACTGGAGCGTGGCATAGACTAGGGAAAACGAAAACAAAACGGACCATTCAAATAAAAATAAACAAAGAAAAAAACTGTTCGTTTTATTAAAGTTGATGTCTAATAATTTCAATTGGACCGTTTTACGTTCATGAGTGAGGCACAACTACACGTGAACGCAATACAGATTTACGAGTACACAAATAACACAATTTTCTCGTAAAATATCCTAATCCTGCGCAAGCGTAATGTGCCCATAAACGACATTTTGGACATTGCACGCAACATCTACTTGATTCTGAGGGTGATGAGACAAATGAGACAGTACCTACACTACTCAGCGACATCGTCGTCATACGAACTGTGTTTTTAATTTGAATCATTACTACGTTATTATTGTTTGCTTTTCCATACGATCCGTTGTGCCTTTTACGAATAAAACACGTTAATCAAAACATAAATAATCAACGTATTTTACTCAAAAAAGTGCAAGTGTGGTTGACGGCGTTGATTACACTGACCGAGGGCGGGGATATACCTAGTGGCCTACATTTTAACCTAACCAGTATCACCTTCCTTTTCCCTATTTCTTCTGCTTGTTTACCTTTTTTCAATCACGTTTTCATTGCAAATAATTCATATTTTTTATTTCACATTAGCATACTACCATATTTTAGAATGTCTTAAATATTATTCTTGTATAAAAAGTATGTGTATGTAGGACTAAACAAAATAATAACTTTTGCGGTTAACCTTTTAAAATATAGCCCTCTTTGACTGGGGTAAAGTACTTGCAGTTGAGCGGGCGAAGTACATAATTACTGGATACTCAGAACTAAGTACTAACGTCGCGTCAGCTGTTCTGTTGACACGGCAGGGGAAATCCGTGGAATGATACACAACACTAAGAGGCGTGGCGTCAGGAAAATTTCAAAGGAAGCCGAATCGTATACATTTACTCATATTTAACACTTTCGCAACCGATATTTTCGTAGCACTACGCTCGTAGCCAATAACATGGGAAAAACCTATTTACATACCACGGGCTCGTGGCTGTGAATGTGTTAAAGAATAAGCTTTTCCTTCGGCAACCCGGTGGGAATCGGCTTACATAGACGCCATGCCACTGCAGTACATACAACGGTAAGGTCGTATGTTGCTCAGTTCCGGCACCGAGAAATGCAAGCCTATATATAAGATACTAAAAGGCGCCCGCAATATCGTTCGCGGAAGAGAAAAATCATTACGCCAATTTTTTCTTTAGAATAGTCGAGTAAAAAGTATTCTATAACCATTTGGAGATACCCAGCTACCCGTGTACCAAAAATAGTTGAAATCCGTTCAGCCGATTTAGCGTGGTGAATCCACAACGACACATACAACATACAAACATTTAATTTTTATAACTTTATAAAAGTACTAGCTTCTGCCCGCGACTTCGTATACTTATATTTGTTTATCACGGATAAGAGTATTTTTCCGAGATAAAAAGTAGCCTATATTCTTCCCTGGGACTCAAACTATCTCCATAACAATATTCATCAAAATCGATTAAGCGGTTTAAGCGTGAAGAGGTAACTGACAGACAGACAGACACACTTTCGCATTTATAATATTAGCATGGATAAGCAAACGTCAAACGATACAAAACTCTCTAAAATCAACGATGTAAGCCCTCATGATTGGCACCTACGGGGGCAAATGCTTTTTCTAAAGATTAAAATGAAATAATTAACTGTATTCTGTAAGAATGCCACAAGGGTACTTTTACAAGTCTGAGTCTACGGGCCCATTTCCGAACAGGATACCACTGTTGAGAAGAAAGCCGAAAGAAACTCGGGTCCTATCTATTTCGCATAATGTTTTATGTCCGAAACTGATTTCGCCGAACAGGTTTCGTATAATTTGATTTCGCCGAATGTTCTTCTCGCCGAATCATTATTTGTCCGAATCTAAATAAGTACGCATAATTTAGCATCGCCGAATTTTAGTTAGCTGCAAATTCAACCTCTAACAATAAAAAACTGCTGGCAGTAAAGTAGGTTAGGTTAGGTTAAGTTAGAACTGCAATCCCGAACAAAAGATGACTGCTGTAAAAAAGTAGGTTAAAAGGAAAATGTAGAAAAATGAGTTTTAAAAAAACTTATTTGAACTACCAGGTTGCTTTAATCCTTAATTTGACAAGGGTTCAAAAAATACCACAATTTAAGCCTCAATAAATCTAGTAGTTGTAAAAAATACGATAAAAAAAAATATAAAGTCAATGTTGAAGTTGGTACCTCCTGGTTTTCATTGCCAAATTGAGAGTTAAGTTTGCACCTTGTTTGTATGTAACACTATAGATATCAGGTACAAACTTAGCTTAACCGGAACCGGGTAATGTTAGGGTGAGTGAAAATTTGTACGGAACCCGCGGTGCGTGAGTCAGACTCGCACTTGACCGTTTTTTGTTTATAATATCTTCAATGTACAGACATTTCACTTTTACAATTTTATAATAGACGATATTTTGGATTTAAATCCTGCAGGAAAAAGACATCAACGAGTTCGCATTTTTAGGATTTGGTCATCTAAGAAGCGTCATTTTATTTTATTAACTTAAATAGAAGGCCCCGGAACTTCGTTCGCGGAGGAGTAAAAGTCATCACCCCTCTTTTTTCGTCAGCGTAGTCGGGTAAAAATTATATAAAAAAATTGTTTTCTCTTCAGTGATCTCCAAATAGTCCCTTACTTTATTTTTTTTTATATCTTCAATTTCATTTTTGCAACTTTATAGTACGTATCTAAAAGTTACAACTTCGTCAACGGAGGAGAAACAAATCATAGCCCTCTTTTTTTGTCAGCGTATAGTCCAGTAAAAAGTATCCTATATATCTTTGAATGCCCAGGAGAAATGTGGCTTCAGGAAAATTACAAGGGTAGTCGAAGCGTATTCATTTACTTACATTTAAAGAATAACTAGGTTATAAGCCTTTCCTTGGGCAACCCGGTGGGAATCGGCTTATATGGATGCTACGCCACTGATGCCCAGTTACCCACGTAAAAAAATAGTTGAAATTGGCGTGAGGAAGCCACAAAGAAACATACAAAGATACAAAAAATAAAAATCTTTTAGATTCGGAGACGTTCAAATAGTCCGTAGCAATTCTTTTTTTGAAAATATTTCCAAATTACTAGACATTTCATTCTTACAACGTTATAATAGTACAGAAAACTAAAGAGTATCTGATAATTACGCCATCTATGAAGGAACCGCCGCATTAAGTAGCGTCAAGATCAATCTTTGCAGACAATGACTAAGCCAACACGATTATTAGCTATGTATAATGTTTCTGAGATCGAGACATAGATGGCGAGCTGCGCTCGTAAGTCGACTTTCTTGACTCTAAAATGTACTCACACCAAAATTTGACCGACGTAGTTTCGACGAAACTGTTAATATGACCCATAAATTGGTGATTTGTGAAAGGTGCAAAGTTTGTCACTAAATAGTATACAGATATGTACAGATTGTTTACAGTCAAATAAAATTTGAAAACTTTGCTATAGTTTCTCCCAGGTTTTTCAGTATACTTATTGCTTATTTTTCGCGAACAGAAGAGTGGAGAGTGCAGGGATGTAAGAGAAGGGGTAACCAAGGAAACGGTTTGGGTGAGAGACGATATGAACAGGAAGGACGTGAGTGATAAGGTGACGGATATGGTATGGAACATGAAAAATATGCGACGATTTTAAATACGAGTACAATAAGGGCAAGCAAATGATGATGACTGTTAAGAATTTTACTTTGATTACTACTAACATTCTTTTGTAAATCTTTTATGGGGTCCTGCCGTTTCACCAAATAGATTTTTGGCAAATAGTTCATTTCCCAACTCTCGATTTTCTCCGAAACCAATTTTTTTTTCAGTGTTTTTTTATGGTTTTATAGAATACGGTAGTTGAGGTTTGTTTTGGAAGGGTTGGGAAATGAACCATTTGTCAAATGAAACATTTGTCAAAAACTAATTTGGTGAAACGGCAGTGAACCATATTATAGACATATCCCTATTTTAGATTAATGGATTATACTTCCTTCGGTTTTCCGCGAAATTGTGACTTTGTTCACCTGTGACATAAAATTGTCACAACTAACCAATACCTATAATCTATTAATCAAACATGGAAATCTGCAAAGCAACGCCTGAATCTTATAATTATGTCTCCATATGATAAAGATTAATTGCCAATTAACTATGTAGATATACAAAATTGATGATTTTAGTAAGCGATGGGCGTAGAATAGAGAAATCCACGCAAACGAAGTCGTGAGACGGAATCTAGTATTTTACATTACCTATAGGTACCTAAGTTACCGTGGGAATAAAACGTACTTATGAAATCCTCTACAGTAAATGATTATAATTAGGATCCGCGTCATTAGTTAATGACTAAACAATGGGCGTAGATAAAAAAGTGGGCACAGAATACAATGCAGAGGAAACTTTCAGCCGACCGGCAATATGCATGCAACGTAACAACAACGTATACATGGCATTAGTAATAGATAACGTAGGGATATATTCAATATCTTTCAAGAGCCACGTAAGTATTCACTACAAGCAATTGTTTGTAAACACACGTGCAAAAGCATCTTTGCTATAATGCCACGGTCTCTGGGGCATAGATATAGTTTAGTATTATATTTTATTTTGGTTCTTAGGGAATATTTTTTTTGCAATTTGTATGTAGTTTCAAGTAATTGTTTATTAATTTTGTTCTCTTATAGGTTAGCAGTACAGTACTATCTATCTATCTGACACAGACGTCCACTGTTTAACATAGGCCTCCGCTATAGTTCGCCGACTCCTTGCAATCCTTACGAAGTAATGTAGTGGGGGGCCGCCCCTCTCTGCACTTTTCTATGCGTGGTCGCCACTCCAGGACTTTACTGCCACAACGGTCATCCGTTCTCCGGCCTATATGGCCTCTTCAAACATGCAATCCTGCGAGTTATGACAGTTACTTTGGTTCATTTGCAAATATCCTCATTCCTGATTCTATCACTCAGAGAAACTCCGAGCAAAGCCCTTTCCAATACACGTTGCGTGACTCTAAGCCGCCTTATGATTCCGTTCGTACCGTACTCTACCGATTGTGATCGACCGTATCTCAGTTTTGTAAGTTCATCACTGGCAAGACGCACAGGTCGAAGTCTTTTGTCTTTAGGCACTGTGGAATTTTAGACCAGAAAATTTGACACAATTTCCTGAACGCTGCCCAACCGAGTTGGGTTCGACGATCGACCTCCTTCTCGAAGTTGAACTTACCTAGCTGGACAATTTGTATCAGGTATACCTACTCGTCAACAACTTCGAGACCTGAGCTCCCAACAACTATCGGGCAAGGTAACATGGACAGTTGACATGATTTTAGTCTTGTCTATGTTCATTTTCAGACCTACTTGCTGGGAGACTCTGCCGAGGTCCGCCGAGACCTCGGCAGAGTAGAGTACTATTAATAATCACTGATGTAATTAATTACACGGAAACGGAGATCTCAAGTTCCGTTGACAGTACTATACTAAGTATAACTGGCGTTATTCTTCTTAGAAATTTCATAATGTTGATTATCTTAGTGAACTAATTGCTATTCATTAGCAATGATTACTGACTCCGTCTATATTTCAACGTGGAAATTGTAGATCAACGTGGATTGTCACTACCACCAGCTTGGGATCCTGTAATACATCTCATCAAGGAACAAGCAAAACACAGGACTGCAAAACCTTAATTTCCGAACGGTGTAAAATATCTTATCTGTTTAAAAGTAGTTTAATAGTCTCTGTTTTTTAAATATTATAATTAGTAATGAGGTAGCCTGGGAGTTTTTCTTTGCAGCGTTTCTTTTCTCCTCAGTACGCCTCATTTGTGAAATGCTGCTTGGTAAATTATTAGAATAAAATAATAAAGCTCCTCCTTCGTCTTTACAGCTTAGGCCCATCTGGCATGTATGTACACCTTTATTTGTGTTTTTTCAAAAAAATGGGTAGTTTGCACAAATTGTAACTTTGACAGAGGAAAATACATCTTTTCTCAGTCCACCCGTGACCATGGAAAGCTGGAAAGCTTCCGAAACGTCGGGAACTAAAATGAGATAATATACGCGATATAATCCGTTAAATTGTTTTATTTCAATGTTAATTTTTATTTTTTTTATTTATTCCACGAGAAGGCTGTCACCCACCGCTGGTAGTCCAGTTCCAATACATCTTCTTACAATCAATGTATATTGCTGTAAATCCATTTCGACGAGGACCTTTGCGTTTTCGGTTCGTAATGTTCATTTAATTTTAGGGAAATTGTACGCCCCATCAACCACCGGTCAACAAAACGGATTCATCATAGGCAATTAGGACTCATCGTGAACATAATTAATTTAATAGTTTACTACTCAGCAGACCGATAAAGTGGCGGCCATTGTATGTAAATCGGTTAAGGAAGGTTCCAAAGTGGCATTGTAGTTTGCGGAATTATACAGAAACTAGACACTGTATAATGACGCAAGTTACTTATGAAATATTAATAATTAAGTGCATCTGGTGTTTATGCTACTGACTGACGCACAAGTGCGATGGGACTTATGTTTATCTATTACATAGATATACAATTAAACTTAAGGTAAATGTCCCTTCTTGAAACCTTAATTCGTAGAATAGACCTAACAAACAGTGTGTTTTTGTTTTTATTGGAATTAAGCTGTCAAGCATTGGTACTTTTACCTTATATTACTAGTGATTTGTCTGTTATATTTTTAATACATTCATTGATCATCTTCTTTGCGCCAACTATACTACGCTAAGATTGTCTGTAAGAGATCGCTTATTAGCGATAATATAAGCTTTTGTTTACCATTTCTTGTAATGTTCTAGATTTAAGCGTCTTATGTTATTTTCTTGTCGGGCAACAATAGTACATTACTACAGAGGCCGGTCGAAGACATATAGACGGCCGAGGAAACTGAGGCCAGATAGGTCTGAGGCGGGCAACCCCATATTTCCTGCCGAGGTGTGTATAGTCATGTATAGTGCCTTTTCAAACATGCATTGAAATAAACAACAAAAAATATAAGTTTTATTTTTTAATACGCATAATGGCAAAATGTCATGACGCCTGTCTCACAAATTTATGTGGAATGGAGATTAAAAAAGAGAACTTTGCCGGCCTAAGCCTGCATGATTTGTATGAAATTCCGTTAACGACCTCTTGTCCTAGCCGCACCTGAAACGTCATACTTCGCAGCCTATTATAAGGAACATACCAACAATATTTCATTGCATGTTTGAGAAAAGAGTGTTGTGTTTCATTGTATTGGTTATTTGCCCATACTTGTTCTAAATAGTAAACAGCATTCTAACCTAAAAGTACACTCATTGAAATAAAACAATTTAACGGAAGAAGAAAATATTACTAAAAGTAAACTTTTTAGTCTTAAACTCCCATTTTGTCGTAAATAATTAGAAAAAGTGATGCGGACTATTTGAAGGTCGCTGAATTGAAAAAAAAATGTTTTTTTAATTTTTATATGTGTTGGTGTGGCTTCATCGCCAAAACGGCTACAAGGATATCAACTATTTTTGGTATACGGGTAACTGGGCATCAACTGATGGTTATAGAATACTTTTTTATCGGACTATGCTAAAGAAAAAAAGAGTTATATATTTTTTCATTTCAAAGTGTTTTGTTTTGTTCACATGTAGTAGAATGGTTGTCTTAAGTCTAAGCAGCTATAAACTAACATGACACCTTGTAAGGCCATTGCAATATTAGACATTACAATTCATTCAAAACATATGTAAATTATTACAATGTCCTACTTAACGTTAATAAAAACAGTAGAATGTCAAAAGTGGGATCAAACTAGTCAGTCTAATAAACAGGATTTTCTCCTCTGCCGTTCAAACAACTTCTAGTTTTTGATAAACCTGTTAACATTACACCATTTAAAGCTATCGTCCATTAACATATCTGTTTGTATAAAATAGACGCACTATATACCTATATATTAAAAGATTTTAGTATTCAGTACTTGATAGGTATAATTCTTAAGTTGCTATACGTAGATTATCATAGAATTATAATAGCATCCCTACTTTCTGTTATTAAATTAATTATTTCCTGTTTTAAGTCGTTCCACGACTTAGTCGTGACCTACAAATACATGTGACATCGGCAGTGTTGCAAATAAAATAATAGTTGGCACTTTTGAAGTTCAAACGACACCCATGAATGACGATTTATCAAAATTAAAGTTACGTCGCCAGTCGCCATCTTGAAATCTAAAACGGCTGTTTGCCGTTTTTGTAATCGACGCCACCAAAAATCTATAAAAAGACTCCCATGACGTGTTTCCGAAATGTGTGATATTTGCTACCTTTAAATAAAAAAACCGGCCCAGTTGCGCACCGAGGGTTCCGTACAAAATATTCGCTACAAATGGCCGTATCTATGTAAGTCCAGTGTTAGAAGAGCCCTACTCCTAAGCAAAATGTCCGCGGTGTTAGAGCTTTTTATATTTGGTTATTGCTATACTATAATATAATGGACGGACAGTGGATGCAATATGGTAACGAAAGCATAAGATGGATAAGACTTTTATTACATTTCGAGTAACATTTATGTATGCAGCGTTTGTAGTCATATCCATATTACGGGTGCGTATTTTCTCACATAACTTTTTAATCCTATTATCTGAAGTCCGAAAATATTTCTCATACTATTTTATATCATAATGATCACTCTTCATAATTTTTTTTAATACTAACGATCGAAACTCTTAATCATCAGAACTCATAAGATCACTAATCATACAACTTGTTTATACTAATATTTTTTTTCATATATTTTCTTACACTACTAATCTAACTCATAATCATCAGAATTCATAATCATCCGAATTCATAATCATCAAAAGTCATAAAATCAACACTCATACACCTTGTTCATACTAATATTTGAACCACTACCAGGAAAATAGATTGGATTACAAAATTTGAACGAGCGAGCAAGCGAAGCGAGCGAGCAAAACCTTTCAGAGCAGATCCGACGTGGCCGGGTTAGGTTAGAAGGTCAGGCGGGAGCGAAGCGTAGCGAGCTCCCGCCTGGCCTTCGAGGTTATTTTTTTTTGCGTCCCGAAAAAAAGGCTTGCTTATATTCATACTGTTTACAGACAAGAACAACCCAGCGAACCAGGAAAATAGATTGGATTACAAAATTTGAACGAGCGAGCGAGCGAAGCGAGCGAGCAAAACCTTTCAGAGCTGATCCGACGTGGCCGGGTTAGGTTAGAAGGTCAGGCGGGAGCGAAGCGTAGCGAGCTCCCGCCTGACCTTCGAGGTTTTTTTTTTATCGTCCCGAAAAAAAGACTTGCTTGTATTCATACTGTTTACATACAATCCACCCAACCACTTTTACCATTATGAAAAACAATATTATGAGTTCAAATATTTTCTAATGAATGCCATTATGAATAGGAAAATTATGATAATTGTCTGTTATGAAGTAATGACATTATTAAGAAAAAAAGTATGATAACTGACTGTTATGAGTTCCGATGGTAGTAAAATAAAAGTATGAAGAAAAAAAGTATGAGGAAAAAAAATATGAAGAGTTATTGTTAGGAAGAAAAATCGGTAGTGAAATAAAAAATAGGAATAAAAATTTTATGAGAGCCAATATGGACCCCCATATTACGTATATCGTTTGACATGATTTTGACGTATATTGCATTCACTGTCGGCCCTTTGCTGATGTAAACAGACAGACATAAAATTATACTGTTTTTCGTATTTTTGTTATAGCGGCAACATCATCTGTGAAATTTTCAACTGTCTAGGTATCACGGTTCATGAGATACAGCCTGGTGACAGACGGACAGACAGACAGACAGACGGGCAGTGGAGGCTTAGTAATAGGGTCCCGTTTTACCCTTTGGGTACGGAAGCCTAAAAAATGGTTTTAAACAAGTGAAGTACGCATTTTAAAAATTACTCACCCAAAGGACATAAAATACGAACTTTTTTGGATGGATCAAGTTTTTTTGTTCTCATTTTGTCCCGACAATAGTCAGGGTGTTAAATGGAAGTTAGCAAACAAATAGATCGAAGCACAAACATATTCTTAATTATCACAACACAACAAAACGGGGCTTAATCGCGTATAAACATGATTTATTTGTGTTGTGATAATGAGCGAAGATCGTGTAAGTTTAAATTAATGTTTTATATTCTTAATCACCAGTAATGTGGACGACACCGCGGGTAGGTACTCGGTATATGCTAGTTACAAATAGTGTAGTGTTCCATGGCTGGGAAAAAATTTCCCTCTCTCTTTTCCCAATCACTGTAACATTTTTAAACTATTTCATCCTTCCATTGCCGGCTGTTCCGGGGAGGTACTCAAATAAAAAAAGGGTATTCTTGTGCTCGAACAAATATACTAGAGACCTATAATCATTTATGTTACAATATATAATTTTTTTAAATCTTGAACGTACAGACATTTCATTTTTACAAATTTATAACAGTGCAGATTTTCTAGTTACGAGTACGGGAGTGAATTGAAAAGTTTTGAACCTAAGGTTGATATTGAAAATAAAAAGGAAAAAAAAACTGTCACGTAATACTTTCTTTTTTCATTATAATGCACCGTCTTTTATTTCTCTTTCATGACAACTGTGAAATTTGTGATCGAATTAGTAAGTAAGGTTTGCGATTTCCTTAGTAGTGGATAAAAAAAGGATTCGCCAAAGCAAATATTGAAGACATGAATCCAGACTTTAAGGGAATTCGGCCCATCTTATGCCACTGTAAAGAGATGGGTAGGGGATTTTAAATGCGGTAGAGAAACAGTTCAAGATGAATGTCCATAGAATACTAGACAGAAGGAGGTTGAAGATCGCATATATAGCGAAAGCAGCAGGCATTTTCTATGAACGAGTACAGAACATTTATTGTTTTACGTTTTAGTGTGTTCTTTTTGGAGTGGGTGTATTGTTTGTTAAAAAGTTAATTTATTTCACACTTTTTATTTAATCGTTAAACTTAATCGTTTAACCTACTTCAAGTAACTATTTTGACGACACGTTTGGCTCAATGGGTTGTACAACGGCCTACGAAGCTAGCGGTCCCGGGTTCAAATCCCGGCCAGGGCAAGTGTCTGTATGATGAGCACAAATGTTTGTTCCTGGATCTGAATGTTTTCTATGTATTTAAGTATTATAATTTATCTATATATTATGTATATCATCGCCTAGTACTCATTGTACAAGTTTAGCTTAGTTTGGGACTAGGTCGATTTGTGTAAGACTGTCCCTAATATTTATTATTATTATTATTATTAATTCGAACAAGTGCAAACACGGCTGCGATACATTATTTTATTAAAGAGATCCGGTGCCTACCTTCCAGCTCCATCATCAAAAAAAGTTCGATGGTCTCATCAGGACCATTTCAATTTGCGAATATGAGATGCTTAGCTATATTTATCTGGATATATGTCGTTCCATAAATCACTTATCGTTGAAGAGTTCCAGTGACACGATTTTTTTTTAAATTGGTTTATATATGACGGATTTCTGAGGTAACAAACAACCAAATTGAGGACTACCTCCTTTTTTGGGATTCGGTTAAAAGTACGCAGAAAACATTTATGAACACTTTTTGGCGATTTTAAAATGACCGAGACTAAATTTGAGCACGAAACTAAAAAAAAAATGCTTCTATGGTAAATAAAACTACTATTTGTGTTTGTAAAACCATTTTTTTTTTTTAATTTTATCACATAGAATTAAGACTTAAACCTTTTTTCTTCGATTATCTTACAGCATACCTACTTTAAGCGTTTTGACAGTTCATAAAAAGTAGCCCGTTTGATCTGTCACTCAAGTACCTACCCAATTGTTTAAAGCGGTTTATGTCATCTATTTTTTGATCATTGAATGGCATCTTCGCAGTTTTGTGTAGGGCAAAGTCACCCGGTGCGGGTGCAGTCACCTGATACCGTGGTCGATGCAGAATTGATTTATGATTAATTTCAATAATCGTTTTCTATTCACTTAAATACGAAATCAAATAAAATGATTGTGATGAAAAAAATAATAGTCTGTAACTCAAAGGACGAAAGTTATTGTCAGAAAACGACAGTTATTATATTTCTTGTCTACCTAACAAAATTATAGGGTAATATTTACCTATGCTATAATTCACCCTTACATTCATATTCCATAAATACATTAGAAATATTTGGAATTTTATCTTTAATGCTTACACCGCTATAATCAGTTAAAATCTTCCGTGTAAATCAATATCATTGTCTGATCGATACCCATTATGTCCTGGCGATTATTTCAAGTGCCAATGACGTCGATAATCCTGTGCTATAAATGGTTCCGAACAGCCGACGAGGCGTCACAACTTAGAGGATCGAGCTATCAAACGGTGAGTTGTAGCTTGTAACAACTCCTGAACCGCTTAGAAATCGATAGTTTCATTAGTAGGTGTTAAAATAATATTAATTACATACGATTAACTATGTAATATTTACATTACGGAAATGAGTCACATGTCATGTCACGTGGAATAAATTAAGAGTAATTAAGAGTGTTTTTTTTGCAATGAAAGAAAATAACTACTTATATATTAGTTGGCGTAGTGAAGTAGACATTATTACTTTTATTATGATTATAGGCAGTGAAATAGTTGAATTTTATAAGTATCGCATAGAATTACAACCGCGATTATACGTTAAGGATAATAGGGATGATGGCTAAATTGCAATAATTAGTCCTATTAATAAAAACTATTGGACAGGTATGTTTTCTTTTTTTACATAATCAAAAAATAAAGGCGATAGATACATTGAGTCAAAACATCGCGTGACGTCACTCCTGACTACAGTTTGTACCAAGGCATGACGGCCTCCCCACTCTTAAACTTGAATGCGATTTCTCTTAGTATTTTTTTTTTATAATTTGAAAAAGCAAAAAATACGTGTCCCATATTTTTTTATTATCTAATTCAGATTTATTAGAATTTTGATTTTCGTACACCATCATCAAGATTAAGAGTGGTATAGACCCCCATAAGTTAATATAAATACCTAAATGTTGGCTGACACTGATATTTAACCAGATTTATTATAAAAAATTGAAATACTCAAAAAAAATGATTTTATTGGTGGTATGAAACAAAACTTGCAATACAGTTTAAGTAATCAAATAATAAAAGTTTTTTTACAATTACAATTGTGTTCGAAGATTCACTTTACGTGTCACATGACATAAATTTAATAAAGAAAAATTAGGGGCAAAAGTTAGAACATTTTATCACTGTTCACAACCATTTTTAGGCATGATCTTGATGCCACCACTGGCCGCGAGACCGTCACTTAGACAAGTTCGTTTTGGGTGTCAAATAAATAACAAAGTCGTAAGACGAGATCGAGTGTACCTTGATATAAAATCAATCACTAGATATAATACTACAACTGGGTAACAAGTTTACATTGATCGGATATTCTTAGAATTTTCCACAAGGCTCGATTCCTCATTCTCTTATTGTTAATTAAACTGAGATTGCATGCATTATCTTCTGTTGCAATTAAAAATAGCAGAACAGTTTTAGCTTATAATGAATAATACCAAAGGACCATTAAAACAAGAAGACTGGTACTTGTCATACTTTGCATCATGTTCCGATAGCAAGGAAATATTCTGGAAAAAACTAGATGGCGCTATAGAACTAAACATTTAACGATATTATAATTGAATAAAGAAACATAATATAGTAACAATTAGTTCGCAAATAGCTAATAATAAATAAACCGTAACATTTAAATACTGTGTCACGCTTGCAAAGTTGAATAATTGTAAAAATAATTCTTATACATAGATGGCGTTGTACATATCAGAGAACGGCTTTATTTATGGAGATGGTCAGTCTTCTTGTCTTAATGGTCCTTGATAATACTGATTTAGGTAAATGTTCCAATGTTCGATATTGTCCTAATTTTTGGCAACCTTTAACCTTAATTAATTAATTAATTCATTGCATTAGGGTTAACAAACAGGCTGTCATGATACCTGGCGGAGCTATGAAATATAGGATAGCTGGTAGTAACTGGAGTGGATAAACAGAAGATTAGGTTCACAGTGGAGATTATCAGAGGGGCCTTTTGTAGGTACCTCGGTGCCTCGCTCCTCACCTATTACAGAACCTCTAAAATGACCTGTCAAGACCAAATGAGACAAAATAGGAATAATAAAAAAAATTGTAGGTACATCAGTGAACTGAAATAAGCTGACGATGACGAATGAAATTGTTTGTGATTTTTATCAAACAATTTTTTAAATGAATGACTTAATGTCACTTTCTTCTAAATCCGTTTCATAGTCCGCGCGTCGTCGTTGAACAAAATAAGACCAAAACATAAAACATCCAAATATGCAAACAATTCCACAAACTCTTGCTATTATAATATTATTTAGTAAAATGCAATAAGATATAGCAAAGAGGTTCGCAATACTAGCCATCAACATTTCGCCATTGACAATGGCAGGTACGTAATTACCGGAGCACGTGTTATTACCCCGCTTCCCCTATGTCTCAATGCTCTTGAGACCGTGCGCATGGGACTAAATAACAGTACACAACGTATCATCTTCCAGTTCACGTCAGTGTTATTCCACTGCGATGTTGACAAAGTTTGTAATGCAGCGATGTTAGCATTCGAGTTGCTTGATTCATACACCGTTCTTGTCCTACACTTAATAACATTTCGTGCTATTGGAAATAACTTGGAGGGTCAATTTTTATAGAATTTTCGTTACGTAGATTATGAATTTTTGAAGTTAAAAGTTAGAAGGTTAGGTTAGGTTTGTTTTATAATAACAATCCCAAAAAGTTTAACACATGAATCTTTATAATATATGAAAATTTCAAATTGTAAACTTTGGTGATAAAAGGGGAAATGCTTCGAAACGGTTGATCTTAAGCCATCTTCTCCGCTGTCTGATGATCTCAATCAACATTCTCAACCACGATTTTCCCAGTAACTCGAACCTAGATTTTTTTTATTAAAAAAAAGTTATGTATTCATAACATTTGGTTGTAATGCAATTAAACATTATAGGCTATAGCTATATTAATTGTATCTATTATGTCCTGCGAGAACAATGAACAATAGGTAATCTTTGGCATTATATGGCAACTATTACACGGCCGCAAAGATAATGCAAGGATTCGTATTTCTGTCGTACGGCATCCAATATTCCCATGAATTGATTGTTGCGAGAGATTTGTTTTTATTTTAGACCTTTGTTAGTTTCATTGAAACCACTTGTTCCTTTAATCTGCCAGTTACGGCACATGTCCCCGTGCCAGGGCCAGAGACTGTCAGTTGGCACCTTCAATCTTAAGCAAAACTGGGTATCGGTTATTGGAATCATGGTGGTAAACATAGGAACGCTAACCTAATGTTTTACAATACGCTTAATACTAAAAATACCCATGATTTGAATTATGAGCACGTAATTCTGTATGATGAGTATTTTGCACTAAGATATTGCACGCGTTACATATACAAGTAACAGAGGGACTACTCCGAAACCCGAAAGCGCCATCCC
Source organism: Hedya salicella (assembly GCA_905404275.2). NCBI lineage: Eukaryota > Metazoa > Arthropoda > Insecta > Lepidoptera > Tortricidae > Hedya > Hedya salicella. The sequence goes on along the minus strand of FR990112.1, from coordinate 8,157,180 downwards.
GCTCACTCAAATTCAGATTAACAAGGGAGCGAGAGGGAGGGCACATTACGAATTTCGAATTTCGAGTTTCGGAGTAACCCCTCAGAGCAAGTACAAAATATGGGTTTATTCAATCAAGTAAATTATTTCCAGTACCTAATTCTAGTAGAGTATCTAGTTATGTACCTATAGTAAATTTGTCTTATCTCTATTTTAGGTATATATTCACTCACAATTTTGCAGTTCTCTTGTCGATGTTTTTTAAAGCCTATTTTAATTTCTTAATCGTACTCTTTTCCTTCGCTATGATATCAAGGCCATGAAGATTTCCCCAAAATCTCTATTATCAGTATCATTATGACAAGCTAAAAATGAGTTAAGTAACGCCACCTATTAAATAATTTTCAGATACAATGAAGCTTCTATTTATCCTCGCATTGGCGTGCCTCGTGGCGGTTGCCGTGGGCAGGCCTCAGAACAAGTACACCAGCAAATGGGACAACATCAACGTAGACGAGATCCTAGAGTCCCAACGTCTTCTGAAGGCGTACACAGACTGTCTTCTAGACAGAGGCCGCTGCACTCCCGACGCGAAAACACTGAAGGAAACCCTACCTGATGCTTTAGAGAACGAATGCTCCAAGTGTACTGAAAAGCAGAAGAGCGGATCTGATAAAGTGATAAGGCATCTCGTCAATAAACGCCCTGAAATGTGGAAGGAGCTTTCAGCTAAGTATGATCCTGAGAACAAATACTCTGAGAGGTACAGGGACCAGCTCGATAAGGTGAAACAGTGAAGATCACGGCCAGGTGAAGACTGTGAGGTACGAGTAGATGGGCGTTTGATTGGGCAGCGAGGTTTTTGTATATTTTAATAAACGTCATTGTACCTGAGTGCTGTTTTTTATACTAGTAACCGCTGTGACCAGTGAATATTAGGAGTAGCATCATTATATAGAACAACACTTGAACTACTTTACTTTAACGCATTCACTGCCGCGGGCTACAATCGCAAGAAACAATTTTGTATGAGCGTTAATGCATATATCTATCTATCTTCTATACATATAATAAAGCTGAAGAGGGTCAAAAAAAAGTCTGTACATGGAAGATATTCGAAAAAAAAAATTGGCCGGGGATGCGTAAAATCGATAACACAACACGTTCCAACAGTTTTTAGAATTTTTGTCTGTTTATCTGTTTGTCTGTTTATTTGTACGCACATCGCGTAGAAACGGCTGAACAGATTTTGATGCAAACTTTACTAATCGGTTGAAAAAAACCCCGGCCAGGTTGTAGGCTATAAAAAGGAGGAGTAGCCACTAAATTTGATTGAGTTAAGTTTGCACCTGAATCTTATCGCACTACTTAGGAGGGAGGTGCAAACATTACTCAAACATGTGCTACGAGCCCACGTCGTGGTGCTAAAATTGCCATTTGGATGAAATTTGATATGGAGATAGTTTGAGTCTCAGGGAAGGACATAGGCTACTTTTTTTTCCCGGAAAAATATCCTTATTCGAGATAAACGAATTTAAGGCGGACGAAATCGCGGGCAGAAGCTACTTATTAATATTATTTTATAAAGCTACGTGCGTGCGTTGCGCGTCACTGAACGCGTTAGGGGAACTTTTCTAGTGTGAAATAATAACCCTGGCATTCCTGGCAATATTAGTGACATATCCACAGTAGACTAGTTATAATAAAGTAGCTTGTATAAATGATTACACTGAGATAACAGATTATTTGATAAAATCTGTCGATATGAGGATTTTTCTACTTTAGTTAGGTGATTGTGTGTCTTGTCTAGTGCTATCAGTTCTCAAACCACCTACTCGACAAGTTGACATCAAGATGGGTACTTTATTCAAGTAAATAAAAAATTCAACTTCTTTCTTGCTTTCTACAGTTTAATTATGGGACACATTGCGCGATTCTATTCAAAGACTTAAAAAAGTAGGTACTCAATTCAATGGTACAAGGCTCTGTACTTTGAATTATTTGATACCCGTATCAGATGATATGCCGCAACCTTAAAATGGGTTATCTTCCTGACCCCTTATTAGTACGTGGATTTAGGTATACGCTTACCGTTTTACTGAAATGTCGCCCTAGGTAAGAGACGCGTGGGGTGTAGCGATAAAGGGCTGGAAGCCGAGGGTGCAGCAGGACCGCATTGTCGCCATACTCCTGCGACTCGCTCTTACCGAAGATCTTACTCTCCCTTAGGGCGACCGTTGCGTTGGCCTTGAGCCTGGCATGGGCGCCCCGCCCCCTCTAGGTGCGTTTCCTGTATATTCACGTGTGGTGGGTAATCCGCCAGACAAAGAGCTGCTCTATGAATATACAGGAAATGGTACCTGGAGCGCAGCGGCCGCCCTAAACGGGCTAAAAGCCGAGCGTGCAGCAGAACCATATTGTCGTCATATTCCTGAGACTCTCTTTCCGCAGTTCTTACTCTCTCTTACTGAGATAAACGGTCGGACTAAAGATGGGTACTGACCGGTGTTATAAATAAATAAATAAATATCAGGGACAATGTTATACAAGTCGACCTAGTCCCAAACTAAGCAAAGCTTGTTCTATGGGTATCAGGCGAAGATATAAATAATGTATAGATAAATTATAATACTTACTTAAATACAAGACCCAGGAACAAATATTCGTGCTCATCACACAAACACTTGCCTCAGTCGGGATTCGAACCCGAGACCGCCAGCTTCATAGGCCGTTATGTAACCAACTGACCCAAACGTGTTGTCAGAAGTTACGGGGCGTAATGTAACATGTTATAAAGTGAGCATTCGTTCAGTCAGCGAAAGTCGTGAGCAACGAGCCGCCTGTTGCTCGTTCTGAATGCTCCGCCCACTGTCGGTTTTTTGGCGACTCCCTTTTAAACATGATGCGGTTCAGTCAATAGGTACGCCGCAACAAGTCGTCCCGAGCGTTTGAAAGTGGCTTGAGAATCTGGAGCACGGGCGAGCAAAGAGTTTGAAACGAGCATATGCTTGTATGTTACATAGATCTTAGCACGCGGCATAGCCTTACAAGCTCGCTGCGATTGATCCATTCCGGCCCAAAACAGCTGCCCCCCTATGGCCTAACGCGTTTGACGCTCGCAATCCGAATCAAGTGTTATGATTTTGTATGGGCTATGACAGTTGATTCCGATACCAAGTGTCAAAATTTCGTTAGGCAATAACCCCGCGGGTTTGTAGTTAACTAGAAGGTGGCCCGCAACATCGTTTGCGAAGGAGAAAAAGTCATAACCCCTCTTTTTATCTTAAACGTAGTCGGATAAAAAGTATCTCATAACCATCTCGAGATACCCAGCTACCCGTGTACCAAAAATAGTTGAAATCCGTTTAGTCGATTTGGCATAATGAAGCCACAACGACATATAGAAACATACAAAAAATAAAATATTTTTCGATTTAGTGACCTCCAAATAGTTTGTTACAATATTTTGTTTGAAAATATCTTCAATTTACGAACATTTCATTTTTGCAACTTTATAATAGTATAGATTAGCTAAAGCTGCATCATAAAACAAGGAAAATAACTAGACTAATAGAGTTTAATCACTGTTCTCGGCCAGAAACTTATCAAAGTCCTCTTTATGTTTGCTTTCCGGGTCGAACTTTTGGTTGAGCTGTTGCCAAGCTTCTGGATGTCGCTCCATGATAGCTCTGATCACCTTGGTGATCAGTTGCTTTTGTTTCGGGGTGCATTTCCCGCACGTCGTCTCCAGAGCTTCGGGAATCACTTCTGAAAGTTTAAAATAGGTCCAATAGGTAGGTGTGACAGTATTGGTGTTACGTCCCTTCAGAAGTTATAGCTGTTATTATTCGTTCTGAAGGTTGGCCAATTTTTACCAACTGTCTGAACATCTATCTGTTGAACCGCTTCTATCTCTAGTATGTCCAAAATTGGTTTAACACAGATTTTCAGAAGAGTGAGGGAAGACATATTTGATTACATTAACTCACGTCGTAAAACCCAAGTACTGCGCGACATGTATGTAGTTATGAGAGACGAGTGGATCCTGACGCTGCCCGCCTGTGACTTGTGAGCAGTAGGCTCGGCATTAATGTAATCTAAATATCTCTAAGTATCACAGTAGTATTCTAGTGGAAGTGAGAGAAGATTGAATTAAAAATCTCTGAATTGTCGATCTCTGAGGTGAAATCATTTTCAAAAAAATTCAAACTCCAGTTATAACATTCACCAAATGTCAGTTGACGTCGAACGCAGCGCTGACGTCGTCGCTAATTTAATATGACCCATAGACAGACACGTCGCTGGCCCAATATTACTAGGTTCTATGTTTCATTTTCAAGACAGTTCTTCAATTCTCTAAAAGATAAACATAAAACTCTGTAATATTGGGCCAGCGACGTATAAAACTATAACGTATTCGTTTTCATAGGTCTCGCACTGGCTTCGTTTTCTTAAGTCAGTTTTGACAACCTGCTTGGCTGACCAATATACTTTGACCTGTGTTCTGGAAACTGTACCATTACTTCACGTGTCTAGTTATTTTAAAGACCAACTGAAGGCGCTCAAGTGCAAAAATTTAAGAATGACACCCCAGATCGAAAGCCGAAATATCTTTACTAAAATTTTCTCACGAAAATGTTATGCTTGTACTTACTTTTAAAATCCTTGGCATCAGGCGTGCAGGGTCCCTGATCAAGGAAGCACTTGGTGTAGCTGAGCATGATCCTGTCATTCTCCAGCAGAGGTTGAACGTCGAAGTCATCGTACTTGGAGCTGTAGAAGTCTGCGGCAACCATAGACAAGGCAGTTACCAGAATCAAGCTCGCTGTCGACATTTTAACTGGAAAATATTTAATTTTGGAAATGATTGGCGAAGTGTCTATGTTTACTGCCATAAAATCGGAGATCATGATACAATACAATACACAAATTCTTTATTGTGCTATACCAACAAGAGAAACAGTACAATTGAACCTTAACTACAACTATGGTCAACAGTAGGACTGAATGTAATTTGTTGCAATTTTAGTTAGTCAAAGTCGCACTTTTTTACGAATCCTCTAACTTTTCAGAAATATCCTAATGGGTTCTACAGGATGGCTATCTCAAAGATGCTATAAATTTACCGGTTTTTGGTGATATTGACAAATTATTTTATGCCTAACATTACATTTCTACTGACGAACCGTTTGCGGATTCCTTGTGCATATGTATGCCTTCTAAATAAACTGTTTCGATGTAACATACTCGGTCATATATGGTTTAAACATCATTTAGAATTGTAAATTATAAAAGGTGATCGACCCAAAGTTTGTCACCATAATTCCAATAGTTGATTTCCTGTTTGTCTACTCCATTGCTATGAATTAAATTGAAGGGCTAACTAATGGCTATGTCCTATTTAGCTAGCACCTTGTGGGACATAAACCAGAATAAATGAATGAATAAATTTATTGTGTATGGAATTCAGTTACATACAGATTACATTTGCAGATAAAGAAACATAAAAATAGTCACTCTGAACCTTTGCAGGCGTACATGCAATTTTTTCTATAATAATAATTAATATACATATATAAATGACCTTGGTTAATATATAAATAACGATAATGCGCATTTGCCTAGAATCGAAAGTGACGTAATTATAGTCTTTTATCCCAATTTTATATGGAAAGCGGTTACTTGTAAACATAAACTATAATTTCAGCTAGAAATCTCGCACTCTATTTGCAAGTCCATGGTGTCAAAAAATGGTTTTAAGACATGCGAGTCGGGGCTTCGATGGTCCATTTTGAAGGTCCCTCATGGCCCCTAGAGCTCTTGGAGATATGGGTTCGAATTCCACTCGAAGTATAGAATTTTCAAAATTTCGCTTTAATATTTACCAGTTTTTATTATGAAAATATGCACATGCTCTGCAATACGCGTAAACCAGATATTTTTTCACCGCTATTAATATATTTAACTACCATATACTTCCAGGAAACACTAAAGACTGTACAAGGCAGTAACACATCCGCTATTTATAAGGCTTGATGTCATTGTACATAAATGGGCATCAAACAAACAACCCGACAATTATTATGTTCGGATCGTGTGTGTAATTCTAAACAGTTAAGTAGCAAGGATTCCGGTGCCATTACAGCCAAGTACATGCTTACTTACACTGTAAGTACACGGTAAGTAACAATATTATACCCTTGGATTTATAAAGAAATCTTCATTTGTACTATCACGGTTTTCGCGATTTTGAAGGTGAATTTCTCCATTTAGATATTATATTTTAATAAATACAAAGATTTAAATAATGAACTAGATTCCGTAGCTCTAGTCAGCAAGAGCATGCGCCCTGGCAAGCCACAATTAAGCCACTGGTTCATTCCAGTCGGAATATTGATATTTTCATTATTTATGTCTTTGTATTTATACGTTTGTTAAGCTTATTTCTTAAGATGTTAAACTAAAAGTAACCAAAAAATCACGTGAATAGATTCATTTAACCAGTGCTCAGTATCCGAGTCCTCGACACGGTTCCAATTCGTTAGCAATATCTAGCTCATGCAGGCACACTGCAGCTACATTTTTAAATTTCGCGGTTGATTCCATTCTCATTTTTCATTTGCCAGGCTCTAGTAGTGACAAATAAGGTGCCAATGCTAATTATTGAAATTAAGTCTCAAAGATTGAGACGTTAAACTTATGACAGGTGCAAAATATGATATTGATTGGCTCACTGTCAGTCAACTAGCCAGCGCAATGTTTCACTGTGCACGTCACTCGAGAGGCCCATCGCTCGTGGGGATCGCGCCGCTCCATTGTCCTCGCACCAGCTGAAAGAAGCCGAGCTCTGCCGAAACAGCTCATTCCACCCACCGGACAAAATAAACTGAGCTTGGTTAAGCGAGCTCATCTCGCCAAAATAGACCCCTGCTAATCCAGGGCTCCAATTGTGGTGTCCTTGCGACATTCGTCACAGACAGGCCAATGCCTCAATGCTACAGAATGACTAACGTCCTCAAAGCTGCTGGTAGGCCACCGAATGTACAGACTATACACAATGCCACAGAAAGGCCATCAGTTCCAGTCGTCACCCATAGGAAAGGGGCCACTTCTGCAGCCCCGAATTTATACCGTCACGGCAATTGAGAAGACCCACCCTTCGTCGTATAAAGCCAAAAAGGGCTCTGCCCTGCCATGGCATCCCTACGCCCTATGGGAGTGTGGAAATACAACCACATCCAAAACAAACACTATGCCGCAGGCTTCTCTAAATTCTACTACACATGAATATGTATAGTAGTATAAACACTATGCCGCAGGCGTACTTACTAGATGGAGTTTTCTTTTTTTAAGGTTAATAAGTATGTAATCTGTCTTTACGACAGTCTAATAATTATATATAGAGTTTAATATCAGCGAATTAGGGACATCAAGTTTCCTAGGGCAAACATAGAGCATTTTATCTCGATATTATACAGCACGTGAAATCAGAAGATATCTAATAAACAATAGGACATAAAAAAACTTTTTGTAGATTAATCATTTGAAAGTTAAATTCTCAAATAAATAGCATAAGTAGTTTTTGAGATATGGCGCTCTAATAGTCGGACAGACAGTCAGACAGACAGAGTGGCAAATAAGAGTTCCTTTTTACCTTTTGGTACAGAACCCAAAAAAACTGAGGCTTTATCATTCATTTATATAGATAGGTGCGATAGATATCAATGCTACCATCATAGGTCCGCTGTATATATGTACAAGTACTATTTACTCGTATATTCACAAGACGGATTCGTCCGAACTACAAAATGAGTATTTGAAACAACCTAGATGAATAATTATAATTATGCATCGTCAAAATGAATCCAATGAAATGAAACGCAACACGCTTTGTCTTCATTTTTTGTAAAGCCTTATTGTGTGCCACTGCTGGGCAAAGGTCTCCGCCCTCGAATTCCAATTGCCCCGATTCAGTCCTAAATCTGGCCAGACGTTAAGAAACATGTCCAGGATATACGCCGGTAAATAAATTAACATGTGATTTGTTTCCGCAGTTCCAGGTCCCGAATGATGCACAAAATCATAATAATTTAGCAATTAAATTTATATATTTAGATTTACTATTGTATACGGTAAGCTCGGTCACCCAGGTTCTATATTAGTATGAAATAAAAATACTAGAGTATTAAAAAAATCTTTTTTTTAAATATAAATTATAACTTAATACTATTAAATGCATCTTCTGAGCAATAATCTATAATATAAATTATTAAAATACAAACATTTATTTCACTCTTCTTATTTAAGCTGCATATGTATGATTGAGGTAAGCAAGTTAAGACACCAAAGACTGAATGGAGCAAATATAACTCTGTTTACTTCCTAAGAGAGATAAATACAAACGTATCGAAATTAGATAACTGGATTTGATGATAGTATACTTTTTACTAATTTTAAACGTACATACGTTTCTTAAACAGTTTCAATTTACTTTCTGTTACATACGCAAATAAGATATGAAACAGAACTAAGGCAAGTTTTTGCAAGAACTGCATGCGTGTGTACAAATAACTTTATACAAACAATGCATAAAAGGCAATAATTGCAATAGCATCTTCACAAATGATCTAACCAGAGTGAATCTTAGTAAATTCGTTTTAGAAAGGCATATTGATACAAAGATACTCTTAACTAGTGGCATCTATGTTATTATTGGCCTATTTTCATCGCATGCACGCGTCTCAACGCCCATGATTTCAAAGGGACTGAAGGCAATCGTGGGATTATACAGCCAGTAAAATTTTCATCAAGAGTGGGCTTATCAATGGGCGTATACGATTTGGGAGTGGGGGCGGTGTCATTATCCCCAAGACTCCCCACCCACTGGCCACCAGTAACAAAACGCACTGCTCATTACTATTCCTGTTGACTACATGCTGCCTAAAGGTGACTTTAAAAAAACCGTTAATATACTACACATGCACTAAAACAACTTACAGTGAAACCACAATAGTAATAGTAGTCGGCAATCTTCGTGATACTATGGAAAATGAGTAACAAACATACTGTCAGGTATTAGTGAGAGAGAGACAGCAAAAACAGTAGAGTACTTTTAATACTTTGGCTTTACAGTAAGCAAAAACATGAATGAAAGTGATCTTGTTCCACTTTCGCAGCTCTCCAGTCGTACGGTATCCGTGAAATTCTGCATACAATAACTGAAATTATGTTACTATAGAATGGACTACTTCTTATAGTTATCAAGACTCGTGAGCATTCGAGCCAGTTTTAAGTAGGTATATAAATTAAGCTGCCTGTTCATTCATTAATACGCAAACCTGCCTGTTGCTACCAATATCAAAACATAAACCTCGAATTGTACCAGTATACGAAATTATTCGATACTGCTTATGTCATATAGTGATGCAGCTATATTATGGTCAAGTCATATCTGAACTAAAATATGGGTGAAGGCGTATGTCACATCTTAAACGATTTTCACATATCATAGGGCGAGCATCAATTAGTTGTAGTCATGAAAAATTGTCGCCAACCTTATCTGCTTCGAGCTTATGATACAGTCTTAGATGAGATTTATGGAGTCCTAGTTGCCGGTGACCAAGAACTTGTAAAGGTCATCCCGGTTGGAGCGGTCAGGGTCGTACTTGTCCAGGAGCTCGTTGAAGCGGGGCTCACTCTTGGCCCTGATGCCGAGGAGTAACTTGCGCACGATCACCTTTTGTTTAGGAGAGCAGCGCCCACAGGCCGTAGACAGCGTCTCTGGGAGTACTCCTGGAATATAGGGAAATAATAAGTAAATTAAGAAAATGCCTTTAGTTTTCTTAAATTTGACTTTAAACTGGATAGGTCTGCAGTAAACGAATTCAGTGGAAGGAGCGCTAACCCACACATGGGAATGCTAAACCGCGGCTAAGTAGAGTTGGGTTCGTAATTTTTTTAGATTTTTGTTTTCATACTTCAGCTATAACTGAAGAGCGTATTCAAATCCGAAACATTAACAAATGGAAACATTACGTTGGAAGTAGTATCGTGAGCACCAGACCAGACGACTTTAGGAAAAGAGTTTTCGACTTTAGGAAGAAGAATTTGAGCTAGCTGTGAATAAAATTGCTCTCTACGAACTATAAGAACACTACATACAGACGCATATACGTATACACGCGTTTAACTTAGAGTACCCCACTTTTTGCATTGTGGCACAGAATATATAGTACAAGTATTGTCGGTTAAAAACTTACGTTTAAAGTTCCGTCCATCCTTAGTGCATGGTCCTTTGTCCATGACGCACTTGTAGTAGGCGAGCAGCACCCTCTCATTCTGCACGATGGAGTCCGCGTTCACGTTATCATACCGGTTGTAGTACTGCTGCTGGGCTGCACAGGTCGCCACCACCGTTAGCGCGAGGAAGATCAGACCCCACATGTTCATGATTTCCTGGTACAAGAATAACAAATTAACATGACGTTATAAGTAGGCTCAAAGTCACTAGGAGACCAATGACGAGTCCAATTATCGCAGTTTCTTTGCGAGATTGAATCAGAAATGAAAGGACCCGTAGAAGAACTGATACGTAACTGGCGTAGCACGAAGGATAGAATTTACTTGGCAATGCCATTATCTTATTACACAGCGCACATTGTATATGATACAAAAACCTGGCCATAAGTCAAAAAATAATGTTTACTAGTCGTATATGGAATGCGAAGTTCTAATAGTTGGATAGCTATGACGTCTCGCTGCAGTCATCTTTTGTCCCTCGTATTGGGCCTCGGAATTCAACGTTCGTAAATATACTAACATGAATTTTTCAACGCGCTTACCCGCAGACATTACTTTCTTTACTCATTGGGAAGAATGTGTGTTGTAGACCTGCAATAATTTAACATGGATTTGGAAGTTGAAGGTATGTACTATATTTTAAAGTGATAACTTTGTATTAGAGATCAACATTTGTACCGATTTTGGAATATTAAAATTATCTCATTAAAATAGAATATTTATAGATTTTTCCTTAACTAAATTAGTGTTTTAGTAACACTGTCAAGGCTTGTCAACCCAGGATTGTAGGTTCATTGTATATTTAGTCGGATACCTCCATTAATTATTGCAAAATAAAATGATCCCGCCCCTCACGCCTGTTGTTTAAATATTTTTTCTTTGCGTCACCGTCGAAATTATAATTTTAGCAATTTTACTTATTAGCTTTTCAGAAAACGAAAAAAATGGGAAGAATATTATCAGAAACGAGCTCTATATATACATAAAAGAGTGAAAATACATACATCAAAAGTGTAGCACTTGTTCTCTTGATGCCAAGATTAAAATGGAAATTCGTATCGTGGAAATAACAAATTGTCTAGAAGATAAAATAATCGAGTTAAAGCATTTGAAAATGTTTAACGGACACGTAATATTTCATCTTAATATTTATCAACAATAAAATAATATTGGCCAAGTTTTCATATCAAATACCCCTATGTGCAGCGTGTGTATTTTATACGGGCATATATTTTAAGTAATGATAGATTTCAGGTAGGTAAGTGGGTAAGTATCAGTAACAATTTTATCAAAAACTAAAAAATGTGAGGGGGGTGACCAACATAATATGATTTCATAAACTGCTGGTCCTATTTGAGATGCTTATCAAGTGAACAGTAAGATATTTTGAATAAAACAAATAACTCTTGGATGTTCCTGTATTCAGCTATTTTTAATCTTAAATACAGAGATTTACATCGTAACTATTGTTTAACTTATGCACCTAAGTAACTAAACGTATAGTCACAACATGAGGGAGAGAGGTGCAGAAGAAGAAGAAGAGGAAGAAGAGCGGTGCTCTCTTGCACTTAAAAATAGGCACGAGTACAGATATTGTAACCGTATTTATGATACTAATAAATATTTATGTTTTTTTTTTAAGAAATGGATCGACATTATTCTGTTATACTTTCGTGAAACAGAAGAACACTTAACACAGGAAATTCCAGAAAATACTTTAAAAACATATATTAAGTGAAATATAAAAAAAAAACTTACGCCTTGGAACTTTAATTAAACGCACTCAAACTAGCGCAGTTTTGCGTTAGTACTATAAATTTCTAATGTGGTATGTTAGATTTTTTTTAAATATACTATATACTCGTACATTTTAATGTATGACGCGGTATAACTTTAAACAACTACATCCTATATTCATCTATGAAACTTGAATATGTTCCAGCTTCAAGATAGGTATAGCTATATAATAATATAACTACTTACACTGACCGTCCAATACCAAAAACACTATTTATTTTCCTCACTAACATTGACCTCAGTCAACACATGTACTGTTACAACGCTTTCACAGATCTCGGCACTTTCTACTGCCCACGCTTCACATTCAAGACGAGGTCGCCATACATTACCGTTTTTTAAATACCACAAGAACTGGCAACATTAAGAACAACGTCAATGTATCTCGATCTGTGCCAATGTGAAGTACATGAGCGCAGGTAAAACAAGAGAGTACTCACTGGGAGCGAGTCCTGTCGGCGAGTGTCGGCAGCGGTGTGGCCAGCGGTGTACATTTCTAAAACCGGTCGAGAGAGGTCGACGTAACGGGACGCATTCAAAGCACGCCCCGTACGGGGAATACTTATCGGCAGATTGTCCACTTCAGAACGAATGTACGACGATGCTTGGGATTTCATCAAAGAGTTTAGACCAGCTAATTTCATATCATCGTCTCCCTGCCCTTATCCCACTTATGTATGGTCGACAGTGTCGGCACAACATGTTTTCTTCTTCCATTCATCGCTTTCATTCGCCATTTCAGCGCTTACTCTTTTTTTTCTCATGTCCTCTATCACACAATCCATCCATCGCTTTTTTGGCCTACCGATCGTTCTTCGTCTTTGGAAATTCATCCCTATCATTTTTTTACCAATATGACGCTCATCCCTCCTCATTACATGCCCTTACCTTGCTTGCCTACCTTGCTGCTAACCTACTGCTCCTCATTTTGTCCGTCATGGGTGCTACTTTCAAACTTCTTGTTATTTATATAGGTACTCATTTCTAATCCGATCTTTCCTCGTCACTCTAATTTTGTAAGACCAACTAATTTCATAGAGACTACAAAATAGTTTTGAATTTGGGTGCAGTTAACTGAATTTCACCGCAGTTGATAGACCAGCTACCACTGCTTAAAGCAGTGATTAAATCACCTGTAGTCTATTAATTGCTTCTAACTGCCAGAGAAGGGACAATGTGGCAAAAGAAAGCATTATGGAATGCAAATACGCACAAACATTTTTATTTCAATGAGTAATAATCGCGGAAACAGAAGAAAATATTATTTTTATTTTATTTTATGAGGCAGCATTTTCTTGTATCTCTGTGTTTGTACCTATATGTTTCTTTGTGGCTTTATCAAATCACAGGTTTTATTTCCTTAGGTACGGAAACCTAAGATAACTAAACATGTTTAATAGTCGATTTACTACATTAAATTATTTTCAAATATGTGCATACTCTTCAACAATAGGTACCAACTGAGAAATGTTCAAATTATCAAATGGAAAATACGTATGCTTTTGCATTTAACTGTAGCTAGAAAAAAACGTAAGTTAAATTGAGTGAGCCATCTGTATTTACGTGCTTTGTACCGAAGAAGAAAGCAGTTTAATTGTATACGCTGGAATCGAGTGATTTACTTGTCACTTTTTACTTGAGACTATGTAACGCGATTGTTCATTTCATTTTACTTAGTAGTCGTAAGGCATGTTGCAAAGCACTCATTCAAACCCACCTATATTAACCACTCATTTGTTTGTAATATAGGATTGAACTCTATTTATAATTTAAATAAGAAAGGTGACGGGTAACTACAGGTAGTAACAAGGACGTTTAAAACATGAGAACTATCAGTTGCCATACAAAAAGCTATTCCCCGATATGTACAACGCCATCTACATATAATAATTATTAATTACAATTATTCAACTTTGCAAGCGTAACACAGTATTTAAATGTTACATTGCGGTTTCATAACGCCAAATCGGCTAAACAGATTTAAACTATTTTTGGCACACGGGTAGCTGGGCATCTCCAATCCCCATATGGTTATAGGATACTTTTTACTCGACTACGCTAAAGAAAAAAATAGGGTTATGATTGTTTTCTCGTCCGCTGACGAAGTTGCACCTTCTCGTTTTATATATAATTGTTTGTACCCAAAACGTCTCCATCCCTCGACTAACTACATGTCCCTTCGTCTGTCAAAAGGGTATTTTTGTGAACTACGGTTCACACATATTTCTGTAGTTGAATATTTTACAGAAAGTCTTATGGGGGGGGGGGGGGGACATCCGTACAAATACGCAGAAATGCATTTTTTTTAAAAGAAAGAGTTGTTCAAGTATCAATAATAGGGTACTTTATGTGCAGATCAAAAACAGCTCCTTTTTATGAACTGGCAAATTCAACGCTGAGTGTATGAAAGAAAAATACGTAAATTTTATGCCGTCATAATCCTTATTTTTTGTTTTTAATAATTTTAAAATTACTAAAAGTGAAGAGGAACTGATGAAGAAGACCACAGAGGAACTCCTCAATGTAAGTTAGCTAAGTGACTTCATCGTCATAATTTTAAACGGTTCTGATGGAATACCACCGAGCTGATATGATGACAGAGCCGGAAGGTGGGAACCGGATCTCCTTAATAAAATGATGTATCCTAGCCATGTATGGGCTTGTTGAAATCGTCACGAGATGTACCTACTTTTACTGAACGATTCACTAAAAAGTGAAAAATGAATAAAATGCTTAGCAATAACTAAAACCGACTCCAAAAAAATATGAAAATGTAAAAAAAATATTATCAATTAATATTTATTGAACTCAATCTATACAATACATACAATTAATATTATTTTGGAGTCTAGCCACCTGTGTGCTACTTGCTAAAATAATCAACTTTGTAACATTTATTTAACCGTACGCGTGATATCATTTATTTCGATAACAGGAAAATACCCAATTGTATTACAGAACGAATTTATCATTAGCAAAAGTCCCACGACGCAGTGCATATTCCACTTTAAGACCTAAAGTGATATTCCTCTTAATATTATTCACTGTTGAGCGAAGCGCAATAAAAACCAAGCTTAAAGGTCAAAACCCTTCTTCAGTTTTGGGCACAACCGTTAATTGAATCCTGTTTTTTATTATTTATCTTTAGATATTTTTGGTACAAATAACGGGTTATTACTTTTTTACTTAATTTAATATACCTACTTCATATTTACTCACCCATAAATTCTGTGATCTAACTTTATATGTATAACGATGCATATATATTTGTGAAGAGCAAAATGGACTCGCGTACCATGGATTCTCTACCGCTAGTAAGATATAAAATAAGTACAGTCAGCACCAAAATTAACTGTCAATATTATTACTGGCATATGTCACATTGCATATTAAAATTATCACTTACTTTTGATGCTGACCATACAAGAAGGTTGAAACAGGTCTCTTGTAACTACTAGATTTTTTTTATTGATACTTATAAGGTAACATTACTTTTATGTTTATTATTAGTTGTTGTGAGGCGTAGGCTAGCTATACAATAAATACGTTCGTCCATCAATATGATAAAAACGGTTGAATTACATTTATTCACGCAATACATAGGCAAGGTGAGACGTTTATATAGTAGTTTATGCAACTGATACATAATGAGAGGCTTTAAATACGAGTGCGGGTGTTATGAAACGAGCCCTAGATTTTGAAGGGATTTGAACACGCTCAAGAGGATTTAATATATTTATCACGTCAGTAATGTAACGTGTTTCGTTTACTACAGTCGTGTAAAGGGTTTTACCCTCATCTGGCATAAACGTTTTTATCATAATGATCATTTAGCATAATTCATCATTTGGCATAATACATTTTTTTCTGAATACGTAAACTATTTAGGATTGTTACAAAACAAACATAACCGAACCTAATGCGTTTAATAAGATTAAGTAGTAGTCCTGAAAATTGTAGTTTCAGAAAAAAATGCATTATGCCAAAATATGTATTATGCAAAATGATGATTATGACAAAAAGTTTTTGCCAGATAAGGGTAACTAAGTGTAAAGACCGAAAAAACCGCATGAACGCTCCGACAGAGCATTTGAAGCATTTATCTGGGCGATCCTTTAAAAATGCAAATTAGGGGTGACGTTTCCCATACCATTGATTAATAATATACCAAACTTTTTTTTCATCTCTATTGCGCTCACATGCGTATCATAAAGAGACGGGTACTTTATCATTAGGGTTCCGTACCAAAAAGGTAAAAAGGAACCCTTATGGTCCGACTCTGTCTGTCTGTCTGTCTGGTTGTCTGACTATTAGAGCGCCATATCTCAAAATCTACTTATGATAACTATATATTTGAAATTTAGAATATTTATAAACATGGTCAGCCCACATGTAGTGCGAATGAAACATTGTTATAAATATTTGTTATTTCTAAAAACACGACCAATGGGGTAGGGGGGAGGGGGCAACATTAAAAGGCTAGTCACTAGGTCAAGTAGGGTATCTTATGAAAGGGCTTGATCTGTTAATTTTTGATGTTTTTTTTAAGTTTTTTTTATTTTGCTTACATTTCGTGTTATTAAGGAAAATGTGGGAAATAATACCATCGCCCCCCCACTTTATCTCCAAAGTTTACCAAAAGAAAAATCTGGAATTTTCTGGAATTAGGTACCTATGTAATTTAATATGAATACTACACCAAAATTATAACATACATGAAAGTTTGTACGGAACCCTCGGTTTGAGTCGGACTCGCACTTGACCGGTTTTTTTATGTATCGCGCGACAAACGCTATACCCATAGGCCCTAAGTATTATAAGGGCGGTTTCTCCAAAATGGCCATAGCATCGAAATCAGAGATGAAACGTTGTACGATCGGCCAAGAAATTTTTCTATCACTTGAACCTTAATCAGCGGCGTGCACGGAGTTTTTGGTCTAAGTATAGGCAGTTGGTCGTTCAAGGCTTCAGAGAAGGCAGTTTCTCTGTGCCTGTATGAAGCCATGGTGCCTATATGGACCGCACGCAACTGTCCTTAATATAACTAACAATAGAGTGGAAAAGTGGTAGACCATGACCAATTTCTCGGTCATACATTATAAGATAAATACACGTGCGGAGTAAAAGTTCGTTTTTTAATTCTATACACAAAATTCGATATTTCATAGATGTCTGTTTTTAGGATTGCATTTAGGCACTAAAACTTATTATATGTATTTGAAGTTGGGATGAATCAATATATAAATTTAGCTCGTATTAAATATTTCAAAAGCCTAGCCAAAGCAGATTAGTCTATCTTATAAAAAATGGACTATGAAAAAAATTAAAAAAAGACAAAATTAAATAAACGCATATTTTTAATATTGATTTACAGCAATCCACCCTTGAGTTGTTAAAGATCTATTTTAACACAACCCATGTTTCGTTACAGCTTCGCCGTATCTTGTCTAATAAATATGAAACTACTTATGTATGATTTTATTCAGGTTTGGGCGATATCTTATTGCTCAACTCAACATAGTCTTGCGGGTACTTCTCCACGAACATCTTCATTCTCTTCTCAAACGTTTCTTTCTGCTCTGGGCTGCATTTCTCGCACTTGTTGAGAATAAGTGTAGGCAGCGTATCTAAAATAAAAAACATACTGATGTAGCAGCAGTCTTAGATCGAATTCCGCTATAGTCTAACATTTTTACATCACTCGGGCCGTAAATAGCATTTACCGCCCACTACGCTAACAAGGTACAAAATTGGCTGCAATAACTTTTATTTGACTACACTGATAAAAATTACGTACATGCCGTGTGATATTTCTGAAAAAGTAAGGAAATTTACAAAAATATATGGAATTTCACGAAATTTTCTTATTTTTTGTCTCGGAATATTCAAACTTGGGGTAAGGAGTTAAAATCATTCAGAATAGAATAGGTCTTGGGTATCCTAACAGTTGAAAAAATCCCAAGTTATTTATTAGAGGATTGAAAGTAATGCTCTTGCAATGGTGGTGGTCTCATAGCTATGTTTAAGCAAAATCATATAAATAGATTTAATAAATCATATTAATGATTCGTTTTTGTACCGTTTGTGTGTAATGTAATAAGAATAAGTAATGGCAAACGCCTGGGTGAATAATTTCAACTTACGTACCAGGTAAACATTGCTAAAATATTACTACGGAGGACCAACTTTTTAGAATATTTTATATTCTCTTTAATATTTTGATTACCTACAATATTAAAAGGTAACAAAATTAAAGCAAAAATATTTTCTAAAAAAATATGACAGGATATTTTAAATTTTTCTCACTAATCTATGTAGACCAAACTAAAAATGTATTCATATAAAGGAATGACACAATGACGAGTGTCTAAAAAAAAATCTAAAAAACCGGCCAAGAGCATGTCGGCTTATGGAGGGTTCCGCATAGAGATGGGTAATCTCGACTCCGGGAAGTGATTCGAATCACTAAATCCGATTCCACCTTCGGTACCGACTCCGCTTGACGACTCTTCGACTCCGAACTCGTTGATTAGCGCCTACCTCGCTTCGCTCTGGACCGAAACAAAAGAATCCTTCATTCGGCCTCGTACCTACTGCTGGTTACCTCCTCGTATCTCCTCGGATAAGGAATCGGATCCGCTTACGGATTCGAATCATTTAAATCATCAACTCTGGATTTACCCCTCTCTAGTTCCGCTGCTGTTTATACAAAAAATGCACTACAGTGAAAAAATATGATATAAAAGAGAGCGTATCTCCACGGCACTTACATCCTTTTGCTAATAAGCGCAGTTTTTTGGCAACTACTAATGGTATATCCGATCATGTTGAAACCAATTTCCGTTGAAAGTATTTGTTAAGTTTTATCTTTGTAATTTTGCTCATCTTTTATAGACAATACCGTTTAGAAAATAGAGGGGGGGGGGGGGGGCACTATTTTTACTACTTTAGCAGCGATTATTTCCGAAAATATTCACTAAATCAATCTTTTTTAAAATCCGCGTAATAATAAAAACTGACGAAATATGTCAGAAATATTTGCTGATATTTTTATTTTTCTGTCTCGGTTACATGTATGGATAGCCCCCCAAGAAACATTATTTTTGTTATTTAACTGTCAAACTAAACAGCAGCTCATACAAGACACCTATACCTACTCCAAATTTAATTAATATACATTACGTAGTTTTTGGAGTAAAATGCCTGTGACATACGAACGGATAGACGGACCAACCATTTTGGCTACGGAACCCTAAAAACTGATTTCACATAGCGTATAATTATTATATACTGTCGGGAAAAAATATAAAAAGCACACCTCGGAGAAACTTAATGTTCCAAATTAAGTCAAAAAACGCTCATAGCGTCTTCCTTTGCGATACGCAACCGTTGTGACACGAAAGTTGGCATATAAATTGTATGAATAATTTTCGTGTCACAACGAAATCAATTAAAACTAGGCAAATGAAATGCCTTAACAACTTGCCAAAAATTTGGTCCTCACCCAACCCACACTACTCGCGTTTTTAATCCCTTATAAAACTGTTCTTTAAATGTTATTGTTTAACGTTATACTATCTAACTCAGAATGAAAAGCGGGGCGAAATTATCACTACAAACCCTTTATTTTCTGGTTCTCTCCGCAGGGCGCGCGGTCCATCAGGCACTCGAACAGCGCCTTCCACTTCGCCTCGTCCTTCAGGAAGGGTTCTGGGTCTATTTTCATGAGATCATCGATGTCATCAGCTGTCGCGGCCGCGATCAGGCAACCGAGGACGAGAAGTAGCAGCCGCATTTTGAATCTATACGGAGAATAGATTAACTGAGTGCAGCTGATAGATAACAAATTGTTGAAGACGTTTTTACTTGTTTTAATGAATTTCTATGTGTTAAAGCATTATAATTTATCTATATATTATGTATATCGTCGCCTGGTAACTACAAGCTTTTAGTTCGGGACTAGGTACATTTGTGTAAGATTTTATATATCAACATCAAATTCGGACTTGATAATGCAAGATCAGATATTGACGGATCTAAACGAATAACACCTAAATTAAATTAAGCTAGCGTCCGATTTACTAAACTACGTAATTCATTTAAATAAAACAATTTAACGGATTATATCGCGTATCTCATTTGAGTTCCCGACGTTTCGGAAGCTTTTCAGCTTTCCATGGTCACGGGTGGACATATAATCCGTTAAATTACATAATTCATTGTTCCGAAAATATTGGAATGAAACTAAATACGATAGCTTTACAAGTAAAACGAAGAAAAATATGCTTTCCCAAGATCAGACGAAATCAAACTACTAGCAGTAATAAACTTTAGAAGTCACCCCTTGTCACATTTTTTTTATAGTTTGTACTTAGTTGATTTTAGTTCAGGAGGTTTTAAATTATATGATTCTTATTGGAATCAAAAGTATTTTCGATCTTTCAGAGCTCCAAAAAATTCATTAGTAGTAGCACTTTACAAAAAATATATTACGCCAATTGTGGTAACATGATTTATGTTGTTCCCTATATTTTACTACATGGACACCAGTTAAAGGATATTACAAAAAACATACAGTAGATTAGATACTGACCTTAGTTATTGATTGCACAAAAGTCTTTAGATTAATGGTGGATCCTGGCATTGTTTAGCTTATATAAGTACTGGGCATTAGCACTTGCAGAACAAGGAAATTGATATCATCACACGAACACCATTGTAGTACCTACTCATAAACTGCGGTCTGGTGCGTCTCTATATCTAAGATATATATCAGAAAATTACTTAAAGAGGCTATTTGAAGACCTTTAAACCCAGAGACCATATTTGTACCTAGTTTGCTACATTTTCTACTTGTCAGCGTCACATATTATTGAAGGATTGAACACACTTTAAAGTGGTTACAGTGAGAATTATATTTTTCAATAGAAACCGGATCTCCACTGAAGTATGTATATGTTTGTTCTATAGGGTTATGACGTCACAGAACTGTTAAAAGTGTTAAAACTTTTATCCCAATAGTTCCATTATGGTGTTTTTTGTACAAATTGGGAAGCCCCGCAGAGGAGATGCAAATTCACATGTGTCTGTCCAAAGGTAAAATCCCTATTGGTACATAACGTTATCTATAAATTTTGTTATTTTGAAAGCTATCAATCACAGCTTTTAAAATAACAAAATATTTTTATCATTATTCAATGTATTTGGGACTTATGGAGTAATGAGTTTTGCAATGGAGATTGCTAACGTATGACAAATGAAAATAATTTTCTTAGGTCTTTAGACCAAAAATTTTCTAAATGGGAATTGTTCATTAATATTGTAGTTTGAATAATAAATTAAAAGTAATTAGCTGTGATAGTATGAAATAGGTGATTGATAATTATTAAATACGTAATTATCTTTAATAATATATTTTCATTAAATTAGACAATTAAATAGAAATAGAATATGTTGGTTTACATCTGTCTAGGCAAGTGAATATATTTCAGTAACGACAACAACACGGAAGATATAGACCGCAGAATCTTACTGAGCTGGAAAATAATCTGGTGCTTCAAAGGGCTATTAGAGGGAAACTTATTTATGCGTCTCAAGAAAACTGTGATGGATACATATATCTTACCATTTTTGTCATGCAGATGCCAAACTTGGCTCCACACCATCAAAATTAAAAACAAAGCAAAAACAAAAATTCATACATATTCTCTATTACATTATATTTAATAATAATAGACTTAAATGTACGAAATGATTTAATCATTATATACAAAAGACAGATACTGAAAACTCCAATAATTCCAAAGGATTAAACTACTTCCAGATATATTAATCCTAAGTAAATATAAAAATTATCTGATAACTAAGCTGAATTAATAACATAATTCTAGTAGTTTCTGCTTCAGGGTTGTCTATAATTGCAAAATAAATGAAATATAACTTAGTTGTGATAATATTAAACAGCTGAGCTAAAATGATTACATTAAATTAATTAATCATATAAGTAAACGGTTGAATTTATTTAATCATTATATGTCAAAAGACAGATACGAAAACTCCAATAATTCTAGAGTAAACTACTTCCAGACATATTAATACTAAGTCAATATAATAATTATCAGATGACTAACTATAATAAATAACATAATTCTCGTAGTTTGTGCGGCAGGGTTATCTATAATTAGGAAATAAATTAAATATAAGTTAGTTGTGATAATATTAAATAGGTGAACTAAAATAATTACAATAAATAAAAACACAAAATAGTTAAATGTTTATATTTATTTAATCGTATGTCAAGAGACAGGGGTAACTCTGAAGTAAGAAATTCGTAGTTGGTAGGTATAGCGCTCTCCTTCTTCCTCTCATGCTAATCTATATTTGACTGAACGGGACGGCAGCAAACGAACTTCGAATTTCAAACTTCAAAATAGCCCTACAGATGCTTACTGAAAACTCTATAAATCTTAGAGAATTAATCCAATACCAGATATTAGACTTATCTAGAATTACCAAATAAGTTAAATATAAGTTAGTTGTGATAATATTAAATAGGTGAACTAAAATAATTGCATTAAATTAAAAAACTAAATAATTAAATGTACGTATTTATTATCCAGTTAGGCAGGTCCAACTCCGAGAAAGAGATCAATCGACGGATCCAACTCGGATGGGCAGCGTTTCGAAAACTGCGAAGTGTCTTCTCGTCCAGCATACCTCAGTGCTTGAAGACGAAAGTCTTCAACCAGTGCGTATTACCGGCGATGACCTACGGAGCCGAGACGTGATCTCTGACTATGGGCCTCTTAAGGAAGCTCAGAGTCACTGAGCGAGCTATAGAAAGGGCTATGCTTGGGATTTCTCTACGGGATCGAATCAGGAATGAGATGATCCGTAGGCGAACCAAGGTCACTGACATAGCAAACAGGGTAAGCAAACTGAAGTGGCAATGGGCAGAGCATAGTTCGAACAACCGATGGCCGTTGGGGCAGAGAGGTTCTCTACTGGAGACCGCGTACCGGTAAGCGCAGTGTGGGAAGGCCACCCGCAAGGTGGTCCGACGACCTGGTTAGGGTTGCGGGGGCTCGCTGGATGCGGGTCGCCTCTATCCGGCCCATGTGGAAATCTATTGAGGAGGCCTATGTCCAGCAATGGACGTCCTATGGCTGAAATGATGATGATGATGATGATGATGACGTATTTATTTAATCCTATGTCAAGAACCAGGGGTTACTCTGAAGTTAGAAATTTGTAGTTTGTATAGCGCCCTCCTCCCCCCTCTCATGCTAATCTATATTTGTTTGAACGGGACGGCAGCAAACGAACTTCGAATTTCAAACATCAAAATAGCCGTTCAGATACTTACTGAAAACTCTAAAAGTCCCAGAGAATTACGAGTAATCCAATTCCAGATATTAAACCTACGTAAATATAATAATTATCAGTTAAGTGCAATTCTCGTAGTTTCTGCGTCCCGAGTGTCTATAATTGCGATTTGACAATTAACTTCTACATAACATTTTTTGTTGGCCTTTGTCCCTCGAGGGCAATTAGAAGTACATGGTATGTACCTATTGAAGTAATCATAATTTATCGATCACGCAACGCAATGCAACAGAGATCGATTTGCGATAAAACCGGTCAAGTGCGAGCACTAAGCAGCGAGGGCCAAACTGCAGGTTTTTCATTAATAGTAGTCACTACTTACACCTCTATACTATTAAAAATTTGTAAAAATGAAATGTCTGTACATTGAAGATATATTCAAAAAAACTATTGTAACGGACTATTTGTATTAAAGAGAGGTTTTTTCCTCTGCAAAGGAAGTTGCGGGCACCTTCTATTTATTTTAAAACGAAATCTAAATATTTAATGAAAATAAAAAGTTTAACTCGGAATCAGAACAACATACACACATTGTAAAAGCATAAATAAATAAAACAAGAGGACTGTCAATTGCTATATTGATCATGCGCCGAATGCAAATGGATATCCAGTATACTAAAACAAGATGGCGCTTTAAAATTAAACATTAACGATGTTATAACTGAACAAAGAGTATACTTAGAGTGAATTAGCTCGTTAACAGCTACATACATTACAGTTTCCTAAAAAAATGCGTTATGGCAAATGATACATTAGGACAAACGATACATTAGGACAAAAGACGTTAGGGATTCCGATAGAGATCCACAATAGTTAAATACTAATTTTATCATGGTGTTAGAAACTGTTACCACGATAGCAACCTTAAATAATTACAATTCATTAAATTTGTAAATAACGGGGAACTGCTTTTTGGATGGCAATCGCAGTCTTCTTGTTTTATTCGTCCATGGTAAAATTAAGAAATAGAACAAACTAAATTAAATATTCCAATTGTAATTTAAACAAAAACTGGTAAAGTGCGAGTCGATACAGTGTTCGTAATATCTCCAGCACTTAATTTTTATGGCCCTTGTAACAGAACCAGGGATTTTATTGACCGCTTCATAAGAGTAAGAGATATTTTGATACCTGTTAGATTTTATTGTAATTACAAATTATAAACGTTTCAGGAACAATTGGGACCATTAAGTTTCTCTGATGTATGCATTTTATGTTTTGTTCGATAGTATACGCGTTATGTGAATTAAGAATCTACAAATAGTTTTTTTTACCTACATTGTATTGTTTTTGAGATATATTTTTTTAAAACTCGTCGCGATATTTGTACAGTTTCCCTCGTATGAATACGTTTACATAGACTTGTAAAAACAAAAAATAAAAAAGCGGCCAAGTCCGAGTTGGACTCGCTCATAAAGGGTTCCGCAGCCGTTTATACAAAAAATGCACTACAGATTAAAAAAATACAATATTAAAAAAAAACTAACAAAAGAGCGTATCTCTCAGGCACTTACGTCCTTTTGCTGAGAAGCGCAGTTTTTTGGCAATAAATTAAAAACGGCATGTCCGATCATGTTGAAAACAATTTTCGTTGGAAGTATTTAGTGATATTTGTGAATTTTTTCATATTTTTTAAACATTCCTGTTTCGAGTTTCAAAATATTCCTGTTTCGGTTACATGTATCGAGTGCCCCCCCCTAGAATTTTTTTTTTTATTTAACTATCAAACTAAGTAGCGGTTTACACACGACACCTGTGCTTCAAAATTAATCAATGTACATCTTATAGTTTTTGAGTAAAATGCCTGTGACATACGGACGGACAGACAGACAGACAGACAGACATGGCGAATCTATAAGTTTTTAGGGTTCCGTAGCCAAAATGGCAAAAACGGAACCCTAAAAACATGACATTGACAGCTAACTTTTTAATTCTTCCTACTATACAATTGGGATGTTAACAATTTTTTTCTCTGGTATGTTATAGAACGACTTCTTCACTCTCTTAAAAAATTCTACTTAAATTTCATAAAAACTCACCGAGACACAACAATGTTAAAATCACATTTTTGGACTTTCCCAAAAACGCACCTTACAAAAGGTAAATGTGACGTCACACCTTGCTTCCTTTTATGGGGAAATTAAGAATTTTGCTCTTCAGCTATGTTAAAACTTGCGTTTATCGATACGGTTTCATAACAAAAGTTACTATACATTTCATGGGTTATTCAATGGTATTTGTACGCGCACAAGCAAGCACGATGAGTCACGGCGACAGGCCTGCGCCGCCGCCGCCTCCACCGCGCCCCGCCGTGTGTTTCTTCACCCCCGCGTCAGTCGAACTGAGAGCACGACACAAGACGCACGCTACTTGTCTGAACAATTGTATTACTAGTAACTGCATTAAACGTGTTAATTTACATCTATTTGTTTTGCTGAATCCATCGCAAACAAAGTGGCGACCGTGACAGGACTACACGTCTACAGCAGTCTGAAAAGTTTAAGGCCTAACAACAAAGAAACTTAGTGCCAACGGTCAAAGTAACGGAACATCAACGCGCATCAGCTGCTTCGCAACAGGGCCTGGCGGACTATTTCGTCTTCGATTCCGGAGGTCAACCTGAGGGAAGTGATCCGTTCCTATTTTTCCTTACTCTAAATTCCAATTTTCCTTTTTTTTTTCTTTGTTTAAAAAGCGTAGTTTTTTCTCGGGCATACTATTGAAGTATCTTGCTTTATGCGTACTTCATTACTACATACTTCGTACCTGTGAGCGTTTAAACAAGCATTTAAACATCACGCCGACGCTTGCGCTCTCATACTATTTTGCATCTTTCGACTCGTAAATTACTTATTTAAACATTTTATTTCGTTTGCGCTTTGATAACAACAAAGCATTTAATACATATTGCACAATAAAATCGCTGTTTATCAATAAATTGTTGATTTTGAATCTTAAATAAAACGGTTTTAAACTTATTTTGTAACTTTTTTATGCATACAACTGCATGTATTTTATTACTGTGCACGAACAATAAGCCTATTTATCTGCGTCTGCTATTGCTAAGTTTAATTAATTAGAGATTATTTAAACGTTGCGTTTTTAAAATTAGATTTTAAATTTTTAAAGGCAATTATTAGATCCAAGAAAAGACCCATAGCAGTTTATTTTCTATCTGTTTTTTTTTTGTTGAAAGGAGACATACAATTTCTTCGTTCGTGCCAATTAACGGGTTCTTGCCGAACATTCCAGAAACTTCGGGGCAAGTTCCTGTCATCACGCGTACGGTGGTTTTTGGCGTGATCAGCGGTGGCGGGATTGGAACAACTGTGGCGCGCTGCTGCGATAACTGGTTTGAGTGCACATTTTAACATTATCTAACTCATTCTTTGTTCGATATTACAATGCCGGAAAGTGAATCGATGAGATTAAAGGAACTATTAAAGAAACGCAGTACGATTAAAGGTCGTTTAACAAAATTTAAAGAGTATTTAACGGTTTTAACTCAAATTAAACCTTCAGAATTAAGTGGTGCTCAAGTAAAAGAAGTTTCGTTGAGGTTAAATAAATTTCAAGAATTGTTTACTAGTTTTGACGATTTGCAAGATCAAATAGATATTTTAAGTACAGACTACGATGAGCAACTTAAGGAAAGAGATTTTTTGGAAAGTCAATTTTATGCCTTGATATCGTCTGCGCAGGATATAAATAAATAAAAATAAAATAATAAAAATTCTTTATTTCAGACCATAGATCCATAGTAGATTAGTAACAAAAGCTTAATAATTATGTTAGTATAAAAAACTTTGGATAACAATAAATGACTATATCTAAACACAACATTATTGCGACCGGGCGAAGCGACTAGTTGCAGGGCCATCCAGAACTTTGACTCTACTTGACCCTGCCAATAGCCACTTCCACCCAGTATTTGGTTAAAGGGCAGTCGAAACGCCCATCCAACGCCCTTAGGAGGCTGTTGCCGCTGCTCCGCACTCTACGCAACATCGATGCTATTCTTTTTCGCCTAATGGCAAAAAAGTCGTCCGTTTGGGCCTCGGCAAACATGCCGGACGCGCTGCAGTGCTTAGGCAGCCTCAACAACATCCTCAAGGCATTGTTGTATTGGACTCGCAATATGTTGTATGCCCTTTGCGTAAATCCTACCCACAGACTGCAGGTGTAAAAAGTCTGACAATAAGCTTTAAACAGCGTCAGTTTGACTTGCTTATTACACCTTGCAAATCTGCGGGCAAGCATGTTAGCGCGCACAGCCATCGCCCTTCTCTCCCTCTCGAGGTCCAAGTCATCACTCAGGTTTTCCGTGAGTATATGACCCAAATACTTAAACCTACTAACCCTCTTCAAAGGCATGCCGCCCAGCACGATCTCAGGCTCAGTTGTTGGGTTATATTTACGCGCTTTGAAAATCATCACCTCACTTTTTGTAGCATTGTACCTAAGACCATGCCGCTCAGCATACCTTTCACATAGAGCGATAAGTTGCCGCACTGAGTCAATTGAGGGGCCCAGTACCGCCATGTCGTCTGCGTAATTTATGTTATTAAAGCACGTCCCAGTAACATGACAACCTACCCGCGTACCACTGAGCTCCTCAATCAGTCCGTTAATATAAAGGTTAAATAATATAGGGGATGTCAAACCACCCTGCCGCACACCGCACTGAAGTCTATACTCCTCCGACTCCTCCCCCGCCCATCTCACTCGATTGATCTGGCTGTTGTACCAGTACTTAAGCAATGCGACACATTCCCTTGGCAGGCCCTCCCTGGCTAATTTGTCCCATAGTATGTCATACACAACCAGATCGAACGCTTTTGACAGGTCCAGAAAGCACGCATATACAGGCGTGTTTCTGTCCCTGTAGTACCTGACGGCTTGCTTAAGGCACAAAATAGCGCTCTCTGTTGATAAACCCGGCCTGAAGCCGAATTGGGCGTCATGCAGCTTTATGTGCTTACAAAGATGTGCATTAAGCAAACCGTCAAGCACTTTAGCGAGTACCGTAGCGAGTGAGATGGGCCTATAGTTGCTAGGGTCAGACAAATCTCCAGTCTTGTTTTTTACAAGTGGCACTACCACTGTTCTTGTAAGCGCCTGTGGGAGATAAGCGTGTCTGAGGCACATAGTGTAGAACAATGCCAATACACGAGGCAGGTGCACTCCAGCATATTTAAGGTGCTCAATGCTGAGACCATCATGCCCTGGCGACTTACCCCTCTCCATATTTCTGATTATTGTGTTCACCTCCTTAGCTGTAAAACCCACAGTACATTCGCCCATAATGGTCTCAGCATTGCGCACCTCCTCAGTTGATACCGGTAGAAGTGGACTCACATTAAATGCACTTTTAAAATTGTTGGCTATTGTTTTACGATCACAGACCCCTCCCACACTCACAGGGACGCCAGTCTGCACGTTCAGTTTGTTCGTGTTTTTCCAGAAAGCTTTAAAGTCCTTAGCTGCCCGGTTCGTAGCAAGAATGTCGCATTTTATTTGTTCCTGTCTGTTTTGGCACCATTTCAGCTTGGACTTAAAAAGCTTTCTGGATTCACACATTTCAGTATATACTGAACCTTGATTAGGTCTCCTCGCCGATACCCACACAAGAAATTTAGCTCTGGCATCCCTGTGAGCATTCGCCACGTAATTATTCCAGCCCGTAATCTGACCGCGCCGTTTACGTCCTGCCCTGCTAGACTGCTTAGCCGCCTCCGTTAGCGTAGTAACTATGCGATCGTACATGTTATCCAACACTATTGCATGACTAGGATCGCCACACATTCTATCAGCACAGGTCGCAAATTCAGCGGGAAAGTCCAACAGCTTCAGTTCCTCATTGCACAACGAACTGTACAGCTCTATTTGCGCACCCTGCCGTTCACCCCACACTACACCCACATTAAGCGGCTTAATCGGATTGGATTTAACTTGTACTCTACTTAAATCACATTCAACGATAAGTGGTAAATGGTCGGACCAATACACGTCGTATTTGACGTTAACACTACGCACGGTTTCCCGCGCTGCCTCCGTGACAATGCAGTGATCCAACCACCTTTTACATCCATGAGCCTCGCTTGTAAATGTAAAGGTCTGAGAGTCAGTGCCTAACATGTCTATATCTATACAAAACCACTTTTGCGACTCACAAAAATACAGCAATTCTTTACAAAACAACTCATTTGGGTGGGCATTGAAGTCGCCTAAAATATAAATCGCCTCCACGTCTGTGTTTTCCGCACTTATGGCACTAATTTCACCCAAACATTCTGTAAAGAGTGGCAAGTTCTCAGGTGCATTCACTGGCATGTATACACTAAACACTAAAGCTGCTGCACCAGAGAGCCTTATCTTAATGGCAGCTAGCCGCACACTTTCGCATTTTACAACGGACACTTCCGAGAACACCGATTTTCTCCAGAGTAACGCAACCCCTCCGTGCGGTCGCCCTGTTAGTAAGCCGGCACTAGTATCCACCGCGGATGTCCCCGTGTACGCAAAGTCATCATCCACCGTACCAAGTAATGCCAAGTCGTCCATTAATAACCAAGTTTCTTGAATTCCCACGATATCTCCTATCTTACACAATTCCCTCACTCCATCTATCGATCTCTTGAAAGACTTACAGTTAAAGCTTATTAATTTACTTAACTGGTTATCGCTACTCATTACGCGTATTATCTTTTAAGTCTCCTTTTTCATTATCTTCACTGCGCGATACTACTTGCTGATGATCCCTGCCAGTGATAAAGCGCCTGTAGTAAACCCCTTTGGGCCACAATCCGTCCTCGAGAAACATATTTATTTTATCGCTGGGAACAAACAACTTATACGACTGATAGTCCTTCTGTCTGCGCATTTTAATCTTTACCACAGACACCTTTTCATTTGTTTTCTGTAGTATATAGTCGCTAATATCGCTCTCCGACACATCCTTATGTACGTTGTAGATATACAATGGTACCTTATTATCGGCTGCTTTAAACTTCATATGTGAGCCCGGTTCTGCATTACCCTTGCATCCGATAAACCTGTTTCTTAATTTCTTACGCTGTACTTGAATCCACTCATCATTTACTCTAGGTTGTTTCCACTCCTCCCCATCCTTAACAATCTCCGCAAATGTTAAAGGTGTATTCTGCGTGTCATGCAATTGTTTGTTTATCACTTTTCGCTGTTCCAACGCACTACTACTCCCAGCTGCCTGCGCCAAATGATTTTCAACTTTATTATTACTTGCATAGGACAGCAACGGTTCAGCTACCGGTTTCTGCACCTGCACTGGCTTTGTTACCTGGGCCGGTTCCACTACCGTACTCACTGGCGATGAGTGCGAGAGAGACGGCACCCGTTCGTCTTCATGCGCGT
Organism: Hedya salicella; assembly: GCA_905404275.2. Lineage (NCBI taxonomy): Eukaryota > Metazoa > Arthropoda > Insecta > Lepidoptera > Tortricidae > Hedya > Hedya salicella. The sequence continues at coordinate 8,126,328 of FR990112.1, read as the reverse complement.
GCGACAGGGACGACATATCTCTCTGCGGCCAGATGATGCGCGCGGACGCATCGCCTTGTGTTGTCAAGGTCGACAAGTCGCCTCGGTCATTGCCCCGCTGCTCGCCGCGCAACGACCCTCCGCACGAAGATAAAAGACCCATTGGACCACTGTTTAGCAAACATGCACCTCTCCTGTTATTAACATTTGCTTGCCCATTTAACAAAGATGCATATTTATCTTGTTTCCATCCATTTTCTAGTTCTTCCACCTGTTTAATTGTGGCATATGTACACTTAATTTCTTGAATTTCATACTTCATACGTACAATATCTTTCAACATTGCCGATGCATCCAGAAAGTCAAAGGTCACCGCCGGCAACTTATTTAGGTTGCTAGCCACAAAAGTCGGTAACAACTCCCGATCTACGTCTTTAAACACCAACAGTATATCCTCCAGGTCCCTTTGCATTTTTCCATCCTTTCGTCTCGATACCTTTTTCACAGTTTTATCCTTCATGGAGTCGAACAACATTGTTTTAGCCTCACTTATTTCTGCCTCATTGAAAGCAGATAAACAAATACGCATCAAACTATCGTTATCCATAAGATCCGATTTATTTTGCACATACGCTAATAGTTCACAAATCACTATGTTGCAACTCGCACATTTCACTGTCCTTGACGTTGACGACGACATTTTAACGAACGTACGCAGTGCGCACCACACACTACTGTTCGATCTCGCGTCCGTGCGCACACTATATAATCGAAAAGATTCCTCAGAGCAACGAACGAGTCGAGTGTTCCGTACCTTCCAATGCATCGGGCACTTGTTCTCATGCATTAAATACAGTTAAACTGCCTACGATTAAACTTCCGAATTTCGACGGAAACTACTTGAAATGGCTGGAATTCAGAGATACGTTCGACTCGCTCATTAATTTGAATGATTCTATACCCGCGATAAATAAATTCCATTATTTGAGGTCTGCTTTAGAAGGCAGTGCTACTGTGGTTATAAAATCTATAGAATTTACCTCGGCGAATTACAAAGTTGCGTGGGAGTTATTGTGCGAAAGGTATAATAATAAAAATATTCTGATAAATAATCATCTGAAGGCATTGTTCAACATCGAACCTATTACGCGAGAGTCTTATAAAGCTTTGCGTTACCTTATAGATCAAGTTTCTAAAAATTTAAGAGCACTCGGTACTTTAGGATTACCTACTGAGCAATGGGACATTTTGGTTATATTTATGATATCGTCTAAGTTGGATATCACTACAAACAGAAAATGGGAAGAATACAAAGGTAACCTCTCTGATTTACCTACATTACTTGAATTTAATACGTTTCTTCGTAATCGGGCGGATGTTTTAGAAACCACTCAAGGTACCCGCTCGGATAAGCACATCCATGACTACAAGTCTAACTATAAGCCACAACAATCTTCTAACTCATTAGTCGCTACTAGTAGTGAAGTTACAAAACGGTTTATGTGTAGTATTTGTAAAAAAGACCATCGTGTTTATTTGTGTCCCGTCTTTTTAGAAATGAGCACGGAGGACAGGCAGGCTGAAGTAAATAAATTAAAATTATGTTCAAATTGTCTTCGTGAGGGACACAATGCACACAGGTGCCGTTTAAAGGGTTGTTGTCGATCATGCAAGGGGAAACATAATAGTTTACTCCATAAACAAGTTGAAGAGGCATTAACGGCTGCACCCGTTTCATTGGCAGTGTCTAGCGCGAAACAAGTACTATTGTGTACCGCGCTTGTAGATATAATTAATCCACAGAACAATAACTGTCAAAGGGCACGAGTTTTGTTAGATACCGGAAGCCAGTCTTGTTTCATAACAAATAATTTAAAAAATAAATTGGGTTTGTCTGTAAATCGAGTGCAACCTGTAAATGTATCGGGTATTAATAATATCGGTTTTGATATATCTGAGCGCTGCTGTGTTCAAATAAATTCTAGAGTATGTTCTTTTACTGCTGAGTTGACATGCTTAGTTGTACCTAGAATTACCGGTACCGTGCCTAGTAACGAAATTGAATTCGATAAATTAAAGTTACCATTAAACATTGAGCTTGCTGACCCTTCATTTTATCAGCCGTCTGAAATTGATATACTCATAGGCGCAGATGTTTTTTGGGATATCATAGGTACACAGCAGATCAAATTAGGTCAAGATATGCCTACGTTGCAAGACTCGAAGCTGGGGTGGCTCGTGTCTGGCCCAATAGGAAAAGGTTCTTGTAGGGATAATGTATTGTGTAATGTTACTCAATTAGATATTCATGAAAGTTTGAAGAAATTCTGGGAAGTAGAAGAGTTGCCTGCAACAAAAGATAATTTATTGTCTGTGGAAGAACAATTATGCGAAACTCATTTTGTAGATAATACTACAAGGTTATGTAATGGTAGATTTTCTGTTAAAATGCCATTTAAAGAATTACCAGAAGATTCTCTAGGTGAATCATTTTATAATGCACGAGGAAGATTTTTGAATCTTGAGAAAAAATTAAATAAAAATATAGATCTTAAGCAAAAATACTCTGAATTTATTAAAGAATATCAGGATTTGGGACATTTATCAGAAGTTGATCGGCCTTCATTCGGTTTTTATTTACCTCATCATGCGGTAGTACGTGAGGAGAAGGAAACTTCCAAGGTCAGGGTAGTTTTCGATGCGTCTGCCAAGTCATCATCTGGAAAGTCGTTAAACGACATCCAGTTGGTAGGGCCTGTAGTTCAGAGCGATTTATTTTCGATTTTGTTACGTTTTCGCATACATAAATTTGTACTTACTGGGGACATTGAGAAAATGTACCGTCAAATAGAAATAGATCATTCTCAGCGTCATTTGCAGCTCATATTATGGCGTGAAAATGAGGAACAGCCTCTCAAAACTTTAAAATTAGGCACTTTAACGTACGGAACGGCTTCGGCTCCTCATTTGGCCACTAGATGTCTCTTGCAATTGGCTCAGGAATGCAAGAATGAAACTATTGCTAAAGTAATTAAGCGGGATTTCTACATGGATGATCTGAATACAGGTTCAAACAATGTTGATGAGCTTAGGAAAATATATGAAGGTGTCACTAAAACTTTAGAGTCTGCTTGCTTTCCTTTGCGCAAATTTCGCACAAATTGCCCGGAACTATTTGAAAATGAAACTGATGTATCCGAAGTTCGCGACTGGAATAAGCAATCTAGCGTTCTGGGACTTAACTGGTCACCCAAATCAGATACGCTTTTCTTTTCTACCGATATACCGGTTGATGATGTAATCACTAAAAGGGCAGTTACGTCCATGACGTGCAAGATTTTTGATCCATTAGGTTTATTATCAGCCTGTATTATAAAATCAAAAATATTCCTTCAACAATTGTGGAGTAATAAAATGGATTGGGATCAACCTCTTCCTAGTAACGAGGCTCGTCAATGGACAGTTTTTATTAAAAGTTTATATCAATTGTCGTCAATAGTAATACCTAGGCATGTGTTAAAATATACCGATTGTGAAATTGACGTTCATTGCTTTGTGGACGCATCTCAGCACGCGTATGGGGCCACAATATACTTACGAGCCGAAGATAGAGAAGGGCAAGTTAGTGTACAGCTGTTATGCGCCAAAGCACGTGTTGCGCCATTAAGAGGTTTGACGATTCCGCGTATGGAGCTATGTGGTGCGTTACTAGGGGCACGGTTATGTGCCAAGGTTATAGAATCTCTCCCCTGCAATATGCGTAGTAAAACAATGTGGACTGATTCTACAATAGTGCTAGGTTGGTTGAAAGCTCAATCCCGGAATATAAAAACCTTTGTTTCAAACAGAGTGAAGGAAATAAACGACCTTACTAAGGGATTCACATGGATGCACGTACCTACTGATCAGAATCCTGCTGATCTAGCGTCCAGGGGGGTTGACCCGCAGCAACTTCAGGATTCTACCCTGTGGTGGCGAGGTCCTTCCTTCTTACTGAAGGAAGAATCTGAGTGGCCTAGTCAAGGGTCCTTACCGATAAATAATTTACCCGAGTTGAAAGTATTTGCATGTACGGAAGTTGATACCGAAATAAGTAACTGTTCACTTGTAAAATTTGAAAAATATTCTCGTTACGATAAATTAAAAAGGATTGTAGCTTATGTGTTAAGATTTATTAATAAATGTCGTAAAAACGTTGTAAATACTGGTGCTATTGAAACTGAAGAACTGGAAAATTCTTTAATGTTGCTCGTAAAACAGTCTCAGATGGAATCATTCGCTAATGACATTTATAGTATTTCAAAGAATAAAGTTTTGCACCATAAGTCTAACCTACTGCCTTTGGATCCATTTATAGATACGTTGGGAATCCTTCGAGTAGGTGGTAGGTTGCAGAATTCGAATTTCGATTTTGACAAGAAACACCCTATTTTATTGGATGGTAAAAATCATTTTTCAAAGATACTCATGAGACATGAACACATTCGTTTACTTCATGCAGGTCCACAGTTATTGCTAGCTGCTGTACGCGAAGAGTTTTGGCCTATCGGGGGTAGAAACTTAGCTCGCAGCGTAACGAAACAATGCATTATTTGTACGCGTATGCGTGGACAAGTAATAAAACCAATAATGGGTACTTTACCGGCTGTACGAGTATCTTCGAGCTTCGCTTTTGATACTTGCGGAATAGATTTTGCTGGACCCTTTTTAATAGCTAGCAGAAAGGGTCGGGGTAGTAATATAACCAAATGTTTTCTTGCATTGTTTGTATGCCTTCAAACAAAAGCTCTGCACTTAGAGACGGTGAGTGCAATGTCTACCGATGCATTTCTTCTTTGCCTACGCAGATTTGTGTCTCGACGGGGTAGACCTCAAATAATTTACTGCGATAATGGTACTAATTTCGTGGGTGCAAAGAATGAGTTAGGTAGGGTTATTAAAGCCAGCCGTCAGTCCGTATCCAGTTACGCAGGCGCTGAAAAAATTAAGTTTGTGTTCAGTCCCGCATATGCACCTCATTTTGGAGGTATATGGGAGGCCGGCATTAAGTCTGCAAAAAACCATTTAAAACGTGTAGCAAGCAATGCTTCTCTAACGTTTGAGGAATTAGCGACGCTTTTTACACAAATAGAAGCAATCCTTAATTCCCGTCCACTATCTCCTCTTTCGTCAGACCCCACTGATCTATATCCACTGACTCCGGGACACTTTCTGATTGGGCGACCTCTAATGTCGGTACCATCTCTGCCTGTCAATACTAAAAGGCCAAACAGATACGAAACCATTGAGCAGCTAAGACAACGCTTTTGGGAGCTTTGGAGCAGGGAGTTCATCGCCGAGCTCCAGCAACGAACGAAATGGCGAACTCGGCAGCGTGACCTAGCAGTGGGTGACATGGTTGTCCTGAAGGAAGATCATTTACCCCCACTACGATGGCGCCTTGGGCGCATTACTCGATTGTACACTGGTCCAGATGGTGTAAACAGAGTAGCGGACATAATCACTTTTAAAGGAATTATGAGGCGAGCATTCAACAAAATATGTCTGTTTCCAACGTCTCCAGATGTCTGAGAAGAGATGGGAGGAGAGGTGAAAAAGGGGGTAACCCGGCAACCAAGAAATAATACATTGAAAACGTCTTTCAACGGGGGCAGTATGTACGCGCACAAGCAAGCACGATGAGTCACGGCGACAGGCCTGCGCCGCCGCCGCCTCCACCGCGCCCCGCCGTGTGTTTCTTCACCCCCGCGTCAGTCGAACTGAGAGCACGACACAAGACGCACGCTACTTGTCTGAACAATTGTATTACTAGTAACTGCATTAAACGTGTTAATTTACATCTATTTGTTTTGCTGAATCCATCGCAAACAGTATTATTAGTTATTAGTAAATTAATTCATATTATAGAACATTTTTTTTTTAATTTCTAAAAAAAAAAATGATTCCATTTCGCATCAATATTTTATTTATTTATTTGAGTACAGTCGACATCCCAATTAATGTTATTCTGGGGTCGGTCGGTACCACCCAAGGAAATTGCTAAATGTTCAAAATTGACGATTTTAGCAATTGGCACGCGGGTGGCACACACTCTCTAAATATCATTAAGATTATATATTGTATAGATTGAAAATGGAAATAAATTGAAGGAAATAAATTACTTTATTTTTTACTTTTTATTATAATTTTTGAAGTCGAATTTTAGTTTTACCAGTAAATTGTCTGATAGTGTGACAAGAGATATAATAAATATTAAAGGTACCACATTATTAGTTACAAAGAAAATAGAAATAAATACGAGAAAATAAGTCATTTTACGCAATGTGTTTTGGAAAAGAGTTATTTATTGGCTACGGAACCCTAAGAAGAAAAATATAAAAATACTGACCGGAAAAAATCTAATGTGAAATAAATATTGTGATCAAAATTCAAACGATATGGTCATGTATAAAATCAGTACGAACGTTATGCACAGGCATTCAGTCCCCGGTCTATAGTCCAACAAGAACTCTCCTATGAAAAATAATAAAACCCCTGGTAAGTCTATTAAACTAATTACAGTTTGTTGAAATGCCGTGTTGGCACTATGGGATTTTTATCACCCGTCTTTATCGCTTTGTATTAAAAGGAAAGAGACTGGCAATCTTTGTCGCGCGACAAAGAGTCACGTATAGGTGCGTCCACACTTGTATCATTTGCTCGTATCCGATCACCGTGCCGTGGCATGACTGCGTATCGCGCTGCTTGGACGCTCACTGTCGGCGCGCCGATCATGCCTTGCTGGTCCGATCTAAGTGTGTGTGATACGCGTATCAACATGGATTTCGAGCGATCGGATCGGTGCAACGTCCAAACGCGTGATCGAGACACGCGATCATGCCACGGAACGAAGATCTGATCGGGCAAATGATACAAATTTGGACACGGCACAGTTGTGCTACAGGTGCTGTTCTCCTTCCTTACGGTGCCAAACCGGCGAGCTTTGCTAGTTTAGTATTTTGGATGTTGTTCAGTGGGTACACCACTGAGTTGTTTCAATTAATAGAAATTGGCATCTATTAAGCATATTTCAATTTATGAGTACTAGAATTAATGCAGTTATTCACTAAACTCATCTATGAGCTTAAAAAATATCTGAATTAAATATTATACTTACTAAACAAACTGTTACTTTGTTGATTTGTTATTTATTATGATTAAACCATAATATTTTCATTGTACTTGTCTATTATTGTATCTGTGAATTTGAACTCTGCGAATGATACTACAAAAGCATGCTGTTTATTTATTAGGAGAACCAACAGCTACAAACATTTTTAGATATGTTCATCACACTATTCCTTATGGTCTATATTATATACCACTGAACTAGGTATAGTAAAATATAATATAAATCCGCGCAGTACTATAATCAATTTTTCAACAGCTCGCTTGCTGGTAAAGTGGCTTTTATTACACCGTTTTTATGGCTGTAATTCAGTCCATTACACACGTGTGTTTTACATTACGTAATCGGACTAGTGCCTTTTCATTACAATTTGTTTTAAATGTCAGCAAATAGTTTTTATGTACCAGAAACATTATACGTTCTTTTAATAAATTTAAAGTAGTACTTATTAAAAAAAACATAAGTGATTTTTTATTTTATTTGTATTAAATTGATATAATTATTCAGTTTATTATATTATTAATGTTTAGCTGATTGGCCAATTAGCCTTTGCCTCATCGCTCTTGAAAAATACTGTTACTGGCGGAAACAAGGAAACAAGAGTGGCTCCGTCGCGACAACATACCGGAGCGGACTGAGGTAACGTACGGAGGGGGGTTTAGCTTTCGCGATCCTTGCACATAGATCGGTAAACCATGGACTTAATAACTAGAACTGGACTGAGCACTGCGAAAATAAAGTGTGTCCACCATAGAAAGCAAACCAGAGAATTGCATCTCGTTTTAATTAGGGTGACCAAGAACATTTATGGTTATTAGGATTATTTTGAAATATGTCTGTGTAAATTCATATTCAGTAAGTCATAATCGAAATTTGCCAATTAAATAAAAATATTTAAGTTTTAATATTATGTTCTTTTTTTATTTTAAATCTTAAGCTGTTTTCTTTACAAAATGAATATATAAAGTAAAATACAAAAGGCTGCGAAGAGAGGAACCTCCTAACGATGCGGACAGTGTCCAGGATATTGCCTTCTGTACATGACCCTTGATCCAGCCATCTAGCAAGAGTCTCTTAACATGGTGGTAACAAGGGTTCATTACCTACCATGTTTTACCTTTTGGTCGAGCCATTTTCGAGTTTTTGCGAGACTAACGCACGGCAATTTATTTTTATTTATGTAGATAAGTAATAGATATTACGCGCTTATTACATCTTCAGAATCAGAACACTGTTCAGCTGACAAAAGGACAAGTTAAAATAAACGTACCTTAACATTACTAGTTATGATTTTTGCGAAACCGGCCTAAATCATAGCCACCCTATTAAGTTTGACATATGGTCTTGTTGTTTTATCGTAAAATAAAACCAATTGTTCGTTACCTGTGAAATGATATTCCGTAATTCGTGAAGCTTTCGCTTTTACATCCCTTCACACTACATATTTTGACCATATTTCGCTTATTTCAAGCACATTGATGCGATGAGACAATAATATTGTATCCATTGACATATGACATACTATCTCAACGTTGTGGATACCAGTCAATATTTAAAATTACTACTATGTTTAATGCAATATCGTGTTTAATGGGTAAAAAATGTTGATATCTTAAACATTTACGAATTAGGTAAAAGGTAACTTATTCCTAATATAAATGTAGTCCTAGTTAGTATAAGTAGGTAATTATGTGCACTATACTTTAAATTATTTAATACTAGAACATTACACTTTTTTTAGGAAAGTCCATTTTTAAAGCATAAAGATATTAATAACTAATAATACCATTGAATAACCTGAAATGAAATGGGTAACTTTTGTAACGAAACCGTTTCGATAAACGCAAGCTTTAACATAGCTGCAGAACAAAGTTCTTTATTTCCGCAAGGTGAAGGTAGGAACGTGTGACGTACAAAAGTTCCTAGGCTTTATAGTATGAAGCTTTTTTGGGAAAGACCAAAACTGAGATTTTTGTTGTATCTCGGAGAATTTGTATGAGATTGAAGTAGTTTTTTCCTCAATATCTTTATTATTGAAAGGGCGTTTTATAACATACAGAAAAAAGTTGTCAGCATCCCTACCGTCAACTGGGGTAACATTGATCACTCATTTTTAATCCATAAGAAATTTGTTTCTGAACGCGTTTATGAGATTTTATTGTTAAGGTTGGCAACCTCGTTAAAAAAACATGTTTGACGCGTTCAAAAATACACTCCTTATAGTTTAAAAATTAATGATCAATGTTACACCGTTGTTCCAAGTAACCCCAGTTTACCGTATTATTTATGTGGAAGGCGGGACTTTCGGACTATTTTATAGGATTATGAAATAAAAATACAAACTACTGGTATTTAGTTTGTATTCAGGTCTTCTTAAACATATTGTGTATTTTCTTCCAGGTTTCTGGGTACTTAGTCTTGGTGGCGTTGATGTATGTATTGACCACCACCTTTTGCCGCTCGGTGCAGTGTGCGCAGCGGTCTTGCGCGATTTCTGGAGCTAATTCTGAAATTACATTGTTATATTTAATGTTTTGTCTATTTTTAACCATTTCAAAAAAAACAAAGAGTTTCTAGAGTAGTTATATACTTTCCATTTAATGAGAATAAAGCCAACATTATTTTTCGCGTAATGCATTTGACAACATTTAGACCAAATTTGATCATAATTATTTGTTATTTATTATCGGCTTATTACGGCATTATTATTATTACGGCTCATTGTCATTCATTCGACATTAGGCAATTTATATCTAATAGAACAATGGTGAAATTGGCCCTTACGGCAGCACTACACGTTATTGTCAAAATCTTACAGTTCAATGCGTATTCGTATTTAAAAACTTGTGCCTTTAATTTCGTTAAAAACGATTGATATGTTTTCATATGACTGAATATAATTTTGGTAAAAATTGATACATATAATAGCGTTTCATATAATTTTTATTTCGTATACCTATCGTGATTTCGTTTCAAATAATTTTAAATAACACTAATTTGAAACAATAAACTGTAGAATGCACTTTTATTTAATTATACTTAATTTTCGTCGAATTTTGAAAATCTAGAATCCGATCACTGTACTAACTATTTCTACTGACTAATACTAACTCAGTTATGTAGGTTCGTTTGTTATCATTCGTCCCTCAGAGCGGAAATAGCGCGGCGCCGTCTATTTATTGGCGGTCGAATTCGCTACCATCTGAATATTATGTTTTTTAATCATTTCAATAAATGTTCGCTATAGTAAATGTAGAGTATACGACATAAGCGGTTTATCAAGTGTTGTTACAAGTACCGATCTGATTTGGTAGCATTTTTGGTGCAACAATCATTGTATGTGTGCCTTAGGTGTGACAATTTTTAACCAAAATTATGGATCAGAGTTACTGTCAACAATATTAACTATAATATTTTCTTCTGTTTCCGTGATTATTACTCATTTAAATTAAACAATTTAAGGAGAAGAAGGTTTTAATTATTTTATTAAAATAATATAATTATAAGCCCTTCTGGCACATGTGTAACTGTCTTTATAGATTAGGCTCATCTGGCATGTATTTACACCTTTATTTGTTTTTTCAAAGTGGGTAGTTTGCACAAATTGTAACTTTGACAGAGGAAAATATATCTTTTCTCAGTCAACCCGTGACCACGAAAAGCTGTAAAGCTTCCGAAACGTCGGGAACTCAAATGATATAGTCCGTTAAATTGTTTTATTTAAATATTAACTATGTTTAATCATCGCAATGATCGCTGCTCCAAATATGCTACAAAATTTACGACCACTGGTTATGAGAAATGAATATACACAATCTTGTGTTGCAATCTGTGTGAAGGCTATACATTTTTTTTAAGGACCTTTATACAGGTGTACATATTGGCCCTGTAAAAGCCAAAACCGCGTCACAAACAAATGCAATAAATGGAAATCACACAAAACTAAATATTGAAGCTTAAAAGGTTATACAACAATACCATTTATTTTCTAAGAAATAAGACACCCCCTTTAAAAGCGGCTGTATTTATCTCGCTTCGTCTCCTACTCCCGCCAATTTGTAATGCTGCCGGTATAAGACGTTACCTTTACCTCTGACTTCCGTCCAATAAGGCCCGCAGTCCACCACCGCCAGGATGCAGTCATTGACGGCTCTGTGTATGAAGTCACGCGCCACGATGTCCTCTATCCTTATCCTGTCGTATTTCTCGTCGTAGGAGTTAGCGAGACGAGCTCCGGCGCATAGAAGTAGAGTTAGTACTAAGTTCATAGTAAACGGGATTCTGGAAGCAAAAACCGCAATTTATATAGTCTGTATGTATAACTCTAAAAAACGGCTCTGCCAAACAAATACAAAAATAACTAGTATTGGAAACTCGCTCTAGCCCCCGGATCCCATTAGTTTTTATTTAATTTTACAAAGATTACTTTCGGTAAATAATCTCAAAAATAACTTTATATGTATTTATTAACCAAATCCAATTTTTGTAATGTCATACCATTCATTTTAAAAAATTATACCTGTAGGCTGATAAAGCTAAATCTGAATAAATCTACACTGAACCAGATTAGTTCAGTGTTGATTTATTAACCTAACCGCCTTTGAAAATTTACTTTACTTATCCATACAATGTTTTTTGACAATCATCCTATTATATTAATTTTATTGGGTTGCCAGATTATTTGAAACTTCTGCAGACTTAGGGATCTAGGGAATGTCAAAAAGTGATATTTATCAAACTCTAATAGGTACAACGTGTCACCTAAAAATGTCTCTACAAGTCTAATAAAGTGATAGAGTCTAATACCCACCATGACACATACTTCTAGAAATATTACAGGAGTTCTTTAACGATTCCTTTAGTAGAAAACGGAAGAAAGGATAATGCTAAATAATACTTACATGTAAACTTAAAGCGCTGACACAAACACTAGTTAACAATCACTGACACCAAAATTAGCGAATATATCAAGCACAATGCGCTACGCTGAAGGTGAAACTGATTATAAATGACTGAGATCGCGGCTTTGTCGCTCCAAGAACACGCTGAATACATTACTACAACAATATGTAGCTAATTACAAAAAAAAATCTTTAGAACAACAGTTATTAACCCTTTTAAATTAAGTTGTACCAAAATTGTCAAACGCAGAAATATAGCGCTTAAGACGTTGGCTTAAGATGATTATGTTATGATTCGCGATTCATTTTGTGTTTGTTAAACTTAATGGTTTTTATTTGCCTGACTTAATGAGCCTAATCTACAAATGACTTCTATTCATTTCTTAATGACAACTATTTAGATATTGAACGGGTAATCCGTTATGATAAAGCCCTGTTTATACGAAGCCAGTGAGCTGGTGCCAGTCCTACAAGACGACTGGCTTGATTAATTCAAATTCAAATATTTTATTGAAGACCAGGGTCCTTATATTGTTTTAGATCTAATTTTCGAGGGATTAGTAACACATAAATTCAAACATTTCAACATGACAGTCAATAAAATAAATCATAGTCAAAAAATCGAATAAATTAATCATAATAAAGGTTATCATATCAGCATTGAAGAATGAATATAAAATTATGATCAAAAAATATTTTAGTGTATAGTATAATAATATATAAAAAACAATAGGTAATATAAAAGTGTATAATAATAATGGTAAAAAAAAAAACATTACTGGTCTGTGACCCCAGTGCACAAAATTCAATATGACAGTCAATAAAATAAAACATAGTAAAAAAATCCAATAAATTAATCATAATAAAAGTGAAAATAAAATTATGATCAAAAAATATTTTAGTGTATAATATAAAAAAAAACAATAGGTAATTTAACACGGAATTTAAAAACAATGAAATTTATTTCACTTGTCTTTTTTGGCTACTTAACGGCAAACATTACTGGTCTGACACCCCAGTGCACCAAATTCCAGTGCTGCACCACTGGGCAATCAAATGTATCCAGCACAACGCTCAGGAGGCTGTTGGTACTGTCTCTTACTCTGTTCATCAGGGAGGCCACACGTTTTCGCACTATTGTCTTAAAATTGTCCGTGTTGGCTTCTAGAAACATCCCTGACGCACTGCACCAGCCAGGCAGCCCCAACAGCATCCTGAAATAAATAAATATTACGAGACAATTTTACACAAATCGAACTAGTCCCATGGTTAGCTCAATAAGGCTTGTATTATGGGTACTAGCCGACGATATCTGTAATAGATATATTACTTTGTATACATAGAGAACATCCAAGATTCAGGAACAAATATTTATTGCTCATCATACAAATATTTGCCCTTACCAGGAATTGAACCCAGGTCCTCAGCTTGGCAGGCAACGTTACTCCCACTGAGCCAAGCCGGTCGTCAAAAAGCATTGTTATACTGGACACGCTAGCAATTTAGCAACTTTTGAGTATACCTGGCCCACAAGCTGCAGGTGTAAAAACTCTATAGACTCTCGTTAATAGACGAGGCAAGTGCTTCAAGCCAAGACAGTGGTAGCTGCCAGCGCTGGTGTGAATAGAGCGCAGTCTATTTTTCAAGGCAGTCTTGTCTTATAGGACTGGCGCCAGTCTTACTGGCAATTAGCGCTGGCTTCGTGTAAGCCGTACTTAAGAGCATTTAACTAGTGAAGATGGCAAGCCGTCTCATTACCGAACAAATATTTCATGCGCTTTTAGCGTATGGCGAGGTAAACACGTACAGCTCACTACGGATGATTCCTAATTCTACAAATGCACACAGCAAACCAAAAAATTACGAACAAAACAAACACTGACAATTTATCACATAAATTGACATGACATTTTGTTCATATACTTAGGCAGAGCAAAGGGGAAGCTAGCACTACACTTTGGCTCGAGTCGAGGCCAGTTCGAGATACATTGAAGGTATTTTGAAAGTGTTGCAGTCCTTCTTGTATTTAAAAACGGCAATATATCTCGCCATTGCCTCCACTCGCGCCATGTGTAGTGTCGGTGTTAAAGCATTAAACAAAAATGGCTCAGCTCATCACTCCGAATCTTGAAATTCGAAGTTCGTAACGTGTCATCCCTCTCGTTCTCATGTTAAACCGTCTTTGAGTGAACGAGATGGCGCCATACCTGCTTGGACAAAAAGCTTTCGTATGTCCGGCGTATGTCCGACTGGCTGTTCTCCTCTACAGGTCGCATTTCTGAATCGAGTCTTGTGAAATTTTGTGATTATCTTCGATAATATAATTTTTATGGCGATTTGGATGTCGGTTTTTTTTTCAAAATGGTGGTGATATGTGGACTATAAAGCTCGCAGAGGCACTAGTAAATGAGATTTGAAACGTCTTCTGTATGAACATTTCACATAATGCAAATAAAATATATGATATCGAAGATATGTTAATGTGATATTCCACTTAGATAGGCGTTTCAATTCTTAGTCCTCTTAGGGCATAACTAATAGTTATTATGTACATTAAAGTATTTAAGTACATTACATGCATTAAATGTAATTGCTATCAATTTGTTGTACATAATAACGGGTTAAAACTACATCGTAGATTATGATGGTTCATAAAGTCAAGTTTTGTTTATAGTACACTAGCTACTGCCCGCGGTTTCGCCCTCATTACCGGGAATCATTACTATCTTAATCCCTGATTTAGTCTGTGTGTATGTAATGTATGCATTTTTGGAGATTAATCAGGGCTATTTGAAGGTTCCACCTCCAAAAATATATATATTTTGATTTTTAATGTTTATATGTTTTTATGCAACTTTATTATGTCAAAACGACTAGATGAATTTTAACCATTTTAGCACACGGGTAGCTGGGAAAGCGCTGATAGTTATAGGATACTTTTTACGAGGCTTGTGACTAATTTCTCCTCCATTCAAACAGTTGCGGGCGCTATCTAGTTTTAAATATTAGTAGGAAGTAAAATTAAGGAATTAAAAGTAAGATTAAATAAATATATTCTATTCTATTCTAAGGCTACAGGTATAACGCTTAACTGAGTCTATTCCTGAGGTACGTACGAGAGGGTTGACAAGTGACGTGACATGACGTGTCCTATCTCGCTATGCAAGCCTGACGTCCCACTGAAGTTACGCGTCGCTTAACGTTCTGTAAACGTACCCCTTCCGTCCCGCGGGGTTATTGCCTAACGAAATTTTGACACTTGGTATCGGAATCATCGGTCATAGCCCATACAAAATCATGACACTTGATTCTGATTGCGAGCGTCAAACGCATTAGGCAATACGGGGGCCGCTCCCATACCTTAAGAACAAACTCGTTAGGCCTATAGCATCCCTAGTTACGTATGTAGTTTAGGACTAGCTCGATTTTTGTAGCATTGCCCCCATATTTATTGATTAAAAAGTATGGCACTTTTACATATTTAAGTCAAAACCAATGCCAATAAATTGTTAAATCATAATTTAATGCCATTCCTATTTCACATACATATTTCGTTTCGCAATTCAATGTGAAGTTCAAGTGGTTCAATGAACGAGTGAATTGAGGCATATACACAAATTACCAATTACGATAATGATATTCGTTTTGGTTCATGATCATGAAACTTCACATTGAATTGCGAAACGAAATAGATGAATGGCATTAAATCATCATTTAACAATTTATTGTTATCGGTCATAACATAATAATAATAAGTATCGGTAATAGCATCATTCGTCATGCACCGTTTAGAGACACCAGGTAGTGAGTTTATGAATTCCCTGATAGGTACTACTGAGGACTTTCCTTTAGCATATGATCTGAAGACCGAGACCAATGGAGGATGACACTGCACGAAGGTGTGGTCGCAAATGTTTTCTCACTGAACTCTACATACTTAAACAAATTCACAACTAAAGATGAGCAGGCGTACCTGTTTTAAATAACAGAACTTTAATTGTGACACAACCTTAAAAATAGAACTTACACACACTTATACACAGCTCACACACGCCCACATACACTTTTACATTTTTCTTTTCTCGTAAAAAATTGTGGATGAAAGTAAATAAATTGTATCCTAAAATGTATAAATATACAAAGCATAGTAATATTTTGTATCTACTTGACTGTATTATAACTCCGGATGGGATGAGCAGAACCTCCTAACACAAGTATTATCATACTTATCAGTAGGGATCGCCGAGTATATTACATACCAATTAAGTATATACCAATTAAATATTTTGATTTTTGATTTTGATTTTTTTTCTTTAATGTTGAAACCTGCGGCGGGCGTGATTGTGTGTTTATGATGCGATAGCTGACCGTTTGTGTATGAGAGTGAGAAATGGTTTATCTATACTATTATTGCGGCTTCTGCGAAAGCAACATATTCCGCCTCTGCTGTTGGAAGTGCGATGCTCTTTTGTTATTTTCGATATCCAGCTTATATCCGTTCTAGCTTATTTGAAGCAGAACGACTTTCGGTCAAGCTTACACGAGCTCCAGTCGGCATTGGCCATGCCATGCATGTTTTGTCCGGTCTTCACGAATGTCAACCCGACGCTCTTCATTGCAAGATACCGAAGTACTCTTTTTGGGCACTTAAAGTGCTCTTCCTTATAACAATAATTAAGCTGTGATAGGTAGCTTATAGTAAACATAATATCCGGCCGAGTTGCCACTGCCAGATATATCAGAGTACCTATTATTTTTTATAAGGGAGATCAGGATGTTGTCTTTTATCTCCTCCACTTCTTTCCAGTTTAAGACCCGGCTCCATTAGTCTTGATGCGGTCTTAAAATCTTCTTCATTTTATGTTTCTTTTTCGAAGTTGTTTGTAGTAGACATTGCCTTTAACGAAACTCAGGCGCAAAGTTTTAGTTCAGTCACTGTGCTGAGCACAGCAATCTCGACTCGACCTAACTATTTGATAGAGAGAGACAGAAAATAAGATACATTTGTTTTATTTTACTTTTATCCTCAATTTAACTGTACCTACATCTTTCATTGATAAGATAAGATACGCAATACATGGTTATACCCTTACAAAACTTAAATCGCGGTAAACCGTTTGGATGAAGGCGGCGCACACACGGTCGAAGTCCTTGGGGAAGGTCGTTGTCCAGCAATGGACGTCCTAGGACTGATGTAATGATGATGAAATATATTTTTTTAATGTATAAATACATATTTAGATTTTCGATTACATTAGCGGTTACTCAGGTCATAACAGCCGAGTACGGCTCAGTATGTTACTCGGTCCAATCCGGGGACGTTAGTCATGAGCAGTGATCGTAAATTTGGTAGCATTTTTGGTGCACCAATCATGGCATTGCGCTATAGATGTGGAGAATACCAATCGAAACGAACGACTAACGAAGCATAGTTAATATTGTCCACAGTAACCCTAATCCGTCATTTCGGTTGAAATTTGCCACACCTATACCACTCTACTTGACTGCACTAAAAATACCAACGATCACTGATCATGAGACACGTGTGGACCCCGACGCTGCCTTCTAGCACTAAGGTCTCATGACTTAGGTCCTCAGATTGGACTGAAACCTGTCGAACCATAGACATAGGAATAAAGTCGTTTCTATAATCTGAATGTCGAATAGTACCACGCTTTTATACGTGAGTAACCGCTAATGTAATCTATATATATGTCTGAGTCTGACGGCAGTTTTCTAGTTGAAATATAAATGTGTGCATATTTAGATACATAACATGCCTTCTATAGATAGGTACATCTTGCCCAGTGGCGTAGCTCGCCCGCAAGCTCAGAGGCCCTCGGACAATGTTCAAGTTCAAGTTCATTTATTCAGATACAACATATAGTCGTGTTTGAAGATACAACATTAACAAATTATCAATTGTCCACTTAATTTTATAAATTAACATGTCATGTAACGATGACTAGTAACGTAGCTACCGAAAGGTTAGATGCGGTGCCCTACATACCCCACAACATGGGGCCCGAATCTTTTATTTTGCTCCGGGGCTTTGATAACCTAGCTACGCAACTGATCTCGCCATGATGTTATCGAACCATTTAAAAGGTTTGTTAGACATTTCTATACATTCATAGTCACGTGTGACTAAAGCAAATGACTCAGATATTAATATCAACATAATTCTAACGTATTATGTCCAGCCATTGTTCCCAGCAAATCTTTGAAGGTCAACTGTAAATTTCAGTAGTTTTAATGGCACCAAATCATTATTTCATCATTATTACAAAGCAATTTGATATCTGTTTTAAAATGAAAAATTGGTTAAATAATGAATTTCCGCTGTGTTTTAGTATAAAATGTCCAGAAATATGAGTACATTGAGTCGTCTCATCAGGACATTGCTAGCGAACACATTTGGTAACTAACATTTTTTTATACTTTGTTTGTTAAAAACTAAGGTAAGCATTCCAATGCCTGACAGTTGAATTCCAATAAATGACACCCAGTTTCTTACCTCTATTTCTATCAATTAAGGTTGAAGCTGCCAACAAGAGGGACAGTGTGGGACACTGGGACATTTACCTTATGTAGATACTTATGTTTGAAACTTAAATCTGTTTTTTACCGGGAATAGGTATAACTCCTCTTTTGTCAATACTTTTTTGGGTTCCGTAGCCAAGATGACAAAAATGGAACCCCTTATAGTTTTGTCTTATCCGTCCGTCCGTCCGGTCGTATGTCACAGGCACTCTTACTCAAAAACTACAAGATGTTTATTGGTGAAATTTGGAGTATAGGTGTGTTGTATAAGCCGCAGTGGTGTGGCATCCATATCAGCCGATTTCCACCGGGTTGCCCAAGGAGAGGCTTACCACGCCTTTGATAAGCCGCTACTTAGTTTGGTAGTTAAATAGCGAAAATAAATATTTCTATGGGGTACACACTTACACGTAACAGAAGCTGTTTTTTTTTCTTATTTGGCTTATATGTTCAGCAGTGGGCGTCCATAGATAGATAGAACGGCTACGGAATCCTACACTGAGCATGGTCCGACATGCTCTGAGCCGATTTTTTCTCTAATTTACCTCGATTTATGTGCCAGTTTCAAAATCCACAAAAACTGGGCGGCGTATTTATTGTTTTTTGGATAAGTTAATTAGAGATCGGAGTGTTTTAGTTACTATAAATTTATTTAATTTATTTAAGATCGGCAAGACTAGTGCAAAAAAAACATAGATACCTACACATTAGGACATGCGCCAAAAAATCATTAATGAACTATTGTAAGTATATCAAGTAGTCCCGCTTTTTCCTAAAGTCATCCTCGTTCCTTTAGCTGCACTCTGATTTGGTTTGTACGAGCAGATACGTGCAAAACAAATGCAAATGCTACTAACAGATATTTTTCATAAAGGTTATCTGTCAACTTTTCTATGCCAAATGTCAGAAGTTGTATTACTAATTACTATTAGACATCATAAAAATTATTTGCGATCATAATCCTTGGCCGCTTTATAATTATTTTGAGAAATTAGGTACAAATACTACCCGTATATGAGTCAGTTAACTTCAAACTCAGATAAATCCACTCTAACCACTTGGGAGATTATTGAAAAGAAGTGATAATTCGGTGATTTGAAAGGCAGATTATTTGTATTATGGCTAAAGCATTAAAAAAATTATCCTGTTCGACAAACTAGTAGAAAAACCATCTAAACTAGTGTATTCTTATCAAAAAAAAAATGATTGGATTTACCTTCATTTGATATAATCGTTTGCAATTCATCTATCTTTGAAAAAACTCAGTGTGGATTTGTATAATTTTGATTTAACAGAGCTGGATTTATCTAGATTTATTGATGCAAAGTTGACGTCAACTGACAGCCATATTGAACAAACTTCTTTCGCTGATTGGCTTTGATGGACTTGACCTTCATTTGAAATAAACTGTCATATGGATTTACCTGATTTTGATAAAATATTGTGATCTTAAGTTTATTTTTCTCAAAAACTACACGAAATTATACTTAACCCACGAAATAGAAACAAAACCAATTTCTTAACCTTTTATTATATACAAAAATCTAAAAACCTGACAGAAATGGATTTACCCGAGTTTGAAGTTAACCGACTCATATGTAAAATATAGGCACATGATTGCATTGCATGCATTAAGTTTAATTGGAAGAGAAAGGTCTTAAAGGTTAACTGGAAGAGATCCCTAATGGGAATAAGTTCACCTCTGTACTTGTAATTGGTCATTATGAACGATATAGTGTTTACATGCATACATAGGTACATAAGTTTATTGTAAATTTTATACTTTTTTAACTAAGTACTGCTGTGGTTTGAGCTGTTACATTATAAATAGTCTATTCGGCCATACCGGTCCCAGCGTTTTTTCAACAAAAGTATCGAAAAAAAAATGAAAGATTGGACAAATTAGGCATTTAATCCAATATTTTTTCATCAGATACCCGTCACCATGAAAGTCCTTCTGCTCGTCGCGCTGTTTTCTCCATTGGTGCTCTGCTACGACGCCAAGTATGACTCCATCGATGTGGACAAGATCTTGGCCGACGAATCGCAATTCGAGGCGTACATCAAGTGCATGCTCGACAAAGGACCTTGCTCGCTTGAACACTCGGCAGACTTCCGTCGTAAGTTTCTGCTATAAGAACCCAACTTATCGTCATGACTACTGTACTGCCCGAGCACTGCTCTTTCCATTGGTAGTTTTCAATAACGCGAACTACGACCTGGATAAAATCTTGGCTGGCGAGCTGTTATTCGATTTGTACTTCAGTGCAGGCTCGACAAACAACCGTGCTCGCTTGAGCACATTTTTCCTACTATAAGAACCCAACTTACCTATCTATATGACTCCTTAACTGCCCGAGCACTGCCCGTTGGTGTGTTGTCTGAGGTACGATGTGGATAAGATTTTGGCTGACAAGTCAATGCGTACTTAAAGTGTATGCTCGACAAAGGGTCTTGAACGCTTGAGCATTCAGCCGATTTTAGAAGTAAGTTTCTTCCATAAAAACCATACTGCCTACTGTCCTCTTCGTTGGTGGTCTTCTGAGATGCCAAGTACGTAGACGTAGACAATAGGATAGTCAACAACTCACAATAGGAATGTTGACGTGACAAGTTTTTTCTGTGCCAAGTTATCGACCTTTCAATAATAAAATATTGGTGCAAAAAACTACTTCAATCTCATAGAAAAGAAACTCCCCGAGATACACAAATGTTTATTGTTTGTCCCATTTTTGTACTTTCCCAAAAAACGCTCCTTACTAAAGCCTAGAACCTGTGACATCACCCGTTCCTACCTTGTATGGGGAAATTAAGAACTTTGTTTTGCAGCTATGTTAAAACTAGCGTTTATTAAAACGGTTTCATAACAAAAGTTACCATACATTTCACGGGTTATTCAATTATTAATGTTTTCATACTTTAAAAATAGATTTACCCATCCAATTTTTTTAGGCTTTCTAATAATTTAAGTAACTACGATTTTTCATCAAAATTGTATTTTTTAACCGACTTCCAAAAAAAGAAGGAGGAGGTTATATGTTCGATAGTTTGTATTTTTTTTATGTATGTTCACCGATTACTCCGCCAATTGTGGACCGATTTTAAAAATTCTTTTTTTATTTGAAATGATATACTGCCGAAGTTGTCCCATTGCCACAAAGTTGGGATCTGATGATGGGATCCCAGGGAAATGAAGGGCAATCCTCAAATTTTATAGGCACTTATAACGTTTTTCATATATTTTCTTAAGCTATTTAATTATTTGCATATGTTAGTCATCACCTCAATCCAGGCTTAATTACAGGCTACGTACCCGCGATTTGCTGGCAGCACCTAAAGCGCGTACTGTGTCTTACAGGAATTCTCCTCTTGTTCGCGCTTTACACTATTTAAACGAGCTTCTCGCATCAGCACCCGAATGTGATGTTTTTGCAAGTAGCTGGATGTTAGTATGTGATGAATGTATGAGGTTTTGTGAGGCGATGGATAACCGCCCTTCTGCAGTCAACTGTGTGTAATGTAAAATTGTTTTGTAATAGTGTCTGTTGTATATTCTGAGTTTCACAGTGCATTAGTGTTTAACTCTAATACTGTGTAATTATTTTGATAAATAAATAAAATAAAATCATGCTGAGCTGATGACGGAGGGTACAACTCCTTAATAGTTAAGAGTTACAGGATAATTCTTAAAAAAACATCTATTATAGGTAGATACGTTAAAACTGTTAATCATATTCTTTTTAGTGTGTCCCTGAAGTAGTCTCCTTATCACCAAGTGTGGATTAGATGATGGAATACCAGGGAAATCGAGAGAAACTCTCAAATATTATACGCACTAACAATGTTTTGTATATATTTTTCTAAAGTTATCAGTTGTTTTCCTCTGGTTGTCATCATTTCATGCTGAGCTGATGATGGAAGGTACAATGAACTAACCAACTTTTACATTTCTTACTTCCATAGACTCGAGATGCGTGCAAAGTGCCTCCTCAATCTTCCCATTCTGAGCTCTAAAAAATTCTTTTTATCACTACAAATCCATCACTAAAAAGCAAAAAATAAAATTTTTCTAATAAAAAAAGAACCGACTTCAAAATAAACTAAAAAGCCATAAATAATCTTTTATGTACGCTACGGATCACATTTGAATCACCTTTTGAAGTCGGTGCCAAACCTGAAGTAAATAAAGTTCTTTATACAACAAAAATACGAATTACTATGACTAAATATATGTATATGTAGGTAGATAATAACTAAAGGCTCGCCGCCGCGGTTCTCAATAGTAATAAATGAATGGTTTGGCACCGATTTCAAAAGGTGATTCAAATGTGATCCGTACCGTACATAAAAGATTATTTATGGCTTTTTAGTTTATTTTGAAGTCGGTTCTTTTTTTAATGATTTTTTTTTGCTTTTTATTTGAATACAGTAAACATCATACAAAAGTGTATATTTAACAAAGGACCTTGCTCGCTTGAACACCGCCAAATTGGTCGCGAGTTTTTTTACACAGCTTGACACCATCATCGGGAAAAATAAAACGCCAAGTACAACTTTTTTGACGTCACGAAGTTGCCGGCCCGGGCAACGAGTCACTCTTTGCGGATATGTTACACAAAGCCTTCCATGTTCGAACAGTAGGCCAATTTTCACCGTTATTTTCATCAATTCGTATCCAATACCATCAATATGAATCCTAACTCTCCGCGTTGTTTTCTTTAGTAAATGCCCTGCCATGATGCCAAATCCACTCAACTCCGTGGACTTGGACAATATCTTATCCAACAAATGAATACTTCAAGTCATAATGCAGAATCACAGATTGGAGCTCTTTTGATAACATCTATTATTTAGCCCTTACTTTTGAACTTTAGAACCCTCAGAAAAAAAAGCAAATTATTTGTACAGAAAATATTCATATGGGTTCGGCTCGATTTTTATTTTCTTATTTACCTACTTGCTAGTTTACATTCAGACCCGGCAGTGATCACAAACCAATATTCTTACTTTTTCAGAGCTACTTCCCGAAGTAATCGCGACAGCCTGTGAAAAATGCACGGATATACAAAAGTCAAACGTCAGGAAGTCAGTCAAAGCTCTGCAGGAGAGGAAGCCAGCCGAGTTCAATGATTTCAGAGCCAAGTTTGACCCCAAAGGGGAATACGAGCAGAAGTTTGCTGCCTTTATCCTCGAAGCCTAGTAGATCAAAAATTGCCGTATTTGCTGCCCGATGCCATCCAGAATGATAATTACAACCTGGCTGCGTCAGACAGACTGACGCTACGAATATTACCTATAAGAGATCTTCTATCAAATACATTGTGAGAACAGGCGTGGTTTCACCATTGTGGCCACATATAAAAACTGTAATTGACATTGATACCCTGGCGTGCGTGTATTTATTGTAAGTAATTAGGTCGTAGTCAGAAAAGGTTTGCCGATGCCTTATCCGCGCTCTTGGTCGAAGCTAAAATCGCGGCCATGTGAGAAATGGGTGTTGGGTGATGATGTCGAGTCAACGGGCAAAGTCAGGTTATATGTGTGCTGATAAACGCAGCAATGCGTTTAAGGCATTAAGCACCTTGCGTTCGAGGTAGCAAATACATAAAAATCCCTTCTTAAAATCTGCTCATCACTTTCTAAAACGATGGTAAAAATTTCATCAGGCTCGAGTCTAATTTTAATTCAAGAATATGAAAGTGGAACAGATAATGACAACTGCTATTCCCTTTGGATTTTCTTTCTTAATTTAGTGTGAACTATGTGGAGCTATAACTCGGAATAATTGGTGATATTATTTTAGTTGATGATATGCTTGTCTGATAATTATTGCAAATAAATATTGAATCATAATTTTGTCATTTTATTTATTTATGAGGACTTGGACGAACAAGCTTAGCTTTCTTAAGGTTGGCACATATTAATTAGAAGGTACTGCAATTTCATCCGAGGAGGAGGAAAGTCTTGAAACCTCTTTTTTTGTTTACGATCGTTTAAGGCAGCCGTCGGCAACAGGCGACCCGCGAGCCTCCCTGTCTGCTGGCTGACTATGTAGTACCTTTTGCCTAAATAAAGTCACAAATTATTGGCAAAGTGCGGCCCGCATCCATTTCGTTAGCAGCTATGTGGCCTTTGGCTGCTAAAAGGTTGCCGACCGCTGGTTTAACACTTTCGCAAGCGACATTTTCGTAGCCCTACGCTCGTGGCCAATAATATGGTAAAAGCCGTATGTAAAGAAAACTTGCTACGAGCAGAGCGCCCGCCGAGCGGGCTCGCGGTCGTGAATGTGTTAAGATATGATAAAAAGTTACCAAAAAATTGTAGAAATCCATCTAGTAAAAACCCATTGCATTGCAACGCAATTTTGTCATATTTCATATAAAACTTAATCAAATCTGTTTAGGAGCTATGATGCCGCAGACATAACAGAATCGATATCCGATTACTGGTGGAGGCCTAGCCAGATCCTACCTAGTTCAAAATCAGATTTAAATTCGTTTCTGTCAAAATTTGTTTTTTTTTTGTGACAATCTTTATTTCCGACTGTACTCTAAATTAAACATCTATCAACTACTCACCGAGACGATTCTAAAGAGTCCAAACTCTGAAATGATTGAGTTATTCTTTTACAGATTTCCTATGACCACCTTAGGCTCCATCATCAGATCAGCTCATTCGTGTCATAATATTGTATTATTATCGAACTTACATATAATATAAATTTTAACTCAATTGGAAACCGGGAAGTTGGTAAAATTTTACTTGCAGGATTTGTTTACATAGTCACTGACAGAGGTTAAGTGAACGTAATAGAAATCTTGTAAAAAATACTCTTTTTTTCCCCGTATGCTCCGGGTTGACATTGAGAAGACGTTTTGTTGTGCCCGTCTCATCACTATTTTTCCACCCCGCAACCTTGCCTTTAATCCCCACGGGTTGACGACGCCATTCGATCTCCCACTCACTGTTCGGCTGGGATAGCTAGCCGCCACTCCGTTTAGCTGGCTTGATAGTGCAATCCGTTATATGGGGACCTTGCACTTTTTAACTATGCGCTGAAACTTGGCACATTTGATCCTTCGGTGGTCTTGAGTGACTTTAGACCAGGAACCATCGCGCGAGAGATTTAGTTTAAGTTCGACTCTGCCGGGCTTTAATTGAAGCAACATTTCTCTAAAACTTTAACTGCATACTAGGGCATTGTAATATATCATTTTCGGATAAATTAGGGATGAGGAATTTATTTTTCGAACTAAACCAATGCACTCAACAAAAAAATTAATAAAGTAGAAAAACTGAAAACGTAATTTGTTTTTTTATTTTATAATTACCATTTCTTTTAATATTACAGAAATCGCAAAACGAAAAATATAGTCATAAAGCTACACTTATTTAGTTCTCAAAAATATATAGTTTGTCATATAAATCTGTTGATACATGGCAATAAAAAATAATATTACATTTTTCGATATAGATACATAATAATGTGGTGTTAATTTACCCGCATTAAAAACACAGAATCCCAAAAAACTTGCGGTTCATATAAAAAAGAAGCAATATTACATTTTATTAAATATAAAATTAAAGGCTTCTTTCTTGCAATAGACAACACGGGCGGAACGCGATGGACAATATTCGTACCGTGACATAGAGTTGTGAGTCACAGCTAAAGAGATGGTACCTATACCTACTGGTTGAAATTTGAGACGGCGTTGCTGTTGGTCGTCCCAGATGAGCCAACGCATACAACAGTGTGGTTTTATGTAACAGTCTCGACTTTGACCTTGATTAGTATTCGTTAGAATCTGATTATCTTTACTATGAACCGACGAAGGGGGTTACGATCTTACGATAGCCATTTGTTTCAAGTTCCTTTGAATATTACGCATCAAAACCGTAATTTTCCTTCTGTGTTTGATATGTATAGCGCGGGAATCAGGTCGCAGTTATTTGCTGCGACTTGTTCAAGGCATTTGATATAGCAGATCACGAGGTTCTGACTGACAAGCTGCTTCATTATGGCTTCGAAGGTTCTGCGCTGGCGTTGATGTCTGACCTACTACGAAACAGGACGCAGGTGGTGGTCGGTGATAACGGTCGAGTACGGTCGGACGCCGTGACCACCGATGTGGCTATTGTTGTACAAGCACCAACATATGAGAAACTCGAAAACCAACTTAATGTGACTGCGGCATCGGTAACTACACCGTTTAAAAAATAATGGCCTAATTTTGAACACAACCAAAACCCACATCATCAGCTTTGACCTTTCGGGCCGGCAAATGAGACCTCTGTCAGTGACAGCTAATGATACCAACATCGACCAAGTCTTGAGCACAACTTTCCTGGGTTTCGAACTTGACAGAGGTCTCACATGGATGTTGCATATTGACAAGCTCTGTTCCAAATTGTCTAGCGCCTGCTTCACCCTAAAACGATTGGCACGAATAGTACCGGTTGAAATGGCTCGAACATGTTACTTCGCGTCTGTGCAAGCGCTCTTGCAGAATGGGGTCGAGCTGTGGGCGGGAGCCGCCGACTGGGAGAGGGTTTTTCGGGTGCAAAAGCGAGCAATACGTACTACAGTGCGAATCCCACAAACAGAGTCTGCGAAACCCCACTTCCAGTCGCTGGGCATCCTAACGCTACCTTCACTTCTCATTCTGCAAGCAGCGGTGCACGCGCGAGAGAACAGGCGCACACAGCCCATAAACGAGCCGCCTCCCCGGCATATGCCCCGTAGCGTGCGCGCTGGGAAGCTGCCCTTAGTACCTCACAAACTGACCAAGTTCCAAAAACTTTTCCACATCTTGGGTCCCAAGGTGTACAATCACCTCCCGGAGGACATTGTTGCTGCTCAAAGTGTACCACTATTTCAGAGAAAACTTAAAAAATGGCTTGTCGAGCAGGCGTTCTACGACTACAAAGAGTTATTTATAAAATAATATTACCGATAATTTATCATATTTATAATATGTATATTTATGGAGAAATTGTGTATGTGTACGTACATTTATATATAAATAAATTACATAATAATGTAATTAATAACTGTATTACCTGACAACTGATGACAGACCTGTAAACTGATATTACCAATAAATATGAATATGAATATGAATATTTTCTGAGTTACAATTGGGTCGTATTATGGAATACGTGCCAAAGGGCAAAGCTACAAACGAATGAGGTATTTTATGTTTTGTTAAAGATATACTGCCTCAGCACTGCCGACAATATTTCTGCTTTGCGCTAAGGTTGACTGGTAGAGTATGCCTTATGGCATTAAGTTCGCCTTTTGTACAATAAGTTTTCTTTTGTGCAATAAAGATTAAATAAATAAATAAAACTGCTTATAACCAGTTTGAGGTTTTAATTATATAGAACACGAAGGAGCGAGATTACTCACTAAATACTTATATGTATACTCGCAGGTAGGTACCTGTTTTTCGCATTTCATAACATATACTTTACAGATATGCAGTACCTACATTTATATGTGTTGATCGTAGGATCAAGTTAAAAGCGGTGGCGGTTTTATTTAACTTATTACTATTATTTTGATTATTATTCTACATCTTTTTCTTAATCCTTACCCCAATTTTACTTTATTAATATTATTTATAGATTCAAAGGCTTATTGACGTCAGTTTAATCAATTAGGTATGTATGAGGTGTGTCATCCACTTGTGTTCGACAAATAACTACGTGTTTGATTAATATTCTCTTTTTTTATTATTTTATGATGCAATCGATTTTTAAAGAGACATCTTTAGTTAACTTAATTTATTATCTAACTGGAATTAGCCTACAATTTCGTTGAAAAAAATCCGATAGGAGGCGCTGTTCATTCACTTCACATTTTAATGAATTTTCATTAAAAGATCATCCCGACGTTAAGGAAAATTGTTTTTAAAATTTTGTAAATAGTATAAATATACTCATTCATTATTTACACCTAACTAATTAAAACCCGCTAATGATGCAAACAAAACTATGGGGACATACGATGCAGGATTGCGGCGTCAAAGATTATGCCGCGGCATTATACAACCGTCCAATGAAACCGTTACGTCAGCGTCAGCGGCGTGTGCGCAACGGCTTGACACACAAATCGACGCAATCGTACCAATTACAATTACAGAGTACTGTCTTGCAGACTGTAGAACATTGTCATTATAACCTTGTGCCATACGATTAAATAATAATTATAACGTTGAGTTCCAATGACAGTGATAAACATTGAAATATTTTGTCGAATTACCGTGACAACGTTCTATGGAGTCTACTCATAACCTCAAAATTCGTAGTTTTGGAGCGCTTTGCGACCGCGTTATATCTAATGATAGAGACCAAAGTACTCCTGTAATCTCTCTCACTATGCAAATATTCCCAAGTTACTAAGTATGCAAGTTTCTTTTCATCGTCAACTGTTTTGTTTTTATTCTTAACCGTACCAACCCTAAGTATAAGCACATACGGAAAAAATATAGTTTGCCAAAATACCCAAGTCCCATCAGAATTCCTATATCTTATTATTTTGTTTATTGTCCAACATATTGTCCATAATTGCACCAACCAATTTGATGACGAATGTACCTACGTTTGGCGTAGTACACATCTTATTAGTTGAATACTTCGTCATAATAGACAACAGCTAGTCACGTCATGTCATTATATATGGCTAATGGCAGTTTGCTTTCGGAATGCTGGTTGCAAGCGATACTTAGTGCGGCCACGGGTCTCTAAGAGCCGTGTTTTCAATGAGATGCTGGTACCTAAATCAACAAAACTCTAGTCTAAATTATATGTTGATCCTTCTACTTTCAGGATTAATGTTTTTATTGCTAGGGAAATGTAATGGCCAGTATATTTATGTTTTGGTATCAACGTTAGGTTAGGCAAGCTACAGGTACAATTGATGTTTCCGGGAAAAGACGAGTAATTAACAGAAATACTTATGTTGGATATTTTTTATTACAATATCAGTCTGTGTTGTGAAAATACAATAAATAATGCTTCGTCACGAGTAAGCCCATTTGTAAAAGACAATTTAGATTTCGGAGGATTTTTATCAACAACAACTAGTCAACTACATATATCTAACTTACACTAATTGAAGCTTTATACGTAACGATTACAGTAGTAAGACAGTTTCAACGGAGTGCTTGGTAGGTCACTTTTTCTTAGGAATAAAAAACACTTCTGTATATTAGTTTCAACCACCTTCATATCCGTGGTCGTAGTATTACTGATTCTCCATGGGATTTGCATAGGTTTTAATAATGCACACCTTAAGTCACAGCAGTTGAAACACTTGTAGAAAAACCCTAAATACCATTAATGCTGAT
The DNA here is from genome assembly GCA_905404275.2 of Hedya salicella. Classification (NCBI taxonomy): domain Eukaryota; kingdom Metazoa; phylum Arthropoda; class Insecta; order Lepidoptera; family Tortricidae; genus Hedya; species Hedya salicella. Next base: position 8,096,386 of record FR990112.1, on the reverse strand, counting down.
CTCGAATATGCTACTAAAACTCCCTCGGCCTAGATCATCTCAGAATGAATCACCTGTAGGAATAGAAAGTAAATCCCAAGCTGTCAAACGTATTGTGTATGGAGTGCTGCAAAAAATTGTTATCTAATCTATGGCAATTTCGTTTTGTGTTTTCTACAGAAGATTCACCACTGAGCCTAAGTAAAATGTTGCTGCCTCACTACTGTACTCGTAACGTAGCAAGCCCTCTCTAACTCTAAAGAAGTTTAGCTCTCAATGAACTTGTTGAAGTTGGCGATGTGTTTGCCAGTGGGGTCGTTCTTCTTCACCAGCTCATCCCACTGTTTGGGATGTCGCTGCTGGATCGCCTTGATCACTTTCTTGATGTTGCCCTTCTGTTTTTCTGTACATTTCGCGCAGGTCGTCTCCACAGCCTCAGGGAGGGTTTCTGGAAAAATGGTTGACAATATAAATAAATGAAATCCTTAAAACCAAGCAATTTAAGATAAACTGTGGCACTTTTTCTCAATAGGTGGCATTTCAGAAGCTCTGGTAGAATAAGACATGTTAAATAACCCTTGAGGCCTACTTGCCAAATAAAGTTTAGTTTTAATTTGTCCTTAAAATGAAAAACTCCCATTAAAAATTGCGCCACGAATTGAGCTGTAGGTAATTAGATATCACAGAATTTCTTTTTTCTATCGAAGGTTAATCAATGCCAATCCTTTGCGTCTATCAGATAAATAAAATCTATAAATGGTTGTTCCAGTATAGGTTCGAGGACAAGATTGTCTTCCGCATAGGTGACAGGAAAATGTGAACTTCTTGTATGAAACGGTTTGTTAATCTTGTCATGTGTAAGTCAGCAATGTTCTGTTATAAGTAGCTATTATAGATTGTTATACCCCTTTTCAGCAAGCTACTAATAAATATAAATAAAAGCTAAATGTGATGATAGACGAATGACTCAATGAATTATTTGTTCAAGGGTCGGAGGAATTTGCAGGACTATAAAGCAACTGCCATATTGTTTCTTTACTGTGGAAATTTGACTTTATAAAACTGGCAAATCTAACTGTATACCTATATATTAATGCAAGATAATGTCCAATAATTTCAAGACAATTAATAACCGAGGAATGCGGTATCAATTCTACAGTGTCATATAATGACATTTAGTTGTATAAGATACGGATTGTCACCTGCAGATGTTAAATGCTCTATGGCTTCTGATAAAGCAGACGAAAATAAACTACTACAATGATTAAGGTAATTTTCCACAACATGTGTTTATTAATATCTCTGTCATGACATTTCCGTATTGTACCCTTGACCGCCTCTTTTTATTATATATGGCACACATTAAGGTAGCGCCCATCATAAACTAGTTTTGGACCTACTTACAACCATATGACCTATAAAATTTAACGTCAATCGGTTAAAATAAACGAAAAAAGCTTTAGAACAAATCTGACAAGTTATTTTTAAATAGGTCTGTTATACACAACAACAACTTAAACAAGAAGAAATATATAATAAGTATCAAATTTAAACGCAAGTTGGGGAAAAAATATATAAAGAGGTTCATTTTTAGTTGTACTTATGAATGTACTTATTAATACTTATAAGTGTAATTTCGACTCATACTATCTTAAACCGTAATTGAAAGATATTAAGTTTTTATTTGTATACATGTATTACGAGTAAAATCGCCAGTTCCCGATACAGTCTGTGTACCAGTTTATATCTCTTGTCACGATAAGTATGGAAAATACTCAATTTTGATACAATGTGAACGTGTTGCCTGATTCCTAAGAGATTTGAGATATCATTTTCAGTACAGGTTCGTGAATATTTTATATGAATTAATGATAATTACGCAAACATAAAAAGTATCGCTAGTTTGAGTATAAAACACTACCACATGATCGCAAGTCAATAATAATAAAGGCAGCTAATCAAGAAAGTGTAACACATTGATAATCAGAACCTGGACAACCAAGCTCTGCTCGGTTGGGCACGATTTTTTGGTTTTAAGAAGATGAAACCTACTTCTAGAAATTTGGGAGGCAAAACTTAGTCTACATACTAAATTTCACCCAAATCGTTACATCACTTTCGGAGAACCCAAAGATATATATATTTATATACGTACTAGAAGGTGGCCAAAACTAACAGCGGAGGAGAAAAAATATATAACCCTGTGTTTTTCTTAGGCGTTGTCAGGTAAAACGTATCCTATAACCATCTGTGGATGACCAGCTAACCATGTACCGAAAATAGTTAAAAGCTGTTTATCCGTTTTGACAATCTAATCACTCTCGAAACTATTTATGAGTACATCATGACCAGTTACTTGTTGTAATAAAAAATAATAAAAGAAGGGAAGTAGGCTAAGTAAATTTTGCATTAGTGAGTATTAATGAGACAAAAAGGTTAAAACTACTCACTTTTGAAGTCCGTGCCTTCCGGTGTGCAGCGGCCCTTATCCAAGAAACAGTTTATGTATGACTTCAGTAATCTGTCGTTTGTGATCAGGGTCTCCACGTCGAAGTTATCATATTTGGAGTTGTATTTATCTGCTGCAAATACCGCGGCGAGCAGGCAAGCAAATACAATGCAGCTCTTCATCTTGATTCTGCAAGCAAACATTTGATTAGTAAATTCTTGAGTCTTTCTTGGGTAACGCTAGTAGGCTCAGACATGTAAAAGTGCCCACGGCTCACTTACAAATTAAAGTTATAATTTTTAAAATTTTGTTTTAATTGGTGTCTTTATAAAGGGCGTGCGAGACGATTGGAATAGCGAATGACAATGAAATCTGCTCGAATGGAACTCATGGACAAATACGAACTCCATGTGTTTTGAATTTTGATGAGATACTTTGTAATACAAGTTTGATACCCACGGCGAATAAAAGGAAGTAGACGCGGAAAATACGTATAAAAAATTGTAAGCTACCAATTTCCTGCACCAAATAAGTAAAATGTCAATTACGTTAATCTTAACAGTTCTACTCCAGTTCACAAGGATCACAATATTTCACAACGCTTCGATTTGACACTCGTTCGTTCAACCCACCTTTTACTCTCAATAGCGGGCCCGAAGACTAGCCCAACAGAAAACGACAGTGCTTTTATATTGATGACGATAATACCACTACCTTCACTGCCTGGCGGGTCAACCGAACTACTAATAAACCAATCCAATTTGTACCTTTGGCCTGTGGTTATTTGGGCGCGAATTGAACAACAGAACTACGTAATGGGTCCTTTGCAACAAGCAAGTTTACCTCTGTCTCTTACAGCCTATAATCCAAACATACATAGATTACGGTGCCTTACCAGGAAACTTGAGTAACTTATGCTTTAGGTTCTTGCGTCGAAAGGAAAACATAGTTTAAAATTGTCGAATGGACACGGTTTTATAATCTGTGCACAAATTGTACATTTGAACTTCTAGATAGTCTTTTGCATACAAGACGCCTTGTAAATTTAAAGTACAGACACATAAATAGATACACAATTGAATATTGAAACATGGCCGATTTTTATAGTGATTAACCGATTACACATTCAAGCAAATGTACGTCATATTAATTTAAATAGTGTCTAATAAATCCTTTGCATTTTACTTGAGTACTTAACAATAAATTGTCTATAAAGTTCAATTTTATTGTAATAAGCTAGTTTTGATCTTTTGCAAGATCGACTACTGATCCGAAATATCTACGAATATTTGCTCTCGATTGTCAAGACATTATTTTTTCATTTAACCTAAGTGTTTAATGTACCTACAATACATTGTTTCGTAGTTACCTGGGTTATTTCAACATCTGTTAATGAACGACGAAGTTGCTATGTAAGTATAAATAAATAAAACCGGCCAAGTTGATAAAAAGTTTTTTTTCATATTTTCCTGAATAAGAAACAAAAACGAATCACTATAAAAAAATAGTTCAAAAATGTGCAGGTCAAGCCCGTTCATATGATACCCCTTTTAGAAAATAAAAATATATTTTTAAATATTTCCTGTGCAATACATGTGGGCTGACCATGTTTATAAACCTTCCAAATTTCAAATAGTTAGCATAGGTAGTTTTTGAGACATGGCGCTTTAATAGTCGGACAGACAGACAGACAGATAGACAGAGTCGCACCATAAGGGTTCCTTTTGTACCTTTTTGGTACGGAACCCTAAAAAAGTAGCAATGCCAATATTATGTTCAAGTAAATTATTAATATAATGTCACACCATGTAAACATTAAGCAATCAAATTAACTAAATCAACTGTGGCTGTGCTTAATTTCTATTATATGCGTAATTTTTAACCGACTTCCAAAAAAGGAGGAGGTTATATGTTCGATAGTTTTTTTTTTTTTTATGTATGTTCACCGATTACTCCGCCAATTGTGGACCGATTTTAAAAAATATTTTTTTATTTGAAAGGATTTACTCCTGAGGTGGTCCCATTGCCACCAAGTTGGGATCTGATGATGGGATCCCAGGGAAATCGAGGGCAATCCTCAAATTTTATAGGCCCTTATAACGTTTTTCATATATTTTCAGAAGCTATTTAAGTATTTGCATATGGTAGTCATCATCTCATCATGCTGAGCTGATGACGGAAGGTATAACTCCTTAATAGTTAAGAGTTACAGGATAATTCTTGAAAAATAACATCTATTATAGGTAGGTACGTTAAGACTGATATTCATATTCATTTTAGTGTGTCCCTGAAGTAGTCTCCTTATCGCCAAGTTAGATGATGGAATACCAGGGAAATCGAGAGAAATCCTCAAATATTATCAGTTGTTTTCCTCTGGTTGTCATCATTTCATGCTGAGCTGATGATGGAAGGTACAATGAACTAACCAACTTTTACATTTCTTACTTCCAAAGAATCGAGATGCGTGCAAAGTGCCTCCTCAATCTTCCCATTCTGGGCTCTAAAAAATACCTGATATCACTACTAAACTCCATCACTAAAAAGCAAAACATATTTTTTTTTAAATAAAAAAATAACCGACTTCAATATAAACTAAAAATCCATAAATAATCTTTTATGTACGGTACGGATCACATTTGAATCACCTTTTGAAGTCGGTGCCAAACCTGAAGTAAATAAAGTTCTTTATTCCATAAAACAACGAATTACTAGGACTAAATATATATGTAGGTAGATAATAACTTAATAACTAAAGGCTCGCCACCACGGTTCTTAATAGTAATAAATAAATAGTTTGGCACCGACTTCAAAAGGTGATTCAAATGTGATCCGTACCGTACATAAAAGATTATTTATGGCTTTTTAGTTTATTTTGAAGTCGGTTCTTTTTTTATTTAATTTTTTTATAGTTTTAAGGCTATTGCTTGCTATATAGCCTTTCAGGGTCCGTGGTTACCCATGGTGTGACAAACGTTATAATTATAAAATTATGATTATGAAATCGAATAACTCAATCACACTAAGCTAAACGTTATATAACACTACTACTACTAGCTTTTGCCCGCGGCTTCTCTCGCGCAGGTGATAAAGTTAGTTTCTGTAACAACATAAACCTCCAAATGAAAAACACGCACTCCCTATACTATATTTACTTTGATCTCATTTAAATTACGGAAACACAAGATAATATTGCTTTGATCTGTTATTCCGCTGCTGCTTTAAAAGTAGGATAAACCAACCAACCAATAAACACACCCGCATTGCTAGAGTTCTGTACCCTAAGGGACTATTACTAAGGCTGGGCTGACCCTCTCTCTGACACATACTTTGAACTGTGAATAGTTTTCAACTTAGAGCATTTTTAACCAATGGAGATGCGATACGGATACATCTGCCAAGTACTGCCAAAATAGCTGGTCGGTTTATGCAATAAATTGTCACTGTGTGGGTGTTTTTTTGTTAGTAGGTGTTTTTTTTTATTCTGTGCGTTTGTAGAAATAGGAACATTTTCGTAGTGTGCTGTACGTATTTACCTCGCCCCCCGCAAAAAACGCATGAATGGTATGAATGTACCTCTTATAGCACATCCCACGAAATATATCAAAAAATCTTTTTTTTAATGTCTGTCTGTAACCAATATTAAAATTACTTTTATTTGCTCTGAAACACTTAACTTACACTGAAGAGAACAAAGCTATTATTCACAAGATAAACTTGGGTCTCTTCGAGGCAAGAGTGAATAGGCTGTTACTGAATCAGCGAGCTACATCCTCGACCCCGCAGTCACTTACCAGCCGGTGATACGGGGTCAATCGCTGATCAGTTTATGAATAATTTTTAATAAAAAAAACTCTCAAGTGGTAATCGGATTGCTTAAAAAAATCCCACTAAAACTGGCACTGTCTATATTTTTTCCTTTGTGCTATTTTTTTTCTAAAGTGATATATAGATAGATAGATAGATAAACACTTTATTCATATCCACAACATACATGGTTACACAATGCCAAGGTATAAATAAATACCTATAAAACTATAAACAATATAGACACTTAAAGCTAAAACAGCAACGGAAAAAAAAATAGAGAAACCATGTGTCGTAGCAGAGAAAAGTCACTGACTCAACTCAGCATAATGAAGTGGCAAGCCACTTAGCTGGTATTCTGTCAGGACCTTACAAAAATTTACGTATCGTGGTAATTCTCAAAGATATCGTGACTATTTTTATAAACAACTAGAAGATTCCCACAACTTCGTTCGCGTGAGCGTAAAAAATAAGATAATATCCATCCTCAAATGTTTAGCCATCCTTGTAACAATGATGGTTGAAATCTGTCCAGCAGCATATTGAGCATAGAAAACTAAGAAGACCAATCTCTAAATATCCAAAGTATCCATCAAAAGGCCAGTGGCATGCATACGGTTTTTGACCAAGGTAGGCAGTTTTTCTGTACTTATAGCCATAGGAAGTGAATTGACTTGATGATGCTGATTTTCGGCTAGCACTTTTGCTGTTACCGTAAAATATATGTTGTGGTGGTGGAGCTGCCGCAACAGCTGCCGGCACCACGTGTGGGTGACTGCCGCGCTCAAGCGCACGACAGTCGGAGTATGCTATAGCATTATTCTAGCCGGTCTGTGGTCAGTTCTGTGGTCAGTGGCCTTAGCTAAGGACATTGGGTATTTATTTGGGGCTTTTTGGGAGTTGGATTGGCGATATAATGTGTGGGGACCAAGAGCCATGGTAAGTGCCTTTGTGCCTATATGGCACGCACGCCACTGCAAAAGGCATTAGATTGGTGCCACTGTAGCAAGTGCGTACAATAAATTACCATAACAACGCCAAAGAGAGGGAAAAATATTTTGAATGCGATTGAATATATACATCAGAAAAGGAACGAAGGATTGAGATTGTTCTGTAATTACTTGACTGTTGGCTTCGTACTACGAGTATATTGCTACTCTAGCGCCATTCTGGATGGATTTCGAACTATTATTTACTGCTTTCCCCTGGCTGGACACGTTTTTAGGGTTCCGTCACCAAAATGGCAAAAACGGAACCCTTATAGATTTGTCATGTCTGTCTGTCTGTCCGTCCGTATGTCTCAGGCATTTTACTCAAAAACTATAAGATGTACATTGATGAAATTTGAAACATAGGTGTCGTGTGTAAACCGCTACTTAGTTTGATAGTTTAATAAAACAAATATATAAATCTAGGGGCACTCTATACATGTAACCGAAACTGAAAAAATATTTTTTTTCCGCAAATATCAATATTTCGACAGTTCTTCTAAAAACACTTTGGGGTTCTAAAAATTTTTTTTTGATATAGTGAATATTTTCCGAAATATTCGCTCCAAAAGTAGCGAAAATTGTGTTCCCCCCCCCCCCCCTCTATTTTCTAAACGGTATGTTCAAAAAATATGAAAAAAAATACAAATATAAAGCTTAATAAATACTTCAAACGAAAATTATTTTCAACGTGATCGGACGTACCATTTTTAAGTTATTGCCAAAAAACCGCGCTTCTCAGCAAAAGGACGCGTCAGCGCCGCGCCGGGGAGAAACACTCTTTTGTTTGTGGTTTCTTCATATCGTTTTTTTTCATTCGTAGTGAATTTTTTTGTATAAACGGCTGCGGAATCCTATATTGAGCATGGTCCGACATGCTCTTGCCCGGTTTTTTATTCTTATTTACGTTGTACAAGGAGCACGGCATTGCATTGGCAGGTGTGTACATTCGGAGTTGGAGCTTGGATAACGAATCCGTCAAATGTGACCTAATTACATTGTCATATTAAAATTGAGCGCTGTCTGCCACAAACTGACATATAACAGGGTGGCAATATGGGCTCTGGGGTAAACTACCTCAAATATTTGTGATAGCTCACTTTACTTAAAGTAAACATTATTTTAATATTGCTGTACCTGGAATCGAACTAACTAAAGGTGCAAAAAGTAAACACTAATCGATAGGAACCATGTTATGCATAGTTTTTTTCCAATAAAAAATTGGTAGCACACTTGTTTGTCGTACATGACGTCATGGAATTTAATATTTAGTACACTTGAAATAAAACAATTTAACGGATAATATCGCGTATATTATCTCATTTTAGTTCCCGACCATGGAAAGCTGGAAAGCTTCCGAAACGTCGGGAACTAAAATGAGATAATATACGCGATATAATCCGTTAAATTGTTTTATTTCAATGAGTAATAATCGCGGAAACAGAAGAAAATATTATTTAGTACACTTGTTAACAAAAAGTAGATTAAAGTCTAAATTCAGATTTAGACAGATTGACCCCATAAAAATGCTATTATAAAAAATCTAATGAGTCTGAAGAAGAATTAAAACTTGAAGTACAATATGTTATTATGAACATTAGCCACAACCCTTTGCAGAAACCTACACGAAATAGATTTCGTAAGAGACTACATTTGTGTGTCCGTGAAGAGGGGTCCCATCTCGAGCAATATATTAGCCAATTAAGTAATAACAATGTAAGTAATATAGTAAATACCTTAATCAACATTGTCTTAAATTAAATGACTAATACATTTCATGTTTTTTTTTTAATTTTTAAGTACTCACTATGTTTATAAGATAATGCTATCTTTAATAATGACTTAAGTAAAATGAGCTACCTTAAGTATTTAAGGTAGTTTCCTTAAAGGGCTCATATATTATTTCTTTTCTGTATATTTCACCTGATGAAGAAAACAATTCTAGACACCAAAGTTCAAAAATATACAAATTAGTCTCTCAAAATGATTTTTTTTAACCTACTCCCCAAAAAGAAGGTGGTTCTAATTTCGTTTTTTTTTTTTCGTTTGTTTCCTCAGAACTCCGACATTTTTAAATTGATTTAGAAAATTATTTTTGTTTTTGAGAAGGAGTTGCATGCAGATTGAACAATCTGCATGCAACTCCTTCTCAAAAACAAAAATAACCCATATAATAGGCTACTTGACTGACTGATCAAATCAGTTCCTTTCTACCCGACTGTGCGACGCAAAGGAGGGTAATGAGTTTATTATGAACTGTTATTTACTTGTTTTCACAAAGTGGCTAGTTTGCACAAATTGTAACTTTGACGGAGGTAAATGTATTTTTTATCAGTAAACCAGTGAACGTGGAAAGCTGAAAAACTTCGATATAATCCGTTAAATTCTTTTATTTAAATAAACAAAACTATCACCCTTAGGTGCCCTTCAGTACCGCGTGACTCTCATATCTTGGCAGTATTCGATTGTACATCCACTACTTTATAGCAACTTATTCTATGAAAGTCGGTTCAGTACTTATTTACTTATATGTGTTTACACCTCTATCAAAAATATTAAATCTTATGGAGTCGGCATGTCATCATGTCAATGTTGTCGTATTTCTTGTTGCTAGATTTGGTTGCGCTCTTTAGTTCAGCGTAGCTCTACAGTATATATATAACTCTTGAATGCTACGAATGTTCGCTTCGCGAAGTGCTGCTGCTTCGTCGGCGAGCACTTCGCCTCACTTAGCAACTTATTCTAGAAGGGCTAATTCAGTTTTACGTACCTACTACTATCAAGAATTTTCACGCGTCAGCTATCTTCTTCTCAAAATTGTCGTAGTTCTTGTTGCTAGGATCGATCTTGCTCTTCAACTCTGCGTGGCTCTCCGGTAGATATCGCTTGAATGCTTCGAATGTTCGCTTCGCGAAGCGGCGCTGCGACGGGGAGCACTTGGCACAACCTGTGGCTACTATTTCTGGTAGAACACCTGGAATATAACGTAGACTATCATTAGCTTTATTTACTTCATCAAATCTTGGATCAAGAAACTTAGAATTTTGAAATTTACTACCTCATAACTAGCAAAAAAAGTCGTACGTAAGTTGTGGGCACTGAAAACGTTTACTCGACTTGATTTGAGTACAAATTACTTGACTTTATATGCTGTAGTGATCGTAAATTTATTAAAAGAGTAACCAAAAGATTCAATCAAAGTTGAGATAAGGCAATATGTGACACTATTAACGCAATAATGTCAATTAGTCAAGTACAAGTCTCACAAATGCTGTTACTCAAATTTTAAGTACTATAATTATGTTTGAAGCGGCTATTGAGCCGAATAACACGAAGTGATGTTTTTTTATACGTTGTCGCTTTAAGGAAATATTGACCGATTCGGTCTCTTCTTCTCTTCTAAGTCGTATACTTTTGTCAGAGTGGTCGTGAATGGTAGATGCATGGTTGTGGTCATGAATGTTTGTTATTTCTGGCCTCCCTCTTTTATTTTTATAGGTATTGACCACTTAAACTTAACCTTTTTGTTCAAAATAACCCTGTGATATTTTTGACTTAACCTGAAGTTTTGTCCACAAGTGCGAAGATAAACAAACGTACCAAAGTTTGACACATTAATTCCAATAATCCTGTTTGTCACCTATATTAAATTAAAGCTATAAATTGAGGCTGAAGGTAAATGGGACGGCGTCAAGCACTGGAACATTTTTATTTTACTCAATTCAACTAAATATATATATAGGATGCTATATAATCGCTCTTGGGAATCCTGCTGTCTGTGTGCCAAATTAAAAGCTTGCAAAATATTTATCCGTCCACCGGTTTGCACGTGACGCAACTCTTTACATACGAGTAGTATACCTACATGCATAACCTTCAAATAGCTTAGTTTTTTTATCAGTCAGCACTCATCACATTATTTTTGTAAATGTATTCATGTATGCAGGCATATAAAAACAAGTGCCAAACAAACCAAGTGCGAGAGGGATTTGTTCGCGAAGTGTTCCGTGAAATCCGTTCTAAATATGTATATGCAAAAAACTTTTATCGGAACCCCGCTTTATACATTTTATTTTATTTTTATTAGTTTTTGCTATAGCAGCCACTGCACACATTCTGGAAAATGAAATGAAGATTTATTTTGCGTAAGACATGTTTGGCTTAGGTATAATTGTTACATGACATTAATGTAGATCATGTCTCGCTAACAACATAGCATGCACTTTTTTGAATCATTTACAAACTAGATAGGGGAGACCGAGGTGAGTTGTGACAGAGGGGAGTTGTGTCATCGTCGATTTTCTGGAATCGACTAACTCTTAGTCAGCTCGTAATTGGCCGGGGGCAAGACGTCAGCGCCGCATAGCGTTCGCAACTTTGCTGGCTTTGTGAAAAGGGTTAAATAATGGACGCAACAAAATATAACTGAATAATTTCAAAATACTGATTGTAGAGCACCTAACAAGTGCAAAATCAATTTGTTTTTAATGTGAAGCACATTAGGTTTTTAGCTTTATTGAAGAAAGTAACTATCATACGTGTGTTTAGTATTATTATGTCAATTTACTTCTGTGTTGTTTCCTTACATTAAAGGATAACAATAATGTTTTATTATGTTTGTTTACAGATAATTAAAAAATGACTACTATTATCAAAACTGGTTGCAAAAGCATCGGTTACAACATAAGGTTTCAGCCTCAAACCGAAAGTAAAGGGAATATGATAGTTAGATCCATCAGTACTAAAACAATAAACATTTACAAATTATAAATCATTCTACGTTCTATGTTTTTGAAACATTATAATTATCCTATCATAATATTATTGTTGCACTAAATAGATAAAAATATTTAACCAAGGTTTCAGTTTCATTTACTTTATTCTTCTAACAGCAACTATCCATTTCATTTTCTGGTCTTGTTTCCAACTCGGTGTAGGAAAGCGATAATATTTGCAATTGCTGTTTCGTTCTGTATTATTGCGGTTTACCACACAACAGCCATCGTGAGCCATTTTATTTCAGTTTCATATTTTATAGCAGAAAACGTAAGAATAATAACTGAAAAGTATGACGTTTGAAAGAAACAGGGCGGGAACAGTTACCACTTTTGGCCATATCAAGCGTTGCGATCGTTTTCGCTGTAAGAAACGTGCACAGTTGCGAGCTCGCTAACTGTAGATAGGTCCCAAAAAATCGTCGATGTTACAACTCTCCTCTGTCACAACTCACCTGGGTCTCCCCTACCAATGAATTAATACTATTAATACTATTACTACTGGTTACTAACATTCATACTGGTTTTATAAGTGTAATGTGTAATATAACATGCTCGTGTAAAATTTGTAATCAGTCACTTTCATTCAATAAATAATATATTATTCTAAGTATACCGTAACAAAATAGAATGCTTTTTCTGTATAAGCCATTGGTGAATTTTGTTACAAAATTGTTTATATGGAAGGCTTTTAATCGTTTCCGGTACATGGTCTATTTAACACTGGATATTTATAGATACAGCCGTTTATATACAGATCCGTGCGCGAGACCGGGTATCAGATGGTTACATGATACTTTTCACCCGACTACGGCAAAGCAGAAGATGGTTGACCGTTTTCTTCTCCGCGCGAACGATGTTGCGAACACGTTCAAACCAGTGTAGGTATCTTGGGCTCCTAAGTCCCGGATTATTGGGTGGCTTGCGTGGGAATACGGATCCAACACGTAGGAGGAGTTTCGAGAGAAGTTTAGTGACAGTGTATTGATTTAGGTGGCACTGGTTAAGTTTCCGTACCCAAACGCTACCATCCCATCGGAACGGATTACTAAGCCTCCGCTGTCTGTCTGTCCGTCCGTTTGTCTGTCTGTCATTGTGTCTCTAACTCTTAAATCGCAACATTTAGACACTTTGATTTTTAACCGACTTCCAAAAAAAGGAGGAGGTTCTCAATTCGACGGAATGTTTTTTTTTTTTTGTGGATGTTCACCGATTACTCAAAGACTATTTGACCGATTTCAAAAATTTTTTTTTGGTTTAGAAGGTACTTTCTCGTTGGTCCCATTTAATTTTGGTGAAGATCTGATGATGGAATCCATGAGGAATTGACGGAACTCCTCAAATATTGTAGGCATACATATAGCGATTTTGGTATTATAAGAAACATAATAAGCATTTGCATTCAGAAAGTGTAAATTGGTGAAGTGGAACTGATGCAGAAGACCACAGAATGCCATCGGAACTCCTCAATGATAAATGATTTACGGGTGGCGACAAAATATCTTAATTAATTTAGCTAAGCAACTTCATAGTCACAAATTTAAATGTTCCTGATGAGAATGGTACCATCGAATTGATTTGATGATGGAGCCGCAAGGTAGGCACCAGATCTATGTAATAAAATAATGTATCCTAGCCGTGTTTGGGCTTGTTCGAATCGTCACGAGATACACTTTTAAGTAACGATTAACTAAAAAGTGTAAAATAAATAAACTTTTTAACAAAAAAATAAAAACGACTCCAAAAAAAACTAAAAAGTAAAAAATAACGCCATAATTCAGTTTCTTCAAATTACTTACAAGTAACCGTTTGTATACTCAATCTATACAGTATATACAATTAATGTTATTTTGGAGTCGGTGCCATCGTGTCACAACTTACTAAAATCGTCAATTTTCAATATTTTACACATTCTTTTTAAGGATGTGAAGCTACTAACTCTACCATGTATCTACCTACATACTTGAGAGATGGAAATTTGTAAAAGGACATCCTGACATGTCTATGGTGCTAAAAAATAAGTAAATTTAATTCTTGGTATATCCTTTGACATTGGTAACTAAAAACAGCACTTTAAAAAAAATGCTAGCTGATGTGCCTCAAACTATGTGACTTTTACTATGGGTCCAACCAAGAAATCACGGAAAAAAAAGCATATCACATATCACTATGTTGCGGCTATGAATTATGATTTACCACTTAGCGTGTCTCTATTATGAATTAGGCAAACAAATGCAATAAAAGTTTTTAGACTAAGCTAATAGGTACTTGGTTGTTTTTCTATTATTTGAAGGTCGATGGGTTTCGAAGAAAACTACTTGCGTCAAGAGAAGTTTAAACATTATTTAAATGATTGTAATATTTTTAGGTATGTGTAATCACACGTCATGTCGTAATTTATTGTATTTTTATTATTTGTGTTATAGCGACCACAGGAATACACATTATGTTAAATTCTATTAGGGTGCAAAAGTTACGGCCCGGCCACGACATTGCGCGAATTGCATTGCGCGGCAAGCGTTTTATCTGTTCATTGCGCGGTCAAGACGCGCAACGAACTGTAGTTACTTGGAATCACACGCAATGAATTAGAAAAACCGCTGCCGCTGCCGCCGCCGCTCGATGTCGTGGCCAGGCCGTTAGAGCCTTGTGACAGGCAAACAGATAGCGGAGATTTAACAATAGGGTTCAGTTAGATTTCATTAGCTACGGAATCCTAAAAATATGTTGTATCTGAAACAAGCCTCGAAAAAACGATATAATATGCACATATTTAACTAGAATTACTACGTTTAAAAACAATTTAAACAGATCATATCGCGTATATTATCTCATTTAAGTTCTCGACGCTTCGTAATCTTTTCAGCTTTCGTGTTCACGGGGTCGTCTGAGAAAAGGCATATTTTGGTCTGTCCAAGTTATAATTAGTACAAACTACCTGATGAGGGACAAGCCAGACACAGGACTGCAAAACCTTAATTTCCGAAACGTGTAAAAATATGTTATCCGTTCAAAAGTAGTTTAGTAGAGTTTTTGTTTTTTAAAATAATATAATTTTCCCCTCACTAGCTCGGAAAGCCGTATTTTATCCTTTAAGACAAATGGGTAAAAATGCGTTTATCCACTAGTGGGGAAAGTAATTTGACCTTGGAGCATGTTTTAGTAGCGTTTGATAGAAAACAAAACGTAAAACGCTCACAATAATGGTTCGTTCGATATGAATCATCATTAAATGAACGATTTAAGAATTTAATAAAAATAGGTACCTATTTAGCTTCATTTAATGATTTTAAACCATAAACCTTATACATAATTCCATAAGAAACATTTGTTTTTTTTTAAATGATATTGTATATAATTCTGAACGCATAAGTTGAGTCGATGCAATTACAAAACGCATCGTCAGAAATGTCAACATGGTCAGCAAAATTTTACTTAAAAACTTTACTATTAATGATGATTCTAATTAACCTGATGATGATTATAATGTGTGCGAATAAAGTCTTATTTTTTATGAGCTGTTTTTTGCGTGTTGCACTTTCCTCGCTATAGTGAGGTGAAAAGTTTTGTATTACACACGGCTGCAAAGTTGTCTTTTACTTCTCGTGTGTTGAAACACTCGCTACGCTCAGGATTCTATTTTAGAACTCTAGTACTTTCAACTTAACTACTATGAAATCCTTGCGGGTAAAATACAACTTTGCACCCTTGTATAACAAATAACTATAGTAAAGAGGTAGTCTGGGAGTGGGAGTTATATTTGCAGCGTTTCTTTCTCATCAGCAAGCCTCATTTTGTGAAACGCTGCATAATATACGCGATATAATCTGTTTAAATTGCTTTATTTAAATGAATGATAATCACGGAAACAGAAGAAAATAATATGCTTCGTTTTTCGTTGAAGTAGGTAATATAAGAATAAGTTTTTTACAAATAACGTCTGTGAATGACGATATAATTATTATTCATGTATATTTGGCTAGATGGCCACCAAAAGAGTTTCCCTTCTATTCTATCAAAATTAGATCACAACGAAGTTCAAGCTGGAAAATTCTTTTTTTCCTTGATAAAAATGCTTAACTGTGAGCGATAGACAATGAGCAACCTGAATTAGCTAATTCATAATCATATAATTTTGGTCATTTACAAAGTCTATTAAATAATTTTAAAATCCTGTTCCAGATTTTGTGTACTACAAAAATGGTTTCAATTTGCAAATAATTGCACCTGTCGCTCGAATGCCAGGCAGGGTTTTCATTCCTGGCATTCAGGCGATAGGTGCCATGATTTGCAAATTGTTTATAAGGTAAATATCTCAGTGCCCGACATTGGCTTATTAGTTGGCACCTTTAATCATAATTCGCGGTGATAAACGTGATAAAGAGGGTGCCAATTATTGGAATTAAGCTGTCAAGTATTGAAACGATACCTTAAATGCTAGTAAATGATATAAAGCCAGATAACTCACGTTTAAAGACTCGTCCAACAGGCGTACAAGGTCCTTTATCCAGAAAACATTCCATATACTTCATCAAGAGCCTAGGATTCTGCACCAATGTCTCGACGTCAAAATAATCATATCTCCGGTTATAATACTCTTGACACACGACCGAATAAAGAAGAAAGAACAACAAATACACTCTCATTGTTTTAATCCATGTATGTCTTAAAATTGGGGTTAAAATACTTCAATCATCCTAACCTATATCAATGCAGTTGCACAACAGATTTCACATCGATTGATCTGAACCTAATGACGTAATCTTTAGAATAACACCTATATATAACCAATCCATCTCATATTTAATGCATGATTAAATAAACTGATGTTCCACAGCGTACCGATTCAACCTTCGGGCGCAAAATGAGGAAGCTGTGTGTAAATATGTAATAGGAGCTCTTTATGAGTCTTTGTTGATGTCAATAGAGACGCTCTGTGAAACTAACGCGATAAACTTCCTCGTAGGTATCTTAAGCTTAGTCATCGCTAGATCACACGGCATGGAGGTATCAGTTCCGTTTTCACTATAAGGGCACACCGGACCCGTATCAAGGTCACCTAACCCCACGGGGGCTGGGAAAGCTATAAAACAACGTTTTTTACAGTCCAACTAGGTATCTAATTTTGTTATTGAGTGCTCCAGAGCCCTCCATTTTGAGTACTCGAGGGCCCCCATTTCTGAAAGCCTGAGGGCTGCTGCATGTATTATAAAACCAGCCAAGTGCGAGTCGGACTCGCGCACCGAGGGTTCCATACAAATTTTTACTTACCCTAACTTTATTACACGGTACCGGTTGAGTTAAGTTTGCACCTGATATCTATAGCATTGCATACAAATCAGGTGCAAACTTAACGCAACCGGGTTGCTGAAATAGGTTTTTGCGAATTAAAAAAAAAATGGTTAGTTAGAGACATAGCTATAATGTTCGTGTAATATTTTATGTTTATTAATACAAATTGTGAAAATATCAAGATTTTCGATTGGTAAACTTCGGAGATAAAGGGGGGAATGGTGTTTTTTTTCACATTTTCCTTAATAAAACAAAAACTATAGACAATAAAAAAATTGTTTGAAAATTTCGAAGTTCTAGTATATACTGATTGCAGGAGGTTGGGTCGCGTAGCCTACAGACGGTGAAACGTCTCCCAATTTTGCCTGGTCGCCAACTTGTCGTGCTACCAGGAGGTGGTCGCTATCTATGTTAGCGGCGTTAGCGCCTCTTTGCTTACGCATATCGAGCAACAAGGATCGCTGTTTGAAACTTACGCGTATACGCGCACGCACACTTCCGTATAGTTCGGTTTTAGTTCTGTACAAACAACTTAAAGTAAACAATATTATAGGGTGTTTATCACAAACCATTAAAATGACCATATTGTAAAAAGTCGTTACAGCCACCTTCAAAGTTCAATAGATTAACGACCCTATCTCCATGAACACTATTGTTCATGGAGATAGGGTCGATAATCTATTTTCGATCATTATTAATGCACTAATAATTATTAACTTTGTTTTATTTGCATACACCCCTGGCGTTTACCTGAGAATTTTTAAGATAAACCTATAACCCAAAAATTTCAAGTAAGTAGGAAAGTATACCTATATAGCTAGTGTGATTTGCTAAAAACATCGAAAAGTTCCGGGTAAGTTTGTGGCCTACAGTTTTTAATTACAATCACATAATAAGCATTCGTTTATTGAAATGTAGTTTTATAAAATAGTATTTTATGCAACTCTTGTATAATAGGTGTCAAAAAAGACGAGTGGCGTGGGTTGCGATGCGAGCCTTGGCGAGAATCGTAAGTAAAGACGCCACGAGTGTTTTTTGACACAATTATACAACGTTGCATACAATAGTTTTTCTACGACTAAGGGGCCATTCTTTAATTACGTAAGGACAATCGCAAGTATCGCAAAGGAAGACGCCACGAACGTTTTTTGACCGAATTATACAACGTTGTATAAATTCTTTGGTTTTTAAACTGAGCTAATCGGCCTTTGTATTCTTTAAGCTGATTAGCTGTTTAAAACAAAAGTCTATATACAATAGTTTTTGGACAACTAGGGACCATTCATTAATTATGACAGATTTTCGAACCCCTCCCCCCCAGGGATCCATACGTTATTAATGAATGATCCCTAAGCACTTTTTAATAAAACACAAAAAGTCTAAATATTTATATTTGCGCCGAGATTTTTGTAGCAGCAAATTGTTTGATACTTCTTGCGCCACGACACAAACTTCACAAATTTTTCTCACGTTCAACAGCTTATAACAAGACAACAACTAACAACTTCAAGATTAATAAAATGTAGCGCCATGAAGAAAATTAAAAAACGAATTGTCAATATCTACTTATGGCTTTCTTATTTTTTAAATTCGCGTATACTTGCCAGTAATGAAAACATGTTATGATTCGAAAAAAATAGGCGATAAAATACGTGTACGTAAATTGCAAAAAATGCTTTTTTTTTTTTGCTAGCAATGCATTTACGTACATTATAATTTTTTAATTTAAAAGTGAATGAATTCGGCGGTTTGTTAAGTTGGTGATATAAATTATTTCAAATAACATTAGTTTAAGACTCACTAAATATAAATTATTACATTGAAATTTTGTACTCTGTGGCACCAAGGAATACGTTAATAGCGACATTGTAACACGCATAGCAGTGCTTTTTTGGGAAATAGACTATAGAGTTTCACAAGCCTTAAGTAATGTATGTCTTTATATTAGAGTTGGTAACCATTTAAATGACAGAAAGAAGTACAGGAGTAGAAAATAGCTTTTATTAATACTGTAACATATTGTGATATTTATTGAGCACAATTAGTTTATGCAATATTTTTTTCAAACGATGCAAAATACTTGTTTTCTGGGTCGAATTTCTTTTTGAAGGCTTCGTATTCGGCTGGGGACTTCTTCTTAAGGCCGGCGAAGAATTTCTTCAGCTTAGCCTTTTTTGCCGCTGTGCATTTACGGCAAGCCTGTTGGATGCTTAACGACAAATCCGCTGAAAAACAAAGATACATATTATAATAAGATTTTCTATAAAAAACGTATTTTTTTCATCTGTAGTGCATTGTTTTGTATAAACAGCTGCGGAACCCTACATTGAGTATGGTCCGATATGCTCTTAGCCGGTTTTTTTTCATATTTTTTGGATTTACCGTTTAGAAAATAGAGGGAGGGGGACACAATTTATGCAATTTTCCGAGCTATTATCTCCGAAACTATTTACTATATCATTTGTTTTAAACATCAATATGTTTTTAAAAGTTCTGTCGAAATATTGTGCCACAGAAAAAAAAACAGTTTCGGTTACATGTATGGAGTGCCCCCCTAGATTTTTTTTTTTTTATTATTATACTATCAAACTAAGTAGCGGTTTGGAGTGTAGACACCTACACTCCAAATTTCATCAATATACATCATGTAGTTTTTGAGTAAAATGCCTGTGACATACGGACGGACGGACATGACAAGAATATAAGGGTTCCGTTTTTGCCATTTTGGCTACGGAACCCTAAAAAGCCCCCCTTACCCTTAAAGCTGAGCTGCAACTTGTTGCACGGACCCTTGTCCACGGCGCATTCGAAAAAGACCTTCAACATGACAGGGTTTCCTATCAGTGTGTCCACGTCCAGGTCATCACCCTCGGCCTTGTCGGTGCCCTTGCCAGCAGCCAGGACTACCAGCGTGGCTAGGACGATGAAGTTCTTCATTTTTAATACACATCTGTGGGACATATACAATCATCAATGTAGTTATCTTTCGTTTATTGGGTGATAAATAAAATGATACATCCATACGAAACCATCAATTGTCAAAAACTAATCAAATCCACATCAAATAATTTGATGTTTGGTTTCACATCACTTTTGTTGCACAAGCTGTTCCCAAAATGTACATTGTTTCTTTTTCAGTATATTTTTGATAAGATAGTTTAACCATGTTGCCTTGCCTAAGCGTCGAATATACAAACAATTAAGATAAGTGTAATAAGTAAGATAAATGAGCATGTCGGAATATGCTCAGTGAAGGGTTCCGTAGCCGTTACTATAAAGAAATGCACCACAGTTCAAAAAAATACGATGCGGAAAAGTGCACCAGCAAAAGAGCGTATCTTCGTGGCACTTACATCCTTTTGCTGAGAAACGCAGTTTTTCACCAATAACTCAAAAACGGTATATCAGATAATGTTGTTTTTTTTCTTTGAAAGTATTTATTCAGATTTATCTTTACAATTATTTTCATATTTGTTGGACATACCATTTAGAAGATAGAGAGGGAGGGACACTATTTATGCAAATTTCGGATCGATTGTTTTCGAAAAAATTCACTAAATAAAAATAAATTGAGAATCCTCGAAGTTTTTTTTGAAGAACTCTCGAAATATGTGCTACACGTTCATATTAGTCGATTTCTTCTTTTAACTTTTGGTTACACGTATGTGATAGTGCCCCCCTAGAAATATTTATTTTTGTTATTTAACTATCAAACCAAGTAGCGGCTTAGCCAAGACACCGATCATGTAAATTTTATCAATATACATGTAGTAGTTTTTGAGTAAAATGCCTGCGACATACGGACGGATGGACGGACATGACGAAACTACATAAATATAAAGGGTCCCTTTTTTGCCATCTTGGCTACGGAACCCCAAAGAAGATTTTTAAAATCTTTTACTCGTAAATATTAATTTTTAGTTGACTTTTTTCATCATGGGTGCAGTTTGTAAACGCATTCTTTGAAAAAAAGTTGTGAGAATCAAATTCTTGTCATTTTTATCTGCTCTTATGCTACAAATTGTCTGTTTCGTTCATTTGAAACTTTACAGATTACTGAAATCTTAGAAAAAGCTACAAATAAAGACGGAATTCATCTTGTAAATAATAATTTATATTTTTTACTAATCCTTATACCTTCTTTAAAACAATAGATGTTATCAAATTGTTATTATATATTTCTGTTACACTATAAATATTCGTTTATGTAACAAAGACGTGGATGTAAATAACTTGCTTAATAAATTGTCCTGTGATATTTATTTATTATTTTTATACAGGATGACACATTTAGATCGGTCAGTGTGGGAAAGTCTGAAACTATAAGAGATACGAAAATCTCTTCTTAGGAACCATGTCATCGATTCTAGTAATAAGACAAACTGCATTCATACATTTAAAAAAAACTCAGCTCGGGAATCGAACCCGGACTTTTTGAAAACCAAAACTAACAGTATTTAGATATCGATTGTGTAGGTCTTAAGTAGTCAATGTTACTTTGAAACATGATGTCTAAAATGAATAAAATCAATCATCATCATTATCATCATCATCATCATCATCATCACCATCATCAGAGTTAAGTATTAAAATTAAGTATTAAATAAAGAAAATTTCAGGCCGAAATAGTGAACAAACATTGAAACATCTAGGTTTTTATATAACTTTATAATGTTCCAAGGGCTCAAAGGGCTCAAGGCTTCACGTTCAACCGTTTCCTAGAATGCTTCGAGCGCTCTTCGGAAAGTTTTCGAGCTGTCGGTAATCGAGTAAATTTTATTGAACATATTATTCTTTTTTTTTCTTATATATTAGATATATTGTTTTTTTTGTGTTCGACATTGTAATTTGTTTTTATACAACGTATATTTCTTTATTCAATTATAACTATTTTACATTATTAATATTATTCATTGCTTTTTAAATTTAAGGCCGCTACGTACAAAATAAGGAATTGCCTTATGCAAAAAAAATCTGTTTTATTTTGTAGTTTTTGTTTCTTAGAAATACAACGTCGAAAATTCCTTACGCTTATATTCTACCAAAAATACGAAAGCACTCTTAAAAGATAAATAAATTTTAAAAATTCGAGTTACAAGCTTCACCTTACCTGCAATGCCTTTAGATGAGTGAGAATCTAGCTTAGTCCAGCCTTTTTATATTCATTTTTGTGGGTGACGGCTCAAGGATTTGCTCATTGATTTCTACACATTAAATACATTTTTTGTTACAATCCCAACCAGCAAAAACCGAGCTAAGACCAACCTCCAGACTTTGATTTTTTGCTCTCATATTACTCCCGTCTCTGATATGATCATGTAACCCCGATTTGGGCACAATTTATACGCGTATTTTAATTTAATATCCTTCTAATATCAGTTTAATGTGGTGTTCTTCCATTTTATTGACAATCGTTTCCTAGAATGAACTATATTTCAAAGAATTTTTATTTCATACAAAACTTTTTCCCCTCAAACCGTAAAATGTTCAAATTTTTTTAAAAGATCAGCATGTAGAAGCCGTTAGGTTAGGTAAAGTTTGTTTTGTAATAATCCCAGAAGTTTGTTTTGAAATTACTTCAGCGAAAAATGCTTTATTTATGTGTCAACGAAATGAAGTAATCGAGGAAACATTTTTCGATAAAACATGGTACTACAACCGAAACCGATTACTTCCACTACTAAGTAAGCCGGTGAAGAGTCCAATTCGAGCGATAGCGGTACTACTGCTCTGAGACTACCACTGAACTCCATCTTAGAAAAGTAGAGAATTTACCAGATCAGGAAGTGCAGGGCAGATTTAAGAGCACCCTAAAAGACAAGGTTAGTGGAGATGAGGTAGTGAGTGGGGAAGACATAATGACAGAGCTATGGAAATTGTAAGGAGGTGTCTGAGGACACAAAAAGTAAAAAACGCAAAGTAGCGGCAACTCCGAGGGATCCAGGCAGGATTGCAGAACCTATCGTGGTATTTGTCTTCTGTGTGGTTAGGAAAGTGTACGCGATGGTACTGTACAGATAACGTACTTTAAGGACTTAAATCAGCAAAATCACTATAAGTAGGATCGAATGCTTGCGTCAGAATTAATGGAGGTTACACTGACTGGTACAACATTCAGTGAAGTGTGAGGCCGGGCTGTGTGGCTTCTCCTTGGTTGTTCAATCTATTTATGGATAGTTTTTAACACCTTAGAAAGAGTCCATAAGAGAGAGTGATTTAAGAATTAGTGAGTTACTTCTCAATGTCTCCTATACGCAGATGCAAGAAAAGTTGCAAGAGATGCTAACTTGTATGAATGTGTCATTGAAGCAGAAGGGCATGAACGTAAATAAAACAAAATAATGGTTTTTGAAAAATGAAACAATCTGTTCTTACTACGCTTGGACTAGACTATAACTGTAACTGTAAAAGGATTAAAAAGGAACTCTATTACTTGTCTTGCTTGCGAAGTTAAGGGTCCAGCGGGCCTATGATGGTTTTGCTATAAGTGACATAGCTACCGTCACCTTCTGACACGTATGTGAGTGCGAGAGTGACAGGCGCGTTATCATATCATTTATCGCGTGATAAACGCGACCATCATAGGCCCGCTGGGTTCAAAACCCGGTAAGCGTCAGTAAGGAGAACGCTTGCATTTTCTTTTACTGAACAGGAACTACCTGAAGTTGAAAGTAACTGAATTTTATGAATTTATTCTGAAATGATTTGTAAACTATTTGTCGGTGTTAAGAAACTATTTGTTTCTGAAGCTAATAAAAAATAATTTTAACCCTCAAATGACAATGAAATGTCCCATGTGTAAATCAAAGGGGCTGAATTCATTTCTTGTTGTAAAAAAATGCCATAACTTAAAAACTACCTAGAAAATTTAAAAATGTATCTAACCCTTTTTTAAATGATAAAGAGGTATTTAAAAAATGTATTTCCCTTGAATGTATTAATAAAATATTTATATACGTTAATAGCAACATAACTGAAATAAAAAAAAAACAGTTTATCATCTCAATATGGTAGGGGTTGGTTTGTAATCACAATATATATATATATATATATATTAAGCGAATGCACGCCTTAGAATATAAAACGAATTATAAAATGAATTAATTGCGTTATACAATTTCACAAATGAATTTATCCGACGGTGCCCGCAACTTCGTTCGTGGAAGAGAAAAGTCATAACCCCTTTTTTGCGACAGCGTAGTCCGGTAAAAAGTATCTATAACCATGTGTAGATGCTCAGCTACCCATGTACCTAAAATAGTTGAAATTCGTTCAGCCGTTTTGGAATGATGAAGCCAACAACACATACAAACATACAAAAAATAAAATATAAATATTTCTTGATTGAGTGACCTTAAAATAGTCCGTATCAATTATGTTTTTGAAAATATCTTCAATGTACAGACATTTAATTTTTATAACTTTATAATAGTATAGATAGCGAGCCGTCCTGCTTGGTACGGGTAAACTATTAATAAAAAATCTAAGCCTACGTTATTAAGGACTTATGTAACTTTCTGTAACCGAAATAATTCTTAATATACATATTCATTACATCTAGAGATAGTTCCAAAACAGCAACCCTTAAACAATCGATATTGCTCTATAGGGTAAATCATTATTAGGTGTGTAATGTTTTTCATAACAACTATTTTCGAAGTTAACCTTTGAGTAATTGAAAAATACTAAAAATCCTATTTCATTTCCTTTTTAAGCAATTCTCCCACTAGCAAGTACGGTCACAAGACAAAGCTAACCTAACCTACAATTTTCGGTTTTGACCCATTTTGACGCTCCGCTCGCTCCACTATACATGGTCACAATTCAAACCTAACCTAACCTAGAGTTTTCGATTTTTGACCCTTACCCTTCTTAGCATATAATATTATGTCACCCGAGCATTCGTTAAAATTTAGAACTAAATTTTAATCATTATACTGAATGTATGTTATAACAAGTAAAATTATTCCTTATGATCGTTTTAAATAATGTTTTTATAATTATACAGTACTAGCTTCTACCCGCGACTTCGTCGGCCTTAAATTCGTTTATCGTGGATAAGGGTAATTTTTCGGGATAAAAAGTAGCCTATGTCCTTCGCCGGGACTCAAACTATCTTTATACCAAATTTTATCCAAATCGATTCAGCGGTTTAAACATGAAGATATAAGAGACAGGCAGACAGACACACCTTTGCATTTATAAAATTAAGTATGGATTCTGTTATTTAATTATTGTGCCCAACAAAATTATGTATTTTGTTTTTATATATCATGTTTATTATGAGTTTTAATAGTAGTTAAATGAGATTATGCTAAAAGTTTGTATGAAAATTGAACGGGACCCAATTATTAGCGCCCAAATGCCGTGGATATGCCTTTAAAAATTCAAGACTGACAATGATCTCATGGATCCCATTATATTATCTTGACCATATTTATATCAAATCAACTGAAGTATTTACCATAAGGATATTTAAAAAAAAACTAAGAGATTTTGGCTCTCTTGGCTCTTGGCACTCGCGCCATAATACCGTACCGTAACCACGTAACCATATGAAAACAGACAAGTTTATGACCTCAATCGATAGCTCTATTTTTAAATTAACTTGAACTTAAAAAACTCTAGGCAATATTGGCACCAGTGTCTCATGACGATAAATTCAAAGATATACTTACCATCCGAAATTTGAAGTAGGTATACCTATTTACGAAGGAGTGAAAACTGCTGAAAGATTTTGAGAAGTTCGATGTATGTTCGTAGCCTATACCTTCTTTTTATTAAATTTAATAATACTTAATCTATTGAAATGGAGTTTTATAAAACAAGAGTAATTCATAACAAGCCTTTATTAATCCTGTAACAGATTGTGACATTTATTGAGCACAAATGTTTATGCAATAACTTTGTCCAGCGGTCCAAAATACTTGTTTTCTGAGTCATACTTCTGCCTGAAGACTTCGTAATCGGCTGGGGACTTCTCCTTAAGGCCGGAGAGGAATTTCTTCATGATAACCTTCTGTGCTGATGTGCATTTAGCGCAAGCCTGCTGTATCGCTTCGGGCATATCCACTGAAAATTTAAGATATATTATAGGTATATCCCATGTTTTTAAAATAAATATTTCTATAAAGTACACAAATTTATTTATTTCTTTCAATAAAGTACACACATTTATTTATTTTATTTATTTAAACTTTATTGCACAAAACAAAAGTAAGTACAAATGGCGAACTTAATGCCAAAAGGCATTTTCTACCAGTCAACCATAGGGCCAAACAGAGAAGCATGAAAATGGTGCAGTGGGGAAAAACATTCAGTACTGAGAGCGTTAGGACACACAAGCAAATAATGCATACATAATTGCTTATACCTATACTATATATGGTATACAATATATATATATATATTACATATAAATAATAAATACAAAATATACCAGCTACTGCATGGAAGATGGACGCTACTTGAGTTCTTGTTCCAGCAGATGCCTACGTAGCATCCGCTTCAAAACTACCTTGCTTGGGGCTTGTCTGATAGAAAGAGGGAGCGAATTCCAGAGACGGCTTGCCTGAACGGCGAAAGAATTTGACATGAAACCGGTGTGGTGTGAAGGAATTGAAAGTTTGAGAAATTTGAAATAATGACAATCAATATTGGAAAATATCTAATTATTGTTATTTTTTTGGTTGCTTACAAGTATCTACGAGTGGGTATGTGTCTTTGTAACGCATTTGTGGCCACGTCGTGTCGAAACAGCTGAACGGATTTTTGATTCTTACAGGGTATATTTCATGCGACTGCGGTAATAAAAAAGAGGATGAAACTTTTGCCTCCCCCGCGAATGAAGTAGCAGCTGTAGCGCTCTAATATGTTTGTTTGCAGTTATTAAGATGCAACGACTGCTTCAACAAAGAGAGACCCTCACAAGGGAGCATGCACTGGTGTTTTATACATAGAAAAAAATACAAAAATGAGGTTTTGTTTCAACTATTCATCATCATCATCATCATTATCATCAACCAAAAGACGTCTACTCCTCCCCTAAGGAATGCCACCATGACCAGCCCCGCGCCGCCGGCATCCAGCGGACTCCAGCGACCGTCACTAGGTCATCAATTTCCTTGTCGAAGCCTGCCCACACTGCGTCTTCCGGTACTTGGTAGCCACTCAAGAAATCGTTCGCCCCCGCGGCCATCGGTTCTACGAGCAATGTGCCATGCCCACTGCCACTTATGTTTTGCTTTCCTTCGGGTTATGTGAGTTATCCTGGTTTTTCAACGGATCTCTTCATTTCAATTCAATCTCGCAAAGAAACTCCGAGCAAAGCCCTCTATTACTCTCTGAGCTTCGAGCCTTACTATGAGGCCGATCGTGACCGACCACGTTTCAACTATTACCAACTCCAAAATTTGACATACAATGCACAAGGTGCCCTTATTTTACGCACAAGAGCACATACATCTATGCTATGATAAACAACAGAGATGTATAGCTGCTCTTCTTCTGTCAGAAAAAAGTCGATGATAGTAGAATATTATATTATACTTAAGTGACCGGTGTAAATACTCAAGTATCAGGAATTACTGAACCAGTGTATCTGGACCCAGATTAACGACGGATCAAACTCAAATGGAACTAGGCTGGACATATATGACGGACATCAAAGCAGAGGCAGCGCAAAAAGGACGCTGGGACGACATAAAAAATTCGGTTCGGTATCGGCAAGAAAACCTCAGTAGGCATTTGCCCAGCAGTGTTGGCTTATGAATATTAGTATGAATACAGAGTTCGATTGCAAAGGAAAAAAATCATGCGGTGCACTAAATTGCAAGGAGGATTCGAACCCGCTACCTCTTTAGCGCAGGAGTGCTCTCCCATCTGAGCTACCGCTACTATACATACCCCAGATGAAATTTCGAATGCTACCTAGTACAAAGTGCCCTCTGTACTTTATTATTTGAAATGCTTAGCTCATTATCTAAACTCTAAGATAAGCGTATCAGAATCAGTAGTGGTCCGATTTCATCACTGAATTAGCTATTGAAAAAGTCTTCTAAATCCACTTACCCTTGAAGCTGGTCTGGACCTTGTCGCACGGGCCCTGATCCACGAAGCAGCTGAACCAGCTCTTCAGCGTGTCAGGGTTGCCCACCAGTGCGTCTACATCCAGGTCATCGTTCTCGGTGTTGTAGGTGCCCTGGCCAGCAGCCAGAACTACGAGGGTAGCTAGGACGATGAAGGACTTCATTTTGAATATACACCTGTGAAACATTTTTAGTAATATTAAATACAAATCATCAATGTATACATATATAGGTAAGTATCAGTGGCATGAGGCCCAAATATTAGGCACATAGGCACTGCCTACCCTAAACGACCATGGCTACATACAGGCATAGAGAAACTGCCTACCCCGAAGCCCTGAATGCCCATGACTCCATATAGGCACAGAAAAACTGCCTATATAGCTTGGGCAAAAGCCCCGCGCACGCTACCGTAAATAACTTGATATAGAACAGCTCAAAAGCTATTTGAACCTATTTGTTTTCGGTGATTTTTAGTAGTTTCCATGATATTCACAGTTTTATTAGCAATTTATTTATTTTTTCCTTATAGGTAATCGTGTTACAGATAGTAAGTTCATGTGAAATTCCTTTTTTATATCAGTAACCTAGGTATATAATTAAAACTATAAGTTTTTAAAAACTCGTGCTGTTTTTTTCGGATGAATTTTTTAAATAATTTCCTCAAATTTTCTTTCAATAATCATATAAGTTAGATTATCCATACTTCGCATAAACCCAAACACACAAAACGACACTATGGAGAAACAAACTTTGTATGATTACTCATAAAAATCATACGAAAAAGACGCGTGTTTTTAAAAACTTTAGTAGCTCGTTATGGTTCAAATTAATTTATACGGTTATAAGGAAAAAACGCTAAATTGTTGAATGTCTCGGAAAATACTTTAAAAATCTCCGAAAATACATGGAGTAAACGACGGCTTTTGAGCTGTTCTAAGTCCTCTTAGGACTATCGTTGATTTACGGGACACCCTGTATAATCCAAATTAATATTATAAATTCGTAATTATATCCGTACTAATATTATAAATTCGTAAGAAACTCTGTTTAGCTGCCTGTCTGTCTATCAAGTTTTCATACTTAAACTGTGAATGCTGAACGAATTTAGATGAAATTTGTTATGGAGATAATATATAACATAGGCGACTCAGTTCTCATTAACGCAGGCGAAACCGCGAGTAACTGCTAGTTTTACATAAAAAGTCCTGCGAGTCTATGATGGCCGCTTATCACGTGGTACATATATTTAATAAAAAACATCCGTCAGTTTTCGACATGTCGTATAGTGCGATAATGGCAAATGCTTTAGTATTTATTGCGCAATAATCGTTCATCATAAATCCATTGACATGGGCCTAGATTCACTAAGCTCCTTTAATCTTAACGGTCAATTACGGCATTCGACATTGACTAGCATAACTGTGCTTTTTTTTAAAAGTTCGTAGGTACCAGAGACGTGGCGTCAGGGAAATTACACGGGAAGCCGAAGCGTATCAATTTACTCATATTTAACTAAAATGGACAGTCAAAGGTTATAAAAGCCTTTCCAAAGGAAATCCTTGGGAATCGGCTTATATGAACGCCACGCCCCTAGGTATATAAATTGCTTAATTGTTACCTAGTTTGTTATATAAATTATATTTATTTGCAATGACTCTTTATTTGATGTCTTGTTGAGTTGAATCATTTTCATAAGTAAAAAAATATACTTTTATTTATTTTTATTTATTTATACTTCCGATAGAATCTTGAGTATGAAAAATTATCAATTATAGTATTGTTTAGTAATATTAAGTACAAAAAAGTTAACTGTTTTGCAACAGAGCTATATTTTTTTTAAACAAACTTTTTAAAATACTCATCTACGCTATTATTAACAGAGCATGGTGAAATCAGACCTAGTAAGGCACCTATTCATAAACGGCCAGCCCAAACCTTACTTAGGGATTTAGAGAATGGAAATCTTGTCTAATAGATGTTTTTATAATGTAGACGAAGAAACAATCACATCAGCACTTTAACCATGCAATTATTTATGTGTCTGATATTAACATGAATGACAAACATTAGGAAACTTAACAGTTGAAATCATGAAAAATAAACTGCAACTACTTTAGTAAGCTTTTTGAGATCTTATTACGAACAAGGCAAACTGAGGTTGTACGTATTGTAGGTATTTTTAAGCAACAAAAAATAAACATATACAACAAAAAAATAAAGCTCATATCATAAAGAAAACTAAATTACGCTCACCCGTGATCCACACTACCTCTTACGTCACACGTAACGTTTAAACAAACAATTGTAAATTATGCTTCATAGTGGCTTTAATATACTTACGTTAGTTTTTCTTAGCGTGTTGTTTTTTGTATTTGTGTAACAATAATTATAAGTTAAAAAAAGTTGAAAATCGCACCGTTGTTTCTTGTACGACGGCATGAGACGACTAAGTACCTAATAATGGAACTGACGCAGATACCTCAGCCGAAAGCACCGATTAGATAATGCGAAAGCGAAGACCTTTGACCTCGTTATCATTCTCGTTACTAAGTAAGCAAAACAATATTATCACACATATTATTTACAAATAATTCGCAAAAACTTCTGTTGCTATAGCTAAAAAAATTAACAATATCCTTCTGGTATGTATTGATATGGAACTTATGCTATTTTTAGGATTCCGCAAGTCCGCAACAAAAAGGTAAAAAGGAACCCATATGGTGCGACTCTTGTCTGTCTGTTTGTCCGACTATTAAAGCGACATTTCTCAAAAACTACTTATGCTATCCATTTGAAATTTGTAATATTAATAAACATGGCCAACCGGCATGTATTCCAAAGGAAACATTTTAAAATATATTTTAATTTTCTAAAAAAATTACTATGAGAGGAGGGGGGCAAAAATTAAAAGTAGCTAGCTAGGTCAAAAAGGGTATCATATGAAAGAGCTCGAACGGCACTTTTTTGATTATTTTTATTGTGATTAGGTTTTGTTTTATTCAGGAAAATATGTAAAAAAAACACATTTACCCCTTTATCTCCGATGTTTATCAAACGATAATTTTGAGATTTTCGAAATTTGTATAACTAAACATATACATTACACGAAAATGCGAACCTAACTTTTTATTTTTTTTAATTTTTAAAAACCTATTTCAATAACCCGGTTGCGTTATGTTTGCACCTCAGAAGGGGCTGTATTAAGTTTTTCACCTATATACTGCTGAATATCTCGCACATAACATCATGTCATATATTGATATCGGAATTTTCGAATAACGGTTATTTTTCGTATTGCTAAAAATCAACAGCAAAATAGATTATGCTATGTTTGGTAATTTGGGTGAGTAAAATCGAAATACGGAAAACCCCCCAACGGAATTTAAGTTTTTAATCTAGATACAAAAGCCCTAGCGTTAAAAAATTGAGCCACAGGTGTTAATCTATGACTTGTACGGGAAATTTAAAATATAGGTAAGGTAAATGAACCCAGTGTTTGATTCTGTCCCTATAAATGAAACCTTCAACTTTAATAGAGTTACAAAGTACAGAGTTAATTAATTAAATTACGGTGTTATAAATAACGGAACGTTAACTTAATTCTAAAATTCGAGTCACATCACAAGCTTCATCTTACCTGCAATCTGTAATGCCTTGAGATGAGTGAGAAGTCTGCTGCATCCTGCCTTTTTATATTCATTTTTGTAGGTGACTCCCATGCTCAATGATGTTTTTGTTGATTTTTACACATCAAATATATTTTTTCGTTACAATACGCATTTGGAAGATATGATAATAAATTCAAGAGGTAAAATGTGAGGAGCATAAGATAGATTTAAAAGTTATATGGCGACAGTCTACTTGATAGTGAAGTATATATTTTCAGTTGTGTTAAAGATAAATAATCGAATTACTAGTCACGTAGTTCTAACGATACTAATCAAAGAAATCGTCAAAAACACTATGTGTTCTGTACTTAACTTAGTATGTACGAGTAGTTAAGGTTCTATGAAACTACAGTTGAAGTGCAACAAAAAACAGAATCTTTAAAATTAGTTCACAGAAATCGACGGATATACCAGGTGTCCCTAAACCCAACGCCAAAATGAAAAGGTGATAGGATAGAACAGCTCATAAGCTACCATATTAAGTGAATTTGACCTGAATAAAAAGTTCATGGGTTCCGAGATATTGGCACTTTTAAAAAACTCGTGACTTTTTGTATGGACGGCTGCGGAGCCCTACACTGAGCACGGTCCAACATGCTCTCCTTTCATTTGTAGTCCACTTTTTGTATGAACGGCTGCGGAGCCCTACACGGAGCATGGCCCAACATACTCTTGTTTCATATGTAGTACATTTTTTTGTATGAATGGCTGCGGAACCCTACACTGAGCACGGTCCAACATGCTCTTGTTTCATCTGTAGTGCATTTGTTTGTATGAACGGCTGCGGAACCCTACACTAAGCATGATCCGTCGAGCTGCTGACCGGTTTTTCTCCTGTAGTATGCAAGCCAATCTAGTACATGAGCATGGTCCAACATGCTCTTTTTTATCCGTAGTGCATTTTTTTGTATAAACGGCTGCGCAACCCTACACTGAGCGTGGTCCAACATGCTCTTGTTTCATCTGTAGTGCATTTTTTTGTATGAACGGCTACGGAACCCTACACAAAGCATGATCCGTCGAGCTCCTGGCCGGTTTTTCTCCTTTAGTATGCAAGCCAATCTAGTAATAATAAGTGCGATAACCATCCCACACACGTTCGATTCAAATGCATTTCTGAGAATCCACCCAATGACATTCTAAATTAAAACATTATTCGAGCAATGACATCCACATTCAATAACCTTCAAACCGCGACCCTTCTCAGTTAGACTGCTTAGGGTAGGGTAGTCACAAGGATTTTGTCTTTAGATTTAATCGTGTAAAGTCATCTATACTATTATCCATACTAATCCATACTAAAATTATAAATGCGAAAGTGTGTCTGTCTGTTACCTCTTCACGCTTAAACCACTGAACCGATTTGGATGAAATTTGGTATGGAGATAGTTTGAGTCCCGGGGAAGGATATAAGGCTACTCTTATTCCAAAAAAAAACCCATATCCATGATAAACGAATTTAAGGCGGATGCAGTCGCGGGCAGAAGCTAGTAAAGTTATAAAAAATAAAGGTCTGT
Organism: Hedya salicella; assembly: GCA_905404275.2. Lineage (NCBI taxonomy): Eukaryota > Metazoa > Arthropoda > Insecta > Lepidoptera > Tortricidae > Hedya > Hedya salicella. The sequence goes on along the minus strand of FR990112.1, from coordinate 8,062,823 downwards.
ACATTGAAGTTTAAAAAAAAAGCCTATATCTCTATAAAATAAAAACATAATTTAAGCTTGACTAATCATAAAAGAAAAATGTTTACAACAGGTTTCATCAACGAAAAAAAACCTATCCATGTACGGTCAACTGCAGAGAAACGTTTAAAGCCTGCCATATATGTTCGCATATATCAGAGCGGTTATTTCACTCTGCAGCTGACTGTACAAACTCATATATTCATTATCTGATCCGCTTCTCATCTAACCCATAAGTACCAACAATACACCAGCGGCGTTCCCCCGCTTTACACCCAATAGGCATGATGCCGGAGAAAAAAAAATAAACCAGCTAAGTGCGAGTCCGACTCGCGCACCGAGGGTTCCGTACAAACTTTAACTTACCTTAACATTATTATAATACCCTGTTCCGGTTGAGTTAATTTCGCACTTGGTATCTATGTATAGCATTGCATACAAATGAGGTGAAAAGTGAAAACAAAAATAGCTAGTTAGAGACATGGTTATAATTTTCGTGTAATAATATTTATGTTTATTAATACAAATTGTGAAAATTTCTAAATTTTCGTTCGGTAAACTTCGGAGATAAAATTGGGGTAATGTTGTTTTTTCACGTTTTCCTTAATAAAATAAAATCTAATCACAATTTAAAAAAATGTCTAATAATGTGCAGATGAAGCCATATCATTTGATATACTACTTGACCTAGTACTAGACTTTTAATTTTTTTGCCCCCCCCCCCCCCCTCATATTCGTCGTTTGTTTAGTAAATAAAAATATATTTTTCAATATTTTTTTTGCAATACATGTGGGGTGACCACTGATGCTTATAAATATTCCAAATTTCAAATAGTTATCACAAGTAGTTTTTGAGATATGGCGCTTCAATATGTCGGACAGACGGACAGAGTCGCACCATAAGAGTTCCTTTTTTGCCATTTTTGGTACGGAACCCTAAAAATATTAGATATGTATATTATTATGCTATTTCAAATTAATAAAAAAAATACTCAGAGAAATCGCATTAAAGTTTGGGTGTGGGGGCTCGTGATGTTATAATTAAGTAAACTATACAGTTTAATTAGGTACAGTCAGCATCAAATATATCACAGCACGTCTCTATTCCTAATATAAATATATATATATAGGCATAAAAATGAGTGACGACATAACTAGCGCTTTGGGTGCTACAGTCTATTTGATGCTGACTGTACATCAAGGCGTGACGTCACGTGACATATTGACTCAATGCATCGCCATTATTTTTAGATTACGTAAAAAAAGAAGCAATTTGTCTCCAATTTTTTTATAAATGTATATAACGGTCTAAATTAAAATATAGTCATCATCCGTTTTGGCCATACCATACATGATGTCTGCTTAACCTATTGTGATACAACTCCTAGCTACCAAGTCCTAGTGCATTAAATGCTCAATCCGAGCTTTTGTGCGTCTATCCTCATTGACAGCCTTCGTACATTTAGACACAAAAGACATCCTCGTGAAAGTTTTAACATATTCATTTTGTTTTCAATGGCACTTTCGCTGCCAAAGAGCCACGCAGGTCCATGCTCTTGTTCTCCTGCTCTAAAGGTAATTATTGTTACATTCCATTACACCATCAATGCTTAACACTTTCGCTGTCAGTGACACAACGTTTGAGATCAAAACATTTTTACTCCTGTCAGGGGCGTATTTTGAAATTTGCCACCCTGGTTCAATAAGTTTCGCTGCCCCAGAAGTTACGGAAAAAACCGATCAAGTCCAATATGAACTTCTGCACCTAGGGTTGCTATGCCGCTCTTGGCTGTTTGCCCTAGGGTAAATAAGGCTCTGACTTAGGAGTCGTCGCGTGCCGGTGACACGCTTGCTGCTTTTATATTAAGCCTTTTTCTCGGCGAATTGTTAATATAAAAATTTCAAATGAAATGTACAGTAAAGTTGTGTATGTTGACACAACGTTTGTCACCAATTTTTTTACTCCTATGCTAGTGAAGCGTTTGCGTCATTATATTTTGTAAATGCCAGTAACACAAAGTTGGTGATTAAGAGATTAGCCGGCACATCGTGAGGGCTTAGTGGATCGTTGCCGGCGCCGCACGTGTTAAGAAATTATCTCGTGTCGTATTAGTAATAATAAGAGTAACGAAGTCCTCGACAAAGCATTTCATTAATCTGTTCGACCGATGATCCGTTCCCATAGCGTCTTTTTTATTAGATTTTTTATTAGAGTTTCACTTTATTCGATTTTTATTACTTGTTACTATAGCGCCCACGGATTACTGTGCCGGTAGATTTCCAAAAAGAAGGAAGCCTAAAAGATGGCAAACACTTATCATCGTAACTATAATTCTTTTAGGAAGTCTACTTTATTCAAATGGCAATATTTCTCTGGGAAACTATTTATACAATTAGACACACAGGCGTTTGTCTTCTAAAGATCAATTTCTGCAGACATCACTCATCCTGGGTGTTTGGTCATCTTACTATCAGTCGTAAAGCATGAAAGAGCGTAATGGTTTTGTGCACTATTTAATAAGAAAAAATAAGCATTGATCGATAATGCAAAAAAATATTGCGAATACTCACACTATTTTATAAAGAGCGTACTTACTAAACGAATTACAAATTACTCAATAATTATTACATCGTCAAGAAGAAGACTATAAAGAAAATTTCATGTTTATCCATCTAAATAGTCCCTTTTTCCACATCTCTCCTGTTGGTAAGCGACGATGAAGCCGACGATGAAGCATTCTTAACTAGATAGTGTATATTCACTCTCGTCTTGAAGACATCCAACCAAGGTTTATACTTCCAGGAAGTTTCAAAACGAAAAACCTTCAAGTACGTTCAATATTTTATTTCTAAAATATATAAATCACAGTGGCGTTTTGATGCCTTACACATTTACAACAGAAGAGAAAAACAAAGAGTTAAGACATGATCTGACCAGACTAGTCGGATTCAGTCAGGAACTTGGCGAAGGTTTCCTTGTGCTTGCCTTCCGGATCATGCAGCTTAACCAGCTCCTCCCACTCTTGGGGAAGTTTCTCCTGGAGAGCTTTGATGACAGTTCGGACCAGGACACGTTGCTTGGGAGTACACTTGCCACAAGTGGTCGCTACTGCTTCAGGGAGAATTTCTGCGTAAATAACAAATAAATAAAAATATAGACGGGGCGACAAAGAGAGGAGAGGAGAGACGGGGAATGCGTGGCAAGACGTCTAAGACCCCGCTATCTTTTAAGCCCTGTTGCCGCCATAATGGTTGCTTCTTAGAGCGGACGTCTCAATTAAACGGTAGGCCTATGCATCAGCATTGACTCTTTTATTACTCATCAGTCAACTCTCACATGACATCCTTTAGAAGTTTAAAGACAGTGGCAATTACACCACTTTCAACTAATCTTTTTTACACTTCTGTCCCTAGGCCCTATAATAGGCAGTTATAAACAGTTGTAAGAAATCAAGAAACCAATCAACAGCAAAAAACCATAACAAAGCCCAAATTACAAACGATCAAAGTACTCATTCAACGATGGACAGATATATAGAAAATTATGACTCAAGCATGCTCGTTAGGAGCGAGAGAGATTGAGAAAAAATCGGGGGTTTTGGAATGAAGTAGCCTTTAGGATCTTTCTTTAGGTGTTTCCAGTGGCTTCGAGAAACGAGTAGATAAAGAAGGTACTCAAAATGAATTAAATCAATTAAAGACCTCTTAGTCTTTTACAGACTATTGAAACAGTGTCATGTCGGAAAACAACGTTTTTCGTGGCTATGTAAGCCAATACGGGAACGGCACACGCGACCACAGGCTTGGCAGATGTAAGAATGGCCTGTGCGCGATGAACCAGCGCCGGGCCGATGTCTTTTGGCACGTTGGATTGCGAGTGTTTTGAACCACGCCTCATACAAAATGTATTAAAGACAGTCCAGAAATTGATTATTTTGTATGCAACGCTCCGTCCACCAGTCTACATAAGTATCTACATAATATGTATTTTTTCACTTAAGCTCTTTTAGAATAAGTAAATTTTAAAACAGATGTTTTGCTATTGAAAGTTTTCACAAAAATAAGCTTCTGACAAAAAAATCATATTTGTGGCAAGCTTCTATTCTCGACTGTACTCAACTACTACGTAGAATTGCTATGACCACCATCCATCCGGCTCCATCACCAGCATCAGCTCGATGGTATATTTTTTTATGTCAGCGGACTTACACGAGTATGCCTAATTTTAGCTCAATCGAGAACCGAGGAAAGTGGGTCAAATTTAACGAGCAAGATGTCGGTACACCGGGACCGGTGAAAATAAATAATAATAATAATAAGGCCGCAGGGCAGCTTGTGGCGAGCTGTTGGGGAGTTGCGACCCCACGGACCCGAGATCTCCAGAGAGTCGGTCAGGGTCCTCGCCTCCGGTGTGTCTTCATCGGCCGGAGTGGATACCCAAGAGGACTTGTAGGACTCTCAGCTCTGGCTTGCCTTCATTGGCTGTCCAGAGAAAAGCGTTAGAGCTATATGCTCCATGGGTGGAAGTGTTAAAGGGCATAACGCCGCGAGTAACCTCGGAGAAAGCGTAGCACACCTCTCGACACCCCTGAGCCCTCACGTCCGTGTTGCTTCCGGCTGTCTTGTTTGACGGCAATTACGGGGGCCCATCAAGTGAGTGGCGAGTCACCACCCGCCATAGATAATGATCGATTTGGTGGTTATGGCGGGTGACATATTTCTATTGCAATAGACAAAAAAAAGTCCATCCAAACTACAATTTCATAGCCCGACATCTCTTTCCTTAAAATGCAATAGTTCCAACATCTGCTGGGACCTGCTCATGGGCGTATTCTCTTATTGATATGATCAGGAGCGAGTCCCAGCAGAAGTACAGCCACAGCAAACTTCTCGAAAGGGCCTCTACGTGTTGGATCCATATCCCCACGCAAGCCGCTCAAAAATCCGGGACATAAACTAGCCCGTGACTCAATGTGAGATACAAATAATAATAATAATAATGACAACGTTATACATAATATATAGATAAATTATAATACTTAAATACATAGATAACGATCGATTGGTAGTTATGGCGGGTGACATATTCCTATTGCAATAGCCCAAAAATAAATCCATCCACACTACAATCTCATAGCCCGATATCTCTTTCCGTTCAATGCAATAGTTCCAACATCTGCTGGGACCTGCTCATGGACGTATTTTCTTATTGATATGATCAGGCGCGAGTCCCAGCAGAAGTACAGTCACAGCAAACTTCTCGAAAGGGCCTCTACGTGTTGGATCCATATCCCCACGCAAGCCTCGCAAAAATCCGGGACGTACGAGCCCGTGACTCAATGCGAGATACAAATAATAATAATAATAAATATCACGGACAATCTTACACAAATCGACCAAGTCCCAAACTAAGCATAGCTTGTACTAGGCATGGGTACTAGGCGACGTTATACATAATATATAGATAAATTATAATACTTAAATACATAGAAAACATCCAAGACCCAGGAACAAAGATTAGTGCTCATCATACAAACACTTGCCCTGGCCGGGATTCGAACCCGGGACCGCTAGCTTCGTAGGCCGTTGTACAACCCCCTGAGCCAAACGTGGCGTATTAAAATAAAAGCTTGTAAAAAACAATAAACATAAATTATTACTCATTGAAATAAAACAATTTAACGGATTATATCGCGTATATTATCTCATTTTAGTTCCCGACGTTTCGGAAGCTTTCCAGCTTTCCATGACCATGACCATGTCCTCCCGTGACCATGGAAAGCTGGAAAGCTTCCGAAACGTCGGGAACTAAAATGAGATAATATACGCGATATAATCCGTTAAATTGTTTTAATTCAATGAGTAATAATCGCGGAAACAGAAGAAAATATTATAAATTATTACTTTTGAAGAATCACTTACTTTTAAAGCTGGCACCTTCAGCAGTGCAACTGCCTTTGCTGAGGAGGCACATAGTATACGCCTTCAGCAGCCGAGGGTTATCGATCAGGGTCTGTACGTCGAAGTCGTCATATTTGGAGTCGTAGTGGTCGCCATCGGGACGGGCGAGGGCTACTGCCACCAGAACAGAGAGGACCACGAATACCTTCATTGTTGGTTCTGGAAGAATAGTAGGCATTAAGCTAATATTCTTACTTTTCAACATTTGGTTCTTTGGATTGTTGGGGACACAGATAAGTCAAAGTTTGGTTCAAGATCAAAACACGCAGGTTACTTAAAGTTGACTAAAACTTCGACACCTTGGCACTTGAAACCTGATTTTTAATAACAACAGGGAACATTGATATTTAACTAAAATCATAAACTCACCTAGCGTAAACAAATACAATTTTCATTCTATTTTGCTATGCGATGAATTCGACATTCACTACGATACTCGGTAACAAATGAAGAAATCCAAAAAATCTAGTAAAAAAAGTATAACACGACGAGGCTACCAAAATTTTTGAATTTAAGTTTGTTTATCACAACACAACATATGGGGCTTAATCGCGTATAAGTGTGATTTATTGGAAAAGCGTATTAGTTTGAATCAATGTAAAGTTTGTTTAGTTTAATAATGATAAAAAAAAATCTTCTTCAATAGCATTATTTACTTATTTTGTGACTAGCAAACTACACACATTTTATTCGCATGGAACGCTCTTGAAATGTCGTTTTGGCGCGTATAATAATTTTGGGGTTTTACGTGACAATTTTTAGTAAACAAGCTAATGAGCACGAATTAAAAAGTCTATACATATATGCTAATTTGATATGAAATTCATGTACAGATAATAATTTGTGCTGACGCATACAGATAGGTACCTACCTACCACTGTTTTTTGACCGCACTCTTCTTCCATGGCGAGATAAACAATAGGTACTTTACTTAGTCTGCATTATAGAAGGAATGCCATTGCGAAATTTCAGCGTTCAGGTTCCCGTTTCAACATTCTGACAAATATCAGGTCACAACAACAATTTCACGTACCTATTTACATTATGTAAGTAATTTAAATCGCGGAAATATACGAAACTTGTGAAGAACTTACAATAAAATGTGATTTACTCACAATAAAACTGCCGTTATCATATGGTTATCACGATTGTGAAATAGGCTCCGTTAAAGTGCTTAAGCTGAATGTGAGTACCAGTCAGTAAGTTAGAATTTCTCACTGTAACTAGCTACTTTGGCTCAGTGATCCAAAGAGGATTTTGACCTCCAAAATGAGAGCACGCCATTTGTCCCAATCCTGCGCTGTTTCCAGCCAATTGTCGGTTTGAAACCATCAGCTGATCCGTCCCCACTGTATCACCTCAGTGCTATCTGATTAGCTACTCTGAAGTTCGAAATTCGTACGTGTCTTACTCTCCCGCACACTCGAATAGCACTCACTCGAGAGGAAAAGGGAGGCTGCAATACGAACTTCGAATTACGACTTCGTAGTAACCTCTCTTGGACTAAGCACCTACTTGGCGACGACCAGTTGATTGTCACAGGTATTTCCCTCGTAACGGCTCGATCCTCCCCCATCCTTGCCAGGTGGCCGAATCAGCGAAGTCTAATAAGACTTTAAATCACGATGAACTAGAGTGCTTCTTTAAAATGTCATTCGCGAAGGATAAAAAAGTTTATTCCCTTTTTTTCACTTCAGCGTAGTCGGGTAGTTGTAGTAACCGTCTGTAGAAGTCCAGCTACCCGTGTACCAAAATAAGTTTAAATTGAAATCCGTCGAGCCGTTTTGGAGCACAAAGACACAGTACATTCAAACATATAAAACATTTAAAAAAAACATAAAAGGAACCTCCAAATAGCCTCTTTCGCTTATTGGTAATAAAATATCTTCAATGCTTACCACTAAGAACTGTCGCTTCAAATGTGCCAGTAATACTGATGCTATCCATTTGTTTGTATAAGCCTTATATATTTTCCCCGTAGGTCCGATCCTTGAGCCGCGTTCATATGAGCAACGACGTCAGAGCTAATGAATATACCTTGACTAACGCTAGAAAAACTAAATGACTAAACCAGTAACTTTTAAGAACTCGTGCAACACTCTTCTATGTATAACAATTACAAGCTCTTGGAGCAAGCATCAGAGTCGAGTTTTATACGGGAATCTTAGATAAATTTAGAGCTAGTAGTGCTATCCCTTAATATTTAATGCCACACATTTAATATTTACAGTAAAAAAGCAAATATTCTTCGGGTTTTTTGTACCCTTAAAGATTAATATTTCACGATGTCGTTTACAGTCAGAAAACATTACGTAGACTGTTTTTGTGTTTTAACACAATGGGTTAGTACAGAACATTCCAAGAATTATTAAGTACGTGTATGGTTACGGTTCAAAGATCTCCGCAATAAAATTATACGATATATACGTTTTATTACTTAATTCTTGTTTTAGTTATTTATCTCCTGCACCTTACATCTTGCCTTATTAAATTTGTTACAAAGTTACAACAAGGTATCTATCAGCCATGGCTTTCAAGACAGAGGTAGAGGACAGGTGGTTACAGGAGCATTTCTAATGGTGGCCAAAAGACAGACCTATGTTCAGAAGTCAGACATAAAACCAGCCAAGAGCATGTCGGGCCGTGCTCAATGTAGCGTTCCGCAGCCGTTCATAGAAACAAACACACTACAGATGAAAAATTAAGATATGAAAAAGGCACTAACAAGAGCGTATCTCCACGGCACTTACGTCCTTTTGCTGAGAAGCGCAGTTTTTCGGCAATTATACTAAAAACCGAACATCTGATCATTTCCACCAAGCTGATCTGATGATGGAGCAGGAACGGGGTCATAGGAACTCTGTAATAAAATAACTCAATCCTACCGAGTTTGGGCTCTTTAGAATCTTCGCGATGAGTAGATGATAGATGTTCAAAGGAAAGTATAGTCGGCAATAAAAGGCGGCTTGTCACAAAAAATATTTTTTTTACAGAAACTTATTGTTATTTCAATATCAAACTAACGGCTTATACAAGACACCTATACTTACTCCAAATTTCATCAATATACATCATGTAGTTTTTGAGTAAAATGTCTGTGACTTACGAAAGGACGGACGGACGGACATGACGAAACTATAAGGGTTCCGTTTTTCCCATTTTGGCTACGGAACCCTAAAAATTTGCTTAAATAAAGAGATTTTTTCTCAAATATTATAATGTTTAGATCTAAAACAGATTTGTTTTATTTTCAACATTGAAAATGCCGCTTTTTGAGCAGTATGTTACCTATAAGTCAATACGTGGTCATAATATTTGAAAGTCTGCATTCTAGATACATACTTAACTCTATGTAAGATAACCGGTTTGTTTTGAACTTAGAGCAAATATTCAGAAATTTCTTAGCACATATGAGTACATATGTTAGTTGTCAAAATACATTAGCTACATAAATATTGCAACACTTTCGAATTGTGTAAGCGAGGTGACTTAACATTTAAATGTTACTTAAGTAACAAAAGAAAAATATTATACCCACTAATTTGCATGTAATAAAATGTAAAAGTTACTCAAAATCCTACGTTATATATTATATAAGTAAAACTCCTATCTTGTAAAATGGTGCCTTGCTGTTTTCATTGAAAATATTCTTAAGAAAATGATAGAATTTGTTTTTCTATGTAGGGCTGGTATTGATGGCAGAAGTTTATAGATTGCAGTTTTGATCAATAATAAATAAATAAATATTACAGGAAAACAATTACACAAATCTTGTGCTTGTGTTATGAGTACTAGACGACGATATATTATTAACACGCTTTTATTAGGTCGACCTGTATGTAACTAACTATGCAATGGAATCTAAGGTAACTAATTTATCCGTCTTCCAAGGATCGTAGCGTCATGAAGATTAGCAGCTGTATCAAAGAATAGATAATAAACAGTACAAGTGCTGCATGTAGTTCTTATGACAATACAATAATATGGTACTGTCGAACTGATCTGATGATGGAGCCGGAAGATATGAACTGGAACTTCATGATGGAACATCGTATCAAAGCGGTGTTTTTTTTTTGTTTTACATGCATTTATAAAAACATGTTATTGTAGTGTTTTTTAAACTATTAATTTATTTATATTTTATATTTAAATAATGGAACGAGAGAAAGTAGCAACGCACCACGTATCTTAGTTTGCATGTGAAGACGCATTGTCATACGACATTGGTTTCCCTTATAAAATAGTTTATTCGTAGTTTTCTTATTCATTTCGTAATGATAATAATTCTTAGTCTCGACCAACATCTTAAAAGACTCTTACTAGATGGCTGGATCAAGGGTCAGATACAGAAGGCAGTAATCCTGGACACGGTCCGCATTGTCAGTAGGTTTCTCTCTGTGCGGCCCTAACCACCGGTAGCTTGAGCCCTGCCCCGATGCCGGTGCTACCCTATGCTACATTTGTGTGTTTGTATTTTGTATTTGCTTTTTGTATTTTACTTTTATATACGTATTGTAAAATGCGTAGGTAACTTAAGACCATAATAAAGATAATAAATAATTCTTAATACCGGGGTTGAGTGTTTTACTAAGCTTCCCGGTTTTCTTGCAGTGTGTCACGGCGAATCGACTGCTTTTCTACCCCTTCGGGTATAATCAGAATCACAAATAGTAAATAACGTTATTTAAAACCATTTTTAAAAATATAGAGTGCACAACATGCCCCTGCCAATATACACAGGTAGGTATATACATTAAGTTCGAGTTTGACTTGTAGCAATATAGCAGCTGTATTACTGTAGCCACTCGGTACTTTTCGGTCTTAATCGGCAAATTTCGTATATCCGCATGGAGTACAAATATTGTCCTAGATATTACTTACATATGATCTATCTGATGCAAATTTAATAAAAATATTATGAATAATATATTTTATATTATCACTTTCAGATCTAATTAATACATACTCACACAAACACACAGTGCACAGCAAACAAATATTTCCAAAATATATATATATTATATATTAGAAATACAGCTTATTTCACTTATTTTCAGTACTATATTTAAATATCGTCATTTCGTTTACTATTTCGTAGATGTACATATAAGAGGATCTACATATTTTGGTGTGTGGTACACCATCAAATATGTATTAGTCAAATAATAACGGTATTTGTTGATATTGCGAGTTTTAATCAGCTTTTTTAGATTTCCATATTCAAAGAGTACCAACGGAACCTAAATTACTAAGCCTCGACTGTCTATTGGTATGTCAGTCCATCTGTGAGTAACTCTTGTCCAACAACGTGCATTACTTTGGCCGCTTTTACTATAGAAATAGAAAATAATAATATTATAAAATTACAAATTAACGGTATGTCCCTCTTGCGCGAGTCCGACTCGCACTTGGCCGGTTTGTTAATTAGCGGTTACTACCTTGACGATGGTATCGTTGTAATATTATTTTTACGAATTGTAACAATCCGTATGTACCTAACTAAAACAAATGCTTCTAGGTTTCCTGTGATAGGTTACCGTATTCTGGCCACAGTAATAAAAACATTGTTTATTAAATTAGAATTCTATTACTGACGTTTTCAAAGTAGGTCAATGCATTTTATATAATTTCGCTCACATACCTAATTAGATGATATTCTTATAGAAAATGCTATTTGTGAAGGGCAATCTTATCAGGGTTCCGTTACCAGAATGGAAAAAACCGGAGATTATTTGTACATTGGTCATGTCGATCTATCCGCCTGTCCGAATATTTAAGTGCATGCGCAGTAACGGAATAGATTTTTTATTAAATTACTTAAAATAGTCTAGGGGAGCAGTATGAGGAAATAAATATAACTGCTTTGACATTTTTTATGACACAAAGATACTGGAACAAATGGCTATTACGATAATATCTTGTCATGGAAGGCACAGCCTGCTAATTTGCATTTTAATTTTCCTCAAAGGGACGATTTCGTGCTTTTATTTCCTCAGAAAACCGGTAATAATTTCTAGGTTACGCCGGACCAGCTCGTGACATTCCATTATTTTTATTTACGACAACATATGCGTATTATACATTGGTATGGTATAATATACATTACAACAGAAGTCAATATTCAGGAGTATGGGACCAGTTTCTTATTAATTTATAAACAATTTTTATATATGTTGCTTCTTTCTTGGAATCGATATCGAAGGTTATATTCTGTTCTAAATAAAGGTTTGCTACCACTTTGAAATTAGATTTATTTTTTGCACAGAGCAAATTCAACAGCAAATTGCACAATCAACTAATTGTTTCTTCTGTATTTTGATAGAATTTTATTTTTAATAAATCAGATTTAAGTATTGTTTAACGGACTATAATATCATTTCGTTTTACATATTAAAGCAATACCTATATTAATCCGTTTAAAATCTTATGAGTAGGTGAAACACAAAGAGAATAATATGTACCTATACGAGTATTTGTATTGTCTATCTTCGATAAAAGTATATGATTAGAGTTTGGCCAGAGAAACATGATATTGACCTTGAAAGAGAATTCTTTATATGGCAACAATTTTACATATTAAAAAAGCTGTCAAATTATAAAACCTACTTTGTGCATATGAAATCTATGCAATTCATAGATGCATTTGCCTTATGCCAGGTCATGATTTTTTCAACATTGCCTCATATTTTTAATATCATGTTTCGCTTGCCAAACTCTCGTAGTGATTCATTACAAACTATATAAAAAAAATTGCACTCATATTTGAGAAAAAAAATAACGGTTCAAGTACTATCCAAAGTCCAAATAACATGCTAACGTCATAACGTAAATACGAAGAACGTTCGACGCAAATAGGCAAAAAACTAATTCTGTTTATTGACGCTGACAATGCTAGTGCATGTACAAGTGTAATGATCAGAATACCTAAAAATAATTAATTTGCGTATGCAAGATAACTCGCTTAAGTCTACCAACGTACATCATTCTAGTAGGGACAGGGGTCGCCAAACCGCGGCTCGCGAGCCGCATGCAGGCAGCTCTTTAAAGTGTCACTTGCGGCACTTCGAGTTCCCTTTAAAAAAGTCCTATTAAAATTTAGTATATAGTGATAAACCTGAAACAGAAAACTGTGGCTCTGAGCTTCCGAAAAATCTATATTTCTCCGGCATCTGGCCTACATCTAAAAAGTTTGCCGATCTCTGTCCTAATATAATAAAATCTAATAGTTATACTACAGAGTGTTAGTACCAATAGGGAATATGCATGAATTTTACTTTTTGCTTTGTTAAAAGCTGATTCATGTAACAAACAGTAGAGAAAAATATTTTTTCTAATAACTATAAAAATAACCAAGATATAAGCCATCAAACATTTCATTCTATCTCTTTCTAGCAAAACAGAATTTAATATGGAGTTAATATGGCCGAAGTGCACTATGACGTAACAGTTCACGTCGGACCTCTCTGTCTAATTAGTAGTTTAAAATACCTATATTTTGCGTATTTCTTGGCCGATTTAAATTTTAATTTCACATTTTAAATCGTTTTTACGGTATTTTGATATTTAGTTAAGAAAAGCGATAAAAAAATTTATGCATGTACCTACCCTATTGGAATGATATTTTTTTTGAAGATGGCCATCGATCCTTTTTTTTAGGGGATCAAATGTCTATATGGAACTAAATACAAATAATGATCAGCCATCAGCATTAATATCTGCCACAATAAAGAGCGCATAAATATCTGACACGGCTCCATTTCGAGGGCCATTAGGACCTGTCAGATATTTTCGCATGCTTTGTTATGGCAGATATTGTTGCCAGTGACTGTTCAAAAGGTAGAAACTAGTTTTAACTAGAAGATGCCCGCAACTTCGTACGCGGAGGGGAAAAAGTCATAACCCTCTTTTTTTCTTCAGCGTAGTCGGGTAAAAAGTATCCTATAACCATCTGAAGATGCCCGGCTACCCGTGTGCCAAAAATGGTTGAAATCGGTTTAACCGATGTTGCGTGATGAAGCCACAACGACACATACAAACATACAAAAAATAAAAAATAATTTTTTTTCGATTTAGTGAACTCCAAAAAGTCCGTAACAATAATTTTTTTTCAAAATATTTTCAATGTACAGACATTTCATTTCTACAACTTTATAATAGTATAGAAGTTGAGCATTCCTAACTGAGCGCTGAATGACTAACTACTATATACTAATTGGCCTAATTGCTACAGGTGTAACGTCATTCCTAAGGTGGGGTACATAATTTATTTGACAACACAAGTATTTTGACATTTTGGTCGTGAAAACCTGTGTTTTATTGTGTCACTGAATTATATGGATTCTAAAAAAAATAACTGTTAATTTAATATTGGATTTAACAGAAATCTCATGAGTAACTATGAAATTTCGTATTGTAGTCATTTAAATATTTTTTTTCTTACTATTTATTTCATATGCATTGATATTTTCAATATCATGTAACTATTGTTGTAAAATTTTACATGAGTCATCCCAGTTGTTTTTTTTATTTCAAAATAAAAAGTCGTATTCAGTTCAGTTTTTTCACAAGGAAAATGTGATTTACTAATAAATAAGCTTCTCTTCTTTAAAAACCCTTCTTTAAATTATTTACTGCGGGGAGAAATAAATAAAAAAGAAAATAGATCATCATCACTTTATGCATTAAAGGATTGAAAAATAAATAATAGGAAACATAAAGAGCTTAAAAAAGGTACATGTGATGTTCATAGTCAATTCCTTATAATACATTTAATAATATAAATAAAGAAACTTAACTTATCTAATAATATCCCAAGAAGAACACACGCCGTCTATGGGCTTTATATACAGCCATTATAACTTTAAGTCAAGCGTTAGGTATAAAGGCTGTATAAGATTCAAACACTAAGGCAACCTAAGGCAAGGTTCGCGTGGTACAATAAAAAAAGTATATTTTCTTTCCCGCGATGAACAAGGATTACGTCACAATCAGAGATCGTTCAGCAAGTATCGCACCGCATCTAATGACGTCATCAAGCGCCGCTGACGTAGCCGCATTGTTAATGGGACACATGTTGTTTTATTGTACCATGGGTTCAGGTTAGAGTATCTTTGGTTCTAATCTAATCAGAGGCGTTGATGAAGTTGTTGAAGGCGTCCTTATATTCACCGTTGGGGTCCTCCTTGGCAGACAGCTCCTCCCACAGCTCGGGAAGTTTGGTCTGGAAGCCCTTCACGACAACTCGGATGAGGTGCCGTTGCTTTGGCGAGCACTTCTTGCAGCTCGTTCTTAGGGCGTCAGGAATGGTTTCTGAAAGAACAATGCATCCATATTTAGCTTCAATTTTAAGACAAACTTGTGAAGGTAGCTTAAATATATTACGTACGACTCGATTTCGCAAAGTCGGTTCAAACCCAGTTGGACCTGAAATCGACTAAACCGAAGTTTGCAGATATAGATCATAAAAATATTTTAAAATCACATGTAGCCTCTTGAAAATACTTCACAACAACTAGCTTGAAACAGGTTTGCAGCCTCCTCTCACGACCTATATATCTAGGCATAGGCATCAAATAACGCACGGACATTTCCCTAAATGCGGTCGCTGGGGGTGATTGATGCCGTATCGCCTAAAACATGTACGTCCGCAATTCTCCGCTATCCGGGAAAATCCCACTGTCCCATATAATTTATTTTTTATTTTGATTCTGATTAACAAAGTAAAAATTCAAACACAAGTACTATCAATACACATGGTCCTACTATATTGAACACTTACTCTTGAATAAATAAAACAATTTTAAATGATTATATCGCGTATGTTATCTCATTTGAGTTCCCTACGACTCAAAGTCAAATGATTTAATATACGCGATATAATCCGTTAAATTTAGTAATATTTATTTAAATAAATAACAATTACATAATTAATATTACAGAAATATTGTCTAAATTATATCGATGGTAAAAATAATCCGTTAAAATTGTTTTATTTGAATCGGTTTACCTCAGTGGGAGTAACGTTGCCTGCGAAGCTGAGGTCCTGGGTTCAAATCCCGGTAAGGGCAAAGGTTTGTGTGATGTGCATAAATATTTGTTCCTAAGTCTTGGATGTTTTCTATGTATATAAGTAATATATCTATTAAATATATCGTCATCTAGTACCCATAGCACAAGCGTTATTGAGCTTACCATGGGACTAGTTCGATTTGTGTAAAAATTGTCCCATAATATAAAAAAAGTGATAATCGCGGAAACAGAAGAATATATTACTTACTCTTGAAATCGGTCCCTTCAGCGGTGCACGGTCCCTTGCTCAGGAAGCAGTTCCCGTAACTCTTGAGCAGGCGCACGTTGTCAACCAACTCCTGCGCGTCAAAGTTGTCGTAGCGTGTACTGTAGCCCTCCTCCGGGCGAGCAGCCGCCAGGGCCACCAGCAATAGCACAAGTACTGTCTTCATGGTTATCTGGAGTTTTATATATGGATTATTTATTATAAATTAAAATATATAAAACTAAAAAGCACCACCAATAGCACAACACCACAAAGTTTCAAAAATATATATACAAATCTTAATATTATCACTAAAGTTTATGTATAATTACATAGTTTGGATCTTTGTGTCGATATAGATCTTTGCCCTACACTGTACAACGTCGGCAGTAGAGGAGAAAAAATAATACTTTCTATTTTTCTTCATCGTAGTCGGATAAAAATATCCCATAACTATCTGTGAATGCCCTGCTACCCGTGTATCAAACTTAGTTACAATCCGTGTAACCGTTTTGGCGTGATGAAGCCACAACCACACATATACATGCAAAAATCTCAATTCAGTGACCTTCAAATATATCACTTATTTTTCTGAAAATATCTTCAATGTTTCATTTGATTTTTACAACTTTATAACAGTATAATTTAGAGGAGTACCAAAAACGTGGACAATATTTTTATCGAAATGGCCGGACTTTTTTATTTATTAACTGACCAAGGTTCCTATAATTAACACCCCGTTTGTCACCTCTATTACTATGGCTTAAGGTTGATTGTGGAGACTATTGGGACAGGGTCGAACACTGGGACATTCTTTGAAATGCCAGAAAAAATGTTCAAACCCTTCGATAAATATGTTTCGATGAAAGCGAGGGGATGGAAATCCTCGAATCATTTACGGGTGATTTGCAAAAAAAATAGCGGTACTTAGTTTTTTTTTTCAAATTATTGTTTTTTTGGGCTTATCTTACTCAGAATCGTTCATACATTTGAACTATAAATATGTCCCAAACTGCCATCTTTAGTCTCGTTGCATTTTAGTATGAATGTTTTTTTTATTCCTATGAACGTAACGCACCTGACAAATATATTTCCCTACAAAATTTTGCGACATGAAAAAAATGTCACCAATATCCATCTCAATTTCGTAACATTTTAGTATGAACGTTTATTTTCTATGAACCTGATAAATGTTTTTCCATACAAACTTTAGGGGCACTATAAATGTACATATTTTCTGTAAATTACCTTTTACTTATACTAGTTTATGGCTAAGTCATCTGATGATCTGATTTATTATAGTAAAATTTCAACATACACTCAACCATGACATTCATTAAGTTGTAAATCACAGGGAATAGAACACACTAGTACAGTCAGCTGTAGAGAAAAATAACCTCCCTGCCATACTAACATTATATGGCCGAGGGGTCACGTTTCTCTGCTGCTGACTGTACATCTGCTTCAGTTTTGTACTCGTTTCGAGAAAATCAAGCCAGGGTCTGCCGCTGATGACGCTCAAACCATAAAGTGCCGCAAATATGTTTTCTTTAAAAGCAATTACGAATTTGCGGCATTTGCGGTCAAAACCTATGGGCCATGGTCATCCTACACAAAAAAAATTGGTCCAAGAAGTGTCGGACAAGCTCATCGGCGTTTCTGGCGATATTAGAGCTGGGTCATACTTCGCTCAACACCTCAGCCTGGCCATCCAGAGAGGCAATGCGGCCAGCGTTCTAGGAACAATGCCCAGGGCAGGTCCGACACAGGGGGACCCATCAGAATTGTTTTTTTAAGTTAAATTTAATATAATAGCTGTTTAGTTCGTCTAGAATAATAATTATATTTTTGGCAAATAATAAAATGGACACTTATCTGTTTAGATAACAGATTACAGTTAAATAAATCTGCTTTTAGAATATTTAATCAATACGCGTTTTATCTCTATTGTGTCTAGGATATGCGCTTGTAATAGATTTCAAGAAGATTTCACAAATTCAAAAGTACCGGCCTGCTTCCACACAACTTCTATGCAAAAATATTGATGAACTTGCAAGATAGAATGTGGTCGTGAATTTAGAATCAGACTACAACAAAATAATTAAAACTAATAAGAATGTAGTTAACATTAATTAGCATTTTGTAGCACATCACACACGATCTAATTACCTTGAAACAAGCGAGTTAAAGCGTTATTACAATTATTAAGTACAATTAATTTACTCACCAGTATATTTATATTATTCCAAGACTTAATAACTCCTTTCAGAATGATATCACTACTGCCCCAACAACCTACTCGAGGTCCTTATATATTGACACTTCAGTAAATATGTAGCCGTAAATTAAATTGATCGGCAAACCTAACGTGGGTAAATAAGTCAACTAATTCCATGCGGCAAAGGACATACGTCCGAGATATCATCAGTATATGTCTACAGTAGCGATGTCGTCTATTCGTTACCTTAATGTCACTTAGGTAGAGTGACATAGATGTGGCAAATTTTAACCGAAATGATGGATTAGGGTTTTGTGTAGACAATATTAACTACTAGAAGATGCCCGCAACTTCGTTCGCGGAGGAGAAAAAGTCATAACCCGTCGTTTTTTCTTCAGCATAGTCGGGTAAAAAGTATCCTATAACCATCTGGACATACCCAGCTACCTGTGTACTATGTTTAATCGTTTAAATTGACATTTTCCACATCTCTAGCATAATAACATGATCGCTGCACCAAAAATGCTACCAAATATACGATCACTGCTTAATGCCATTTATATGCCATAAGGCTACTTTTCGATTATAATTGTTTATTTATTAGGCTACACTTTTTAGGCTAAAGTCATGCTTGGCAACTAAGTGTTAGTGACAATAGTGACGGATACGTATTTATAGCAACTTCGTTCAAGGAAGAGAAAAAGTCATAACCCCTCTTTTTTTCTTCAGCATAGACGGGTAAAAGGTATCCTATAATGACCTGGAGATACCCAGCTACCCGTATACAAAAATGGTCGTAATCCGTTTTGCTGATTTTGCGTGATGAAGCCGCAACGACACATACTATAAAAACATACAAAAAATCCAAAAAATATATTTTACGTTGCAGTGATCGCCAAATACTCCTTTACAATCATATTTTTGAAAATATCTTCACCTTTAATTTTTACAACTTTTATAATAGTATAGATTAAAATGTTGATATATCAAAGTAACGCGATAAGGTTTTTCTTATAATTTTAGTGACGTCCTTATATGTATATTGTTAATAACTTATCGACTTCTAAATTCCCTCTAAATTAGGACCTTTACTTAATATCATACTTGACAAGTCAAAATAGCCATGTTGTCATCAAAGGACATGTGTGTAATTTCGTAGTCGCCACTCCGCCGCCCTTCTGCCCCAACGGCGGTCAGTTCTACGAGCGACGTGCGTCACTCACAATACATACTGTTGGATGCGGGTAACTTAAGTTCGGTCAACGTGGTGATCCTTGGCAAGGCCTTTGTCCAGTAGTAGTGATATGATCAATATAATTTAATTGGCCATATCATGGACATATATCCAAGATATCGCTAAATTGATGCTTTTGAAATGTCACATTAAATTCGGGCCATGGTCATATCAATTGCTGACGTGCAAAAACGCTCCGTATTGGACTGATGAGACGTGCCAACTTCCAATATGGCTTGAGATTCTGCAAGGTTTGCACCAACGTGATAATTGCCAAGTGGCCATTTAAAATACTTCCTGGAGATTATTAGGGTTCCACAAAAAACAATTACCTTTGTGACTACCGTACCCGATTTGATAAAATCTATGCTAAGGAAAACGTAACGAAATTTTCCATAGTAACCACAATAATAAAAATGACATTCTGCTTGTCAACTTTATTGTATTGAATTTAGGTTGAAATTCTAATTTGATTTATATATTTTTTGTTTTTACAGTCCCTATTGTGTGAAGGAAGGTCACCAGGCATCGCAACAACTAGAAAAATATTACGAAGGAGGCCAAGACCAATAAAGGGTTGTACTGCCATCAGAAGTTTGCAGGAGTGCCAAAAGAAGAAAAAAAATACAACTAAGGGTTCAGATTACTGTAATCAAATGTAGAATAGCTTGTTCTGAGCCGGATTCTCGTTTAGAATTAAGAGTCCCCAGTAAGCTCGGTTCTCCATACAAACGTAGTTACGCTCTCATTTTCAAATGACTTGCTAGTTTGCTTGTAATTAGTTTATGTAGTTTCAGATACCATAGTAAAAAAAATACAGCTAATTTAAGTTTTTCATACAAAACTTGTTTTTGCTGTATTTCGTTTGTTTTATAAACTGCAGCCATATAAACTAGTTTCAAGCCTAGATATACCTCATATCATTGTATATGCAAAGTTTCGTTACAATCCAACACGTAGTTTTAAAATAAGAACGAAAAACTCCGTATTGGAAGTTGTATGGGAAGGTGAAATTCGGCCGAGCTTACTGGAGACTCTTAAATCATTACTCGTATTATGAGTACCTTCCTGCTCAACCATAAGTACTTACAAATGTTTTAGTTATGAAATAAAACGCGAGACTTTTTTTGTAATACTATTTAGAAAAAAAAGGATCCTATCAACTTCCGTGCATATCTATTATGCCTAGCTACTCGTGTTCCAAAAGTGGTTAAAATCAGTCCATCCGTTTATTCGTGATGATGACACAAAGACACATACATACAAAAAATAAAAATAAAATAAATCAATTTAACGGATTATATCGCGTATATTATCTCATTTATTTATTTGTGTTTTTTCAAAAAATGGGTAGTTTGCACAAATTGTAACTTTGACAGAGGAAATTTTTTTTAGTTTTCATGTTTACTCATAGTGGCAAATGAAGCAACTGATGAAAAGTGTGGTCATTGTCGCCCATGGATGTGTGCAACACCAACAGCATGTGCGTCGTTTGATAGCATCACCTTGCGTCTTTCTCGCACTGTACTGAAAGAAAAGAGACGGACAATCTTCGTCGCGTGACAAAGAGTCGCCAGTCACAGTTGTGCTTGTACCTGAGGTGCAAAGGACACGCCCATACATTGGCGACCTTTATATGCCCTGTTTCCTCACCTTTTTAATGCCGTGTCCACACGTTTGCCAAGCACTGACAAACACACAGGGCGCAGTCATATGTTGAAAAAGATAGAAATAGCCTCGGCTTACTACGTTTGTCGCTGCTTGGTAAACGTGTGAAGTCGGGTTATGACGAGTGCACACCTCGGCCATTGTTAGCAGCACACGCAAGATTTTGGCATTCGTGTCTATAACTGGGAGGAGGTGGTAGTGGATATAGAACAGTGGCGGAAATGGTATTGGAAAGCATGATTCAGGACACTCGCAACCAAAAGGCATCAGCTCGGTAATTGATTCAGGCGTTACTTTGTGGAATTCCATACTAGATTAATGGATTATAGTTCCTTTGCTGTTCCGCGAAATCGTGTCTTGGTTAGATGTGACAATAAATTGTGCTCACATGCGCCTATTTTCCTGCAGTTTCCACAAAATAATACGCATGCAAATACAACAAACCAACACCAAACAGTATAATCCTCGACACGTGTTTCGCCTCTCTACGAGGCATCATCAGGAGATGCAGGAGATGTTGACGGTCCGGTTTATCTGAATGTCCGTCTACCGCAATCGATATTCTTGGAAGCGATAAAACTCAATAGAAACGTGAAATTTATTGCGGCAATTATCATACTTATAGTGATATTAACATAATGCTTTAGTTACATTGATTTTCAGTTTACTTCTACATAAAAAAATAATCGGTCCTCATAGCGAATAGGCTGCGGTGAGACACGAAAATCACGTATCAATCGGGAATATGATCGTATAAAATTATAGTATAATTAACTTATTGATCAGGTACACTACACGCCCTGGATAATGAATATATCTTCCTATAAGTGTTAGGACCGCAGCTAACTTGGCTATTCTCATTTTTATGCAGAGATGTTTTCAATTCGTCGTAATGTTTTTGTATTTTATCTATGATATGATATCTTAATCGGGATATCACTGATATCTCGATTAAGATCGATATGCCACTGGACACAAATTTAAGAAAAAACAAATGCTAGCTGTGTTTGGGCTTGTCGAGATAGCATCTAGATACTATACTCATATATACTTTTTCAACACACTTGCTCGTAAAATGGCTCTATCACACCGTTTTTATGGCTGTAATCCAGTCAATTGCACACGCGTGTTTTTTACATTACATAATCGCATTAATGTCTTTTCAATACAGTTTTTTTAAACGTCAGCAAATAGTTAGGTACATGAAACATTAGGTACAGGTTCTTTAAATAAATCTAAAGCTCTTTTAAAAAACAATTAACTTCAATAAATTATAAAATTTTCTGAACAAAATAAATGTTGTTTTTATTTAAATTGGTTATTGGTTATATGCAGTTTATTTTATTATTATTGTTTGGCTGATAGGCCAATTAACCTTTGCCTCATCGCTCTTGCGCGACAAATGCATCGGCCGCAGCGCGTCATTTAGATTTGATTTCACATATTTCATATTTACAAATATTTCATATTGAAGTATGATATTTTTTAATGTCAATAATTTGTAAATAGTTTCAAGTAACGATATTTAAAATATAATAATTATGTAGGTACATAAATTTGAGGAACTGATAATGGATTCACACCACGCCACACAGATGACTGGCGCGAGGTGGCACAGGACAGACCCGGATGGAGATTCTTATTAGTGGAGGCCAAGACTCACTTTGGGTCGCTGCGCACGTCAAGTTAGTTAGTTGATAATGGATTAATGTAAAACTTACGGACTACAGGTTTGTTTACCCAAGTCCCAAGTATAACCTACACGAAATTTTAAGTAAGGTAAAGTACATTTTTTTCTGGTTTTTACAAAAAATTAAAGTGACAAAAAAAAACAATAAAATATGCACTAAAAACAAAATAAATAATTGCATGATTTAGTTCCTGTTTTTTTACTTTAAATTCTATCTATACCTTATATAAAAGTTAAAAAAAACATTCGATCATCGGTCAACTATAAATATCCTGTTTAGTTTACATTTCGGATGTAAGTTTCCAATGAAATTTCATGGTCGTTTACTTATAATATGAATACCTATTATTATCACCATTCTCAGAAATGATGTTAACTTTGTTATGACTACGATAAATACGAGTAAATCAGATGTTTATGCGTGTTACAAATGTAAACAAGTTGCCTAACTGATTCGAATTCAAAATATATCTGAGTACGAGTACCTATCAAAATATCGACAATTTCTTTATCACGATAAAGCAAATTCGTTCACGGAGGAGAGAAAGTCAAAACCGAATTTTTTGCATCGGCATAGTCGGGTATAAAGTATCTTGTATGACCAGCTACCCGTGTAGCAAAAAAAATTATGAAATCCATCTAGCCGTTTTGGCGTGATTAGGTAAATGGTATCAATGTATGGGCGTGTCCTTACAATTCAAACATGCAAAAAATAAAAATAAAATATTTTGATTGAGTGATCTTCAAATAGTCCGTTTCACTAACGGGACCTATTACTAAGACTCCGCTGTCCGTCTGTCTGTCTGTCTCTATCGTCCGTCAGTCTCATAAACCGTGATTGCTAGACAGTTAAAATTTTCACATATGATGTATTTCTGTTGCCGGTATAACAACAAATACTAAAAAACAGTATAATTTTATATCTGTATGTCTATCTCAATTACCAATATAAAATGATCGAACACCGCGTACATGTTGCTTAGGAGTAGGGATCTGCTAACACTGGATTTACATAGATATTGACGTTTGTAGCGTATATTTTGCACGGAACCCTCGGTGGGCGAATCCGACTCGCACTTGACCGGTTTTTAATAGCTCTGATCATTTTACTACACGTTCACCTTAAAAGACTTAATTAAATAAGTAGGCACTAAAACTAATATGTGGCGTGTATGTGGCCATTTCGCTACTGAATTGACGTCGCACTGAGGTATTTGTATTTTTCAACAATCATTATACTAACGTATAGTTTTACATTTCCAATAAGTACGAGTCTGACTCGCGCGCTATAATTTTAAATTATACATACACATATTGTGAAAATTTCAAGTTATATACAAAACATACCGGTTACGGTTCAAAAGATATCACAATTCAAAATACGCCGAAAAAAAATGTGTCTGTTTTTTTTTTTATTACTTATAAAAACACATTCTATAAAAAAATTCAAGTGTCTTATATACCAATTACGGTTCAAGAGTTAGCGCCCTGTGGCACTGTACCGTACTGGAATCCTAAAAAGTAGCTTATACTCGTATTTAATTATTTGATTCGTCAGTCATACCATATTTACCACTTTGGAATCTGGCTCGAACGGATTTTGCCGCCTGCAAAAAATTGCCGCCTTGCTCACTAGAGTCTGGCCAGCGTAAGTTGCCAACGGGTTTCCTTAAAAAATATATATGGCAACGATTTTACATAATAAAATATATTACATTTTAATCGTCTTTTTTATTGACAATCCTTTTGGGATTTATCTTATTAATTATTTTAATTTTTTAAATGATGATTTTATCAATAATGTTGTATTGTAAACACTTTATTGTACATAAAAACAATAAAATAAAGAAATTAAAGTAACACAAGGCGAACTTATCCCTTTAAGGGATCTCTGTTAACCTTAGAGCAAATGAAAGAGAAGAGTAAACATCAACGCAGATAGACAAACCAACAAGTTAATATGCACAATGACATTAAAACTGTTAAAGCTAAAGTAGCATACACATACACATAAACCCTAAATAATAAATAGTAATATAATAGCATATATATCATCTAGATAAATAAATATACGTGTGTAAATATATATTGATCTACATAATAAATATACACAAAGGGATAAATATTAAAAAAATATACACAAACGGATAAATATTATAATATTATACTTAAGTTAAATGATCTGATTAGGTTTTTCTGGGTTTTCCCTAATCCTTGCAACAAATGTTGGATTATATTGTATGTCTCCCAGCAAGGACTTCTCTCAACTGACAATTCGAAAGTGCTTGTACTTGAATAAAGTATATTTTGATTTTAATTTTGATTGAAAAGCTGACACATTTTAGTAGGTACCTAGCACGTTTTGACTGTTTAAGGGGCAAGGACCATACCTATCATACCTACTCGTATTATATAATTAGGTGCTGGTATCCTGAAGCGAATTTTATTTCCGCCAAGGCAAGGCGCTAATAAGAATTATTATTGCGGTATGAGTATATTCCGTCTCCTGTAATCGTTTCAAATACGTATTCGAGTATAAGGAATACGATTAGTTTTAATATTCTGCCTGAATTTATTAAATACCTTGACGGGAGTGTTGTTGCGCGTGTCGGCCAGCAGGTAGGCGCCGGGGCTGGGAGGGATGACGGTGTCGTATAGCCAAATGTCGGTTTTTCAAATTTGCCGCTATTTTCCATTGCCAACTTACGTTGGCCAGACTGTCTAGCCCCTAATGCTCCTGGTGTAAAGCTTGGGCTGCACACGTTGATGTTTCTTGCTCCTGCCCGATTCATTTCCGCCATTATAATATCTGGGCGACATTGTATGCTATTTTTTTACTGTAGGCACTTTGTCTACAAAATGTCCCTGATGTTGATCAATGCAAAATAAAATCCATTCATACACTTACTTTGTACTTTAATACTTGATTTACCTAGATTAACTTACTTTTCTCTTTAATTTTATAAATGCGAAAATAATTCTGTATTATGTACGAGTATGCCTGCCAGCTACCATTTCACTTGCAACCGCTGAAACGATGTAGATGATATTTATTATGGGGATAGTTTCAAAACTTAGGATTAGGGTTTGCATTCCGGAATTTCGGAAGATTTTTCCGATATTACGCTTCCGGAATACTTACTCTGAATCTCGGAAATTCCGGAATTGAAACTAACGTAGTTTTTGGACACTTCACTCAATATTTTTACAACATATTTTCTAAAATACCACCATCAAGTTAAGCAATAATTATCTTAACTCAGGCTCAACATAGTGTTCTGGCAGTATTTTAAGAGCTCATGACCATCTATATCGAGCAATAAATAAATAAATTTCACCCGAGTTTAGCTCTGTGATAGTTTCACCCTCCCCTCAGTCTTCCTCCCTAGATTTGTTCCTAAGGATAGGTACAAATATCCCATTTAACATTAAAAAAATTATCTAACCGCGTTTTATGGTCAGGGGTTATCCGTATATGTCTTAATAAGTAAATATTGGCCTTATCTCACTATATAAGATTTGTAGGAAGCTCTTTAGCCACAGATTTATGTTTGTTTTCGTGCAACCCACATCAGTTATTAATAATAATGAATAAGACCACTGTAAGTACTTTCTTTCTTGTATTTTAAACTCATTTAATCAATAAATCATAGAACTTAGCTTGCATGACTGGAATGTGATAATTTATTGAATAGTCGGCTAGAGTCATAAACATCTAAAAATATTACGGTTATATTTGATTTGCTTTAAATTGGAATAAAATTAGTTTTGTACAAATGGATTGGATCCCACTTTGCCAAAGTGCTTAACACGGTTAAAAGTTTTATTATTTCATTGTACCTACTTTAAAGAATACTTACTTAACTAAAAATAACACATGTTGTCTTGAAAAGCAAAGTATTTTTCGTTCACAAACTTAGTATTTTTTTAAAATTTTACCTATTTTTCGTATGTGGTGGCACAAGGTACAGTCAGCTCCGAAAACATGTAAGCCTATTTTTTAATTATAAGGTAGTTATTTCCGAGAACTTTAAAGAATGATCAAAAAATTGCACGCGATGCTAGAACATCCTACCTCTAGAGTGTTATTTTTTGTATTTGATAACCAATAGGGGCAATAAGGTGAATGAGTTTTGAAGGTAGGAACAGGTACCGCAGAGAACTACTTTTTTGTGCAGCTGACTGCATACCAACTTGAACAATAAAAAACTCTTGCAGTTCACTCGTCTAAAGTCGCTCGTTTGCGAAATACTTACAAAATCAAGTTTATTTATGACTGGCCTATATTAGTTTTTAATGATACAAATAATTACCGTTTTTTCATATAATAATAATTATACTAATTGGTTCCAGTTCGTTTTGCTGCTGGTCGCTTTGTTCGCGGTCACTAAGGCACATCCTCAAGGTAATTTGCTATTTACCATTCAATAATCTATACTATTACATTACAAATTATAAAGTTATAACATTAAATGTCTATAGATTAAAGATATTTTCATTTAAAAAAATGAAACGTATCATTTTTAAAGTTCACTGAATTTAAAATAGTTTTTTTGCGTGTAAGTGTGTATGTATTTGTGCCCTAAACGGCTAACCGGATTTCAACCATTGTTGGTACAAAGATGAAGCAAAATAGAGGGTTATGCCTTACATTTTTTTTCTTCTCCGTGTACGAAAGTCATCTTCTAGATAAAAATAGAACATTTCAGATTCCATTTCTAAGAGCCAATGCATTTGCGTCATTTTACAAGTTATTGTTATTATAGAAAATCGTCCATAGAAAAAACAACTTTGTTAAACCATTAAAGGTGTTTTATTGAGTTGAGAATTGCATTACTTACAAATTTCAATCCAATTTTATATGTAGGTATGTAATACGTAGCTTATTTTATTTTATTTCTTATTATTCTGTATTTTATGTCTATAACCTGCTACCAGAGTAAAATGTAAGTAGCAATCATTTGTCTCTTTCATAGAACTTTTATGGCGCACATTATTTAATAGACATAAAACAAACTACAATTTAAGTGACAGATCACACCTCCTTTTTGTGAACTATAACTTTATGACGTCTGTATGTTTTTTTAATTAAACATAAAAGACAGAAAATTTCAGAAATAGCATTTAACTGCAATAGTAGTATAATTTATACTGACTAACAGGAAAATACCCAAATCAACATTATTAAAATTAACTTGGGCGCCTAAGTGCTAGGCTCTTAGTTATGTTTACAAAACTGTATTTGGAACCATACGTTACGCAATGTCTCTATTTACTTATAATGACTAGAAGATACCTACTCACAAAATTTGTTCGTGGAGGAAAACAAGGTAAGTAACCTTCTTTTTTGCTTTGGCGTATTCAGATAAAAAGTAATAGTAAATATACGAATATTCTTAGATAACACAAAGGGCACAAATTATATTCTGGCATAAAATGTCCAGAGGAGGTGTTTCTTATCCTTCAGAAGTCCGAGTATTGCGGTCATTACTCGCAATAAGTAATGTGGACATGACTACAAAGATTTAATAAATTGATTTCTTACCAACTAAACTTAAAATTATATATTTCGATTCCGAGAAAGGCAGTAACAATTTAGTAATAATAAAACTAACTGTACATATGCTTTAAAAATAATGACATAAAATTAGCAGATGTCATATCGTCGGCTAATGTCGCAAACCTCGTAACTCCATCGGATCAAATTCTACAGGAGGCATAAAAATCTTAACCATAACAATATGGCGAGCTAATCTATTTCGGTTTCTAACTTAAATGGTTTTCCCTAGTATTTAAGAGTTTTGCCATTATATGCGTTCAGACTATATAAAAGCGCCAAAACATTAATTTGAAAAAAAAATGCAGTTATGAGATTTGCGACTTTAGCCGACGATATATGTATGTATTTATACTTATAAAGAAAAGGTTTCATTTTCTTATTACAATGTTATCATCCTCATTGATTTCCCTTTTCGAAAAAAAATATTATGACCATGATTTTTCTATTGCGACATTAAATTTATTTATTTATATATTTTTTTTAAGAACCAAAGGTTTTATATAAATTTAATTAATTATTGAAGAATAATATTCGCCAAACAAATAATATCATTATTTGAAGTCATCTCCACATTACAGCGAGTAATAACGCCAAGAATCCGATTTCTCTTGTCAATGACCACACATTTTTACAAGATTGTGCAGTCATCATCAAAGAGTCTGTAGCATCTAATGCGACAAATAGGGTAAATCATCAATAACTATCCACATTATACTAAAAAATAATTATATTTATAGGTACAGAGAATTAATTTTAATACTTATGAGGTGGGCAGTTATAGAAGGGTGGCCAAGTAATTGATAATTATACTAAAATTAACTCTGTTCACCTATAAATATAATTTATTTTTAGTATAAGGTGGCCAGTTATTGAATGGTAGCCAGTTATTGACGATTTGCCCTACATCGTCACTTATCTTTATACCTATAAGAATACAGATGTGTTGCAATATATATATTTGGCACTTTGGATGCTACAAAATGTTTGTTTCTGACTGTGCACCGCGCTATTGGCGCATTTTTCTGAAAATTATGAGCCCGGTAAAACAACTGCATTTTTATAATAGCGAACATTATGACTGACTATGGGTTATTTTTGTTACAGTGACCGTCGTTGACAGTCCAAATGGAGGTAAAGGCATATTAATTTTATTTTATTAATTTCGAAACATATGTTAAATTATCTAGGAAAATGTTAAGTTATGTTTTTTAAATATTTCAATATTCTGATTTTTCTGAAACCGTTCACTTTCACTGGTGAGTAAGTACTCAAATGTAAACGTGCTACAATTTATTCAATCCTTTGAGATGTTAATTAATTAATGCATTTATTTTATTTCAGTACACGTCGTCGATAATAACCCAGGTAAATAAAAATGAAGCTATGTGACATTAAAATTTAGACATATAAATTAAATCATTTTTAATTGAAACTATACATACGTCCACCGCGAAGCTTAAAATCATACAGAAAACGTACAACAAGATAATAATAAAACAATATATTTTATTTAAGGTGGCGTACATGTAGTGGATGGAGAACACCAAGGTAACTAACACATACATATAAGTTATATCGCCTGAGCTAGGGTTTCCCAATTGTTTTTATACTGGGACTATACAGGGCGTAATTTTTTCACGACGTCCTCATAAAAGAAGATGTAACTAAAAACGTACAAACTCCTTAAGCATAAAGTTACGCGACATCCCTGGGAGACTTATGTGCCACCCCGGGTGTCTCGACGTCTGAGTCATATATATACATACAAAAATTTATATTTTCACTAACAAATATTTTATTTTGCTTGCAGTTAATGTCGTGGACAACCCTGGTGAGTTACGTGACGCTTAATTATAATTATTATGCAGTTCTTTTTTAAATTCGTTTATCGCGGATAAGGGTATTTTTCCGGGATAAAAAGTAGCCTATGTTCTTCCCCGGGACTCAAACTATCTCCATACCAACTTTCATCCAAATCGGTTCAGCGGTTTAAGCGTGAAGAGGTAACAGACAGACAGACAGACACACTTTCGCATTTATAATATTAGTATGGATATGGACCTTGTGATTCTTTCGAAAGCTCTATATCACCAAAAATATCAAACCATAATAAAAAAATATAACATTTTCGTGAACAACTAAGCAATGGATACTTTTGGGTTTCAATTGATGAGACTAAAGATTTTTTAGACCGGAAAATTGCTAATATTCTTGTACGAAATTTAAAAGAAAATCAGCCCGCTAGTTGCTTCTTGATTGCATCCAAAGTTTTGGACAAAGTAAATGGATCTACAATATTTAATTTTTTCGGATCAAGCTTACAATGGTTGTGGGAAGACCGTGCTGAAAGTAATTTCAAAAACATAATTTTATTTACGAGCGATTCGGTGAGCTATATGCTAAATGCTGGACAGAAAATTAAAGCCAAATATCCACAAATATTACACATAACTTGTTTGGCACATGAGATTCACAGATTTTGCGAAGAAATTAGAAAACATTTTGACGACGTTAACAGATTAATCAACTACGTTAAAAAAGTATTTTCAAAAGCCCCTTCCAGGATTGCAACATTC
This sequence comes from Hedya salicella, assembly GCA_905404275.2. Classification (NCBI taxonomy): domain Eukaryota; kingdom Metazoa; phylum Arthropoda; class Insecta; order Lepidoptera; family Tortricidae; genus Hedya; species Hedya salicella. The sequence goes on along the minus strand of FR990112.1, from coordinate 8,031,625 downwards.
AAAGAAATAACCCACACATTCCCTTGCCACTACAACCCATAATTACACGTTGGGGCACTTGGATCCAGGTGGCATGTTATTATAAAAATAATTTTGAAGCTGTAAAAAGAGTCATACAGACATTTAATAATCGTGATAGTATATATATCCCTACGTGTAAACAGATTTTACAATCAAATAATGTTTTAGCACAATTAAACTTCATTTCATATAATTTTCAATCAATCCCGCACGTAATAGAGAGTTTTCAATCTAATTCAAATACTATATAATTTTCATTAAGTACAATACGATGTATATTGAATAATCTGGAAAGCATTCAAGGTGAAATAGGAATCAGTTTGCAAGGAAAAATGAAAGCAGTACTTAAAAGAAATCCAGATTTTGAAACTGTCATCCAATACATAGAAGGTAAAATAGACTCTGAATCCTATTGGCATGAAAGTATTCCTATTAAAGTACTGAAGTTTGCTCCGTTAACTTCAGTAGATTGCGAACGGAGTTTTTCAGCTCACAAGTATATTTTGGATGTAAAAAGGAATAAACTTACCACGGAAAATTTAGAAAAAATACTGTTTATTTACTTTAATAAATCTACACAATAAATCCACTTGAGTGCTTTCCGCAACTGTAGTTGCATGTCACCACTCTTATTTCAAGTATAAATAGAGTTCAAACCAAAATCACGAGCACTTGAGTGGATAAGAAGTCTGTGTTTTTATATACAACGTATACAAATAAAATTACAGGTAAGAGATTAATCAATCAAACTTTCGAGTCATGTCCATGTTATTGCGAGCAGTGACGCCCATTTGTCCGACCTCTGATGATAGATGATTTAAACAGCGTCTAATAAAGTGCGGCACTTTCGAACGTGACTCGAAAGGCCGATTCGAGAGCGACAGCCTCGGCCGCATATTTGACATATAAATGTTGCAGCTGTCGATGCAGGGGGACGAGCTGCGCGCTAACTATATGTGACTATATAATGTATTAATTTCAGGACCTCAACCCAGGGGCGGTGAAGGAGGGAACTAACTTCCAACAATAAACAACTAGAATATGTATATATCATATCTATACTTAACATAATTGTGCTCTAATCTACCTACGTAATAAAGACTTCTTTATGCAATAAATAAACTTTTTATTGATGCTTGATAAGCAAAAATAAAACTAATAGAACTAGATTAGCTCAAGCTTATAGTACAGTTGTCATCAAATATATCTGTATATATACATATCAGGTGGTCAATAATATCTGAATATGCACTCTATAGCCTTGATAATAGAGTCGTGGATGTCTGTAAGCACCTTATTTACTGCGATATATCTGATGACGACTGTACAATATTTAACATTCATTTAATATCTCTTACGGGTTTATTTAAATAAGTTACCTACTTGTAACGCTACTTTTTTAACCAGCCAAGTACGAGTCGGACTCGCACACCGCGGGCTCCGTACAAAATATACGCTAAAAACGGCCGTATCCATGAAAATTCAGTGTTAGCAAAGGCACAGCCTTACTCCTAAGCAATATTTACGCGTGTGGGGTCATTTTATATTGGTTACTGGCATAGACTGACATAAAATTAAGATTTTCAGATTTATTTCGTGGGTTGTGCTATAAGAGCTACTTTCATACCACATTTCGAGTTTCTAGGACAACCGGAAGTACACCTATAGGTTTTCTATGGATGACGATTTGTATGGAAACACTTGACTTAGAAGGTTGATTTTTTTCTACAGCTTCGAGGGACCGCAGACATAAAACTACCTCTTTGATGTTAATTTCAACTTGATACTTTCATTCACACGTTCCTGGGAAAAGGTCTTGACAGACAGACGGACAGGCGTACAACAAAGTGATCCTATAGGGTCTCGTTTTTTTCCTTTTGAGGTACGAAACCCTAAAAAGTGTAACATAAAAGGACATACCGGTTTCTTGGATGACGATACAAAATTAATGTCAATAAAAACCGATAACGCTTCCAAAAATAACCATATGACCCTGTATCAGATACCGTGTATTGTATTGTATGATGTATTGTACAACGTGGTACAACCTATTGACCTGTCGAGTTGGGCAATGAGGTCAAGTCCGATCGGCATCCGCGGACAGATTGGAAAATGACCACAATTCAGAACGACGCAAATAACACGTCGTATCTAAACAGGGCTCGTTATACTAATCTACTGCCGTTTTTATTAATCGCACGCCATAAGAGGTTTGAAAGGCCGATTGTCTCTCTTCAATGCCTTTGTAGTGACAAAGATCGCGGCAGTGACGTGTCCACGGCCAACGCAGTAACACAGTTGCAATGTTGACAAACAGTGTTCGCGAGTTTTCTTTTAACCCATAAGTAACTGTTATAACGATCAATGGAGCATCTTTAATATCCTTGGTGACATCACGCGCTAAAAAGACCAACTGACATTAATTGAATGCGGCGTGGCGGCTCGCTGCGGTTGTTCCCGTCCGACTCCGCTTGCGACACGTCTCAACGCATAAAAAACTTAAATAACGTATCGATATTGACAAAACATGACCGAGTACATCGTTGGCTTCATCTGCGCTTTAGTTCTGGTGAGTTTGAACAGTCCTAACTAATATTTGTTGTACAGTATCTCAGAAACCATTGATCGAATGTAAGACAGGTTAAACACGCTCGCCCAATGCACTCTGAGGCACTGTCTTCTATAGTTAACAGTTTCGTAAACGGATGGGCGTAAGCGCGAGTATAACCAATGCATATACGTCTTTCTGACTTTGTTAAAGTTAAAAAAACCGGTTAGATGGCTTATCAATTTCGTCGATTGCAGGCCGCGTTTTTGGTGATCTGGTTCGCTTACTGCATGTTTGTGAGAGAGCGTCACAAGACCAACGTTCAATACAATATATCGGATATTATAAAGAGGAATCAAGCGTTGGCAGAGGTCGAAGCCAGTGAGGAGAAATCTGAGAAGAAGAGTGGGTTATCTGCTGGAATATTTATTCTGCCGTCGCGACACAAGCAGAAAGACGATTATGATAAGAGACCGGACTACCCTGAGAGTCCGGTGCCCATACAGCTGAGCACGGAGAAGCTGGTGGAACTCTTCAATGAGAGCGAGAAGGATGATGACTTCTACAAAGACGGCACGCTTGAAATAGGATCGAATGCGACGTATATTAGTGATGTTTAGTTGTAGATCAGTCGGCAAAGTTAGCCTAACAGTATTTCTACCATATACGTAGATATAAGTGACGTATAGAGTGTGGATTATTCTCGTAGTTTGTCACTAAATATGACGCATTAAAATTTAAAATTGTCTCAGTATGATAGAACCATAAAATTAAGTAAAATATAATATTTGATTCTTACTCAGAATGTAAGTTCGATTTTGGCTACATTATGGAGCATTTTTCTACAATGCAGTCAGTCAAATGATTAAAATGGTATTGAATGAATACTTTTAATCTGTATACGCTTTTATACCCTGAATATTAAAGCGAGTTTTTTTTTCATATCCACAACTAGTCTGGTCATAGGTCTTTCTTTTTTATCGACCATGAATCTGTCCGCCTTATTATAATGTTTAGTCTGCTCGTCTTTTAGTGTATTGATTGTACTAAGGAACAGTTCCGTCTTTCCCATAATGACACACGTGGCCTTTGCCTAGGGCCTCCAATCCCACAGGGTCGCCGAATAATCTTAAATGACTTTTTTTTTTTTAAAGTCCAACGAGATACCGTAAGGTCAGGGTACTTGGACCCTAGGAGGTTACTTTGCCCACCCATGAAAACAAAGTATACCCTAACCTTACGGTAGGTATATATCTAATTCTATTATTGAGTGCCCCTTTGCCCCCATTTTTGAATGCTCGAGGGCCCCTTACTCCTGAGTGCTCGAAGGCCCCCGCATGTATAAAGTAAAGACGGCCTTGCTGAGGAGTTATTATTTATTATTATCTGCATAGTAAAATGACGTAAGGCACCATTGAATTAAAGAGAAACAATTACAATGGCATAATAATCTTTATAACTTTGTTCCAAATTTTCAATTACTCTGTACGAAAGATTGTAGTGGTATGCAATAAGGACATTTTTGGTACACCTATTTTTGTTATTTTTTCACGAGTTTATATGTATAACAAGAGCACTTGAAGTGAAAGTATTTTTTTACTTTTAATAAAAAGCAATACCATATTTTATGTTTTTTTTTTATTAATTGACATGTTCACTCCCGTATTTATAAAATAAACCTAAAACTGTAGCCAACACCTAATTAATTAGTGTATCTAGTGGTAATTAGTAATGCTTTCCTCATTGCGCTGTTTGAGATTTCTTTCTGCTGTTATCCTTTTAGCTCAATGTTGTATTTAAATATACGAAATTAATGATTACGTGTTATTTCTGCGAGCTGTAAATTTACACGTTTGTGAAAAAAATAAAAACAGTAAATTAAAACGAAAGTCTAGATTGCGAATTATATAAGTAGGACTTAATTTACCCTCTTGTTTGCTTCACCATAGTCAAATATATTGTGTCCTATAATTATTCTTGGATGTCTACACATGTACCTACCTACTAAGAACGGTTAATATCCGTGCAGCATTTTTTTTGAGGCTTATTAATATGTGAGTTTATGTCAACATCACGCCTAAACGACTGGACAGATTCAAACTATTTTCGTTACACAGGTAGTTGGGCACCTACAGATGACTATAGGATGCTTTTTACCCAACTACGCTGAAGCAAAAAAGAGGGTTATGAGGTTTTTCTCCTCGACGCTCAAAGTTCTTAATCAAATTTCTAGTTTTATAATAGTAAAGATGAGGCAGATAGAGCAGAAAGAATGCGCAATAACGGCGTTTGACGTAACAGCGGTAAGGCTGTGGACACAAGGTTAGAGGACGACAGACAGATTGTGACAATTATAACAATTGACACAGATAATTGACCACTTAACGCTAGAGTCCTAGCTTCCAATGACAATCATAAAGAAAATGAAACAAATGGTAAAAAAATATTGAATAACATTACTTATTATAATTGGTTACAAATTACTGCTAATTTTATTAGATACAATCTTCCTTTTGAATTAGGCTAGGTATAACTAAACTATTTATTTCACCTTATCCATGTATATAAGTACCCACCAGAAATGTATAAAAATGTTTGCACAGAGCGACACGAAGCGCGTACGTTACGAAGCTTAAACGGCAATTCGTCCTGATAAACTTATAAGCTAAGTAAGTATGCTGCTTCTAGTCAAAAACTTTACAAAATAGTAATGATGTCATCATATTAAGGATAGAGCATCAACGTCATGACCATTTCAACAAATCTGGGCCTATTTTAAGAACGCGAACGGACGAGCGACAGTGACAATTATAAACCTGCTGCTTGACGTAAGTAGAAATAAGTATGTCGAAAGTATTTTTGAAGCAGTTGACGTTGAAAGATGAAATTGCCGTTTTCACTCACCTTATGTTTATGAAATACGCGTTTGATGAAACTCGGATGAAATTATCGCGAAAAATGATATTAGTTTCTAGGTCCCTTTAACTTTATCAACCACCTCGTCGAAGACTTTCCGCGTGGGATTAAAGAGGTTCGCTACCGCGTTACCGGTGTTGCTTAGGGTTTTCACCATGTGTGTCAACGCCCACTTCATTGACTCCATGATGTCGCGCTTCTTGCGACCGGTGGTAGAGGCCGACGCCAGAACGAGGAGGAGCTACAACAATAGACAATATACAACAAAAAAAAATGTCAATACGTCAGATTTTTATGACAAGCAAATGCCTTGATTGCCCTCATAGGTAGTTAAAGTGAGATGTGTCTACGAGCTTTACAAGTGTTTTATTCAAAAGGCTCGTGGATAATGATATCAAATGCCACGCATTAAGTTAAGCGTCAGGTAAGTATAAAAAAACCGGCCATATGGGGTGGCACTCGTGCAACGAGGGTTCCGTTCAAAATATACGCTAATAACGGCCGTAACTATGAAAATCCAGTGTTAGCAGGGACCTACTCCTAAGCAAAATGTAGGTACGCAGGCACACCACAGCACCTCGTGCACCTAGTCAGGGAACTGTACGAAGGGGGAACCGCTTCAGTGTGGACGGATGATCTCCTAATTTCAATCCAAGTGCGGGTGTGCAACATCGATACATAATATCGCTAATTAATGTCTACACCAAGCTTGTAATACGAATCGCTCTCGAAGACTGGATTGATGGTGTTGGGATGGGTGGATACAAATCGCGAATTTGCGGTACGTTGCGAGTAACCCTGGCCTTATGTATGTAGGAATTACTTCACATAATGGAGCTAGAGAATTTTAGGCTAAAGAATAACCGATCTAAGACCAAGATTATGATAGCGGATCGCGTCAACGACCGAAGTGATATAGTATATCTTGAGGTCTTAATAGCAAACAACGGCGGCTGCGTAGGAGAAGTAAAACGACTGCCATAACAAGTTGAGGAAAGCCAAGAAGGATCACAATATTACCAAAGCCACCAAAGACAGGCTGGTACTAACACTTGTATTCTCCATTTTTCTTTACGCGGCAGACAGATGGCAAGAGCGTGAGTTGAAAAAAGGAAAGATCGATTGCTCTAGGGATGTGGTACTGGAGGATGCCAGTGTTCCACGCCAACGTGCGCATGCTTCAGGAGCTCAGGCATCACACAGCGTTTGTCGACCGTAGTACAGTCGCACATACTGCAGGACTTTGGACATGTCTCTAGGCGGGATAACGACTCCATGGAGCAGCTGGTCGTCTAGGTAAAGGTGAAGGGAAACAGATCGGTCACTTATACACTGGACTTACCAAATTAAATCCGCAGTAGGAAGCCGCGTATCTGACTGCACCAAACAGTTTGCCAACAGGGAGAGATGGCGAGAGATCATGCAGAGAGCTGTATCTCCCTCTACCACCGAAGTGGAGGCCTCAACGTGACCACGACCGCTCCGCCAAGAGAGAAACGACAGAGAAAGATTAAGTCGTCAGAGTAAAAAGATTAAGTCCCCCGCCCCGTCTGTCTGTTCACGACAAACACAATATCATACGGTTTTCATCAATAGACGGAGTGATTTAGGAGGAAGGTTCAGGTGTATAATTATCTCCCTCTTATTTGTATGAGACGCCATTCTTGACAATTAAGTTGGAATAACTTGTACGATTCTGTGGAATTAGTGAAAGTTTGTACGGAACACTCAGTGCAGGAGTCAGACTTGCACTTGGCCGGTTTTTTTTTGCAGTATAAGTGTGACAAGCGACTTTTTGTAGCTTTACAAATGGCATCCATCCCTTTCCATTCAGTTTGGTACGAGAGTAATGGGTGAGGTTGTTGTGTCACGTGACATATGAAACCCAGCTGGGTCCATACTTTTGGATGTTTTAGAAATTCCAGGAACCTTCACGGGCTACACAGAGACTGAAAATAACCCACCAAAGTTTCATGAAAGATTAGGTGAAGGTACTTAAATGAAAATAAACAATTATAATTATTATTTCTTTAATTTATTATCTTACATAACCCCTGTATTCTCAAATTTGATGAATAAAATATAACTATACAACATTTTGCTGTTCCAATACAAGATAATGATGAAGACTTTGTCTAATATTTAAAAATGTAAGTATAATATGTAATTAGTTAATGTTAGTAAGAGTAAAAATTGTAATTTACACCTATTAATCTAAATTTCATCTAATAATGTAATTTATAGGCCGGTGTACCGTGATAAAAGCTAAATAACGACGTTGACGTAACAGCAATAAGGATGGGGCTACAAGGCATGAATAAGGACGGGATTATGACAATTGAAACTGGTAATTGACCTCTTAACGCTATGAAGCTTCAATGCAAGCCCCAAATAAAAAAATATGTATACATAAATATTTTTTCAAAAATATCATATTAATAACATATACATTTCAATATTGTTGAACACACAATTTCATTAAGTTGGTATAAAACGCTGGATTCGGGATTACACTTCGAAAGTATGAAAATTACCACTAAAGTACACTATATACAAGCGGCCTCCGTCCCTAAGTGCGTACATTACAATGCTCACGAAGACAATGTTGTCGTTGTAAATGGTTCAGATTTTTCAATTTTGTGTCTGGTCAAAAGCTCTATAAATAAGTAATTACGTCTCGTCTTGAAGATGCTGCATAAATACGTCACGATAACTAATAACAAATCTGATGCCTGCCTATTATGCAAACGTGACAGAAATGGTGACACTTCAATACCGATGATTTTCGGACTTCCACACTTCTACTTGTTTCACCATATTGACAGACTTGTTTGTCGCTGGCCGATACAAAAAGTGTCCGTTATTAAAGTTTTTGAAGTGCGAAATCACTGTTTATAGTTTTCTAACGTTTGCAAAATATGCGTTTGTTGAACTAACAAAATTGTCACGACAAGTGACTCTAGTCTGCAAGTCCCTTTATGCCGTCGGCCATCTTGTTGATGACGCTCCGCTCCGTGGGTTTGAAGACGTGCACGACAGCGTCGCCGGCGTCGCTCAGGGTCTTCATCATGTCGTTCCACGCCCCCTTCATCGAGTCCATGATGTCGCGCTTCTCGCGGCTGGAGGGAGAAGCTGACACCAACGCACAGAGTACCTACAACAATTTAATTTGAATGTAGTATTTATGAAGCATAAAAAAGTAACATTGAACAATTTGAAAATCAGAAATTCTCGTAAAAAATGTATTTGCTTATTCAACTGTCATCGTAAAATTATCGTTTTTTTGTATCCGCCTATATCTCTGCCGGCTGTGAACATTTTGTGTTGATTATTTTATTGTTAATTGAACTAATTTTGTTTATTTTTTGTTGTAACGGTCGCATTTCAGGTACAGCCCTATAGAGATATTTATTTAAGTTCTGATGGAAACAACTAAGAATCTACTGAACTCCATAAAGAATGTACTGAACTCCCTTACTGTAATATAAGCACACGTAGTGTGTTTTAGCGACTTCTTTAACTTGTTGAAATATTTACGTCTGAGAGGCACTATTTTACATATAGCTGGAAGCGACAGGATAGAAGTACTTAAATAGTAGTACGTTTACTTAAAAGTTCTCTTAACTACTAAAATTAAAGTTGGTTTTTCGATTTTCTTCAAATGAATTGCGTCGTCTTTTTCCGCATTTTTCGGATAAGTAGAACATTATGACTTACCCAAAGGAAACATGTGATACAATTCACATGTTTCCTTTGGGTAAGTAGTAGTTTGCAGAATGAATGGCGATTCGACATTATCGAAATAGGTATTGTTTAATCGATTGTTTTTTTTAGTAATACATAAATTAAAACGGAGACTTAGTTAGAACCCAGCCAATCTAAGAAGCTGCATCTATTTATATATACAAATATATAATTTATTGTGGGGACATGACAATCTATCTCGCAATCTTGCAGTATCTTATGTTACATTTTTCTCTAAGCCAACAAAAGTGTTTGATTTGTCATATCCACTTGTGTAGCAATATAAATATACATATGTAGTTGAGGAATCCACTGAAATTAATAGTTTTGTTCTCATAATTTGAAAATGAATTTCTTTTTCTTCCTCATTGCAATTACTTTTAAAGAAAAATGTCATTTTTCTCATTTATTAATTTTAAATGAATGAATGAATTTTGTTTTTGGCACATTGTTCAATGCATTTTGTTTTTCTTGAGGTAAAAAGTTCTTGCATCTTTTTCTTCGTACAGTTGAGACTGCAATTACACACTACATAGTATTAGTGTGTAATACAATAGGCATGATGACGGGCTATGAAAACCAAAATCTAATTCATATCAGTTAATTGTAATTAGTCCGTCACTTCGTTCATAATAATAAAAATGCAATTAATGAAAAAATACTCAGACAAATCGCATTACAATTCAGGAGTAGGGTTCAGGAGCGACATCGTGACTCAATGTATCGCCTTTATTTTTAGACTACGTAATTAAAGAATAAATACGTCACCAATATTTTTATGAGGGACTAATCATAAAAATTTAGTCATCATCCCTATTATGAGCGTGTTTGAAGCTACAAAAGCCAGTATTATTTGCACACAAACAAAAGATAGAGATACGTACACTTTTGACAGTTTTGGTCAAATTCATGCAATTAACTTAAGGGTCTTAACCTCGAAAATTTCGGTAAATTTCACTGTTTTTAAAGTGATATAAAATTATTCCACTTGGTGCAAAACCACGTAAAAAAATACTGTAGCTGGGTATTTGGCCTTTATTTATGTTAACTGGAATGTTATAATATACTTAATAAATCAAGAGAAAAAAAAATGGTAAAGTCCTTTTTCTATATTAAATTGGTATAGAATCCCTCGTCAAGCAACGCTTAGACATGGGACTAAAACCAACAAGTGTGTAATGATGTACATTTTAAAATTGTCAACTGGTTTTTCAATTCTATAGTTTTTAAGAAAAGTAGCCAAGACTGGTTTTTTGTCGTAAAATTATCAAACTTTGATGGCGTTTATCTCGGTTCCGGTGACTCGTGAAGATAAACTGAAACAGTATATTGGTAACAACGGTGGTTGTCAACACGATGAGACATATACAACACTGAAAAGTGAAGAGCTACGGATCGAAGATCATTCGCGTATGGGAGCCCCTTAATCACATTTTATTTTTTATTTTACAAGGTACACGACTAATAAAGTTGCAGAGCTGGTCAACGGTGTATTATTAAATAATATAAAGGTAATGGCAATTGAAAGTAAATTCTTATTGCTTTAGGATAATACTTACCACACACATCAAGACAGTCAATCGGTAATCCATATTTAAAAGTATACTTAAACACTGACGACTCAGTTAAAACAGACGCCTGCTTGACCGCGTTCTCTTTTATGTATACTCGCTTAGAAGCTTTACTGGCTACTGCTGTGGGATACAAAGGATCAACAGGATGCTCCGATTTTGCTCGTATCACGCACGTGTGACATAGTAATGAGCCGACGAAATTGCAGGACAATGGACAGGGCTGGAGCAAAACAACCAGTGCTGCGCAAGCGACGCACACGCGGTAAATAATCGAAATTTTATATCGAAAATAACAAGGGAATAATCAATATACTCGTATTCTAATAAAATGCGATAAGGCACACTTTTTTTACACCGAGGTGTTTACGACTTCAATTCAATCTGGCTTTTCTGTTGGCGAGTGTATTAAAAACACAGTCGACATCAGATTAATTTCAAATAGATTTCCGTGAAGTGTAGCGTATTAGCACATTTACGTTCACAATGTAATAATATGTGCTAAACGCCTAAGAATTTCATTAAAAATTTTCAAGCCATTACGATCGATTATTTGAAATACTTAACTTTTTATTACTTGATTGATAAACAATACCACCAAGGCATTCATAATTTGAAGCTTGCGGGTTGTTTAATTCTACTGGTAAGAGTCTGCAACTTTTGTTCCGAGTTGTCAAAGGTCAATGACTTGGATGTATAGGATACTAGGTCAGCACGCAAACTCTGTCTGGATCTGCTTCGGTGCCGATCACCGTATTGATGCATCCACCACACCACCACCATTTTCCACGTTCGTCCACCGTTGTATGCGAACATGACGAGCCCAGCCAGTCTAGCCCAACTCTCCACAACTATGCGCTTTTCGCGCGACATAGCGTCACCCGTCTTTCACTCATTGTATTGAAAGGACAGAGACAGACAATCATTGTCGTGCGACAATAAGTCGCGTATCACAGTATCACAGTTGTGCTAGAGGTGCAGCATTGCAACCGAACTAATCGCGTAAAAGATGTGCAACCAAGACTCGACTAACTAAAGAATGGCATATAATTTTTAAAAGCAAAGCATTTACATGTATAGAATTCCCCTAATTATAACATTTAAATTTTTAACCAAGTTTTTTTCTGGTCAATTGTAATAGAGATTTAAAAAATAAATAGATTAGATTAAATTAGATATATTTATTTCTCTATGAAAATTACACAATATCTTACATGTCCTAGAAAATAGAAAGAATTCACTAAAAGATCACACCGAGTTCACAAATATAACCATATTTTAGAATTTTTAAGGTGTCCAAAATTAAGTCTGACTGAAGCCTCCCATATCTCGAAGGGGTAATAAATTTGCGAGGCCTCTGACTAGGATTGGAATTTAATATAGATTTATTTCAATCACCGCCTACTTGTACTATTGGACAGTCTTAATATAGTCGGGTTTAAGATTTTTAACTTTTTTTGTAGGTAATAGCAATAAAATGTTAAGACATTTTTAATTATTTTTTATGTATTGTTCTTGGTCTGCGTTATTTGCTAAGCATTTGTAGATTTAGAAACTTTATTACAACTTTCATGGGTCGAGAGACCACTTCGGGCAATCGGCCTCAAACTCGCATATAGAGGGAATCCTTTTTCGAAACCGAAAGCAATTACTATTTGACCCTTGAACAAAACCATTATCTTTCATTGTGAAGTGTTAGGCCAATTGTTCTTTTCTAAAAAAACTTGTTAACACCTTAAACAACGCCTTTAATTTAAACCGAACCTTCATTCCTTAAATATAAAGTAGCCCATTGTGTAAGTAACAAAATTATTTGCATACAGTGGCATACATTTTAAAGTAATCCCGGTTTAAGTTCACAATAAAGACAATTGGCTTTGATCGCAGGTACAACAGTAATCGCTCTCGGTCTCGAAAAAGGATTTCCACTATAACACTCGCCTTTCAGACTCGCTAAAATAATTTAAGCGGATCGGACTCAGGATCGGGAAGACACTCGATATCTATGGCACTTCGCGAGTGCTTGACCATCGGCTTCGCACCCTCAAGTTTGTCCTCCGGGCTCGCCAAAATGATTTGAGGGGAGCGTTACTCTACGTGGGCTCGGCCTTAGGCCTTACAACACGAAGTTCACTCTCCGAGCTCGCTACTTAAACACTCAAAATATGCTGCGGTCTCCCGTAAAAATATTCAAAATTCAATTGCCAGGCATTTCCGCTGCCGACGCTTCTTTACAATAATAAAGATATACCTGGATAGCATTATTATTTTTTTACTTTCACATATATTTTTCTTAAAAGGGTTTTGTTTCTTTTTAAAAATTAAGTTTTTGTTCCATATATATTTATTTATGTACCTATAAGTGTTTTTCAAAAATTGCAAAGATTTTTTTTATTGAATTCCGTGTCGAATGTGATTTTTTATAGCGAAATAGGGAAAGTCCCACTTTTTTCGATATGGGAACCAGTGTGAGGCGAAAATGACACTTCCGCATGAGTATCATGCAACGTTAATAAATACAGTTGCGAAAAAAGTACAATGAAACAAAACAGTAATTTAAAAGAGACAATTTTGCTCTTGTTCAATCATAAACTTAATCAGTGCGCAGGCGGCGGGGGCGGCGCTGGGCACGCGTGTGGGGGTTATGATATGTATTGTGTCCGCCACTGGACGTTAGCATTTCTCAAAAAATAAAAAGCACTAATGCAAAAAATACAACTTTCCGCAAATATACAGCTACAAAAAGTACCACTTTTTGAGTAACTGTATTAAGGAAATCTTTTCTAGTAACGGGTACGGAAACCTACGCTGAGCTGAAAAATTAAAAACGTTCCTAATTCTAAAAGAGCGTATGAGACCAGTACTAAGTAAGGCGGTTTTACTGTTATTCTTTTTGAGCGTTGTGACCGTCACAATTCCGCCTGGTGACGTCATTTAAAGGACCGTATGTTTCCTTTACCATTATCTAAAATATCTTTAAAACTGATATAACTATAACTAAGCTAAAAAAATATAAAAAAATGAGTTACTTGATAATGAACTAACGAAATGGGTTTCGATTATAATCTACCTAAGTACTTGTAAATTTAAATGTCATTATAGTTTTTAGTGTTTGTCTAATCGAAACACCCTGTATACGAGTAGATAGTCACTACTGTTATACTCATAGAGAGACTGTTATTCAATGATAGATATTAATTATTATTACTATCCACATTATTGTATAAACACGATACCAGAGACAAGTTTAGATGGAAGGGTTATCAATTTTCTAGATGAGCAATTCTTGTACCTTGAAAGGAGTTTTTTTTTTGCAGACATCATGGTACAATGCCATTGGGTTGGACAATTGCAATATAAATGACCAATTATTATTCATTTTAAGTGTAACTGTTTAACAGTGCAATGTGGTCCATATAAGCACAAAGGCACTGCCTACCCTGAACGACCATGGCGCCATATAGGCACAGAGAAACTGCCTACCCTGAAGCCCTGAACGACCATGGCGCCATATAGGCACCGAGAAACTGCCTACCCTGAAGCCCTGAACGACCATGGCGCCATATAGGCACAGGGAAACTGCCTACCCTGAAGCCCTGAACGACCATGGCGTCATATAGGCACAGAAAAACTGCCTACCCTGAAGCCCTGAACGACCATGGCGCCATATAGGCACAGAGAAACTGCCTACTCTGAAGCCCTGAACGACCATGGCGCCATATAAGCAGAGAAAAACTTACATGGCCACAAACCCTGCACATGCCACTGCTGTTTAAGCATGCGCGTGCAATAGGCTTGTGTCCTAAAAAATATAATTAGTCCGTCAGTTAGAATCATGACTTTAATTGATAGATTCAGGCGTTACTTTGCGGAATTCCATACTAGATCAATGGATTATAGTTCCTTTGCTGTTCCGCGAACTTGTGTCTTGGTTAGATGTGACAATAAATTGTGCTCACATGCGCATATTTTCATGCAGTTTCCACGAAAAAAATATACGCATGCAAACCAACACCAAACAGTATAATCCTCGAGATGTTGACGGTCCGGCGTCCACCCGAGAAAATGAAATATGCGCATGTGAGCACAATTTATTGTCACATCTAACCAAGACACAAGTTCGCGGAACAGCAAAGGAACTATAATCCATTGATCTAATCATGACTTTTTTCTTTTGTCAATAAACAAAAAAATTATGAAGATATAGCCCGTTATTGCCCCGTGACGTCACGCCGTGCGACCAATTTTTTTCACGGCGTGACGTCATGCGCCTCCATTCCCAAACTTTGACCCGTTTTATCTATTTTTTTTGATTGACAAAAGAAAAAATACGTGTCCAATATTTTTTGATAATCGAACTGACGGACTTATTAGAATAATATATTTTTTACCCAGGAAAGTACCCTATCACCATTATTATCAGCCAAGAGAAGTCTACTTCTAGAAATGGCCTGGTCTAGGCCATAGACCGCCACCATGAGGGATCCTACGTGGCCCGCATCCAGTCCATCTTTGGAGGCTGCTGCATTTTCCGGCGGCCATTTAAGAACGCATCGGCCCCAGCTGCAGTTGCGTAGGTTCAACAAATAATCTGTCCCCTTTTTAAGTAGAAAACTACCGTGAAACTAAGACATATTAAGATGACATTAGCAGCTACTCACGTCGTAAAAGCCGAGACATGTTTCAGTCTATTCCGAGGACCTTAGTCATGGGACGCGATGTACAAGAAGGGCACCGTCGCGGTCAGCTCGTGACCCATGAATAAGGTCCACGGAATGGCCTGAAACAATCGCACCTTGACTGCAATAAGGGCACAATTAAAAATCGTAAAAAAATATTGAGCCCTTACTCGTAATGCAGATGGCAATAAGGCCACAATTAAAAATCATAAATTTTTTTATTGTGCCCTTATTGCAGTGAAAGTGCGACATATGGAGCAGTACCTAACGCTCGCCTGTTACGACGTGAATAATCGCTAATGTGACCTAAATATATCTGAGTTTCACAATTTTTTTCAGAAGGTAAGTAATAAAGTAAGTTTGTCATCTCCGTCTGGAGTGGTTAAATGCTCTTCTATTTAAGGTCTCAATCATTTCGATTGAAATGTCCCACACCTAGACATATACCATTATTCTGCAATAAGATGCCTCTACGACGTCTGATGATAACTTTATTTATATATAAAAACAGTGTTATAAATCTGTCTGTACATCCATCACTACGTCGCATTAGCTACGCACGGTGGACACACCTCATTAGATGCCGGTGTGGGCAAAGCGGCCATATTGGTTGTGACCATCGTGCGGGCAATCGGAGGAAGTCCCATTCGCTACAATGACTTTGTGATACCCTATATTATTATGCTTTTTATATATTTTCATCGTAGGTTAGCGTTTTTTACAATATGAATATAAAAAGTGCAATATTCATACGGCTACTCTATATCAAAACCTAGTAATCTAGTGTGGACAATAGACTTAATTTTACAAGAAAGCGTAAGAGCAGAAATTGAGCCAGCCTCTTAAAAAAAACTTTTATTCGGTAAAAAATTGTATTTAGACTGGTAGTTAGATTACTAATCAATGTACCTATGTATTGTTTACTATACAAAATCCAAATTTTATAATTTGGTAAATATAATCACGTTTTATACCCCTTACTAACTTTGATAATATATACACCATGTTAGTTTCTAACATACACTAGTTTCAAAACCATGCCACAACCTAGTAATCCATCTAGTTTATTGTGACGTGATTTTATTTATTTTTTATGATATTTATTTATTAAATAAACAAAGAACATCATTCTTATTTCTAAGACAGTTCCCTGCAAAACTGTATTACAGTTTGACTGCAGGCACGAGTTCTGATGTGATATTGAGGCTATAGAGGTACCAGCGTGGCGTCAGTAAAATAACAAGGGGGGGCGAAGCCTATTACCTTTACCCATATTTAAATAAAAAGCTGGTTATAATAAGCCTTTCCTTCGGCAACCCGGTGGGAATCGGCTTGTATGGACGCCACGCCACTGAAAGGTATAACATACAATATCGTCGGCTGAGAATACTCTTGACCATATCCACCAATCTGTATTGAAAATGGTTGGACATATCTAACATAAACGTATTCTCATCCCAGCATGTACAAAAATTAATGTTCCCCAACATTAATTAATTTTCACGGACATTCAAAGAGCATTTCAGCAATTTTCATTGTAAAGACATATCATTTTAACAACTTGATTAGTTAGGTATTAATATTATTAACATACTTAGCAAATTTTTTGGCCGAGCCGGATGATCATTCGGGCATTTTAACCGTCTGACTTTTCTGGGCATAATATTGGCCGTTTCATAAATAAATAATAAATAAATATCAGGGACAATCTTACACGAATCGACCTCGTCTCAAACTAAGCAAAGCTTGTAGGTACTATGGGTACTAGGCGACGATATACGTAATATATAGATAAATTATAATACTCCAACACATCCAAAACCCAGGAACAAACATTCGTGCTAATCACACAAACATTTGCCCTGGCCGGGATTCGAACCCGGGACCGCCAGCTTCGTAGGCCGTTGTGCAACCAACTGAGCTAATCGTGTCGTCAAAAAAGCAAACATCATCATTTTGATAAAAATTGCATATAATCGCGACTTTTACAAGTCAACTAAAAATATAATTTCTATGGAGCTCGCCAATATTGCGCTCCCATCCCGCAATTTGAAGCGCTGTGCTTTAAGGCCTGTCAGTTCTGACGGGACAGCCACTGTGTATCATTGTTACGGCATGTTGTTACTCCACGGAGAGTACAGTTCAGAATGTACTAGAAATCCCGTGCGGAGCTCAAGTACCTACCTAATTCAATCAATGTGATTGGCTTGCACCGGGCGGGCTGTCCCCTGCTAACGTGAGACCTTTCAATGTACTACGTGTTAAATAAGCATCCTAGCCAATTACGGGAAAAGTCCCTGCCGCGGTTTTAACTGGAGATTATAGAATGGGTTCCTTCAAGAGGGAAGTGAATAAGTTTTTAAAGGTTTGGCAACACGCACGTAATGCACGTAATGCCCCGTAAGGCGTTTCAAGCGTTCATAGGCTGCGGTTAGTGCATAAGAGGATATACTAGTGGCCGTTCCTCCATACAAACGTAATCTCCCGTTTCCTCCGTGGATAATTGTCATAGAGCAAATTTTTTTATAAATATAATCTATACTTACCTGTGCCATGCTCCTATGTTTTATTTTTTTATATAATTTGTTTATTTTAAGAATTAGAGGCCCTCTAAAACTGCAAAAAATGCCACTATCTGGCGCCATAAGCACACGTTCAGTAAACAAAAACGAATATAAAAGAAAAACAGTAAACATATGTAGCATAGCCAAAGCCCTCATTATAATATATGTGAAAGAAAAACTAAAATTAGTCCAGTTTTGGAAGAAAAAATAGGGTACTACGAAACCCTGTTTTCGCCAATTTTTTAACCGACTTCAAAAAAGGAGGAGGTTCTCAATTCGGTTGTATGTTTTTTTTTATTTTTTTTATGTTTGTTACCTCAGAACTCCGTCATTTACACGACGATTTGGAAACTTATTTTTTTGTTCATGAGTAGGTATATCCAAATTGGTCCCATAAAATTTTGGTGAAGATCTGATGCCGGGATCCATGAGGAATCGAAGGAATTCCTCGATTTTTATGAGCACGTCTATGGCGATTTCGGTATTTATTACAGTAGTTTAGGCATTTACATTTGAAAATCACCATTTAGTGGAGAGAAACCAATGATGAAGATACCAGCCATCAGTTACCACTGAGGGCTCTACCAGTGTTATTTAATTCGCGGATCGCTAGTCGATTTGGAAAATTATTTTTTCGGTTAAGAGTAAGAATCTCCTAGTTGGTTCCATAAAATTTTGGTGATGATCTGATGATGAGATCGATGAGGAATCGAAGGAATTCCTCAAATATTATGGGGACACCTATGGCGATTTTGGTGTTTATTAAAGAAGAACAAGCATTTACACTCGAAAATCATCATTTGGTGAAGAGAAACTGATGATGAAAACACAAACCACCAGTCACTAATAAGGGCTCAACCAATGTTATTTAATTCACTAAATGCAATATAATTCTTTATCATATTTTGCTTAGAGGCAGAAGTTAGTTAAAATCAGGGTAGCAAAGTGGAGCTGATAGTGGAGAACCAGAGAACTCCTTAACGGTTAAGAGTTACAGGATAATTCTTAAAAAATACATGTATTATAGGTATGGACGTTACGACTGTTAGTCATATTCTTTATAGTGTGTCTCTGAGGTAGTCTCCTTATCACCAAGTCAGGATCTGATGATGGGATCCCAGGGAAATCGAGAGAAATATTATAGGCACTAACAATGTTTTGTATATATTTTTCAAAAGTTATTCAGTTATTTTCGTCTGCTTGTCATCATTTAATGATGCTGAGCTGATGATGGAAGGTACAAGTCCTTATTAACGGTCAATAGTTGCGAGATAATTATTTAAATATTATGGGTTAGTTAGGACTGTTAGTCGTATTCTTTTTTAACCAGCAAGCTACTGGACTTAACCATTTTGACCAAGCCAATTCTTATAATATAGATTTTTATTTACAATCAAATCCTCCTCAATCTTCCCATTCCGGGCTCTAAAAAATACTTTATATCACTGTAATCCATCACTAAAAGGCAATAAATATTTTTTAAAATAAAAAATAACCGACTTCAAAATAAACTAAAAAGCCAAAAATAATATTTTATGTAGGTACGGTACGGATCACATTTGAATCACCTTTTGAAGTCCGTGCCAAACCTGAAGTAAAGTTCTGTAATCAACAAAAATACGAATTACTATAACTAAATATATAGGTAGGTAATAACTAAAGGCTCGCCGCCGCGGTTCTTGATCTGTGTTAATAGTAATAAATGAATGGCACCGACTTCAAAAGGTGATTCAAATGTGATCCGTACCGTACATAAAATATTATTTTTGGCTTATTAGTTTATTTTGAAGTCGGTTCTTTTTTTATTTAATTTTTTTTAGTGTAGGTCAGATCGTTCCGAGCTGCAGTTGTCCCTTTTGCACTGGAATACGGGGGATTTGAGGCGATGCGATAGCAATAGTTTTTAAAAGTACCTAATTTCCAAAAGGCCTTTTGCTAGTATATCCTCTGCGCTTGTTTACCATCTTAGTAGTATAAAAAATATTCAATGGCGGATTGGAGACTTTACATAACTTACGACACTGAATCGAAAAATATTTTTTTTGGTTTTTTGTGTATGTTTCTATGTGTCGTTGCGGCTACATCACGCCAAATCGGCTAAACATTGGCTAAAACGGATTTCAACTATTTTTGGTACACGGGTAGCTGGTCTCCAGACGGTTATAGGATACTTTTTACCCGACTACACTGTAGAAAAAGAGGGGATATGACTTTTTCTCCTCTGCGAACGAAGTTGTGGACACCATCTAGTACCTAATATAATTCATCATCATCATCATCAGCATCATCATCATCATCATCATCATCATCATCATCATCATCATCTTCATTATCATCATCATCACCATCATCATCATCATCATCATCATCATCATCATGATCATCATCATCATCATCATCATCATCATCATGTCAGCCTAATAGACAAAGACCCATGGATCTCCACAACGACCAGTCGTATATGCCGCCCTCATCCATCGGTTTCCCGCGAACTTGACCAGATCTTCGGTCATCTTGTACGCCCTAATATAATTGCACAATTACAATCCGCAAGCTCTTCTGTTTTAATATAGTCACTATCTAAGTTTCCTTGGAAGGCTCTACTATAAGTCCATTTATGTCTGTCACGACATACTGCCATAATAAACAGTAGGTACCCACGGTATACTAATTTATTGCTTTCATTTAAGGTAAGCGTCCTAATGTTTGACATCCGTATTCCGATAGTCGACACCCTGTTTGTTACCGCAATTACTATGAGTTAACACGTTCACTGGCCCCGTACAAAACGATCTGACAATGCCATAAGTCAAAATGCGTATCCAGTAAGGAGAAGTGACCCCACGGTGGAGGCATGGACTCCTGTCAAGCAATGACCCACCATTTTGGGGGCACCCGGACAGGACACGTGTTAAGGTTGAAGTTTGAAGATGCCAACTAAGGGGCCAGTGTCGAGCACTGGGACATTGAACTTAAAAATACAGACTATATAGCTAATAGCTAAAGGTAATAATAATTTAGACACACGTAGGCATAAGCAATACGCAAAAATATGTAGTGAAATTGTTTGCTTTAAGTAGGTATGATCACACAAAACAACTGGTGTGTTGTGGTAAATTAAACTTTTAATAATTTTTCGTTCACATTTTTACAATATTTTACTTCTAACATAAAAATAATAATCATAACAAACCAAAGGAACCCAAACACGACAGATCATGTGTAGTTTAAATAAGCTTCTGTCAAAAAAGAAATTGTGACATGCTCTTATTGTCGACTGTACTTTTCTTTGAACATTCGTCAACTCATCAAGACGATTGTGAAGAGCTCAAACTCGGTATGATTGCGTTATTTTATTTTAGACTACTTATGACCACATTTCAACTGAATCAGATCAGCTCGATGGTATCATAATATTGCATTGTCACCAAACTTACTTACCGATGCCAAGTCGATCGGATATCAGCAAAAAGTTGAAATATGGTATACAATTTTTTAAACCACAAGTACCAAAACTTACTTACGTACATACATACACTTAGTTACATGCATACGAACGTTGCAAGTTAAATATAACCTTGTAAAATCCTATGGGTGACTTGGTCATCTCTCTCGTCCTCCGTTCATCTCCATTATCAGACCAGATCAATGATACATTCGGTACCCCGACTTAAATATCCAGGCCTGTATACTTGAATGAATGAATTTCTTTATTTCGTCACATATAAGCTTACAGTAGCAACACCGAAACGCTCACATGGTAGACAGTAGATACTAACAGAACACAATTTAAATCAATAGCAATAATAGTCGCTACATAATGACAGATATAAATTAAATTAATAGCATTTACAATTGTACCATTAATCATAAATAATTAATAGTATAACTTAAGTCTGCCTGGATAGTTATGTGAGGGCACCGACTGGACCATAACTTTTTTTTTGTTGAACCTTTGCAGATGGGCCAACTATGCAGCTCGTTACTGCACATCGAATATTTGTCATAGCACCTAAGGAGCACGAACAAGTTGCCCGAAACTGCTGCCCAAAGACACACAGACTCTTGCTCCATTGGTGAGATGCTTAATATCTTAAGTGGACGATTGTGAATTTGCCCTCATTAGGGCTAATCAAGATTGTCGGGAGGCGAAGTGCCTTAGGAGGGGATTAATACGTCCATCGCCAAAGTTGGCGTCCCTGTCCGTCTGTCTGGTCCTATATGTGAGGTGCGGGGGTTCCAGCCCTTTTGGCTCTCAGCCGTGCCGGGGCACAATTTTATCTAAGTGTCGGTAGATTTTAGTGCCATTTCGAAGTAGTTTATTTCGAGATTGCACAATATTATATTTGTTGGACTTTCCGCACTTCTAGAAATTACATTAAAGTCTACAGCCAGGGAACAAACGCTCGAAAAATTGGCCAAATATGCCAAATTTCAGCTCAATCGAATACCGGGATCACGATCATGGTTAACTTGAGAAGCCCCTGAACCTAAATAATGTCTTTTTTTGGCAAAAAGCTAATTAGAGAAATAGAATGCACTGCACAGATCATGTATCGCTTTCTACATAAATCATTCTAGAAAGATCGTTGTTCAATCATCCACTCGATCCCTTGAGTTAGCGTTGGAACATGGAGCAGACTTTCTTTTTAATCTTATCATAAGAAATCCAAAACTTTTTCTGTACGCAATCCCAAGCAGCTGATATGTTTTCACCTATGTCCTCTATGTCCTGTAACAAAATCAAGAATTCTGTCACACATGGACATAAATATAAAGGTTAAATAGCGCCCGTAAGCGTTTAAGCAATGAAGCGACTGGTTGAAAAATGGCTTTGATAGACTCCCGGAGAGCCGTGTCTCGTAGACGTGGGTTCGAAAAGTAAGACTCGAAGCATACAATTTTTCAACTTTTCGCTTAAGCATAGGTAAACATTAGTATAAATAGTATTTTTACATAAGCCTGTGTTTTCTTCAGAGAAAGTCGTGACCCGTACGGGTCGGATCCCTGAAGGTCCGTTGAATACGGCTGTTGGCCGCGCCAGAAACACGTGCCGCTGTCTTTCTCTTTCTAGAAGAAAAATACAATTATTTTATAATTTATCGTATCATTATCCGACATTTTCTTAAACACTTTCACCTCTCTTGTAATCTATATTTAGTAGTTCATTTTAGTATAATATTGTCGGAAAATTTCACATCTAGCAAGCCTACAGTGAGGTTATGGCGCGTTTATTATGCGATAGGTACAGTTAGCATCAAATAGTCTGTAGAATCCAAAGCGCCATATATATCGTAACACATCTTTAGAGGTATATTTACATATAAGAATAAAGATGTGTTGCGATATATTTGGCGCTTCGGATGGTACAGACTATATGATGATGGCTGTACAAGATGAAGCATCCGTCACTGTTCGTCATATATATGAGTAAAGGACAGATGGATGTGGTACTTTATCATTTATCTGCTGCGTAACAAACACGACCATCTTAGGCTCGCTTAAGATTCAAAATTTCACCTCCAGTGCTTTTAACTTGTGCATTGTCTATCAATCGTAATCTCATGTCAGCGACGGAACTTGGAAGAATAACCCCCTTCCATGAATAGAACCTACCTCAGCTGGTTGCAAAATCGAGACTTGAGTTGCGCCTGCGTTCTCCCATAGCACTTGTTGCTCAGACTCGCCTGATTTGTCCAAATTGATCAAAAGTTGCTGATCCTTCTGAGTATTTGGAGTTTCTGTATTTTGATTGTTTTCAGGATTCTGGTCACTCTGAATTGAACCCTCCGTTGGAGCCTCATAAATATTGAACATTTTGCTTGGACCTTTGATCCCCCTAAGATACGCTAACATTTTGGATTTATCACGATTTTCTGTTGAAGGCTGGCTGTCCCATATTTGCTGAAAATATACAGGTTAATTCAATGACCCAGTGAGCCAAGCGTTTATGTTTCAGCTTGGTCAAAAAAAAATTCGTATGTCGGGTTGTCCGGTGGATGTACGGATCACCTCTAAAGGTCAAATTTCTCAACCGACTTTCGGAAATTTCGTGAACAGGTTCGATAATCATATAGAGTTTTATATGTCGATATTTTTTCAAACTGGCGGAGATATGAGGGTTGAAAGACTCGCCAGGTCTACAGCTCACAGAGCCATAAAGTTATTTGTATAATAAATAAATAAATATTAGGGGACAATGTTTATACAAATCAAACTAGTGCCATGGTAAGCACAATAAGGCTGTGGCTTGTGTTATGAATACTAGACGACTATTTAATTTACTTACGTATATAGACATAGAAAATATGCAAGACCCAGGAACATATATATTTTAACTTCTTATAAAATGCCACTTAACCGGCCTTGATACTTGAGAACTATAATAATTATCAACGATATGACAAGCTGCTATGGTAGGTATAGGGGTACTTATTGCGTAAGCAATTTGAATTTTATTTGATATGAAATTTAAATAAAATTAAACAACGAATAAACAACAATTCCTATCAAAACCATGTAAGAGTTTTTACGGACTGAGGTGCGAACCCCAAAATTGCGAGTGCTGAGTACCAACAAGTAAAAAACAATATAGTATGTAATGCAGAAGTACATGTAGAACCCCAGTTTAGAGTGGTATGATCTTTTTATCGTTGATTTTTTTTAGAACTTGACTTTGATCTGGGTGGTTCAGGAGGTAGGTAATCGGATTCAGTGGGGGTACTGAAACCCAGAAACGAAAAACACATCTGGAGTATGATATTCGCGGCAAGGCAAAGGTACTGCATGCAGAAGTAGGTTAAACCGGTTCAACCTGACTTAAGACGTGGGAAAGAGAGCGAAAAAACGGTCATAAGGCAGAGAATGAGCCTATGGACTGGTGTCGGACCTCTAAAAGGACCCCTGACATACTTACCTGAGGTTTAGCAGTACTACGAGTGGGTATCCAACTCTCTGCCCGTTTGATAACGTTCGCCTTGACGGTGGTGGTGGTGTCAAGTTTCAGCATTCCCCTAAGATACTGTAACATTTTTGTTTTGTCTTTTTTTTCTGATGAAGTGAATTGACCCAAAATTGAGCCCGTGATTGCTTGCATGAAAAGAGTCTGCAATAAAACAAGGCATGTTAATATTCCTTTTAGAAAAAGTAAACTGTAAATGTAAAAGCCAGAACTACTCAATTTTCAACTATCAAGTTATTTTCACTATGATTCTGTAAAAAGAAACACAAAAACTATTGCTACGGTAAATATCTGAAGCCTTGATATTTTCCCATTAAGTTAATTCCTTTGCATTATATTTTTTTGGGAATTATAAAAAAAGTGTTCACGTGTCATTATGGCAGTTAAAGATTGGAACGTTTTCCTTAATCCACAGGAAGTCTTAGCACATATTTTAACTATGCCCATTGCCCACAGATAAACAAAGTATTAAGACACGTATTTCATATATGATCATGATCAATTACCAAAATAAATAAACTTGCTAGTCCTTGAACCATCTCTTTTAACTAATAATCACTTCCTTTTGCAATTAAATGCAACTCGTATTCGTTATTTTTCAGTGAAGTGAATAACAATTTATTAATTTAGTTTTAAGTAGCAAAATTTCGATTTGATAAACTTCACGGACACTTAAACGTTGAGGAACATCCGATGAAATTCGTCGTCAACTGTTCAACCGAATGCGATTGTATGCCCATTAAACAACGAGTGGCTACTGAAATCGACTGATTCACAATGAATTATTAAACAACGATACCAAAACATAACAGTTGCATAGCAAAATATTTAACAAATAAATGCCTCGTTTATTAATATTTAATGTGTCATACATAATCAACATACAGGTGCAGCGTTAATCATTGTCAGCCTATTGACATAACTGATATAAGCTAAATGTGTCCAACATATCCACTACTGCATGTGCATAGGCGTCTCCTCAACACGTTCCCTGTCCAGCCAGGTGCATCTAAAGATGAGTTTCACACGACGCGGCTTGCCAGGAGTCCATACTTCTGCTATAGAATCCCTTTCCCATGACCTAAGGGTAAATCGTTTGTCGTTATAAATTAATTATTTCATTTCTCACCATTCAAATTAGAATTGTACACAAAATAATCATGTAATGAAGCGGAATTTACTTTGTCTTTTGTAAGAATTCGACGTACGAAGTAAGGGTCAATATTTTTTTTACCGAAGAAAATAAATAAATAATTAATTAAGAAAATAATTTTAATAGAGAAGCGGCTTTTTTTTTCAAACTGTAAAACAAACGTATTGCAAAGCTTACAATATTGGCCTGTGTGATCATAACACAGCTCAAACAATGAAATTTACTGCAAAGTCACGGAAAAATCTAGAAAATATATTTAAGTACTGAATAGTAAACTTGTTTGACATTCTGGCACACTTAGTTGGTACGAAATACTAATGACAAACACTAACAAGTTAAATAAAAGTAAAGGAAATGAAACCAGATACCAATACAAGTAGTTAGCCTTATCAAAGTCGAAAACGGGTACATTATTCGTAATCACTTCCACTAATTGACGTATGAAGAAAACTGTACCTATATAAAAACAGAAAATGCTTTCACTTCATCACAATTTTCTGTATCATCAAGAAAATGGTGTCAAAGGTACGTTTTAGTCTGTTGTCATAAGCAACACATTTAGATTTATTGGTACAGTGAGCATCAAATAGTTCGTGACACCGAAAGTCGTCTAATAGTTCGGTACACGTCTTTATAACAGTTGGAATAGATTAGATTAGATTAGATATATTTATTTCATAATATAAAATGTCAATATAAATTACACTATGCCAATTTACATGCTTTTATACCATAATCGTCACAATAGATTAATTATAATAGATAATCTACAAACAAATTGATTACAGAACAAATAATTACAATATATGTCAAAAATGTAACCAGTAGATAGGTAATTGTCAGAATACAAGAACTAAGGTAACATTATAATTAAAAATAGCATTGAGAAGTCAATTAATTGTAAAGTCAAATAAGTCAAAATTAGAAATAATGTCAAAAGCATATCTTTAAGGGTATGTCGATTTATATAAGTACAAACCAAGGTTAAAATAAGAGTGGCAAATACAATGTAAATTATATATCCATATACTCATTTACTGAGTATAATGGATTATCCAATAAAAATAAGAGGATTATTAAATAAGGTTGTGTACCAAACTGTTTGGCGACTTTGGGTGTCACTATCTATTTCATGCTCACTGTACATACGCAGCTACGTTCCAAATTTTAGTCAGTACGCCTACCATGAGTTCGGCACGATCGAGTATCGAGCGCTCGATGACGGTCAATCTCTTTTGCACTATTAGCGCGTGCAAGAGAGGTGCACTGACTCTCGATACGAGAAACTCGCTAGCGCCGATCGTAAACTCAGGTCATGGTAGGCACACAGGATAATATCTAAGTGAGCACAAACATTATTCCGGACTTATTGGGTGCTTTTTAGTTTTACATTGCATGCATTTTTTCCGGGACAAAAACTATCCTATGTCCTTTCTAGAGTCTGAAACTATCTCCATACAAAATATTATCTAAATTGCGGTTTAAAGCGGTTTAAGCGGGAAGAGGTAGCCAACAGACATAGTTACTATCGTATTTATAATATTAGTATGGATGTGAACTCCAATTTAAGTAAGTACAAACCGTAATAAACAGCATGTACAGATAAATATAATCTGATATACAATGCCGCAGGGTCAGCAGAATTTCACTTACCGTTTATACAACAAAACGCATTCGGTTTATGTGCAAATATTAATTCCCAGAAGCAAATACATTTATTTATGCTTCCTGTATACAGTATTGTATAAGTAATAGGTACTATGTTGTTATTCAGTTGAACAACAAATAATTATGTATTCTCAGAACACTTAATATGAAACATTCACCGACTTAATCAACCTTGCACAAAGATATGTGTCCTGGAGGAAAATAAAATACTTTTCGTATGACTGTCCCAAAGGGACTCATCTGATTTGTAGTCGCAATTTGGTCGCAATTGCATTCGCTTGCCGTGCAGTGCAGATCATAATCTGGTCACTGACTTTCAGACAAATGGTATATGTAGTCAGGTATATATGGAACATACATTCAGACCCAATGTCATCATGCTCTGTCAGTTATTTTAACGTTAATAACAACATTTATGCACATTGGCGTTTTTTGGAACAAGGCCGAGATACATTGACGCTATATATTCTGAAAGTGTAACAGTCCTAAGTGTATTTAAAATGACGCGCCAATATCTTTAATGCCGGTATAACTTTAGAATATTTAAGTTTAAAATGAAAAGAACGTTAAAATGTCTATCCACCTGTGTGCAAACCCTTAATTTGTGTGTTACATTTATAAAGATTGTACCCATGGTTGTCAAATAAATAGAGTATATTATTTAAATTACGCATATTTTCCGGTTTGTAAACTCATTTTATTAAATTCTCCTCTTAGAATGTTACTGAAATTTCAGTTCAATGTGTGGCATATATTTGGTCAGTTCTTCTTAAAAGATTTTAAGGTTGCTCTAAAAATGTTTAGTGAATATTTTCGGAATAATCGCTTTGAAAGTAGCATAAATTGTGTCCCCTCCTCTACTTCTAAACGGTATGTCTAAATTACAAAGATAAAACTTAAGAATTTCTCATTGAAATAAAACAATTTAACGGATTATATCGCGTATATTATCTCATTTTAGTTCCCGACGTTTCGGAAGCTTTCCAGCTTTCCATTGTCACGGGTGGACAGTCCACCGAGAGTAATAATCGCGGTAACAGAAGAAAATATTGAAATTTACTTCCAACGAAAATTATTTTCAACATAATCAGATATACCGTTTTTGAGTTATTGCCAAAAAACTGCGGTTCTCAGCAAGAGGACGTAAGTGCTGTGAAGATACGCTCTTTTGCTAGTGCACTTTTTCATTTCGTATTTTTCATCTGTAGCGCTGTTTTTTATGACCTGCTGCTGAAACCTACCCTGAGCATGGTCCGGCATGCTCTTGGCCGGTTTTTATATTATTCTGCTTAGTCGTACTCTCCTGCTGAAGTTCTAATGTCCGTGGTCATGGGTCGACAGATATGTTGGTTTAGGCTTTACGAGACTTCTCCATCTTTCTATATGTGGCACTGCGTGTACATTCAATACGGGAATACTTAATAGATTTATTGAGGTCTTGATCTTGTTAGTTATACTGCTCTCATTTTCCTTTATTCATATCCAGTTGACGTGCGTGCCCTTTAGCTTCCCTCTGCCCTGCCACTCTATAACTAGCCAAGTTTTATCCGTTGGGAATAATATTCCTTCTACATAGTTTACCGTTGGGAAACCTTATTGCACCACACGATAATTGTACGTATTATTTGCTAAAATTCATTATATAAAATAATACATTTCGCTAGTATTTCTATCTAAATCCCAATATCCCAATCACTATAGTATGAGAAAGCGTGAATAGATAAAAATATAAGAAGACGCTTTAAAAATATGTAGCTCATATCCCAGTAAAGTGCAAAAGTGTACCAATATTAGTACCTTAGTGGGATGTAAATAACTTGATGAAGGTCAACGGGGTTTTGAAATTTCTACAAAACTGCTAAACCAATCGTACTAAAACTCCGCTGTCCATCTGTCTGTCTTTTATCATCTTTACTTTTTGAGCTCTAGTTAATTAAAAACTGCCAAATTTCTACTTTTATTATATTTCAAATAATTTTAATTTGGGTTGTGCCACCTCAAATATAGAAACTCTCTGAAATAAAGATTTTTACGGTCTTTAACATCGACTGAAAATTATTCACGTCAGATATAATTGGGATGCAGTAATAGGGTACATAGAGCATGGTGCAAAAGTGATTCAATGCAAGTTATTAGAGAAACCACACGTTAGGTCACGTTTTCATATAACAGTATTTTTGCATGTAATAAAAAACTACGTATCTGATTTCAGTCTTTTAACACTCATGTTAAAGAAGCTGAAATTCCCTGTTTTCTACAGTAATGATTTTGAGTTTGTCACTGAGAATATTAAAATTATTTGAAATATAATAAAATCGAAATTTGGCAGTTTTTAATTAACTAGAACTCAAAAAGTAAAGGTGATGAAAGACAGACGGACAGCGGAGTTTTATTAATAGGGTCCCATTTTACTCTTTGGGTACGAAACCCTAAAAAAATGCCTCGCTGGCTAAAAGTCGTGTGTGAAACTATGTGGGGAGGCCATTCATGATACTGTAAATAAATCTTTCATATAATAACTAGTTCTGCATTACAGGTTACATTATCCCTCCTGGTGCTATGTCTCTGTCTGTCACAATCCCTTCAGTTCCCCGACCACAACCGCACTCGCCGCGAGGATACGGCTAGTATGATGTCCCAAGGGTTCAGCGTCGAGGACTTTCAGAAGTGGTTAAACTCCATAACCAAATGGTTCCCTGGTGGCCTAGGAAACATGAAAGAGAAAGACGTAGGCCCTGAGCCTGATGAGCCTACACCCGATTCAGACAAGGATGACAACGAGGAGTAAAGGGAAATGAGAACAGTAACTACAAGAATTGATAAACGGCTAACGGATTTAGTGTGAAAGATGTTGTTTAAAATAAAGTGGAATATGTTTATTTGTTTAGTTTTTTTTAAATCCTTATTTGCTAACTCGTAACTAAATAACATTCGGGCTACCAGCAAAAGCACGACAAAAAAGTTAACCCTAATATATGAAATACTAAAGTGAGACGGGAGAAGCTTTATGCCTACTCGCATCAACATTGTCAGCATCTTCTTTTTTTCCGTGATGAAATTATTTTTATCTCGTCTTGTCAGTCGCGCTTGAAAGGCACAACAAATTATGTGATTTTTCACATTGTTTTATTGTGGCTTAAATAGATTTCGGCTCGCAGTTACATTTTGTTTCGATTTTTCATATCTATTATCGTTCTCAAAGTTTTTCTGATTACTTCTTTTTTTTTCAGGTGCTTCTACTAATTATTTTCTATTTATCTATCTGTGTAACTCAAAAAATTGTCGAACCACGCCATAAGTTTCGAGTGTGCCCTGACTACTCTGCGAGGTCCCAGGACGCCACTACAGACGACAATACAAGAAATCCGGACGAGGAATTACCAACACGAGATGCTACTACTGCAGCTAGTACTACTACTACCATGACTATATCGGAAACTACTACGGATTCAGTACAGACTACGAACTCCACACCTAATCCTAACCCCTTTAGGCGAATCCCAGATTTCATAAAAAATGCCATTGAGAAGTTCATTCCAAAGATCGTCTTGCCATAAATGATTATCGAACAGCAAATGCGGAATATATACGAGAAAATACAAAAAAAAAAGGTAAAACTTCGTTCGCGGAAGACAAAAAAGTCATAACCATCTTTTACTTGAGCGCAGTCGGATAAAAAGGATGCTATAAGCAACCATCTGTGGATTTCAACTTCATTTCAACTATTTTTGGAACACGGGTAGCTAGGCTACAAATAGACATAGTCATAACGATACCGTAAACTTATGATTAATGTACATTACATTTACAAAACTTACGGGCAATGCTAACAGCTCGTATATTGCTCGCTAATAATATTAGGCACCAAAATGCTTGAAGCCTTTTTACGGCGAATTTACAGTCTCGTAACCATCTATGTAGCTAAATATGAGAACTTTGTTCGGCTTTTGAGCTCTCATCAAAATCGGCTTAGGCTCACTGAGATGAGATAACAAACGCTGCGTAGACAGGGTCACTTTCCTACCTGAAATATTATATTTGGTAAATATAGTACCTACAGATTGGAGATAGAATCAGTTGCAGACAAAAGTGACTCCTTTTGTCATAGCACCCTACTGCCACATTTATACACTTTTTTCTGACTTTACACATTTGAAGTTCAAAAGAATTGACGTTTTACCGGAATTTGCTGTAAGTACATTGCTACTGCCACATATGGTAAGCCAGAATATACTCTCCGTCGACGTACAATAGTAAAATTCAGCACGAAGAGAAGCAACGCTTCATAGCAATTACTTATGTACATGACAAATATAGAATAGTTCTTGTTCGAAAATGTAAAGCTCTTTGACGAGTATGTGTGTGACACAGATCTAAGATGTATCTATTGTACAGGCGACTCCAATTTTAATAGATGTATCCACCTTTAGACCTTGTTACTATGCAATGACCCCATACACATCCCGTTTATATATTTTCGAACCCGAATGGTACCAAAATAACCCTATTCCTAAGTCTCCGCTGTCTCTATATTTGTCTGTTTATCACAAGGCTTCAACTCTTGGACCATGCTAGATAGACACTTGAAAATTTCAAAGAATGAGTATTACCTACTGTATCCGCACCGAAACAGTTTTCATTACGGTATAAACGGTATGGTAGCGGTATTGAATATAAATATTGCTTCATTATAAAGGTTAGTATACCGGTTAAAATAAATATAAAGGTATACGCTACCGGTGATGACGACATCGCTATTTCTCATAGGTGTGATTAAACCTTTATTAAAAAAGTAATCAACCAGTATTATTTCGGCACCGAAAAAAATCTATTGTAACCATATTGTAACTTTTACGATGTAGGTTCTCGCTCACGGCGGCGCCGGCGACAGTTATTGAGCGGGGGAGCGGTGTGCGGGGAACCAGCCGGTATACTTTTACTTGCCAGAATGTCATTTGCCCGAATATCATCTGCAATACTCATCAACGACCATAAAGTTGTTTCTCATAATTTCGTATGCCATACTCATTGCTTACCAAATTGATCATATGCCAGAATCTTTTGTTTCCCGTAATATCAATTTCAATAATCTCGTTTTCCATAATCATTGTAATTCATAATAATCACATGCCATAATGTCATTTGCCATCCATCTTAATTGTTCGATTCGATGATCGATTTTGATGTAAAAATGACCACAATTTTACATCAAAATCGTAAAATATAGGTTAATTTAAGATACCAATTTTGTCCATTTTCCGTTCGGATGAGTATATTTGTTACAATTCCTAACCAAAGTTTGCTGTGACGTAATTATTTAGGCGTTTTGTAATCGTCAAAACCTCGTATCCCAGTTAAGGATAGTACCGAGATATGTGGTTTTGACGATTACAAATTGCAATCGGTGTATTAAACCTATTCTTCTAAATGGTTTTTGAATTGCCATACCTTTGAAAAAACTAGTACATCCCAATTGGACAAAATGGAAAATGGGTCCAAAACCGAAAACTGCAGGTTGGGTTAGGTTTGTATTGTGACCAAGTATAGTCAAAATGCTTGCATGCTTTGCGTCCAAAACCGAAAACCGTAAAAAACTGAAAATACTTGCAAACAGCGAACTATTGCACGAGTATGTAAACAATTGACAATAAATATCAGTTGCAAAATCCACTGCATACCCGCCAACGTGTTAAAAACACATACCCACACCACATACTGAAAAATTTTCGAGCGCCTGCAAAAATGTAATAGCAAAATGCATAGCCAGGATTAATTTATGTAGTATGTTATGTAGTATGGCGTTTAAATATTCTATTAATAATATAATTGCACTTAATTATATGGAATACAATACGTATGGAATTTGATTCATTCTGGCATCTAATATTCGAGAATACAAGAGTATGCCAAATAACTTATCTAGTAAATGAAGCATTCGGGCCACTGAAATTCGGGCAAATGAAACACGAGCAAATAAATATTATTGCATATGTATGTCGGGTAAACAATAGATAACCGAACCAGCCTGTACCTTTATGAAAACGGTTCAGGTATCGAAAAAAATAACGATTCCGTTATATTCCGCTACCAAAAATTTTCCTTTGGGATATCGAAACCTAACCGAAACGAAGCGGTATGACGTCTGCCTTTTAAAACACTACCTTTATTTTCCGGTTATGCAGTCCCTGTGCGGAACAAACATTAAAAATTAAATTTAAATAAATCAATTTAACGGATTATATCGCGTATATTATCTCATTTGAGTTCTCGACGACGACGACGTTCTTTATAGATTAGGCCCATCTGGCATGTATTTGAGAAAACAAATAAAGGTGTAAATACATGCCAGCTGGGCCTAATCTATAAAGAACGTCATCGTCGTCGTTTGCACAAATTGAAACTTTGACAGAGAAAAATATATCTTTTCTCAGACAACCCGTGACCATGGAAAGTTGAAAAGCTCCCGAAACGTCGGGAACTCAAATGATATACGCGATATAATCCGTTAAATTGTTGTATTTAAATGAGTAATAATCGCGGAAGCAGAAGAAAATATTAATAAAAAAAATACAACCAAATTGAGAACCACCTCCTTTTTTGGGAGTCGGTTAACTGACCATGCGCGAGTCTGTTCACACTTGTACGGTTTTTGATGAGATATCATAAAACTCGATACAAGCTTAGGTCAACCATTGGGTCACGTAGTACGAATAGGTAGGCAGACCCATGGGCAAGACGTAACAAACACACTCTCGCATGTATACCTACTCGTAGTAACAGTGAAACAGGTAAACACACACTATAACTAAATACTTTTATATTCATAGTAACTTAAAACCTACTGGGCATTTTTACACTCTAAGCGGTGTCAATTAACATGATATAATTGTCTAAGTAAATGTTTGTCACGGATGATGACACTCAGGTTGGGAATTGAACAACTATCAACGCTAAGTCTGGGTTTTTTGCTAAAATGAAGGTACGCGATAAAAAGACACTTCAGTTAACCTACACTGATAACACTAATTAGGGCTCGTCCTTACGCAACCTTATTTTAAGTACCACACATAATACTGAAAACAGCTTCAGTTCAGTGCAACGGAGGCAGTTGAAAAATGCAGTGCTCGATTGTTTTTTGTTTATTCGTGGTCGGTATTCAGGGTTACGGTGACAGTGGAACATATGACGATCGCTCGACAGAATACCCATGGAGGCCCGTGGTCGGTCCGTATGGAGACCGCTCGAAGCCTTTGAGTGTTAAGCCACCAAAATATGATGACGGCAAGTTTTATTCGTCAATTCAACAGGCCTACGTGGGGAGGCCATTCGTGCCCTCTCCGTATTTAGGCGGGCTATATACAGTTCCGTATTATTCTTTTGACCCATACTATCCTCCGTTGGTCAACTATGGTTATCCACCGAATTATCAATTTCCTATTCGTAAAGAAAATAAAGACAAATATTTCACAGGATACTAAGCCACATACATTTTTTTTATGATAACATGACGTAATATATGCAAATATAAAAAATAAAGGAACATGTAGTCACTCGTTTTATTTTTATGCCTCATAATACCTGAACTCTGTTTGCAAGTAAGTGCGATTAAAACAACAGCAATATGATTTTTGTTTTTGATTCGTAAATTATCTCACTATTACGATATGGTATTGTAAAAAGGACATAAATATACCTAAGCAGTTGTTTCCTATTCGTTTATTTCTTTAATTTTGTTAAAAAAAGTTTGGTAGCAGTGGCGTTCAGTCCATATAGGCACAAAGGCACTGCCTAACCTGAGCGACTATGGCTCCAGGCACAGAGAAACTGCCTGTCCTGAATTCTCGAATCTCTGAATCCCTGAACGACCATAACTCTCTATAGGCACTGAAGAACTGCCTACCTTCGCCAAAATCCTTGTACACGCCACTGTTTGGTAGGTATACACCTCAAAGTTTCAAATATATTTATACAGGTCTTATTATTATGGCAGTAAGGTTTATGTATACATATTTTGGAACTTTGTGTGGATATTTATCTTTGCCCTTGACTGTACATTTGGTACATACCCACATCAGTTACTAACCCACATTAGATAAATAAATACACATTCATTAGAATCGCATTACTGGGGTCTTCCACAGCACTGAGAATTTCTGGAATCATTTCTCATCTTATTCAAATATTTACTGATCTCGCTGACGACAAGGTGCCACAGTGCCACCAGTAGGTAGTAGGCTTGTGTACAAAAAATATATAATTAATCCGTCAGTTAGATTATCAGAAAATATTGGACACGTATTTTATTCTTTTGGCAATTAAACAAAAAATAATGAAGATATAGCTCGTTAAAGCTCCCCGTGACGTCACGCCGTGCGACCATTGAGCCCCGACTGCCAAACTTTGAGGCGCTTTATCTTTGTCTTTTTATGTTTAATTGACAAAATAAAAAATAAGTGGCCAATGTTTTTTGATAATCTAACTGACGGACTAATAATAATATTATTTTTTTACCTAGAAAACTACCATATACTCAAAAACAAAAGAACACTATTGTAGGGCCAAAAACAACTGAACGTTGGAGTCATAAACACTAAGTCGCACCACTCGCTTGCACTTGCTGCTTCTTCTAAAGCGCGAGCGAGAAGGCCGACTTAATGTTCATAACTCTAACGCTTAGTTGTTTTGGCCCTGGTATAGTATATATACTACACAGTTTATGGTACACTATGTAGTCGTCAGTTCTTGACGCGTTCACTGTCCCCATTAAAAACGATTTGACAATGTAACTAGTCCAACCTGTGATTCAGTATGCGAACGTGACGTGACTCCACAGAAGAAATATGGACTCCTGACAAGCAGCTTCCTGACTCATCATGAGGGTAGTAGTAGTAGTAGATAAGCAATAGGAAAATCCGTAGATGAATAAAGGTAACCAACATATACATAATATATATAATAGTATGAATGCGAAGACTTGCTATATTTAAGTAAGTACTATTGGGCGAGCGATACTGCTCATAGAACTGATGGCCCTCCACAAGGCAGCGTGGATAGACCCCCACAAGGTGGCATGATGATCTGATGAAGGTTGTGGGAGCCCACTGGAGGCAGGCGACGCAGGATTGAGCAAGGTCACGTTCTTTGAGTGAGGCCTATAATATTTATTCATATTATTTAAATTACATTAGAGGTTACTTATGTCGTAAAAGCCGAGTACTGCTCGACATGTTTCGGTCCGTTCCGAGAACTTTAGTCGTGAGAAAAGGGAAGTCCCAAACGCTGCCCTTCTTGCACTGCAGGCCTATCTATGTCCAGTCTTTCAGCTGATGATGACAGACAGGTAACGTGTTAAGGATAGCGCTTCATGTATTTGGCGATCTCTTAATATGCGACTAAGAACG
Source organism: Hedya salicella (assembly GCA_905404275.2). Lineage (NCBI taxonomy): Eukaryota > Metazoa > Arthropoda > Insecta > Lepidoptera > Tortricidae > Hedya > Hedya salicella. The sequence goes on along the minus strand of FR990112.1, from coordinate 7,994,399 downwards.
AATGATGGGTAGAAGCTTCGTCCAGTAGGACAGTGATCACCTACTAGCCCAGATACACAAGTTTTAGGGCCAAAATTAAGTGAGCTTTAGAGTCAGAAAAACTAAGTCGCACCACTCGCTTGCACCAGCTGTTTTTTCAGAAGCGTGAGAGAGGCCGACTTAAAGTTTATGACTCTAACGTTCAGTTGATGCCCCGGTATAATCAGAGCAGTTTTTTTAGGTTCTCCCATTGAGGGTTTTCTAAAATGGAAATATCGCCACTTGGCGCTACCATGTAGTAAGTCTAACTGACAAGAAGTGTCAACATCCACCAAGACCAGCACAAGATTTTGACAATTCTTGTCAATTAGACCTTACGTCACGGTGGCGCCAACTGGTGATAATACCATTTTAGAAAACCCTCTTTGTTAGGACTATTTAATATTAGTGTTAAAAGAATAGTTCCATTTTGCACATAAATATTCCACACTATAACAAAACTAAAATACCTATAAGTATACCTGCACATGAGCAAATTTTTTTTTTAGCTTTTTCGGTTACTGATTCAACACACGTAAAGCGGGGCCATTACTAGGGAAAGCGACACAGTATACCTATTGTCAGTTCTGCTTCGAGCTTATGAGTCAAGAAGTGCAGTTGGAGACCACAATTTGACTTGGACAATCGTTTTTAAAGACGTTTCTACTTTAAAAGCAATTTTGATGAATGAAAATAAACTTCATTAAACATTAGTATTATTGTTCCTATAACTTAGTTGTTTGATCTAAGCATGTAATAAATATCAAAATAAATGTAATAGTTGTTTAGTACTGGACGAACTCTTGTGCATCGGCGCTAGCACGAGTATACTATACTGCAATCACCGGCTAACCTGGCTGCTATGGGAAACCCCTCCAAAATTAATATCTTCGAATTAGAATTATAACCCTCAGTGCTCAGGAAAATAAACTACAATTTCATTCAAATATTCTGTTACCCTGGTCTTCATTACTCGGAAATGTAACCTTCGTCATGTAGGTGTAATGTAAACGGACCTTACGAGCAGAGAACATGCTAAGTGGTACGCTCCATAACGCATATGGAATTAATTCATAGGACAGTGCCAAATCTATTGCCGTACGTCTGTTGTCGTTACATCAATGGATCTCAAACTTTACAAAGAACTGCAGTCAGTACTTTAGAATGTTATTTTTTACGAGCGTGTCATCATCGCACTGATTTCCGTGGTCTCATTATTTTGCTGAAACTGTGATTTGTTGCGAATCACACGCGGTTGTGCCAGTTGAACAGAGAGGTGCTGGTTCAATACCGCCTTAGACAGCAGTGGATGCCAATTATTATTTGTTTCTACTAAGTATTTTGTATCAATATTGTAATGTAATTTCAGTGGCGGGAGGTCCGGTAGAGGACAGGTTAATCGCGCGTAGTTGGGATATATACATCAGAGCATATAAATGACAATGAGTCGCCCATATAAATGATCCAATAAAATATGAAGAAGGTACATCATTTTTTTTATCCTAATAGTAATTGATGAATAACTCACAAGCCTAAACCAATGAGAATAAGTGTTTGAAATATTACATAGAAGTTCCATACGTAACGCATTAGCATTTAGAAATATTTTTGTTTTAATTTGGCCTAGAGGTATGGAAATACCTTCGGACAATCAAGCTAATACACAAGTATCGTCTAGATAATGAAAAATATTCATTTTAAACTTAAACATTGTAAAAATAGATTCTGCTTATACGGTGAATTCACCAGACTAACTGACTTTTTGTAATGAATTATTTTTACAAATAAGTATTAATCTATTGATATTTCGTATTCGCAAAAGCATTTTTTGTTGACATATTTAATCGTTATGACACATTTAACAAATAATCTGCAAAGTTTGAGAATGTGTAATGTTTTTGGTCAACATGCTAATATTCACAGAAACTATGGAGTGAGATAATGTCTAACAAACATAAAAATTCAGTCAATGAGCTAGACTTCGCCGAACAAGTTACTTAAAAAATGTTATTTTTCGAACTGTAATGTTATGTTTGTTGTAATGTATGCTTCACAGGAATTCCCAAATTGAGATAAAATCATATTTAAGAAAAGATACTCCGGAGTCGTGATCAGTGTGTTATACCAGAGCAAAGTGTGTGGATTATATTCTTCAAAATGTTCAAAGTAAGTTCGTCCCTACCTAATATAGTATTCGTGAAGTGAAAATGTATTAGTGTTTCTTTGCGTCTGCCTGACCAAAAATATGAATTCACATCCACTATCAAAAGCAATTCTGCTATTTTAGAGCAATATCAATGAAACGTGAAACAAAAACAATCGTTTTTGCTTTAATAACAAAAAAATATAACATTGTCAACAGACAATATAGTATGGTAATATCATATAATAACAAATGCAGATCTCTTTTATAACTTTTAAATTTTTATTCTGTATTTGAGTGAGCGGGATAGCACCATGCGAACTTCGAATTTCGAATTTCATAGTAGCCCTTTCTTTTCCTTTATCTGCTCAAAGTAATTTCTTCTTGGTCTTCCCTTGCCACGCTTTCCTTCAACTTTTCCTTCTATAACGTTCTTGACGATAAAGTCATGTATTATCAGTTGTCCTATCATAATCCCTGTTCTGTTTTCTATTAGTGTTAATAGGGTCCATAAGATAGGTTTTGTCCATGAAAAACTAAAATTCGTTGAAAGCTTGGTGATTTTAGGTTCTATTAACTATGATGTAACCTTAAAATTAGCATATCAGATCGTATTAAGTTAATGATTTATAAAATTTGATTAATATTTCTTCCCTTTCGTTTTTATTTAAGGATCTATCAAATACTTACAGACTCTATGTTAAATATTGATAAATGTTCATTTAAGGCGAAGGGGTGGGCAAATCACTGAAATCGAGGTGTCTGTGCAATTTTTGATATTATATGTAGCATATAGCGATGTCAAAAGTAACTATTCGGGACACATATATACTTAATTATGATTTGATAGCGTAAGTTCGTTCCTATCTGATGTAACTAGACCTAGAAACTGTTTTTAAGAAGCAGGTTTTTAAAAATATTCTACATCTTTTTTTCCGCCTGTGTGCAATTCTACATTACCAAATTTTGCACATGTACTTTAAAAACCTTGGTCTACTAACTGATAGGAAAAAACTTAGTCTAATTTGTTTAAGACGGAGTTTAGACCCAAAATCAACTTTCGCCTACGACATTTCTACGAAGTCAACGTACTAAATATTTGATCAGTGTAAAAGCGTAGGCGCTTTAGCAGTGAAAGCGACGTTGCGTGCTCGCGCTACGCCACGGCGGTGCGGCGTGCGCTTACGCCGTTGCCAGCTCGCTTTCATCTATCCATAGCGTAGCGATAATGTTTTTGAATTCATTTCGTCAACTGATTGCGCTTGTGTTGTTTTGATGTGTTCTATTCTACGATTTAGTACCAGTATAATAGGGATGATAACTAAATTTTAAAAATTAGTCCGTCTTGTAGATTTGTAAAAATATTGGACACGTATTTTTTCTTTTTTTACTAACCCGAAAAATAAATGCGATACGTTGAGTCAAAATATCGCGTGACGTCACTCTTAAGTACAAATTTTACTTAGGAGTGACGTCACGAGCCCCCACTCCTAAAGTTAAACGCGATTTATCTGAGTATTTTTTTATAATTATGTAAAAACGAAAAATACTTGTCCAATATTTTTGTATAGTCTAACTGACGGACTAATTAGAATTTTGATTATCATACCCAGTCATCATGCCTTTATATCAAGGTACTCTGTGTTTATTATTATTACGAAACGGTAGTCTTTGAGGCGTTGTTTATTTCGGGGATTTGTTATGTTGTTTTGTATGTTATTGTTTGTGTTATTTGACATTTTATCTTGGTGTTTTGTGCGGCGTGAGTCGCTCCGTGCGACGTAATTACTTGGAGATTCTTGAGTCCCTCAAACTGGGGAACAAGAACGGTGGCGGTGGTGGTAATGGTAGTGATGGTGGTGATGATGGTGGTGGTGGTGATGGTGGTGATGATGGTATCACCACCATCACTACCACCACCACCACCACCATCATCCACTACCATCCACCACTGTCATCATCATCACCATCACCACCATCATTACCACCACTATTACCAACATCATCACCATCAACGCCACCACCACCATCATCATCATCACTACCGTCACCACCACCACCATCATCCACTACCATCCACCACCGTCACTATCATCACCATCACAAGCATCCCAATCATCACCATTACCACCATCACCATTATCACCACCATACCAATGATCATCCAATCCTGAATACCAGTAGAAACCCCCAGGGTCCATCAGGTTCTGGAGGTTGACAGTCCGGAAGCTCTTTACATCCTTCCGAATCCATAATTTAAAATAGGCACAAACAAAAATCTTTCTATTGACACAACACATAATTTCAGCAAGCAGCAAGGTCAAAAAAATAAACTGGAATAAAGTAGCCTCAAAACAAGCGCCACCATACTGCAAAAGGAGTCGATAGCTCACAACTAGTCAATGCCCGATACGACGAGTCGAGGGAGAGCATCTAATTTGTACTAGATGGCGCGCGCGCTCGAAGTATTACGTTCGGGCCGAACGAGCAAGGTCATTTCCCCATCTCTTCGCCTTAAGTACTATAGTCGCTTCCCTTTCTTATGATCGTAAACATAGTTATACCCAAACGAGAGAAAACGAGAAACGCAACAATTATAGTCTTGTCGCAATAATTACTGTGATTACTTAGGAAGAAATAATGTATGTGATACGAATACTTAGATGGGTTAACAAGTGTAACAGTTGATAACTTTTTTTTAACCAGGCTTTTCCGTGGAAATCAAATGGAGGACTAAAACTTAAATACACCACATTTTTAAATTTTTCCAAAGTTTCTCATCTAAAAGAGCGTAGACAACAAACAGAGCGTAGATTAGATGACACAGTCATACTCACAGCGTAGAAAAACATACACAAGCACTATTACTAACACGAATTTACTATAGAATTATATTATAAATATTGAACTGCTGTTCCTCTTGTGCGCTGTGCACATTTTTCTAAATTTTTCATTATAAATATCTATTTAAGAATGTTATTGGGTTACTTGATAATACATTAATGGAACTTCCTTATGTTTTAATCCCGGACCTGATTATATTTGTATACCAAGTTTCATCTAAATCCGCTCGGCAGTTATGATAGTAAGATTTAACTATGATTTCGTTTTCCGTAACAGGGCAGGGATATTATTGTCATTTTTTTTTAACTCGCTCGGACTCATTTCATGGTCAATATTAATGCATTTGTATTTGCCATAAATAAGATTTGCATTGTATTACAGATCACGCTCCTGTTAGCAGTTACCTTAACCGTATTGATGTCGGCGGTAACAGCGCAATTTGGCGGTGGCTACGGCGGCCAGGGTGGTTTTGGCGGTGGTTACGGAGGTGGGCGCGGCGGCCGCGGTGGCTACGGTAACCAAGGCGGCTTTGGGGGCAGTCAAGGCGGCTTCGGGGGCAGTCAAGGCGGCTTTGGACGCGGCCAAGGTGGTTTTGGAGGCAGCCAAGGTGGTTTCGGAGGGGGCCAAGGTGGTTTTGGAGGCGGCCAAGGCGGGTTTGGCGGTGGACAAGGCGGTTTTGGCGGCGGACAAGGAGGATTTGGAGGACCGGGGGGTTTTGGGCGTTAATTTGTCTAAAAACTATGACTTGACGTACAAAAGTGATACTGAACTGAATTGTGATTGTAAACAAAGGTATATAATATCGATGAAATTGTTGTAAATTTAATAAAATATATTTCGATATATTAAGAGTTCTATAATTATTTATATCCGAACTAAAAATCAAGTGCCGCCTATCAACCATATGTACACAATGACTCCTTTGGTGCTTCGGACACGTGGTCAGTCGTGAGCCAGACAGTCCAGAGAAGCTCATGGTGGCTGGTTACTCATACGTAGAGGAAAAAAAGGCTCGAGGAAGATCGCCGACCCGATGGACCAATGCAGTGAAGGAAACGTGCCAGTCAAACATATAAAGCGTCTATTCGGACGGCAGAAGACTGATCGACCTGGAGAGCCTCAGTGCATAAAATGACGACCTAAATTGGTCGCGACCGTCAGCAATGAGGTTTCGATGAAGAAAATAATTATTTAATATCCATTCAATATCATCAGGCAATTTCTATGTAAAATCCACACAGTCGAATAAATGATCTCTCTTTTAAGTCGTAAAATGATGTGTCAATATGGGTTTATTACTCATAAACATAAAGTATTTGAGCAAATATTTGTAACGGACATTCCTGGCGCATGGGCATACAATAGAAAAAAACCGGCTAAGTGCGAGTCGGATTCGCGCGCCGAGGGTTCCGTACAAACTTTCACTTGCCCTAACATTAAAAATGTGCAGATCAAGCCCTTTCATATGATATACTATTTGACCTAGTAGCTAGACTTTTAGTTTTTGCCTCACCGTCATATTCGTCGTTTTTTTAGAAAATAAAAATATATTTTTGAATATTTTCTTTACGATACCTGTGGGCTGAGTATGTTTATAAATATTCCAAATTTCAAACAGATATCATAAGTAGTTTTTGAGCGCAGAGTCGCACCATAAGGGTTCCTTTTTTACCATTTTTGGTACGGAACCTTAAAAAGGTCCGTCAGAGGATCTACTCTACTGACGCCGCTTGCTTAAAGTTCAGTGTCGATATGCCCGGTGTCGAGCAAAAAAGATACGATTTTAACACATCTATATACATAAGTTACGGTTTCGGCCGAAACTAGAACCAAACCCAAACCTTCGGTTTCGGAATTGGGTCGGCAAAAAACATTTTTCGGTCGAACGGATCGGACACTGAACTCATTACATCTCTCGGCCATTTTCACTTGCGTCTCATCTGTATGACCCCGTGGCCATAGTTAATAAATTATTACTGGCCCTTTAAAAAGTAAGTAGGATAATCTGAATATGTTAGCTTTTGGCTCTTCGGTCTCAAAAGGTTGCCGGCCCCTGCTATAATAATAATAATAACGAAAATAATGCGACCAACAGATTATTTTAATTGTTTAATTTTATTTTATTGTTATATCTATGAATTCTGGTTTTTGGTTTTTTTTATGTTATTTTTATAGGCGTTATATGCTTTGTGCAAAACAGGTAAGTAAAAAAAATCTGCCATTGGTGTTCGTAAATTGTTTCGACCTGTTATGCAAATAAATAATTAACACCTTCCTTTAGCGGGTATTATGTTATGATGAGTTGTCCTCATAATCAAAAATTTATACGTGAGTGTCTAATAATCCGATAGGCTCTTGTTTGTGGCCAAGAGGACAGTGGACCTCAAACTTTGCCTACTTCAGAGATGGGTATAATGGGTCGACACAGATGACATCATCGATCACTGACGAAACATTTAGGTACTTGCCTGAAGTCGATATAAATTACTACGCACCAACTGACCGAATCAACTGTCATAGCCCATACAAAATCATGACACTTGATTCTGATTGCGAGCGTCAAACGCGTTAGGCAATAGGGGGGCGGCCCTATATTGCAATAACCGCGCTGGTTATTCAAAAGTGATTTGTGGAGATAAAAAAAATAAGACAATATGGTTATAATTATCCTGTAATACTCATATTCAATTATATATTCCAAGAATAAAATTTCAGTATAAGACACCTATGAAATACTCGTAAGTCTCGCCTTTGGTTTCGCTTTCGCCAGTTCCGATAAGCGACTAGACGGACCAATATTTTACGACCACCGATATGGAACATATGTATCACGATGACTATTTAACGAGGGCTATTTAACAGATAAAAATGCATGGCCAAAAACAGAAACCAAATAATTTACTTTTACCGGGACACGGCATATCAAACGTACTTAAGATGTTTTAAATAAAAAAACATATTTTGATTTTTTATCTTCTATTATTATTATTTTTGTTACTTTTATAAGTTTTTATATGTTTTCTTGGAGAACTACGCATTGAGTCTTAACACATATATTTAGGATAGGCTAAGTACAAATATTGTAATAGATATAGAAGGCCTACTTACAGAATAAAGATCATTATTTCATTATTTCACTAAGTACCTACTTCACGTATCTAGGCGGTTTAAAGCGTAATTTCAGATTTATATCTTACGTCACCCATCCAATCCAAACGCCTCGAAGGGTGCAACATGGACTGCATCCATGTCGCACCCTTCGAGGAGCACAGTCACTGAATTGGCTGCATAAGCGGGCCTCGACTGGGAGGACCTTGAGGCTGACGCGCATCGATCCAATCCATTAGAAATCCCTTCTGATATCCATATGTTCCTGATGAAGGATGATAGGATACCACCATCGCCATTGAAAATAACGGGAAATAAAACAAGTTAGTAGATTTGCAATGCACAAATAAAAAATATGTAAATTGAGCTCAATAATTACTGAGTTTCTGATAATGGCCACTATTAGAAACTTACTATATTTTCTCGCAAAGTTACCGAGAAGATTCCTAAATTTCTGAGAACATTGCTAAGTTACATCTACTTAAACCTAACTATGTGTAGTTTACTATTAACAATAACTGTAGAACATTTATTTTATCGATGACGATTCAGACATATAGGCTATGAGTAAAATTTATTTAAATCAAGAAAAGAAAATATATACTTAAGAAAGTTACATTATTTAAGTACCTATACATATTTTGTTGCATGACATATGAAGTAAGGAAGGCAGACCTGTGGGCAGTCGGTAACTTAGGGCATAACCTTGTAACTAAACGTATAGTGTAGTAGATATTTAATTTTGTATACTGAGTTTTAGACGACCATTGCCGAGCGGATTTGGCAATTACTAAACTAAACAATCACACTATATAAAATTAAATATCTACTGCCGATATATAGACGTGTACGTCTCGAGTTAGTAAGTGACGCCCGAACCTCCCGACTGCCCAATGCCCCCCTACCTCCCCTTTAATATGAATAAACACAATAAGAAGTTTGAATATCCATGGTGTTTAAGTCAAACCTCAATCATTTAAGAATCTTTTATTAAAACAGGAATCAAAGTATTCGCAAACTTATCAATTCAGTCAACGGCGTCATCAGCGTCAAATGTGACGTGAAATCGAAATAAAAACAGGCTTTATAGCAACGCAAAGTTAAATTTGTTACCATAAACGTGATAGAAATCCCCAGTAAGTCTAAAATATTATATTTAAACGAGAATTCAATGATGTTGTGATCAGTTTGTGTTTTTAAAGCAAGTGTGACTATTCTCAAGATGATCAAGGTGGGTTTCGTGTTCCGAGTATTCTAGGGTATAAGCGGTTTTAATGCAAATAGACAGAATTATCTGATAGAGCACAAGGACATCGGCGTCGAAAAGCATTTTTTCAAAGGTTTTAGAACTTTATCGCTGACCATTATCAACAAATTTAAATTCATAAGCATAACATCGTTTATTGCACCGTAGTAATATTTTTTTACAAGATATGTATATATAATCACATCACACATCACAACGTGATGGTGAGGTGGTGAGGAGATGGTACAGCAGACCTTAACACTAAAATAAAAACTATTGTTTGGAATTATCCATTGATTTTTAATCGTTTAGCGGTATTTGCGTAACCTCAATTACATAGATTTATTGATGATTTAGAACATTTTTTATAAAAATGACGGCGCTTTAAGTAACTTTAGCAAATAATTGTGACAGATGAATATAATTATTACTTGTAGGTCTCTTGGCATTTTAGTGCAATCCAACCAACATTCTGTTATTTAATACCTACATAATAAGTAATTTTAAGCAAGTTACTTATGGGTACCAATTTATTTAGAAGTTTTGAGAAATTGATTGCAAAATGAAAAATTCTTGCAAGTCTACTAGGTCCGATATATATTTTTTATATCACTATTGATTAGGCAAGGTCCCCGTGCTAGAAAATACTTTCCCAATAGTTGGCATCTTCAACCTTAATTCATGGCAATAGAGCTGACCAGCCGGGTGTCAATTATTGGAATTACAATCTCAACACTGGGACATTTAGTCATAGTACACTTTTGTTATTTTTTATCGATTCATTTATACATAAACGGTTACAGATTACACTGTTGCTGACCCTGGTCGTGATGTCGACGGTAACCGCTCAGTTCGGCTTCGGTGGCCGAGGTGGTAGACAAGGCTTCGGTGGTCAAGGGGGATTCGTGAGTCCCGGCGGGTTCGGCGGACGAGGAGGCTACAATCAGGGAGGGTTTGGCAGCCAAGGAGGATTCGGTGGTCAAGGATTTAGGGGACAAGGAGGGTTCGGTGGACCTGGAGGCTTTAATGGCCAAGGAGGATTCGGTGGGCCTGGAGGCCAAAGAGGTTTCGGGGGACAAGGATTTAACGGTCAAGGAAGTTTTGGTGGCCCAGGAGGATTCGGTGGCCAAGGTGGATTTTTATATAGACGGTAATTCCTCAAAACTTGAAATGAAATAAGTGATAATGTAATATAGTTTTATTTGATCTGTTACAAATTAATCTTAATAAATACTGTTAAAACTAATAGCTGTCCTAATAAAAAATAAAATTACTAGGTACTTTAAATGGGTGCTGGCTGAGAATATTGGCTGATAGCTGACCTAGCACTCGATATGACTTCCGACATTACTTGTAGCAAAATGTTCCCGAAGTACAGCGCTAGTCGAGACCCCTTCACCAACGGACTCGAATTCAACTTTTCATCGACTGGGGGCGCTTTGACTTCAGCTTCTATACTGTTTCCAGAAACCACAGGCAAAACATTTCCTTCTAGAAGTGGTTCCGGGGTGAGAGCTTCAACTGCTTTGAGATACGCGTTTATTTCGTCCACTCTGGCTATGTCGGTGAGCAGATTGCCTTGGACCACGCCCTTCGGCACTGGAGGCGGTAGCGGCAATGGTGGGGGCGGTCCTGGTATTGGCACGGGTGCTGGTTTTGCGACCGGGGGCAATATAGGAGTTGGTACAATAACTGATGGTGCCGCGCTGGGCACACTCACAACAGGAGGTGGAGGAGGAGGAACGGGAGTTACAATAATTATCTCTTCTACTGGCAATCTCGAAAGATCTGCCGGAGTTATAAATACAGGAGGAAGCATAGAAATTGGCTGAGGAGGTACGCTAATAGCAGGAGCCGGACTTGATATTACGGGCAGTACTGGAGTAAACATAGGAGGAACTGGAGATGGTGGTGGCGAAGGAGGTGACGGTGGCGGGAGAAGAGGTGGTCCCGCCTCCAAAGATTTCTCTAACGACACCTTAAACATCGGCACATCTTCACTTTTCTTAGGTATTGGAGTCAACTCAAATGGACTCCTCTTTGCTACTACATGCTTTGTTGCGAAATGCCCAAATTTCGTCCACTTCTCTTTAATAAAGGTGATTGGTTTAAACGGAGCAGGTTTGAAGGAGAAATCGAAATTCTTCTTTATTTTCACTTCCTTAAATAGCAATGGCTTGGAGTGTACGACTTGGAAAACGATTAATAGCAACAGGATCTGTAAAACAAAACAATACTACTAAAAAAATATAAAAGTAGTTCAATAATAATAACATTATAGTAAATGAGTAGTCGCATATAAATTATAAATTATACATATAATCTATTCAGAAAGAAAATGCCACGAAATGTATGGAAAGTGAAATATATTGGTAAATTAAATTTTTTTGCGTTCGTAGGCGCATTGGAAACAGTTTTGGAATACTTAATGAACTAAATCGTACAAGCGTTAATATAATCTCATTATTCGGACATTTACCTATATTCCGCGTGGTTTTAGTCAAATCAAATCAAAATATCCTTTATTCAAGTAGGCTTAGATACAAGCACTTTCGAATTGTCAGTTACAATGGGAGAAGTCTTTGCTGGGAAACATACAATATGATATATGATCCAACATTTGTTGCAAGGATTAGGGAAACCCAGAAAAACCTAATCAGATCATTTAACTTAAGTATAATACTTACTTATTATTGTTAAAATCATCATTTTAAAAATTAAAATAATTAATAAGATAAATCCCAAAAGGATTGTCAATAAAAAAGAAAAAAAACCTAGAATGTGTCTAGAATAAAATTCTACATGTCAGAGTATATAAAACAATTAATATATAATTAATATAATATAGTGGTAACCTTCTCGACTAAAGTATTGAAAATTTTGATTTACTATTTCTTTGAACATATTTAGATTACACTAGCGGTGAATGACGTTACGATTAAGTAAGTACAATGCGACTTACTTACTCGTGAAATTGACTCATTGCGAAAAGGGCAGCGTCAGGGTCCACCTCGGGTTTCATGACTAAGCTCCTGGGAACGGACCGAAACATATAGAGCAATACTCAGCTTTTACGACATAATTAACCGCTAATGTTGTCTAAATGTGTCTTATTCTCACGGTAGTAATAGCTCGAAATCATACGAAAATCTACACACACAAATGTGTCCACAAAGTTAGGCGGTTGAAAAGCTCAAATAATTACCAAATTATACACAATGAAACTCTTTAAAAAGACCTATTTTAATCGCCGACGCCGGCAACACAACACCGAGTATAATTTCCTTAAGCCTGTATTTTGTAGGCATACTATCAGTATCACATTAACGTATATCACTTCAGGGTTTCTTATTATTTTTGCACCTGGTCCGAACTAAACACCTGCCCGAAATTTTTTTTTAATAGTACCGCGGCACACGCACTACGGAATCCTCAAGAGTCCATAGACTCTAGGTTAATAAAAGAAACCCTGATTTATATATTTACAAAAATTTGGAAAGTACCTTACAACCAGCCATAATGCACAGACGATTGGGAAACTGTGATGCAAAAAGAAGACGATTTCTTTAAATAAACTCTCTTTGACGCAATAGAACAATCGAAGATTAAAAACACGACAGAACACGCTATGTGATTGAAAAGTCATTCTTGCACCAATCACGCTATAATTTTTATTAAAAACTGAACGGTATTAACATAATGTAAAGTTCTGCTTGCAGCTCATTGTATTGTCAAGATACGTGCGTGCGATAATTATTTCTTTTATCGAATTAAACTGCAATTATCCAAACGGACTAACATTGTCTCTGGCTAAAACAGAAGGAGCGCTATAAAGTGATAGTTGATATAAACTTAATCTCCAAGACTTAAGGATTATTTTTGGAAGGCCTACTTATCAACTCTTAGTACCGTGACCTAGCTAGTGACATTGATACCAATAAATGACTATACCCTATTAGCACGCTATTTTTTGTCTTTTAGAACTGCACAGCCAAGTAAAGTAGAAATCCTAATCTAGGGCTAATATTAACGGCTCTGCAAAATACTGTCAGGTGCTTTCAGGGAGATGTATATTGTCTCCGGGTCCATTCGTTCATAACTTAACCTACACTTACAAAGATGTAAAGGGTCTCTAGGCGTCCAAAAAGTAAAATAATCAAATTTATATTAAAAAGAATAATAATAAATAACAGTAAATATAAAAAAAGCTTACGCTAAGTTTAATGGAGATGTAGAGTCTCCATTAAACTTAATATTTATTATAATTTTAATTAGGTGATGGTCCATGGTCAACACAATGGACTTTTGGAGGTGTAAAGTGCCTCCAAACGTCAAAGACAGATACCATAACTTATTATTAATGTTTAGGATGTCTTTCAATTGACGTGATACGATTTTGGAGGGGCCATGAACTCATGACCAGGCATCGGATAATCGGATAGATATCTACCTAAATCTTGGCAGCGGCTTCTATGTTAAACGGTATGGAGACGGACTCAATTTAATTTTCGTAATAAACTTCTAAATATTTAATGAAAAACAATGATTGTTTTATTATTCTCTTACGTTACATATACCTTGAAATTAAATACATTATTACGTTACCTACATATGCATAACAACGTACGTGCTTACCAAAATAGTCGTAAATAGCCATAAGTTAAATATTTTTTACCTCCTCGTATCGTTTTATGCAATCCCGGAATCACGGAACTTACATTATAAAAAAAAAATTATGAAGCCGACTCCATATTTGCCCAACTTTGGCCTGGTTTTTGACAACTTTTGGTAAGTATCTATCCGATTATTCGATGCCTGCTCATGAACCTCTTTAAAATGGTAGCAATCTGATAATTCACGTGGAATTCAGTAGCCATGGAAACTTTACACTGTTTGAGTAATATGCAGTTACTGCATATTGGAAAGCGATAATCTACGACAAAAGTTACATACAACTTTTATCCTTAATACAACGAAATAAGATACACAGGATTGTGGTAAACTATACTGCTTGAATACAAATACATGATCGGCGGCGTGATGGATTTCCCTTCTTAAAAACGATAATCGGAAATTGAAGACGAAAAACCTGTCCACATAAACTTTATGGTGTCATGTTTTGTATAAGGTTGGCTACAGCTGGATACCTACTGAATATATTCGTTTTCAATATTTCATTAAATATGAGACAATCTTATACTTATCGAACTAGTTCCATAAAAACGTGGAAGTTTTATTCAAGAGTTACCTACATGCATACAACGAACGAAAAACATGCATACGTGATGCATAAAGTATTTTTACAAGCTTTTATTTACTTTCACCTGTCCCGTTGTCTGTCGGTCTGTAATCAAATCTTGCAAGTTAAATTTAATCCACTTCCCGGTTTCCGATTGAGCTAAAATTTTGGATACTTATGTAAGTTTGATGACAATGCAATAGTATGATACCATCGAGCTGATCTGATGATGGAGCAGGAACCAGACAACGGGAGAGGTGAAAGTAAATAAAAGCTTGTAAAATAGTTTGGACTATTGTTGTGTGATTTTGTCCCACAGTAGGGAGGTTTTACGGCAGCCAGTATTCGAGCGGCCTAAACCACCCAAATTGGTGGTAAGGTGGTCATTGTGGTGGGTGAGTCGCGCCACAACCGGCGACACTCGCTCGGCGCTGTCACCTTTCACCACGTGTCCATGCGTTCGCGAAAATAAAAAAAATAAAAGTGTCTGTGGAACTGTGTAGTGAAGAATGTTCTAGACCTGTGGGATCGGAGTTGTGGAACAGGTTACCGCAAGATTACGGAGTACAAGGTTGGCAACTTTCTTTATATACCTCCGATATCGTTTATTATAAACGAAAGTATTCGATCGCGTTTATCGACATGTCTGTTTTTTCCCATAAATGGGAACGAAATTATCTGCTTAGTCAGTTTTATGAGATTGACTAGCGTGTAAACACTTGGTATCTGAGCATAGTTAGCGTAGCAAAGGTACTATTAAAATAAATTACACGCAGGATTACGGGGTCTTGATTAGGTAAACGTATAAAGTACGTAGATTTAAAATATAATGTTTTTCAAATACGCATAAACGATGTCTAAAAGATTAAGTTAATTCATAATCCTAAACCAGTCTACGTTCCAGTAATTAGCAAGTGGTAAACTTTTACGTAAATTAGTCTTCGAATAATTTATTCACTTTTCCTTTTCTTGTTGCTTGACAGTTACTCGTAAGCCAACGCATCTATTATACAACTTTACAGTATTTAAAAAACAAATAAAAATAGTATTTTAATTACTATTTGAAGAATACAGGAAAATTAGTTGGACATGCTTTGTTTCTTTATAGAATACCTGTTTTGTATCTACCACGTAATTAATGAAAATATCAGTGACTTTAGTTCAATTTGCAAAAATGCTTCACTAATATGGGCACAATAGAAATCACCTACGCTATGGGCAAAAATTACTGCGCAGCTTAAACCTATGTAGACTAGACTCGTTAGGAATCGTTATAAAAAGAAATTCCCCTTGTGAAAGTATAGGTAAGGTAGTATTTAAACGGCCCATCTCCAGATTTGTGTCTCCGTCTAATTACCGTAACTCCATACAAGATGTGTGTAGAAGGTTACGGCTATTATGCCAATTATACACAACCGCAGTCACAAGTATTCAGAATGGCCGTAAATCTATACTACGACTCAAAATTAAATTCCAAAATCTGAGGTTTCCGAGCGCTGTGGTTACTTTATTTTGATAGATATTTTCATCAATAAAACTTACCTTAATTTAACTGGTTACATGAAATCTCATTCATATTTTTACGGAACAACGTTCAAATAACTAAATAATCAAAATAGGAACTGTTACATGTTGGAATTAAATTATACTGAATCGCAGTATAAAATATGCTTATCAATGTGTGCATCATTATCATTACACTGTATTGACGAGTCGATAACAATCTTGCCATTCGCGGAAAACTAACTGAGCATTTCATTGAAAACAACCCAAAAATAGCGATCTACTAAAAATATATAATAGACAACAACTGTAGGGATGTCCAAATATACATCCGTAGAGTTTTCGACAATATTACAAAGGATCGTGGGAACCTTTGTATGGGGGATCGTGGACATCATTTGGCTGAGATAATGATGTATAATTTTATCTATGTTTGCGTAATATGATTTTTTCGTACCGATTGTACTCGAAAAGAATTACTTCCATAACAGGGAGGCTACCTTGCTCTAACCCTTTAATTTGGCAATGGTCACCAGGATATACACATTTTTTCATTGATTTTGTATTTTTTTCCCTAACCAGAACTTGTAGAACTCTTTGTATTGTATGTTTTTAACAATTGCCAAATTAGGGGTAGTGGCTAAGGTCAGTAACGATAAGGAGGAAAGCATATATGTGGAATGAACTCTTAACTGAACTAAAGAATTCATTACGTTTTTTAACGCACAAAGCTTTACGCGTCATTTAGGTTGCTAAGTGAGATAAACTAGAAGTGGGATTTCCTGCCCACGTAATTGTTAACGGCCAATACGAGTAGGCTAGTCATCATTGATCTGTCAGAACACTATTATCACCTGTAATCAAATATTTTTTCATGGAGTGTGAGTACTTAGGTATAACATCCAAAAGGTGAATTAGCGGTGTTTAACTCATACTCCACCACTCATACTTAATATACATTATTAATGTTTGCCAAAAGAGTAACTGAATTTAAAACTAAAACCAATAATTGTATTAAAAACATATCTTGATAAAGCTGCATGCATATTCTGTCTTTTGGTGCTTCACAACTCAAAAACACTGTCCTCACATAACATACCAATTCTTGTATGTCATCAGACATCACGTAACATCAACATCGAGAAAAAATTCCATGGATGGCAAAAAATAAATAATATCGATTACGTCTTTTCTCGACTGATCGTTGACTCGGATTCCTTTTCACCTACATCTGTTCTATTTATCTACACAATTTTTTTTATAAGTTTAATTTAAGGTTAACGTATGCGCGAATAGTCTACAACTTTTGTTTCGTATAGCAGCCATATTATCAACCATATAAAACCGTAAAAGGCACTGTCAATGTAGAAGTCAAGTTATGAAATATTATCATACCTACCAAAAATAGACTCCCTAGCATTGTTAGAAGTATCAATAGAATGGCGGCATGTATTTACCCGATATTCTGGTGGAATACCCCACCAACTATTGCATTCACAAAACTTGACAAATCTGATACTGACGATGGCGGGTTCGTTGCCGCCCAAAATCTGACACCTACATTTGAAAAATCTCGAAAAAACTTCCATAATGAGAGAAGCACCTGCCTTAGATTTCGATACGTTAGCAAGATTTTGAAATTCTAGATTTTAGACAAGAATATTTTATTTTATCCTTACATTACCTATTTCACATCTCTTTAATTGGTACTAGTGCCACTCCTGCCCATTCGTTCACCTCGTGTAGGTACTAGATTTACAATCGGCTTAGGTTTAAGTTTAACCAGAGTGTCTGTCTGTACCATTAACTTCATTATACGTCTAATAGTTCCTCTAGCATAATAAGTGCCTTTCTTATGAGCAAGCTCACACGTGGCATAATTTGTCGGTCGCTATTGTCATGCACGACAACGCCGGCCCATCAGACGTTAATGACAGCAAATGGAGACAGTTAGCTGCTTTCGATCTAGATAGCTCTAGCTGGCTTACTAAAGGTTAGCTGGTTACCTGGGTTACTTGATGGGGTTAAGCGTATACTGTATAGATTAACAAATACCAATTGTTGATTATTTACCGCAAAATTAATATTTTTCTGACAGCTTTCTGTTGGCAATAATTCATGTAGGTACCCATAGTTGACCACTTAATAGAAAATTCGATGTAATAAGTCCTCTGCCATGGCCCACGTTGTTTGTAATACTGATGACCGATGAAGCCAACGAGTTCTTGAATGGCGATAATGTACTACGCAGCGAAGGTAGGTGGTAGATCCCCGAGAAGGTGATGGAGGTTGCGAGAGTCCGCTAGATACGGGCACCGAAGGGCCAGCCAAGGTGCCAATTTTTTAATTTTTGGAAAAGCCTATGTCCAGAAGTAGACGGCTTTCGACTGATTATAAAGATTTTCTGGCTTTTTCATACCAATGCGGTCAACTACTGGCGTTAATTTGTTTGTTACTGGAACGCTCACCCTACTCAAAAAAAAAAAACTAAGAAGTCGCACTCCCATGGTCCATGAAGATTCAGGACGGGAGCAAGAGATGTATAATAAACATTTCTATGTGTCTAATTCCTACAACACATATCAGCAGAATATTATAAGGCTATTGCCATCGACTAATAGGTATTAGTATTACAATGTTATTTGCTAAACCACCAGATGGAAAATCGAATAAGACCAGACGAATCTTCCCACGTTTGTAATGGAAGCTCAGGAATGAGAGAAGTAAAAGTCTCATAGAATAATTGACTCTATAAACAAGACAACAAAACAGTTTATAAATAGCAAGAAAGTAGTTAAATAATTGCTCCTACAACACATAATTCTGCACTTACGCATTTATCTATTGCTTAGATCGCATATTTAACCTTTTTGTATATCGTCTTACATGCAAAGATATCGTAAACCTCGCTTTCTATTCTTTAATTTTATTAAATATTCATAGTTTATGTGGTACAGTCATTTACTTATTGTTTGCAAATGTCTACTATTTAGTAGAAAGATCATGCAAGGTCAAAGAAAGGAAAAATTCCATTGAGTTTTATGTTTTTAGGGTTCCGTACCAAATATGTACCTATCCTTATGATTTGACTCTGTCTGTTTGTCCGTCCGCCTATTACAGCGCTGTCTCAGGAACTACTTTTGCTATTTATTTCAAATTTGGAATAGTATAAAGATCACTAGCGCAAATACATTACAAATAAAAAGAAAGATTTTTCCTATGAAAAACAATTAATATGTAAGTCTAGCAACTAGGCTAAATAATAGTGTATCATATGAAAAGACTTGATTTGTACATTCGCAAAATTTATTTTATTTTATTTTACAGTGGTTAAATTTCTATTTATAAAGGAAAATGTGGAAAACATTACCATTCCTGGGCCAATCATCAGTGTTTTACGGCGTTTATTTTTCGTCATTGTCGTCTCAGCAAATATTGTTAAAATAAATGATATTCATAATTAACTTTTTATAAAACCGAAAGACAGTCCCGAAGCCGAGTTTATTTAGCTCCAAGTTATCGCGACTTGTCTTACCGTTGTGGCGATAACCGTGAGGCAACAATAACGATTGAACCGAGCGGTCTAGAGGCTTGGACATTCGCCCTCCTCCCTCCTTATTTCTAAAGTTTACTAAGCGAAAATTTTTAAATTTTCTCGAATTATATAAATAAACCTTAATATTACAGGAAAATTAAACCGTGTAGATAGTAAAAGTTTGTACGGAAACCTCAGTGCGCGAGTCAGTCTCGCACTTTGCCGGTTTTTTATTTTTTTAATGCGAAGCCTAAAGCCTAACAGCTAAATGTAACGTTTAGTTTTAATAAAATTCAAAAACCAGCCAAGTGCGAGTCGGTCTCGCGCACCGAGGGCTCTATGAAAATCCAGTGTTAGCAGAGCCCTACTCCTAAGCAAAATAAACGCGGTGTTCGATCATTTTATATTGGTTAATAACATAGACAGACATAAAGATACATCATCCGTGAAAATTTCAACTGTCTAGCTATCGGGGTTCATGAGATACAGCCTGGTGACAGACGGACAGACAGACAGACAGACAGGCAGACGGACAGCAGAGTCTTAGTAATACGGTCCCGTTTTCCCCTCTGGGTACGAAATCCTAAAAAGGAAGAAAAGAAAAAGTAAGGTAAGGTAAAAAACTTAAATTCATAGCAATAGACGTGTCAATTACCGGAATTAAGAGAGTATTAGGATGTCTAACATTGGGTCGTTTAAATTACCTAATTCTGTTTATCAGAACAAAATGTATTGCCGTATATAGGCACAGCTGCCTCATCGCATACGTCTAACTAATTCAAGTTCAATTTTAGAAAGTCATCATTACTTTAAACGTCAATTCTTACATGTAATTAGTTTCTCTGAAACGTCTCTAATGATTTGGATGAAATTTTGGCGTACATCTACATATAATATAGTATATAGTAGTGTCGCCATTTTATCTAGATGAATTGTAAAATAAACCGATCAAAGCTTGGTCGCTCTCGGGTATTTTTACAAGCTTTTATTTACTTTCACCTGTCCCGTTGTCTGTCTGTCGGTCTGTAATCAAATCATGTAAGTTAAATTTGATCCACTTCCCGGTTTCCGATTAAGCTAAAATTTTGCATACTTATGTAAGTTCGGTGACAATGCAATAGTATGATGCAATCGAACTGTTCTGATGATGGAGCAGGAAGGTTTAAAATTTATAATTTTATTTATGATACTGAATGTTTTTTTTTATGTTTAATTTTATTATAATTTGTTTTCTATAAAATGATCAATTATAAGTATTAGACATGATAAATGACAGTAAAATAAAATAATGTATTACATATTAAGTAACGTCCATCTTTTGCATGCCACTTGCGGGCAAATTGTGCCGTGCTAAAAATCTATGTACCCACAGTCAAGGGCAAAAATACACCACAAAATCTCAAAAAATGGTGTAATCATTAAGATCGTAAATTATGGAACATCGAAAGGTGTAGAAATATGTATAAGTTGTGTGAAAGATAAGTATATAAGCAGCAGGTCCAAAATTATGTCCTCATCAATCAACGCATAAATTTAGACACACCATAAAATTCATAAATATAGGTACATACATAGGGCAAAATTATGTAGCCGTACATAGTTTCAAAAATATGTAAACACTACTTTATTAACTTGTGTCATCACACACTATAAGACGTCGATTAAACGATGCTGGGCTGCATCACAGAGTGCCTGCGAAAAAGCCACTTCTAACAGACGGACACAAAAGACTGAGGTTGACTTTTGGCCACACGTATTTAGACTACGATTTTAATGACGTTTTGTTTCTCGATGAAAAGGTGTTCACGTCTGCAGCAGATGGCCGACTTAGTTTATGGCGTGTCAACCATAGCCGATATTCAGACGGCAATGTACTCCACAACCGCAGGAGCGGCCGTATTTCTGTCGGATATTGGGGTTGGATGGGTGCGAGTGGACCAGGAGAACTTGTTGATATATCGGGTCGGTTAAAAGGTCCGGCTTATAAAGATATTTTAGAACAAGTACTAGTTCCGACAGCAAATTTTGTTTACGGACACAGCCCGATTAAATTTGTTCAGGACAATTCCTCAATACACTATGAACGCCGGAGTAGTACAAATCTGGATTCAGAACGAAAATGATCTTCACTTAATCAAGATGCCACCCAAAAGTCCCATCATCAATCCCATCGAGAATTTGTGGGGGTTGATGGTCCAAAGCTGGGATTTTTCGATGGTGAGAACGACCCAAAACTTGAAGGATCACGTTCTCGATGTTTGGGACTCGTTTAAGGTGCGTCCACACTTGTATCATTTGCTCGTATCACCGTGGCGTGGCATAACTGCGTATCGCGCTGCTTGGACGCTCACTGTCGGCGCGGCGATCATGCCTTGCTTGTCCGATCTAATTGTATGATACGCGCAGCAACATGTATTTCGAGCGATTGGATCGGCGAAACGTCCAAACGCGTGATCGTAACACGCGATCATGCCACGGGACGAAGATCTGATAGGGCAAATGATACAAATGTGAACGCACCTTTATTAGAGGTACGGAAATAGGTATGGTCAAAAATGTTTGGCTCAATGAGAAGCAGGCTTCAAGCGGTTATTGACGCCGATGGAGGCTATACTCGTTATTTAGTACTAGGTTCCGCCCACGACTTCGTCCACCTTAAATTAGTTTATCGCGAATAAGTGTATTTTTCCGGGATAAAAAGCAGCCTATGTCCTTCCCCGGGACTCAAACTATCTCCGTACCAAGTTTCATCCAAATCGGTTCAGCGGTTTAAGCGTGAAGAGGTAACAGACAGACAGACAGACACACTTTCGCATTTATAATATTAAGTATGGATAGTACGGATTTTAGAATTTGTATGTATTATGAAATGTATCAAAATAGATATTTTAAGTTGAGTCTGGATGGTTGAAAAGGAAGTTCTAAGTTTAAGTTAAGTTTAACACAATGAGCGACATTTGTCAGTTTTATCATTATTATTAATAAAGACACTTAAAATCGAGCTATTTTCATTTTTAACCGACTTCAAAAAAGGAGGAGGTTACATGTTTGATAGTTTGTATTTTTTTTTTACGTCACCGATTACTCCGCCAATTGTGGACCGATTCTAAAAATTCTTTTTTTATTTGAAAGAATATACTCCCAAGGTGGTCCCATTGCCACCAAGTTGGGATCTGATGATGGGATCCCAGGGAAATCGAGGGCAATCCTCAAATTTTATAGGCACTTATAACAGTTTTCATATAATTTCTTAAGCTATTTAAGTATTTGCATATGGTAGTCATCATCTCATCATGCTAAGCTGATGACGGAAGGTACAACTCCTTAATAGTTACGAGTTAGAGGATAATTCTTTAAAAAAACATGTATTATAGGTAGATACGTTAAAACTGTTAGTCAAATTCTTTTTAGTGTGTCCCTGAAGTAGTTTCCTTATCACCAAGTCAGGATTAGATGATGGAATATCAGGGAAATCGAGAGAAACTCTGAAATATTATAGGCACTAACAATGTTTTGTATATATTTTTCTAAAGTTGTCAGTTGTTTTCCTCTGGTTGTCATCATTTCATGCTGAGCTGATGATGGAAGGTACAATGAACTAACCAACTTTTACATTTCTTACTTCCAAAGACTCGAGATGCGTGCAAAGTGCCTCCTCAATCTTCCCATTCTGGGCTCTAAAAAATACTTTATATCACTACTAAAATCCATCACTAAAAAGCAAAAACTAAAAATGTATAAATATAAAAAGAACCGACTTCAAAATAAACTAAAAAGCCATAAATAATATTTTATGTACGGTACAGATCACATTTGAATCACCTTTTGAAGTCGGTGAATGGTTTAGCACTTTTTAGTTTATTTTGAAGTCGGTTCTTTTTTTATTTATAAATTTAGTAACATTTTATTTTATTGTATATGTTAAATCTCTAAAACACGCAATGCTAAAAACGTCGTGACAGGTCAAAACATGAGACAAACATATGCAATGACAATTCGGCACTGTTTTCGTGAATTGTCAAAAGAATCTATTCAAATTTGTATCGTGTAACAAGAACATAAAGTTGCTTTTCGCAGATTTATATTTTGTATACTGATTTTGGAGATTATTGAAAAAAGTGATAATTGGGTGATTTGAAAGGCAGATTATTTGTATTATGGCTAAAGCATTAAAAAATCCTGTTCGACGAACTCAGCTTAAAAACCACCTAAACTAGTGTATTCTTTTCAAAAAAATAAATTTTGATTGGATTTACCTTCATTTGATATAATCGCTTGCAATTTATCTATCTTTGAAAAAACTCAGTGTAGATTTGTGTAATTTTGATTTAACAGACCTTGATTTATCTAGATTTATTGACGCAGAGTTGACGTCAACTGACAGCCATATTGAACAACCTTCTTTCGCTGATTGGCTTTGATGGACTTGCCTTCATTTGAAATAAACTGTCATATGGATTTACCTGATTTTGATAAAATATTGTGTTCTTAACTTTATTTTTCTCAAAAACTACACGAAATTATACCTTACCCATGAAATAGAAACAAAACCAATCTTTTAACCTTTTATTATAAACAAAAATCTTGAAAAATGACAGAAATGGATTTACCCGAGTTTGAAGTTAACCGACTCATTTAGTGATATAAATATGACTACAATATTTTGCGTCTTTTGCAGAATGCTAATTATGTCATTTTGATTGTATACAAGTTTTTGAACTTGCCATATACATATTTATGGGTTCATTGACGTTTGCATATTTTTGAGCCTTTCAATGAGTGTATATATCTTTTTAACTTTATATGTCTACTAATTTTCTTTCACATTACTTGCATATATATCTTTTCCCTAGACTGTACCAGCTCTATTTACCACAATTTGAGCAAATAAACAATTTGAATTTGAATTTGGAAAGCTTGTCACAAAAATGAATTTTTGACAGAAACTTTTTAGTTTTTAAATGTAATCTGTTTTGTTTTACTTTTTGCCCAATTTCACCGCGTCCTGTTTGTAGTCAATGATTAAGGGCAGATTACGCCTATCAAATGTAGCCGTACTTCTAGAGGTGCGTCCACATTTGTATCACTTGCCCGTATCAGATCATCGTCGCGTGGGCATGATCGCGTGTCACGATTACGCGTTTGGACGTTGCGCCGATCGGATCGCAAGAAATCCATTTTGCTACGCGTATCACACAGTTATATAGGACGAGTACGGCATAATCGGCGCGCCGACAGTAAGCGTCCAAGCAGCGCGATACGCAGTCATGCTACGGCACGGTGATCGGATACGAGCAAATGATACAAGTGTGGACGCACCTTAACAGATTATAAATAAAATTAGCTGACTTAGCCGTATTGGTTTATCCTGTAAAATGCAAGGTTATGTCGCGTTGGAGTCGCTGGCATTTTAATAGGCAAAATTAAAACATTAAAATTGTTGTAAAAGAGAGAATTGTTAATTAAACACGTTATTATCGGCAATGGCCGGGTATTAAAGGGAACTGGAGCAGTTTAAGAATTATCCATTTCGTTCCACATTGACCTAGATTAAATAGTTTAATATAAAGTGAAAAGTAAGTTTAATTTAATTATCCATTTTGTTTTACTGGTTGAGCAATTCAAGTAGTAATGTGTTTTCGTGAACACTCGCGACAGATAGATAACATAATAAAATTTCACTGGCATGCAAACAAAATATGTAAGTAGTTAGTTACTCTTGAGACTGTCGTGTCTTTCTTCACAAATCTAAAAGTGCTCAAACAAATGTATTATACATATAAACGTAATTAACGTACATAATTGGTAAACATCTCTCCATACTAATATTATAAATGTGAAAGTGTGTCTGTATGTTTGTTACGTCTTCACGCTTAAACCGCTGAACCGATTGGAATGAAATTTGGTATGGAGATAGTTTGAGTCCAGAGGAAGTACATAGGCTACTTTTTATCCCGAAAAAAATACCCTTATCCGTGATAAATGAATTTAAGGCGGACGAAGTCGCGGGCAGAAGCTAGTACTATTATAAAGTTGTAGAAATGAAATGTCTGTACATTTAAGATATTTTCAAAAAAATATATTGAAACGGACTATTTGGAGGTCACTGAATCGAAATATACTTCTTTTTATTTTTTGTGTGTTTATATGTGTCGTTGTGGGTTCATCGCGCAAAAACGGCTAAACGGATTTCAAATATTTTTGGTACACGGGTAGCTCGGTATCTCCAGAGGCTTTTAGGATACTTTAAAAAAAAGAGGGGTAATGACTTTTTCTTCTCCGCGAACGAAGAGTTGCGGGCGACTTCGTCCCCCTAACTTCGCTTATCGCGGATAAGGGTATTTTTCCGGAATAAAAAGGTTCAGCGGTTTAAGCGTAAAGAGGTAACTTCTGCCCGCGACTTCGTCCGCTTTGAATTCCTTTATCGCGGATAAAAGTATTTTTACGGGATAAAAAGTAGCCTATGTCCTTCCCCGGGACTCAAACTATCTCCGTATCAAATATCATCTAAATCGGTTCAGCAGTTTAAGCGTGAAGAGGTAACAGACAGACAGACAGACACACTTTTGCATTTATAATATTAGTATGGATAGAAGAGTGAAATTACCACCCAGAATACCAAGATACGACAATCGATCGCAAGTATACGATATCAGTTTTTAGTAGTTTAGCAATTGCGTATCTAATGTTTGAGACCAGTGTAACCACAACCAACCAACCGGACGTTCGGGAGGTTCCTACCGATCTCCGTAAGACTTTACATCAGTCATGTAAACAAACGCGTTGCTCCGTTTTTTTACGTTTCTCACGTTGCACTTTCTACTTAGTACAGGATATCCTGCAAATGAGGATGGCACACAGCTAGAATAAATAACTCGGCATGACACATGGTATGAAACTCAATTTCGTTCATTCAAACTCCCAAACGAAGGTATGCATTATACATACAATTTCTTGATCGAAAACAAGTTTTGTCTTATGTAACAGATATGAGTTTTCTAAACATTGTAAAACGCGTAACTAATTTAAATTTTAAATTCGGTTTCGTAATGATCTGCATTAATTTGTATTTTGCACGGTCAACAACCACGGCCAAGTGCGTGTGTTATAGCGATCCAGTAGTCTTCAATTCATCATCATTCATAATAATCCACTTAATAAAATTCTTGGGAGTAATTAACATTTAATCGGCCGGTAAACATCGGCCGAACGACGATCTAAAAATATATAGTTTTACACTGGATTTATTTATTCAGCCTTTATGACCTTAGTACTTATTGTTTATTAAAAATATGCTTTTAAAGGGCCAAATATACCTAATTATAGTAGCCTTTTTCACCCTTTATTCATTAATAAACACAATTATAAAGTTGTAAAAATTCTGAAAAAATAACTGATGCGGTATAAGTATCTGAAGGTGGTTTGAAACAAAACATATTTTTTGTTTGTTTGTATGTGACGTTATGGCTTCATCACGCCAGAACGGCGAGCTGGATATCTACAGATGATTTTAGGATACTTTTTACCCGACTACGCTGAAGAAAAACAGAGGGTTATGATTTTTTTCTTCCGCTGAAGAAGTTACCTTCTAGTTATGTATAAAAAAGATAAAGCTTTTGCAAACCATCGCAGTTTTGTCAAATCATATTTTAGGTACCTTAATTCAGTGACACTTTCTCATCTTAGGTACACTTGTACAACTGTCCATAATAAAGTGCGGATGAGATTGATTACATCCCATTTCAATGAATATTTTCCTAAGATGATGTAATATTAAAGTTAAATAGAAACTCGCTTCCACGAATATTTCGTTTTACGCACATTACTGTTTGAACGGTAATAATTTTAGCTTTCTCTTTTGTTTTCAGAAACCGAACGATGCAGACATTAATGGCGAAGGAATTATTGGTTATAGCCATGCTAATTATGACGTGTAGTGGCACTGTGTTGGAGGAATGGTGGCACAACTTGACGGACACGTCAGAAGTGGAAGCGCGAGGCTCGATGTCAGACGCTCTAATAAACTACTTGGACTACCTCTTCCCGAAAGACGATTGGACCTCTAGAGTACTAAAACGACTGTTCATGCTGTTTACCGCCGATAACTTAATAGAATTTGGTAGTGAATTCATAGGATTACAAGAGAATTGGTAGCCAATAGCCATACTGTTAAGATGGGAGGGTTTGAGTATTATTATCGTAGTCAGTACAATAGAGGCTTTAAATAAGTTAGGTATTATTTATTATTAAACATTTAAGTCTTGAAAATTTAATGTCGTTATTTTCTTCCTTATTCGGTCGAGTGTTTAAGTTTCAAGAATTATTTATTAACAATAACCTTTATCCTCAGCTATACATACAAGGGTGAAATAATGGGCACTTTACGATCAAGTGTGTTGAAAAATCGTATTTAACCAAGTAGAACTACCAAAAGTCCATCTTACTTTATCTGCCTCATGTCATGACTCACAAAATGTACGTCAGCGTCGAATGCAGCGCGGACGTACTCGTCGCTGCTATAATATGACCCCTAGACACATATAAATTATTAGTTTTCATACGTCTCGCCGTTTGTTTTGCTTTTTTTGTTAAGTCAGTTTAGACAACCTGCTTGACAGACCAATATATTTTGACCTATGATTTGGAACATTACCACTACTTCACGTGTCTCATTCATTATATTAGGGACGAATTGAAGGGTGCGTTATTTAAGAATGACTGGGTACGATGATTTTCACTTGGCGACACAGTCATCATTTTCTTCTGTGTCCGCGATTATTACTCATTGAAATAAAACAATTTAACGGATTATATCGCGTATATTATCTCATTGGACTGGCCACCCGTGACCATGGAAAGCTGGAAAGCTTCCGAAACGTCGGGAACTAAAATGAGATAATATACGCGATATAATCCGTTAAATTGTTTTATTTCAACAGTCATCATTGTCATCAACTCAGCCGAAATACGTCCACTGCTGGACAAAGGCCTCTCCAAGTATTTCCACATTAGCCGTTTCCGCTAGAGCCGTGTGTTTCTGCTCCTCATTTCATCTATTTTTCAAAGCGCTCTGTAAAATTGCTCGTGTTGCCTATTTGCAGAAAAAAAATACATTTATTGATTTTATGACAATAAACTGCAGTGCGTACTTGCCTACCCTGAACCTTTCATTGACCTTAGTTCATTCAGTCATTTATATTATTCTAGAATTTTGCTCCTCAATTACCTAGCATGAATAGATGAATGGTGAGACCTTCGCGTGAGCTACTGAACTGTGACGAGTAACTTATTTTAATTACATCATTAGACTAATTATGATAATTCTGAGTAGTAGGCTGAACAGTAAACTGAAATCAATGGAATTGAAATGTATTTTAAGTACCATACCTTAAAGAGTTTTTTAGAGTTAGTGTGGAAAGAGAAGAGTCGTAGGATTTGAGGGCGTGCGAGTGCTATTTTATGGTTTTTCCTATGCTGACAACACTGTCACGTAATTATAGTATGACACTAAAAGTCATGATGATACTTTGTAATGTTAGTGCCCAATTCTGCCACGACTCTACTCTTTTCGCACAGATTTTATTATATGCCTAATACGAGTAGCTGATTGAAATGAGCTCATGATGAAATGAGAAATGAGCTGGCAGAAAAAAAAAATATTTTCTTCTGTTTCCGCGATTATTACTCATTGAAATAAAACAATTTAACGGATTATATCGCTATTAAGCTGAAAAGCTTCCGAAACGACGGTAACTAAAATGAGATAAAATACGCGATATAATCCGTTAAATTGTTCTATTACAAATAAATAATAGTACATTTGGTGACTATGTTGACACAAAATGCGAGGACAAATATATCTGAGTGTCAAAATGGCTTTTAGCCACGCGTTCTCTCATTTTTTCACTTTCGAATGTGACAAAAGAACCTGTGTTTTTTATACTTTTTCCTAATAATGGTATAATTACGTTAGGTGAACTCCGAATCTACAAAGATCTTATTTTTATATCGAATTATTTTTTGGATATAATCTTTCAGTTGTCCTATAAACTTGAAATTTGGTATGAAGGTAGCACGACACACGAAATAAACCTGAAAACCTTATTTTTTTATGTCTGACAGTAACCAATACAAAAAACCTACACCGCGTACATGTTGCTTAGGAGTAGGGCTCTATTAACACTCGATTTTTGTAGATACGGCCGTTTTTAGCGTATATTTTGTACGGAACCCTCGTTGCGCGAGTATGACTCGCACTTGGCCGGTTTTTTTTGTACATACAATAACAAAAAAGATTAAAACACTTAACAGGCTACACCTTGACAGACCAGGTAGGCTAGGATTTTGGTAGTAGCAGAGTATCATTATCAGAAGTCTTGAATCTCAAAGCCTCAAATAAAAATCCATAGGTATGAAACTCACATTAGGTACATCTTATAGACTGATAGCATGATAAGGTACACGATTCGAGTTTGAAATGGCTATTTCTGTAAGTAATAGATATAAATACTATTTCTATTCCGTCCGACGTGTGACTAGAGCGGTGGCCGACGCACATTGTCGTAAGGGACCTGATACCCGCACTCAAGCCGTCCTTTCCGAAGCCGGCAACCGTTGGACAGGGGACGCGATTTCATCCGGCTTGCCACTTTTTCTGGGTTCTTGTTGTATCCGCAAAGTTCTCTATCGTCGACATACTCGCACATGTCTTCGTTGAATTCGTAAGGCGCACACATTTTTCGCCGGGGAGTGATCGTTCTGAGAGTGACAGGATCGTTGCGGTTATTCGGAGATTTTGTTGATGTATCTGTTGTAGTTTTATAATAATTATAAAAACCATCGCTTTTGCGTCCTCCTGATCCTTCCTGGTCAGGATTTTTGCAAGGGATACAGTACACTGATGCCACAAACATCTGTTAAGGAAATATTGTATTTCGTTTACAATTGCCCAATTGAATAGAAAAACCAAATTTGACCTAGAAAACTACCATGTAGCTCAGACGTATTTAGATTATATGACCGGTTACTTACGTCGTAAAAGCAGAGTACTGAGGGGCTGCTCTTAAACTCGAGATTCGAAGTTCGTATGGCGCCGTCCCACTCACTCAAACACACTATAACTCGAGAGCAAGAGGGACGGCACGATACGAACTTCGTTTTTCGAATTTCGGAGTAACCTCTCTGCTCGACATGTTTCGATCCATTTCGACGACCTTAGTCATGAGCACGAGTGATAAACATGTTGAGCAGTACTCGGCTTTTACAGTGTGACTAACCGCTAATGTAATATAAATATATCAAACAAATCCTTAAAAAATACGTCAAACAAAATGTACTCGCCATATTGGCGTATGTAATCTACTTGAATTTTATTGTTACGTGTTCGAGGGCCGGGCAAACGGCTCTCCCTTGGATTTTCCCTTGTCACTTCAATCATGATAATAATTAAGAAACAATAGCTAACTTACCAAGAATACAATGACGTTCATGCCTATCGTGATCGGTCAATCTACTTTAATAATTGAAAGTTACTGGTAAACTCATAAAGCGAGCAGATAATTTAAACGAATTAAAATGGAACGTTTCATTCGATTTCGTTTGCCGATATTTGTAAGTACCTACACGTTACTACGTTATATTATAAATTGATATTTTATAAACAGTTCAGTAGGCTTGATGGGAATAGATGAAAGGCCCTAGTTGAAAATATGTCAAAATTAAACAAATAACCTGTTACCTACCTAATAGAAGGCAGTGTGATGTATGAGACGTGAAAGGCCGTCATATCAGTACGTTTGTATTCATGCTATGCTAGGTCGTAACTTTTGTGTATTTGTTGTGTGTCGCAGTCTTTACAATGTAATACAGAATGCAGATAAAAAAAGCTGATCTAGATCTGTTTACTCATATTTTCATATATGGTTACCCTAACTACTTCAATTAAGTATTCATTATAATAATTCCACAATACTTACTACACGTACAATGAGGGTTTTCTAGAATGGTAATATCACCAGTTGGCGCCACCGTAATGTAAGGTCTAATTGACAAGAAGTGTTAAAGCTGTGATTGGTGGATGTTGACACTTCTTGTCAGTTAGACCTTACGTCTTGGTGGCGGCAACCGGTGGTATTTCCATTTTAGAAACCCTTCATCGAACCGTAATACCTACTATTGTGTTATTTTTAGATGAGCGTCACTCTAGCATACAGCGCTCCCACTGAAAAGAGTATTATTCCCATGAATTCCACCACTACCATAATTCAGGGTGCGACATTGGATAAACCAATTCTGCGAAATGATACAGACAACACGCCTGGAAAGTGCTGTTCTTCAGGCATATCAAAAAGGTGTTGTCCTTATGATTATGACGATAAATGTGGGATCTCTGAGAACAGGACATTGTGTGGTTACAATAAGAACCTAAGAAAACCAGAAACTACGGCAACAACCACGATTAAATACGGGCTTATCTGTCAGTCTAACGATGATCGCTTGGAATGTGGTTACGGTCAAGATTCTAGCATTTCTTAGCTATTCACAACTCAGACTACTGTTACGCGAAAGCCCATCATCGAAGCAACCAGAGAAACTACCACTGAAGCTACAACAACAAGCAGACCATCAGACATACAGTTCCTTAAACTTTCTGTAAAAACGTCACCAAAGACAAAACTCGAACGACGGACTACTGTAGAATGTGTGGAAATACATTTTAAGGTAGCTTGTCGTGTAATACCTACGGACCAGGATTTGAATTATGACGATTATAAATAAGTTTATAGAACATTATAGGAAGGAAGTGACGAAGAATAGGAACTCGAGACTGGCGTGATAATACCTTTTTTAGTTACGAGCCAATGGCGGACTTTATTTCACCAGTGTTCATGACTGACTGATACTAAAAAACTAACTGGTCATAATACACCACCAAAGAGTATGGTACATACACACTAACTACTACCTTAGTCATTTGTATTAATTTGCTCTCAACAATCAACACCCCTTTTTCCGTTTCGTGCCTCTATTTCGTCTCTCTATCTCTACTTGAAAATAAAAGGTATTA
Organism: Hedya salicella; assembly: GCA_905404275.2. NCBI lineage: Eukaryota > Metazoa > Arthropoda > Insecta > Lepidoptera > Tortricidae > Hedya > Hedya salicella. The sequence continues at coordinate 7,961,697 of FR990112.1, read as the reverse complement.
GGCGAACAAAAGGTGAGCGTCAGGATGACTGGACCAAGAGAGGTTTTGGAAGTTTAGCTATCCTATGTTTTTGTAACTGTATTGTACCTGATATAAAATAATTTGTACCTCGCTAATTAGGGAGAAATATTAAAAATAAAGTGGCCAGCCATCCTGAAGTCAGAATGGCTGGACCACGCTATTTTCACCTAGTTGTAAGCATTATAACTAGTTTTTTTTGTAATGATTTAGTACCTAATTTGTACTTTTAGGTTGGACTTACGTTTACATTTTATCGCCACACCAAAAAAAGTTACACCTTAAATAAGATTTGCATCTAAGTATTGTAAAGCGAGTCACACACGGAACCCAAGGAATATTATGTATAAGTACTAAAGGAGTCTCATGTGTAACGCGCTTTACTTAGCGATGACCTATTTTGTACCTGATATCAAATAATTTTACAAATTATTTTATATCAGGTACAAAATAGGTACAAAAACATAGGATAGCTAAACGTCCAAAACCTCTCTAGGTCCAGTCATCCTGACGCTCACAACAAAAGGATAGACAGCAAAATATAGGGTTCGCAGAAAAACGTAGTCCAGCACTTAGGGTATAAAGAGATAGACTGCATCCCAATTGCAGTTTATATAGAAACTGCGCAGTCAACGTGCAGTTTACATACAAACTGAAGTTGGATTATGTATTTAAAACCAGATATTTATTTTGTATTTGAATAAAGTCAGTGCTAACGCGAAGAAGTCAACCGTATGTCTTTTTGTATAAACACAATTAAAGGAGAAGTTAATCTTCATCGTTGCCGTAAATCCCATAATTTCACATTTTCATGCGATAAGACAATCTACCCAGAAGAGGGTCAAAGTAAGAAAACAAGGTAAAATATTTACAAACATTTAATTTGAATAAACATTGTATTGCACTTAAAATGACTGGATTTGAAATATAAAGTAATATTTTATTTTTTAAACATGCTTTTCACATTCATGCAAATTTGTAAATAAGTGTCGTTCAAAAAAGGTTTTTTTTCTTAGGCACATTTTTTTACAATAATGAGTATTTGGGTTTAACATACTCAAAAGAGTTAATACTTTCCAGCCTAATAGGCTATTGGACAACTTTAGACAATTTTATTCAGTGAGAGGTGTTTATTGAACGACCTTTCAATAAAAGAAATATTGGTGTAAATAAATTCAAACTCATAAAAACTCTGAGATACATGTTAAAAACACATTTTGAACTTTTCCAAAAAACGCTTCATACTAAAGCCTAAGAACGTGTGATGTACCTTGTATGGAGAATTTAAGAACTTTGTTCTGCAGCTATGTTAAAACGGTTTCATTACAAAATGGTAAATTTTCATGGTTTATTCAAAGGTATTATTAGTAACTAATACTTTAATACTTTAACAATTAACTTTGCCACCCAACTTTCAAGGCTCATAAAACAAGCTACATGTATGGTATCGAATGGAACTCAAAATCTTAACGTAGTACCTTATTTTCCTTGTTTTATCGGGATCTTATACATAAAATAGGCATGATGACGGGGTATGAAAATCAAAATTTTAATTAGTCCGTCTGTTAGATCATACAAAAATATTGGACACGTTTTTTTTGAGTTTTTAAAATGATTCAAAAATACTGAGATAAATCGCATTAAAGTTTAGGGGTGGGGGCTCGTGACGTCACTCCTACGTAAAATGTGTACTTAGGAGTGACGTCACGCGACATTTTGAATCAATGTATCGCCTTTGTTATTTGCTACGTAAAAAAAGAAAAAATACGTGTCCAATAAAATTTATTAATCTATAATACGGACTAATTAATTTAGTCATATTAATACACGAAAATATGTGTCCCAAATGTTCCATTCCGGCTTCGAATTTATATTTGTGGAAGTCGCGTATCGTTTGACCCTCATACAAGACAAGAGCTTGTATGAGGGTCAAACGATTCCGAGGAAGATAAACCCACGAGGTCAATATTCAGAAAAAATATATATTGTACAATTTTTGTAAAATGCCTCGGATTCCAACCTCGGAGCGCAGTAGCAAACCGCATATTCGAAATATCTATAGTACTATAAAGTTGTCAAAACGAAATTACTGTACATTGAAGATATAAAAAATATATTTTAACGGACTATATTTTTTTATATATATATTTAGAGGTCACAAGGAAATACATTCTAAATGTTTTTTTTTATCGCAGCTATCAAATATTGTTCAAGACGTGCGGTTTAGGTCTGTCGCTGAAATTACCTTCTACTACTGTTGTTGATGGCTACTGCTGCGGGTGTGAAAAGTAAAAGGGAATCGAGTGGCAGTAGTCTGGCGCTAAGTAACTCCTCGAGTAGACGTTTCTGCCTTAGCGGTCGGTGGTTATCACGTCCGGTAGATTTTATCTCCCCCTTATCTTTTCCTCTACATGTTTCCACCTTGTCATGGTAATTTCTTGCGTATCGCTATTGAAAGGCAATAAAAATTCCATATTAACTTGTAACTGGTCTGTTTCCTTTACTACTGCGAATCCTGCTGCCGCTGTGTGGCAGGGGGTAGACGGCTGCAGAGTGACTTTTAGTAGGCAGTCGTTTAGCGTGCTGCCTAACAATCATTTTTCCAAGTGCACAGTTCTACATGAACATGCCGCGATTACATTTGGACAATTCGCAGATCACAGCGACACTGCCGTCTTCCGTTGTATCGTTGGGTATCACGTCCGTTGGACTGACTCTCTTTAATCTCCTCGTCTTTTTCTCCTCTCCCTCTCTTCTACATACATATTATCTAATTTCATATATCACGTATCGCGTGATTCAGAATAGAACCTCAAAGGTAATTTTGGCGTCTCGAAATCTTTCAACTTTTATGAAGATATTACGTAAATTTTACAGCGTTTAAGTATTCTGTTACTACTGCTGCTGCTACTGCTGCGGGTTGAGCAGTAGCATGGGGTCGAGTGGCAGTGGACGGGCGCTGAGTGCGGACTCGAGCAGGCGTACGTCTAGCGTGCTGTTTTGCAGCAGCATTTGCACGTTCAACCCCGTTAAGTCCTGGATGGAAAAAGACCAACAACATTAGGTACCGTCAGCATCCAATAGTCTGTAGCATTCAAAGCTTCAATATCTTTATTACTATAGGCAGACAGATAATAATAAAGCCTTTTTATTAGCCCGGCCACCCGCGCGATGCCGCGCCCGCGCCGCGCGCTGTGGGCACTGTACTTAGTATTAGACGGTTATACTGTGAGGAGACTCACTTCGGGCTGCGGCGCGACGGGCGGGCTGCGCGGCACGGCCAGCCGCGCGCTGTGGGCACTGTACTTAGTATTAGACGGTTATACTGTGAGGAGACTCACTTCGGGCTGCGGCGCGACGGGCGGGCTGCGCGGCACGGCCAGCCGCGCGCTGTGGGCACTGTACTTAGTATTAGACGGTTATACTGTGAGGAGACTCACTTCGGGCTGCGGCGCGACGGGCGGGCTGCGCGGCACGGCCAGCCGCGCGCTGTGGGCACTGTACTTAGTATTAGACGGTTATACTGTGAGGAGACTCACTTCGGGCTGCGGCGCGACGGGCGGGCTGCGCGGCACGGCCAGCCGCGCGCTGTGGGCACTGTACTTAGTATTAGACGGTTATACTGTGAGGAGACTCACTTCGGGCTGCGGCGCGACGGGCGGGCTGCGCGGCACGGCCAGCCGCGCGCTGTGGGCACTGTACTTAGTATTAGACGGTTATACTGTGAGGAGACTCACTTCGGGCTGCGGCGCGACGGGCGGGCTGCGCGGCACGGCCAGCCGCGCGCTGTGGGCACTGTACTTAGTATTAGACGGTTATACTGTGAGGAGACTCACTTCGGGCTGCGGCGCGACGGGCGGGCTGCGCGGCACGGCCAGCCGCGCGCTGTGGGCACTGTACTTAGTATTAGACGGTTATACTGTGAGGAGACTCACTTCGGGCTGCGGCGCGACGGGCGGGCTGCGCGGCATGGCCAGCCGCGCGCTGTGGGCACTGTACTTAGTATTAGACGGTTATACTGTGAGGAGACTCACTTCGGGCTGCGGCGCGACGGGCGGGCTGCGCGGCACGGCCAGCCGCGCGCTGTGGGCACTGTACTTAGTATTAGACGGTTATACTGTGAGGAGACTCACTTCGGGCTGCGGCGCGACGGGCGGGCTGCGCGGCACGGCCAGCCGCGCGCTGTGGGCACTGTACTTAGTATTAGACGGTTATACTGTGAGGAGACTCACTTCGGGCTGCGGCGCGACGGGCGGGCTGCGCGGCACGGCCAGCCGCGCGCTGTGGGCACTGTACTTAGTATTAGACGGTTATACTGTGAGGAGACTCACTTCGGGCTGCGGCGCGACGGGCGGGCTGCGCGGCACGGCCAGCCGCGCGCTGTGGGCACTGTACTTAGTATTAGACGGTTATACTGTGAGGAGACTCACTTCGGGCTGCGGCGCGACGGGCGGGCTGCGCGGCACGGCCAGCCGCGCGATGCCGCGCCCGCGCCGCGCGCTGTGGCCCGGCCCCGCCTCGCTCTCCTCCGCTGTGGACAAGTACACGTTCCTCTTAATACGTACAATTTACCGATTCATAAGAAAGGCGAAGTAGCGGAGATCTCTAATTATAGGCCAGTATCAATTCTGCCCGCTGCAGGAAAGGTATTCGAATCAATTGTCCAAAAAAATATATACTGGCATGTTAAGGAGCAACTTCATCCAGGACAGCACGGTTTTTTGCCTAACAGGTCAACGACGAGCAACTTGGTGGGGTATGTGAACGATGTTGCTAGAGTGTTGGACAATTCAGGGGAGGTACACGCTATTTACACGGACTTTAGCAAGGCCTTTGACTTGATAGATCATAACATCCTTACCGTAAAAATCGAACACATGGGTATACACGGTTCTCTGCTTCGTTGGTGTGAGTCATATCTAAGGAATCGAACGCAGTTGGTCGCTTTGCGAGGTTTCAAGTCTGAAGCATTGCGTGTCCCCTCAGGTGTTCCACAGGGATCACATATCGGGCCGTTGTTTTTTCTGATCTATATAGATGATCTGGCAAAATCAATTTCTAGTAACTTTAAAATGTACGCCGATGATTTAAAGTTATACAAAACCGTAGAAACTAGCGCTGATAGAGGTCTCTTACAAGAAGATCTTAATAGAGTGTCAAATTGGTGCAAGCTCAACAATATGGTCCTAAATAGCACGAAATGTTACCATATCAAGTTTACCCGAAAGAGACATTCAGAGCCAACCATGTATAATCTCAAGGGAATCCCTCTAGCCGAAGTGACTAGTATTCGTGACTTAGGAGTTACAGTTGACAGCGCTCTTAACTTTCGAGAACACGTGGATGTGGTTGTTAAAAAAGACATCAAAGCTTTCAGGGTTTCTGACAAGGCAGATTAAGTCCTTTAAGGATCCGAATGTTATGATACCTGTATACAATTGCTTGGTTAAGAGAAAACTAGAATATTTTTCAACAGTGTGGAATCCTGGTTACAAGATACATTCGAATCGCATCGAACGAATACAGCGACGATTTCTATACCACCTGGCCTTCATCCAAAGGAAGTGTACAGTACTGCCATCATACGAAACCAGACTTGATTATTATAAAATGGATTTACTGTCCAATAGAAGAAAAACCTGTGACATCCTGTTCCTTTATAAACTTTTGCACGGTTTAGTCGACTGTCCAGAGTTGTTGGAAAATGTTAAGGTTGTGGTCCCTCGCGCAGGTAGTCGCCTGTGCAATAGAAAGCCTTTTTCTTTTCCGCAATGTCGTACTAATATAGGCAAGCATGCACCTCTGTATAGAATGTTCGCATCACATAGTAGTGTTCAATTTAATTTAGATATTTTTGCGTGTTCTTTAGCCTCCGTTAAAGTAAAGCTCAAACAAGCTAACAATTTAAATTTACTTTCCTAGTTTATTAATTTCATTTAAATTTATTTTATTTATATAGTTTTTAGTGTTAAATTTTAAAACTGAACTGTTCTCTGTACTTGCATGTTGTGTCTACTGTTTTAGGGTGTGCGATAATGTCCAAGCAGTGATTTTCTATATTGTTATTTTGTACTTTGTAACATCCAATTTGTAGACCTTATTAAAAAAAAAAAAAAACAATTTGCTGCCAACTTATATCTATCTGATTGAAAAATTTGAACGTCATTGAATCGAAAAATATTATTTGTGTTTGTAAGTGTCGTTGTGGCTTAACTAAAACGGCTACACGGATTTCAACTATTTTTGGTACACGGGTAGCTGGGCATTCACCGATGGTTATAGGATACCTTTTACTCGACTATGCGGAAGAAAAAAGGAGATTATGTTTTTTTTCTTCACCGCTGACAAAAGTGCACTTCAAGTATTTAATAGATATAGTACTTATATACATAGAAAACAGCCAAGACGCCGGAACAAATATGTTATGCTTATCACGCATATATTTGCACTTACCAGGAATGAAAACTGATAGTTTCTCACCTTGGGAAGGCTGGGCAGGCGGTGGCAGATCCCACGCCACCTCCGTCCTCGGCACGCCGGACAGCATCGACAGAGTGCGGTAGCTGTCAGGCACCACACTCGTCGTACCCTGCAAATTAACACATATTAACCCATTTCTACAAGCGTTCCACCCTCTCTGACTTCCGTAGTCGCATTAAGCTGGGATCAAATTATTAGACGTTGGATAAAATTCTAATTAGCTTTTTGAATCGGTACATGCTTTAACTAGGCTAGCCATTTGCGATTTATACCGTATATTTTATCTAGGTAATATTAATAAAAAAAACTGGCCTAGTGCGGGTCAGATACGCGCACCGAAGGTTCCGTACAAAATATACGCTAAAAAGGGGCGTATCAATGAAAACCCTGTGTTAAAAGAGCTCTGCTCCTAAGCAAAATGTACAAAGCTGCCTTCATACCATTTTTTTTTCCATGTTTTCAACTGACGACTAGTGTATGTAAACACGTTTTTTATGAACCTTTTGATTACGTTGACTTCGAAGTTTGGTCTTTTAACAACTTAAAGAGACTGCAAAATTTAGTAACTGAAATTAATTTCCGCTTGATACCTCCACGCGTTCTTGAGAAAAAGGGTTTTGACAGACGGACAGACAACAAAGTGATTTTATAAGTGTTTATCTACCCACATATCATTAGTGCTCTAAAATGCGTTCAGAAACCGTACAAAATGACCAGCATTATTACAACCAATTTTACTATGAGAACTTTCTTGTCTGTGGTAGTAGGTAAAATCTGTACTGTAATGTGTATTTCAGTATAGATTTTTGCGATTTTTGTAACGTTATGAGTTTAAATTTGGAACAGCTGTCAAAACTCAAGTAGATCAATTCTAGTATCCATAGATATTAAAACACTTATCGATATGAAACGTCAATTCAGTACGTTTTTTATATAAACCGCACGACATCTGATCTCAAGTGATATGAGAATAAGGACTTCATTCGTTTGTCTATGATTAAAAAAAAACATTCGTTTTGACGGAGGACCGAATTGCCGCCATTAATGTTGTCATTTATTTGTTGATTTTTTGCTGTTACGAAAGTAGAATTGTGAAAAGTTGTTTTTAATTTACATTTAAGTTGAAAATATGTGTAGAAGTGACTCCGAGAACTATATGAACACTCCGCCGGATATTGTAAATGCAGCCACAATTGCAACAAATAACTTGTTGTCAGAAAAATCGATATCCAAATTTAGTACTAGTAAAAAAGTATAAAGATTTTTTAGATTGGAGAATGAACAAACGCACTTCTGTATTCAAAGTTCAAGTTTGTTTTTTATTGCATTATTTTAGTATCTATGGCCTATTGATATTTTATACGTAGCACTAGTAATGTTCGCTGGTGCCTCGTGTATCTGACTCCTGGTGTGGGATGAGGTGCGACGAGGAATAACACAAGGTCACGGTTCCAAATGACTATATTGTCCAAGAAACGATAATGTACAGACAAGTTATATTCGCGAGTTGCGGCGCAGGACTGCCCGCATGCATCGAGTCACGTTTTGCTAACGATGCAATTGTGCCCTCCGGCACAGCAACCCCCTCCTAACAAAAAAAAAATGAAATTTCTAAGTTCATTTTTTAAATATTACAACTATAATTAATTATTACATTGGTTGTATTCAATAGGCATGTTATTCTTTTCATGCAGCTGCATTGTCGCTATAGTCAGCGTTACGACGCAGTTGCATGATATCGAATACCTTGTAACATTAGTAGGTGCTGATTGCGAAACAGTTGTTTATACAATAGGTATTGAAGAATTACTTACACTAATTATGTTGAAATCTTTACATTAGCTTCTCTTTTGGAGCCTTAAAATGAAACCATTAGGTATTTAAAACTTACATGCTAGTTTTGCTGTTGGTAAGTGAACTGCTGTTGAGGAACAGGTCCTGGCGACGTTTCCTTCTGGACTCGTACCATTGCGAGAGGTGGTGTCGCTCTCTCGACCGTCCTCGTCACCCAGGCCCTTGCGCCTTTTTTGCACTTGTTCCTGATGAGGTATAACAGTAATAGTGTCAGCACAACACACATTACTATGGTACCTATCGCTAGGTAGTTCAGCTTCGATTCCACTTGGCCCGATATATTTTTTACTGTAGCGATGGCTATCGTGTCATGGGACTCTTTCTCCTTGCTTTGATTATAACCCATGTTGATACGTGATAAATATATAACTGCCGATTATTTTCGGTTTAATCTCGTGACGGTCTCGTAATGTATGAGTTTTAACTTTATTTTTATCTTTATATAATGAATAAAGTGTGCTTGCTTTTCATTATTTTCCACATTTTAATTGGAACAATAACGAATTGCGGAAAAAAAATCATTATTTTGCATATTCTAGAATTGTCACGAAAACAATAGTTACGAAATATTATTACTTGCCATGTTCGCTAAAGTAAAAAAATACATTTAAATTACATTTACATTACTTACGTTTGTTTACGCTAGTGTTCTACTTAGGTGCTATTCCTAAGTAGGGTCGGGTCCACGTGATAATCATGTAAATCGCTTCCGCTTATGCGGGACTGTGAAACTAATTGTACGTAGGTAGGTATACTTATCAAACTAAGGATTATCTTACTTATTTACTTGGTAATAAACAATATTCTACCATACCTTCGTGAGAGCCGTACGAGTCTGTAAAAAGTTTACTTATCAGTTCACGTAGCTTAAAAACTAACTATTTCTATAGTAGGTATCCCTAAACGTTACAGGTCTTTTTACTACTCGTCCGCTCCTAGTTACATACGATGATGGTACTGGGTCCTTCGTACGCGGACTTATAACCGTATTGCTCGCGTCGGTGGGCGGGGACGAGTTGTCCCCTGGTGCCGCGTCGCTTGCACTCGCACCACCGCCTGTTACGTTTAACAAGTAAGCTGGTTTCAGCCGATCGATCGAGACTCGAGCCTGCTTGTTTGTTAACTGAATCAAATATACTTTAGGGTTCCTTTCTAGTACTTTGTACGGTCCATCGTATGGTTTGTTCGGTGCAGTCATTGCACCTAACACGCGATTTAGCCTCGAGCGCCTCGTCAGCAGAACGCGCTTCAATCAATAACCTAATTAACATAGTCAGTGCATATTTCGGAATTATCGCGGCCGGGTGCATTCGAACATAACATTTATAACATTTAACATTTTCTAACATTCTACTAACATGAATATAATTCAGTTTGTAATAATTAGTAATTTAATACAATAAACACTTTGTTACTTTTCTCCGGACTTTCTAAACATTCATCACCAACGACGCACCCCACATTGGTCCTTCGAACCGGATCTCGCGCGCTAGAGATAATTCGTTAGTGTGTGAGGTGATTGAATTAGTGAACATTTGAACATTGTGCTAGTTGGCAGTGATTGAAGGAGAGAAGCAGCTAACAACAAGTACAGCGAGAGGAGTATCGGGTAACGAGGAACACTGAAGACATTCAAGTAAGATCTTTCTTATTTTACTAACAACCCGACAAGATGGCTAGCGTTACTCGCCAAGAAGAGATTCAACGTCGTATCGAGTCTATGCTTACTAACTTTAAAAAAGATGGCGTGGAAAGAAAGAGGGATCCGGAATACTTTAGGAAACGCTTGGGCGAACTTAAGGAACTATGGCGAGAATTTCGAGTTAACCATGAAAAGATAGCATTGCTGGAGGACCAGTCTCATACGTATTTCGTTGACCGCACGTACGACAAAACAAAACAACTTTATGTGGCTTTTAGCTCGGCTTTAAGCGAGGGTTATAAGGTGATAACCGAGGGAACTGCGTCGGCGGAAGGAGAGATGATATTTTCAACACCGAGGAAAACTCACGAGCAACAAGGCTCTCAATCAGGCGGTCAACAACTTTATCTAGAGGATCCTCAATTTAAAACTGAAACTGGGACTTCTAGTAAACTTGACGAAATGTTTCGGAAACAATGGGCTAACATGAAGGCGTTCGTTAGAACCGTAAACCACATAGAACTGATCACGCTAACGGATAAATGGGAACTAGAGGACGCTCTGAAGTCTCTACAAGCTCGATGGTCAGTGATAGATTTGCAACATTGGGAATTAGAAAGTGAGAATACTCAAACTAACGTGGAATACGAGGCTACTTTCAATAAACATGAAAGTACATTTAATAACCTGAAAAAAGAGATAAACAGGAAGATATGGTCAGTGGCACACAGGGAGAAATCTACACCTCTTTTGGAAATTCCTATTTTCCATGGGAACTATAACACTTGGGTTTCATTTAAAGACTTGTTTTGTGAAGCTATACACAAAAACACTGCCTTATCCAACGCTCAGAAAATGCAGTTCTTGAAATCGAAAGTAAAGGGCGAAGCTGAGCGGCTTATTCAACATTTACAGATAAGTTCAGATAACTACTTGGTATGCTGGAAAATTTTGAACGACCGCTACAACAATTCTAAATTAATCTTTACTTCTCATATGAATCTATTGTTTTCACTTCCGAACATGCAGCAACAATCCGTGGCTCAAATCAAGAAAATTCATGACACTACTAACGAGTGTTTATGTGCTATTAAGAACCTAGGGATCGACACAACTACTTGGGACCCGATCATTGTTTATATTTTATCACAGAAACTAGATCCTGAAACTCATAAAGACTACATAGAATCGCTAACCAACGCCCGAGAGCTACCCGTTTTACAGGAGTTCATGGAGTTCATGGAAGGTAAATTTACCAGTCTCGAATCATCTCGTCGGAAACAAGAACCGGTGGTACAAAAAACATTTCCTACACCGACTTCAACAACGAACATGAAAAAACCTTTTCAACAAAACCGTCCATATTCTAACACGTATACGAACAACGGGGTCAACAGAAGTCATTCAACTACTATTGCGAAAACTTTCCATGTGTCAGGCATTAAATGCCCTCTGTGCTGTAACCAACATGGAATTTACAATTGTCGGCAATTTCTGCAAATGCCGATTGAAAAACGATATCTGACGGTCAAGAAACTCGCTTTATGCGTTAATTGTTTATTCAGTCATCACGGCAATACCTGCAACTCAACAAAAACATGTCATAAATGTGCCGGCCAACATAACACGTTGATACACGAAGCATGTGTAAAATCGGTAACGTCAGCACCTCAGGCATCGAACTCTAATGCAACAGCCAATGCGGCTATTTCCGGAAAACAAAAGGATTTAACTAACATATCTCAAACACCGGATGAGTTTTCCGAAATTCTACTATCTACGGCCCAAATAAAAGTAAAAGGCGCTGACGGAACCTATCATGTCCTTAGAGCATTAATTGACCAAGGTTCTCAAATTTCACTCATAACAGAACAGGCTGCCCAAACACTAAATTTAAAGAGACAAAGATGTAATGGCGTTATTTACGGGGTCGGACAGAAACAAAACAATTGTAAGGGCAAGCTTAACATTCAATGCGCATCAACTTACAACGATTTCACATTTCACGCCGAAGTAATCATTATGAACAATCTAATTAAACACTTACCTAACAAAACATTCACAAAACCGTCATGGCGTGTAATAGAAAACATATCTCTGGCAGATCCAGAGTTTTATGTGAGTCGTCCCATAGACTTACTTTTAGGCGCAGACATTTATCAACAGATTCTTCTTAACGGAATTATTAGAGGTGAAGACGCTTCTCAACCTCTAGCTCAACAAACCCGAATCGGATGGCTGTTGAGTGGAAATGCAAGGACCTACCACTGCAATGTTGTTATAAACAATTTGGAAGACATTAAACAGTTCTGGGAAGTCGAGGAGATTGCCGAAGAAGGGGAGTTGTCCCATGAGGATCAGGAATGTATTAAACACTACCAGGAAAACACGAAACGGAACACTGACGGAAGATATGAAGTACTTCCCATGAAACCAAAATATGAAGAACAGCTTGGAGAATCCAAAGCAAAGGCCATAGCTCAATTTAAAAACATGGAAAGGAAGCTCCAAAGGCAAGAAAAACTAGCCAAAGCCTATAAAACATTTATGGACGAGTACCGAGACCTCGGACACATGAAACCAGCTAAAAGTGACGGGACCCTCGAGTGTTATTTACCGCATCATATTGTAGAGCGCACCGAGTCAACTACTACGAAATACAGGGTAGTTTTCAATGCTTCAAGTAAAACATCTACAAACTTGTCTCTGAATGACCTGATGTACACAGGACCCAACTTACAGCAAGATCTACAAGTACTGTTGCTGAAGTGGAGACAATACCAATATGCTTACACAGCGGATGTTGAGAAAATGTATCGTCAGATACTTATAAATGAAGCCGATCAACAATTACAAAAGATAATTTGGAGGGAGAGCCCAGAAACACCGTTAACATCGTTCCAATTGGCGACGTTAAGTTACGGAATAAAACCCGCCCCAATTTTAGCGATGATGACCTTGAAGAGACTCGCAGCAGACGAAAGAAATAACTTCCCAGAAGCAGCTAAAGTAGTGGAGGAAGCTTTTTACATGGATGACTTGGTGCACGGAGCGCACTCAGTAGAACAAGGGAAGAAATTGATTGACGACTTAAACAACCTCTTAAAATCAGGAGGATTCAATCTTAGAAAGTGGTCAGCGAATAATGAACATATCTTGGAAAACATAAACAAAAAACACGAAAGTGGGGAAATGATCTTCAACTTTAAAGTAGACAACATTACGAAAACACTTGGGTTATGCTGGAACCCTACCGAAGATACTTTCACATTTAAATATAACATAACACAAAGTTCAGGAAAACCAACAAAGAGGACTCTTTTATCAGACATTTCTAAATTGTATGACCCTTTAGGATTTCTCGCGCCATTCATAACAAAACTGAAAATTTTATTCCAAAAGGTTTGGAAAGAAAACACTCAATGGGATGACCAAGTCTCGGACGAGATCTACGCGGAATGGCTAAAAGCCAAAATCGATATCGAACAAATAAATGAATGTAAAATACCAAGATGGATCCTGTGTAAAGAAAATGACGTAATTGAGCTTCACGGCTTCTGTGACGCATCGACAGAAGCTTACGGTTGTGTAGTATATGCGCGGATAAAACATCAAACAAAAATAGTTCTTGTTGCAGCGAAAACTAAGCTTGTACCTCATAAGAGCCATGAGAAAACATTAACACTAGCGAGACTTGAACTAAGTGGAGCGCATTTACTATCAAGGCTCGTTAAAAAGATTAAACATTCCCTACAAGAACGCGAGATAATAACATTTGGGTGGACTGATTCTCAGATTGTGCTCGGGTGGTTGCATGGCGAGCCGAGTCGCTGGAAACCCTTTGTAGCTAACCGAGTCGAACAAATAAAACAAATAATGCCTGATAACCAGTGGCGATATGTCAAATCATCTGAGAATCCCGCGGATGCGGCGAGCAGGGGTCTCACAGCATCCCAGCTGAAGAATCATGCCTTGTGGTGGAAAGCTCCATCCTGGCTAGGAACATTCCAACCAATCTCAGAAAACTCCGAACATTATAATACAAATGAAGAAGAGAAAAAATCGCACTCAAAGAATGCTACTCAAAATAACATTGATAAAATTACCCTCCTTTGTACGACGCAGTCGGTAAAGCAAGATAATATCATAAACAATTTATTGGAAAATTATAGCTCGCTTGCTTTCATAATAAGAATCGTAGCGTGGCTATTCCGAGCACTAACCCCGACACCGAAGCGCAAAACATTACCTACCTATCTCACATTACCGGAGTTGCGAAAAGCTAAATTGACAATAATTAAATGCGTTCAAGCCGATGAATGGGGATCGGATATAGATTACTTGCGCAAACATAACAAAGTTGAAACAAAAAGCAATCTCATTAAATTAAAACCTTTTATTGACGAAAACAACATCTTGCGTGTAGAAGGAAGGCTCAAAGAAGCGCATATATCTTACGAGATGAAACACCCACAAATCATCCCAAAGGAGTCACGTTTCACGACTTTGATCATAGAACAAGCGCACACCTTAACATTGCACGGTGGTGCTCGGATGACTATGGGAAAACTGAGAGAACAGTACTGGGTAATGGGCGGAATGAACAGAATCAAGAACCAAATAGCGAAATGCATTAAATGCAAGAAAACGGAGGGGAAAAAACAAGCTCAAATTATGGGGTCCTTACCTGCAGCCCGGGTCAACGAAGCTACTCCATTCTATCACACCGGCGTGGATTATACTGGATTCGTGAACATAAAAGCCAACAAAGGACGTGGCATAAAAACATTGAAGGGCTATGTAGCACTCTTCATTTGCATGGCCACGAAGGCCGTGCATCTGGAGTTAGTGACCGATTTAACAAGTTCAGCATTCCTAGCTGCATTGCGAAGAATGGCAGCCAGAAAAGGAAAACCGTCTCATATGTACTCCGATCAAGGATCAAACTTTGTACGAGCGAACAAGGACCTACGGGAACAGTGGCAAGAGCTTAATAACATTTTTAATGACAGTTTCCTGTCAGAAATTACCGAGATGGAGATCGAGTGGCATTTTAATGCCCCTGCGTGGCCAAGTGCTGGAGGGTTGTGGGAACGAGCCGTAAGATCACTTAAACACCATCTGAAGAGAGTGATCGGAGACCAAAAACTTACCTACGAAGAATACGCAACGATTTTAGCACAGATAGAAGCCTGTTTGAACTCTCGCCCGCTATGCCCGTTAACAGAAGATATTGAAGACCTCAACTTTCTCACGCCGGCACACTTTTTGACATGTCGAGCTGGAGTCACGATAATAGAAACCGAAGAAGATGCTAGAACGAGATGGCATCTGACGCAGAAGATACTTAGAGATATCTGGAAGAGGTGGAAAGTAGAATATCTGAGTCAACTAACAGTCAGACCGAAGTGGAACAAATCTCAAAGAAACATTGAAAAGGACGATTTAGTAGTGATACACGAAGATAACTTGCCAGCCGGAAAGTGGGCCTTGGGAAGAGTTATCGATGTTCATCCAGGAGAAGACGGATACGTGAGAGTCGTTACACTGAAAACAAAAAATGGTATCCTGAAGAGGCCCGTAGTAAAGCTGTCGGTCTTACCTCTACCTAAGGAACCCCAACAGAAGGAAAAACAATCCAACACGACTGAACAACAAACATCGAAACCAAAAGAAAAGAAAAAGACTGGATGCGTGTCGTCGATAATCATGTTGTTATTATACTTTATGTCTTTGCTAACAATGGGATACAGTCTTAAAGTCACTCCCGTAAACGAAAAACAAGGACTATATTTTGACAAGATGGGAAACATGCTCCTAGTAAAAAATGAATGGAAGCTGATCGCATACCATGACATGAATCCTTACTGGGAAGGAATATCCGCATATAAAAAATACAACAATCAACTCGAAGAAGTTGGTAAACAAGTCCGAACACTAACACACTGTGACATCATCATATTGCAACTACGTCACTCTTATGACGACCTACAACACTACAACCGTGTTTTATTAGGTCAGCAATTGAAACAGGATACGCGCAAGCGACGCGGCCTGATTAACGGAGTCGGAAACATCGCAAATACTTTATTCGGTGTTCTGGATGATAAGTTCGCCGAGCAATACCAGAAAGATATTGAGCTTGTTCGCGATAACGAAAAACACCTGGCTACCCTGTGGAAAAATCAAACATCTATTATTGAGGCGGAGTACAACATGTTACTACGAACGAAAGACAACATTCAGAAACAACATAAAATGATACATGCCCATTTGGTGAGCTTAGAGAGAGGAACTTCTGCCTTACAAAAAGAAGTCACCCAAGCCGAGTGTATGGCACAATTCACCATTGTGGCTGTAGCTGCTAATAACTTGCTGGGTCATCTAAGAACTATACAGGATACTCTTTTAGACACCCTTACAAACATATATAATGGAAAAATGAACATACACATTATAGATCCTCAACAATTTCAACGTGAATTGAACATCATATCTGGACGACTAGAAAACGACCTATCCTTGCCGATAGACAACATTCAAACTCATTTACAAAACATCTATCATCTTTTGAACATTAAAGCCAGGATTACTGACCAATACATGATAATAGAGATCCGTATTCCACTGATAAGCCGAGATACTTATGACTTATACAATATTATTCCCACTCTACACAGCGTTGGTAGAAACATGCAATCTATTACGCCTATCGAAAAATACGTTGCCATAAACTTACGAAAGGATTCATATCTACCTATAACAGAAAAGGAGATGGAACATTGCACTCTACGAGACCCGACCGCCTACATGTGTTTTTTAAGAACACCTGTATACAAAATGAACTCTGATAAGGACCTTTGCCTTAAAGATGAACATTTTCAATGTAAAACAAACATAGTCACGTGCCAAAATAAATGGATCAGTCTTTCAAGAACGAATCAATATCTCTATTTCTGTTGCGAAACGTGTCAACTGCGCACGCTATGCAAGAGTCAAGTTACCGCTCAGACATTAACCCAAACAAATATTATAACGATGGAAGAAACTTGCGTAGTGAAAACAGATAACTTCACTATTAATACGCATAAAAACATGGAAAGCCGAATCGATTTGAATTTTAATATAGAAGTACCAGAAATAGACCCTATAAACCACATCATAAACATTTCAATACCCGAGATCGGAAATAATAGTCTGGATAATAGCAACGACGAAAAAGGATTAAAAGACATCGCCGAAAAAATTAAATTGATGAAAGAAACGGAACCACTTTTAAACAATTATTCAAGAAACGATATACATCACTATACCGCTATATACTGTCTATGGGGTATAGTAATCATCGGAATCGTTATCTACGCATGTCGACGAAGTCGCTGCAAATGGAGATGCGCGGCAGTCCCAGCTTCGGCCCCAGCAGCAGGCGCACCGGTGCAAGACGAGGAGCAAAACCGAGCTCGGGACCCGACGCCCGCCGCGCGCAGCCCCAGCGCTCAGCGCGGGCTTATACGCAAGTACAGTGTCAGTGATAAGTGCGGTGCAAGTGCTAGTGTAACAGGAGAGAAATGTGGTGAAAGTGAAAACAGTGAGACGAAACATGTAGATAGAGGCAGTTCGCCACTATTCCGAAAATTGTCATTTAGAGTTTAACTAGTTATAATCGCCACATTGTTTGATCACCTTGTCTCATTATCTTAAATCATCTCATCTCATCGTCTGCCCCCGCCAAGATGTTCGGTGCAGTCATTGCACCTAACACGCGATTTAGCCTCGAGCGCCTCGTCAGCAGAACGCGCTTCAATCAATAACCTAATTAACATAGTCAGTGCATATTTCGGAATTATCGCGGCCGGGTGCATTCGAACATAACATTTATAACATTTAACATTTTCTAACATTCTACTAACATTAATATAATTCAGTTTGTAATAATTAGTAATTTAATACAATAAACACTTTGTTACTTTTCTCCGGACTTTCTAAACATTCATCACCAACGACGCACCCCACATGGTTGTTGCAGTGATTTGCGTACCGTGTCATTCCGCACAAAAACATACTCGCATGTATTCAGGTCCGGGTGAATAAATAACGTTCTGTTATCGCGCGCGGTCGTCGGTATTGGTTTGAGCTTGCGTATGTTATCGCGAATTTTTTTAATTAGCTCTGACGATTCCTTTGGTTCTGTATTCATTGAATTACTGAAAAATTGACCTGGTAACCGTAAAACCTTACCGTAAGTCATTTCCGCGGGACTTACGCCGTTATCGCTACGACCTGCTGCGGTATCAGAGGCGTCTGACATTAGGGCTAGAATCGCGTCCTGCCGCGGGTGCGCTAACATAGCGGCGTTTTGGAGGCCGGACTTGCATTGTAGGAATGCAGCGTCCGCCTCGCTTGTCCACGCGATCGGAGTCTTATCTCGCTTCCGCGTATTAATTAAATATTTATCTAGCTCCGACTGGGCTTGCGCTGCGTGAGGAATATGAGGGCGGAAAAAGTTATACATGCCTAAAAAACGACGTAGTTGCTCTACGGTTTCAGGCTTTGGGAAATCTACTATCGCCTGAACTTTCTCCGCTAACGGTTTGATTCCGTCTTGAGAGACCTCATGTCCTAAAAAGTCTAGTTTAGCTTGACCGAAACTACATTTGGTTAAGTTTATCGTTATGCCGTATTTTTCGAAGCGTTCACACACTTGCCTGAGATGTTCTTTGTGCTGTACCTCATCGTCACTGGCGATGATTACATCGTCTAGGTAGTTGAATAGGAAGTCTAGCCCTTGCAGCACTGTGCTGCTCATGAACCTCTGGAACGACTGGGCTGCATTCCTGAGTCCGAAACTCATCCGGGGGAACTCCCACAAACCGAACGGTGTAATTATCGCCGTTTTTTCAACGTCCTCCGGTGCTACGCTAACACAATGATATGCGCGATTGATGTCTAGTTTGGAAAATATCTTTTTATCAGCTAGTATATAGGTAAAATCGTGTAACCTCGGTATAGGATAACGGTCTGGTTTTGTGATTGCATTTAACATCCGATAGTCCCCGCAAGGTCGAATTTCGCCATTCTTTTTTAATGTTACGTGTAATGGAGAGGCCCACGCACTCTTTGATGGCCTACAGATCCCTAATTCTTGCATTAGTCGAAATTCTTCCTTGACTTTTTTGTACCTATCGGGTGGTAAAGGTCTCGCGCGAGCGTATACCGGAGGTCCGGTTGTTTCGATGTGGTGTACCACGTTATGCGTGGGAGTTTCCTTGAACGACGGTGGCTTGGTTATTGCCGGAAAACGAGATAACAGTTCGTGATACGGATGGCTCTCAACGATCGTATAGATAGAAGGTTGTTTACTACTTACAGATACAGCGGTCACGTTCAGGTCTGTCACTCGGTCTATCAGCTTGCGTTCACTCACATTTACCAATAACTTGTGGTGGTTTAAAAAGTCTGCGCCTAGTATTGGCTGCTTAACGTCTGCAACCACGAAGTTCCACCGGTACGGTCGTCGTAGCTTAAAGTCTAGCACTAACGATTTCTCGCCATAAGTCTTTATTTCCGTCCCGTTGGCGGCAAACAGTTTATAGTTCGAGCACGCGTTAACACGAGTTTTTCTAGTAGCGGGTAAAACGGAAATGTCTGCCCCCGTATCTACTAGAAAACGTAACCCACTATTATGATCCGTCACACGAAGTCTATTGCCGGTTGCAATGGTGCAGACCTCCGACGGTGTCTGCACCAGGCTCACTAGTTTTCCGACGTTGATGGCTGCTTCTTCCAAGCACACGGCGATCGGCATTTCGTAGACGCGTCTCTAAATCGATAATGGTAGTAGCAGAGCCTGTTCGGGTCGTTCCGACGCCTAGACGTGCTGCGTCCTCGCGATGCGGAGCGCGAGCTGCTGCGTCCTCTGCCGTAATTCCGCTGCCCGGATCGACCTCGCTCCAGCTCATTGACCCTGACACTGAGCTTCGCTATTTCCGCCAAGATTACCGCTGTAGTGTCGCTCGCTGCCGCTGCTGATGGCTTTTGCGTGACTTGGGCGATCTGTCCTGACCGCGTGGCCTCCGTCACGTTGTCCGCGACCTCCGCCAGATTGTCAAGGTCGGTAATCTGAGACGCCACCAGCACCGCTCGGACTGTTGTGGGCAGATGATTCTGCCACATGATGCGTACTGTATCATCGGGAAATTTGTCCTTTGCGAGATTCCGCATCTGTAACAGAAGCTGACTGGGTTTTTGGTCTCCCAAGTCCATCTCGCTGAGCAGCTTTTCGATCTGCCTGTTCTTGGAGTCCTCTAGTATTCCGAGTAGCTTCGCTTTGAGGGCCTCGTATTTGCCCGAGCTGGGAGGTCTCGTCAAGAAGTCTGTGATGTTCACTATGACCTCCTTTGGCAGCTTCGACACCACTAAATCGAATTTAGCGTCGTCGCCCATCTTCTGCGGTGCTAACACAGCCTCTACCCGGATGAACCAAACGCGCGGTTGGTCCGTCCAGAACTCTGGTATCCTTGCCGTCAGCGACACAGCCATGACGTCCGCGGTTGCCGCTGTGTTGGTGTCAGTCATCGTTGTGATCCCCGTGTTGGTTGGCGCCGTCTGACCTTGGATTGCCACGGGCGGTGGTCCTGCGGTTGTTCCTTGCTGGTTCGGGTATGACATCGCCTTCGCGTCTAACCTTGAGTGTTTCCGATATTCTCCAGTCGCGGGTCACCAATTTTCGCTGGTGCCTCGTGTATCTGACTCCTGGTGTGGGATGAGGTGCGACGAGGAATAACACAAGGTCACGGTTCCAAATGACTATATTGTCCAAGACACGATAATGTACAGACAAGTGATATTCGCGAGTTGCGGCGCAGGACTGCCCGCATGCATCGAGTCACGTTTTGCTAACGATGCAATTGTGCCCTCCGGCACAGTAACAATGCAGGTCATTTCCCTACGGCTATTTCTGAACCCATCTTAGAGTACTTATGATATGTGTGTAGATAAAGTAGTGTATGCATCTGTACATAATTAGGCCTTAAAACACTCGCTAACGCTCGTTTCATAAAACCACACTCGTATTTTAAGGCCTCTCATTATATAGCAGTTTGACGACCGGTTTGGCTCAGTGGGAGTAACGTTGCCTGCGAAGCTGAGGTCCTGGGTTCAAATCCCGGTAAGGGCAAATATTTGTGTGATGAGCATAATTATTTGTTCCTGAGTCTTGGATGTTTTCTATGTATATAAGTAATATATCTATTAAATATATCGGCGTCTAGTACCCATAACACAAGCCTTATTGCGCTTACCATGGGACTAGTTCGATTTGTGTACAATTGTCCCGTAATCTTTATTTATTTATTTATAGCAGTTGCATAAACTACTATTTCCTTTTGAAATAGGGAACCTTAAAAACAGATGAGAGTATATATGTATTTCTTAAACCGATTGTGGCCCTAATCTGCTATCCTGCTGAAAGCTAACGAACCTTCAACGACAGCCGGACTAGCGCGACTAGCCGCGAGAGACAGGCGATATTTGTCACGCGACACGAGTACCGCGTGACATTTGAGCGAGAGGTACTGAACCTGCATCAAGTATCCTGCAGGGTATCATTCCTTTTCGCATAAATATTCTTCCCAAACTGTCATTTCTCATGTCCTTTCTCCAAAACCAAAAGTTTTCCTGATATTGTTTTTAATTGTTGTGTAAACGCCAATGGTTTAGTTTAGATTTGTTGTACAAATGTTTTGTAATAACAAAAAATGGAAATATTACGGTTTCAGAGAAACACTTGTTTGGCGAAATAACGCAGTTTGGGAAACATAATTAGCCCTTGAAATGGTAAACCATCCTATAGTAGCAAAAAGTGTGTAAACTACGGATGGATATCTTGGTTACATTGAAAGCTGGGCTTGCAACGTTAAACACTTTACCATTTCTCAATAGTAGAAAAGTGTTTCTAGTTACCCTACGAACGGATGGTCCGTTCGTAGGCTATCTTGGTAACATTGGAAGCACCATTACTTGACGATGCAATATCTCAGATTGCACTGTCAAGCACGCAATTTCATAGTAGAATAGTGTTTATAGTTACCCTAGGAAAGGATATCTTGGTGATTTCAATAACGTTTTCGCGCACAATGTTGTTTGCAGCGAGGCTCCGCAGCACTTCCTCCGAGCTCGGATTCAGGCCCTGTACCTGAAACATTTAATTTATGACATAGTACCCTATATGTAGAATAAAAGTTGTTAAGGATAACATATATGGAACACGCGTATTGGCCTGTTTTGTATACGGGACAATAGGAGCACAGAACAGCTCTGAGTCTGCTCAAAGCAGTTTGAGATGACCACTTGTGACTTTATGCACGACTTTAGGGCATCACTAATATACTACAAGTAGTTCGATTTCGGCAGTATGGCTTAAGCACGTATTACACTTACCTCATTTAGTCACTGACGACAGGGACGCAGCAATATGTTCGAGCGAGATGCACTGCAATCCTCTCTTACCAACATATTGCTGTATAATACGTGCTGTAGTCAAGCGGGTGGCAGCCGCGACTGAAATGACCAACTCACGGTTAAGTTTGGCAGGTCGTCTAACTCCACGCTCAGACAAAAGTGGTGCTTGGCGCGCGTGAGTGTTGAAGTCAGAGCGAATGCAGAAACGCTTGGGGCAACGCGCGCAGCCCGGCGGCCTTCGAACGCCGATGCGGATCAGACGTTGGTTTCGCATGTTCTTTTTCTACTCTCCCCCTCTCGCTCCCGCCCACTACCCCTCTTTCTCTCAATCTTACCTCAATGACGGCGAGGTGCAGCGGGTGCTTGAGGCGCGCGTGCGTGTTGAGGTCGGAGCGGATGCGGAAACGCTTGGGGCAGCGCGCGCAGCCCCACGCTCGCACGCCGGTGTGGATCAAGCGATGGTTGCGCATAGCAGTCGCCCTATGATCAAATATTTTACATAATGATACAATTCAAAACATATTTTAACTATTTTAAGTACCTTATTATCAGCAAAAAGGCGGCCATTGCCAAATTTCTCAAAACAACTCCGCTATGACAAAGTCCAACACCGCATACTTGCAACAACAATCACGACTTATGAAACATCTTCTGTCCACCTTTTGCTACGAGTAACTCTTCTGTCGTTTCGACTTTTACTATGCAATTAAGCACCTACAGCTTTCAATTGGAAACTATTTCAAGCAGAGCCTCGGTAAATCTTAGGTAAAATATGAAAGTCATATACTACATTTCGTACTTTCCTACATGCGTGTTAACAAACCAACTGCATTAGCCAATTGCTTTTCGTCTTAAAGTACATTAAAGACCAATAATAACCTTCGGAACGCCACTCCGCACACGTCGCATGGGAAAGGTCGCTCGCCGGTATGAATCCTGTGTATTTATTTAAATTAGAAAACAGAAAATGATCATGGCAACTTGGAAACAAATACTTGTGTGAAAAGTATGGCCAAGCAAGCCGCAGACATCAGGGATAATGGTAGGTGGAGGGAAAACTAGTAAGTAACGCGGAGTGGATAGCAAGTCACACGAGTTAAATTCTGCTAATAGAAACTACTTAGGAAAACCAGATAAGTTAAGGGGCGTAGCTAAAGGACCACGCTCCCTTTAGTCCGCACGCACAACTTGTAGGTCTCTAAGCACTAAGTATACAGAACATATACCTTGCCCGTGGATCTTTCCAAAAGGGACGTAGTATGAATACGAATGATGGTATCAGGCGTGATCCTGCACATTGCAATTGTTGGGCCAGTACTGCTGATAAGGAGATCCGCGAAGAATATTCCTACTAGTTGCAACTATAAGTAAGAAGACCAAGGAAATAAGAGATGTAGCTAAAAAGCCACGCAACCATTAGTTGAGCAACTAGACAGTAGGTCATTCGCGCAAGAGCGAGACAGAGCATACCTGATGACTGATGACGAAGTACAGACCTGGTGTGCTCAGCGAGAACGGAGGCGGTGCGGAAGGCGTGACCGCAGACTCCGCAAGTGTGCGGCCGCTGCGAGTGGCCGCGGGAGTGCTGCGCCAGTTCCGCCGGAGACGAGAAACGCGAGGAACACTCATCGCAGTTATACTGCAGGTCTTGCCCGTGAATCTCTCTAAAAGGAGTTTTTTTTTTTCAATGTTTTACAGCGGTATGACATGTAGCACTTTTCTGGGTAATATCTCAAATTAGTTACCAAATAATAATTTTCTTAGTTTAGCAGCTAAGGAAGAGAGTATAAGCCTGTAAGACTGTCTAAACATAAAACAGCGGACGAGTGATTTACGCACTTTGTTGTATAGATCCCCAGCGAATTATTTAGCATTAGGTATTATACTCACGGGCATGTGCAAGCGGGTGCCTAACTCGCAAGCGACTGATAATATCGTCGTAAGAAAATAGTTTACACGTTTCTTACTATAGGCAATAATCAAGTTACAGAAGGTTACATTGGATTTTCTCTAATGTAACCTTCCAGATAGCCGTCTGCGTGAATGTACGCTAACTCCATACGCGATATCTGTGCATGCGTGGCATGTCTGTACACACATCACACGGCTAGAGTCCGGGATGTATTGCAGTTACTTGAGATGGTTGTAGAGCAGTTGCTGGTGGGAGAAGCTCTCGCCGAAGTGAGCGCACGCGGCCCTCGAAGTGTGCGTGTATGTGCGTCAACTTCGTGCATACGTGGCATGTGTGTGCAAATAACACACGGCTAAAGTCCAGGGTGTGTTGTAGTTACTTAAGATGGTTGTAGAGCAGTTGCTGGTGTGAGAAGCTTTCGCCGCAGTGAGCGCACGCGGCCCTCGATGTGTGCGTGAGTGTGTGCGCGTCCAACTCCGTGCGCAACACGAACACCGCGCTGCATACGTGACACGTGTGTGCTGTACGCAAAACAAACTACTATTATAATTGAGTCGCGAAGAGTTATAGTGATTTTATGTATTTTCAGCGAGGCGTTTTACATTAGGGAAATACGTTTATGCATCCGTAGCCGAAGGCCCAGAACAAGTGTGACGGACTAAGCGAAGTAAATGCCTACCGTCTAAAATCAGCAGCGAATGCCAGCTCAGCCGTTAATAGGGATGATGCCACTATTCAAAATATACAACCCTTCTTACTCGCCCCCGCTGTCTTTCCCCTCGTCGCCCGCAGACCATAGGAGTGTCACGAAAGAACTTGTCAAGCTATAGTATGGAACGTTTACAGCGCTCAGTAGCAATGAAGAACTGTAACTATCATTTCTGACTTTTAGAGTACTTTTTTGTATTTAGTCCCATATAGACATTTGATCCTTACGTAAAACAGAATCGTTTGTCACCCTAAAAACCGTCATCATCCCAATTGTCATTGCCTTCAATTCTCAGCAGGCCTATTGTAAGCCAGTCTTTATAGTCATAGCATTCCTTAAAGCACTTAACTAGTGGAGATGCAATAGGAATACAATCCCCTCTGCTAAAGTAACGGCGAAATCTCCGGTTAGTTTATACGGTATATTGCCAGTGTGTGGGTGTTTTCTTGATTTT
Source organism: Hedya salicella (assembly GCA_905404275.2). Lineage (NCBI taxonomy): Eukaryota > Metazoa > Arthropoda > Insecta > Lepidoptera > Tortricidae > Hedya > Hedya salicella. The sequence goes on along the minus strand of FR990112.1, from coordinate 7,936,169 downwards.
AGGTGATTTCTTTTCATTGTGTGCATTTGTAGAAATATAAATATTTCCGTAGTGAGCACGTGTATGCCTCACCACCCGCTAAAAATTCATGAAAGTTATGTTCGGTAATGATACGGCTTGTCATCTCCCTACTTAAATGCTTTAAGTAGCATTTATAACACATTTTTTCACTTTCATTTTAAGTTCATACTTTTTATACCATCATAATTCTCCTTCGGAAATCCTGTGTTTTTCGTAATTTACACTAACTTATGTCTGAAATCCGTTGTAACGTTAGTAAACTTAACAACGCGGTAGTTGATGACATAGTATAAAGTAAACTCAAATGTATAAACAAAGAAACAGTTTAACATTTATGAAACGGGAAACGGGATTATGATTTGACTTGACATGTGACAATATTTTAGGAAGATGAATTCGTTTTACTTGCTGTACCTTGTTTGTCCTCGACCGGCAGAGTCACGTAGCTATGCTCCTTTTTCCTGTGCTTGTAGAGTGCGGTCTTGTTCGGCAGCACTTCGTCGCAGTCACGGCAGGGAATCCTTTACATTGGCAATTATTTTGTTATACGTTCTAGCTTTGATGTATTACAAGCTGTATTAGACCTTACTCCGCCCATAGAACGCTCCAATTGGCTGTATAACGGCCGTATAAGCTCTTACACAGCACTAGAAGGCGCCCGCAACGGCCGCAACTTTGTGCGCGGAGGAGAAAAGTCATAACTCATCTTTTTTCTTTAGCATAGTCGGTTAAAAAGTACTCTATAACCATCTGGAGATACCCAGCTACCCGTGTACCAAAAATTGTTGAAATCCGTTAAGCCGATTAAGCGTGATGTAGCCACAACGACACATACAAACATTTTATTTTTACAACTTTATAATAGTATAGACTACTTAGCGACCGGCCCCGCACGGGCGCGCTAAATGGATTTCAACTGTTTTTGGTGCCCGGCACGGGTAGCTGGGCATCCACCGATGGCTATAGCATACTTGGTACTCGACTATAATGAAGAAAAAAGAGAGTATTGATTTTTTTCTCCTCCGTGAACGAAATTGCAGGCACCATAATATAAGGATAAATTATATTACTTACATACCTAAATCATCCAAGACCGAGGAACAAACATTCGTGCTCATCACACAAACCCTTGTCCTGGCCGAGATTCGAACCCGGTACCGCCAGCTTTGTAAGACAATGTGCAACCAACTTTGTCGTCAATTTTATATAGTCAAAGTAATCTTATCATTTAGTGTAGATGTCAGTCGGATAGCCGAAAAGTAGGTCCATTGGTTGCTTTATGTGTTTCATTTGTTACATACCTGTAGTCGTTACTGACAGTCTTGGTGACTCCATTGCTCAAGCCAGTTTTGCCGTGCACCTTCTTTCTGTGGTACGCCACACTCCAGCTAAAATTTTGTATTTCTTATCAATTTTCCGAAACCGACTTTGAATAAAGTTGATTGTGCCCGCTTTAAAATTTTGAGTTACAGGACATTGATTTAAACATAAACGATTTTACTAATTTTCACAACACAGCTAAACGGCTTTATCGAGGATATTAATATGATTTGGGTATTCCTAGCGTTGGTAATGTTTCGAACGTCACGTTACTTTCGTTAATAGAGTACATGCATGATTTTTTTTATCGCTTTTCTTAACTAAATATCAAAATACCGTAAAAAACTATTTCAAAATGTGAAATTTAAATTGAAATCGACCAAAAAATACGCAAGGTATAGGCATTATAAACTACTAATTAGACAGAGAGGTCCGATATGCACTGTTACGTCATTCATCGTGCACTCGGGCCATATGAACTCCATATTAAATTCTGTTTTGTTAGAAAGAGATAGAATGAAATGTTTGATGGCGTATTTCTGGTTATTTTTATAGTTATTCGAAAAAATATTTTTGTCTACTTGAATAAGCTTTTAATAAAGCAAAAATTAAAATTCATACATATTCACTAGTGTCTCAAATGAACTCAAGCAAGTAAGGTTATTAAATAAATGATATTTACAAGCGATTAAGCCCTGTTTTGTTTTTTTTTTTGTTCAAACAGTCCCTCCTTAGGGTCACCAATAAATTAACACATATATTTTCCTAAACTTTTTAATTTCTCAAATATTTCATAGTCATATCACCCTAGTTTTTTGGAAACTGTAATAGTTTCAGAATTTCTATAACATCAACCTAACCTGACCTATTGGGTTCTCTACACGACGGAGAAGCGTGAGTTGGGAAATGAAACAGTATTGAACTGTCAAAAATCAGTCTGGAAAAAATAGTTTGGCATAGAAAGGATCCCAGTATCCATACTAATATTATAAATGCCAAAGTGTGTCTGTCTGCCTGTCTTTCTGTCAGTCTGTCTGTCTGTCTGTCTGTCTGTCTGTCTGTCTGTCTGTCTGTCTGTCTGTCTGTCTGTCTGTCTGTCTGTCTGTCTGTCTGTCTGTCTGTCTGTCTGTCTGTCTGTCTGTCTGTGTGTCTGTCTGTCACCTCATCACGCTTAAACCGCTGAACAGATTTGGATGAAATTTGGTATGGAGATAGTTTGAGTCCCGGGGAAGGACATAGGCTACTTTTAATCCCGGAAAAATACCCTTATCCGCGATAAACAAATTTAATGTGGACGAAGTCGCGGGCAGAAGCTAGTTATAAATAAAGTAATAACGATTATGATTATGGCACATATTTAGTACTTGTGAAATATGCAGAACGTACCTGTTGGGAAAGGTTTCCGAGCACTGGTTGCACTGGTATATGAAGTTCTCGTTGGCGTGCTTCATGCGCCGGTGCACCTGCAGGTACGTCCAGTGCAAGTACGAACGTCCGCAGTCCTAAGGAAATTACAGATTATAAATAAAATTACGTTTTAAAATTAATTTACGTAGACAATAGACTAAAATAAGTGAAACATTGTAAAATTCTAAGCAAAAGGATTTTCTTCTCGATGATAAGCCAATGTCAGCAAAATAAGATGAACATTACGACTTACGTAATACAACAATATACCCCCCGCTGACACTCGCTGTCGTGGAGGACTAAGTATCTTTTACCTACCTACATAAGGTATGATGTTGTTCAGATCGGTTCATATAAAATAAAATAATTAAGTTTAGATCCTTCTAAAACTGAGCTTATTGAAACAGCAAGATTTAATCATTTTTTTATTATTTATTTTCAATTTAAAAATAAAATCCGTTTATTTGCAGATAATCGTAAAAAAAACAGTTATCTGTGGGGAAAATAAAATCCCCAGAGATAGCTAGTTATCCGAAAGGAATAGATCATATTTCCAGATAAACGTTAAAGAAACATTTATCTGCGGGGAAAATAAAATCCTCGGACAGAACTAGTTACTGGAAGAAAAAAAATCTTCACAACCTCGGAAGAGGCTGAGCTGGTGTATAAATTAGTTAAACATATCATTAAATTAAGGAATGTTTAGAGTAAGAGAGCCACGGTAGCGTATGTAAAACCCTCTTTAAATAAATAAAGATAAAAAAAAATAGGTTCCAGTTATCTAGCCACGGTTATCTTTAAGGAACAAGCGCACACTTCGGTGGTTCATTATCATAGAAAAAGCAAGAGATACCAACTACGAACATTCGTCGAACTCCCGAAGTCTCGCCGTAGCATCACTGACCACAGGGAAGCAGCAATACGTTGGAATGAGACACTTTAATAACTCCTCTCCCCCATTTAGGATGATAAATTCAGTCAAGAGTAATAAGCGTTTTAGGGGTGTGTACCTCGCAGAGGAAGTGCTTGACGACGGGGAAGCCGCCGTAGCCGAGGATGCCGCGGGCGGACGGCTCGGCGTGTGCCTGGCTTGGCTGGCTCTTCTTGGCTTCCGCTAAGGGACGCTTGTAGAAGCCGTGCGTGGTCTTGTGCGTTGTACATCTGCAGACAATAAATAAATAGCCGGTCGTCGAATATGTACTACCTATATACATACTACAATAATAATGTCTGCATATAATAAATACTGCACAATACCAAACATGTAATACTTTATTATATTTATTTATTTCATCTTTATTGCACAAAATAAAACTTATTTTACAAAAGACAAACTTAATGCCATAAGGCATTCTCTACCAGTCAACCTTAGGGCAAAGCAGAAAAAAATATTTTCACATTATTTGTACAATAGAAAGTTTACATACACACTTATACATCATATTATATTTTTATAAAGGTTAGTTCTATTTTTAACGTATTTCAATTAAATGCTCCAGCGCTCGATTCTCAAAAATCGAATCCCAGGATTTTTGAACAAATAGTTGGTATCAAAAAGTTTCATATTAGTGTCCAGCTTTTAACGCCGACTGTACTTTTCTTTGAACATAACAAACTCGGTAGAATTGCGTTATTTTATTACCGAGTTCCTATGACCACCATCCGGCTCCATCGTCAGATCAGCTCGATGGTGTTATAATATTGCATTGTCACCGAACTTACATTAAGAATCAAATTTAACTTGCAAGATTTGATTACATATACCGTGGCAGGTGAAAGTAAATAAAAATCTTGTAAAAATAAAACATACCTAGAGTAGGTGGCGAAGCTGACTTTACAGATGTGGCACGTGAACGGATTCTTTATCCCTTTGTGGATCACTCGGTGGTTGTTCAGATCCTCTTCCAGATAAAACACGCTGGGAAAAGAAAGTGTAATATTTAGATACATAAACATCGTACGTTGGACTCACGGCTGGCTCACACTCACAACAAGAGAATATAATCACTGATTTTGGAAATTTTGTAGACCTAGAGAAGGATTCAAAATATATACATTAATATTGTATTGAAAAGAACAGGCGAAAGGCATAAATCTTGAAGCCCGATATTAAAAGTTAGCTACGCCCTTGTTCTCAACCTTAAATATTTTTTTATAATTTTTGTCGGTCTCGAACAAACTGCAGCTACTATTCTATAAGGTAAGGGTGCTGATGATTAAATCTCATTCCACGGTAGACTTAGCTGTACGTAAATTGTGCAGGGCCACTTTTTTAAAACCGTTTATAATCGTAAGACGTAAATCTGTAGTATGGGATACTGGAAGTTTTTCTATGGAATGTCAGCTGTCTGTGACATAATTAACGTTTATGCGACCTTTAAATTTCTCAATGCAGCTAGCCCTTACTCTTCGCAGTACTCGCAGCGGAAGGCCTTCTCGACAGCGCACGGTAAGGCAGAGATCCAGCGGACAACGCGCTTCTCGTTCTATACATTGCCTCAGACCTGTCCTTCCTACGCACCAACACAATACAAATAGTACGGTACACTCACTCCTCGCAGTACTCGCAGCGGAAGGCCTTCTCGACCCGCACGCAGCGCACTGCGATACGGAGATCCGGCGGTAAAGGAACCAGTAAAGCAGCGGCGCCTGAACAACGCGCTTCTCGTTCTATACATTACCTCAGACCTGTCCTTTCTACGCACCAACACAATACAAATAGTAAGGTACACTCACTCCTCACAGTACTCGCAGCGGAAGGCCTTCTCGACCCGCACACAGCGTACGGCGATACGGAGATCCGGCGGTAAAGGAGCCAGTAAAGCAGCGGCGCCTGCACAACGCGCTTCTCGTTCCACACAGTGTCTAAGACTCGTCGTTTCTGCACACCAACACAATCCATACTAATATTATATGTGCAAAAATAAACTTTTCACGCATAAACCGATGAAGAGATTAAGATGAAATTTAGTATGGAGATAGTTTGAGACACTGAGACATACGATGGTTTTTATCCCTTAAATTAAGGGGTGAAAAGGGGAGTGTAAGTTTGTGTGTAGATGTCGGTAACGCAGGCGGAGCATATATTTATATATATCAATCTACCGTTTCATTCGAATATTTCCTGAGGGTAGGGTCAGCGAAGTAACGCCAAATCAATTTGATGGGATGAGTGTCACTTCAATGTTATCTCTGCTATTTTTATAAGAACTATCAGAGAAGTCTTGCAAAAAAAACCTCTCTTTCTTAGCTCTGGGATTGATTTTGTAAGACATATGAACCTATGAACCCGTAGATTCGATTTAATTTAATGTCAACATTTACTGCGTTATTGCAGCATATATTATGCAACGGTTAAGTTACTATTTGTAAACCTTATCTGATTAGAACAAAGCCTACGCCTTGTCACTTAGTGTGTCCACAATAGTATTACGTCTTTGTAAGTATCAATACACATACCCTCCTGCGTGGGCCGCACCAGCCCACTGGTGGGCGAGAGCACGGCGGTAGGCTTGTCGTCGGCTTTCAACTCGTTCGCGAACGCTTGCAGACACTCCGTTGATTTCTTTACGTGCTCCTATTGGTCCAAATTCAAGTATAATTTGAGTCAAGAGTTATATGAATACGTTAGAGTCATTATCAGGTAACTAAACATTGCCATATCTAAAATTCAATTGAGCCGCTTCAGGCAGTGGCGCTGGGACCGGTCACTCACCACGGCGGCGGGCACGTCCTGGAAGGCGCGGCGGCAGGCGGCGCAGACCGGCACTAGCGCGGGACACAAGGCCTCCTCGTGAGCGCGCATATGCATGCGAAGACGGGAGCGCCGTGTTAACTGCTTTAGGCAGATGTGGCATTGAAACGGCTTGATCTAAAAACGGAAAAAATTTCTGTTCAGAAGATGTTGTTTTCTATAACTTCATTCCTGTCACTGTCTCGCCAAGGTGATAAATAAATTACCCTTGTTACAAAGACTATATGGTGGCCATCCTGCTTAAATAAATTACTATTTCAACTATGTAGTTGTGTATGTTTCGTCGCCCGATGAGATGAAAAATCCTGTCACCGAGTTGACGCCTATAAATAATGTTCAAAACGTCCATCATATTATTTATGAATATTTTGATGTACTCCCGAGGATGACATCCGTGCCAGTGCAACGGTCTTATACCTAAAGAAAATGCCGGAAAAGCAGCTGAGGACGCAACCAAGAAAAGGTTATGATGATGATAACTAAGATATGCTCCCAGGCATCCTTTAGTATGCGGAAGCACGGATCAGTGTTAGACAACAGTTTACCTTCAAGTCTAAAATAATAAGAATATAACTTATTTTGCGCTGATCAGTGACCAAAGGTTAAATTGTTCCGTCGTCCAACGTCAGCTTGTCCAACCACTTGCAGCATGTGCCACACCCGTAGCGCCGCGTGTCTTATGTGCGTGTGGTTGAGCCTCGTCAGAGATGGTCTAACAAAGTTGTCACCAACCTGTAGATGAGTGACACCGTGCTCGTCCAACGTCTGTTTGTCCAGGAACCTCTTGCCGCACGTGCCACACACGTAGCGCCGCGTGTCGGTGTGCGTACGGCTGTGCTTGGTAAGAGATGCCCTAGACAATAAATTTGTGTTACAAAGCCGTAGACACTAAAAAAATAAAGCTGATTGTAAGCCCACTATTTCATTCCGAGACAAAAAAATGTGGAATTTCTCTGTGCGTCGCGATGCACCAGGGTATTTATTATTGCAAGGTACACCTCGAGTCTACACGCAGGGTGTCGTAAAAATCTATAACGGGAGTTTCAGTATAGAAGAGATTGGAAAACCCTGAACTACTTACCTAAGAAAGAAAGTTTTCCCGCAGTCCTTAACAGAACACTGGTAGCGGTTCTGTTTGTCGTGCTGGAAGTGCACGTGGTCAAACAACTCTGTCTCCGTGGCGAAGGTCACTCCAGAACACTCCAGGCACGAGTATTGCCCGTTGGCGTTCAGCATATCGGTGTTGTCATGGAACTGCCTAGAACATATATCTTTCTTTTCTGCAGATATTGCAATGTTTGGACTGAGCAACATATAATAAATAAGAATAAGAATAATTTATTTATCAAAAATGATTACAAGCAAATAACAATGTAAAGCAGTGACTTCCACACTAGGCATAGCCTGTATCGTGGAATTCGAGTCACACACGAGAGATACAAGAACAATGCGGCTATTTACAATTCTGAAGGAACAATGATAATAATAATAATTTTACAGTAATTCCAAAGATCTTATCAAACAAAAATAACTAAATTAAAACGAGTGATGAAACTAGTTTCATGCAGTGTGAATGTATTTATGTGTGAGTGCAGTGTGAGAAAGGAGTGTGAAGGGTGCGAAAGGTCTCATTACCTCAAAGCTACTTCAGCTTGTTCGTAAGTACACGATAGCAAGAGCTCCCGTATTCGCTTTTTAACCTCAGGGATTCGGCATAGTTTTATGTCACATAGGTTAGCAATGTTGTTATAAATTTTCGGAAATAGCCGTGTTTTAAAATGTTTTGCAAACGCAGTTTTTACTGTAGGTACGGGAATTCTAAATACTCTTTTCTTTAACAAGTGAGGATAGGATGGCAGTTGCAGAATTTTCTTGTGAGTGGTGGTAATCGCTCGATATAAAAATAATTTCCCGACGCTTAAAACTTCTGCTTCCTTGTAAAGGTCTGCAGTAGGATAGAACCGTGGTCTGCACAAAGCTGCCTTTAATACCGCTCTTTGAGCTCTTTCTAGCGGTATCAAAGAAGATTTAGCACAGCCACCCCAGGCTAAAATACAATAATCTAAGACAGATTGACACAGGGCAATATACACCATTTTCACCAGAGGCTCGTCAGCGCAATGTCTTAAAAAATTCAGGGTACAAATAAATTTACGCACTCTGCCGGACGTGACTGAAATGTGCTTCTTAAAATTAAGGTTTTCGTCTAATGTAACACCCAGGTACTTCAGCGAAGCAACTCTACTGATAGATGCGCAAGCACAGACCAAACCACCAGCAACACAGGAGATAACACAGTTTGGTTCATGAATTTTAAGGTGTTCCATTGAAATCGTAGGACAAGACGAAGCCGTTTTATGAAAACATAAAAATTGCGTTTTGGTTTCATTTATAGTTAAGAGGTTGAAATTTAACCAGCTTACAACTCTTTGTAAACCCTCAGTCGCTGCATCCCGTACCTCCTGCCAAGAGTTACCATGAAATAGTAACGCAGTATCATCGGCGTAACACAGGATTTCACTGTTATGAATTTCCAGAGACATGATGTCATTAATGTATGCAATAAAAAGCGAGGGACCCAAGATACTTCCCTGTGGTACGCCAAAAGATACAGGTTCAATTTCACTCCTTCTATTACCTATTTTCACAAGCTGGCTTCTGTCTGACAGGTAACTAGCAAACCAATCCAGTGCGATTCCGCGGATGCCAAAGGATTCCAGTTTTTTAAGAAGCATGGGAATCGAGACCGTGTCAAACGCGTTAGCTAAATCAAAAAAGACTCCGACACAATGTCGACCCTCATCGAGATGAGATACTGCAGTATCTATTAACATGGTTACAGCATCCTCAGTAGATTTCCCTCTGCGAAATCCAAATTGACGGTCAGACAGAAGTTTGTTTTGCTCCAGGTACCCAATGAGACGTTTGTTCACAACACGCTCGAGAAGTTTAGAGAAGGCTCCCAAAAGAGATATAGGTCTAAAACTATTTGGAGTGTTAGTAGGTCCGCCTTTATGTATTGGGATAACGGTAGCTGTCTTCCAGCTTCGAGGAAAACAGCCCGATGCGATGCTGAGGTTAAAAATGGCTGTTAAAGGATCTGCGATTTCATGACTCCTTTATAAGCCTGTTGCTTACATTGTCAGAACCAGTCGCACTACGAGGGTCAAGAACTTTTATAAGGCTAAGTATCTCCTGTGGAGTGCTGGGGTGAATATAAAAGGAGCTAAGAGCGTCACTGTCACAACGAAGCTTCTGGGCTAGGGACTCCTGAGTTTCCTATAAGTTGGATAAAATAGAACTAGCCAGCCTTGAGCCAACTGATGAAAAATATTCATTACATTTGTTAAGGGCTTCTTCGGGTGAGCGTCCAGCATTGATAAGATCATCGGAACAAGTGACTTTGGAAGATTTATGCGTAATACGATTTATCGAATTCCATAGCTTACGGGGTGCGTTTTTATTTTGGGTCAAGTCATTCCTATTAAAATCTGCCTTTAATTTTCTTAATATTGATACGTAAAAGTTTCTATAGCGGGTATAAACTAGTTTTTTGGCACTATTGCCGGGATCTTTGCGAGATTCTTGGTGCAACTTATCTTTATGTCTCGAGCATTTTAACAAGCCTGGGGTCATCCACGGTTGGATAGTATATCTTGAACGACTAAACTTCACAGTTTTGGAATGTTTGACTACAGCATCTCTTATCATTGTTGAGAAACAATCTGTAGCTGTGTCGAGGTCACAGCTACATTGAATCGGTGACCTGTCTGTGCATTTTAACTCAGCTTTCAAAGAGTCGTAGTCAATAACAGTTTTAGACCGTTCAGGTTTGATAGGTTTTTCTGAAAGAAGCGCGATTCCTACCATAGTAATGTCATGATCCGTTACATCAGAGGAACAAACAATCGACTCTGCAACACACTCAGCTGGTACAAACATGTGATCCAGACAAGACTTATGATGAGTGACAGTGTTTATGCAAGGTAACAAACCATGCTTAGCCAAAGAACATAAGTACTCTGAGGATTGGGTATGGGTTTGAGAGGACTCCAATATGTCTATATTAAGATCCCCAGCGACAACTAAACAGGGAGACTGGGCAATGGATTTTAAGGCTGAATCAAGAGATGAAGTAAAAGCGTCAATGTCATGGAAACTTGGTGACCTATAAATACCCACAACCGAAAAAACGTTAGGTACGTGTGCAAGCACACAGTCAGCATCATTTAGATTCGGTTCTGAAAATATTGGAGACCACTTGTTGTGAACGTAAACAATCACGCCACCCGACCTATTTATAATTTCTTTAGAGCTAAAAGAAACGTAATTATCTAGTTGGTTAATAATAGAATCTACGTTAATCCAGCATTCACTAAAAATGATAACGTCATACTCAATATTTAGTCTCTCACGAAAATTATCAAAGTTCCTGTTTATGCTTCTGATGTTCAGGCTTAATATTTTCAACGAATACTGGGATATGATTGGAGCGCAGGTTTCCGGAGCATTTTTTGATGGCATTTAATTTCAAAAGATTTGTCAATTTCATCTAACAAAATCAAAGTACCCATAGAACATTTATAAACGAATCGAATTTCTCAAAATTAGTTGATGCCAAAAACTGCCAAGTGTATTCGTGCTCAGATGCAGGAGGTGTCCTTCTGTAATACGTAAGTACTTTTATGCTAATAGAAGTGTAGATATGTGAAAGTGTACATGAAGATGAGTTAGATGTTAGGGGAATACTGCAGGTATGCGTCTTAAGGTACATTTTATAGTATTGTAACTTTAGCAAATCGTTAACACGATGACCGAGAACAAGGACAAGAGTGGAGAGCAAAAAATACATATCAAGACTGCACGGAACACGATTGTAGGGCGTTTTCTTCCGCGCTAGGCTGGTCTGCGGGGGGTGAGCACTGCACATGAGAATTGGACAGCCTGTAGAGATCGTGATCGGATTGGATCCTAATTGCAGGGCTCCCATATTTTGCGTCCTGTTTCCTGACGAAGATTGCACCATTGTGTACCCAGCAGTGCTTGTATTTATGTTCACTCGCGAACTCTCTGGAGATACGAAATAACCGGCGGTTTCTGCTAGTGAGCCGCTCATTTACGTAAACTTTTGAATCAGGCCCTTCCGATACGACTATGTTTTTACTTTTAATATTACGACGAGCCTTGGCCTGTTTGAGAAATTCGTCCCGCTTTGCCCTACGGACAAAAACAACGGCTAGGGGCCGCTGCAAGCGGCGAGTGGGAGCCTCGTTGACGCCGGAGTCGCTCTGGCGCTTGGGGCCAACTCGAGTGACGTGTACCAAGTCGGTGTCACTAAGCTCGACGCCCAGTTTTACCGCTGTAGTAAGGACCAGGTGATAGGGGTTTTCATTTCCCAGCTCTTCAAGACCCAAGATTTCGATCTCATTCCTAAGAGCTGCCTGGGCCTGGTTTTCCAATTGACTCTGTAAATCGTCAATTTTAGCTTTTAACATGATATTTTCGCCCTCTAACTTCTCCAGAGATTTGACCCTGCCGTCAAGGCTTGTAATTTTGTCAAACAATTCATCAAGGCGGTCCTTAAAAATGGCCCACATATCAGTCGCGCTCTTCCGCAAGAGACTCATTTCAGAGGAAAGAGACTGAAGCCCGCTAGCGGGACCCGCGGCGGCGGCATCCGGTTTGCTGGGGCCCGGTGGCTGTTGAGGTTGTGATTGAAGTACCTTTTTCCGCATGGTGACATTTTCACTGGCAGCGGCGTCTGATTTATTGGTGCACGGTGGTTGAGGTACCTTTTTCCGCACGGCGGCATTTTCATTGGCGGCGGCGTCCGATTTGTTCGGGACCAGTGGTTGTTGCGGTTGCGGTTGAGGTACCTTTTTCCGCATGATGACATTTTCATTGGGGTTGCGAATTGGTGTGGTAGAGTTATCACCTTCCTTCCTCGCCTTAGAACAGCAGTCAGGACAGACCCAGGTATTTACCTCATCTTTTGTCAGGCGCACGGAATTTATGCAGGCCGAGTGGAAACTTTGCTGACAACCTTTTGAGGTGCATTTGATCACCTCTTCGCCTTGCACCAGTTTTAGTAAACAGCCGGAGCAACTCATGGTTCCAGTACCAAGAAGCGCAACGATAGCTAAACGACAGCGAATTCCCACTATGAATATCGCGGTACGGGGGCACACCGGCCAGGCGAGCGCGAACAGCGCGTCAGAGATAAGATAACCGTCCAGCGGCCGGCGACCGTCCCTCGCGGCGAAATAAATAACGTTCGGTTTAGAGTTTAACACTGTGATTATACAGATGACACTTGATCACTACTGTTTAAAATACATCACTTTAATTGCGCAAAGTCTTAGCTTCACACTAATATAAATTTGGAATGTAAATGTATGGATTTTACCAATCAAAACTATTTAAGGAGGCGGAGGACAGAAAGATACGTGTTGCTTGTAGTTAGCCGCACGCGCAAATAAATTAATAATCAGGGACAATCTTACACAAATCGGCCTAGTCCCAAACTAACCCACGCTTGTACTATGGGTACTATGGCTACAAACATTCGTGTTCACTGCACAAACACTTTGCCCTGGCCAGGATTCGAACCCGGGACCGCCAGCTTCGTAGGCCGTTGTGCAACCCACTGAGTCAAACGTATCGTCTGGCTCAGTGTCATATCACCCCATCATTTAAAGGGTTTACTAATGTTTGGCAAATTATGTTTCCCAAACTGTTTCACTTCCCAAATATTTCATTTCCCAAACTTAGGTTTTTTCGAAAACCGTAAAATTTTCAGAATTTCTATATAACAAAACTAACTTAACCTATTGGGCTCTACACAATGGCCTAAAAAAATATCTGAATTTTCTTCGGTTTCGGAGAAAAGCGCGAGTTTGGGAAATGAAACATTTGGGAATTGAGGCAGTTTGGGAAGAATAGTTTGCTAAAAGAAAGTATCCGCATTTAAAGGCTACCTGATGAATCTAGAATATATTTCTTTAAATATTTTATTTTGGTTTAACTGCTGATTGTCTATAAGGACCTTGTAATTTGTAACTGCTAAGTGTAAGAAGAATCGCTCTTACTTACAATCGGCCATGTAGTATTTCCCTAACGTCCCATTTTATTGAACATTGCTAAGCGACTACAACAAAGCTTAATACAATTACTTGCCTACAGTAATTGAATAGGCTAACATGCAGATGATAATTCAAAAGATTAACTGATTTGGTAATTAACTTACATGTGAAACTTTAAACGCACTTTGGAGGTATAAGACTCATTACAGTTATGACAAGTCACAATCTGGGGGTCTGATGTTAATTCCGTGGTTCTCTTCTTACGGGGCCTCTAAAATTAGTAGTGGAGCATAATAAGATATTAACATCACAACACATTACTACAGAGGCTGAGGAGTTAGAGTAATTCCTGGTGAGTATTATTATCGAAGCTGAACATGCTAGGTCTTGGAAAATAGAAGGCAGTCTGCTTCCACAGAGACATTTGGTCATAAAAAATATGCGGAACAACAAAGCCCAAATATGATTTATTTAATTACTTTGCGTTGGTAATTTAATAAATCATACATATCTATACGCGATTAAGACCTGTTTTGCTGTGTTACGATAATGTGTGTAAAACGTTTTAACTTTAATGTGAGAGAGTTGACAATTAGAGATGTTTCTCAATGATATTCTGTAATTGTACAAATTACCAATTTACTTCCTTACCTGTAGCTTTGGCACGAATGTAGCATTCTCGTCCTTGTTCAGGGATCTCCGTTTCCGACCGCGTTTGCGGCATTTATGAGTCGACACGTCCACCATTATTTGACTGCAAACAGGTTAGTGATACCATAAATTCGTCAATATTCTTGTCAATGAAGAAAAAGGTAAATTTTTTTGTCTTTAAGTATCTACAATGTTCATTAAAGGGAAGCACCCTTAACAAAAAAATAAGTTATTACGTAATCAATAAAAAGAGAGAAAAGTCTACAAAATATCGAATATTCTAAGGACTAAAGAACTAAGTAACTAAACTACCCACATTGAGCTGAAAATTATACAACTTTCTACCTGCAGTTGACACATTTTTGCGGTTTCTTGAAAACGATATCTCCGGTTTTTTCACTACCCTAAAATTGAGAAGAGATAATTCAGCCACTTCCTTTCAATACATCGGACTTCGGAGTCTTATTGATGAAATTACCGTTTCTAAGATAAAGATTTCGATACCTTGCGTGTAGCTTGTTTTATGAGCTTTTAAAGTTGGATGGGAGAGTCCATTTTACCAGAAAATATTAGTAACTAATAAGTATACATACACATAGTAACTTTTGTTATGAAACCGTTTCGATCAACGCAAGTTTAAACATTTTTCCCCTTAATTTCCGGGTGCGCCTCACGAGACATCACAACACTATATATAATTTCATATTAATAACGTTCACAAGATATAATGAAATAATATTTTCTTCTGTTTCCGCGATTATTACTCATTGAAATAAAACAATTTAACGGATTATATCGCGTATATTATCTCATTTTAGTTCCCGACGTTTCGGAAGCTTTCCAGCTTTCCATGGTCACGGGAGGACTGAGAAAAGATGTATTTTCCTCTGTCAAAGTTACAATTTGTGCAAACTACCCATTTTTTGAAAAAACACAAATAAAGGTGTACATACATGCCAGATGGGCCTAAGCTGTAAAGACAGTTACACATGTGCCAGAAGGGCTTAATTATTTTATTCTAATAATTTACCAAGCAGCATTTCACAAATGAGGCGTACTGAGGAGAAAAGAAACGCTGCAAAGAAAAACTCCCAGGCTACCTCATTACTAATTATAATATTTTAAAAACAGAGACTATTAAACTACTTTAAACAGATAAGATATTTTACACCGTTCGGAAATTAAGGTTTTGCAGTCCTGTGTCTCGCTTGTTCCTTGATGAGATGTATTACAGGATCCCAAGCTGGTGGTAGTGACAATCCATCTTCTCTATTGAAATTAGGATGCTTTTTAATCTCAATAGCCTCGCGTAGCATCCTGGGAAAATATCTAACGTCAACGTCAAATGCCGTTGCACCTGTAGTGAATATTAGCTCGAAGGAACTGTCGGACTCGCAAACCTTGCTTCTTAAAAAAGGGCTTAATTATGTTGTTACTCCACGGAATATCCCTTTTGAACGGATTATAGTCGGTGTGGAAGATTGTTTGGTCCAAAATCATATGCGTAAGGAGGATTTGGAGGCCGTACGCCAGGATGTGTCTTCAATTTTAAGACGAGCGAAGTCTCCTAAAGTTAACTTACCCAGAACTGAATTCAACGCTTTGAAGAGCTTGCGTGAAGACCCAGACATCACCATTCTTCGAGCTGACAAGGGAAATGCGACGGTTGTTATGGATACTAGTGATTACAACCAGAAAGTGGAAGTACTTTTGTCAGACACTACAACATACAAGCTTGTTAAGCGAGATCCAACGGCGAAAGTAATAAAAACGACAGCCGAGCTGATAAGTAAGCACTCTGAAAATCTTAATCTGGATGTGAAAAGTTTAGTGCCTTCTTGCCCGGTGCCACCAAAGTTGTACGGGTTACCAAAGATACATAAACCTGGTGCTCCGTTACGCCCTATAGTGAGTCAAATCGATGCTCCTACCTATCGATTAGCTCGGCACTTAGCAGGTGTGCTTTCTTTACTGCGAGGGAAGACGGAAGCATACACAAGGGACTCATACCATTTTGTCAGTGAGATTAAGGATTTGAGACTAACTGATGATGAAGTTATGGTCAGTCTCTCTTCACATGCCTACCAGTTCAAGAATGTATCGAAATTGTGAAAAGAAGATTGGGTGAACAACAGATGGCAATAGAATATGCTGAGTTATTACAACACTGCCTTACATCTGGCTATATGCTATGGAATGGTGAATTCTACGGGCAAGTTGATGGTGTGGCAATGGGGTCTCCGGTGTCTCCTGTTGTCGCCGATATTTTCATGGAAGACTTCGAGGAGAGAGCGCTTTCATTGGCACCTGTCAAGCCGAGGATCTTTAAAAGATACGTAGATGATACCTTTACTATTTTACCTAGATCTAGTGTTTCAGCTTTCTTAGACCATCTGAACTCCATGCATAGTAAAATTAAATTCACTATGGAGTTGGAAAATCAAAATTCACTTGCATTCTTAGATGTGCTAGTAATTAGAGGTCCTAACAATGACATAGGTCATACTGTATATAGGAAACCTACGCATACAGATAGGTATTTGAATGGCAAATCTCACCACCATCCCTGTCAACTTGCTACAGTGGGTAAATCTTTGTTTCAGAGAGCCAGGGGTATCTGCGACGATCAACATCTGACTGCTGAGTTGCAGAATGTCAAACGTGCGCTTCGAGCCAACGAGCTCCAGATACCACGTTCCAAGCAGAATCCCAGTATGAAGAAACCAACAGTCGAGCGTAAACCTGCCGTATTACCATATGTGAAAGGGGTCACAGACAAGATCGGAAACATCTTGAAGCGTGCTTCTATAAAAACATATTTCAAGCCGTTGAAGAAGGTGTCTCAATACCTTAGACCCATGAAGAGTAGCACCCCTTTGCAGAGTGCAGGCATTTATAAGCTAGACTGCGAGTGTGGTCTTTCATACATTGGTCAAACGAAACGCAGTGTATCAACCCGGGTGAAGGAGCACATAGCAGATGTCAAGCACCGTCGGTGTAATAGGTCTGCAGTCTGTGAACATGTCATTGACAAACCAAACCACTCAATTAAGTTTGATAAACCTTCTATCCTTGCCAAAGAAAAAAGATATTTTCCCAGGATGCTACGCGAGGCTATTGAGATTAAAAAGCATCCTAATTTCAATAGAGAAGATGGATTGTCACTACCACCAGCTTGGGATCCTGTAATACATCTCATCAAGGAACAAGCGAGACACAGGACTGCAAAACCTTAATTTCCGAACGGTGTAAAATATCTTATCTGTTTAAAGTAGTTTAATAGTCTCTGTTTTTAAAATATTATAATTAGTAATGAGGTAGCCTGGGAGTTTTTCTTTGCAGCGTTTCTTTTCTCCTCAGTACGCCTCATTTGTGAAATGCTGCTTGGTAAATTATTAGAATAAAATAATTAAGCCCTTCTGGCACATGTGTAACTGTCTTTACAGCTTAGGCCCATCTGGCATGTATGTACACCTTTATTTGTGTTTTTTCAAAAAATGGGTAGTTTGCACAAATTGTAACTTTGACAGAGGAAAATACATCTTTTCTCAGTCCTCCCGTGACCATGGAAAGCTGGAAAGCTTCCGAAACGTCGGGAACTAAAATGAGATAATATACGCGATATAATCCGTTAAATTGTTTTATTTCAATGAAGATATAATGAAAGTTAGCTATAACAACGAAATGAATACTTTTATAACGGTCAATTTACATAATATTCACTTTATATTATGTTTTTTTTATATAACACTCAAATTAACTAATTCTAGTTCGTATAACATACATAACGTATAACAATCATACATACGTATAGCATATTTTTCCCCAAGTATAAAGGCTTGAACTCGTCTAAAACAAAACATAAAGAAAATTTGATTCATTATATTAAGGCAGGTCCGACTTGGGTTAGGTTAGGTACGACGAAGAGCGAAGCGAGTAGGAGTGTTAGGTTGAACTGCGACCCTTACGAGCGAGCGAAGCGAGCGAGCCGCGGAGGTCAATATCGAGTGGTCGAAAAATTCAACTCAATTTGACCAAGTAGGCGAAAACATAACATAAACAAAATTAGATTCATTATATTAAGGCAGGTCCGACTTGGGTTAGGTTAGGTACGACGACGAGCGAAGCGAGGAGGAGTGTTAGGTTGAACTGCGACCCTAACGAGCGAGCGAAGCGAGCCAGCCGCTGAGGTGTATATCGAGTGCAGTAACTTTCTGCGTGATTATGATTAATTTATGCGAATTTATTATTCTGCATTAGGTGTTATGAATATTATACGCTTTAATCGTTATATCAATTGGTATTATATCAAAATAACGTTATACTTTACGAAAGTAGATATTTTGACATTATATCTTACGTTCATTATAACTAGTGAACGTTATACTAAACAAGCTTATACAAAGTGAGCGTATATATTTTGACTGCTATATGATAAGTTCTTATATTTCGTATTACTTACCCTTAATTTCCCCATACAAGGTAGGAACGTGTGACGTCACACGTTCCTAGGCTTTGGTATCGAGCGTTTTTTGGGAAAGTTCAGAAATGTGATTTTAACATTGTTGTAGCTCGGTGAGGTTTTATGAGATTGAAGTGGTTTTTTCACCAATGTTTCTATTATTGAGACGTCGTCCTATAGCATACCACTGAATAAACTTGTAAAAAATTGTCAACATCCCAATAGGGAATATGCATGAATTTTTATTTTTGCTTTATTATTTTTATAGCTTTTATTTAAAGCTCATTCATGTAACAAACAGTAGACAAAAATATTTTTTCGAATAGCTATAAAAATAACCAAGATAATAGCCACCAAACGTTTCATTCTATCTCTTTCTTGCAAAACAGAATTTAATATGGAGTTTATATGGCCGGAGTGCACTGTGATGTAACAGTGCACATCGGACCTCTCTGTCTAATTACTAGTTTAAAATGCCTTTATTATGCGTATTTCTTGGCCGATTTTATTTTAATTTCACATTTTGAAATAGTTTTTACGGTATTTCGATATTTAGTTAAGAAAAGCGATAAAAAAAATTCCTGCATGTACCCTATTGTTCAGATCCATGCCCTGATGCGAATATCAAAACTAGCGAATTAAGCGTCTCACAATGAAACTTATGTGGTAGTAAAGTAAGCAGGGGACATATTGCTCGTGGAAACGATGGCCGCTCGTGCAGAAAGGAAACCAGAACACGCAGCGTGGGAAGTCCCCCAGCCAAATGGATTCTGGTGGTGTTCGTAGGAAACCGTTGAATGAGTTGCAGCGCAGGACCAATCGTTGTTTAAATCTATGGCAGGGCTTTTTCCGGCAGTAGAAGGTGCTAATATCACCTAACATGTTCGGTAGATAAAATATAGCAATGTTTTATTGTATATCATTTTATATTTACATGCAGCAGTGTATGCAGCTGGTCGGCCGCCTCATCATCAGCGGTGTGAACGATCCAGATAGCCTCTTCATCACTCGTATCTAGGGCCTCCTGTTTCACTTCCAACTTGATTTCTAGCGTACTTTCGTGCTCAGTCTAAAAACACAAGGACAGCAATACATCGTTTAGTTCAAAACTAGGAAGGGACGGGGACTATAAGTAAAGCTAAGTTTTTGCTCCTCAGCGTGTGAGTTAAAGGATATTTAATGCTACCGAATTCTTGAATTCGAATTTAAGTTCTATATAAACAGATTCGCATTCAAGTTCTATATAAACAGACAAAACTCGTGTCACGGCGGATCTCCTAATGGCCAAGTGGTTATACTGTCTAGTCAGATCCAAACATGTAATTTAGACGATAGAATAACGGTTACTCATACCTATTGTTAAAGGGCGAAAATAAAAAAGTGAATCTTAATTCTTTTTATATATACACGGCAAAAAGCAGAAACGTAGTAACCGCCAACTAAATCGATTGGCGGTTACTACGTTTCTTTGCCGTCGATATAAAAAAAGTAAAATATAAATCTCATATTTACCATTTCAGTATCATAACATTTTAGTATTTAAATGGTTTTTGTATTTCTATGAACGCACAGCCCTGAGAAATACTTTTTCTTACAAAATTTTGGTCAGTTTTTTTTTGTATGAGGTTTGAATGAATTAACAAAATCAATGTTTTGAAAAAAAAAAATTCACGTCCTTTTTGTTTTTTACCCTGAATTCCATTGTGCTAAATTATGGCGGGCGGCGGGCAGTTTCACTCGACTTTAACGTAGAGATTAACCGATCTAAATACTGCAGAGGTGGGTCATTAATTATTCGAGCATCTCAACCATTGCGGAGAGATTATTTTCGATTCGTGAACAATTTTTTTATGTAGAAGTGTCTGTAACTTTTTAGCCCTTTTGAATGGAGATCCTAGACTTCTAAGATGTAGTTTAAAATCGCAAATCCACAGGCATTTCGACAAAATGGTATCAACGAAAGTGATGCGGAACATTAATTACCAGTGGCGTGGCGTGGCGTGGCGTCCATGTAAGTCGATTCCCGACGGGGTGCCAAAGGAAAGGCTATACTTAACCACCTTTTTCTTTAATTATGAGTAAATGAATACGCTTCGGCTTCCCTTGTAATTTTCCTGACGCCACGCCTCTGTTAATTACCCATGTACTCATTTATTTTGTATGGGCTCTCGTGTTTTTAATTGATTCTGTTTATGACGAAACTCACCTTCACAGCCTCCGATTCTCCCGCAAGTTTAGTCTCTGACTCTGGTAGACCATCTGAAACGAAAATGAGAAAAGTAATCAACTACGTGAACCCCCTAATTACTTAGCAAGTTGATGTCAAGGACTAAAGGGACCTTTTATGATGTGACGAGAACTAATTTAAATCTCAATTTTTACCTCATTTTCATTCATCGGAAAGGCAACATTTAAGAAACTCAATCGCTTCAGTTTTTTTTTCTTCAAAAAATTGTCTCATTAATCCCATTAGAGATATAGTTTATTACTGTATGACATTTCACCTAAGTTCGTCTATATACATACATGTGTATCGTATAATAAAGTTTTAAATAAATACATACAAACATACACTTCTGAAAAATATATTTCTGAGAATCTAAGACTGAAATTTATGACAAATTAATATATTAATTATTTTATATACCCTGACATTTTATTCTAGACACATTCTAGATTTTTTTTTCTTCTTTTCTTATTGACAATCCTTTTGGGATTTATCTTATTAATTATTTTAATTTTTAAAATGATTATTTTATCTATAAAATTATAGTACTTAAGTTAAATGATCTGATTAGGTTTTTCTGGGTTTTCCCTGATCCTTGCAACAAATGTTGGATCATATTGT
Source organism: Hedya salicella (assembly GCA_905404275.2). Taxonomy (NCBI): domain Eukaryota; kingdom Metazoa; phylum Arthropoda; class Insecta; order Lepidoptera; family Tortricidae; genus Hedya; species Hedya salicella. The sequence goes on along the minus strand of FR990112.1, from coordinate 7,914,624 downwards.
ATGTCTCCCTTGAATAAAGAATATTTTGATTTTGATTTTTTGATATAGAGTACATTAATCACAAACTAGAGAACATCCATATTGATGTACGTGTGATAACATCTAAGATGTTTAGTACGTGTAATAACATTCATGACGCACATTTTGTAAATTTTGATGATTTTAATAATTGTGATTATTGTTTAGTGAAGTAAGTTATTTACTTATTTAAACTTCACTGAAAAATCTAAAAATGCACAAATGGCGGACTTATTTCCATACGGCATTCTCAACAAGTCAACCATTTTACTGTATGTACTGACAAACCTTCGGGTCCTTCGCCCTTCTTGTCGTTACTTCTAGTCCTTTTCGCTACTGGAGACATCTTAACCTGTGTTTGCAAATCTGAAACATATTACATCTAAAAGAAGACGACGTATTACGTCTAAAAGAAGTGGTTTTTAACTCTATACAAGAATAATAACTGAAACAAATCCACATAAATTGTACGTAATTTTTTATCGTAAATTGTTCGAGATCGTCCAATTTATTTTTAAGGATCCACCTTCACTGCGCCTTCCGGTTCGTTATCGCCATTAGATTTTTTTTCTGTCCCTGCTGCCATCATGGAAATTATAAGGGGATGCCTTTTTCCAGAAGTGGACGTTTTCGAATAAGCGTTATTCCAGACAGTAGCGTAGCTAGCGCCACTGTAACCAAGGGCCCCGGAGCAAAAAAAAAGATTGGGTCCCATGTCAATTCGAGGTTCTGTTAGTCAGGGATCAATGGCCCCCAAAATACTGGGGGCCCCGGTGCAGGGCACCGCGTCTAACCTTTCAGTAGCTACGCCACTGGTCAGGGTCCGAGGGTCCCCTGAGCTTGCGGGCCCCGGGGCACGGCCTCATCTAGCACGTCGGTAGCTACGCCACTGGTCAGAGTCCGAGGGCCCCCTGAGCTTGGGGGCTCCGGGGCACGGCCCCGTTTAGCTCTTTGGTAGCTACGCCACTGATTCCAGAATAAAACGAGATATCAAATCTCAAGTCTTTCGACTTGTAACTTACCATCTTTTACGTCATCGTCAATGCCTTCCTCTTTGCTCTTCAGTAACCTATCGTGGGCTGCCTTCAAGTGGCCTTTCAGCCATTTGAGGTTGGCGTATCCTGAAACAATGAATAGCAAAGTATAATCCGGTAACTTTAGTATAACCTGCCTGACTGGAAGCACTAAATGTAGCTTGAACGTCCGTATGCCTTTTCTTTTTTTCTTTGTTTTGACTATTAAAATAAATAACTAAATAAAAATAAATAAATAAATATAAATAAATAAAATAAATGTTACGGGACAATTTTACACAGATCGCTCTAGTCTCATGGTAAGCTCAATAAGGCTTGTGTTATGGGTACTAGACGATGATATATTTAATAGATATTACTTATATACATAGAAAACATCCAAGACTCAGGGACAAATATTTATGCTCATCACACGAATATTTGCGTTTACCGGGATTTGAACCCAGGACCTCAGCTTCGCAGGCAACGTTACTCCAAACCGGTCGTCAAAACTATTGTCTTTATTAAGGATTTTTAAAGGCGGATCGCGGCGCCCTAGACTGTGAGAAACGGTACGCTTGCGACACAACACGCCAATTAATGAAAGCAAGCATCTCCAAGTACAAGGGCGTACAGAAAAACTGCGAAAGTAGACACGATATTTTAAAAAAAAGAGAATATACTTCCTCTTTCTCCTGATATCATAAATTAAAGAATCTCTTACCATAATTACACAACGGGCAAGGGAACACATCGCCGTCTTCCATGACATGTTTATGAGCATCTCCGTGATCCATTAGCTCTGGAAGATCAGCGAACACGCGCTCACAAAACCTGCAATAGAGATAATATTGCCTTAATGCCATACTCAAAACCTTACAAACTTTTACAAACTAAATTTACTGCGAAAATAGACTTTCAGTCTTCATGTGTATACTCACTATGCGTATTCTTATTACACATTCGAGTACAACAATCAATCAGTCACAACAAATACAATCTAATAACTGACCTGCATTTTAATTCGCGGATACCATCATTAATATCGCATTGGTACATCCCTAGAAACTCCTTCACTTCATCATCCGCTTCCTCCAAATTCTCTATGACATTGTCTATTTCCGGTTCCTCTACTATTTCCACGTCACTAGAACTGTCCTCATTATCTTTGACTGTATCGTCTTTGGTTTTAATTTCTCCGTCAGAACCGATTTCAACTTTAACAAAATCCATGTGTTTCACCTGGTTTCCTTTTAATATTTCCGTTTCTATCTTGTCTATGATGGCTGCCGCTTCACCTACGTTGACAAAGCCGCCTCTTATATTCTTGAAGTCTATGGAATTTGTTTTCTGAAAAATGTATTGCTGATTGTTTCTAATCACCAAATATTCGTCTGCATCCAAATTTTGACTTGGACTCTTCATACGTGATGGCTTAAAATTGTTGTCTAGACATTGTTCACAGATAATTTTAAGTTGTGTCGACAATTTCTTCTGAGGAGACGATCTGTGCAGCTTCTGATCTTCATTGTCAAATAAATAAAGTCTCTCTACATTGTTATCGACAAACTTCTCACATATGAAACAGTTTTGACTCTCATTCTGACCTATTAAAGTGCCATCGTCATCTATATACGGCATCGGTTTTACATTTGTAGCTTTGGGAAAAGGCCTTGAAGGATCAGTTTTCCTCACATGCCTTCTCTTTTCACTGAAGCTTTGGTTGTTTTCATATGGCACTGCTGGAGGGTCTTTAAATAAATTCAATACTTCATCGCGTGTGATATAATCATTTTTATTATAAATATTTTCGTCGTATTTCTTAAAGTTATCGCTGATCAGACTTCTAGGTGATTTATTTTTGGCTGTTACTGTATTAAGCGGTGTGAAAGTTTTATCGACATTGGATTCCAAGAATTTAGCGAACTGTGCTGCAAATCCTGAAGCATTATTGTTCACCGGCTTAAATGGTACACAGTTGATGAACGGTTTTTTAGGACTTGAGTTATTGGTCCATTTAGAAACTGGGCTAGCAACAATGTTTATCATTTTTGTGCTAATATCGCTTGGTGCTTCAACGTCATCATCACAATCGTCAATATATTTAACGAAAGGTATTTTCTCTGCTATGAAGTCGAAAGGTGGATCCTCGTTATCGAAATGTATTTGAGATGCCTTAATCTGTGTTCCATCGTCTAAAACGTATACCAGATCATCAGCGCCGTCTGCGTTTGGTTCCAATATTTGGTCGAACGTTTGCGACCCTATGGGATATTCTAGATCTAAGCTATTTTTTTCGGCATTTATCAAGAATTGGTATATATTATCTGTCAATGCCACTGGCTGGTTTCTAGTCACAGAATTTAAGTCAACTTCGTATCCAAGTGTTGAACTGAAAGAAAAGTAAATGTCACCAAAATTTGGATGTTATTATAAAAACCCAATTTGATCGGTCCTTTATTGACGAAAATTATTGTGTAATTATAATAACCATCATCGTTAGCTGAAAATCTCCCATTGCTGGACGCAACTTCAAAAAACGTAACCAAGTCTTCAGTCTACATTGTGTATACCTACTTCGTTTCTTTTAGCATTGGAAAAAAGTTAAACAATCTTAACGTGTCTTTTTATTGAGAAACACTTCCGAAAAATAAGTCACAGCAAACATGTAACAATGATATAGCAAGGATGGTAATTTCCATTATTTTGGTTTCTTAAGTAATAGTTACCATTTTTTAAAGCGTTTTCCAATTAAAAGACACGTCAAGATTCTTTACCCTTTTTGTAATGCTAAAAAAGCGGCCAAGTGCGAGTCGGACTCGCCCATGAAGGGTTCCGCAGCTGTTTATACACAAAAAAAAACACTAACAAAAGAGCGTATCTCCCCGGCACTTAAGTCCTTTTGCTGAGAAGCGCAGTTTTTTAGCAGTAACTTAAAAACGTTATGTCCAATTATGTTGAAAATAATTTTCGTTGTACCTAATTATTTATTAAGTTTTATATTTGTAATTTTTTTCATATTTTTGAACATACCGTTTAGAAAATAGAGGGGGGGGACACAATTTCTGCTACTTTCGGAGCGAATATTTCCGAAAATATTTACTGAATTATATTTTTTTTGTAGAAACCTCAGTGTTTTTAGAAGTAATGTCGAAATACGTGCCACACCTTCACCGCAATATTTGCTGTTTTTTTTTTTTTTCAGTTTCGGTTACATGTATGAAGTGCCCCCCCTAGAAATATATATTTTTTGTATTTTACTATCAAACTAAGTAGCGGTTTACAAACGACACCTATGCTCCAAATTTCATCAATGTACATCTTATAGTTTTTGATTAAAATGCCTGTGACATACGGACGGACGGACAGACAGACAGACAGACAGACAGACAGACAGACATGACGAATCTATAAGGGTTCCTTTTATGCTATTTTGGTTACGGAACCCTAAAAAAACGAATTATAGGTTGCGCTGGCTACGCTGTGAATTCCGGTACACGGTCATAACAAAGTTACTCATTTGTTGCTGTTTTATAACTTTGAACGCTATATAAATTAATCCATTCTAAAACACAATTGCAACTGTTCGAAATCAAAGTACCTTGTATTGGTTTTGAGTTAAGAATACGGTCCACTATTATGTAAAGTAGCTTATTCCCCGACTTTGTCTGCGACTATAAGGTAATAATATCGTAAATTGCGTCAAAAAACATTTTTCAAAAAAGGGGTCCTAGCGTTATCAATTTTAACCCCTATTTTTTGAGCCATCCAGCAAAAAGCCTAAGCTCTTTCGCTTCAATAATCATAAAAAAACTATTTTGGATGGATTTCAAAAAAATCGGCAACGAGCATGTCAGACCATGCTCAGTGTAGGGTTCCGGAGCCGTTTATACAAAAAAATGCGCTACGGATGAACAAAATACGATATCAAAAAGTGTACTAGCAAAAGAGCGTATCTCCACGGCACTTACGTCCTTTAGTTGAGAAGCGCAGTTTTTTGGCAATAACTCAAAAACGGCTCGACCGATTTTATTCAGTATAGTTTTCATTGAAAGTACTTATAAGGCCTCATTTTCATGAAATTGTCCATATTTCTTGACCCGTGGTTGTAAAGTAAGAGGTAGGGATAGGGAAGCTATTTTTTGGATTTCCGGAGCAAATATTTACAAAACTGCTGACTTTATCAAAAAATAATGTTTGACGACCCCTATTATTTTTAAGACCTATTTAACGACACCCCACACACTGGCGTTGGAACGAAAAAAAAAACACCTTCACCTTAGGTGTACCTACAAGAGGTACCCGAAAGTTTTTTTTTACCGTTTTGTCGGCGTGATACATACAGATACTCATACCAAATTTCAGCTTTCTAGTACTAATGATCACGAAGCTAAGCCGCGGGCGGGCAGACAGACGGACATGGCGAAACTATAAGGGTTCCCAATTTACTACGGAACCCTAAAAGCGGTGACATTACTTATCTTCCGTTTTAACGAAGACTCCATTCGTAGAGTCTCAGTTACTTAAAAAATATGTTATCCATTCTAATTTTTAACCCCACTTTAACACCCTTACGGAATGAATTAAAAAAAAAACCTTTTTGCTTACCTACGTTATAAAATTATCATACAATGAAAAAACAAGATTCTGTAGTTTCGGTTCTGCGTTGATGAATCAGTCAGGATTTCTCATTTTATAGAAGAGATCGGGCGCGAATGGCGCGAATGGCGCGAATTAATAAAAATTATATATTCCGTTGTTTTATCCATACTAATATTATAAATGCGAAAGTGTGTCTGTCTGTCTGTCTGTCTGTCACCTCTTCACGTTTAAACGGCTGACCCGATTTGGATGAAATTTGGTATGGAGATAGTTTGAGTCCCGGGGAAGGACATGGGTTACTTTTTATCCCGGAAAAATACCCTTATCCGCGATAAACGAATTTAAGGCGGACGAAGTCACGGGCAGAAGCTAGTATTTTTTATTTTCCAAAACATTAAAATATTTTTATATAATTTTTATATTATATGATGTCCAAACTATTCAATAACCAAATTACTTATTGGATTTATTTTTACAAAAAATTGGTAGGTACTTTAAAATCGATTTTTCTTAGAAAAGTCAGCACCAGAAGTTAATACTTACCCCGCGATCGGGGTTGGAATTAACGGTTCCGAGGTTATTAGTAGTTAGTATTAACAAAAGGAGCAACAAAACATTCTTGATGTTTTCCTCTATAATTAAAGAAATCGCAAAATGTCAATGATATATTTTTTATTACGTGATACAATTAACATTTGGCTTATACAATTATACTGCTTTGTGTAATTGTGTGTGGTATTATGTATTTATGAATCTTTATTTCTATTTTTTTTTTTTTTGGAAATTAGGTTTTGAAAATGATGATTTTATCAATAATAAGTAAGTATTATACTTAAGTTAAATGATCTGATTAGGTTTTTCTGGGTTTCCCTAATCCTTGCAACAAATGTTGGATCATATTGTATGTTTCCCAGCAAAGACTTCTCTCATTGTAACTGACAATTCGAAAGTGCTTGTATCTAAGCCTACTTGAATAAAGGATATTTTGATTTTGATTTGATTTGACTTAGTATATATAATTTCAGAGCGATTATTTCCGAAAATATTCAATAGATCAATAAAAAATTGGAGAACCCTCAAAATATTATTAGAAAGAACTCTTTACTTCACTTCTGATAGACCTCTCTAATAAATAAAACAGGGACAATCTTACACAAATCAACCTAGACCCGAATTAAGCAAAGCTTGTCTATGGGTCCTAGGCGATGATATACATAATAATATAGATAAATTATAATACTTAAATATCTACTATAATCATCACACAAACGCTTGCCCCGGCCGGGATTCGAACCCGGGACCGCTAGCTTCGTAGGCCATTGTAGAACCAACTGAGCTAAACGTGTCGTCCGTAAAAAAAATACACTGAAATATGTTGCACGATTCCTGAGTGATCAACAAAATTGTAGGCCACTCGGGCGAAGCCGCAGGAAAATCCGAGTGCCTAATATTATAATAAGCTAATTATAAATGAAGACTTATTATAGTATAATAAGTCTTCATTGGATAAAAAAACCGGTCAAGTGCGAGTTTGACTCGAGCTCGAGGGTTCCATACAAACTTTCACTTATTCCGACTTACCTGTGGCCGGTTGAGTTAAGTTTGCCTCTGGTAACTATGGCGTCACATATAAATGAGGGGCAAACTTAACCAAATTGGTTATTCAAAGATTGTTTTTGTGATTATAAAAAATTAACACAGGTAATATGGGGTTAAAATTTTCGTGTAATATTCATATTAAATTGTATAATTCAAGAAGATATCAAATTTTTCGCGCGGTAAACTTTGTAGATAAATTGTTTTTTATTTTCATATTTTCTTTAATGAAACGAACACAATATTCAACCCTTTCATATGATACCCTACTTGACATAGTAGCTAGACTTTTAATTTTTACATTTGGTCTGCCCATGTATATTACAATTCCAAATTTCAAATAGATAGCATTAGTAGTTTTAAGATATGGCACTCTAATAATCGGACAGACAGACAGTTGCACCAAAAGGGTTCCTTTTTTACCGGAACCTTTGGTAAAAACTGACTGACAGATAAATCATTTTTTATGCATAAAATAGATAACAGTTTTAATTAGATTTAATTAGAAGTATTATATGACAATATGCTAACCTGGATTAAGTGCTTATTCACTCCCAATTTGAAAAGATCCAAATTTCTGGCTAAAAGTTTAATATGTAGTAAAGGTGCAAATAAAAAATAAAAACATATTTCTTTTGTATTTGTTGTAGCTGCCACAGCAATACAAATTGTTAGAGTCACAGCCTATTTCTTGTTCAAGAGATAGAATCCTGTGACAAATGGATGGATAAACAGAAAGACAGTAGAACCAAATAAATAATGTGGACACATTTCAGGTACAGAACCCTCATAACTACTGAACTGAACTAAGAGATGTAAAAGCTAGACACTGACTTGGCTTTAAGAAGGAACGAGTGAAAGTCATCATTGGGGTCAATGCTGAGCGATACTTCTTCACCCGCTGCATTCTCCGTACAGAGGATAAGTGGTGGCTGGCTGGCAGCCATTGAAGCTGAAAGAATTGCACAGTTGTGATACTTTGCATTATAATAATATGCTGAGTTGCAGTATGAAATTGCTTGCTTGAGAAAAAGGGAGGGTAGGATTTACTTAGATTTCTCAAATAGGACTGAATGCTATTAGTGGGACTTTGAGTCCCTTAGCCCCCCCACAAATTTCTTCTATTCTTACTATTGGCTGATCAAGGTAAGTCCTAAACCTAACCTAAACTGATATACAAAATATTCAGATTTCAGTATAAGTAAATTCGGTACAAATAAAATAACATCCTTTGAATATATTTTTTTTTTATTATTCTCCATCACTCAATTGTGCACAATATAAATAATCAAATTCAACTTAGTGCTTGTAGTAAAGAATAATTTGATTTTCATGTATAGCAAGAATACATTTATTTCATGGTACTTTACGAACTTTATAGTATTTTTTAATAAAAAAGAAAACTCAAATTAAAAATATTGGTTAAATAACTGAATATATGATATATATCTCTTACTAAATTTAATTTAAAAAATGCTCAACATACATAATGATTAATATTTGGTGCTTAGTATGTGCTCATACTTACATATACCAAGAAAACTCTAATAATTACTGTAAAAACACAACATAACTGGTGCATATTTGTGCATAATTAAGTAATTGCACCTACCTATGCATATTTTGGTTATTTGGTCATTCACAAATTCACAATTATCATTATATGGTATGAGAAACTAACTGACTAATTAGGTGAATATGTTTGATGGTATATGCAAAGTAGATTTCAAGTTTTATCGAAAAAATGTTGAATTATATTTCCAGCCAAGTCCAGCTCAAATCAAACACAACCAAAAAACATAAATGGAAATGACTGGCTAGTAAAATAGGAAATAAAATTAAACTGCCAGTGTCATCTACCATTTCAACACCGAATTTCACAATTTCGATACTGTTATAACCACAACGAAGATTATTTTTATATGCAAATAGCAAAAACTCACCAAATATTCAATTCACCTCGAAAAAGCTATATTTTTTTCTAACAATTGGCACATTTTTACAGAAAAACAATTGAAAATGAAAACATTTGGAGGAACAAATTCAAATCAAAACCATAAACATTCGACCATAAACAATATGACTTCTTAAGTGTCAAATCAAGGAAGAGAGTGAGCAAAACGCCTAATTTTATCTCTTTCGAGTTTAATTCCCAGTGAGTAATAATTGTGAACAAAAGAATTATAAAAAATGTGCAGTGATTTTGAGTTTTTCTATCTATTTGATACATACTGCCGATTTCGTCGCTTATAACGTAGCGATTGTGGTAGCGATCTCTCTTGATAAATTAAAAAAAGTAAATGACGTTTGTAATTTAAGGTCTGGTTTTCTGGCATCAAATAGATAGTTCTTGGTTTTCGATTTCTAATGTAAAGATTGTAAAGAGTGATTGTGAGATTCCGCCGAAACGGAACAATTTTGTAATAGTACTTAGGTATCAGTTTTTGAACGTACCATGGAGAATAGAAAGGTAAGGAGAACAATCTTTGTCCAAATTGTCCGTCAAAAGGGGCATAGATTAAGAATTAGTGGCGCCACAGTAGCGGGTGTGTATTTTTTTTACTGACAAGAATGTCTATTTGGCAACATAGGTATGTTGAAAGTCATTTCACGATTTTAAAATTTATTAGTATAATAATGCGAAAAAAATCCACAACGATGCAAGAAAAATGATTTTGAACATGATTGAATATTTGTATCAGGAGAAGAATGAAGGATTAAATCGCATTTCAATAAAAATATTTTGCTATTAGTTGTTGACATGACCAGAACTGAAAAGCAACGACAAAATTCATTTCATCTGCGCTTGCCACTCCAGCGCCATTCTGGACGGATTTGAAACTATTATTTGGGCGGGCATAGATGAGAACGTGTATAACTGAAATAGATAGGCAACTTTAAGTCCTTAAGCGGCGCATCTAGTGCTACTATCTAGTTGTTGGACACTTAACTAAATGTTTAACCGACTTCAGATAGTAGGAGGTTCTGTGTTTGCCTCTTCTACTTTATTTTGCATGTTTCTGTTTATTTGATATATTTCCCAATTTAGTTATTTCGTATTCCAGTATTCCCTCCTAATTTTAATCAATACCAATAATAGAGTGTTGTAATAGAGATTTTTTTTCTCTTGTTAAGTATTGTAATTTTTACCCTTTCAAAACACACATGTTATTTCCGTGTTACCAATGAAAATAAAAAGGAAATTGTTAAGAATAAACAGAAAACAGTCGGATAGACGGACAGCAGTGATGTAGGGGTTTCGTTTTGTTAATACTTAGGTACGGAACCATAAAATGAACTCAAATAAATTTAATGAACAATCTTAATTAGTTTATTTAAAATAACAGCCTTCATAATAATAAATTTACATTGTAACGAAATAAATAATGAACTTTAGTTAAATTAATATTCGTGTTTAGTCTATCTTAAATATAAATCGTTTTACTTAAATATACACTCTATTCGTAGTTCTACAAAAGAAACATATCAAAATGTATAATACTTAAATTACAATAGAAAAAAAACGCACGTTTGATGTGCCTTCTTATAAGAACCGTATTCCCGTAAAAGTAAGTTATTTGTTGAAATAAAACAATCGAAGTCCACCCGTGACCATGGAAAGCTGGAAAGCTTCCGAAACGTCGGGAACTCAAATGAGATAATATACGCGACATAATCCGTTAAATTGTTTTTATTTCAATGAGTAATAATCGCGGAAACAGAAGAAAATAGTAAGTTATTTGGTTTTTGATTTGGGCCATGCATTTTTCTCTGTTAAATAGTCCTCTTAGTTATGCTTTTGAAATTAGAGACTTTTCAATTCGTTTTTGAAAGCTGGAAATGGGAATTTTAACGCAACATCTGGTTATTTATTGTAGACACGAATAAATTGGCCTTCGAATGATTTTGATACTTAATGAACGCGAAACTTTGTGCTGGCAATTTTATTATTATATCTCTTTTAATCTATGTTTATTATTTTATTACGTCTTATTATTTTACTTCTCAGCTATGTCTATAAGCCATTCTGGAGAGTCATCACGAACCCTCTCACACGCGGGTTTGACGACTTCAAGCTTCCCGAACAAGCCGGTCCTCAAAACCTTCGGTACGATAAACACCACATCCATACGAACATACGAACCGCGTCAAGTTTCTGGACTATGACAAGGCTTTCGATTAGATCGAGACTTGTGCGGTGATACAGTCTTTACAGCGGTGTCTCATAATTTTCGTTTTTTTTTTTAATTTTCAAGCCAACTACTACAACAGGCTGCTGCGCATTGTTCTTTTGCCATTGCAGAACTAGTTTTAATTCATTTTTGTGTATCGATTTCTGCAGCAGCAGCTCTATACATATATTTTTCACCCATAGGTTTGCTGAAGCTGCCATTGACAGCGTCACAAAGTTTATAAAAAAACAGCAGTTTGTTAGCCGTGTCCACACTTTCATGAGGCAAATCACCAATTCCTGAAATTAAAAATATATTATTACTTCCATTCAACTAAAATAATGGTTTATATAAGACTAGAAGGCGCCCGCAACTTCGTTCGCGGAGGAGAAAAAGTCGTAAACCTTCATTTTTCTTCAGCGTAGTCGGGTAAAAAGTATCCTATAACCATCTGGAGATACCCAGCTATCCGTGTACCAAAAATAGTTTAGCCGATTTTGTGTTATGAAGCCACAACGACACATACAAAGATACAAAACATCCAAAAAATTTTTTTTTTCATTTTAGTGACCTCCAAATAGTCCATAACAATCATTTTTTTTAATATCTTCAATGCACATACATTTAATTTTTACTACTTTAGAATAGAATAGATACAGAGAATAACTTCGTTCGCGGAGGAAGAAAAATCATAAATCTTTTTTGCTTTAGCATTATCGGATAAAAAGTATCCTATAACCATCAGTGGGTGCCCAGCTACCTAAGTTGAAATCTGTTTTGCCGTTATATCTAAATAAGTAGTATTAGGTTACAGTAAAACATTTTGGATCCATTTTGCTAATAGTATTTTAGGACTAATAGGAAAGGCAAAAATCGAATGGAAACTTTTTACGTAAATATTATTAATTGACCTACGAATGTAGTCAAAGCAAACTAAATTCTTGAGGGTCGCCGTGACGCTCGACTGATCTCGGCTTTCCACACATACAAGTATAGTTTATTTCTCATTTATTTATTAACGAACAGTTTCGTAAGTAGGATCACTACCAACTTAGCAAATCTATATCCAAATACTGTTATTATGTCTGAATACAAAGGGACAGACAACAAAATTTTTACCGCAGGTTGGACTTGCGTGCGCAAAAGATATAGATGCGCTGGATGTGGACGGCACCGCAGCATGATATAAGAGTCCACCAAATACTGGAACTCGTCCTTGTCCACTTTGGAGCCCTTAGACATAAAATATAAATTATAAAATATTGGCATTTCTTTCTATGGTATTGTCCCATATAGATATTATTTCATTAAAAAACTTTACATTCGGTATTGGAAAGAGTTGAAGTTACGCATCACGGAAATTGAGGTGTTATAAAAACGGTAGGACGGACAGACGGACGGACGGTCAGACAGACAACAGACAGACAGACAGATATACATATCAACATTACATGGAATACAAAACTGTGAAACTGTGGTAAATAAACCAAACCGCATAACTAAGTTTGTTTGCGGACAGACGGACAGACCTTTATAAGTTTATACCATTTAGATACGAAATCCAAAAATTACTTTAGGACTGTTAGAAAAATAAGTTCTTGCGGCGCTTCTTAACGCAGTGTCATTTTACGTCGTGATGTGGTGATGGTAAACACTGACGTGTACATTTGCCCCTGTGGCCTACTTACTGAAGTTCATTATTTCATTATTTACATATAACTTTGAATTTCTTTGCACTTAAACTGTGAAATTCTACCACACCTTACAAATTAATTTAAATAAATATCACAAATAAAATCCGGTCAACAATAAAAACAGTCGGTCTGTCGGACGGACGGACGACTGACAGACAGACAGACAGACAGACGGACGGACGGACGGACGAACGGTCGGATGGTCGGTTGGACGGATGGACAGACGGACGACAGACAGACAGACAGGCAGACAAACGGACGGACGGACGATAGACGGACGGACAGACACACCGATGGATGGACGGACATACACAAATACAGACAGAGAAGCACCCAATACTGGAACTTGTCCGTGTGACAGACTTAGCAACCGTGAAAATTAATATTAATTAAATATAAAGTATTCACTGTCATATCTCTAATACCCATGCATGGTACTGGCGCATTCATAGATTACCGTACCTGAAAAATTGAAAACACATTGACGTTTTAGAATTTTTCTATATATACCCACCAGTTCTAAGATACTTCAGATACATTATGGTAAAAATATTATTACAAAGTTATTAAATATCTAATAATTTACCATCTCCTTGAATCACTGTGCAGGACGTTTCACAACATCGTCTCGTCGTGGAGTCATCACAAGGTTGGTGAGAGATTTGCGTAGAGGAACAACCACAACACTGATTTCAACACAAATCACTTCCACTACAGTTTTTAGCAATTATAGTTATTTAATAGAGGATTTAGGACCCTCAACTCAACATTTATCAGCCAAAAATGTATTAAAAGTAGCCGGAAACCAAAATGAATTACAATATGACGGAATGACATATGGACCGACAGATGACAACATTCAAATTTGAGTGCCAGTAGCCGGGTATTCGAATCAATTTGAAGTGTTGCCAAAGGAACCACTGATTTCTACTCATATTCAGTTACAGTTTCTGCGTTTGTTACAATGAGGTGTTCGAATGTAATGTTTTTTTAATACAGAGTAGCAATAAATAACTATAGGAAAATAATAAATATCAGGAAATAAATAATAAAGAAATATTATTAAATGTTTTACTAAAACACCCATATATTATCATACAGCCACACTGGCCGAAATGTTGTACAGCGCTATCTAGTTCATGTTACAAAAACCTTTTATAATATGTTCTTATTCTGGTATAAATGAAAAAGAGGGCACTGTAAACAATTTTGTAGGCCGCCCTTTGAGAAACCATACCATGCGGGCGGGGCCGCGGAGCGCTTCAACCGTGCACTTTTATGTAACGTATTTTTTACATCATGACTAAATTCGATAAATTTTTTGAATAGAAATAGAAAATTATGCCTTGCCTACCTTATGCCTAAAACTCTAATGCGTGTGTCATTTTAGTCACCATTAAATTGTTACATAAAAGTAGCGGCGGTCGAAACGCTCCGTGGCCCGACCCATTTACTACTTTCCGATGGACACTTTTTGTCTGTTTTCCTATACGAACGAGATTGACCTTCTTACCTTTCGATAAATGGAACGGTCAGTAAATTAATTTGACAGTGTCATCTGTACGTTATTTTTAATTGTGTTTGTTGGCGGCTTTGTTTATTTATTTATAATCTTTATTGCACAAAAGAAAACTTATCGCACAAAAGGCGAACTTAATGCCATAAGGCATTCTCTACCAGTCAACCTTAGAGCAAAGGAGAAAAATTGTATGTATATCCAGATTGAAAATTTTTATGTTTGAATTTTGATTCTGTTAAAATATTGTTATGTTACACGAGTTTATAAGAAAAAATAGGATCTACAGTCGCAGCTTTCAAAGGTGTGATAAGTTCAATACCATTATAACATCTACTGCAGGATCACAGACTACCTCCACTGCATGTAAGGCGACTCGTGCTCACCACGCTTCTGTGTATTTGGTCAGATATAAAACAGCGCGGCCGGCCTTTCGTTTAGCAGCGTCCATGTTTGCGACAATTGCGACCTGCATATGCGGGAATTTAAAAAAGAAGAATAATAATAGTTCCGGTCTTAAGAATGGTAACTTGCTGCGTAAAATGGTGTGGGAAGAATAGCAGATCTTCAAATAACAGAAAAAATGGCATACATTCCACAGGTAAATCAAATTCATTGTATATAACGTAAAATAAACGGTGGCTGCGAGTCCATTCTATACTGGCCATCAGGCCCTTTGATCAAATGCAAAACAAAATTATGCTATTCCTTTCTAACGAAATCACATGTAGCGCTAGTGAAGTGCCACAATTAAGGTTGGGTCGCCATAGATCGGACGCTTTTTAGGGTTTAGTACCAAAAAATGGTCTGTCCGACTATTAGAGCGCCATATCTCAAAAACTACTTATGCAATCTATTTAAAATTTGGAATAATTATAAACATAGTCAGCCCACGTGTATTGCAAAGGAAACATTTATAAACATAATTTTATTCAAAAAAGAAATGACGTATATGGTGGCAAAAATTAAAAGTCTAACTACTATGTCAAATAGGGTAGGTATCATATGAAATGAAAGGGCTTGATCTGTACATTTTCAAATCAATCTTTTTAATTTTTTTATCGTCATAAGATTTTATTTTATTAAGGAAAGTGTGAAAAATAAGCACTATTTATTATTATTTTTTTATTATGCCACACACTATCTTCTTCCGGAGCTCAACGCAACTGGAAACCGTAGTAGAAATTGTCTGTGGTACTAATCCTTTTTTATTTACTAGTTGTTGAGGTCTTTCGACAAAGGCGTAATCCGTATCTGGTGCAAGAGTTTTAATATTATGGTCATCACGATCATGACGGTCATAGACTGGTGGTCGTCGAATACCGGTATAGGGTCCTTCTTTATAACCACATTCTAACCGGCCAAGGTTGAACCAACACCCATTGTCCAAACGCATTAATTTCACACCCGGGTTTTCACCAGGTCCCTCGTTGTTTTTATCATAACCGCATACTTTTCTATCATTAACAATTTGGCATTTTTGACTGTCAAAATTATAAGGGCAACACTTTTTCTTCGTGTTTTGCAATGGATTATTAGCCTTCATGTTTTTATTTGGTTCGTCGCTTACGACTATTCTATCTGAACCACGGTAAACATCATTTGCACCGCACGCAAGTACAACGCTCATCTGAAAATAAATACAGAATTTATCTTACTACCGAGTAGGTCTTAAATGAAAATAAAAAGAAGATATGTTGCCAGTGCCAGTTTTTATCGTTAATCGTTCTGCGATCACGGATGTTTCAAAAGATCGTCTTGCTGACGCATATTATTTCAGTGCCTGGCGATTTGCGAGCGACGCGATTGCTCTACGAACATCATAGCGTGCGCGTAGCGGCCGTAGCGTCGTCGCCGCGGGTACGCAACGACCACAATCTGCATATTAAACAGTCACGACGCACACGCAGCGAACACTTTCATACAGTACGCTCATTAATCGCATCGCTTGCAAACCATCGCTCTGGTATGATAACGCCCTCGGTGTTTTCTTAGTGTTGTATAAATGTTTTCGTCTTTTAAGTATTCAATTGATAGTCAAGAAACATGAACTTACGATGAAAACACTGATATGACTGACTTTCATGTTTCCGCTTATCACGATTGCATAGTCTTGACATTAATTACAATTCAATTTTCCGGAGACTTAAGGTAAGGTTAGCAAACTATTTCGACGAAATTAAATTAATGAAATGATTGTTTAGAAATATGAATTTACCTGCGGCTTTGCTTACGTTAACGAGAAACTGGGAATTAAATAGACTATGTTTTAATCCACTACCTGAACTATCTGTATGCTAAGTTTCATCTAAATCCATAGTTAACGGTTGAGAAATTGTATTACGTATGTATATATATGTGACAAATAATTATCCAAAAATCTTAACAAGCTTCCACATCTTATTTTTATTATATTAAGCCCGTAATGACCCACTCCTGGTAAAAGGCCTTTCCCTCTTCTTCCACTGATCCCGGATCAAAGGTGCCTCTGGCCAGTCCTCCAAGCCGTCCTTTAAGCCGTCCCGCCGTCACCAGCTAAGTCTGCCGCGTCTTTTTTTCGAGGTATTTTGCTTCCACTATGTGGTTAAAGATAACCCGAACCGATTGTGATCCAAGAGGACCACAATTAGTTCGGCGTGCGGTAGATAACATACTATTATAAAATTATAAAATTAATTTGCCTTACATGGGTCATGAATCCAAGAAAAATCTTTAGATCAACGAAAGACTTAAACATTGATAACAACACCAACTCTCTGTAGGATTATTTTCTCGTCACGACAAAACTGATTCTGACGACCCAAGCCCTCGATGTCCGCGCTTTTAAAAGGGCAAATCGCAGGCATGTCAGGCGACCTCGACACCTACTGACTGACCCGGATGATTTCATCACGGCCACCATTAAACAATACCCCGATGACTCATCCGACACTGACGACGACATTTACAAAGACGTTAACCATACCGCTGATTTTTGTATGGAACGTGACGCCAGACGACAGGAGCGACGCCTGCGAAACCAGGCACGACGACGCAACCAACCGCACACTCTACTTGCACGCCGACTTCTCCGCCGGCGGGGACGCCCACCGCGGAAACAACAAAATAACCACAAGACCGTAGAGACAAGCATAGGCCGACAAACAACCGACATACAGACTGACGCAACAACAAAATAGTGTGAAGACTAGGAACACTATTGCTGCTCGTAGCGCCCGCGCGCGGCAGCCCCACACGCTAGGTGCCGAGGATGTCGTGGCATCCTGCCGCCTAGCACAAAGGACGACGGTAACAGCAAACATGCTGCCGTACAAATTAAATAATCATGACATGATGAAATGACATGACAAAACTTGATTTCAACCATTTTTTACAATGATAGCTGGACATCCGAGGATAGGATGGTTATGGGATACTTTTTATGCTTTTCATTGCGGGTATCTTATCCTATCTATATTATAAACGTGACAGTATGTATGTACGTCCCACTTCATCTCAAAAACTACTGGACGAATTTTTACGAGATTTTCCAGTTATGTACCTTATATATCAGAATAGGACATAGGCAATAATGTATGTCAAATTTCATCCCTTTTAGGGATGAAGAAGGGGATGAAAATTTGTATGGACAGTAAATATTATTTTACGCTAGGAACTGTATAGTTCGATGCGAGAACGGCATAATTTCCTAGAAATCAAATCAAATCAAAATATTCTTTATTCAAGTAGGCCTAGTTACAAGCACTTTCGAAATGTCAGTTACATGAGAGTGAATGTTTGCTGGGAGAAATACAATATGATCCAACATTTGCTGCAAGGATTAGGGAAACCCAGAAAAACCTAATCAGATCATTTAACTTAAGTGTAATATAACACATAAAATCATCATTTTTAAAAATTAAAATAATCAATAAGATAAATCCCAAAAGGATTGTCAATAAAAATAAATAATCTAGAATGTGTCTAGAATAAAATTCTAAATGTCAGAGTATATAAAACAATTAAGATTAAAATAATAATAATACCTTACGTATTCGTTAAAATAATTATTCATATACCTACATGACGCTATAATTTACATTAATCCCACGCGGCTTCATCATTCATGTAGTCTTGTGTGCTATAATGGCTTTAGAAAATAATTTTCGTTTCACAATATTTTTGAATTTACCAATAGACAACTCAGTTATGCTGCTAGGAAGTTTATTATAAAATCTCACACAGTTACCCATGAATGATCTCCTTATTTTATGGAGCCTAGTAGCAGGCACTGCGAGCTTATGCTTATTTCTAGTATTAATATTATGTATATCACAGTTCTTCTTAAAGTCGGTAATATGTTTATGTACATACATAATATTCTCATAAATGTATTGACAATGCACTGTCATTATATTAATGTCCTTAAACTTATCTCTAAGCGAGTCTCTATAGTTCATTTTATATATCGCACGAACAGCCCGCTTCTGCAGAACAAATATAATATTAATGTCGGAAGCACTGCCCCATAGTAAGATGCCATACGACATAATACTGTGGAAATAACTGAAATACACAAATCGTTATCACGTCTGTTAATCGACGAATCTTACTTACTGCAAAAGCTGCAGAACTCAGTCTATTGGAGAGATTAGCAATATGGGGACCCCATTGGAGCTTAGAATCTAATGTTATACCGAGAAAGACTGTACTATTAACTAGTTCCAGTTCCTCACCTTTAACCATAATACATACTACATTTCGGACAGACTTAGTCCTCGCCAGATGTTTCCGCGCCGATTCGTTGTCTACGCATTCCTCATACTTCTATTGGCCAGTGTTTCGAACCAGGATTGTTCACAAAACTTACGGCCGTCCAAAACACGTTTGCACTGTCCATCCCTGTCTTCAGCCAATTTTTTCCAAGCCTTGGAGTCAATTCTAAATTCCTCCATATCACGCTTAGCACAGTCTTTAAAGCGCAGCATCGGTCTTTCAATCTTCCTTTTAGCATATGCAACAGCACCATACGGCCACAGCATGATACGGCGTGGAATTCGCCACCGCATGCGTCTCTGCTTTAAAAGAGCAGTTAGACTAGGCAGCTGTGCTACATCAAGAACTCTTTGATTTGTCACTTTCGCCTGCCAAGTAATGTCTAGAATATTACGTAAACATCGCATATAAAACGTGTTAAGCCGTCGTTCCTTCCTGTTTAGCATATGTCGTCCAAGTTTCTGCTCCATACAAAAGTACCTATGCTTAACACGCATGTCTGGTAAACCGTCATGTTGGTTCTGATCGTGAGATGTTTATTACTCCAAACCCTTGTGCGTAGTCCCTATCATCCATATGTATAATTGGTATTTTTATCACATTTTCTTTTGTTATGACGGTCATAAGTATGTTTTGTTGGTCCAAACCAGTTTTAAATGAAAAAAATAGTTAGTTTTTTTTTAATTTTCATTATGATGTTCGTAATATAGCTAAGTCCGCGTACCAGAGGTTAGGATTCGTGTTAAGTAACGCTGCGCCGCTCACTGTGGCGGCGACGCGCATATTGTACACCGCGCTGGTGCGGAGTATCTTAGAAACGAAAGCAGTGGTCTGGGCTCCACATGAGGCCAAATACAGCCTCATGTTGGAGCAAGTTCAAAAAAGGTTCCTTAGGGATCTTTACAAAAAATTATACATTTATTACCCATACCTATATCCGACTCGGTACCTGTTAGAATATTTGGGTTACGAATCTTTAGAGATGCGAAGATCTATAAGCCTGCTTTTATTTATTTTAAACATTTTAAGTAATAATAAGGCCGATAGCGTTATTCTTCAGGGAAAGATACTTAAATTAAAAGTACCGGATGACTACCGCTACAGACGACGGGTAGTACCGCTTCTAGCCGTAGCTCCCTCGCGCACAAATCTGTACCGCCACTCCCCCATCCCCCGCGCGAGTGCTCTGCTCAACTCAGTACTCGCGGCATCGCCGCAGTGCGATGTGTTTGTGACAGCGATAGCGCGGCTAATGATCGAATGGAAGAGAGTGCTAGAGAGAAGTATGTAAGGATTCTGTACTTATATTTATGGAACGCAATGGAGAATTCTGTAATGTTACTCAGAATGATTCTACATAAATAATAATAATAAATAAATTATTTTATCACTTCAAACATTTCCCTCGCTTTAGTGAGGTGAAAAGTTGTCTGTTTCGCACGGCTGCAAAATTATTTGGCATCTCGTACCTTGAAGTCTCGCTACGCTCAGGAATATTTTTTTTATATATTTGCTCGCTTCGCTTGTGGTTCAATTTCAGATTCCTTCGCTTACACGGCTTTCATTTGCAGCACTCGCGCAAAATAACAACCTTGCATAATAAAAATAATTCGTCTATTTTCTACCTGCAAGAGCCCAAACCTGGTAGAGCAACTGCTTACGACGAAGCACTTGACGCTCCCCGACGGGTTGCCAACCTCGACTTGCACATAGCCACCGGCATACCGACCATACCTGAACACTGACGTGACTAGACAAAGGCCTACTTTGACAAGGCTGCTGACCACCCAATAGACTTCTGACGACAGCCATAACATATGACCCGCCTCCGTCTCCTAAACAGGAAGACTTCATGACAGAGGTATCGCTGTTAGACGTTCTACCCCTACTGACGATTGACCACACGCCCACCGCGGAAACATTAGTCACACCTCAGTACCGATAGAATTAAGCTTAGGTCGACTTTTACCAACCAACTGACGGACTCAAATCAAATAGTGTTTTAGACTAGGTACACTATCGCTACTCCGTGCGCCCGAGCGCGGCATCCCGCTAGGTGCCGAGGATGCCGTGCGACAACGACCACAGCAGCCATCTAGCCGTCCAAGCTCAATTTTTACGCTACGCTATGCCGATAGACACTATTCGTCTGTTTTCCTCTATAAGATTGGCCTCCTAACCTTTCTATACTCCATGGAACTACCGGTATTTTTTTTAAACAGTGTCAGCTATAAGTTATGTTTGACTATGGGCGGCTTTGTTTATATCCAGGTTGTAAGTTTTATGTTTGAGTTTTGATTCAGTTAAAAGATGTTACGTTTCTAGATAATAGCGATACACAAGAATATGAGAATTAATGGAATGTACAGTCCCAGCTTTCAATGGTATGATAATTTCAATACTATCAACTTCAGGGTACGCTATATCTTCATTACTGTGCATCTTCACCAAAACGTGTACCGCCACTTGTTGCCTCAGATTATGGACTTTTTGGGTTCCTTTTGCTGAGAACCAAGAGTTCTATCGATTTTGATAGATAAACAATGTCTCCGAAAAAGTCAATTTTGTGTGATCGGCTCAGTAAAATTTGTATGCGCGTCACAAAACTGACGATCTGATTTATCACAAAAAATTTAAGGACACTTTTATCCGTGTAAACGTTAGTGCTCTTGCTTCTGAGTAAAACGAATACAAAAAGCCCATAATCTGCGATAGTTAGTGGGTGGTGCACTTTATTTTTAATGCCTCACTGCACTGTCTCTGGCGTGGCGGTAAGTGCAATATGGAAATGATATGATAATGGACAGTAGGCACCACGATAAATGCAGCCGCAGGCAAGAGTGGCAGGTCATGGCTCCGCCATAGTACTTATAAAATAAAAAAATAGTATTGCAGACCACTTATGGATCCAGTTAGTAGATGTTAGTAAAACCCCATAACTACATATGTAAGTAGTATATTTGGATATATTAAAAAAGGAAAAAGGAAGATATATTTACGTGACCACCAGACACCAGTAGCCATGGGCAAGGAGAGCGAAAGATGTGCTCCACTTTTTACTGTTCTGTTCTACTCAATTCGACCCAGTATTTTGGGAGTGGGCAGTCTCAGCGTTTTGATAATATCCTCAGCGTACTGTTGCTGCTGTCACACACTTATGCGTAATCGATTCAGACACTATAGAATGGATGTTCCTTATAAAGGGATTTCCAAACTTATTTTTACCACACCCCTCTTAAAAATATCTACACGTTCCACACCTTTCCTCGCTCGTGCCATAACTTCACTAAGGAAATACGATAAAAAAACCGGCCAAGTACTAGTCAGACTCGCGCACCGAGGGTTCCGTACACAATGTAAGCTACAAATGGCCGTATCTATGAAAAACCAGTGTTAGCAGAGCCCTACTCCGTAGAAAAATTTACGAGGTACTCGATCATTTTATATTGGTTACTGAGAGACAGAAATAAAATCATGCTGTTTTTAGTATCTGTTGCTGTAGCGGCAATAAAATTACATCATCTGTGATAAATTAAACTGTCTAGCTATCACGGTTTATGGGATGCAGCTTGTTGACAGACGGACAGACAGACAGACTGACAGACAAACAGACGGACAGGCAAATATTCAATTGATGCTGGTGACCGTATGTACCTACTTGGCTTTTTTAGGGTTCCGTATCCAAAGGGTAAAACATGACCCGCCTATTATTATTATTTTATACTACTAAGGTGGCAAACAAGCGTACGGCCTGCCTGATGTTAAGCAGTCACCGCAGCCTATGAGCGTTTGCAACGCCAGGGGCATTACGAGCGTGTTGCCGACCCTTTAAGAACCTATTCACCCCCCTCTTGAAAAACCCCATATTGTATTCCACATACGGAGTGTGCGCGGTAGAAAATTCATTTGACACCGTACGGTGCGCGACAATTTTGGTTCCAATGTGTGTGGATGAATATCCCGCCGATGGCGAGCGGTGCGATGGTAGAAGGTGGCTGTAGGCATCATGTCGAACAATTCCTCGGAACACAGCCCATTATACCTACTTTTAAACTCAACTGAAATTGTGTATACCTACTTCTTTACCTTTTTGAAGTGAGCTGCATTAAATACATTTATTTTATTTTTTTATTATGCCGCACACTATCTTCTTTCGTAGCTCTACGCAACTTGAAACCGTAGTAGACATTGTCTGTGGTGTAAGTCCAGTATACCCTCCGATATATACTAGTTTTTGAGCTCTTTCGATAGAGGTGTAATCCGTATCTGGCGCAGAGGTTTTAATTTTATGGTCAATTTTATTATCACGGTCATAGACTGGTGGTCGTCGAATACCGGCATAGGGTCCTTCTTTATAACCACATTCTAACCGGCCAAGGTTGAACCAACACCCATTGTCCAAACGCATTAATTTCACACCCGGGTTTTCACCAGGTCCCTCGTTGTTTTTATCATAACCGCATACTTTTCTATCATTAACAATTTGGCATTTTTGACTGTCGAAATTATATGGGCAACACCTTTTTTTCGTGGTCTGCAATGGATTATTAGCCTTCATGTTTCTATTTGGTTCGTTTCTTACGACTATTCTATCCGAATCAAGGTCAACTTCATTTGCACCGCACGCAAGTACAACGCTCATCTGAAAATTAATACAGAATTTATCTCACTCGGTACCAAGTAAGTCTTAAATAAAAAGAAAAAGAAGAAGATATGTTGCCAGTGCCAACTTTTATCGTAAATCGTTCTGCCATCACGGATGTTTCAGAAGAACGTCTTCCGAACACATATTATCTTAGGACCGGTGATTTGCGAGCGACGCGTTAGCTTAACGAACATCACAGCATGCGCGTAGCGGCCGCAGCGTCGTCGCCGCGGGTACGCAACGACCACAATCTGCGTTTTAAATACACGCTGCGAGCACGCTCACTAGTCGTAGCGAGCTCGCTACGCAACCGCGGCCAATACGCTCGTTAATCGCGTCGCTTGCAAACCGCTCACAAATCGCCAGTGTGATATTTAAGGCCCTGGATGTTTTCTTAGTGCTGCCTATTTGTTTTCGTCTTTTAAGTATACAACTGATAGTCGGGAAACATGAACTTACGATGAAACCACTGATATGACTGACTTTCATGTTTTCGCTTATCAAGATTGCATACTCTTGACATTAATTTGCAATTAAATTTTCCGGAGACTTCGTAGGTAAGGATAGCAAAATATTTTGATGAAAATTGAATTACCGGGAATAAAATAGCCTGTGTTTTAATCCATTACCTGAACTATCTGTATGCTAAGTTACATCTTAATCCATAGTTAACGTGTCATAAAGTAACGTTTGAGAAATTGTATTATGTATGTACATTATTATAATATGTGACGAATAACTATCCAAACATTTTAACAAGCTTTCACATTTGTACTATTTATTATTATTATTTGTTTTATTGTATTAAGCCCGTGCTGTCCCACTGCTGGTCAAAGGCCTTCCCCTCTTCCACTTCCACTGATCCCAGATCAAAGCTACCTCTGGCCAGTCCTCCGAGAAGAGGTCTAAGCCGTCCCGCCATCACCGGCTAGGTCTGCCGCTTCTTCGTTTCGAGTTATTGGACTTCCACGCTGTGGTTGTCTTGGCCCACAATTCGTTCGGCATGCGGTAGATAAGATACTATTATAAAATCCAGTTGCCTTACATGGGTCATGAATCCAAGAAAAATCTTAAGATCTATGAATTATTTAAACATTGATAAACGCTATTACGTATTAATATTTTTGCGGTGGTATTATTAATTAGACGGCCTCGTCATGACAAAACTGATTTCAACCATTTTTGATACGTACAATATGCAATACGGGGATAATTATGGGATCCTTTTTACTTGACTACGCTATAGCCAAAAGATGGTTAACTATGACCATTTTTCACCCCCTGAAATTAAATTGCGGGCATCTTCTATTTTATATATACTGAATATTTTAGTTGGATATAGCAGGATTGCTTATGAAGCTAACGTAATTTTTATCCCAGCGCCTATTGATTCGCCATAGCAAATCTGCTGCCCGGTGGAACACCTTACCTCTCGTATATATATAACTATTTAATTTATCATTATCACAAATAGATAGTCACAAAATAAATGCGTTGGATGATTAATGTATATCTCTTTTGGCATTATTAACTGTCTGAACTCTTAGAACTTTTTAAGAAAGATCCAAGCAGAAGATTCAGAATACACAGGCTAACAAAAGTTATTTCCATAGCGGTTAACACCAAACAGTTTACACGGCCGTCGGCCCAATATTTTTTGGTTGTTTGAGTACTTTAGTATATAAAGTAAATGGAGACTTCAAAATTGTGCCGAAGGATCAAGAAAAAATAATTCAGCTCTTTTCTACATACAAGAGCCCAAACTTGGTCCCTTGGTGTTTCAAAAAGAGGTTGTTTTTTTTTCGGAACAAGTAGCTCCAGCTTAGTTCATATTTGGAATCAGCTCATGATATTTGATACCCTAACCAAAAGTTTTTAATACGCTACATGATATGCTCAGAAAAAACAAAACAAATACACACTTAAGTAATTAGCTTGTGCAGTTAGTACCTCTTGTTCATCTTTTATTGTCACTGAGGTAATCCTAATCAATCGTAAGCAATGACAATGATATTACGGGTGAGTTGAATTTGCTCAATTTTCAGTTTATTTTTTTTTATTTTTTTCATCTTTTTTCCATCAAACTATTGTTTTACTGCTTAGTACCTACTCGTTGGTTTATTTTTATACCTACTAAACGACAAGAAACGATACGGCAAGCTCAATAAGAAAAAAGCGTTCCTACGAATTTCATACACGATAAAAAAAGCTGCAGGCTTTTAAGAAACTTAGCCCTCTATCAAATATTGTCATATGACATTTCATACCAATTTTGTCTGGATTAAATTTGACATTTAATTCAATATCTGTGTTACCTATTGAGGTTTATGTCAACCGACCTGTTGCTTTTTTAATAGGTCTAATTATGCACGGACGTGTGTATAATTCACGGTTGTTAAATATAAATATGATATTTAGAATCAAAAGAGCGTAAGCACAGGCCCAAAAATAATATTGACAAAACGATTAGAATATTTTTATTTATTTACTAGACTTTTAGAAAATGTTTAAGAAAAAAAATGATAATTTTACATTTGGCACAGTCTCAAAACGAGTAAATTAAAATATTCAAATAATTCTTTGTCAACGTATTTTGAGCTACCCTGTAATACAATTTTGAAATACAGTAAAACCACCCAAATATAGCTCAGGCGCCCTAACTATGATCCGAAAAGAAAAAAATGTGTAAATAATAATTATTAGGGATTTTGTCAAAAAATACTAGGTATATATTTTATAAAAAATACTAAAAATAGTCCTCCTCGTCGTGTCCGACTACGGCGACTTCCACAATCTCCGTTCGTGGCACGGATGTGGCACGGAATCAAACGTGGTTTTGAATTTTTTAATAATATTAACATTAATATATCTGCATCTAGGCGAGTAGGAATAGTTAATTTGAACCATCTATAATATTTTCTTCTATTTCCGCGATTATTGCTCATTGAAATAAAACAATTTAACGGATTATATCGCGTATATTATCTCATTTTAGCTTTCCATGGTCATAGGTGGACAGCTGAAAAGCTTCCAAAACGTCGGGAACTAAAATGAGATAGTATACACGATATAGCCGTTAAATTGATTTATTTCAATTGAACCATATAGTTCTTTAAATGTTGGACTATAGCTGGGTGGTTTTACTACATCGTTTAGAGTGCGATATCTCATCCATAGGTATGACGACAGGGTACGAAAATCAATATTGTAATATTAGTCCGTATTGTAGCTAATAAAAAAAAAATTGAACACGTATTTTTAGAGTAGAGTTAAATCTCGGAGGCTCGTGACGTCACTACTAGGTATAATCTGTACCATATTACAGTTATGTCACGTGACATTTTGACTCTATGTAGGTATCTCTGTTATTTTTTGATTACGTAAAAAAAGAAAAAATCATGACCAATATTTTATAATAATCTACAATACATACGTATACGGACTAATTATTAAAATTTAGTCGTCACCCCTATTGCAAAGACTTACAGCGCCACATCAACCTTTAAACAGTGCAATGAACGATTTTTCCTTTTTGTTTTGCAGATATGTTTACTTATAATTCAAGTCGTATTCATTACGCACGACATCTCCTGTATTGCCTTAAAGGATAGGCTGCTTGCTCCTATTAATGCTGCTAGCACATACCACCAACAGAAAAAAACGTCTCCAAAATCAGGACAAGGATCACTTATGTTACTATTCACTACAATTACTAAACACTCGTCAGGAAACCCTAAAATTTTCAGACCAAAAGCTAATAGAAGAACGAAAATACATGCAATTCCTGTTAAAACGGAGTCTTCTATAGGTTCTAGTACGTCTCGCGAAGTTACGGAGAATCCGAGTACTAAAATTGCAGGTTCTGCTGTTGATAATAGTTTTATATCCACATTCATAACTGTTGCACCATTTGCAAACAGGAAAAAAGTTTTTAATCGCTTTGTAAATGCTTCGAATTCAGGAAATAATAAGGACAACAATGATGTACCATTTTTAGACTTAATACTACGAAGACAATTTACAGCAAAACAATCGCCATCGGAGCCACTTAATGAAACAACGCTTCAGCCGGAAGGCTACGTTTATAACTTAAATAACTGCCGATATATAGATGACCGAATTCTGTGTGGTTATGATAAAAATCCTGATGAGCCACAGAAAAAGAAAATTGTTGACTTAGATGAAATTTGCAGAAAGCATGGCGATAGAATTGAATGCGGCTATTGGAAGGGTCCTTTCCCCGATGCGTATAATCCAGATCCGCAAAAAGATCAAATATCTAAAATAGATATAGCGAAATACAAAAATGTAGCCAGAACCGGGGAACACAAAAATAGACACGGAAGTTCAGAAGAAATACATGATGATTATGATTCTAATGAAGCGTCAAACGTATTACGACCCCAAATATTAAATACAAGAAGACTTATAACAGACCCAAAGGAGCACTTGAAATCAAATATAACCCCATCTGAAATAATGAAATTAAAAAATGATAACTCCAAAGAACATCTTATGCCGACTCCTAATAATACAAATAAAAGCTACACACAACGTATGAAAGTCAATATCACAAATTGTTTAGAGAGGGATAGCCGAATTTTTTGTCTAACTGATAAGGGTGAAATGCGAGCTTGGAAGATACAATTACTATGATATTTAAAATACCAACTACCTTATGCATTATGCATGGATGCAATATTTACTACTTATGAACGTGATGTTCGAAGTAATGATTCAATATTCCTTTAAAGAATTGGTTTAGATTCATTTATGCAACATAAATGTGTGTAATTCCTGAAACAAATAAAATACATGTATAATATAATTAAATATTCATAAATATTTATGAACATTGTATTTTATGTTTGCGTATTTTTTTTTATTATGTTATAATTATTGTATTATAAACCTGTATCTTGTCCTATTACTTATTCTGTGCCCGTATTACCAACCTTTGTAATTTTTTCGACAAAATTTTATAACTAATGTTCCGTTTTTTGCACGTAGACTGTTTCCACTAACTATAAATCTAGGAAAATTTAATCAACATTATCGTAAAACAATGTCTGCGCGATTATTGGTGTTGGTATTGGTTGGGTATTGTTTGCTTTGGAATTTTCTTGTTAAACACGTTAGTCACATTTAAAATTACGACTGAAATCAGAGGGTAGAGGTTAGATAGCGTAGTAAAATAAAACACATAAAATTATTATCGCCATCACTTTTCACATATGTAGTAGTTGCTGTTGAAAAATGTCAACGTTGATTATCACAGTTTAAATTAAAAATGTGTCAATCGCTGCTTCAAAGTGTGTACCTCTACAATGTACACGTATGTTAATAAACCCACATCGAAAAATAGATAAACTGAAAGGGAAAATAAGTTCTACTTTGTACCTAACGTAAATATGTTAGATTCAAAAGTGGGTGTTACATAGGCACAAGGTTGCATGACATGTCTGGTCATGGTCGAACAGTTCGCTGAATCGCGAATCATTTGGTCCAACTCGAACGGCGTTCGGGCTTCTGTTGGTTTTCTTCCCCACAAGGTGCGTCCAAACTTGTATCATTTGCTCGTATCCGATCCCCGTGGCGTGGCATGACTGCGTATCGCGCTGTTTGGACGCTCACTGTCGGCGCGGCGATCATGCCGTTCTTGTCCGATCTAAGCTTGTGATACGCGTAGCAACATGGAGCGATCGGATCGGCGCAACGTCCAAACGCGTGATCGAGACACGCAATCATGCCACGGGACGAAGATCTGATCGGGCAAAGTATACAAATGTGGACGCACCTAGTAGAGTTTTATGGCGACAAAGTTCGCGCAGGTGGCTACACTTTCAAGTGCATAATTCGAGTGTTTTGCACATACCTACTTATATTTTTTCTCGTCACTCTCGATTATTGCTGGCTTTCTAGATAATTTAAGCGTTCGACATATAATATTTCTAACACAAACGCTTCCTCCATTTTGTCACCATATCGAGGGACGTTCGAACCGATTACTAATCAAGTACGTCGCCATGTAGTTCGCTGTAAAACGAACGCGAAGTTGTTATCAGGACATTGCGACACGAATCTTCGCCCGTTAATGTGACTGTAGCATTTATTTTTACCTTTTCAGTAAATATGTTATCCACGGAAGAAAGACACCTTTCTTACGTGACCTTATCGAAGTCAGTTTTTTTTTAAATATGTATATTTTTTTTAGCCGCCTGCAAAAAATGATTTAATACAATACAATAACTATTTTTTTGCACACCACACAAAATATAATACAAAAAACAATACATTCAAGGAGAGGTAAACAACAGACGGTCTTATCGCTAAACAGCGATCTCTTCCAGACAACCTTTGGGTAAAACATAATTAATATGAAACCTTCTCACGTATTCGAGTAAATTATCAATATTATCATACACTTCTCCACTACCTACTCCAAGGTTGTCCGTAAGATCACTGTTCAATTATAAGACCACCTGTTGTTACCTCACTTTAAAAGTTTCCATTTATTTGTACTCGGTATACAATAGTTATTTTATTATATCGGGATATTTTGTTCAGAATATAGGGAATAAAATGGCGCCAATGCCAACACTGAATATATTTCTTCCATTCCAGATATACTTGCTATCAACTCAAATAATTTTAATCATAAACGAAGGCCACTGCGCACCTAAACTGGGAGGTATGCTGCTCGAACAATTACTGCTTGAAACCTTTATTGACGATGGAAATAATACAAATGCTTTCTACAGAGAAAAACAGACATTCGAAGTACCCGATTATCATGACAATATTAAAAATACTACATCACTATATGCTAAATTGACTGAAAAGTCAAACTTCAATCCTCCAGTTCTCAGGTCTGAAAACAAATCAAAAGAATCGGAAGAAGATAAAATGATCTTTCCATTAGATTTATCTGATACGGTTAAAAGCTTGGTAGATTCGAATAGTTCAAAGATAAATACGACTAATATCAGTTCCGTTCTAAAAAAAGTTAATTTTTCTTCTGTCTCACAAAATTCTAAACATGATAAAATTGATAAACATAAAACACAAAAAATAAATATTCACACAGACTTACACAAATCGGAAACTCCAAAAGAGATCATAAAATACGCCCATTCGTCATTAGAGAAAAACCGTACAGACGGAGAAATACTCCAATCAAATGGCTACGTATTTAATGGAAACATATGTCAACTGAACGGCTATCGAGTTTTGTGTGGTTACAATGGCATGCAAACTCCGACCGAACCTGAACCAACGACTATGCTCAACATGTGGACCAACAAAGACTGTATTTTGCGCGGAGACCGGATTGAATGTGGCTATCTTAACCCTAATAAGAAACTGGACGCTAAGTTAACTGAATCAAAGATACTCTCATTACGAGACGGAGCTGCAAAACTGACCACACCTTCGACTATCATTTCCACTACTATCACTCCTGATAATTCACCTACAGCTAATTACATAAATACTATTCCTAGTTCAGAAGTAGAAGCGGCGGCTAATACAAATAGTGAGTCTGATTTACCGAAATTTAAAATACTACAATTGATTGGTCGAATCAAAAAAATGGTTGCTTCGACTGTAATGAATTCAACGACTAGCACTACTTCTGCTCCTAAAATACGAGATATTCCAAATTTATATGAAATTAAATTTTTAGAATTGATTAATAGGGTTGAAAAAATTCTTGCCGCCACTGTTACTAATTCTACTAACATGAATGTTCCTACAACTACTACTCCATCTATAGGCAACAAGACAATAGCCTCTGAAATACTTAAATTCATAAAACGAGTGGGAGACATTTTAAACAGTACAAATACTCCAACCTATAGCGTCTCGGAGACTAGTTTTAGTATAACTAGTACTTCGACTTCTACTGCCACTCCTTCTACCTCTACTTCTAACATTACTTTTTCACCTGCTCCGTATATTGACGAAGGGGACTACTGCGTACAGAAAGATGGTCGAATCGTTTGTTACAATGACACACAGGAGGATTATGACGACTTTCTAGAAAAATGAACTACTTCGTCTCGATCGCAGATGGTATAAACGAGCTTGTTTTATTAGGTACTTAAATTTGTTTCAAAAACGCTACTCCGGCCTAAAATCAGCGTGATTTTGACAATTTTATTTAAATGTATTTTTTATGTCCTAATTAAGTTAAGTTTGGCAGCCTAAAATAATAATTTACTAGATACATTTATTAAGAAAATTTTACACTTCTCGCTATTACATATTAACACTTACGGGGGAATATATATAAACGATTCTATAAGCACAATTTGTATAAACTCCGAAAGATTCGTATTCGTACGGAATTTTCGGTTAGTTTGTAGGTGGTTAGGACACCTCTTCTACCAAATAAACAAAAATGCTATGTGAGAATAGCGTAATTCCGACAGTTGCGACCACGGATGGTCACTGTGATTACAAGGCTTCGGACTTGTATCGCAATTTGCCACTTAGCTTTCGAGGAAACCAACGGATACAGTTTCACCTTTTGAAATAGGACTGATGGTGCATCACGTGCACTCAATATGTACCCTAACCTAACGTCCCAGTGCCAGTCGGGAATATATATCTGTAAATGATTTAATCATATATGTAATGAAAACCAACATTTTATTGTATTGTTAGATCACAGTTTTATTTAATTTAATCTTAGTGTGACACGACTTAGAAGTGCGGTAGTTGTGGTTTCATTAGCGGTAGATCAATCCTCCTCCGTAACCAAATCCGACGCCCCCGTATCCGAGTCCGATCCCATAGCCGCTCCCGTAACCTCCATAACCTCCATAGCCTCCATAGCCTCCATAGCCTCCATAGCCTCCATAGCTCCCATAGCCTCCGCCGTGCCCCCATCCTCTGTCCCAGCCCCCGTGCCCCCATCCACCGTGACCATGATGGCCGCCGTATCCGCCCCAGCCATGCCTACTGTGTCGGTTCTCTTCGGCCTGTAGGGATTCTTTATCTGCCGACCCAATAGGCTCAGCTTTTCCACTATATCTTAAGGTAGGGTCTTCCGGGACTAATTCAGACGCAGGGTACGCTGACGACAAACTGGCACAGATCAGCAGACCCAAGCAATATATCTGAAGAAAAAAAACATTTTTAATAAATTGTACACCTAATTACATTTTTGTAACCATTTCTGTTGAGTGCATTTTCACCAAATCGGTTCACTACCGTATCACAATCACAACTATCACAAGTCGGCAAAAGAAATTGATTCTATTCTTGACTGCAAAATTTGATGTAAATAAGTATAACCGACAAAGAAAATGTGGTTCTGTCAAAATAAAAACATTGCTTGAACAATTACAAAAATGTATAAGAATAACATAGCTATTCACACTTTCGAACGATTTTATGTACATACATTAATAGTAAAGTTGGCTGGCGGTATTTAATATGATTTATTCATTAAAAATAAAATTAGCTATGTTGAAGAAAAAAACGATTTGATGGCACTTACCGTGTTCATGGTGTCGACAAACGAAGACCAATGTCTCGTGGCCAGTGAAAGAGGACTTATATAGGCGAAAACATGAGTCACCATGGCGACACACACGCTGCGTATGATACGCACCGTAAATAAAACCTTCTACACCATAGTATGTAGAAACCATTACCTCGACTTAATAAAAACGCTGAAGATGGCGCGCCCAATCGTAGGAAGCCAGCATCCGCCGTTTCAACAAACTGATTTCGAATAAAAGACCTTGGTTTAATTAAACACATTATTTTGATTTTTGAACCCGTTCTATACCTACGATTATCCTCATCGTTAATAATATTATATGTATTTTATAAAAAAGAATGTTTGTTTGTTGGTTTGCCCTGCACGTGATAACGCGGCAATGAATTAACGTGATTCTTTGGCATATAGATAAAATAGTGGTTGGAGCGTGACATATGCTGCTTTTTATCCCGAAAACATGCACGGTTCTCGAAAGATAAACAAAATAGTAGGCCACGCAATGCAGGCGAACCCACGGAGAAACTCCTAGTAAAATTATAAATATTACTTGCATTTTCGAAGTAGTCTGTTAAAGAAAAAAGTCTAAGTGGGATGCACTTGTTTCAAATTTGGTTAT
The DNA here is from genome assembly GCA_905404275.2 of Hedya salicella. NCBI lineage: Eukaryota > Metazoa > Arthropoda > Insecta > Lepidoptera > Tortricidae > Hedya > Hedya salicella. The sequence goes on along the minus strand of FR990112.1, from coordinate 7,880,486 downwards.
TTATAACAACGCCATCTCTAGAATAGTGTACGAATTTGAACAATATTGTGATACCTGCAGGGGTAGTAGAACATCTGTGCATGGATATAGGATCGTTTTTATGCAATCAAAATTAATATTTCAAACATTCGCTATAAGTAGGCTTGACCTCACGGATTGAGAAATAGCAGAAATAAGAGTTTTGCTGGGCTCCCTTTGTTGCAAAATCTCCGACCATATAAGTGTATAAAAATCAAAACTTACATTAAGCTAATTTAAGTAAGTAAACTCTAGATACCATTCAATCTTGACACAATTATATACTTAGAGAGAAACGTTGCAGTGGTTCAGACTTCAAATTAAAATAATAGTCATTCTGTTCTTATCGCCCAACACGAATACTTTGTGTATTCGTGTTGGGCGTTTTATAAGAAGTTAAGGCACTGCTTTTGATCTACTGTACTTATTTTAATAAACATGTATTTTGCATAAATAACGGTATACTTTTAGACGTCACGAGATTTCCCACATCAAAGTCGTAATCAAATTCTAATCTTAACGTTCGAAAACAAAAGTTCCGGCAAAAACAAGAAACTTATTTTTAACCGACTTCCAAAAAAGGAGGAGGTTATTGTTCGATAGTCTGTATTTTTTTATGTATGTTCACCGATTCGTCCGCCAATTGTGGACCGATTTTAAAAAATCTTTTTTTATTTGAAAGGATATACTCCCGAGGTGGTCCCATTGCCACCAAGTTGGGATCTGATGATGGGATCCCAGGGAAATCGAGGGCAATCCTAGTAAGGCAGGATGACCCCATCTCGCCAAACTTATTTAATTCGCTCTTAGAACATATATTTCGTAAGATGAACTGGTCCAGACTTGGAATTAAAGTCGACGGCGAGTATATATAAATCATCTGCGTTTCGCGGATGATATTGTTTTAATATCCGAAAACCACCAAGACCTTCAATACATGATGGAAACGTTGAATACTTGGAGCAAAGACTGCGGCTTGGAAATGAACTCGGACAAAACGTGTGTTATGACAAATGGTGAGCGGAAAAGTATTCTAATAGAAAATCATAACATTACCTATGTCGATAAATACACGTACCTAGGCCAAAATATATGATTGAACGGTCGCTACGCAGATGAAGTAGAAAGACGGATCAAGAAAGCCTGGAATTCATATTGGTCACATAAGCATATTTTCAAATCAAAATTAGATATTACTTTGAAAAAAACTGCGATCGACACTGTTGTGACTCCCACTCTACTTTACGGATGTCAAACATGGCCTATCACCAAAGAAATAATCGACAAATTGCAGAAAGTCCAGAGATCCGTCAAGAGGAGCCTGCTAGGGATAAAAATAAAGAATAAAGTTAAATGTCAAGACATCCGAAAAATTACAAATATCGTAGATGCAGCAGAAATGGCGTGCGGCCTAAAGTGGTGTTGGGCTGGTCACATTGCGCGAACGAACGACGGCAGATGGAGCGAAAAAATGCTGCACTGGTACCCGCGGGCGGAGCGCCGTCCGCGAGGGCGGCTTCGCAGTCGCTGGACCGACGACATCAAGCAGCAGGCCGGCGTCGCGTGGACTCGATTGGCAACCGATAGAGAGATGTGGATCAAGATGAAGGAGGCCTTTGTCCAAAAATGGACAAACCCAAAAAACAATTTAAATAGTGTTAGTGCAAGTGTGTGACATAATTCATAAAATTGATATAACTTTTGTTTAATGAATTTTTATTATTTATTTATACTTAATTTATATTACATACAATCTGTTATGAAAAATAATGAAGAAGTAAAATAATGATTACAATATTTAAAATCGAATGTTATTGGTATGAATTTAATTTAATATGAAATGAAATTGAATTTAAATTAACATGTATTTGTGTGATATAATTTATAATATACTATTTTAATTTAATGTAAGCTATGAATGTTAGATACTCATTGAATTTTATTAATGAATGTTGATCTTATATAGTCGTACCTAGATGCATGTGTATTGTAATCTTAAATTTTAAATATTTTTTTGTAATGTTAAACTATTGATTTAAAATGTAGGCTTGATACTTTAAGCAAAACTAAACATTCTGTTATAAGTACGTAAACAAAATTCGAAACTGTCTCTTACAACTAAATCGATATCTGCATGTACAATTATTTTGGGTTAATAAATGGCTTTATTATTATTATTATAACATTAGATAACCGGTTGAATACCTGTAACTGTTTTGAAGATTACCATTATCGGCATATGGTCCACATTTGAATACTTAAAACAGTTTGACGCTTCATGAAAACAGTGCAGACTTGTCATTGCATATGTCTGTCTCACGTTTTCTTTTCACACATTTAATTATTTTAACAAATTGAAATATAACGAGGTTATCGATTTGATAGTTGTGTTTAACAAAGAGATCCGAATTCACATGCTGAAGATAATGATACTCCTTGCTACATTATTCGAAAAAATTACGTCAAGTCAAGCATCAAACCAATTATTATATTGCTGAGTTCAGTGATGTTTTCGACGTAATAATTTTACTCTCTTCTAAGATGGAAAAGACTTAAGTAAAGCATGATGAAGGTGGTCTGGTGTTATTATTGAAATTCAATAAAACAGTTAAATATTGTGATTGGAAACAGAAGCTCAATCGAGTTTAAAGCAACAGCGTCTGTTGGAGAACAATACCAAGATCATCATCACCAATATCTCATTCGGATTCGGATATTGCCAACGATGGGCTCTTTATGAAATGATGAACAGCAGAAGATTGAGTACTTAGACAGCTTCCCTACCACACAGACACCCCGACGAAAATTTGTAGGAATTTTCTTCTCTTTCTACATTATTCTGCCCAAGAAGAAACATTGATTCTCTACTGCTTTTAGTTTATTTAATAGATAAAATAAATGTGTTCAATTTATGTCGACTGTTTTTTATTGTATGGTATCATAATGTGATGTTTTCTATTACCTTAAACGAACAATTGTTGTATTGTAGTTGATTTGTTGAATAATCTTAATGATCCTTTGCCAATAACCCGCCCGCATATTGCCTAACGCGTTTGACGCTAGGAATCAGAATCAAGTGTCATGATTTTGTATGGGCTATGACAGTTGATTCGGATACCAAGTGTCAAAATTTCGTTAGGCAATAACCCCTCTGGTTACGTTAAGTTTGAACTTCATGGTGCTGCTATGGGATAGATACCAGGTGCAAACTTAACTAAACCGGCTCTAGTTAGCTTGGGATAATGTGAAAATCTGTACGAAACCCTCGGTGCGTGAATTATCCGTGACCTCTTTACAACTTTATGATACTTTAGAATTAGCCTTTCACTTGAAAACTCATTCATTTCTTCCGATTTTTTCAAACCTCTTAGGGTATGAATTTTGAGAACGCAAAGAAATGTAAGGGATTTTTTTTAGAGGAGAAGTCGCGGGTAAAAGCTGTTCCAAATAAAATACGCACTAAGCCTTAGCCCCGCACAATTTTTCTGCGTTGCCCTAAAATGGAATAGTAAAGAAAGCTTGATTGCATTAAGTGCGCCTTTTGTAAGAGAAGTTTTCTTTTCTGCAAAGATATTAAATAAATTAATATATACTATTTACGTCATGCTCAAAATTAAAGAGATAGACTCCACAGTGAGTACGCATGATGCGATTAATGAATTTGTAATTTGTGACTCTATGGTACCGGCACAAGGCATATTTTCTATGAATGTTCAGATTTTTATGATCATCCTGGCTGCTTAAATACCATTGGCGTTTTGTGTGGCCAGATATTTTTAGCTACTTGTATGTTCAGAATTTATTGGAAATCAGCTGCTCATATAATTCCGACAAACTGGCTGTTCAGATATTTATTGGTCACATCTAGTGCTAGGAATTTATTGAAATTTACGACTGCTCAGAAATATTTGAGTACCTCGACCGTACAACTCCTTAATAGTTACGAGTTAGAGGATGATTCTGTAAAAAATCATCTATTATAGGTAAATACGTTAAGGCTGTTAGTCATATTCTTTTTAGTTTGTCCCTGAAGTAGCCTCCTTATCACCAAGTCAGGATTAGATGATGGGATCCCAGGGAAATCGAGGGCAATCCTCAAATTTTATAGGCACTTATAACGTTTTTCATATATTTTCTTAAGCTATTTAAGTATTTGCATATGGTAGTCATCATCTCATCATGCTGAGCTGATGACGGAAGGTACAGTCAGCATCAGATATATCGTATTATGGTGATAATGAGACTACTTCAGGGACACACTAAAAAGAATATGACTAACAGTCTTAACGTATCTACCTATAATAGATGATTTTTTTAAGAATTATCCTCTAACTCTTAACTATTAAGGAGTTGTACCTTCCGTCATAAGCTCAGCATGATAAGATGATGACTACCATATGCAAATACTTAAATAGCTTAAGAAAAAATATGAATAACGTTATAAGTGCCTGTAAAATTTGAGGATTGCCCTCGATTTCCCTGGGATCCCATCATCAGATCCCAACATGGTGGCAATGGGACCACCTCGGGAATATATCCTTTCAAATAAAAAAAGATTTTTTGAAATCGATCCACAATTGGCGGAGTAATCGGTGAACATACATAAAAAAAAATACTAACTATCGAACATATAACCACCTCCTTTTTTGGAAGTCGGTTAAAAAATATTACCACGTCCGAGTATTTGGGTTATATTTTTTATACCTCCGAAAATATTTCTAATTAACCTCGGTTACAATAGGTTAGGTTAGGCTTGCATATCATTTGTATGCGACGCCATAGATACCTGGGGCCTGTTTCATAAACGCTTGTAACTTTAATTAAAAAAGACGAAAAAGAGACTTCCGCCTGTAATACAAGTTACAAGCTTTTAAGAAACGGGCTCCAGATGCAAACTTGGCCCGCCAGTTATGTTAGAAAAAGTGAAAGTTTGTACGGAACTCTCGGTGCGCGAGTCGACTCCACTATATAATGACGTGGGGTATAGAACCATTGGTAGTCGTATATGCTATGCCATATGTATGTATGTATGACTTATTGACCATTTATGCATGACGGTTTATTGTTAAAATAAAAGTACGTATTCATTTGCCAAAGTTTTTTAATAATTTTATTATAATATATCTTGGCAGATCCTGCGGCGCTCGCGTCAAGCAGACTCCCGCAATCCACGTCTACTACCAGGTCAATGACATTTCCGAAAGTGTCCCATCAGCCATCAGTTCTTTGAGCTATGCCGTTTACTTGGCTGCTTAAGTAGATTTTCCAGTTTTCCTATTCCTAATTCGATCACTAAGCGATCTCTAAGCTCAGGCTTAGAATTAAAGTGGCCACTGTCTAAACTTTTCTACCGTTGTGATTTCAAAAAGTGTTTGTTAGAGAAGAGCTGCTTGCCTTGAGGTACCATTGAAACATTTCCACGGTGATCGCTTACCATCAGGCGACCCGTCTGCTCGTTTGCCTCCTATGTCATAAAAAAAAAAAATTCCATACATTTCTCAAATCCTGGCATTTACATAACGCAGATGTGTTTACTTTTAGCGGATTAGCTCCGCCCCGTTGTTTCGCTCGTGTAGCAATCGTATAATGCTCATCTTCTAGGCACCGCATATTTGTCCCAGATAAAAACTAGTCTTTGTAACCGGCTCATATTTTAACTATATGCTAAAAATCTAGTCGATCTGATTCTGATGAATACTTTCGTATTTACATACTAGTATACTTTCGATAATAATTATTAAATTTCACGGCCGTATGATGATTGACCTCAAAAGCGGTCATCCCTATTTTATGTTTTCATTTGGTAGAATTATCTAATATAAACATAAGACTAAAACTCCCTAGTGATAATTATGCATAATAGTGAAAAGTGATTTTTTTTCAACATTTCTATGGATTTCCTTAAATATCATAGAAATTAATTTAACTTGAAAATAACCCAGTCTTGTGTAATAATTCATATGTCTTTAGATAAGACTATTGTCCGGGATAATTCGGGAAAAAACTCAGGACTTTATTTCAAATATCAACTGAGATCTGAATAATTTTGTCTATTTTGGTTTTTATTTTTCTATGGCAACGTAGTAATGAATTAGGATTCCATTGCACGATTATTTGTTTAATTGAGACACTCTTAGCCTCTTCCATAAAAATGAAACCTTCGAGATATTGCACTGACAATATTTTGAAGCTAGGGTTGTCAGTTACTATAAAGTAATACATTAATAAAAAAATGTTATATTATTGTGCATGTAGCAATCTATACGTGTAATTAAAACTTACTTATACCGACATAATATGTTTTTTAGGATTCCGTACCTCAAAATAAAATTTGGTTAATTTTTTCAATATAACACAATACATGTAACATTTTCCAATGATGAGTATTATGTGGTACAGGGAAAGGGTCCGCTCTCGTTAGCTTTATACTAAAACTCTGTGCCAATACGTAATGCACTAAGGAACGGGGGTACCATGGAGCCTCAAAAGACCCATGGTACCACTTTGCCTCTACAGGAACTTATCCGGCCTGTTGAGGGATGTCTGTCCGGGCTCCAACCGGCTGATTTAATGCTAGGAGAGCACGAGGGTGCCAACCCTCACGCTGGTACACGAGTGGCAAGTGACCCTGTGGATAGCGCCACAGGCGGTGTTCTTCGTCCTCCAGAAATATCCGCAAAAAGGCATCGTCCGTGAGGGATACACGACCACGTTGAAAATCTGAATACCACCTGTATATTGTCATCTTTGAAGGTGCTTCATTACTAAAAGCAGCAATCATCCGGTCTCCACGTTGTTTTTGTGTTAGTCCACCTTTAAAGTTGTAATAAATCATGGCTCTTTAATTTTCACGGGACAGTTCCATTTTCACCAGCGACTCAACACCTTCAAAAAACAATTGAAATTGAACCATTGTTTTTTATTTCTATGTGGCCAGTATCTTACGATAATTAAACTTTAGAGATTCTAAAAAGGTAATATGTGTCGAAAATAAGTTCGTAAGTAATAGATTCCCGAAACTTTCAGTGCAGCCCTCGTATCCTATGACTGTAATCTTACGTAAAATATTAGTACATGGTAGAGATATTATGCAATGGTCAGCTTTATCTATCGGTTTGTTATCAGAACAAGTCGGAGACGCCAGGAATAAGTTTTGGCGGTTCGATAGGGAGCACTATTGCCGGAAATCTGACCGCAACAGAACCATGCTGGATTTGTTTCACAGGACTTTGGAATCGTCCGATCCCTTGATTTGTAACGTACGGTTGCAGCACAGATTAAAAAGTTAAAAACCCGTCCACGGTTTTTAATCTCTTGAAACAATTTGAAGTATCTAAAGCGGTTGATTCTGTTCCCGTCGCAGAAGATTATACTTCGCAAATTGTAGACGGATATGATGCTGAATATACAGAATTATTAAGAAGCGAAAATATATACATATGTATGGTTTGTAAATATTATGTAAATAAATTAAATATTCTTGTTAGTAACAACCCTAATTTCAGAATTATCAGAAAAAACTTTGAAACAGAATTTCTCAGAGGTCATCAGTCCGTTAAGATTGATTTTTTTTTCAGGGCAAGAGCACAATCAAAACAATCATTTCATGTTAAAATTAAATCCTAATACTTGTAAAATAAGTTAATATAAATAAATAACTAAAATGTATAAAAATACATTATACTCAATTTTCTTTATACCTAGAGCTGTGCTATTTTCTTATATGTACTGCTTGTAGTTAGCATTATTTTATATTGCTAGGAGCAGTATTAATTATCATCAAAAACTTGGGAAAACGAAATTTTAGATTTTCATTTATTTTTCACGATTTATTTTTTATTTTGAATTGTGTGCGTAATTGCCACTCCGGAGTTTTCGTCTTATAATTGTGTTAAATAATTCCACCAAATGAAAGCATAAAATAGGGATGACCGCTTTTGAGGTCAAATATCATACTGTGGGCCGTTTCCTTTTTCGGCCTCAGTTTAAATACTAGTATGCCAGTATCGGGAATTACCAGTTGTACCATATTGAAATTTCCTGGCACTGTATGCCCCACGGCAAACTTACTGTACTGCACTTACTGACAGCCAACACACAGCCTATAATATGTGGGTCGTGAACGAGGATGAGCAGAGGTTTCCTCTATAACGAGACATTAATCTATGAACATTCATCCCTCGGGGAATGTCATTGGAAATTACTTAATAATGAATGGATTTCTCATCAGGTACACGGCTACTTAGCAGGACACGGCAATAAGTGGAAATAAAATTTCAGTATTAGTAATTTTATTAATTTCTACATCACAGTTGTCTAATTTTAATATTTTTTACATGACTTAATCTTACTTAGGTATATCACGAATTTTATACACATTCATAATGTTTTACCAGGGTAGGCAGATAGTGGAATCATGTTATCATGTATTATTACGTTTTGTATACAAAATGGTGAGAGGCGCGACTAGTCTTAGCGGCCATAGCCCCATCCTCCGCCACGCCCCCATCCTCCCCCATGGCCCCACCCGCCCCCATGCCCCCATCCGCCTCCATGTCCCCATCCGCCCCCGTATCCCCAACCGCCGCGGCCTCCGTGCCCCCAACCGCCGCGATGGCCGCCCCAACCGTGCCCGTAGCGGGACTCTTCGGGCTGCAGAGCTTCATCCTCGACTCCTGTGTCCTGCACAAGAGCCTCGTCCTGGCTTACGACGGAGGCTTCCGGGGCCGACTCGGCGGCAGGGAACGCCATCGTCAACGTCAAACTGGCGCAGATTAGCAAACCGAAGCAAAGTATCTGAAATTAATACATAATAAATTAGAAAATCTTATCTTATCTACCTATCTCTATACTTGCCGTAGTCCCACACTATGGATGACTATGTAAAACAGTCAGTGAAAGAAAAGTATGCTGACTGTAATGAAAACGCACAGGCGAGGTAGCAGCTAGCTCTAGAATCGCTACGGAAACGACTGAAATCACTAGATTCTGAAGCTGTTTTATGTGAGTATCGATCATGAATCATGAAATATTTCCATTATAACTCAACAAATTTCTAGGGTACTGGACTTGTTTTTTTTATTTTTAGTTTTTTTACGCCGTCGGTTTTTTTGTTTTTTTTTTTTTTGCATTTTTATTAATATAAAAAATGAATGTATAAAGATGTATAACGTATTAATTTAACGATATACATACAACATCATGCCATTATCATTAGAGTAAAGACGTCCACTGCTGGACAAAGCCCTCCCAAGGGTAGGGTTGCCAGATGGAAAAATTAAATGTCCTGATAAAAATCCTGACATAACCCTAAAAGTCCTAACATTTCTTGTAACAGAAATTTGGCGTAGGGCCACGCGCTGCGATGTACTGTATCGTGGATCTACCTTTCCGTTTCCCTTCACCCAACCCAATGCCATTTTTTTTAATGAGTACATTTTTAAAAACCCTGACATTTGCCAAGTCCGGCCGCAATCCTGGCAAAGAAAGAGTAAAAAAATCCTGACATGACAGGACAACTCCTGACGTATGGCAACCCTACCCAAAGGTCGTCACAAATACTTGCACCGCCCTGATTTCCCGCGATCCTTACCAGATCGTCGGTCCAATTAAATATCGGTAACAATTATCTTTATTCATTATTTTTAAAGCACTGTAATAATCCTGGGCCTACTAATTTATTTTAGCGCCGAAAAGCTTAATTCGTAAAATTTACACTTTTTTACAAACATAAAACATCGAGTCACATCACAAACAAAAGTACCAAAAGTTATCCAAGACTCGGAAAAAAAAATCTGATCATCCATCACACAAAACTTTGATGTTATAAAATTATTATTTAGTTCCTTATATTTTATTAAACAGAATCAATCATGGGGGACGAAAAACAATTAAACTACGAAAACTATCATTATAAAACTGTCAATACGAGTAATTATGAGTCGTAATGATACCTTAGATCGATTTGATTGTGATAAAAGAGAGGGATTAAAACAAATACCAAACTCAGGACAATTTGAATAAAGATATATTAATATACTGCTCAAAACAATATAGGGGCCACTAAGAATTTTGATCGTGACGTTAAATATATATTAGTAAAAAAGATTTTAAAAAGTCTCCAGCTATAAGGCCTTTGTTTTCGTTTAGGCTAATAATTGATTAATGAAATAGTATTTTTTTTAATACAAAAAAATTAGTGTATTTTAACCACGAAAACTGAACAGAAATTTGTTTTGAGTAGTATATAATTAATTTAAAGAATACGAGTCTTACTTCACTCACCTTGTTCATTGTATCGACAACTAAGGAGCTGTGTGCCGTTGTCTGTGGAGGAGGTCTTATATATCCAGAGATAAATGACTCAGAGCGTACGCATCGCATCAACGTAGATCTGAGCTGCCCCAACTTACCACAGTGTAAGTATACGGACTCCAGTACCACAACTCCATATAAGTGTGTAGCAGAGGCGTGGCGTCAGGAAAATTACAAGGGAAGCCGAACCGTATTAATTTACTCATATTTTAAAAAAATAGGAGGTTATAAGCCTTTCCTTGGGTAACCCGGTGGGAATCGGCCTATATGGACGCCACGCCACTGGTGTGTAGTCAAATATCGTAGATTACTGGTTCGCATAAAACCATTTGTAATAATTCTAAGAACTATTCTTCAAATAACAAATTCTACCACACTGGGGTAAGTAAAAAACGACAAAGTCACTTTTATTAGCATAAAAGTCGTTTTTCACTTATGTCAATTCGTCAAAGTATGTTCTTAGTGATTTTGGGTCTACTAGGTATAAACGTCATCTTCGTGGAGCCCGTTAAGGTGCACTCGATTTATTTTATGACAATCCTAAAAAAATTAGAAAAAAATGCTATGACAACAGATTTCTCGGACAATTGTTATTATAACAAATATATCGGTTTTCGGCTAAACGCTTCAATAGCTTCGTAAGTGGACCAAAAGGCTCGGGCCGGGCTATACGCAATTGTCGGTTATCACCACTTCGTATTTTCTAGAAGTCTCCACTACAACAGGTACTTTGTTACACTGGTAACTTCTTAGTCAGAATTACTTAGGACTAAGGGGACAGATGGGAATAGCTTTGACTCTTGGGTTCAAGAGTCTAGGAGATAGTGACTTCGATTTTTAGAGCTATTTTATGGGAGGTTAGTTACAGTCAAGGGCACAAATATGTATACACCACAAAATTACAAAAATATTTATACAGGTCTAATTGTTTCATGGCAGTAAGGTTTATGTATATATATTTTGGAACTGAGTGTGTATGTGGATATTTATCTTTGCCCTTGACTGCACCTAGATGCATCAAGGTACACTTAAGCGAACAGATTCATTCCACCTAACTCATTATAAAACACATAATATTTATATCTATTCACAAATTAGGTAATGTTTTTGAAGTAGGTATTATGAGAATAAAAAATCGGATTATATCGCGTTATATCATTTAGTTCCCGACGTTTCGGAAGCTTTTCAGCTTTCCATCCCACCCGTGACCATGGAAAGCTGAAAAGCTTCCGAAACGTCGGTTAAATTGTTTTATTTCAATGAGTAATAATCGCGGAAACAGAAGAAAATATTATGTTTTATTTTTACTTTTTGGAAAGGTTATACAATTTAACACTCGCAAATTGTACATAAAATTAAACTTATACCTACATACGATCTTGTCAGCTTACACCAAGGCAACATACTGTCTTGTTTAACTCTAATATACTCGTACGTGTGAAGTGACCGTACACCCAAAACTACATTTGCATAAATAGGTAATAGCGTATCTCATCACGAGATGACACAAACAGAATCGTATCAAAAACGTGATCTTGAATTCTAAGTGTGATTACAACAAGCCGATTTGTATTCGAAAAACAGGAGTAAGTGAACTTATCTGAAAGACGATTAATAACGGTGTAGGCAAGATTTATACTCTCGTAGTAATAACCTATCCAGATTGCATTTCAACTAGTACTCAGTCGGTGGAGTCGAGGGCGACCAGCCCGTAATTTCTTATCCTCCCCTATGTCAGATTTACTCTCTCTCTCTCTCCCTCTTTCTCTCTCTCTCTCACACACACACACTCTCTTTTCCACGACGCTCCAAGAAGGTTTGAAGCGGTTCAACCCACCCCTGCACTGTTTGTGCCTTGCACAATGCGTCCCTATCCATCTCTAAGAGGCCGCGGATGGCATTCTCGTCTTGGGTTTGTGACAACCAACACCCCCAGAGTCCGATTACTGGCAAGGAAGCCTAGCCAGTCCTACCCAGTTCAAAGTCAGGTTCTAAAAAAACGCCTAGCTCGGACCAGATGCATAGTTTTCAGGTCTCCTGAAGTTCTGATCCTTGTGAGTGAGATGTACTAAAGCCTGATTTTACCTCATGCTCAGTTGCACGTGGTTGCACCTAAATGAAGACTATGAAAGGTTCTGATTTATATACGAAAAAGCTGCTTTTTTAAATACTAGTTTTTTTTTTACTTTTCTTAGTCATTCTCATGTTAAATCTGGCATCATGATACGCATTAACAGGATATTTATTCGACCGCGCCCAAGTAATATAAGTCCACTTATAAAAAAAAGTCGTCTTGCATTTTGCATTACGAGTCTCGGAGAGTCACGATGTAACTTCTATTCGGGGCGGCAAGGGTTGTAAATATGTATGTAGATGTACCTACGTACGTACCTATACATGGTGGTTGTACACACAGGATCTGATTTATTTCCTTAATCCTTACGTATTCATTAGTAACAATTACTGTTGTAATGGTCATGAAATAGAAGAGTAGTCAGATTATTAGCCACGATATCGCAATAAAATTCAATTTATATGCTAAACTAAATTGAAATGATAAGTCCCATATAGTAAAACTGTCAAGGGGTGACAGGTTCTGCTGGAATTCTAATCATATTAGGAGTTTATGGTGCTATGATGACATCGCTCAGCTTCAAGGCTAGGTTGAATCGTTCCAATCCAGTGTTTTGCATCCTTTTCACGACGCTACTACCCCCTTTAATGCGAAAATATTATGCAGCCACTTTTCTGCGATGATTCAAATGTATTCTCTAAGTTGTAAAAATAATGATATACAAGCGAGGGTCTAAAATCAGGATATGTATTAAAATGTGATATTTTTAATAGTAATAACTCGTACATATTGTCATAAATACAGAGGACAAAAGTGGTGGCCAATCATTAAATAATCTGGCAAGTTAATGACTATTTACCCTACAGTGAGTTTTGTAAATTTCATAACGTTGCCTCATATTTTCCTACAGCGGTTAATCAACTATATTACGGCGATGACTATCAACTTTTTTTTAGCCATTGCATTAGGAACTTTTTACCTCTTTAGAGTCTAGCGTCTGTATTAGAGGTCGAAGAACTCATTGAAGTAGGGTGGCAGGCTATACCGATTTGAAAGGTGTAATGCGCATATTCAACCTTTTTAACCTATTTCAAAAAAGGAGGAGGTTATATGTTCCACTGTATGTATTTTTTAAATATAAATGAAGTAATTTAGTTCGTTCAATTTACTTTCACTTAACCTTTTTTCAACTCAATCCATACATACAATTAATGCCATTTCTTATTAAATATTTTGTATGGTTCTTGCGCAAGATTCGTAAATCTTCTACAATTATGATTGTACGGTCAAGGAATTTAATTTGTGTCCCCTTTCGTACCTTATCATAGTGACATTGATATAGAATCTCTATCGGCTTTCGTATTGATTTTGACTGTGACAAGGTACAAAATGGTATGTAAATTAAATTCCTTGACTGTACCTGTTGCAAATCAGATCATTAATTGCTGGGGCTCGTTTCACAAAAGCTTGTAACTTGTAAGTGGAAGTCTCTTTTCAATTTTTCTCGTTTTTATTTTTTGTTTTCTCTAAAGCTTACGTACTTTAGAGAATACAAAAAATACAGTACTATGTTATCTCTTCTATAATGTTACCTTTTCATAATCAACTTAATCATGTGCAGTTTTGACGATGCAAAAGTGATACTTGTGATCCTATTTGAATAAATTTAATAATCTTTTATCTTTATCTTTAATACATATTGTTGGACAGGGATTTCCGCTTATAATACAAGTCACGAGCTCTTGAGAAAATGGCCCCAGGTCTTTTGCACTGTACAGTCAGCATCAAATAGTCTGTAGCATCCAAAGTGCCAAATAATATCGCTATAATATATCGCAGCTTATATAGTGACCGCCATCTGAGTATTCGTTGGTTCATTTAGCCTTCACTTTGGTCGTAGAGCCCGGCCATGACAACGAGTGACAGGCGGCTCGGCAAGAGAATTCTCTCTTCGTTGCGCGGCCGAAAGGCTCACCGCACAGCAGTTAGTTGGCATCGCACGCAATGTATTAAGAATTCGCTTGCCACGACTCCGGTCGCGCATTGTCGCGGCCGGGACCTTGGTAAGGTTACTATCCTGTACAAGTGGAGACCAACGCGACTACACCATGTAGCTTAGAACAAAGGCATCTCCTATGGACGGACGAATCTGTCGTCGCCCAGTGGGTCATCCCGCCGGGCTAGCTCAACTCTGCGCGACTTGCTTGTCGCGCGACATAGCATCACGAGCGCGGATCCAGCCCTCAAATAAGGTTATGGTCACGGCCACCCCTAAAACCGCCCAAGTGCGAGTCAGAGACGGACTCATTTACGATAGATATATTGCATTCCTCACTTGGGATCTTTCAGAGCTCTAGGTATACATGTTATACGCCTATGTTTTGTTAGAGGTGCTGCTACTACTAGGGAGATACTTTAAAGGCAGATCTAAGTAAGCTTGAAACCGACAATTGGTCCAAAATAGCGTGCTTTCGTTTCGGTTGCCAAGGTCCTTTATGCATCACTGAGAAAAATATTTACCTACTAGTCATTAGCGAACCACAAATACATACAGTTTCCTTACTATTTCGGTGTCTTCATTTAGTCACCGGTAGTGGCGCCCTCATGCGGAAGCCGGGCGGACATCCCTGCCATTGTTATTGGCTACACAAAACAATTGAACACCGTTAATCTATTACGTACAAAACGGTAGGTATATGCTTTTTTACATTGCTTCCGTGAGAATAAGCTTGTTTAGCTGTGACGGCTTAATTAGCTTAGGTAGTAGTAGGCAGTTTTGAATGACGGCGTTGTCTTATTTGTCGCTTGTTATTGATATTTACTGATATACAAAAAAACTGGGCCTATCCTTCCTATGGCACGCATTGAAATGGATTTCAGCAATTCTTATCCAGCCACTACCAGCTTCATCCGCATCCTTACTGACCAACAAACACGCATCGGTCCGCCATACAGTATCCTGCCGTCATACACTATCTACCAGTTTATGGAGATCCTTGGGGTGGCATTTGTCCAGCAGTTAACGTCATTCAGCTGAGATGATAACGATGGTAATGATCTCAACATTATCGACAGCCACAGCCACTTCGCATAGCTTGCTCATCCACTAAATCGGTAACTTTAGTTTTCTGCTGAGTCATTTCTAACTAATGATAATTACAAAACGGTAATTCTCGTCGTTAAAGTCAAGTTCTGCTAACCTAACTTTGATTCACAACCTTATAGAGATACTCTTATTCAATGTAGTTGTTTATTAGCACTGACACATGTAGACGACTTTCTTGTTAATACTCGTATTGTCTTAAACTTCCACGATTATCACACATGGTCTCTTCGAGACGAGAAGAGAAATCGTTTATACGCGATTAAGTCCTGTTTTGTTGGAATATAATTAACTCTTTTTTTATGTTATAGAGGGCAAATGAGCAGACTGATAATAAAGCCTGTTGGTAATAAGCGATCACCGTCGCCCAGAGACACCTGCAACACCAGAGGAGTCACAAGTGCGTTGCTGGCCTTTCAGGTGGGAGTACTCTTTTTTTTCCTTCACATGCATGTGATGCATGTCGCGGTCATCATAGAACCACATGCATTCCTCATGGTGGCTGTCCACTTTATTGGCATTCCTTTCCTGATGCGTTTACCCACGATTTGCCCCAGTTTGATACTTCATAATGATTTGAATTGCATCAAATGTGCAAATTATATGAAAATGGTCTCCTAAAATAGAGAAGATTGATGATTTTCAATGAGCTCTTTACGTCCGTGAAAATCAGATAAACATGGCATTACTTGGAAACAGGATAGCCCCAGACGTGCAATTGAAGCGGATTTAGCCTACAGGTAAAGTGGAGGTCACGGTTAAAGTACAGACTTTTTCGACAATGGAAACTATTGACCACGACAGTTTGGGCAGTCGTGACCCCATTGCGTCACAGGGTGGATCCACGTGTTATATCTAGATGTGTGCTCGTGTAAATGACTGAATGTCTTACGGTTATCATCCGCTGAAAATAAAGATTTATATTGTATATGTATACCCCGATGTGGCGTTACATCTATCCCTTTATCATCTACTGTCAAAAATTTGGGTATCACCATAGATCAGACACTTTCTTGGTCACCTCACATAGCCGAGGTCAGCAGGAAATTGTTTGCATCGCTTTATTCTCTGAGGCGCTTGCAGAACTTCCTCCCACTACACACTAAAATATCGTTTTCCAAGTCTCTTCTTCTCCCGCTCCTCGATTACGGGGACATAGCTTTTCTAGACCTTAAGGAGGGACTGCTTGACAAGCTTGAGCGCTTCCAGAACGATTGCATTAGGTACATATTTGGGCTGCGTAAGTTTGATCATGTATCCCAGTTCCAAAACCAGCTCGGCTGGCTTCCGATCCGTCGTCGTAGAGATGTGCATGTCCTGTCATTGCTGTTTAACGTTTTATTTAACCATGCCTCACCTCCTTACTTATCCGAAAGATTTTCATTTATGGCTACTGGTAGTGGCCACCGCCTGCGCTCGAGTGCCGATTTTTCTCTTGCCTTTCCGGCCAATAAGTCACGTACATACAGGAAATCTTTTACTGTGCATTCCGTAAAATTATGGAATAACTTACCGGTATCTGTGAGGCAATCACAATCTGTGGCATCATTGAAGGCCAGGCTAAAAAAGTTATGGCTGGAAGACCCTAGACCAGACTAGATTAATTGTCCTTTATAATTTTTCTTGACATTTTTGACTTAAATATTTATGTATTTATTAATTGAGGTTAAAGATTTAAATGTATATATATAATATGATATATATAGGTATATATGTAATATATATAAAGTATTCGTATTATATCTATTTGTATATATTATAGGTAAGTATATATTATAATTTATAAGAATAAAATTTTGGCTTCGTTTTATTTTTGTGCATATTAAGTACCTAATTAGTTGGTTTGTCTATCTTCTTTAATGTATACTTTTTTTTCTTTCATTTGCTTAAAGGTTAACTGGAAGAGATCCCTCACAGGGATAAGTTCGCCTTTGTACATATCTGTGTGATTGTAAATACATTTTTTTGTATTAATTTATATGCAATATAGTGATTACACACATACATATACCTGAGACATTGTGTAGGTATATGTAGATTTAAGTTTTCTATCCGTACGTACGTATTTATGAAACATCTTATGTTTCCTTCGAAATTTAACAACCAGGAACTCTTGTCTTAACAGTCAATTTATTTATCGTTTTATGTAGTTTATGTTTGTTACATACGAATACGACTACAGATTAGTATTAGCAGCTCTCTAGCAACAAAGGAAAAAATATGGTGAACCTACTTCGACTTCTGGAGGTAATAGACTCCGTAATCCCGTAGGAACGGTACATAGCTGCCGTGTTCTGACGATTTAAAAAAATAAGTCGATGTAAATATTTCAGCCTATATTACTTCCTGGCCCAGGCATAACAAACCCGAGGCAGGATGACCTAAACCCCACTCTCATTGCCGGTTTTACGAGCAAGGCTCTTATCTCTACAGTTGTGATGACCTTTTAGAATTCACGGACATACAATCCTTTATTAAACAAAAGGACGTATCATATGAGGAAAGCATCGTTACTAAGTCTTTTTGTTACGTATAAGATTAATCAGCCCGATCAGCCGTTGAGCAGGCAGAGCCTACGCAGCGGTCGAGCCCACAAAATACCAGAAAAACTAGTTTCGTGTGTCTTCCCTGCGAAATTGTTTATTTGCATTGGGGACCAAATGTTAATTCGTGGCCTCCATTTAGTGTTGTATTTCTCCGTTGTTTGTTTTTGTAGGAAATTTATAAGTACAGGTTGTTAAATAAGTATTTATTTTATGTCACGGTAATTTCCGTCTGCATTATTTAGGTTTCCGGAACTCGTCAATCGACCCCTTGATAAGTATGTCACCGTGAGCTTAATGTTTTTAGGGCAACTGATTAATAATAAATTAGTGATTAAAGACGCCAAAAATAAAGGCGTTAGACAGCCTTACTATGAATGGGCACGTATTTGAAAATCGAAAGTTAATATATCTAAAGTTAAAAAGTCGACGGTCAAGATATCGAAAATTTAAATATCGAACGATCATAAAGTCGAAATTCAAAATGTCGAAAGTATGCATTATCGAATGGTACAATTATCGAATGCTTAAATTTCGAAAATCGGAATAACGACGGATAAAATATCGAAAATGGGAATCTCGAACCATTCTAAGGTCGAAATTCTAAATATCGAAAGTGCTATATCGTAATATTATTTCGTTGGCTATTTAAATATCGAATGTATTTCGTATGTTTCGATTTTGTATCCGTAATTTGGGCACGCAAAAACAATCTATGGGTAGGGCAGACAAGACCCCGTGGAAGTGGGGAGCTTCGATTCGGTTTTTCTATAGCATATTATATATACCTAAAATAATATATCTATAGGTAGGGTGCCTGTCGTATCGCATAATGTTGACTGTCCTAAATTTTTTAATGTATTTAATTTTTTTTTTTAAATAATTGTATCGATGAAATTTGAATCATTGATAGATTCAGGCGTTACTTTGCGGAATTCCATACAAATCCATTGAAATTTGAATCGCTTACTATTTTGCATAAAGTAAAGTTTAAATTATTTTGGCATAAAGTTATCAGAATAATCCGACTTTTAATTTGAATGAGAGTTGCCTTTGTATGTAAAAACTATTTTGCATGTCTTAAATAAAACAATTCTACTGTATTTATGTGTTATGTGTTATTTGCTTACTAAATTTTGATGTAGACTATTTACGAGCTGTACATGCAAGCAAGCATGCAAGCATTTTAACGCTCCGCTCGCTTCGCTCGCTCCGCTATACATGGTCACAATACAAACCTAACCTAACCTACAGTTTTTGGTTTTTCACCCGTGTTCTATTTTAACGCATTTCAAAAAAAGTACCTAGGTTAAGTGAGGTTTGTATTGTAGGAATGTCAGCCGTCGATATAATGACATTATAAACGTTGGTTTTTTATACGTATATCGATCATTCAACTGTCGATATTTTGAATTTTCGATATTTTAGCCGTTCGGTATTTAAATTTTAGGAATTTCAGACATCGATAAAATGATAAAAAGATACTTAGATCGTTCGATATTTCAATATTCGATATTTTGACCGTCGACGTTTTAACTTTAGACATATTAATTTTCGATATTCAAATACGGGCACGTATTTTTTTTAGACAGCCTTACTATGAATACCAGATAAAACTAGTCCAATTTAGGATTGGTTTTACTCTACTTAGTATATAAATAAATAATAAACAAATACATTTAACAATAATTTATGAAGAGCAATATAATTATTTCCAAAAATATTAATTAAGGGGTATGGGGGTCCCCATACCTATACATACAAGAAACTTATTTTCCTCTGGGTGGCACGGAACTCTTAGTGCACGTACCCGTTTCCCACTTTTAATATATTTCGTCGTCTTAAAATACTGTTTATTAACAATTTCTTTGGTTGTATATCTAAGTATACAAAGAGACATATAAGAAATAAATAAATTAAATATATTTTATGTAAAAAATCTTAAAAACTGGAACCCTTACAATTCGCCAAACACGAACGACCTGACCTGAGAACAAAAAAAAAACGAATTTGCTTGTTGTATTTTTATTATACCTCGTTGAATTTTTATTTCTTTTATCCATGGGGCACATCCTTTTTATATAGTTTTATGCCCATTTAATGTATCTATTATTTTTTGACGCACGTTTAAGTACATTTTTTTTTCCATCGGAACCAGCACTTTCCAGACATGAATGCGAAAAATAACAAGTCAATAAATAACTAAATAACTTAACGATCGTCGTCTGTAAAAATATTTTGTAGCAGGTGCACGCAAACTCATATACAAACTACAAACTTGGCCCACACTGATATATACAATGATGTCGATGATAGATGCGCAATGCGCAAGCCCCGCCCCGAAACCTTAAGGTCATTAACATCGTCGTGAACTTGCCCGCTAAAGTCACGGCTACACTTTATGGATCAAATTACGCTTTTTGTTTTATCAAAAAAACTTTGGTCTCACGCAATTTTATAATATATCTAAACTTTGCTTTAGTTAGGCTTTCGACCTCTCACATAACGACATTACCGGACTTCAGAAAACCGGACCTTATTTTCTCTTTATTTATACCTACTTATTATAAGGCTGTAAAATGAAATGTCTGTACATTGAAGATATTTTCAAAAAAATGATTGTAGCGGACTACAGATGGTTTACAGGATACTTTTTAACCGACGACGCTGAACAAAAGAGGGGTATGACTTTTTCCCCTCCTCTTTCTAGTTTAATATATCTAGTTCTCGAACCTTTCAAACTTTTTTCATCAGTCAGCAATAGAAGATGCCCGTTCTTATCTTCGCGGACTTCGTTCACGGAAGAGAAAAAAATCATAACCCTCTTTTTACTTTAGTGTTGTCGGGTAAAAAGTACCATCAGTGGATGCCTAACTACCTGTGTACCAAAAATAGTTGAAATACGTTTAGCCGTTTTCGCGTGATGAAGACACAACGACACATAAAATGAAGAATCCAACAAAAATATTTTTCAATTCAGTGGCTCCAAATAGTCGGTTAATTTTTTTTTAAATATCTTTAATGTATAGACATTTCATTTATAGAACTTTCTAATAAGTAGTATAGAAGACGCAAGTTATCAATGTAATTGTAGTAGTTAAGTAGCTTAATCAGCCGTTCAATAATACCCTAGCCTTTTTACTAAACACGTCCAAAGACCTGCCAGCAGCGCGACTTTCACTAGATTGTATGCCACCCTGCAGGCAGTTTGGCTCGCTGCGTCTTCCGATTCGTGGTAGCCATATTATATTCTTATCTAATGGCGCCACTCGACATTCTAGAACCCTTCTGCCTCAGCGGCGGTCGGTATGTCTCCCGGCCTCTCTTACTTCGCTATGGCATTTCTTCGCTCTCTTCTCGCACTTCGAAGGTTTCATTATTGCGACTTCACAACACCAATTGCCAAACAGGTTATTTTATGTATGGTGGTGTTAAGTAAATAGGTTAATAATCTTTGTTTTGACCATTTATCGCAAACATTATCCTAAGACCTGTTTGCGGTTTTTCCGAAGAACTTGAATTAGTCATTCGTTCAAGCAGTTAAAACAGGTAATATAATTTACTTCTGTGGTCAGCATATACTCATATGCTGTTTACACATATGCCTACGAGATGGGAATGCTCAGAAATGTTAATTGTCTATATTGCGCCTGCTATTATATTGACTGGCGTTATTGACCTTTCGTTTCTGTCTGTTTATGAGCCTAACCACAGGTTTACGGTTCCGTAGCCAAAATGGCAAAAATGGAACCGTTAGTTTCGTCATGTCCGTCCGTCCGTCTGACCGTATGTCACAGGCATTTTAAAAAAGCGAGGCGTAGTAGCTCCTGTAAATAATAAACTAATTTTAACTTGTGTTTTTGCTTGAAAGGTGACCTGTGTTCTTAGCTATGATTCAAATTAATCACTTTAGCCGTTTTAAGATCATCAGATTTTTTTGGGGGTTTTACTTTATCAACGGTTACTTAATTGTATTATATTATATCTACGGGGTTATTTTGAGACCCTCCATCAAAAACTATAATATATGGGGTTTTTGGACCTCAAGGAAGAGCTACTTGATAAGCTTGAGCGTCTGCAAAATATTTGCATAAGATACATTTCTGGCCTGAGGAAGTTTGATCATGTCTCTCAGTACCGTTCTCAGCTAGAATGGCTTCCGATTCGTCGTCGTAGGGACGTGCATGTGCTGTCATTGCTGTACAATGTATTATTCAATCCCGCGTCCCCCTCCTTTCTCTCTGTAAGATTTACCTATATGGTGGCTGGCGGTGGCCACCGGCTGCGCTCAAGTGCCAATCTTTCTCTCGCCTTTCCGCCCAATAAGTCGCGCACATATAGGAGATCTTTCACAGTCCACTCGGTTAAATTATGGAACGCGTTGCCGGTGTCCGTTAAGCAATCACAATCCGTGGCATCATTTAAAGATAACTTAAAAAAGTTATGGCTTTCAGACCCCTGACCTCGTCTTTTAATATTTATCCGTTTGTGTATATTTACTATGAATATAAATATATATTTACACACGTATATTTATTTATCTAGATGATATATATGCTATTATATTACTATTTATTATTTAGGGTTTATGTGTATGTGTATGCTACTTTAGCTTTAACATTTTTAATGTCATTGTGCATATTAACTTGTTGGTTTGTCTATCTGCGTTGATGTTTACTCTTCTCTTTCATTTGCTCTAAGGTTAACTGGAAGAGATCCCTTAAAGGGATAAGTTCGCCTTTTTACAAATGTGTTACTTTAATTTCTTTGTTTTATTGTTTTTATGTACAATAAAGTGTTTACAATACAATACAATACTATATATTCACACATTGTCACAATCACAATAGAAGTATTCGATGCACCGATCAAAAAACCCTGACACGTCTAGAAAAATTCTGATTCTTTTTAAACGGCTGAACCGATCTTCTTGAACCGCAGAACACTCTCAATGATGTCTTCTTTTAAAGACAGTAACTAAATCAAAATCGGTACTAGGGGTCATGATATCCGTACTAAGGTCCCAAATTACACGGCTACGCTAAGATATATGTTATCATGTCCGCGCTCGTGTCCGGATCCGCGGGTCTCGGCTCCGCTCGGGTATTGGATACTCGTCGGACCGATCCGCCCTGGCTGGTTGCAATTAAAACAAATAAGGACTTATTATACACCGTGTTTTTTTACATCGGATTATTTTAACAGTACATAGTACCCGTCAATATGAACAACTATTCCTTTGGGGAGACAATTTGAAAACGAAAAAAAAAATCTGCCATTCCCTACATTTTGGTTCAGTACTAACACTAACACTACACTACACTAACACATAGTGTAGAATGTATTTTTTTAATATATTAAATGCAAAAGCAAAGAAACTGAAATTAGAAAGACTAGTCTCATATGATACATTTTCGTTCTTAGCTCTTAGAGACAACGCATCGAATCTTCACTTAACTTCGCGGGCGGATAGGATACACGTATCTTAATTACACGTACCGAACGGGCCAGAAAACTGGTGCCGTATAACAATGGAAACGCGGACCCAGCGACGGGTACACGAATCCCGGACACGACTGCGAGCCTTAATCGGTACGCCCGTTCAAGCGTTGCGATGCCACAGACAGACAAAATGATACACACTTCAAACTTATAACATATACCTCGTTTCGCGTCGGATCGGACGTTTAAATGGAACTTAATCTTATTTCATATGATTTATTTAATTACTTCGATGTTTATTTATTTATTTAAACTTTATTGCACAATACAAGAAAGTATAAATGGTGGACTTAATGCCATAAAGACATTCTCTACCAGTCAACCATTAGGTTAAACAGAGAAATTAGTGGTGCGGGATATCGGTTTCAGAAATGTACAAAATAATAATTACACGGGCGAGACACCCAAGTTACATAGTATACAAACTATACATAATATATATAAACATGATACATATATACATAGATATATACACATACATATAGGTACCTGCTTCTAAACTACTATGAAGACTCTTAATCTTGAAAACTTCCCAAGAGATGCTCGCGGAACTTACACTTAAAGGAGAATTTACTCTGAGCTTGTCGTATATTGAGGGGAAGGGCGTTTCGGTCATTAATTAATTAACTTTTTTTTTCACTTGGTATGCTACCTAATAAATTTATTTTCTTTCTTTTCTTTCTTTCTTTTCTAATTGTTTCGGGATTTAATTACTTCGAATCCAGGCGTACACATGTACGCCTGGATTCGAAGTCAAATGACGAATACAGCAATGGAGAAATACCTAAGTACATATATATGATGTATTCAAAATGAACTCACGTTTTAGGTTAGTAAGTAGTTGAACTCCGTTATAAAATCCAAATAATGTGGCACTTTCACATTACGTAACCGCATGCACCGACCGCCCTTGGCCTCCATGGCGGCCATAAAACGTAACATCCAAGGTGGGAGAAAGCCGATCCCCTTAACATTTCTATCTGAACCACATTGGGGTTTAGTTCTGTGAACCAGCGTAACTTATATTTGTTTGATTTGATTTATTTTTAAGAAAGAGTTTTTTTTTTTATATCGCAGTGGTCAAAGGTGCCTGCTATTATTTTAATGTGAAACCAAAATTAGCATAATGGATAGAATACTGGTAAGTATATTTTTATTTATATTTAGATGCAAGAATGTGAAACGTCGTCAGTGGAGGAGAATAAAATCTAACTAAATAAGGGCGTGTACACATTCTCTACTTCAAAAGACCTTTTTGATAAAAATATAAGTTTATGTACCCAAGCCAATAACTATTGTAGGCATCTATTGTCCTTAGAAAAAAAGATTTAATTCAACAGATTAGCCGAGTAAAAAGTATTCTATGGTATACCATTTGTGGATGCCAAACTACCGTGTACCAGAAATAGTAGAAATCCTTTAACCGTTTTGGCGTGATGAAGCCACAACGACACATACAAACATACATAAAATCCAAAAAAAATATTTTTCGTTTTAGTGACCTCCAAATAGTCCATAACAATCATTTTTTTGAAACAGACATTTCATTTTTACAACTTTATAATAGTATATAGAAGAGTATAAGAGTGTTTCTCTTAGATCTAAGTAGCTCTTTAACCCCTCCTTAGGCAGGCAATCCTCACCTCGCAGTTTAACTTTAAGGGTATTTTTACTGCGTAGGTAGTACTTGTATCCTTTTTAAATTGTCCCGTTTATAAATACTTTGTAGATCTCGCTAAATATAATGTACCATGATATCATCAGGTCAAATACGTTAATCCATACTTAATATTATAAATGCGAAAGTGTGTCTGTCTGTCTGTCTGTCTGTCCGTTACCTCTTCAAGCTTAAATCACTGAACCAATTTGGATGAAATTAGGTATGGAGATAGTTTGAGTCCCGGGAAAGGACATAGGCTACTTTTTATCCCGGAAAAATACCCTTATCCGCGATAAACGAATTTAAGGCGGAAGAAGTCGCGGTCAGAAGCTAGTATAATTATATTTTATGTTAAATTATAGTTACATGTTGCTTCAAATTAGGGTAGGGAATGCAAACCGGTTTTAACCGAAACCGGGTAACCGGTTTTAACCGCACATGTTGGCCAATACCCGGTTATTAATTAGAAAACCGGGTTCGGTTTCGGTTATTTTTTATAGATATAATTGGTTCATTATATGATTTGTTTTTCATTTTTTAATTCATTTGTCTGTGATTTTGAAAGGATAGATTATATTAACATATTTTAGGTACTTCAATTTTGGTATATTAGGAAATTACTAAAAGCATTTCAAGCGCTATCAATTTCCTATTGCATATTTGGAACAAATATATGACAATGACCATAAAATATTTGGTAAAACGATATTCAGTGCTTGCGGTGCAATATAATTGATAAAAAAAATACAATTATTGTGGCTCATCTCTTCAATACAGGCCACAGGAACCTGATAATGATTGAACCGAAGAAGCAGTGAGAACTTTTTTTATGAATGTTTTAAATACTTCAGAATAAATATAAAACTACATGAGAAAACTCTACCAAGTTGGCAGCCGATGCCACACCGTCAACTTCAACATCATATAACGCGACATCGCTTTCTAGTAAAAAAAGTGCATAAAAAAATATTTTATTGCAAATAGCTTTAAAGAAAATGGCAGCTAACGGAGATAGTATTAATCTAAAGCATACCAACAGTTATTCTCAACGTTGATGCTGATCGTGTGTTTTAAACCGCCGGATATTCATTTCTGCAGTAAATCAAGTTATGTGTCTAAATAATAGGGTTTTTGATAGTATAAAAAAATGTAAAGATTATATAAGATCCTGATAAAACAAGCAAAATAAAAAACTACGTTTACATTTTGAGTTCGATATCTTACGTGTAGCTTATTTTATGAGTCTTTAAAGTGCGGTGGGAAATTCCATTTTTAAAGTATGAAAATATTAATAACTAATAATACCATTCAATAAACGATAAAAAAAAATGTAATTTATGTTATAAAACCATTTCGATAAATGCAAGTTATAACATAGCTGCAGAACAAAGTTCTTATTTATTGAAATAAAACAATTTAACGGATTATATTATCTCATTTTAGTTCCCGACGTTTCGGAAGCTTCTCAGCTTTCCATGGTCAGGGGTATCTGCGACGATCAACATCTCACTGCTGAGTTTCAGAATGTCAAACGTGCGCTTCGAGCCAACGAGCTCCAGATACCACGTTCCAAGCAGAATCCCAGTATGAAGAAACCAACAGTCGAGCGTAAACCTGCCGTATTCCCATATGTGAAAGGGGTCACAGACAAGATCGGAAATATCTTGAAGCCTGCTTCTATAAAAACATATTTCAAGCCGTTGGAGATGGTGTCTCAATACCTTTGACCCGTGAAGAGTAGCACCCCTTTGCAGAGTGCAGGCATTTATAAGCTGGACTGCGAGTGTGTTCTTTCATACATTGGTCAACAATCTGCAGTCTGTGAACTCATCAACAGTCTGTGAACATGTCATTGACAAACCAAACCACTCAATTAAGTTTGATAAACCTTCTATCCTTGCCAAAGAAAAAAAATATTTTCCCAGAATGCTACGCGAGGCTATTGAGATTAAAAAGCATCCTAATTTCAATAGAGATTGGATTGTCACTACCACCCGCTTGGGATCCTGTAATACATCTCACCAAGGAACAAGCGAGACACAGGACTGCAAAACCTTAATTTCCGAACGGTGTTAAATATCTTATCTGTATAAAAAGCAGTTTAATAGTCTCTGTTTTTTAAATATTATAATTAGTAATGAGGTAGCCTGGGAGTGTTTCTTTGCAGCGTTTCTTTTCTCCTCAGTACGCCTCATTTGTGAAATGCTGTTTGTAAATTATTAAAATAAAATAATTAAGCCCTTCTGGCACATGTGTAACTGTCTTTACAGCTAAGGCCCATCTGGCATGTCTGTACACCTTTATTTGTTTTTTCAAAAATGGGTAGTTTGCACAAATTGTAACTTTGACAGAGGAAAATACATCTTTTCTCAGTCCACCTGTGACCATGTAAAGCTGAAAAGCTTCCGAAACGTCGGTAACTAAAATGAGATAATATACGCGATATAATCCGTTAAATTGTTTTATTTCAATGAGTAATAATCGCGGAAACAGAAGAAAATATTAAAGTTCTTATTTTCCCTATACAAGATACTAGCGTGTGGCGTCACATGCTTGCAGGCTTTAGTATGAAGCGTTTTTTGGGAAAGTCCAAAAATGTGGTTTAAACGTTGTATCTCAGGGAGTTTTTATGATATTGGATTAGTTTTTTTACCAATATTTCTAATATTAGGACGTTTTATAACATACCATAAAAAAAATTCAAATAGTCTATTCTAAAGTTTTATATTTTTTCAAACAAAATAAATAATTAATAGTGTAGATTTGATGTAAATCCGCTAATACTAATGATGACATACGATTTTGCCATTTAAACTTGTTACACTTTTGCCATTATTCTCTGTCAAAATTGATTTCAGTATTAATTCAGTAGACTTAAGTAACTACGTGTCTATCGTACTAAAGTCTAAAAGCTTATCATTATCATTCAAATGCTACTGTTACAAAAGTTAGTCGTTAATATGAAAGTAACAGACAGATTTGCACAGCTTAATATCTATTTTAGACATGTATTTCCGCGATTTCTGCAAAAATACGATATAATAACCGAAACCGGTTTTAACTGGTTATCGGTTATTTTTAGACCATAACCGATAGAATAGCCGGTTATGAAATTTTACCGGTTATTGCATTTGCTACTTCATATCAAACATAGTCATTAGGGTAGCGTTATAATTATAACATAGTGTAACGCCGATTTAGAACATGTGTCTCGCATTCATGTAAGTAGGTATACAAACTTGAGTCTTACCCGTTTGATAAATGCACGGTTCATATGCTCGTTATGATAGTTGCAAACACATTCCAATACATGTAAAAAAATCCACATGATTCTTGATCTTTTCTAATGACCATATTTAAGGTGCCCACAACTTCGTACGTGGAGGAGAAAAACTCATAACCACTTTTTTTTATTCAGCGTAGTCGGGTAAAATGGATCCTAAAACCATCTGCAGCTACCTGTCCGTTACACTAGTTTTTTTTTAAAGTATCTTCAATGTACAGATATTTCATTTTTACAAGTTTATAATACTTAGTTTCTGGAATGGCACGAAGTTTATAATTTAAAATCCAAATCCAAAATCGAGTTCAATGACAGCAGTGCACAATGTACCGGTCATGTTCATAACCGGTAGTTGTAGCGTATGTTAGCGGAGGCCTTTGTCCAGAAGTGGACATCTCTCGGCTGATATGATGAGGATGACTCATTGATACACTATACTCGTACATGTACCAACATAAAAACGTGCAAATAATCTGGTTGCGTACCCAGAGATCTCAAATTGTATGCAAAACCAACAAACCACAACGGACAACTTTGAGAAAAAGTCTCGAGTCGAGTGCTCTTGATTTTCTGACAGACATATTAGTATGACTAATTTGTCTATGGTTTTCCCAGTCTAGTGTGGAGATTTTATACTACTAATGACTAAATTAATGTATTACAAGTGACATACACGTCTAAGTAATAATCTTACAACGTGATTAAAGACGTATTTAGTGGCATCTTCTTGTGACTAATTGAAAATGGGCGGCTGACGGATGCAAATTACGACAAAATAATGTCGAAAGATATACTTAATATGGATGTAACTACAATTAATTTAAAAAATGAGAGTATAATTGCAAAAAAGTTATAGAATTTTAGAACATATTTTTTTCTATGTTAGATGTTTTTAGTCTGTTTCTTTTTTAAGACGTAATAGATATAAACACTTTATAGTCTCAAGGTAACAATTTACAAGTGGCCAGTACTTTTTAAATCTACAAGACATGACTTACTGATGTATAAAAAAACGGCATATATTTACATAGGTACATAAATATTACGCAAAACTTAATAAAAGCTTATCCACCTTATGCTTTCGTCACCATATTGCTTCCATCGGCCGCCCTTTACTAATTGACCACAAGTCATAAATATACGTTATGAAGTAATACATTATCCTCTACACATATCGTGATTGCACGCGTAGCGTATCACATAGTTGGGTCTTAAGGTGCGTCCACACTTGTATCATTTGCTCGTATCCGATCACCGTGCCGTGGCATGACTGCGTTCGCGCTGCTTGGACGCTCGCTGTCGGCGCGCCGATCATGCCGCACTCGTCCGATATAAGTGTTTGATACGCGTATCAACATGGATTTCGAGCGATCGGATCGGTGCAACGTCCAAACGTGTGATCGTGACACGCGATCATGCCACGCGACGATGATCTGATACGGGCAAATGATACAAATGTGGACGCACCTCTAAGCATTCACAAAATGTGCGTCAGTGTCGAACGGAGCGGTGACGGACTCATCTCTCCTCTACACACTGTTCGTTTTTATAGGTCTCGCTCTTGGTTTTCGTTTTCTAAAGTCAGTTTGACAACTTGCTTGACGCGCATTATATTTTGACCTGCGATCTGGAGCATATACGAGTGCGAAATTTAAGAATTACACCCCAGTTTGCCTGGTTTGCGTTAGTGTTATCCCATCCCACAAATTTTATCCTAAAAAAAAACATCCCCACGAATTGAGAACCTCCTCCTTTTTTGGAAGTCGGTTAATAAAAGACCTTTATGATAATAATATGAGTTACTAGAAGGCGCCCGCAACTTCGTTCGCGGAGAAGAAAAGTCATAACCCCTCTTTTTTTCTTTAGTATAGTCGGGTATAAAGTATCCAATAACCATCTGGACATACCCAGCTGCCCGTGTACCAAAACTAGTTGAAATTCGTTTAACCGTGATGAAGCCACAACGATACATACAATTTATTTTTACCACTTTATAATAGTATAGATAATGTACCCAAGCCATAAACTATGGTATGGTAGCCGTGTATTTGTCCGCAGGAAAGACACCTATTCTAAAATCTATAAAACTCCGTTACTAAGTTTTATAAATAGTTAATAGGTTAATACGTTAATAGGTTTTTTTCATAAAATTTCGTGTACAAGTCGTTTAAATGTATGACTGCCAACATATAGAGTAGGTACTTTTGATCCGACTACGGTAACGCAAAACAATTGCGTGTGTGTATGTTTGTGTGTAAAGTGCGCTCACGGAGTTCTTTTTTTATGACATAGGAGGCAAACGAGCAGACGGGTCGCCTGATGGTAAGCGATCACCGTCGCCCATAGACACTTGCATCACCGTAGGCAGTATCTCTGTGCTAGTATGGAGCCATGATCTTTCAGGGTAGGTAGTGCCTTTGTGCCAATATAGCCGCACGCCACTCCGACCGTTCCCTCGTGCTCTTAGGGTTACAGATAAAAATTTGGAAAGTTCGCAGAAAAGCCCAATATCCATTAAAATATACTGAAATTTTATCACGTGTCACTCATAAGTATGCCTTATTTCAGAAATCATTGGACAACGCCTGAGAGATAGAAACCCAAAAAGCACCAAACAATATGAAGTCAATAACCTCATTCGTACAAAAAAAAAACATCAAATACCATAACATACCTAAGAAATAAACAAATAATTAAGTTCTAAATAATGGTCCAAGTTAGTACGAACGTAGAATTTGTAATGCAAGTCACGCAAAAACACTTACAAGAAGCACCTAAGTTATTAAGTAATACTTTATAAATATTGGTAGGTAAAGTCATGTCTATCGGGCAATTTTCAATGATTTCATTGATCAATAGTCTTCTTTATAAATGATGAGTTGATTACTGTGTGCTGACGGTTTCCAAGCACACAACTAGCTATACCTACCTACCTAAATAGGTGTGGAATATCTAGGAATCCTGATTAGTATATGCAACGACAATGCATTCAGAAGTACAATATCCTACGTAAAACACCTTAATTAAAGACGGAATGCGTAAAGCATTTCCCCAACTTAAAAACAATCTAAGTATAATTTAGGTAATTAGAAGGCGCCCGCAACTTCGTTAACGGAGGAGAAAAAGTCATAAGACCTCTTTTTTTCTATAGCATAGCTGGGTAAAAAGTATCCTATAACTATCTGTGTATACCCAGCTACCTGTGTACCAACAATAGTTAAATCTGTTAAGCCGATTTGGCGTGATGAAGCTACAACGACACATACAAACATACAAAAAAATCGATTCACTGACTTCCAAATAGTTTGTTACACTCATTTTTTTATCTTTAATGTACAGACATTTCATTTTTAAAACTTCATAATAGTATAGATAAGTATATGAACATGCAAACAAACGCACATGACAAAATTATAAGCTCACCGGGCTCACCGTTTTTAACCCTCGGCGAAAAAAGAAGGGCATTATAATTTTAACGTGTGCACCTTCGTGACTGTTTATCTAACGTGTCTGTTTGTCGCGTAGTAGCTTTAAATGTAAATCAATGTGGCATAGTAAATCTAAGTGGATATTTTTTTGCCCGAAAGTGGACTTGATTATAATCATGCAAGATAATCGGTCGAGTCATTTAAAGATCATCATTTTTTTAATAGATATGTAGGGTTTTTTAATGTTCCAGCGATGACTTGTTGCCATTTTACTCAACTAAAGGCCTCAATGTACTAAATGATCTCGTGGACTTAAATGTATAAACATATTTTGTGCTTGTGAATTTTTGCTATGACTAATTTTCTGCCACTAACTTTAAGAAATGAGTTCCAAATCTCCTGTGTCCTTCTTACAGGTATTTTTAACATGGTCCGCTGTCCTCTTCGTTAGCCAAGCCGCTGTTCTGGACCCAGCCCTGTACCTGTCACCAAGCCCACCTCTGACGGGCGAGCCTCGAGCCCTGGATGACTGGTCCAGGGTAGAGTTGGGGCCTGCAACGGAGACCGTGGCTGTAGAGGAACAGACGTTAGGTAAAGTTTTAAACAGTTTTGGATCCATTGAAAAAAAATTACATAGTTAATGGCTTAATTCAAACAAATTTTGAGTCGATTCCATCGTGTAACGAAAGTTATAGTTATACAACACGTATTGGTTATTTGGTTATGCAAAAGAAATCAATGAAATTTTGTTTTAATTAAAGCTCTTAACTATTTAAATATTTATTAAAACCGACCTTTTAGTTATAAGTGTTTTACACTTCGACTCTCGATGCATTTCGTCCTACTAATATTATTAATGCAAAAGTGTCCGTTGGTATGGATTTGTCCTTCTTTAAGGCGACAAAGGGCGAGCCGATTGAGTTGCATATATGTATACCCATAGATAGAATAGAGGCGGAAGAGTAACATACGCTACTTTTTATCCCGGAAAAACACACGGTCCTGGAGGGATACGCAAAATAGTGGCCAAGCAGATGAACCTGCGGGAAAGTCTTAGTTGCTTTCGCATTATAATGATAGGTGGTGATAATATTAAAGGTTTCAGCTGCAGCTGTCTCTGCCTGGCCCCGGATCCTAAAACTATCGAACAATGATTTCATGAGAACCTCCAAAAGATCGCTTATATCACTGGGATCTGAACATAATTATGAGTGTAAAATGTTGAAGCTAAAAATAGACATATCGCTCTTTGGCAATAAGACCGCCTCTTTCCACTTGTAAACTTGGAATTTTCTGTCCTGTATTAACTGTATTTTTGAGATGTGCAATAAATAAATAAATAAATATTACAGGACAATTTTTACACAAATCGAACTAGTCCCATGGAAAGCTCAATAAGGCTTGTGTTATGGGTACTAGACGACGATATATTTAATAGATATATTTACTTACATACATAGAATACATTCAAAACTCAGGAACAAATATTTATACTCATCAAGTCATCACACAAATATTTGCCCTTACCGGGATTTGAATCCAGGGCCTCCAGCTTCGCAGGCAACGTTACTCCCACTGAGCCAAACCGGTCGTCAAAATATATATATATATGTATACAAGCTTCTGCCCGCGACTTCGTCCGCCTTAAATTCGTTTATCGCGGATAAGGGTATTTTTCTGGGATAAAAAGCAGCCTATGTCCTTCCCCGGGCCTCAAACTATATCCATACCAAATTCCATCCAAATCGGTTCATAGGTTTAAGCGTGAAGAGGTTACAGACAGACAGACAGACAGACATACTTTCGCATTTATAATATTAGTATGGATAGTAATTGTATAATACATTGCAGTTATTGTTTCAAGTAGACATTCAACATCACACGGACGATGGCAAATTGATTTAACGCATAACTCATACGATATCAACCGTGATCAGCAAGATAGTTACAAAGTACAATATACCTACCAGTCCTACCGCACATACTTATACTTGCCGAGTTAGTGTATCTAATCACAAAGAGTCCACTGATATTTTTAGAATCTCAATCGCGAATACAGGATTTCGTTCAAAAGTTGTAATATCCATGTGTATATAAAATCTGCTTATTACGAAAATGTTCGTACCTACTAAATCATGGTTTAGTACGCTCCGTGCTCCGTCTAGGACAAATATACCGTCACGGGGACACGCGCCGTGCTCCTTCTCGGACAAATAACCCGTCGCCTCGCACTAACTAACGCTGTCATCTCATACAGTGGTGTGCGGTCCGTATAGGCCCAAGACACTGCCTACCCTGAACGACCATGGCTTCATACAGACACAGAAAAACTAACTACCCTTGCATCCTTGAAAATCCACGGTTTTTTTTTATGAGTTAGTGTTATGCGTTTTATTTGGACAATAGTGGTCGTCCATTTCTTTCAGGGTCCTATAAAAATATTATACGATAAAATTATAAGCTACATGTACCCAAGCCATTAACCACCTACTGTCCACAGGAAATATAGCTATGATGATATAAAACCTTACCGATCTTCATAAATCGATAAGTATGTAAAAATAGCACACCGTGTTAAAATCATTATTTATTTTTATTTATTAATAGGTTTGCCAACAGATACAACACAGAATAAAATTACACTAATATCATATGGACATAAAGACAAGAGTGTTTATCCAATTACAGGCAAACACAGCATGCTTTTTCTATAAGCTAGCTAAACAATGTGAAGTGACTGCTAGTACTTATTATACTACAGATAATATTATACTAACTGTATGATATTAAATCATAGTTCTGAAGGAACTTCTTAAATTTATTAAGTGACATTGCCAATAAGTCTACCCTAGTGTTCTTATACATTCTATTATGCTCCTTACATATTCTAGGGATGACACTATGAGATCCAAGATTGGTCCGAAAATTACCTAAAGCAAAAGGACGGAAATTTGCTATGCGTGAGTTAGATCTAGGTACCGTAAATTCAATTTTAAGCAGCAGCTGAAGACAATCTATTAACCCGTTTAGAATTTTGAACAACAAGACCTGATCAGAAATCCATCGGCGATTTTCCAACGATGGCATGTTGAAAAAACGAAGCCGTTCCTTATAACTCATTAGAGAAGGGAGTTTCCTTTGATGAACAGATAAGAAAAACAGAAAACGCTTTTGGATTCTTTCGATTCTATCCTGGTGGCATTTATACTGGGGGTTCCAGACATTGGAACAGTATTCCAATTGAGTCCTAATCAGCGCGAAGTATGCAGTAATCAAAGCCGTTTTATTTTTGAATGTTTTACAGTTACGCCAAACGAAACCTAATAGTTTATAGGCCTTACTAACAATCTCATCGATATGAGCGTTAAAAGACAGCTGGCTGTCAAATATTACGCCTAGGTCTCTTATTACTGACACTTCTTCAAGTGGATTATTATCAATGCAATATAATGTTAGAAGCGGGCATCGTTTTTTGCTAAATTTGATGTGCTTACATTTACTAATGTTCAAAGGTAATTTATTCAGACTAGCCCAATCAAGAACACGATTCAAGTCCTCTTGCAGTTGCAGTGAGTCAGAAGAAGTGTTTATTACCTTGAAAATCTTCAAGTCATCAGCAAAAAGAGAAAAGCTAGAAAAACGAATGACTTGGGGCATGTCGTTAATAAAAGCTAAGAATAAGGTAGGCCCGAGGTACGCCTTGTGGTACGCCTGAAGGGGCATCGAAGCTGTTCGATTCCCGACCACACACCACTACTATTTGTGATCTTGAAGATAAGTAACATGAAAACCAACTTAGTACTTTGCCATGAACTCCAAAGTTATCTAATTATTTATTGGAATTTTGTGATCGACCCGGTCGAAAGCCTTGCCTATATCTGTATAAACAGCATCTACTTGCTGGCCCCTCTCCAAAGCTCCGGACAACTCCGAAACAAACATAACTAGATTGGAAACCGTCGATTTATTTCCACGAAAACCATATTGTTGAGGTATGAGGAACGGCTTAAGATGACTAATAAGAATAGGATTGACCAGTGACTCAAATACTTTCCCTAGGATTGAAAGCAAAGATATGGGTCTATAATTTTCAATATGGTTCGCACTACCGGCTTTAGGAATCGGTAGGACGTTTGCTTTTTTCCAGACTGAAGGAAAAACCCCACTCTCAAGAGAAAAGTTATAAATAATGGAAAGAGGAATAGCCAAACTACTTGCACAGTTTGAAACGAAGATTGCCGGGATATGATCAGGTCCCGCCCCCTTAGTTTTATCCAAACTTTTAAACGCTCTCTCGACCATGCTAGGGGTAAATATAATTTTTCCTAATGTACCATGACAGATAGAGGGGAAAGGCGTCGGAGGCGGAGAATTGTTTATGCCATCAGCCACATACACTGAAGAAAAATGATCGGCAAAGGCGCAACAACTATTAACAATCATATATAACAATCATAGCAACTATTTATCATTATCACTTGCACTGCAATTAATGCAGCAAGTAATATATGCAAAGAAACTCGACACCACACGGCTTAGTGCTCTCGACTATGATAATCGGCAAACTAAAGGCTAAGGTTAACATTAATTTAAGTAATTCAATACCGCTAAACTTTTATAATTACTTATACGGTAGGTATTATATTAGACTGTGATCCACTTATGCGTATGCTGTGGTTAGAATAGCCACGAAAGCACACTGAAGAGGGCATTCGATTAATAAGAACTTTGTCGGATACGTGACGGCTATGGCACCTGTTCAAAATATCCTTTTCCAGCTCTCAAAAAGTACTTAAAAAGGTATCTAATGGCAAAGGCATATTATAGGGTAAAGGACTATTGGACAGACAAAAATGCAAGACCCAAAACAAGATGTCATCTTGTAAGATGGCATATGATACTTACATAAGTTGTTTTAAAAAATGTTCTCTTTGAGAACTACGGTGAGTTCGACTAAGATTGGACACCGGGTAAGAACGTATGGCTTAAATTTACGATTCTTGTGGTTTTTTTTAATGCTGGCGATACGACGTGATGCGCTATTTTAGCAGCAGGATTATACGTTCTTCTCCGGTGTCCTATCTTACTCCAACTCACCGCATTGAGTTTACACTTAAAAACATGTATTTGAGACAGGCGAATTATTAATATTCTAATAGATAAGAATAATTTAGAAACAAATACTGTCTGTTGAGTTTGTTTCGGCTTTTTCTCAACAGTGGTCTCCTCTTAGGAAATGCCGTAGAGTCAGACTTGTAAAAGTGCGCTTGCGGGCCTTGCCGCCTACTTACAGAATAAAGATCATTATTTATTTACATAAAACCATCAAAGACACTGCCAATGCAGAAGTCAAGTTATGAAATAATCGTACCAAAAATCAGCTCCCTAGCATTGTTACAAGTATCAAAAGAATGGAGTCACGTACCCGACATTCTGATGGAATGCCCCAAAATCAGAACGTTAAATCATTCGTAGAAACTCCCCATTCTTATAATCTTATTCAGGTTGACATGGCATATTCAATAGTCAAGTTCTCAGTTACGAACTATTATAAATAACGCATTCGTACACGCGTTCAATTCATTTATAATTGATAATTGACCCAATTGTGCCAACTAAAACATTGGAAAAAAAATCAGTAAAGTTGCGTCCACATTTGTATCATTTGCCCGATCAGATCTTCGTCCCGTGGCATGATCGCGTGTCACGATCACGCGTTTGGACGTTGCGTCGATCCGATCGCTTGAAATCCATGTTGATACGCGTATCACACACTTAGATCGGAGAAATGCGGCGTAATCGCCGCGCCGACAGTAAGCGCCCAAGCAGCGCGATACGCAGTCATGCTACGCCACGGTGATCGGATACGAGCAAATGATAGTGTGGACGCACCTGAAGAATGACTATATTTACGCATGTTTATCCACCGCACACACAGTTGTACCTACATGATTTTAAAAACAAAAGCTTCAAGGACTAGTATGTAATGTACCTACTATTTAAATATGGACTTTAACTAAAATGCCTTTTAAAGAATTTAAAGTGCTCGAAACCTGAGTCAGCGTCATTGTAGCATTTACGAGTACCAGAGCCACGGGCCTACATCCGGGACCACGGGATTCACCTTATACGCCACGCATCGACCTCACAACTCGCGTTTAAACCTTATAGAACTATAAACTTTATTACATGGTTGTTAAGTGGCTTTTAATGTGCAACTATTCAATGAGTTGTGATGTTGTAGTCGGTATGATTGTCACATACGAGTATGTGTACGAGTTTCAAAAGGCATGCTGATGACAGAAATTACTCGTCAAATGGTAAAATAATGTGATGTTTGCCGTGAAGTGGTCATTCATGATTACACTATAATAAATATAATAATAGAGATGTTCTTATGTTTCTCATTTTAGTTGACATGCATATATATTAACCAATTATAATTATTACCTAAATATATCAGGAACAATCTTACACAAATCGACGTAAACTGTTTTTTATTCAAGACCAAAATCTGACAAATCTCTCCTTTATTTAAGCAAATAAACATTATTTAATAAAAACATAACCAGTAATGTTCGGATAAGTATTATTGACAAAAATACCTACTTAGACTTAACCAGTACCAATATGCAGTAATCACAGCAAATGTACGCCCATTGTCGTTACATTTTGGTCTTGTATTAAAAATCAGAGTATAAGCAAAGCTTGTTTGTACTATGTGTACCAGGCGACGCTATATACATACTTAATTAAATTCAAAGAAAACATCCAAGACCCAGGAACAGACATTCGTGCTCATCAGATAAACACTTACCCTGCCGCGATTCGAACCCCGGACCAACTGTGTGCCAAACGTATCTTCAAAATTAAATTGTTTCATTATTTCATTATCTTTTTGGCGAGATAGATGGTATGCTTCATTTGCCATTAAATTTCTAAGTATAACCCTTTTTTTAACGTTGGGGAAATGCGTTTATGCATCCCGCATAAGCCGGGGGACTAAAGCGGGTATGACGGACTAACCAAGGCCGATGCATTGGACTACCGTCTAAAACCACCGACGGATGCCAACTCCACATTTACTTGGAGCGCCGCCGCAGGATCGCTTTTAGCATTCGACCACGTACTTAAGCATTCGACCAGTACTTCTAAGTATAACCCTGTTTCACACTCATGTTGTAGCATTGCACTAATTATTAGGATTTAAACCTTTTAATTACGCGGATACTATTATTGAAAGTTAGGATTTAAACAGACGGAACAGCATTTCAGCTGCAACTTTTATGAGAACTACACAACTTTTACAGTTGACACAGAAAAGCAGAAGTTCAAAATTCTATTTTTTTAGATATCGAGGGCTGAGTGGTCAATGTCAGTGGACCCTCTCCATCACCCCTGTCACTCCCGCTCATGACCCCAAAATCACCCAGTATATATGTATACTGGGTGACTTATGGAATTTTTATGTTTGATCATTCACTATCTAATCACCTTTTTCACTTTCTTTATATATAATCTCGTTAAGAACCTTTTTTACTTCTCATGCTCGAAAAGTGCCTCGTTTTAGCTCCACGTAGCGGGCATTACTTCGACTTCGTGTCAAAATGCCTTGTTTTAGCCCCTAGTCATTCTACTAGTGTCAAAATGGCTCGTGTTAACCCCTAAACTCTGATTTTTAATTCAAGACCAAAATCTGACAGTTCTCATCTTGATTATTTAAACAAATAAAAATTATTACATAAAAACATGAATGAGAAATCGTGCAACCAGTAATATTAGGGTAAGTTTTATTGATAAAAATACTGATACTTCAATCAGTATGCAGTGATCACAGCGAAAGTGCGGCCGTTGACGTAAAATTTAGGTCTTGAATTAAAAATCAGAGTATAGTCC
The DNA here is from genome assembly GCA_905404275.2 of Hedya salicella. Lineage (NCBI taxonomy): Eukaryota > Metazoa > Arthropoda > Insecta > Lepidoptera > Tortricidae > Hedya > Hedya salicella. The sequence continues at coordinate 7,840,665 of FR990112.1, read as the reverse complement.
TAAAATCTACTATTGTCACTAACTCAATGTGGATCTGTTTAATCTAAAATAAAAGTATTTCCGCAGAGAAAGAAGAACCTGAAGTTCCACAAGCGCGAACATTCTGGTCGGTCCAGCCTCACTATGGGATCAGAGGCATCCACATCCCCCTTACATTCAGTCTGACAGGCAGCTACGGCCACTCTGGAGCGAGTACTGGCGTTATAGGAAGCAGCTATAGCAACACGCCTCTACAAGGAGTTATAGCAAGCAGCTATGCAAGCATATCAGAAGATGCACCGAACTATGGGAAGTCAGGGTTAGCTGGTAGCAGCTATGGGTTGTATAGGTCTGGGCCTGGAACGAGGATATATGGTGGTAGTGCCGGCGCTGCGTGGAGTGGATGGGGTAATGGGAAGTGGGGGCATTATGGCAAGGGATAAGGAATAAATGGTTGAAAATGATATATTTGTTTTGTTTAAAATACACATCCCCTCACATTCAATTTGACTAGCAGCTCCGTAGCTCACTCCGGTATGAGCACTGGTGTCATTGGAACAAGCTATAGGACCAACACGCTACTACAAGACGTCTATGAGCCGCCAGTAAACTACTTATGCGATGTCGGGCTTAGCTGGGCTAGTTACTGGTCGTATAGCTCTGCTAGGTATCCTTATCCTTACTATATTATTATCATGAAAGTATGTATGTACGTTCCACTTAATCTCAAAAACTGGACAATTCTTTATGAAACTTTCCAATTATGTACCTTATATATCAGAATAAGACATAGGCTATAATGTATTTCAAATTTTATCCCTTTTAGGGGCGAAAAAAGGGAATGAAAAATTCTATGGACAGTAAATATTTTTTTACGCTAGGAACTTTATATCTTGGTAATATGCTTCACATTTAAATTAGTAAAATATCGAATATTGGGTAAAGACATAAGCTACTTTTTTTTCCGGAAAAATGCCTTTTATCCGCTATAAACGAATCTAAGGCGGACGAAGTCGCGGGCGGCCGCTAGTAACTAATAAAGCCCGGCACAGCCTGGGCTTGATCTTAACTTCATATATAGCGCAATTTTATTTATTTTACCCGTAGAATTATGTCACATTAATATCGCTCAGTCCTATATCCATAATGAAATCATCTATACTATTTATCATAAAGTTGTAAAAATGAAATGTCTGTGCCTACATTGAAGATATTACAAAATAAGTAAAACGGACTATATGAAGGTCACTGAATGGAATTTTTTGTTTGTTTGTATATGTCGTTGTGGCTTCATCACGTCAAAATAGCTAAACGGATTTCAATTATTTTTGGTACACAGGTAGGATACTTTTTACCCGACTGCACTCAAGTAAAAAAGAAAGTAATTACTTTTTCTCTTCCGCGAACGAAGTTGCGAAGAACATTCTAGATTTAAATGTCTATTAGTGAAAAGTATTGATTCGTAAAGTTACCGTACAAAGGAACTATTATGTTATAATCTTTTTATCTAATGTGGAATCCCGCAAAGTAATGACTGAATTTATCAATCATTTAACACGAAAACGAGAAACACAGCATAATTTTCCCGCATTTAGTCGCGGGGAAATAATTGCTTTGTACCTATAATATTTCATCGTTGGCAGGAGGTAGGTGTTGTTTTCCTCGTCATTATCGTTTAATTAAATCCGTTAGGGCGGATGATACTCAGTGAGCACGTAATTGCTTCAAAGTTTATTTGCATTTGATTAGAAAATATTTTGTGCTGTGTAGAACAAAAACATGTTACGATTAAATTATGATAAGTGCGTGGGTTACCAGCAGAAGAGGCACCTTATAAGTACGATCATACCGTATATGCATATACGGGATGGGCATGGGCATACTTATGGAAGGTAAGCTATGGTATGGTATGGTATGGTATGGAGGTACAGGACATATGAGAAGCTGATATTGGTACGATCAACAACTGCGTCATATCCACACGAACAAAACCTCAAGTAAATCTAGGTTGACTTTGTTGTAAAGAGTAACTTTAAAGAGATCGAAACGTAAAAAAATCGAAAGGTAGAACTACAGATCTTCTAACTAAATATAATTTATAAGCATACAAATTAAATTCCTACGTTATTTTTACTCCCCATTTACTTTATAATAACGAATGGTTTTGCATCATGAAGGTGTATATCTACATAGGTACTCGTAGGTAAATTACGACGGTGGTTTGCAACTATTCATAAAATAACTTTCTAAAGGTCACTGCTAGCATTATCACCGACTATCAATGTCGGTACCAATGCCACGAATGCACCTCATGAAGCACAATGGTCCTGACAGTCATCTGTCAACTCTGATGGCCGCTTCCTGAACCAAGGCGCATAAATTCTGTAAATCTCTAATTTTGATTTCATTAGAGTTGCTATGTTGGGTGCGGTCTTTATCCTCACGTTACTGCCCGTGCTGATATCCTGTGCTGGCGATGGAAATATTCATTTACTAGAAGAAGAGGTCGCAGAAGCTTTGCGAGCCTGCATGGTCCCTGGTGATGATAGCAAAGAGAATCTACGGCAGCGGCGCTCGGAGGAATATGGGTACGATGAGCAATACGCTGATCGAACGCCGCGCATCGACAACAATGGAAAACAAGATATGAACCAATATAGCCATGAGAGACGGAATACTTCCATGAGAGACCAGATTCATGTTTTAAATGCAACAGACTTCGACTATGGGGGTTACGGGTCGGGGAGCGGAGGGGAGAAGCTGGTGAATTCGGTACCGCGGCCGGCGAATGGGGGGGAGTATGGGAACATGACCAATGTGAATGTGAACAGGACTAGGCGCAGTGAGCCGCTGCTGAACAAGCCTGACTCGGATCAAGTAAGTATCCTAATCTGACCTAACGGAAATTACTATACCTATAGTTTTGTATGGCCATGATTTGGGTGTGACTCCCCTACTAAGTATATTTAATCCTGTTGTCTACCTCTAATTGTGTTTTGTAGATTGTGTACTTATATGTATTGATGAGGTGTGCAATAAAGAGTATTTGTATATTGTTTTGTTTTTGAAGATTGACGTCTAAAATCTCGTAACTAGCATACTCTAATTAAATAAATCACATGTATACGCAATTAAGGCCGGTATAGTTGTGATAATAATAACCGATTGTTGCATGAAGTTATTAATATGTATTACTCCTCCCAAATGCTATTAGCAAAGTGCGATAAAAACGTTTCTTATGATTCTGTTTCAGTGCCTGAGTCAATGTGTTTTCGCAAACCTGCAAGTGGTAAGTTGGTATAACATTTTACTCTTACATTTCGAATCATTCCAAATTAAAATGGAACACAAATACTAGAAGCCCACCGTATAATGTGGTCTGTCGATTAACACCACATAGATTGGTCAAGAAATTGGTAACGACTATATTGAGCTCAAAAAGGTTTGCAGAGGCATTTTTCTTTCTTGGCAATAGTATAGTGTAGAAATTTTAACTCTCAGTAAGCTCTGTTAGCGATTGTATTTACAAACTTATATTAAATATGTGTTATGTATATACTAACGGTAATAAGTAGAACCCCGTCGCACACTGACAAACAGCCACGGTTAATCGAATCTTAGCAACGTTATTGCGACAGGGTTCTACGCATATACATAAATTACTTTTATTTTACACTAAGGGAACCAATTATCGTACTATACGGTAAAACTTTTATCGCTATAATGTGACTCGTCGCTCAAGTTTGAGTAAGGGTGGCTTGTCATTGCGACAGGGTTCTACGGCGGTCCGCGAACTTTATCTTCCAGGTGGATTCCAGAGGCATCCCACGGGAGAGCGAGCTCTGGAACCGGATCCAGTCATCCGTAACATCCCAGCAGTCGCGTGCCGCGCTGCATGACCAGACCAGGGCATGCTTCCAAGAGCTACAATCAGGTACTTGAGACCATAATGGCGTTCGAGGGATTAAAGTGCTGCCTGTTCAAGTGTTCACGCAATCAATAAACCGTCTTGGTGTCCACCTACTACATCGCCGGCTTCGGTGACAGCACTCGACCTGACGTCGTTGGTCCTGCTGTTGACGAAGTGAACTACGCAACCAGCTTAAGAGTCCCCAGTAAGCTCGGCCAAATTTCACCTTCCCATACAAACGGAGTTTCGTTCTTATTTTAAAACTACGTGTTGGATTGTAACGAAACTTTGCATATACAATGACATGAGGTATATCTAGGCCGGAAACTAGTTTATATGCCTGCAGTTTATAAAACAAACGAAATACAGCAAAAACAAGTTTTGTGTGAAAAACTTAAATTCACTGTATTTTTTTTACTATGGTATCTGAAGCAACATAAACTAATTACAGGCCTGCATATACCTTAACTTATTCTAAGTACAAAGTTTCAGAGCAAACTAGCTAGTCGTTTGAAACTGAGAGCGTAACTACGTTTGTATAGAGAACCGAGATTACTGGGGACTCGTAAGTACTCAGATAATTGAGCAAAGTAGGTGCAATATCTTGCTCAAAGGGCTCGGCTTTGTGGAAGATATTGTACAGTGCGAATGGCGACTACGTAATGGATGACGTAGCGTTGAGAGACCCCAACAAAATGGAGTAATGATCTGGTCAAGTATGCAGGACCGGCTTAGCTGGCGTTTTTTAGGAAGGCCAGCAATTAGCAATTGACGTCTTCTGGCTGATAGTATTGAAAATGATGATGATAACCATAGTGATGTTGTTTATCTTAAGGCTCTAAACTGTTTCTCTTGTTGGTGTGCAATAAAGAATTGTTGTAGTATAGTATTTTGTATGATTGAAAAATAGGTAACGACACCTTGGTGCTCTCAGTGCCTTGGTGCTCAACTATTGCGAGAAAGGTCTAGTCCCGCTTAATTTACTTAGTTTTTTTTTCAGAAGCGGAAGATAACGGATGCTCGTATTCCAACAAACTTGAGCGCTGTCTGATGTTACGCCTCTCAGATAGGAAGGCTAGTGCCGCTGGTGCTTCGACTCAAAGCAACGGGCAGAACTAACTGAGCTGCACTTACGCACCGCGCACAGGAATCCCATCCGCGACCACTTTGAATAATTGTACTTAATAGTAGTTGGTAGAGTTTGGCCAGAGAAACATGATATTGACCTCGAAAAAGAATTCTTGGCAACAATTTTACATATTAAAAAAGCTTTCAATTATAAAACCTACTTCGTTTCTATGCATTCCGTATTGCCAGGTCATGATGTTTTCAAATTTGCCGCATATTTTTAATATCATGTTTCGCTTGCCAAACTCTTTTGGTATGGTATAAGGTGGTGATCGGGCGGTGTCTGATTCAGATTATAGGCCAAACCAAGAGATGGCAAATGAGTTGGAGGGCGAGCGCGCGGTTTCACCTTCCGCTACCCGTCAAGTCCCCTTCTCACCATACCATACCCCTGCGCGGCACTCTTACCTCAAGCGACGATTCAGCTAAATGTGCGTCCACATTTGTATCATTTGCCCGATCAGATCTTCGTCCCGCGGCATGATCGCGTGTCACGTTGTTTGGACGTTGCGCCGATCCGATCGCTCAAAATCCATATTGCTACGCGTAACATACACTTAGATCGGACAAGCGCGGCGTGACCGCCGCGCCGACAGTGAGCGTCCAAGCAGCACGATACGCAGTCACGCCATGCCACGGTGATCGAATACGGGCAAATGATACAAGTGTGGACGCACCTTAAACGGCCGACCCTTACTTTAAATATGGTACGTACATACAGATAAGCAAGTTGCGGAAATTTTTCAAAAAGTTGGGAATATTCTTGGAAATTACTGGAAGTTTTCACAAGAATTTAACGAAAGCTTCCACGTTGGGAAATTACTAATACGAAAATTTGAAAAAAAAAACCCAAATTTTACCATGTGTAGAATTTCGCAATTTTGGAAACTTATCGTCGTCGGCACTTCAGTAAATATAAGGATTATTACCTTACACGCGGCTGATTGCGGTGAACGGTGTGGTGCGTAAACGCTCTTACTTTATTGATTGAATCTCGCGACATACGGCGACCAAATAGGTATATCGATTAAATCATATTCTTTGTAGCGTAGTATTAATGTATATATTTTCATTCGCATGTATGTAATATTATAGTAGTCTGTGCGTAGTATAAAGGCATTGTTAGTTTTTATATTCGTAAAAGCAGGAAAGATACGCGACGGTGCCAGTGATACGGTGGGTCCAAAGTGAGCGTCTATACTTGGGATATTACGCGTCCTCGATACGCTAAAATGATACAAATGCGGACCCAGCATAAAGTGAAGTTGGTGGAAATAATTTTTGCAATGTGCATACAGTGGCGTGCGGTCCATGTAGGTACAAATGCACTGCCTACACTGAACGACCATGGCTCCATACAGGCACAGAGAAACTGCCTACCCTGAAGCCCTGAACGATGATGGATCCATATAGGCACTAAAAATTGCCTACCTTGGCCAAACCCTGTGCACGGCACTGTGCATACCCTTATGTGTAAGCTAGGCGTAAAATATTTCTATATATGAAATTCAAATAAATAATTAACTTGTAAGTAGATAGAAGCAAATCAGAATAAAATCTGAATGAAATATGCAGTTTTATTTACTTTTAAAAGTACAGTATAACCGGGTAACCAGGGTAGGTGAGAGGATTCGGGTAATAGATGTAGGATGACCTCAGTTTCGTAATATTTTTGATTTCATGCGGGAGTTTTAGACCATAGATGTCCTCTGTGGTACTCTTTGGCGCTGCATTCTGAAATTATTAACAATGAAATTACGTACAGGTACCTGTAAATTCGTCTGCGAAGAAAAAGTTGATAACACCCCTTTTTATTAATTGTAGACGGCTAAGCTAAGGTACCATCCTGCATGTTCAGCTATCCGTTCAAAAATATCTTCACTAGCCTATTACCCGATAATAGAGTCAAAGGAAAATGTTTTTGGACTGACTAATCGCATATATCTTTTGGAAGCTGACTGTACCAATATAATCCGTTTAGCCTTGGTAACGTGATCTGGCCACATGACACATACATACAAACATCCAAAAGTAGTTCTGACTTTCGATCAACGCCCTGCCTGAAACTTCGGACCTTAGCGAAAGAACAGAAGGATTACTCGGAAACTAAAGTCAAAGTAGGGATCGTGCCGTCTCTCAGGCTCTCGTGTTTGAGTGAGCGAGACGGAGCCATACGAACTACTTCTCTTGTTTGAAAACTCCAACGAATAAGGCGAAAAGTGCGCACCGCGAAGCAGGTTGATATTCCATTAACCTACCACCACAGGTTTAATTGTTTTATATAGCGCGTCGTACCCTAAGCACTATGGACAAAAACTTAGTATCTTGACCTTAATCGGCTAAGGAGTTCGTTTGGACTCCTACTTACAACTTAAACACATTGTTTTTTGTCCATGTGCAGCGGCATATTTACGGCCCTGGCTGCCCTAGGCCGTGTAGTACCAGACGTCCCTTTCTCAGCTCCCATCATATAAGCACTGCAAATGAGATAGATTCAGCCGCCCCTAATATCTGGCCGCCTTAAGCCCATGGCTACTTAGGCCTAAGAGCAAATCCGCCACTGTCAAAATACGCGCTTCGTATACTGCGAGTGTTGTTATCATATTATAAACAACAGTTGCGGTAAAAAGAGGGAACGGAAAATCTTACACAACTCAATCTAGTCCAAAACTCAGCTTCCTGTATGCTCGTACAGTACCAAGGTAGGGTAAACTGTACGGTTTTTGCCCACGACACAGTTATTACCCACTTCAATTATGGTGTTGAAAAATTTAGATAAACGTTGACGTTTTCGACACACTATAATCGAAGTTTTTAATCACTGTATCGTGGGCAACGACTGTACGAATTACTCTAGTAGATTTACTTATTTCTGCCCTTGTCTCTTGTAGGTTACTTACAGTCACGTTAAAAGCTTGATAAAACAAACATACTTACACAAATCATGTAGTGTCTCGATAAACTTAAGGTGATAACACAAAACGATAATATTGTGAAGAACATAATAACAAAACACCTACAGGCACGCCTATAAGCGAATGTAGCAACGTTACGCACAATCTCAAATGTGTACAGGTACTGATAAGGAGTTGAAATAAAATATTATTGCCGAAAACTTACATAACAACCTTGTCTAAGAAATAATTTATTTTAAATTGAAACTTATACTTTATTACTTATATCGTGGGTCAGTCAACTTTTCGGTCTCCGTTATTTAGAATTCCTGACCCCAAAGCAACCTCGCGGTTAGTTAATTTTTTTTGTTACTAACTTAACTGGAGTAAAATTTGCAGTGAATAACGAAAAATTATAGAACACAACATATTAAAGAGGATTAAAAGTAGAGGTAAACAACAGGCGGTCTTGTAGCTAAAGAGCGATCTCTTTTAGATAACTTTTGATTAGTTGAAAATGTTAAATAGAGATTTACAAGGAAAGCAATGAAGAGCTTAAATAGTTGACAATTTCACGTTTAAACGGTTGTGATCAGTGTTTTAACATTTATCTTTTTTTCTATATAATTCAATATACCAAAGGTTACCTCGAAGAGATCGCTCCTTCTCGATAAGACTGCGTATTGTTCACTTCTACTCGTAATCATATTTTAAATACTGTATTCTGTAATTATCGATATACAAATGTGTAATCGGAAGTTGATAAACGAGAAGTCCCTATGACAGTGCAAAAGTGCTACGAGAATTCCGGCCTCAGATGATATGGTAGAGCCATTGGCACCACTGCTCTAGGCGCCTTGTAGTGATGAGCGCCAAAATGATGGATAGCTAATGCAAGAAAAAACTATCTAAATACAATGTTTTATGTCACCTTTAGGGCTGGCACTGCATAAATATGCAAAAAAGTTTTCGCAAAAATTTTAACAAAGATATTCACGAACATACAAATGTACGGGGAAAACTAAAACAAACTGTTTAAAACATTTGTTTTACAGTTCAGGGGTAATACAGATGATGCAGGCAATTCCTCAACAAGATGGGCCATTTCATAAATAAAGATCGAGGGAGACGAAAAGCTGAATGATCCACACATAACTTTGTACAAAGTTTACACCATGTTATAAAACTTCAATGTACTGCCGGAGCTAAAGTTGTGAGGGTCAGTGTGTTCAATGGAAGAGGAGGTCGGTTCACACACACTTTCGGTTGGGCCTGGACATGTTTGGACCATCTACAGAGATGCAGTAGTGACTCTCTCTCAGAGATAGAAAGGCGCTCCTGCAAAATAAATAATTCAATTGAAATTATATACAAACGACTCAGAGTTATGTCTAAATTCCGACAGTTAAGATGAGGAAACATTGTTATAATTGATAATGGGCACATTGACGGGTATGAAAATCTAAATTGTAATTAGTCCGTCAGTTAGATGATAAAAAAATACTGGACACATATTTTTTGCTTTTTAAAAATAATAATAATAAAATTCTCAGATAAATCGCATTAATGTTCAGGAGCAGGGGTTCGTGCGGTCACTCCTGGATACAACTTGTACCCAGCAGTGACGACAAGTTACATTTCGATTCAGTGTATCACCTTTATTTTGTAAAGGAAAAAATATGTTTCCAATATTTTTTAGTATTCTACATGACGGACTAATTATAACAATTTTGTCATCCCTATTGTAACTTTAGATCTAACTTTTCATTCATTGACAGAAATATTTTTTCAATATACAATAACTGAACACTTGAAAACTTTAGGCATAACTGCATACAATTTATCAAATTTGATGCTGTTTATTATTAGTTTAGCAAGTCAGCAAGAAACAAGTGTCCTAATAAGATATAGGGTAGAATAAGACCAATGTTAAAATGAAAGTTCTCCACTCCCTACATTTGGATGCATGTGTCATAGTTTGGTTAGGGGTGTTCAATTTAACATAAGTTTTATTCTAACTGTAGTAACTGTGTATTAACACTGTAAAATGTGAAACTTAATAAAGAAACATTTAAAGAAAAATAATAATTAAAAAATTACCAATAAGGGATATAAAACATGGTATGCAGTAACATCAGCTATGGTTAATGATTGTCCTGTTAGGTATGTGTTTATCTGCAGAGCTCTATTTATATCCTGAAAAGAAAAATTACAACTTTACATTTAATAATAACCTCATATATGCCCTTTATTGTTTCGGGATTTTAGAGATAATTGATATCTGATGCAATCTTTACTGGCAAAAATAATAAATAATAACCATGCTACATGTAATCTTCTTCATTTTCTAACTATCAATGTTTTAATAATATTCGCTAACTATATTAAATGGTTATATTTCACATACAAAGTTGGAAAAGATATAAAGGACAGTTATCCATATCCATTTGTAGACATGAAAGCTCTGGACCACTGGGCATTATAAGCTTTTTTTTTTTTCAAGCATATGAATACAACTCATACCAATGCTATACGTACTTGTAAAAAATTCTTGGCAAATGCTGGGTTAGCGGCAGCCTGGTTGGCATACATGGAGATGTGCTCCAGCCACTGGTAGCAGAGCAGGGACCGTTCCTGCGTCATTTGATCCCCACTCTGGGCCACCAGACGCATTACTATTGTCGCAAAGCCTTCCACACTCTGCTTGTTGATTACTGTTGTTAATACCTAGGAAAATTTATAGATATACAGCTGCTGAACAGTCATCACACACTTTATTTTTAGTTAAGGCACCTGCTAAGTATGAGCAAGTCAATTTTCACGTGGCAAAAACTTAAATGTAAACTAGGCTTTATTAACAGCATTTTTAGGCATAACTCATAGGGAATATGTATGTCAATCAATCGAAATGGTTAACGTTTTTAAATAAACTTACCTTTTCCGTATTATAACAAACTGTGCCAACCGGTACATTAAGATATTTTCCGAGCATTTTCACTACTTCTACAGTGCAGGCGGTCATTTTAATGTTTATCTTATCTCAATTTATATAGTTCTAGTTTTCGTATACAATGTATTTATAACTATATCATTCAAATTTATTTAAAGGAAATGAAGTCCGCAATCCGCATACAATTGCAAAACCGCAAAATGTGCCAGTGCCAGCTGCAAAGTGCAAACCAAAACTGACATTGACATTTGATACACGTTCAGATACCTACAGCTGGATACTACAAAATATAATTATATAATTTTATCTTCTCCTTTAATTTAAATAGCTATTATTTCACGAGGATAATGCTGATAATGCACGGGTATTAATTATCAGCACTACCATCTGTTCCGCTCTCTATAATAATATCATATCTGTAATGGCGTCGAACGTCGTATCCGAACGCTCGTTTGAAGCGGTTATGGAACTGTCCTCTGTACCATTAAACGTTTCAAACACTTCAAACACGGACCAAATGACCAATAGACGTCTAATGCCATGAAGAATTTTCTTCATACAAAATATTTTGTATGAAGAAAATTCCTCAGCTTTCGTACCATCAAATATCAAAAGAAAACTAGGAAAGAGTTGATAGTTTAATTGAAATAAATATCAATATTTTTTTAATCCGATTAACATACCACAAGGCAATCAATAGTTTAAAAAATCCAATATAATTGTTTCCCTGTGCATTGTCCATCCAGTTACTGAAATATCGTCGTCGTCGCTAATGCACATTTTATTATAATGTAATGATGCACTTACTATTAAAAATGTGATCTACTCAGCGGATCTACTACAGTAAATCAAAAAAGTCTGCAATGAGTTATTAATTAATTTCTTATTTTATTTTCAGGATGTATTATGTTTATATATATATTTAACATCTATAGTTGGTATAGTATAGAATTTGGGTGTCTCACGACTCGCACCACTAATTTCTTATTTATTCCGTTTAGCCTTATGGTTGACTGGTAGAGAATGCCTTATGGCACTAAGTCCGCCATTTGTACTTTATTGTATTGTGCAATAAAGTTTAAATAAATAAATAATATGATAAGCCTGTCGATAATATGAGACACTGAATCAATTTTATCGATATACCTATTGACTACCATTAGTCAGCCCGCACTTATCCCCGACTCCCAAAAAATAAGGTGGTAACAATTCGGTTGTACTTTTTTATGTTGTTACTTCAGATTCTTCAGAACTCCGTCATTTATAAACAGATCGAAAATGTCGTGAATGGCTTCGAGAAAAGGATGGTACACGTGGCTTTGTTTTGCTCGACTTGGCGTTTAGATTTTTTTTCTTAGTTGAAAGAAGGTGCCTCCAGATTGGTCCCATTCATTTTAATCAAGATTTGATGATGGGATCCATATATGAGGAATTGAAAGAATTCCTCAAATATTGTAGGCATACATATGGCTATTTAGGAGTTATAAGACACATAATAAGCATTTCCATTTAGAAAATGTACCTACATTGGTGAAGTGGAACTGATGAAGAAGACCACAGAAGGTCATGGAACTCCTGAACGTGGCGACGAGATATATCTCGATTAAAATAGCTAAGTTTCTTCATAGTCACAAATTGAAATGGTCCTGATGATAATGGTACCATCGAATTGATTTGATGATGGAGCCGGAAGTTAGACACCGGATCTCTGTAATAAAATCTAGGTATCCTAACTAGCCATGTTTGGGCTTGTTCGAATCGCCACGTGATACACTTTTAAGTACCTAACGATTAACTAAAAACTGTAAAAAAAAAAACTTCAAAATAAAAAGAAATTAAGTTAAAAACTAACTGCATAATTCAGTTACTTGCACGTAACCGTTTGTCGACTCAATTTATACAATTAATGTTACTTTGGAGTCGGGGCCATCGTGTCACAAACAACTTCCTAAAATCGTCAATTCTCAATATTTTATTTTAATTTTTTTAATCATCCCACTTAGTGTAAAGTTAACAGTACATTGTTAGCTGTTTTGCAATGACATCTAGTGGTGAAAAGATAAGCTATTATAGCTATTAAATTTACTGGTTGGCCGTTAGATGTAGTGACATCTAGTGGTCAAATGCAAAGTTATTTTAAGACCGTTAGTTGGCGGAGATATCAACTCATTAGTAGTGATATCTAGTACTGAATAGAATACCTATAATGATTTACTTATCAGCCGTTAAATGGCGTTGATTTCAATCCATTAGTAGTGACATCTAGTAGTGAATAGAATAACTATAATGATTTACTTATCAGCCGTTAGATGGCGTTGATATCAATCCATTAGTAGTGACATCTATTAGTCAATAGAATATTCACAATGATTTACTCATGGGCTGTTAGATGGCGTTAATATCAAACAGCTGTTAGTGAATCCATTAACAATCCATAGTTGTGACATCTAGCGATGAACAGAATTATTATAATTATTTACTTATCGGGTGTTAGATGGGGCTAAAATCAATTCATTGGTACTGAGATCTAGCGCCGAAAAGCAAACTCACTCAATCTCAATCTGTTAGCAGTGACATCTTAAGGTGAAAAGAACACCTATAATAATTTACTTTGAAATGAAATGAAATGAAATGAACTTTATTTGCGTGATTTTAGGTACATTGAGATATTATATACATGTTCATAACTGTATCACTAAAACCCACCGAATCTCGGCATGCAAACAATAATCTTTGTTGATGATCCAGACTGGTTGCTCCTTAAGATAGGGTGCTCCCAAATGGACCTGATGATGGTGGTTTAATTATTCGAACTTTATTTGATTGGCGTCATTTTTGTCGGAGCCTCGGAAACAACTTAATAACATCCTTAATTTCCATCATTCTAATAATAATAATATAAACGCGAAAGTTACATATGTATGGATGGATGATGGATGTTACGTTCCATGGACGAGCGATTTTTTCGCGCCAGACTCACCTTCACATTATTTTGTCACATCAGTGTTAAGGAAGGAAATAAATATTCTACAAATGATCATATTTTTTTATTAACCGCCACATTAGTGTGTCAAGAAACTAAAATCCTTACCTTCACATTAGTGTGAAGCGATGTGACAGAGCAGTGTGAAGGCGGATAATTTCTGTTCCTGGCTATCACACTACTAGTGCATCAGCATCAATTGTGTGGATTGCAGGAAATAAAATCCTAACCGTCGCATTATCTTATCAGCCGCAATAGGCAAAATTCTCCAGTTATGTACCTTAAATACAGGAAATAGGCTATAATTTATGTCACATTGAATCCGTTTTAGGGTACGGAAAAGGGGATGGAACTTTGTATGGAAAGCAATTTTAAGAGCCTGAAACCTTGGTAATATGCATAATAAAATTTAAATTGGTAAAAAAAACTAATACCAGCGTTATATAACAAACATCCTCTAAAAGAATAAAAATGGCGTTGTAAGTTTGTAAATAGTATAAGATTGCTGTGCATCACTAGATGGCGCTAGGTGTACATGCCAATACGTTTTTTGGCGCATTCTTTGTTTTGAGCGTATGCAATAATTAACACGTTCACTGCATTAAAGGTAACTCTAATACAATTTAATTTAACTGCCGTGCAAGTGTGTAAATTGTTATAGTATAGTATTATTAGTATAGACTCTATACTAATAATACTATACTATAGAGACTCGTGCCTGCAGTCATACTGTACAAAACAGTTTTGCAGGGAATTGTCTTAGAAATAAGAATTATGTATATTGCTTAATAAAAAAAATACGTTCCATTTAATCTCAAAAACTACTGTATGATTTTTTATGAAACTTTCCAGTTGCAGCTATATTACAATTTAATTTAACTGCCACGCGACTGTAAATCTTTGCCTTTTTATTCGTCACCAAACTACAAACAGTAAGGTATATATACAGTAAGGTAGCTATTTGGACTAGGTGGCGCTGTGGGTATATGCCAATTTGTTCTTTAATTAAACGTATTTTTAATGGAATGTATCAAATAATTTGAAACTGTGTCGACTCTCAATTTAAATATAATAGAAAATAATTACCATAATTTATTATTGACGTGAAATGACACTAACGTATATATTGAGAAATATTATAAATCGAAAACCATTTCGAGAGAAACGCCTCTAAAATCCAAAAATCATTTTTGTAGACATTTTTTTGGCAAAAAAATTACAAAATAGCTAAAACGGAAACTGACGTCACACAGCTGATCCAATACTGCCACTATACAAAAGTTTTCTTCCGGTTATCCGTTTCAGATATTTCTACACTATTGACAGTTCCTTTCACTCAAATATGGTCTTGTACTTTTTGTATATGTTTCCTGCCTTTGTTTTCGATCTTTTCAACGACTCAGCATTGCACTCGTATAATGCTCGGTTGCTTTATTCTCTACGACACGGCTTACAACCATGCGAAAGGCATTACAAGCTGACAACACTAATTTGCCTCAAGTGGAGACTATAATGATGATTGAGTTGATGACACTTTGGCCGGCATCAGAGGTGCCAAAGTCTCACTGTCTTTCGCGGACGTCTTATGTTGCAAATGCTAAGGGCTATGTAGAAATAAAACGTGAAACGTGAACGCCGGAGCAGGGCTTGTAACCAGGTTTATTTTCCGTACCGTTTAGAGGCACAGTCTGAGAGCCTAACCCATAATAAAGGTTACGCCCGTATGAAGATAGCTCTAACCGATTAATATCTCGGAGCGCCAAACAGGGAGCGAAATCCATTTACCGGTTAGAGAACGATTCCTCTGTGTGAGCGGAGTCTAGGGTAGGAGTAACCACTCGTTTAGGCAGGATTGGTTTGCCTCTATGGTATTAGATTCATTTTTTCATGTAGTTCACTGTCGTTGCGCCACTATCGGCGTGAAAGCGGTAATTGATCCCGTATCCGATCACGGAGGTTTTCCAAAATATAAAAAAATACGTGTACCTTTAAATTTTGCGTTCTTTCAAACCGGATGATAAAAAGTAGTGTCTGATTCTCAAAAATATTAAGCTACTAGCTTTTGCCCGCGACTTCGTCCGCCTTAAATTCGTTTATCGCGGATACGGGTATTTTTCCGGGATAAAAAGTAGCCTATGTCCTTCCCCGGGACTCAAACCGTCTCCATACCAAATTTCATCCAAATCGGTTAAGCGGTTTAAGCGTGACGAGGTAACAGACAGACAGACAGACAGACAGACACACATTCGCATTTATAATATTATATTAGTATGGATGCAGAATAATATTCAGAAACATTGCCGGTTGGCCGACCGGTTTAGCTTATACTTCGTTTTTTTTTGGAAAAAGGGTAAAAAATCTTGAAGTGTCTTTTTATTGAAAAACGCTTTAATTTTTTTTTAACTTATGAAACCAAAATAATGTAAATTCCCATCCTTGCTATATTACATATTTGCTGTGACTTATTTTTGCTGTGACTTATTTTAAGTGTTTTTCAATAAAAAGATACGTCAAGATTGTTTAACCTTTTTCTAATGCAAAAAAAACGAACTACAGTGGGAGTAACGTTGCCCGCGAAGCTGAAGGAGGGTCCCGGGTTCAAATCCCGGTAAGGGCAAATATTTGTGCGATGAGCATAAATATTTGTTCCTGACTCTTGGATGTTTTCTATCTATATTAGTAAATATATCTATTAAATATATCGTCGTCTAATACTCATAACACAAGCCTTATTGAACTTACCATGGGACTAGTTCGATTTGTGTAAAAAAATGTCCTGTAATGTTTATTGAGGCTCCGCGGAGCGCACTTAAGTATCGCTGGATAGATTGAGTAGAAAAACGGTCAAGTAAATTGAAGACACTAAATTATGCAGTATTTTTTTACTTTTTATTATTTTTACGTCACATAGTAAGTAGGACTGAGACAAACAATACAAAATCGACGATGTAAGAGCGAGACCCAGCCAATGTCATGCATGACATCGGCTGGGTCTCGTTATAAAAATTACACATTTATTACCCATACCTATATCCGACTCGGTACCTGTTAGGTTGTTTGGGTTACGAATCTTTAGAGATGCGATGATCTATAACCCTGCTTTTATTTATTTTAAATATTTTAAGTAATAGAGTCTGGCTGTAATATCTTGACCCCACCAATTTTAAATGTTTTCTCTGTGCTTTGGTATATGGCAAACCTGAATATAGGACACTAAATAGTCTTGATACTTGTGTATTATGTAAGCATTTCGGAACCTCGGTTTCTTGTTGCGCCAATCGAAGAACTTCACAAACATCTCGGCGATAAAAGCTGTATATGAGGCGCTT
The DNA here is from genome assembly GCA_905404275.2 of Hedya salicella. Taxonomy (NCBI): domain Eukaryota; kingdom Metazoa; phylum Arthropoda; class Insecta; order Lepidoptera; family Tortricidae; genus Hedya; species Hedya salicella. Next base: position 7,823,492 of record FR990112.1, on the reverse strand, counting down.
GTAAAAAGTCACCTCGAAGGTAACGCGGCAATGTGGAGTCCACGTGAAACTAAATACAAACTCATGTTAGAAAGGATCCAAAACAATTATGTAAGGTTTCTATACTTGAAGCTGTATGGTGTCTATCCCGGATACCCTCTGTTGTATCCGACTCTCTTCATGTTAGGTATGGTGGGGTACAAGTTAGAAGTGAGGCGAGAACTGGCCATCGCTTCATATGTACTTAAAGTAGTACGGGGGCAGTTGTGCAACCCCGGGGTCTCGTGTGCCCTGGCACTAAACGTACCGGACCGATTCGTGTGGCGCCGCCGCCGGTCGTCTCTGCTGGCCGAGCCCGCCGCTCGCACGAAGTTGCTGAAGGACGCACAGCTAACGCGGGCTATTCGAACAATCAATAAAGTTGCGCTTACGCAGGACATATTTGCGTGTTCCCAAAACGACTTTACAAAAACCGCTACGTCAGTACTGTGTTATAGTCAGTAGGTGTATAATTATTGTGTGTGTAAATATTTGAATGTCCTAGTATTAATTCTTATTACTCGCATGTCTATCGCATTAGGTTAATTTGTAATGATAGATTTAAGCTATTGAATAAATAAATAAATAAAAAATGTCTGGTACACATTAAAAATTAAGAAAGTTATAATTATCAGCAGCCTATGTTCATCCACTGCTCAACATGGGGTTTGTCTTCTCTAACCAGTCCCAGCGTCCTTTCGTTGCTCCATATCGGCCAGGAGCACCATGGGCGATATGGAGGGACGCGTATGGGCATGTCTGATTTTCCTAATAACGTTACATACGTTAAATAACCATCACTAATTGCCCGCCTACTTCTATTACCAACCACCACTTGATGAGATGGAGACGGCGATCGCTGAAACTCGGCCGTCTATAACTACTTACTCCTTAGGCAATCCTATGTTTCGCTATCTCTGCAGTAATATACTATTATTCACCTCCACCAAGAAATTGCTATCTAACAATGTGGTACCTACATGGAACATGACTACTTATTTCTACCATTCTAATATTATAAAATCATTAATTCCTACCACTCATAACAGAAATTCTCTTCAGATATTGTCTTTTGCTAGTGACATCTTCTATTTTTTTAAGTTTATTTAGAACGAGTTTTATTTTCCTCTTAAGATCATCATTTAAACCAGCTGTAATTTAATAGGAATAATAAATAAGTCACTAACACAACATAATATATCTCAGTGCACTTAAGAGGCTGCTAAAAGCTAAATGGCTTCACTTGAACATTATTTTAACAAAAACCATATTGGTGTTATTCAAAAGTACTAAGATTAATTAATCTTACCAGCAAAAGACTTAATGCAATGTAAACATTGCCGCTTTTCAGCGATAATCGCTTCTTGCTGTTGCTTTACAGCTTCGAAGTTAATGAATATGCGGAAAAGCAGTTCTCGCTGACAACTTTTATATGGTTTTCCCATAGCTAAAACGTTATATTTAAAAAACCAATGCACGTAAAGATAAATTGTTTCTTAAGACACATAAGCAACTTGACATCTGTGAGAGATACAAAACATTGCCATATTCAGTTTTTATATATTTGACAGTTTATTTGCTTGGAAGAGATAAAATGGTCCGACTCTATAACAATTACCAAGATACAAGCCATCAAACATTTCATTCTCTCTTTCTAGCAAAACAGAATTTAATATGGAGTTTATATGGCCGTTATGTACTATGATGTAAAAGTACACGTTGGAGGTCTCCGTCAGATTGCTGTCTAATCAATAGTTTAAAATGCCGATATTATGCGTATTTCTTGTCCGATTTTAATTTTAATTCCACTATTTTAAACTTGAATGTACCCTATTTAATATAGAAATTAGGTTCTCAATTGAATTTATAATATCACCATAAACATGCCGTTGCAGTGTATGATGAGTATTTTATGTATTTAGATAACTAATAGACTGACATGGTACATGAAAAATCGTGCAGTCTGTTGTGATAAACCCTGTTTGAACAAGCGTAATCCATAGGTTATGTAATCCGTGACCTCCGAGCTCCACCTATGCCTGCCATAGATATATATAATATCATTTAGCCACGTCATGGACCCACATAAACTTATCACAGTAGGGAACAAGTAAATCAATCATGATGTTATAATTTAATAACTCCAAATATTTTACACAACAGTTACAGAACATAAAATACCTTTGGTATTGCGCCGTAAAGGTGGTAATAATTGCACATAATTAATTTTATCTAACTACCTTATGTACAAAAAATACAATACATTTATATAAAAACTGACTTCGCAAATACTAGGTATAGGTAACATTTTAGTTCACATGAATATCATTGATCGCTATAAAATATTTTATGAGTATTTTATATTGGAGATACATTTTTTTTAGTAGGTATATGGTGTTTTTACATGTTTGGATTAGTTTTATATTATAATATAAGTTATGATAACAAACATAATTATGTTAAAATATACAGTCCAATATTGTTATAATAAAATCACGTCAAACATAAAATTCAAGATTAATAAATAAACATCACATTCAAATAAAATATCACAGAAAATTATTCACAATATAACTTTACAACTATTATTTTAAATGACTTCTTCAGTTTAAAACTTTATTGAATGCTTGTTATTTGGTAAAAAAAATGCATTATTTATTATGTCTAACGTTTGAACCCGCCGAACATTTGGACCTGTCTCCGATCCAATTTCTCTCGTGTCCATGTCAAACGGAATACAAAATGCGGAATTAAAGTTACCTATAATTAAAGGACCTGCCATTTAAAAATACCATCATTGGGAACATAACAGACATTTCAGTGAAAAATCCTGGCTCTATTATAAAACTTTAAACAATACTTGATTTTACAATTCATATAACAATATATACTTAGAAAACAAGTTCTACTTACATTAAATCGATTATTTGAATGCTTGAGTCGTACAAAATTCGCGGGAAGGCAGCGGAACATCAGAAATCCCATTCCTTGGTCAATCGTGCTATAAGAATATGAATACAAAGCCTTTGTGCCCAAAACAATAGTTTTCCTACTGATCCTATTAGATTCCTCACCTTTTTTCAACTTTTTGTCTAAGAGGGAAAGAGACGGATAGTCTGGAATTAACATTAACAGGTTAGAGTCTTACAACAATGACTTTAAACAGGTTTTTTACGCTAAACGTATACGGCACATTTTAGGATAGATCTTCCAGGTATTGCCGCATAAGGCCCGACGCACACTACGATTTTATGCCGCGTAATCGACTCTGTATAATAGTGACGATTTCTCCGGACATCTTAGATGCATCTCTATCGTTCTACGGAATTACAGCGACACTTCTCTGGAATCTCGATCAAGATACTGCAGGTTATACTTTGAATTACGAAATGAAGACAAGTTAATTTACTTTAAAAACTTTTATCTCAATTTAGCAAGAAATTAAATAAGATATATGTATAACTCAGCTGCGGAGATAAGTGACCCCCTGCCATACAAACATTATATGGCATCTTTTTAGCTGATCGTTGGAAACTTCAAGATATAATTGTGATATATTTCAAGGGCAAACTCCCTTTCTACAAACGGCTGCTTACCTTGCAATCCTTAGTGTGGTATTGTTCGAGCCCAAGGCTCCTGTTATCAGAAAACTAAAAGACAAAACAGAGACCGTGGTGTGCGCCAAGCGTTAGGAAAGCCAGCTTGAGTTTTCTCAGTCTAATAGGACTTATGTGCGTCAACGGTGGTTCATGGTTCCCTAGTCGAAGTCTATCGCACTAAAAGCATTATCAACAAAGCATAGTAAGGGCGTTGCTTATACATATCACAGGTTGCGTATTCAGGCATGTACACACTTGAGTCCGCCAAACGCCTACACGCCTTAATATTATGTAATACTAGGATGGTACGAATGGTCAATGGGTGCATAGCCTAAATTTACAAGGTAAGGTATAAATAGCGGCGTTAGTTACTAAGGCCTAGTTCAGACACAATGCGATCAAATTACCTTTAATATAATTGCGCAATCGTATTGCTCAATATTTTCGATCTTGTGCGAGATTGTGCGATAGTCGAACAAAGTTGGAACGACTTCAAACTTTTTGCATCCGTGGGTAAAAAAATATGTCAATAATTAATGCAGTTTCGTCCGAGCCAAGTATTAATGTTTTCTCTCATTTTACGAGCGAAATGGAAAACATGGCCTCGGCTAGATTGAGACCATCACTTGCGATTTATGACGAACATATTTATCTGTCAGAAATGATCGCGAGTAGACGAAATTTTATATTTTTGCTAATTGCACACAAGCAGGAGCCCGGTTCACAAAAGCTTGTAACTTGTATTACAAGCGGAAATCTATTTCTAACAATATTTATTAAAAAGAGACCTCCACTTGTAACTTACAAGCTTTTGTGAAACGAGACCCAGGTCTCAATGCTATTGCACACTACTTTTATTGCGCAATGATACTGTAGGTGAGTACACCGCCGAAGTGTCTTTGGAACTTAACTATCCAGGGGTATTAACAATGTGGACTATTTTAGACACATAAAAAACACTATTCGAGATCGGTAATGGCAAGATAACTTCGGAATCACCGTAAGCTAAAAAGTCCCATCGTAAACTTGCGTCCGTCACACGACGAAGCGGACCGAGCGTCCTCACGCATTGTCGAAGCCCTGGAAGTCCCCGGGCCAGTTCTCCCGGCGCGCGGCCCGGTCGGAGCCCGTGCACGCGAAGAAATCGTCGCCTTCGAACGGGTCCGATTCCCTGGTGAATATATTGACGGATTCTGACTTTTTGATGTCTCTGTGGGAGGGCTGCTTGGGGCGCAGCGGGCCCACGTGTTCGTCCTCCTCGGCGATGGAGGCGGCGCGGCCGCGGGGCGTGGACAGCGCGGTGAAGTCGTCCTCGAACATGGAGCGCGGCGACACCGAGTCGGAGTCGAAGCGGAACCGCGTCGCCGGCGAGTCGCCGTCGAGGGCGCGCACGCTGCCCGTCGATAGCGGCGACGCGGTTATCTCCTCGGGCTCGAACGCGAACCTGGAATGCAGTCAAGCTTTTTGTTCACTTCTGTATGTATAGAAAAATAAGTGTTGATTACAGCTAAATTCTTAGGTTTAGTATTGGATCAAAGTCTGTCATGGAAAATTCAAATTTAAACTGTTTGCAAAAAACTAAGTAGTTAAGAGTATGCTACGGAAAATAGTTGGAGAATCAGCAGTGTTGACTGCATACCACGCATACGTTTCTTCAACACTAAGATATGGGGTCATATTCTGGGGTAACTCTACTGATCGGGAATTAGTCTTTAGAGCGCAAAAAAAATGCATAAGAGCAGTACTTGGCTTGCGAACCATGGATTCATGTAAAACTCATTTTGTAGACCTAAACATTCTTACCTTCCCTAGTCTGTATATATTTGAAGTATCTTTATTTGTGAAATCGAATCCTAATGAGTTTCAATGTTTTTCAAGTAGAAGATAAAATAACAAGACTTATGTCAATAAATATTATAGGAATGGCCCCGAAAATTTTTAATCATCTACCTGCTGATATCAGGAGAAAAAAAACGGTTCTAAAATTTAAGCGGGCTTTAAGTGAATTTCTGGTCAAAAATGCTTACTATTCAGTCAACGAATAGTTAAGTGATAACTTGAATTTAGTGCAATAAGCATGTAGGTTATAAGATTTTTGTATGCCTTGAGGCGGAACATAGCTGGACTATCATATGTACCTACCATCTAGCATAATTACATTGTGTGTATACCTATTGTTCACAAATAAATGATTTGATTTGACACATGCCATTGTCGGCTTTCCATAGTAAATCGGCCCTTACATTAAATTGCCTATTGTTTTTTTTAGCAGCTCTTATAGTGAGAGAGATTATCTATGCCGAGTATCAATAACCTGATTATGACAGTTTTTGACTTTTGCATTATTAAACAGAAAACACTAAATCTTTGGCAACATCCATACTATTATAAAGTTGTAAAAATGAAATGTCTGTACATTGAAGACTATTTGGAGGTCACTGAATGGAAATATACATGTATTTTTTGTAAAAATAAATATCTCCAATGTAAAAACTTTTTAAAACTTTATAATAGTATAGATGTTCCCAAAGATTTAGTGTTTTCTGTTTAATAATGCAAAAGTCAAAAACTGTCATAATCAGGTTATTGATACTCGGCATAGATAATCTCTCTCACTATAAGAGCTCATGTATTGGGGCAAACGCGCAGTCGGGTCGCCAGAGGGTAGGGATCACCGTCGCCCAGAGACACCTGCAACACCAGAGGAGTCACAAGTGCGTTGCTGGCCTTTCAGGTGAAAGTACGCACTTTTCATGAAGGCTTAAAAGTCGCATCGGTCCAGAAATGGTGCTGGCAACAATTTATTCCACAGTTTAGTCGTGCGAGGCAGGAAATTTCTAGCAAAACGTACAGTATTATAACGAAGTGACCGTTTTTGATAAAGTAATTTAATTTCTTTGACCTAGATTGTACAACAGATTTGAAGGAGTGGTGTAAATACCACTTCTGATACAACCAAACCAAAAGAAACTCTAGTTTTAACTACACAGGGATACTTTGTGACCTTTACATTTACGTTATTGTCGAATTGTGGATGTACAAAAGCTCATTCCATATATCTGTGCATGGCGTGAAGAACTTGATAAGTCGAAATATACGTTTAAAGAAATTTGAATTTAAGGCATGCGTCTTATGATTTAATTTGGTCCAGACTTTGCTGTTGACTTATCAAGTTCTTCACGAGATGCACGGATATATAAAAAAACGATTCCCGAAGGCTAACTTCGGATACGTTTTTCACACAGTTGAGCCCACAGAAAACAACTAGCATTCTAATATGTAGTAATACCTACATTAAAGAAAAATAGAAAAGAACATAACCAATAGCGGCTTACCGCGTCCCCTCCAAGTTGGCATACGGCGCCCTCTTTTTCACAATAGGCGGAGGCTCCTGGAAGTCATTGTCGAATGGACTAGTCCGTTCCCGCGGGGAGAAGTCATTCGAGAACCGATAGTCCCGTCGCTGCCGAGGTTCTTCTCGGCGCGAGCGACGGCGGGAGTCGCGGAGGTCGCGGGGGTCGCGCTGGTCACGGGGGTCGCGACCTTCACGGGGGTCGCGACCTTCACGTGGGTCGCGACCTTCACGAGGGTCGCGGGGGTCACGAGGGTCGCGCGAGTCCCGGTCGGAGTCACGACGTGATGAGCTGTTGTTGGAGCGCCGCGCCGGCCAGCCGAGTGTTGAGCCGTACCTGAGACTAATATTTTCTTCTGTTTCCGCGATTATTACTCATTGAAATGAAACAATTTAACGGATTATATCGCGTATATTATCTCATTTTAGTTCCCGACGTTTCGGAAGCTTTCCAGCTTTCCATGGTTACGGGTGGACAGAGAAAAAAAAAAAAAAAAAACTCAGTCCACCCGTGACCATGGAAAGCTGGAAAGCTTCCGAAACGTCGGGAACTAAAATGAGATAATATACGCGATATAATCCGTTAAATTGTTTTATTTCAACGTACCTGAGACTGTTTAGTTATTTGTATGATTGTATGAAGTCATAATTAAATTCTACATTGTGACAGTTCCCATTTTGATTATTTAGTTATCTTGTTTCGTAAAAATATGAATGAGGTATCGTGTAATCAGTTACATTAAGGTAAATTTTATTAATGAAAATATTTACCCTTCAACCAAAATGGATTAATCACAGCGAATATGCGCTCGAAAACGTCGGATTTTGGAATTTAGTTATGAATCGGAGTATAGTAGTATTGATGACGCAGATAGCTCCTTAATAGTAAAGCTATGTTTGTGTAAGGACCACGGAAATTTGTTCCCGAACATTACAAGTTTTCTGTGTATTTAATTTAAGTACAACTAATATTCTCTAGGCGTTTTGTTTATAATGAACATAAACAGAATATGCAACAGCAAGTATACATTTAAGTCCTAGAAATGTATGATTATCGAAGAATTAACAATAATGGTAATTAACTACGGACAAAGCTGCAGTAAAACCGTCTTCATATAAATTGTAAAAAATTAGAACATGTTAAGTAACCAACTAGGATTAAATACTGCGTTAATTTATTATCAAGGGAACCAAAAACCTAGTTTTGAAGTTATTCAGGAAAATGTGGAGCAAGCATACGATCCTCTTTTATGACGAAATTTAAACAAAATTGTGGCAGTCACAGCGCACAAGAAGAATAGCAATACACTTTTTATAGCTTTAGTAATAGTGCTTCTGTAGGTATAATTTTCACACCTTCGCTCACTAAGATCGTCCACCTGCCTGGACTCGTTCCGCCGACGCGACTCGCGCCAGCCCAGCGACCCGTAGTTTCGCTCTGAAAACGACTTAAGTTATGTACTAAAGTCACGGGTATCTTCTTACAATTGGGATGATAACGGTTTGTTTTTGTCGTGATAACGTCTTATAAATCGATGAACGCCGGCTGCACGCACGAAAAAGCATGATGAGTCATTGTGACGTTCTGCTGTCATGTTCCGCGTGCAAGCGAGAGCGCGGAACAAGCGATAGAGACGCACGATCGCCTAAGCGTTCGGCTCCTCTTCTACGTTATCACGTAAAATTATTGTCCGTAAACCGACTTTACAGACAACCAATTTTTTAAACATGATATTATTAATAATCGATCTGCTTTTCGTAAGGATCAAATGTCTACTAAATACAAATAGACTACTCTAACAGTCAGAAATGATAGTTCGGCATTCCTACCGAACGCTGAAAACGCTCCATACTGATTGTTACTCAAGTTGACGTCATTGTTGAATTGGAGTGCCAAATTTTTATGGAAAAATAAGTATATTCCCTTATCTCTATTCCATCTCTACTACCTTAAGGTTGTCTGGAAGAGATCGCTTTTTAGCGATAATACCGCCTGTTGTTTATCATTTCTGATACTGTTTTAGATTTAAGTTTCTGATGTTATTTTCTTTTGGTGAGCAATAAAGTGTATTGTATTGTATTGTATATTGGCATTTTGGTCGTAAAAACCGCGTATAACTTTATTGAAATATATAAAAATCTTAAAAATACTTTTAATTTCATTTTTGGATTTTAAAAAAATTACCAAATTTGAGGAGCTTAAGTTTTGTATTTCAAAGCCATTTAGATATTTCATGATGAATCGGTATTTTTTTCATCATCTTAGTACAGTAGGCTGTATAATTGCACAGGCGTCACCGTCCAATTTTTTTGGCCAGTGGATAGACTAGTCCACTGACAACCTTTTTCATATTCCTTTAATTTTTCTGCGCTAATTCAAACATATGTTTTTAAATGTTACAAATATTGAGCCCGAATGAATGTAACCGTGACCCCCCTTAAGAGGCCTCCTGACTTGGAGCATTTAATAATGGAGTACGCATGGCTACAAATTTCCTAACAAAAAATTCTGCCGTTTTTCGAGGGGGGCGAGGTAACACACATATAAATAATCTAACTACAAATGCATTTTTTCCTCTCGTTACTACGCACTCACACTAAAACAATACCATTATCCTATTTTATCGCACTCGCACAATAAGTAAACAGGAGCAATAAATATTCCACCTTAATTCTTTAAAAATAAGATTAATTCTTAGACAAAGGTAGACGTTTCTCCCATACTGAATTCACTAAGGCTGATATTTGCTTGTAATTTTATACAAAATTTAAAGGCCGGTAGACCTTATTAACCTTAAATATGGGGAGCTGTTACACGTGAAACTTTCTCGATCTGTCAAAATGAAATACGAATTGTATGCGATATTTTTCAAACTAATTTTATAATCGATTCCAAGCGATTTCAAGATGCCTGATTTTCTTGAAAACGTTTTATGTATTCATGTATGTATGTATGTATGTATGTATGTATGTATGTATGTATGTATGTATGTATGTATGTATGTATGTATGTATGTATGTATGTATGTATGTATGTATGTATGTATGTATGTATGTATGTATGTATGTATGTATGTATGTATGTATGTATGTATGTAAAAACTTTATTGTACATAGTAACCAGTTACAAAAGCAATAAACTTAAAATATATAAGTACAAAGGCGAACTTATCCCTATTAGGGATCTCTTCCAGTTAACCTTTGAGCAAGTGAGTGAAGATATAAGGAAGATAGACAAACTATCACCATGTACAAATTATATGTATATGAATAAAAAATATAAATAAATAAATAAATATATATCTACATAATATATAACAAAATAAAATATAACAATAATATTTAATAAATATAAATAATATTCAATCATTTTACAAATCACTGGAAAGCCACAACTTATTCAATTTATTCTTGAGTGATTTGTTGTAATATGGTATAATAAAAGCAAAATTATGAAATGATATTCCATCCTTTTGTATGCTTGATGTATTTGAACGCTTTTTGCACCCATATACAGCACATACAGGCATTTTCACGGAGCTTGTCACGCGTAAATAACGATTACAAGACTGCCAATAATCGATGAATGAAGTAGTTTTTATAAAACGGTTTGAACATTGTAACAACGTCTTTGGTAGAGGGGAAACGACATGAAGGCGTCTCCATTTACTAAATACTCCAAGCCTCCTGACCCCCTAAGGGGTCGGGAGTCACGAACAACAGGTTGAAAATCACTGGACTAGTCTAATCTATCTCATATCATTCGTCACTCTTGGTACAGATAGACGGATGCTTTATTCATAGCGAAAAATACAACCATCATAAACTTTCAGATTCTTGTCGTCAACTAAAATATGTTAAATGTATCACTTAGAGAAACTTTATATTTAGAAGTCATCCCTTAGAGAAACTTTATATTTCCCGAATTTTAAGTAACTAAGGTTACAGATAGTTTAAACAACCAATTAATTGGTTTGCAATTAGCCGTCGCCAGTCGCTTTAAAGGCCTGTTTACACTTTGATTTGAGTTCAAACATTAGCTACTAAAAGCAAGTAAGAAATGTATTTACTCGCAATAATCACTTATGAAAGTGTAAGCGGGGCTTTAAGGGCCAGTTATAACAACTACATTTAACGCACTGGTAACGTTAAAAATGATGATGTCAGCTGTCCAGCTTTCCATACAACAGGGTTTAACTATGTACGTTACTTTTTGTTGTTGTTACTTGTCCCGTATCCGTACCTACACCTGCATATAGTGTGCTAACCAAACTCTGACATCTGTAACCCTAGTCTGCCGGTACGTTACGAGAATGTTGATTGCGATCGGAGAGGTTCAGTTTCTATAGCAAAAAAAGTGTGAATTTCTTTATTCATATGGAATAATTAAAAAAGTAGATATAGGGGATCATAAATGTAACTTCAATAAATGGTGTTTATGGTATCTTCTATCCATTTACATTCGTGTAAGTGTAATTTTAAACCTTAATTGTAAGAGGTTATATTTCAAAATTACCAAAACGTAATTTACAGTACAGATCCGGAACACAGCATACTACAGATACAAGCTTGCGAGCCTATCGGGCATACTTCAGGTAGGGATATGAGACATGGCATACGACAGGTAAAGGTGTGTGAGCCGCTTCGGCATAAGAAGGGTTAAGTTAGTTACGATTACAGACGATTTGAAACAACATGAGCATTGAATCTTACCGTTGCTTCGCCACCGCTGCTCGAGACCCCAGCCCCGGGGCGACGACCGACCCGACCCACACCCGTCACTGTAACTGAGGCAAAAACACACGGTAAGGGTTGTACTTCTTTTTAATTACAACAGCTACATACTATTATATTTGATTGTAGCTGTATTATTTCACTATTCCTATTTCGACTCGACAGAAGGTTGTAGAAACAAAAGAAAACTCGAAAACAGAAGAAATTACAGAAAAAGTTAAGACGATACGGAAGTAATTTTTTTTAAAAGGAAGAGTTTATTTAAGTTATCGCAGGCCTTGACAATAATGTCAGAACATACTTGAAATATTTCTCAAGACCGATTCGTATGGAAGTATGCTATACTACTAGAAAGTTGCAAAAATAAACTATCTGTACATTGAAAATATTTGCACAAAAATAAGTGAAACGGGCTACTTGACTGTCGACATAATTTGAATATCGAAATATATTTGTGGCCTTATAACGTCACAACAGCATTTCAACATCATTTTGGTACAAGGATAGCTCGACATTTGAGGATGGTTGTAAGATCATCATCATCATTTCAGCCATAGGACGTCCACTGTTGGGCACACGCCTTCTCAAATGCATCCAGCGAGTCCCCGCGACCCTAAGCAGGTCGTCCGACCACCTTGCGGGCTTGCCAGTACACGGTCTCCACTAGAGAACTTTTCTGCCCCTATGGCCGTCGGTTCTTGGAACTATGTGCCTGGCCTATTAGCACTTCAGTTTGCTTACCCTGTTTGCTATGTTGGTGACCTTGGTTCGTCTACGAATCCCCTGATATCTGATTCGATCTCGTAGAGAGATCCCCAGCGTAGTCTTTTTCATAGGTCGCTGAGTGAATCTGAGCTTCCTTAAGAGGCCCATAGTTGGAGACCACGTCTTGGCTCCGTAGGTCATCACCGGTAATACTCACGGTTGTAAGATACATCTTAGAATCTAATAAATAAATAACATTAAACAAGAATGACTTACTCTTCCTCCTCATCATATGAATGCCTCGGCTTCCTATGCCGCTCTCTCTCCTTATCTCTGTACTCCTTCGGCCGCTCCCTACTCCGCGAGTCTCTATAGTTCCTCTCCCTACTGTACGTTCTGTCTCGCTCCCACGTGTCATTCTCCCGATCTCTACTCCTCCGATCTCGTCGTTCTCTATGGTCTCTGTGGTCTCGCTCCTTGCTGACGTCACGCCGGTCTCGGCCGCTGCCGGAATCTCGTCGGGACTCTCGTCCGTCTCGACTGAGGTCTCGGTCTCGTTCGCGGCCGTCTCGTTTGTCTCGTAGTTTGTCTTTCTCTCGCCCGCTGCCGGAGTCTAGGCACTCTCTCGAGCCCGATGAATTGTGTCTGTGAAAGAAAACAAAATTAAAATGACCTAGTCCTACACTTCAGAAAGATGCTTTGTTCTCACATGGTTTGTTAATCAAATAATGAGATAAAACCAAAATTTACCGAAGTGATTCCACTTTGAGGCTATGACAAGCTAAGGTCTTTCCTCACAAAGAGCAAGACATGATAAAAGAGATATTCTGTCAAATTATTCCGGTTTATTGTATTACTAGAAGATGCTCGCTACTTCGTTCGCGGAGGAGAAGAAGTCATAACCCCTCGTTTTTTCTTCAGCGAAGTCGGGTAAAAAGTATCCTATAACCATCTGGAGATACCCAGCTACCCGTGTACCATAAATAGTCGAAATCTGTTCAGCCGATTTTGCGTGATGAATCCACAACGACACATAAAAACATACAAACACACATAAAATCCAACGAAAATATTTTTCGATTTAGTGACCTCCAAATAGTCCATTACAATCGATTTTTTGAAAATATTTTCAATGTACAGACATTTCATTTTTACAACTTTATAATATAATAGATAAATAATAGATATGATGGTTCATGGCACCTGGAGTCCCGTTCGCGGTGCGGCGGGCGCGGCAGCCGGCTCGGCGGCGGCTCCTCCTCCCACGGCGACACGTCGCGCGACGACGATGACGTTTGTACTGCAACATATCCAAGTGAAAACGTAAAAAAACTAGTCTGGATGTCATCTCTGCTGTTCTAATAGAGAAGATGCATTATTTTTTTCAATGATACCAATCGATTCGTAATATCTATAAATAAAACTTTTTTTCTTTAATTCACTTTTTTAGGCCAGATTTGATAAGTCTACGTTTGTTTATTATAGTAATTATAAAGAATAAACCCATTGCATATTCCCTATTCTTCCCATTAGGGACCTCAGTTGGACTGTAAAATACGTCCCCGAGCGAAATTTTGAAGTTTAAGCGCTAGTAGGCGGATGCATAGATGTATAGCAGAGCGATACCGGCGCCGTGGCGCGGCTCGCTGTCGCGCGAGTCCGACGACCACGGCGACGCGCCGCGACCCGACACGCACTTCTCTGTGTGACGGTAACAATCATACCGGCGTCGGCGCGCGGCTGCGCGGGGCTGTGGTGGCGGCGCCGGCGCTCGCGCCAGGCGTGGCGCGGCTCGCTGTCGCGCGAGTCCGACGACCACGGCGACGCGCCGCGACCCGACACGCACTTCTCTGTGTGACGGTAACAATCATACCGGCGTCGGCGCGCGGCTGCGCGGGGCTGTGGTGGCGGCGCCGGCGCTCGCGCCAGGCGTGGCGCGGCTCGCTGTCGCGCGAGTCCGACGACCACGGCGACGCGCCGCGACCCGACACGCACTTCTCTGTGTGACGGTAACAATCATACCGGCGTCGGCGCGCGGCTGCGCGGGGCTGTGGTGGCGGCGCCGGCGCTCGCGCCAGGCGTGGCGCGGCTCGCTGTCGCGCGAGTCCGACGACCACGGCGACGCGCCGCGACCCGACACGCACTTCTCTGTGTGACGGTAACAATCATACCGGCGTCGGCGCGCGGCTGCGCGGGGCTGTGGTGGCGGCGCCGGCGCTCGCGCCAGGCGTGGCGCGGCTCGCTGTCGCGCGAGTCCGACGACCACGGCGACGCGCCGCGACCCGACACGCACTTCTCTGTGTGACGGTAACAATCATACCGGCGTCGGCGCGCGGCTGCGCGGGGCTGTGGTGGCGGCGCCGGCGCTCGCGCCAGGCGTGGCGCGGCTCGCTGTCGCGCGAGTCCGACGACCACGGCGACGCGCCGCGACCCGACACGCACTTCTCTGTGTGACGGTAACAATCATACCGGCGTCGGCGCGCGGCTGCGCGGGGCTGTGGTGGCGGCGCCGGCGCTCGCGCCAGGCGTGGCGCGGCTCGCTGTCGCGCGAGTCCGACGACCACGGCGACGCGCCGCGACCCGACACGCACTTCTCTGTGTGACGGTAACAATCATACCGGCGTCGGCGCGCGGCTGCGCGGGGCTGTGGTGGCGGCGCCGGCGCTCGCGCCAGGCGTGGCGCGGCTCGCTGTCGCGCGAGTCCGACGACCACGGCGACGCGCCGCGACCCGACACGCACTTCTCTGTGTGACGGTAACAATCATACCGGCGTCGGCGCGCGGCTGCGCGGGGCTGTGGTGGCGGCGCCGGCGCTCGCGCCAGGCGTGGCGCGGCTCGCTGTCGCGCGAGTCCGACGACCACGGCGACGCGCCGCGACCCGACACGCACTTCTCTGTGTGACGGTAACAATCATACCGGCGTCGGCGCGCGGCTGCGCGGGGCTGTGGTGGCGGCGCCGGCGCTCGCGCCAGGCGTGGCGCGGCTCGCTGTCGCGCGAGTCCGACGACCACGGCGACGCGCCGCGACCCGACACGCACTTCTCTGTGTGACGGTAACAATCATACCGGCGTCGGCGCGCGGCTGCGCGGGGCTGTGGTGGCGGCGCCGGCGCTCGCGCCAGGCGTGGCGCGGCTCGCTGTCGCGCGAGTCCGACGACCACGGCGACGCGCCGCGACCCGACACGCACTTCTCTGTGTGACGGTAACAATCATACCGGCGTCGGCGCGCGGCTGCGCGGGGCTGTGGTGGCGGCGCCGGCGCTCGCGCCAGGCGTGGCGCGGCTCGCTGTCGCGCGAGTCCGACGACCACGGCGACGCGCCGCGACCCGACACGCACTTCTCTGTGTGACGGTAACAATCATACCGGCGTCGGCGCGCGGCTGCGCGGGGCTGTGGTGGCGGCGCCGGCGCTCGCGCCAGGCGTGGCGCGGCTCGCTGTCGCGCGAGTCCGACGACCACGGCGACGCGCCGCGACCCGACACGCACTTCTCTGTGTGACGGTAACAATCATACCGGCGTCGGCGCGCGGCTGCGCGGGGCTGTGGTGGCGGCGCCGGCGCTCGCGCCAGGCGTGGCGCGGCTCGCTGTCGCGCGAGTCCGACGACCACGGCGACGCGCCGCGACCCGACACGCACTTCTCTGTGTGACGGTAACAATCATACCGGCGTCGGCGCGCGGCTGCGCGGGGCTGTGGTGGCGGCGCCGGCGCTCGCGCCAGGCGTGGCGCGGCTCGCTGTCGCGCGAGTCCGACGACCACGGCGACGCGCCGCGACCCGACACGCACTTCTCTGTGTGACGGTAACAATCATACCGGCGTCGGCGCGCGGCTGCGCGGGGCTGTGGTGGCGGCGCCGGCGCTCGCGCCAGGCGTGGCGCGGCTCGCTGTCGCGCGAGTCCGACGACCACGGCGACGCGCCGCGACCCGACACGCACTTCTCTGTGTGACGGTAACAATCATACCGGCGTCGGCGCGCGGCTGCGCGGGGCTGTGGTGGCGGCGCCGGCGCTCGCGCCAGGCGTGGCGCGGCTCGCTGTCGCGCGAGTCCGACGACCACGGCGACGCGCCGCGACCCGACACGCACTTCTCTGTGTGACGGTAACAATCATACCGGCGTCGGCGCGCGGCTGCGCGGGGCTGTGGTGGCGGCGCCGGCGCTCGCGCCAGGCGTGGCGCGGCTCGCTGTCGCGCGAGTCCGACGACCACGGCGACGCGCCGCGACCCGACACGCACTTCTCTGTGTGACGGTAACAATCATACCGGCGTCGGCGCGCGGCTGCGCGGGGCTGTGGTGGCGGCGCCGGCGCTCGCGCCAGGCGTGGCGCGGCTCGCTGTCGCGCGAGTCCGACGACCACGGCGACGCGCCGCGACCCGACACGCACTTCTCTGTGTGACGGTAACAATCATACCGGCGTCGGCGCGCGGCTGCGCGGGGCTGTGGTGGCGGCGCCGGCGCTCGCGCCAGGCGTGGCGCGGCTCGCTGTCGCGCGAGTCCGACGACCACGGCGACGCGCCGCGACCCGACACGCACTTCTCTGTGTGACGGTAACAATCATACCGGCGTCGGCGCGCGGCTGCGCGGGGCTGTGGTGGCGGCGCCGGCGCTCGCGCCAGGCGTGGCGCGGCTCGCTGTCGCGCGAGTCCGACGACCACGGCGACGCGCCGCGACCCGACACGCACTTCTCTGTGTGACGGTAACAATCATACCGGCGTCGGCGCGCGGCTGCGCGGGGCTGTGGTGGCGGCGCCGGCGCTCGCGCCAGGCGTGGCGCGGCTCGCTGTCGCGCGAGTCCGACGACCACGGCGACGCGCCGCGACCCGACACGCACTTCTCTGTGTGACGGTAACAATCATACCGGCGTCGGCGCGCGGCTGCGCGGGGCTGTGGTGGCGGCGCCGGCGCTCGCGCCAGGCGTGGCGCGGCTCGCTGTCGCGCGAGTCCGACGACCACGGCGACGCGCCGCGACCCGACACGCACTTCTCTGTGTGACGGTAACAATCATACCGGCGTCGGCGCGCGGCTGCGCGGGGCTGTGGTGGCGGCGCCGGCGCTCGCGCCAGGCGTGGCGCGGCTCGCTGTCGCGCGAGTCCGACGACCACGGCGACGCGCCGCGACCCGACACGCACTTCTCTGTGTGACGGTAACAATCATACCGGCGTCGGCGCGCGGCTGCGCGGGGCTGTGGTGGCGGCGCCGGCGCTCGCGCCAGGCGTGGCGCGGCTCGCTGTCGCGCGAGTCCGACGACCACGGCGACGCGCCGCGACCCGACACGCACTTCTCTGTGTGACGGTAACAATCATACCGGCGTCGGCGCGCGGCTGCGCGGGGCTGTGGTGGCGGCGCCGGCGCTCGCGCCAGGCGTGGCGCGGCTCGCTGTCGCGCGAGTCCGACGACCACGGCGACGCGCCGCGACCCGACACGCACTTCTCTGTGTGACGGTAACAATCATACCGGCGTCGGCGCGCGGCTGCGCGGGGCTGTGGTGGCGGCGCCGGCGCTCGCGCCAGGCGTGGCGCGGCTCGCTGTCGCGCGAGTCCGACGACCACGGCGACGCGCCGCGACCCGACACGCACTTCTCTGTGTGACGGTAACAATCATACCGGCGTCGGCGCGCGGCTGCGCGGGGCTGTGGTGGCGGCGCCGGCGCTCGCGCCAGGCGTGGCGCGGCTCGCTGTCGCGCGAGTCCGACGACCACGGCGACGCGCCGCGACCCGACACGCACTTCTCTGTGTGACGGTAACAATCATACCGGCGTCGGCGCGCGGCTGCGCGGGGCTGTGGTGGCGGCGCCGGCGCTCGCGCCAGGCGTGGCGCGGCTCGCTGTCGCGCGAGTCCGACGACCACGGCGACGCGCCGCGACCCGACACGCACTTCTCTGTGTGACGGTAACAATCATACCGGCGTCGGCGCGCGGCTGCGCGGGGCTGTGGTGGCGGCGCCGGCGCTCGCGCCAGGCGTGGCGCGGCTCGCTGTCGCGCGAGTCCGACGACCACGGCGACGCGCCGCGACCCGACACGCACTTCTCTGTGTGACGGTAACAATCATACCGGCGTCGGCGCGCGGCTGCGCGGGGCTGTGGTGGCGGCGCCGGCGCTCGCGCCAGGCGTGGCGCGGCTCGCTGTCGCGCGAGTCCGACGACCACGGCGACGCGCCGCGACCCGACACGCACTTCTCTGTGTGACGGTAACAATCATACCGGCGTCGGCGCGCGGCTGCGCGGGGCTGTGGTGGCGGCGCCGGCGCTCGCGCCAGGCGTGGCGCGGCTCGCTGTCGCGCGAGTCCGACGACCACGGCGACGCGCCGCGACCCGACACGCACTTCTCTGTGTGACGGTAACAATCATACCGGCGTCGGCGCGCGGCTGCGCGGGGCTGTGGTGGCGGCGCCGGCGCTCGCGCCAGGCGTGGCGCGGCTCGCTGTCGCGCGAGTCCGACGACCACGGCGACGCGCCGCGACCCGACACGCACTTCTCTGTGTGACGGTAACAATCATACCGGCGTCGGCGCGCGGCTGCGCGGGGCTGTGGTGGCGGCGCCGGCGCTCGCGCCAGGCGTGGCGCGGCTCGCTGTCGCGCGAGTCCGACGACCACGGCGACGCGCCGCGACCCGACACGCACTTCTCTGTGTGACGGTAACAATCATACCGGCGTCGGCGCGCGGCTGCGCGGGGCTGTGGTGGCGGCGCCGGCGCTCGCGCCAGGCGTGGCGCGGCTCGCTGTCGCGCGAGTCCGACGACCACGGCGACGCGCCGCGACCCGACACGCACTTCTCTGTGTGACGGTAACAATCATACCGGCGTCGGCGCGCGGCTGCGCGGGGCTGTGGTGGCGGCGCCGGCGCTCGCGCCAGGCGTGGCGCGGCTCGCTGTCGCGCGAGTCCGACGACCACGGCGACGCGCCGCGACCCGACACGCACTTCTCTGTGTGACGGTAACAATCATACCGGCGTCGGCGCGCGGCTGCGCGGGGCTGTGGTGGCGGCGCCGGCGCTCGCGCCAGGCGTGGCGCGGCTCGCTGTCGCGCGAGTCCGACGACCACGGCGACGCGCCGCGACCCGACACGCACTTCTCTGTGTGACGGTAACAATCATACCGGCGTCGGCGCGCGGCTGCGCGGGGCTGTGGTGGCGGCGCCGGCGCTCGCGCCAGGCGTGGCGCGGCTCGCTGTCGCGCGAGTCCGACGACCACGGCGACGCGCCGCGACCCGACACGCACTTCTCTGTGTGACGGTAACAATCATACCGGCGTCGGCGCGCGGCTGCGCGGGGCTGTGGTGGCGGCGCCGGCGCTCGCGCCAGGCGTGGCGCGGCTCGCTGTCGCGCGAGTCCGACGACCACGGCGACGCGCCGCGACCCGACACGCACTTCTCTGTGTGACGGTAACAATCATACCGGCGTCGGCGCGCGGCTGCGCGGGGCTGTGGTGGCGGCGCCGGCGCTCGCGCCAGGCGTGGCGCGGCTCGCTGTCGCGCGAGTCCGACGACCACGGCGACGCGCCGCGACCCGACACGCACTTCTCTGTGTGACGGTAACAATCATACCGGCGTCGGCGCGCGGCTGCGCGGGGCTGTGGTGGCGGCGCCGGCGCTCGCGCCAGGCGTGGCGCGGCTCGCTGTCGCGCGAGTCCGACGACCACGGCGACGCGCCGCGACCCGACACGCACTTCTCTGTGTGACGGTAACAATCATACCGGCGTCGGCGCGCGGCTGCGCGGGGCTGTGGTGGCGGCGCCGGCGCTCGCGCCAGGCGTGGCGCGGCTCGCTGTCGCGCGAGTCCGACGACCACGGCGACGCGCCCGCGCCCAGCACCGCCCAG
Source organism: Hedya salicella (assembly GCA_905404275.2). NCBI lineage: Eukaryota > Metazoa > Arthropoda > Insecta > Lepidoptera > Tortricidae > Hedya > Hedya salicella. The sequence continues at coordinate 7,803,275 of FR990112.1, read as the reverse complement.
CGGCCCGCGCGCGACGTGCCGCGACCCGGCACGCACTTCTCTGTGTGACGGTAACAATCGATGGTTAAGGTAAGACCGCACTAAGCGTGACTACGCGAAAGCGGAGCGACGCGACACGATGCGACAAAATATTTTTTGTACGAAATGGGGATGATGATGAAATTTCATTAATTAGTCCGTCATGTAGATTAATGAAAAATATTGGACATGTATTTTTATACGTAATCAAAAAATAAAGGCGATACACTGAGTCAAAATGGCCCGTGACGTCACTCCTAAGTACAGTTTGTACGTAGTTATGACGACACGGGCCCCCATTTTTAATGCGATTTATTTTCGTATTTTTTTGTTTATTTGCAAAAGCAAAAAATACGTATCTAATATTTTTTTATTATCTAACTGACATCATGTCTATTGTATGAGATACAATGCAGCGTCACGCCGTTTGCTATACGGCACTAGTGGCGACGGAACTACGCGATGCGACACGGCGCGTCAACTAGGGTAAGTTGGTCTGTTAGTCTATTTTGTGGCGCAGTGGTGCGGCGCGTAGTTCCACTGCCGCGTCACACTGTGGACACTCCCTGCCTCCCGCCGGATACTCCCTGCCGCCCGCCACCCACCGCCCGCAAGTTTCGCTACCCGCGCATTTCCCACTCACAGTTCAGCCGGTAACTGCGAAGTAACCGAGCGCGGGTGGGCGGCACTTTCAGGGAGTGTCCATACTGTACGTAGTACTCTTTATTATACTGTCGCATAGTGATTATATGTCATACAATTCCATACAATAGTACATTTCGATGCTAGTGCGGAAAGTATGTCATTGCTTCACGGGTACCGAGATGTCAAGACTTGGGACGAGTGAAGAATGACATTTTCGCACGTGTATCGAACGACGTTATTTAATACAGTTGCGAAAAAATATGAAAAACAACAAGTAAACATCATCATCATCACCATCCCCATCATCATTACCATCGCCGTCATCATCAATGAGTAAGTAGTCATGAATTGAATAAAGTATAAATTAACAAAAAAATTGAAAAGTGAAAAGCACTACTTTTTTTTTTGCGCGCGCTAAACAGCTACGTAAAGTAGCACTTTTTGAGCAACTATAATAAAAAGAGCATTTTGTCGCGTCACGTCGCTGCCCCGTAGTTACGCCTAGTGCCTAGTTTTAATCGATTTACGGTTTTTTTACGATAATAATTGATTCTGTTTTCGTAAGGATTAAATGTCTATATGGGACTGAATATAAATAATTGGCGCACCAAATTTTATATGGGAAAAAAGTGTTTTGCCACTTTGGTTGTTTGGATAGTTTATGCCTACAATAATAAAGATGTGTTGCGATATATTTGACACTTGAGATGCTACGGACTATTTGATGCTAATTGTTTATGCCTACAATAATAAAGATGTGTTGCGATATATTTGACACTTGAGATGCTACGGAATATTTGATGCTAATTGTTTATGCCTACAATAATAAAGATGTGTTGCGATATATTTGACACTTGAGATGCTACGGACTATTTGATGCTAATTGTTTATGCCTACAATAATAAAGATGTGTTGCGATATATTTGACACTTGAGATGCTACGGAATATTTGATGCTAATTGTTTATGCCTACAATAATAAAGATGTGTTGCGATATATTTGACACTTGAGATGCTACGGACTATTTGATGCTAATTGTTTATGCCTACAATAATAAAGATGTGTTGCGATATATTTGACACTTGAGATGCTACGGACTATTTGATGCTAATTGTTTATGCCTACAATAATAAAGATGTGTTGCGATATATTTGACACTTGAGATGCTACGGAATATTTGATGCTAATTGTTTATGCCTACAATAATAAAGATGTGTTGCGATATATTTGACACTTGAGATGCTACGGACTATTTGATGCTAATTGTTTATGCCTACAATAATAAAGATGTGTTGCGATATATTTGACACTTGAGATGCTACGGAATATTTGATGCTAATTGTTTATGCCTACAATAATACAGATGTGTTGCGATATATTTGACACTTGAGTTGCTACGGACTATTTGATGCTAATTGTTTATGCCTACAATAATACAGATGTGTTGCGATATATTTGACACTTGAGATGCTACGGAATATTTGATGCTAATTGTTTATGCCTACAATAATAAAGATGTGTTGCGATATATTTGACACTTGAGATGCTACGGACTATTTGATGCTAATTGTTTATGCCTACAATAATAAAGATGTGTTGCGATATATTTGACACTTGAGATGCTACGGAATATTTGATGCTAATTGTTTATGCCTACAATAATAAAGATGTGTTGCGATATATTTGACACTTGAGATGCTACGGACTATTTGATGCTAATTGTTTATGCCTACAATAATAAAGATGTGTTGCGATATATTTGACACTTGAGATGCTACGGACTATTTGATGCTAATTGTTTATGCCTACAATAATAAAGATGTGTTGCGATATATTTGACACTTGAGATGCTACGGAATATTTGATGCTAATTGTTTATGCCTACAATAATAAAGATGTGTTGCGATATATTTGACACTTGAGATGCTACGGAATATTTGATGCTAATTGTTTATGCCTACAATAATAAAGATGTGTTGCGATATATTTGACACTTGAGATGCTACGGACTATTTGATGCTAATTGTTTATGCCTACAATAATAAAGATGTGTTGCGATATATTTGACACTTGAGATGCTACGGACTATTTGATGCTAATTGTTTATGCCTACAATAATAAAGATGTGTTGCGATATATTTGACACTTGAGATGCTACGGAATATTTGATGCTAATTGTTTATGCCTACAATAATAAAGATGTGTTGCGATATATTTGACACTTGAGATGCTACGGACTATTTGATGCTAATTGTTTATGCCTACAATAATAAAGATGTGTTGCGATATATTTGACACTTGAGATGCTACGGAATATTTGATGCTAATTGTTTATGCCTACAATAATACAGATGTGTTGCGATATATTTGACACTTGAGATGCTACGGAATATTTGATGCTAATTGTTTATGCCTACAATAATACAGATGTGTTGCGATATATTTGACACTTGAGATGCTACGGAATATTTGATGCTAATTGTTTATGCCTACAATAATACAGATGTGTTGCGATATATTTGACACTTGAGATGCTACGGACTATTTGGTGCTAATTGTTTATGCCTACAATAATACAGATGTGTTGCGATATATTTGACACTTGAGATGCTACGGACTACTTGATGCTAATTGTTTATGCCTACAATAATAAAGATGTGTTGCGATATATTTGGCACTTTAGATGCTACGGAATATTTGATGAGAACTGTTTGTGCTCATAGGAATAAAGATTTGTTGCGATATATTTGGCACTTTAGATGGTACGGACTATGTGATGCTGGCTGTTCATGCCTATAGGAATAAAGATGTGTTGCGATATATAAATAAATAAATATCAGGGACAATCTTACACAAATCGACCTAGTCCCAAACTAAGCAAAGCGTGTACTATGGGTACTAGGCGACGATATACATAATATATAGATAAATTATAATACTTAAATACATAGAAATCATCCAAGACCAGAACAAACAATCGTAATCATCACACAAACACTTGCCCTGGCAGGGATTCGAACCCGGGACCGCTAGCTTCGTAGGTCGTTGTATTACCCGCTGCGCCAAACGTGTCGAATATTTGGCACTTTAGATGCTACGGATTATAGGATGGTGACTGTACAAGGACGGATTCTAATCCAGTTTTCAGTTCGTATGGAATGCGAATGAAGTTTGAAATATGAAAAGTACTCTGGGTACGACGAGAATGGACCAGTCGCCAAGGGTTCCCGTTCTAAAAGCGGACATTTGTTTGGGGAGCATTATGAAACATAATACATAATTATCGGTTACGCTACTAAAAATCAACAAAAAAAATCAGATATTATGTAGTACTCATATTGAATCGATTACATCAAGTTAACAGACATTGGATAGAGAAATAGATCGATTTCTTTACCTTTAGTATCCGGCGACGATCCGCTAGCCACATCGCTAATAGACCCCGTAGACAGCCTCGCGGGGGGCTGCAAGTCCCTCACTGGCGCCAACTCCACCGGCTTTTGCTCGACTTTAACCTCTTCCTTCTCTTTCACCACCGGGCTCTTCCTGAATGCCTCCTCCACATGCGAAAAGGACAGACTACTATTGTCGATACAGTCAAAGAAATCAGAGTTATCGAATCCGTCTGATTTCTCATCCGATCTCTTTCGCTCTTTAGGCGCTTCGGGCGGCAACGATTCGAATTCTTCTTGAGGCTCTGTGATAGTGATTTCACGTAACGCTGCGTATCTATCGTTATTGTCCTCTGTTTTGATCTCATTAGTGTTATTGTTTTCTCTAGGCGACACTGATCTTCTAGATTGTTCTATTTGTAAATTCTTCATGACGGATTTGATATCTTCGATTTTTGCGTCGATTGGTGTCGGTTTTGGACTCACGGATTTTCGGAACATGTTGAAGGAATCAAGCGTTAATTCGTCTAAGCTTTTTAAAGGGCTTCGGTTGTTTTCTTTCACATCCTCTCGTTCCTGATTGGCTCTCATTAGATCCGTTATGGCTGTTACCTCTTCTTTTTCGTCTGAATCTTGTTTTGGTTCTTCAGTATTTTTATCGTCAATTGGGTCTAGCATTGATTTCGCTTTTAGTTCTTGTTCCTGAATTTCCCTAAAGGCTGCGTATCGGTCGTAGGAGGGGTTGACTTTTTTGTCGAAATCGTCGAAGTTCGCGACGAATTCACCTATTTCTGTGGGCGCGAAGTTGTCTTCGAACTGTGGTTTGAACTCCGAGGTCGCGGAGGTCACGGAGGCGATGGAGACTATCGAGGGAGCTGTCGGCGGGGGCTTGTCCGTTACTGCAGTCGACATCGCTATGGGTAGCGAGGGTTTGTCTATCTCCGTTTTTGTTGAAGGATCTATGTGGATATGCTGCAAAAATATTGATTTTTGAAGTCACATATACTTACAGAACTGGTCGAAAAAACAACAGGCAATGGCAGACAAACGGACAAATCTTTGATATATTAATTTAATTTGGTACAAGTCAGAATCATTGTTATAGCACAACAAATCGTTAAGCGCTAGTAAAAAATAGCGTGTTTGATCTAATGAATCACTCGTTAGTGTTAATTTTACGTGTCAAATGGTAAGAATATTTTTCGTAGTAAATATATTTTTATGGGTTTCGAAATGAGGTTATGTAATGTGGGTTACCGCTCTATCGTTGTCGGCCGCTAGGTAGGACCGGAGGTAGTCTGTGAGTTGAGGAAGCGTCATGGACGACAGTGTCGCGGCAGGAACTCTTAACCTGAAACAATTACACGTTTGAAACCCACGCAATTATTTCTTGGATTTGCTACCAGGATAGCGGCAAGTCGGGTGTCATTGAAGTAAAAGAAAATATGAATTTGTATGTCTGGTGTTTGACGGAAGGTTTTTATTGAGACTTATATGAATACTAGACGCTTTTCAGCGGAGACGAAAAGTATCCTAAGCATATTTTCTTTCTTTGGCATATTCGGGTCAAAAGTATATATGTAACCATCTGTGGACGACTACCGGGCTACCTGGATACCAAAAATGGTACACGGTACCTGTGCGCCAGCTCCGGCATGCTGCAGGTGAGCAGCTGGCTGAGCGTGATGTCGAACCGGCGCGCGGCGGGCAGGGGTGGCGGCGCGGGCGACAGGTACTCGTCTTCGCTGCTCGTCGTGGCCGCTGAGGACAATCGGGGCTTCATACTCCGGTCCGCCTGAAAAAAATACCAATTATTTTTTCACTTTTGATGCCCGAAAAGTTAGGGTTTAGCCCTAGGGGTTAAACAATGAAGCTCGCACCGTAGGTGGCTACCTAACGCGCCACCATCTCCAACACTTCTTGTTATACACATACTGCAGTAGTCAGCTAGGACACACCAGGGGCTTCCGCTTCCTGTTGGGGCGCAGCAGCGGAGGCCCCTCCTCATCCAAACGCGGCGGCCGCGGTGGCGGACGTGCAACCAGCTCCGCTACTTTCTTGTCATACACATACTGTAGTCAGCTAGGGCTCACCAGAGGCTCCCGCTTCCTGTTGGGGCGCGGCAGCGGCGGCCCCTCCTCATCCAACTACGGCGGACGCGCCACCAGCTCCGCCATCTTCTTGTCATAGACATACTGTAGTCAGCTAAGGTCACCAGGGGCTCCCGCTTCCTGTTGGGGCGCGGCAGCGGCGGCCCCTCCTCATCCAACTACGGCGGACGCGCCACCAGCTCCGCCATCTTCTTGTCATACACATACTGTAGTCAGCTAAGGCTCACCAGGGGCTCCCGCTTCCTGTTAGGGCGCGGCAGCGGCGGCCCCTCCTCATCCAACTACGGCGGACGCGCCACCAGCTCCGCCATCTTCTTGTCATACACATACTGTAGTCAGCTAAGGCTCACCAGGGGCTCCCGCTTCCTGTTAGGGCGCGGCAGCGGCGGCCCCTCCTCATCCAACTGCGGCGGCCGCGGCGGTGGACGCGTCACCAGCTCCGCCACCTTCTTGGGCGGCAGCGGCGGCGGCGGCGACGCGCTCTCCAAGCTAAGCTTACAGCTCGGCTGCGGACGCTGCCGGATCGTGCTCATGTCTGTATTCTGGAAAATGGGGTAGTGGTGTGGGATAGTGTCAGTAGATTATTTGGGTCATTTAAAAAAATACTGTACATAGTAAAGGGCTTAGTGAAAACAGACTTTGGATCTATGCCTTTGTGTAACGAAAGTTAGTTATACAAAATATATGGGGGTAATTTTCGGTAAACCAATTCGCTCGTTAAATAAAAAAAAATTAAGGGGCTCCAAGTGTAAATTAAAATATGTATTTTTAAACGATCCATGTGGTGGTAGGCGCAAAATGATATATGTTTACATGTTCAGCCTGCTTCGAAAGCATTCGTTGCGCTCGATTTAATTGTTTGCAAGAAAATGGCAAGCAATCGTGCCCGTCGTCTGCCGCATGGTATACATTTTTTGCATGTAATTTTTGTTGACCTAGCACACGCTGTAAAATATAAGGCGTGTATTGGATGCAGTACCTGTCTTTGTAGCCTAGGAGACTTAGGAACCGGTTCCGGCGGCAAGGTGACCTGCAGCGGCCCGTTGAACACGTTCTTGGCCTCCGCCGGCGCCTCTTTGTCCAACGTCGGCTCCCTACCGATCTTCCGCTTGAACTCCTCGAGAGGAGCCGCCGAGGACGGCTTCGGAAACTCCGCCATAGTCGTGAACGGGTCGTCCTTGAACGAGTCCGAAAACGGATCAGTACTGTCGAACGGATCGTTCTCCTCGAACGGATCCGAGTAAAAGTTTGAGGAGTAAACCGGGCGCGCTATCGACACCGTCCCGCCAGAATGCCGCGACAGCGACGTCATGGTCGTCTGCCCGTACTCTTTGCCCTCCGTCACCGGCACATCAGTCAACAGCGACTGTGTCGTTGGTACGAGGTCTTTGAGCACTTTCTTTGGCGGATTTTTGAGCTCCTGAAAGAAGAGTTTTTTGTCAACGTAAGGTTTACTCCGGCCGGTGCCGAGGGGGTCTAGTTCGGTGAATACGTCGTAACCGATCGCCGTCGGGGCCGCGGGCCGGACCTGTAACACAGGTATCGGGTCATTCGGACCGGCAGAAGCGAGACACGGCGGTGCGGGGAGCTACTGTGTACTCGCTCTACGGAGTATTCGGACGGCTCGAAGCGGACATTCACATACACGACACTCAGGGACATGCATTGTGGGGGCTCGGTTGCTAGGTGCGCTGGCTACAGCGCTGTACTGTGATACAGTTTTGAGAAAGGTCATGTACAACTAATAGAAATAATAGACCAAATCAGCGCTACAGAAGTAATTGTACGAGATCAGACGCTTCAAAATTATCCTTTTGCGGTAGCACTTTGAGAGATAAACTAAAAACTATAATCCTTATACACCTAACAAAATTCCAATCCCTACTGATCTGTGTTTAGACACGCTAATAAAAATATACTTTATTGCTTTTGCAGGTAAATAGTATCTCGAACCTTTTAATAAGGAAATAGGCAATCGTTAATAGCATCCAGCGCTAAATTAATTACACTTGGATTTTTGACATCTTGGTATAGGACATCTGTCGACATTTAATACACTCGCTATATTTTGATTACTTATGCTACGCAATGTTGGATGTAGCAAACGATAAATATTGCAAAACATGGCGATTGATCAAGCATGATGCATCATCTGCATGTTGTGGTGGTTACTAAATAAATAGGTAACAGCAAAAACGCGACTCGATACTAAACCAATATTAAGAGTACTCAACTATTAAGTGAATTATAAGAAATTGAGAAATTATCGGTCAAAAGCTACAAGACATACAACGAACAAACGTCCACACTCGAGATCAGGGCCATCTCGAGATATAGTACTGAGACTAAGTGAGATGCTAAATACCAAACTCCAATATGTCTACGTAAATTAGCAACGGAATTTGATTTTTATTGAAACAATAATAAAATTCTCAGTTTCATTTTTACCAACTCAAGTATACTTTAAAAAGTTTGATTAATTGGAGCCTTTAGTAATCCTTTAAGAGTGTAATTAACGTCGTTAAAATCAATATCGCTTGTTATTTTACATATTTATTATTTTATAAAGTGTACTTATCCTCAGAATACGTCACATCAACTAAAACGGATTTTACATGGACATTCAGTTTACGTGAAATACGTCGCATTGATGAAATGGAAACGAAACAATACATTTAACATACTGTAAAACCTCTCAATTATAGTCCAGATACCCAAGTACGGCCCAGAAATAGATATATAAATAAAAATTATTAAGAATTTTGCCAAAAAAATATTTGGAGTTATGAAATGATTGCGCTTATTAATATATACGCAATTTAATAATAATATATCGCACCAAGGCCAGTAAATTATTTTTTTATGTTATAGGGGACGAACGAGCAGATGGATCGCCTGATGGTATGCGATCACCGCTAAGATACCTGATGGTAGGTTCGATTTAATATGGACCATAATTGGGTGATTTTTTTGGTACAGTCAGCAGCAGATATACCTGAGCGGGCAGGGTACCCAATAAAACATACACACTTCAATCGTCAGAAAAATATGAACATCCAAGATGTAATTTTCACGTAGGCTTTCAGTTCGTCACATATGTCTTAACTTTTGGGTTGTTCTTTAATACAGGTGTATGTATTATTTAATCACAATGACATTAACGTTTAGAACGTCAGTGGTAACTAAGCAGCCATAAGTAAGTATGTTATGTACTTCTAAGAAGCCACTTGAATTTGAGTATGTAACTCCTCTTTTCTTAAAAATACATTTTATCAGTAAATGGCTAGCTAGAGAATGTATTTGAAATCGATAGGTTTATATTTTACTTGTCAATGTCACCGTCTTCTGTCGAGTTTTGTTCTTAGAATTCTAATTGTTCATTGAATATTGTTCGTGAAGCCATACTAATTCATTATTTGGTTTGTATACCGTTATAACCATGCTTCGAATAGACCAAGAAACCAAAAAGAAAATTATTGATTTGAAGAACGCTGGTCTGTGTGTTACTGATATTTCGGATGAAATAGGTGTATAAGTAAGTATTGTTTTTTATCTTAAACATAATACAATGGATGGTGTACATTTTATTATTCTCTTTCAGAGGAATACTGTTTACCTGTGGCTGGAAAGGTGGCAATATGAAGGAAATTTGAATTGCCATGTTACTACAGGCCGCCCCCGGTGTACTAACGTCAACCAAGACAGGCTCATTGTGGAAAGGGCACGAGCAGATAGATTCGTGAATACGACGCAGATCGCTGCTCAAATACAAAGATCTAACAGCACAGTAAGGCGAAGACTGAATGAGAGCGGTCTGAAGCATAGGATACCGGCCAAGAAGCCAGTTTTAACACAAAGGCACAAAGATCTCCGGTTAGCATTCGCGGCAAGATACCTTAACTACGACTTTAGCAAGATATGTTTCATGGATGAGAAAGTATTTTGCTCCTCTGATAACGGACGAGTCAGTTTATGGAGAGTAGACAACTCAAGATGCCACGAGCGGAATATTTTACTAAACGAGCGAAGCGGTCGCATTACCAATGCATATTGGGGGTGGATGTCCAAAAATAGTCTCGGGGAGCTAGTTGAAATTTCAGGCAGAATGAACTCAATGCAATATAAAAGCATCCTAGAGGATTCATTCTTGCCGAAAGCTCAGGTGGTGTATCCCGGTGAACATATTACATTCATTCAGGACAATAGTTCGATTCACAATTCGCATATAGTCCAAAACTGGATTGATCGTCTACAACGGAGAGGAGTATTAACGTTGATAAAATTACCACCTAAGAGTCCGGATCTTAACCCTATCGAGAATTTGTGCGGAAAAATGGTACAACAAAGGGATACCACGCAAGCGAGAACACGGGAGAACTTAAACAGACACGTATATAATATATGGGAATCCTTCAGGGGCAAAAACCTCTGCGAAAATTTTGTAAGTTCGATGCGACAACGTTTACATGACGTTTTCAATTCTGAAGGTGGATATACGCGATATTGAGATAATAATTATATTTTTTGTTTTTCATATAGGTCAAGGAGTATACATACCTAGTTTATTTTTAAGTAATGTTATTTGTTAAATAAAATTAGCGTATAAAAAATATTGTTTCATTTGTTATTAATATATTTTAAACCTTGTTTGATAACATTTTTGCTTGGACACTCATGCATATAGAGTACCTAATCCAAACTAAACCCTTAAATGCATGATTTTTTATTTTATAGATTATTTATAATTAATTACATTATATTAAAGCTGTTTTTGCGGTTTTATTATAGCTACTCATTGCTTTGTAGACATTTGGCAACAATATACATTTAAGGCTTAAGTCAAAAACGTCGACAAACAGTTACATAAGAAATATTATTTTCAAAAAAGGGTGCAAAACCCTGTTTTCACGTGTTAGACACTATTTTAAATGATAATTTTCTTTTTGTTCTTTTAAATGACACCATTCTGATATAATATTATTGTCTTCGGTTGCCGCGATTGTTATTCATGAAATAAAACAAATAAATACGAATTATATCGCGTGAAATGAAACTTGAACCCGACATTTCAAATAGAAAGCAAGCAAGAAGGATGGCGTGGCGTGCTTCAAGTTAGAAAGAAATTCTGTTTTCTACTTCATTTGTACATGATTAAATGATTGACGATTAATGGTTAATATTTACTATAAAACTATTTGGAATCATCCTATATTCAGCGTGACGTCAAATTGATGTCATCGGCACGAAAAGTACGGGCCCTGCTTATCAGTAAGTTTATTGAAAGGCATCTGTCAAACGATTAAAGAGAAAAACGTGAGATGGATGTATGTGATGACAAGACTATACTGCTTTCGATGATTGTCAAAACGCTTACCTAAAATTAGTATGGCAACTTTTCATTCAATATTCGACTTTATATGCCCATAAACGTCCATTTTCCCATGTTGTCTAGATATATTTGACACACTGACTGCTTAGATACTACTGGTTTTTTGACAGCTTCGGTAATAATGACTATTTGTAAGTATAGAAATATTTGAATAGCGACTGTTAAGATATTTGTGACACGATAAGTGCTCACGGATAAATACAGCCATGACAGTTAACAATTTTTTGATGGTTTAAACGCTGACCTCTCTTTGAGCACCTGGAGCGTATAGCGACTTTTGCTGCTGACTGTACAATAAGGGTAATTGAAAGGTTAATTACTTATGATATCTGAATATAAACGTTATCTAAATAATTCTAGTGAAATTCTAACTACCATGCAGGATTCGACGATGCGTTACTTTACTGGGTTATACGGGCAAGGCAAGGATGACCTGTGTCTCGAAAACAAAAACGTAACTGTTCCTTCTTCCAAGAAACGTTCGTCAACCTCGCAACCAGAGAATATGGAAGAAATAAACTGTCACTGTCTCTGAGAGATATATTCATAAAAATCCTGTTATACGCCGTTACAACTTTGAGAATGATCGACGATAGTAACTCCCTCTATAGGCCGAGTCTATAACTGAGTGGTCGTCGTTTCTCTTACTGCGGTTTTTTTTAGAACCCGACTGAACTGAGTAGGTCTGGCTAGACCTCTTTGCCAGTAAACGGATTCAAAGGGGAGAGCGCAAACTGACAAACGGGAATGCCATCCGCGATCATTTACACTTGGGGCGGAAAGCAGTGCGCAAAGCACAAGGAAGCGGAGGTTCTTCTCGCGGGTTACGATTCAGTTAAACAGGACTAATGTAAAAGCCAGGGGCGTAGCTACCGCTGTATCAGCGGTATCAATGATACGGGGCCCGCGGGGACTCCACGCCGTAAGGAAAATAGGTAGGGAGTCATTTGGGCCCCTCAACAAATTGTGATACAGGGCCCGTCTAATGCACGCTACGCCACTGAGTAAAAGTACTGACATATTGGGCACTGGTTATTTATTCATTCCACATACTCTGCTTGCAACACAACTGTTACAAAATCAACCTTATGATAGCTTATAAATATACGATGTTTCGTTAAATTGCGACATTTCGACTAAAGGTTGAAAATGTTTATGGTTTTAGGTCTCCCCGCCGTTGACTGACATAAAATGCAAATGAAGGCAAATTTGCGATGTAAGCTGAATGATTTATACAAGACTTTTCAACGTTGTTGTAACTTTGTTATATTGGGTATTTGTCAATGTTGGACATGTCACCTTGCACTTTTGTTGGCGTAAAGTATACAGGAAGGAAAAATAGGCCCAGGAAGCCTGCCTTAATTCCTTAAGATAACATATTTTACTTAAAGGAAACATTCTTTTAATTTTCTTAAAATTATAACTGCATTCGCCGATTTTGTGGAAAGCCTATCTGAACCGAAAATCAATCTAATTAAAAGTAAAAAATAAATATTCACTGTTTAATTCTACTAACTAATAAAATCAATATTAAGGTTAAAATCTTTCCAATAAACATTTGTACATAGAAATAAAAACAGTTGAAATGTAAAGTTCGATTCTCGGTTCAGGTAAGATTTTTCAGCCAGTTATCTTGAAGTAAAACGAGCTATCTCAAGGATTTAAGGTAGTTTCCTCTAGGGTCCATTTTTTTCCACCCTGTATAGACGCAACGACTCTATGGTAAGGCGGAAAAGATAACTGACGATAAGTACAATTTTGATAAAGCCTTTGATAAGCCTCTATTCTTGCTCAAGGACTAGGGCCGGCGGTGCTAAAAAAAGTAGTCACTGGTCTACGACATCAACTAAGGATTTTATCACTCAGCGTCTACATATATCGCCCTAGGGTTATGGGTCTATTCAGAGGTACCACAACCACACAACAACCACAACCACACCGTTGTTCGGGCGATAATTTATATAAAAATAAATAGTTTTATTCCCACGGACCACTTTTCGCCGTTAAACTCAACCGTGTGGTCGGTCCGTAGCGCAATTATTCACACGTAATCAATTACTGCGTCACCACTTCTTATCGCTGCGTTGTCGTATGGGTGTGGTACGTCTGAGTAGACCCTTAAGTCATGTGTATCGATGCGCATACCATACAACAAAGTTACAACATCGCCACGCGTCGTGCGCACGACTCACCGGGGCGTCGAGGGGCGCGGGGGCGGACGCGGGGGCGGGCGCGGGCTCGGGCTCGGGCGGGCGCTCCACCAGGTCGAAGGGCAAGCGCGGCTTGTCGGGGCTGAACACCACGCGCGCCGTCGTGCTGCGCGCGCGCGTCGTGCTGGTGGCCGCGCTCGTGCTCGGCGGGGGCGGGAGGAGGCCCTTCTGTCGACCCACCAGTTATGATGGTATACATATTTTAAAGATTAATTGAAAAAGCTACTCCTTGAAACATAGTATTATTCCATTGGCGACTTCTTAGATGACACGTACAATTATATTTTGTAAGGTTTTAGTTTGATTGTTCATAGAGTCGGACCATTTTATCTCTTCCAAGTAAATGAACTGTCAAATATATAAAAACTGAATATGGCAATGTTTTGTATCTGACACAGACATCAAGTTGTTTATGTGTCTTAAGAAACAATTTATCTTTACGTACGTTGGTTTTTTAAAAACTAAAGGTTTATATATGGGAAAACCATATAAAAGTAGTCAGCGGGAACTGCTTTTCCGCATGATCATTAACTTCGATGCTGTAAAGCAACAGCAAGAAGCGATTATCGCTGAAATACGGCAATGTTTACATTGCATTAAGTCTTTGGCTGGTAAGATTAACCAATCTTAGTACTTTTGAATAACACCAATATGGTTTTTGTTAAAATAATGTTCAAGTGAAGCCATTTAGCTTTTAGCAGCCTCTTAAGTGCACTGAGATATATTATGTTGTGTTAGTGACTTATTTATTATTCCTATTAAATTACAGCTGGTTTAAATGATGATCTTAAGAGGAAAATGAAACTTGTCTAAATAAAGAGAATGTCTGTTGTGAGTGGTAGAAATTAACGATTTTATAATATTAGAATGTTAGTAATAATTAGTCATGTTCCATGTAGGTACCACATTATTAGATAGCAATTTCTTGGTGAAGGTGAATTATATTTAACAAATATATTATAAAAAATGTTTTTGTTTTATATAATATATTATATTTGCTAAATCTAATACTAAAATGTTATTTGCACTTTGTTTAAATGATAATACACGAGTATCAAGACTATTTAGTGCCCTATATTCAGTGTTGCCATATACCAATCCACAGATAAAACAATTAAAATTGGTGGGGTAAAGATATTATAGCCAGACTCTATGTACCTACTATTCAGGTAATTATAAATTGTGTTAAATAATGATCGATCAGCTCTTAAATATAGATAATACGCAAAATGTACACTACACCCAAAATATTACAACTGGTAAAATTTTCAATACTCTAAACGTACTTACACAACGCATATTGTAATACAAGATAAGATAAGATATCATTTATTTGCTAGAATTATGGTCATACATACGTCGAGGTGAATACATACATTTTTAAAAGTACATCATAATTCTGTCGAATAGACGGCGTGCAAATATGGCAGGTTAATTATGGACAACCGTGTCAATGTGTCATGCAATACAATCCCATTACACTGTAATAACATTAATTTACTACAAATTCGGAAATTAATAATAAAATAAGCTTAATTAATATTACACTGAAGAGATAAAATACATCATCATTACGTCAATAACTTAATACCATACTTTAATATCAAGTGGAACTTACAAAAGCAAAAAGTACAAATCGAAAACTATATACTACTTGCAAAATATTATTATATTAAAATCGTACGATACGCAATATGCAAATAGTCCTAGGGTGCGTTGGGTAAGATGGAAGTAGGGGGAAGGTTCGAAAGGTGAACTTTATTTCCACGCCTTTAAGATCATATTTGGTGAAGTTTTATAGTCAATCCCATACTTCCGTCTTACCCCAACGCAAAATACATCCAAAACGTACGTACGAATCGTACCATTGTAAAAACTATACATCGGCGTAAATACACGCACTGACCTGTGATGGAATTATAAAGGAGTCTCCAAATGGGTCGGTAGATGGCGTGAGCCCCTCCACTTGAGTCAACCCCCTTCTCAAAGAGCTGAGTTCTTGCTCCAAGTCGACCAGCTCCGCCACGCCACCTTCGGCCGTGTCTTGGGTCTTCGGGGTCGATGTGCTTGTCTCACCAATTGTCGTTATACTCTAGAAGAAAAAGAAAATCTATGATGGCAAGGCTTCGCGCCGAAAGCAGGAGTGTTACCAAGCCTGGGTAAATGCAGCGACAGTACGGGATGAAAAGACCAGCGCATTAAAAAAGGAGTTTAACTTTGCCTCCAGATCCTTCAAAAAGGATATTGCCAGAGCAAAGTCGTTGCACATTGGCAGAATTGGCGAGAAACTAGAGCGCCTCCCTTCAGGAACTCGTGCGTTCTGGTCTCTTGCCAAGGCTGTCCAGGGAAATTTCTGCACGCCGTCTTTTCCACCTTTAGATATGGGAAATGATTCGTTGGCCCACGACGCAAAGGAGAAAGCCGATCTCTTGGGCAAACTATTTGCACTATTTGCATCCAGCTCGACTTTGAATGATGGGGGACACGAGCCGCCGACAATACCGCGGCACGATAGCTATATGCTGGATGTCCGGTTCCACCATAGGTCAGTGCTTAAAGCACTTCTTTCCCTCGATGTCCATAAGTCGAGTTGGCCCGATGGAATTCCCCCTATTGTGTTGAAGCCGTGTGCTCCAGAGTTGGCACCGGTTTTAACGCGTCTTTTTCGGCTCTCTTACTCTTCTGGCGTAGTCCCGACCTAATGGAAATCAGCTTTGGTGCACCCGATCCCTAAAAAAGGTGACCGCTTAAACCCATCCAACTACAGGCCGATAGCTATAACCTCCCTGTTCTCGAAGATAATGGAGTCCATTATCAACAGCCAGCTCCTTCGGTACCTAGAGGACCACCAACTGCTTAGTGACCAACAATATGGGTTCCGTAGAGGTCGCTCAGCTGGTGACCTTCTGGTTTACCTGACACATCGTTGGGCACAGGCGATCGAGAATAAGGGCGAAGCATTGGCGGTTAGCTTGGACATGGCGAAGGCTTTTGATCGGGTTTTGGCACAAAGCACTTCTTTCGAAGCTTCCATCTTATGGGCTTCCCGAGAAATTATGCGAATGGGTCAGTAGCTTTCTAGCAGACAGATGCATAAAGGTCGTTGTTGACGGTGCGTGCTCCGAATCCATGTCTGTGAATGCTGGTGTCCCTCAAGGCTGTGTGTTATCGCCCACGCTGTTCCTTCTGCATATCAACGATATGCTGCAAATTTGTGGCATTCACTGTTATGCGGATGATACCACGGGTGATGCCTCCTACACTGGCCACGCCAATATTTCTCGGGATAACGTCATCGAGAGCCGTAACAAATTTGTGTCTGAAGTTGAAACTTCCCTAAAAGAAGTTTCAGAATGGGGTCGACTTAATTTAGTCCGTTTTAACCCTACAAAGACAGGTTTGCGCTTTCACCGCTAAAAAGTCTGCGTTTGTTGCATCACCTCGTTTTGAGAATACTCCCCTAACTGCAACAGCCACTACCGGAATCCTTGGCGTCGATATATCGAGTGAAGTCCAGTTCCGCGGCCATCTAGAGGGTAAGGCCAAATTAGCCTCTAAGAAGCTCGGCGTGCTCAACAGATCGAGACAGTAGTTTACTCCGGCCCACCTCCTACAGCTTTACAAGGCACAGGTCCGCCCGCACATGGAATACTGTTCTCATCTGTGGGCTGGGGCTCCACAGTACCAGCTTCTCCCTCTAGACCGCATTCAACGGAGAGCGACTCGTATCGTCGGTTGCCAGCGTATTTCAGATCAGCTTGACTCCTTGGCACTGCGTAGAGATGTAGCCTCGCTCTGCATTATTTATCGCTTGTATAACGGGGAGTGTTCCCAGGAATTGTTCGGGTTGATCCCAGCTGCATCTTTCCGCCATCGTCCTACGCGACAATATTTCCATCCTCACCACTTAGATGGTTGGCAGTCCACAACTGTGCGTTTTTCTAGAAATTTCCTGCCTCGCACGACTGAACTGTGGAATAAATTGCCGCATGCAGTATTTCCGGACCGATGCGATCTTCAAACCTTCGAGAAAAGAGCGTACTCCCACCTGAAAGGCCGGCAACGCACTTGTGACTCCTCTAGTGATGCAAGTGTCTACGGGCGACGGTGATCGCTTACCATCAGGCGACCCGTCTGCTCGTTTGCCCCCTATGCCATAAAAAAAAAAAAGATGGCAAAAGGCACGGGCTCTCTCTACCTTTAGTAAAGTACCTAATGGAAGGTCCTCGAAACTTCGTCAGCGGAGAAGAAAATCATAACCCTCTTTTTTTCTTCATCGTAGACGGGTACAAAGTACCCTATAAACATCTATGGATGACCCGTGTACCAAAACTTGTTCAAATCCATTCCGCCATTTTGACGCAATGAAGCCGCAAAGACAAACAAACATACAAAATATAAAAATGTCGACACTGGGCCGTTTACCTTACATTATTTATTAGTTACACAGTTGTAGGCTGTAATATTTATTCCGGGAAAATGTACAGTTCCCGTCTCGAGAAATACGTAACTAAAATATATCTACTCGGTTAAAAAACCCTTTTACATTTCCTACGCATCTACTATTACTTATAGGTATTATTAATAACAAATAAGTACCACTTTCCTTTTCTTACAAAACTGTAATGAAAGCAAGCTCTTTCTGGACATTAAACACTATTATACCAAACAACCGATATAACTGGAATATGTCTAGAACGAAAATTGCCACTTTTCCCTCTTGTGCGAAACCGTCTACAACGTCAGCCGTTTTCTGGTCACTGATCAAACAATCAGACCGGAATGTGTCAATCGTCTGCTGTTATCATTCCGTTTGTGTATTGACAGAAACAGTTATGCACTGTTTAGACTTTAGATACACCGCGACGTTCAGCCGAACCTGAGTCGTCAGACACCTGTGAATAGGTTTGAAAAAGCCACACTTAATACTTGTATTGTGAAATTTTATTGCATTCTATGTGCAGGAAGTGATATAAACTATTTTTGATTCCAAAATACAGATCGACTTCAAAAAGGACTAGTTAAATAATGTAAGTAAATGTTCTATGAAAACCGTTGTGCACATAATAATTAACGATACTGTATATCATGATTAAGAACACTCTCGATCAAGTGACCTTCCATACAAAAAAGTAATTAAAGTCGTGCAAGAGCTACGATGCCACAGACCGACACAGAGATACACGGATATACACGTAAAACTTGTACCCCTTCTTTTTTCGTCGGGAGTTAAAAACCTACTTTGTTATTAATTGTCAAACCCCGAAATGAATTAATCTATTCTATACTATTATAAAATTCTAGTCTAGTTAGCAGTTTTCTATGGAGAGGGGTCATGATCATGATTTCAGGAAAAATCTTAATAGCGCGATGCAGCATCGTCTTTTGTTTCGTATGGTCGCGCGGCGCCTTGCCAGTATGGTGCCATCTGTTAGCCAGAATTTCTTTGTCTTCTCATTACGACAAAACGGCTGGACGGATTTTAACAAATTTTGGTACGGGAATAGCTGGACATCCAAAGATGTTTTTTTTACATTTTTCCTAACTACGGTAAAAAAAAGTACTTCGCGGAAAAGGTCGCGGGCACCTTCTAGTTGCTAAATATTTTGCTTGACTGTGCTTATATGTAGTACAGTCACCAGCATTAACATCTGCTACAATAAAGCGCGCATAATATCTGACACGACTCATTTCTTTGGCTGTTAGGACTTGACAGATATTTTCGCCCGCTTTGTTGCAGATATTGATGCTGGTGACTGTACTACAATGGACGAAGCAGACATTTCGTGACGTTAATCTTAATCAGAGTTACATACAACGTTAACATTTGTATAGTCTTTATCATTTCAACAGTACATTAACCATTACGTTATGCAAATTGCAGACATCACCAAATCTGTGACCGTGCCAAGGGACTGTATTCTTTGTCCGTAACCCGGCTGTCCTTCCATAATGACTCGTTCGCGTACATTATAACATTTATAACCGAGGATAATCCCACATGAACAAATGGTACAGCCGACCTTAGTACTTCCACGGTAAAGTTTAATTCGCGATCCGAAGCGTAAGTCATAGTCTGGTTTCAAGTTGAATGTACAGCTAACAAGCAGGTTTGAGGCGGGGAAGAATTTGTATAGAATTACGAGCAGGAGACGGACTGCTTTTTGCGATGTTTCTAATGGCTTTAAATAACTTAAATGTAATTAAAATTGTCAGTTGCCGGCTTTGAAGAAATAAAATGTGTAGGTATACCTATATTTCACTCATTTATATAAAAGATGCGACAATGGCAGTCAGTGAAAAAAAAAATCTTGATAAATTACATACTCGATCAACTTTTTCTTGTTATATTGTTCCGTACAAAATTACTAAGAAAAATGCCAATAAATAGAAGCTTCTGTTTCCGCGATTATTACTCACTAGCTTTTGCCCGCGACTTCGTCCGCCTTAAATTCGTTTATCGCGGTTAAGGGTATTTTTCCGAGATAAAAGTTAGCCTATGTCTTTCCCTGGAACTCAAACTATCTCCATACCAAATTTAATCCAAATCGGTTCAGCGGTTTAAGCGTGAAGAGGTAACAGACAGACAAACAGACAGACAGACACACTTTCGCATTTATAATATTAGTATGGATATGGATTTAAATAAAACAATTAAAAGGATTATATCATTATCTCACTAGCTTCTGCCCGCGACTTCGTCCGCCTTAAATTCGTTTATCGCGGATAAGGGTATTTTTTTCGGGATAAAAAGTTGCCTATGTCCTTCCCCGAGACTCAAACTATCTCCATACCAAATTTCATCCAAATCGGTTCAGCGGTTTAAACGTGAAGAGGTAACAGACAGACAGACAGACAGACAGACAGACCGACAGACAGACACACTTTCGCATTTATAATATTAGTATGGATTTGAGTTCCCGAAGTTGGAATGGGGCCTTGAAAATTGGACCTATACTGGCTAGAAAATAATAATTTTGTCGCATTTATTTTCAAATTGTAGTTTTAAAGAGTGACTCAGAAGACATAACCATAGCAACGAACGACAAAAAGAGAAGATTGCCCCACTTATACTTAAATAGACCGTTTTTGAGAAGTTAGTTAATCTATTCTATTTTAAAGTTCTAAAAAAGAAATTTCTGTACATGGATGATATTTCAAAAACAAAATATTGTTACGAACTATTTGGAGGTCACAGAATCGATTTTTTTATTTATATTTTTTGCATATTTGTATGTGTCGTTGTGGCTTCATCACGCCAAATCGGCTAAACGGATTTCAACTATTTTTGGTATACGGGTGGCTGGGTATTCACAGATGGTGATAGGATACTTTTTACCCAACTACGCTGACGAAAAAAGTCGATTTATGATTTTTTATCCGCCGCGTACAAAGGTAGAAGGTGCCCTCTAGTAGAAAAATAAAGTTTTTAAATAAGTTAAGGTATAATTGAAGTGTTTCTTTAAAATCTCTTCGATGATCGATCTTGCGCTACCTCGATCTAGCGGCTTCCCGCAATCCTTAGATCACAAGGTCGTCGGTGCACCTCGGGTCTGTAATTCTTCAAAAGCGTTGTGTCGCCCCTTTTCTACGACCGGTTTAGCTCAGTGGGAGTAACGATGCCTGTGAAGCTGATGGTCCTGGGTTAAAATCCCGGTAAGGGCAAATATTCGTGTGCTGAGCATAAATATTTGTTCCTGAATCTTGTATTTTTTTAATATATATAAGTTAATATTATCTATTAAATATATCTTCGTCTAGTACTCATAACACAAGCCTTATTGAGCTTAACATGGGACTAGTTCGATTTGCGTAAAAAATTGTCCTGTAATATTTATTTTTTATTTATTTTGAAGAGCACCAGACATTCATGCTATACCCGTGGGTAACGTGGGTTTATATTACCTACCTTAGGCTTCACGTCAGTGGTGGTAGTGGTGTACCGCGCCAGACTGCTGGAGACGGACTTGCCCTCGAGCTGCTGCTTAGCTAGTTCGACCTCCTTCTTCTTCAGCTCGAACACCACTTGGAACAGGTCCCGCATTGCTATCACTACCTGTGAACAAAACGTGGAATTTAACATATTTATCTTTTATGCAGTAATTGGTATACATTTTGTACTTATTATTTATATGTAATACAAGGTGTAGTAGAAACTTCATTCGCGGAGGAGAAAAAGTCATAACCCCTCTTTTTTCGGCAGCGTAATCGGGTAAAAAATATCCTATTACTATCTGTGGATAGCCCATTTACCAAAACTAGATGAAATCTGTTAAGCCGATTTAGCGTATTGATTTTTTAAATATCTTCCATGTACAGACATACAATTTTTACAATTTTGTAATAGTATAAATCTATATATAGAGTATCATATATAGTATGTAGATGTAAGTAATTATGTATGCACTATTTGCTTGCGCGCTCAGTACTGATTGATTTTATCCCACTGCACAAATTTAATGCATCTCTGTTTGGCCCTATATTTTAACTGATCAAGAAAGCATTAAGTCCGCCAATTGTACTTACTTTTCTTGTATGTTGCATTTACCAAGTACGAGTATAGTACTTTCAGAATTATCTTATATAGAAACAAGATAATTTTACCTAATGCAAACACCTCTGAATTGTTTTCTTTCAAATAAAATGATTATACAATATGCAGACAAGTGTGTTCGTACGACGTTTGCTGTTCTAATAGATTCGTTTTAGTTCGCGATAACGCAATTAGAGGGGATATGTGATAAACGTAATGCCTCCTACGTGATCAAACATCAGGTTTAATAAGTCCCAAGTCATTCTGAAAGATTTGAATGTAATTTTAATGCTTATTTAGCGCTACAGCACAGTGTTCTCTGGTCGAATAGTTGAGATGTAAGAACAGTAACCCAAAGGTACCGGGTTTAATTCCGATAAACGTTCAGTCCGGTAAATTCGAGTAAATGCACAATATATGTGACGGACGTCGAAATCGGCTGACCACAAAAAAAATGATGAAAGATTATTTGTTACAAAAAACTACAAAGTTTAGGATGCTGAAATTTTGCATAAATGTTACTTATGTAAAGCCACACCATCCATAAAAATTACAACGCCATACTCGCAGGGGGCAGATTCATTTCACTTTATCGTGGCATGGTTTTTGGAGTATACGTCTCTTCTATAAGCCGATACTTACTTTAATAGTTGAAAAACAAAAATACATATTTCTAGAGGGTTCACATTTTCGTAAATAATCACTCCGAAAGTTGCATAAATTGTCCCCCCCATTATCTTCTAAACCGTAAGTCAATAAATACTTTCAACGATCATTGTTTTCAACATGATCAAATACCGTTTGGCAATAACTAACCGTTTTGGTAAGTTATTGCCAAAAAAGTGCACTTCTTAACTAAAGGGACCCATAAGAAATCTAGATCGACGCTAATCTTCCCAACAATGGGTCCCGACTGTTTAAAATCGCTATGTTCCACATTAGAATTAATTATTTGTTTTATGTGAGCATCGATCATGAATCATGAAACATTTCCATTATAACTTAATAAATTTCTAGGGTACGAGACTTGTTTTTTTCTTTTTAGTTTTTTACGCAGTCGGGTTTTTTGTTTTTTTAATTATTATTTTTTATTTTATACTTTTTAGTTAAAATTATAAAAGTCTGTAAATTTCGCAATCTTTATCGTCGGGGTTATTGAGAATCTTGCACAGATTTATTACAATTAAATGAAATATTTGTGAGAACGGCTTGCTAACCAACTTTAAAGCGTTATAGTTTCTAACTGGTATTTCCAAATTAAAAATGATAAAATAAACCTAATAATGATTTTCAAATCCCTATTCAATGATACCCCACTCGATATAGTACGTTGATTTTTATTTTTTTATTTTTCACAATATGGCGTCTCATTATCGCCATTTTGAGTTTTCATCATTTTCATGTCTTTGTTGACATTTGGACAGTTAAGACGAATCGATTAATGTAAGAATCACCAAAATCGGTCCATGCGTTTGGTCTCTAGAGTGCCAGATAGGAACAAACATACATACATACATACATACATACATACATACATACATACATACATACATACATACATACATAGACTGATAAACACATTACCCTCCTTTGCGTCGCGCAGTCGGGTAAAAACATATGACTTTGTCTTCAAAGGGCATGGCGACCGTTAATTTAATTGCTCAGATCACGTGGGGAACACTAAATTAAGCGCTTCCTCGTGTGGGATGCTGATACCTACACATATGCATTGCATTATGAACGATAATATAAGATGAATTTGTATCAACGGATTAAAATCTATTTTTGAATAACTGGACATCATATTATTATCAAAAGTCCCGGCAAATTAGTCATTATTTGCCAGTTAGAATCTGCGTCAAGTTATGAGTTCATGCGCAGAAATAATATTTCGTGTTTTTATTGGGGATCATAAAGTCTCCCGAAAGAGGTGTACATTATCTTTTTTTGAGATAGTGTAAAACAGTAACAATGACATCTATTGACATACAACACACAGCCTATACTGTTGAAAGTAGGAACATTAAATGGGAAAAATAGATTCCTTTACACTTAAGGCCTGTTTATACTTTTATTAGTGCTAGATACATTTGCTACTAAACTCAAGTACGAAACGTATGAACTCGCACTAATAATCATTAATCAAAGTCGTCATTAAACAAGTCTTTAGAGACGTAGCGGTGGACTAAAGAAGGATTTTTGAAATTCATATTCG
The DNA here is from genome assembly GCA_905404275.2 of Hedya salicella. Taxonomy (NCBI): domain Eukaryota; kingdom Metazoa; phylum Arthropoda; class Insecta; order Lepidoptera; family Tortricidae; genus Hedya; species Hedya salicella. The sequence goes on along the minus strand of FR990112.1, from coordinate 7,778,762 downwards.
AATGGAGTCGCGGGCAAAAGTTAGTTTACTATAGAAGTAGGTTTTTTTTATTGTCTCTAATTTATTACATCAACTATACCACGTTTCTAACAACGAAGATAATCGTCGAAGTATATCTCTTCGATTTGTTTACTAAATTGGGTTTTGATTGGTGCCATCTTGTGCCAGGTATTGTAATATTTCTACTATTCGACATTTGGCTGCATTAGCTGAGGCCTTTAAATTTTACTAGCTGAAATACAAGAGCAAAGTAATTTGTTCTTTTTGCATTTGTAAATAGGCTAGCACATTTAAGGGAACCTTAAAACTTATTCCATTTAAAACTTTGTAATGGATTCACTTTTGTTTGGCGAAAAAAAAAATCAGAATAAATTTGTTACGAATTTATTTTAATGTGTGAAAGCGTTTCGGCAAGAGATAGTCATCTTTTAAAGTCAACTTGTAAAAATCATACCTATACTAAATCCCTTCATAGACAAAGGAATAATATAGCGAAATATATATTATAACAACGCACCTTCCGATGTATTTTTCCATACTAGTTGATAGTTATTTTTTTCTTTCTTCTTTCTATTATATCTTTGTGTGTGGCGGGCTTAATTCTACTCTTAATATAAAGAGCACTTCTATAGCGTCTTGACTGTATATAGAAGTAACTGACGTAGCCACTCAATAGCCACCCAATGACGACATGCCTTAAACTAAATACATAACGTACTCGATCGATTTAGTCACGTAGGTACCTACTACGAAATCTTAAAGGTCATCATTTAATGAACCACGAACACTCGCCCCTTCTACACTTTCATCACACATGTATCCTTAAACATTACATTCATAAGTTACTTACATACATACATTATTATAATAACTTTTGGTGATAAGTATAGGTTATTTATGTATCCTTACTTCTCCTTAACAGTAAACAACATTCTAACATAAAAGTACCTACACCATTTTTGCCCTAAAACTCCCATTTTCTCGTAAATAAAGTAACAGGATGTGTTTAGTGCCACATTGCCAATTTCATACATTAAATTGAATTCATTTCTAGAAAACAGCTGATATTGCCATTAAATGTATATTTTTAGTTTAGAATGTTGTTTATTATTTAGGTCAAGTAAGGGTAAATAGCCTATATATGTTTATACTTTTACCTCGGTATTTGAGTCCAATTGGGGATTGTGACTGATTTAACGCGCGAATCAGGTTGCGAATTATAGGGGTCAGTGTATATGTTAAGTAGTAATTGACAGAAAACCGCAACCTATCTTCGTACATTATCAATTCATAATGTACACATTACTCGGCACCAAACTATCTCTATATTAAATGCAGTAAAACGAACGGACGATATCTTGGGCCATATTATAAATAAGTAAATAAACGGTGTTTCATGATCATGGGGCATGGCAGTGCCCCCGCCAAGTCGAGCGCGAAGCAAATACTGCCGTACCATCCTTTACTAGAACCATTTCGCCGCATTTTCAGGCCGCTATTTGAGAACCTCTGGATAAGACTACAACGCAGAAATTTTCGTCATCCAGTAAGCTATAATCACATACTTAAAATCCAAAATATCAAGTCTGTAGGTCATTTAGTTCCGAAGTTAAGCGCTGATGACACTCACTCACTCACTCATGATCATCATAATAGAACTAGTACTTCCCATAAACTCAGAGAGCTGAAATTTGGTACTGAGTTAGGGTTTAATGGCCACATAAAGGGAAAACTATAAAACTAGGATAATTGAAGATCTGGAGTACCTGGTGACCCTGATTAGAAAACACAAGAGCCCAACCAAACTATTAGAGATCGACATATCGCCTTCACAAAAAATATTCAACTTGGTGGGCCGCTTCATTTGATGTCAAAAAACGAAGGTCTATGCCCACGTTTCTACAAAAAGAAGTGAAATCCCACCAAAAACATTCTGTAAAAAACTAGCCAAGTCTCGATGGAGCTGCTTGTTTATCTCTAAAAAGTAATGAAATCTAGACAAAGTCGTCCCAAGTCTAAGGTTCTTTACTGCGATTTTTATATTATTATAGTTAATGTTGTGTGACTTGGCCGTCGAAGGGTTCACAAGGGTACAAAACCAGGTGCTCCATGACACCGTCCGACGTCCGACCGTCAACGATTGGTGTAATGGTGTGCAATTTCATTACTTTTTAGAGATAAACAAACAGCCCCATCGAGACTTGGCTAGTTTTTTACAGAATGTTTTTGGTTGGATTTGACTTTTCACACAACAAGCAACGTTGAAATTAAGAAAATAAGCCAGATGACACATTTAGTAACACGTAAAAATACTTAGAACCCAAAACAATGGAATCTAGGAAAGCCATGGGAAAACCTAGGTCTATTATATATTATTCAATGCGGGATATAATATAGAGATGTCTCTTGTATAACTGTCTACCTATAACCTAAAAGTATACAGGTACCTAAGTTTTTCTGATATATGTGTATATTGTGTATAATTGCAAGAAAACAATCATCAAACACACACATCGAAGTCGGTATTACTTACTTGATTAGCAGCTTTATCAGTCTTGATACCGAAGAACCGGTGGCCGGTGTCAGGAGCGCCGAATATGTACCCGAACGCCCGCGAGTCCGTCATGTCTTGCGCTATGAACGAGATCTTGTGTACGGGGTGGTGGTACAGCGAGTCCTGAAGAATTGAAGAATAATTAGTGCGAATTTCATGAATTACAAACGAGCTTATTAAAAGTTTCTGTCTAAATTACATTTTTGTGACTGTGACAAGCTTTTATCGCCGACTGTAGGTACTAATAAAAATATAATTAAATATATATCAAGACGATTCTAAAGAGCCCGAACTCATTACGATTGCCTTATTTTATTATAGAGTTTTTATAACTTCCTTTCGGCTCCATAGTCATATCAGCTCGATGCTATCATATTATGGCATTGTCACCGAATTTACATAAGTATGCCTAATTTAAGCTTAATCGGGAAGTGGGTCAAATTTAACTTGCAAGATTTGATCCAATACAAACGTTATATTGACACGGCGAGTAAATTAAAAGCTTGTAAAATGGCTATTGCTGTCAACTGCCCGCCGACGAAATTGAAGTTTCAATGCAGCCCCCCATGTTTGAAGCCAGGTAAGAAATATGGCGCTTTGAGAACGCGTCCAAGTACTGATAATGAACAACTACCGACGTCGTCGGACTCTAGGAACTAGTTCGGCGTTTAGTGTGTACAAAAAATTGTTAGATATGAATAAGGAACCGAATTTATAGAGATTTTATGATATTTGGAGTGACAATCAATATTTACGTGTCCCGATTTAAGTGGGTATATGGTTGACCGACGTAGGTACTTTAAATTTTAAAAGGTTCATATGCCCGTACTGCTTCTAATTACTATACTCCAATATTCACTTTTTATTTTTACTGTAAATAGATAAACAACCTTTTAGGTATCCGGATATGCCACATCTTTTGACATCTGATGAAAGATAGCATAAGCGAAGAATATATGTATACTGTTATAAAGTTGTTAAAATATAATCTCTGTACTTTGAAGATATTTTCAAAAAAAATATTATAACGGACTATTTGGAGGTCACTAAAATGAAAAATATTTTTTTCGGATTTTTTGTATGTTTGTATGTGTCGTTGTGGCTTCATCACGGCAAATCGGCTAAACGGATTTCAACTATTTTTGATACACGGGTAGCTGGGTATCCATAGATGGTTATAGGATACTTTTTACAAAACTACGCTAAAGAAAAAAAAATAAACAAAGGAGAGCGCAGCCAATTGGATATTTTGCGTGTCTATTTTTAGTTATTAACTGAAAAAAAGTTCTAATAGGCATGTCTTAAGAGCCTATACCCCATATGTGCCTAAAACTATTCTTTGTTACCGATATAATAACGAAATAACAATCTTTCTTCTGTAAGTAGGCCGCAAGGGCACTTTTACAAGTCTGATTCTACGGCATTTCCCTAGAGGGCACCAGTGTTGAGAAGGAAGCCGAAACAAGCTCAACAGTCAGTATTTTTTTCCAAATAACTCTAATCTATTACAGTGTTTGTACTTAGCCTATGCTAACTCAATGCGTAGTTTATATTTCGTTAGATACAAGCGTTTATATTAACAAACTGGCACCTTTTCTATAATCTGCATTACTGGGTCAAAAAGGATCCACTGGGCATATATGGGTTCACACTGCATTTTTACAGCACGTTCCGTACGTCTTTTATATCTTAATCGTGCTGAAACTATCGCAAGCTTAGCTGCGATAGAGTTGTGGCGTTTTCGAGAACATTCTTCATACGAAACAGAGTACAATTCATGATAAAACACTATATTAACAAACTCGCACGTTTTCCATAATCTGGACTACTGGGTCAAAAAATACGCACTGGGCATACCCCATGTATGCCCAGTGCGTTTTTAGCACTGTATTTTTACAGCTCGTTCCGTACGTCTCTTATATTTAAATCGTGCTGCAACCATTGCAATCTTAGCGACAAATAGAATTGTGGCGTTCTCGAGAACATTCTTCATACAAATCGGAGTACGTAATTGATAAAAACACTATATTAACAAACCGGCACGTTTTCCAAAATCTGGATTACTAGGTCAAAAAGGACCCACTGGACATAGGTACATATCCATATATGTAGGTATACGGAATATATCCATATATGTATACGGAACGTGCTGTAAAAAAATAACCCATGTTCACACTGTATTTTACAGCACGTTCCGTAAGATTTTTTTGAGTAATCACGTAAAGTTTGATTTTCCATAGTAACGTTTTCCGTGTTTGGGTTTATGCAAAGTGTAGAAAATCAAACTTTGCATGATTACTCAAAAAAATCAAACGAAAAATAAACTAGCACGTGTTTTTAAAAACTTCAGTAGCTCGTTATGGCTCAAATGAAGTAGGATACTGATGAAAAAAAAGGAATTTCACTTAAACTTTACTACCAATCTCTGTAACACGGTTATTAAGAAAAAAAACAAAATTGCTACTAAAATTGTGAATATCTCGGAAACTACTAAAAAACGCAGAATTTATGAGCTGTTCTCTCGCCACTCTACATTTTGGCGTTGGTTTTAGGGACACCCAGTTTTTTCAATCGTGCTGCAACTATTGCAAGCTTAGCTGCGATAGAGTTGTGGCGTTCTCGAGAACATTCTTCATACAAAACGGAGTACGTTCTTGATAAAAACACACAAGATAGGTTTGTATAGAGTTTGTTGTGCTCATATCTCAACGTCAACTCAATGTCAAGGAAACGACAATTATTCCGGCACTCTTCCTACCTCTTCCACCATAACGTTTAAAAACATGAATACCCTTCGTTACCGGGTAAAGCTGGAGATCACTTAAATGATTGCGTGCGCATACTTTCATCATACAAAATGACATCGTAAACACGTCAATCTTTTTAAATTGAAATAGTAGACAACAAGTAACTTACGCCAGTTTTGTCATCCCGCAACCTCAGGCCATCAATGGCGACGTGCACTTGTATCCTCTGCTTGTGTTCCCCGGCCGCCCGGATGGCCATCTTCAGGTCCGCGAGGGCCTCCTGGCACATCCTGTCCCCGCGCGCCTCCGGCACTTCCAACACCCCAATCAGCTTCGCCCGGAAGGACACTCCCTCTCCCAGGAAACGGCCCGGCTCGTTCTTGTCTGCACAACGCGTTTTCCATTTTTGAAATCCGTACCCGTTCCTCAAATTGTCTAAAGCGATCGCCATTGTTTAATTATCGAATTGATATCTTTATCGCAACGTGTAAGCTCGTGGAACTAAACTATAACAACACTGGGCGCATGTGCAAGCAAGCTATGTATAACAAGCATTGGCAATGACACGGAACACACGAAAACAACTCAAAATAAACCGAAGCTCAGCTCTATGGTACCTTTCGCGATGAGATTTTTGAGCTCTAACTTTTTTAGCGTCATTTTTGTAAATAAAACAAAGCTGATACGCGAGTGGAGTGCAAAATAAAAGTGAGCCCGGTAGTCCTATTTCTGTCCCTGTTTACGGTGCATCATTCCCGGTTAATTAAATTTCCTGTTTTTAAATTTAGAATCGGGTCTCGCTGGGACCTCCCGCTACATCGCCGGTATGATACCATGAGGTACAATCTACGATTAATCTCGACAAAGCAAGGAAATATTACAATTCAAGAATGTTGCTAAACTACGTAAGGATATGGCGTCATAGTAGACTAGAAATAGTTATTATTTGCGAAAGAGCATGCTTTGTTAGCTTGATATGTACTCCTACGTGTGTTTACTTATTAGGAACTAATTACCGCGTTGTTGAGATGCCGTCTTTAGCTGCAACAACGTGTGAACTCTAGCATAAAACGCTCTACTCAAATACTTTCATCTGCGTTTGACGGTAGCATATTTGCGTAAGAAACAAGCAAACATAAGTCATCTGCATTATCTCTAAGAGAATGCTTATGATAACGCTTCTTAGAAACGAAGATAAGTGCCTAAAAATGCTTTTTGTGTTCACTGATGTCGTAAATTATGAGTGTGCTCTTTTGTTTTACATTCTATCTCCATCGTAGGATGTATGCCGTTTAAGGCATTTCAGGTAAAGCTATGTAATTTGTTCCAAACTGAATGAGTGAACAGCGGCACGTGTTGCGATAATATGCCAATTTGGAAACAAGTTGCTAAAAGAGACACTAAAAGTAGCGCCGTACATAACACGTACTTCCCGAACAGCTGACTGGACGGCTGTTTCTCAGGCCCGAGGCCATTTACAAGCAGTTAGTAGACGAAGTAAGGCAGAAAGTCGAAGAGTAGAACACCATGCGAGCACACAACGAAGCATGAGATCTTTGTGACACAATTACTTACCGAACTGCCGCAGGAGGTGCTGGAAATGACACACCTGCATTATTTCCCTTACTAAACGGAACAATGTTAGTTACGTCCCTTCGCACCGTCCTCGCCGCCGACCCAAAGACTCTCTGTCCAAAATACCAGGGTTCACTAATTATGTCATGGACTAGCATCAGGGCTCTAGCTCACGCTAGCTCATAGGGTGAATTATAGCTTCCATGCTGGTTACAACATACATCGCAAAATATAAATAGGAAAGCGTTGATACTATCGTGATCGAATCAACATTAAGGCTATCTAAGAACACCGCATAGTAGTAAATAAAATAAAGATAGAAAAACGTAAGGGAAGCGAATCGAGATAAACACGTTGGTGCACTCACATTTGCAAGGGCTGGTTTTCTTACGGAGGGTTTGCATCGGAAAGTCAGTCGGTAACTTGTGATTGAACATCGGAATATCGCGTTAGACCTTTGGTAGCACTGAAATGCAAGCACTGTTGTAATGCACTCCACACGGGCGGTACGCTTAAAATATTTTATTGGCGAAATTCACTACGTGATTTATTGATTTTTATGCTGGACGCGTTTTGTCGTGGCTTTTGAGTCGACGTTTCGTTTTCATTATCGATATCTGGATCATTCCGCGACTATTATACCCCATAGGTTTATGTAGACGAGATTAGTGCATTTGTTATTTAGTGTTTATAAATTTAGTGGGAGTGGGATCGGCCCGCGGCGGCCGGCACATGGGCGAGGGTCACGCACACTAGCGCGCAGCCGCTCTCTGCGCACACCAACGCAGAACAACCCTTGATCAATATTCCTACCGGAACTCTACACTACACGATGCAACTTTTATGATACCCTCTGTGTAATTGTTACAATCGCGTTCGCGTTTCATGCGTTATATTTCTCGGTAAAATGCTGGAAAACTGTGTTATTTGGACTCCGTAGAAATGTGTTATTTACCCATATTTAGTTATTTAAAATAAAAAAAATATCCTGGGTATAGTCACCTTATTCGATTGTTGTAATTTAAGGAGGTACGATTTTTTCGTAGTACAAGAGCTTTATTAATTGTAGCCTTCTATGGCGTTTTCAGTAGTCGCTTACTATAGGAACATTTGAATTCAAAGTATATATTCTTTTGGTCCGATAACAAAAGGACATAAAGTACGTTCATATCCTATGGATATACGTCTTTTTGCGCTGTAAGGTCGTCTGACATTTGCTTATAAGAAAGATGCCATAGGAGAAATAAGTAGTACAGGAGCCATAACTGATTAATTTTGAAGGTAAAAATTGTTATTCTTTATTCACACTTGCATATTTAGGTACTTTTACTGATAGGTAAATACAGAAGATCTATGATAGATAAAAACAATCGCGTCTACTATATAGTTTATCTATGTTAACAAAGGAAGGTATATTTTTCTTTCAGACTAGTATTTATAAATTTTCTATTAGCTGAACTCTGGTAAAGGAGTACAATTTCACCAACGACAACATAACATGTATACAGACAGACTCAGTTAATTTTGAAGTACCTATACCTATAGTTTTGAATAGATTCTCTTTTATTTCACACACGAATTTGATGCCGATCTCCCCTTTAAACATCAGTAGGTAATTAATCATTTATAACCTATAGTCTTAGAAATGTATTACTTATTATATATATGTATATATCTATGTATACTACTGTAAAGTTGTAAAAATGAAATGTCTGTACATCGAAGATATTTTCACAAAAAAATATTGTAACTGACTATGTATATATGACTATGACCTTCTAGGTCACTAAAATGAAAAATATTTTATTTTTTATTTTTTGTTAGTTTGTATGAGTCGTTGTGGCTTCATCAAGCCAAATGGGCTAAACGGATTTCAATTATTTTTGGTACACGGCTAGCAGGGTAACCACAGACGGTTATAGGATACTTTTTACCCAACTACGCTGAAGACAAAAAGGGGGGGAATGACTTTTTCTCCTTCGCGAACGAAGCTGCGGGCATTACCTTCTACACATAAAACACATAAATATCAATGTGAAAAATAAACTCGTAAATGAGGCTTGGAGATTTAAAAAAATGCATTTTAACCAATTTTGAAAAAATGTTAGATATATTTTTTATTCCAGCCCTAGAAGCATCATCATTATCATCATCAGTTAAATGACATCTACTGATAGGCATGGGCCTTCCAAAAAAAAGCTGATCACTGCCGAATTTGTTTTTCAATTTTTTTCATTTTGATTTCGAATCTTATCTTTTATAGTAATATCTGGAATATAACAACATTATGTGAACTTAATTAGTGTTTAATACTGATATAAGGCGTCCAGATATCACTTTTACCCAATTATTTAACCAGTTCACTGTTACAAATTCTACAGCACGTCATCTATACTATTCTAAAGTTGTAAAATTCAAATGTCTGTGCATTGAAGATATTTTCGTTCAAAGATATAATCGATAATATTTTGGTTGTTTTTTTTGTATGTCTTGTTGTGGCTTCATCGCGCCAAAACGGCTAAACAGATTTCAATTATTTTTGGTACACACCCGTATACCAAAAACAATTGAAATGTACCAAAAGATTTACCAAAAGTAGGTACATGGGTAGCTTGGCATCCACAGATGGTTATACGATACTTTTTATCTTACGCTGAAGAGAAAAAGAGGGGTTATGATTTTTTTCCTCCGCGAACGAAGTTCGGGGACCTTCTAGTACCTACATAAAACCAGCCAAGAGCATGTCGGACCGAACTCTGTGTAGAGTTCCGTAGCCTTTACACTAAACTAAAGAAATGCACTACAGATGAAAAAAATACGATGTGAAAAAGTGCACCAACAAAAGAGCGTATCTTCGTGGCACTTACGTCCCTTCGATGACACGCGCAGTTTTTCTTAAATAACCCAAAAACGGTGAATCCGATCCTGTTGAGGTTAACTTTCATTGAAAGTATTTAGTAAGCGTGACCTTCGTATTTTTTTCATATTTTTAAATTGGTTTAAAAGATATAGGGGAAGGGCACAGTTTGCTACTTTCGAAGCTGTTATTTCCAAAAATATTCGATAGTCAATAAATTGCTTACAAAACTTAAAGTGTTTTAAAAGAAAGCTGTCAAACTAAGAGCCACACATGGAATTTTGCTAAAAAAAAAAAACTGTTTCTATTACATGTATGAGGCCCTCTGGGTTCCATTTTTGACGTTTTAGCTACGGAACCCTAAAAATATGCTCTCTAACTAGGGCTGCCATCCGTCCGGGTTTCCCCGGATTTGTCCTAGTTTGGAGGCTGTCCGGGGGCCGTCCGGGCGGGTTTTTAAGGTGTGTCAGGGTGAAACCCGGACTGTTTTTGTATCAGGGAAAACCTTATTGAACTGAATAAAATCTAACATGTCCAGAGAAAAATGCGATTTCCTCCAAATATCAGGGTTTTTGAAGATTTTGTCCGGGTTCCGGCATAATCAAGATGGCAGGCCTATGTCTAACCATAATCAGGAGTAGCTGCAGAAAGATGAAACCACTTACTGACACTGTAAAAAAATCTAGTGTAGTGCTAGTTGGGTTGTGTAGCATAGTCGTAGTTGGGTTGTTAAATTGGAAATGGACAAATGCTTTCAGTCTATGAATAATTCTAGCATGTTATACCAAAATTATTTTTATTATATTCATAATTATAAATTTGACTTTGTGTTTATTTCTGGCAACAACAAAGCAACAATTCAAAGTGATTTTTTTTGCATGCAGATAGAATTTGGACCTGGCATGATATACACTACTGTTAATCTCGAGATATGGATAGCTCCTGTAAGATTACCAACATTTTCTTGCCACACAAAGTCACAAGAAAAGCTTAGGTATAAATATTTTTATTTATTTAATGTTTAGGGTGGTGATGCCACTGATGTCACAGATCGCTATATTTGCTAAATAATAATGATGCATTTCTTTCGTTTTCTATGTGTAAAGAAAGAGATGAATAAAAAAAGACAAAAGGTCTAAAATAATATGCAAATCATATGATGTGGAGTTCCACTGTGTGCGATAGCGCCCCTGAATTGCATAGGTGATGTACTGAGGCAGAGCAATTACATGGGCAGAGGGAATATTTTTACCACCATGTTTTCTTAATTTTTTTATATATTTTGTTGGTTTTTTAAAAAACAATAATAAACCCTATCTATAAACATAAATAGTTTTGTTGTATCACCCGTAGCTGGTTATGCCTTATAAAGGGTTAAGTTAAGTGATGACTTACAACTCTACTAATATTCATACCATCCATCACCATCATTGCCTGTAACTCTCTAAGATCATTGATCTATAAGAGATGATTTAAACTATACTATCAAAAAAAAAAAAAAAATTGTTTTATTTCAATGAGTAATAATCGCGGAAACAGAAGAAAATATTATATACTATCAAAGTTGTAAAAATCTTTACATTAAAGATATTTTCAAAAAAATCATTGTAACGGACTATTCAGAGTTCACTGAAATATTCTTTTTGGATTTTTCATGTATTTGTATGTTCATGTGTGTCATTGTGGCTTCATCATCCCAAATTTTCTAAATGGATTTCCTCTGTTTTTCGTACATGGGTAGCTGGGCATCTCCAGATGGTTATAGAATACTTTTTACCAGACTATGCGGAAGAAAAAAAGAGAGGTTATGACTTTCTCTCCTCTGTGAACAAAATTGCGGGCGCAACTTCTAGTAATAATTAAAACGTAACCTGTTCATGTGGAAGTTTATATAGAGGATTTCAGTGTAATGTTGGTGAAGCCATACATAAATGCTAGTTTACTTTATAATTCCATGCTAGTGGTAATGGGAAAATTGCTACATGGCACTTGATATTGTCTACATTATCAAATCTCAATATTGATATACATATCCAGGTCATCATTACACCTTACTGCTATTATAAGTATATAAACTTGATATAAATAAATGCAGGAAGTCAACAGCAAATAACTCTTAGGAAAGATATTTAGGACGAAAATTAACAGAGGAAAGTGGCAGTAGATACAGTTATAGATAGTACCTAAATAGTATTTATAGATAAAGTAATTTATTTGCGTACTTTAATTGCTCTGAAAGTAACCGTTCCTAGTCCATGTAAATGAATCCTTACCTTTGATATTCGTCATTCCGATTCGTTTAATCAATGTACCTAACTCGTTTGAACTTTAAGTTATGGTTCTAGATCTAGAACCCTGAAAATTTTACTTAACGAGTCAATAACAAATTATTTTATGAACTTATAACACTTCACTAAATTCATTTTGATTCCGGTCAAGCCACAAATAGAAGGATTATTTATATGCGGCGTAGCAGAACATTAGTTAATTGGTGTTCTATTTCACTATTTACATTAATTTATCACTTTGACAATTTTTGCATAAAACTGGAAAGTATGAATTTTAAATGAAAAACTTGGACAGACTTGAACGAAGTAAGACGTCATGTCGACCAAAAATGTTTAACGACGTACGTAGTGATGTCATGCAAAAAATAAAATATGTAAGCTATCGATTAATGAGCTTACAAAAGTTATAAACAAGTGCAAAAACTTAATTTATTTTTATTTATTCTATTCAACAAATGTTCCCTCTAACAGGCAGCGCCCTGCGTCCTCGTTTAATGTAATGTAATGTAATGAAATATATTTATTTGCAATAGACATAGTGAAATCATACATCTAGACTTAATTAAGTCATGTAAATATTTGAGGAAGACTTGTTTTGTTTATAATTACAAAGAAAAAAGGAAAAACTGCCAAGAAACAAGTCACCTACAATAAGTACTGGGTACTATTCAATGAAATACATTAAAATACTCTTTTATGCTATAGAAACATTTTCCAATAAGCCAAGCAAACAATGCTTCATTGCCGTGTGCATTTGGGAAGCACCAGCCTGTCTGGGTACCTACTTTTAAAATTAAAAGTATCCCTTTTCATCTTAAATAAATCAGTGTATAGTTTTCAAATACACAGACCTCAAAGATATTTATTTATTTATTAAATAGATACTACATATTAGGATGAATACTTGAGAGTATGAAAAAAGGTTCCCGCGTCATGTACGTTAACGTAAAGAAGAAATCAATAAATATTTGATGCCATAACTTTTCTTGTTAACTGTTGCGAGCGGCGCAGTCATTCAAAATTGCCTTTCTATTGATATAAAAAAAAACACCTTATATTGTGCTGAACGCTATGATTTTTCGTTATGTCACTCTAATTTGTGTGTAACAAAAATGATACCAATTATTACAATAATGACGCCAAGTTGCTTACGTCGGATGCCCTGTCTAAGAAATGTGTGTAAGAGTGGGAAGGATGCCTTGCCTACCACCAGAGATGGGCAAAATTTATTCGAATGACGAATAACGAATAAAAATAACAAAATCATTCGCGAATAACGAATAAAATTTTCGAATAATTATTCGCGAATAATTCATTCAACGAATAAATCCTTCGTGAATAAATCCTTCGTGAATAAAATGTTCCACAAATGAATTATACGCGAATAAAATATTCGAATGATTACTAACTATTTACCTGCTTTTTACTTCGCCGTGTTTTCTTTTCTGGTGACTAATGTAATTCGATGTTGAATTTGGAAGTCCTTTTATTTTAACAATTTTAGGTGAACACTACACAGGTCATGATAACACTTTTTCTGCTTCGGAATAAATTTTGAAAAAAAAAACACCATCTAGTATAGTCAAGGTTAATTTCGTTTGATCTGTGCTGGAAAAAAAACTGTTTTCACTCCCGAAAGTAATCGTCGTCTGCATTAACTTCACTCATTTTCATAAAAGTTGTAAACAGCGGTAAGTAACGTGGTATATATATATATATTGCGACCGGCTTAGACAGAAGTATACGAAAGACTAATTGCTAAGAAATAATAAACAATAAGAGTTAACTACGGATAAAAAACTTAAATTACTTGATTTTCTCGCTCTTTTATATATTCTTCTCTTTTTATTTAGCTACCTGCGAAGAAATCACCATCCTTCGACCTCTAACACGCACGAGTTGCTTATAATATAAGTAGTAAATTTGTTTCTTCTAAATTATAATTTGTGATTTATTTGTTATTTTATAATAACACGAATAATTAGCATCACACTGCATAGTCCAGAGAAGATGAAACAGTCTTAAAAATATTACAGTGTCAAAATAAGAGAAATTACTAAATAAAATAATCGGAGTGGTGGAGACGAACTTGGAAACCTCAAAACCATTTTTTATATATCGGATCGGATTCGGAGAGCTAAACTAGCAAACTTGTACTAGAAGTGCAACAAAGGATTACTCTTGAAACAAGAGCTTTTCATGATGACTCAGTTCTTTGCTGAAACTGATTGCAGTATGTAGACCACGATGAAGAATAGAAAGCTCTTCAATATGTTCAATACACCATTACCTTCTGAAGCGTCTCTAGCTAGAGCGTATTATCAAATATACCAAATCCCCTTTCTTCAAACAACTTGTTCTGAAAATGAATTCTAAATCAATCCATGTATTTATTTGTCTTTGTTTTTGCTGATAATATAACAGCACTGTCCCCGTTTGGGCCTGGGACGGTCAGCTGGACGCTTTCCTTAGTCCCTCAATTAGTACATAAAAAATAGAAAAAAATAATCTATGATAAATGTCAGATTGACCTTGTCAACTCGTTATAAACACACCGTTATTTTTAAAGTTTTCGTAATATAATGGGATTTTCTTTAAATTGGATCATTGTTTGCTCACTTACGGATTTTTGTATGCCTGCTTCGATGACTACCTTCGTTTTGGACCCCGGATTTGACCTTGATAGTACGAAGACCATTGTAACTGAAATTGGATTTTGAAACCACGACTATGGATAATATTCTTTTTGTTAAAGTGGATTCTTCCAATCTGCCAAAAGTAGACACATTTATGCTTATGGAATTCATGAAGTATAGTAACAAACACAACATCGCTGAAATAAGAGGCGTCAAAGCGTTTATGTAAGTACAATGCAAGTGTGTAACATTGCATATGGATGTTGTGTAAGATAAAGCCTAGAACCTGTAAGACACGTCTGAAAGCATTCTATTGTTTATTACCAACCAAGGCACTTTATTTATTTATGTTTATATAGTATTTAGAAGAAAGAATGCCCCATTGTAGTTATTTGAGAAATGCTCTGTATATTGTAATTATATTGAGATCTGCTTTGATTTTATAACAATTCGTTATTCTAACCTTCACTTATTTTAAGGTCTACGCGGGAATCATACGTGGAAAATGCAGTTGGATATCTTGAAGTGAAAAGGGCCGGAAGCCTATGTGATTTCCGAGCTAAAATTGTACCTGAACATAAAATATCAAAGAAATATTCCATTGTGACAGCCCGTCTTGACGACACAAATAACACTATTACGGATGTATCTTGCGATCTGGAAAAAAATGTGTTTCTCGTAATTTTGAATAATGCCACAACTTAAATAAGGGTTGAAATAAAGCCTCGTTAAATCGATTTATTTTTTAATTTAACCAATAGGTAGGTATGCATGGAAATATTTGTAGATGTTGCACCCATCTTGGCAAACTAGTCGCGACTGTCCTGACAATACAATCATTATTTATTGCACACCAACAAGGTAACCTAGGTTTTTTACAATAAGTATTTCAAAGTAAAATACAGGATGCAAACAGGTTAAATTATAAGTAACCTAATTTAGGGTGCTGCCGGCAGCAAGTAGCACAGAGGGACCTCCTGACAATGGACACTGTGTCTAGGAGTACTGCCTTCTGTATTCTATCTCAAGACCCTTTACCGAAACAAGTATTGGGACAATGATCGTCAAATCGATATATGTTTATATATAGACTACTATTTGCCAGCACTCGTCTCCCACCAATCTCGGCTTGTCAAGTTATAACTATATTTATTTATATAACTTAGTTTAATTTAAAAATAGAATTGGTTGTCTGTAAGGTCGGTTTACGCACGATAATTTTACGTGATAACATGGAAGGAAAGCCGAACGCTACCTACCCTACCTTACCCTACTCTACCCTACCCTACCCTACCCTACCTACCTACCTACTTACCTACCTACCTACCTACTAACCCACCTACCTACCTACTTACCTACGTACCCACCGACCTACCTACCTACCTACCTACCTACCCATCCACGTAACTACCCACCAACTTACCTACCTACCGACCTACCCACCCACCTACCTACTAACCTACCCACCTACCCACCTACCCACCTACCCACCTAAACCAACCTATCAACCTACCTACCCACTCACCTACCTACCTACCTACCTACCTACCTACATACCAACCTACCTACCTACCCACCCACCTACCTATCTACCTACCTACCTACCCACCTTCCTATCTACCTACCTACCTTCCTACATACCCACCTACCTACCTACCTACCCACCTACCTACCTACATACCCATCTACCTTTCCACCTACCTACCCACCTACCTACCTACTAACCCACCTATTTATCTACTTACCTACGTACCCACCGACACCGACCTACCTACCTGTCCACCTACCTACTTACCCACCGACCTACCCATCGACCTATTTACCCACCAACTTACCTACCTACATACCTACCCACCCACCTACCTACTCACCTACCTATCCACCTACCTGTGTACGCAGTCGCAGTCGCAGTCGCACAGTCGCAATCGCAATCGCAATGTTACGAGCGGCTCGGGACACTTTTTTGTGTGTGCAGCCAGGCTGGCCGGGCGTTCAACGATTTATAAGACGTTATCACGTCAAAAACAATCAAAATAAATAATTTTATAACAATGATAACCGCGATCCCGCTCGTTCCCGGCCGCCGGCCTCCAACCGCTCAGTGACACACTACCGTGCTAACTGCTAATGAAAAGGGATGTAAAACACATGGAAACTCCTACTAAAAAGCCTTTTAAACTAGCACGACGGCACGCCCTCACATATAAGGGATTTCAACGCGGGTACATTCTTCGTAAAAAAAACACCCGTATTAAATCAATATTCTTTTATTATTTCAGTTGATACTATGTAACAAAAATATTGGAAGTATTACAAACTGTAAAATATGTTCCTATGTAGGTATTATGTTTGGCTCGACAACAGATTCTAGAAAACATCCACTCAAAGCTGTATCACCGAGCCTTCATTCATAATGTTCTCAATTTTTTTCAAGGAAATGCCATTGCATATAGTTCACGATCACTTAAACGTTTGTGTTCTTCGCAAATATAAAGCCGACGCTTCGGGCAGTTTCTATTAACCATTGGTGTCAACCATTTTTCTTTCGAAAGAAAGAACTTAAAACTTGGGTTTTTTTACATCATTGGAGTTGGTTGGATTGGAGCCTGTTGGTAAAAAACATGGCTTGGATTCCTTAAATCGTTGATATGCGGGGCCATCCATGGCAAAGAATATTAATAAAACGACAAAATGACAGTATTCCAGTTTCCGTTCCTATGGTCATCGTAAAAGCTATCAAGGTCAAGTCCAGGGTCCAAAGCGTAGGTAGTCATCACAGCAGGCAAGCAAACGGTGGTCAAATTAGAAGAAAATTCCATTATATTACGAAAGCTAAAAATAACTGTGCGTTAATGACGAGTGACAAGGTCAATCTGACACTAAGCATAGATTATATTTTTCTATTTTAAATATACAGATTGAGTGACTAAGGAAAGCGTCCAGCTAACCGTCCCAGGCACGAACGGGGACAGTCAAAATACTTTTATTTTTTGTAATTTTTGAAAGCTACAGAAAAATCTGTAACTTTTTTCCAGGAATGAGGAAGGTTATTCCTATTCATAAAAAAAAATCAAGTGATTAAAAAAAAATCATCCATTCCCCATTACCATTCATTGACCCTTACTTAGCATGCTCGTGTTGCTTATAAATATAAAATCATACGGTTTTCCAAAATATTATTCGTAATTTATTCGTAGTTTTATTTGAATAAAATAACGAATAAATCATTCGTTACTCGAAATTGCACGCGAATAATTTATCCGCGAATAATTCATTCGCGAATAAAATTACGACGAATAATGCCCAACTCTGCCTACCACCCGCACACCACTCTTCATTCGTCCGTGAACTGTCAACAAGCTGCTATGTCGCGCTGCGTAATTAAAGAAGCAATTGTGTCCAGGCTCTTCATCGTGTCACGAATAGCGTCATTAATATTGTGCGACATTAAATCGTAAATACGTATTAAAATTATTGTATACTAGCTTCTGCCCGCGACTTCGTCCGCCTTCGTCGTTCATCGCGGATAATGGTATTTTTCCGGGATAAAAAGTAGCTTATTTCCTTCCCCGGGACTCAAACTATCTCCATACCAAATTTCATCTAAATCGGATCAGCTGTTTAAGCGTGAAGAGGTAACAGACAGACAGACAGATAGACAGACAGACAGACACACTTTCGCATTTATAATATTAGTATAGATGTGTTTCATTTTGTGACAGATTTGGTAAGATTTATTTAAATTAAAGGTTAGTGTCAATTGGCAAGTATATGAGCGAGGTTCGCCATGTTTTTCCAAATTGTCATTGTCTAGAAACAGCCTATTCACTCTTGTCTTGAACACGCCCAAATTATAATGGTCGGAGAACACACTTGCAGGCAACTAGTTCGACTCCTTTGCGGTACGCATGATAAAAGTGGCACCAAAACGCTTTGTGCGGATACGCGGAATATTGACCAAGTGTGGATGGAACGAACGCACGCCTCGTGTATCCCGATGGTGGAAAGGGGGCTGGCGAAATTAAATCATGTATTTCCCCCGCACATTCGCCGAAATGTAACCTGTAAAAAACCAAAAGACGTGCGACCCTACGTCGATGCTGAAGGCTCTGCAGCTTAGTGTCAGTCAGATTAGGGTCACCAATAAGACGCCTAGCTCGTTTGTCAACCGAGTCCATAGTGGCCAGTTGGTATTTAGCTGATCCGTCCTAAAGGTGGCAGCAGTATTCCATACATGACCGGACTTGTGCATGGTAAAGCATTAGAAGATGTCCTGGAGTGAAATACCGCCTAACCTTGGAGAGGATTCCGAGTTTTTGGACTGCAGTCTGCTTTGGATTCGATATATTGACCGAAGTTGAGATTGGCAGTCAAGTGGACACCAAGAAGCTCAAGGCTGCCAGTCAATTTTACAGGCACATTCGGCTCGAATGGGCTCCGTTTGGTGGAAAACAGACACGCCTGCGTCTTGGTAGAGTTGAACGTCACCAGATTAGCATCACCCCAAAGGGAGACTGCATGAAGGGATGCGTCCACACGGTCTACCATTGTCTTTCGACAAGACTGGAGTGTTTCCCTGCTGGCCTTTGCATCCGGTAGATATCTGTCCGCAACTGCGCTGTCATCTGCGTACCCAATGATGACGGGCATAAGCAGATCGTTTATGTGCAGTAAGAATAGAGTTGCGGACAGGACTGACCCCTGTGGAACTCCGGCATCGATGGCTTGATGGTCCACAAGGTTACACAAGAAGTCAGATATCCAAGTACCACCACCATAAGGAACACCGTATGCAGGAAGCTTGGATATAAGGCCAGCGTGCCAGACCCTGTCAAATTCCTTAGAGATATCATGAGACGCGGCAAGAGCTTCGCCGTGTTTCTCAATGGCCTCACTCCATAAGTAGATGGCATACACTAGAAGGTCCCCAGTTGACCGGGCTCGGCGAAATCCGTACTGAGGGTCACTGATAAGATCGTTACCTTCTAGGTAAGCCAGGAGTTTGTTGTTCAGTGCACGTTCCGTAGTCTTGCAGAGTATGGAGGTGACAGAGATGGGACGGTAATTGACAGGGACAGCTCGGCTGCCTTTTTTGGGTACAGGTTGCACGTTTACAAGCTTCTACGATTTAGGTACTACTCCAGTCTCTAGTGAGAGGTGATACAGGCGTGTCAGTGGTGGAGACAGCTCGGGTGCACAGGTACGCAGGACTATTGCTGGTATACCATCAGGTCCACTGGCTTTGTTCACGTCCAGAGACTGCAGGATTTTTAAAATCTCTTTTTGATGAATACGTACTTCTGCCATGGAGCAGTTAGAACGTGGTAGGATGGGTGGAGTTTTACCCGCAGTATGCAGACGCAAATTTCGGGCAAAAAGAGTCGCAAGTCTAAACTAAATGTAATCTATTCCAGTAACGTTAGATAATAAGCCGTAAACTTGTATTGAAACCTATATTTTGGCATTCTAAAGTTGTCTCAAAACTCAAATTAGTCACAGCTGACTAGTTTTTAGCAAATGTCGCGCTTCCTAAGCTTTTGATGAGATTTTCATGTATAACAAAATTGTAGGGCATATTTTTATCTACGTTTTATTCGAAAAAATATATTATTACGCTTAACTGTTTTTTAGATAAAGCGCGGGAATTACGCAGCACTCAGCCAATACATAGTCTATTTTTAGGGATTTTTAATTCAAAAGAAAAACACGGAACCTGTATAGGATCACTCGTCTCTGTCTGTCTGCCCGTCAAAAATAAAACTTGTAAAATATACTGTGTACCATATGAAAGGGCTTGTTCTGAGGGATCTCAAATATATATTTTTATAGTTTTAAAACAAATAACTCTTAGGTTCTTTAATAAAAAAGACAAATATATACATTTCTTTTATAATTATTTAGTTTTTCCTATTAATATTCATAGATCGAATTACAAACCGTCATTATCCATATCAAAGCATCATTATGATTTCAATAAACGTCAGTATCCGTATATTGGCGTCATTATGGTTGACACACAAATACAAAAAAAAACATAATTTCTGCGAAACTATGCGTCTGTGAGCCGTGCCTCTTATAGGACACATTTTACTACCGTCAAAACTAGAGAATGAGACCAATTGAGTTGCGATAGCACGACATTTATTACAAAGACAAACGTTTCTAACAAAATAATTAATGCTCAAATATTCACCCATCACTTACAGACTAATCCAACACATGATATATAAAACACAACAACAAAGATCTAGATATAAAAAAAAAAACATGTTTGCAAGGCACACATTAATTTAACAAACATAACACATACTTAATTTCTATTAGGAGAATATAGTAAACCACATGCGACTTTTGTGAATTCAGTCAGAGAGCAGTTAAAGAGATCTGTTTTAGTTAAGATCCAGTTCAGCATGTTAATGGCCGCATGTGAATGGTGCGCGCGATCGGGAGCGCGGCCCTTGGGGCACCGCCAGCTCCAGTGACTCTAACACAGTAGAGTTGTGCAGTCTACCCCTTAACACTTTGTAAACATACTAACTAGAGCCTAGTTTCTTCTAACTTCCAACTTCATATATCCTACCATCCCAAGGCTTCGGTTGCTGAGATACTCTTGAGCCAGCTATAAACCATGACTTTCATGCCGTCACAGTTATATTTCAAATCTTCATTCACTATATGGCCAGGATATTTAAAATGCACTATTCTCTGCAATGGTGAGCCACTGAGATACACAGGCGGTACAGAAACTAGTGGTCTGTTTTTGCCTTTAAATACCAAAAGCTCACTCTTTTTTGAGTTCTTCATTAAAACATGCTTTTCAGCATAGGCCTCACAAATATCTAATCATTTACACAAGCACTATGTTATACGCGTAACTTATATTATTCAAATACGGGTTCTGCTAAGCAGTGGCGTAGCTACCGAAAGGCTGGACGAGGCTGTTCCCCGGGGCCCCCAGGCTTAGGGGGGGCCTTAGGACCCTAACCAGTAACATAGCTACAAAAAAGGTTAGACGGTGACAGAACCTCGAACTGACGTTGGGTCCCAATTTTTTATTTTGCCCCAGGGTCCTTGACCCTTGGTTACCTAGCTACGCCTCTGCTGCTAAGCTACACGATCAACTGGTTCACGTTTATATTAAAGAATATTTAGGAGACGTTAAGACTCCCTGTCGCACCCCGCACTGAAGTCTATTTTGGTCATATAAAGCGCTTCCCCATTTAACGGCATTTGTCTTATTTTGGTACCAACCAGCTCGAAGCCATACATTTCGATACATTTAGCTCTCCTACTATATCGTGCCGATAATGTAGTCTCGGAGAGTCAGAGAACGATACAATATAACAGCGCTCATTGCCTCTATCTATCGATATTACACTTGTAATTGATTGTTGTACAACACTAGTTCCATCAACGCTATTCAAGACAAATTTTAAAATTCAAAGGCTGCGCAATATTGACATTGCATCTCCACGATTATTTATTAACCTTAAATAGTTCAAAAATCAAAGCATGTTCAAACCATGTTCAAACCTACTACCAATATTACCTCGCAATTTTAAATAGTTCCGAAATTACATTACGTTCAAGGAGTATATTTGGTGCTGTAATAAAAACTGTAAAAAATAATACATTATATTATCAAAGTGTATTAAAACAATTGTATTTCCTGCGCTGTTTTTATACTTTAACGAATTTATGAAGATGAAAGTAGTTTTAAGTTTATCTTCAACACAATCGTTCAACATATGACAATCAATTTGTCATCTTGACTTTGTCACTGACGTCGAGCAATTTGTTGACTGTTTGAAGATAAAAACAAACAATTATAATACTTTCATTTCATTTCAAAACGGATTTAGTCGTAAATACAAATATTGTAATAATGAAAAAAATATTTGGTTGGAGCAATCTTGGACCATTATAAATAGTATCTTTGAATTAAATAATAGAATACACGAAATTTTTAACTATGAGTTTGTTATACCAGAGTGATAGCAGTATACTGATAGATCACCGTATATACATAAAGAAATTTTACGGTTGCGTTTCTTTTGGTGACAAAATGAATGCTTACGAAATGACCCAAAGTTTATTTTGTATAATTAGTGATCAAGAACCACCCAGCAGGAAAAGAAAACTTGAAAACCAACAGTTACATGAAGAAGTATGTACTTAACAAACCTATTTACAGCTTAAAAAATGAAACGATTACGCTTAATATTTAATTTGTTAAAAATATATTCTAAGTTTTACATACGATTTTTGGTCAAAGCATCTGTTCCTATCAATAATATAGTTGTCACATATGTTGTTGTTGTCCTAAGGCACCCAGGTGCAGAGAGCCTTCAGAATTTTGCGCCTTGTCTAGTTGACATATCATTGTTTAATATTTGCAACATATGATCAATATAAGTTATATTTCAGTGTTCAAAAGTAAAAGAAATGTATGAGCAATTTTTAAACAATCTACCGGTTCATCTGAGATCAAGTTCAAACATAAAAATCAACACAAGTAAAGTCCGGGATTTAGCACAGAAGTTATTTGAGTCAACGCTGTTTGATCATAAGGGTATCAGTGGAGGCAATGATTCAGACAGTGCACTAGCTTGCACAGTCAAAGAGAATAGTTTTCTTATTCCACCCAATTCTAGGTAAGTTTTCAACTTGGATATTAATGTTAAATTGAATAAAATATTTACTATTGCACTAATCAAGAGTCTTGTACAGAACAGTCAATTTAAGTATCCATAATCATCAGTGCTACGCTATACAGTTGAAAAATATATTTTCTTGTAGTTGACTGAACATAAAATTCAAAGCCAGACAAGAACCATTAGAAAAATAATTTGAAATTTGAACTTTGATATATGCCTGTGTTACTCTTTTTCAGTCCCAAAAGGAGATAAAAGAAAGATTCAATTGTTGTGAGCTCAAATGAGATAATATACGCGATATAATCCATTAAATTTGATTTATTTAAATGAGTAATAATCACGGAAACAGAAGAAAATATTATATTCAATGGTTTTCATTTAAATTTTTAAATCATAAGTTTCTTGTTGAAAAGGTATAGAAATTGCCACTCAGGAAAGCTCAATAAACTTGTTTTCATACATGGGGCAATACTGTACTTTTCGTGTTTACTTGAGTCTTTATTATGTAGAAATATTCGGAAATCTTCATAGCACCAAGGTTCTAGACTGAGCCTGTGGAGACATCAGGAGGATCCTGCACTTCTGGACACAGTTAAGCTGGCAAGACCCTAGGCAGCAAAATCCCCATGCACAGTGGCCCGGCTTTCATGGGCTAAGTCTGGAAAATGGAGCCCATAACTATAACCATTACATATATATACATTTTCAGATTCTTCTGTGGAGATGTAAAGGAGCAATGTAATAAATTGAGTGGTAGCAAGTTTGACATAGTGATAGCAGATCCTCCATGGTGGAACAAGTACATAAGGAGGCTGAAGAATGCCAATGACAAGCTCAGGTATGTCAATATATACATGTTTGTCTCCAAAACCAATATTTTCAATTTTACTTGCTAAGTTTGTGTTTAAGCAGTGACTGACAGTAATGAATAATGAGTCCGTAGGAATAGATGCATGAAATTTTACTCAGGATTTTCTTACATAGCATAGCAGAAATCCTATGCATGTGGCTAATTGCTATAAAGAAGCACAGTAAGAAACTATTACATAGAATTTATTTGCTTTATTCCAGTTATTCTATGATGTACAACAAAGACATTGCCTCCATACCTGTGAAGAATTTACTGGCCTCAAACTGCCTTGTTGCCGTTTGGTGTACAAATGCCCCTAGCAACATTGCTGCAGTCAAAGACCTGATATTCCCTCAGTGGGGAGTAGAGTACTTAACCACTTGGTATTGGTTGAAGGTGAGTTGGCTACAGTCTCATCGCCTGCACAGAATTTCGGATTTAAATTGAAAAGAAACAGTAAGAGCTGAAGATTCATTTCTTAAGAAGCTTGTTAGTTAACAAGTGACAAACAAGTAGAATACCTGATTTATAGTAGTAAAGTAACTGCAGTCTGACTGATTTCAAATCCCTTTTTTCTTGTTCAAATCCCAGTAAGGTCAAAAGTAAGAGCTGAAGATTCATTTCTTAAGAAGCTTGTTAGTTAGTTGTCACATAGTTGTCAAGAGTCTTGGATGTTTTCAATGTGTATAAGTAAAGATATCTATTAAATATATTGTTGTCTACTTACTCATAACACTCTCTCTCAAGCCTTATTGAGATTACCATAGGACTGGTTCGATTTGTGTAAAATTGTCTCCTAATATTTATTTATTTATTTGAATATTTACAATTTTTCCGTCTAGGTTACAACCAATATGGAGCCATTATGCAACTTCAGCGTTGGGTGTAAAAAGCAACCATATGAGAGGATTATGTTGGGGAAAATTGGCGATATATCTGTCCCAAAGGACCAGTTGATTGTCAGTGTGCCAAGCGCTCTACACTCACATAAACCTCCTTTATTAGGTAATAACTTAGCTTTTAAGTTTAAGATAAGGTACTCATTTGGCGTAAGTATTTTGTGAATAATGTGCGTTTTCGGGGCCAAGAAGTAGCCTACTTCAATCATCATCATCATCATCATCATATCAGCCCAAGGAGGTCCACTGCTGAACAAAGGCCTCACCCAAGGATCCTCATAACATCACGACCGGTGGTGCGCCGCCCTCATCGAACGGTTTCCCGCGATCTTCACCAGATAATCAGTCTTGTTGGTGGCCTTCCACGATGCGTTGCCTATGTCAATATCCGGCCCAAATTATATTTTTATTCCCTAAAATCGCGTCGATATATTTAATTACGTACTCGGCTACTGCGTTATTGTTAGACACCCCGATACGGATTGTCTAACAATAACGCTCGTCTACAGCGTAGTCAGGTAAAAATAACCTAAAACCATCTCGAGATACCCAGCTACCCGTGTACCCAAAATAGTTGAAATCGGTTTAGCCGATTTTTCGTGATGAAGCCACAACGACACATAACTAGTCCGTAAAAAACATTTTACAACTTTATGATAGTATAGAAGAGCAAGTTGTGGGATAATTTATCACTCCAGTATGGACAAACAATGTTATTCCCCATTTCATGGTTCCGTACTAAAAAAGTAAAAAAGGAACCCATGCTACTATTACAACGCTTTATCTCACGATGTAGGTACTCATGCTATCTATTTGAAAATTGGCATTTTCATAAGCATGGCTAGCCCAAATGCATTGCAAATGAAAAATATCAACATATAAGTATTTAAATTTTCTTTGAAAAACTACCAATATTAGGGGGGCCGAAAATTAAAAGTCTAACTACTAGGTCAATTAGAGTATAATACTCGTATGAACGTGCTTGATGTGCACATACTCAAATAATTTTTTTTTGCTGTATTTAATCTTTTTTTTATTAAGGAAAATGTGAAAAAATCCTCCCTATCTCCGAAATTTACCAAAGAAATGTTATTTTTTTATATTATTTGATATGAATATTACAGAAAAATATATCTATATCTATTCGTGTAACGTTTTTATTTAATCTCCAAAAACCGTTTTTGAATAACCCGATTTGGTTAAGTTTGCCCCTCACTTGTATGCGACGCCATAGATATCAGAGGCAAACTTAACTCAACCGGTCAGTTGACTTGGAATATGTGAAAGTTTGTATGAAACCCTCAGTGCGCGAGTTAGACTCGCAATTGGCCGGGTTTTTAACTCCATTTCCAGGCAGACATAAAAAATCCCTTATTTCGTTTCACTCTGATATTTTCAAATATTTTTTTCAAAAGCTTCCGAAACTTCGGGAACTCAAATGAGATGATATACGCGATATAATCCGTTAAATTGTTTTATTTAAATGAGTAATAATCGTGGAAACAGAAGAAAATATTATTTCAATATTTGTTTCAGAACAGTTATCGCGGTACGTGAACACACCCAAGCCTGAAATCTTGGAGCTATTCGCTAGGTACCTTCTGCCGAACACCACCAGCGTCGGCTTCGAACCGCTGAAGTGGCAACACATATCTCTGTACGATAAAATAAGTTGATGAATAAAGAAAGGTAAACTTATTATGTTTATTTTTTGTTGAATCATCAGCTTCAAAAGCTTTTAAGCAGGCTTACCTAAGATAGTGCCTATTTCCTGTCGATTTTAAGAGATCCACCTTATGTTCAGTAATCAGAGGCCACTGCGAGCTGCGACACAAACAAGGGGACTTAAAGTCGAATATTTTTATTTAAATACTCGTACAAAAATGCCGTAACGGTTTTTTAGTATCTCTTGAAGACTCCTTTTTTCACTTCGTTTGCTAGAAAGCGCGAGCAATAGGCTATTCTGTAGATTATTTGAATTATTCTAGTAGAAATAAAACAATTTAACGGATTATATCGCGTATATTATCTCATACTAAAATACATACTAAAATGAGATAATATACGCGATATAATCCGTTAAATTGTTTTATTTCAATGAGTAATAATCGCGGAAACAGAAGAAAATATTATTCTAGAAGAGTCTAGAGCTATACAGAAAAAAAGAGAATAACAAAGGATTATTGATAAGTTAATAACATAATAACTGATTCACGCTTTTCGACATGTCGAGTATCAATTTTTTCCTGATAATTCTTTAAGCACCACGTACCAGTGCCGTTTTTTTTTTTGGGGTACATTTTTCCAGCATTTTATGTTTTATTACTCAAACGGAGCTTCCGACGATCAAGCCGAAGATGATGAATTATTTTATTTTAGATAATATTTCTAATCTGCTGTGCAAAATTCAAAATCTCGTTGTAAGCATCGGTGGTTCAGTGGTAGAATGCTCGCCTGCCACGCGGGCGGCCCGGGTTCGATTCCCGGCCGATGCAATATATTTTTTATATTATTAGGTTCTTGGAAATTTGGTGACGCTATTCATGGCCAGGAAACGATTATTTTATTTAACGTGTAGTTTTTATGAGTGTTACAAAACATTTATTTATTTTTACTAGTTTTTTTTTCTAATGGATTCACTTGCGTGACAAAGCTACATATTTTGTTAATCGATAGCTATTTTTTGGTAACAGTGTATTTTACAGGATGAGAAATAATATATTCCATATTTTTTTACAAAAATAACACTCGTAAAAATCTTTACCATTAATTGCTCTGTTGTACAGTCCAGCATCAAATGTCTGTAACATCCAAATTGCCAATTATATCGCAATACATCTTCTATAAGTAACATATATAAAGTTGTAACAATGAAATGTACATTGAAGATATTTCAAAAAAATATTGAATCCGACTATTTGGAGGTCACTAAATCGAAAAAAATGTTTTAAGTTTTTTTTGCATGTTTGTATGTGTCGATGTGACGATGCCAAATCGGCTAAACGGATTATTCCAGTATCCATAGACGGTTATAGGATACGTTTTACCCGTCTACGCTGAAGAAAAAAGAGGGGTAATGACTTTTTCTCCGCCGCGAATGAAATAGCAGGCACCTCCTGGTTATAAGCCATTAAATACGAGACGATATATATGGCGCTTTGGATGCTATAGACTATTTGATGCTAGCTTTACTTAGCGTATTTTTTGAGTCAAATAAAGGACTTTACTTACAGGGATATTACGAATGAAAAAAAAAATGCATTTAAATATTAAAAATACTAGTTTATTAATTAATAATAATGCATAACAAGAGTCATAATGGAGTGATTAACTCTTCCCGTTGACAATGACACTGGTTTTCACATTCTTCTTGGGGTAGCCGTCCGGATTCATAGTCTGCCATCGCCAGAAATCAGTACCTGCAATGTCACATGAAGTATTTTACTAGGTCATGTACTTTCTTGTTACAATGTGAAACTTTTAGTATGGGTACAACTATACTATACTACCACGGAATAAAACGAGTACGTGCGCCAGGTATTTATATCGACCTCTTGCTGAATAAAAACACAATATTCATTTTCAAAACAAAATGGAAAAATACAGTTTTATTAAACACTAAGTTAAGTCCGTTAGTTGCGAAAGAGCTTATCTGAAATTAAATATGAATTCAATATTTGAGTCTGCCCTCTTCTTGTGACTGTCTGTCCATATGGCAGTGACGCCTTCTATATTAATAATCTTCCTCAAACTTGACAGTAACTTAAGAATACTTGGCACTGTTTTTACGATCTCATAAAATTGATGAATCTTTCTCCTGATCACTCCCAAGTCAAAATCATCAATTACATATTTTTTCTTTATAACTTTCGGTTTTTTGGGCGAATTAAATTTCGGTTGGCCCTCATTTTCAATTGATGACTATCCTACAGATATAACATTTCTTATATCTGTAGGATAGTCATCAATGGTTTTTTGGCAGTACCCAGTAGCTTCGGCCACAAGTTTGGCGATATTTGCGTCACTTTTATGTTCGAAGCTATTTTTGTCTGCTTTTCTTTTCCTAAAATATTCGGCCACTTTGAAAATGACAGCTTTAACATCTCGAGATAAAGCACGACCCATCTTTGGATATTCTATCTCATGTGCGTCTGACATAGACAGCCCGCAACAGATAACACTACACTCCGCCACGAGCGACGACGTCGGAATGACAGAGCGCAGTGGCTGCTCTGCCACCCCGTCTCGCCGCTCGCATACCTCAGGAGCGGCACAGCGGTTGTGGTCAAGCTATAAACATTACCAATTCTTTATTTGTCTTGACTGACAGATAACGTAGTGATTGATTATATTCTCTTTGTGATAGACCAAATCGGCTTCTTTTTATTTACTGTCAAAACGGTCAGAGTGTGAAGTTTCAAAGAAAAATAATTTCATGTCTGCTTAGTATTAAGTTTTTGTTGATTTTTAATTCGCCGAACGTCTAAAAATCGTAGATTTTAGAACCTACCAAATAGAAGGATGATGTGTGGAATTTTTCTGGGAGACGTTGAATGTTAGAGGCCTAAGTTCAGGTCAGTTGGCACGCCAAGGTGTATACAGCAGTGGGCTGCTATGGACATATGATGATGGACTTACACATCTCCTCAATGGTGTGCTTCGTCACCCAGTTGAGCTCGTTTTTCGCGAGCGTCGCGTCGGCCCACATGGCGGTGATATCTCCCACCCTCCGCGCCTCATACTTTAGCGGGATCTTCGTGCTGGTCACCTTTTCGAAAACTTCCACCAGCTCCTTCACGGAGACGCCTCTGCCAGTGCCGAGGTTATAAACCTGAAAATAGTTAGCTATATTAATGATAGCTCTTACACACAGCTTTTAGGGACGAACGGTGATCTTTTGTCCCTAAGTCAGATCTTTAAGCAGAAACTTGAGGTGCGTAATGATTTTATTGGCCTTGTCCTGTGAAATTACTTAGTTTCCAGTGACAAACGAAAACTTATATATTAAATGGCTAAATAGGGCAAATAGTTTATTTTTTATACTTAAATTTTTGTATGAAGTACAAAATTAAGACGCTTATAAGTTTTAAACAAGGAGCCTGAAGAATGCTTGTAATAAGATATGGTTCTATAATGTGATGTCAATGTCCTAGTTTTTAGGACATTATAAAGCACGATTCTGCATTGCGGCATTGGCCGTCGTTGGCACGATAATACGCTGATCAATAATTTGTTCCGTATGTACTTACTCCCAAATTACAATGCGGTCGGCGTGTTGGAATCAAAGTCTATTACAACGGCCATAAAAGCCGAAATATAATTAGACTTTCGTTATGAAGTTGAGTCAGTATTTGGTTAAAACGCCAGTAGGTATTAGTAACTACCTTTAGTCCAACGTGGTTTTCACCGAGCAGGTTCAAAGCCGCGACGTGTCCGCTTGCCAGATCCATTACGTGTATGTAGTCTCGTACACCTGTGAATAAAATCAGAATTTGTGTCAATTATCGCGAAGGTAATACTTTAATATCGTCACTTCACATATTTTAATATCGTTTTCTTGTTGTCTCGGTTCAGGAAAAAAAGGACACTTAGTGGACCGGCTTCGTCGCAGCGTCGTTATCTCTGGCCACCCTTTCAATGTTCTATCTAAGCTTAATTTTAAGTGCTGATATTTTTAACTAACACAAGATCACCCTGAACTTTTCTGAAGTCTTTCTTTCTAAACTAGATCTTGCTTTTGCCTTTATCCTGTGTTAAACTCTTAGGTTGAGTCCTTGTCTTAGATCGGAAGATTCAAAATTGTACCCTTACCAGTGCCGTCAGGGGTTTGGTAGTCGTTTCCGAAGACTGTGAGAACGGGTTTCTTGCCCAGCGCCACTTGTGCCATGAAGGGCATCAGGTTTGTGAACTCCTTGGTCGGGTCCTCGCCTATCAGACCGGAGGGATGCGCGCCGACAGGGTTGAAGTAGCGAAGCGATATTATGTTCCATCTCTGCAAAGTGACGTTATTTGATTATTTCATTGCTTAACTGTCAGACTCACGTAATTATGTGTTTTTGTTTGTTATTGAAGCAAATGCCTTCAGGTCTTTAGTTAGTGATTTGGTGATGACACGTCACGATTGTTCCGTGCTATTACAGTACGATTACTTTGAGTTTACCACTGACATACGCATTTATTCCATGGATATTCGATTTTAACACTAATGTAAAAGAGTTTATATTACTTACACACTGTCTAAACGTCGTTTGTTTTTAATAGAAACTCTTTTGTATTAGTGTTAAAGTCGAATATCCAATGAAATAAAAGCATATGTCAGTGGTAAACTCAAAGTAATCGTACTGTAAGACAGCTTAATTTTAACAAGGTTA
Source organism: Hedya salicella (assembly GCA_905404275.2). NCBI lineage: Eukaryota > Metazoa > Arthropoda > Insecta > Lepidoptera > Tortricidae > Hedya > Hedya salicella. The sequence goes on along the minus strand of FR990112.1, from coordinate 7,747,328 downwards.
CATTTTTTCGACAAACATCATAAACTCTAGGTGTTGAATTTTGTCCCGACTACTTAATAATGCAGGTAATTCCCGAAGCTAGTCGCATCTAAGAGGTTTTTCATTACCATCACAGCTTACAGTCACTGTCAAACTTTAAGTCAGTAAAACGCCGCGGCTACCACAATTATACCAGGGTCAAACAATGCGGTCACAACCATGTCATTCCACTTATCAAGTTCTCACGAAAGAAGACTCTCATTAGCTCTGACCGTTATATGCTACGTTCCATGTACATCAGTCAAGTCAAGACGATGTTTACCGAGATATAAACACACCTACTTAAATGGACTTAATGGACTTTGTATGACGCATGATTATCATTTGATCTTTTATCATCAGATAAGGTTAGGGTCAATCATCGAATCGCATTTTAGAAGTACCTATATTTTTCATGGCGATATTAAATATGTACATATAATAATCAGGGTCAGGTTTCTTCGCGAAGTGTGTGTCAGACATACAGATATTGATATCCATAAAGGACACATGAAAAAAAAAATTGTGGCAAACTTTTTTTGCCGACTGTACTTTTCTTTGAACATCCGTTAACTACAATCGCGACGATTGCAAAGGATTCGGTAGGATTGCGTTATTTGATTACAGAGTTCCTATGACCACCTTCCTGCTCCATCATCGGATCAGCTCGATGGTGTCATAATAATATTGTAAGTATTGTCACCTAACTTCGGAAACCCTGAAGTGGGTAAAAACTCGCATGATTTGACCCGAACAAACATACATATTTAAATACGTACATATATATTTTGCCAGTACAAACCTTATCAGCTATGCTCAGATCCTTAAGCATCTCCTCAATAAAGTACTTCGTCCTTCCGTAGACATTTGTGATATTTCCTGTAGGATGGTCCTCTGTGATCGGCAGATGTTTAGGTTCTCCATAAACGGTGCAGGAAGATGAGAATACCATTTGAAAGCAGTTGTGGGAACGCATTATCTGAAATTTTGTTAATTCTTATATACCATGTTTTTTTGGGCTGTAAAGGGAATGACAGATTTTTTGTTTTCGAACGTTTCCCCATAGGGAAAAGTTGTTTGTATGTACTATCATTACTACACTACTGATAAAATTAAAGTATATAAAAAATTCCGGCCACGTGCGAGTCGGACTCACGCATGGAGGGTTCCGTTCAAAATATACTCTAAATACTGCCGTATCTATGAAAATCCAATGTTAGCAGTAGTCCTAAGCAAATAGTACAGTAGCGGTGTGGAATAATTTTATATTGGTTACATACATAGACAGACATAAAAAAATAGATTCTGAGATTTATTTCGGTGATTGTGCTAACTATAAAAGCTACCTTCATACCAAATTACAAGTTTCTTGGACAACTGGAAGTACCTTATAATATAGGTTTTCCAGAGACGGCAATTTGTATGGAAACATCTTTTTAATGACTGTATCTTTGGTTTGCGTTGACTTAGAAGCTTTTGACAGCTTCAAGGGGCCGCCGATATAAGTATTTGATGTTAATTTCAACTTGATACCTCCACGCGCTCTTGACAAAAGGGTCTTTACTGACAAACGGACAGACGGACAACAAAATGATCCTATACGGATTCCGTTTTTCTCTTGAGGTACGGAACCCTAAAAACACGGTGTAGTTGGTCAATCAGTAAGTTGGTCTATAAAAAACTTGATTTCATGGTCAGATGTTCGTTACATCATTGATTATTGACATTCTTGATTAAGATCACAGTGTGAAATCACATGGTGATATAGGCAAGCGCAGGTTTAACCTTACAGCGGAATGGGAAATATAAGGAAAAAAAACGGAATTTTAAAAACTGCTCAGTTGACGTTCTTCAAACAACATTTACTTTCTAAATTCTTTGAAAGATGAATTATTATTCTTATTACCTCGAGTAAATTAAGCATGCCGAGCAAGTTGTTCTGGTAGTAGAGCAGAGGTTGTTGCATAGATTCACCGACAGCTTTCAACGCCGCGAAGTGGATCACGCAGTCTATTGGGTGCTGCAAAGTGAAATATTACTGACGGTTAATGAATGGTAACTACCAAAGACCATATATTATAAAGAAATAGACCCAACAAATACTTACAAAATGTATATGAGACCAAGCGGGTAATTTTTGTCATATTATATGAGAGTAAGAGTTTCTTACAAAAGATGTAGGTATAAAGATCTGGTCCTCGCCACGACGAGCCAGGCGAAGCGCAAGAGCAGTACCTACCTTTGCGTGTAGCGCTTCGTCGTTTTTTTGAACCCTCATAACTTGGGTTTGGATATAACAGATAAACAAAATTCTCGGGGTATGATGCCAATAGTTGACTTATTAAACTTATATGTAAAGTTTCAATTGCATAGCTCTTAAACTTTAGTTTTTATTGATATCTAACCACCCCTATTTCATCACTGGCTTACTCACTGACGATCATCAAAATTATTAAAAATTATTAATTATCATAATTTTTACGGTACTTCCTCAATTTGGAATGTAAGCTTGTATTAGTACAAAAACAACAAAAAAGATAATAATAGAACTTTTACCCCCCAACCCTTTCAACTAGGGGATGGAAGTTTAAATGAATGAATGAATGATTTATTGCGTGTATGGAAATTCAGGTTTACAAATTGCAGATCTCATTACATAATACAGTTTCACCGAATCCTACTAATTACAGAATCTTCAACAATTGATAAAACATGTCATTGCAAGCTTGAAGACAGTGCGAGCCATATGGTCTCGTCTTATCAACATTTTTCATGAAAATGATTTTGGTGGGTCTATTTTCAATATGAACTGATTAAGCCAGCCAGTGATGACTGATGATGGTGATAATGGTCCAGGGGCCCGTTTCTCAAAAGCTTGTAACTTGTATTACGAGTGGTAGTCTCTTTCCAAAAATATGACTTAAAAAGAGCCTTCCGCTTGTAATACAAGTTACGTAGGTCACTAGATAAGTTTTGAGATGCTCGAAATTCGAAAATAGAACGCACCTGAATTATATGTTTTCAAAAAGCAAATTTATTTAAAAATAGAACACAAGTTGCCGATTCGTTCCAATTTAAAAAAATAATATGTTACAGTAATTTTTATAAAACGATTTCCGCGTTTTTTCTTTGTAACGATGGAGCTTAACCGCGAACATTTGCGTGCTATGATATTTTATGATTTTAAATTTGGTTTATCTGAACAATTGTGTTTGCAACGATTGCAGTCAGCGTTAGGAGATTCTGCTCCTTCACGGGCAACAGTCTTTAGATGGTTCAACGAATTTAAAAGGGGTAAAACCAGCCTCGAAGATGACCACCGAAGTGGTCGCCCGCAAACAGCAGTAACTGCAGAAAACGTGTGGACTACTGAAATGTTGGTGCGAGAAGATCCACGAATAACATACAAAGACATAGAGAATATCTTAGGCGTCAATTCGGGGAGCGTTAGCATCATTCTACATCAACATCTTGGAGTAAGGAAGCCCTATTGTCGTTGGATACCACGTTTGCTCTCCGATACTGAGAAACAGGCTCGTGTAGATTGGTGTCGTGAGATGCGTCTACGATTCGACAACGGGACATCGCGGCGTGTATCGGAAAATAATTGCAGGTGACGAAACATGGATTTACCAATATGACCCGGAAAACAAGCGGCAATCGTCAGTATGGGTCCTCTCAGAGGGAAAGCTACCAACAAAACTACAAAGACCTCGTAACGTCGGCAAAAAAATGGTAGCTAGTTTCTTTTCACGAGGCGGGCATTTATCAACATGCTGGAAAATTATAGGTCAGTCAACTCTGATTGGTATACTACAGTAGCATTGCCGCAAGTTTTCAAAGCAGTGCGAGAGAGGAGACCAAAGACTGGACTTCGGGGAATCTTGCTGCATCACGATAACGCTCTTCACATACGTCCCTCAGAACAAAGGCGTTTATTGAGAAAGCTGGGATAGAAACCTTACCACATCCACCCTACAGTCCTGACTTAGCTCCCTGCGATTTCTTTTTATTCTTGGTGTTCAAAGAAAAAATAAAAGGGTTTTTTTTTTGAGTGCTGAAGAAGCTGTGGCTGCATATGAAGAAGCAATTGCGGACCTATCTGATGAAGGCTGGCAAAAGTGCTTCCAAAGTTGGTTCAGATGGCACTTTGTAAAGAGAGTAATGGAGAGTATTTTGAAAAAATGAAAATAAATAATACTAATATCTTCAATAGTTTCTTTTATCTCAAAATTTATCGAGTGACCCTCGTACAAGCGTTTATGAAAAGTAAAGTAAAGTATGTAAGTAATATTTGTAAATACTTAGGTGGAGTCGGTTGTTCACCAGTTAATTTAATTAAGATCTTTCTTCTATATTATATAATCACCCTGGTCTTTGTGTTCGTTGCCTACGGACTGGGGCTCCAACAACCTACAATATCTTCAAGGAGTATGTCCAAGGTCTCTCTCGTCCTGTTGGGACCAGCAAGCCAAACGATGCTGTTCTCCCAAAGTAATCGCTAATTCCGTAAGGTGTGGAGATCTTTCTTACCTTGTCAAAAATATCCTTAATCTGCGGCTTATCCAGCAGATCAGCTTTGTAAAACGTGACCTTCTTCCCCGTAATCTCCTCCACTCGCCGGAGCGCCGGAGACCCTTCGTTGTCACCCACGGCATTGGCGAAGTTGTCGATGGCGACCACCTCATGGCCGGCCTGGACCAGGTCGACCACGCAGTGGCTGCCGATGTAGCCGGCGCCGCCGGTCACCAGTATGGTCTTGAATCGTGGCATTGTGCCCGTTTGCTCTGAAACGAGAGCATACGTTGAAGACTAACATACATATTACTTACAAAATAATGTCACAGTATACCAGTTGTTAATCTTCGAACAAAAGTACACAAGGTTTGTATGCGTGCGCGCCGCGTACGTACGCGCTCGGTCCGCGTCACATGCAAACGGCGAGTATTGAATAGACAATGAATCAGTCGGGGCCGCGCTGTTATTGTCTTTATACCGTGATAATGTCTTCCATACTATTATAAAGTTGAAATAAAACAAACAAACGGGAGTCCTCCCGTGACCATGGAAAGCTGGAAAGCTTCCGAAACGTCGGGAACTAAAATGAGATAATATACGCGATATAATCCGTTAAATTGTTTTATTTCAATGAGTAATAATCGCGGAAACAGAAGAAAATATTATTATAAAGTTGTAAAAATGAAATATTTGTACATTGAAGATATTAAAAAAAAAGTGATACGGACTATACATATAAGAGTATTTGAAGGTCACTGAATATATATATTTTTTTATTTTTCTGAATGTGTCGTTGTGGCTTCATCACGCCATAATAGCTTAACAGATTTCAACTATTTTTAGGACACGGGTAGCTGGTCATCCACGGAGCGTTATATATATTATACCCGACTACGCTGAAGAAAAGGGAGGGTTATAATTAATTTTCCTCCGCTGACGAAGATGTGTGCACCTTCTAGTACTAATATAATAAACAAAATACCTTTGCCACGCGGGCGGAGCCGCGAGAAAAACCTTATTCCAAATAATCGTGACAAATATAATCGTATTCCTATTGGCAAACCGTCCAAATCACGGTTTTACTATTATCCCTGTACCACCCTATAATTTCGGGTACCTATAACGATTACTGATTAACATTCAATGACGATATTTATCTTTTCGTATTTACCCACGAGACAAATACCTGCAGGTCTATTCTTTTCTCTTATATTTGAAACCCATTCTCTTAAAAAGGCCTTAATAAATGCGAATTATTTCACAAGCAATCGAGATTGCGTGAGAATTAACATTAGTAGCCGTTTAAGCACGATATTTGATAATTTCGCTTAGATTAATGTCGTGCTTCGTGCTAGTTTCTGCCGTTTGATGCCAAGCGGGCAACGGCCGGAGAGGTAAATAGAAAGTTGACGCAAAATCAAGGACAGCTTACTAAACGTCATCTTCATCGCTTCGTCAGTAGAGAAGACTGTGGTCCGAAGATATTATAACTGGAACAACCTCAGGATAAGGTCGACATGAAGGCGTTGAACATACCTACTTAGAATTTTGTAATTGTGATATATGTAGACTTTCCGGATTCCATTTAGTTGTTCCGTTATTGCTGTATACAATTTCGTAGCCACTTTATTTGACAACTTTTAATTGGAATGAGCCAGAAAAGATCATTTTTTGACTCATTTTGATTTCACGTGTTTTTATTTATTTTTCGTTTCAATAAGCTATTCTAAGACACTAATTTCAAGTGTTTTACATTTTGATGCGCTTAATTTTTTTATTGCCGACGAGATATTTCGAGTAGTACTGGGGTTTGGCAAGGACAAATAAAAGATAAAATTAACACGAATAATTTATGCCTGAAATCCTATTTGTTTAATCCGATAATTTGCGATGGTTTTAGAATGACCATACCTTGTAAAATATTGGCTCATCCTAATGGGGATGATGACGATGACGGGGTATCAAAATCAATTCTAATTAGTCCGTCAGTCAGATAATAAAAAATATAAGACACGAATTTTTTGCTTTCAAAAAAAACATAAATGGCACTAAATTTAGGATTGGGGGCTCGTGACGTCACTCACAAGTAAATATTGAACTTAGGAGTGACGTCACGCGGCATTTTAACTCAATATATCGCCTTTATTTTTCGATTATGTAAAAAAAGAAAAAAAACTTGTCCAATATTTTTATTAATCTACATCACGGACTAATTATTAAAATTTAGTCATCGTCCCTATTATAAGTGTGTATAAATATATGATTTGTATGTATTGTATTAGAGGAAGCCTGTGCCCAGCAGTGGGACTTATATAGGCTGATGATGATAATGATAATTACTTAGTGAAGATGTTCATACAATCGAATTACTTGCAGGCGAAGTCTATGCTTGAATGCATTTACGTTAAATTTTGGTCAGTACGTCGCGAACAATATCCCATTAAGCCGCGGAATAAAACGCTGACCCTGGTGCGCAGCCACAGACACGACTAATCATATATAAGTAATCAAATCGAAGAGGAAGACACGATCATCAAACGTGATTAACTACTTAAGAGCGATTAATCGATGACGAAAATCGAAGATATGTAAAAAACTATTTATTTCCCTGATAAGAGGAAAAGTTTAGTTTGGTAAAGCATGAGGAAACAATTTAATACAAATATTGCAACGACTTTAGTTACTTTACACACACACTTTAATCGAATTGACTTATGGAGTTCGACTCTGCCTTACTTTTAACGTATTTTCAAGTCTATCTATAATTATTATTAGGGAGTCTGACAAAAGATACTCTACAATCACAAAAAATTGCCTATGAGCACATTATTATTAATAATATATATTTACATCTAGGTGAGTAAAGTTTTTTGGGGGCATCCAGTCGATTAGGGGGGAGGGAGTGAAGCTGGCTCTGTCTCGGCGAAATCACGTTTTTTTGCAAGAAACCCAATCTATATCCATACTAATATTATATATGCGAAAGTGTGTCTGTCTGTCTGTCTGTTACCTCTTCACGCTTAAACCGCTGAACCTTTTGGATGAAATTTGATATGGAGATAGTTTGAGTCTCGGGGAAGAACATAGGCTACTTTTATCCCGGAAAATTGTCCTTATCCGCGATAAACGAATTTAAGGCGGACAAAGTCGCGGGCAGAAGCTAGTTTAACGACATTGCAAATAATTGGGTTAAATTAAGTATAAATATTTCGTCACTAAAATATCGCTAAATCTTACACAATAATATGTATCGTGGTTTTAAATAAAAATATTGTTTTCTTTTTAATAAATCCAACTCAAGAAACATATATTTTGCAAAATCACGTAACATTAGGGGACGGGGGAATGGTTTGAGGAATCTCAGGGGGGAGAGGGGTCGGAAGTGGGTCGGAAAGTGGCTAAAAACGCCAAACGTAAATATTAATTTGGACTATACTTGTTTGGGTGGTTTAACGGTACGTTTTTCTTAAAGCTCGATGCCGTGAACAAGTAATAAGTTAGGGTCATGGTGCCACATAGTTTTGTTTTATTTTAAGGACCAACGACCATCGACACTACGCCATTGTCTTTTCCTACTTGGTTATTATCGTATTATCGTCTTGCTAAACGATGTGCAAGCAGATTTAACTTACCTGCTCTAGCGTGGTTTGAACTTTGAGAATGGTTGATCTGTAAGAGTGAGTTATTCTCGAATCAGAATTTTTGCTCAAATTATTTCTTTTAAAACAATAACTCTTTATTGCCCATCTTACAAAATAGCTTACAAAAGAAAATACTACATTCAAAGAGAGGTAAACAACAGGCGGTCTTGTACAGCGACTTTAGTGTTTAATCACGTTTAATTAAAGGAAATGTACTTAACAACACGTATGTTATCAATGAGATGGGATAGGGAGTAGGTATATGAAAATGTGTAGTAGGGATTATGACTAAATTTCAATAATTAGTCAAGTGGATTAATGAAAAATATTTGAGACGTATTTTTTTTATGTAAACAAATAATAGAGGCGATTCATTGAGAAATACGTGTCCAATATTTTTTTAATATGTACAGTTACATATTAAAAAGCCAGTGCGGACTAATTAGAAATTTGATTTTCGTACCCCTCACCGTGTGTATTATGTAATCATTTCTTTCTATCACGCAACACGCATCAACGGAGCTTCAACGTGATACAAAGATATGATACAAAACCTAATGATAATTGGCTATTTTTTTATTTCAAAAAAAAATAATGCTTAACGAAGGATAGTCAAAACACGTCATGGCACTCCAGCGACGCCACAAAAAAATTTATACATTAAGAAATGAGGACGAAACACAGTTCAGAAGTATGCTTAAAATAGAGAGGCGTTAGACCCATTACCCTTTCTGGTTATTATCGTCACTAAACGCAGTTTGCACAACTTTGTAAGCCATTGTTGATGATTTATCCTGCTTTGTGGTTGTGACTGAAAACGTTGAACTCTAAGCTGCAATCTTGAGCGAGAATTTTAGCACCCCGTAAGCCGGTACCTAACTAGTTTCCTGCCTACATATAGGCGTATGTATATAGGTACCATACCTACCGATATACATCGTGACCGTTAATAACCCGAAAGATTTAAACCACATATTTTTGACGACTGTACGAGTAAATAATGTTATATTAACATGGGTCTAATTAAGTGTCTTAATTAAATTACTATTTCAGTACGAATTAAATCTTATTAATTGCCCGCTTCTTTGTGAACAAGCCTTTAGGAATCTCAAGTTGAAGAACAGAGAGCGAGCATGACACTTTACGAATCGCTCCGAAATCATACGATGAAAGGCGAATGGCGTGACTTGTATTCCATGAATGACAAGAAGTGTCAAGTTATGTCTAGCACGATGTTTGTGTTGAAATTATTTTTATTTATTGGCACCACAAAATACCACAAATACTTATGTATCCAAATTTTATTAGGTGCTACGACATGAAAGTGCTCTTACATTATTATTGAAACTTTGTGTCTTGGGTATCTTTTTTTTTACTAACAATCACAACCATAAATTGTTAGGCATGATAATATTCGAAGGAAATCATACTACTTATTTTTTTACATCATACTTACCTCTTACCCCATACAGGAAAGGGACTTTGTTGTAACAGCGATCATGCTAACCTGTACCTACGGTAAAATAAACAACAACATGAAACAGTTACGCATTTTTATTACGAGTAATTTAATGAATTAGATTTTCAAAATGTGTACCGCCGTTTTCAGCACAAATATTCAATCTTGAACGGATTTCATGATTCAAGTTAACATAAGTGTTCTTGATTTCTTCTGAAACCGTTTGAATTCTTATTAACAACTCTTCTCTGGAGTTCACAGGTGTTGAGTAAACCTTATCTTTCAGAGTTCCCCATAGAAAGAAATCTAGCGGAGTTAAATCCTGTGACCGGGCAGGCCACGCTAAAACTTCGCTCCCACGGCCGATCCATCTCTCGGGGTATTGATGGTTCAGCCAATTACGAACATCCAAGCCGAAGTGGGCCGGGCATCCGTCGTGCTGGAACCACATAGTTCGTCGGGTTTCCAAATCGACATCTTCTAGCAGGTCGTTTAATTCATTATTTAGAAATAATAAATAGTTGTGAGAATTCAGTCTATTTGGAAATATGACGGGACCTATTATTTTATTCCCAATAATGCCAGCCTACAAGTTTACGGAAAATTTGTGCTGGTATGAATTTTCCCTTTTCGCATGGGGATTTTCTTCTAACCACACACATATGCTGATTATGGGAATTAAAAACTCCCTCTCTCGTAAACAACAATTCATCTGTCCATAATATCTTATTTAGAAATCCAGAATCTTCCACTAATTTCTGATTCATCCTTTGGCAAAAGGCAACTCTAGCTAGCCCGTCATTCTTAATTAATCCGTGTACTTTCTTGTAGTGAAAAGGATGCAGGCCGTACCTTTTCCATAGCCTTAATACGAGCTTATAGTTAACATTGACCATTCTTGCTACAGCTCTTGATGACAAAGTTGGGTCTTCTGTTATGATGTTCATTATTCTGTTCTCTGCTTGTTCATCTAGATTTATAGCCCTTTCTCTGTGAACTTTTCCAAGCCCTTTTTCGCGAAACTGTCGATGGACATCCGCAAAAGTCGAATGGTGAGGTATACGACGGTTTGGGTATCGTCTTCGGTATTCGGCGACTGCCTGGAGCGAGTTCCCATCACAAAATCCGTACGCAAAGTGGATATCTGCTAAATGAGCCGAAGGATAATGCGGCATAGCGAATATTATTTATTACACTCAATAAAATGTTCAATGTTATTTTATCTTGCGTGACAATTAGTTATCATTTGTAATGTGTCATTTTAGTGACAATCAATTTCAAACTAGCCAGTTATAAGAAGAACCACTCTCGCGACTTAGAACAGAACAAACCTAATTATCTCTATTGTCAGTGATAACAAAAAGCTACTTGAGATTGAAGTGTGTAAGATAAGATATTATAATTATTCGGATTAATACACTACACTGTATTTTAGTTGCATGTTATATCCTAATATCTCGTGATGAAAATATTTTCGGTAGTAAAAACTTTTTGTAGATAGATACCAAACTTCTTTATGAAACTGGCTAACAACCATACAGTTAGTGCATCTACGTATAAAATAAGTATGTGGCTACGTCATGCTCACGCCCTTAAGGTGTGTTACACTGGAGATTTTTTAACTTTTGATTTGTTGTAAATAATTAATATCTCCTTAATTATGAGTTTTTGGACTATATGTTACATAACTTTATGTACTCTAATTAGGCTCTAGTATCGTTAGCTTAAATTTTTCGGGTTATTAACGGTCACGGTGTATAAATATAATAATGCAGAACGACCCAATAGTCACACATAAGATTTTGGCAAAACGGTGCAATTCCTTAGCAACTACTTGTGATCGTATATATTAATTTAGTTCAATTTGGTTTGGTATCGAGTAAATAAATATAATCATATGATTATATTTATTTCACCTCACTAGCTCGGAAAAGTTCCTTTTACAGTGCCAAATCTGCGTAGAAAATCTCGTTTTATCCGCTAGCGTCGAAAAGTTATTTGAAGTTTTAATTTATATATATTTTTTTACATTTTTATTTGTTTGTTTTGTTGTGAGCGTGTTTCGTAGGTTCATTATTACTAGTTTTAAAATAAATATTAATCGGTTTTTTATAATTTCATAGTTTTTTCTTACATCTCACATTTTGCTCGCTGTATTGAGGTGAAAAGTTGTGTGTTTTGCATGGCTCCAAAATGATTTGACTTCTCGTGCCTTGACAGCCTCGTTACTCAGGAATCTATATATGAATGAACCACTCACTCCGCTCCTTTATCAATTTTAGATTCCTTCGCTTACTCGGCTTTCAATTCAAGACTCGCGCCAAATACCAACTTGGCAGCCTTGCATAACAAATAACTATTATTTACTTCAAAATACTTTTGAACCAGAGAGAGTAATGAAACGTATGTAAGCCCACCTCCTTGGGACTACTTAATCATCAAATTGTAGAATTAATATTACTTAGGTAGGTACGAAAATCAGTTTTTACATACTTATAAGACAATAGAAGGTGCCCGTAAGTAACTTAGTTACTTAAAAAGTCATAACCCTCTTTTTTTCTTCAGGGTAGTGGAGTAAAAATGCATATACTATGCTTATTTGTGGATGCCCAGTTACCCGTGTACCAATAATAGTTGAAATCAGTTTAGCAGTTCACATCTTATAGTTTTTGAGTAAAATATCAATATACTTCTTATAGTTTTTGAGTAAAATGCCTGTGACATACGGACGGACGGACGGACGGACATGACGAAACTATAAGGGTTCCGTTTTTGCCATTTTGGCTACGGAACCCTAAAAAGAGTTGAATTGAATAGTTACATTATTTTTCAAGTAACGAAATAAATATGTTTAAAATAAAATTCTTCACAAAATTGTACTTATATAGAACTAAAATACCTGTCTAGAAAATTATTGGAACTTCACAGCCGTCTTTTTCGCGGCCAAATTCACTGAAATTCACTCTTACTATAACACAATATAAATGAGTATTAATTCCTATATTTATGTAGGTATACGTCTAGAATACATCATGGAGTACACACGTATACTGTCTAAAATACAAATGCAGTATGTTATATGAGTTTCACACAGAGTAATGGCCTTATTTGATGTGAGACAGATAGGTAGGTATACATTAGCCATTTCATAAATCACGGCACCTAATACTGATTAGATTTCGATGACACCTTATCGATAGATTAGTTTCCCTGAAAGATATTTTTTGCACGGTTTTTGCTCTGATTGGACAACAGTTAAAAATGCGATGACGCTCCGAGATCCAAAACGTCTAAGATAATTACAAATCAAACGTAGATATTTTTAGTAGATCTAAAATTTGATGTAATTTGAGGAATTTAAGTAATGTTTTTTATAATAAGTTATAAAAAATCTGAGTAGCATAACTCCCGCTCAGGTTCACCATTCCCATTTCGTTCACACTCATTTCGTCCACATTCCCAACTCGTCCATATACCAAACCCAAATTATCCACTTCCTATCTCGTCCACATTCCTAACTCATCCACATTCCTGAGTCGTCCTCATTCCCAACTCGTCCACATTCCCAATTTGTCTTCAGCCAAACTTAGGACTGTAGGGCTGTCCAATATCAATTCGATGGGGTACGAGTTATGTGGACGAAATGGGAATGTCTTTTAAGAGATGGGACCGTGGGCGAGATGGAAATGGGAATGTGGACGAGATGAAAATATGAATGAGTTGGGAATGTGGACGAGATAGTAATATGGAAGAAATGGGAATGTGGACAAAGTGCTGAGCGTATATTAATTCTAAAACTTGGCCAATATCGGACATGGTATTTTAGCTGATTTACTTATTATTCACTTTTCATTAATAACAAGTAACATTAATCTGTTTATTCCCTCATTGGCAACATAAAACGTGTAAAAGCGTGTAACTAGTGATAACATTCCAGTTTGGTAATCGATTATTTCGCTCGTCGTCCGATTACATTCTCAACTCCATATTTCAAGCAATTGTGTCATTATAAAAGCAACCTTGATTCGTATTACACAAAATTTACTATGCATAAGATACACATAAGGAGATACGAGGTTGAGGAATGAACTGATAGCTGCAATTGAAGCGGCGCCGCCGGCGCATGTTTTTTTACTTTTTGCTGTAAGGGCGCAGTTCATTCGCCCCAGTGCAATGTTATGGTCTTGGTGGTATACGTCGAGTGTGGTAATACCGACATTATGTTATAAATAAATACATATAAAAAACAACACAGGGGAGTCCAGATGGATATAGATCCAGTTTTATAAAATAATAACGTTTTCACTTCTCCTGCTCAAAAAGTACGTCATATTAGCTTCGCGAAGCGAGACTAAAATAGTACATTTAGCCCCTAGGGTTTAAAAGAAAGCCATATAATCCCATACAAATTTCTATGACACTGGAAAAAAAAACTTGTGGCCAGCTACATACTACTTACGAATAATTAAAAACAAACAAACCAACCTGATCAGATTGGCCAAAACTTCTGATAGAAATGCTCAAACTGTACCTTTAGTTTTTCATGAAATGTACAATTTTAATGTTCAGTTTTTTTATTTTCTCGTAGTCGAAGTGAAAAGCAGAGTGTTTAACACGTGGCTAAAAGCCATTATGACACTCACACATATTTGTCCTCGCTCACTTCGTGAGCTCGTCCAAATAATCACTTCATGTCATAGTGGCTTATTTTAGCCCCTTGTCAAATAATCTACTATTTTCTAGTGGTTTCGTCCGTGCGGTACGTATCAATAGGTTAGCCACCTACCTGCGAAAATGAATTTGATTCTGAGTATATATATCTGCTAACATTCGGAAACTTAATTTTTAGAGCTAAAAGTACTCTTGACTCATATTTTGCCAAATGCTATTTCCGGAGTTTCGTTGCTCCCTAGATATGTCATAGGATATATTAACTAACACATTACCTGATTAATTTAAGGCTCAGGTTTCCTACGATAATAATAGGCATGATGACAGGTTATGAAAATTAAAATTCTAATCAGTCCGTCATCTAACGATAATAAACAAATATTGGACACGTAATTTTTTGCTTTTCAAAATAATAAAAAAGTCCTTAGATAAATCACATTAAAGTTTAGGTTTGGGGGCTCGTGAAAAAAAATACGTCTCGGACATGTTTTATAAATCTACATGACGGACTAATTATTAAAATTTAGTCATCATTCCCTATTGAGTTTATTAATTCAATTCAATTCAACCGTATATTCCGGATAACTTAGAGATCTACTCGTAGTTTAGTTAAAAGATTCTGGATAAGTAAATAAGAAGAAATTTTATTTAAATTTGAGGAGGAGTTATGTGAGTTGAAGTTTAACTTAAGCCATTTCTGGTATATTTGCAAACCATTGTATCAAACTACCCTGTAAATTGCATTTTATTGTACATGTTGATGCTTATCATCATGTGTAATGATAAAGAAAATAATTGTTTAGTTCAATTATTTGAAGATGTTTTGATCTTGATCTTGATAATAATAACAAAATAAGTGTATGTAGATAACGCTTAATGAGTTGTAGCGTTTAATTTAATTTTATAAAATGGTTTGTATCAAAGTTGTTACTATAACGTAATATTCTTTAAAAGAAACTGTTTTTTTACGGTATTTTTTTCTAATAAATGCATGCTACTATTTACGGGTGGTCACAAAACTCAATTAAATTTCTGAGACTAAGAAAAAAAGGTAGACATGACATTACGAACAATCTAGTAAGGCCACATAAAACCATGCCAAAGTCAACTTCACGCGTTACAAATACAAAAAAACCATGTGTGTGAAGTTGTTTGATTTATCAAAACCATGCCAAAAAAACGGCTACACTAGATTTTTCGTAACGCCATATCGTCTATCTTTTTTTCTTGGTCTGAGTTAAATTTTAATTTAGAGGGTATCAATCGATTTTACATACGTAATGTATCAAAAAGGATATTTATTTCACATTAATTACACTATATACATACATACATACTTCATAATTATGGATATCCGGCTCGAAGGACCAATGAAAAGGAAGAATGTGTGGATTCAAAATGAATTCAAACTGATCTTCATTAAACACCGTAAATACAGTGAAAAAAATTAAATAAGTATCTAATATGAAGTATAATGTTACAGAAAAGGGAACATATAAAAACGAAGTCTGCCTGTACGAGTAACGCCTAAAAAGTCTAAAAACACTTTTCTTGTAAGTGGACACTCCTTAATTTTAAATTGTTATTTTATTATACTAGTATTACAGCGGCCACAGTACCTTCTTCATAATCTGTGAAAAATTTAACTGTACCTACCTACGTTTCACCTACGTTAAATAGTTAGAGCCCGTGACAGACATAAAATGCAGACAGACAGCTGAAGGCTTAGTAAAGGGTTCAAAAGGGAATAGGCTTACGTTCCATTCTTTGTATGTGTATGTCACACACATCCTTATTATATTATCTCCGTAGGAAATTACATACTCTTTGGTCTCTATCGCATAACTTTTTTTGTACGCATCCTCGTTCTGACGACTGACATTTACTTAATTAGTTTCATCACCCGATCATTATATCAAAAGCAGATGCTCCAAGACTTAAAGCGTGATCATAATGAATGAATGATTCATGTATACCGAGAAAAGACCGGTTTTTAGTCACTTCTTATGCGAATTAGCCATAAATGGTACCGGAGATGGGGCCCATTCAATGGAAAATAATGAGTTAGATGTTGGTAGTCCATACGATATTATCCATACTAATATTATAAATGTGAAAGTGTGCCTGTCTGTTACCTCTTCACGCTTAAACCGCTGAACCGATTTTGACGAAATTTAGTATGGAGATAGTTTGAGTCCCGGGGAAGGACATAGGCTACTTTTTATCCCGGAAAAATACCCTTATCCGCGATAAACGAATTTTAGGCGAACGAAGTCGCGGGCAGAAGCTAGTCCATATCCATACTCCCATACTAATATTATAAATGCGATAGTGTGTTTGTCTGTCTGTTACCTCGTCACGCTTAAACCGCTGAACCGATATGGATGAAATTTGCTATGGAGGTAGTTTGAGTCCCGAGGAAGGACATAGGCTACTTTTTATCCCTGAAAAATGCACTGTTCCCAAGGGATAAATAAAATAGTAGGGCACGCGGGTGAAGCCATGGGCAAATCCTAGTTATCTAATAGTAAATGTCTTACATTTAAGATATTTTTATAAAAATAAGTGAAACGGACTATTTGAAGGTCACTGAATCGAAAAATATTATACTTGGATTTTTTGTATGTTTTTATGTGTCGTTGTGGCTTCATCCATCACTCCAAAATGGCTGAACGAATTTCAACATTTTTTAGTATACGAGTAGCTGCGCATCCACAGATGGTTGTAGGATATTTATTATCCTATTACGCTAAAGCAAAAAGAGGGTTATGATATTTTCCTCCTCCACGAACGAAGTTGCGGCACCTTCTAGCCTATTATTATCCAGTCAATTAAGTAATTTACTACTGTTTTTCGTTTCTTAACTATCAAATCCTACTAATCCATACTAATTTCCATATTTCCATACTAATATTATAAATGCGAAAGTGTGTCTGTCTGTCTGCCTGTTACCTCTTCACGCTTAAACCGCTGAACCGATTTGGATGAAATTTGGTGTGGAGATAGTTTGAATCCCGGGAAAGGACATAGGCTACTTTTTATCCCGGAAAAATACTCTTATCTGCGATAAACGAATTTAAGGCGGACGAAGTCGCGGGCAGAAGCTAGTATGTATTATAAACTAGAAAGTGCAACTTTGTTCGCGAAGGAGAAAAAGTCGTATACCCCTGTTTATTTCTTCAGCGTAGTCAGGTTAAAAATAAACCCGTTTACCAAAGATAGTTCAAATCTGTTTAACTGACTTTGCGTGATGAAGCCAACACACATGCAAACATAAAAAAAATCAAAAATTTTTTTTTCGATTTAGTGACCTCCAAATGGTATACCCTTGAATCGCCGACACTCGTTACGTCGAATTTTACTTCAAAGATAACGTTTCAAGTATTTACATTTCATCAACAACTCAATTCATCGAAATTTCATTACGAGTATTTTTATATCACGAGTTTTCAAATGGCGGATGTTTCATTACACAGATGTATTATTTCATAGAAGTACGTTTCATAATTTATCGTTTAAAATCTTTTTAAATTACATAAAACTTACTTCACGTAATATCACTTCAATATGCAATATTTCGCAGACATAATTATCAATGTTGTGAACGGAACGCAACGAAATCGTAATGTGCTGATGTGGGTATTCATGGTTTTAAGGCGTTTGACGCTCGTAGTAAAATCATTATTGCTGTCTTGTGCAATATTGCCTGTCGCAATAATAACGCAGCAAAACCTAATCTTCTCAACCTTGTTGGTTCTGGCGTTGAGCTCGCTCGCTACGCTCGCTCGTTAGGGTCACAGTTCTACCTAACACTCCTCCTCGCTTCGCTCGTCGTCGTACCTAACCTAACCGAAGTCTGACCTGCCTTAAAGTAGAATACGTAACGCGTCTGACTTCACGCCTACCATAGTTTAGTTTAGGTGCTGTAAGTGTAGCCAATTTAATTATAGGCAAAAGTTATGGCGTTTCGCTCGCTCGCTTCGCTCGCTCGTTAGGGTCACAGTTCTACCTAACACTCCTCCTCGCTTCGCTCGTCGTCGTACCTAACCTAACCGAAGTCTGACCTGCCTTAAAGTAGAATACGTAACGCGTCTGACTTCACGCCTATCATAGTTTAGTTTAGGTGCTGTAAGTGTAGCCAATTTAATAATAGGCAAAATAATTTTTAGGACAATTCATGTTAGGAATAGTATGCTTTAGGTAATTCGATTTTAGAGTTATCAATATTAAGACGAACTTGCTTTAGGACTTTAAATGAGTATGCGCAAAAATTATTAGGACAAACGAGTAGTATGCCATTCAACAGTATGCCAAACATTCTCGGCCAAACATTTTTAGGACAAAAAACGTTATGCGAAACGACAGGCACCCGTTCATTTGCCATTGAAATTTACAGGTATTCGATTATATAAGAATGTGTTGAAATAAAACGTTGAAGAAATGAAAATCTATGTAATGTATACGAATCTCCATTTAAAAAATATACGAAATGAATCATCGATCAAAAAATATTCCTTGAAAAAAAATTCTACGAATTAATAAAAGTTGAAATGAACTGTCGATGAAAAGTTTGTCGGCGAAACAACGGGCACCCCCTCCAAATACTCCGTTTCAATATTGTTTTAGAAAATATCTTCAATGCAGACATCATATTTTTACAACTTTATATTATACTCAATAACACGTTAATCGTCAAACGGATTCAGATAAAACTTGGCACACACTTAGATCGAGCCATGGATTAAACAGGGTACTTAATTTCAGGAACGATGGGCGCAACTGCGACTAAATGCTAGCGAGAAATAATTATTAAATTACCTTATGCAAGTTTCGCGCTAAAAAGGTTATTGCAACTGGATATGGGACCTAACTAACAAATTAATGTTAAAATGTATGAACCGCCACATATCACCATGGATTTCAATTTAACACTAAGTTAAAGGATTATTTTGACAGGCCGTAAATTTCTTATTTATAACAACAATTTGATTTAATATTGGTCTGAATTAAAATAATAAATTTGGAATATTAATCACATCCATTTGACGTTTAAACGTGTCTGATATTGCATTTATTAAAGTTTTCTGAGATTTTTTCTCACTATCGCGTGCAACAAGGAAAACTTCGAAGAAAATCTTTACAATAGGACCAAGAAAAACATAAAAATACTTACGTCGACTCCTTATTCCCATTAACTTTGAACTTCACTGCTTGCACTGACTTTCGGAAACGGATTCAAAAATAAATTTTGAAAATGGAACGCGTTCGCGCCGGCCCCATGCGCGCGCGCATCTAACGTGCCAGCGCACACGACACTGTTCATTGCAAACCTGGTCCTCTATCACACGGGCGTGCTGCGAATTTTTATGGCGATCATCAGGGTGCCCACGCAGTACAGACTTCAGACTATGCGGTTCACTACTTCTCGTTGCTTCCAATTAAGTTCTGTCTGTTTTCCGTTAATCTGGGTTGACGGCTGACCTCAATTCAGTGCAAGGGCAGAGCAGAGCATGTCTCAGTCATTCTGTACTTATTACTATTATAATAATGTATCCTGTGCCATAATAGTGTTTGTGATCACAAAGGTCGCCTTTCCACGGTTCATATATCTGTCAAACACTTAGTTGACCCCGAGGGTTGCAATACTGCCTATTGAACGTCATAAAGCTCCTACTTGATAGGAGCGATGTCCTACCTATCCTTTTCTTTTAGATCGTCTATGATGTGTAAAATAAATCCTCCCTTTTGGATACGGCGCCTTTGTGCTATAGGTACCTATATATATTTGTGAAGTCCAATCGTCGTGGCGATTTGTGGCGTTTGTATTGCAGCATGCATTCCTCTATTTTTAACCAGCTGTGCAAAAATTTCCAACTTAACGTTTTTTTTTATCTAATCTTCAATAATCTTAACAGAACAACACATTTTTTTTTCCAAGTTTATTTTTCTTACCTTATCAAGATCTACTTACTACCGGGATCATAAATCTGATGGCTATAAAAAATTCAGGGGCCTTTGAACCCTAATGACCGTGACACGCAACTACCCATAACAGAGTAATGAGACTCGCACTCCTTATTATCCGACTTCCAAAAAGGGAGGAGGATCTATGTTCGACTGTTTGTATTTTTTTTTGTTAAATGTTTTTTGTTTTATACCAGCGGACCTAACATGAGCGGACAAAATGACGCGTGATAAATATGTCAAAAGGCATATGTCACTCTCGTAAAGTCGGAGATCGAATTCGAGATCAAAAATGTAAACAAACAACTGTCAACGTCAAAGTAACGAGCCAGGGGTAATTCATCTTTAATTAAAAAAAAAAAATATTCGAACTTTATTGACCACACTACAAACAACGAGAAGTAAATTCGTTTGACAAATAGCTCAGTCAGCACGTATTTTTGCACTACAAAAGGTGGAGTAGAAAATGTTTTCATTTGTATTGCTTAAGTATAGGCTAGTCATGAAAAATTTAAGTTTTCGATCTTGTGGGGTCACAGCGTTAGCCGCCATCTTGAATTGAAGAGGCCTAATTTGGTTCTTTTTTACATAATGCATCAACAGTTGACTTTATAACAAAAATGTGTATGAGAAGTAGAAAGACAATATAATTTCAAATATCCCTATTTTATAGCCTATACCACAGCCTATACTTAAGCGATACAAATTAAAACATTTTCTACACCACCTTTTGTACGGCAAAGCCTTTTTTTTCTCCCCACTGATTGGAGTTCAGACAACAATTACGAATGTCGTGTGATGAACTGACCGACACACTAAAATGGCCCCTGGTTATGACATTAATCGATTTAAGCCTTATGGTCTAAAGGTGCGTCCACATTTGTATCATTTCCCCGTATCAGATCACCGTGCCGTGGCATGACTGCGTATCGCGCTGCTTGGACGCTCACTGTCGGCGCGCCGATCATGCTGCACTCTTCCGATATAAGTGTGTGATACGCGCAGCAAATGGATTTCGAGCGATCGGATCGGCGCAACGTCCAAACGCGTGATCGTGACACGCGATCATGCCACGCGACGATGATTTGATACGGGCAAATGATACAAATGTGGACGCACCTGAAAGTATGTCTTTGGGAGCGTTCAAGTACGTAGTTCAAAACGTTACGTTACCACCGAGTAGGGACCATTTTACCTAGAATTTTCAAGTGGTCATTCCATCATCAAATTTTGAGAAAAGATGCGTGAGCAAACACCCCTTCCCGCGCCTGTAACACATCCTAACGTTTTACAAACACACCCCCCCCGCCCCAAATTCGTTACGTAATACTTGTACGCTCCCTTTTCTGCATGTTGTCACTGAATATTTGAAAATTAAATTACAAATAAAATGGTTATTATTTTCATTACTATACGAAATGTTCACAACTTCTGATCATTACCAGTGTTATAACTTAAATCTCCGTATATTTTATTTGAACTACACAAATATGCATTAGAAATTAAACAAAAAAATAAAACCGACTCCAAAAAAACTAAAAAGTAAAAAATAACGCCATAATTCAGTTTCTTCAAATTACTTACAAGTAACCGTTTGTATACTCAATCTACATATACAATTAATCTTATTTTGGCGTCGGTGCCATATAAAGAATGTGTCAACTATTGAAAATTGACGATTTTAGTATAAGTTGTGACACGATGGCACCGACTCCAAAATAACATTAATTGTATATACTGTATAGATTGAGTATACAAACGGTTACTTGTAAGTAATTTGAAGAAACTGAATTATGGCGTTATTTTTTACTTTTTAGTTTTCTTTGGAGTCGGTTTTATTTTTTTGTTAAAAAGTTTATTTATTTTACACTTTTTAGTTAATCGTTACTTAAAAGTGTATCTCGTGACGATTCGAACAAGCCCAAACACGGCTAGGATACATTATTTTATTACATAGATCTGGTGCCTACCTTCCGGCTCCATCATCAAATCAATTCGATGGTACCATTCTCATCAGGAACATTTAAATTTGTGACTATGAAGTTGCTTAGCTAAATTAATCAAGATACTTTGTCGCCACCCGTAAATCATTTATCATTGAGGAGTTCCGATGGCATTCTGTAGTCTTCTGCATCGATTCCACTTCACCAATTTACACTTTCTGAATGCAAATGCTTATTATGTTTCTTATAATACCAAAATCGCTATATGTATGCCTACAATATTTGAGGAGTTCCTTCAATTCCTCGTGGATTCCATAATCAGATCTTCACCAAAATTAAATGGAACCAACTAGAAAGTACCTTCTATAAAACCCAAAAAAAATTTTTGAAATCGGTCAAATAGTCTTTGAATAATCGGTGAACATCAATAAAAAAAAAAATTACATTACGTCGAATTGAGAACCTCCTGCTTTCTTTGGAAGTCGGTTAAAAAATAATATTACTCGTACGGTGCTATTTAACTCAGAATATGGTAGTTTTTATAAGTGTTTCAATGATTTTATTAACCACCCGCTTGCGTTAAATTTTTTATGATGGCAACCCATTTGTTTACAATTTTGATCTCGAATTCGATCTCCGACTTTAGTCACATGTGCTTATTCGTGGATCTTTTGCTTATTATTTCACATGAGAAACGTAATCAATGTAATCATCATAGGTCAGTCGAGACTCAACTAGACTAGGCTAGATTCAACCGCTATAACCAGCCCCGTTGGTTCGGGTGATGATAGGTTAGGTTAGTCAAATCATGAATATAATAACTATATAAGTCGTGTCGTGTCATCCCGCTTACTCAAATACAATACAATACAACAATTCTTTATTGCACACCAACAACAGAAACAGTACAATACACGGTACACAATAGGCGGTCTTATCGCTAAAGAGCGACCAAATACCTACAATACCTAACTAGAGGATGAGGGACTAAAAAACATTAAAACAAGAATAACATTAAAATACTAGATTCGTTTCGGTGTAACAGCAGCCAAGTCCAGTCTCCGACAGTGACCTCGCCGCCATTGAAGCCACAAACCCACCACGTCACCACCACCACGAGTCAAGCAATAATCCACCTCATTTCAAACTCACAAGAGCTTTGGGAACTGCCACATAAGTTGGTCGCAGAATACCGTAACCACATTACTTGGTCGGATGGTTAGTTTGGGCCACAGTCCCGTTACCTATCTGTCCTTGCTTGCCATCAGACTATCTTCACTTTCGGCTGTCTATTGTGGAACGGTTAATCTAACGATTGTGTTTTGGATTAATTCCTCTTGTTGTTTTAGGTCAAATTTTGTGTCTTATGCGGCAGGTATTAAGGGCAAGCGCACATTATTTACAATAAACCTAAAATTCTACCTTAATTTTAGGGATTATAACAACAACAACAACAACAATTCTTTATTGCACACCAACAATAGAAGCAATACAATAGAGCCTTAACATAAAATAGGTAAACAATAGGCGGTCTTATCGCTAAAGAGCGATCTCTTCCAGACAACCTTTGGGTAACGGAAATGACATAAAATAGCTAGAAATGAGTAGGTGGTGAGATAAGATTACATATACTACAAAAATAAATAAAAACAAACAAACATATACATATACTAAACATACATACTACTATAAATATATATATACAAAGTAAGAAAGAAAACTATGATACAGTTGACATCAAAGTGATTAGAAAAACAGAAGCAGAATTAAAAATATAAATTATGGGAGAGATAAATAATGATCCTTTAACTTAGTTTTAAAAATAGGCAATGACTTCGCTTGCCTTAAATCGAGTGGAAGAGAATTCCACAACACAGTAGCCCGGAATGTAAAAGAATTTGTATAAAACTTTGACTTTGATGATGGAACAGCTAGAAGACAGTTTTGAGCGGACCTTGATAGAAGATAACTAAAACGTTCTTTGAGATAGCGGGAAGTCGCACGATGAAAGAGTGTATTATAGAGAAGAGAATGAATGTGAGTGTTACGACGAAGACGGATAGGAAGCCACTTGAGTTGTGAACGGAAACTTGACACATGATCATACTTGCGTAACCCAAATATAAACCTAATACACATGTTTTGAATTCGCTCAAGTTTGTTAAGTTGCTCCTCTGAAAGATCCTGATAGGCAGCATCAGCGTAGTCAAAAATGGGAAGGAGTAGTGTTTGAGCAAGCGCAATTTTAGTGGCGATAGGAAGAAAATTACGAAGCCTTCTCAGTGATCCCACTGCGGCGAACACCCTCCTGCTAACCTCATTCAGCTGCGGCACCCAGGAAAGAGTGCGATCCAATATTATACCTAAATTTTTTACAGAGTGAGAAAAAGGAATTTGAACACCATTAAATACAATTCTTGGGAGGCCAGCAAAGTCAACTTTAGAAATCATCTTTGAGCTGCCAATGATGATAACTTGCGTCTTCGTAGGATTAACTTTCAGGCCATAGCTACTAGTCCACTCCGAAATTAGCTCCAAGTCACAATTTGCCATGGCTATAACCGACGGGAGATCGCCGAGTACACCCTGGGAATATATTTGGAGATCGTCAGCATAAAGGTGATAAAAAGAAGACAGATTATGAGTAATAGAGTTAATAAAAATTGAAAATAGCAGTGGAGACAGCACACCGCCTTGCGGAACGCCAGAAAGTATGCTGCACCAATGAGATCGGGAAGTATTCACCTTTATACGCTGCCGACGATTAGTTAGGTAACTATGAAACCATTCAATAACCGCAGTATAACATTATGTCGCTAAGGTCAAACTTAGTTAGTAGGTACTTGAACCATTTAGATTTTTTTTCAAAAACATCAAATCGCGCGATCGAATGCCCTCTGTAGTGGAACTGAACGGATTTGTGCCATGATCGATTCAACTGGATATTAGGGTAAACGCTCCAATGTTTGACACCTTTATTTTATTCATTGCCATCTCTTTGTAACCTTTATTGTTATAAATTAAGGTCGAAGGTGCCATCTAATGGGGCAGTGTCGAGCACTGAGACCTTATATATTTTTGCAATCACGAATTCGCCGCAATAAACAGTTGAAATAGTATTACAGTGTTATGATTAATCAGTTCTTACTGTACCCTGGCTGGAAACCGTGTACACCAGTCAACATATCACGCAAAGGACATTAAAGTAACGGAGGTAGGAATGCTAATAGAGCGTGACGGTGCAAAACCGGGAGGTTGACTCGATACGATATAATCTTCCTTTCTTTCTCGTGGATCAAGTCATGTTTTTTCACTTTTTTACATTTATTATTTGATAACGCTTCTTTGTCTGGTGTAACACAAATTGTGACACAGGTTATTTTGAAAATTGAAGTTCTTTTAGCGATTGCAGTTTCCAAACACATGATAAATAATGCAAACAACAGACTCCAAAAAAACATTAAAAAGTAATAATATAACTGAAAATGTTAGTTTCTTTAATTTACTTACAAGAAACCCTTTTCTTATCAATCAATACAGCATAAATTAATCTTATTTTGGCGTCGGCGTCATTTAAGGAATGTTTAAAATAACATTAAATGTATAATACTGTATAGATTGAGTATAAAAACGGTTACTTGTAAACACATTGCAGGAACTAAATGATGCAGTTATTATTTTCCTTTTGAGTGTATTTTTTTAAGTCGGTTTTCATCTTTTGTTAAAAAGTTAATTTATTTCACACTTCTTCATTGATCGTTACTTAATAAGTTCTTAAAAATATATCAAGTAACAATTCAAGCAAACTCACACGCGTCTAGGATATATTACTTTATTAAAGTGAGCCGGTGCCTACCTTCCGGCTCCATCATCAAATCAATTCGATGGTACCATTCTCATGCTTAGCTATTTTAATCGAAACTAGAAGGCGTCCGCAACTTCGTTCGTGTAGAAGAAAAAGTCATAAGCCCTCTTCTTTTCTTTAGCATAGTCGGGTAAAAAGTATCCTATAACCATCTGGAGATACCCAGCTACCCGTGTACCAAAAATAGTTGAAATCCGTTTAGCCGATTTAGCGTGATGAAGCCACAACGACACATACGAACATACAAAAAATCCAAAAAAAAAATCGAATTAGTGACCTCCAAATAGTCTGTAACAAACATTATTTTGAAAATATCTTCAATGTACAGACATTTTATATTTACAACTATATAATAGTACAGATATATCTCGTCGCCACCCGTAAATGACTTACGTTGAGGAGTTCCAGTGACGTTCTGTGGTCTTCTGTATCAGTTCCACTTCACCAATTTACACGTTCTGACTGTAAATGCTTAATTTGTTTCTTAAAATACATATGGCGTATATTATAATAATTGTAGGCATACATACGGCGATTTTGCCTATGTATGACAACATTTGAAAATTTCCTTGAAATCGTCTTGGATCTTATGTAGATCTGTACCTACTAAAATTATATAGGACCAGCAAATTGGATGCACCTCATTTCAAATAAAAAAGATTCCTCTAATTCGGCTAAATCGGCCTAGGTATGAAGGAGTTCTGAGGTAACAAACTTTTTGAGTTACCTAATCTGCCATTGTATCTACCAACTTAATAATTTTAGATATTAGAAATGTGGGACTGTGGGACATAATCAAACTATCTAATTAATAAAACAATTTAATACTTCCTTTTGCATAAGTACAATGTCAATAACAACAAACAATTTATTTAAATAATTATAATTATGACGAAACGTGTGTCTCTCGTCGCTAGCACCCCGCGGCTCGATCAGACGTTTCGTACAATTTATATTTCATCTATTACATTATATTTATTATATATCAATTAAACATTTTCAATACTGTTCATATAATCTTTCTTATAATAACGAATTAAAAATTGGTGAAAAGGAAGTCGGTGTCGGTATCGTTCGATTTCTAAACTAAAATGTATGATAAAGGTAACAATAATGCAATGCTCGATCATGCTTTGTATTTTTTTGTCACACAAATATACTTAACAATATCAAAATCACTTATTAACCCTTGCATTGCTAGTATTTCCCAAGAAATTTAAAATTGTATTTGTACTTTTTTTGACTGGCAATGTAAGAGTTAAATAAGTCAGAGTCAAGATACCTTTAGGTCAAAGACGGGTCACAGCATCTATTAATAATTATGTCACTTAAGTATTTTTGGCAATTCATAGGAATTAGGAATAATCCAAACCATACAAATATAACGCTACTTAACTAAAGATTTAAAATATAAACTTAAATGAAGTCAAACAATAAAAAAATTAAAAGTAAACTTTGGTCGTTGTGCCATTTTTTTGGGATTTACAGTTATTTTTCTATTTTTTTACGTTTTTTTATTTTTTTATTCGATACTTTCAAGTATCCTTGCGACCGTTGATACATTGTCGGTGTCAGTTGATAACGTAGCGCAGGTGGTGTATTTTACCTGAAAATAAACGAAATTGTGTTAAGATTCGCCTACTTACTACGTAGTTGGCCCTCTGTACTTTTAACATGGATTCCGTCACTTAGGAGATTGCATTCCAACTGCAACTATAGGACTGATTCATAGCAAAACACTTTCCTTTCGCCTATCTTAGAAAATGGAACTTCGTATCGTGCGGTCCCTTTCGCTCTCGTGTTAAATTCTATTGGAGTGAGCGGGATGGCACCATACTAACCTCGAATTTCGAGCTTCAGAGTAGCCCCCCCTATTTCCGCGCCTGCGCCGAACTGCGCAGTTAGGTCGCTTGGATATCTGATACAACGGGACCTACCACCTAACCCTTGCTCGCTATAGAAGGAATTAGCGACCACGAATGTGTGTAGACGTAAATGTGAAAAGAGGTCCCTGGCCAGGTTTTAGGGACCAACTGGCGCAGGTTATTTAAGAGTCCCCAGTAAGTTCGGCCAAATTTCACCTTCTCATACAAACAGAGTGTCGTTCTTATTTTAAAACTACGTGTTGGATTGTAACGGAACTTTGCATACACAATGAAATGAGGTATATCTAGGCCTGAAACTAGTATATACGGCTGCAGTTTATAAAACAAACGAAATACAGCAAAAACAAGTTTTGTATGAAAATCTTAAATTCGCTATATTTTTTTTACTATGGTATCTACATAAACTAATTACAGGCCTGCATATACCTTAACTTATTCTAAGTACAAAGTGAGAGCGTAACTACGTTTGTATGGAGAACCGAGCTTACTGGGGATTCTTAAGAGAAAAATCATCATCATCTCGATCCTAACCGATTTCGGACACGGTGACTGGACTATTGTTCTGGTTAATGAGAGCGTCGCTGTCGAGCCATGGGGCTGACGTAACCAATTTTAGCAACAAATGTGCGACCACACTCGCTGCAAGTGAGCATCCTCTCGACAATATTGTAGTTATTGACTGCTCGTGTGGTCTTTAGCTCTTCGCGTTGAGCTCACTCCTTTTCTCGTCAGAGTTGCTTTTACTTTTTTGGGATCGACAAAATTTTGGGACTGAATAGTGTCTCAAAATTTTGTAAGTATAATTTTTTTTTCTCAGTCGCGTTACGTTCATAGAAATGAAAAGAAAAACATCCATACAAAAATGTTACGAAACTGTGATGGAATTTGGAACATATTTTTTCGTGTCATTTTTACATATGAATGTATAAACGATTCGAGAAAGATAAGCCCAAAAAATCTATATTCTGAAGAAAAAAACTAAAGGTAACCTACACCAAACCCTTTATTTTTAATACCCTTTATATAAGATACATTCTGAGATATTTTTTTGAGGAGACTGCGCTAATGTTCAACTTACGTGTCGCGTCAATTAGTCTTTTTAACGTCTTTGGACTCCTCCTTGGGTTGGCCCTTGCCGAGCAGCTTAGCCAGGGAGTCCCAGATGCCACCCATGAAGAGTGCGCAGAACAGGTTTTCGAAGGGCACGAAGGGGTCGTGAATACCCAGCAGGATCGAAGATAGCTGAAATGGAAAGTTTCGGTCAAAAACTTCATTTTTGTGACAAGCTTTTATTGCCTACTGTACTTTTCATTGAACATCCGTCAACTACTGACCAAGACCATTCTAAATAGCCCAAACTCGGCAGTATTAAGGTTTTTATTACAGCGTTTCCATGACCACCTTCCGGCCCCACCATCAGGCAAATATCTTCCATGTACAGATATTTCATTTTTACAACTCTATAATAGTATAAATGAGTCTTATAACGAAACATTTAGGCGTCTTCTGAGTTACTTTTTGTTGGAAAACCCGCTATACTCAGTCAATGAGTATATGGAACTGATTTTTTCATTGTCATTGTGATTGATATTATATGTTTTATTTTTGTTTTTATTTAGTGATGACTGATGACAATTCTTATTGAGAGATACCTACATATGTATTTTTGATTTGGGAATTTTATTTTTGCACTTATATATTTACCTGTGTACACTAATCGTTACTTACATTCAATCGTTACTTATCCACTATTAAATTAATTAGCCACTATTCTTATTAGATTTTATTATTTTTATTGAATCCTTGTTGATGGTTGGACATAATTGTACATTCATTGAAATAAAACAATTTAACGGATTATATCGCGTATATTATCTCATTTTAGTTCCCGACGTTTCGGAAGCTTTCCAGCTTTCCATGGTCACGGGAGGACTGAGAAAAGATGTAATTTCCTCTGTCAAAGTTACAATTTGTGCAAACTACCCATTTTTTGAAAAAACACAAATAAAGGTGTACATACATGCCAGATGGGCCTAAGCTGTAAAGACAGTTACACATGTGCCAGAAGGGCTTAATTATTTTATTCTAATAATTTACCAAGCAGCATTTCACAAATGAGGCGTACTGAGGAGAAAAGAAACGCTGCAAAGAAAAACTTCCAGGATACCTCATTACTAATTATAATATTTAAAAAACAGAGACTATTAAACTACTTTTAAACAGATAAGATATTTTACACCGTTCGGAAATTAAGGTTTTGCTTTCTTAGACCATCTGAACTCCATGCATAGTAAAATTAAATTCACTATGGAGTTGGAAAATCAAAAATCACTTGCATTCTTAGATGTGCTAGTAATTAGAGGTCCTAAAAATGACATAGGTCATACTGTATATAGGAAACCTGCGCATACAGATAGGTATTTGAATGGCAAATCTCACCACCATCCCTGTCAACTTGCTACAGTGGGTAAATCTTTGTTTCAGAGAGCCAGGGGTATCTGCGACAATCAACATCTGACTGCTGAGTTACAGAATGTCAAACGTGCGCTTCGAGCCAACGAGCTCCAGATACCACGTTCCAAGCAGAATCCCAGTATGAAGAAACCAACAGTCGAGCGTAAACCTGCCGTATTACCATATGTGAAAGGGGTCACAGACAAGATCGGAAACATCTTGAAGCGTGCTTCTATAAAAACATATTTCAAGCCGTTGAAGAAGGTGTCTCAATACCTTAGAACCGTGAAGAGTAGCACCCCTTTGCAGAGTGCAGGCATTTATAAGCTGGACTGTGAGTGTGGTCTTTCATACATTGGTCAAACGAAACGCAGTGTATCAACCCGGGTGAAGGAGCACATAGCAGATGTCAAGCACCGTCGGTGTAATAGGTCTGCAGTCTGTGAACATGTCATTGACAAACCAAACCACTCAATTAAGTTTCTATCCTTGCCAAAGAAAAAATATATTTTCCCAGGATGCTACGCGAGGCTATTGAAATTAAAAAGCATCCTTATTTCAATAGAGAAGATGGATTGTCACTACCACCAGCTTGGGATCCTGTAATACATCTCATCAAGGAACAAGCGAGACACAGGACTGCAAAGCCTTAATTTCCGAACGCTGTAAAATATCTTATCTGTTTAAAAGTAGTTTAATAGTCTCTGTTTTTTAAATATTATAATTAGTAATGAGGTAGCCTGGGAGTTTTTCTTTGCAGCGTTTCTTTTCTCCTCAGTACGCCTCATTTGTGAAATGCTGCTTGGTAAATTATTAGAATAAAATAATTAAGCCCTTCTGGCACATGTGTAACTGTCTTTACAGCTTAGGCCCATCTGGCATGTATGTACACCTTTATTTGTGTTTTTTCAAAAAATGGGTAGTTTGCACAAATTGTAACTTTGACAGCGGAAAATACATCTTTTCTCAGTCCTCCCGTGACCATGGAAAGCTGGAAAGCTTCCGAAACGTCGGGAACTAAAATGAGATAATATACGCGATATAATCCGTTAAATTGTTTTATTTGAATGAGTAATAATCGCGGAAACAGAAGAAAATATTATAATTGTACATTCTTTATTTTCAATATTCCGTTTGACGCTCATGACATAAATTCGTATAATTTTGGCATAAGCAAATGGTGAAATCAAATAATCGGATCTTATCTATCTTAATCTTATCGTTTCCCTGTCGGCAGTATACTGTACTTAGGGTGTTAATGGGTAGGTAAGCAGCGCCGTGCCCATTCAGCAACATGTGGTGGCTTATTATTGTAGGGGAGACCGGGTAAGGTTTGTCTCGCGGGTCGGTTGTCACAGCGGCCATAATGTACTAAGAACGGGAGTCAAAATATCGTGAGAGCTATATCTCCCT
This sequence comes from Hedya salicella, assembly GCA_905404275.2. Classification (NCBI taxonomy): domain Eukaryota; kingdom Metazoa; phylum Arthropoda; class Insecta; order Lepidoptera; family Tortricidae; genus Hedya; species Hedya salicella. The sequence goes on along the minus strand of FR990112.1, from coordinate 7,715,496 downwards.
CCTAGATAAAGGTGTTGCGATCTTTCGACGCCGGTTGATGAACTTATTCGTTCGTTCAGTTCAATGTTATGGCGGTCGTGTGACCATGAACCTTACCCGGTCTCTCCTGTGTATCGAATATATACGCGTTAAGTTCGCATGGTCGGGATACCGTGATAGGGATAGTCCGATACAGAGTCTTGTGATAAGAATCAAATTTAAACCCGCAGAACCGTATCAAGTAGTATTACGAAGCGCAAAGTAGGCCCAGTACCTGACCCACCTGAACCAGACCCAATACCCATGTCTGTACTAGTCTCTACTAAACACGAAAATCCTATAGATAAAATCTCCCAAGCCTGGCAATGGCCGGAATTTCCCCCTAGCCTAGTTCCTCCCTCCACCTTGACTATCAACAGAGATTTGGATACTCGACTTAGGCAAAAGTGGAATATTTGCAGCCGCATTTCTGGGCTAGGAGACCACAGGTACTTATGTTGCCTTAGAATCCTTGGACAGGTCCCTGATATTTTTGTACTATTAGACACATGTGTCTACATGTTTTTGTACTTTTAAATACTTACTACAGATATTTCACCTTAATCTCCCTGTAGTTCTGATTAAGATTGAAAGTAGGTACAATATGACTTATTTTTCATTCGATAACTTTATTGAGGCCATAGAGCCCAAACAATTAATTATAGCAGTCGTGGTGATACGTCGAATAAGGTCTTCCTTCCCTTAACCATTGTAAAAAAATATATCGAACATCGCTTTAAAACAAGATTTGTACTACATTTGGGAGAACAGTGCACAGATAGAAATAAGTTGATTATTAGTACACTGCCCCAGAAATATGAGTACCTTGTCACTCTTAATGTTTTGACAAATTCGGACTGTTACAGTGTCGTAACTGTTGTAAGTAATTGCGGCAATGTTCTGAAATGGGCCGCCACATTTTCCGGTGACGTTACAAGTTCAAGTCTATAATAATGCAATTGCATAATATTGTCGGTATAGGTAAATTTAACAAGTTATAGGTATGTATATTTCTCGGTAGCTTTTCCCAACGAGATCGCATTACGGCGCGCAGTGGTGTTTTGTTTATTCTAGCAGTTAGTATCTCTATATAAAAATTATAAAATCTACTTGCCTTGATCATGCTTTCAAGAAAAATACTAACAGAGCGCGATCGACGAAATTCTTAAAGTGTATCGGAATTGATGACAGTTTCATATATGTCATCTCTCGGAGAATGCACATAAGTCCATTGTCCGGATTTGAGCAATTTTTGGGATAGGGATAGGACAATTACGATTACTTTTGTATCAAGTTTGTATTGAGCAGATAAAGGAGAAGGTTAGAGTCATGTCTTACCAAGAAGTGAAGGAGATGGCGCAAGATAGAAAAGGCTGGCTACACTAAGAAGAGCATAACTCATAAAAGAAAGAAGAAGGAATTACCTTCCGCTTTTCAGGGATTTTTTCTCGCCACACTTGACGCATAAGCAGTGGCGTAGCTAGGTAACAGAGGACCCCGGTGCAAAAGAAAGGATTGGGGTCCCATGGCAGTTCAAGGTTGTTAGTCAGGGATCAAGCGTCCCCAAAATATTGGGCCCCAGGGCGCTTGGGGACCCCGGCCCCATCGAGAACCATTGGTAGCGACGCCACTAGTCATCGTCCGAGGGCCCCCGAGCTTGTGGGTCCCGGGGCTCAGCCCCGCCTTGCCCTTCGGTAGCTACGCCACTGCGCACAAGGTACGGCGCAAAATATTACTTAAATAGTATTGTGTAGCCAGGTTACAGCTACGTAGGTATACTCGTCATTTACGTTATAAATAACCGACCGAGACTACGGGTATTTATAACGTTTATGGTCGGTTATAACAAGACTATAGTTAGTAACTAGACTAGCTAGTAGTTTTATGATACCACAGTTTACAGTATTCATGTGGAATAGTACATTATGATACGAGTGTGGTACGTTGGGAACTGCACTCGAGGCTATATCTTGCAGCACGAGTCGTAGACGAGTGCTGTATAAAGCCGAGAGTGTAATGACCAATGCACACGAGTTTCATACGACGTTTTTCAACACACTTGCGAGGAAAAAAGCAAAAAAACAAACGTACCTTACTTAAAATTTGGTCTAGTATAGGTATAGGTTATACGTGCGTAACCAATCCTGTAGTCGTAAGTTTTACATTATCCGTCATCAGTACCTACCTACATAATGATTATATTTTAATTATCATTGCTTGAGACTATTTACATAATATTGACATTTTAAAAAAATAATCATACTTCAATATGAAATATTTGTAAATATTACATATTTCAAATCAAATCAAAATGGCGCGCAGCACCGATGCATTTGTCTATGCGCGCGCACGAGCGTTTGAAGCAAACGCTAATTAGGCCAATCAGCCAAACATGAATAATATAATAAACTGAATAATTATATCATGTTAATACAATCAAAACGTTATTTTGTTTAGAAAACTTTATAATTTATTGAAATTAATCGCTTTTTACAAGTACCAGTTTAGATTTATTAAAATAACCTAAAATGTTTCTTGTACCTAAAACCTATTTGCTGAAGCTTAAAAAAAACTGTAATGAAAAGTCACTAGTGAGATTATGTAATGTTAAAAACACGCGTGTGTAATGGACTGGATTAAAGGCATAAAAACGTTGTAATAAGAGCCACTTTACGAGCAAGTGTGTTGAAAAAAAGAGCATGAGTGAGTAGCATGAAATAGACAAGGATATGATAATGACCAGGATTAATCCTGCACCTGCGATGTGGTCAAAGCGTAGCTTAAATATACTCTTTGGTCAAAGCGCGCGGCAGGGATACGCCTACGCCTGCCGCCAGTAACCCTAAGCTTTCCCTTTTGTGGTCCCTTACCTAACGACCCAGGGCAGCAGCTGCCGCCGCAAACACAGGCCTCGCTCGCGTGGCCTCCACCAGCAGATTCCAGCCATCCCCACAGTGATGGCTCACAGCCCAGACTCGCGGTTATAACGAATAGGCCAACCATTTATCTGAATCCTCGCCCAGTAGTAAAATATTGTGCAGGCACGGATTTAGGGTTCTGGTGGCCCTGGGTCAGCGAATGAGTTAGGCCCCTAGTAAATTTCCAGATACATTAAACCATTTTGTTTTAGAAATTTCAGTTGATGGGCGAACAAGAGTACCTATATATCACGATCATGAGGTTCGTCGGTGGTAACTCTGAGCCGCAGCAATGATAGTCATCATCATCATCATATCAGCCCGTAGACGTCCACTGCTGGACAAAGGCCTCGCCCAAGGATCTTCATAACGACCGGTCGTGCGCCGCCTTCATCCATAGGCTTCCTGCGATCTTGATAAGATCTTCGGTCCATCTTATGGGGGGCCTTCCTTCGCTGTATCCAGTACACGGTCGCCGCTCGAGAACCTTTCTGCCCCAGCAACCATCGGCTCTACGAGCAATGTGCCCCGCCCACTGCCTCTTAAGTCGTATGTATAGATTAGTACCAACTACCAAAAAGTAATAGGTGAGTATTAGTTACCTTGAAGTAAACGAAGAAGATAACGATGCCGAAATAGACCAGCGCGTGCGGCGCGGAGATCAGATCCGTCTTCTTGTCCAGCACGAAGATCACCGACGCCACCAGGGAAGCCTTAGTGTAGCTGGAATATTAATCGTTGCATTTAAGTAAATCTGCATAATCTATAGGTACTATTATAAAGTTGTAAAAATTAAATGTCTGTACATTGAAGATATTTTCAAAAAAATGGTTGTTACGGACTATTTGGAGTTCACTAAGACGAATTTTTTTTTTTTTGGATTTTATGTATGTTTGTAGGGGAGAGTCGGCGATATCGTACCGTTGGTTAAATCGTACCACTGCGAGATTTCCTATAAAACAATCTTTTTATTTACACTCGGGGGCACCAAATACTGCTCCGTTGGTATCACCATCTATAACTTAAATCCAATATAGCATATAACTAAGCATGAAAGTGAGAGAGCAGAAAAATCATTTCCGTCGGACTTGATCTTTAGTGTTATTGTGTAACGACATCACTGATGATCAAGGTAAGTCAAAAATGCGCAATTAATAGTATTTAACTATAAAATATAAATGGGTTTATTGGGTGGTTCTTAGAAATAGCCAAATTTTATGGTTATATTTTTATATTCGTTATTTCAAAAAATACCAGGTCCTTTAAATCGTACCATTGCTTACTGGCATAGGTACGATTTAAACGACCAAATATTTTTTGATTATACCAGATCAATTTAAATGTCTGACAGTAAATAATTTGTATTTATACCTAAATTAAACAGTTTACATGCGAAATGCTTCATAGATGCAATTTAAATCCTGATGGTACAATTTAACCAACTCGTCGGCTAAATCGTACCGATCGAAGGCCTTTTGAAAAAGTCAATTTTGACGATGTTAATTTAATCCCAGAATGCTCATCTTGCTATTTAAAGAAGCCGAAATAACCGCCGGCTAAACCGATTTCAACTATTTTTGGCACACGGGTAGCCGGGTATCTCTAGATGGTTATAGGATACTTATTACCCGACTACGCTTAAAAAAAAGAGGGTTATGACTTTTCCCCCTCCGCGTACGAAGTTGCGGGCGCCTTTTAGTTATGTTATAAAGTTGACGATGGTGGAGTTATAGGAATTGGGGTGGCGCATAACAGTGGCGCTACCACGAATTTTGCGGTAGACGTTTTATGGCAAGATCAAAACGTACTATGTGTACGTACGGTCGGCCAAGAGATAATAAACAAATTGCATGGTCAACCGTAAATTTTTCGACAAATAGAAGATGAAGTTGCGCGCTACACTTAGTTGGCGGACAGAAAACAAAAGAATAGAAAAGGACCTCGGAATTAAGCACTCATAACATAAATATATACTAAAGGTTTCCGAATCTCAAAATGCGAAGTTCGTAAGTCCCTTTTGCTCTCGGGTTCTAACTTTATCTGAGTGAGCGGGATGGCGCCATACCAATTTCGTTCTAGTTCCACTGTACAACAATGGCTTTTCGTGTCCAATAGTTAACTTAAGCTTAGACCATAATTATTCCTATATAGACCAGTGCCTGACGATTCCAGACACTAATTTTGTTCAGCGTTGAACTTGAAAGATGTTTTCATTAATTGTAATGCATGGCAATGGTTGTACTTACAAGCTAGGCTGCATAGTTTCCATGGCAGTTGGCGTCCAGGCACCGCGAATCAGCCTCTCCACCAACTTGGTGAAGCCTGCACCGTTACCCTTGAGGGTACCTGCAGAAAATGTTACCATTAGAACTGTAATAAGCATGATACACCTTGCCTGCCAGCATTATTTCCACCTAGCTTCCGTGAACTATATTTAACCCATACCACCCCATACTAACGCGTGCGATCCAAAAAAAAGTACCTATTTGTAGTACAGGATTGACATAAACAACCGAGAAGTGTAGGAAAACATAATAGAGTATATCCTGGGTAAAATAAATATTATTTTAATTAGTCCGTCAGATTATCAAAAAATATTGGGCACGTATTTTTTTTTGTTTTGCCAATCAAACAAAAAAGACAGATAAAGCGCGTCAAAATTTGGGATTGGGAGCGCATGCCGTCACGCCGCGCCGTGCGAAAAACGGTCGCACGCGAACGTCGTGAAGTCACGGGGAAATTTAACGGGCTATATCTTCATATTTTTTTGTTTAATTGACTTAAGAAAAAATACGTGTCCCATATTTTCCGATAGTCTAACTGAAGGACTACTTATATTTTTTTAGGACACAAGCCTATTATATTTAGAGTCAGGATAATAATATAAAGTATCGTTGAACGTAATCATGTCTGTCGCAATTTGTTGAGCAATTAGATGCAATATTGCGCTGACTTTTATCACAAAAAAGCCAAGAATTACTCGTAAACAAGTCGATCTCTTCAAGGCCGCAATTGACGTTCTTTATAACTATCCTTTAAACTGTAACTATTATTAATATTATTATACTAACCTTTTCTCTCTACCATGTCTGAAAAAGGATGTATAAATTGATGCTCGTGCTAGCCTTATGGATACATATTCTGCTCATAGAACCACTCTTCTGCTATGCGCAAAAGCAGTATCTGACTAGGACAATACACTTTACTAATACACCCGCCCTAGGGGCTTCTTAAAGTTTATGAAAGAGCTTCCTGCCATAAAAGATCAAGGCTTGTGGTGGCATATAAAAGGCCCAAAATAATCAAATAATAATATGGAATAGTCTTAAGCTTTGCACTCACCAATAATGATCATGATGAGGTAAGCGTTCGGATAAAGTTTTCCGGCGTGGCTAACACCGTCGTATACTTTCTTGGCGCGGTAGATCTCTTTCATGGCTGAGGCGACTATCTTCACAGGTAAGAACTTGGCTACTTTGTAACCGACGTCGAATGGCGTGTAGAATACTATGTACCTGGAAAATCATAAGCAGACAATCAGCACTGCAGCAAGAGGCAAGAGACGTATCGTTAAGCTTATCCGAGAGTTAGAACTTTTTAGAGAACAATGGCGTTAGTAAAGTGGTTATTAAATGCGACTTGGCATTTTTATCACATGGACAGTTTTGTTTTCTATATTTCGAGTATCCATAGACTGATGATGTGAAATATTGTAAACTAATTAGTCACCAGCATACATACTGTAATGAGCGAAGTAAACATTCCATTCACTACCGATAGATGTCATTGTCAGATGGGCCACCTCGATAATTATATGATCAATACACCACATAATTATCAAGTTTTCGAGCGTTTCGAAGACAGGATTTCTTTAAGGTCCGTGAGCATTATGGCACCCATAATAAACAGCATAGTGGACAATCAACACCCGTAGTAAAAGGTCACCCGGTGACAATACCGATGAGGAGCTGTGGCACGTTCTTGAGCGGCGAGAAGGTGGGATCGCTCAGCAGCCCGCTGACCACCATGCCGCTCGCAAAGATGACCAGCATGCTGGCCAGCCAGCTCGAGTGCAAAGCTTACCAGGTGACGGTGCCGATGAGGAGCTGGCGCGAGGATGGGCTCGCCCAGCTGCCCTTTGACCACAATGCCGACCGCGAAGAAGTCCGGCATGCTGGCAAGCCAGGAGCCAGGAGTAGTAAAGCTCACCAAGTGACGGTGCCGATGAGGAGCTGCGGCGTGTTCTTGAGCGGTGCGAGGATGGGCTCGCCCAGCAGCCCGTTGACCACCATGCCGCCCGCGAAGATGACCAGCATGGTGGAGAGCCAGCACGCCAGCGGGTGCTTGCGCGAAAACGCCTGAGCACCTGACCAAAAACATTACACAAGTTTAGTAGGTAAGTACATTTAAATACGGTGAAGGGATGTAGAAGATATAATGTGAAGACAGCAGATAAGAATGTCAGGTGTCCGAGAACTAAGTCAAGGAAAAAACGAAGCGGAGAAGAAAAGTAAGGAAAGCTGACCTCATCACCATATTGGACTTATAGGAAATGAGAGAGAGGGTCAGTCGGTACAATACAATAACTCTTTACATACAATAACACATCACAAAACAGTATAAAATAATATAATACATTCAAGGAGTGCTAAATAACAGGCGGTCTTATAGATAATCAGCTTCCAGACAACCTTGGGGTAGTTACTTAGGAGACCTTAGCAATCTGTCAGTAGAGTCAATCCACTGTTGAACATAAGCCGTCCCCAAAACGTGCCATTTTAATTTGTCTTCGGCTTGTCGAAGTAAAGATAGTTAACATTGGTTTAAGGAGTTCTCGAGCAGTAACCGCGACCGGCGAGAGTAGTGTAGTACACCGTTCCGCTAGGTGGCGTGAAGATTTGCGAAAGGTGGCTGGCTGAAGTTGGATGCCACAAGATATGCCATAAGTGACAAACTAAACAGCTAATAAGTTTCTGTATTTTTTTTTATTCTTGTGACAAGTTTTTATTGCCGACTGTACTTTTCATTGAACATCCATCAGACCTCGCCGAGACGATTCTAAAGAGCCCAAAATCAGTAGGATTGCATTATTTTATTACAGAGTTCCTTATGACCACCGGCCTGCTCCATCGTAAGATCAGCTCGATGGTATTATACTATTGCATTGTCACCAAACTTACATGAATTTTGGCTCAATCGGAAACCGGGAAGTAGGTCAAATTTAACTTGCAAGATTCCACCCGACCAAACATAAATATTTAAAGAAAATAGTCCGTGAGCCCGATCTAAAATTGCCTACGTAATATGACATCGCGATAAAACGCTTGGCACACCCTTAGAAAAGCTGTGCTGAGCGAGAATCATAAGAAAATTGCACTTGAAATTGGCCGGAAGTTTGAAAAAATTCCTCACTTCCGGTCCAAATTTTAAGGTTATATTTACGTCATGTGACATCAGTACGAAACACCTGGCATCATTTAGCCCTTTAACCGTAGAGACAGGAAACACAAGTCTGTCAGTTCTGAAATGGCCGGAAGTACTTGACAGACGGTACCAAAGATGGCCACTGAATACCCCCTTCCTACGTCATGTGACATCTTGACGAAAATTATTATAAACGTTTTGAAATAATAGTGTATTTAAGAATAAATAAGTCTGCCTAGCCATATCTGGCCGGAAGTCCTTTAAAAGTGTTTTTTTAACTGCTAGGCAGAAGTGATCAAATCATGTTAAATGCCCATAATTTAACAAATTATGATCGATTACAAGGATTATCGACTCATCTGTCGTGTAAGTCGTGTTCGTTATTAGACAAGCTTTTGCCGGCGACTTCGTCCGCGTATAGCTCGAATTTCAAAGAATCCTACTTTAGTGCACCTCTACATACATTTCTAACGGAATACGAGTATGTGTTTCAATTCTTGTATAGAGTATTACTTTTTGGACCGGAAGTGAAGGATTTTTTCAAACTTCCGGCCAATTTCAAGTGCGACATTCGTTTGATTCTCGCTCAGCACAACTTTTCTGAGGGTGTGCCATGCGTTTTATCGTGATGTCCTATTACGTAGGCAATTTTGGACCGGGCTCACGGACTAAAAGCTTGTAAAAATCAACAGGTATTGACTATCATTACAACCCGGAAATGTCCACCGCTCAACTTGCATCTGCCAGTCGCTCACCGTACAATCAGTATGTTACTGACTATTTGAACAGTCAGTAACATCTGAAATGTCGAGCCATTTATGCTGGCTAATAAAGATATGTTGCGAGTTGCGAGATTTAAGGTTCTTTGAATGTTTGAATATTTGTTACTGACTGTACGTTAAGCTGTGCGCCGGGTTTTCCACAGCTTTTTAATTTTATACTCCATTTGTAAACTTATTGTTTCGGATTTTTACGGTACTTAAAGTTTTCACCAGGCTCCGCGACCACAAAGACTGGGTACTGTTTTTTTTTTTTACTTAGTTTGCATTTGTTATTTATTTTTGTAGCGCATTCGTTTCAACGCCCTCTTTGTATTGCAGTATTGGTAGACTTAGTGCATTATACCTATTATCTAATGTGTGTTAGTGCACGCACCTCGCAATCAGTAAGTAAATGGTACTACTTAGCATACGAATACGAACTCTAATACAAAGAATGTAAATATTATTTTAGAATATGCTCGGTGTGCTGTATAATCAACGTTCATTCAATTAATTACACCCCAATTCACCCAAAGGGGAGTCGTCTCAAACCACTCCCAGCTATATATAAATGTCAGGGTAAATAGACTAGGTGGCACCCCTCACATTACTGATAGTTCACCGCTATTATCGAGGTACGTTCAAAACTAGGTCGATATAATAAGTCAACGCTGTGATTTGATTAATGATTACTCCACAAAATATAGGTAGTGATGTTATGATAGAGATATATAACTAAGTGTACTATGTCGTTTCATTATGTACGGGTTAATAAAATAACAATTAAATGTTTATGGTATTTCTAAATGTGTAACAGCCACAACTTTTCGTTGTAGGGTAATGATCTTACGAAGAAAAGCTGTAGAAAACTTTTACAACACGCCCACGTAGAAACGCTACTCGTATCCGGCAGCTGATAGCAATGACGTAGTATGTTGTAGATTTGATTGGGTAATTTCGCACTTTGTAGACATGGCTCGTTGGTCTAGGGGTATGATTCTCGCTTCGGGTGCGAGAGGTCCCGGGTTCAAATCCCGGACGAGCCCGGTAAAATTTACCTTTTTGATTTTTGTATTAGTTTTTATACACATTTCAACTTGATTTTATTTGGAAAATTTGTAGAGTTACTAACATTGGAATACCATTTTCCCACCACTTTTATTTTTGCGCCATCTATAGGGTGTAGGTGGAATAATCTCGCCCCTTCGCGGGAAATATCTGCAGGGCGAAAGTCCCTTCTTATCATTATCAAAAACATAACCTATATTTTTTTTCAAACAAATGATGATTTTCTCGACTTTTCTCGATGTTTTCTTTTCGCACTTAGTAATGTGTTTATATAATTTATCCATAAGATTACCAATGATATCATTTGATTACAGATCCAATATTTCTACTGCAATTGGCAATCAGGTAATTCAATCATTAATGCACCGGTAAATAACACCGGCAAAGTTCAAATATTTTCATACAAAATTGGTGATTTATAATTAGCCACCTGGTTAGCATTAGATATAGGAGCAGCTGTGTGATCCGCAGGGAACCATTCTATTTATAAACAGGGTATAATATTTATTTTTGGTTCGGCCCATACATTACGTTTACGGGCAAAATAGCGCAGAGGATGCGGAAGCGAAACATAAGGAAAATTGGCGGTTTGTTTAAATATAGAATAACTCTTACCAGCACCCAAATCCTCTCGTACGGAAAGTGCACATAATAGCGAATGTGCGATGTCAAAATACGGGAACATTTTCAGTTTTATGACCTGGTTGGCCAGGTCCAAGAAGGCTTCGGGATCCATGATGGATATTTTTTGATAACTACAATTAAATTAAAATTTATGGCACAACTAAACACCGACAATATGCGGTACGGCGTCCGCGACTGACCGCGGGCAGAGAAGCCGCGAGACTGAACTGACGGAGCGCGGAGAATGGATGTGGACAGAGCCGATTGAGCGATTTTATTATTTTTGTCAAACGCCACCGATGAATTCACAGATAAGATTAGCCGGCACCGAATAGCTGGCTGAACTTAACTTTTTGTATTTTCCTAGATTATATATTTTTTGATAGCATTATATTATGCTGCGTAATTGGAACGATAATTTCAGCACTTCAAGCACAGTTTCCGTAGTGTAGCGGTTATCACGTGTGCTTCACACGCACAAGGTCCCCGGTTCGATCCCGGGCGGAAACATTTTTTGATCATTTTTACTCTTAAACCAGAGCGATGGTATTTAACGTTTGTCTATCTCAATCGCGTGAACCATTTTTTATTGTATACTCTGCTTTTTTGGGGTGGTAGCGATGGCGAATCAGACCGGCTGGTCTGAGTATTGAATAATAACTTTTTCTTATTTGCATGATGTATAGTTTTATACTTATTATGCATGGTTGTCGGTTTTACTGGTACTGGGTCAAATATGTACTGACGGTTGCAACTCGGCCTCTCCATTTATATTTAAACTAGTAAATAATCAACTTTTTCTTGTTATTCTGTTCTGTGACTCAGGAGACAAGTGTTAGTTACTTAGAAAAATACTTAATAATCTAAGTAGGCTTTTAACAGACTGACAAAATTGACCCTTGAAAATGGACCTATATTAGCTAGAAACAAATATTTTTGTTACCTTTACGTCGTTTAGTTAAAATAGTTCTAAAGAATGATTCGGAAGAGGTAACCATGGCAACGAAGTTCAGTAAAAATTAGATTGACCCAAATACTACACCATATACGTTATAGGAGAAACAATTAAGCATGCTATATTTATTTTGGGCAGTAATTTATAGTTTAAAAAAATAATAGGGTATAGTTAGGCGTAGTGTAAGTACAATGAAAACGCTTAGATCAATTCATTATGAAATATATTTATAACAATATCGTTCACAATTCATAAAATATTCCAAAAATCCATTAGGCGTATAAAGGTTATAAATATTAAATAAGATTTATAATTTATGAAAACAACACACAAAAGAAAAGAAGTATAATTTGAACGTCAGTCTTTTCTTATCAGATAGTTAGCTACACAGCCAAATCTTTGGAATTACAATTTTGATTATCAATAAATAAAATGTTGTATCAACTAATAATCTCTATTAAACCGTAACAATTCGATTATCATAATAAAATAAACAATGTTAATTAGATTAAAAAATATAGGTAAAACACGCTTGAATTTCGTGATTGTTGTATATCTTAAAATAATGAATGCATTAAAGTCTAAGTCACTAGATGTTAGGAACAAAATTAGCTTCGCTTACGACTGGAATGGACTAAAAATGCAACAGGACTGGACTAACTATAGAGCTAGGTGACGACTAATTATAGACCTAGGAGTGGATGGAACATGAAGTTCATAGTAAAATAGTAAACATTTTCACTTTACACATATTTTGCTGGCGTCCGGCTATATTCTAATGCAAGGCCACATGAAAACGGGAACATGGCTTGAAAGGAAAAATGGGACACTAAAGCGATATTTGTAGTGTCTTGTGTAGTCAGCTGACTTATCTATGTAGAACGAGCTATGTAACCCATAAAAATGTCGCATCCTCGACCTACAATATATCGCTGTAAGTATACGCTGTAACTTTAATGAAAAATAAATTACGATACATCCTTTGGCAGTTTTAAACCAAACCTGTAGATATTGTGAGATGAAAAATAACCCCCAAGGCACTTACTAGAAAATGACGCCGACAAAACGGCTAGCGCAACTGGCCGCGATTTCACTTGCCACGCGACAGAGTATCACCCGTCTTTCTCGCACGGCATTGAAAGGAAGGAGACAAACATTGTTCATCGCGCGATGAAGTCGCGTATCACAGTTGTGCTAGAGCTGCAATGTTACATTATAGTGGCATGGCGTCATACATGTTGTAAAAGCAGGAGTTTATTTTCTCTTGTTTTTTTAAAGTAGTAGAATAAAGTACCTACTCAAATGCCTTAAAGTAGGCAAGCCGATAAGATTTAATTAAAGACACGTCACTGCTACATTATCAACATATCAGCGAGATTCTTAAGGTTAGCTTACACAACTACGCACTCATTGGTCAAAATGGTGCTATAAATAGCAAACTATATATACTATACGCGATGTTTGTGTTTAGTTTCTAGGTACGATATCGTTAAACTCTTTTAAGTGAAATACAGTATAATGAGATGATACATCTAAACAAAATTACCCTAAACAGTAACCGGTGGAGGAGACATAATTTAATTGCGATCCTAATTCAAAATCGAGAAGTTGATGAAACTACTAGTAAATCAAAAATGCTGAAAATTCTAATGGTAGAAATTGCACAAAGGCCATTTTTATTACAGTCTCACAGTTTTTTCTTATTAAAAAATGATGGATACTGTCTAATCTAATGAACTAGTATTTTACTATCCAACTGCCCTTATTAGTCCTTACACATTTGTATAAAAATAATGGAATAGAAAATCTTAAAATATAGTATGTGATATATTTGGAACCCTTAAACTGCTATTATTAGAATTAACATTATCCATGATTCGGACTGAAGCCATGGAAATTCAGGAATAACTTGAGTAGTACTTTACCGTAACATAACGTACCTAGAACATGACGTAAGTAAATAGATTAGAAACTCCAGGTTTACATCTAAAGCTTAAAATAAATTTCTGCCAAGACAATAGATGGCGTATAAAAAAGTTTTCTTCACGCCATCTAGTGTTATAGCAAGCCAGAATAATAATTAACAAAATTTCGCTTAACATAACCGTTTCGTAACTAGATGAGCAAAAACAAACAGTCTTCAGCACCGTTCTACAATAGTTACTTGAAAGATGGGACGCCGTTTATGGTGTCTGTCTGCAGTTCTCTGAAAAACAAAATACACTTTGAGAACACAGGGTCTTTTAATTAAATTTAATTATTTACTAGATGGTGTAACTTCGCGGAGGGGAAAAATGCCCTCTTTTTTGTATGTGTAAATATTTTAAAAAAAATGTTTGCATGCTAGTATTAGCAATACATATAGCAGAATAAGCCGCTCACTGTCTGTAATACCACCTGTGACATATCTCACTGTATTTACTTTTTCCATGCAAATAAAATTATTCTTATTTTTAATAATCTGTGGATTAGCTACCCATGTACCAAAAATATTTAAAATCCGTTTAGCCGTTTTGGCGTATTGAGGTCACAAGGATAAATACAAACACACAAAAAAATAAAATACATATGTTTTTGATTTAGTGACCTTTGAATACCCGTTCCACTTATTATTTTTACTCTATAATAGTATTATAGATTATTTAATGTATAGCGTCTATCTACAGTAATACTTTCTGTGAAAATTTTAAACATCCACCTATAACGGTCCAATGTTAGTATCCTGTGGCAGACAGACAGCGTAGAAATAGCCTCCTTTGATATCCTTTGAGTACGAAACCCTAAAAATCGCCAGTTGATATCACCACTCTGATGTCATCGGGGCTCGAAACCGGTATTTTTTTAATCTTCTAAAATACATGCTATTTCTGGAATGTTTTTAATCTGTATTTAGAAGAGAAATTAATCACAAAACACCGGCTTCAAGTTCTAGAATTTTAATAAAGTAGACGAAAATCTCGGCATAGAACGAAAAATAAAAACGAATCGTTATTTCGGTTATTTTGTATGAAAAAAAAATCGGTTGCGAGCCCTGGATGTCATGTCTATATGGCAAGAAATGGCAAGGTATTATTGTTAGACTAGACTTAGACATCTGTTCCAATCCAAATAGGAACCTGGCAGCCTCAAAATAACAAGATAACCAACCTAATTTGGCTTACGTCAGTTGACTACCGTAAACTACACCGCCACCTCTTGGATATATTGCTATACCGAATTATTATTATTAATCCGAAAATGACAGCTGGCGGCTGGTGCCAAAATCAGTTTTTGATTAACAAGACTATTATACTAGGGCAAGTGTAGAAAAAGGCAAGAATTAAATTTTACGAATATCAATAGGCATGATGACTGGTTATGAAAATCAAAATTTTAATTAGTCCGTCAGTAACATAATAAAAAAATATTGGACACGGATTTTTTGCTTTTTGGAAATAATAAAAAAATCCATATCCATATTAATATTATAAATGCGAAAGTGTGTCTGTCTGTCTGTCTGTTACGTCTTCACGCTTAAGCCGCTTAACCGATTTGGATGAAATTTGGTATGAAGATAGTTTGAGTCCCGGGGAAGGACATAGGCTACTTTTATCCCGGAAAAATATCCTTATTCGCGATAAACGAATTTAAGGCGGACGAAGTCGCGGGCAGAAGCTAGTAAGATAAATCGCATTAAAGATTAGGAGCGGGGGCTCGTGACGTCACTCCTAAGTAAAATTTGTACTTAGGAGTAACGTCACGCGACATTTTAACTCAATGTACAGCCTTTATGCATTTATTTTTCGATTATATGAAAAAAGAAAAAATACGTGTCCAATATTTTTTATTAATCTACATGCCGGACTTATTATTTAAATTTAGTCATCATCCCCATTATCTAATAAAACAGCCAAAAAGAACACAGACTAGGATGCAGTTATACATATAAAAACACAACCACTATACCTACTTGCAACGAAATAATGAAATGTTAAAACGCTTAGTTAGAAATTATCATTATAAGTAAGTAAAGAAAAAATATTTTATGAAGTCATGATGCTACATGGTCAAATTGCTTCCTTATTTCCAGTTGTTGATCATTTTAAAATACCAATAGCGTAAAAGTAAATATTGAGGGCTCGGAAAACATTCCGAGTATTTTTATTAATAACATTTAATCGTATGTACCTATTAAGTTCTCTGGAGTATTTTCAGACCCAAGGAAACAATGATGGATGTACACACAAAAAAAAATATACCTTGATTGAAAATGAATCAGTGTCTTTGTTTTATGCCATGTCGGGACCTACCTATCACAGCCAGGTTGCTGTCTGGCTTCACATTCTGCAGAGAGATGTCACTGTCTTTGTAAACTTTAAACTTCTTACAGATTTTTCAATCGATCGAATCAAAGTTTATTCACCTTTAAAATGATGTTGTAGGAGCTGGCCAGAAACCATTTTGAAAAGGCCAAAACCGCCCTGCCCTACTCGTCATTATAGGACGATGTTAAAATCATCTCTTAAAAGCCCTATGACGAAACATGCTCGCGAGGTACTGAGGTCTTTTCCCGCACGTGCAGCCGAATATTTATACTATTTTTAAATAAATGAAAAAAATAAAAATATTATGACTTAGCGCGCTCTTCAGAAAACTACTGTCGGTAATAGGATACATTTATTTTAAATACCCATTCAGTGGTACTAAAATTGGAGGGTGCTTTATAAAAAATAAGGAACTGACTCATGCAAAAAACTAATCAGAATTTTGAATATCTTTGCTGTTTCTTAGAAATACAACGTCAAATATCCATTTCTGACGCTTTTTTTTAAACTAAAAGTACGAAAGGGCTCTTATGCTTACCCTTCCTCTCGCGGTTGGTGAAGTCTGCCGACGCCGCCCTGCTGACGGCCGCTTCCCGCCGCTCGCCGCCTGCGGCCAAGCACACGTACAGCCAACAGTCACCCGGCACACAGCAACCCCACAAGCTGACTTAGCAACCCCAGAAGCTTACGATAGCGAGATCAATAACGAGGTCTTGTTCAAATTGATCACGCCGGCGAAACTCTCATAGAAACGAACTGTTGTGTTATCTGTTTTTTTATTGCCTGTCGGTTTCATGCAAATATGGTCTCACCGGAAGACCAGCGCTGGCTTTCCAGCTGGCATTATGCTGAGGTGGGACTATTTCGGGGTATTTTATAATGTTATTTTAAATGTTTCTGTTGCTGTTATTATGTATGCCCTCGAATAAATGTTTTTTCTATCTTTCTTTCTTTCAAATACGTTCAACTGGCCGATTCGTTTTTTTCTATGGGAGTCCCGTCTTTTAAAGCCTAGTGACTATATTCTCATGCGTGCGTAATCCACGAACGTTCGCTTTTTGAGCCCCACAATGGTTGCATGGTTACTTTACTTTGTTAATAATAATTATGTACGTGCGGCGTTTCGCTAAGATCAAAAGAGTGAGCCTTCTGTACTAGTATTATCTAGACCGTGCTTAGCTTAACATGCAATCTATCCAAGCTTCACTAAAATACCTATGTTTCTCTCGGAGGTAGTGCTCTTAACCGTCCGGCCGTTAGCTGAAAATAAAAAGAAAATCATTGTCAATTCTTCATTGAGTCAAGTTCCTTTTTATTCTTTATGATCTTTTTGGGTTTCTTTGCGGGTGTTTGCTTGGGGAGAAAGAATGCTAAGATTCGTTTACCGATTTTTTGTTCTTTCTTTGGAGAGCGCTGGTACGTAGGATGCTTCTCGTTTTGGATGAAGGCTTCCGAGTCTCTCGTGGGGGAGCGTATGGGTTCCGCGTTGTTAGTTGTCGCTTCGGTTGATTTTGGTGTTTGGTTGTTTTCAGGGGTAGAATTGACTTTGGGCGGAGTCTGTTCAACATTATCGGACGGAGCGTCGGGTTTTGCTGAGACGTTCTGGGGCTCGGGTGTGGCTTTCGGGGCTTCGTTGTGGTCCGATTTAGGGTTGGTTTCAGTTACGTCGTTGGCGGTAGATTCGTGGTCTGATTCGGCCGTGTCGGACCTGTCGCTTTTTATACTTGTGGCGTTTGTTAGCTGGAAATGGAAAAGAGAGAATGAGGGTCACAGAAATGTTTTGGGGCCCTTTATTCAAACTAGGGCTTTAAAAAATATAAAGGTAACAAAAAAAATGTAGCCAATAAAGAAGACACATTATTTTTTAATGATACCAGTCGATCTGGCGGCTTCTTTTGCTTATGACTAAGAAATGTATATCTATGATACTCATCTATAATATTATAAAGTTGTAAAAATAAAATGACAGTACATTGTAGATATTCTAAAAAAATATTGTAAGGGACTATTTGGAAGTCACTGAATCGAAAAATATTTTATTTTTTATTGAAATCGAACGCTACGTGTGACGTCATTCATGACACAAATGTATAGAGGGTTGAGGAGTCTACGAGCATTTTCTTAAAGTGCGTTTAAGTGTATTGCTATCATATTTTTTTGCCTTCATTTAACCGTCAAAAATGACAAACTTAACGTTTATAATAATTGGACAAGAAAAAAAAATGTAATTTTGCATCGCAACATGTAAACAAGATGTAAGTTTTTGTCCTTATTTCAACTTTTTACGCATAATTGGATATTTCTACGTTTGATTAATACATTATTATGAAAAATAAATGCATTGAGTCTTCTCTATTTAAGTCCAATTTTTATTAACCCATCTCGTTCAGTCAGTATGTTAATAGGCTCAGTTGCGTGCAAAGGGTTTTTGGGCAAGGTAGGCAGTTCAAATGTTATGATCACATGGGAAGGCAGTTTCTCTGTGGTATCTGGAGTCTGGAGCCATGATCGTTCATCTTTCAGGGTAGGCAGTGCCTTTGTGCCTATATGGACCGTACGTCTCTGAATAGCCTAGATTATTAGCATTTAGCTATTTAAAAAATAAGAAAACGACGTGTGTAATTTTTACTAACGTGTATTTTTCACATCTTTTATTTGGTTTTCGTAACTACGCGTATCACACACTTAGATCCGACAAACGAGGCAAGATCGCCGCGCCGACAGTGAGCATCCAAGCAGCGCGATACGCAGTCAAGCTACGCCACGGTGATCGGATACGAGCAAATGATACAAGTGTGGACGCACCTTTAGATTCGCATTACAATTTTCAGTTATTTTATACAAGTACAGGACTTCTAAACCAAACAACCGATTTTTTATATTGAACAGAAAGGAAAATTATAAATAATGCGACCAGCGGACTGACAGCGGTTAAAACGCCCGTGGAATTATCTATTACACCCTCTGTACTACTCAAGACCTATGAGTTATATGCACCCAAGGCATTAGCTATTGTCTACAGGAAAGACTATATTCTGAAATTTGTATGACCCATGAATGTTTTATCATCGTTGACAGCAGTCGTCGCAGCTGAAACCGACCGTGAGGTTTATAGATATTTATTAACACATAATATAAACTATTGCTATCGGAAGCGCACAGTCGCTTTCTGTGCATTAAGACCGTCCTCTTATCTAGAAGTAATGACTACCGTATAGCTGGAGTCCTCATCAGAATCAGCGTCCAGGTCCACCATCATCTTCTCGATGAGTCGCTCCATGCTCGCCTCGCTAGTAGACGCTACCGGGCTTTCTTCCTGGCGAGGGCGCTTACTGCGTTTCACCACCTTGAAAGTGAAAAGGACCGTTTAAGACACGTCGATGTATGTTTTTATGATACGCTGCCAAATCCCGACAAGTGTTTTCTCTGAATCCATGTGCGTTCTTCTTAATTAAATCAGGATATAGTTATTAATCTAACCTGGTTATTTTTTTATTGCTTCATATATTATATTAAGTCTTCTATCGAAACTTTCGAACGAGCAGAAAATTATATTTAGAACTAGACGGTGCCCGCAACTTCGTTAACGTAGGAGAAAAAGTCCATAGCTCCTCATTTTTCGGGTAAAAAGTATCCTATAACTATCTGTGGATACCCATCTACCTGTGAACCAAAAATTGTTGAAATCAGTTTAGCCGATTTGGCGTGATGAAGCCACTACGATACATACAAACATGCAAAAAATCCAAAAAAATAAGTATTGTTCGTTTCAGTGACCTTCAAATAGTCCGTATCATTTGTTTTTTTAAATATCTTAAATGTACAGAAATTTCATTTTTAAACTTCATAATAGTTTATATACAGGGTGTTTGGTAACAGGATGCAAAGTTGAAAGGAGGTGATAGCTTAGGCTATTTAGAACATTTTAAGCGATATATGTGTTAGGCAAATGTTATTCGTTTTTTTTTATATAAGTTTTAAGATTTTTCTGGGAAAACTCCAAAATTTCAGACTACATGACAATAGTACTTTTTTTACTGTAGGTAGCATTTTTTTGTATTTTTTTTGTATTGTGAAATGACTATCGTACACCATAAAAGTTATTTGAAACATCTGTGTCTAAAGAAAAAAAAACTACAGCGATTTAAAAATTAAATAACATGAAAAAAAATGATTTAAGTGTTTTCTAAGGACGATACAAAAAAAAAAAAAACTAAAATAGCCCCGGTTCTTCAAACCATTTAAGAAACTTGCTTGGCTATTGCCCTTTCATTTAAGCTATCAAGCACGACTGTAGCTATCGTATCTTTAAAAATAAGCTACTTAAACCAACTAGAGAGCTAAAATGTTTCAATCTACTTGTGATACAACAACAACAACAACAACAATTCTTTATTGCACACCAACAATAGAAGCAATACAATAGAGCCTTAACATAAAATAGGTAAACAATAGGCGGTCTTATCGCTAAAGAGCGATCTCTTCCAGACAACCTTTGGGTAACGGAAATGACATAAAATAGCTAGAAATGAGTAGGTGGTGAGATAAGATTACATATAATACAAAATAAATAAAAACAAACAAACATATACATATACTAAACATACATACTACTATAAATATATATATATATATATATATATATACAAAGTAAGAAAGAAAACTATGATACAGTTGACATCAAAGTGATTAGAAAAACAGAAGCAGAATTAAAAATATAAATTATGGGAGAGATAAATAATGATCCTTTAACTTATTTTTAAAAATAGGCAATGACTTCGCTTGCCTTAAATCGAGTGGAAGAGAGTTCCACAACACAGTAGCCCGGAATGTAAAAGAATTTGTATAAAACTTTGACTTTGATGATGGAACAGCTAGAAGACAGTTTTGAGCGGACCTTGCTGATAGAAGATAACTAAAACGTTCTTTGAGATAGCGGGGAGTCGCACGATGAAAGAGTGTATTATAGAGAAGAGAAAGAATGTGAGTGTTACGACGAAGACGGATAGGAAGCCACTTGAGTTGTGAACGGAAACTTGACACATGATCATACTTGCGTAACCCAAATATAAACCTAATACACATGTTTTGAATTCGCTCAAGTTTGTTAAGTTGCTCCTCTGAAAGATCTAAATAGGCAGCATCAGCGTAGTCAAAAATGGGAAGGAGTAGTGTTTGAGCAAGCGCAATTTTAGTGGCGATAGGAAGAAAATTACGAAGCCTTCTCAGTGATCCCACTGCGGCGAACACCCTCCTGCTAACCTCATTCAGCTGCGGCACCCAGGAAAGAGTGCGATCCAAGATTATACCTAAATTCTTTACAGAGTGAGAAAAAGGAATTTGAACACCATTAAATACAATTCTTGGGAGGCCAGCAAAGTCAACTTTAGAAATCATCTTTGAGCTGCCAATGATGATAACTTGCGTCTTCGTAGGATTA
The DNA here is from genome assembly GCA_905404275.2 of Hedya salicella. Lineage (NCBI taxonomy): Eukaryota > Metazoa > Arthropoda > Insecta > Lepidoptera > Tortricidae > Hedya > Hedya salicella. Next base: position 7,693,984 of record FR990112.1, on the reverse strand, counting down.
ACTTTCAGGCCATAGCTACTAGTCCACTCCGAAATTAGCTCCAAGTCACAATTTGCCATGGCTATAACCGACGGGAGATCGCCGAGTACACCCTGGGAATATATTTGGAGATCATCAGCATAAAGGTGATAAAAAGAAGACAGATTATGAGTAATGGAGTTAATAAAAATTGAAAATAGCAGTGGAGACAGCACACCGCCTTGCGGAACGCCAGAAAGTATGCTGCACCAATGAGATCGGGAAGTATTCACCTTTATACGCTGCCGACGATTAGTAAGGTAACTATGAAACCATTCAATAACCGCAGGAGATATGTTAAGAGAACGTAATATAGCCAACAAAATTTCAAAATCAACAGTGTTGAACGCGTTACTAAAATCCAGAAGCGTAAGCACCGTCAATTTCCGGTCATTCATACCCGACCGAATATCATCCGTAATTTTTACGAGAGCAGTAGTCGTACTATGACCTGATCGGAAACCGGACTGATATGGATTTAGAAGATCATTCCGATTTAGAAAAGAAGTAAGTTGCTGAAATACTAAACGTTCAAGGACTTTGGATAAGAAAGGAAGAATGGAAATAGGTCGGTAATCTGAGAAGGTGGCAGGATTGGATTTTTTCGGTAAGGGAATTATATCAGCATCCTTCCAGATAGCAGGAAAGACACTAGATGAAACAGAAGCATTCAGGATACTGGTAATTACAGGAACAAGAAGGTCAAGCAGAGGAAGGATCATACTACGGCTCACATTATCAACACCAACGGCGTTGGAAGTAATGGCTAGTACGTTTTTCTTAACATCACTGTCGGAAAATTGAGTTAGAGAAAAAGGATTAAAGTCTGGAGTTGGGAGAGATGAAAGATAATCAAGGGTCCTGGTCTTAACAGGACTGCTAAAAACGGAAGAAGAAGAGAAATGCTGATTCAGCTGATCAATATTGAGGTCTTTAGAACAGGAATCCTGCTGAGATTTCCCAACTCCTAGCGACCTAAGAAATTTCCACACTTTAGAAGGATGACCATTTTCAACAGACTGGTGAATATGGCGTCTTTGCGCATCACGGCAAACAGTACTACAACGGTTGCGCAAAGTGTGGTAACGTGTTTTGTTCTTAACAGAAGGGTCATTTTTATACCTAGACTTGGCCAAATTTTTCTTCTCAATAAGCGTTCTGATCTCATTAGTGAGCCAGGGAGCAGGAAGATGTTTCACCCTGATAGGCCGAACTGGAGCGTGCACGTCATAGAGCTGAGTAAGAAGCGAATTAAATAAAGAAATCTTTTCATCAATCGTGTCAGCCCCAGAGATGACACTCCAGTCCACCTTCATCGCATCATTACGAAGCTTATCCCCATCAATCCGACTAAAATTGCGCTGGAATAAGGTTTTAGGTTTGAGTTTAGGAGGTCGAATTTTATATGACAAAAAAAGTAAATCGTGATATGAAAACGCATCCGCAGAGTACTGTCCAAATTTGGCAACATGGGCTTTAGATGATGTCAGGGTGATATCTAAAAGTGAAGGAGAGCAATTCGGAAAGTGATGCGTAGCACGAGAAGGAAGAATGATCATATTACAGGCGGATACTATAGATCTCAATGATCTTGACCGATGATCATCTTTGAGGAGGCATGTATTAAAATCACCCATTATGACATGATGATTATAGGATGGCATAATATCTTCAAGGAGTTTTTCTAAACAAGCGAAGTAATCAACGTTAAGAGACGGTGAGTAAAATACACCAAGGAGAAATTTGGAATGTGAAACAGCTACGTCAAGAAATAAGTACTCTGCGGCATCCGAAGAAGGAGATTCCACTGACATGCAAGCGATAGAATAAGGGATATGTGACCGAAGGTAAATTGCAACTCCACCGCCACCCCTTAAAGAGCGGTCATTCCTAATCAAAGTGAAACCAGGCAGAGAGTAAGAAGTAGAAGAATGACATGGCTTAAGCCAGGATTCTGAGACAAGAACCGCATGCACATCTTGAAGATCAAATGTTAAAGTCAGATCAATAAAGTGAGCGGGAATACTTTGAGCATTAATATGTATTATGTTAAAATTTTTTGGAACGTCGCTAAGTTGTTCTGTTAGAAAATCATGTGGGGAAAGAGGCAAACTATGAAAACTGTCATCATCACTGTTATCATTAGAAGAACAGGACATAAAATGATCATTAAGAACATTATTAGCACTACTATCAAACTGTGTCATAATTGCAAATAATAATAGTAATAAAATATACAGATAAAATAATAAATACTATATATAAAAAAAAAAAAAAAAAAGGTAACAAGAACAAAAATAATACGGTCATTCACTACCCACCAGCAGCCAAGGATTTTAAGAATAATGTAAACAAGCATAGACATTACATAGATTGCACAAAGCAAAAACAAAACGCACTGTATTAAATGACAGTTCTACTAACTAATTATCTGTTGCTCGGGTTGCTCCTCATAAACTTCAAATTGACATTGACAGATGTCTGACAATCTATTTTATGTTTGTCATTGAACAACCTTAAAATAACTAAAAGATTAGAAAAGTTAATTATAAAATAAAAGTGGGTACACAAAAACAGTATAACACGAATAAATACAAGAGGAGCAACATACCGAACCAAATTATGGAGACTTGAAAACAACAAGGAGACGGTAAACGTTACAATTATGGCTTCGGAACACGTCTGGGCCGCTTAGTTGATTGCGAGGCAGCCGCAGCGACCTCCTGAACCAATGACGATGTGGTGGATTCCCTCGCCGCCACAGATATATTACTCATCTGCGCAAGACTGGCGATGCGATGCCGCGCTCTGTTTGCATCGAGAACATACACTTCTCCGTTCCACGACCAGCAATTACGGACGCCAAAACGATCCCGTGCGGCAACAAATAAGTCATGTCGGGGTTTCGTTAAAAACTCCCCAACTGTAATTCCGGAACCCTTCAGAGCGACCTTGCCAAACCATAACTCATCGCGAATGGTGATATCCCGAAACTTTATAAGAATTGGTTGCGACTTTCCAGCTCGAGGTTTACCCAGACGATGACAGCGCCCGATATCAGCAGCGGTCACACTACTCTTAATGAGTTTGAGCTTCTCAACAACAAGAGCAGTTGTGTCTTCTGCACTCGAGTCTGTGCTATTTATTCCGTGAAACACCAACATCTTGCGTCGAGAGCGCATCTCCAAGCTGTCCACCTGCTGCGCAACAAGTTCAACCTGCCTTTGTAGCATGTCCAGAGATTTCAAAATGAAGGCCTTGAAGGTACTGAAGTCTGAGGCTACTGAAGTCACGGAAGGGTTGCTAGACCCTGCCTTGTCCAAGTCACGCTGAAGCTCTGCCATCCGTGTGTGGAAAACCTCAGCCAGCTCTGTGATGGATTCCTTGATAGCGCCCACTTGTGCCATTGTATATGCAATAAATGTAGTGCAGTGAAATAAATAAAACTGTCCGGAAAATGTGATATAACTGCTGGTAGGTGAGAAGTACTAGTTAAACATGAATTAAATTATGTTTTTGCTTAGAAAAACGCACTATTTGTATTTTTAAAACACTAGAACACTTTTTGATGATGTTTATCGTTTTTTTTCACCTACCCGAAAAAAACTTGATACTTGTGACGAATCTAATTATGATTTTGTAATAAAACATTGGTTCTTAATACTAAGTTGGCGTTTAACTGACATTTGAAATGTTTTGAAAGGGTTAAGTGCAGTGGACAAAACTGTCACATGCAATTTTAATAAACAAAGGTTCGCGGTGGTGTGAAACAAAAGGGACCGATAGCGGCGCGCGGCGTTTAACAAAGATGACTCAAGCCGTTTTATTATGCTTTATTGTTAAAGATAAACTGATTTGCTACTTGCTTATTTATGCAAAAACTACTAATTTAGTCTAATTACAGCTTCAGTTGCGGTTAGACGTTCATTGTGTTTTTTTTTCCCTCCGTCATCCAAAATGTACCGTGTCAAGTTGTAGCTGCCGTAGGCGCTCCTTCACGTGTAATTACGATTCCTTCGTTGTAAACATGGAGTTTACGAACGAAGAATACGGCGACATTGTCTACATGTACTGCAGAGCTGACGGTAATGGAGCAATGGCTCGACGGTTATACCAAGAGCGTTTTCCAAACCGGAGGTTGCCTAATGTGAGAGTGTTTTACACCTTATTCCGAAGACTACGTGAAAATGGAATTGCTGGGCAACGCGGAGGGAACCCAGGACGTAATCGCCCTGATTTGGAGGACGATATTGTACGGGCATTTGCAGAGGATCCGACTACGAGCGTCAGAGTGGTAGCTCGTAATCTTGACATGTCCATATGGAAAGTATGGAGTACCATGCATCGCGAGGAAAAATATCCTTTTCACGGCACCGGAGTTCAAGGACTGGAGGAGACCCTGCACGTCGAGTAGACTTCTGCCGATTTTTACTCAATGCTGACATCAACGCTTTTTAAGAAGTATTCTTTGGACCGATGAATCCAAATTTTCCCGGGAAGGGATTACGAATTTTCACAACCTTCACCAATGGGCTGATAAAAACAATAATCCACATTGGAAAAAGCAAAAGTCCTTCCAAAGAAGGTTTTCCCTCAACGTGTGGGCTGGAATAATCGGCAGAGTCCTTATTGGGCCACATTTTTTGCCAGATAATTTAAATGGTGTAAATTATTTGGAATTTCTTCAAAACGATTTGCCCGGGCTGATTGAAGAGGACCAGCTGCCCGGTGCTGTGACATTCCAGCACGACGGTTGTCCCGCCCATTACTCCCTGGCTGTAAGGGAACACCTTAATAACTGTTTCCCTGACGGTTGGATCGGCAGAGGTGGACGAATCCCTTGGCCCGCTCGGTCACCCGATTTAACTCCACTTGATTTTTTCGTTTGGGGCCGGGCTAAGGAGCTAGTTTACACAGAAGAGGAAATTAATACCGTAGAAAAGTTGAGAGAGAGGATCCAAGCAGCGTTCGAAACCATGAGGGAAGAAATGACTCTCGGAACAACCACCACGGAAATAAGAAGACGGGCTCGTGCTTGTATTCGAAACGGCGGGTCCCATTTTGAAAACGATCGATGATTGTTGCTTGTTTTTAAATTAAGTGTGGAAATAAATAACTTAACTTTTATGCTTTTGTTTGATTCCGTCGTAAGTAAAAAGTAATACAATTCCCTCCTATCAGTTCAGGTAGCTTATTTTCAAAGGTATAACGGCTGAGCCATCTTTGTTAAACGCCGCCCGCCGCTATCGGTCCCTTTTGTTTCACACCACCGCGAACCTTTGTTTATTAAAATTGCATGTGACAATTGTCCACTGCACTTAATCCTTTCAAAACATTTCAAATGTCAGGTAAACGCCAACTTAGTATTAAGAACCAATGTTTTATTACAAAATCATAATTAGATTCGTCACAAGTATCACAAGTCGAGTGAAACATTTTAGCTCTCTAGTTGGTTTATGTGGCTTATTTTTAAAGATACGATAGCTACAGTCGTGTTTGATAGCTTAAATGAAAGGGCAATAGCCAAGCATGTTTCTTAAATGGTTTGAAGAACCGGGGCTATTTTTGTTTTTTTTTATCGTCCATAGAAAATACTTATATCATTTTCTTTTCATGTTATTTAATTTTTAAATCGCTGTAGTTTTTTTTTCATTAGACACGGATGTTTCAAATAACTTTTATGGTGTACGATAGACATTGCACAATACGAAAAAAAATACAAAAAAATGCTACCTACATTAAAAAAAGTACTATTGTCGATGTAGTCTAAAATTTTGGAGTTTTTCCAGAAAAATCTTAAAACTGAAATTAAAAAAAACTAATAACATTTGCCTAACACATATATCGCTTAAAATGTTCTAAATGGCCTAAGCTATCACCTCCTTTCAACTGTGCATCCTGTTACCAAACACCCTGTATGATGAAATTGTGCAAAAATATTTAGAAATTCTCAGTGTTCTCGTTTCAATGGTATTAAAAACTAATGTTTCATTCCAGATTACTATTAACAAACAGAACGGGTTCATATGCAGCCAACATTCAAATTGATCGTAATGTCACAATACAAATAAAAATTGGACTATCGTTGTTTGATGTCAGGTGAGACCTCTTGTCAAATGTACTTCAAAGTCAACAAGGCGTTCGGTAAATAAACGTAATTAGTTTTTAGTAAGCATAGTTATCTTAATGAATGATAGCAACAAAAATAAGAAACAGACTTCGCTCCGAGTTCAAGTCCAGGGCCATCTCAATCAGTTATGATTAGATTTGACGGCCGCTGTCTGGTTTAGCTCTGAGATGCTAGAATAAGACATAATATCTCATGAGCAAAGTATTCTTAGCAATATACAATAGCAATTTCAATAATATAATATGCTTGGAATCCTTTCTTTTAGCCAATTTCTAATTCTCACAACTGTTTAATTTCCCCAACTCACGCTTCTAATGCCGAATACTGATTTCTAGCTCTTGGATGGTTTTTCTATACTTAAGTTTTTGTTACAGTATGCTTATCAACTAGTATTCGCAGAAAACGAAGTGTTAGTTTGGAACAAGATAAGTTTGTCCAAGATTGAAGATGCATCCGTTCTCTATAGTGAATTCTAAGGGTGCTTATGTAGGTATAGGCAGCAAAATTGCCTGGAGAGATTAGGACCATGAGTGTATATTTGTTTTGTACCAGTAAACAGTATTTACCCATATAGATTTACTATACCATCTGCAAAAATCAAGCTAGTAAAAATCTGTGAAAAACCGCATCAAAATCGGTTCTCCGTTTATCCTGGTCATAAAAATAGACACGACTTTTTTCTATTTTATAATATACCAGCAGCCGCCCGCGACTTCGTCCGCCTTACATTCGTTTATCGCGGAAAAAAGGTATTTTTCCGGTATTTTACTAATTTAAATGTGAAGCATATTAGCAAGATTTCAAGTTCCTAGCGTAAAAAAAATATTTACTGTCCATACAAATCTTCATCCTCTTTATCGCCCCTAAAAGTGATGAAATTTGACATACATTATAGCCTATGTCCTATTCTGATATATAAGGTGCATACTGTGCAGTACTTTTTGAGATTAAGTGAAACGTACATACATATTTTCACGTTTATAACATAGTAAGGAAAGTAAGGAATAAAGATAAGAATAGAAGCGTGCAATATTTCATGCCACATTTTGAGTATCGAAATCTTTTAACACATTAACGTGACTCCCAGCTAGCACCGCTAAGCTTATATGTTAGTTCATGTAAATGTCGTCGATAACGTCTCATTGTGGTCCAATCTGGCGATAATCGCGTCAATTCACTCGTACATTACGAGTATGTGATGCTACTACGACGGCGAAGCGTGTGCTGGTCACAAAAGGATAGTAGGATAATCTTATTGGTGCGTTTATTAACCATTATGAAAAATAAACGTAAAGACAAGAACAAATGAGAATCATCATTCATTCAGTGTCAATGTTTAAGAACTTACGATGCATCCTTTTTAGGGTTCTGTAGTCAAAATGGCAAAAACGGGACATAGTTTCGTCCTGGATACTTAGTTTGATAGTGAAATAACTTCTAGGGGTGGTGGGAGGGGGCTGCAAATATCAATGTGAGGCATTGTGGCACATATTTCGGCAGTTGTTTAAAAAAATACATTAAAAAAATAGTTTTTTTTTTCGGAAATAATCGCTCCGAAAGTAGTATAGAGTGCATTTTTTTGTATGAACGACTGCGGAACCCTACACTGAGGTTGATCCGACATGCTCTTGGCCGGTTTTTGGTGATTTAAACGTAATTCAAACACTGCTTCGTCATTGTTACCAACTCTCGTGCTTTTATAGCTCCATAAATGATCGCACAGTGCATGGGTTATTTGTTGCCCTGGTAATAGGGATGATGACTAAATTTAAATAATTAGTCCGTCATGTAGATTAATAAAAAAATTTTGGACACCTGTTTTTTCTTTTTTCACATAATCTAAAAATAAAGGCAATACATTAGTAGAGTTAAAATATCGCTTGACGTCACTCCTAAGTACAAATTTTACTTAGAAGTGACGTCACGAGCCCCCACTTCTAAACTTTTATGCGAATTAACTAAGTATTTCTTAATTATTTTCAAAGGAAAAAAATACGTGTCCAATATTTTTTTATTATCTACCTCACGGACTAATTAGAATTTTGATTTTCATACCCAGTCATCATGCCCATTCAAGGTGCGGGACAGTTCGTTTGCCTCTGGTTTATCATTTTACTGGTACTTCAAGAGCTGATATAATTTGTGAAATAAAATGTCCACAGATATCAATCATCATTTGGTTGTGTGCATCAACGCCCATTTGGGAATTAAGCTGTTATCGATATTACCAGAATATGACTTATGGTGATTTAATTGCAATATACTAACCAGGACTTAGTAATTGTTGTTGACCCTCGTGGTACATTGTTGTTCCCGTAGTGCACCGACTGCCTTCTGAAGCACATGAAGAGGGATCATGTACCACGTGGCTCATGGGTCGTTTCCGTAAGCGCCCTCATCATTCTGTTGCCCTAGTACTTTACGGTGCGGCGATAGCGCCCCTTGTTTAGTATGTTCCTTTGTTGATGTGTTCAGTCCGACATTTTGAGAAATAGATGGCCAGGAGCTAAATAAAAACTGTCATTGTATCTGTCATTTTTCGATATTGGAATGCAATCTACTTACCAGGATTTCATCATTGTTGCTAACTCTCGTGGTATTGTTGTTCCCATAGGGCACGGACTGCCTTCTAAAGCACATGGTAAACTCGAAAAGTGATCGTAGACCGCTGTACCACGGTTCATGAGTCGTCCCAGTACGCGCCCTCATCATTCTGTTGCCCTGGTACTTTAAGGTGCGGAGATAACGCCGTTTGCCTTGTATGTATGTCACCTGGAAACGTATTAATTTATTTGTATTGTAAACAGTCTGCTTGTCTAGCCCTAAATGGAGTTATTTAGAATTTATTATTATTCAACTCTAAGAAAGACTAAGATTGGTACATCCGTGTGTTAATTGTTGTATGTACATTATTAATTAGCTGCAAAGATACAGTTTCATACAGAGGCAGGTCATTTGATAAATACATCTAGTTCAAAGTTTAATTTGCTTAATTAACCTGGAAATAAATCTGTCAGCCGTGCTTTGAATCAATCCATATTTAAAGTTCGTTGATCCCAATGTGATAGACTTAATAGTCATTTTATGTACTTATGCACAAAAATTTGTCCATTCCAGTACTTTTAAATGGTCAGTCTACTTACACTGACCAGCGAGCGAGTCTAGAGAATATATGTAACTTAGGTTGGATAATTTTTTTAAATTTACTCTGTATTTCCTCGTAAATATGAATACAAATACCACTGTTATTACAAGTTATTAAAGAGGCTCTGATCACCACCGACATATTCAAGAAGAACATCCAGGGCAAGGGGCTGACAAGGTCTGCCTGTGTGGCCTTTCTTCTGAGTCTACTAAAGATTTATTCCGCCCATACAACTCACCACATCAGCTGATCGTAACGGCGGCTTGCCCAGCACCAGGTTGACCAGCGATATGGCCTCACGCGAGACCCTCAGTGCCACCAGCATCATTAGGAAGAACACCCACGGCAAGGGGCGGACGAGCTCCGGCTGTGGCCTTTCCTCTGGGTCCACTATAGAAAAAGTTTGGAGTTAACAATATGAATATAAACACTATACACGGTGCATGCGACGAATCCGAAAGATTTCAACCACGTATTCTTGAGGAGAGAGAGGAGATAGATCATTAGGAGTAAAAAATGTTATGTGAACCAAGTCAAATCCTACATAAAAAAACTAGCTTTGTTGATTTTTGTATATCAAAAGGGTCTGGCCCAGTGCCGTAACCAGCCTTTTATGCGCCCTGTGCAGGCTTCTATAAATGCGTCTGTGAAAAACATTCTGTTTGTGGTCCTGGTAATTTCTGCGCCCCTTCAGGTTCTGCGCCCTGTGCCTGGTAATATTCAGTAAAATTATATTTGACAATAAGGCAAATAAACGTGCATATTCAGTTTTTATATTCAGCCAGGGGCGATTTTACTATAGCAGTCCGGCCAGACCCTTTAATAACTTTCGCTTCCATGTGAAAATTATCCCTTTTAATAAAATTGTAATGATTATTTTTCCAACAAAATTATGAATTTAGTTAGAGGTAGCTGTCGCTTTGAGGTATATCAATAGCAACGCGATACTTGGCAACATGCGTGGCAAAGTCGCAATCAAAAGAGCTCAGTGCACTTTAGTAATACAGGGTGTTTGGTAACAGGATGCAAAGTTGAAAGGAGGTGATAGCTTAGGCCATTTAGAACATTTTAAGCGATATATGTGTTAGGCAAATGTTATTAGTTTTTTTTTTTAATTTAAGTTTTAAGATTTTTCTGGGAAAACTCCAAAATTTCAGACTACATCGACAATAGTACTTTTTTTACTGTAGGTAGCATTTTGTTGTATTTTTTTTGTATTGTGAAATGTCTATCGTACACCATAAAAGTTATTTGAAATATCTGTGTCTAAAGAAAAAAAACTACAGCGATTTAAAAATTAAATCTCCTTTCAACTTTGCATCCTGTTACCAAACACCCTTTATACTATATACGAGTCAAGCAATCCTCTTTCGCGCCGAAGCATATACAGTGCTTGTCTCAAAAATTTAAACGGAAATATAATAGAATAAAATTTTATTATTGAAATGTATACAAATTACTTCATATTAAACGGGAATTGAATATTGCTAAATATTAAATTTGCACCAGGAACACTAATATTAGTAGTACCTATGCTGAATTTTATTTTTAACCGACTTTCAAAAAAGGAGGAGGAGGTTCTCAATTCGTCGGAATGTTTTTTTTGTTTTTTTTTTATGGATGCTCACCGATTAGACTGATTGGCTGATTTCTAAAAAAATTTTTTTGCTTGATAGGAGGTACTTCCAAGTTGGTGCCATATATTTTTGGTGAAGATGGGATCCACAAGGAATCGAGGGAACTCCTTAAATATTGTGTAAATCGCCATATGTATGCCATATGGCGATTTTGGTATTATAAGAAACATAATAAGTACTTACATTCAGAAAGGGTACATTGGTAAAGTGGAACTGATGAAAAAGACCACAGAATGTCATAGGAACTCCTCAATGATAAATGATTTACGGGTGGCGATAAGATATCTCGATTGAGTTAGTTAAGCAACTTCATAGTCACAAACTTAAAGGTTCCTGATGAAAACCAACCCATATAAGACCTATTTTATACTGTACTGAAGCAAATAAATAATTTTGATTTTGATTTTTGATTTTGAAAACGGTACAGTCAAGGAATTTAATATGTGTATTCTTTTGTACCTGTCATAGTGACATTGATATGGAATCTCTATCAGATTTAATAGTGATTTTGACTGTGACAAGGTACGAAATGGTATATAAATTAAATTCCTTGACTGTACAATCGAATTTATTTGATGATGGAGTCAGAAGGTAGGTAGGAGTGTCTACGTGTTTGGGCTTGTTCGAATCGTCACAAGATACACTTTTAAGTAACTGTTAACTAAAAAGTGTAAAATAAATTAACTTTTTAGTCGGTGCCATCGTGTCACAACTTACTATAAATCGACAATTTTCAATATTTTACACATTCTTTATATTAATGGCACCGCCGCCAAAATAAGATTAATTGTATATACTGTATAGATTGAGTAGACAAACGGTTGCTTGTAAGTAAATTGAAGAAACTGAATTACGCAGTTATTTCTGAACATTTTCGTTTATTTTTTTGAGTCGTTTTTATTTTTTTGTTAAAAAGTTATGTGTATTTGAAACATTCCATATCGTCATCACTTGCAGTCATTTTGCTATCTATAAGAAAGCCGCTAAGTACGTGAAAATATTTTCGTTACCTTTTATTTACTTAAACAACTAAAACTGCCAGTATTTTTCAACAGAAAACGATAAGATATTGCGGAGACGGATACAAACGCAGTGGTTTAGGCAACAAAACAAACTTTGCTGTATAAGACTTGTGCCTTCATTTTATATCAAGCCGTTTCAAACTTTTTAAAAGTTTACAATAGACAATGATGAAAATCGTATGCAACATTATTGTAGTCCAGAAATTTCCCATTTTTAAAAAAATTGAGATTGACCTATACTGACATAAACTATGCACTTCGCCTTCTAATATCTAGGCAATAAGGACGACTTTAACGGACATTTTTGAGAAAACGTAACTTACGCGGAGGCGGCACGGCCCAGCGAGCGCATTTCTCGACCACCCACAGTGCCTTGTCGACATGCCGAAGTACCGTCTGTCCTATTTTGTAGCTCGCTGCATGCTCGGCGGCACTTTGAAACCCTTCCTTCACCAACGCTATCACATCCATGACTGAAAATAAATCACACTTTAAGTACAAAATTGAAGCTTCTATTCTAAATGTGACTATATTAGCGGAATCAAAGTACGCTGCCGGATACCAGCGCCAAATTTCAGTATGTTGATAGGTAGTTCTAGATTCTACAATACCTAACCCTAAGGTTACACGTCTTAGTATAAATATCGGCTTTCATTTGATACCCCTCGTGTATATGTTCACTATACATTGAACATATACACGTGTGGTAGGCGTAATTTACACTTTCCAAAAGCGGCGGTGGTCATTTAAATTACCTACTGTCGAAGAGTACATCGGACTAAATAAACTTAGTGTAGGGTCCCATTGCAATTTTTTTACCCTTTCTTTAGATGGACTAACAATCATAATACCGCATTCAACACTCCAATTCCAAGAAGCACATGCCTCTCCCGCTAGCTTTGTGGACGACACAACCCCACTCGCAAGTGTACTGTTTGCTTATTTATATATAGCAACTAAGAGGTGTGAAACCGGGAATAATAGTGCGTTAATTTTTTTTGGCATAATTGAGACTTCTGTAAATATAAATATATGTGAGGGAGTTTAGTAAAACGTCCCACTTTGTCGATTCTAGTTTCGGAGTTACGGGCAGTTTAGTGAAATATGGCAAAACCTACCGAAAATCGACTTTCAATGAAAACTGATAGAACATACTGTAATAAACCTATGATTTTGATGTCGACCCATAAATGACCAATTTAAGCACCTTTTTAAGGCCTCAAAGTTTAGTGCCGAGCGTCCCACTTTGTCGAATACCGAAAAAAATCGTCGATATCATATTTGTGCCTGTTATAGGGGAACATTTCTACTTTGTCGATATAGAGTTATGAGTAGTTTGTAATATAAGAAAGCATAAGCTATCTTTCGATGAAAAAATTATGTCTCTAAGTGCTATAGTTACTTTTTTTCAAATCTTCAAACTTGCAAAGGTGAAAAAGCGACAATTGAGAAAACGTTGGTTAAAGTTTGGGACCGCAAAAAACACACTTGTACTTTGAAGTTATGGAGTAGTTAGTATCAAATGAATTGGCATACTTTAAGGATTTCAAATTAGTCAAAATCATGTAAGTAACCTTAGTAGTACATATTTGTTACTCTCACAGCAAGCTTAGCATTTGATATGCCACACAATATAGTTTGCAAAACTTCTTATTTTATTTTCTAATATATACTTAAATAGATCTAAAAGGCCCCACATGTTAAATAAAAAAACATTTATTTACATTACAGGGCCATCTTTGGGTCACCGATTTACATATGTGTACTCGATCGGTTCAGTAGTTTCGCAGCAAATTAGCAGTGACAGACGGACAGACCACGAGTGATCCTATAACCTCAATCGGTTCAATTCTTTCCTTTCGAGGTACGGTACCCTAAAAAACGAAATTTTTATCTTAAGTGACCGAACACGTCCCCAAGTTTCCTCGTTTGACTGTATCTAGTTTATTTATACTCATGTTTAGTCGTTAATGGATGAAAATTACATTATAATTTGTTATTGCCATAATTATTCACAATTTAAATGTTAATCAGGTATATTACGAGTACGGTTAAAGGGCTAGGCGCGGGTCATGCTGAGATCACGTCTAGGACTCACTCGTAGAAGTAGTGAAGCCATTTCATCACTTATCTATCAGTGCGTAACAGAGGTGTCGATTGAGCTTTGCTTTCAATTTTTAAAATTCAAAAATAGATATAAGCACTAGCTGTTCAGCTGCGTAGAGATGCAATTTACGGCCTATGTATTTTTCTGATCTCTAAACAACATAACCATACGTCGTTATCGCGGGTACAATTACCAATCAGATAAAGAGCAGATAAAGAGCAGATAAAACAGAATGTCTATTTGGTAGAAACGGACGTATTCTGCCTACAGCTACTAAACATCTAAGAAGCTCTTTACATGTGGAGAGTTTTCTCTAGAAAAGATCAATAAAAAATACAGCCGCAAAGGGGTATGGGTTTAAACTGTTGTCATATGTTTCCATCTGTTTAGTTAACAAGTTTATACATAGGAAATAAGTAAATTTAATTATCTTTTAACGTCTTTTTTTAAGAATTTTAACAATATATACGTACTTGTGTGAAGATAACTGTTATCGTCTACTAAATAAACGCTTACCTACTTAGAAGAAAGTCTATCTAAAAAATAAGCAAACAACGTGTGTAATTTTTACTAACGTGTATTTTTCACATCTAATATTTGGTTTTCGTAATAGATTACAAAGATTTTTTCTATATTTTCCACAGTCAATTTGCGGCGTCTAGCAGTAAATATCCATTTTAATTGACTAAATGATCTTTCAACATCAACTGTTGTTGTAGGTGCATACTTGAAACGATGGAAATAATCTAGAGTAGTGTGACAAACTCGTAATGATGATTCAAGTATTATCTCCTTCCCTTGTATCAATTCATTAATTTTTTTTATTATTTCAAATCCAGTATTTTTCTTCAAGACATGTTTCAGCTTTTTAAATATTCTTTTTCCATTAGCACTCAAATTTAATTTCGATATATGCTTGTATGTTTTTTGAACGATGGCTAAACTTTCACTGAGAGATAGATTCGGGCACTGCAATTTGTTTATAGCGTCTGGAAGTACCTGAAGATATTTCGCTATAAAATTTAAATTATTCCGAATTTTCGCACTGCGAAATGCTTTTTTTGCCTTTGTGATACATGCTGCGTCAGAATCACGAAATGTGTCCACAACGCCTTTTATTTCCCCAACGAATAATCGTTGGATTTGGAGGTAAGGGTATCCCATTAACCATTTCTTTAAATGTTTTTATTCTTTTTGGCGATTTTCGAAAAACTTTTTTTACATTTGATATTAATTTATTCACTTCTGGAAAAAGAACGCGAGCTTGATCAGCAACTCTGTTAAGACCATGAGCCAAACATGTAACATGGAGAAGGTTTGCGTATTTTTTTTTCAATGTTCTACCCGCTTTTTGCATGTACCCTACACCATCAGTTAATAATAACAACACTTTCTCATGTTCATTGTGGTCGGGACCCCACAAATTATCCAGTGCATTTTTGACGGTATCCGTTATACTTATATTGTTACTTTGTTCCAATTTTTTGCTTGACAATACATGTGGAGTTCCGACTGCATCTTCAAGCAATGCACCGACTATCACATTTGCAATTTGACGACCCCTGGCATCTGTTGTTTCATCAACACTCACATAAATAAAAGCATTTTGTAACTCCTTTTTAATTTTTTGCATTTGTTCGTCGTGTTCGTCGTAACCAAATGGTTTACGTAATTCTGTCTCAACAAACATTCCGAAGGGACCTCCACAGTTTTTTCGAACTTTCCAGAGACGCAGTTATTGATAAAATTTTTGGATATGGGATTTTCTAACTGAGACCATGGTATATTACAGCTTACCATAAATTTGGTCAATTCCATCCTAAAATCTTTTTTGACGGATGTATGCTTTTCCGAGTTGAAATGTCGTTCCATAGAAGCTTTTCTCTGGGGAAAACTAACATTGCACTTAGTGCAATATAATTTTGTATCGCGAGCCTGTAATTCAGGATAATCCTTTGTCCACAAATTCATCGCACGTTTTTTTTCCTTCGCGGCATTTTAAAAGCACTCGGCAATAAATAAATTACACACAGTTATCAGTACGGATAAGTGATAATGTACTTACTAACAAATGGCAATGTCAAATAGGAAAAAATATTAAAGAGTTTGCATTGCGACTGCATAGTTAATCTATTTAAGTTGTATTGGTACTCAACTCAAGTATGGAGGTTGGGTATTAGAAATACCTAATGTGTGATACATTTTAAACTCGTAGGAGTAGGCATAGATGTTCCTCAAAATGAGTTTCGCGTCTGTTATTGCTTGTTTTTCATAATCTTTCTGTACTGTCAAATCGTTTTTGTACCCGCGATAACGACGTATGAACATAACTGGCGTTTCGTTCAGATCCGTTGTAGTTTTGAAAATTAAAAGGAGCGTTCATACTCGTACATACATCGTCACAAACTTTCACGTGTATAATAAATACTAGCTTTTGCCCGCGACTTCGTACGCCTTAAATTCGTTTATCGCGGAGAAGGGTATTTTTCCGGGATAAAAAGTAGCCTATATCCTACTCCGGGACTCAAACTATCTCCATACCAAATTTAATCCAAATCGGATCAGCGGTTTAAGCGTGAAGAGGTAACAGACAGACAGACAGACAGACACACTTTCGCATTTATAATATTAGTATGGATTATTAGGATTTGATAAAAGATGTATTCTTCAGCTGTGAACACTGAACAGACTTTAAAACCGGCCAAGAGCATGATGGACCATGCTCAGTGTAGGGTTCCGCAGCCGTTCATACGAAAAAATGTATACTACAGATGAAATAATTATATACTTATTACCCTCTGGAATTTATAGATTATACGCGCCAGATTGAGCGAATGGTATTAATGCAGTATGACACTTAACTAGTATATGTAACGTTCGAAGTATAAGGACACCGCGTGGCACTTACGTCATTTAAAATAAACTTATGAAATTTTGCGATAACACAAAAATGACTCGACCGATTTTATTCAATATAGTTTTTATTGAAAGTACCTATAAGGCCTCATTTTCATGAAGTTTTCCATAATCTTTTGTTGGTTATCCGAATCCAAAGAAGGAGGAGGGTTCTCTATTCGATGCAATGTTGTTTTTTAGGGTCCGTACCCAAAGGGTAAAATGGGACGCTACGAAGACTCCGCTGTCCGTCTGTCTGTCTGTCTGTCTCTCCGTCTGTCACCAGGGCTGTATCTCATGAACCGTGATGCTCCTAGAACAGTTGATATTTTCACAGATGATGTATTTCTGTTGCCGCTATAACAACAAATACTAAAAACAGTATAATTTTATGTCTGTTTGCCTATGTCAGTAACCAATATAAAATGATAGAACACTGCGTACATTGTGCTTAGCAGTAGGCTCTGCTAATACTAGATTTTCATAGATACGGCTGTTTGTAGAGTATATTTTGTACGGAACCGTCGGTGCGCTAGTCCGACTCTCACTTGGCCGGTTTTTAATGTATATTCCCCGATTGCTTGAAGTGGCATGAACAATATTGAAGCTTCTTTATTATACGCATTTAGGTACTTCAAGTTGATCCCATATAATTTTGGTAAAGTCCTGATGATGAGATCCAAGAGGAATCGAAAGAACTCCTCAAATATTGTAGTCATACATATAGTCCTTTCGATATTAAAGAACAAGTCGAGCATTTGCATTCACAAAGTATCAATTGGTGACGTGGAACTGATGAAGAAGACCCCAGAAGGCTACAGGAACTCCTCCATGATAAGTGATTATCAGGTAGCGACAAAATACCTTGATTAAGATCTTCATACAACTTCATAGTAGCCAATTTTAATGATACTGATGAAAATAGTACCATTAATCTGATTTAATGATGGAGCTGGAAGGTAAGCACCTCCTTAGTAAAACAACGTATCCTAGCCGTGTTTAGGCTTGTTGGAATTGTCTCGAGATGCACTTTTACAGAACGATACACTATTATCAACATATATCAAACACGGAATAACGAGGAAAGACAGACCCAATTAAGTTAAATACGGTATTTATTTATGTTTTGTTCACTTTTTATGCCGTTCGGTAACTTATTATAATAATACATACGTATGGACTTAAGATATAGACCCTTGCTATGCTGTACTTAGTTGGTTAATAAGTTCTGTTACAAGGTTTTTTGCAAATAAAACATAATTATGATATTTTTTGTATTTTACCCGTACATCTATTCTAAGTTTAGTTTTTGCCCATTAGGAAATTGTGATTTTTTTCAAGATTTTGCGTCTCCATTTCTTTACGAGCCTCTAAATCTTGAGACTAACATACTATAAAAATATGCACATAGAGTCAAGTGGATAATCTGTCCCTGATTTTAAATACAGTATTAGTTTATGGTTATCAAAGACTTTATTTTAAGGTGCAATTTATGTAAGCCATGGCGACAAAATCGCTAGTATTCGAGTTTTACGTACTTAGTTCCGTTGCGCGCTAGCCATATCCCTGTATTTTGTGCTAATCTAAAAAACAACCTTAACTTTTTGTTTAGAATATTTAGTGTAGGGACGGATGAGAAAAAATAATTGCTATTGAAAAAGAAGCCCTAAAATAGAAGTTTCAGAAAACTATAACATTTTCTTTCTTAACCATCTTCAACAGTGGTTTCAGATCACTTTCAGATTTTCATCAAATCTTGTGCATAATTCCAGCGGCGGTATATCTCGCAGCTCAAGAGTTGGCACTAAATTTAAGTAAATTGTATGTTTTCTTCGGAATTGGCACAAACTAGGCCTTAAATTGAAGTACACTGATGTTATAAAAAAATCTGTAATTTTATTTTATTTGCAAAAAACCTAGTAACAGAACTTATTAACCAACCTAGTACTCATTTTAATTTAGTATGGATATGATAAGTATGTTGGCGCACACACAGCACACAGCTCAAAGTATGCTTCCGAATTTCTGTTGTTGTAGGTATGTTACTATTCTAGCTTATTAGAAAATTTATGACTTAATAATAATAAATGTTTTCAGTAATTAAAACAAAGTTAATTCTTTTTCTTAAGTCTTTTTAAAAGGGCTGATTTCTCTATGGAAGCCATAGAATAAGCCCTCATGAAAATACATTCCTCAACTGCATACAGTTGTACAGCCACTTGGACAAGAGAGCCAATCTCACTTCACTCAATTGAAAATATTACTGCACTCTGGGATAATAATATTTAGTTCAGAGATATATAACTGTGTCAAAATAAATGATGTTAGTGAGTTTAACTAACAAGTAAAAATGTTTAATACATATTTATGCAATAAATTCAAAAGACAATCTTCTTTTAAATTTTATACAATTGGTTTTTGCCATAACTTAGGCCTAAGGAAGGAAATATTTATAATAATTATACTAGCAATTACCCACAGCATCAAAATGAAGGCTGAGTAGCCTACATTTTAATGATTAATTAATTCCCCTTACAAATGTCCATAAGAACTATATGGGATATATGTATGTATACTAGTCATTCACAGGGTAACAAACAAACTTCATACCAAATTTCATCTAAATTGAGTCAGTGATTTAAGAGTGAACAGGTTACAGATAGTGTCACTTTTGCATTTATATAATTAGTAGGTACGAAATAATTAAAAGTATACTGAGATAATTTAATGATGCCAATGAAATAAGTGAAATGTAAAGTCAACACTTTAGACCTTGTCTTTCTAAAACTTAAATTTTTATTTTTTATAATTTTTCTATATTTGAGTTTGAAGTTTATTATGACAAAGTGCTAATATGCTCAATGTAGACTTCATGTAGTTTTAAAAATATTTTGAAAATAAAATTATCATTCCATTATTTATTTAAATGGCTTTGAGTTACATATGGGTGGAGTTTAAAAAGTTGGACATGTTAACACTTCAAATTAAATTTAGTATGAAAGTTTCCATTGTGCGAAAAACATTTAACCATACAGCTGTAGGATTTTATATTTACGTCACACATTGGTCCAGTTTTTGGGGCTTCATGCATATACATTTTTGCCAAGAGTGACAGAATAAACAAAAAAAAAATTATAGTTTAAAAAACACTAGAAAAACACGCTTTACAAGATTTTTTACGATGTTCCATCATGAAGTTCCAGTTCATATCTTCCGGCTCCATCATCAGATCAGTTCGACAGTACCATATTATTGCATTGTCATCAGACCTACATACAGCTGCCAATTTTCATGACGCGACGATCCTTGGAAGATGGTTAAATTACTTACCTTAGATTCCATTACATAGTTACATACAGGTCGACCTAATAAAAGCGTGTTAATTAAGTGTCATTTTTGGACTCTAATTGACTTATAATATGTCATTAAAAAAAAAACCAAATCAAGAAAGTGAATATGTTACTATTACAAAAATACCTCGAAAAATGTCCAATGCCAACACACCACAATTAAAAATTATATATTTCATTCATTCACATTTGCGTACAAAAAACCAAGTCCACTGTTATCACCTTCATATGTAACAATACACTGCTCACTTTACTAAGATAATTAACCGTTAAGAGCTATTTTCGTTTGGTTAGGCAATTATGTTAGGTACATTGAACAGGGTATATGGAGTGCAGCAAACATAAATACATCATTTTGACTTCTTTATACCTTATAGATAAAGTAAGCAGCGTGAGGTGCAGAGGTCAGTGCAATCATGGGCTGATATGAGCCACGCTCACAAATATCCAATCTACTCCAATGTAATTGATAGGTGGTTTGTTTTTCTCACTCTATTGATTCAGATTAGAAAGCTATCAAAACACTTGTTGACTTATGATGCTATATTTATTAATGAATAGTGAAATAGGTTAGTCATTTAACTGGAAATATATCTTATGAAATATATCTAAAACTGTGGATTAAAATATCATACTTAAATTTCAATTAGATCATTAAAAAGTATGCTCTTTAATTAGTAAACTTAATAATTAATACTTCTTACAATACAGGACACATTATTTACACCCACTTATAAGTAAAAACATAAAGATATACTGATACTGATTACTAGTGCCTACTTAAATTTATACTAATCAAAATACAGATGAAACGGGGTAGAAATAATAATTATTTTTTCCTTTCGTCCTTTCGTACAGGGGTATAAGTAATTATTCTGATAATTAGTTCAATAAATACCCAACCAAAATAAAATAAGAACTTACCCGCTCTTGAATATATTTTCAGTACCGCGATTGAATGGCAATAGAATTTAAATGCGGAATCCGGTTCAGTTGCTATTAGCCGTACAATTAGAAATATCACGTCGGCAGACTGTTTACTGGAATGCGCATACGCAACACTGTTGGCGAAATAATATATTTGATAGTGTAAAGCATTAAATCGTTTATAATTTGCTATTATTTGTCTAAACTAACAAAAATGCCGACAAATCACACACGCAAACCGCCCAGGCCCCACGAAAACGAAAAGCGAGAAAAATCTTGGAAGTTTTGACAGACGTCAATCTAATAAGAGCCTTTCACATGGCTGCGTAATAATTGGTTTCAAATATCATTACAAAATCGAACACACTGTTTACATAATGTTTTTTATCCTTTATTTGCCACTTAATATAACTTATTAGTGAAATTAATGTTAATGAAGATCAATAAATTGATATCATGAGTAGTGACATTATCACTTATATATTCGTGTTTGCAGTGTTTATGGTCGGCTTGTGAGCTACAAAAAAAAAAGTGGCTATACCTATACATTTATGGTGCGGTTGGAGGGATGGCGGGTTGGTTGCAGTTTCTACATTTTTTTGGATTGCAGTTCTAATTAGTGGCTGAAATATTATAGCTCATTAGTGTTTTGATTAACGTTAATCCTATTTTACTATGTTTCTCTAAAGGCCCCGTTTTTACCACATTCACTGTGGATAAAATGCGGTGGTAATGGAATCCTATGAAGACTCAAATTGCCTTTCTATGAGTGATAGTTTTTCTTTGTACGAGCGTTACATGAAAAGCTTTAATGTAGTAGATACTTTTCGCGAACAAATCGAACCTGATCCAGTTTCATTATCCAGTAACTGTGACTACGAAAACCCGAGCATTGGAGGTAACATCGATTTGTCAAGTGCTGTCCAAGCGAATGTTCAAGACCATAGTAAACATTACGAAAGCGCTCAGGCCGACTGTGTTTCTTTGGGCCTCGGTGAGAGTACTGCCGATAAAGGTAGTTTAATCACAGAAATTAGTAATAAAATCGGTTCTCCTTGTACTTCCCTCGCACCGTCGATGCACGAGAGCTCGTCACTGACCGTCGACCACAACCTCACCGATAAGTCCGACCCGACCGACGTCCCGGTATCCTCGGATGAATCTAAATCCAGCTGTTTCAAACAGCCTATTTTTATAACCTCTACTATGGAAAACAGTAACAATGCAGTCGACATGCTTCGTGACGTAAGACATTCCGAGAGCGTCTTCAAATTGCCAATCAGCGAGTTGTCCTTTAATGGCACTATAAAACACGTGCAGAAGCTGAAGCCTATTGTGGACCCTATCACTGCTCTGACTGCTAATGCTGGGCTTGTTTTAGATGAAAAATCCCAAGAGCCAGATTGTTTTGCAAGTATTAATGAAACTAGTAGTAATGCTTTTGAATACAAGAGCTGCCACACCCCTACAGCTAGTGATATATCTGATGAAAGAAGTACTGAAAGAGATAAAGGTACCGAAAGCACTGGAGACTCTCAATATGAAGATTTCTCCAGGAAAGATAGTATATTCCTGAGGCCAGAAGATAAAAGTACAAAATGGAGTAATGATCAGAGTTACTCGTCTTTAGAAGCATCATTTGACAGTGGTGTGCGTTCGCCGGACATCTTCTGTTCGGATGAAGAAGATGCTGAAGCTAATGAGGAACCTGAGCCATTTTGGAGTTTTTTGAAGTCTTTTGAACAGCATGAAAAGAAAAAAGTTAAGAAAATGGAAGTGAGCATATACAATTTGAACATAATTTTTTATGTATAATATATATATAGAAATTCATATTATTGAGTCTTCTAAATTTTCAGATCAATATTGAAATTTTATACATTTTATTTTATACATTTCATACATTTACAATTGTGACATATTATAATAAAAATGTTTAATGTTACAGGAAAAACTGCAAGGCATTCTCCCACCTCCGTCAGTTACAACTTTACGCACAGATGTTACAGAGATGCTAAAGAAGTACTACTGTTTCCTGCCTGGGTTTAACAATGAGGTTAAGGTTGAAGCTCCTGAAATTAACCCTGTTACTCCTACAAAAAGAGTTTCCTTTGTAGAAATACCAATAGAATCTCAATTAACTAGAGAGGAAACTGCGGAATCTTCAAGGATAGTGGAAAGACCAGAACCTGAACTGGACACAAGTGCTAATGATAAGAGCATTGTTTTAGAGATGTGTACGGAAACAGAAGCAAAGGAGACTGCATGGCCAGACTTGTTAAAGTGCAGGCATTATGATGTCTAGTAAGTACCCCATTTCTTTCAATTATTTGCAGCTTTATTTTATGAAAACCAAGGACCATTAAAACAAGAGGACTGCCATTTGTCATACTTGGGATTGTGTTCCGATTGCAAGGAGATATTCCGGCGAAAACTAGATGGCGCTTTAAACCTAAACATTTAACAATGCTATAATTGAATAAAGAAACATAGTATAGTAAGAATTCGTTCGTAAATGGCTAATAATAAATAAATCATAACCATAACATTTAAATACTGTGTCACGCTTGCAAAGTTGAATAATTGTAAAAAAAAATATTCTTGTATATAGATGGCGTTGTACATATCGGGGAATGGCTTTTTGTATGGAAGTGGTCAGGCCTCTTGTTTTAATGGTCCTTGATGGAAATATACAGATTACAAGGCTCCTGTGACAAATAAATACCCACTTAAGCACTATTTTAGAATGATTATGTTGGTAAACCTTGGCTACAACAAAGAGCAATGTTTTTTATGCTGAAAATTTAATACAAATTAAGGTTTTCTTTCTTCTTATATAAACAGTGGATGCCTATGAGGTTTGTGCAGGCTAGTTTGTTCAACCAAATGTTAAGACATACAGACAGGGGAACTATTTAAGGGAGCAGGTTAAAACACTTGAAGTTTCACCCATTCGCACCAACCCTAATGTACAATTGCCACAGGTTTGGCAGCTTGATTGCAAGGTCTGGAAATTACACATTGATACTAAAACTATACTAATATTATGAATGCGAAAGTTACTGTCCATCATTATATTTTCACTCTTAATTCACTGACCGAATTAAATTAAATTTGGTATGGAGATAGCTGGAGACCATGACTAGGACATAGGATATTTATTTACCGAAAAAATCATACCCTAAGTGGGTGGAAGTTTGCATGGTAAATCAGTCATTAAAGAAACTCAGACCCGTCTTTCCCACTGGGACCACAGGGCCCCCTAGTCCTGAGCTCCGAGCATGAATGTCTTTATACAGGCCTTGATCCTACTTGGTAGTCTTTGGTGATGCGGGCAAATACTAGTCTGAAATAAAGCTAATAGTGTTACTATTTTTAATCATACTGCATTGTTAAACATTATTAGGCAATCTTTATGTTTGTTTATCTTATCTTTCATTTTGTGTCAAAGTCAACAAAGACGGAACAGATAAGCTGCTCTTATTAGAAATTGTATTTGTTTTATAGGTCATGTCATGATAGTATCACTAATGGTTATCATGACCTAATTGGTTAATTTTTATGCCATATTTATGATACTCATTATCCATATATTATACTTTAATTAACATTATTGGGAAATTACATTTAGTTTTATATATGCAATAATTTAGAATTTTATTTAGAATTAAAATGTAACAAATACAATAAAATTGCTGCAAATGTTATATGAATTATAGAAGGCACATTACCCTTATTTTTTTTTGCTTTTCTATAATTTGATTAAAAATCATCCAGGCATTGAAGCTTTTACCAATTTTATAATAATGAGGAAAAAAGAGGGGTATTAAAACCTTGACGTGTGTATCTGAGCATCGCAGCTCTTAAACAGATGGACCGATTTAAGGCCGAAACGCACCAGATGCGTGCGCAGCACGTGCACGTGCGCGTGTGTGTGGCGTGCGCGTTGTATCGTATGAAACGTCATAGTAGATGGCACACCGCTTTCGTGGCGTGCACGTGCGCAGCAGTGTGTCATCTCTTATGTGTATTCGTACTTTATAACGCGGACGCCACGTGCAAGTCTACGTGCACGCCACGCACACGCATCTGGAGTGGCTTGGCCTTTAGAGTCCGTTTTTAGGGTTCCGTAGCCAAAATGGCAAAAACGGATCCCTAGTCATGTCCGTCCCTCCGTATGTTACAGGCATTTTACTCAAAAACTATGAGATGTATATCGATGAAATTTGCAACATAGGTGTCTTGTGTAAGCCGCTACTTAGTTTGATATTGATTAAATTACACTCCATACATGTAACCAAAACTGAAAAAAAAAAAATTCAGTGAATATCAATGTCTGGCACATCATTGACAGATGTTCCAAAAACATTTTGAGGTTTCTAAAAAAAAAATTTAATTTAGTGAATATTTTCGGAAATATTCGCTCCGAAAGTAGCAAAAATTGTGTCCCCCCCCCCCCCTCTATTTTCTAATCGGTATGTTCAAACAATATGAAAAAATTGCAAATATAAAGCTTCATAAATACTTCCAACGAAAATTGTTTTCAACATGATCGGACTTACCGTTTTTAAGTTATTGCCAAAAAACTGCGCTTCTCAGCAAAAGGGCGTAAGTGCTGGGGAGATACGCTCTTTTGTTAGTGTTTTATTTTCATATCGTATTTTTTTCATTTGTAGTGCTGTTTTTTGTATAAACGGCTGCGGACCCCTACATTGAGCATGGTCTGACATGCTCTTGGCCGGTTTTAGGGTTCCGTAGCCAAAATGGCAAAAACGGAACGTCATGTCTGTATGTCTGTCTGTCTGTCTGTCTGTCTGTCTGTCTGTCTGTCTGTCTGTCTGTCCGTCCGTATGTCACAGGCATTTTACTCAAAAACTATAAGATATACATTGATGAAATTTGGAGCATAGGTGTCGAGTGTAAACCGCTACTTAGTTTAATAGTTAAATAAAAGATATATATATTTCTAGGGGGGGCACTCCATACATGTAACCGAAACGAAAAAAAAAATGTTCAGCCAATATCAATGTGTGGCACATATTTCGACAGTTCTTCTAAAAAAACTTTGATGTTTCTAAAATGTTTTTTTGATTTAGTTAACATTTTCCGAAATATTCGCTCTGAAAGTAGCAAAAATTGTGTTCAAAGAATGTGAAAAAATCTACAAATATAAAGTTAAATAAATACTTCCAACGAAAATTGTTTTCAACATGATCGGACATACCGTTTTTAAGTTATTGCCAAAAAACCACGCTTCTCAGCAAAAAGACGTAAGCGCCGGGGAGATACGCTCTTTTGTTTAATTTTATTTTTTAATTAAAACTAATAACTTAATTAATAATTATTCGCATTTGAGGACCTTTGAAACCATGCATATGCATGGCTTTACGCGTACAAAACGACATTGACAATACGTCGCATTTTTGGCAAATATTATTAATGTGTCACATACGCGGACAATTGAATTATGCCCCGAGACATTATTATTTGTTACAACATTGGCAAACCATTAAGGATGACGAATTGGTCTGGTACTACATTTCAATTTAAATTCTTGAATAATATTTGCATCTACAATGGAGTTTACAATTTTGAAAAGAAGACAGATATCTGCAACTTTCCTCCTATGTAAGGTACTTATTTCAAAGAAATTCAAGCGACCATCTAAACGATTACCCATTTTCATACAGGCATATCTGAGTGCATGAGTTTGGACCGATTTTATTCTATATATAATAGACTAGATTATAATATATACTGGGTGATTTTGGGGTCATGAGCGAGAGTGATAGGGGTGATGGGACTATACTGTGGGGCAACCACGAAATCGCGAAAAACAAACCAGCTGTTCCATACATTTCCGATAATCAGCTGATTTTTTTCACTATTTCGTGGTTGGTCCTCATCACTCCTGTCGCTCCCGCTCGTGACCCCAAATCACCCAGTGTAGGGGATTTTGATTGGTTAACTGAATCAATTATGTACACTAAATATTTTCTTAGGTGAAGATTCTATTTAGAATTTACATGTTTACATTATCCCTGCCATGTGTCAATTTCATTTTCGTTGTTAATTTATTTATGATTTCCTTATTTCAGTTACAATATGACAACCTATTCAGAAAAGATGGAAATGCTGGCGTTGCGGTATGGAGAGAGATACGTCGGTGCAGAGACTGATACCAGTGTCAATGTTTACTCAGGGGGTCTACAATCACCTAGCAGCGCGCACAAGAGGAAAGCACTTCGTCTCAAGTAAGAAAGGAACTGAATTAACACACCAACCGAAGTTAGTACTGAGAAGGGGAAGATATATCTTTATCTCAAAACTTGTTAGGCAAAGGCTAGATGTACAGTAAATCAACTGATATTTATTAATCGTCTAAGCTCGTGAATTGGTGGATGGCAATATTTATTATGCAAATCTAGATATATGTATAAATTCCTTAAGGTGACGGCCAGACATACAATATATACTTTGGTCCATTACACAACTGTAATATACACGTTACAGTACTGAACTGATAACTATTGATTGTCTAGTCTTGCCTGTGTAAGGTGTAATTAAAATGAAATCCAACGGTTTTTATCATATTTATTGTATATTTAGCCTTCGTTTTCAAGTTAGACCTTTTGCGTTTGGGTCCTTAATCCTAGTATTCTGCAAATCCCACATCATTGCGAGACTAGCCATATCCGACGTACTTTTAGGTACTTAAAGAAGGTAAATAAAGAAACCGCATGGAGTCGTACCACAGATACACAATATTGAATTGGTTGATGGAATGACATGAGTCAGGTGGGTTTACCTTCTTTTAAATACCTAAAAAAAACATTCCGTCGAATTGAGAACCTCCTCCTTTTTTTGGAAGTCGGTTAAAAAACAGACTATAGTATAGCTGTGTGTAGTTTTAAACAAACCCCAACCGAAAAAAGAGGGGTGATAAGTTTTACTTGTGTATCTTTGTCTTTCAGTGGCAAGTATTGTCATTTTCTGTGTTTGAAACTTGATTTGATCGAGGGTCGTGATTTAAGGAAATCAGTTCAGTTGTTTTAAAATTACCATTGTTTTCCTACGTTTGTTGCTGGTTTTTTATCGTTTGGAGGATTATTATTATATGTAAATATTTACCCTCGGCTTCGCTCACGTTACAAGGACATAGAGGCTTACATCTCTGAATGACCTTCAATCCGTAGTTCATCACTTTTCTGTGTTGAATGACTCATCGTGACGACAACGACCATCTTCACCGATCAGATGGTCCGAAAATCTAAAATCGAAGTTCGTAACGTGCTGTCCTTCTCGCTCACATGTTAACTGTATTTGAGTGAGCGGGATGGCGCCATACGAACTTCGTTTTTCGGATTTCGGAGTAGCCCCTCAGTTTATCTTTACGAGTCACAGAAACCGAGATAAATGAAACCATAAAGCATTGTTATTTTTACGCCAAACAAAAAACAGTTTTTGCTACTGTTCTAAAAAAATCTACGTTTTTAAAGAAAAGGCTCACATAGCATTTTAGGTATTTTCACAATGAACAATTAGGCATAGGTTTTTAGTCTATTAAAGGTTTTATTGAGACTAGATAGGTACGCAATCTTTATTTTTAACATGCTTTTATTAGGTCGACCTGTATGTAACTATGTAATGGAATCTAAGGTAACTAATTTTTCATCACACTTGTTCGTAAACGGTGTCATTACAC
Organism: Hedya salicella; assembly: GCA_905404275.2. Taxonomy (NCBI): domain Eukaryota; kingdom Metazoa; phylum Arthropoda; class Insecta; order Lepidoptera; family Tortricidae; genus Hedya; species Hedya salicella. The sequence continues at coordinate 7,665,048 of FR990112.1, read as the reverse complement.
GCAGGCAAAACGAGCGACAAGGTCTTAATCAATCAACCGTGTCTTCTCTTACACAAAGTCTTAATTAAAACCGTGGGCTTTTTATACGCAGTGGGCGTAAAGACTTTTTTTTTTAATTTTGACTGCATTCACTACTCTAATATGCCAGGTTTAGAACGGAACCGAACGGAATTAGTCAAAAACAGCAAATTTGAATTATACACAATGTAATATCAATAAATACAGGTCGACGCTATAGTTAAATACGTTAAAATAGCTTGTTTGTACTATTTTACAATTATTAATTTAAGTAAAAGATTGTATGCACCAAAATTAAAAAATAGTTTCGGAACGAAACCTTTGTTGGACGAACGAAAAAAAAACGAAACCTTTGTTTATGTAATCTATGGAATGAGATTCTGACAAATGACACTTTATGACACAATGTTGCGACTTGTGACACTTGAATGTAACAAGCTTTTTTAGACTTAATAATTTATTAGTTTCCTCACAAGTGTGATGAAAAACATTGTGTGTTACTCGGGCGGTACCGGAATTACAAACTCGAGTCATTGAAGCGCTCAGCCTGCGGCTTCGGTTTTCATTGTACTCTCGTTTGTAATTCCTTCTCTACCGCCCACGGTGCACAATGTAATATAACCATCTTCCAAGGATTGTAGCGTCATGAAAATTGGCAGCTGTATGTAGTTCTGATGACAATACAATAATATAGTACTGTCGAACTGATCTGATGATGGAGCCCGAAGATATGAACTGGAACTTCATGATGGAACATCGTATCATAGCTGTGTTTGGATTTGTTAGAAAAGTCTTGTAAAGCGTATTTTTCTAGTGTTTTTTAAACTATTAATTATAGGCCACTCTGTAAAAAATTATAATTAAATATATAAAAATATATAGAAATTTCCGAAAACAAGAAAATGTTTAACAGAAACTGAACTATTATATTTACCATGTTTGAAAAGTTATTTTGAAAGAAAGAAAGAAATCATTTATTGCCACACCAAAATAAAATAGATACAGGGAACAAATAACATATGAACAAAAAAAGATATCTCAAATATTCCGCGTGTGTCAGCCTCGCGACTTTGCAGTGCTGGTTTTCAGGCCGTCCCTTTGAACTGAACAAAAACTATGAAAAATCGAAAATTTTCGCTTGGAGTCCCTTAAGCAGCCTGTTTTAATTAATGACTTGATTTATCTGTGTACCAAGATTCATCTGAATCCGTCCTACATCTACATATCTCAATCCCGACACCTTTACAAACTTTCACATCTATAATATTATAAAGTTGTAAAAATGAAATGTCTGTACATTGAAGATATTATAACTCATTTCTAGAATTGATTTCCCAAACTTGCCTATAATAGAGTTTGACGGTGTGCAGGTACCTTATTCACATCAAGTCAAAAATCTTGGTGTGATTTTAGATCGTACTCAGTCTTGGGTTCCTCAGATCAGCGAGGTTAGTAGGCGGATGTTTGCAGCGATGGGATCATTACGACGATTACGCAACTTTTGACCATTCTCCACTAAAACTGAGCTAGCTCAGTCTCTCATTCCCCCATCTTGGATTACGCAGATGTTTGATACCCTGATCTTACTGTGGAGCAGCAAAATAAACCTGAGCGCCTTCAAAATGTATGTACCCGGTTCATTTTCGGCTTGCGTAAATATGACCATGTTTCCCATTTTCGTTCGCAACTTAAGTGGCTTCCAATTCGGCTTCGTTGTAAGTCTCACATTCTTGCCCTCCTCTATAGCATTCTATTCAACGCCGCTACCCCTTGGTATCTTAAGGAGCGATTTAAATATTAGTCATCTTTACGATCTTCGCAAAATCATCTCCTTGCACCTGTCGCTTCTTCTTCCAAATTTTATAACACTTCTTTTACTTTTCAAGCGATCCGGATGTGGAATTCTTTGCCGTTGGACGTTAGGTGTGCTAAATCTATTCCTGTTTTTACGAGTCATCTTAAGCAGCACTATTTATCGCTCCCTTAAATTGAGATGTCGATGTCGTGTAGTTCAGTAATTTTTTAGTTATATGTATGTATTTGTGTAGGTATATGTATATTTGTGTATATGTTTCTTTGGATTTTATATATTTATTTATTAGTATCTAGTATCTTTGTATGTATTTGAATTTTTCATTTTTCTTTCTAGCTTTAATTTATGATTTGTCTCATCTTCATGTGCACCACTTAATTACTCATTGGTTGTTTACTTTGCGCCATCTCCACTACCTTAAGGTTGTCTGGAAGAGATCGCTTTTTAGCGATAAGACCGCCTGTTGTTTACCATTTCTCATACTGGTTTAGATTAAAGTGTCTGATGTTATTTTCTTTTGGTGTGCAATAAAGAGTACTTATTATTATTATTATTATGTGGTCTCAAATTCCGTGAGTCACGGGCCATGGGGCCCGGTCATTTGGAAGGCATGACTGGGGCCGTAGCCAACAGTACAGAAGCCCTTTCGAGACATTTAATTTAATTTGCAATGGGACACCAGTCGGGACTTATCCCTCTCTGCATTATGTAAATGCAGACACGGACAATTCCCGCATAGTATAGGACTATGGAAAATAAAATAAACAAACTATAACCTGGTTCTATGGGGAGAATGTTAGGTGGACCGGTTGTATGGGCTATGGAGTGAGATTACCGGACACCTGCCAGAACAATATCTCACAACAAATTGATAGTGGCAGGCGGTGACTAGCTGTGTACTGGTGGGCCCACTATAACGGCCGCCGTCCCTGGCGACAAGAGGGCAACACGGACGTATACAGCTCTGGGTCTTGAGAGGTGTGCACCGCCTTCTACCCAGCGACAAAAACAGTCACTGTGCCAACTCGCGACTTAGGCATCTTCAACCCAGCGAGCATATAGCTCTTGCGGCTTCACTCTGACCGGCCAGTGAAGGCAAGCAAGAGGTGGGGTCCACAAAGATACCCCGGAAGTCTAAGGGTCCGTGGTGTCGTCACTCACCAACAGCTCGCCACTAGCTGCCCTGCGGTTAGCTAGGGTGTTGAGAGGTGTACGCCGCTTTCTGCACAGGGCATGCCGCTACTGCACCAACTCGCGCTTACGCAAATTTCACTTCCACCCTCGAGTTAAAACTCTTGCGACTCCACCCTGACCAGCCAATTAAGGCAAGCCCGGGCTGGGTATCCCAAAATCGTGTCCCCGCGGAGCAATCAGGTCCGTGGTGTCGTTACTCACCAACAGCTTGCCAAAGCTGCCCTGCGGCTATTATTATTATATTTTCAAAAAAATAAGTGATACCAGACTATTTAAAGATCACTGAATCGAAAAATTGTTTTTTTTTTAGATGTCGTTGTGGGTTGCCAAGCCACAACGACATCCTGGCTTGGCATCAGATTGTAACTATTTATGGTACACGGGTGCGGGAGCTGGTCATCCACAGATGTTTATAGTATACTTTTTATCTGACTACGCTCAGATAAAAAGAGGGTTATAATTTTTTTTCTCCTCCGCTGACGAAGTTGCAGGCACCTTCTAGTATATAATATTAGAAAATAAGCTGTTGGACAGATGAGAAGATGGGAAGTAATTAAATTAGCATTGACCGCGGTTACTCACGTGGCAAGTTGGCCACGCCAGAGGAGCTGCTCATACGTTGCGGACCTTTAAGTGCCGTGTTTACTTGCTTCTTGGATAACCCCATTTATGTATTGATTAATAGGTTACTTCCGCTGGTGCTAATAGTATAAATGTAGCCTACTCATAAAATTATCAATTTGGAATTAAATTACTTAATAAAAATATACATTTTATTTTCAGGATGGCTCAAGCTAAGTCCCCTGGCAGGAGGCTGTCGCATTTGGCTCGACGACGACAGGCATTTTGCAGTGCCGCCACTATCAATGAAAAAGCGCAAGCGGGCACTGCTAAAATGGTGCTCATAGATAAAAAGTAAGTAAAAATCATGGTAATACTGAATAATACTTAATTTTTTTATTGAACAAATATCTAACCGAGACAATTTGAAGTTATTTCCCTCACAGGAAACTCATCAACTCAGCCGAAAGAAAGAGTCCCCGTCTCAGACGCACACCAGGCAAGAAAACCCCCATCCGCAAGACTCCAGGCAAAAAGACTCCAGCAAAAACCCCAAAAACCAAAAGCGGAGGCTCCAGCCGTAAGAAAATAATGAGGAGATTGTTAATGGATTCCGATAGTATGACCAGATCGCAGCCTACGCGCGAGACTTTGAAGAGGGCACTATTTGTCAGTCCAGATAACAGGAAATCGATACCTAGTACTGCCAGTACTTCGGTGCCTTTACAAGCAATGAAGTCCAAGAGAGCTCTCTTCTCATCCCCCGACCGAAGTGCAGAAACGAAAAGCGCAGATGGAACGCAGAGTGATCATTTCTTGAAGCGAAAATTGGATGCTTTAGATGAGCAACCGGAGAGCAGTAGGAGTAAAATAGCGAAGAGCCTCTCGTTCGGCGGAGATACGATAGGTAGTATACATCCGCACATCATGAATCGACGGGCGTCAGAGGTGTTCAGTAGACGAAATTCCGTTGAGTTAAATGAAACTCATAAAAAGGTAAGACATTTTTCAATAGGTTCGGTTCAGGGGGTCAAAGTTGTATTTTGCCATGGTAAGCTAAATCTTTTTCGTCTTTGTTGTATATTGTCCAGGTCGCGAAATGTCTTGATGTGCAAATGTTCATTGCAATATTCCAAATAGACGAAAGGAATTGGTTGTAAAACGTCTTAATGTCATAACTTATCATTACGGCCAATGTGGCAGAACGACGTTACAGCATAAAGACTATGTAGTCAGATTGTAAAGTATAAAAAATGTCTAAGTAACAATTCGTCTAGATTGTAGAATGACAATGAGGGTTTTCTAAAATGCTAATATCACAAGTTGGCGCCACCGTGACGTATAGTCTAATTGACAAAAAGTGAAATCTTGTGCTGTGATTGGTGGTGTGATATTTCCATTTTAGAAAACCCTCATTCTTTCAATATCTCCTACATAATTTCAAGGCGATTACTGACGTTACTGACAATTCGGTATTATAAACTTTATTCTTGGTTCAACTTTGTCGATTTGCAATTCCGACATTTCGTGTATATGGACATTTTGTAACCAGATATTCAACCTAGAGATTTTTCTAACATAGACATTGTATTAACTAAGACCTTATAAAATTTATCATTTTACCTACTTATACATTTCATCATTTTGCCTACATTTAATGACCTAGACGTTTTGCTAAGTAAGTCTTTATAAATCTAAGACCATTTTCTAGTACTACCACACCATTACGTACCATTTTTTTACGAGTAAGTAATTTTGCTCACCTAGTTGGTGTACATCTAAGACGTTTTGAACACCATACCATGGCAAAATACAACTGTGGCCTCCTGAACCCTTTTCATATACAGTATCTAAGTAATTAAGATTTTTATAATACACTTCTAAAACTGATCCAGTTTGTTTTTGTTTAAACACTAGAATATCAAAATTAGTCATAATTCCATCGAGCTTTTTGCCTCTTTTATCAGATCAGTGCGCATTACCTTGGAGAATCTTTGACCTCTTAACAAGAAAACAAACTATACCAATGTTCGATGACGACACACTCACACAAAGTCGCTTCTTACTGGGTCTCGACTTTGGCACGTTTACGTCATGCAGCATCGAGACATGCGAGCGAGCGTATTTGTGGGAGCTCCTTCTGTGCCTAGTTAAAATGAAATACGGCTAATCATTATCGTAACTCTGTAGGCTGAAAATAGGGATGATGCGGCATGTCAAATTGTATAGCCTACTGTACGTAAAAAAATAATAGAAATGAAAAAAGGTTCCGACGAATTGAGAACCCTCCTCCTTTTTTAAAGTCTGTAAAAAAAGCCCGCATCATGAAATAAAGAAAATAAGTCGAAAATATCTAAACGCCTTTGAAATATAAAACTTCAATCTTATGCAAATTTTGTGGAATTTTAATTCCAAAATCAAATTTTAATGTTTTTCTTTTTCAGAATCCTTATACTTCAATAAAACAATAATGGCAAACATGCAGTTAAACGCAGTTGTTGACGACCAAAATGCCAACTTCCTTTTTTTTATTATAAATTTGGTACTCCAACTCACGAATGCCGACACACTGGAATATCAATAAGTACGGAGCGTTTGGAGTGCTCAGTAGGAATGGCGAACTTTAAATATCATTTCCGACATTTAGAGTACTTTATTTGTATTAAGTCCTACGTATAGACATTTGATCCTTACGAAACATATCCATCTTAAAAAAAAAACGCTCTCATTCCAATCCTGCTTAATATTTCAGAAACTGCTATGGGCGGTGTCAGAAGCGTTACGCGTGCACGGTTGGCGCATGTCGTCGGCTGGATTTCGCGAGAAGGCGGAAGCCCTCGCGCGGCTCACTCGCCGGCTGCTCACGTTACCTCCTCACGCCGCCAAGTTCGCCTCCCCCAAGCTCTCTACCTCCGAGACCATGCTGAAGTGAGTAGACAAACTTTTGTTTAAATGCCCGATCACGAAACTCCCTCGTGCAGTATTGAGGGCCTTCTCGCGCGTGTGTGGCCGAATATTTATACAACTTTTGAATATTGGAAAAAAATATTGTTCAATAGGTTTTTAATTTTTGACTGAATTGTGTTGGTACAAAGTGCCTACCCATTTGATGAAAACACTTAAACTGGGTTTTCATAACATCAAAAAATTTCAAAGGATCAAAGTTATCAGATGGCGCGCTCTTTTGAAAAATATTGCCATCAATTGGGAATATGCATGAATTATAATTTTTGCCTTATTAAAAGCTCATTCATGTAACAAACAGTAGACAAAAAAAAATCGAATAACTATAAAAATAACCGAGATATAAGCCATCAAACATTTCATTCTATCTCTTTCTAGTAAAACGGAATTTAATATGGAGTTTATATGGCCATTAACTTTAGACGTGACATTTTATCAATCTTCTACATAAACGAATATTGTATGTTTTCAGACTCGCGCGCCAGTACGTGTTTGCCATTATCCAAGGACGCAGCATCGAAGATTGTTTCCAAGAGGAACAAATGAAGCTGGCCAGCGATGGCAACAGCAAACTCTCTGGCTACATATCAGCCAACGCCTATCAACAGTTCAAAGCGAGACAAGCCGCACCCAGTACTCTAACATCACAAATTAAAGAGAATACCTGCAATGGTTCCTTCAAACAGGATCATCCTAGAAGTGGTTCTAAAAATGTCCTGCAGGACAAACTCATCAATGTAGACTCCAGCTCTAACAGTAGCAGCGGATTCAGCATGCTGGATAAGTCATCCATCTACAAGTCAAACTCTATGCCCTCATTCGAAGAAGCTGCTAAAATGAGAGCCCGGAGACAAATTAGCTTTGACAATCTAGATTTTCCTAAAAGGTGAACTGTGTAAGGAACTATTTTAATTATTAAGATAACTTGACTGATTTCGGTAAAATGTTTGTGTTTGAGATATTATTTTAATAATTTAAGTAGGGCAATGACAAAGGAATATCTGGTATATGAACTAATATGACTATGCTTTGTATGGGGTCGCATCATTAGCTTATATCGTTAATAATTGGGCGCATATTGGTATGAACTTTTTAGTCCTAATAGCTATGCTGGGCATCTGTTACTACAATTGGGTACAGCAGAATACTTGCACGAAACGAATAGGGGTGAGACTTATCAAGGTCAGAGGTGAGGTTTCCAAATGTAACTCAATTCTAGTGTAAATGTAGCGTGTATTATCTCTGAACTCGAATTGTAGACACTAAAACCCTTTCGTCGCACAAATGTTTGTAAAATAAATCTTTTTCAACTAACTTTCAGTCTAATACGTAATTTATGAGCGTCAAAATTAAGCCTACGTAAGTTATGGACGACTTTTATTTGGAGGAGCGTTCGTAACTTTAAACAGATCGGCTACTAATCCACGGTTTGAGTATAATGGATTCCAACACCCAGTGGCGTGCGGTTAATATAGACACAAAGGCACTGCCTACCCTGAACGATCATGGCTCCATATAGCACCGTGAAACTGCCTACTCATGGGATCAAAATATATTAACTGCCAAACTTCACAAACCCTGTGCACGCCACTAGCAATACCAGAATCGACTCCATTCCAGAAATGCAATCTTATCTCTTGTCTTCAGAGTTATGTAGCGACCAAAGGGGGACAGGTGTCCAGTAGACTAGATGTATGTAGAATGAATGTACAACTACCTAAACGCTTCAATTAATGGCTATATTAGACCAGATATAATTAATATATTGATATTAAGATGGGATAAGTGTCACCATAGTCCTGAGGTTCTGTAGGAAAAACTCTTTCATCGCCATTGTCACATATTTGTGACAGTCTTGTTTAGAACTAACCTATAACCGACCGAGTATACTCTGATTTGTAATTCAAATCTAAAATCTGACAGTCCTCATTTTGATTATTAGTTAATGAAATATAGTAAAAAATGTGAATAAGATTTCATTTTAAGTGGTAAGTTTTATTGATGAAATTAAGTACACTTTCACTTAAATGTCGCAATCACAGCGAATGTGCGCCTGTAAACGTGTGATATTAGAATTGAATTACAAATCGGAATGTGTTGTGTCGTACGAAATAACAAAATTGACGTGATCGGATATGTAGTCAGTCAAAGAGGTATGCAACCTGCTAGGCAAATGTATCGCCGGGGAGTTCCATGTCTCTGTTACTGTCTGTACACGTACAGTCAATATAGTTAGTAGCAGTCAAAGTGGCAAAATATATCGTAACAAATCCTTACTGTTATGCAAATAAAGATCATTTTCGATATATTTGGCTACTTTGGTCGCTACGAACTTTTTGATGCTGACTGTACTTACCCGAATACAGTTAGTGCTATTTTTTTTGGAAATTCTAAATGACATGGCGTTTTATGGAGATTGGACTGTAGATTGCAGTATAGCGCGTGATACGTAACGCCATGTGCAGGAGCTAAAGTTAGATGCTATTAAAGTTTCTTAGAAGCAGTTTTCTCATAAACATGAACAGGCGCGGTGAACGTTTTTAACAAGTCAAAAGCAATCTGAAAACAAGGGTGCCTGCACGTTACTCTGAAGAACATCTCTTTGGTCTATAATTCGGACACCGGTGTCCGAATTTATGTAAATATGTGATCAAGTGATGTCATGAAATTTCATACAGTAAAAAAAAAAATAAGGTGCAGGCGCCTGTATAGTCATATTTGCTTACAGAACCCTATTAAGTAGTGATTGTTTATATAGTTTATAAGTTCAAAGTGTTATTTTATGACAGCGACATATTAGTCAAGTTGTAAGTACACTTATAGCTACATATTTGTAGGTTGTATGGGCAGAATGATTGGCATATAAAATGTAGTCTTGCATTTCTTTACTTGCATGTGACAATAGAATAAGGTTCCGATTGATCTTACTGCTCGTCTTGGGCTTCCCATTTAATAACCCCTCCTTATTATATTTGTAACTCGTTTTATTTTGTAATAATGACTTAGTCTGTGGCATCGCTAAACATATCTGCTCATTAATTAGCAGGAAAAAGCTGGTTTTCCTTTTTTGGCAAGATTAATTAAGACCATTTATGTGTTTTGTTACTATTGCTGAGTTCCGATCTCACAATATTTTAGAGTAATAAATTATTTTTCTCTTATAAATTGTTTTATTTCTAGACCATTTCATTTAGAGTGCTATCGGTCTCTTATCTATACCGTCAATTAACAGTACGATGTGTTATTATACTATGATAAGATAATCCGCCATTGAAAACAGTCGTTCATTGTTGATACAAGTGGATGAAACTGTTGTTTTTGTTTCATAAATATTATAACAATGGGTGGATCACAGTCGTACCCTGGATTAACGCAGGATGTTTTAGAAGACTATACAACGCTAACTTACTTACAGAAAGGAGAAATACTTCAGTAAGTCAGTCACATTTTCAGCAGAATTAAAAAAAAAAAAATATAGTTTATGTGATATCGATTAAAATGTCGTCGTTTTTGTGAAAAGATGTAAATTATTTTTATGTAACAATCGTATGATTCCGATATTTTTTGGTATCTTTATTTTTAATTTCCTTATTGTATTATTATGTGTAATATTTGTTTATCTTTATTAAGGTAAATCCTCAAAAACTGGGCACCTTATACTAAAATGAATTCTATTTATAGGTAAAGAGAATTCATTTTAGTATGAGGTGGCCAGTAATTGATACCTTATACGAAAATGAATTCTGTTTACCTATAAATTGAATTCATTTTTAGTATAAGGTGGCCAGACTATTTACCCTACTTTCTTTTGTTTTAGCCTAATGAAAAAAGTGCATTCCATTGATCCAGACAACATCACGGCTAACTATCATCACAGATTCAGTAAAGATGAGATTTTGAAAAAGTTTGACGTGCTAAGAGTAAGTTATAAAACCTGTGGGGTATTTTGTTTAACTTTGATTTTTACTTTAACTTCTGGAGTGAAGTGGTCAGGAGCTCAGTCTCCGAGTATCCACAAGTGTCCGTCAAAAGGCGTTTAATTAGGGTGGCGGTGAGTAGGGAAGTTAATTTTACTGGTAAGGACGTTAAAATCTTTGGATGTAACCAACGTAAACGAAGATAATTCGCGATTGTAAAGTACCTTAATAAAGCCAAAAAAGAATCTACGGCGATGGAAGAAAAATCATATTGAACACGATTAATTAAATCAGTAGAAGAACGAATATTGAGTAGCATTTCGGAAAATATTTTAAAATTGGTTGTAGTCAAGATCGGTGCTGACAAACAACGGCTTTAATTTCATACCCTCTTGCTATCTGGCGCCATTCTGGAGGGATTTGGAACTATTATTTATAGCTTAGAGTTGGACACTTGCAACTGTTGCCACATGTGAGATAGTGCTCCTTACCTTAGTACTTTTACCATTCACTTCCAAATCATTTTCTTCGTTGTAAATGTTTTATGAAAGAAGGCGAACCGATTATTTTCTTACACCACTTCTTGTTACAAGTAGCCCACTTCAGGGCAATGGCCTCTCCCCTTACATTCCAAATTTCCCGGTTGCTAGCAAACTATGGCAAGCCTTAAGTAACACGTTAACTAATATAGTTGAACGGAGTCCTCCGACTGGATCGAGTCCAGTTAACATCTTCACGACGGAACCCGCTAAGTGGACACTCTATCAGTTTTGGCTACATACGCATTCTCCTATGATATCGGCAACGTGCGTATTGTTTAGAAATTCTTGATCGAGAAAGTGAGTTCGCGTAGGAGTGAGTGTAGTAACAGAGTCCTCGTCGTATTAGTGAGGCGCCGGCGAAGATATGATACGGTTAGTGGTAATATTTTATTTCTAGCATAAGGATTTTTCCCGTGGCTTCGCCCTCGTGGCCTACTAGTGTATTTTTCCCTGTGAAATTTCCGGGATAAAAATTTATTCTATGTTGTATTGGCCAGAAGTGTCAAAATCCACCAATCGCAGTACAGGATTTTGACATTTTTAAATCCATACTCATATTATAAATGCGAAAGTGTGACTGTCTGTTACCTCTTCACGCTTAAACCGTTGATACTTTTTACCCGACTACACTGAAGAAAAAATGAAGGGTTATGACTTTTTCTTCTCCGCGAACGAAGTTGCAGGCGCGTTCTACTTTAAGAATATATTTCTTTATTTCAGAACAACCCATTTCAAGATCGTATCTTCAGTGTATTTTCCTCGTGCAAGGATGAGTGCTTCTCATTCGAGGACCTGCTGGACCTGTGCTCGGCGATGAGCTCGGAGTGCCCCACAGAGGTCAAGGCCGAATGGGCCTTTAGGATTTTTGGTAATAACTTTTGTTTCCGAACTTAGGGCCACGAATGTTTAAGTTCGCACCATACCACCCCGCCCACTCAAATAATTAACAAAAGAGTGAGGGTAACACCTACAGAACGCTCTTTTGTCATGGAAACATCAGTTGCACACCGATGGCCTAGTGTTGAGTACTGCAAAGAGCCATTTTATGTCCATAAACGAGCCAGAGCCTCGTGACAATAGCCCGATCTCCATCGGTGGCAAGTATTCACCAGGTGCGACCGATATAATTTTTTGGGTACCATGATGCACAATTCTGGGAACGTAGAGTGCAATATTCAACACCTAATAGCCGCTGCATGGCTCAAATGGCGAGAAGTAACTGGTGTTACGTCTGACAAGAGAATGCCGGTCAAATTCAAGGGTCTGGTCTGTAAGAGCATTATAAGACCGGTTCGTATGTATGGTAGCGAAACCTGGGTTGTAACTAAAAAGCATGTGCATACCATCCAAGTTGCCGAAATGAAGATGCTGAGGTGGATGTGCGGCGTTACCAGGCTAGATAAAATCCGTATCGAGTACGCACGAGGAAGTCTGGGCGTCCGCGACATCGCCGATAAGTTATAGGAAAGTAGGTATGGCCACGTAAAGTGAAGACCACCCGACTACGTAGAAAATTTGGCACTGCAACTCTCCATCTCTGGTCGAAAATCCAGGGGCAGACCCAAAACCAGGTGAAGAGGTGTAGTGTCATGACTGAGTGTCAGGTATCCGAAGACGATATTGAGGACAGAGCGAAATGGAGGAGACAAGTGCAGAAAGCGGACCCCACCACCATATGGGATACTAGCTAGGAAGAAAGAGAGTGTTAGGTTAACACCAGAATACAAACTTCGATCTTAGGAGTAATCACCATGATACGGTTCGCTCACCATATATTTTAGTCCAAAAAGATAGTTAAAAACAGAAGAACGGATTACCGCCCTGCTCTTGTTACAGAAAGTTAAGGACACTGAAGCCTTATAGTTGGTTAGTTTTTGTACACGAGTGGCGTCCAAAAGATTGTGAATGTGATATATCGAGGTTAAAATTCTACTACGACGATACTTTGCACCCCTCATAAACTATTGTATTTTTATCAGATATGGACGAAGATGGCCAGATTTCCGCCAGAGACATCAGTGGAATAATCGACCGGCTCACAGAGGACCCCTATAACAAACTTCACTATGTCGAAATCAGCGCTAAAAAGAAAATCGCTCAAATAGTAAGTACCTAACTACTTCATGCTGTTTAGTGTTACAGTGATATGATAGATACTTGCATAATACGTTGAGTCAAGCAAACTATCCCGATGACGAGTACTCATGTATTCCTTAAAACAAAATATTACTTTTCAGATATTGAACGAGATGAAATTAGATGCCACGGGTAGCATGGGATTGAGCGAATTCAAAATAGTAATGGCTAGGATACCAGAGTTTCAGTCCTCGTTCTATTTTAGAATATAAGTAGATTCTTATCTATCTTGCAATCGTGCACTGTTTTATTTATATGGCTACTTAAATAAGTCGTGTAGTTTAATTTTAAACGTTTTCCTGTTATTATTTTGTCCGGTAACTCAGGAGACAATAGTAACAGAGTTACTGAGAGAAATGCTAATAATCTAGGCTATTAACATACTTAAGAGATGGGTCCTTAAAAATAAATTTATATTGGCTAGAAATAGATCGTTGTTTAAACCCTTTGAACGCCAAGAACACCTAAAGGTGCAAAAAAACTTAAAAGTATAAAAATAACTGCAACCTTTTTTCAACTCAATGTAATGAGTTGCAAAAAAGGTAATTTGTAAGTATAAAAAATACATTGAAGAAACTATATTAATATATTATACAGTTATTTTTACTTTTTAGTTTTTTTTGGAGTAAGTTTTATTTTTTGTTAAAAAATTATATGATCATTATGATACCTTTGTTATCTGTAACTAAGCCTGCTCTTGTTACTGATATTTTAAATGTTAGATAGGCAAGCATTTCACTTCAATCTCATCTGTTGGTACGCAACCATGAGGCCCACGATGGAGCATTCTTACCTAAACAGTGCCTATTCAATCTATTCTTTTTTGACGACCGGTTTGGCTCAGTGGGAGTAACGTTGCCTGCGAAGCTGAGGTCCTGGGTTCAAATCCCGGTAAGGGCAAATATTCGTGTGATGAGCATATATATTTGTTCCTGAGTCTTGGATGTTTTCTATCTATATAAGTAATATATCGTCGTCTAGTACCCATAACATAAGCCTTGTTGAGCTTACCATGGGACTATTCGATTTGTGAGAAAATTGTCCTGTAATATTTATTCAAAAATAGCTTTGTTCGAGTCGGTATCATATCAACAACATAAGGATCTAAATCCACGTCTAGTCCTATAGTGACGAAATGAGAAGGCAAAATCAGTTCATGCAATCCCACCACGCACTCCCCGAAAGTTATCCTGTAAAATACCGCAAGACTGGCGATCTTCCTACGGTGTTCGAGGCTTTGCAGCATTGCCTCCACATCTGGGTCACCAATGAGCTTCTTGGCACGTCTATCGATCGAATCCAAGGCAGCCAGCTGGCATTCGGTAAATCCATACTAGAGATGGCAACATACTCCTACACGTTCATGAATTGTGGGTCACTAGTATGGTTTTTGTCACAAACGGTCGATTTCATGATCATTCTGTTAACTTCCAGAACTGACGAAGACCTTACTTAAGCATCTTTTTATTACTAGGCTAGCGTAGTTCTTAGTAGCTCGTCTGATTTACCTATCTACTTATTTAATATTTTTTGCACAAAAGAAAAGCTTATCGCTCAAAAGGCGGCCTTAAAGCCTCTACCAGTCAACTTTGGGATGGATGTTATGATTATGGCTACCAATTCTAAACTCAGTTGTCTGACAAAGGCCAGCCATCTTCCTGTAGCTGCCGCCGACCGTGCTCTCGGACAGACCGTGGCACTATCGGGGCGGTTCTTGCAATGTGATGGGCAACTAGAACGATTACAATGACTTACTTTATAAAGCTTTGTAAGTTCCTTTTATTAATATGTGGTTGATACATAGTATACGTATACGATTTACACGAGTCACATGCTGAAGTAGACACTGGAAACTTTGTTATCTGACGAAGGCCTTGCACGCCGCCTTATTGTAGCGGCCGCCGAGCGTGCGTTCCGGCAGGCCCGGGATGCCGCCGGTGCGTCCCGTGCTGCTGGGCAACACCAGCGGCTGCTTGTACTTGGCGTGGAATGATGGGAAACTGAGGTAGGTCCTGTGTTGGAGAAAAAAGTTTTTATGGACTAGAGCAAAACACATTTTTTTGGGTGCTTCAAATCCGAGGGGTTACTCCGATGTTCGAAATTCGCAGTTCGTATCGTGCCGTTCCTCTCGCTCTCGTGTTAAATCGTATTTGTGTGAGATGGAGCGCGCAATACAAACTTCGAATTTTAAACTTCAGAGTAGCTCTGAACTGGTTTTCATTTTCCTTCTGCTAGTGACACCGTAGCTCAAATACGAAGCCGTTTTCCATTAATAAACCGTAAGACTACCGGTACCTGTGTACATTCCCACCCCACAGGGGCTTTGCTTCAAATTTCGTAGTTCGTATGCTACTTTACTCTAACACTATCTCAAATTATGCAACACGACTGCTAGACGGCGACTGAGCAAAACTTGGAGGAATATGAGGACTTTAGTTGATCAGTCCATCTGGTTGGAGATCGGCGTCTATAACTACGGACTATTAAGAACTACCCGAAATTACCACTAGGTAGGTAGGATTGCAGACCAAGTAATGGCAGTAGAAAGATAAGGTACTTACGGAGTCATGTCTGGAGGACATTGCCACATGTAATTCGCATCTATGAAGTAGGTCAGCGGATGGTACGCTTTCGGGTAACCTCTGTAGTAATTCCTGTGGCGTTGGCACGCCTTTCGGAAATAAAAATAGACAAAATTTACCCATTGTTTACATGAACCTGCTTGGTCACGCCTAGTTTGTTATGTATACAGGATATAAAGGAAAAATGCGTCTTGAATTAAGTATTCTAATATTTTAAAAATAAATATTTTGTACAACTTGTTCAAAGCTATGACTATAAATGGATGTGAATCAAGGACCATTAAAACAAGAGCACTGGACTGACAATCTCCATACTTGGATCGTGCCCCGACCACAAGGAGATATTCAAGCAAAAACTAGACAGCGCTGTAAAACTAAACATTTAACGATGTTATAATTGAACAAAGGAACATAGTCACATGGTACAGTAACAATTAGTCCGCAAACAGCTAGTAATAGTATAGTATAGTCTTATACCAGCTACATGCTCCGTGTTCCTTGTCTGTACAAGATCGGCCTGCGCAGGCAAAACTAGTGAAGCTTGAGCGTGTGGTAGGCCCGTACTGTTTTTTAACAGTATTTAATTGTTATGATTTATTTATTACTAGCTGTATCCGAACTAATTGCAGCAAAGTGGAATAATTGTAAATAATACTTATTTTACATAGACGACGTTGCACATATCAGGTACGGCTTTTTGTATGGAGATTGACAGTTCTTAATTTATATTGGGTAGTTCGCTGCAAGATCATGACTATATGTTTTGATTTATCATTGTGAGAAACATTGAATAGTATAATAAGACCATGAACAGACCCAAAACAGACCATGAGACCACACATACGTAACTTACATCATAAAACAATTCAATTTCATCTTGTCGTCCATTATCAATGAATAAAACATCCATGATCCTATTGTTATTTTACCGTATGTAAGTGCCGATTAACTAAGAACTAAACAAAAAGGCCTGAAAGTAGGAATTCAAAAGTCTTTACAGAAATTTATATAACTGCAATATTCAGTTTTAGCGCCATGAGTGTTGAGTGTGTGTGATGTGAATGAGATGCGCACCATTGATAAAATTTTGACGTAAAGCACAGATACGAGCAAAGTGGTATATGAGGTTCGAGTAGACTGCTCTACTCTAAGACATTGGCTGATATAAGTGGTAATTGGTTGCGATTTGCGAAATAAGCTTACCTGATCCCCCACCCTGTACCTCCGAAGTTTACCGAACGAAATTTTTTAGTTTCACAATTTGTATGAATAAATATAAATATTTCATGAAATTATAATCATGCCTCTAACTAGTTATTTTTGTTTAATTTTCAAAAAACCTATTTGAACTACCCGGTTGCGTTAAGTTTGCACCTCATTTGTATGCAATGCTATAGATATCAGGTGCAGATTAACTCAACCGGAACCGGGTAATATAATAATGTTAGGGTAAGTGAAAGTTTGTACGGAACCCTCGGTGCGCGAGTCCAACTCTCACTTGGCCGGTTTATTCTGCTGGAAGGTGCGATTGGAGACGACACGAAGGCCAGATACATTGCAGTTTTTTTTAATACAGGGTATCGGCCTCGCCTTGACTCGTTAGCCAATTTTGAGGAATTTTATCACTATTCAGAAAAACTCCAAGTAAAAGTAACTTTTAATAAAAATATGTTGACACTGTTATTTAACAATAAAAATAGAAACGTAAAGTTTTTAACGAGAAAATGCTTTGCATGGCGGTTTATTATAACGAGCAGCAAGACTGCGTTGGGGCAGTGGCGGAAAACCTGATGATCGTTCACGAGTTATGTTTAAAACTGTCGGCTGCTTATACTTTATATGATAAGCTGGGTAACTCAGGTACACACTGAAATAATGAGAAAAGAAGTTAATATTATGGTTAATAAGAACCTATATAATTGTTAATATTAACAAATTACTTACAGTGACATTTCACTTGGACACTGATAAGAATATTCCCCTTCATTGAAGTAATTCAATGGATGATGAGCTTTAGCATATCCTCTATAATAATCTCGGTGCAATTGACATACCTAGAACAAAATTATGGTTTAATGATACTTGATGCGTATATTATTATCATTTACTATGTGTGTTCTGCCGTAGATGGAAAATAACTAATTTCGCAGAATACACGCCTTTGTGCACGAGTCAAAGGCGAAGCCGTGAATTTAAAGTACCTACGTCATCTCCTGGACAGAAAGCAACATTTTATATTTGTGTTGTGTTCCGTAAAAAAAAGGTAAATATTGAATTGAACCCTAATAGTGCCACACCATCCGTCTGTCTGTCCGACTAGACGCTATATCTCAAGAAATACTTATGATATCTATTTGGAATGTAGAATAGTTATAAAAGTGGCTAGCCCAAGTATACCTACTCATTCATTGCAAATGTTACATTTTTTATTTTATGTGAAAAATTACCAATATAAGGGGGGGCGAAAATTCAGTCTAGGTCATGACGGGTTGAATTGCACATTCTCAAACAATATTAGTATGGATCGTCGTTACCTAATTTTTATTGTACTTTAATCTTTATTGAACGGAAGAAAAACTTATCGTCCAAAAGGCGGACTTAATGCCATAGGGCATTCTCTCCCAGTCAACCTTGAGGCAAAGCAGATAAATTGCCTATTCTACTTGGCTGGTTTTTAGGCTTCCGTAGCCAACATGGCAAAAACGGAACCCTTATAGTTTCGCCACATGTCCGTATGTCACAGGCATTTTACTCAAAAACTATAAGATCTATATTGATTAAATTTGGAACATAGGTGTCTTGTGTAAGCCGCTACTTAGTTTGATAGTTAGTGCTTAGGTTGATAGTGGGGGTGGAGGCACTCCATACATGTAACAGAAAGTGAAAAAAATTTTTTTTCAGCAAATATCAATGTGTGGCACATCATTCGACAGATCTTCTAAAAACACTTTGAGGTTTCTAAAACAAAAATTGATTTAGTGGATATTTTTGGAAATATTCTAAAACTTGTGAGACCCCCTCTATTTTTCAAAAAATATTTAAAAAAAATACAAGTATAAAGCTTCATAAATACTTTCAACGAAAATTGTTTTCAACACGATCGGACATACCGTTTTTATGTTATTGCCAAAAAACTGCGCTTCTCAGCAAAAGAACTTAAGTGCCGGGGAGATACGCTCTTTCGTTAGTTTTTTTTATTCATATCTTTTTTTTTCATCTGTAGTGCATTTTTTTGTATAAACGGCAGCGGAACCCTACATTAAGCATAGTCTGACATGCTCTTGGCCGATTTTTTTCTTTTTGTTATGTGATCGACATCGTTAACTTACTTTGTAGAAAGTATTAATTTCCTCTTCCCGCATTACATCAACAAATAACAAGTATTTGACCATATCGCTATATTCGTAAAAAATATGATATTACAAAATAAAACAATATACTATTCCCGAGTCAACAACAAACTTAATTTTGTCAATTGTCACTGTGTTGATTTTTTTCGATGTTATTTCTCCAGTGTTTTTCGTTGCTCTAGTTGCTCTATGAAATCATAGACTAGAGACATGAAATAAAAATGGCATCGAACAAAAATGTCAACTGGAAACGTCAAAACAAAATCCGTAATTTTGTTGTAATACTTATCGTAATAATATTGTTTTCTTAATTACAAAGTTATATCAGAATTTTATTATTGATATGAATAGGGAGCGACGCTTAGAGTGCTTTAGGCAAGTAACGTAAGGTTGGCTGGCGACATCCTTTGTTATTTTGGGTGAACTATTTTTGTCCGCTCTACATTCAGTGCATTGGAATAATTTTGACATCCAGGAAAAGAATGTTCTTCCTATATGGTGAGTACACTTCGGCGCAAGCTGTAATGAGTGTTATTAGCGCGTGGCTGCCTAAATAATGATTGGCAACTGTTGTTTTACATAGCATACGTCGCATCATGATCATTAACATATTTTTTACATACACGAAACGTCAGTTTAGTGGTGCATAGTTCTGCGGTAAGATTTCTTCGTACATAATGCGGCAATACATAGTTCTTGGGCTTAGTAAGGTTCAGTTATTGATAAACAACATAATTCTAGCGTTTGCACCTGATATAATGACCAGCTCAAAGTTTGTAGGTTTGTGAGTGCGTAGTACTTTTATTTACTTATTTTATTCATCTGTTTATGACACAAAAAAAAAAACTGTATATTATTTACAAGAAGTAGTTGATCAAAAGTGTTGTAACTTGTAACATACTATTTACTACAGTATACCTTTTTCTATTTCATAATATTTATGCCTAAACTTAGGGAATAGTCTAATTGGACGAAGCCCCAGAGAGACATACTAGCACTCTGGACGTCTTGGGCTGTAGAGTATCAGTCAATCTGGTCCCAGCTCCATAATTTACTGAGTATAGGTCATTTAAATCATTTGTTTCTGTTAAACCAATAAACTTAGTTGTATTGTGCAAATAAGTTTAATAAGGTAATTTAATATGTGGTAAAGAAAATTGTGTCTTAAAAAATATTATACATTTCATTAATAGATAACTTGTTCATTAGAAATGCTTACATGAGTGGCTTACAACTTCAACTTTTGTTTCTTGTTACATATCTTATTAGATGGCAGTTTAAAAGTAGGTTTTTAGTCAGTTCTTGTTTGTTTGTGTAATATAAAAAGTAACTATGTATGATTCAGAACATATGTATCAACAAATTTAATGTAAATATTGTCATATATGATTACATTACATACAGTAATTATTAGTAATTTTGTTTTTGGTTATGCATAAGGACCCTTTTTTCAAACATATGGAAGTAAACCTGTGATTTTCATATAACTTTATTTGGTTTTAAAACAGAAACTAAGTCATAGAAAAAAAAAAACTTTTGTAGTACATATCTAAGGGTGATTACACTAGATACAATTCTTGTCATTAACTGCCAAGTCACAATATTCATTATTTTTTGATGCCAGTGCGAAGGATATGGTATTAAATTAATTGTTATGGTCTATACTTTATATTAAAACCATCGGTGCTCTTGGAAACTTTTTCATTCTAAGATTTGGGACTAGCTGTTAGCATACAATATTGCACCCACAGTTGCTTTGACATTACTAATTCATTATTTACTTATGTTAGTAATACTTCTTTTAAATTATACTAATACAGTTGATTGTTTATTTTCATTCAATATAAACCGTTTAAACAATATATATTTATTAAATGATTTTTATCTCATTAGTAGGAAGCCACAAATAAGTCTAAATGTTGTACCCGCGATAATGGAATTGCCCATTACAGGTAAGTTATATGTAGTAAACTTAACAAAAATTGTTACTGACATTTAGGACTAGGGAAAAAATATATTTTGTATTATTAAAAATATGTTTTCATTTTCAATCATTACACAATTTTCACACATGGTCTCTTTGCGACGAGAAGACAAGCGTTTATACGCGATTAAGTCCTGTTTTGTTGGAGTAGTCTAGTGTGGATCATTTTCCTTTTTTTTTGAGATTTTTGAAATGTAATAGTTGAAAAAAGTTGTTGTTAGGTTCGAATAATCTGTAGACATTTTTATTTTTATTTAATTGCCCCTGCAGTTTCATTAAAAAAATACAAAATGTATGAACTACAACAAAAAAAGATGTTTGTATTTTCTTTTTTTCATCATATTTAAGTTTTCTAAAACCATTAAAACTATGTACAGTTGAAATCAACATTCAGTTATTGACACAAATTTGAAATAATAATATAAAACATCGTAGCCCTCATTTAATCTGGACATTTCCATATTAATTTAAAGATGGACGCGGAGGCCGAAGATAAACATCAAGTACAAAAAAAAAACCTTTCCTATGTCTTCATTAGACACATTTTTTTGCTATTACCGAAATTAAAATACATTTTCATTTTTCTTCATACATGAGCGATCCACCCTATGGAGTACGCCTTGCTCTAATTAAGGGCAAGTTTTTTGTTATGTGGTAGTGGGATTAAATTTTTTTTCTTTTTTTTTCTACAAAAAGACACCTGTAAATTTATAATGTACCATCATCTATGTAACATCTACCAGGGACACACTTTAAATGAGTTTCCATAAGGACACTTTTGCTATGAAATGTCACATATTTTAAATATCAGTACTTAAACTTTACTAGTCAAAGCCACTCCTTTATCATTAAATTACTTTTTGATACACTCCATTTATGAACCGTTATTTTATCTTATCTCCTGCTGAATAGATATTAAAGATATTACTAAATGAGTCAGCCATCCAAAGTTATATGATACCTATTTAATCTTCCTAGCTGTAGGCTAGAAGCATCTTTTGATGTTTGCCTACCAGTGGCAATGTGATAAGCATAAAGAATATCCTAGAGTAAAATTCTTATACATATATATTTTAAGACCAGTAAAATTATATATATATATTAATGTGTCCTGCACCTAGTACTCACCTTTTCCTCAGCCTACCCCTCCTCTTACATCCCTCCACGTGCATATCTAATACCCTTCATGTCACATGACTCTCATATACCTCTGCATAACTTTTAAACAACATATTAGCTGAAAAAAAATGCCCCTCCATACAAATATTTATTTTTGTTATTTAAGTACTAAAGTAGCGGATTATTCAAGACACCTATACTCCAAATTTCATCAATATACATACTATAGTTTTTGAGTAAAATGCCTGTGACATACAGACGGACGTATCTGCCGTGTCAATGATTATGGGTCCCCTACTTTGGATTCTACTACAGTCAGGTATAAAGACCCTGCCACAGATTTTGATACAAAGCCCATCTAGGGTAAGCATCGTCACTAGGTCTAGGCAACAGCAATAATTATTTGCTGCTCATAAAACTTGAGCTAGTCATGTATTGATAGGTGTAGATATTGTTTGTAATAGTTTAATGACCTCACAAATGCATGACTCATTGATTCATGTTATGTGTCTGTTTTGCTTCACTGGTTGATATCCTTTGCATTGTTGTTTACACAACGCAGCTGCTATTTCTATAGACTATTGAGATATATTGTGTGTTGTCATGGTTACGCATTGAATTGACATGACTTTGCGTAGCATTTTGAGGATCATTATTGCTTATCATTATTGAATGAGTAACATTTGTTTTCATGAAACAAGATCAGGAAGATAAAATGTTCTGTTTGTGTCTGTTTCCTAACTGGAAATTGTGTGAGTTTGTTATTTAATAGGGATGTTGACTAAATTTTTATTATTAGTTCATCATGTAGATCAGTGGTTCTCAAACTTTTTTGTCGATAGAGCACTTATTAAAAACGACATGCTTTACGGACCCGAAAAATAATAATAATAAAATTTCATGAAATTGTCTTAATTTCACTAACAAATAAAATAATTGTTCTCATTCTTTAAACGAAAGTAATGTCTTCTTAAATGACCTCTATTTTTACTAAAATGTGACTTAATTTGAATTGAAGTGGTTTCATATTTATATTATTCCAGTGGAGCCCTTTTGAGATGTCTTACGGAGCTCCAGGGCTCCGCAGAGCATACTATGACATCGCTGATTGTAGACTAATAAAAAATATTGGAGACGTATTTTTTCTTTACTTAATCATGACATGACGTCACTCGCGAGCTTTAATGATATTTATCTGAGTATTTTTTTATTAATTTTATAAAGCTAAAAATTTGTTTCCTATATTAAAGAATTCAGAAGAAAAGCCAGAGGTTGACAAAATAATTAGGTCGTTTTTTATTGGGTAAAATCTTAGATGTTATCCCTTTTGTTTGCAGTTGCATAGCCTGTGGCGTATGTGATGGTGATGGCGGCGGGCGGCATAGGCGACGCGCGCGAGCGGCTGCCGGCGCTGTGGCGGCGCATCGAGGACGCGCACTACAGCTACCTCGAGACCGACGACAGCCCCGACAAGCTGCAGCAGAGGAACAAGCTCGAGGGTGAGTGCGCATACAACTTAGGCTACACACAGTGTAACAGATGAATTGCATTAATTTCACGTACTGGGACTGTATTTTCAACTTAACGGGAAATTGTGAGGATTATTTGAGAGCGCAATATTTTTTCTACAACCATATGTTGTTCCAGGATATATAATGGAGTACCTGTCGATCGTGCCGCACGAATGCAAGTTCGGGCTGGCGGAGACCGGCAAAGTGTTCCAGCGGACGGTGACGGAACTGTCACAGTTCAGCGCGTATCGGGCGGGGCAGGGCTGGGCCGCGCTGGCGCGGTACGCGGCCAACTTGCTGGCGCAGCCGTGGCGGCTCGAGTACCGGCTCATACGGGTGAGTGAGAGCCCGGTGTTGTTGCGTACGGTGACAGCTTTCGCAGTTCAGCGCGTGCCGGGTGGGGCAGGCCGAGGCCGCGGCCGCAGGCAGGATCATGCTGGCCATTGTTCAGCAATTTCTGTAGAACTGACCGGGTAGCGTAGCTAGGTTGTAGAACCTACTGTTCTCCCATCCGCCACTCTGGGAGGCGCTCCGTCCTTCAGGACGAACGCAGACTTTTCGTTTTGTATCGTGAATTTATATTTGAAAATTCCTAGGTCCTCAACAATATTGTTGTATATTGTTCCAGTTATACAGCGGGTATTACAAGCATGAAGTAGAGGCGCACATGGTGGGCGCCGAGACGCTGTTGCAGGCGATGGGCTACCGCGCGGCGGGCGCGGGGCGGCTCGCGCTCGAGGCGCCCGTGTGCCCCGACATGGTGGCCGCCATCTCGCGGGACGCCATCATCGCGCAGTGCGAGTGTCAGGTACGCGCCGCCAGCACCCGGGGTAAACATGTGGGTAACGTCGTAGTTAGTGGGTCAGAGCCGAACGTCATTAGGACTAATGGATGGATGAGGCCAGAGTATATAAACGCCTACCGGAAGGCCGGCCGGGGGGCGGGAGAAGTAGAGGCAGGCCCAAGCTCATTTATTCTAGAACTAGAACTTCGTTCGCGGAGGAGAAAAAGTCAAAACCCGTCGTCCTATAACCTTCTGGAGGTACCCAGCTACGCGTGTATATTAAATATCTTCAATGTACAGACATTTCATTTTTACAACTTTATAATAGTATAGATAAGGAATATGTGCAAGTTTACAGTGCAAAACCAAAACACTCACGCATTGAGACAAATACAAAGGAATCATTTGAAATAAATCGTCAAAATCCATTCTAGTACATGCAGACACTATACAATAGTTAAAATGAATAATAATAATAATATCATGGTTGAACAGGACACCAAGATCTAGGTGTGATAAGTTGGAGGAGGAAAGCTTCGAATAAATTGGACTGGAGACATTTATTTGACCAGG